>OX438660.1:22634119-25250858 GCA_949316385.1 Globia sparganii | reverse complement strand
CCCCACCTAACCTAACCTTTTTTTTTTTTTTTTTTAACGTGGAGAAATGCTCATGCATACTGCACTACCACGGGGAGATAGTGCAGTTATGTGGGACTCTTACCCACTAAAACTCCACGGTGTCCTCCTCCGCCGCTTATGGCGGGAACACGGGCACGCGTTAGCACTCATCCGTGAACCCGCCGCGGCTGTCCGTCACCGGACCCTCCTCTGGGGAGTGCTCCCCATCACCGGCGCACCAGAACACATAGCACGCCGTGACCACCCCAGGGACCAAACCAGCACATGGGCGCCAGACGACCCCGTGTCTGGGCACCCTTGGTCCCCTTGCGGCGGGACAGGTCGTTGGCCCCGCCGCCTGCCAATTTTCGGCCGCAGAGGATAGGGAGAGTGGCCAACGTAATACCAACACTCCTCCTCCCCTGCGGCCCCACCGCGTCCGCCATCAACGGTGGCGACCCCGTCAAGGCCGCGGAAGGTAGGGAGAGCGGCGCACCGCAATACCGGCACTCCTCTCCCGCCGCGGCCTCCAACCTTCAGCCGCGATGCCTCCCTCACATACGACATCGCGGCCCGCCTCAGTTGCGATGTCGCCCAAGCGGCACCGCAACCTACTTGTTGGCCGCTACGTCGTCGGCTTACAGGCAAAAGCCCTGACGAGCGGCCCCTCCTCGGGTTCCTCTTCGCTTCACCGTGGGTGACCAAGCCACGGCTACTGAGCCCCCCCGCCTCGACAATGCGGGAACCCACCGGGGGGGACCTAACCTAACCTAACCTAACCTTTTCGCTGAGAAATGCTATTACGCATGCCCGCTCGTGGGGGACGATACGGGGTATGTGGGACTCCCTGTCGGAATGACAGTATACCCACTAAAACTCAGCGGTGTTCCCGCATCGCCGTGATGGGAGGGTCATGGGAAACCGGTTCAACCTTTACTTCCACAACCCTCCCGGCGCATGCCCGCCTAACTGGCGGGCCCCGCGTGCCCCCCAGGTTGGGGGGCTACGGGAATGGCCGGGAACACCTGGTCATTCCCGTCCGACACTGGTGGAGGCCTGTGCAATGCAGGCAAGGGTGCCCCCACACCCGTTACCTGCTGGCCCCCACCTGGGAGGAGCCGAAGATGACGGTCATACTGACGTCTCCTTCGACCCCTCCTCCGCAACCTAACCTAACCTTTTTTTTTTTTTTTTTTTTTTTGTTTGCGCTGGGAAAAAATGCGTTACGCATACCCTCCCATCGGGGGATGGGGGGGCTATGTGGGACTCCCCGGGTCTGGGACCCGGTATACCCACTAAAATAACCCAGCGGCACTCCCGCTTCGTCTTAGTGGTGGAGGACTGGGAATCCGGCACAGCCTTTACGTCCAGTCCACCGCCGACGATTGCCCGCAACGCGAGCCCCTCACACCCCCCCCGTGGGGAGGGGGACGGGCCCGGGAGTGACCGACGAAGGTGGTGACGGGTGCAATGCGGGCGGAGGCGCCCCCGCGCCTGTCGCCCGCCCGTCGCCACCACGAGGAGGGGGAGGACGGCGCCCTCTCCGACCCCTTCTTCGTCTGCGGAGCGGCGCAGCGAGAGGATCGTCCTCCCGCGCGCGCTCCGCCTCCTCCTTTCGCGACATCACGTCCTCGCAAAAGAAGGCAACCGCTGTCCAGGCCCCCTCGGTCCCCAGCATGGCGTTCATCACGCCGGGAAGCGAGAGGTCCTGACCGATCACCGCGGTCAGACCGCGGCGCTGCTCGGACCAAGCCGGGCACACCTCGAGGGTGTGCTGCGCCGTGTCCTCCGCCGCGCCGCAGTCGTGGCACGCCGGGGACTCCTCCCTCCCGATCCGGTGCAGGTGCGATCCGAAACAGCCATGGCCGGACAACACCTGCACCAGACGGAAGGAGAGGAAACCGTGGGACCGCTCGAGCCAGTCCCGCAGGACCGGACCGAGCGCGTCCAACGTCCGGCGGCCAAAGGCGGCGGCAGCGAGGTCCTCCGTCCAATGGAGGACGATGGCGTCCTTCGCCTCCCGCCGCACGGCCTCCCGCTCTTCCGCGACGGGGTGCTCCCCGAGCGCCTTCCGACGCGCCGTCCACTCGTACACTCTGGCGAGCACCCAAGCCTCCAACTCCCAAGGAGGGGTGCCGGCCAGAGCGCACGCCGCCGAAAAGCCCACCGAGCGGTAGGCCCTCGCCACCCGCTGTGCAATGGCTCTTTGGGGCCTGCGGATGGCGGTCGCATTCTCCCTCCTGTGGAGGGAGTCCGCCCAGATGGGAGCCCCGTACAGGGCCATGCTCCGCAGGATGCCGGCATAGAGGCGCCGGCAACCTAACCTAACCTAACCTTTTTTTTTTTTTTTTTTTTTTTTTAACGTGGAGAAATGCTCATGCATACTGCACTACCACGGGGAGATAGTGCAGTTATGTGGGACTCTTACCCACTAAAACTCCACGGTGTCCTCCTCCGCCGCTTATGGCGGGAACACGGGCACGCGTTAGCACTCATCCGTGAACCCGCCGCGGCTGTCCGTCACCGGACCCTCCTCTGGGGAGTGCTCCCCATCACCGGCGCACCAGAACACATAGCACGCCGTGACCACCCCAGGGACCAAACCAGCACATGGGCGCCAGACGACCCCGTGTCTGGGCACCCTTGGTCCCCTTGCGGCGGGACAGGTCGTTGGCCCCGCCGCCTGCCAATTTTCGGCCGCAGAGGATAGGGAGAGTGGCCAACGTAATACCAACACTCCTCCTCCCCTGCGGCCCCACCGCGTCCGCCATCAACGGTGGCGACCCCGTCAAGGCCGCGGAAGGTAGGGAGAGCGGCGCACCGCAATACCGGCACTCCTCTCCCGCCGCGGCCTCCAACCTTCAGCCGCGATGCCTCCCTCACATACGACATCGCGGCCCGCCTCAGTTGCGATGTCGCCCAAGCGGCACCGCAACCTACTTGTTGGCCGCTACGTCGTCGGCTTACAGGCAAAAGCCCTGACGAGCGGCCCCTCCTCGGGTTCCTCTTCGCTTCACCGTGGGTGACCAAGCCACGGCTACTGAGCCCCCCCGCCTCGACAATGCGGGAACCCACCGGGGGGGAACCTAACCTAACCTAACCTAACCTAACCTGAGCGAACCTAACCTGAGCGAACCTTCCCTCATCCGCCATCCCCAAAACATACAATTGTATCTATACATATAATAAATCTGTAGAAAAGTCATTTTTGTACATTGAAGAAATTGAAACAAAAAATAGCCAGCGTGTGAAAAGATAAGTAACAGAACCCATTTCCATCATTTTTGAAATTTTTGTCTGTTTGTCTGTTTGTCTGTTTGTTTGTGCGCACATCACGTAAAATCTACGAATTCAATGCTGACAATGTTTATATACAAAAATTATACGCAACTTGAGGTTTAACTTAGTTTTTGTTTCATCGAAATCGGTTCACTCTATCAAAAGATATGATTAATTTAGTGAGTTCAAGAAGTAAAATATTACGTTACGCAATTAAGTATAGTACTTGCAACGACATCTTAAGACTAAAAATAGAACTAATGTTGATAGTTGAAATCTAAATCCGATAGATGGCGTTGTGCAAATGACGTCATTTTCTGAATCGCGGTGTTAAGATTTTCCGCGCGAGGATGACGTCCACCGTGTTTACTAGGCAAATTGGGTTTCGTTAGGTGTCTTAAAAGTTCTTGCGTGTGTCGTAAAAGTTCTTTGGTTGCTTGGTTTATCGATTTTCTAAATTGGTCGAAAAAAAAGTATTTGCTTATCTTATTGGTTTCGTTTGGTCAACTTTGGTCATTGGTTTGAAGTACGAAGTAAAGATTGTATTTGATTTACTTCGTAGTTTGAATCCAATAGTGCCAATCGTTATACAGTAAGTTAGTGTTGCCAATTCGTTGAGTCACGACCACGAACAGACGATACGTTGTCACACTAGACTGTTCGACGCACCGTTCTTTTAAGTTTGTAGGCTATTCAGTCATAAGTGTTGTTAGTTTTGTTTATTGCTTTAATTTTCCTTGAAAATGCCTCAAAGAAAAAAAACTAACCTTTCGCTGCGTAGCCGAAATGCGAAAAGGATGAGACTTTGTAGGTCTCAGGAATCGGAAGAAGATCGTGAAGCACGGTTATCTGCTAACCGAGAGCACATCGCTCTTTCACGTGAATCGGAAACGTTCACCGAAAGGGAGTCACGTTTAAGTTCACAAAGAACACGGACCGCGACTTTGCGGTCTCAAGAGAGTATCCAGGAACGCGAAGACCGGCTGTCTGCTGATCGGGAGCGCCACTCTCTCTCACGTGAGTCAGAGACATTCACAGAAAGGGAGTCGCGCTTAAGTTCGCAAAGAACTCGGACCGCGACTTTGCGTTCTCAAGAGAATATCCAGGAACGCGAAGTTCGGCTGTCTGCTGATCGGGAGCGCCAGTCTCTCTCACGCGAGTCAGAGACTTTCACAGAAAGGGAGTCGCGCTTAAGTTCGCAAAGAACTCGGACCGCGACTTTGCGTTCTCAAGAGAGTATCGAGGAACGCCAAGCACGTCTGTCATCTGACCGAGAGCGACACGCTCTCTCGCGCGAGTCTGAATCTCTCTCCCAAAGAGAAGAACGATTACAAATAGCTAGACATAACTATGTAGGTGTACAAAGAAACAATGAAAGTTATCTTGCATCTGAAAGGGAAAGAATAGATGAACTAAGACGAGCAGAAACAGCAGAACAACGTCAATCTCGCCTAGAAATAGAACGAGCTCGATACCATATGAATAGAGAAACAAATAGCGGAGCTGATGAGTCCATGGAAAATGACGATGCAAATATTTTATTACCTTGGGACAATAGGGAAAAATCAGGGTTCACATATTCGTCTAGAATTAATTATGCTGGCTTTACTTTCGTGGGTGACATGAGAGAAATTTGTAATTTTTGTCATGCTTTGAAATGGAGGAAAGAGACAGATGGAATGTGCTGCTCAAACGGAAAAATTGTTCTTCCAAATTTCCAAGATCCACCACACTTACTTAAAAGTCTCCTGAATGGCGATCATCCCCAGTCGAACCGTTTTTTGGATAATATTCGTTTATATAACAGTGCTTTCCAAATGACTTCCTTTGGGGCAAAACAAATAACGGAAGGACCGTTCATGCCAACCTTCAAAGTACAAGGTCAAGTTTATCACCTTATTGGATCTTTGCTGCCAGAAAATGAACCCAAATTTCTCCAAATTTATTTTGTATCCGATTACACGCAACAGCTCAATGTTAGAAATCACAATTTTCCCCAGCTCAATGCTGAGCTTTTGGGTCAACTTCAAGAATTGCTGCATCACGTTAACCAGTACGTTCGTGAATTCAAAGCTGCATTGGAGTCAATTCCACAAGGCAGCAATGATTTCAAAATTGTTATAAGTGCCGATAGACGTCCTGTGGGTGAACACCGTGGAAGACACAATGCACCCGTCGCAGATGAAGTTGCAGTTGTTTTAGTCGACCAGGAGTGTGAGAGACGTGATATCGTGTTGCGTACACGCGACGATCGCCTTCAACGCATTTTGGAAACCCACCGAGCTTACGACGCCCTGCAATATCCACTAATTTATTGTCATGGTGAAGATGGGTACAATTTTGGGCTGTACCAAGTGAACCCTACTACGAGAGTCACTAATTATCAAAAAAAAATATCTGCTCAACAATACTATTCCTACCTTTTACAAATAAGGCAAAACAGTTTCGTATATTTGCAACGATTTCGTGGTTTGTTCAGCCAATTTATTGTGGACATGTACGCAAAAATAGAAACTGAACGTTTAGTGTATATTCGCACTAACCAGCGACGGTTACGCGCTGAAGAATACGTGCACTTGCGGGACGCCATGCAATCAGATAATAACGTCGAAAACTTGGGTCGATTGGTTATTTTGCCATCCAGTTTCACAGGCGGTCCGCGGTATATGCACGAACGAACGCAAGATGCTTTTTGTTACGTCCGTAAATACGGCCGGCCGGACCTTTTTATAACATTTACAACAAATCCAAAGTGGACGGAGATTTGCCAGGCACTTCTCACAGGACAGGCGTCATACGACAGACATGACATTATTGCTAGGATTTTTCATTTAAAACTCAAAGTCTTGATTAATCTACTTACAAAGGAGAAAGTTTTCGGTTCAACTCTTTGTTTTATGTATAGCGTCGAGTGGCAAAAGCGTGGTTTACCCCACGCGCACATTCTTCTGTGGCTGGAAGAAAAAATTCGTCCCGATGCTATAGACAGTGTCATAAGTGCAGAATTTCCGGACTATAATGCAGATCCGATTTTGCATGACATAGTAAAAACACATATGGTTCACGGGCCATGTGGCCTCTTAAACAGGGAATCACCGTGCATGAAAGATGGTCAATGCTCAAAAAAATACCCCAGAGCACTGAAAGAACTAACTATGGCTGGGGAAAATGGGTATCCGCAATACCGGCGAAGATCACCGTCACAAGGTGGTTTCACAGCTACTGTCAGATTCCGTGGACAAGAAATAATTCTAAATAATAGTTGGGTGGTACCGTATTCTCCAGTTTTGTCAAACGCTTTTCAAGCACACATTAATGTTGAAATTTGTAATAGCGTCGAATCTATAAAATATATATGTAAATATGTTAATAAAGGTAGTGATCAAGCCATGATAGCACTAAGAAATAACAACCAATTTGATGAAGTGACAAGGTATCAATCTGGCCGATACATAAGCTCTTCGGAGGCAGTTTGGCGCATTTTGAGTTTCCCTATTCATGAAAGGTATCCGCCAGTCATCCATCTTGACGTGCACCTGGAAGGCGGGCAGCGAGTTTACTTTCAGCCAGAAAATGTGGCAGAAAGAATGAACAACCCAAGACAAACCACCTTGCTCGCATTCTTTCGCCTTTGCGAAAGAGACAATTTCGCTAAGTCTCTGTTGTACAATGAAGTGCCACATTATTATACTTATAACAAGCAGCAAGGTGTTTTTAATCGCAGGAGACGTGGAACTGCTGTAGAAGGCGAGTCCAGCATTTTTAAAGAACACGTGATTGGAAGAGTATACACGGTGCACCCAAATAATGCAGAGTGTTATTATTTACGCCTTCTTCTTCACACAGTGCGAGGACCTACTTCTTTTGCTGAGCTCCGCAAAGTGGACGATATAGAATATCCCACATTTCAAGCTGCTTGCCGCGCACGGCATTTATTAGATGGCGATCAGCATTGGGATGATGCTTTAGCCGAAGCATGCGTCAGTGATAGTCCACATCGTTTGCGCCATTTATTTGCCATTTTGTTGACATTTTGTGGCCTATCGGACGCTGGGCAGTTGTGGCAAAAATATAAAGACGCGTTTGCCGAAGATTTTTTGAGACAGCAAAATATAAATACTGAAACTTCTGACCAAGTACGTGAAAGCTGCCATAATAGGGCTTTGCTGGCTATACAAGATATAGTTACAAGTATAGGAGGGAACCCCCTCAGTCAATACGGCTTGCCGACACCGACAGTTGGTGGGGAACGAATTAATAGGGAGTATACATCTGAAATAAATTACAACCCCGAAGAGTTAGCAGAAATATTGCGAAATGGCTGTTCAAATTTGACGTCAGAACAACGTCAAATCTTTGATAGAGTATGCTGTAGTGTAGAACATTCATTAGGAGAAATGCTGTTTTTAGATGCACCTGGTGGAACAGGTAAAACTTTCCTCACTAAAGTTATCTTGGCTCAAATAAGGAGCCAAAACAAAATTGCCCTTGCCGTCGCTTCCTCAGGAATAGCTGCCACTTTATTACCAGGAGGAAAAACTGCACATACAACATTTAAAATACCAATCGACTTGGACCGCACAGAAAACCCTGTTTGCAACGTGTCTCGCAATAGTGATAAAGCAAGGGTTTTACGCGATTGCGCCCTTATCGTTTGGGACGAGTGTACGATGGCAAATCGTAAAGCTGTGGAAGCTGTAGATAGAACGTTGCGAGATATAAGACAAAATGACCGACCGATGGGAGGCTTAACGGTGCTATTCTGTGGAGACTTCAGGCAGACACTCCCTATAATACCCAGAGGAACGAGGGCCGATGAAATAGGTGCCTGTTTAAAGAGCTCTATTTTATGGCGTAGTGTCATATTAACTAATTTGAGCTTTAATATGCGAGCATATTTGGGAGGTGACGCAAACGCGCAGGTTTTCTCAAATTTACTACTTCAAATTGGTAACGGCACATACCCGACTCAAGAAGGAGGTAAAGTAACTTTAGTCGAAAGCCTGTGTTCTTCTGTTGCCTCACAGCAGGAACTCATTTCCTCTGTATACGGAGATCCATCAGAGATCTCGAACCATGACGCTGCTTGGCTATGCCAACGAGCTATTTTGGCACCTCGCAACGACCAAGCAGCAGCAATAAATTCTCAAATATTGGTACATGTTTCTGGAGAAAGTAGGGAATATTTATCTATTAACACGGTTTTAGAAGAAGGAGATGCCACCCACTATCCAGTAGAGTTTTTAGACTCTCTAAATACACCAGGTCTTCCAGCACACAAAATTTATTTAAAAGTCGGAGTACCAATCATTCTACTCAGAAATTTAAGCCCACCAAAACTATGCAATGGAACTCGGTTGAGAGTAACAAATCTCCAACGAAATGTCATCGAAGCCGAAATCTTAACAGGTTGCGGCTCCGGTGATGTTGTTTTCATTCCCAGGATACCCATTATCCCCAATAATTTTCCGTTTACTTTCAAACGTGTGCAATTTCCTGTAAGCCTCTGTTACGCTATGACTATTAATAAAGCCCAAGGCCAGACGTTATCCGTTGCGGGTGTAGACCTTACTTTTGATTGTTTTTCACACGGCCAACTCTATGTTTCTCTATCACGTGTTAGCAACCCAAACAACCTTTTTGTATATGCTCCGGGTAATTCCACCGCTAACATAGTATATAGAGAAGCATTAACGTAATCAACTATACCAAAGTCAGGACTCTTATCTAAATCATCAAAAAGGTGATATACTCTTATCTAAACGACGTTGTTTTGTTCTCGACAACCACGCGAACGAAGTCGCGGGCACAGCTAGTCTTCTATAAATATGAATATTCTCCTACGTGCATCACGCTCCGAAGGTCTGAAATTTCTTCAGTTCGATGTCGGGGCTTTGACTAGTCAATACTCAATATTTTTATTGCTATATCATAAAGTGTACATTAGGTGGTCGGTACACAACTACCGTTCCTTGTGAGATGTTGTGCTGGGTAACTTAAATGGAACTGAAAGAAACTGAAAATATTAATACACGAACAGAATCCCTCTACAAAACTTCGCAAATTTTAACAAATAATTTCTCTCGATTAAACTATAGCTAAAATAAAATGCTACGTCCTACCGCATGCGCTACATTACTACTGTGGGATTCTTTTAGTTCAAAACTAACAGTAAACTTACGATCTATCAAACACCGCATACAGTATTTAACTATTGCCTCGTTGAGACTGAGAGTTGTAGGGTCGAAGAGAAATACAAGTGTTCATGGAAACATAATTTAAAAACTAAATAAAACACATGGGGTTCTTTCCTCAAACTAATATGTCAGGTCATACACAGGAATGAGGAAAAACAACTACTACTACAGTGGCCCTGATTCTCTGTTTTTCACAAACTAAATTAAAAAGTTCAGTCCATTTTTATCTTTCTAAATCATTATGAAAAGGACAGAAGACAAATATTAGTTTAATCCTGTCAAATTAGATAATCCATAGACAAGTTTAGACGTGATTAAAAAATTGGCTAGGTACCTACTAAAACTACGTCAATTTACGTCAGGCGCTGACTAATTCTGCAGGACTAAACTAATATTTATCTTCTGTCCTTTTCATAATGAACTAAAAAGAAAAAGATGCACTGAACTTAAATTTAGTTTAGTATGTGAACAACAGAATCGGGGCCAGTATCAACTAGTACACAATACCCCCTGGCATTGTGACTGTTATGGAGGCCTTATATTTTGTTACAAATAGAAACACAGTTTTTTTAAAACTTTTAATGGCTTCGGTCAGAAAATTTATAATATTTGAATTAACGACGATCGCTTGTTATTCGGATAGAGCATTCGCATTCCGTGATGACATAAGTGTAAATGGCCGAGTGCCGCCAGCAGCCTTCCTTATATTATTATAGCCCGTCGCGGTGTTGCTATTCTTGCTGCTGATTTTCTTTTATTATTAATATTGTAATGTCAATACTGTTGGCATCACAATATACAAGGTGCAACACAATTTACGCAAGACTTCATACATTCCAATTAGAGTAGTGAGTTAAAATCATAATACAATGACCAAAACTTTTTTTTAAAGCTTGCTATTTTTATAAGAAAATCATGTTGACACTAGCCATTACTTATCTATGCATTTAAAATTGAGTCTTATTGTCTTAGCCTTGAAATAAAATTTTATTTTATTTGGCTCAATCGACGGTTAGAATGAAACAATACATAATTTTAGAAAAAAAAAAATACCTATATAAAAAGTTACTCAAATGGATTCAGTAGTTAATTATGAACAAACTACTTTCATGACTTGCATTTATTCTGTTACACCTTGTATAAGGCACGTACACACTTAAGGTAAGAAATGAAATTCCTTTGGTTAAGAAACTTGAAACTTTTCCACATTTGCCTCAAAAAATAATAAAAAACGAAACGTGATGAAAAACGGATACTGTACGATAATCGAAAGCGCTCGTCGCAATGGCTGAACCCTGGAGAACTAGCCAAATCCTGCCCTAAACGAAAATTGACTCAGAAAAAATTAACTTGTGAGTGTTTGGTGGGCTAGCGCCGGTGTCGTTCACTACAGCTTTCTAAAATCTGCCCAAACGATTACGGCAGATTCTATTAATTAATTCGATTCTCAGCAACTGTAAACCATGAAGGAAGAACTAGCTGCTAAACAACCGAGATTGGTCAATCACTCTAGGCCACTGCTGCTTCACGACAACGCAAGACCACACACTGCACAACAAACAACCACTAAGTTAGATGAGCTACAATTGGAATGTCTACGACATCCACCGTACTTCCCGGACCTTGCACCAACAGATTACCATTTTTTCCAGAATTTGAACAACTTCTTACAAGGAAAAAAATTCAACTCCGATGCGGCAGTCCAAACCGCCTTCAAAGAGTTCATTGATTCTCGCCCCCTTGGTTTTTTTAGTAAAGGGATCAATGAACCCTAACCTATGAGATGGTATAAGTGCATAGATAACAACAGTGCATACTTTGATTAATTAAATATATTTTACAAAAAAAAATTGACTTTATATTCCTCCCGTACAAAACGCCAATTTCATATGTAAGGACCGAATATCATACGGATTAGAAATAATTGAATTTGCTGAGCGTATGTCAAAATTACGTCTTTCTTCAGATATCTTATTTCTGTGCTTGTTTATAATTTTCCAGATATCCTTCGAAATGTTCGTAGCCTTATGTAATTGGTCCTCAAGTGCCAGCTTTTTAGCCTTGATAATAACATTTGTGTATAATTTTATGTAGGTACTTATTTCTATATGTTTGTATTGAGTCATCATTCCATTTTGTTTTACCTACACAGAGAACACGTTTCATTCGGCTTGCAACTTTTATTCCCGTAACCCAATTGAGGCCAGATGTGTGTCTGAGTTTTACTTTTATCTTTATCTTTTTAAAACATTGATGGAATATTTTGTTGAACTTATTCAAGAAGCTGTTTATTCCCAAATCTTGCCAGTTGTTTATCATTAATTGAGTTCGAAATTTACTTTATTTTTATCATTAAATAGGCGCCTGAAGATGTAAATAACGTCATTAGTAGATGCCTTGAGAAGGGCATTTTATGGACAGAGGTGCATATATTAATCAGTGATAATGTAGCATTCAAATGGTGAAAGAATTTTTAAAATCGGTTCAGTACTTTTTGAGTCAATTCGTTACAAACATACATACAAATCTTTCCTCTTTATAATATTAGTATAGATTAATTAATAACTTACAAAATGTAGTAAAAGCGTACAATTTTTAAAAAGACACGGAAACTTAATTGACTAAGTAACTTAATGGACCAAGACAGCTTGAGGGGACCGAAGAGAGCTCGCTACGACACGCGCCACTCGTGAGGTACCTAAACCGAACCACGGAGGCAAAGAAGTGTGTCCAAAAGGCGATAATGCAACTTTCAAGCTCCCGAAATCTCAAAAAAAAAAAATCAAGGATGAGATAACAAAAGCGGTCGAGAGACTTTACCAGATGGTAAAAGAGGCAGAAATTGAAAAAGGAAGAGGATCTGAGGTAAGAGAACTAACGGAAAACCAGAAGGAGCCTAAGCCGACCACTGCAAAACCAACAGAGCTGATGAAGAGCCTTGTGGCTGGCCTCCAATAGCACAAGCAGACGCTGAAGGATTGCCAAAAATATACCCAGACTCTTTCGGAGCAACTATAAGCAAGCAAGGTAAGCTACATAATATATATATATATTTGAAATGTGTTAATTAAGCCCTTTCATTTGATTCCAAACACGGCATGATTAAATAAAATTTATTTTTAGGTGAAACTTTATGTCCACGAGAGGGCGCTATATTCAATATTATTTAATATTATTTTTTAAATTCCCGATGGTCTTACCAGCAGTGGGACGACGGCCAGGGTCCAGTGGGACGAACGGGAATACACGGAATAAAATAACGTTGTTGACGTATCAGTGTTGCCACTATTATTTTATCCTTATTATTAGGATGAGCCATGTGGATGTCATGGTCGATTCGATATGTAGTCAGTGCAAACCACTTCGAGCTCTTTTGCATCGTTCATAGCATCGGTAATAACGATCATTTAAAAGGATCAGGATTAGACGTTCCTACGTTACGGCTATCGATTCAATATATGCTGGGAAACTTTCCATAAGAGTGTAGGTTATTTAAATTAAAACACCACGTTTCTTTTAGTTAGTCTTTATTGGTCATGTAAAAAATTTACACAACGATTCAATAAATTATATTTTAATTTATAAACCTTTCTTTAAGTATAAAAAAAAAGATACAGAGAAGCTAGCGCTGAGCGGCCGCGCGACCGCTCGCGTGTCGACAATACTCGCGGACGCGCGGCTCTCGGCTAGCGCGCGGCTCGCCGTCACAGACGGCGGCTCATCTGCGATTTTTTGTGTACATATAAAAATAGATCCTTATTTTACACTAATCTAGGAGGAGAACGCATCGACTAATCGACGTTTAAATGCACAGTTTAAAGTATGATATGAAACTACAATTGGAGCACCATTTCATTAATATATCCCCGCGGCGGACGGGGCGCGGCGTCTCGCTCGCACACCCCACGTTGTCGCGATATCCATTAGGAATCCCTATCTAACATGATACGAATTGTAACAAATTAGTAGCCGGGTGATACAATTAATTATTATGTGGATTCTTGTTTCACATACCTGAGGGTCAAATAAAAAGTTACAGATAGGTAATATCACCGGTAGGAAGTAGTAAACCGTTAAATATTCGCCTGAAGTACAGTTTTTTTTCGATGCCGACTACCGAGTGACGTGGTCGCTTCATCCGAGGTCTAGCTTTAGTATCATTCTCGTTGGTCTCACGCGTGTGGCGGTGTGCGTCCTTCCGTCATAAATAATGTACTTAAAATGTGATAGCTTCCGGCGTACATCTGTATTTCATCGTGGAAAAGGAAAGATAAACAAATAAACGTTTATCACTTTCTTACACATTATTTACAACATGATCTATCTAATTCGTAATTATATACTAATACTCTGTACAAGTCTTATACATCCTATGTCCTCTGTTCATACCACTTGAGGAACAAAGAACACGCACGTCCACTTTAATTATATACAAATTACAATCACGTGCATTATACATTGTTTTGTTTTAATTCATTTTTTTTTTTCAATCATCATTATAGTTACTTTATGGACCAACTATCGAATGTAAATATGTTTTGAAGTTGTAATTTTGTATAGTTCATAAGTCGTTAAAACAAGTTTAGATTAGTAATCACAGACAGCAACCGGAGATAATAATCGTCAGTAGCTTGGTCCATAACAGTTCTATATTAAAAGTCCCAAAATCACAACCAACTTTTACCAATCGCGCAACATTCATATTATTTTGCTTTGCTATGAATTTTTATATTGTTATTATAATATAAATCTCACCAATCTTATCCGTATGACGGCGATATCTCAGCGGTAAAAGTTCCAATGATACGTCATTCGATGCTTATTTCTACCATAAAATTAATATAATACAAGGTACGTCAGTCTTCTGCACACTGCATTAATGGAGTGTCGGTAGTGTTGATATCGCACGTGCGTGCGTCGTGCGCGCGTACTGCCGCGCGAGCGCGCGTGTTAGAGGCCGCGCGTACTGCCGCGCGAGCGTGCGAGCGGCGGCTCGGCGGCCGCGCGCCGGCGTCACACGTCCGTGTGGCGCGCGCCGAGCGCCGGCTCCGTCTCCGCGTCCGACTCCTCGATCTCGCACAGGTTGGCCGACAGCTCGCTGCCGGAGCCGTCGTCGTCCCCTCCCAGCAGCGAGTTGCGCTCCTCTGTGGACAGGGAGCACGGAGTCAGAGCGTTCGCAAGAGCGAGCGGTGCGCGACGACGAGGCGGCGCGAGCTCTCACCTAGCATCGTGATGAGACTGGCGGCGTCGGGCTCGCGCAAGGTGCGCGCCCGAAGCTGCTCCGAGTCGCTAGCGGCGCGAACTCCGTAGTCGTCGGCGTGCAGCAAGTAAGAAGAGGCTGAAACCAGAGAGAACGCTCCGATCAGCGCGGCTCGGGCGGGCGGGCGCGGGCGCAGCGCGTGGTCGGGCGCGAGGTCGCAGTCGGGCGGCACTCACCGTCAGCACGGCGCGGCGAGTGGTCGGGCGCGAGGTCGCAGTCGGGCGGGCGCGGGCGCGGCGCGCGGCGGCGCGGCGCGGGGCTGGCGGCCGGCGAGGCGCGCGAGGTGGGCGAGGACGAGTCGGGCCGCTCGGAGCCCGCCACCTCGCTGATGCCGGGCAGCGCGCCGCCGCCGCCGCACCAGTCGGAGCAGTCCCAGTGGTAGCCGCCCACCAGGTGCGGCTCCACCATGCCGCCCGCGCCCGGCCCCGGCGGCCCCACGGGCCCCACAGGCCCCACCGCGCGTCTCGCGCAGCCGGGGGACCGCGCGCGTATTCGGCTCTTACATCCTTTTAGATCTGAAAACGCAAAGGTCAGAAGTTTATTTGTAGAGCGCCTGTGTTGTATCTCCTGCGTACCTGGCTAATCTCCGTTGAGAATGGCCACCGTGACCAAAGTCTCAAAGATTTCATTTTTGCTTCATTAGACAATTGCAAAAACCTTACGCAATTAAACATGGCATGTTGTTGACCGCAAAATTGACATTTTGTGGTAGACACGTGTAAGGCTTTTGAATATAGCTGTGGCTTATTGTATTTATTGGCAAAGTTAGGGTTATGTCGTCTTGCCTTTTGGTTTTCAGGAACATCGCTATTTGTTTGGTTAGTTGATTTCGGTGTTGCTTGATCTAGCTTCCTGCGAGAAATTTCCAGACTCGTAAACTTACTTTCTAAGTAGTCTAAGAATTCCTGCAGTACCAGTAGCTCCCTAGAATTTTTAAGGGAGTCTATGTAATCTCCGTACGTTTCGCTATCCAACTTCTGCGCTAATAAATGCACAAGAAGCGGACCCCAGGTGCTGATATCGATTCCTAAGTTCTGTATGACAAGCAAGCTTTCTAATGGTACGTCATGCAGTTTCTTAATATGACCTAGTGTTTGATGCTGCGTACTCGGCAAGCCTAGTAAAGTATTGATAACACACGTAAATATTAGCTTTTTATTGTTATACCGATGGTTTAAGATTTCCCAACAGGTATGATTGTACGGTCTCATCAACCGTGCATTTACTTTGCGAACGCAGCAACCTATTTAGATGTAATGCGTCACAAATATTATGGTATAATTATAACGTTTTAAGCAACGATCATCGAGTAAGACAAGAACTGTGGAACTAACCACTTGTCAAGAGAAAGAATAGCTACCACTTTAACTTGTTAACCGTCTACATGTTAATATAACTTTAAACTCAACTTGTGGTTCTTTCTGTGTGCTCCATAACTAAACCAACATTAACAAAGTGATAATAGTGTATGAAGCCTACAACCATTGGCTGCTACATTAAATGGAAGGACCATTTAATGTAGCAGCCGGATTTATATTGTGTGTAGTGTCTCCATTTACGATAGCGAATTGGTTCAGCTGGTCTCCCACAAGCGGATCGCCCCAGTTGGATTGAGAAGGCGCATTATATCGTACATAGAGTGCGAACGCAATAAATAGAAACAAACGACAATTTCAAGACGTTAAGGATCACGCAACTCTACTACAACTAGGAGAACGATCCCGTGGAGACTTGAAAGAAGAAGCCTGCAAACTGTGGTATTCGTGTCGTGAACTAACGTCAAGCTGTACGTCTATCACCGTCAACTACGTGCTGGACTACTGAGCTACATACATAAAACTAAACAGACCTCTTTTCGACAACTAGAGAAGAGAACTAACTATGGAGAAGCTACAACTCCAACAAGCTTGCTTTGAAAATATCAAAGCTCTGTGCTCTAACTATAAAAAGGATAGCCCCTCAAGAAAACTGAAGAGTACTTAACCAAACGTCTGGAACCTCTCGAAGCACAGTGGAATGACTTCGAGGAACGACATGCGATTCTAGAGCAAACCTTAGAAGATAAAAACATCAATTACTTCGTGGATAACGTGTACAGCAAAATTCAAGCTCAATACGAATCTACAAAAGGAGACATGCTTAACTTACTGGAACAACTACAGGGAAAAAAGTTCGTGAAGTTCGACTTAACTGGGATGGTGGATCGAGATACTGACGATACTACCAAAACATTGCTGAGTAAGCAAGAGTGCAACTTTAAAGCCCTCGACCGCGCCATGTCGAAAATTTACATAAAAACTGTCACGGAGAAATGGGAACTGGAAGACCACCTCTCCATCTTAAAGTCGAAGTGGAATGTCATCGACAAACAACACTGGGAGCTGGAAGTGTTACTCAAAGGCTCCAACAGTAATTATTACAACATATTCGTCAATATGGAGGACAAGTACGACGAACTAAGGAAAAGTTGAACAGTAAGATCTGGTCGACAGTGGACTACGAAAAGTCGGCGCCAAAAATTTAAGTTCCTGAATTTTCGGGTAGCTATACTTAATGGATTTCCTTCAAGGATCTCTTCATGGAAACCATTCACAACAACCCGATGATTAACAAAGCGCAAAAGATGCAGCATCTGAAAACGAGGTTGAGAGGCGAAGCTGAAAGATCGGTGCAACATCTCAGTATTGGCGCAGAAAACTACACATCCTGTTGGGAAATACTGACCCAGCGTTTCGACAATCGAAGGCTACAATTTACGTCATTCCTGAACACCATGCTCAACCTGCCTGTCATTCAACAACCCGACAGCTTTAACCCCAAGAAGATGCATGATGTCATAACTGAATGTATGAATGGACTATCAAACATTGGTTTAGACATCGCAACTTGGGACCCAATTATCGTACACTTAGTATCGCAAAAACTTAACACGACTACCTACAGCGAGTACTTAAAGGAACTGCGAGATCATAGAGATGTACCAAACTTGAACGCGCTATTATACTTCCTGGAAAACAAGTTCATGGCGTATGAAACCATGAAGAATACGAAAAAGAAGTACCTAACCAGCAGAAACAAGGCTCGTCCAAGTCGTTTAACAAACATCATTCTGCAAACCTGCATGACCACGATCGAAAGAAAACTTTCAAGAGAACTTATCATACAGTATATGGACACTGCCCACACTGTGACGGCAATCATGTGTTGATGAAATGTCCAAAGTTCATCAACATGGACTCATTCCAACGGAATAACACAGTCGCAAAATTAAACGTGTGTAAAAACTGCTTATAGTCATGGCAACACAAATTGTGCGTCAGCAAAAACGTGCAAAGAATGCAATTCGAAGCATCACACTCTATTACACAACGCAGACAAGAAAAATACTGTCAACTCAATGAATACTATGTTGTTGTGAATAGCTTCGCTAAAGAGGTCCTTGAATGACATCCAATGTTGGTAGCTTCCTGAAAATACAGGTATATCCATTTTTGGTGTGGAGTGCTCTCTATGCGACACACTCCATAGATTTCTATTGATAAATTTCTTCAACTGAATATATGATCGCTCATGCTGAGTATACACTTTTTCGTAATCCTCTTCCTCTCCACCTATCTCGCTATCTATCTCCCAATGGAGGGAATCAATTTGCGACCAGCGCGCTTGAAGTGTTCTCAAGGCGTCCTCCATCTCCCATTTTTCTGACATGGAGTCTAGGTCGATAAGCCCTGCTGATCTCTTGAATGCTCTGAAATTTGCTGTTTGTTTACGCAGCATGTCATCTAATTTGCTGGTAGAGGCTTTTGACTCCATTGTACGTAACATGCTGGCTTT
The DNA here is from genome assembly GCA_949316385.1 of Globia sparganii. Classification (NCBI taxonomy): domain Eukaryota; kingdom Metazoa; phylum Arthropoda; class Insecta; order Lepidoptera; family Noctuidae; genus Globia; species Globia sparganii. Next base: position 25,232,288 of record OX438660.1, on the reverse strand, counting down.
AGCTGGCTGCTCTTAACCCGATGGTCCTGCTTCTGCTAGTTCGGCGTCCTCTTGCTGCTCCTGTGTTGGTTGAGTACTCCTAACGGATTTCATAGGCGTTAGCTTGCTTGACAACTGTAGACGTTGTTCATTGATGAGAGACTTGGCTGCTGTATAAAGTTTGCTAATCTTTTCATGCTCGGAATTTATAAAATATGAATGATCTTTGAACCCATATTGACAGATAGCTAAAAGATTGTTCTGAAAATCTGACCTTTACCTCTCTTCGCCTTTTAAAATAGTCGTCCGATTTCCTATCGGCGCTATCCTTTTTTATATTTATCAGTATTTTCTTGATTGCTTCGCTAAGTTCAAGTTGCTGGTAGTAAAGCTCCTCCATTATGCTGCTAGTTTGTTTATGATGAAAAAAAGGAAAGATCTTACTTTTACGAAACTGACTTTCGGCTGCCGCTGATTTGCTGTTGCACTTCAAACGCTGCTGCTTTGATGTAGCTGGGCACTGACACCTTGCTGCTGCAGGTACCGAGTGCTGCTGCTTAAATAGCGATGTGCTGCTTGTTGCTCAAGATGCTAATTGCCCCGTCCTGGAGGCGCTGATGTCACGCTGCTTGAGATGCGTACTGACGGCGCTCTTGTTACATAATTTTGCAACGCCACCCTGCGCTGCTAGGGTTTTGCTACAAACACTTTGCTAAGGTTCTGCGTTTACGAAAGTATGTTCTAGCTTACCGTTGTATATTTTGTTGTCGACGAAGGTGTGGAGATGCATCTGCTCGGACCACGGCTTGCGGTCGGCGACGTCGATGTTGAGGTTGCGGCGGTAGTCGGGCGGAATGCCCTCCAGCTCGTCGCCCGCCGAGCCGTACGAGCGCAGCGTGTCCACGTTGTTGAGCGGCGGCGTCTCGGCGCACGACGCGGGCCGCTCGCGCCGCACCGCCTCCAGGTTGGACAGCTTGGAGCGCGGCGCCAGCTTGTCCAGCGCGCGGCTGTTGAGCGGCGCGTCGGGCGCCGGCTTGCGGCGCGCGCGGCGCCGGCGCAGCGCCAGCGCCAGCGCCGCCGCCAGCAGCAGCAGCAGCGCCAGCGCCGCGCCCGCCGCGCCCAGCGGCCAGCGCGCTGAGCACGCCCAGCGCCACGCCGAGCGCAGCGCGCGCGCCGGCCCGGCGCCCGCGCCGCCCGACACCACCGCGTCCGAGTACAGCGGGTTGCCGCAGTTCATGCCTGGCGGTAAGGCGTGAGTACAGAATACAGAGCGGCGCCAGCGATCAACACTAGAACCATTCAGTGACCGAACGGCACCTGTCTTGTCTGGCGGGCAGAGGCACCGGAAGGAACCGGGCTCGTTGACGCAAGTGGCTCCGTTGAGGCAGGGCTCGCCGGCGCACTCGTCCACGTCGTACTGGCAGTGTGGCCCGTAGTAGCCGCGGCAGCGACACGACGGGCCCCACTCGCCCTCCTCGCACGCGCCGCCGTGCGCGCACACGTCGGGCGCGCACCAGCGGCCGCGCTCGCAGCGCTCGCCCGCCAGGCCGGCCGCGCATGCGCAGCGGTAGCCGCGCGCGTCCGCCGCGCACGAGCCGCCGTGCAGGCACGGCGCCGACGCGCACGGGTCGCTGTCCAGCTCGCAGCGCCGGCCCGAGAAGCGCGCGTGACACGTGCACGCGTAGCCCTCGGAGGCGTCGGGCGCGGCCGCGTCCTCCAGCAGGTCGGCCACGTCGCGGCACGAGCCGCCGTTGAGGCACGGGTACGACGCGCACGGCGTGGGCGGCGGCAGCGCCGGGCACGCGCTCCCCACTCGCACGCGCACGCGGCGCACGAGTTGAGCACGCCCGTCGCTCGATGTGCCGCCTTCCTCTAGAGGTAGAATCGCACCCCCTAGTTTCACCTCCGATATGCACCCGTGAAATCCGTATGTCACCTGTAACATCGAATACCGTTGTCGTATAATTGGAACGAGTTACGATTGAAACCGGCGACCGAGGACGGCCAGTACCTGTTCAGCGGCGAAGGCATGCGCGTGTCGCTCCAGTGCGGCGCCGAGCAACAAGCGGTCGGCGCGCACGTCCAGCACGGCGGCCGGCGCCGGCGTCTGCGCCAGCGCGCTGCGGCGGTCCACCGTGAGCCGCATGCTGGCGCCGCGCCGCTCCAGCCGCGCCTCGTGCCACAGCCCGTCCGCCACCGGCACGGCGGCGCGCACCTGCGCCGGGCCCGCGCCCAGCTCCATGCGGAACTGCAGGTAGCCCTCCGCCACCTCCAGCGTGGCGTAGTCCACGCGGCCGGCCGCCTGCAGCAGCATGCCGCGCTCGCGCCGCGTGCGGAAGCGCAGCGACAGCGCCAGCTCGTCGTCCAGCAGGCGCGCGCCCTGCACCGCGCCGCGCTCCAGGCGGTACACCAGGTAGCCGTCGCCCGCCAGCTGCGCCACGGGCGGCGCGCCGCACTCGGCGCAGTCGGGCGGCGCGCGGTCGCAGCGCTCGCCGCCGTAGCCGGGCGCGCAGGCGCAGTGCGCGCGCAGGCGGTGCGGCGGCGCCACGAGCGCGAACACCTCGCAGGCAACGGCGCGCGCGGCGGGCCGCAGGCGCACGCGCTCGGCGCAGGCGCCGTGCGCGCAGCCGCCGCAGGGCGCGCGCAGCAGCTCCTCCACCACGAGGCGCGAGCGCTCCTCCAGGCGCTCCAGGTGCGCGTGCAGGCGCCGGCGCAGCGCGTCGGCGGGCAGGAAGCCGCCGGCGGCGCGCACGGCGAAGGCCACGTCCAGGTCCTGCGCCACCTGGCGCCGCGCGCGGTTCTCGTCCGCGTCGCCCTCTCCGGACGGCTGCACGCTCACTATGACGACGTCGCCGGGCTCGCAGTCGGTCGCCTCGCCGATGGCTCGAACGAAGCCTTTGCGATGACTCAGAATAAAGTCGCGATCGGTCACTTCGCGGAAACGCACTACTATTGCTTGCGCGAGCATCTCGTCCGATATGAGAATGACGGTGACCTTGACGATCGCAAACCCGAGGAATTTCCCATCGCCGACTGTCACGTTGAGTCGGTAATCTCCCACGTCCAAGCGGGGTGCAGCTTTCAATGTTCCGTCAGACACATCAATTTCAAACAAGTCGGTCGGGGGATAAGGTGCGCCGTCGATCGGAGCTATTGCGTATGTGAGTGTGTCGTAAGCGTCGCGATCGGAAGCGAACACTCTTCCGATGATGCCTCCCGGGAATTCGTCCAAATAAGAGTTGACAACGACTTCTAACGGCGTCACTACCGGCGGGTACTGAGATTCCTCTATCACTCTTATGTACACCCACGCATCCGAGTACAACGGTGGCGTGCCGTTGTCGAACACGCGAACTTGCAGCACGTATCGGTCTTTGATGCGATGATTGAATCGAGTTGCCGAGCGCAAGTAACCGTCCTGTTCCAGACGAAAAGCACCCATTTCATTGCCAGACTGAAAATCAAACGTATAAGGTGCAGCATTGGGCGGAGCGTCAGCGTCTTCCACAACGAACTTTAGGATAGTATGTCCAAGCGGCCGATCTTCCTGGACGACTGCGCTGTAGTTAGACTGTGCGAACAGCGGTGGGTTATCATTAGCATCGACCACTTCGATGTTAACTAAAGCGGAGGCCTCGAGAGCGGGAAGGCCGTGATCTCGCGCGTGCACTTCCAGCACATAGGCGGGCACAGTCTCTCGGTCCAGTGGCGCCGAAACGGACAAGTAGCCGGTGTCAGCATCGATGGAGAAGCGCGCGTCGCGATCGCCGCGGGCGATCGAGTACGACACGCGGCCGTTGGCGCCCGAGTCCGCGTCGTCCGCGACCACCTGCAGCACGCGGGCGCCCTGCGCCGCGTCCTCGCGCACGCGCGCGCCGTACGACGCCTGCGAGAACTGCGGCGCGTTGTCGTTGCCGTCCGACACGCTGATGTTGAGCGCGGCCAGGTCGCTGAGCGGCGGCGTGCCACCGTCGACGGCCTGCACCGTGAGCAGGTACTCCTTGCGGCGCTCGAAGTCGAGAGGGCGCGCCACGGTCAGCACGCCGGAGGCGCGGTCGAGGGCGAAGTCGTCGCGGTCGTCGCCGCCTACGAGCGAGTAGTACACGTCGGCGTTGACGCCGGCGTCGCGCGACGTGGCGCGCACGCGCAGCACCTCGGTGCCGGGCGCGTCCAGCTCGGGCACGGCGGCGCGGTACTGGTGGAACTCGAACTCGGGCGGGTTGTCGTTGACGTCGGCCACGGTGAGGCGCAGCGTGGCGGTGGCGGAGCGCGGCGGGCGGCCGGCGTCGCTGGCGCGCAGCAGCAGGCGGTGCTCGGCGCGCGCCTCGCGGTCCAGCGCGCCGCGCAGCGTGATGATGCCGCTGTCGGCCGCCAGCTCGAACGCGCCGCTCGTCTCTTCCACGAACGAGTAGCGCACTAGACGGTTTTCGCCGAGGTCTGCGTCGGTCGCATGTACCTGAGTGTAGTTACGTGCGTGATATATACTATTTCAACTCTCAACAATCTTGCGGGCCAGTAGTCCATGAGAACAAGTTGTATATTATTAGGTTATGTTATCGTCATAACTCCGTTGACTTTATTCTTATTAACTTAAAAAATTTACTAGACGCAAAGGCTAAACACGCTTTTATCACGCACTAAAAATAATAACATAAATTAATTGAATTCTAAAAGCGTGGAGTGCTTTTTGAGTTAAATATAAGTGCGCTCATACGAGCGTACATATTTTGTTTGCCCAATCACGTAGGTATTTTCTGGTTTATTTGAAACGTCATTTGATCACAAAAGTAGAGTACCTAAATTTTCTTTACTTGTACTACTATTATGTATTTTGTGCCTTAGGTTATGACCTCCGTGCGCTGTCAGTTACATCCTTGTACCTGCGAAGTGAAGCCAGTTCGGAATAGAGAATGATGTGCATGTGTACCTTGGCGACCAGAGTGCCGAGGTCGGCGTCCTCGGGCAGCGTGACGCTGTAGGTGCCGGCGGAGAAGCGCGGCGCGTTGTCGTTGACGTCGTCCAGCGCCAGCTGCAGCTCCGAGCTGCACTCCCAGTCGGCGCGCTCGCGGTCCTGCGCGTGCGCGCGCAGGCGGTACTCGGCGCGCAGCTCGCGGTCCAGCCGCGCCGCCACGCGCACCTCGCCCGTCTCCTGCAACACGCCCGCGTCAGTGCGCCGCCCGCGTCAGTGCGCCGCCCGCGTCAGTGCGCCGCCCGCGTCAGTGCGCCGCCCGCGTCAGTGCGCCGCCCGCGCCGGCGCCGCGCTCACCTTGTCCATGCTGAAGTGGTGCGCCATGTCGCCGGTGAGGTAGTACCGCAGGCGCGCGCCGCTCGGCTCGTCGGCGTCCCCGGTCTCCAGCGTCATGACGTGCGTGCCGTTCGCCGCGTCTTCCGGCAGGCGCGCGTAGTACCGGTGCCGGAGACAGTACGGTGGATTGTCTGGAGACGGAAACGAACGGCGTGAGTATTGAGCTCGAAGAGCGAACACAGAACGAGCGGCCGGTGACTCACCGTTTACATCGAGAACGTTGATGCGGACGCGCGTCTGCGCCGTGAATTTGCCGTCCGTGGCGGCGACTAGCAGATCGTAGAGCGGCTCGGTCTCGCGGTCGAGCTCGCGCGCCACGTACAGCTCGCCCGACGCGCGCAGCTGGAAGCGCGCCCGCGGGTCGCCGTCGGCCACGAAGAACGACAGCGGCGCGCCCGTGGCGTCCGCGTCGCGCACCTCCAGCCGCACCGCCACCGTGCCGGCCGCCGCGTCCTCGCGCACCTGCACACACACCGCGCTGAGCTCGCGTCGCCGACTCGAATGACAGCCCTTTTAATTGGCGGGCGATTGTTTTCAAACGCTGCAGAGTTTGAGACCGATGACACCTTGCGGTACGCTCGTAACGATCCCGGCGCGCGCGGGCCTCACCTCGGCCTCGTACAGCTCCTGGCGGAACTCGGGCGGGCAGTCGTTGTAGTCCACGAGGCGCACGACGAGCGTGCCGCGCGCCACGCGGCGCTGCGCGGCGGCGTCGGCCGCCAGCAGCGCCAGGCGGTGCTCGGCGCGCGCCTCGCGGTCCAGCGGCGCCAGCGTGCTGACCCAGCCGGTGTACGGGTCCACCGCGAACAGCGCGCCGTCTGCGGGCTCGCCGTCGTTCTCCGTCGCCAGTGAGTAACGGACCTCGCCGTTGGTTCCGGAGTCCGGGTCGTCTGCCATCACTGAAATATTAGATCGTTGTTTACTCGTTGACGTTTGACAAAAATCGTTTGCGACGTATCATAATATTTTTTTCGCAATAAGGTTCGAACCACCTATCTCGGTATCGGTTCGGTTGGTGGTCGGTGACGATGCATGGCAACTCACACTGCACGAGGCTGGTGTGCGGCGGCGTGTTCTCCGCGACGTGCACGACGTAGGGTTGCGAGTGGAACGACGGCGCGTGCTCGTTCACGTCCAGCACGTGCAGCCGCGTCACCACCAGCGTCGCCGGCGCCGGGCTGCCCGGACCTTCAGCTATTATACCTGTGACATTTGTAAATTGTAATTTGAGTCAATACCTATTTATGATTATAGCCCAAAATTTGGTATTTCGACATTGTCTCGTGATTGTGAAATAATAGCTGACGGTGTTCCATTTACCTATGAGATGTTCGGCGGCGGTCTCGCGGTCGAGCTGGCCAGCCAGCACCAGCCGGCCGGCGTCGTCCACGGCGAACAGGTCGCGCGGGCCCGGCGCGGGCGCCAGGCGGTAGCGCGCGGGCGCGGGCGCGCGCAGCTCGGCCACCAGCGTGCCGGGCGCCGCGTCCTCGCGCAGGAACAGGTCGGCGGGCGGCGGCGCCACGCGCGGCGCCTCGTCGGCCGCGCCCAGCACGAACACGGCCACGGGCGCCTCGCCCGCCAGCCCGCCGCCGTCGCGCGCGCGCACCCACACCTGCACGCTCCGCGACGCTGCACACGCGCACCGGTGAGCGCCCCGAGCCGGCCGATAGGGAAGGCCGAGCCGGGGCGAGCTCGCTTACCGAATTCCGTAGCGTCGCGTGCGAACGAGAGCGCACCGGTGTGCGGGTCGACGGTGAAGAGTCCCGAGGCGTCGGAGTGTACGTCTCCCTCGTACACGGAGTAGGTGAGGCGCGCGTTCTCTCCGGCGTCGGGGTCGTGCGCGGTCAGCGTGAGGAAGGGCAGGCGCGGAGCGCGGTCGGCGCGCACGGCGGCGCGGTACTCGCGCAGCGGGAAGGCGGGCGCGTTGTCGTTGAGGTCGGACACGCGCACGCGCACCACGGTGTGCCGCAGCAGGCCGCCGCCGTCGCTGGCCGTCACGGGCACCTCCCACTCGGCGCGGCGCTCGCGGTCCAGCGGCACGCGGCTCGTCAGCGCACCGCTCGTCGCGTCTATCGCGAAGGTCTCCCGCAGTCGAGCAGACGGAATCGAGTATGTCACGGTGCCGTACTCCCCGGCGTCTTCGTCGTACGCCTTCACCTACGAGCACCGATTTGAAAATCGTTTCAATAAGATCCAAACGTGCATAGTGACATTACGAGAACATGCATCGGAGGCGAAGTGTCGGTACCGTGGTGAGAAGCAACGGTGGTGGCTGATTTTCGAGTGCTCGCGCCTCGTGCACGAGGTGCGGGAAGTGCGGCGGCGCGCGGTTGGCCGGCGCCAGCGACAGCTTGACGCGCGCGAAGGCGGCGTGCGCGCCGTCCGACACCGACACGTTGAGCGAGCGGCCCGCCGCCGGCAGGGCGCGCGGGTCGGCGAGCGCGAGCACGCCGGTGCGCGCGTGCACGGAGAAGGCGCGCTGCGCCGCGCCCTCCAGCGCGTAGCGCAGGCGCGCCGCGTCGCGCGCGTCGGGGTCCCAGGCGGCCACGCGCGCCAGCGCCGTGCCGCGCGCCGCCTCGCGCGACACCAGCGCCGGCACCACGCCCCGCTCCATGCGCGGCGGGCTGTCGTTCACGTCGTCCACTGCGAATCGATACAGCTTACCCGATTACCTCACCGATTGTGTATTGTATCAGCGTGCACCTGCGCTTTATAGTGATTAGTGTCAGCTTCTATGCGTCTACTTGAATATACGAAACTAGGACCAGCGGTTTAGGCTGTACGTTGATATATCAGTCAGTCAGAACTTTAAATTTTATGAGTTCCGTACGTATATCGAATTACCCTTGAACGATATTTATTAGTAATGACTTGTTTATTTATTTTACTTCGATGGTCCTAGTTTATAATTGGATCCATGTAACCTGTGCCCAGTTAGACTGGAAGCCGACCCCCACATACTTGGGAAAAGGCTAGGCAGGTGATGATGATGTAACATGTGCCCTATAAGCCTGGAGGCTTTTATTTGGGTATTAAGTTTTGTTTTCGTTTTTAATTTTTAGTTTTAATTTTTGCTTGAGTATAGAGTTTCTTGATGAGATTTTGTTTTCTCACCGGTGACAAAGAGATGGGCAGTGGTGAGTAGAGGCGGCCGGCCGGCGTCCGTAGCCGTGACCAGGAGGTGATAGTGCGCTCGGGTCTCTCGGTCGAGCGGAGCGGCGACGCGTACCGCGCCTGTCGTGGGCTCTACGATGAAAGCACCCTCGGCGGCAGATTCGATTTCGGCAAGCGAGTATGTCACCTCACCGTTTTCGCCTGGAAGGATAATACAATTCGTGAGGAACACGTCGGGCCCGAGCCGGTCGCGGAGGACAAGTGTCGTACCGGTGTCGTTGTCGGTGGCGTGCACGCTGACGACCAGGTCCCCGACGGCGGCGGCCTCGGACACGGCGGCGCGGTACACGTCGTGCGGGAACACGGGCGCGCAGTCGTTGACGTCGAGCACGCGCAGCGTGACGGCGGCGTCGGCGAAGGCGCCCGTCACGCCGTCCGTGGCGCGCAGCACGAGCTCGTGCGAGCGCGCCGTCTCGTAGTCCAGCGCCGCGCGCGCCACCAACACGCCTGCGCACGCTACACGTCACTCACTCTGCTCACGCTAGGTACACATTTTATTCATGTGCCCGATTAAGCATGCGAGTCAAAAATAGTAGGAAGAAAAAAGTATAAATTATCTGAATCTGTTTTTCTTCATGATCCATTCAAACATAAACACCCAAAGCGACACAATCGCGTTTTCCATAATGATTGGTTGCCAGCTAACCGACATGCCCATGATATAGATTGAGTTGGGTACGACAAATGAAACGGCTTTAGCAAACTTTTTTTTTTGGACATCGAGTCAAGTAAACCCCAATATATTAATCATTATGTTAGTAATTATACACTACGATGCAAAATAATCGAATGCTTGTGTTTTCATCACTTGTTTACCTACATTCCAAGCCAACCTATTCGATCTACCAACTATATATATTCTTCTGATGATGATAGCTTTTGTTCTGTTACGATTAACCTTGGTGAACTTTTACGTCTAAAATTCAGCCAAAAACTTGGCCGGCTGTTTAATGTCTGTCATATAAATGCTCAAAGCATTCCAAGCCACTACAATGAGTTGTATGACAAGCCACTACAATGAGTTGTATGAAACTTTCTCGAACAATAACGTCCATGTCGTCCTGATTTCTGAAACTTGGCTAAAACCTGAACTGTTATCCACCATTTACTCTCTCCCAGGATTCGTTCTTTTGCGGAATGACCGAGTCGGTAAGAGAGGGGGTGGTGTAAAGCCGTTAGTTGTGATAACATCAGTCGGCACATGATCGTGACAGCGGTTGATCAGGTCCTTCCTGCAATTTCCCATATAGTTAACTTCTCCCTTTACTCCGGTGTTTTCCCTTCCTTGTGGCGGAAAGCCCATGTTCGACCAATACCTAAGATCCCTAATCCCACTCTTCTCAATCACTTTCGTTCAATTTCCATCCTTCCTTTTTTATCCAAAGTACTCGAGGCCTGTGTACATAAACAATTCTCCAACTTCATTCACAAAAACTCCCTTAATAGTCCATTCCAATCCGGGTTCAGGCCTGGCCACAGTACCGTTTCTGCACTCCTTAAAGTGACTGACGATATAAGGCGAGGTATGGAAGACACTAAAGTTACGGTTTTAGTGTTGATAAATTTTTCAAATGCTTTCAATACCGTCAGTCAAGAAGTCATTTTATCCATCCTCTCCTATCGCATGGTCTCTCACGAGGTTCTGGAATGGTTTTCTTCCTATCTTTGGGGACGTTAGCAATCAATTTCTGGTGGTGGTGGCGCCAGTTTCAAGATCACACCAGCTGGAGTTAGCTCCTAAAACTGGCGTCCCTCAAGGCGGCATATTATCTCCACTTTTGTTCTCTATCTTTATAGATCTCATAACGAGCTTCTGTGTGCGTATCATCTTTACGCTGACGACTTACAGCTTTACTGTCAGGCAGGTGTTGACAGCTTATCCGGTGCGGTCGAGGAGCTAAATCGGGATTTACGAGCTGTCAAAAACTGGTCTGATCGTTTTGGGGTGGCGGTTAACCCAACCAAGTGTCAGGCTATCATTGTAGAGAGCCCCCATAGCTTGAGGAGGCTGAGTGGTTTAACGGTTGTACCGATTACCTTTGATGGCACAGTGATTCCGTTTAGCTCTGACGTCAAGGATCTGGGTTCGCATGTTGACACTTGCCTTGACTAGCGTAAGCAGGTCACGATTGTGACCAAGAAGGTCACTGGAACGCTGCGGTCGCTCTATCGGTTGAAAAATATTCTCCCATCACACATTAAGGTAATGCTTGTACAGTCCCTTATCTTCCCCATAATTGACTATGGTGATGTGTGCTATGACCTGAATGCAGATCTCCTCAATAAACTTGACCGACTTCTTAATAGCTGCATTCGATTCGTTTTTAATCTCCGCAAGTATGATCATGTATCTGCACATCGATCGCTTTTAAAGTGGTTGCCTATCCGGCAGCGTAGAGCGTTGAGGGCTTTGACAACTCTGTTTTCTCTTCTTCACAAACCCACTTCTCCTTCATATCTGACTTTTCTTTGTCAATATTTATGCTCTGCACACACCAAGAATCTTCGGTCCGAGAATAATCGTTTTCTTCTTTGTCCTTCTCATCGCTCTGGCTTTATAAAGTCTTCTTTCTTTGTACAGGCGGTTTTCCTTTGGAATGCGCTCCCTCAGAATATCAGGACGGTAACCAATCGGTTCACATTTAAAGTTCGAGAACACATACACAAGAAGTTGGCAGATTCGTCTCAGGTTTAAGTTGTTGTAGATTTTCTTGTTTATCTCTCATAACTTTTTTTTTATTTTATTTTTTGTTGTACGTATGTATTTATTCCTATTTTTTTTTTCTAATTTGTTTTCTGTTATTGCACCTACTGTGTATTGTCTCTGCATCACCCTAAGGTAGACTGGTAGAAAATGCCCAAGGCATTAAGTCCGCCTTTGTACAGTTTTTACTTGTGCATAAAGTTTTAATAGATAAATAAATAAATTATATTGAAACTACTTCATACATGTATGTTTTCTAACAATGTAGGAAAAACACAAGTACTCGAATTATCGCAACGTAAGTAGAAAGTGTCTAAATGTGAAAATACTCGAATGTTGGACGAAGTATTTGTGTCTCTGCCCTTCAGCCGGCAACAGTGCGTATGAGGACTGGGTCAAATGAGCCGTGCACGGGAGTGACCCTGGACAGAACATGCGAGGCGAGTGCGCGGCACTACCAGCGACCGGACTAGACAAGCGCGGAGCAGTGAGGGGGCGCGTGGCTGTGGAACAGGGGGCCACTGTATACTCACATGGACTATTGCCTCTGTCGGGTGCTGCGGATAAAACCAATATGTTAGTAACGCAGTCTGTACGCCCACCACCTAGCGCGACTTCACCCCGTGCGTCATGAGTGGCGCTATCCGCTCCTGGCATACTTATTACGAAGAACAGTAACATTATAAAAACGGTTAACCAGTTTTTAACTCCTTTCGTACTCGGCTTCCTTCTCTATTTTTACACTTTGTATATCTATACATATTATACATTGAAGTCGCTTTTACATATATATTTATAATAACGAAATTTGGAGTCTTTGCCACAATTAAAAAATATACTATATGATAAATATTAATACTGCACCTACTTTTTTTTCAGCAATTATAAGTGTCACAAACCACTTTAGTCTAAAGGACATCATTCACGTGCCGAACATTTTATACCTAAAAATTAAAGTGCCGGCCAGAATAAAAAAGTACTATTTTCTGATGGGAAATAATGTCTTGAGCACTTAGTTTCAATTAAACGTTGGCATTTTTTAAATGTTACGCTTAAAATACTTGTTATTAAAATATGATTATTGGCATTTTCAATCTTATATAGCAGCCTGGTTAATTTTAGACTTTCGTTGTAATAGTAAAAAAAATAACGGTGAAAAGCGAATTGGACTCGCGCACCGAGGGTTCCATATCATCATATGTTTTTAATTTTTTATCGGCGAGGTCAGAGAATTTGAACACTGCGGTGTAGAATATTGCAGTTTTAGGTCAGCGCCATATCTTTACCCAATAGTGGAACTAATGTAATTTTGGTTGATGATTTCTGAAAAAGTGTGCTATTTAGAGAGATTTTTCCTGTAATTTTTACAGAAACTTCTATCACATAGAATAATTTAAATTTGTTTTCCATGCAAACTTCGGAGATAAGAAGGGGAACGGTATTTTTTTGTTACATTTTTCATCAAAAGTCTAAAACTATGTGGCCTAAAAAAAAGAAAAAATGTTTGAGAATGTACAAACAACGCTCTTTCATATGATACCCCACATGCTCAAGTAGCACAATTGCAAAAAAAAAATTCTTTCTTGTTTGCAAAATAGTTGGGCAAACGTCACCTAAAACTATTCCAAATTTCAAGTTGACAACATTAGTAATTTTTGAGATATCCAGCTGTGAAAGACCGACAGACAGACTGAGTCGCACCATAAGGGTTCCTTTTTACAATTTTGGTACGGAATCCTAAAAAATATATGCTCAAGAGGTCATTTCCCATACGAAAAGAGTACTTTTTTTTTTCTTCACATTAGTTTTTGAGTACAAAATTAATGATGTCCTTTCCTGTAAAATATGGATTGTGACTATACTAAACACTCAATTTTAGGTTTTGAAATCTTAATGCGATATAAGGGAATAAACCGATTAGGATTTTTTTTTGCAAATTTTGAACTAAATATATCTTCAAGCCTGCTAAACTAGACGATAGTAACAATTATAATTTTGTACTTATTTTCTTTTAAACAATACCAACCGACATGTTATTTTTTCCCAAGGTCGAGCTGAGCCCTCAAATGAATAAATAAAATATTTTATTATGGTATCCTGACTTCACACAATATTTTAATCTGTTGAGCTGAGTGCGAGTCACCGAGGTTTAAACAATTTAAAGCGATCGTCGCGTTCAATGTCAGTTTTTGTTCGGTGAACGTGACCGCGTGGTGGCGCCAACAGAGGGCGCTTTCCGGTTTTATGCCAACATTCAAATTCCTACGTTGCATATACCTACACATGGAAAAGACAATGGGCTCTGAAGGGAAACCACCTTAAATCCATAAGATAGATTATTTTACTTAGAGGAAACATACTTTGTTTAAAAAAAAAAAAAAAAGTTCTGCATTCACAGATTTTTCGACAAGCTTACCTAAACCGGGAATCGAACCAGCTAAAAATTCAAAAAATAAACACTCGCTATTTTATTTCACTAGTCGACACAGTAAATGTTAATGATAACATTTCTCCAAGAAACATTAGGCCTTACACTCACCAGTGCAGGAAAATGATAGGTAAGAAGTGGGGCCTATCCCCCAAAATTATACTTTGGCTGTATACCGTAGTGATCCACCCCATGATCACCTACGGGGCTGTGGTCTGGTGGCCCCGCACTAAGCTAGTTACAGCCTCCAACAAACTACAACGCATGCAAACACTAGCCTGCATGGCGACTACGGGCTGCATGAGGACTACTCCGACTGCAGCAGTTGAAGCCATTCTGGGAATCCCACCGCTCCATCTGTTCATACAGCAGGAAGCGACGATGGCGGCAGTACGTCTTAACACACAGAATCTCTGGGGTAAGAGTGGTACACCACACACCACGCTGCTTGAGGGACTCCACAAGGAGTTCCCCATTACGAAAGCCTTAAACGAACGGGTACCTTAACAATTTATCTTTGATAAAAAATACAAGATCCAACTTCACGAGGATCGTCGATGCGAGAGGTTACGCCCGGCAGAGCTGCGCATCTTCACAGATGGATGATCCACAACAGGTAGTGGTACAGGTGCTAGAATCTTCTCGGAGGACTTCAACATACATATAGCCACACCATTGGGGGTCCATAACACAGTGTTTCAGACCGAACGTATGGGTATTTCTCTGGCCGCTTCAGCCATTATGGCTAGAGAAGTAAAGGACCACTCAATTCGCATACTCCAGACAGTATGGCTGTTCTGCAAGCGCTGAACAGTTACACAGTTGACTCTGGGCTAATACACGAATGTCACCAGAGCCTCAATCAGGTGGGTAACCTCAATAATATATAACCATTCAATGGATCAAAGGACACAGCAGTTCGTTAGACAACGATGCAGCCGACGAGCTTGCCAGAAGAGGGTCGAGTATGGCACCAGTGGGACCTGAGCCCATTATGCCACTCCCCTTCGGATATTTACGAACTCTGGTAAGGAAACGCACCACAGATCAACATGGAAAACTATGGACGGACCAAGGCGAATGCAGGCAGGCTAGAGAAGCACTTCCCACATTGTATGGCCGCCTCACGAAACAGGTTCTCCGTCTAACTAAACAGAAGCTGCGTATAGTTACTGCAGCTTTAACTGGCCACGGGTCATTTAATAAACACCTCTTTGTCATAGGAGTAATAGACAGTCCGCGGTGCAGGGCCTGCATGGAGGACGACGAGACAGCGACACATGTGCTACTAAACTGGCCGGTGGTCGCCACCTAAAGGGCAAAGTACTTCGGTAACCCAGGTACCCTACGTGAGACGGTCAGTAACATCAAGGCGTTGCTGGCCTTCCTTGAGGAGCTGGGGTGGATCGAATAATTGATTTTCCCACCCGCAAAATACGCGCATTGACGTGGAGTTGCAGACACCAGCCCGTACTACCTATTACCTATTAGGCCTTACACTCGTCTGTCGTACAAGATATCAATGAAATCTAATATATAGTACACAAGGGCTTTAATCAACATTATTTCACTTCAACAGAACTGTTCACTTTCTATGTAAAAGTACCTTGTTGAAGACAAGAAAATAGTTTAAATGGTAATAATAATTCTATGCACATTTCCTTCTTAGACGACGTGTTCTGACGAAAAGTTAAAAAATATAACGTTTTTCAGTCCTTCATAATATAATAATTGATGATAAAATAAAATAACGCCAGATTTCGTGGTCTTTTTTTATTTCTAAGACCAAATGTTTATTAGAGAGATTTTATCCTGAACAACAATCCTATCGATTAGTAGAATAAAATATCGAGTGTTTATTTTTCGAATTTTTAGCTGGTTCGATTTCCGATTTAGGTAAGCTTGCCGAGAAATCTGTGAATGCAGTTTTCTTTTCTTTTTAAAATAAAAGGAATGTTTACTTTTAAAAGTAAAATAATCTGTCTTATGGATCTAAAGTGGTTTCCCTTCAGGGCCCATTGATTTTTTCCACCCTGTATATCGAGAAAAACCTCTGTGGCAGACGGACAAAAAAGTGATGTTATAAAGGTTTCGTATTTTTCTTTCTTTTTTGTTCGGAACGATATGAAGTATGAATCCCGAGTTGTTTTCTCTTTATCTATTAGCTCATCATCCTACACCATAACCCCAAATTGATATCAAGTTTTGGTTTCCATACAATTAGTTAAGAACAATTTAATCATCAATCGTCGTATCATAGAGAGCAGCCGAGTATGAGTGATAATAAATCTATGCCCGGTTTTACGCTCCTCAGATATAATATTCATTCGTCAACGCCGTATTGTGTTCGTCATGCTTCAACTGACGCTGTCAGGGTCGTAAGTGTCGGAGCTGGTGTACCATACAATGTCACGTCCAGTTTATTCTTAAATAATACATAATATTTAACAATTCCCTTCATGCAAATACATGTAGTAGTTAGTATACGTGCGCTACCACTCGCGACCTCATCGTCCGCTCCCAAAGACGTGCAGGGCGACGAGAGCACAAAGCGGCGCCCTCACCCGTGTCGAAGTGGACCTCGAACAGGCCAGCGGCGTCGTCCAGCAGCGTGTAGATGAGCTGCCGGTTGAGCGGCGACTCGGCCTGCAGCGGCGGCGCCAGCGCGTCGCCCGGCGCCGCGTCCTCGCGCGCCGCCAGCGCGAAGTGCGCCCGCGCCCACGCCGGCGCCGCGCCGCCGCCCCACACGCGCACCGACACGCTCGCCTCCGCGCCGCACGCCGGCACGCCGCCGTCGAAGGCCGCGATCACGAGCGAGTACAGCTGGTTGTGCGCGTCCACGGTCTGCTTGAGCGTGATCTGGCCGCTGCGCCGGTCCACGCGGAACAGCTCGCCGTGGCCGCGCTTCATCTCGTAGCGCACCTCGCCGTTGTCGTTGGCGTCGGCGTCCACGGCGCGCACGCGCAGCACGGGCGCGCCCGGCTCGGCGCCGGCCAGCACGGCGGCGGCGTAGGGCCGCTCCACGAACACGGGGCAGTTGTCGTTGACGTCGGTGACGGCCACGTGCAGGCGCGCGCGCGCCACCCGCGGCTCGGGCGCGGCCGCGCTGCGCGCCTCCAGCAGCAGCGAGTAGGAGTCGCGCAGCTCGCGGTCCAGGGCGCGGCCCGTGCTGCGCACCGCGCCCGACGTCGCGCCCACCTGCCGCGGCACAGTCTCAACACTCCAAACAATAACAAGGGATCGAAACGTTCGGCTTTCTTATGTGCTTCTTTCTATGACTTAGATGAAACAGTTTGCAAATGCCTGTTGCAATGATTTCAAGTAAAAAAAAAAAACCTAAGTGAAGTTTGACCGTAATTACACGAGTTCCTACACCTGAAGAGATTTATATAATGTGCTCACCTCAAACCCTTCCACAGGATTCAATATTCTGAATTCAATATGTTCATTGAGCGCCGCACCGAGCACGTTGAGCACGGCGATCGTCGTGGGTTTAGTGGAGTTTTCAACGACCGAGCCGTAGTAGTCGGACTTCTGGAAAGCGAGGCCCGAGTTGTCGGCCTCGCGCACGCGCACGGCGACGCGCGCCGTGGCGGAGTACAGCCCGTCGGACGCGCGCACGCGCAGGCGGTAGGCGCGCGCCAGCCCGTCGGGCCGCGCCACGCCCAGCACGCCGCCCGGCGACAGCGCGAAGGCGCCGGCCGCGTCGCCCTCGATGACGTCGTACTTGAGGGCGGCGCCGCGCGGCAGGTCGGGGTCGCTGGCCGCCAGCGTTACCACCGTGACGCCGCGCGACGTCGGCAGCAGCACCGTGGCTTCGTAAGCGGACTGAGCGAACGTCGGCGGACAGTCGTTAACGTCCGTCACCTCTACGATGACTTTCGCGACACTGCCGGACGGCAGCCTCGGCGTCCCCATGTCGATGACCTGCGATGACGAGTGTCGTGAAGGCCCGCGATCGACTGAAGTCGTGCGCTCGCGCCGCAGCTGACTCACCCTGACGCTGAACTCGTGGCGGGCAGTGCGCTCGTAGTCCAGCTGCGCCAGCAGGTGCAGCGCGCCGGTAGTGGGGTCGACGCGGAACAGCGCGGCGGCGCCGGGCTGCAGGATCTCGTAGGCGCGCTGGCGGTTGGCGGGCGAGTCGGCATCGTCGGTGAGCAGCACGAGCGGCGCACCGGGCTCGCTGCCGGGTGCGGCGTCGGCCACCAGCGCGCCCGGCGGCGCCGCCTCCGACACGCGGCCGCGGTACTGGCGCCGCCGCAGCGCCGGCGCGAACTCGTTGCGGTCCAGCACGTGCACTGCCACGCGCGCCGAAGCCGTGCCGCCGCCCTGATACAATCAAATAAATACTATTAGGTTTCATAGTGTACGCACCAAAAATTGCTATCGATACCAATCAAGTGTAAACAACAAAAAACAGTTTTTTTAACAACAATGAAAAAACCGTTATTTTGAAGAAGAAAAAAAATAAAAAAAAAAACGAATACACTTAAATCTTATGATGTAGTTAATTAGGTATGCCATCATAAGATTTCAGAAGTCAGTGTCAAAAAACAAAAAATCGGAATCAACGACATCCGACTGTTTTTCACTTTGTTTTTTTTTTTTTGGAAGTCGTTTGTATTTTTTTTTTTGTAAAAAAATATCTGTGGCTAAGAATATTACACCTAAGAAAATAATGTTTATGCAGATTAACATTTTGTAAATGTTTACCATGTTGATTGCGGTGACTGTTAAATTGTAGAAGTTCTGAGTCTCGTAGTCGAGCGGCGCGGCGGTGGCCAGCAGGCCGGCGGCCGGGTTGAGGCGGAACAGGCCCGCGCCGCCCTCCAGCGAGAACCACGCCGCGCTCGCGCTGCGCACCTCCAGCGCGGCCAGCGGCGTGCCGGCCGGCTCGCCCTCGAACACCTCGCACGCCAGCTCGGCGGCGGCGAAGCGCGGCGGCGCGTCGTCCGGCTCCACCACCAGCACGTGCAGCGGCAGCGACGCGGCGCGCGCGGCGGGCGGCGGGTTGGCGGCGCGCACGGTCAGCGTGTAGTCGCGCGGGCCCGCGGCCGGCAGCGCGCGCGCCAGGCGCACGTCGCCCAGCGCCGCGTCCACCGCGAACACGCCGCCCGCGTCGCCGCCCGCCAGCGAGTACACGATGCGCGCCGCGTCGCCCGCGTCGGGGTCGGCGGCGCGCAGCGCGGCCACGAGCGCGCCGGCCGGGGCGCCGCGCGGCAGACGCACCTCGGCCAGGCGCCGGCCCCACGCGGGCGCGTGCTCGTCCGCGTCGTGCACGCGCACCGTCACGCGCGCGTACGCGAGCGACGCTTTCGGCGCTTGGTCGCGCGCCCACACGGTGAGCTCGTGAACCGCAGCGCTCTCTCTGTGAATAAACAATAGGAAATTAGTAGAACGTGTAAGCGCCGCGCGTCTGGTTTCCGTCTCGGCGGGTCTGTTGCTCACCTGTCGAGCGGGTGCGCGAGCTCGAGCACGCCGCTGAACTCGTGCAGGCGGAACAGCCGGGCGGAGGCGGGGGCGCGCGCGGCGTGCACGCCGTACAGCAGGCGGCCGCCGCCCGCGCCCGCCGCGCTCGCCCGCAGCGCCACCAGCGCCTCGCCCACTCGGGTCGCCTCGGAAGTCTCTACGACGTATTCCTCTCGCGTGAACGACACTCCCCCTTCGTTTGCGTCGTTGATAACGGTTATATTCACCTGTAAATACGGTCACGTTCAATGACAGTTCCGTGAACGCTGCAAAAGACAAACCATTCCGCGATTTCTTACCGGAGCGTACACCACGTGCAGGCCGTCGGTGACAGAGATATTCAAGGAATATTGTGACTGTCGCTCCCAAAGCAAGCGACGTGCCAGAACCAGGCTACCATCTTCTCTTCCGATGTAAAACTCTTGCCGAGGGTCGCCATCTACAAAGTTGGTAAAAAAAAAGGGATTTTGGAACGAACTTCTTTAACGCGGCTTGCGGTAGGAGTCAATTGGTAGAAATCGTCACGAAACGAAAATTATGCCCTCTCCATGCGACTTCCTCTCAGAGATAGTTTTCATAGAGCCTGGTGGCCCTTACGGTCGATCGCAATCGACCGGTCGATCGCGAGGAGGGGGTTCAGGGGATCAGACCGGAATAATAATAATAATAATAATAATCATTTATTTCCCACAAAGTACAATTATACAGAGGTGTTACAAATATTGGAGGTACTAGGACTTGTGGGAGTCAGGAATCCAAACTAGGATACCCTGTGCTATGGAATAACTCGTCAATATAGTAAAAACCCATAATCTTCCTCACGTGGGACCCCTGACTGCACACTTTTTTTTTTGTGTGTGTTATTTAGATTTAGAAGGTGTTTTAATTGGTGTTAGTGGTTTTTTACCCGATATTGTATAATAGAGAGCATCGCCGTCGGGGTCAGTGGCCTGCAGAACGGCGAGCAGGAACCCAGGCGCGTCGAGCTCGGCTACCTGCAGGGGCGCCGGCGGGGCCAGCACGGGCGGGCCCCCGGCCCCGCGCGCCACGCCGCGCACACTCGCGCGCGACACGCTGCAGCGCGGCCGCGGCCCGCCGTCACACGCGCGCACCTGCGTCACACACAAGGGTTAGCAAAGCTTCACCGGCAAGTTCCTGTTGGCGGGTGCAGCTGAGCAGTCAGCAGTACCGTGACGTCGTAGGAGTCGCCGGGGGCGAGGGCCAGGCGCGGCGCCATGTGCAGGCGGCCGGTGCCGGCGTGCACGCGCAGCAGGCCGCGCGCGGCGCCGCGGGCGCGCGCCCAGTAGCGCACGGTGCCGTTGGCGCCTTCGTCCGGGTCGAACGCCACCACCTGGCAGAGGAACAGCACCGTGAGGCCGACGCTCGGACTGCGGTTGTGATCATTCAAATCATGCAGAGACATGCGAGGGAACCCTCACCGTGGCGACGTAGAGACCCACCGGCGCGGGGTCGTCGTACAGGTCCCAGGGCGCGCGCGCCCCCGAGCCCTCCTCGTCGTCGTCGGCCTCCCACTCCGTGCTGCTCTCGTCGGCAGCGGGCGGCAGCGCGTCGCCCTGTAAAGAACACCACGCTGCTGCACACTACCACTCCACACACATACAGTTACAACTCGCCCGGTCATGACACTTCTCGAGGCTCAGGGTTCGGTACATCCTATGATGTTAATAAATAACACTCCACACGATACTCATCATCATCAATGTTAAAAAAGCATGCATGAGCTTCGATGTGTAAACTTGACTGCTACCTGTGGCAGGGCGCGCACGTCGGGCTCGTGCGGCGCGTGCGGCGTGGGCGGCGCGGGCGGCACGGGCACGCGGATGTCGTAGAAGCGCTGCGCAAACACGGGCGCGTGGTCGTTGACGTCGCGCAGGCGCACGGCCACGCGCGCCGTGCTGGCCAGCGAGCCGTCCGACGCCTGCACCTCGAGCGCGTGGCTGGCCGCCGCCTCGCGGTCCAGCGCACGACCCGTCGTCACTATCTCGCCTAAGTATACAAAGGAAATATGGATCGATCTGCCCCAGCTTCGCACCTGCGCGATCTACTGTTCGAGATTACCGTACTGTAAGTTTGACTTCTGATACGACAATCGGTAACATACCGGTGTGCTCGTCTATAGAAAATAGTCCGTCAGGGTTGCCGGCGACGATGGAGTAGGTGATGTTGGTGGGCGAGGCGTCGGCGTCCAGGGCGCGCACGCGGGCCACGCGGGTGCCGGCCGGGCAGTGCTCGGCCACGGCCGCCACGTAGGCCGCGCGCTCCGGCCACGGCGCCATGTCGTTCACGTCCTCCACCTCGATGTACACCTGCGCACGAGCCCATAAATGAGATTCGTCAGCGTTCGGTTTTAAATTAGCGCACTCTATAACTAAACGCAGGCGGTTTTAGTGTAAGTAAGTTTCAAAGTCAGTTCCTATCAAACATAAACGACGCGTTTAAAAAACCTCACGCTCGAATAGGAATGCTCATATTATCAGCGGTTGAATAGCGTCCGCTTTTAATCGCAGTGTGCGCATTATCTTTGTCCGTTGTTCCCTGCTCACTGGCGTCGCGTGGCCACGTACCTGCACGCACGAGTGACGCGGCACCAGGCCGTGGTCCTGCGCGCACAGCGTGAGCCAGTAGTGCGGGGTCGACTCGCGGTCCAGCGGCGTCAGAGTGCGGATCACACCTGCGTTCATAAAACATCAATGTGGTAGGGCTGGCTAACATGTGCACTTTTCCTCCAGCTGGAGAGTTAATAAGTTTGAGTAGAATTAGCTAAATGTGTAATGTATCTGCATTACACATTTTTTACAAATACTTGAGGATGAGACTGAACACTTACTGTACTCAGTCTCATTCTCAAGTATCTGCATTACATATTAGCAAATGAAATCGTCTAACATAAGACTGTCACAGTAAACATTAACACAAATAATAGACGGTGAAATCATTTACCTACCTACCGTCTATGAAGTTGAGTGTTTTATTCTTTTCTTTTTTTGTCTATATCTAAGAAGAAGAAAGAGAGAGAGAGGAGAAATGAAGAAAGTACTTTCCAGCAGTTGCAGTCCACAAAGTGTAATTATTTGTCTGCTTTGTCTATTGGGTCAACTGAGTGTAATTTTAATCATCGTTATCCTCTTATTAAGGGGTCATTGTACTCATCATGTTCCCTACATTTTGACGAGTTAAGCGAACAAAAGTTTAATTTAGTTGCCTGACTGTATAAGTGTACACGAAATGACGTACCGGCGTCATCGACAGAGAAGTGTGCCATGCCGGAGCCGGCGATGATGTAGTAGGCGAGGCGCGAGTCGCGGCCGGGCGGGTCGGCGTCGGCCGCCGCGGCCGTGAGCACCACGCCGCCGCGCTGCGCGTCCTCGCGCACGCGGCCCGTCAGCACGGCGTGCTCGCCGAACACCGGCGCGTGCATGTTCTCGTCGACGTCCACTACCTGGCCATATTCAATATATTTCATATTAGGAATTCGTTTCTGTATAAATAAACAGTCACAAGTTTATAAACTGTAATGTGTACCTCCACGATGACCGTTGCTTCCGACCACAGCGCTGGCTGACCGCCATCCGTGGCACGCACTGTGACACCGTATACCTACACATTTTATCATTTGTTACATAAGGAAGTATATTTCAATGCATACGGAGGAATTTTTGTATATTTTAAGTTAAAGTTCTATGTGCATGTATAAATGATTACATCTATAAATGATAGTTGATAGCTTACTTGTCTCTCCTCGAAGTCTAATAGCTTGGCCGTGCGTAAGGTGCCAGATGTGGTATCGACGGTGAAGACCACGTCGTCGGCTGCCTGGTCGGGCAGCAAGTAGGAGACGACGCCGCCCGCGCCCAGGTCTTGATCGAAGGCCTCCACGACAGCCACCAGCGTGCCCACTGGCACGTCCTCGCGCACGCGGGCACTGTACGTGCCGAGCGCAAACTTCGGTGCATTGTCATTGACGTCGTCGACGGCCACGCGCACCAGCGCCTCGGCGTGCAAGCCGCCTCCGTCCGTGGCGCGCAGTGTGAGCTCGTAGAGCGCGCGCCGCTCGCGGTCCAGCGCCGCGCACACGGTGAGCACGCCGCTGTCGCGCTCCACGCAGAAGTCGCCGTCGCCTGCGCCGCTCACGCTGTACGTGATCCGCGCGAAGTCACCCGCGTCGCGGTCCGTCGCGTTGGCGCGGAATATAGCTGTACCATTCAGCGCGTTTTCGGTTACACGAAAGCTCGCCAGGGTCTTTTCAAAGCGTGGTCTATTATCGTTGACGTCGAGAACGGTGACAGGCAAGAGGCGAGACACAGAGTGTTGGGGCGTGCCCAGATCGTACACTGTGATGTTAAGATAATATTCACTCTCTCGTTCACGATCTAAGTAACCGATCACCTGAAGCTCACCCGAGTCCGGATCGATGCGAAATGCGGAGTCGGCGTCACCTCCTGAGACACCGTATACGAGTAATCCGTTGTAGCCAAGATCGCGGTCGCGCGCTCTTAGCTTCACTAGAGACGTGCCGAGCGCGACCGACTCGTTTACTTTCACCTCTACGGGAAAATCAAGGAATTCGGGAGCATGTAAATTCTCTCCGTACCGGGAAGGAGCCAGAGAAAATTCATCGGTGAGGTCTTGTGGTGCATTGCTGCGCTCGGCGGCCGCCAGCAGTTCGGTGAGGCGGCGCGCCACGCCCGTGTCGCGGCACTCGAGCGCGCCCGCCTCCGCGCCGGCACCGCCACTGCCCACCAGGTGCAGCGTCAACGACGTGGCGTCGGCGAAGTGCGTGCCGTCTGTAGCCGTCACGTTCAGAAGTCTCGAGTCAGCGCGGACGTCGCTCAGGTCGCACGAGAGACTCATGACGCCGGTGCCCGCATCCAGCGCGAAGCAGTTGTCCTCGTTACCGCCAATGATTCGGTATGATACCACGTCACCAGCGTCGAAGTCGATCGCAGAGAGTGTGACGATCTCCGAGCCGATGGCGAGCCGTCGCGGCAGGTAACCCACGCAGTCGACGCGCTCAAACTGAGGCCGGTTGTCGTTGACGTCTTCGAGTCTCACCACGAGCCGCATCTCAGCCTGCCTGCGATATGGAACTCCCCAGTCGCTGGCTCG
Source organism: Globia sparganii (assembly GCA_949316385.1). NCBI lineage: Eukaryota > Metazoa > Arthropoda > Insecta > Lepidoptera > Noctuidae > Globia > Globia sparganii. The sequence goes on along the minus strand of OX438660.1, from coordinate 25,208,102 downwards.
TATCCGCAGCGTATGCTCGCGCCGCATGCTCTCGTAGTCTAGCAGGCGCGTGGTGCGCACAGCGCCGGAGAAGTGATCCACGTCGAATGGGACCGGCTGTAAATTGGCAATACTGTAGGAGATGTATGCGTTATCTCCAGAATCAGCATCCCGAGCGACCACACGTGCCACCACGGCACCGCTCGGTCCGTTCTCTTGGACCGTCACCTCGGTCACTTCGCGTTCAAAAATAGGGTCGTTGTCGTTCGAGTCGAGTATGGTAATTTTAACTTTTGCAGAAGATTGTTTTCGTGTACCGGCATTACCCTGATCTATGGCCGATACAGTCAGAGTGTAAAGCGCCTTGTCCTCGGCATCTAGAGGTACTGCAGTATACAATACGCCCGTATCCGGATTAACATAGAATTCTTCCCCTTCGTTGCCGCCGACAACTTCAATATAAACACGTGCGTTTCGTCCTTCGTCGCGATCACTCACTTTGAGTCTGATGACGGGCGTGTTCGGCGGCACGGTCTCCGGAATGCTTGCCTCGTACACCTCTCGACTGAACACGGGCGCGTTGTCGTTGGCGTCGACGAGCGTGACGGGCAGCGTGAGGTAGGAGGCGCGCGGCGGGCGGCCGGCGTCGGCAGCGCGCAGCGTGAGGTTGTAGCCGGCGGGCGCGCGCTCGCGGTCCAGGAGCGCGTGCACCAGCACGTCGTACTCGCCCGCCTGCGCCGATGCGCGTACCCGGAAGTGCCCGTCGGGGTCGCCGTCCACGATCTCGAGGCTGGCGATACGCCCGTGTTCCCCGGCGTCTTCGTCGCTTACCTCCACTATGGCATAAATCTCCGCAGTGGAGTTTTCCACTAGCTCGGGCATGCGTCGTACGCGTAGCTCCGGAGCATGCAGATTGACCCGTTTCACTCGTACGGCGACAGAGGCGCGCGCGGCCGGCGCGTCCTCACCTCGTGCAAGCAGGGAGGCGCGGTCGCGAGCCAGGACCGTGATCTTGTGATGCATGCTCTCGACCGCCGATAGTGGGCGGGTGATGGTGATGACGCCAGTCGTTGGATGAACGGCAAAGCGGTCAGTAGATTCCGCCAGGCTGTAGTAGATCTCGCCGTTGAGACCGATGTCAGCGTCCTCGGCGGTGACGCGTGCGACGCTGGAATGCAGCGGCGCGTCCTCCGGTACGACGGCCTCATACTCGGTGGGGTAGAACAACGGGCTGAGGTCGTTCTCGTCGGCGACGGACACGGCTAGCACGGCGTCGGCCTCGAGCTGCCGGCCGCCGGAGAGCAGTGCAGTGGCGCGCACGTCCAGTCGGTACGTGTCGCGGCGCTCGCGGTTGAGTACGTCGGCGTGGCCGGCGCGCGTGCGGATGGACAGGAAGCAGAAGTCACCGACGGTGCGCTCCTCCGCCTTGAAGAACTTATCTTTGTCGCCATGGCGGATGCGGAAGCGCACGCGCGCGTCGGGCGCGGGCAGGCGCACACCGAGCGGGTCTGCGGCGGGCGGCTGCTGCGCGTACGTACGCGGGGGACTGTTCTCCGGGATGCTCAGGTTGTAGAGTGCGGAAGTGAAGCGCAGCTCGAGGGGCGCGGGCGGTGCGGGAGGGGGGCCGGGCCCGCCACTCACCCGCCACACCAGCCCCCACACCGCCGCCAGCGCCAGCCACGCGCGCACGCCACGCATCGCGCTACACACCGCGCTGACAAACTGACAACAACACCAACAGTATTATATCTTCATATCAATTATAACGTTCGAGGAACAACCAGTTAACACGGATTGTTTGTAATAACCGATGGGTCGTAACTCTTACCTCATAAAGTGTGTGTGTGCGCGTGAGGAGGTGCGCGGCGCGCGCGCAGCACTGGTCACGCGGTTAGTCGTAGCGACGCACGCATCCCTGCGAGCCTGCAACCATACAAACCGGACTTAGACGTTATGTTGGTTATGCACATGTATCACTACAAAGCAAAATAAATTAGATCAGGGGAACACTAATTAAAATTATTAGGTACTGTTTTGAAAAGTTTTTGATGTAAAATTATTATTGTAGGTACCTATATATTTTTAATTAAGTTAGTACTTGGCGTTTTTATTAAGCGAGCATGCATACTTAGGTATCTCAAACCTAACCCACTTACAGCCGATCGATTCTGTAAAAATCTCACCGTGATAATTTAGGTGAAGTGAGCGTGAAGTGAGCTATCAATAGGGGTAATCCCTAGCATCAAGTGGAATGACAGCTCACTTCACCTTAGTTTTCACGGTGAGATTTTTACAGAATAGCAATGCAGGTTACTTAGAAACTTGTCGCATAAAGGTTTTCAGGAGTATACAAAATATTTTTAGCCGACGTTCAAAAAGGGATTTTGTAGTCGGTTGAAAATTTTGAATTGACACTTCATCAATTCGTCTGTATTGTATGTTCTTAAATAACTTCGACATTATATTGTGCACCGATTTGGATAATTAATTCAAAACCGAGCCGTTGGAGCAATTTACCAGTTATGTGTCAGAGTTCCTCTGAGAGTTTTTTAAAGATATTCTCACGGTGGCATGACAATTCATCTTCGCCAACACTTTATATACAATTAGGCAAAATATACACTCATACACTAAAAGCAGTGATATTCACACTGTTAACACCAGACATAAGGACAAAGTATGTGATCCCTTTCACCGGCTTCATAAGGTCCACAGGCAACTTATTTGTTGCTCTTGGAACCTTTTATAACAAGCTACCCTCTTCTATGCTAGAGTTGGTAAGTATCGTATTTGGTTCAAGTAAAATCCAACATTTGTTCAAAGGCAAACTATTCCATCAACGACTACAATGTCTACAATAGTTGTTATAGAATTGGAATAGAATATTTTCGGCATTGAATCGCTCCCAGACCTCGCAAAAATTAGTTGAAACAAATAACAAATTCAATGTATAGTTTTGACTTCGCTATGATTTCATTATAAGTTTAGATTTTTATCAGCCTAGGGTAATTTAGGAACGGTCCGGATGTAAGGGTCATCTTCCAATCTAACTGGATGCAGTTGAATATCAGTTTTATTTACGTGAAGCGTTCGTCTATCAACCACAGCCCATGTGCTGAGAACACGATACCCCTTGGTAGGTAAATCTGGCTACCCGTAACGACTGTCAAAGATCTGCAATTGACACCTGGGACCCGTTGATCCGATGACAACTGGCGTCTTAGTATTATGTAATATGTAATAATATATTTATTCAGAAAACTTTTTTACAAAAAAAAACCGACTTCAAAAAAAAAAACCACAAAGTGAAAAATAACTTAAATTTTGGAAGTCAGTGTCTTTGCTTCTGGATTATCGTTTTTTTTTTTTGTAAGTTGGTTGTTTTTTTTTTTCAAAAAAGTTTTTATTTTTTACTTTTTAATTGTACCTCATCATCTGCCTAGCCTTTTCCCAACTATGTCAGGGTCAGCTTTCAGTCTAACCGGAAGCAGCTGAATACCAGTATTTTACATAGAGCGCCTATCTCTGCTCACTGCCTATCTGACCTCCACAACCAGTTACTGGGTAATACGATACCCCTTGGTAAGACCTATCCCACATGAATTCATATAACACTACTTGCTATGTAAATATCAGTGACAAGAAGTAATTAAAACGTCATCAATATAAACTAAGTGGAAAAAAATCGTAATAGTGAAGCTAAGTCAAAAACTACCCAAGCAAAGATAATAAAAGGGGACCATTTCAGAATAAACCTCTTTGGAACAAAAAAATATTTTGCAATTCCGTCTTTAAATTATGACAGAGTTATGCCCGAACATACACCAAAAAAAAATTATATAAACATCCGAATTGAGAACCTCCTCCTTTTTTGAAGTCGGTTAAAATTGTAAGGCATGAAAATTAGTACAGTTTTGCTTATGTAAATTAGTACAGTTTTGCTTATGTAAATTATATCCCGCCAAAAACATTTTACATGAAGATGCTTTTGGTGGGATTTCATTTCTTTTTGTAAGTTGCTTTATGACAATATTTTATTTTGTTATTTTTTTCTTTCTTTTTTTGGAGAGTATTTCTTGCACGAAGTCTGTGTACTTGTATAATTTTCAGATCTCTAGCATGAAAATAAGTTTGTATGGGGAAACCCATACAAACTTCCATCCCCAAATTTAAAGGGTGGGGGGTGATTTACTAAAAAAATCCAGAAATATGTATTTTATTATTTATAACGAGTAGTCCCTTTAACAATTTTCAGACCTCTAGCATCAAAATTTGCGGAAGTATCATACAAGCTTCCATCCTAGTTTAAGGGGTTGGGGGTAAAAGTTCAAAGATTTAGATTTTTTTTGTTGTTTATGGGCTAATATTAGTTTACATACCAAATTTGTTTTCTAGGACTTCAGGAAGTACCCTAAGAATTTTGATGATCATCAGTGAGTCAGTGACGAAATCGAGGTTTTTTAGATATCAATAAAATCTATAGAGCTATGCAATTGAAACTTTTTAAATTTAATAAGTACACTATTGAATTTTGTTTTACATCATGGAAACATGGGTGAAATTGAGATAGATTTAATAAAAACTGTATTTAACGTTAGTCCTTATATTTTTGAATATATTGTATTATTATTTATTTCTTTTATATTTCTCGGGAACCTGGGGTCCCGTACCTTTGGAAGACGTGCGAGGGGCCGAAGCCAACTCGCAGGAGCCCGTTAGACGTTTTCAATGAAATGAGGCACCGATCGACGATTATCTCTGTTCGCACTATGCAAGTGCACCCAGGAACAACCCCCGGTTGGTATAGGACTATTGCAGGATATGGAAACAAAGATATTATGGGTTTCGGTGGCTAAAGTCAACTAGTTATTTAGGACTATGGAAAGTCTATAGCCCTGCCTGAGCAATGTTTTATATTTAAAATTACACAAATAAAACGGCAGGGGGTAACTTGCACACTCAATAATCAATTATTTTAATGAAGCAACTAGAATCACAGCAAGTCCAGCTTCATGCATCGACGATGTATTTACTAATTGTAAGATAAAAGACTCGTCCTTAATTAGTGGCGTCCTTAATTGGTGGATTTGAGTTAGGTAAAAAATTACACATAGATCCATTCAATTAAAACCTCTTAACTAAAAATAGATCGAAAATCTTTAGTAATAATATTCTTAGCAATCTTTCGACAGCTAGTTTTGATTCATAAGACCCTAACATAAACTATAGTACATAAAATCAAAATATTATATCTATCAAAGAAGCAGCAAAAAGTAAACGTTAACGGGGCGACGTCATCAGGGTCTCTAGTTAAGATGGGCGTGCCTCAAGGCTCAATTCTTGGCCCTTTCCTATTTCTAGTATATATTAATGACCTTCCTTACATGATGGCTAACTTATCGTTATCGGATAAGTATCATTTTATTCGCTGATGACACTTCCCTTATTTTTAAAATATATAGAAAAGATACGGATGTCTTACATGTCAACGATAGTCTGGCTGTTCTATCGAAATGGTTTGCAGCTAATAATAAAAACAAAATGAAATGTCTTAAGTTCTCATTACCAAATGTACCTCAAGTGAGTCTGAATTTAAAACTTGATGGCAAAAACTAGATGTACGGAAACTGTATTTCTAGGAATTACTTTAGAATCAAAATTACAATGAGGCGCACACATTAGAGCTCTTTCAGGTATATCAAGTTCAGCTGCATATGTAGTAAGAAAAATATAAAGGCAGTTGACAGATATAGCCACAGCTAGGTTAGTATACTTTGCCTATTTTTTATTTATTTATTTTATTATGTCTTATGGTGTTCTGCTGTGGGGACCGGCAGCTGACGTAGATTCAATTTTCATTTTACAAAAGAGGGCAATCCGAGCAATCTATAAAATGTGTCCTCGCGAGTCTCCTAGAAATAAATTCAAAGAAATTGATATACTAACTCTGCCTTCTCTTTATATTTTAGAAAGTATTTTGTATGTTCGCAAAAACTTAGGGCTTTTCTAAATAAGAAGCGATTTCCATAGTATAAATACCCGTAGTAAAAATTAAATTGTGATATCTAAATTTAGATTAACTAAAACTAGCAAGTCATTTCATATAAATAGCAACCTTTTTTATAACAAGTTGCCAAAGCCCGTTACAGAACTTAGCGATGGAAAGATCAAAACCCTCATCAAACGTGTCCTTATCAAAAAAGCATATTATAAGATTAAAGACTACATTGAAGACAAGGTAGTTTGGCAATAATTCCTTCTGCACATGTGGCTTCCCTGGCACCTCATTAACGGCATAACTACGTAGATATCTATTAACTGCTCTCAAATTACGATTTTTATTTATTTTTTACATACTTCTTTGACATAATCTTTTTATTATTTGACACTATATAGAGACAAGACAATTCTAATTTTTCAACTCTTTTTAGTGGTTGTAATTGAAATCATATCACTTGGTTTTAATAGGTTTTTATATTTTATTTATCTTTTTGATAGATTCTTATATTAGGACTTTGCTTTGTAGGCCCTGTACATTTTAGATCTGTAGACCATTTTTTATTTTATCAAGTACCTGGTACTTGTTGACAGGCCGACGCTGTCCTCCCATACCTACTTGCAGCACCTTGCTGGAATACTTCCTTCCTCCGAGCACGTTTGCTCTTACGAATCTCCACTTAAGCCAGCCAATAAAGGCAAAATGAGGTGGGAGCTCTGTTCCTCGTCATTGTTCACTCCAGTCGGCCAATAAAGGCAAGCCAGAAGTGAGGAACAAGACTTTTCCCGGGAGTTAGGGTCCGTGGGGTCGCTACTGCCCAACAGCTTGCTACATGCTGCCCTGCGGGTTTCTGTATCTCTCTTGGTCACTTGGTCTCGTCAACCTAGACCTGTTCCGGCAAAGTAAACTCTTCCGGCATAGGCCTAGAGTTAGGAGCACGCAAGCCCCATCACGACGTCAACGTAGAGATAAGGCGGTGGGGTCATTATTATTAACCGACTTCAAAAAAGGAGGTTCTGTATTCGACCCGTACTATGAATGTATGTTAGTATATCCGCGATTTTCTCAAAAACTAAAAACTAATGAACAAGTTTTGACAATTCTTTAATTAATGTGATCTACCTACATTGTTTCAGGAAGGTTTTAGTATATTATAATACATTAGGTAATTTCGGAAGTCGGTGTCAAAAAAACGAAAATCCGGAACCAACGACACCGACTTCCCAAATAAAAGTTATTTATCACTTTACAATGTTTTTTTTTGAAGTCGGTTGTGTTTTTTGTAAAAAGTTTTTATTTTTATTATTATGTTTATCTGGTATAATCCAAATTCCAAACCCAAATTATGACGGTTAAGTGCTTCGAGAACAGGTAGGTAGTGCCCTTGCGCTTCGCTTGGCTCGTCTTGGCGATTCCTAAGACTTACGTGCTTGTACTAGGTATTCCTGTGTTTCAGGCGAGACGAGCTAAGATAGTCTTATCAAAAGCTGACAATAGATAAATAATTATAATGTTGAGTAGCACGTAGGTGAAAGTATTACACCTATATTTACTTTTAATACAGTCAGTAGATTCTGCTTCTTCGTAAGACATACTTTGGAGAGCATCCTTGAGGATTCTCTTACAATTTGTATAGTTCAGAGAATAAATGTTTGCTTTTGAATTTAGTCTATTTTATAGGGGAGGTCCGAGGTACCTACAGGTAACATTTGGATATAAAAGCATCTTTTGTTGAATTTAGTGGACTAACTATATCTTTACGTCTTTTATTTATTAGTCATGCGATTCCGTCAGTCACCTATCCACGGACCGACCTCAGCAAGCGAAATTGAACCTTGGATTGACCCGTGCGGCTGTTATTAGTTAGCCACAAACCCCCTTCTTTTTCATCCGTGTGGTGAACTTCAAAAATAAGTAGGTACCTACTTACCCCATGTTACTCCTCATCTAAGAGCAGTAAGTACACACTATTGCGAGTGGGTAATGGAAGACGAAACGTTACTTCCTAGCTGGTGAACTACCCAATAGTGGTCAACTGATCATGGAATGCGAACAAACCCTATTGTGACGGAACTCCTCAATGACTAAGAGTATATCTATCTATCGTGACTGGGTTATCGAACGGTATGTAAAAAAACAGTTACTGAGTATCAATATAAAGTAGTACACGAATTTGTGTGAAGTATCTACCTCATCTTTTTTAATTGTGGTACCTACCACAATTAAAGTCAGTTTGAGAAGTTTCAAATTGCACTGTACGTATAAAAGCCTGCATTGTAAAAGCTAAAAATATGCCGGTTGGAAGTTCTCACGGCGCAGGTAGCAGGGGGTGAAGGACTGCAGTGCGGGAAGGATAGGGATGTATGCCTGAAGGATTAGCCTGAGACGGAGAACGGCGCCGGCGCGGGCGCAGGCCCCGCGTGCCACCTGCCGCGATAGCATTCTTCACACTCACAGCGCATCGTGACGATACGGCTCAGTGAAGTCAAGCACAAATCAGCCTTGTGCCGCAAACGCTGAAAAGCCATTATAAACTTAAGCGCTAAGCGTTCAGTGCTTTGTAAGTTTATTTTTCTATTGACTGGCGAACGGCCTCAAGCAATTCGAGCCACTTGCTGAGAATATCCTACTTGGACATGATTTACCGGCTGACCGGCAGTCTTTAAACAGACTTCAGACCCAGTAGAATACGGAATTTCGATGCACAAAATATCGATAAATGCTAATACGATGCTACAAAAATGCGATGCACGTTACTGCGAAAGACTGTCTCTGCGAAGTCACTACACTTCGATGCACGTTACCGCGATAGATCTTCACTGCAGTACTACTTGACTTCGATGCACGTTACTGCAAAAGATTTTCACTGCGATACTACATAGTTGGCTTCGATGCACGAACGCAATAGGTGACGTAAGATGCAAGAGCGAGCGAATGAGAATACAAAACCTTTACCGTGCATCGAAGTCAAGTAGTATCACAGTGAAAATCTTTCGTGGTAACGTGCATCAAAGTGAAGTAGTATCGCAGTGAAGATCTATCGCGGTAATGTGCATCGAAGTGTACTGGCTTCGCAGAGACGGTCTTTCACAGTAACGTGCATTGCAATTTTGTAGCATCGTATTAACATTTATCGATATTTTGTGCGTCGAAATTCCGTATTCTAGTCCTTCGGATCCTGGTGGGCTTAGTCAGGAAAACCTGCTTAGGTGGACATTTATAGACGTCTCTAGCCTGGAGTTCAAAAATAGTACTGTTCTAAAAACGATGGCACTCACAGTCGTGCATTGCGTGCCCAGATAGTGCGCGACCGCGACCGTGACGTGCACGGGAATTATTCGACGCCTCTGACTATGCGTAACTTGTAACAAACTCCTGGGCTGGCCAGTGTCACTGTGTGACGAGCTTCGTACCACGGAGCCACGGAGACGCCAGTCCGGTCGAGATGACCGTGAGCTGATTAGAAAACATCGTTTGTGGGTTGTGTAGAACCCCTTTGGTTATCGATATAATCAATAAATATAACTTCACTTTTATAAAAGTTGTATCCATCTCATCAACATCTGCCTAGCCTTTTCCCAACTATTTTGGGGTCGGCTTCCAGTCTAATCGGATGCAACTGAATATCAGAGTTTTACATGGAGCGACTGCCTATCTGACCAAAAAAAAAGTTTTATCCATCTATGTTTGTCAAGCCAAACATGAGATCTAATCTTGACGATAAAATACTAAGCGAACAGCACGCGCGACGCGTGGCGCCTGGCAAAGATAAAGAAACTGTTTTACTGTTCTGTATATTGATGATTAAAAATTCTAAATCAAATATTAATTGTATTTGTGTGGTTACATAGTTGGTACAAATACCCTGCATCAGCAGTCAAACTAACTGCGAGCTGCGTTACCATGAACGAGACGATTCAGAGAGAAAGGTATAATAGACAAAATACTTTTTGTTCCCAGAAACTTATTTCTGGGAACAAAAAGTATTTTAGTATTCGTGTTTTTTTTAGTATTCGTCTTACGAATAGGCACCTGCTGGAGGACAGCAAGTCATTTATCTCTGCTGGACATTCTCCTGCATTATTTTATTCACTTTCTCAATTTCATCCGAGGAATGCTATCACATTATGAGCTATGTAAAACATAAGGGGTTCAGTGAGTCCCCACCACTCACCACTGCCTCAGTCAGAGCTATGCCAGTGAGCGCGTGTCTCCAGCTCCAAGTAGAGCGTTTGCTCGCAACGTCCTACTTGCCATCCGTGAACTGATAACAATCCACGCGTGTTTGTATAATCTAATCCTAATAAGTGCTATCTGGTTGCTCGATAAGCATTGGTTTCGTTCTCGCGTCCGCACGCCTACGACGGTCCGACGCGACGTATTGTGTGGGGGTTCAACATGGAATAAACCGTATTTTTAACAAAGCACGGCTATGTCCGCAGAACATTTGGTTTTTTTATGTGAATGATCTCAGCTCAGAATGTTGTATTGACAAAGTAGCAACTTTGCTATAAGTGAAATGAATGGCAATTTTACCCTATAATCACGCTTGGAATCTTTGATTTATCAACAACATCGCAGACAGATTTGAAAGGAAGAGCTGGGCCATTTAATCGGAATATTGTATAGCCAAGCGTGAGAAGCATAGAGTAGAGTAAGCATATAACTCAGCGTGTGTGATGAGCGCGCAGTCAGTCAGTAGTGGTTGGTGATTGTGTGCAAGTGGGGCGTCACGGTCGGGCGGTGATGTATCGTGACGTCACCGGTGAGTCACGCGCCGTGTGCGCTTTGTGTCGGGCGCGGCGCCCGCACTCGGTGATAAGCCACGTCGTGATCGTGAGCTATCGATGGAGACGCCGCTCGACTCATATAGGTACAGGTAGCGCCGCGCCGCCGCGCGCTGGCCAGGTGCTCGGCTTCCTTTTACATAAATAATGATGCCAGTTTAGAAAACGCACTCAGGTAGGTACCTAAATAACATGCACTAATTATTTGTACCTACTATAAATATGATTCAATTTGCTGGTGCTTCGCCGTATTATTAATTTAGGTATTATTAACTAAAGTTCGAGTCTTGCTTATGGGGGAAGCGCCAAGGTATTATAGCATCTACCTACTACAGACCTATGTATATACTTACACTTTACATACATTCACATTTATTCATCATACTCTTTTATCAGGTTTACATTTTATTTTGCGAATCGGCCTAAAACGATTCATTTCCTTATATAATTACCAAATTAAATATTTCTATAGTTTTCATTGTTATGACATTTACGTCAGGCTGTCAAACTGCTATTACTTTTTTCTGTTAATTTTCTTTCGTAATTTCTTACTGGCTTAGTCCATGAAGGTTACTTTTGATTTGTATAATTTTAAATTATTTTTGTTTATGTTAGCTCAAATATTGTATTTTATAGATAATTGTGACTGTTTATTGAATAACTGTATCCTAATTAAAAATTCATAAAAATAATTAACACTCTCTCAGTATTCATCAAAGAGGTTTTTAAACAAATATTTCTGGCCGCTTCAAGCTCATGACAGGAGCATATGTTATGAAGAAAACTTCATTTTTCGAAAGAGCTAAAAGAAATGAAGATGGAAAAACAAATGGCAGACTCATATAAAAGGACCTCTGACATATTATTTTGATGATTTCTGCTCTGGTTTCACTCAAAGAAACATCTCCGCTACAGACCACGTCCAATTACTAAAGGAAAAGTACAACAGAAGTTAAGCCTCAACTAAACTTAACTAAACTACTATTTTGACTTCATATCTTGACGGAGTGACTACGCTGAAGTCCAGAGGACCATCTTCTCTTCATCTTTTCTCCACTATCTATCACTACTGTGACCTGTGGCTTCGCACTTGAAAAAAGAAAAACGGACTGCGACTACAAAAACCTCTCTTCTTTCTACTGAGTGATATTGGTATCTTTTTTAATCATTTATGTATTTTTTATCTCTAATTATATTGTTCAAATTTACTTCATACCCTTTTATTTTGTTAGGTTAGTAGATTTGTTACAGTATACCGCGTAATTAAAATTTTCTTAGGATTTTTGCAATTTACAGCTCAGTGTCTGGAAGTAACATTGATTAAAATACGTTTCGCGACTGTAACAAATAAGTATTTACAGAATTATAATCAACAGAATGAGTAACACCACTTGTTAAGTTAGTAGGTATAATCCTAAATGTCAAGATTTCATGAAATAGTCATATAAAAAAAATTGTAAATAAATAGTCATTCAATAGGATTACTTGGTCTTAATATTGATTGTCTTTAATGATTATAATTCTGTAAATACATATTTGTTATGATCGCGAATCATGTTTGAATCAACGTATAACTTAATACTGACCAGCAAATTGCAAAAAAAACGTAAGAAATTTTGTATTTCGCGGGCTACTCTGGCGCTGTCGCCTTAGGAACACATTGGCCCCGATTCTGTTGTACACAAACTAAACTAAATTTAAGTTCAGTGCCTCTTTCTATTTCATTAAGAAAAGGACAGAAGATAAATATTAGTTTAGTCCTGTGATCTGTGAAATTAGATAATCCATAGACAAGTTTAGATGTGATTAAAAAATTGGCTACTAAAAATACGTCAATTTACGTCGGGCGCTGACTAATTTGACAGGACTAAACTAATATTTATCTTCTGTCCTTTTCATAATGAAATAGAAAGAAAAAGATGCACTGAACTTTAGTTTAGTTTGTGAACAACAAAATCGGGGCCAATGTTTAGAAGAAGCTGAGATGATGTCAGCGCGGCTCGCGCGGTTCATCGGCCTCACCTCGATCTTCGTCTGCTGTAAATGCCAATAAAGTCTGCTCTGTTTGTATACAGTAGAGGTCTAAGTATTGTTGGTTACGATGAATCCTTATGAGGCCATCTACTTACACCGCGGTCATATTTGCAATAATTTTAAGAAACCAGAAATAAAAATTGTGAAATCGTTGCAGAAGTAGGTGCCTACCTACCTACACACCATATGTATCAAAATTCAGGTCAGAAAAACGCGTCTGCTGACCGTACCTATATAATAATACAATTATTGACCTTCGACACTTTCAAGCATTATGTACTTACTGCCCTTCTAGATATTTTAACAGAAATGACCGCGACCTGTTTGTGTATTTTAACAGAAGTGACGAGCATCTTTAGGTTGTACATTGTTTATTTGACTTCTGCACAAAACATCATCCAGTATAACCTACACAAAAGTTGGTGAGTTCTGCGAGAAAGAGGAATTTTGTTTGAAGTTAGCTCAGGTATGCGCGATAACACCCCGCAGGCCGACGACGGCTACGGTGAATAAAAACGAGCGGTGTACGGCGGTGGGGCGGGGGGAGGCAGCGGGCGCCGGCAGCTGCGCTCACGCACATCGGCGCAGCGTGTTTACAAACAGGCGCGCACGTGTCTGCGTGCGGCCCCGCCGGCGGGCGGCGGCGCGGACGCATCGTCGCGTCGTCGTCGCTCTACGTTCTCTGGGTTCGCTTAAAAAATTTCACAATAATAGTGTGGCTCAAATTCTTACTTGTGTGTTTTTAAGGTAGGTACAGTACCTATGATTTAAAAAAAAATAAGATGTCGCCCAAACAAATTTTGGCCCGAATAAACGTACCTAAAGCTTGAATGTATGAATATTTGTGAAATAAAGAGAAAGCTGTTTCACAAGCTCTGTACTTCTCGGTTTGCAAACAGCCGGTTGTGATTACCTACTTGTGAAGTTGTGATGCATGTGCTCCGCCAACTCGGAATCCAACTACTCGAATGAACATGAACACAAAATACTCTCTGTATTTTGTGACATGAAGCATTCAAAGTTGTGATAAGGTTAATAAGAATTAATTTCGAATTAGGTACTAGGAAGTGATTGTGTATGTCGTGAGCAGGGCGCCAGGTTGGAGGAGGGGGGGCGTCGGGGGGGGGGGGGGGGCTCGGCCGCTGTCCGCGTTTGTTTATTAACAGGCGGCCGATGAACTTAGCATAAATCAACGTGTCTCCTCCACACACACACACACTCACACATAGAGCGATGCGATAAGCTGCATCTTGCGCAACTCTCGCAAGTATGCTGTTTGTAAAGTCGACCTCTTTCTTCACTATCCCAAGACAGCCAAAACTTCTGTACAAGCATAATATAGATATTACTACGGCAAAAATTATTGAATGACTTAGGCATATTACGCCAGTGAAGGCACTTATCTGGCCAGTAAATTGTAAATGTTTTGAAGCCAGGTCGTTAATTAGCGCCGCTGATTTTGATGCTGAAGTTCCTGCCGTCATACACTGCGCAGCACTGAGCCTGACCACTGACACACTGCGCAGCACTGAGCCTGACCACTGACACACTGCGCAGCACTGAGCCTGACCACTGACACACTGCGCAGCACTGAGCCTGACCACTGACACACTGCGCAGCACTGAGCCTGACCACTGACACACACGGCGTCAGCCGGCATTGCAGCCGATGTCTACAATCAGACAAATTACATGGACAAAAAGGGCGGCATGATAACAATCGGGGCATCAGTTGTTCATCATTAAAGCTTTCTTTTAAATTTGACCAGCTGAAAGCTAAATGAAGAAATTAAAAAGTGAATACGACGTACACGGCAGTCAGACGGCTGTTATGAATGCGGAGCTAGAACCCAACTTCAATGTTTTGTCTGAGGGATCGAGTGGTTCACTTTGCTTGACAGGACATAATGTATTCGTTTCCTATATAACATTATTTATTGTATACGTATAGCAGAGCCTGATAAACAGGTTAAATTATTATACTAACATTCTCATATCTGAACCCCGATGAAGTACAAGGTGCATGTAACTCTTGACTTATGATTCCTGCCGAAGATAGTGCATAAGATCAATCCAAACAGAATAGCATTCTTGTAAAAAGTCTTAAAAGAGAGATCCTTGTAAAAGTATGCAGCGAGTTTTGTGACTTTATACAAATGACTGAATATGGATATAAAGTCATCCCACCAAAACATTTTCATGTAAAATATTGCCAAGACGAGACCATATGGTTTGCACTGTAAAAAGTTCTCAAATCTCATGTAGAGCCAAGCTTCTGACTCTACAAGCCTAACTTCACAAACTCTACATCTTAGTCAAAATAAGAGGCTTGGTCGTTTCGTTACTACAAGAACTATTGTATAATAGAAAAGTAATGAACAGTCAATACATTTTTCACCTTACGCCCATGTTATGGTCCACAGACTTTCGGGCTTCTGACTACCCGTAACGACTGTCAAAGGTTCTCGAATGCCAGTCGGGACCAACGGCTTAACGTGCTTACCGAGGCACGGAGAGGTCTCGGTATGTAAAGATGGTCACCCATCCACAGACTTAACCGCGGCAAGCGTAGCTTAACCTGATCGATCGACCTGTGCGGCTGTTATTATTTAGCCACGGGCCCCTCCAGGAAGTCTCTTAAAGTCCAGACATAATTTTGGTCAGATCATGTGAGGACAATGTAGATTAGTGCCTGAAATGGTCTTTTTAGGAAACAACCATACAGATTTCGAAAGTAATTTTGTCTGTATGTTACCTTTCACGCCTAACCCACAGAATGGATTTCAAATTACGATAAAATTTGGCAAGATGGCATACTGGCATATAGGTTCTCACGGGAACGTGCTACCGGAACAAAAAGATGTTACTCCATAACATCAGTTATCTACGGCTGAAAGTCCCGTCAAAATCGTTCCAGCCGTTTCGGATATTTGCCGGAACAAACAGACATCCAGAGAGACAAAAAGTAAACAAAAAATTAAGTAATTGTTATAAGTATATTTTCATGCATTTGGTAATAAACTGCCGATCGATTTTGTAAAAATCTCACCGTGAAAAGTTAGGTGAAGTGAGCTGTCAAGAGTACCAATCCCTAGCATCAGGATGACACTGACAGCTCACTCCACGCTCACTTCACCTAAATTTTCACGGTGAGAAGGTTACAGAATCGCACTGCTGTTATTTTGACATTGCAAACAGACATTTTAATTTTATTTATTTATATGCATAGTAGATTTCTATGACGACTTGATGATACTCTTTTAGTTATTTTCACAGCATTATATCCCACGGTGTTCTGCTGTGGGGCAAAGCCGCTGATATACAAAATATATTTGTCCCGCAAAAACGAGTATTTTACCAGCTAGGTAGGTGCCAGAGATTCTCTAAGAGATTTTTTTTTAAAGATATTGGTATTCTCACGGTTGCATTACAGTTCATCTTTGACAACATTTTCTATATATATATCGACGGTTGAAAGGCTAATTGATCTAAGCGACATTTTGTAAAACTTGCAGTAGGACAGATTAAAGTTTTTTTTTTTAATTAAAATATTCATAAAAAAGAACTATTGCATACACTTTTATTTAAATAAAAGTCTATGCAATATCTATGAATATTTATAATCGACGGTTGAAAGGCTAATTGATCTAAGCGACATTTTGTAAAAGCTGTAGTAGGACAGATTAAAGTTTTTTTTTTTTTATTAAAATATTCATAAAGAAGAACTATTGCATAGACTTTTATTTCAATAAAAGTCTATGCAATATCTATGAATATTTATATATTAGATGTCTATGAATATTTTAATAAAAAAAAAAAAAACTTTAATCTGTCCTACTACAAGTTTTACAAAATGTCGCTTAGATCAATTAGCCTTTCAACCGTCGATTATATTATATGTCTATGAATATTTTAATAAATAAAAATATTCCTTGGGTTAATAAACTTGAACCTTGGCACGAATACTTATCTAAGTAAATTATAAAGTTTGACATTTTTTGTTATAAACTACCCCCTAAACAGGGAATTGGGGGGTGTCAAAATTTGTATGGAAGAATTTTAACGCGCGGTCCGATTAACTCAAAACTCAGTATTTATACTAAATACCAAAAATAAAGAATTACGTGTATCAGGGTTTTTCGAAAATCTACCCCTAACGGGGAGAAAAGGGGTAGTTAATTTTACAGGGCAGGATTTTTCTGCCTGGCTTAATTAACTCGAAAATTGGTATAAATAATCTGTGAGTCAAGCTATGAACACATTCCAAACGATTTTTGAAAATTCCACCCCTGTGGGGGTGAAAAGTGGGGATACAGTTTATATGAAAAATCTTATTCATTTGGTTTAATAAGCTTGAAACTTGACATAAATACTTATCTAAATAAATTATGAAGTTTGGCATTTTATGCTTTTCTAAACTACCCCCTAAAGGAGGATTAGGGGGTATCCACATTTGTATGAAAGAATTTTAATGTGCGGTCCGATTAATTCGAAACTCAGTATTTATACTTAAGACCAAAATTAAAGAATAACATGCATCAGGGTTTTGCGAAAATCTACCCCTGACGGGGTAAAAAGGGGTAGTTAATTTTCCATTTTACTGCGTGGATTGATTAACTCGAAAATTGTTGATAATCTTTGAGTCAAGTTATGAACACATCCGAAACGTTTTTTCAAAATTCCTCCTGAGTGGGGGTGAACAGTGGGGAAAAACTTTATACGAAAAATCTTATTCATTTGGTTAATCAACTTGAAACTTGGAAGGAATATTTGCCTAAGTAAGTAATAAGAAATGGGTCTTTCAAAAGTAGACCCCTGACGGGTAAAAAGTGGTAATTCGATTTTTAAGGCCGGTATATAGTGCGTAGCTTGATTTACTCCAAAAAAAATTTAAGATTAAAACTTGGCACAAATACTTATCTAAGTAAATTATAGTTTGTCATTTTATGTTTTTCTGCTTTAAAGGGAGATTGGGGGTGTTAAAGTTGGTATGGAAGAATTTTATCGCACGGTCCAATAATATAAACGCAAAACTCAGTATGTATACTTAAGACCAAAATAAATAATAAAGTGTAACAGGGTTTTTCGAAAACCTAACCCTAACGGGGTGAAATGGACTACCCCCGTAGTCCATTTCACAGAGGAGTATTTTATTGCGTGGCTTGATTCAATGGAAAATTGGTATAAATAATTTTTGAGTCAATATATGGAAACGTTCCAAACGTGTTTTCAATATTTCGCACCTATGGGGATAAAAACTGTGAAGGTGAAAAGGCGGTCTTATTTCTTTGGTTAAGAAACTGGAAACTTTTCAACATTTGCCTCAGTAAATAATAAAGATTGTCACTTTTAGGGTTTTACTACTTACTTAAAATAAAAAAGTATCAGTTTTAGGGTTTTACTTATTTAACTCCTACCGTGGCGGAAAAGGGTAATAAAGTTTAAGGAGTAGAAACTCCTACTTCCAACACGAAAATGGGTATAAATAATCTTTATGTCATAACAGTGGAAGCGTACCAAATTCTTTTTTAATAAAAACAAGCCCTGTCGTGATGAAAAGGGAGGATAGTTTATTTGAAACATCTTGGGTAGCTTAACTAAAATATTGGCCCGAATATTTATTTCTTTAAATAAAGTACAAAGATCGTAATCAACAATTTTCAAAATAACTACCTTTCAAGGGGAGGTGGAGAGGGTGTTCAATTTATTTGAGAAAAGTACAAAATCCACGCGGACGAAGTCGCTGGTAAAAGCTAGTATAGGCATATTAGGCAAAATATATAGTTGTTCTTGTACACTAAAATCTTTTTTACAAAAAAAAAAAACAACCGACTTCCAAAAAACACTACAAAATGAAAAATAACTTTAATTTCGGAAGTCGGTGTCAATAAACGAAAATGCGGAACCAACCCACTTCCGAAATTAAAGTTATTTTTCACTTTGTAGTGTTTTTTGGAAGTCGATTGTTTTTTTTTTGGAAAAAAATTTTATTTTTCGCTTTTTAGTGGGGCAGTTTGTAACTTATCTACGTTACAATAGCCTAATGTCAACTGCTCATCACCTTTTACAAAATATTGCTTTTCCCGATGCAGAGACGTTAATTGCTGAGGAGTTCTCCTTGTAAGAACCAAGAGAACTGGAGCTGATTGAGAAGTCACCATCAGCTCCACTTCACGATACACATTGTGCTTAACAACCACATTAAAGTACCTATTCGAATCGCAAACCGTGAAATATTTATTATTGAGTAGTTCCGATGGCCATCTGTTGTCTTCATCATCAGTTCCACTTCACCGAATGGTGCTTTCTGAGAGCAAATGCACGAGTTACTATAAAAAATATCTAAATCGCTATAGATGTGCCTACAAAATTTGAGAGTTTTCCTCGATTTCCATGGGATTCCCTAATCAGATTCCGATTTGGTGACAATGAGACCACCTCGGGAGCATACCTTTCAAATAAAACAATGATTTTGAAAATCGGTCCACAATTGACGGAGAAATCAATGATAGACCATTCTAACACTATTGTAATAGCAGACTTGAGGCCCTGTGCGGCTGTTATTATATAGCCACGTGCCCCTCCCCGTATTTTTTTGAGCCGAAGGTGCGCAGTGGGGCAACCTCGACCTCTTTTTAGGGTTCCGTACCACAAAAGGAAAAAACGGAACCCTTATAGGATCACTTCGTTGTCCTTCCGTCCGTCCGTCCGTCTGTCAAGACCGTTTTTCTCAGGAACGCGTGGAGGTATCAAACTGTATCTAATAAATAAACTCAGCTCAACTCAATTCAGCTTTAACTCTTAACTCTCTAACTCAACTCTAATACTCAGGTCTACTGTCCCTTGGAGCTGTAAAAAAATCAAACTTCTAAGCCAAAGCAATCAAAAGATACAGGGCCCGTTTATGCCGCAAATTTTCGAAACTCGCACGGGAATCAAAACCTACAGGGTAATTCCTAACTTACTAACTTAGAATCTTGAAATTTGGTACGAAGTTACGTCTTATACGTTACTTCGTACCAAATTTCAAGATTCTAAGTTCACGGGAAGTACCCTGTAGGTTTTGATTCCCGTGCGAGTTTGGAAAATTTGAGGTATAAACGGCTGTATCTTTTGATTGCTTTAGCTTAGAAGTTTGATTTTTTCACAGCTCCAAGGGACAGTAGACCTGAGTATTAGATATAAACAGTTTGATACCTCCACGCGTTCCTGAGAAAAACGGTCTTGACAGACGGACGGACGGACGGACGGACGGCCGGACAACGAAGTGATCCTATAAGGGTTCCGTTTTTTTCTTTTGTGGTACGGAACCCTAAAACTTCCGAAAACCTTACAATTTTTAGTTAAATCACATTTTTTTTTCAAATAATTGTAAACTTGTTACTCTTTTTCTCATGTTCGCGTAGAGATATCAAGTTGAAACTCATATCAAATACTTAGATCTTCAATGTTCAATATTCATACCTTTTACAGTCACCATTTACTGATCTGGTTCGAATAAAGGATTACTGAAACGATAAAGAGACCTTTGTCATTAATTTATGCTCCTCCAGCATTCCATATTGTAGTGTTATAAATTTCATTTTGCAATAAAAATACCATAACTATGACTCGATTGTCGTGATGGGTGAACTTTTACTTATACCTACAGGTTTGTACGGAACCCTCGGTGCGCGAGTCCGACTCGCACTTGGCCGGTTTTTAGTCTAGTTTAGACGCATTTGTGACAAGAGAATCGGCACCAAAGTCTATGTTCTTTCTTCAGAATTAGCTTACAGACAGGTTATATGAGTTCATATAATGGTTTTTTAGTTGAATGTGTAAGTCAATTCAGTTTAATTTAATTTAAATTTCTTATTAACATAATCTACTCATTTCAATGTTTTGTAATGAGTCGATTGCAATATGTAGTTCTAGCGACCTCAACGATTGATCATATTATTTTTGCCTGAGCAACTGGCAGCAAGTTCGTCATGCTCCTTTAGTTGACACTGCTTGCGGAAGCGTCGGGGTTCGGGTTGCCTCCTTCCCTCAAATATGGCGGGGTAATGGCTGATATTTGCGTTATGCTCGTGAACGGGTGCTGCTTGTGGTAACTGGTCGTCTTGCTGACGGTGGTTTTATTGTTGTTACTGGTAATAACTTGTTTATTTATTTAACTTCGATGGTCCTAGTTTATCATTTGTGACTTCAAGTGACAGCTATGTGAACATAATCCAGCATTGAATAAATATGTAAGCTGTCACACCCTTTATACCTGGAGGTTTTTATTTAGGTAGTAAGTTTTTGTTTACATTTTTTATTTAAATTTATTATGTTTTTGCTTGAGTACGTATAGTTTTTATTGTATTTGTTGGTATATGTATTGGCGTGGCTAGCTGACATATGTCAAAAATTTAATTTAATGTTCTGTGTCCTGTAATGTTAATTACTTTGCATAGGTACCTAATATAGTATTGTATACAATCAAGCATTTTCTAACTGAACAGACAGCTGTGCTGCTGGACAGTTTGTTGCCCCACTTCTTCTCCCCAGCGAAAGCTTTAGGAAGTGGTGAAGGGCGGGCGTGCCGGGGGACTGTCTTTTGTAATTTTAATGTTCGAAAAGTGCTGATTCTCAGTCTAGTTTGAATAAATGACTTCTGATTTTAATTTGATATGTTGATTGCTTTGAATAATGGACACATGTATTTATTTGATGTTTATATCCTACAAATAAAAAATTACCAACCTATTTATTATTTGTACACCGTTAAGGCAAAATATGACTGTGATATAATTAATGTAACATCTTGCATGCCAATTGGTGTAAGTAAACTTATGTTTTGCACAACTAAATTATCTTTTGTCTATAGTCTAAATAATAAGGATATTCCATCTGTGACATTCCCCTACGCTAAACTTCCTCATTTCCATCCAAGCCAACATGGGATGGTAGAACGAATAATATTTTTTTTTTATTTTGGACCTTACTAATGGGATCTAATTTAAGATGCATCGAGCCAGGATGAGCTGCAGAGCACTCATTGAGACATTCAGTATCAAATCATTTCTTGATTCGAATGACTTGTATTATAAAATAGCTTCTACGATAGCTGTATTTCACTCAAAAGAAGACAACACATTGCGCCGACCCATCCTTAATTGGGAAACCTAATACTTGCACGCCACACGCCACACGCCACACGTGGCACAACGCGGTGACACTGGAGCACTGACTAAACACCATATTGTACCATATTTTAACAAATAAAATTATGCATGACGCATGACGATAGTATTGAATAATGTCAGTATAAAAATCGTCAGCCGCAATATATTGCAATTTTTAGAATAGACATAGTCCATGTCAAGTAATTTCTGTTACTTTGTTTTTTTTTAATTTTCCAATTTGAAATGAACTCCAACTTTGAACACAATCGCCGGTATCGGATTTGAAATGAACCCGCTGCGCCAGCTGGGAACCGGACAGCACCCTAATTGCGAAACACACTATCAATCTCAATTTGAATCATTTTGAAGCATAAGCAACCGCGGTAAGCGTAGGTTAACCTGATCGTAATGTTCCTTTACTAGTCTTTTAAACACAAATAACGACTGCGCGCGTTTTATCTCAACTGGCAATACATTCCACAAACGAGCGCCCTGAACAGTAATAATTTTTCGAGGTTTGTGGAGTGTATACCTAGGCATTTTAAGCTTTAAGTTCCCTTGCTTTAAGTTACCTTGAAAATTTCGTGAGGGAGTTGCAAAGAAACTGTAACGTTTCTTGAGATAGAGGGTGAAAGGGGAGAGGACACATTATACAATAGGGAAAGTATTTGAGAATTTCGGCGAAGGCAAATTGGTGACCACTTGAGCTTCACACGAAATTCGGTAACATGGTCATATTTGCGAAAATCGAATATAAACCTTATATAACAATTTTGAAGCCGCTCAAGTTTATCAAGTTGGTCTTGGGTAAGGTGAAGATAGCTGGCATCAGCATAGTCAAGGATGGGTAAAAGCAGTGATTGTGCAAGCGCAATCTTGTTGGCAGTCGGTAGAAAATTACGTATGCAAATAGCTTGGGGCTAACTTCCTGTAGCTGTACACTGCGTAGCTAGGCAGTCCAAGAGAAGTTCTTATCAATGAATATACCCAAGTTTTTAATTTTCTCACTGAAGGGAACAACTGTCAAAAACAGTTGTCAAAACAAACTTGGGGAAGAGTCGTCCAGTCGATCCTTGAGACTGTCTTAGAACTGCCTACCACCACTACCTGCGTCTTTATGAGGTTGACCATATAAGTCTATCTCCTGCTCTAGTCGCATATAAGAGCCAAATCACGATTGATCGTTAACATGGCCTCGAACAGATTTCCAAGAGGAGCCCGCGAGAAAATTTGTAAATCATCTGCATAAAGATGGTAGGAAGAAATTAGTTCATCAGAGATTGAGTTAATAAAAACTGCGAAAAGTAAAGGTGATAGAACGCCACCCTGAAGTACATTGGCAGAAATATTGCTCCAGGAAGACAAGATCTCTCCAATGCAAATACCTTGCCGGCGACCTAACAGGTAACTGCAAAACCAGTCAATTACCGATGGAGATATGTTAAGAGAGCATAGAACGCCAAGCAGCACATCAAAATCGACAGTATTAGAAGCGTTACTGAAATCTAGCAAAGCTAAAATCGTGAGATTACAGCTTTCTATGGCTGACCTTATATCATCCGTAATTTTCAGAAGCGCTGTGGTGGTGCTATGACCAGGACGGAAGCCAGACTGGAAGGGGTTGAGGAGATTATTTTTAGAGAGGAAAGTGTTTATTTTATTGTGAATTACGGCTGATACAGTCACTTTCTACTGCATTGGAAGTAATGGATGGTATGCTCTTCTTAACATCACATGCGGAGAACTGTCCATAAACAAATGGAGAATAACTGAGTCGGAAGAGAATATAGATAATTCAATGTTTTCAATTCTATTGTCCTATTAAAATTGGTTGAAGCAGTAAAGTGATTGTTCATTGCATCTATGTCTGTCTTTTGAGATCGTCTCTTGTCGGGTTTTACTGACCCCCAATGATCTAACAAATTCCGGCGGCGGCGATTAGGATCCCGACACACCTTATTGCAGTGATTACGAATTGAGATATATCTTTTTTTGTTAGTGTCACTAGCCGTACGCTTAAATTTAGACTTTGCCATAACTTTTTTGTCCAATAGTGTTTTAATATCATTTGTGAGCCACGGCGCCGGCAAATGTCGGACCTTAACTACTCGTACAGGTGCGTGATAATAATCGTAAAGCTCGATAAGTTTAGCCGAAAAAATATCAACTTGCTCATCAACTAATGCAGAGGCAAACAGAACAGATCAATCTGTTAGCATCCTTGCAAAGATTGTCATAATTCATTTCAACAAAATTGCGTTGCATAAGAATTTTAGTTTTAGTCTTAGGTGGGCGAATTATGTATGACAGAAAAATGAGGTCATGTTAAGAAAAGGCATCGGCCGAACATTGGCCATACCTACTTAGCAAACCTAATCAAGAGAAGAGACAAACATTAAGTCAAGAAGTGAAGGAGTAGACTCAGGAAAATGGTGAGTGGCACTCAGTGGAAGAATAGAAAGATTACTGGAAGCCAAAATATTAGTCAGAGAAGAAGAGCGATGGTCTTTTATCAGAAGACAAGTATTAAAGTCACCCATAATTATACTATGACTGTAAGAAGGGATCAGCATTTCTAAGAGATTTTCAAAAGGTGAAAATAAGTTATCTCGTAAAGAGGGACAACAGTAGACGCCAAGAAGTAATTCGGAATGGTGTAGTTAGACTTCAAGGAAGAGATGTTCATCACCATAAAATTATACTTAAATAATTATATTTATTTATAAAAGTATATTATTTTATTTTTCAGTGAAAATTTAAAGTTTTAATTAAACTTAAATATAAATGGATTTTAACCACCCAACAAAATACTCTGCTTCTGCTGGGATCATGTTCGCATGCGATAGAGGATGTAGCGAAAATGTAACAGATACAATGGTCACGTATTTGTCTGAACATGGATCGTTTTAAATACGCGCAGTTATGTAAAAGAGCGCGTTCAGTAATGAATGTAATGAATGATAGACGACATTCCGTGGAATTAGGTGAGAGGTCAAGTGGCAGTGCGCCGGCACTCCGGCAGTAGGCAGCCGCCAGCCGCCGGCCGGCGCGAGCTACGTCAGCGACGGTGACGACACGCCAGCTCGCCGCAGCCGGCCGCCGTGTCACTAGCTCCACTTCCCTCTCGGGGACACCTCAATCAAACTTTTCTTAATCGTCCGCAAACTGTTCTTTCGACTTAGTTGCAAGCCGTGTTTGAGTTTGAGCACATCCCAACTACGGGGTAATAAACTAGCCTCTAAAATAATACTAAGTTATTAGCTGCCAGTGAACCAATTTTGGACCTGTAAAAAAGAATGGCAGAGGTTCATATATCACAATCAGTACTGTGTGTTTCCCAAACCTGTTGATTAATAGCGAACGTTCGTATGAATGTATTCTTAGCTCTATATCTGTTTGATTGGCCACATATTTAACAAAACTCAAATGAAATGCATTTGTTTCATTAACCATTTACAGGCACTTAGTCAGAAAGTTGTAGCCCCTTCCAAAACGTAGATCTCTATGGAGAAAAACGGGCAAGAAACTCTCTCCAGTTTGTCTTTTGAATCAAGATATATTACAAAATCCTGGTACATAATTCTTGTTATTTCTATATGTCAAAACAATGTAAGACAATTTAAAATATAATATAAAAAATAAGCCCTAATAACTTAATTTAAAGTACTCTACCGGCAAAGTCTGACTGACTTTTCTGAAGATGCGGAGTTCAAGAGGTAATTGTTTAACAATTCGTTTTTAAGACACGCTGGAACCACGTTGTCTCCTTATAAGCAAACGATAACTTTATTTGTTTGTACTTACAATGTGGATCGCGGTGCTAAGAGTAACTATGGTTTGCAAGGTCTATTAAACAAAGATATTATAATAGGTCACTCGGCAAGGGATAGCAACATGTTCACAGTTCAAGGCTAGAGTACGTACGCTGTCCTGACACTTCTCTTATTACGTAGCGCAGAGGGGCGGGGATGCTAGTGCGCGAGCCCGGCACGAGATGGCGCGCACAGGCTGTTTCGTGAATCAAGTCACTAAGTTATTGACACAGTTTTGTCAGGTATTTAGGTCACTATTAGAAGTGTTGTTAGCTTACCTGTTTTATATTTATCAGTGTTGAGTCAATTACTTATAAATGCATGATGTGTCGTTGATTTCGAGAAACACCAAACACCACAATATGCTATCTTAATACTTAGATAAGCTCAATACAATCATGTCTTAGCAAGTACACATATTTTGTGGAAGTAGTGAAGCCAGCCATTGTTCCGATCCATAAATAACTGCAACCTCAAGACAGTAACTATTAGTAATCTGTGCTCAAGATTATAGGTACTGATTCTGCCTATTCTCTGTGAAAACTTGAGGCTATTAGCTGTATGTAGCCTGTACTTTGTAATTCAGTAAAAAGTGGCCTCAAAACTAGAACTTTCTTCAGTGCGTTGGCTAAGTCAAGTCTCACATAGAGAGAAATAGTCAGAACCGACCTTGACCATTGGGTTTATAACCTTCTGCCCGCGACCTCGTTCGTGTGGAAGTCGTCAGATACACAATACCTACTAATATAATATAAACAGCCACTTTGTTATAACATCCCGTCGCTATTACTTTGTTTTCGCTTAGCATTCTTCCTGACTTTTTTTCTTTTTGCTCGGCTCCTATTTGTTCTAGCCAGATGTATATGATGCCTGTAGCCTTCCCCAAGAATTGGGCTAGCAAATGCAAAATATGCAAAATTGCAAAAATATTTTTTCCAAATCCGAATGGCAGTTCCAGAGATTAGTGCGTTCAAAAAACAAACTTTTCAGCTTTCATAATAGTATATATGTGTTCTTATTGTATATAATGTGTCCTTATTGTCATAGATTTGTTAAGCTTAAATCACCCTGATTCATTAATTTGACACAAATCCGTTGCTAACGAACATCTTAGTAATGTTTTGTGTAAAGACTAACACAATCTGCTCCTCCGGGCAGCTGATGTGCATCAGGTTTTATTACACAAGTTGGTCCTTAGAATTAAGTCAGCTAGGAGAATACTTGTAATTGTAATAAATGTGAACCACTGTAGCATAGTACGTCTGCGTTCATTTGTCATTTATTGCGTAGATTCGTATTTTGGGATTTATTTGTGACCAAAATCAAAAATAAAATAAAGCCGAAACGAAGTACGAAATGGCAAAGGGATAGGTTTTTTATTAGATAGGTCCTGAAGAAGCGAACCAGTATCAAGAGGATATAATTCAAATACAGAAATGCATTTGAATGACTACATTCAGTTCAAATATATTTTTTCCTACATTGATATAGCTCAATGTTTTCCTAGGTGTGGCTTTTCCGTGGCGTCTACCGCCTGCACCAGTTAATGAAATAGAAGCATCTTACACAAATGCAGTTTATTCTCAGTTACTTGCCGGACTCAATGAAACAATAAACATTGCGAACAGATGCGAACACACTGCTGTGAAACTACCACGCCGACACTTTAGTGCTGAGCATGATTTTTTGTTTCGACAAACATGACATGTATTATTATAAAAACATTTACAACGTATATTCATAATAGCTGTATGTTTTGTGTCACACACAACTCGCACATTATCTGACACTGTATGACTAATCGAGTCACAGACATACAGCATGCAGTCAATGATTCAATGTTGTAAAAGTAGAGAATCAGCTTATTGATGATCAGCGTTTTTCTAAAGTTGGGTTTTTATTCGAGATATGGGACGTTTGTGGCTGATACGACACTGTAAAGTCAACACTAGATTAGTAGTGATCTCGCGGAATAGTTTATTTGTAATACATAGCAGTTGTTAGCAGAAGCAAGAAGATCAGGCGGATAGTGGTTCAAATATGTGAAGTTCAAATACCACAAAGCTGAATAAGGAGTTAATATCAGACGAACAGAACCTGGATGATGCCCTAAGCAAAACAAAGTTTTCAAGCGTAGTAGTAATTCAGGGAACAACGTATGTTATGGAATGTCACAATAATACAATGTTCATGCTACTGGGATAGCTGTTCAGGACTTTCTTGTATAAATACATCATTAGAAGCAGTCACCATACACTTCTCACGATTTTATGGAAACTGCTAGAAATTCTAATTGGGTATTTTCCTCAGCATTTCGGAAATTTTTATTCACCATTTGTTTCAGCAATTTTAGAAGTTTTACTAGGGCCATTTTTTATAATCGATCATATCTGAACAGTCCTCATGGTTATTTGTCATTCCCAATTTGATGTCTTCCAGTCTGATCTCCATCTAAACCAGTGGATCTAGTTAAGGGGAATGAAATAAATCACTACGTCTTAATAATTATTTGGTCCACATTTTAATACAACAGTGTAGCTTATTAAATCCCCTTTAATTTTACGTTCTCATTGCCGAGCTTCGCCCTGCCCGAAGAAGTATTCTGTGCCCGAAGATCGGAGCGGCTTGCGCTACACGTACCTACATATTGTAATGTGTGGGTTGCCACTTTGCCAGTCGTAGTTGAACCTGGAGCAATGTGCCCACTTGACATTGTGTTGCGTTCTTATCTACAGTCGACTCAGATTATTTCTAACGGATCCGTTTCGTAAACGCAGACGATGGACAATTTGTCCATCGTATGCTCAAGGCCTTACGGCTCTATTGAATGAAATAAAATCGAATTCTATTAAATGCTCAATAGAAAGTAACTTACGTATAAAAAAATTGAATTCGCCACACTATAATTAATGTAGCTTGTCTTGCTTGTTAAAGAGACTCAAAGACGAGCCACTGACCAAAGTTTGCTGTTTCATTAGGTACAGTCAACAGCAAAAGTAGATGATGAAAATCAGAAATTCAATACTAATGATCGGAGTTCGCGTCAGAACTCTGTGGCGTCGAAGTGTCGTTATGTGATTGTAAATTATACCAAACATTTACTACATCGACGCCACACAATTCTGACCCGAACTCCGTTCATTAATTAGTATTGAATTTCTGATTTTCATCATCTACTTTTGCTGTTGACTGTACACACGGCTACTTAACAAGCTATACATTTCCAGTTTTAGCTGACTTCGCATTGTATAGATTTTTCGTACGATTTTTCGTATCAGAAGTCATCTTATACTGGTTATGTATAGCTTGATGTGTAGCCGTGCGTACCTATAGCTATGGCATTAGTCCTTGTGCTCTCTATCACGACCAGGGACATGCGGAACATGTTATTGCAGAGCGTTACAAAATCCCGCTCGGTACTCGTACGATCGTTACATCCGCTCGAACCTACGGCTTAGGGTTACTAGTGTGTTATGTAGTTACTGATTTCGGAACTCTTTTGGATTCTGTAGGATATTATCACCATTCATGTATTCACCAGAATACATGATTTGCGAAGGATTTTATTGAAATGCTTATCAGGGAAGGGAATGCTCATCGAAAAAATCATAACCTAACCTAACCTAACCCCAATTTATTATTTGGTAGCATTTAAACATAGTTTTAGTGAGCGTTTTTGTAGGCTTACGCAGTTTCATTTAACTTGTCTACTTGTTTAAGATAACACTCAGGATTGTTGAATTGATTGATGAAATGCACTGTTACATGCCGAGCATGAGTATAAAGAGTGTCCGCTGACGAAAACACAACGATTTAGTAAGCACTAAATCGTAAATAAGTAGTTACGAGATGTTTCCACAGACTAACAATCCCGGAAGGTTCCATGCGAATTCTGTTCGAATCCCCCGCTCTCTGCTCACCTTTAAAAGAGTTTTGTATTAAATCCCAATGTGTGACAAACAGTACGCACACCGTTCTGATGTGTCGAGACTCGTTTAGAAAGCACTAAGCCACACAGACACTCGCTCCGACGCCGGCCTCGCACACGAGGTGAACCGGCTGCACCACTACACTGCACACTAGTTGCACTCAGATCGCTCACAAGCTTTTCAACAACACTGTCACTGATTTATTTCAAGTTTCACAAGTAAAGCTCCGGGTGATTTGCGCGACTGTATGTGGAGGTGTGCGGGGGGAGAGCGCGGAGCGGGAGGCAAGCGGCACGTGCGTTGTGTGGTGCCGTCGTCGGCTGACTGGCCGGACTGCATCGGCGAGCTGTTGGAAAGAGCGGTTGGCGGCCGGAGCGTAGGGCGGCGGGGGGTGGCGCGGCGCTGGCCCGGCGGTGGCAGGGGGGAGGGAGGGACTGGTACACAGGCGCTCTCTCTGCACGCAGCTTGTGAGCTTGCCCTATAAACTTGCTTTCTGTCTGCTCTCATATCATGAGTAGGCTGGTTGACTGGCTCCTTGTGCAGTTTTGTGAAAGGCAAACTATTCGCATCGCCGAGGTTGCATTTCGATACCTATCTGTATACCGCTGCGTGGTCGGCTGTACCCCGCATCCCGTCGAGTGACTTGCGAAAGCGGCTCTGTTTACAAAAGTTACCTAGGTAGGTTTCCTATATTACATAGGTATCTCCCTCTACTAACTCGGTACTTAAGCCTATATTGGTTCAAGTTTGTTGTTTTAAAGCCTAGTTTGTTGGTTATGTTAGGAAACGTAAAGGACTGTGTTCGGGTAAATGGCAGCAGTTTTGTGAGCAGTTGGAGCAGTGGGCGGAGTGTGAATGGCGTTCACCGGGCGCAGTGTGGGCAACCACTCAAAAGCTCAATGCATCGTAAACGCGACACTTTGTAATTCAATTGAATCTGTAGATGCTATTTGTAATCGTCTGACTTGCTGCAAGGAGTAGAATACCTATGCTCGCAACCGCACGTCAATGTTTGTGTCAACTATAGGTTTCGATCGAGTTTTACTTAAATATTGACGTGCGGTTGACTGTACAAGTTCCGCGCTTAATATTAAGTTGTGAGTAGACAGATGTTGGTCTGTCTCGCACCGTCAGTTGCACTCAGTGATGACACTGATATCTGCAATCTCTGTTTAATAATATATGTATGTGACAGTGAGTATTCGTGTAACACACTCCGCAGACACCGGAAATGCTTCTTGCGCAGGTAGATTTAAATGGATGTGCAACCGACATAACGAGCCTCCATTTTGTTAGTCTGGACACTGTTTAGACTTCGTTGTTAATGTATGCTGTTTAATGATTGTAGTTGTAGTATATCGTGCAAGGAGTAAACCATCAAGGGCCTATTCAATAAAACCAACAGGCGATAGGTGACAGGCGACAATGCGACAATCCGACAGTCCGACAAGTAGTAGACGATGGACAATTTGTCCGCGACGAATAGAACGTAAATGTGTATATATATTACGTCAGTCTTTTTGTCCTACGTATTGCAAAGATTTCCATAGTTATTTTTTTTATTAGTGGTATTTTTATTTTTTTGACAATTAATGTCATATTAAATAGAGGTTGGATGAAAAGTAAGTGCCTGGAACCCCTGCATTCATTAGTAGTATTAATAAAATCCAGTTATAGTTGATATTTCTATTTACTTATTGTACACCTACTGAATGGTCTAATATTTATTTTGTGACGTATTACATCTACTAACCAAAAATGTTTTGTCCTTTTTTAGCATGGGGATCCATGGAGCCACCGCTACAAGCACTGATCAATAGTTGTGTAAAAGTTTATTATAATTACTTTCTCCTACCTTGACATTGGCAAAATCATCGAATGTTAGGTACCGATGGAGCCAGAACCTCAAAAAATAGAATAGAATAGAAGTGGCTGGAATAAAATGAAATGATACTATTTATTCTGTAAATAGGATATCGGAATCACTTTCACACAAGTCATATTATAAAAAATAAATAAGCTAGATGAGGTTGGTGTTTCTTATCTGACTACTCTGAGAAGAAAGGTCGAAACAAACTCAGAGGTCACAGACTTAGATCATGTGAAGACCATGTTTGAGATTTAAAGTCAAAGTCAAGATTGATGTCTGATATGGTCTTTTGAGGAAAGTACCACACAGATATAAGTGGACTAGTCCTGTCAGTGCAAGCATTTGTCAGTAGGCCGCATAAAGTACTCAAACTGCCAGACCAACATTAAAACTAACAGAGAAAAAAAAATACCCACTTAAGCCCCACAAACACAACACCTACTTACTTAATTAAAATTAAAACAAAAAATAAAAAATTACAAAGTAAATATTCATGTCATTTTGTATATAATATTCATCAATGTCAATGTGTATCATCATCATCTGCCTGCCATTTCACAACTATGTATGTTGGGGTCAGCTTCCAATCTAACCGGATGCAGCTGAATACCAGTATTCATGGAGCGACTGTAAATGTGTATATAAAGCGGTGTATAATAATGGTTTTGCATGATAATTAAGATGTCGAGTTTTATGGTTTTATTACAAGCCTTAGCAGAGCGAGCAGCTCAATGCCAAGCTTTTCGGTCTTCTAAAATTAGAAATTTGATACTGTCCTTTTTACAACAGCTTTGAAATCGTTTAATGGGTAAGTTTCGAATGTCAATGGGAAGTTTCTTGTAAAAGCGTATACATTGACCCATGAACGAATCGCTTACTCTTTGGAGGCAAGTGCGATGTACAGCAAGATAGTGTTTATTCCTAGTACATGAACTATGCTTAACAGACATATTTTAAAATTTGATGTAAGTATTTTTGTGACCATCAATAGATATTCAAATATATATTGTGAGGCTACAGAAAGAATGTCTATTTCTTTAAATGTTTGTCGAAGGGTATCCCTTGGAGCTATATTGTAAATGTCTCGAACAGCCCTTTGCTGTAAAACAACGTTAGTATAATGTCCGCACAGGTTCCCCAGAAAATAATCCTCTATGAAATCAGACTATGAAAATAACTGAAATAAACAATTCTGGCTGTATCCACATCAGTTTATCTGTCGAACTTTTTTAACAGCGTAGTAGGCGGCCGAACTAAGCCTTCCTGACATTTCTTTATATGTGGGGTGGGCTCACAGGACTCCATTATAATTTACTTTCAATAGTTATTCCAAGAAAAACTGTCGTCTCACTCAACAGGGTTCTTGACGATTCAAAAGTGACATCTGCGCTGAAAATGTAATGTGCTTAGTATTTAATGTGCCTAATCTTTTTATCGTTCAGGAGGAGATTATTGACGTTAAACCAATGCACAACTTATGGAGTGTATCGTTAACTTGTTCAAAGCTAACCAACTGAGTTTTTGACTTGTAACGTTGATACCGCCTGCCCATCACACCACTTGCCTTGCAACTTGTGATTTTACAAGATCCCCTGTACCTGAAAGTAACTCGGGAACTAGAAGAGCACGAGTCATGCGTGCCAGCGGCGTCGCGGTGCGGTGCGGTGCGCAAGTCGTGCCTCGAACAACGACGAATAATTATTATTCGTGACAACAGCGCACCCCGTCTTACGCTTCGCCCTTCATTAAGATGAGCGGTTCAAAAAAACAAAATTAAATAGCACACGATATGACTGTAATATTGTGGCGAAGCGGTTCTTTTGATGTTGGTTAGGCTTAGGTGACATATAAGCAGGAAGCCAGCTGCCACCAGCGGCGCGCCCGGTGACATGCGGAGCGGCCTTGCGCCCGACCGACTAGTCTGTGGTCCCCTTCATGCATATGCGCCCAGAACCACGAGGCTTCCACTGCCGAACTTTTGTTTAGAAGGAGTACCTATAGTAGAGTGTCATGGTCCCCTCGAGACGGGCAGAATCGGATAAGCCGCTCCCCCCGGATAACACCGTATTTTATTAGTAGGGATCGCTCCCGCCGGCGCACAGTGTGGTATTTTGAGAATCTAGCGGGACAAAATTATTTTGTCCCATATTTATGTGTTATTAGGTGCTAAAATATAAATGAATGAATAAAAAAAAAAAGATAGTTTTAGATGTATAATTTAGCAATAGAACATATTTTTCATCAAAATCAATATAAGTAAATACAATAAAAAAGGTATATAAAGTTAAGATTAAGTAGACGAAACAGATAATGATTCTTCAGAATCTTCGTCAGATTCTTCAATACTTTCATCTGAGTCTTCAGATTCTGATTCAGATCCATCAGAATCTCTATCTGTTTCGTCTACTGGCATCTGACGTTCAATAGGAATTCTTATTTCTAATAGCTTATTTACCTCAGGTTTAATTTTACCACGCTTTGTTTTTGGAACCGCACGCAAACTAGCAATATACGGATCAGATGAAATTAGTAATCTATTAAGTAAATCTCGATTTGTATTAACTCTCGAAGATTTTCTAGTAAAATGTTCCCTGAATCTTCTGTTGTGTTTGTTTCGTGCCTCTTGAGCTTCTTCAGACATTTGACCTATTGGTAAAACACATGCAGAAATTATGTCTTTCCCGTGAAATAAAATTTTATGTACGCTTACTGGCATTGGGTACCACGAATACTCCTTAAAATACAATTCTCTTGTTTCCTTTGAGAATTCATGAAATTTTTCAACATTTATATGATAACCGCTATTTATGGTCTCTAATATGACATGGAAGCGTTTGATAAGCTCAACATTGACACCAGTTATTTCTGCTGACTTTTCAGCATTTTGGAAAAACTTACGGGCTGTATTTCCATCATTCGTGTTTCCGGTTTGTTGTTTTGGCATATCTACTAAAAGACCCAATTCACTTCTAAACTTTTCTTGCAAGTACTTCTTTTTTTCAGCCAGTTTAGTTTTGTTTTCGGTTCCCCTAACCTGCCAGGTTTTTATATCCAGACGGTAAGATATATGCAAGATGCATTCAAATAATCTAATCCAAGAATGCAAAGGGGACATGCCCAAAGATAGAAATTCACTTCTTACCGTCTTTTCTAAAATGAGTTCTTCATTATTCATTTCACTGGGTTTAGCACCACATATGTAGCATGTTTGTGTGGATGTACATGAAGATACTGCATTACATATTTTACCGTCTATCATACAGAATATCAGTGTTGACTTTACAAATACTTCCATGTCATTTACAATAATTTTAGTAGGCACCAGTGATGTAGCTTGTTCTTTGATTTTGTCAACTTCGGTCACAATCAAATTTGGAGTTTCTTTAGCAAACACAAACTTTATGGGTCGACAATATTTAGTTGATGACGTCGAAGGGTTTTGCCAAATAATTTGTTTACTACTTTGGCCATTCATTGCATACATTTGTATTGGCACCATTGAAATGCTGAACAAACTTTCATCACTAGAGTGTGATTCTGAAAATTTTTGTTTGTACCGATTTTGTTCTGCTCCATCACAACCCCATTTAACAATAATATCTAGGTTTCTTAAGTCTTTTAACGTTTTCAGGACCACTTCTTGCACTTTGCATAATCTTAATATAGTGTGATCCATTAAAGATTGAAGTTTAACTTCGGCATGTGTTTCTGAAACATTAATTTCACTTGGATAACACAAATGTTTTGCCGCTTTCACTTTGTGGTATGGTGGATACAGATGTTTTTTAATTAATTTTGATTGGTTGCGTATGATACCATATTGGTGTGTCGACAGATTTGCATCAATCATTAATGCCAAAGCTTGGTCATTCGAAAGCCCACTTTGCTTTGGGTTGATTAAACACCTCCGTGTTTTTTTTATTTCTGTACCTCTTCTGGGTGAAAATAGGCACAGCTCCTTAACAATAGCTGCTGAATCCCTTTTTCCTGATTGGCGAAGCTGTACTTCGTTTGCCATCGATATCTCTTCTGGACACGTAGTTTCAAGAAGATGACGAATTCGCCGTCTCTTTGTTTTTTCACTGGAAAATTTAAAGTCTTTCGGTGGTCTTCCGGCCCGGTTACTTGTTCCAGGTAGTGAAATATCAACGATAGTTTCACTGACAATACCCGTAAATGATATGTTCGCTTCTAACCATGAAGAATTCGTTTTCAGGAAGCGTTCTCGATGTCTTCCTGATTTTGACCATTTATCGTGAATTTTTTGACTAACTCTACTGATTGTTGCTTTTAAACTCTTCAAAATATCATCCGTAACAGACTGGACACCAAGTTCTTGTAAAATATAATGTAACAAAGCATCCTGTCTTGATTCTTTGGCATTAGCAAACCAAACGTCAAAAAACGAACGACGAGAAATTTGTGAAGTCATTCTGAAAATAAGAAAATGTTGTATGAGTGTCGCAAACTTTCGCAAGCAAATGAACATTTTTCTTGTAGTGTATAAATATACCTTTCAGAAAAATATACACAATGCACTGGGAAATGCAGAGAAACCAACTAAAACCCTAGATAAAACTAAAGAAGTACTGTTTATGATTAAATAAAAACCTCACTCTGTTAATTTAATATTTATGATTTAACTAATATACATACTAACAAAAATATATATGAAAATTTACCTTGAAAGTCCCACAAAAACGATAACAACACAAAATCACCACTAGCACAGAGAAACACAGCGTATTCATCGAGCGAACTCAGACGAATGAAACGATAGCAGCGAGCGGTCGGTCGGTATGGCTCAGGTAGCCGGCCGTCCCGACCTGTTTATACCTACTATTGTTTTGCGTGGATTCCCAGAAAATGTACTATATTGTAGTATAACTTGTTAGCTTTGAATTTATTCCGTTACAAGGATCTTTTAAGACATGTTCCTAAAGTGACTTCTGTCCGTCTAGATTCTCAAAATTCCACACAGTGCGGCGCCGGCTTGGGGTATTTCTAAATTCAACACTCGTCGTAAACATCGGTGCGCGGCGTTGTTCCACACGGCACTGAGCGACTGCAAGCCCGTCTCTGCTAGTACTTCATTGAAATAGTTGAAGAACTCATATCGCGTTATTAAAATATGGAATAAGGACATAACTGCTATACCTGACACCTAAATTATATCATGACGTTGATAAAATAATTCAAACTCAAACTCAAAACTCAAAGCATTTATTTCAAATAAACCAATTATAGGCACTTTTGAATTGTCAAGGGTCGGTCAGTCAGAAAGATGAAGCTAGTTAAATGAATGAATGAATGAAAAATGATGAAGGTAATGTTGCTGGTATTATGTATGAGAGGAGCGCCTGACGCGCGTGGAGTCTGTGCCAGCAGCGCGCGGGCACACCGGCACAGGCACACGAACATTCGAGTTCAGACAGCTCTGCGGCGCTCCCTGGTACTTAGGGAATACTGAAAGTTTCTGGAATCTGACAAATAAGACTAGGTATAAGACAATTACGATACATGTATTGTTTTTCAAAGTATATTCCCTCGCAATTAATACATTTTTGCATTCTCTAAACTAGTTGGACCAGTCTTCCTTAGGGACCTCTTCAATAGCTTCATGGAACGCATTCACCGCCGATTCAGAGCCCGTGAAATGTGTGCCTCTAAGCTTGTCTTTAATTTTTTGAAACAAAAAGAAGTTGCAGGGTGCGAGGTTCGGGCTGTAAGGCCGTGTGTGTGTGTGTGGATGCCTCATCATTCTACATTTGAAGCCTTCAAGTAGGCTTCTGTTAACTTAGCGGAATGTGAGGATGCGTTATTGTGGTGAAGGGGGGCTTTGCTTCGAGGACGCTTTTCGCGAACTTTATCTAAGACTGGACAAGCAAGTGTTGACGTACCAATCTGTAGATAATGATTAGTGCACAATGTCAGTACCTAGCGCTTGCTACACGTCACAACGACGTCTAATAGCCGGTGTCGGGTTACTACTAAATTAATAAAGCCAAACATTGCTGATGATGCAACCGCGTCGGAATGTGCACATTGATCGGTTTATGGTACATTGGTGGTAACATATTCATACCGATTATTATTAATGTGTCAAAAGAACTGAATAAGAAACTATGGTAGTGAGAAGACACTTCGGTGCGGCATAACGGCGCATACTAATTTATCTCAAAAACAGAAATATGTACGAGTAGTGCGAGCATCTTCTGACGAAATATCTAATTCACAAAAGAAACCAACCGCATTAGCAGCTTATTGTCTATTTATAAACCAGAATGGAAGGCAGGAAGAAAGGACGCTTCATTTTTGTCAGAATTAGGCATTTCACTGATCACTACAACAAATTTTAATTTACTTGATGATGTAATCATTATGTAATTAGTCGGAAGAACCCGCGGTCAGGCTCCGGTACGTGTCGGCTTGATTGCCCTTACAGCACAACTCACAAGTGACAACTGTGTCAGGTATCCAGATGACTCCAAGAAGCAACACATAACGGGTTCGTAATTATATCGCACGCTCAGTGCGACACTGTCACTTTTGCAAAAAATGCAAAAATGAGTTAAATATTATAGTATATTTTTTACAATATAAAGTGATTAATATTTATCCAAAAGTAAAGTTAAAAGTTGACGTTGTAGTATAAGCTGTTCATCTCATTAAGTCATTGTTTTGTGAGGTGTCAAAGTTTTAAATGCTTCTCCTGAAAAACTACATTTTTGCAAAAGTGACAGTGTCGCACCGGGGGTGCGATATGTTGTGTGGCCATAACACCTAAATAAATGATCGAACTTGCTTAGATAATGATACCTGTTGCTTACTTAGCACGCAACAACTTTTATTACATGTTTGTTTCAGAACTCAGGAGAAAAGAGACTGCTGTCACATCACACGCGTGATGACTATAATTAGGTATATTGTACGATTCAACGCCCTACACACCCAACATTTTGTAAAGCGTACGTATAAGTACGTATGGTAAGGTATTAATGGTACGTATGATGTGGTTGGGTCAGTGGCGACTGGCGAAGCAATTGCAGTAGGTACCTCGTGGACTCGTGGCGTGGCACTGTGTTGCACAAGCGCGGCGGCGGCGGCGTGCGGGGGCGTGACATTTGGCGCGCTGTCGCGACTTGCTGCGACACGTCGCGTCGTGATACAGCCTTATTGACGCAATATTTATATTAAACTTACAGTGATTCTATTACCTCGGTTTCAACCACCTAGTAGATTTTCTTCTTAAAACCATATTATTCGTATTGTAATGTATCGGTATCTACAACGCCACATGCGAACTACACGTCCCGCAAGCAGAGTTTACTAAGCAACTAGCTTACGTGTATATACAACAGCCCGACAGGAAACATCGGGAAGTTGCCCGCCGGATACAACACCCGTCTGGACGAAGGATTCTTTTCTATGGAGGATGAGTAAACTTTACACCCTATTCCTCATACCACTGCACTGGTGACGCCTATTTCAGCGTGACGTCATCATCGTCACTCCTGCAAGCTTTAGAGCGGCGAGTCACCCAGTCAGCCAACATCCACGGCTTCAACCGGTATTCTGACTACCAGCATGCAACGGCCGCGCATACCTGGTCATCACCCTCAGCCTCATCAGCAACCTCGACACAGCACACTGCACTTTCGGCCGGTCCACAAGCAGAGCCCTTAATAACTCTCTCCTGGTCGAAGCCAGCAGTCAGCCTCAACCCGGCGCTGTATGACATCCAACACGCTAGAGCATATTGCAGTACCACCCCGACTCACTGGGAGCATCTTCGCAGACAGTTCCGACTCACCGTGAACTATGCGGCAACCGGTTTCGACTCACTGGAACCTCAGCTGGCCTGGCAAGCATCGCAAGATACAAGTCTCAGCCCACTATAATCCTCCGGTCTCCGGAGGGGAGTGATGTAGCGGTATCTGCAACGCCACATACATACTACGCGTCATATTATATTGACGTCATGCAAAATCCTGCATCTCGCAAGCAAAGTTTACCGCGCAACTCATACATACATAGCATACTCGTATAATAGAACGGCCCGACGCGACATGGCCAATAAAAATTCGTCTATAGACTGATGCTGCCAATAAAAGTTGTGGAATGAACTCTTGATCATTCCACACTTTTACTGGCAGCTTTCAAAAATATCTTGAATCTCTTTAATTAGCCCGACGAACATGTCTATATCGAATATAAAACAAAAACTAATATGGAATGCAGCAGTTAGGTATAGGTTTCGTGTTTTAATTTTGTTAACATCGCGTGACCAAGGTAGTTTCTTAAATAAATAATCTGGTTTCTTTGTGAGAATACGTAGTGCCAAAGTCCTCTTTGGCAAAAATATCTAAAGGCTACCCTCCTGGGTAGCCAGGTGAAGCTTTCTGCGTGCTGATATTCTCATCAAATTACCCTGAATTAATGAAGGTGAATGTCGTGAACACCTGTAATTGGTATGTATATACACCAAAACTTATACCTATAACTTTTATCAATAAACTAGCTTATGGGTCGCGACATCGCCCGCGTGTAGCCCCGCCCTACCGCGTGGTATCGCATCCCCTACCCGCGTTATTACTTCGTTCTCACTCGACCCCTAAGTCTGCCTTATTTTATTGTTGCTCGGCTCCTGAGGGGCCTAGCGTGGTGTTAAATAGCCTTCCTCAAGGATTGGGCTATCAAATGCAAAAATATTTTTACAAGAACTGACTGGTATTTGCAGAGATTAGTGCGTTCAAAGATATTCTTCAGCTTTATATAATAGTAGGTATAGTTAGTATACAAAAAGTACAGTCAACAGCAAAAGTAGATGATGTAAAACAGAAATTCAATACTAATGAACGGAGTTCGCGTCAGAACTCTGTGGCGTCGAAGTAGTAAATGTTTGGTATAATTAACAATCACATACTTTTGAATCACTTCGACGCCACACAGTTCTGACGCGAACTCCGTTCATTAGTATTGAATTTCTGATTTTCATCATCTAATTTTGCTGTTGACTGTACTTAAATTAAAAAAAAATAACAAAGTTCAAATATTTTCAGCATAGATTATTCGCAAAAATTTTAGAAGGGGTACTTATCTAAAAAGTGTTGGATAATGATAATGATTGCATTAGATATCCATCAATATTATATTTACAATGGGGTTGAATAAAGTACAATGGGGTTGACGTAAGTAAGTACTCCTATCCGTGTGGATA
Organism: Globia sparganii; assembly: GCA_949316385.1. Lineage (NCBI taxonomy): Eukaryota > Metazoa > Arthropoda > Insecta > Lepidoptera > Noctuidae > Globia > Globia sparganii. The sequence continues at coordinate 25,167,322 of OX438660.1, read as the reverse complement.
AAATCCCATTATTTTTCAAAAATTAAAAAATTCTATCAATATTGGTAAAAAAATCAAAGTGTAATGTCTAAAGGATTGTGTGCCACCCCAGTATAGCTATTCACAACCACTCGATACGCTTCCGTACCGTGTCGAACATCAATCAATGTTATCGTAGGAGTCATTTAAGCCACAGGGTTTCAAACTGATAAAATTTTCAGGGTTTAGACGAAAATTTTGTCAGTTTAAAATCAAATAGAAGACCACTATTCTTCCGACAGCTGTCTGCTGTCGGGGGCAAGACTAAGCAGGTTATTGAAATGTGTCATTTCCGATACGATAGCTTGTCGTATGGTTGTGAATTAGGTTGCAGTTACAGAGGCGCGTGTGAATGTCGGTCTCGTGTCGACCGATATCTCCGAGGCACCGTGCCGAGCCATGACGCAGCACGTCCGAACTCCGTCAATGGCGCAACTATTTACTATAGCTGAATCTAGTCCAGGATCAGTGATATCAATTAAAAACATACAAGTAAATGAATACTATGAATAATAATACTATGAATGCACCTAGCTTCTGACGTTTCATAAGTGCCCGTGTAGCATATGTAAAATAAAATATTTTGATTTAGATGCACCGTAACATGGTCGCAATTGTTCAACAAGATAAAATACGGGAAGAAAGCGACATATGTAGTCGGATAGTCTGATGGAAAAGAAATACATTCCTTTCTCTCATTTATTATGAGCGCCGAACGCTTGTAGACTATGTTTCAAGATGTGTCCTAATTTGAACTATATTTTCTTTATGTGTTTTTGGCTTTTCCATAAAACATTTCCACCTTAACAAATGTTCTTGTATGGCACCGAGTCGCCACGCACCGCCATCGCCGTCGCCAGCGACCCTATAATACAAACGCCCGAATTTAGCGCAACTGAGCACAATAGGCTGCGACAGATCAGTTCGTATCTATGAGTAAACCGTGAAGACCACTGACGCGCTTGCATGGTGTATATGCAAAATGTTGACAATATCGTCTCTAGCAACTGCGAAGAGGCGTCTCATCAATCCAGTCAATACAGATTTGGTAAGTCAGATCGAAGATTTGAAGGCCTTGCATCTGATAAAAGACATAGGTAGCGAGTGCAGGCACCAGATATTAATAAGAGTCGGAAATCAAGTCAAGACGAGCGGTCAAAGAATATAGTCATTCATCACTCTCCAGCCCTTATCTCAATTTATTAGTGGTCGGCGCTACATGTCTGTTCCTTCCGTACTTCACGTAGTCACCCCCTTTCTAACCATATCATCACTCACACAGTCCATCCATCGTTCCTTTGGTCTCCCCTACTCTTATAGCCATCGACATCCATACCCAAAACTCTCCTCACGATATTTTCCTCATTTCTCCGTAGCACATGCTATACCATGACCACCGATTTCCACGCAACTTTTCAGCTGCCGGTGCCATTTTCAAACTTCCTCTTATGTACTCATTTCTTATTTTATCCATTCGTGTAACACCACACATCCCTCTTAGCATTCTCATCTCAGCTGCATGCAATTGTCTTAAAGAATATAGTCATCAGGGGCGGTTAAACGGATCTCGCGGGGCGACGCACTCTGATAACATAGCGGACGATCGGCGATTAGATACCGGTTAGTGGCGAGCACACACCACACACGTACCCAGTGCTCGGCAAACACTCGATCTTACACTGAGCGTCACGAGCATACGGCGACAATTATTAGTGGCGAGCACACACCACACACGTAACCAGTGCTCGGCAAACACTCGATCTTCAATTTGTAATACAATACGCATGTGAGGCGTGCATTTTTGAATTTTCAAAATTTTTAATTAGCTATACTAAAAATGCATAGCGCGCACGCTGCCACAGCTTCATCATCCATTGCAAAGGCGGATGACAAGTGAAGAGCGTCGCGATTAATTGCGCGAGTAGAGAGAGAGAGAGGACAACATCGCGGCAAATAGCGGCAGCGCGACGAGCAATGCGATGAGCAGCGCGACGAGCAATGCGATGAGCAGCGCGAGGAGCATAGTGTGGCGGCCGCATTACACTGAGCGCTCACGAGCATACGGCGACAATTATCGCCGAGCGCCGCCGACTGCGATAACGCCGCGCAGCAATTGCCCCCTAATAAACATAGAAAAACAAGTTTAAATAATATTAGCATTAGACAAATGTTTACTGCGTGGCCTCATTCCATAAAGGAGTATGTCGATAACCTTTCATAATAGTTTAGTTTTATTATAATCCTTAAGACGGCAAATAGTGGCCACTATTTGCCGTTTTACGGATTCTGATAAAACTTAACAATGTAAAACGATTACATACGAATGTAGTACGACTATAGTAGGAGACATGTGAACTAATAATTTTATTATGAAATGAAACTGCAAAGTTGATACGATAAATGGTAGTTTTATGAAATAATTACGGTCGGAGGCATCAAAGTGCCGCCGCCGCATAGTCATAAAACTGTGCAGCCGTTGTAAAGCCAGCGCTATCACCGACACTCACGCGCACGAGATATATTGACTTGTTGGACTGGGCCGCCGAACATTGTGCTGATATGTGCACGTCAATGTACTCTCCTGGCACGCAGGCGCTCGAGCCACCGACACGTGGTAGGTGCTGGCTGAACCTTGCACTGAAGCCTTACAAGCACATACTCGCACCACTCACAAAGCACTGATTCACGAGCGCTCGTGAGGGTTCGTGGCGGTTGATTTATTATTGTTGATCGTCACAAAGACATTTGCAGCGCCACGTCTGTTAAAGTTCGAGGGTGTCGAGTGTGGTCGCTACGTGGCCTTCCGGTGTAATACACAAAGCCACTGCATGACTACAAGTTTTAGGTTGTTTCACCCCTTGGAAAATTTCATTCGTATCCGTAATTTTTATGGTTTACTTACATAATAAAGAGTATTATATCTTTCTACTTTTTAACATAGATAATTTTAGTAACTTATCTAAACAACATATTCTCTCACAAAACTCAGTTTATTGCCTGATCTATTAAAATACTAAATAAAAGACTCCACCAAGATATAATCCATATCGACTGGAGTGCAGGTGCGTCCGTGCGACTCGACACTTGCGTTTCACATGAAATTGGGCCATTCTCAATTAGTTGCTTTGCTATCGACCACACCCTTCCTTGTTGACTTACGAACATATCGCTCAACCGCTGACAACAACAGCAGCCTAGACATAGATACTATTGAATGCTTAATGCAATCCGTAATAAAATACACGTATCATTTCTACCATTCTGCTTGTGTTGCGTTGCGAAGTTTTTCACTTTTCATCTTGTCCAGTGAGATGGAAGTTGTTAATACCGACATCGTTATTAATGGTAGCAGTATGATAAGTATTTAAGTATATTAAATCTTAAGTTTTCACACGCGACTGCTTTTCTCATCGGTCGCTTTTTTTTCTTATTCGGAGCTGTAGATTACTATCAGTATTATCTTAATTAAGTACTTAGTTTAATTTGCGAACCAAAAAAAAAGGCAAAATAAAATCATTGGCGTCGAAATGTCAATCATTAGTTAATGTTAAAGTTGCCCTCGTGAACTAAAGATAATAATAATACAGTTGGAACCAATTCAGTAATGTTTGAGAGTGACACATACCTGACATGACGGCAACGGAACATGGCGACATCAAGCTTTACTTTAATTGGAAGTGTTTAATCGGATACAGCCTGGAGTGGCCAACTGTCCAATACGCGGCGATAACCTCAGCGCTGTAAGGACACGCTCAAAAAAGAAGTGTCGAATGAGTTTTGGGATGTGTCACCGCTTTCTCATTAAGCGCAAATTAATAATACATCAAGTGACCCGTCTCGCGCTGTCCACGGGACGGCCGCTGTTAAATTAAACGCTGCAGATTAGATGCGCTGGCGACGATTTTGACTTGTTGTCTAATGGCAGACATCATACCGAGACCAGAAGCCCAATTCTCGTAATTTTAAACGTTCAAAATCTAGTCGCAGTCTCATCTCGACGACAAACAAATGTCAAAAACTTGTCAAAATGTAGGGATATTACAGGTATTTTTGACAGATTGAGACTGAGATCAGACTGTGAACGTTCTTAAAAATTACGAGAATTGCCCCACAGCTGACAGCGGCGCTGTGCGCCCAACAAACATTTAGGCGCTAAGGGCAACCTTTTTTTAGCTCTCATAGTATTATAAATTATATATAAGAGCTCCAATAGTGACATTAGATTCTACTGTGGTGTTAAGGATAAATAATTAAACCTTTAAGAGGAATAACAGTTAAAAAGAAAAAATATATAACTTAAGGCGGTAGCATGGAGTTGGTAGGAAACATTGTATAGCTCTCTCTTATAACTTTATGAAGCGTTAAACACTGAAAGCTATTGTAAAGTGTCTACTAACTCTTACTAACGGCTGATGTCTTTGAACACATTTAGTTAGATGCTTTGTAACACCTTAAGGCTTACCATAACAGCTTTAAGAAGCGTAAAACACTGTAAGTAATTGTAAGGTGTCTACTAACACTTATTAACAGCTGATGTCCTTAAATAGAGTCACTGAAATACTTTGTACCACTTAACGAGTTCTATCGAGCCCTAAGAGTTAGCAAAAGAGCTATTAGTGTCATAAAAGTGTTCATTATAAATCCTGTAGAGCTAGATGCTGCAAGAGTCAAAAACTACCTTTAAATAACTAATGATTATATAATGGGGTTACTGGGTCAATCTTAGTCAATACAATGGTTTTTAGAAATACTTCTATATGGCGGCAAACAATATGTGCATAGATTATAACTCTTAATTATTACTTTACGTAGAGTTATAGAATTTTATATCACCTAAATAGCAAAAACTCATCGACCACCATGATCGTTGAATTTTGCTCATTGAACTGATTCAGGTTAATAAAAACGATGGTAGTTCTAAAATACTCATTGATACCTATAACTTTCACTTTTAACTATCTAAAATAAATAATATAATTATAGAAGCTTCTAAAAGTTAGTTTAAAAAATACAAAAAAAGTTCAGTACCTATTATAGTAAAGACAACTCATAACATTCAAAACAAATAAAAAATACACACACACAGGCTTTTCCATTTTGCATAATTATTATAAATAATAGACATTAATTATTTGATTTATTCATTCAAATATGTTTTACGTAAAGGTTTTATTAAAACAATAACAGAACCCTGAAAATATTTAGTTTACATCTCCACATAGAACCATTATGCAAACTGAACCGATAAAGTTGTTATTTTTTCACTTTTAGAACCATATTGTAGAACTGCAAATGGCATAGAAGTGCTAACAATCACTCTTTAAGCACTACGTTAGGAATAACAGAGTTATCAGGATCCTTAAGTAATTTAGATATTGACGCCATTAAATAAATACTTAGTATAAAAATTTAAAAGGAAAAAACTTTTTCTAATCATTATTGCCCCACTTATTTACTATATATTATTGTCAGTTTTCCATTAACATACCTATAGACAGTACCAGAAACTATTATTCACCATAATTGAAACAAAAAAATAACTGAGGCAGTAATTTTTTTCTATATAATATCATCAAAAGCAGTTTATTTTTGAGGCGTATCAAAATTGAGATGAAAACATATATACATTGTTACAGAAAACTTATCATAGCAGTGAGTTTTAATAATTATAACACCTAGTACCTAATCTAAAATACATTGACTTACCTGTTTTACTAAACATAAAGTCACTTCCAAATACTATAAACTAGGCTATATCATTAAATCTGTACTGCTAAATATTTTAACGCTATTGACGGTAACAAAAGCACAAAATGTATGAAAAGAGGTGAAAAGGTTGGCGCTTTGGGTGATGATCATTGCTACTAAATACCTACAATATATTCTCAAGGTATATATTGTATCGAAGAAGCACTAATATGTTACTAAAAAGTTATTAGAGTAGATTTCATAACTATCTAACTACTTTAGCTTGCAGTTGTAACCTGAGTATAGCTTACAATACACTTGAAGTGGTAAGCACTGCTTCAATGGCACTATTGTAGCTCTTTATTGTCACTCATCTAACACTACTCTATAACTATTATGTCACTATAAGCTCTAAAATCGTGGGCCCAAATCAGGGTTATAAGGCAGTTAAAACGCGCTATATCACTAAATTTTAGTGCCTGTATAGGACCTTAGGTTCGTAAAATTCTCTTAAACAGCTCACGTAGCACTTATTATTAACACCAAAATGTTAGTTGGGCGTGGCGTGCGTCATGTCTAATTAAAATTGACTCATCGGCGTGACGTAACACAGCACATGCGCTCTATCTGCAAGCTCTGGATTTGGCGATAGAAAACAAGTACAACCCTCGCGAGTGCTACGTATAGCATAATCCACCTATAATTGGGAACATTATAGGTGTATATTATAGCTGCTGGGACACAAGCCTCTCTTCAGAGGGAGCGGGCTGTAATCCACCACGCGGGCGCAGTGCGGGTTGGTAGATGCCACCTGTATTCGAATTTTTGGTTCTGGGCCATGCCGACTTTCCTCAAGATGTTTTTCTTCACCGTTTTAAGAGCAGTGCAGTGGTGATGAAATTATTTCCTACACAAAGTAATCGCCTGCCTGGGTGCGAATCGACCTACAGCTCCTAGATCAGACCCGTTACCGCTCCAGTGGGCCTCCTCTGTTCCTTTGTACTTATGCCTACATAATGGTTCTGCTGGTGAGAGCGCACCTAGGTAGGTGAGCCTGACCTGACGACGTGATCACACTCTCGGCAGTCGTGTGTGTTACCTGATACTTTGGAACGTGGAAGTGAATGACGCCAAATTATGACACTGAACGAAAAATGAACGCATATTTATTTACATAGAGCCATGACCGTAGCGACGTGTCCCTCTCACAGAGAGGAGGCCTGTGTCCCAGCAGTGCAAAGGCTACAGGCTCAACATTTATGACAACAATGATAACTAATAATGTCCGATACAGCTTCTACCTCCTCCTAATGTTGCAGCCCCTGGTCCGCTCTCTCACAGGCCGCCGTATCATATCTAACCCGTATCACTTGACATGTAAAAATAGCGGGGGTCTGTTCCTACATGTCATGAGCTATACAACCACGGTGGTGCGTGCGGCAGCCGGGGGTGACGACAGGCCACGGCAGGCCTCGTCGAATGTGACGGCTCCCATGGTCTGCCTGTCACGGACAGATCTGACCTGTGAGAAAGCGGGCCATGGGACCGCAGGATTGCAAGCCATGGGAATACTCGGCACGGGCCGCGACAGGCCTTGAAAGGCGTTGCTACGCCTGGCGCGGCCTGGCAGTTACCGGGCCGTGGGACCGCACTTACCTAATAGGTACCTGACATTTGTCGCAAACCCAAAACACCGCACACTTGATCCAATATAAGTAAACAAGCAGGCGCGCCTGTCAGGCCGTGTCACATGTAATGAAGTCACATGCAGGTACTTACGTGACGCGTTCACCGCGCGCCTTCCAGGAACAGAGCTAATCAATTTATTTCAATATCAGCGCAGCGCCCCAGCTACGTACTACACGATGCTGTCGCACGGTTTAAACGTGCCTCTTCGTCTTTTTGTCATCTATCTATAGTATAAGGCTGAAGAGTTTGTTTGTTTGGATGAACGCGCTAATCTCAGGAATTACCAGTTCGAATGGAAAAAATATTTTTGTAATGGATAGTCTATTTATTGAGGAAGGCTATAGGCTATATAACATCACGCTACGACGAATAGGAGCCGAGCATCAATGGAAAATGTTGCAGAAACGGAAATAAATATTCCTTTAGAGAGTTTTCGTTGCGTGCGCTGCGTAAACGGTTAAAGTTACGCAAAAATAATGCATGACGGAATTGTTCCCCCTTAAGTTCTAAAAAAAGTCCGCGACAGCATGTCTTTCTTTTAAGGATGCCTCACTATAACTTTTTACGGTAGTATAATTTGTTTTTTTGGGGCTTGAATTTGGGAAACTAATCCACCGATATTTGGATTAATTCCACTGATACAAAGACGTAAAGAATTTTCCAAATTATCGTCAGTCAGTCTTGTACGATGTGTTGATTTATTAACTTTCATCAATGAAAAGAACTGTTCGCATTTATAAGTACTGTCACTCCCGTGAGTATAAGTACCTAATGTAATAATTTTTTAATTGGGTTTTTTCAAAATGTCTCGCGGGCCGATTGTTGCCCATATATGTACTCGGAGCCCATTATATATGATCTAAGCAATTCATAATGGCAACATTAAAACTACACTATGAACTTTGCTTACACCACCAAGAAAGTGCATTAATATTATGATACATTATTTTATTTCTGTAAGTAGGTTTGTACAAACACTTTTACACGTCAATCATAATATTTTCAAAACCGAGAAGAGAGACTGAAATAACCTCAAAGATCACATAGATTGCTGTCTTAAATGGTCTTTTGAAGAAAGAACCACACTGATTGAGTGGACCTGACCAGTCAGTGCAAGCATTTGTCAGTAATCGTGCAGCTCAACTAGCTAGATGGTGGTGCTAGATGGACGGACGACCTAAAGAAAGAGTGGCTGGAATGGACTGGATGAGAAAGGCGGAGGACAGGGGTTGTGGCGCAGCCTGGGGGAGGCCTGTGTCCAGCAGTGGACTGCGATAGGCTGAGTTTATTGTGCAGCTCAACTAGCTAGATGGTGGTGCTAGATGGACGGACGACCTAAAGAAAGAGTGGCTGGAATGGACTGGATGAGAAAGGCGGAGGACAGGGGTTGTGGCGCAGCCTGGGGGAGGCCTGTGTCCAGCAGTGGACTGCGATAGGCTGAGTTGATTGTGCAGCTCAACTCAGAACTTAAGGAGCTTAATGATTCGACGAACAATACGGACATTTGGGTAGGCCTGTTTAAGCGGCCTACCCAAATGTCCTTTCGTTGGTATTAAACTGCCATCACTCAAACTGCCAGACCATGATTAAAACTGAAATAATAACTCACATCGTACTCACATTACCAATAATTAAAATAATATAATAATATAAAAAGTAAATTTTCATGTCTTTGTATATGTAAAAAGACATCTAGAAAAAAATAAAATAGCAAAATAAATATCTAATCAACATTCGTTGTGTAAAATTGGAGCAGCTCAACCCCAAGCCTTTTTGTCCTCAATATAGTCTTTGACAGTATACAGGGTGGAATTGAAGTCATGGGCATTATTTTAACCTAAGGCACTACTCACGATACTGATTGCATTAGGGCTATTAATACGCAAATCAAAAATATTATTAATGCAATTAAGGAAAACCTTAAAAATGTAGTAAGTCAAATTGCACAAGGCTTATTATTGCAAATAAACACTTAAAGTAATTAAAACAAAATACTTCGTTAACGCCAATAAATGTTGAAATATCAAAATCTTAAAGCGCAGTACAGCGCAAAGCGAAATGTAAACAAACATCACCTGCGCGCGCGCGGGTTTTTCCTTATAATAATAACAACAATGGGCTACAAGACATTCCGTCCGGCGGGATTCCCTGAACTCTCTCCGTCCCACTCCCTCACTCGCAAAAATACGAATATCACCCCCGCGCGGGGTATGCTTCCCGCCGCAACACGAACCCGGAACCAGTGTCATAACGACTGCGCAGGTGCATTGACGCGTAATTGATTTTTGATCCCGTGACGTAATCGCCGTACTCGCCGCTCGCGTCATACGGTGCTTGGATTGCAGTGTATTAAGTGTTAGTGTAGTAGTTGTGTGTGTGTTTGTGTACACGATGCCTCGACCGCGTAATGTGCAGGCTAGGTACACCAACCAACAATACCCACAAATGGTTGTAATTTACGATCGCACAAGAAATTTAGTATGAACTCGTGAAATGTTCCATCGCCGCAACCCAAACGACCCTATTCCTTCACGGGGTCTCATTCCACCAGAACCACTAAGAACCTGTTGGATTTTTCGTCTTTTCACGTGCCAGCACATGCACAAGCTCGTGGAAGAGCACCCGTTTACCCGCTGTCACTTTACCGACAAATAAAGTTTTTTCAAAACAATCCACAAGCTAGTTACGTAAATGTTTTTTTTTTAATGTATGTTAGTTGACGTAGTTTTGACCGTCCTAAGCCGGCAAAGTACGAAGGGAAAGTTGGAATTTATTATGAATCAATTCATTGGCAACTTACGAATGTCACGTGAGTCGGGCGGGGTCAAAGAATTCACGCCCAATGACGCGTACGGCGTAGTGTACCTACGCATTTGCTATCGAGAAGCGCAAAGTATTTCATACTTTCTATGACATACTACATTTTAAGGTTTTCCATACTTGCATTAATAATATTTTTGATTTGCGTAATAGTAGCCCTAATGCAATTAGTATCATGAGTAGTGCCTTTTTTTTTTTTTTTGTGGATGGGAAATCATCCAATGACCCCTCCCGCTCTGGGTGGAGCAGAAGGTAGTGTCAGACTCTTACTGACTAAAACCCACCCGTGTTCCTTCCTTAGCCCTTTGTGTGTTCCGGGGTAGCGGTAACCCTTTCGGACAATCCCGCTGCCCCGGCAGGCTTCGGCCCTTTCGGGATGAGTAGTGCCTTAGGTTAAAATAATGCCCATGACTTCAATTGCACCCTGTATAATAGGCAATGTGGCATAGTTTCCGCTTTAGAAAAGATTTGAGTTTATTAAGACTTATTTTTTGCCTCGGAAATTTATTATAAAAACGTATACATTGGCATCTAAACGAGCGACCATTTTCTTGAGCTTGCTTGTAAAAACCACAAATTCGTATTTGTTCTTACTATATGGATTTCACTGTATTTTTTAATCAGAATAATTTTTATGTGTATACAAAAGATTTTCATAAATATACTGAGAAGGCACAGTCATTATATTAATGTCTTTAAATTTGTCTCTGCGGGAGTGTTATAAATTAAAAGAATTGCCCTTTATTGTAAAACAAACATTGTCCCTACAATAGAATGTCGTAAATCACACTATGAAAATAACTAAAGTATATATAAACAGGATATTACATAACATAATCAGCCTATAACGTTCCCACTGCTGGGACACTGGCCTCCTCTATGTGAGAGGGAGTGGGCCGTAATCCACCACGCGGACCCAGTACGGGACACACGAGGATATTACACTTTAACTTAAAATAACTAAAGTATACTAAACGGGATATTACACTTTAACTTAAAATAACTAAAGTATACTAAACAGGGTATTATACTTTAACTTAACCAACAGTGTGTTGTGTGGCCGCATTCGGAACAGTATACTTCGTTCCAAAACACAAATCGCAGACGTGGGCAACACAGCCGCCAAACTAAAGTGGAATTGGGCAGGCCACATCTGCCGCATGTCGCAACAGAATTGGGCAAAAGTAGCCACTGACTGGGTTCCGAATAACAGGAATCAGCGACGCGATAGGCCCAGAAAGAGATGGCGTGACGAATTGGACGCCTATCTAAAGGATTGGCCAGATGTAGCAAGAGACAGGAGAATATGGAAAGACGGAAGGGAGGCCTTTGCCCTACAGTGGGACATAACAGGCTCATAATAATAATGTTGTGTGGTCTGAGCCTTCTGGTCCGTCGTAGTCTACGTTGTTATCATCGCGTATAACGAACGCGTCGCGTGCGCCGCGGAACTGCAGCAGGGGAAGAGAGGGGCGAGGGGCCAGAGGTTATATTTAGGAAGTGCAATCTGTGGATCACAAATAAAGAGCCGCGTGCGACGCCCGCCGCGCGCCGCGCCCGTCTTACTACGACACGCGGCATGTACACGCGGTAGCAGTTGTACGAAGGACCTAATCATTACAACGCTTGAGCCAAGTTCAGTGATAACGCTTCCGGTGTAAACGTTTTATGATACACTATTAGTACTCGGCCATTAGACGCCAGCCACCGAGCTTACACCCCTCAGTGACGGGAATGTGCACAGCGATGTAAGTACGTACAACCCGGAGTTAACTAACCCGAGCCCCGCGCTGGCACCGCTCTCGCCATCGACCCCTCTGTACCGCGCGCGTTCGGCGTGCGAGCCAAGTCTCAAGTCAACATGAGTAGGCACACAATAATGTAGTTTTATTTTGGAAATCCAAGAACTGTCCAATGACAGAACGTATATTAAATTCAACGAACCTCCTCTAATACTTAAGTGATAAAAAAACTAATTAAATAACAGTTAAAGGTGCGCTCTGCTCCACTATGGAAGTCTAGTAGACCGGTGAGGTCGGTCACTTCACTAATGCGTGAACTAAAGCGATCGAGTCGTTCGATCATTAGCGATTAAACTCAATGTTCGAAACGAGGTCAACAGTTAACCGCAGCAGAAAGCAGTTGTTTGTTCAACGTTTGCATCTAATAAGAGAGGAGTCAACAAAAACTAACACGAAACACTAGTTATTGGGAAATTAATATTAGTCGTGAACTAGTACGGGAATAGGGTCATTAGTAATTATAGGAAATGGAAATGATTGGTGGAGCCGTCAGGCAGCCCGCACCCGCTGGTGCGGGCTGCGGGCACCTCCTCCGACACGTGCTCAACGAATTATTCCGCAGGAAGAGTACAAAGACGAAGTAATCCCAGCAACAAAGTGCGTCAGACACAACGACCTAGCGCCGGATTCATTAAACGACGTATTCTATTTGTGTCATCGACAGAGCACAATAAACAATTGGACTCACTCAGAGCAGCATTGTGTCGCGGCCCGCGGCCCGCGGCGCCCGCGCCACCGCCACGAGTGGCTATTAGGTACACACTGTTGTTTATTGAACAGGCTCTGAAGACGAATGGCTTACTGCTTGTTTTATTCTTTTCAGTTGGCTACGCTCATCGATATTGGTTTCCAAAGCTGACAAAATAGATTGGATATTCAACAATAATATGAATGGGCGAGTATTAGCATGATATTTTCGGATTCTTTCGTTTACTTTTAAGTTTGAGACTCGCCAGTTGACCAATAAGTCGTTAAGAACCTTCGCAAGTTTTAACCGTAAGGTTTATAGAGCTATAGGTAACTGGTAACACATCTCATTTGTAAAACGCTCTTGCAATCAAAACGTTATGAGTTTGACGTCCTCGATTATTCACGAGTCGTAACATCTTGAATACATAACTGAAGACGGCTCCAAGTCTTCACTTTTATCTTGACTCCAATACAAACTTAGGTCAACAAGCTGTTGACGAGTAAATTTGTGTTATGTCTAGTTCCTCACGAAGACTCTGCTGTGATCTTCCAATCAGCAAGATCTTTAGATAGCCATCCAAAGCAGTGCCTCATTCATAAGAAGTTATTTAAATAATTTGGCTAAGTGAGCTAGTTTAAATCATTCTGTGCGATGTTTTCCAAAATGTAAGGCATTTTTAATCAATGCTTTATTGGTCAACGCTTAGTCTTGAACCTGTTATATTGCATTGTCATGTCCGAGAATTGTAAACTGTCCAAATGAATGTCGAAACGGTCGGGTTGTCGTCACATTAGGAATCGAATTAACAGCCGGCGGCGCCCGGGGAGCTCTGTGGTGCACGCAAGTAAAAATACCACGTTTTTGGAAATCGCCGCCATTCATCAGCTGCAGAAAAGCTGAAGAAGATTATACCGAATACATAATACGTAATTCGTATCACATGAATCACCCAACAACAGATATGTAAACTATATCTTCAGTTACGTCACACGAGAACTTGAGGAAATTATTCTCAGGTTTTCTTTACGCAATTCAAATTAATGGGGGTCACGTAAACTAAAAAAAACGATTGCCAATGTAATCACTGTACTCTCTGCACTCCCTAAATTACTGTTAATTACATGGTTTAGCACAAAGTACGTAACAAGTGATACCGTTACATTATTTCCCATACACCGAAAACTTGGGCGCAGTATCAACAAGTCAGTATACCGTGCGTGCGAGTGTGGGCTAGCCCAGAAAGTCAGACACAAACCAACAATATGTTTCCGACAGGGCCCACAATGATCATGCCGTAAAACCGACCACCTAAGTTCACATTGTGGAATGCAAATCAATACTGAGTACTGAGTATGTACCTCATTATTTGCTGCGTTTGCAGTTACTGCGCACATCATCATCTGCCTAGCCTTTTCCCAACAACCTTGGGGTCGGCTTCCAGTCTAACCGGGTGCAGCTGAATACCAGTATTTTACATGGAGTGACTGTCTATCTGACCTCCATAACCCAGTTATTGGGTAATACGATACACCTTAGTAAGACTGGTTGTCAGATTTTCGGGCTTCTGACGACCCGTAACGACTTTCAAAGATCGACGAGTGACAGCCGGAACCAACGGCTTAGGGTGCGTTTCCACTGAAGCGGAGCAGAGCGGAGACTTGCAGGAATTGTCCAATCATAGACGAGATGAGTGACGCAATGAGGATTTCAACCATTGTCATTGGTCGATTCCTGCACGTCTCCGCTCCGCTCCGCCCAGCTCCGCTTCATTGGAAATGCACCCTTAACGTGCTTTCCGAGGCACGTAGGGGTCTTGGTATGTAAAGATGGTCACCCATCCACGGACCAACCGCGCGGCAAGCGTAGCTTAACCTGATCTCTTCAGATTGATCTCTTCATATATTAGGATTGGTTCTCCTGAAGCAGTGTGTTTAGTGATCTGTTTGGGAATCGGAAGCGCGTGTTTGGCTGTTGGCGCGGTCATTCACTCCGCGTATTCTGAGCGTGTGTGCACTACATCGCCGGATCGTGAACTGTTTCCGTGCGGTGTGCCGCTTGGGGTATCAGCGTGCTACAACAGCACAATAATAATATACTCCTGCCCGGATTCAGGTCCATCTCCACGGAGACTATGCCTGCCAACTTCTTAACTGCTACTAAACATTTATTGACTAAAAAACGTAATAGCTGTTTGGACCAGGCCCGAAAGATGAACGAAGGACCTCGAGATCCACAGTCGTTAAGTTAGCCAATAGAATAACGAGCCAGTTCACAACATGACGCGGTTCCGATGTCACCTGTGTTTGCGCCTAAGACCATAGTCCTGGTACTTCAGAAACAGGAAAGAAATGTGACGTAGATACCTTTACTCGATGTGTCTAGATCATCAGCATTACGTCTAGTGCGCGGAAAGCGACTCATGTTATGAATTCGATTGCTATCTCCAGTCAGAGGTAGTTCGTGTTGCTTCCTTAGGGCTGTCCTCATCTACTCACAGACAGGGTCCAAACAACTGTTTTGAAATTGAAATTGTTTATTGAACTAATTGATTTACATAAATATTTACATATTAGGGCCCTAAACTAGAGGTAGGTAAGAAATAATTGAATTCTACCCGAACTAGGAATAAACCTGTATCTCAGGTATATCACTCAAGTGGTTATACATAAGTTCCCAGGGTAGGGTAGGGGTTCCAGGGTAGGGTAGTTATCTAAAATTCCTACAAATAGTAAACACCTAATTTATCTACTTTAATTATGGTAATATTCAAATTGAGCAAAATAGTATGCTACTTTTTTGAATCATCGTAAGACTAATTTTACAACCATATTCTATTACTTAAGTTATGATTTATCAATGTTACATTTATAAAATATTTGTTCTTGTATCGGTGTAACAATAAAACCAAAATGTGTTGCTGTAATTGAATAAATGTATTTATAATCTAAATATAACTAAATAAAATATAAACTAAAAAGATGTATTTATAAACTAAAAACATACCTGTAATTAAAGAAACGACATTTTAAGCGTTATATTACACCTGTCGTTTCTCGTTAGAATAACATTTATCAATTAAAATATTTAACAACAAAAATAAAAATAAAAATAATCTTCTATGTCATCTTGTCATCCCTCTCTCTAATTAATGAACGGAGTTCGCGTCAGTGTGTGGCGTCGAAGTAGTAAATGTTTGGTATAATTTACAATCACATAAGGACACTTCGACGCCACACAGTTCTGACGCGAACTCCGTTCATTAGTATTGAATTTCTGATTTTCATCATCTACTTTTGCTGTTGACTGTACAACTATCATAAATAAACTCTTTGGAGTTACTGACCATTAAGTCTTAATCAACTAATAACAAATATATTTTCTTTACACATTTATAATAAGGTCGCTTTTACTTTGTCATACAGAAACATTTGCCGTGTCAACAAAATGTTAAGATTGCATGTTTACTTATAATATATTATTGTAAAAACTAAAAACAAAAATTAATTTTACGTAATTATTATAACTAGTAAAAGACAAAATAAGAATAATTATATAATATAAAGTAAAAGTAAAAACCGGTCAAGTGCGTGTCGGGCCACGCGCAGTGTAGGGTTCCGTAGTTTTTATAACAACCAAGTGCGGGTCGTATTCTCTGACTGATAGTTTCGTACCATGCTTTAATTAAAAGCCAAACATGACTACCTACCTAATTTGACTTCCTTTGATTTTCTTTGTCTGATCAGTTGAGGATTTGTATCCTCAACTGATCAGACAATTTTCGAGCCAAATACAATTGATCGACTATTACTCGTAAACTTGTAAAGCCCACGTTAAGTGTGATAGTTTTCTTTTAAACTTCGTTATAGGTATATAGGTACTACTGCCGTGGCACTTGACTCCTTGACTTTAACGAAAATTGGTACTTTAAAACTTGATAAGTCACGAACGGTTTACTTAATCAAAAAACGGTCTTCCCAATCCCCTAATATTTTTAAAAGACCCATCCAACGATATCCCACACTATGGGAAGGACGAAAAACAAATTATCATCCCCACTTTACATGTAGGGGAGGTACCGTACTTAATTGTTTTTTTCAAAATTTTATTTTACGGACAGACGGACATGGCGAAACTATAAGGGTTCCTTGTTGACTACGGAACCCTAAAAAGGCTTATAGATAAACATTGGTGGTGTTACGCGACGTCATTATAATCTATAGAATTGATGTATCTTGTCTCAGCTATTTTCTTTGCGGGGCATTCTTGGTCGCCTGTTTTGTGGTCGCTCGGTTTTTTAAATCGCAAGCATGTTGCACAAGGTGACGGTTCCGCATGTTTAGTGCACTCATTCACCTGATGACCCTGTTCCCCACAATGTCCACACGTACCTATAGGTAGGTACCTCCCGACAAGTCTTTGCAGCATGTCCACACTGTTGACATTTAAAGCACCTGGTCACGAGTGTGAAGTCCCTCACTGGGCAGGATTTGATTTATAAGCACCTTTCTTATGTTAGCAGTAACGTCAAGAACCAAGTTACACGTAAGTCCCTCTTTTTGACCTAACTTCTCGGCAACATTCTACTCATAAATGCAGTCATAAACTTCTTGATCACTTAAAGCGGTCGGTACTCCTATAACTGCCCCGTTGGTGTTGTGGTCGCAAACACGATTGCTGAGCGTGGGGGTCCTGGGTTCGATTCCCGGGTCGGGCAAAGTGTTATTGAGTTTTTCCATTAGGAATTTCTTAGTAGCAGCCCGGAGTTTGGAAGTTGGCGATGTGATACCCCCGTGCCTCGGAAAGCACGGTAAGCCGTTGGTATAATATAATATAATATCTCCTGCATACCCGGCTAATCTCCGTTGAGATTGGCCACCGTGACCGAAATCGGTCGGAGAGGCTCTTATTACTCCTATAACCACAATTATTCTTGGTCTTGTCTTATGGGGCTCTTCCACATTCAGACCTGAACTACTACAACTTTGTACAACTCTCAAACGAAGCAACTTGTCACATTCGTAGCTTTGTCTTGGCTTAAGCTCCATTTACACGTTGTAAGTTTATTGCCTGTGGACCACCATAAAATTGAAGCAACAATTGACTGGCACCGTGTGAACAACACATATTGGCCAGTTAGTTACCGTTTAAAGCTGGGCTAAAAAACACTTAAAATACAATCGCTTTCATTTCTGGTATAAAATTTTTCTATCATTTAAACATGAGTGAACGAAACAAAAGGTTCAATAAAATTGAATGAAATATTTGGCAGCGTAAATACGGTTACTTAATACTTGAATCAATTTATTATATATTTATGTTTATATATAGGTACTTTATTAAACATCAGAAAATACATAACAAAAAAAAAAAACAATTAAAGAAGGACAAAAACGACAACAACGACGGTTCAATTGTACAAGGACGTGCAGCTCTGTATGTACACGAGGCAAAACTTGCATGCAATTATTGTACGCCATTTTATGGAAATCGCACGTGTGCTAACACTCTGCAGCGTGACCACTGACCTCTGTTGTCCTATTATTTTCTTCTAGTTCGCATAGTAGTTAGTAGTCATCTTTTTCATTTAAGAGTAAACTAGTCGCGAGCTCGAACTCACTGGTGTTCATGGCCAAAAAGCACGCTGTCTCCCTGGCTTCGAGTCTGACAGCGTTAGTATCAGTGATGAGCAGTTAGACGCTAGTCTATACGAATAACGTCTAGTTCTCACGCACAGAAACACCGTCCCGAATGAAAGGCGCGTAAAAAAATTCGATAAGTGCTTTGGAAGATCGAGTTTTATGAAAAAACCACTGCATAAATCAATTATAAATAAAGTTTATTGATCTTTTCGATAACTGAGCTTTGTCGGTACGGACTTGGTTTTGAAGATTTTACAGTTCTTTAATTACTTATTTACACCCAAAGTTACGTTAAAAATAGCAAGAAAAACAAATCTTTGTTGGCTCATAACTTTTTAATAGCTTTTCATTTTACTATTCTGTTTCCGTACAGACATAATTAATAATAAGTCTAAACGATATCATCTTTAACTTTTGAAGCACAATGTCAAACGGTGGAGTAATATTCTCCCGAAATTTGTATAGAAAAAATATCGAAAAGTGGCACCTTAAGTCAAATACCTGTCAGTTCCGCAGCTGTTAATGATATTTAATTTTTGGTTACTTTTTTTAATGCGATTCTTTTTTAAATATTTAAATTATTATACGTGTTAAACTAGTGAACTTTTATTTTTATTTCGCTAAACGTTCCTGAAACTTGCACCGTGTAAATGGGGCTTAATCGAATGAGGCGAGAGAAAAACAAGTGCCGCGTGACAGATCGCTACCGACGCATTTATTAGTTTATCGTTATAAATAGCGGGTTAGATGAAGTTTGTTTAGCTTGATTAGTAGGTACCTACTGCATTCAAGCAGGAAGACATCTCTGGTCGGGGCTTTGAAGTTTGTCCAGCCACTTGAACAAAGAAATAAACGATACCCACCACTGACATTAAACTTTGTAATTTAAGAATAAAATTATTCGGACCAGTCCTTGACTTGATGACTCAAGTTTGTAGTGTCGGTTCCCGAGCAGATAATTATGTTGCCGGTTTTGACCAAGAGACTGAAAAAACACCGAATCTTGTAATTTTGGACCGCTGCTGCACTGCCCCCGCGGCCTGCAGGCGACGCTGCGCCCTCGCTGCTGTTGTGTCACCACGTTCGACACGTCACGCGACCACTGCTGCACTGCCCCCGCGGCCTGCAGGTGACGTCGCGCCCTCGCTGCTGTTGTGTCACCACGTTCGACACGTCACGCGACCACTGCTGCACTGCCCCCGCGGCCTGCAGGCGACGTCGCGCCCTCGCTGCTGTTGTGTCACCACGTTCGACACGTCACGCAACTTGTAACAGCGTGCCTTCCGCTCCGACAAGTTTTTGACACATCAATGATTCCTGAATATTACAGCAGGAGGCCTATGCCCGCAGTGGACTGAGATGATTGATTGATTACAGCAGGACTCATGTCATAACTGAACGGTTCGGCCAGAAACAGCCGGCAGCTGAATATCAAACAATTCGTCAACATTCGTTACTTTATTTACACGAAGCTCGTTATATTTACACACAAATGAATGTATATAGACGCATGTCCATATTCCGGGATGTCACAACGGTGCCTTTAATATTCGCGCCACCGCCGACCAGTGCGCGCACACAGTGTCACGAGGTAGATAACGATCAGTTCCATGTGGCGGTGATTACAATCAGGTGCAAGTGTAATGACGAGGATCGACACCCGGGCCCTCGAGTTTCACCGACCAACGTCTTAGCTTTCGCCCAAAACGTGTCGAAATCATGTCACAACGCGTCACAATGGGCTCTTCGCTCCGGCCCAATTTACCCGCAGCGAAACGTCGCTCGCGACGTGCGGGAAGACTGTCGTTACGGACGGAAACGGTGTAACAACAACCCTCAGACGAGACGAGGGTTGAGCGCGAGCGAAACAAAGAACGTGACAGTAAACACTGCAAATAATTTACAAAAGGCAAAATACTTTCCAAACACCAGTCCGGCCTTGTACTGTGACTCGGCAGCGGTATCTCTAGCACTAATTAGGAGCATCGCGTAGGAGCCCGTTAGAGCCCCGATGTTTGCGGTACACTTTTCATAATACAGAGAATCTGTTGCCTAAGTACCACTTGTGCTATTGTTTAATGTGCGCGATGAGCATATGCATTCAACGTTGAATTGACTCGCTTAGGATGGATGGATGGACATTTGATGGATAGGATGGACTGGGACAGTAAATGTAGAGGTCAGTTATGAAAACACACAGTCGGGACTGCTACATGCATTTACGTGCGTAGGTATGTATTTATTTAAGCAACGGGCTGCTCGTCCGGGCAGGTACCTAAATGTCAGAGGTGAGCCGTCGCGGGTTGGCGTGGCCTCTGACTGCAGCCGACGAGGCGCAACTGTTCAGTTAATCGTAGGTATTTATGTCAAAACCTTGCCAGAGCCAACTTGTCAATAGTTTTCGCTGTTATGTATAAAACACCACTCGGCACTTGAATGCCGAATGGCGCGTATCGCACGCCGCGGCACTCCGCGGTGTCGATCGCTCACCGCGGTCGTATGGAGTGGCGTGGAGTGACCGCGCTACTGATCCTTGCGGTCTGTGTACCACAGTCACGTGAGACCGCACGCTGACGCTTTTTGGAATAGTGTGGGATTACTTGAATTTACCAGTAAAGTATTTTTAGTGAAGTATCTTAGAACTCTAGGTCTCCTCTTTACTTCCTGACAGTTACTTCACCGTACTTCCGCTTTCTACTGAGTGTTCAGTTAACTGTGTATTCTTTAGAGGTTCGATTATAATGTGTATGCATCAAGGGCAATAAACATTGAATTGAATTGAAGGGCATTGCTTATAAATCTTGAATCCTTTCGGTTATCAATAACTCGTCCGTGGTGGTAGTGGTAATTGTGAGTACAATCACCAGGTGCGATACGTAAGTGGTTGTAACTGGCTCAGTCAGTAGCTCGGCGTCACGTCTGTGGATACCGTGGCAGCGCACGCCGACGTGTGTGTGTTGTGACACACTGACACGGCGCACAATTGATATCACTTGTATCGGAGACGCGCGTGACTCGTGACACACAGTTAGCGCGCCACGGTATCCGCAAGTGATTCTAGACACAAGCTTCTTTCAATGAATTTCTGCTATCAGTTTCATATCGACGAAATTCGGCTGAAAACCTGTTACTTTAAGATCAAATATCTATCCATTCTTCTTTTCATATCTTACATAAATACAATGAATAGCTCGACTTGGTTCAGGGTATACTTGTACACCTATTACACAACAGAGTAATTGCATGGTTTTCAAATGAGAGCTAAGTAACACACAAGCAGGCGGTCACAGTAGGTATGTCACCAACCCGCAGTTCTTCTCAAATGGTCATCGTTTCAACGAACTACCTCGCTGGCAAGTATGTCGGTCGTCAAATACGAGTGCAGTGAGGCAGTCGAAGTACCTCACTGGCAAGTATGTCGGTCGTCAAATACGAGTGCAGTGAGGCAGTCGAAGTACCTCGCTGGCAAGTATGTCGGTCGCCAAAGACGAGTGCAGTGAGGCAGTCGAAGTACCTCACTGGTAAGTATATCGGCCGTCAAATACGAGTGCAGTGAGGCAGTCGAAGTACTTCGCTGGCAAGTGTGTCGATCGCCAAATACGAGTGCAGTGAGGCAGTCGAAGTACCTCGCTGGCAAGTGTGTCGATCGCCAAATACGAGTACAATGAGGCAGTCGAAGTACCTCGCTGGCAAGTGTGTCGGTCGCCAAATACGAGTGCAGTGAGGCAGTCGAAGTACCTCGCTGGCAAGTGTGTCGGTCGCCAAATACGAGTGCAGTGAGGCAGTCGAAGTACCTCGCTGGCAAGTGTGTCGGTCGCCAAATACGAGTGCAGTGAGGCAGTCGAAGAAGTAATTACAATAATTGACACTGTAATGTTCTCTGGGTTAATAAAACACACTTTGACAGATCACGCAGGTGAAGTAGTATATGCGTCTGGCGAACGTCCGGTCTCGCTCACGGTTAGCGCTCGACTGCCCGCGCGCCGCCCAGGCGCATACACTACATCCCTTCTTTATTTTATAAATAATTAAGTTTCAATAACTTGAACAACAATATTAACAATGTAAGAAAATAATAGATTTAGTAATATACATATAAACTAGTGAATCAGGCATACAACATTAATTATGAGTATTATCAACAAAGTAACAGACAGATAATCATTTTAATTGCTTAAAGGTATATTGCAATAATTAATTCCTCATTGTTCAATGACCCTGTGTCCTTATTATCATTGTCCACACTTGCCAAGAATCATTAATTTTCTTTAAATGTACCTACTATATTCCGACGATACTCTTTACCTGTTTCGTCGTTCAGTACATGAATGTCACCACCGGTGACTCCCGTCACCGTGTGAGAGGTAGGGTTATAGTTAGGTGTCAATTTGTTATCCTTAGTTATATTTTTTAACATTACCTTTTCCCCTATTCCTAAATTAGAATCAGTAGCTCTTCTTTTTTTGTCCCCATATTCTTTCCCTTTTTCTTTCATTAGCATATCCCTATCTCTCACATCGGAATCTATGAGTTTATGTTCTACATCTGGAGCGAATGGAACTTTATCTCATAAGCGTCTTTTAAAAAATAACTCAGATGGCGATGTACCGACCCCCTTAGACAGTTGTTGAGATTAGGGCTTGGGAAATCGGCAACTGTCGACAAATTTTGGACTTCTAAACAAAATAAAGCATTTGAAGCTCTAAAGCTTAGCTTAACCAATATAAAATGTCTTGGTTACTACAATCCCAGCGACCAAACGCAGGTTATTGCTAACGCATCGCCGGTGGGACTGGGTGCTGTCCTTGTCCAAATAGATACGGAAGGTCCTAGAGTTATCGCTTATGGACACAAAGCTCTCCAATTTAATGGATGCCTATCCACCACGCGGAAACAGCACGTACTGGCAACGTCACACGTCCTCAAAGTACCGGCTCCCAGACACGCCGGCCCCCCCACGGTGCTCCTCCCCACCGTTGATGAACAGCGGTGATGAGTGAAAATACACAAAATGCCTGCCTGGTTTCGAACCCTCGACTTTAGCCGGGCTAGACCACCCCCACTGTTGTGCTTGATCCGCCGCTTGTATTAATATAGTATAGTCCCAACAGTAGCCATCGAATTTGAACCTTATCATGAAGGTATGATAATTATTAAGTTCGTGTTCTCAAAACTTGAAAATTAACTGAGATTCAGAATTCAGAGGGGCAATTCTCGTAATTTTTAAGAACGTTCACAGTCTGACCTCAGTCTCAATCTGTCAAAAATACTTCAAATTTCCATACATTTTGACAAGTTTTTGACATTTGCTTGTCGCCGAGATGAGACTGCGACTAGATTTTGAACGTTTCAAATTAGCAGAATTGGCCCACTGATATACTGAAACTTCTAATTCCTCAGTTGATTAAAATGTCCAAACAGTACTAAAGACCTTCCCATATTTCGATATAACTAGGTACTTAAGTACCTACTATAATAACTGTGTACTTATTCCAGTACTAAGCTATCTTTAAATATGCGCGTATTTCTGTGGATATTCTTCCTTTCTGTAATTTTTCATTGAACAATAATTGATTTAGAAGAAGATATTATATGAGTCAATGCGAACTTTTTAGGGTTAAAATTAATTTAGTAGTATCATTACTTTTAACAACTTCAATATTATACCTATTAGGTAACATTTGATAGCATTTCTGGTAGGTAGCTCAAGAAGTTTAATCAGACAAAACATTTTTTTTCCATGTGTGTAGATAATCTTATTATTTATTTAAGTTTGTGATTTAATTCCATTGAATCATCAAAGTCATATAATCGTATCATGTTCCAGAATACTGGGTGAAGCTGCATCATAGCCAACTTACCTACTATAACACTGTGCAGTTGTTAATTACGTCTAAAGTCCAAGTAACAATACAAAATGTTTCCTTGAAATTGTAGTATATTATGTAAGGCATCGATATTAGTTCAATAACTAACAGTATTTTTATAATTATTATAAGCCTACTTGCTCCCTATTACTTACTGTGTAAGCAATACTTCTACGCTTTGCAAGGCAACACATAGTGACATGACATATCTTTTTATACCATCCTGTACCACTATGGTACCTATACCCGTGTACCCATAAATAAATTTTAATTTGAATTTCAACAAATCTTCCAGCAAAACTTGCTGTATCCTAATGTGACAAACAATACAAAATATGGTGCCGATCTCATAATAAAGGCGTCAATATTTTCACACGGACCATTGTAATACTTGTAACAGGACCTCACAGAGGGCCGTATTATCATTTGTCACGTGTGTGATAAGATAAGAATTATAATCTAACATCTAACATCAGCCTGTCCCCAGCGGAGGGCCAGAGAGAGATATCAAATCCAATGCAGCAGGGAGCGAGTCTACAGCCATGAATTTTGCACAAAGCCAGACTACGCCGACGTCGCGACTAAGAAACTCTGATGGAAAAACCCTACAACGCCTGGTGCCACCGGGGCATCGAACCCAGGTCCCTACGCTCAGTAGTAGCGCTTGCCAATTGTAGTCTTACTAGACCACAAATTATAATAATTAGTTACTATTAAGGTAATGAAAATCTTAACAGCTAGACACTCTCACAGTGTATAATTATAATTAACCTATGTTTGAATAGGTAATAAATCTTTACTATTATAAGTACATAATCATGTCTTGGTTTTACGTAATGTTACATGGCACCTGTAAGTTAGTAAGTGACCTGTGTAGGTACAACCACATTAAGGAGTTATACTCCAACAGAAGAATAAGGGAACTTCTCTTTTCAAATAAAATTGATTTATTGATTTGATTTGTTTTTTTTTTTTTTTTGTATTCATCATAGTTGTCGCAAGAAAATATTACTTTATTCTATTAATCATTGCAATAACATCAAACAGCAGTTTACTGTTATTGTGACTTTTTATTTTCACTTTGCATTCATTTTATTTCAAAGTACTAGTACTTTTTATTATTTTAAGTGATTGGTACTAGTATTTAATTATAGTAATAATTACATAGCTTTTGCCTTTTCCTTAGTCTGTTGATACCAATCTAAATTATGTCACCCTAGAACTCGGCTACATTATCAGTCGTACTCATTAGGTAGTTCTTGCTACATGCATGAAATTATCCTCAGCAGAACAGCTCTACACTATGAGACTTTCTACTACAATCATGTACCTAATACCCCTTTTTTTTCTTTTTTTTTTTTAAGACAGCATTTTTTCACTATAAATACTTCAGTTTGGATAATTCCCCCAACATGGAGAAGTGTTGCTCATTTATTTACAGGTGTGTCGTTGTTGGCTGTCAGTAAATTCTTCCATTTCCCCCAGCGAGTGCCGACAGATGTCGGATCGCCTTCGCAATCAAAATGGTCTAAGTTGGGAAATGTGAAATGCCTCATAACTTTGCGTGGACTTTAATATATTTTTGTGATTATGTTATTTAAACATATAAAGTTCCTTAAAATTATTACTTAATTAATCTGCACGGCCCTTTATTGCTTACTCATTGTGTGACTTTTAAGTGAAATTTTATTGTAAATATTAAGAACTTATTGCGTGGATTTAATTATATTTTTGTGAATGTGATTATATGTTATTTAAACATATACAGTCCCTTAGAATTGATAATTAATCTGCGTGGCTCTTTGTTGCTTACTCATTGCGTGGCCTATAAGTGAACCATTATTATAATGTAAGTATGTACTTATTGCGTGGACTTAATTATAATTTTATGATTATGTTATTTAAACATTTATACAGTCCCTTAAAATTGTTAATTAATCTGCTTGGCCCTTTGTTGTTTACTTATTGCGTGGCCTTATTGTTTTTTCATCTGATACGATGCAAGGCCCTTAGGGTACTTGTTAGTATTTGCGTGCCCATTAGAGCATTTCGGATTCAGCATGACCTTTGACGTAAGCGTAAGTATGACTAACTAAATATATTAATTAACTTTATTCAATAACGTTACTTTACCATTGTTGTGGAAATTGACTGATAATAATCTATTAACCAATTAGATTTACTAACTGGTTAGCACTAAATATGCTAGTAATTAAGCCATTATTGATGCTTACACTAACGTTTCCCGGTCTTTTCTCACATTTATTCTTTACGTACGGTCGTGTGTGCGAATAGTATTTGCGTGACCTTGATATTTCTGTGTCGAAATGCAAACAATTGATCATAGCAAAACCAGTGACCTGATTAAAATAGTATTTACTGATTTTGTTTTATATTTACAATAAGTGGGTATGTAGGTTATTTACAACAGAAAAGTTAAGTATGTTCAAGATTTATGATAATAATTGGTTATTATTTTTGTTCAAAATAAGTAGCGTGCAAATAACTCAATTATTTTGTTATTTAAATAAAAGTACTTACTCAATAAGAAAACTATTATCAATAGTACAATAATTTACTGTTTGCATTACAGCACATTTAAAATAATTGCGTACTATTCAGGCATGGCCCTTTGTTTTGTTGTAAACAACACTTAACTGCATGGCCGTTGTAACATTTACGCTTATCAGTTGTTTACCTCAATCGAAGCAGAATTTATTTTTCGTTAATCATACGAAACAAAGTAATCATTAGCTGTAACCATCTATCTTGGTAACGATTTATTTACGTGTAGGTAGGTAGGTTCAGCGTGACTACGTTCCGTTTTCACTTTAGTATCCGAACTACTAACGATCCTTATCGAAATATAGTCGCTTAATAATTGAACGTAAACAACTTTCAACGTGCATTATTTTTCAGCGTGCATTCTCCTTTTATTTTTTGGTAAATGTTTTCAGTGCTTACTTTTATCCTCGTCGCCACTTGTAATGTTCTCTGGGTTAATAAAACACACTTTGACAGATCACGCAGGTGAAGTAGTATATGCGTCTGGCGAACGTCCGGTCTCGCTCACGGTTAGCGCTCGACTGCCCGCGCGCCGCCCAGGCGCATACACTACAGACACAATTGTACAATTATAGTCCTGGCTGGACCCGCTGTATCATTGTGTATGGCCATAGAACTGCAGCAGCCACTTCATTCTGTGCCACACCTGTCACACAACTAGTCACAAGCGTCTCTCCTCAGAACATAGCAACAACACGTTTCAACCCGTAACTGGCTACATACACTTGATGCACCTGCAAACTGTTATATCTGTCTGATAGCATTGGGATGACTTGTTTATTTTATTACTAGCGACCCGCCCTCGCTTTGCACGGTTTTTACAGCTTGACAAAACATGGAGATTCCTGTATTATATTAATGCATGCATGCATTTATTCCTTTCGGAATAAATTCTCTAAATCATGGTGAAAACTTCAAAATCCGCCGCAGTTTTGAAGAACAACGCGGTCACACAGACATATTATACAAAAGCTAGACTATGCTCAAATTATAAAATGTCGTCACCTCAAAGCAATGATTTTGTATGATGTTCTAGTCATTGGTCCGACAGATTGAGTCCGACCGAATTATGTTTTTGGTTTTCGGCAATTTTCGAACTGTAATGACAGCCATATTTTCTAGTGTCCACAGCAAGAAGACGTGAATATGTTCCGTGTATCCTACCCTCGAGTTGCTCCGGCGTGTCCCACGGTCGCGCCGAGTCGCGCGTCCTACCGCTGTCGCCGGTATAAATAGAACGTCGGAGAGCGTTGACTTGCTCCTCAATCCTTTTGATGTCACACCGATATCCCAGCTCACGCCTAACGTATCGTTGCGGGCACTTCCACGTATGGGTGAATTTCAACAAATGCCAATTTTTTTATCATATCGGTGAACTTTTTCATTTATGGTTTTTTTGTATATTTTTCAGGTTTTATGTAATCTTTAGGATATTAAATATCCCCAAATTTAATGTCATCAAAATTCAGTTTGAATTCCGGTTTCCACCGATATGACGAACCGGCACGGATTATTTTATCCATACACCGATATGATAAAAAAATTGGCATTTGTTGAAATTCACCCGTATATCGCTGAGAGTTTATTAAGGTTTATAATAATTATTTTTAAGTCGTTTTCCTGATTGCAACTATACTTGGTTCACGGAGCAGGAGGGCTGTCTCAACGCCTATGCTCCACGCTCGTCTGTAAGCATCTATGATTCACGTTTGCGCTGAGACAGTGTTGCCAACGCTGTCAAATTAAAAAACAGCAGCCATATAAAAGGAATAGAAAACAGTAAATAGTAATTCAGAACAGTACTTGTACCGAGTAGCATAAGATAACGAACAAAAAAAGTTTGTTAATCCGAAAGGGTATGCATTTTCAGATTTACAAGTTTTTATTTGATGTCGTATGCATCCTTATTATAAATTTTGGGTTTAACACCAGAATCAGTAGACGGTAGACATTGTTTGTACCCAGACCCACATGAAAACCAAAGAATATGCATTTTCAATTTTTAGCTCTAGATGCTTTTTTTTGTATAAAAACCTGACAAATGTGAGTTGAACTCCCACGGAGAGGGTTCCGTACGAAGAATATATTACCCAACAAAAATAATATTTCATGCCAAGTAGGTGGTTGGTTCCATAACGCTTTCACTGTAAAAAAGTTTCCAGATTTAATGTAGAGCCAATTTAAGCATCAAGAACTCTACAATCCTTAGGTACATATTGGTAAAACTGTACTGCTTTGTCGTTGCCCGGCCGTCGTACAGACACTCCTATGGGCATATATGATAAGAAATTAAGTCACAGGTCTTTGATGTTGTGTCATACAATAGTTCAATGGAACGGCTTTTTTTTATGGATGGGAAATCATCAAATGACCCCTCCCGCTCAGGGTGGAGCAGGAGGGAGTGTCAGACTCTTACTGATTAAAACCCACCCGTGTTCCTTCCTTAGCCCTTTAAGTTCCGGGGTAGCGGTAACCCTTTTGGACAATCCCCTTGCCCCGGCAGGCTTCGGCCCTTTCGGGCCCCTTCCTTACTGCTGACATCTCAGGCCCGCGCCTACGGTGGCCGGGAGTCGTCACGCGGCTCCCGACCAACGGAACGGCTAAGCCATATATTTTGAACAAAATATAAAACAACTTTCACATGCAATACCAAGTCACTGCCTGATGGTTGGATGCTCGTAAGTTAGTGTTGGTGAAGCATAAAGACGCACAGGTGTGCCGCGTCTCGCTCGTGGAAGTCCTTCAAGTGTCACTGTCTTCGGTGTCGCGTGTCGGGCTGTCGTGAGTCGTGTCGTGTCGGATCACCGCGTGCACTGATTCTACACGTACGCGACGTGTGATCGCGCGCTCACCCTCCACGTATCGACTTACAAGAACTACATACTATACATTCTAAGTAATGTTATTTACATAAATGCACGCCTGTGTTTCCGAAGGGGTGCACATACATGATTGTGTCTCCACACCCACATTTGTGTACCTATATAGTAGCATTTATTTATTTGTTTGAATTTAGTCAATGGTTGTAAATATTTTTGATTTTCGTTTTAATAAAAAAAAAAAAAACATTTAATTCAGACAAGACCCATATTACATAAAATAAAAATTGAAATAAATATATCACAATGCTTACTGCCACAGAAATACTCATAGCTCTGAATAAAATTTGTGCCTACAAATAAAATAAATTAATGAATACAAATAAAAAGGTCGCAGAATTAAAATAAAAATAAAATGTCAATGCAATTAAAATAAACGACTTAAATCAAATGAAAAAAAAAACATCCGTTAAGAAAAAAACAATACAATACAAAACTGGCTATACATATCTGCTACAGCATCTTCTAATGCAAACAATTTATAATGGAAATTGATTATAATATTGACATAATTACTAACTTATCTAATTAAACATATTGATTAACGCCTGATGGAGATTGTTATTTTTCTAAAAATGCCCACTAGGCTGTTTATATAACTAAATAAAAAAAAAACTATAAATTTAACTAGTGGGAATTTCTGGGAAAAAAAATAAAAATCCCCACTGGTGAGGATTTTTCGGTGGGGGTTTCTGGAGTAGATCTTCTTTATAGCACAACCACATTTGTGTATCTATATAGCACACCCACATCTGTGTACCTATATAGCACACCCAGATTAGTGTACCTATATAGCTAGCCCACCTATATTTGTGTACCTATATAGCACACCCACATTAGTGTACCTATACAGTACACTCACATTAGTGTACCGCTATAGCACACCCACATTAGTGTACCTATAAAGCTAGCACACACACATCACATCTGAAATCGCGAAAAAAAAATCAGCTGTTCCCTACATTTATGTTCGTGTAACTCGTCAAAATGTAGGGAACAGCTGATTTTTTTTCGCGATTTCAGGTTTGGTCCCATAGTAAAAGTTGTTCATAATGATGAGTACAATGACCTCTTAATAGGATGCTGGAGTTTTACAAATAACCCTGTATATATATAATATATAATAATTTTTTATTCCCAAAAGCCAAAACAGTACAAGGACTAAAAACTAAGAGGACATAAGGCTTATAACTAGGTCACATATAATTGTCAACCGAGCACCATGTTCAGATCCCAAGCTGTTACTGATACATTTCATGTGCAAAAACTCATTTACACTTTACGTGACCTGGGTCTCGAACCCAGAGCTTGGGGTCCTGGGTCGCAGCGATCGCGCTTACGTTCACTAAACCAACGAGGCACGTATTATTGTTACGGACCGATGGTGGTCTGCCGTCTGTGTAGGAGTTATGGACATCGATACTCAAACCTATATTAGATTGCATTACATACTTAGTTTTGAATTGCCACAATTTAAGACAGATAAAGCTGTCTGATAAATAGAGGTACGTGTTTTATGTAGCTCCGTGGTCAGGAACTAAGGACAGCTGCGTGAGTCATAATAATAGTGAACGCCAATGCTGTAGAGCAGTGATTCGTCTGACCTGAAGTGATGCCCACGAGCCTACCACCGAGCTCAGCGTGGTCAACACATTCCGTTTTACTTTTGTAAGAGAGCAAAATATCTTGAAAGGTGTTTTACTAGAGGTAATCGACAAAGGTGCACAAACACGATAACTGAGTGGAATGGATCTCTTGCAGCAGTAAATGATCCGGGTCAACGTGCCACTGTTTCGCTCTCCTCTGCAATGTGATGCTGATTGCGTCGTGCTGGTACGGTGCGGAGCGGTGCGATGCGGTGCGGAGCGGTGCGGAGCGGTACGACACGATGGCTAGATGGATGGCCGCAAATGGCTTTTTAATCTGCGAGAGATCGCACCGCGTCGTGACGCGGAAGAGCGACGTGGGTCGTGATGCTCACAGATCACCCCCACACACCCCCTGGGGGTCAGCTCCACTCCGGCGCGTATGTCTCGCTGATGCCCGCTCGTCCTCTTGCGGGTTTCGGATGTTTGCTGTTGTGGCTGTTTACAAATCTACGAGTTGCTTAATTTCCGGCAACTTGTAGATTTGTAATATTGTATTTGTATTTTCGGCAACTGCTCTTGGTACTCGTCTAGCCCGCAGCTCCGTCCTCGTTACAAGCAGGTATACAACGTGATTTGTTCCAAAAGCAATAAATTCGTTTTAGTTATTCGTAATAATTCAAAACCACAAAACATACTTAGCAACTTATTTAGCAACAAATCGTCGACAACGTGACGGAACGGCGCGGCGATTGAAAAATGATACAAGATGATGCGTGCAGCAGTTAGTGATTAAGTACGTTGTGCAGTCTGTTCTACGTATTTTTTTTTGTTACTTGCCTTTGTGTTAAGAAGCTGATTTTTTTATGTATGAAAGTAAAATTCATGAGGCAGTAAATTATAAAAAAAGTATTAGAAAAACTCACCTGTATATTGTACCTACTTTCAGTGCAAATAAACGATTCTTATTCTTATTCTTATCACCACAAACATTAAAAAAATATATTAAACCGATCAGGCCGACTTTTTACAGAACATTATCTAAAAAATTCATAACTCGAAAACTACAAAAAATCGCGGAAAATACAGGGGGGTGATTCGGATACCACTCAACCTAAGCCATCTATTTTTTTTCTTTGGACGTCACTGTTCCGGCCACGCTGTATGTTTTGGCTTGCCACGATCGACTGGACTAGTAGTCGCGATCGACCGGTTGGCCACCCCTGATATATAAACATTAAATAGTTCCAATGATAAAATTCAAATAATAAAGAATAGCACTATTATATAATGCAAACAAAATAATCAAAGAATCATGTATTTTAGAATATAAGACAAATAATTAAATACATTTCTTAAGGGACATCTCAATACAGAAATAAAAAATTACAATATTATCCATCGTACAATATAAAAAAAAAAATATTACAATCTAGTTGAATTTGTATTTTCTAGTCATATTATTTACCTATGAGAAAATCACTAATTTTATAATAAGTTTTACTGACTAGAAAGTGATGCAAATATTTTTTGAAAATATTACTATTTAAGCTTTTTAATTCATCTGGTAACCTATTATAAATTTTTGGAGCCATGCCGTTTATACTCTTACGTAGTAGTGGTAGTAGTGTCGTATTTGACTTTTGTAATCGCCATCAAATTTGTGTCTGCTACGAGTACTTGTATCTGCCATAGTCTCGAAAGTTCAGGCTTTGATTTCATAAAAGTCACGGTTTCCAAAATGTACAGGTAAGGTAACGTCAAGATTTAATATTGTCTAAAGTATGGTTAACAGCATTCTGGAATTTTAAGATTAAACATCGCTCGTATACACCTTTTCTGGGTTTTGAAAACTAGTTCCCTGTTTGTCGAATTGCCCCAAAATATTACCCCATATCTTAGGTATGACGCAGTCGCTCCATGATATACCGTGAGTAAGGGATCAATATTAAGTACGGATGCAAGTTTATATAGCGCATACGCTGTACTACAATTTTTTTTTACATAGCTCTTTTGTATGTGTTTTCCAATTTGTATTGTTGTCAATAGTTGGTACTAAAAATTTTGTTGTGGTAACCTCACTAATTTCAATATTATTATAGTTAACTCCCAAGTCTTTAAATGTTGGTATTCTTTGAGTAAATTGTATTAGTTTCGTTTTATTTATATTTATCTTCAAATTATTATTATCTAGCCAGTTTATAATATTCAATAATGTAGCGTTTATGTCAGATTCGTATTCATTATTATTTTTACATTTTATAGCAATTGTACTATCATCCGCAAAAAATGTTATAGGGTGAGTTGCTATAAGCAAGAAATTTACATATAGAATAAATAACAGGGGGCCCACGACACTACCCCGCCCCACACCATATTTTACTGTTCGCATATGAGAAGTGTGTGTTTCTTCTTCATTGTTATATGTTCGTACCAATCAAGTATTTAGGCAGTTTCACTTCGTTTCATTAATGTTTCCGAAACTCTACCGATTCCCCTCGACCTCTGACATATAACCTAACTTATAGACTACCTTTAACCGTTTTAAGGCTTTCCAAGCTCGTAAAGTACCTTCGTAAAAACAATTTGAT
Organism: Globia sparganii; assembly: GCA_949316385.1. NCBI lineage: Eukaryota > Metazoa > Arthropoda > Insecta > Lepidoptera > Noctuidae > Globia > Globia sparganii. Next base: position 25,133,487 of record OX438660.1, on the reverse strand, counting down.
TAAATTCAGTGACCACCTTATTCGAGCTTCATCTTCCATCGTTAAGTAAGTCCTGATTATCTCTGGAAACTGCTATTTGCGACGACAAAATTGAACCATAGCACTGTTTCAATCTTGAAAAGGTGACATATACACGGGGTTCACTGCCACGGGCAGCGCTGTTACCATGAACTATTATAGCAGATCAATGATAAACGAAAAGTGAAGAGCCATGCGTAGTCGATGCGGTTTGTACCATGACGTGCGCTACTGCTATCTTGGACAAATCTACAAATCTAACTGCAAGAAAGAAAACTAAAACCAAGCTTTGGCTAGAATAGAGGAAACAAATACTTACCAGTGGTATTAATTAGTTGTTGTTGTTGTCTTGTGAAAATGGAAAAAAAAAAATTTTACCAGTGTGATTAAATGGCGGTGTGCGGCGCGGAAGCAGCAGATTGTCGTCGCGGTGACTTCCTCGGGGCCCGCCCCCTCCGCGCCGCTGTTTGCCGCCACACACTCGCTAGCTACTTGTAGTGTCACAGACAGCCACTGCCCGCGTGCTCTAGTCTGCGTCGTGTCCTGCATCACCTGCAAGCGGCGTCGCTCTCCCGTCGCGTACGACTCGTTCGGGCGATCTTGTGATCTAGACATGGCGTTGTCTCGTTTGTATGCATTCGTTGTCACTTCCGTTCCTGTCATTGTAAATGCATCTGAAGCTTCTTCCGTAAATATCCGGCGTCCTTGGTAAACATAACATACCTACATAAAAAACTACATAAACTAATTACTACTAATACTAAGTAACTAATTATTACTAATTATTTATTATTAAGATCTCATGTAAAATGTACCAAAAATCACACAAATAAATGAATTTGAATTTACATAAAACATAAGATTCTCATAAAGAAGATGAAATTAAAATATTTTGAAGATTTCTGGTTTCATGCCATCCCGTAATGAAACAATTTATAAATACGTAGAATTTAAAACCATGTGTGAAGCTAGACCTACATGTTTAGAATAATGAGCTTACGAGCATCGTAAGACAAGAGGGCTGTGACGTAGAAGTAAAAACAGACAGAAACAAAATAAAATGTGTCAGTTACCTAAATTCTGGAGTAAGTTTGTGAGCAGCCGATGAACGGTACGTTGAAAGCTAATAAAGCGGCGGTTGAGAGCGGTGCAGCGCTTCAGAGCGCGGCGGTAGCGCTCAGCCTCGACGAGACGCCGCCGCGCCGGGCCTATCTCCACCAGCCTCACAATCAGCACATACGTACAGAAGGTGCACTTCAGACAGCGGATGAATTGACAATGATAATACCAACTAAGGCTCGCAAGCTCTCAAATATCTGCGTTTCCCCACTTACAAGTAAACCTTCTGCACGTTGATATGTTGTGTCTGTAGCGGGCATCGAACGCTCTGCTACATTACACATCAAATGCTTGCCATTTAACACATTTTACCATTTTCTTAAGTTTCTTTTTTATAAGTCCATTATTTGATTTGTATAGACTGTCTTTATATTAGAATACTCTTTTTTATGTATATCATTGAAATTACTTACAGACATAAATACCTATAAAAATTTTGCAAAGGGTGACACAATGGGCGGTCTTATCGCTAAGAAGAGCGATCTTTTAAAGACAACCTTTGCATGGATTAAAAAGGGGAAGGAGAGACTGTCTATCAACGAGCTCTTCCAGCGAATGGAAATCAAATCTTGAATTCTATCTTTCTTTATGACGTGCTGCTCCACAATGTACAGACAGCTTCAGAGAAAAGGAACTCCTCCAAGACTTAGAGATTATCGCCCAAGTGACGCTAGAGTCACGTGACGCACTAAAGCAGTAAACAGCTCGCTGGCGCGCCTCCCTCGCGGCTCGCGCGTGTGTTCGTGGAGCCTCGCTGTGCGGTGAAATCATACACTAATATTGGAATACAGTGGACCCCCGGTAGTCCGACAAACATTTTGCAGGGCAGTGTCGAACTATCGAATTTGTCGGATTATAGAGGCCTAAGACCCCCTATAGTCCGATTTTTTTTACAAAAGAGTACCTTGACAAATTACCGATTCAATGATAAGATTCTTTATGTAGTAGATGATGTCGGATTATAGGGGTTGCCGGATTAGACAGGGGCCGGATTAACGGGGGTCCACTGTAATGCTTATTCGTGCATTTTTACGTCATTTCACTAATTGATATTAGTCGGGCATTCAGTATACGATTAACGGTCATCGCGTGTGCTCCCTCGCTCCTTTGTAATATTAAACCTTTGGTCCGGATAATATATGTATTTAATTTGACTTTACAAGCAGCAGTATCATTTAGCCATCTTCCTAGCTTCTACATTTTTTAAAAATCGATTTACAATATCCGGAGATATTATATATCTCGTAACATACACATCATCATCATCATCTGCCTGCCTTTTCCCAACTATGTTGGGGTCGGCTTCCAGTCTAACCGGATACAGCTGAATACCAGTATTTTACATGGAGCGACTGTCTAGATCTGACCTCCACAACCCAATTACCCAGTTATCTCGTAACATACATACAAAAAAAAAATGCAATAGAATTGAGAACCTCCACCTTTTTGAAGTCGGATAATTATGTAAAGACACGGCACATAGAGCCACAATTTTATGACAGTTCCACTAAGCCACCACCAGGGTAGTTTTTGAGTTGGCTTCAATAATACATACTTTTGTCACTTAGTTTATATTGATGATCTTATAATAACTTCCTGTCACTGATATTTACATAGCAACAGTGTTATACGAAGTGTCGTAGGTTCGTATTTACGTTGTTTGTCTTTTTTGGAAGTTGGTTGTTTTTTTTGTAAAAAAGTTTTTTTTATATTGTGTGGATCAATTAATATTTAATTACACAAAATAATTCAAAATTCCTTTAAAACCCTGTAAAACCTTGTCTGCCTTATTTAAGCAATCCGTTACGTTATTCACGATGTAGTAATAATATGAACACACTCACGTACACAAAGTTTGCAGTATTCAGAAGTTCTAAAGTCTATAGAGCAGTTAATGATATCTGAGGGAGCCTGATTGTCCTTCAGTCCCTTGTGTAGTCATTAAACAACGACGATTATACCGCGAGGTCGTGTCGTGTGCGTCACGTTGTAGCGTCGATCAGACATGATCAGATGTGGGCTTCTGAGCAATCAAGCGAATACAAGCAATTAGGAGCGCCCGACGACGCCCGACGACGCCCGATGTCAGCCGAGTACATCGCGAGCTTGCATAACGCCCCGTGTAACGCAGTCTCGAATCTCTTGCTTGGAGTCTTGGGCATCGTGGTCTTTGTTCCTATTAAATTGAGCAAGTTTAGTAGGTGTGTAACGTGAGGTTTGTGATAATCTCGATACATAATCAAACATGTTTATCAATTTTCCGCCTAAAATCATCCACTGCTTCTGTTCTGTGGTATACCACCTTTTCATGAGCTTCATATACGTCTCTCTCATGCTCTTCATGTTCATGCTGGTCCGGCTGCTGGGTAATAATTACTTTTCACGTAATAGTAGCGTAAAATACATCTTCTCTAATATAGGTAATAAGATAAAGAATTATAGTTTAGATGACTACTGTATTATCATGATTGGCGAGCGAGATTTTAAAGGCACCGGGGAATCAATTGAAATAGTCAAGTTAATTAGAGACTCTCTTAAAAGTGTTACTAATACAAATGTCATTATATGCTGCCCTACATATGTACAAGGGGCTCTGATACACAATTATAAAATAGAAATGTTTAATAGATTGCTTTACATGGACTTAGAAAATCATATTTATGCTTATTTTTTTGACAGTAATTTTGACCTATCTGATGAAACCTTCTCATATAATACCGGTAAGCTTAACAAACTCGGTCAAAAACGTATCTATGAAAATATATTCCGTCGCCTACTTGTTGATATTCAGACCTATCCAACTGAGTATGATACGATTTCGGAGAATCACGGTAAATATCGTATCATTTATGAGCCTGCCACAGTTTAGCGTGCCACGTCAACGGTACCGAAGCTAAATATTGCCCGCTCGGTCTGCCTCGGCTGACTGCTGTTGCTGCGGTCGCCTTTATTGCGACGGCACAAGGTTCAAGTTCAAGTGGCCGCTTGTCATGCGGGCACCGCCACGTCCGTCACACGCCACTCCGACAACAACAGATTACGATTCAATTTTGCAATTAAAACTAGAGCAGGGAACAAACACCGCCGGTCGCGCTGTGTCACCCACCGGTGGAGGATAGAAGGTTCACCGGATAGGATGTGGCAGACCGTCACGCACGTATGTGTTTACTTACTGAACAAATGTAGGCTGATCGACGAGTGAGCTTAAAATCACGGTTAAGTTTTCCGTGACTTTAATTTTCCACAGGCTACAGGCCAGCCAACACGACTGCGGCACAGCTTGCTGGTTGTGACCTATAAGCCCGGTGCAGCCGCAGTACTCGTTATTATTTGAACCAGTTCCTTGTCAACACTGGGACTGCTGCTCTCTCGCGCTCGTTCGTGCATCGATCTCGTGTGGGCTCCCCGCGGCAATTTGGCATCACTGACTCTACCAGTAGTTGTAGCTCCGCCGATAACTTCTTTTTAACCACCCCGTAACTTGAACAACATTGTAAGATGGTCGCCTAGCTTTTCACTCGTTTTCGGCTCTTAGAGATGATGTGAACTGAAGTGAAACATTTTAATATGTAGCGGCACAGAGATAAACTTTTTATGAGATAATAGCTACAACAGGCTTCATTTTCAAGGTAAACGAGCAGTGAACGTTCTGACTTTTGAAAGGATTACAATTTAATGAAATGTATCTTTACGTATGTACGCGCCTTCGCGTAAGCGTTGATAATCCGTTAAACTGCACTGCAATAAGTGCTGTTACTAATATCCGACTATTCTATCGGGACTCATCTGATGTTCGCGCTGCTAATTCAGATGAAGTGCTTATGATGCATTTTTGTGAACTACAGTTATATTATAATCGTTGTGTGAGGGAGGCAGGGCTATATGGTGTATGGCTAGTTCATTTGGCACGCGCCGCGCGGTGCTGCGGCCGCGGGCACGTCGCGCACCGCAGGCACGTCGCGCACCGCAGGCACGTCGCGCACCGCAGGCACGTCGCGCACCGCAGGAACGTCGCGCACCGCAGGCACGTCGCGCACCGCAGGCACGTCGCGCACCGCAGGAACGTCGCGCACCGCAGGCACGTCGCGCACCGCAGGCACGTCGCGCACCGCAGGCACGTCGCGCACCGCAGGAACGTCGCGCACCGCAGGCACGTCGCGCACCGCAGGCACAGAAGAACACCTCGTCTCATAACGGACACACGCCCTCGTGGCGTCGATATCAACAACCATATCGACTGAGCCTGTGTGTGAGGCATAATCAGCCTATAATTATCCCACTGCTGGGACACAAGCCTACTCTCTGTGAGAGGAACTAGGCCGTAGTGCACCACGCGAGCCCAGTGCGGTTTGGCAGATGTCACATGTCTTCGAATCTTTGGTTCTAGGATATGCCAGTTTCCTCACGATATTTTCCTTCACGCATTTTTGAGAGCAGTGGTGATGAAATAATTTACACAAAGTAAAGTTCTTACTTGGATTCGAACCCACGTCTCATAGGTCGCGGCTGTTACCACTGGGCCACCACTGCTATCGTCGATGTTGTATGGGACATCCTTTCCCCACAAACGTAGTAATCATTTTTGTTTAAGTGTAAGTATGTTCTCGGGCGTTGTGCAGAGTTAGCCTTCTGATTGACACCCGCAGTGGCTGGGTGTATAGTCCGCTTGTTGCCAAACGGCGACATCTTAACAAAACATTCTGATAATGTTATTCGCTTTACAGATGGCCACCCTCGCACTATGTATTGTAATGTATCTGCGCGTCCACTCGTTCACTGTTTGTACGACTGTTGTGAACGCTCGCTGGTCAAACTGGAAATTGGTCGAGTTTAGGAAATAGCCGGTTTGTCGATCTCTTCTGATCTTGGCCGAGTGGGAACACACTGACACAGGTGATAAGAAGCAGCGTCACCGGTACGACAGGATGACTGGGACGGCTGGAGGTCGCCTGCCCTTTGAGTTGTCTTGTGTTAATTTACTCTAGTTGAAATCAGATTCATCTCCAAGTAAAAATGCGAGTTGTTCCATGACAAACAGTGTTCCGGCCTTAAAAATACCTGCCTTTATGCAAAAAATACCTGTATGCAAAAAATTACGTCGAACCGTTGCTGTAGCGATATGAAAGAAAAACAAACACTTTTCTGTGAGGGATAAAAAAACAGTGAGGAAACAGTCGGCAACAGTAAAGTTGCCTAAAAATAGTGTTTTCCTTCACTATTTCCATTTATGCATTGCAGTGTGAAGCATGTTAGACAACAGTGCTGAATGTTCCATGATTGTTATGTTTTGTCGTTCATTACGTTTGTACGTAAGGCGATCGCCGACGCGCCCGCGCCCGCGCCGCACGCCGCACGCCGGCGCCGCGCTCGTGTCTAGGTTCCTGGGTACTGTGTGTAATTTAATTTAATCAAAGTATTTCACAATTCATTTAATAATAATTTTGAAGTGCTCGCTAGTTTAGTTCCTGTGACAGCGCTCGATAGCTCTCGCTTGACAAATAGAACATTGAGTGCAATTTTATGAGGTGCATCAAATTGAACGTAGTCTCGAACGCGGCGCCGAGCGACGTGCGGCGGGGAGCGGACACATGCGGCCGCTGTTCATATTGTGCCACAATTTTTTAAATATTACCTACTCTTTTGGGGGTTTAAAGGTAACAAAATTCCTTTTTCATTACTACTCATCAACAAGAACGTTAATTGTAGGTAAAAATAGCGTAAGAATACAACAGAGCTTTCGCTGTTTTATACAAGATCAAGCCGCACCTATAAACAGGTGCTGATAAAAGTGTCGATACCTACTCGCACATCAGTCGCCCTTTGAGACGGGTCAGTGACCGCTGCTGTTAATTAGCAGTGACCTTTAGGGGGAGGTCAGGAGGTCGCGCATGTCGCACGAGACCTTCAGCGACACGTCCTCAGACAATATATACAGGATGTCAAAATAACCATTACATAACCGTTACCTACGCGCTTTGTACATCTAACTAACATTGGGCAGAAATGATTGCTTGACAATCGCTGTTTACAGCAACGCGTAATACACCGCACGCGAAACATTGTGCTTATGGGTTCTTCTTCTTGTTCTTCGTGTCGCTGGCACGACTGTATTTTAGATCTTTAGGTGCTTGCAACGGTACAGTAGGTAGTCAAGTAAGTTAAAACATTTAAAACTTGTTTTCGAGAAATAAGTAAACGAAAGTTAAAACTTTGACCTTCAATATCATTGTCACCAGAGGGTTCTCAGGTATGGCCATGATTGTGTCCCACAATAACGGGAAGAACAAGTAACTCTCGGCTTCGTTAAGCATCTGTTTACCCCCGTTTAGCAAGGAGGCGAACTTATGCCAAGGCATTTTCTGTCATACTATAGGTACCTATAGGTATCATATTATTACTTCACATACTCTCATAATAACTAAACATCTTTTCCGAACTTACGCTTGCTGCAGCGTGTATTTGATAGGTAAGTAATCAAATAATAAGTAGTCCTTCCTTCATCACTGCGCCCTCGCTTACATGAGAGACAGGGTTGTCTTGTTCTTCGCGACTTGTCGGAAAAAGCTTAAGTTCACCTTCACAGGAATCACTAAAAGTGAACTTGGGAAAAAACGAAGCCCAAACTGCGGGCTAGAAGCTGGGCATCCTAAATAGGATAAGCGATACTGCATGGATTATTGCAGCTACCTTTGGGATGGCTCAGCTAAATACCTATCAACTTGCTGCGCTTGATTCGGAAGAACGCAGAGCTAAGAAGCTCATTGGCGACGTAAACTTGGTGGATGACAAGCTTCAAAGCATGGCTCATCGCCGCAAGGTTGCCTGCTTGTCAGTCTACTACAGATTGTACTTCGGTGAGTGTGCCCGAGAACTCCACGACCTAATTCCACCGGCCCCCTTCTACCTTCGGATATCTAGACGCACTACAAGTTATCATCCCTACCTAGTTGCTATTCCACCAATTCGTTTTCAAATGTCCTTTATAATACGCACAGCAAAAGAGTGGAATTCTCACCTGCGTCTGTTTTCGAGCACATACAACCCGAATCTCTTCAAAGTGAGAGTGATCCGGCTTTTTCTGGGTAAGCTCACTCCATCGTCGACTTAGTCTCTGTCACCTCAGACCTAGACTAGAGTCAACACCAAACCAATTTCAAATAAAAAAATAATAAATAAGATTGCGGTTTTCAAACATTGAGGTAATATGTAGTACATATTACCTCAATTAAAATGCTAAAGAATGACTTCAAACATTTAGATATGCGCCTGTTTGCCACCACAGCTGGGTTTTATGGAGAAAGTCTGAAATTTTCTCAACATGGACTGTTAGATATACTTTGTTCATCCGTTACTTATTTCGCGGTTATTGTTTCGTTAGTTTTAAGGGCTCCTTATTGTTGCTGGATAAGACTGTCACAGAAGACATTCAATAGTTTTGTCTTCGGTATTTGATTTTTTAAAGTACTCTGACTCTGAAGACATATTTATGTTAATGTATTATTAGACTAATTTATCGAACAATTTAGATCAATGGTATAAAAGTATAAGGTAAATAAAGTTAATAAAATATACCAACTTATTACCGCGACTCCAAATCTGAATAGGTTTTCGTGTTTGCAATCAGTCAGTCGCCCTTGGTCCTACTTCTTATTCACAGTATAGTCGCCGTCATAAATACGTAAACAGTTTTTAACGTACCGCGTAATAGCGTTCGAGCAGGAACGTCTTAACTTATTCATTGGTACAGAGATCGGTGTGGACTCAGTAGTCACCACACAAGTCGAATCAAGATGGAGCTAAACACAACGTAGTCTGGTTCATTCAGTGCTCTAAGGAACTACTTGTCAGACTTAACTTAATCTGTTCGTCGAGATATTATGTGCTTATGTTTGCAATAGAGCTCAATCGCAGTTAGTAAGAAGTTCTAATGTGATAGATTAAAAAGACAATGAAAATAATTCTTAGCAAGCTACGAGTAGTACCTCATGCTCGTAGCAAGCTACGATTAGTACCGCATGCTCGTAGCAAGCTACAAGTAGTACCGCATGCTCGTAGTAAGATACGAGTAGTACCGCATGCTCGTAGCAAGCTACGAGTAGTACCGCATGTTCGTAGCAAGCTACGAGTAGTACCGCATGCACGTAGCAAGCTACAAGTAGTACCGCATGCTCGTAGTAAGATACGAGTAGTACCGCATGCTCGTAGCAAGCTACGAGTAGTACCGCATGTTCGTAGCAAGCTACGAGTAGTACCGCATGCTCGTAGCAAGCTACGAGTAGTACCGCATGCTCGTAGCAAGCTACAAATAGTACCGCATGCTCGTAGTAAGATACGAGTAGTACCGCATGCTCGTAGCAAGCTACGAGTAGTACCGCATGTTCGTAGCAAGCTACGAGTAGTACCGCATGCTCGTAGCAAGCTACGAGTAGTACCGCATGCTCGTAGCAAGCTACAAGTAGTACCGCATGCTCGTAGTAAGATACGAGTAGTACCGCATGCTCGTAGCAAGCTACGAGTAGTACCGCATGTTCGTAGCAAGCTACGAGTAGTACCGCATGCTCGTAGCAAGATACGAGTAGTACCGCATGCTCGTAGCAAGCTACAAGTAGTACCGCATGCTCGTAGTAAGATACGAGTAGTACCGCATGCTCGTAGCAAGCTACGAGTAGTACCGTATGTTCGTAGCAAGCTACGAGTAGTACCGCATGCTCGTAGCAAGCTACGAGTAGTACCGCATGCTCGTAGCAAGCTACGAGTAGTACCGCATGCTCGTAGCAAGCTACAAGTAGTACCGCATGCTCGTAGTAAGATACGAGTAGTACCGCATGCTCGTAGCAAGCTACGAGTAGTACCGTATGTTCGTAGCAAGCTACGAGTAGTACCGCATGCTCGTAGCAAGCTACGAGTAGTACCGCATGCTCGTAGCAAGCTACAAGTAGTACCGCATGCTCGTAGTAAGATACGAGTAGTACCGCATGCTCGTAGCAAGCTACGAGTAGTACCGCATGTTCGTAGCAAGCTACGAGTAGTACCACATGCTCGTAGCAAGATACGAGTAGTACCGCATGCTCGTAGCAAGCTACGAGTAGTACCGCATGCTCGTAGCATACACATGTACACAGATGTAAAGGTCACAGCGTGTCTACTTTATTTTTGTTCCACTTCATTAGATGAGCCGGTATTTTTTTTATTATAATTATATTGATTGTTTACGAAACTACATTTTCCGATACTCACTATAGCCATGCAGATAATTTTTATCTGTATTTCATCACGTATGACACGAAATAATTAGTGCCTATTTACTTCACATGTGGTTTCCTATAGATTATCTCTGACTAAACACTAGTACTCATGACTCAGAGAAATCGTATCCTTTTAATTAAAACATTTCCCGCTGTGAATATTCTCCCTGCAAGCCACGACGTTTCTTCGCACTCCGCAGTTATGAAAAATACCTCTCCATTAGGAAAAAGTTAATTCCCTCTTAAATTATCCTTCTTTGATGATAGACACCATTAAGCATAATGATCGATCGTGACGTTACTCGCGTCGGTTCAAACCCTTCATATTTCATCTATTTATTTATTGAGGATCTCCAACAAAGGATACACGTATACCATATAGATTTACAATTATAAAAAAGATTCTTTCACGTGTGCTCCTTCAATTACAGGAGACCACAGCATGCACATATAACTAGGTATACACGATAAAAATGGAGAAAATAAATTATGAATGATGAATACAAATTATAAAAATTAGAAACAACAAAATAAAATTAACAAGCCAAGATTGAGCATTCATATTACAAATGGTGTAGGCAGAATAAAAATAAAAAATTTAAATGAAGAAAAAAAAACATTGAATAAATTTGAGGAAAATAATAAAAATTAACATGTCAAGATTGAACATTAATATTACAATTGTTTAGTTTAATAAATAGTTAAGTTTAGTTTTTAATAGTTTCTTTGGAGTCACCTGTAAGTGAACCAAAGTTATTGACGACGCGTTTTTAAAATTTACTTATTACTATTTCCGTAATTTGTCTAATATTAACACGATGCTTAGTTTTAAGAGTTGGCAACTTTAATTTTATAAGAAAAGTTTTATTAATCTGTGGTTTACGAGAATATCATGTATTCTTCATAAATCTCTGCGAAATGATGCAGATTTCGTCGTAGTTGATACCACATTAAGGAAAGAATTTACATGAATTGGTTCAAGGAGGTAAACTTACTTAGTACACAACTTGACTAGTCACCGAGTAACGTGTGTGTGTGTGCGAGTTGAAAAGTATGATCCCCGAGGCACCCATTACACGGTCAAACTCGATCACAATCTGTGCCCAAAATAAGTCCGCGGTATCAGAGGGACAATTCTCGTAATTTTTAAGAACGTTCACAGTGAGGGGCAATTCTCGTAATTTTTAAGAACGTTCACAGTCTGATCTCAGTCTCAATCTGTCAAAAATACGTCAAACTTCCGTACATTTTGACAAGCTTTTGACATTTGTTTGTCGCCAAGATGAGACTGCGACTAGATTTTGAACGTTTTAAATTACGAGAATTGGCCTACTGATCTCAGTTCTCAATCTGTCAAAAACACTTTAAATTTCCTTACATTTTGATAAATTTTTTGATATTTTTTTGTCGCCGAGATGAGACTGCGACTAGATTTTTAACGTTTTAAATTAGCAGAATTGGCCTACAGAAATCATGTTCAAGTTTGATTTTGTAACAGGTACACTAATTAGAAACACTAGATTTCCGTAACAATCTAAGATATTCTAGACCAGGGATTCCCAAAGTTGTCCTAGGGGTCGACATAAACGAAAACTGATTTTGGGGGTCGACGGGGTTGATCTTTAAAGTAGGTAATTTGGCCGTGGGGGTCTGAGGTAACAGTTCATTTTGGAAAAGGGGTCACTTGTCCAAAATAGTTTGGGGATCCCTGTTCTAGACAAAGCTAATCCAGCCCTTTTTTTTTTTGAGGATGGGAAATCATCAAATGACCCGCTCTGGGTGGAGCAGAAGGGAGTGTCAGACTCTTACTGACTAAAACCCACCCGTGTTCCTTCCTTAGCCCTTTGTGTTCCGGGGTAGCGGTAACCCTTTCGCCCGCTGGCCCGGCAGGCTTCGGCCCTTACAGGCCCCTTCCTTAATGCTGACATCTCTTTGAGGCGCGCGTAGAACACGTACGCGCCTTCCGGCACGGGCATGGTCCTGATTGGACGGAGGGTTACCCATTACTCTTCGCCTGTAGGCCCGCGCCTACGCTGGCTGGGAGTCGTCACGCGGCTCCCGACGCCTGGAGCGTCTCCCGCGGCTGCTGGGACGTGAGGCTCTCTCCCTCAGCCGTCCCGCCACCTCCTTCGCTAGCATGACTGCTTCGCAGAAGGAGGCGACTGCCTCCCACTCCACTCGCTCTGGACCATGGCTTGAACCAGGGCCGTGCGCGACAGGTCGCCGCTGCTGCCGATCGCCTCTGCGAGAACACGGTGGTGCTCCGCCCAAGTTGGGCAGACCTCCACCGTATGCTCCACCGTGTCCTCTGGGCGATCCTCGCAGTGGTGACACCCGGGCGTTTCCTCCCGCCCGATGGTGTGCAGGAACCTCCCGAAACACCCGTGTCCGGTGAGGACCTGCGTCAGGCGGTAGGTGAGGGTGCCGTGGCACCTCTCTAGCCACTCCTCAAAGAGGGGTCTTATCGCCACTATCGTGGCGTGCCCTGCGCTGGATTGCGACAGTCGCTCTTTCCATGTTGCCATGAGATCGCGCCGGGGGTCGGCCCGATCCGCCGCGATTTGCCGCGGCAGCGGAATTTCCCCCCGGCGTAGTGCCTCCGCGCGCCACTCGTACAGGCGCGCGAGGACTATCGCCTTCAGATCCCATGGCGGCAGTCCGGCAAGGAGGCTTGCCGCCTCGCCCGAGATCGTGCGGTACCCCAGGATCAGCCTTACGGCTACCACCTTCTGGGGCGCGTTCAAATAGTGGGTGGCTCACCGCCATAGTGAATGCGCCCACACCATCCGGCCCAGGTTCAAGTATGATAGTGTTCGAAAAGAACCTGGCGCCGCCTAATGAAGGTAAAGAGCTCATTACGCACAGAAGCTGATTGGAACAAAGCCGTGTCGCAAGTTAGCGCACATTGTTGTCGACGCGACGGCTCGCTGACCGAGCCGTCGCGTCGACAACAGGCGGCTGCAGAAGTACCACGCTGTACTACAGTCACCATACAATCGTCTTCGAACAGTCGGGAAAGTGTGTTGAGCAGACTGACCGACTACGTAGGTAGCAGTCATTCCTTGTGACTGGTGAATAAAATATCAGTACAATTTTATGTTGATCAGCGATTTGCTAAACTTTCATTTCTCTAAAAAATGTACCACGTGCATTGCATGGGACCCCGCAGTAAAGACAGAGCGACACTATATTTGGTTTTCCGTATTGCACATAATATATAGGTTTGCTTTTTCTTTCTCCACATACCGGAGATTCACTGAAGCGGTAAGTCTGTGTGAAGTAGGAACTGACTCCCCACAGAGGACCTCACGTTTGTTCAGTTCAGTCTGGTGGCGAACTAGCGACCACCACACACGTGTAGCAGAGATGCACAAGTGCCTCGTACTAATAATATGTGTACCTCGTACGTCTACAGCAGGTAGCTCCGCCCTTCCTCTACTTACATATATGGTTGCATTAGATTCGCTTTACCGAATGTTAGAAGTAGTGAATGTCGCATTGCATATTTAATAAGGAGATATTAAAATTCGTCGAAAATACGGTTTTCCTAAGGATCACGCTTGACTCAAAGCTATAGTAGGGGGTCTTCACTTAACACCGCTTGCAGGGCGGCTAAGTTTCGGGGGAGCGGTGAATCGGGGGAGCGGTGAATGCTTATGCGAATCCCGCACCCCCGACCATAGGTAGAGGTGAAACACCGCGGTGGTTTTAGCCGGCAAGAATCCGGCATGCTCCTCTGTCACCCACACGATGGAGGAAGTCCATTAGGATTTCCACCGCGCAAAAAAAAAGTGCTGCTAAGTTCAGCCGCTTACGCTGTTTAGAAAATCCTTCGATTAATAGACGTCGATACCGCGTGACTGGTCTATTTTAGTTCCTTTCATAGCATCATGTCTTACGGTATTTTGCTATGGGAAAGGGCTGCAGATATTGATTCGATCTTCATTCTGCAAAAAGGGGCTGTCAGAGCGATCTACAACCTCCAGAAATACGAATCTCTAAGAGATCTGTTTAAAAAAATTACATCATGACGGTTCCTTGTCAATATTTATAAAGAAAACATTATGTTCGTTCGAAAAAATCTACATTTTTTTAGTAAGATAAGTGAAAGACATAATTTAAACACTAGAAATAGGAACAAATTAGATCAAACACATTTCAAATTGTTTAAATTAAAATCTCCTTTATGGGTTACTATGTAAAATGTAGTGTATGGTGAATTAACGTGCCACTACACGGGGGACATCCCGTATATTGACCAATGTGAGATTAGGGAGGCTCTCGAGCAGCTAAAAACAACAAGGCACCTGGGGATGACGGAATAACGACAGAGCTCCTTAAAGGGGGGCTCCATCCCGAAAGAGCTAGCGAGTCTCTAACTCCGTCATCCAAGAGGGTGCAACACTCGAGGCGTGGAGCAGAGGTGCGGTGGTACTGTTCTTCAAAAATGGTGACAAATCCTTGCTGAAGAACTATAGACCCATCTTACTTCTGAGCCACGTTTACTAGCTGTTCTCGAGGGTCGTTAAACTCGTCTCGAACCGAAGTCTCGCCAGGAGGTTTGACGAGTTCCAGCCGCCAGAACAAGCCGGTTTTCGAAAAGGCTTCAGTACCGTAGACCACCTCCATACTGTTCAACAAATTTTAAAGAAGACCGAGGAGTACGATCGGCTGCTGTGTGTGGCATCTATGGACTACGAGAAACCTTTCGACTCCATCGAAATATGGGTAGTTCTGGCCTCTCTGCAACAATGTTGAATTGACTGGCGTTACATCGAAGTGTTGAGATTTTTGCATGACTCTGCAACGATGATTGTCCAGATCCAGGATCAGAAAACCAGCCCCATCCAACTGCTCAGGCGGAGGTAATATCCCATTGCTTACCAACGCGTTGGAAGACGTCTTCAAGACGCTGGACTGAACTGGATATGGTATCAACGTGAACGGCGAGTACATCTCACATCTTCGATTTGCCGATGACATCGTCATAATGGTAAAGACGCTGGAACAGCTAGACCAAAAACTGCATAGCCTAAATGGAGCCTTCCGGCGGGTCGACCTCGGCATGAATTTGGACAAGACAAAAGTCATGTACAATTCACATGTCTCCGTCATGTACCCTTATTAAAGAGCCGCTTCTCGAAGTTGTGAAGGATTTTTTTTTTCAAATAAAATCATTTATTTCTATGCAAACATGTGTATAATAATAGGTGTTTTTACAATAAAGTTCTCCATATTTTACCGTCACATGGGCATGCAAAGGTTTACAATAAATTCTAAATAAACAAGATATTTATATATTAAAAATATGTCAGTGTGGTTATAAAAATAAAATAAAATAAGATAAAAATGAAAAAAAAAAAAAGTTAAAAATGTTAACGCTGCAGCTGTCAGCTGTCTTAAGACTACACATTGACCTGATGCATCGCTTCTACAGTCTAAATACTAGCTCCTTAAACAGGATAGGGAGTCCATAGGGACAGCCTCCAGAAAATAATGCCACACCGCAAAACAGAAGCAACCAATCCATAGTACGCTGTTAAAAGAGCCTGACTTTTAACCTTCTTTGAGAGTTTTTCATATACAGTTCTTCAACATGAGGTTTTCATGTAAGTTAGCTATCAATTGTGATGCCTAAGAACTTAGCCTTAGTAGCTTTTTCAATATCACTGCCCTCGTAGGAAATGTGGGTTTTCACGGCGTCGTTGATAAAAATGCATAACTTATCTTTTGCTCAGGTTTATAACCAAATTATTATTATGTAACCAATGTATAATATCACTTAAGGCGGTACCCCGACCAAAACCTCGTTTTTCTCCGTTATTCAGAGGCTATTAACTCAATAATTATCAGAAATAAACTACATCTAAAAGCACATTATGAATGTTCGATATCTTATCATTTCATTGCACATTTTTATTTGTTTTTATATGTTACTAATAAATACATTTAAAATCTCCTTGTAAAAAAGTGTCTAAAATTATTGATTGCATGCATCTTTTGCTAAAGTTGAAGTTCTATTAATTTGAGAATTGCACCAATGGATAGATAATTTTAAAATCTAAATATTCCACGTTTTATTTTATTTAAAAAGATCTCTATTCTTTTTTTATTGAAATAATCCCACGGCGTGCGCAGGGTACAGGCGGCTACCGCCCGACGCCCCTTTGTCATAGAACTCGCACAATTTTTGGAATTCTTTTAATAAAAAAAGAATAACGATCTTTTTAAATAAAATAAAACGTGGATTATTTAGATTTTTAAATTATCTATCCATTGGAGTAATCCTCAAATCAATAGAACGTCAACTTTAGCAAAAGATGCATGCGATCAATAATTTTAGACACTTTTTTACAAGGAGATTTTAAATGTATTAGTAACATGTAAAAACAAATAAAAATGTGCAATGAGATGATAAGATATCGAACATTAATAATGTGCTTTTAGATGTAGTTTATTGCTGATAATTATTGAGTTAATAGCCTCTGAATAACGGAGAAAAACGAGGTTTTGGTCGGGGTACCGCCTTAAGCAAGTATTAATGTCATTTTTATAATTATTTTAATTACTTTAAGTTATTATAGCTCTACTGTCATCTGCAAAAAGAACCATTTTGTTGGTTTTTGCTTTCGGGAGATCATTTATATACAAGATTAGTTTTAGTATATGCAAAATCCAAAACACGTGTCTAGTATTTTTATGTAAAGAATTTCAAAATTGTATCATAAAAAATCACAAATGTACAAAATTTCAAAATTGTATCATAAAAAATCACAAAGTTATAAGCTTGTTATGTTACCTATAGTTGGACTTTTAATTAGCTGCAGTAAAATGACAGCTTATGTGTTACCACTTTTTAACGAAATTTAATCAGTGATGTGACAAACTAATCGATTCATGCAAGTAACATCCAGTTCAAAATCGATCCATTTTCTTATTTGAAAATAGACAGATTTTATTTAAAATATAATCCATTAAAAAGGATTATGTCTACCTAGGGCAAGTCATTCAGCTCGGTAGACACAACTTTGAGAAAAAGGCTGACAGAAGGATCCAGTTGGGTTGGGCAGTTTTTGAAAAACTTCGTCAAGTGTTCTCGTCGCCTATCCCGCAGTGTTTGAAGATCTTAGTCTCTAGAGCAGTACGGACTAAGGTCTTCAACCAGTCTGTACTGCCATGATATACGGTGTTGAAACGTGGGCACTGAAGGTCGGGCTGGTCCACAAATTCAAGTTTGCTCAGCGCGCTATGGAGCGAGCTATGCTCGGAGTCTTTTTGAAGGATAAAATCGGGAATGAAATTATCCGGAAAAGAATCGGAATTACCGACATAGCTTGCAGAGTAAGCAAACTGAAGTGGCAATGGGCTGGCCATGTCTGTCGAAGGACCGAAGGCCGGTGGAGCATACGAGTCCTGGAGTGGAGACTGCGCATCGGCAAGCGTAGTGTAGGATGCCCCCCAGCTAGATGGACGGACGACTTAAAGAAGGCGTCTGGGGGTAGACTGGATGCGGAAGACAAGGTGTTGTGGCGCAGCCTGGGAGAGGCCTATGTCCGGCAGTGGACTGCGACCGGCTGAGTTGATTGTGTAAAATCTATACTAATAATATAAAACTGAAGAGTTTGTTTGTTTGGTTGAGCGCGCTAATCTCATGAACGACTGGTTCCACCATGCCATGCACCAGCCTCCGAAAGAGTGGGTCTTAAAATGATCATGTACAAACCGAAGGTCATATCAAATGCCTATGTAGCACCCACTCTCATGAAGATCAAAGTCGCTACACTCGCAGTCGTGAACGAACTATGTATACATAGGACAAACTGTCCAGTTGTGAAGGTCCAACTTCGAGATAAAGGTCAATCGTCGAATACGATTCGTCTGGGCAGCGTTCGGGAAGCTACGCAATATCTTCTCATCCTGCACACCGCAGTGTCTCAAAACGAAAAGTCTTTAACCAGTGCGTGTTGCCAGTGATGACCTATGGCACTGAAACGTGGTCGCTCACAATAGGCCTTATTAGAAGGCTCAAAGTCATCCAAAGGGCAATGGAGAGAGCTATATGCGTGGAGTTTCCCTCCGTGATCGAATCAGAAATGAAGAGATCCGCAAGAGAACCTAGGTAACCGACATAGCCCGAAGAATTGCCAAACTTAAGTGGCAGTGGGCAGGGCACATTGCTCGCAGAACAGATGGGCGATGGCGTTGAACCATTCTAGAGGGCGACCGCGTGCTGGAAAACGTAGCGGTGGAAGTCCTCCTTGTGGAGGAACGACGAACTTGTGAAGGCCGCAGGAACCCGTTGGATGCGAGAAGCACAGACCCGGTCGAAGTGGAGGTGCTTCGGGAGGCCTATATCCAGCAGTGGACGTCTTTCGGCTGAAATAATGATGAATATCAATTTTGTTACAGGCACTCCTTTTTTTCTATGATATGCAATCAAAAAATTATATCCCGGTTTCTTGAAAATAAGTGCATCATAAGTATAATGAAGTTCCCTGGCATGACATTAAATTCTGACATGAAATTAAATTGACTATAAACTGCAATAAAATTTGTTTTCGGTACACGCATGCGTTAATACAATTAGGTACTGAAACACTTATAATACTATATTATATCGTAATAAATTTGTCACGGTCATCTAATAGTACTTACTCATTTAATTGTTTTTAATCACATTAACCATTTGTACGTCAATATTGGCAAAGCATAGCACACTACCAATGTTTAAGATCTTTATATAAAATTACCTGTTTTACAAATAAATTATTCTTATTCTGGATAATAAGCATCTAGAAATAAAAGATAGAAAATGCATTTATTTGCGGTAAACCTGGCGCAAAGGAATAATACAAAAAACAAAAAAAAAAAATCCCCGACACAAACAAAAACCACTAAAACCTAAAATAATAATATATATTGGCCATTTAAGTTAATAAGTTGCAGGAAACATTTTGATCCAAGCGTCCTCGCGTCGGCGGACGGCTAATGAAAGCAGCTATGTATGTTTTCTACAATAGCATACATTCATTATTGTTGGGTATAAGCCTCATATGTTTGGCGTTTTCATTAGCCGTCCCCTGACGCGTGGACGCTTGGATCAAAATGTTTCCTACAACTTATTTATTGGTTTTTGTTTGTGTTGGGGGTGTTTTAAAATTTTAATTTAACTTTTATTTCTTGCTTTTAAACTTTATAATATTATATTACTAGTAAACATGCTATGATCGACACGTGACTCGCCGAAATCATCATAAAGTGTATAATAACATTAACGTGTGAGTTAATATGTGCGCCAAATATTGTTACATGCTTAGTACATAGCCACGGTGAAGTTAACGCACTTCAGACTATTGATGTTGCAATCAGCACGCGGTTGACAAGATACGAGTACACGTAAAATGTAAACATGCGGCCGCACGTAGTTAAATGATACTTCTGAATATATTCAGGTGTGAGGATGTGCCAAGGCGTGGAACATTCAGCGTCAGTAAGCAAAAGCTCGCAGGCGCAAGGGCTCGTGCTCTATGAAGAGCCAATATCCCGCTGTTTATAGCGCCGCGCCGCGCCGCGCCGCGCTGAGAACAAGCAGACGTGGCGGGACTCGACGTTAGGGACTAAATCGCTTCAAGGCAGAATGCCGCACTCACTGTACTTATACGGGCAAGTTACTGCTTTACATGTATGTGCGCCTCTCAGGCCGTAACGAAATAGCCACTGAATGTAAGTAGCTGCCACCAGTTATGTTCACAGCGTTCCGTTCAAACGTACACACGCACTTGTGCATAGGTGTTTGTTGACAATAATAATAAAAATACACACAAAGGTTCGGCGTGAGTGCCCCCAACTCCCGTCACACGACACAAAAGCGCTTTTATAGGGGAATTTATTATTTATTTGAATTAAAAATAATAAATTCAATTTATATATATATATTTTTTTTTAATTAATTTATTTGAATTTCGTCTTAGATGATTTTTACGTAACTTTAACCGTTTACGCCGCTTAAACAACGGAAGCTCTCAAAAGGAATATTTTTTCCCGTTTTCGCAACATTTTTCATTGATGCTCCGCTCCTATTGGTTGTAGCGTAATGTTATATAGCCTTTAACCTGCCTCGATAAATGGACTATCCAATACAAAAATATTTTTTCAATTCGAACTAGCAGTTTCTGAGATTAGCGCGTTCAACCAAACAAACAAACTCTTCAGCTTTATAATATTAAGTTACTCGTATTCATTTATTTGACATTATTAAGAAACACAAAGATTTTCGCTCCTTAAAACTCGGATCCATATAATTAATACCAAATTTTATTATTTCATTTGTAACTAAGTACTTGTATTGACCGATAACTTGTAAGTATGCGTGGTGCAAACTGTAAATATAAGTTCATCATCATCATTTCAGCCCGGAATCCCAATGCTGAGTATAGGTTTCCCCTTTCGTATGCCACACTTCCCGGTTCTGTGCGCCTCTCATTCAAGTGTATTCCGCGACTTTGACGATATCGTCAACCCAGCGCGCTTTTGGACGGCCCTGGTTAAATATAAGTTGGTTATTAATAAATAAATAATGAGTAGGTATAATGCATTATGAAGCCTTTTTTTTGAGGATGGGAAATCATCAAATGACCCCTCCCGCTCTGGGTGGAGCAGAAGGGAGTGTCAGACTCTTACTGACTAAAACCCACCCGTGTTCCTTCCTTAGCCCTTTATGTTCCGGGGTAGCGGTAACCCTTTCGGACAATCCCGCTGCCCATTAAGAAGCCCCAAGCACACGGCTACGTCCGAGGCGCACATGCCGACTACACTGCCATACCTATGTATGGCAGTGTCGTGATACGTAAAAGATACACAAGGCACACTGCAGGCGAAGCCCCAGCAATGTGCTCTACTAACCCTTGCTCGGGGGTGTGCCTAAGAAGCCGTGCACCTTTATAGGGACGGACAAAAAGTTTGTGAGTTCAGTATGTATAATTATGTTTTAGATACCTATACGTATACCTGATTGTTAAGAATTTGTGACTGTTGCTTAACATATTACAATCCTGTGTTGTAATATGTTAAACAACAGTCACAAATTTTTAAAAATGAAATTTTAATCACCGTTTTCCCCTTATAGTGTCATCATCATCATTATAAACAACTTTTACTATGGGACCAAACCTGAAATCGTGAAAAAAAATTCAGCTGTTCCCTACATTTATGTTCGCATAACTCGTCAAAATGCAGGGAATAGTTTTTTTTTTCTCGATTTTGGGTTGGGTCCATAGTAAAAGTTGTTCATATTGACGAGTACAATGACTCCTTAAGAGGAAAACGGTGATTAAAATTTCACCCTGTATATCAAACACAATTTGTTGATTTTAGTTTAAGGCTCCGACAGGAAGACCTTGCAAAGAGATAAGAATGATGTCGTTATCGACGTAGGTTGCATACGCTCGAGCCCTGAAAACTAATAAGATGGTCATTCGTATATGTTACATTTAAATAGTTATATATTTTTACACCATATTCGCGGAGTTTTCCATAACTCTTCTATCCGACGAGTACACAATAACACTGTCGCGCCAACGAGCCGCCCTGTGCTAATTACTTTGATAACATCTTCATGAATTTAAATGAATTCCCGAACGTTCCCGCGTTCAGCGTCACTTTGCAGCTCTATACATATTTAATTGATCCGTTACCGAGCGATAGTCATAAGTCTACATCGGTTTGTAAACATACATCTGTTAATGATGGAAGACTTTGTACCATTGTCGCGAGGGAGGACTCGGTGCGGGATGGATTCCCTTGGAAACTGGCGTGGAATTGGCACATTGTATGGAGTAAGCCTTCTGTACTTTCCATGATTATCTCTCTCTCTCTCTCTGTCCCACTGCGGCACTTGTAAGGCGATGCCTTGGTCTCTTGGAACTCGGCTGTTGCCCCAAAAAGTCTACTCCAAACTGTTATAGAAAGTTTAAAAATAAACTTGACAGTAATTTTCAAAGACGGCAACAACCGGCCTGTTTAAATATGCACGACGATTTGGAAGTTGTAATTTGGAGTGTTTTAGTATGGGGATCCGCTGTCGCTCAGGAGCCGGGCTCGCTTGTTGCAACTCGCTCGTGTTTAGAGAAGTGTTTGACTAGCTGGAGGCAGTCGCTGTCCCCTCGAGCGGCGCCGAGCAAGGTCAGGGGAACAATTCTGTGCCGGTTGTGCCACAGATGGGTGCATATGTCGAGTATATTTGCGACAATCTTATTGAACAGAGGGGAGGACTTTACAATTACACATGTTTTCATATTATCAGCCATTTCAAACGATGCTGTATGTCGACAATTCAGACTGGTTGGTTTCGCGGAACTCGCACGGTGTAGAATGTGAGTGAAGTCACCGGGTGGCGCGGTTATTCTCAAATGGTCCGCGTGATATTCGCGAGTGCCGATCCAATTCGCGCGACAGCACATATATGAATATTTTATGTGAGGGACCTCGCTCTCTTCTTGCCTCTTTTGTGTGATTCGGAATTGATGAATGCCTGGACTTAAAGGAAATGATATACAGATCTTGTGTGTATGGCACAATATTTTGCCGCATATACTTAATATTTAAGAAAGTTAAAAAAAATTTTTGATTCCAATTAAATGTTTTTTTTTTACCCTGTTAACTAATAGAAGGAAAATAAATAAAGAAAATACATTTATTTAGTACAGAATAAAAGACGCACATTACACCAGAGACATATAGGTATCAGATAAAAACAAAATAAAAAAAAAAAATAAAGACAAAAAGGCCCAAATAGAATAGAATAGAATAGAATAAGTCTTTATTTGCTTAGAATGTAGGTACATAAAAATAAGTTGTTAAATTATATAATAGGATCCATGTACATTCTGCCTTAATATAGCATGCAAATGTAATACAAAGTAGTGGATAATAAAGATATTACAAAAAATTATCATTTAAGAAATCCTGCACAGAATAATAACTTTTATCTACAAGTAATTCTGTGAAACGTTAAAAAAAAAAAACGTTCCAAATAATATTCTTATTACCAAACAAAAGTTCACAGAACGCTTAAAATCCGTGGCCGATGGTCAATCTGTGAAATAAATATGAATGGGTGGACGTCAGCTGTGAGTTATGAATGGAGGACGGTGGAGGCCCACCTACTGCCCGCGCCGGACGGTGCTCAGCGGATCACGCGGCACGCCGGTCCTCGCGGCTCGCGTTATGGAGTAGATCGACTCATTAGGTTGATCTCAACCAGTTTTGTTTCAAACTATACTGCATGTGCTTCGGGATCGAAGCACTCCACAATGGTTCGCTCCGTCAATTTTAGGAGCCCTAAACGGGCACTATGAAGATAATAGAACGTTAAATCATTATGTTGCCATCGCAAAGTATGCGTGATGTACACATGTTGTGGATGATTAGGGTTTGTTTATGTTTTGCGCGTATCAAACATTCAGTTCGTGACCGTCATTGCTGTAATAAAACTAGCTATTTGAGACCTCGCATTCGCAGTAAAATATAAGCGAGACCTGCAAATGCAAATGAGATCGTCCAAAAATAGGAGCGCGTGACCTTGACCCCGCGGAGGGTGCGCGCCGTTCCGGCTGGTGGAGCACGACACGGCTGGCGTGCGCCCCGGTCCGGCCCGCTCCGAGACGGACTCAGTAAAGCCCGCTTCGAACAGCGATTGTTTAGTTAGGTTGTCACCTTCGAATATACCGAATTGCATGATGGGGATCTAGTGTACTTACCTCTTGTTTATTTTTCTTCGAGTTTCCATAATATCGTGGTAGATAGTATAACGTCACTTGAAATAACGTTCACATGATATCATTTTCATTTTATATAAAAACGTATAACCTAATTTCATGTGATCGAATATTTCTTACAACCTTCTTTTGCTCTAATAACATTTAGTATAACATTCATTACCTACAGATAATTTACAATCCTGCCCGTTCTGTGATGAATAGTAAGTAATAGTACATTATGATATAAGTGCGGTAAGTTGAAAATTACAGCTGAGGCGATATTGCTATGGCTACAAGAAAGCAGAGGCTGTAATTATCAAAGCGCACGTATGTCTTACGACGTTTTATAACATATTTGCGAGGAAATAAATAAAACTCGAACTGAATTTGCATCTTTGCTTGGTTTCCATAAGATGAAATTTTGATACGCTTGTAAGTATCTGTCGGTCGATTTTTCGGGCAAGAGGCTTAGAGTAGCCTTTTTAGCTGCCTCTGAGACTTCTGGCGGTGTCGAATTAATAAATTCATCATCACTTGACAACATTTTCAAATAAAAACAATACAGCGACAAGAAAAAGCGTGCGGAATAATTTTTACTAGTTCACAAATTAGCGATGCGCGCGCATCAGCTCTTTTTTTTTAAGGCAAAGGCACAAAAACAGCTAGTATTACTAATAAAGTAAATTAATATTTTTTTGTTTTTGTTACAGATAAATGGTTGTAATTTACTGTCAAAATTAATTAAATAAAATAATTAAATGTTTATTTTTTATATTTTATCTCCTAAAGTTAATTTTATTCATTAAATTCAATTAAGTTGACAAGTTTGTATATTGTACCACTCACCCAATACATAGACCCACACTAATCCAATCCCTTTACTAACGCACGCCTACACAGCCGCACGCTCACGCACATACACATACACACACACCCACATACACGCACACACAGCATAGACACGCACACACCCTCACTCACAAGCACACACACACACACACACACACACAAACGCGCTCGCGCACCAATACTTGTACTTATTTAAAAATTATAAGTTGTAAACATAAAATTGTAGTAATACAATTAGAGGGGATCGGCACTGTTACTCCTTAATACAGGCTATGTCATAGCCTAGCAAGGAGAACAGCACGTCACCCACTTGATTGCCAGAGATTGAATACTACCCACTTTGTTAAAAAACTGTTAAATGTACTACAATCTGTTTTATATAAATAAAGATTATTATTATTATTATTAAAATGTTGACCACTTTCCTGACAAAAAACTCTTTGCTATGATTTAAAAAAGTACCGTTCGTTTTACACGGAGCATCTTGATAAACCGTACGTTTTACCTTATTAAAAAGAAAGTCGTGCGTTTTACATTACAATAACGCACAAGTTCGTAATGACATACATTACGATATTGAAATTGGTGAAATAAGAGACCCTTTACGAGCAAATGTGTTATAAATAAAGAAACATCATAGGTACTGTTATAACCTCATCTAACCCAAATTATTCTCCAACAATACAGGGTGGAATTGAAGTCATGGGCATTATTTTAACCTAAGGCACTACTCACGATACTGATTGCATTAGGGCTATTAATACGCAAATCAAAAATATTATTAATGCAATTAAGGAAAACCTTAAAAATGTAGTAAGTCAAATTGCACAAGGCTTATTATTGCAAATAAACACTTAAAGTAATTAAAACAAAATACTTCGTTAACGCCAATAAATGTTGAAATATCAAAATCTTAAAGCGCAGTACAGCGCAAAGCGAAATGTAAACAAACATCACCTGCGCGCGCGCGGGTTTTTCCTTACAAGTAATAATAACAATGGGCTAAAAGACATGCCGTCCGGCGGGATTCCCTGAACTCTCTCCGTCCCACTCCCTCACTCGCAAAAATACGAATATCACCCCCGCGCGGGGTCTGCTTCCCGCCGCAACGTGAACCCGGAACCAGTGTCATAACGACTGCGCAGGTGCATTGACGCGAAATTGATTTATTGATCCCGTGATGTAATCGCCGTACTCGCCGCTCGCGTCATACGGTGCTTGGATTGCAGTGTATTAAGTGTTAGTGTAGTATTTGTGTGTTGTGTGTGTGTTTGTGTACACGATGCCTCGACCGCGTAATGTGCAGGCTAGGTACACCAACCAAAAATACCCACAAATGGTTGTATGAACTCGTGAAATGTTCCATCGCCGCAACCCAAACGACCCTATTCCTTCACGGGGTCTCTTTCCACCAGAACCACTAAGAACCTGTTGGATTTTTCGTCTTTTCACGTGCTGGCACATGCACAAGCTTGTGGAAGAGCACCCGTTTACCCTCTGTCACTTTACCGACAAATAAGGTTTTTTCAAAACAATCCACAAGCTAGGTACGTAAATGTTTTTTTTTAATGTATGTTAGTTGACGTAGTTTTGACCGTCCTAAGCCGGCAAAGTACGAGGGGAAAGTTGGAATTTATTATGAATCAATTCATTGGCAACTTACGAATGTCACGTGAGTCGGGCGGGGTCAAAGAATTCACGCCCAATGACGCGTACGGCGTAATGTACCTACGCATTTGCTATCGAGAAGCGCAAAGTGTTTGATACTTTCTATGACTTACTACATTTTAAGGTTTTCCATACTTGCATTAATAATATTTATGATTTGCGTAATAGTAGCCCTAATGCAATTAGTATCATGAGTAGTGCCTTAGGTTAAAATAATGCCCATGACTTCAATTGCACCCTGTAGAGCGGATCTGGCGCTCGGCGGCACGCTCGCTTCACTCGTACGCCTTCCCGCGTCAATGGTCACTGTTCTAACCTAACGAAAATGGCAGGTGTTTAAAATGAAATCAGTTTTTGCAAAAATGTACAAAACCAAGTAGACGTTTCTAATAGTAGATTATTCACTAAGGGGATAAAGCAGTGTCTTAATGTCGCGAGCGCTATTTTTAATCCTGAACGCATAGAAGGCTTCTAGTGCGCCCGAGCGTAGCTAGGGAATTAAGACGAGTATCCTGAGTGCAGTGAGAGATTCAAACTCGCCCAAGACGAAAACACTTTTATCCCCGAGGAGAATACTCTACTTTTCGCACTTACTGCAAGGTAATAAAACCCAATTCGATTATCGGATTAGTAGTTTATGAAACTTAAATAACCGGGGAATAGCTAATTATGTGCAATGTCATATACTATTTACCCGACTGCGTGACAGGACAGGATTATGTTTTTATGCGAAAGTACATCTTTGTATGTGGAATTCATTATACCTTCGAAGCATTCTAACGGCCGGATAGATTTTAATAGATGAGGTGTCTCTAAATTCGTTTGGGTCGCGCGAAAGTTAAGCTAGGCTTTGTTTTTATAAAATCAAAATGGTGGATTTTTTTCTATTGCTTAATGGGCCCGAAGTTGACGTCGATTACGATTGATGGAAAAAAGACGACAAAAAGGAAGGTCTTGAAAAATAGTAGATTGTTTGCCAAGGGAGCAAACACGTATTTTGAAGGCGAGAGTGTTTCTTTGAATCCAGAGCGGAGCGAAGGATTCTAGAGTATAATCCCGAGCGCAGCGAGGGGTTTTAGAGTAGAGCGCAGCGAGGGATTCAAAGTACGTCACTCGAGCTTGAAAATAATAGTGTTGCTCCCGAGGTGGACACTACACTACTCTATGAAAAAAACAAGGAAGTGCAACTTTTGAATAAGAGTAGTAAGTGTATTTATCTATTTATATACAATTTGGAGCAATACATAGAAATAATTAGAGGTCAATGTTTATATTTGAAAAATTAATTATGGAAGTGCGTCGTAACAATTTTATTACTACCATCCGCGGTTACAGTTGTAGATTTATTTACAGTTGGAGAATTAGAAATAGTCTCGTAAAATGGTGTCTCAGGATGTATTTTTTGAGAAACTTGATTATTTTCTGCCATGGGTCACGATGTTCTTTAGACGTAGATGGGCGCGGAGACGGCTCTTTTAAATTGATATTTTCGACATTTCGGTGGCAAATTTTGGCTTTGTTTTCAATAGATTCTTCTATAAATCTTTCAGCTACCGTAGATGATTTCATTCCTCCACGTCTCTTTAAAACAGACATATTCAATAAATAAATAAATATTCACTCCCGAATCTGCTAAGAGAGTGGCAGACGTTAAACCGGGAACAGTGGCATGTATACAGCTTAACATCACATTTCGCTCTTCTTGCATTTTTCTAAAGGATGAAATTGTCATATGCTTTCATATATTATTCACGGGATTTTGTAGGTAAAAGACTTAATTGTATCACATGGTTAGCATCCGATACAATGTTTTCTGGAGTTAATGTAATACTTTCATTATCACTACAATTTTTTTTATAAAACTAAGTAAAATACTGATTTGTGTAAACAATTACGAACGAAGGCAAACTGCTTTTCGTGCGTTTTTTATTTTTTCATACCTACTTAAACTTTTTTTTAATTTGGTTCGCGCAGTTTTTCTTTATCATAAAGCCAGGGACTTGAACGTTAAATCAAAATCACGTTACGCGTGGTTCCGGTACCGATAGTTTGTAACCGTTCCACCAGGATCGTAACAAAATTAATTCCTTGGCTATAACGATACTGACAAACGCAACGAAATGTCAAACTGTTCACTAACAATAATTATCAATATATCGTTATTAGTATAACGATGTAATAACATTATTCATTTCGATACTCTCGAACGAATACAGCGGTGGCTTGTGCCGGGGCGACCGGGCGACAAAGAAGCGGTGGTCAGCGGGAAAGTTCTTGAAAATAACGTTACAAAAGAATCTGTAACGTTTTACCTGTAACTTTATTACAAGCGGATAGGCTTAATGTTACAGATACCTATAACGTTACTAATAATATTGTTCTACGAAAATGATATGCTTTAACGTTTTTTTTTTGTAACGGTATTGATATTTTTAAGTTTTAGTATCGTTACAAATTTTGTCCGTCAGCAGTAGTCCATCAGCAGTAGTCCATCAGCAGTAGTCCATCAGCAGTAGTACGTCAGCAGTAGTACGTCAGCAGTAGTACGTCAGCAGTAGTCCGTCAGCAGTAGTCCGTCAGCAGTAGTCCGTCAGCAGTAGTACGTCAGCAGTAGTCCGTCAGCAGTAGTCCGTCAGCAGTAGTCCGTCAGCAGTAGTCCGTCAGCAGTAGTCCGTCAGCAGTAGTCCGTCAGCAGTAGTCCGTCAGCAGTAGTCCGTCAGCAGTAGTCCGTCAGCAGTAGTCCGTCAGTAGTAGTCCGTCAGCAGTAGTACGTCAGCAGAAGTCCATCAGCAGTAGGTCCGCACTAAGCAATAACTTCAAGGCCGTCCTCATTCAATTGCAATCGCTGTGTCATTTACATTATTGGTTCAATCGAAGAAATTGATTCAATTCAAGCAAATTATTAGCTATATTTGTACTTGCTCTGATTACTGAAAATGTAATGGATGCCTGTGTTCATCGACTGATCTATTTTTGTTTATAAAAACATTTTCTGATCAAGAAAAGTAAGAAATTGAGATTCTCGTAGGTAATGTGCGCTTATAAATGTGAATGTACTAGTGGTGGCCGCCAACGCTCATCATCTGCAATACCAGAGACAAAGCTGAAACGTCTCATGTACCCTTAGTTACAGCACACCATAGTGTACCGTACCAGCAGCATTTCAGCAATAAAGATGTATGGTGGCAGTACTTGCTCGGACAAGCCCCTTCACAAAGAGCTCTATTAGTATAAGTCCAGAAAGATTATTTTGGCGAGTCCTCTCGACAGTCGTCCTTCCGTCCTCGCTGTCGAGGTCCGTCGCGACGCTCCGTACCATGTCCGCCCCAACAAGTCCCATCACCTTTAGGGCCTATATTACCTCAAATGGCTTAGCATGATCCTCCTTTATGTCGAAAATACTGCAGCATTAATTTTGAAATAAATATATGGTAAAGTTGAGGATTAATGTTAGGTCTTATGTTAGACGAAAACACGATTCCATAAAATTTTCTCGATAGAAAAAAAAATCCAAAGTTACTTCCAAACCGAACAATAAACCGCTGGCATTAAAAAAAAACTTCAAATTAGATCATGAAACTTTGTATACTAACCGAACTAACTATAATACATGTCTTATGTTATTTATTTTTTTTTAATTACCATTATTTTCACCCTAAAAAGCAAATACCTAAACTATTGGCGCTGCCTGCCGCCTAGCACCGCACTCTGTCTCGCTCTCACTCAGTCCGCGAGCAGTATCGCGCGAGCGAGATAAAGAGTGAATTTTAGCTGAGGTAGTGTAGGCTCTTAATTACGGACCCTGGATAAAAACTTCAAATACTCTGGACATTTGGGTGAAATAAAGAATTTTCCCCGAACACTATTTTACAACCCCGCCCGGACGCTCTCCGGATGCCCATCAAACTAAGATAAATCTAGGGAAACCCGGACGGATGGCAGCCCCAGCCCCAACTCTTGCTCGAGCCAGCCCGCGTCGCTGAGCCTGTAGTTTTAAATTCGTCCCTAAATAATTCCAATCCAGCCTGTCCCTTGCTGCCCTCTCCCAGCGACGCCCTAAGCGGTCCGAACCCCACGGGGGTGCCCTTAGCGTGTAGTCACTTAGTTTTTAAGTTTTTAAGCCCTAGCTGGAGGCCTTAATTTATTGAGGTATCCAGAGGCAAGCCCGGTTAAGCAAACAACAACCTCATAGGTTGAGCTGCCAGATGCTATTCTAAAAAAAAAATGTCAATTCCAATGAAGTGTTGGTTCAGTAGTAAGGTTGTAGTTTGTAGCTCGGTAGATGTTACAGCAGGTCTGTGTATCGGGTGCCGGCCGATGCATTCAAAGGGGAGTAACAGCGTTTGTCGGTAAGGGCCGGCCGGCTTTTTTTTTTTTTTATTATTTATTATTATTATGAGCCTGTTATGTCCCACTGCAGGGCAAAGGCCTCCCTTCCGTTTTTCCATATTCTCCTGTCTCTTGCTACATCTGGCCAATCCTTTAAATAGACGTCCAATTCGTCACGCCATCTCTTTCTGGGCCTACCGCGTCGCCGATTCCTGTTGTTCGGAACCCAGTCAGTGGCTACTTTTGCCCAATTCTGTTGCGACATGCGGCAGATGTGGCCTGCCCAATTCCACTTTAGTTTGGCGGCTGTGTTGCCCACGTCTGCGATTTGTGTTTTGGAACGAAGTATACTGTTCCGAATGCGGTCCGTGAGTTTGACTCCAAGAATACTTCGTTCCATTGCTCGCTGACAGACCCCGAGTGCGGACTTTTGACGTTTCGTTAACGACCAAGTTTGTGCTCCGTAGGTGAGGGTCGGGAGGATGCACATGTCCATGAGTTTTCTTTTTAGGGAAAGTGGAAGTGATCCTTTCATTAGGTGTTTCATCGACCAATAGCTCTTCCAGGCGTTTTCGGTGCGTCGAGCAACCTCTTTATCTTGCCTCGCCTGGAAAGAGACTATTTGGCCGAGGTATATGTACTCATGGACATATTCAACCTCCACCCCCCCAATGTCCACTTTGCATTTCATGCTGTTTGTCATTAACTTCGTTTTCGTCATATTCATTCCGAGTCCGACCTCGAGGCTGGCATGGCTCAGTTGTTCCAACATAAGACTCAACTCAGCCGCCGAAGATGAGAAAAGGACAATGTCATCGGCGAAGCGTAGATTAGTTAATCTTCTGTCTCCAACGACAATGCCCTTGTCCCGCCAGTGTACATCTAAATTTTGGAAGACTTCCTCGAGCGTTGCTGTGAAGAGTTTTGGAGACAGCGGATCCCCCTGCTTGACACCTCTTCGAATTGGAAAGGATGGGCCAGTAGTATCTAAGCGTATGGCAGCTGTACTGTTAAGATAAATTCGTTCCAGTAATTTAACATAAGTGGGATCAATTTCCTGTTTGTAGAGTGTCTTAAAAATGGCTTTATGTGATACACTATCAAATGCTTTGGAATAATCCACGAACGCAAAGTACAACGGTAAGTTAAATTCTTCGTGCTTCTCTATCAGCTGGTTCAAAGAGTGTAAGTGGTCGGTTTTTTTTTTTTTGTGGATGGGAAATCATCCAGTGACCCCTCCCGCTCTGGGTGGAGCAGAAGGGAGTGTCAGACTCTTACTGACTAAAACCCACCCGTGTTCCTTCCTTAGCCCTTTGTGTTCCGGGGTAGCGGTAACCCTTTCGGACAATCCCCCTGCCCCGGCAGGCTTCGGCCCTTACGCTGACATCTCTTTGGCGGCCAGCCAGAGCGCGGGACCCTAATTATGTTCGACAACCCCCTGCGCCGCCGCACGCCCCCGCTGACGCGTGAGCTGATTACTCCAAAAGTGATAATACACACATCAAAAGTGTCTAGGGATCAACATATATTTTTGCAATAACTTTTCTCCTGATTGATATTAATTAAAATTTTCTTTAAGGATTCATCAAATAAAGTGTTTTCGTTTGTCACAGTAACGATAAACCAAGTCACCTTTGCATTAATAAAGAAATTTGCCATTTTCCTAATAAAGGGATTTTTGACAGTTGAACCACTAACACAAAAGTTCGAAAAAAAGACTGAAATAACAGTTTTCTCTAAAATTTTATTGGGTAACTTAAACAATTAATAATCCGTGTTTCTACCGCGAACACTAACAACACAAGAACATCGGTTTGGCATACTCAAAATGAGTTCATCCAAATCACGCTGTGGAATGGCCGCCCATGTTCGTTGCAACAACAAAAAAAGGTCTTCTTGCGACTGGATACCCTCCATATTCGGCAGAGCTCTTCTCTGTAGCATATCCCATGCATGCTCAATCGGGTTCAAGTCTGGCGACTGAGCAGGCCAGGGCAGGACATTGATGTTAGCTGCGGCGAGAGTCTGTCTTACAACTCTTGCGGTGTGCGGTCGTGCATTATCATGCATTAACTGAAATAAGGGACCGATTTGCACTTGTAGAGGAACGATGACGTCTGATACAATCGTCTCAGCATAAATTTGAGCGTTGAGGTTGCCTCTGATCCAAATCAACTCAGTTCTTCCGCCGATCCAAATACCCGCCCATACCATGATGGTTCCACCACTATAAGGATGGACTTCCTGGCAGGATTTTTATCGCTGTTGGCGTCCAGGGGTTCTCCAGTGTCGTATACGTCTTGTATCCGGTCTCATACCAAAACGAGACTCATCAGAAAAGCACACGAAACGCCATTGTTCTTCTGCCCAATTTCTGTGTTCAAGAGCCCATTGATATCGAATCCTACGATTGTGCATTGCTATAGGTGGTACCCGTAGCGGTCTTCGGGAATGAAGGTTCACTTCATGCAAGCGGTTTCTGACTGTTTGGTCGCTAATTAAGTTCCCTGAAGAGTGATGAAGCCTCACGGCTAACATCATGGCGGTTATTGTTGGAGCTCTTCGAGTTAAGATTTGAATGTATCGGTCTTGTCTCCGTGTGGTGCAGCGATACCGTCCTCCATGGCGCTCAGCCACGGTACCAGTGCTTCGGTAACGTGTCCAAAGTCGACTGATAACACTCTGACTTGTATTCAGAGCTAAAGCCACAGTACGTTGCCGGGAACCAGCTTCTATCATTCCCACGGCTCTGAGCATTTCTTCCCTGCTTAAATGACGTCGCCGCTCCATAATAACGTTGGTTTTAATCAGTAGTAGGGAAACAGTAGCACTAATAATGTCTTCAATGCGTTGTATGTTTTTATAGGGAAAATATTGACAGCTGATTTTCATCTTTTACTCGAATTTGATTCACAGTTCCTGATTCAAATTATGAAATGCACCAAAAAGGATCCATATAAATTTATAAAATCATAAATTTATTACAAAGCCACATCTCAATCTCAAGAAATCCGCATAAAAATGCTTGATCCCTAGACACTTTTGATGTGTGTATAAATCATTTTCGTGTTTTATTCTGGTTTATTTATTTATTTAATACTTCAAGCACATAAATGTACAGAGGCGGACTTAATGCCATACGCATTTTCTACTAGTCAACCTTTGGGTGATGCAGAGACAAACAGTGGTAGGTGCAATCATGAAAATTGAGGAATAAATATTTTAAATATAAAGATACGCATAAACCTATTAAAACTATAAATATAATATATACCTAATTATATATTGTATATACAGGGTGTAATTTATACCCTGTAGTTATCGTTATGCATTAAACATAACAGCTGGTATAGAGTCACTATACATAGTTTCAACTCAAAATAAAATACTCTAAGAATTGATACCAAATTTCCGGTTTCATTGGTTTCTTAAATTCAAATCATAACAAACGTGTCACCGCACTACGTAGGTCAATAACTTTTTAAGTTACTTGCTAATATCACGATAAATCTCTTCCGTAACTCTGCGCGCCTAGTACCGTAGCCTACTGCGCAGGCGCGAGGCGGTGTT
This sequence comes from Globia sparganii, assembly GCA_949316385.1. NCBI lineage: Eukaryota > Metazoa > Arthropoda > Insecta > Lepidoptera > Noctuidae > Globia > Globia sparganii. Next base: position 25,098,932 of record OX438660.1, on the reverse strand, counting down.
CTTTGTCGGCGCCAACTGACGGAATATTCCGCCGCCGCCGCGCGCGCGCGCAATAAGCCATACGTACTTTACCGTGATGTAAAAATTAATGTGTAATTCTAATTATTGATTTACAGTTTACTCGTTATTAAGCTAGAAATTGCACGTAAAAACTGGAATAACAAAACTTACGTAAACAATCGAAACAAAGTTTAGGTAGGTACCTAGGTTAACTAGTTTCATCCCTTATTATTACTTTATACCGAGTAAACAGTAAAAGCTTTGCTTAATTTAGTAAATTGACTTACATTTTTAAAGATGGGGTTCGATGTGGTGACCTTGGTATTGTATGCACAAGGCCGCTCACTTGTTCATGGACACACATTACGTAGCATGTCTGGTGTTATTGTCCTGAAAGCGGCCTCAATCCGCACTTTAATTTGTATCACACTGCACTGCGTACACTACACACGCACATGGGTGCTGACCGTCGTTGCGCAGCGCTCGCCATAGGTACCTGATTACCTATGGTTAGAGGCACCAAGCCGATGTACCATCCGAGATCAAACTAAAACATGCTGACGAAGGCATCTATCGACGCTCAGCATCTGGTCTACCCTCAATAAAACGGTGACGGTACAGTTCTCGGGCAGCTCGCAAATTACTGATGCGCATAATTATCATAGGGATAAAAACGAATGTACTAGATGCAGGACAGACGTCGACTGACGGCGACGAGCAAAGCAATAACAATAATGCCCAAAATGAAACTCCTATTCCCTGCTATCCTGGTACCTAAAAGTCATTAGGTTTACACACACATCGATGTTACATTGTGTGTGTAGCGACGTAATCAGGGTTCTGTGAGCAAACGATATTCAATTCGGAAATAACAATTCCTGTTACTCATGCGCTTCTAGTACTTTTATTAATTTCTTTCGACAGTTACATGCAATTTTGCGACATTCTTTATTTGAATTATAATAACAAAGACTAAACGTGCTCAAACTAATAAAACCTATGTACCACTCAAACAGCACCGACAGACCGTGAACTCCGATAATTCTTTCGGTTAGTCCTACACACAAAAATTATGCGTGCGTGGTATTATTTTGTAATAAAAAAAACGATTAACTTGTTGCTAATAGTTTACGTCTTATTTAGTAAAAAAATAACCTTATTTTAAAAATTATGAACGGAACCCACTGTGATTTTATTTGTACTAGGAGAAGAATAAGTTGCGAAGAGGTGAATTGAAATGATGTTTTGGGTTCAGTTGGACAAAAAAATGGTTTCTAAATCCTTTTTCTATTCTAAGTACTAATGGCAAATAATAATGTTTATTTAAGCAATTAAATCCCGGTAGGATGCACGTAAGGATTCGATTTTTATGATCAATTCAATGGTTGTACAAGCTGTCGATTTTTCGAAATCGTTTTAATGCGATCTTCAAGCAAATCGATTCAATAGTAACGTGAATCGAATTTCTTGGATCGTATGTGTAAATAAAGGCTCTTAATAGTTCAAGTTCATATTTGCCCAAAGCATTGTGCTGACAATCATAAACAGCGAATAGGTAGGTGAACAACCCGTTTCTTAGGCGTCATAAACTTTCACAGAAAGACACTTCTGCAGCACTCGATACGTTAGCAAGGATGAAGATAAGAGTGAAACAACTCGATAATGTAATCTTACAACCGTATATTGAGAACAATTTGGAGTAGTACAATATTTGACCTAGTCAATCGTCGGCGACTCTTGACACCGCGATTCAGGATTTGCCGCTCAACTAACAACGCCATCTATTGGCGCAAAAGTTAACAATTTATGCTTAACATACCGCCCACCAAGGACAAATTTTTAAAATTTGGCCTTCCGTTACATTGTTCAGTTATAATTCCGCCCACCATGACACATTATAGATATTTAAATAGAGTTAACAACCTGAAAATTAATTACATAAAATCTTACTATCCTAAATAATACTGCTGTTTGCTTATGTGGACACCACAGGTAAGATACAAATCTTAGAAATAGATCTTTTTATTACAGCATTTTTCGTACGTAGAGATACAACTCGAGTGATACCATCGTTGCCAGGATGTTTGGCAACCACACGACCAAGAAGCCACCGAGAAGGCGGCAAATCGTCCTCCTTTACTAACACTAAATTACCGATACATGGTTCAGGAGTTTGTTGACTCCACTTATACCGATTTAAAAACATTACTAAATATTCCTGCGACCATCGTCGCCAAAATTGTTGCGTCATCCGTTGGGTCAGTTGCCACCGGCGTAGACTACCTAAAGTGGAAGCTTCAAAGTTGTACTCCGGCACAGCTACCAACGGCTCACCTACCAGAAAATGACTTGGCGTCAATGCGTCTAAGCTGTCCGGGTCATCGTCCATCCTCGACAGTGGTCGGGAGTTGAGGCAGGCCTCAATTTGGGTTAACACTGTTGACAATTCCTCGTAGGTGAGGGTTGATTCTCCCACCACTCGCCGAAGATGGAATTTTATTGATTTTATGCCGGCCTCCCAAAGACCACCAAAGTTAGGCGAGTATGGAGGGATGAAATGCCACTTGGTTCCTTGAGAGGCTAGACAGTTAGCCAGTCCGTTCGTTATATTAGCTTGCTCCGCAGAGAACAACTTCTTTAGCTCCTTTGCTGCTCCTACAAAGTTAGTACCATTGTCTGACCAAATGTCCGAACAATGGCCTCTGCGAGAGACAAATCTCCTGAAAGCGGCTAAAAAGCCTTGAGTGGTCATGTCACTCACCGCTTCAATGTGTACGGCTTTTGTTGCCATACAGATAAACAAGCAGATGTAGCCCTTGTAAGCATGATGACCCCGACCTTTGGAAGTCCTTATGTTTATAGGACCCGCGTAATCTATCCCAGTACATTTAAAGGGTCTAGTAGGCGTTACTCTAGCAGCTGGTAGTTGCCCCATTAACTGATTTGATATAGTTGACGAATGTCTAACACATCTAACGCACTTATGAACATGTGATTTGACCAGTTCCTTGGCCCCCAAAATCCAATATTTAGTCCTCAGATATGCTAACATGAGTTGAGGCCCCCCGTGCAAAGTTTTATTATGAGCGTCTGCCACGATCAAATTGGTTAAGTTTGACTTTTTTGGTAACAGTATTGGGTGTTTCCTATTTTCACTTAGTTCCGACTTCTGTAACCTACCTCCTACTCTTAATATTTTATTCCCGTCTATAAAAGGGTTTAAAGATTTTAATGATCCTTTTAACTTAGCTGAATTACCGTTCTTTGATATATTTTCTATTTCTTCTCCAAAACCTTCTGCTTGACACTGTTTGATACAAACATGTAAAGATTCTGATAATTCTTGCGCTGATAACCCTGTTTCTTCACCTTGATCCTTGTTTCGTTTTATCCACATACGTCGACAATACGCAATCACTCTTATTAATTTCGTTAGGTTTGAAAACCGATCCCATAAATTTGTTTCAGTGCTCGAGAAGTGTACCTTTTTTATAGCTTCTAAATCTGTGTCCATGTCTCTAGGAATGTTATAAATTATTTTTTCTGAACTCAAAAAGGCTGGACCATTAAACCATGATGTTTGTTTCTTGAGATCTGACGGGTTCAGCCCTCTTGACGCATAATCAGCTGGATTTACACCGGACCGTACATGAGACCACTGTTGTGCGTCTAAAGTAGTTAAGATCTCAGATACCCTATTTGCTACAAATGTTTGCCACCGGTTTGGGTGACTATTCAGCCAGGCTAGCACGACGGTGGAATCACTCCAGGCATGTATTTTTTCCTTCGGAATATTCAATATGTCAGCTACCTCAACCAACAACCTACTTAGAAGAACAGCTCCACAGAGCTCCAACCGTGGAATCGATACTTGTTTGATGGGTGCTACCTTTGTTCTTGATGTTATCAAGTTTACAGATACCTGACCCTGATCATTGATTGACCGAAGATAAACCACGGCGGCATAAGCCATCTTGGATGCATCGCTAAATCCATGCAATTCAACGAGTGCGTTATTTCGTTTTGTTTTGATCCAGCGAGGTATTTGTAACTTCGACAACTGACACAAATCATTACGGTAAGTAAGCCACTCTTTTAATATTGTTTCGGGCACTTCATCATCCCAGCCTATACCTGATAACCATAGCTTTTGAATGATTATTTTTGCAACGATGACGCTTGGTGAAACCCATCCAAGTGGATCAAATAAACGTGATATGTCTGATATAATTATTCTTTTTGTCACAGGTTTCTTCGTCGGTGAAAGTGTCACTGTGTAGCGGAACGCATCTACTGTTCGATCCCAGGTAAGTCCTAGTAATTTCATAACTTCATCTATTTTAATTCTTCTTCCTTCTTCTGTAGTATCTTTAGTTTTCAAACTTCTCAACAGTTCCTCACTATTGCTTGACCACTTTTGTAACGAAAACCCTCCCTTTTCTACTAAGTTGTTCATTTCAGTATACAGCTTTACCCCTTCCTCAACCGTATCAACGCCCGTAAGTAAGTCATCCATGTAAAAATCTTCTTTAATCTTTACAGCAGCTGTAGGGTATTTCTCTTTCTCGTCTATGGCTACCTGCTGAAGCACCTTAACAGCAAGATATGGGGCGCTTGCTGTACCAAAGGTAACTCTCAATAAACGATATTCATGAATTTGACAATCTGTAGTTCCTTTCCACAGAATTCTCTGAAAGTCCACGTCGTGTTCATCAACCTTGATTTGACGATACATTTTAACTATGTCCGCAGATAAACATATCGGATACGTTCTCCATTTCATTAAAATGTGTCTTAACGTTGGCTGTAAAGTAGGGCCTATCATTAACAGATCATTTAATGAAACACCGTTTTCGCCTTTACACGATGCATCGAATACTATCCTCACTTGCGTGGTATCTTTATCTTCCCTAACAACCGCAAAATGAGGTAGGTAAATTCCTTTAGAATTATTTATTTCTTTTTCAGGCACCTTCTCCATATGTCCCAACAGTAAGTATTCTTCCAACACCTTTTGATACCTTACTTCCATGTCAGTATTTTTATTTAACTTTGTGACTAATGAAGACAATCTCTTTTCAGCTACCTTTTTAGAATTTCTTACTGTAGGTGTCGCCTCTTGGGTTTTAAATGGCAACCGTACTATATAGCGCCCGTCACTGTCCCTTCGCGTTGTTTCAGCGAAGAAACGTTCGCACTGTTTATCTTCTTCTGATAATATTTTGTGATTGTTCATCGCATTGTCCTCTAGTTCCCAGAACCTCTTCATTAGTTCACTTTCCTCCAAATGAGAATGCATAACTAAAACATTGTCATGTGGTTGGTGGGATTTGTCCACCACACCCGATAGAATCCACCCAAATGAAGTAGCTTGCGCAACCAGATTACCCTGAGGTCCTTTCCTAACTCCTTCCTGAATAACTTGCCCATAGATTTCTGCCCCCAGCAACATGTCAATTCTGTTTGGTGTGTGATAATGTGGATCAGCTAACGGAAAGTCACATACCCAATCCATAGGTACAACTTGTTTGCCAGGCAGAAAAGTTGTTATACTTTTTAAGATGTACGCGGCAACCTTAAGCTGAACTTTGGGGTTGTGTATGGACTTCAGAGTAATTTCCACCATAAACTTCGATATAATTTTATTATTCCCTTCCAATCCTGAAATGTAGCCCTTTACTGGCGTCTTTTTAAGACCCAAATACTGTGCCGTTGCCTCCGTTACAAATGAGGCTTGAGACCCTTGATCTAACAACGCCCTTATAGTGTGATAACTACCATTGTTGGCTGTAGCATTAACTAGAACCGTGGCTAATAAAACTTGATTTGTCCTATGTAATTGGTTAGACGAGAAGAACGTTGCTACTGTGTCCGAGTTGGTCGATCCGGATGGTTTATCATTTTGCTTCGAGTCGTTCTCATTCTCGTTTCGAAGTACGTTACTATTATTATTACCTGAACTATCATCAGTGGAAACTAGACTCGCGGGATGAAGCAACGAATGATGTTTGCGTCTACAAACACGACATACAGCTGAACTCAGACACTGCTTGGCCGAATGGTTGTTCCCTAAACAGTTAAAACATAAATTGTTTTGTTTAACAAACTCCCGTTTTGCATTTACATCCATTTTTATAAATGTCTTACAATGTATTATTTTATGGTTTTGTTTACAATGTTTACATTCCACGATAGTATTAGCCGTCGCATGGAAAGCTTTTGGCGTCTCTGTGCTTTTACCTCTACTCGTATTAGAGCTCGCGGACAAAAACTCCAAGGCGCGATATCGGCTTGTTAAGAAACTTTTAAATTGCTCGAAAGTTGGAATCTCATCGTTGCACGATTTGTCACAAGTAACGTTTAATTCCCATTGCTTTCTGGATTCCGGATCCAACTTTAAAGATATTATATGAACAACGATGAGGTCCCAATTACCAACATCGATACCAAGATTAGCTAAGGCATTTAAACAATCGGAAGTGTTATCAATTAATTCTTTAAGATTAACAGCTGATTCGTTATTAAGATTCTTTTGACTGAGTAACCTTTTCAAGATGTAATGTGACAAGTATCTTTTATTATTATACCGCACGTTAAGCTGTTCCCAACACCGTTCATAATTCGTATCTGATATAGGAATGTGTCTAAGTAACTGTTCCGCTTCCCCAGACAAGTACCCTTTTAAATATTGCATCCGCTGTACGTTATCTATTGACTTATTGTGATGAACGAGCGATAAAAACAAATCTCGAAAGGTTACCCACTCTGTATATTTCCCGGAAAATGTTGGAATAACAATTTTTGGTAATTTCACTTGACACTGTTTAACATTGCTTGTTACATGTGTAGGATGTTCTATTTGGTTTTCTTCTTTGACTTCAAATGACTCTAAAATAGTTTGTAACTCAGTTTTATATAGAATGTAAACCTCTTCGGTCTGGTCATAACAGTCTTGTTTAACATAAGCACATGTTTTTAATTCCTTTGGATCATATTCTTCGTATAATTGACTATGACTGTCTGTTAATTCTTTCCATAATTTATCTAAATTTTCTAATCTAACTTTTACATATGGACGTGTTATTCGTTCCTTGGGAGATTTTTTAAAGTTATTATAAGCTTTGACTATTCTTGAACAAGTGTCTTCTAATTTGTTACTTAACGATTCCATAATTTTATTGTAAATATAACAAGTGGCAATAAAATAGATAACAGTACCTACACTACACAACTTAAATTCAGCGAGTTACTTAAATTACAAGAATAACACGGGGTTATAAATTTTTGGGCCCGACAATTTATGTCTTTAATTGCAAGTCTTTTTATAACACAAGTATAATCACATTAAATGTAAACACACAAATTTAAAGTTCCAAACTCCAAAGTGATAAAAGTTCCAAACAGTTCACAAATTGCACTAAGTTATTATTTAAAGGTCACTCACGGTTTTAACTTCGCTTGATACCACCTGATGAGTTGTTCACTAGTAGATTGACGTTGCGTCACGTCACGCACGTCCCACACCTCCTCCAGGTCACGAGGTCACCCTGCTGCTAATTCCTGACGATGTCGTTCACCCGGCACCGTCTGCAGTAGCTCGCTTCTCGCGCTGCTGCTGCTGCTCTCAGAGTTGCTGCTGATAGTCACCGCCGCACTGATGCTATGATCTTGGTCAGCTATCGCAAGCGATCCACTTGCCCGACCAAGGTTGGTACACAAAAACTTCACTTCAACACACCTCCGGATATGTCGGCTCCGGTTCGAAGGACCATATGAACAACCCGTTTCTTAGGCGTCATAAACTTTCACAGAAAGACACTTCTGCAGCACTCGATACGTTAGCAAGGATGAAGATAAGAGTGAAACAACTCGATAATGTAATCTTACAACCGTATATTGAGAACAATTTGGAGTAGTACAATATTTGACCTAGTCAATCGTCGGCGACTCTTGACACCGCGATTCAGGATTTGCCGCTCAACTAACAACGCCATCTATTGGCGCAAAAGTTAACAATTTATGCTTAACAGTAGGTTTATCTATTTCAAACAAGATCAATTACATAAGTATGCCGACACTTTTTAACTTGTCCGAAGATTGAAACATATTAATCATCCATTTGAATTACGCCGGAAAGGTTATCAAATATTATTGACGTACCTACCTGACTGGCAACTGTAAATATGTCACAAAATAGAGGTGTGTTAAATGTTGTTTAAAATTTTTTAATTACGATTTTTGAATGAATTTTTAGAAGATCGATGTAAGAAGAGCACGAGATTCGATCTGTGAATCGAATGAAAAATCGATTTAAAGCAAAAAATCGTTCATCTTTATGGCCACCAAAATAAAAGGTTAGAAATAATGTTAGGAAATTTACAGGAATATTGTTTTTGAATTAGGTATTTACTGTGTTGTAGGTATGATGGAAAGGTGGGTGGCGGGTGGAAGATTACTACGAGGTAGATAATAATTATCTACAAAGTAATCTTCTACAAAAGGACAACTACGTAAAAAACCAACAAGTGTGTAAATGATACGTGACAATTCAAGCAGGTATCTAAATATTTCGTTAACTTTTGATACCTAGACCAATTAATTGTATTGTAGGTAGCTAGTTCACAAACATAATCAAAGTTTAGGAAAAGTCAGTACTTAATAATATTTTGTGAATAAAAAATAAACATGCGGAACCGTTTATTCAGAAATACCAGGAGTAGGAGGTTTATCTTTACTTACAAATAGGTCGGTGACACCGATCAGCTGTTTTAGTGCTAGTGATGTGTTTATTTCAATTTGAAAAGTTCGGTTTCTGGTATCAATGTATTAAAAAATCTCATAACTTCCGAACATGTAGCGATAGGATTAAAAAACCCTTCCTATATCGTTTGATATCATCCAAAGAAGCCGGGCCTTCTCTATACATATACCCATTTCGTTACACGTTGTATATAAGCACAAATAAATATACATAAATACATGAATATACTCATGAATATACTTACTAAAAATAAATAAGACAAACAATGAGAAAATATTACCGTTGTGATGATACTGCCAGCTTCTTGCGAATGTGCTCACGTTGCGTGTGTTTGTGTTTTAAGATTTTGCCGATGTTTAACGAGATGTCCTAAGTTTTAAGTTTTCTCTATACTAACTACTGGAACTCAAAGACCAACAAATATTGCGCGCGCAGCACCGTACACGTGGTACTAGTGAAACTTCTTAAAAAATTAAGAACGCGTCCTTGAAGTTTCACTCTCAAATCTCGTCCAATTATCGAATCGCTGCCTAGAAACTTTCACTTCAGGAATCAGGGAAAAATTAATTTATATAAAAGTACTAATCTCAATCAAAGTATCAATCTGTGTGGTTCTTTCCTAAAAAGACCATTATAGACACCAATATACATGGTCTTCACATGATCTGACCAAGATTTTGTCTGGACTTTAAAAGAGACTGTGACCTCTGAGTTTGTTTCGGCCTTTCTTCTCAGAATAGTCAGATAGGCAACGCCGACCTCATCAAGTTTAAAAAAAAATAATAATATTGACGTGTAAGTGTTTGTACAAACCTACTTACAGAAAATAAATCATTTATCATTTAATCATTAAGTCTCATCAACGTAAAATCACAAAATTGAAAAAGATCATATGAGTGCTGTGGTGACTGGCTTACGTAACAAACCGCCACGGAACAGGCTCACCCGCCGCTAGCACCACGCAACGCCGACGACCTGCACCGCGCCAGTAACGAGGGCCATTCGAACACTCATAGTCGCCATTGAGAGGATTTTGCGCCCCGCAGGACACTCGGGGCGAGGGCGAAGATTAATTACTGACAGCTACTTATGTCGGCCGGCACACATGCGAGGGGCTACCGTGATTACGACCAAATAAAACTTTATTGTTCCACACCCCTAACCTTGAGCCATATCTGTTGTACAGTTTAGGTACTGATGATATCACTGTGGAGATTTAACTGATATCTCTGGGCGACCGAACTAACGAATCGTAAACATAACCTACAGACAATATGAATCAATTATTGGAATCTGTTTTTTTTTTTGCTGCAGGCTGAAATTACAACATGGAAAATAAAATGAGCAAAGTAGTCTTGTCTTTATGAAGTCTGCCTCTTAAGATGTCCTGCAAATCAAGCCAAGCTACAAGTGGTTATGACAAACTCACAAATAACTTATTAATGGTGGCGGTAAACAGTCCTCAACACTGCGAAACTTTCGCGCGATTTTAAGACGCAATAACACTCATTCAAATATTAACGACACATTCGAAACATGTTAACAAACTTCAGATTACCTTCATATTTTATTATTTTAATAACACGCAACTTTATAAAGGTCAATTGGGAAACATTTCATCAATTAATTTATTTTATATGAAAGAAAAAGTAGCGTCTGCTGAAGAATAAAGTAGAGTTACGCAAGCATTATGAGTCTTCAGAACTAAACAGTCAACTACGTAGTACGTACGTAGCTTATGTAGCTTTATCTTTAAGTCCGAACGTTTTGCTGTTCCAAGCACAGGGAGGTGCGTTAGTGTCCGGCTCTCTGCCGCGTCAGGGATAACAGTTTAAACGATACATTCTATTGAAAAGGAATTTAGTATAGATGAAACGAGCACAATGCGAGTGTGAGGTGGAACGAAGTGAAAACGTGACGCGATACGGGTCAGAGTGCCGCCGCGCCGCCGCAGTGCTATCGCTACGTGCAATCGCGATTTTGGAGTCTTGAGTCAACGTTGCACCTTTTCAAAAACAACTCAAGTCAAATTTGCCCCCGAGACGTACTTAGCACACGTTCTCATGTGAAACTTTAGGTCCGGTGCACTCCGCTCCTCCAACTTACCGGAGCAACTACTCAACAAAGAAAAAAAGTGAATTCTACAGCTTCCGTCTGCTGCATTACAATGATCGTTTGCAGAACTTTGTGCAAAGTTGTCGTTCGGCGTTAGGAGCACCACACGACTGCTCGTTATTTGCAACTGTTTGCCAAGTCGCGAGGATACTTAGAGGTCCTCGCTCACTCCAACGCATCTTGTTTTGTAACAAGTTTAGGTTTGTATGTGTTTAGGCTGTTTGATTTGGACGATCCTGGGAGAGCCAGTGGGGCAGATTATTTATCCTTGTTTGGTGTGATACTGCAGTCTGAGTCAGGGCAGATGTCACGCCGCAGTAGGCGGCTGCCCTCACTGCTCGGAGACATTCGATTTGTGAACAACTCATGCGCGACTCCAGGTTCACGCTCGACTATCGGTGAACTGAAAGCCTTTGTGATTTTTCACTTTACGTCTAAATAAACGGAGTACGTATACTAAAGCCGACGAATATTTCCAAATAATGCATCGCTCGTGAAACACGAGCACCGAGTGAATCGAATATTGGAACAGCGAAGTGGGAATGGGAATGTGTTGGCGCGGTCATTTCATGAAAAATCCACATGAGTGAGTAGTACGGCAGGCAAACGTGAAGGTAGGTGGTGATCACGCGTTACCACTTCACTGGAAAGAGCCAATTTTATGAATACATAGTAGCGTGTAGCCTGATGTATACAATACAGCATACTGTATCGACTTTTAAGGCAACACATTACCAAGTAACGTGCTAACAATACTTGACGACGAGTAAGCACGCATTCGTTACATGTATTGAATGGAAGCGCGTTAATAACTAAACGTGCGCTCCACGCGGCGCGCGGCGTGCAGTGGCGTGGGGGCAGTAATGAAACAAAAGTATCAACGTAGTAGGCGCGTATAGGTAGGTACGCATATCGTTCAAATAAATTGAATATTTGATTTCTGTATTTCCTCATATCAGCAACAGTTTCATAATTTGTATCGGGAGTATTTCAAGTAAGTGCGTACGAAGGGGGTCGTTATCGTTGATTTTATTAGAGCTATCTGGCGCAGCGCTTATTCTTAGTCGCCATCTCTTAGCCTTTCGAGACGTGCGCGGAACGAACGCAGATGTTAGCACAACTTCACAACGGTAAAATGGTCCCGAGTCAAGTTACGAAATAATTGTAAAAATAACAACACAGCAAAACATCTCTCTAAATACAATCTTATTCCTCATGATGTAATCTGAAACATCTTTCATTCTGTTCACGTTGAATGGCGTATAAAAAAAAATTGTGCGGGCGGGGAATTAATCATTCTAAGCCGAACAACAATACTGGAAAGAAATGAGAGCGCGAGAACGCGTGGTGCGAGCAGGTGAGGCGCGGAGCGGCGGGAGGGGAGGTCCACGAGTCGAAAACAGGGAGGGGACACGGCCTGCTCCTATCGCGCACAAGCACAACTCAAAAGTCGTTGAATTAACTGTAAATCTTTAATAAAAACTTGTGAAACTCGACTAGTTAGTGTGAAATTGAATTTAAATTGGCCCGCGCGGTGCCCGCTCACTTCTGTAAAAAAGTTCAAATAGCAGTCGGGGGCGCCGGGCGTCAGGCGCCAGGCGTGGGAGGCTTCCTTTAAATGATTTAGACTTTGGCGTATGTAAGAGATTACTGCTAATTCAGTCAGTTGGAAAGGCTTCGCAACAAGATTCATAATCTAAAGCTTGTAAATAAAGTCGCAGGTGTGAACATCGATGATGAGAACCACACTGGTTTACTAGCGGTGAACAAACGCATGAAGCAATGGTGCTGCAAATCACTGGGGAACACTCTAGAAAAGCTCATAACTATGTGCGCGATGGTTTGTATTACTCAGAAAGAAAACTCAGTAACTCACTAAAATCACGCGAAGCAGTGCCAGACGTTTATAGTACATCCACATTTGACGAGCTACGTTTAAGTCAGCGCCAGCCAATTGCCAGGCACTATTTCAGACTCTTGCTGCTACTGAGAAATTCCTAATAGAAAAACCCAATAACACCAAGTATACTTGACTTGAATATCGAACCTAGGATGACCCCCCATAGCTCACAGTCAGCAAACCACATTTCCTTTCGTTGCAATAACGAAGTTATTCATAAAAGAAAATTAATTAATATCATAACCTCATTTTTCATTAATTTTCTTTTCAAAATAAATTAATTTGAATTATGTTACAATAAATACTCGTAATATCTATTCTAATTAATTTCAGGAGCAACAAGTACACGCGATAAAAAAATACAAATTTAGAAACAATACAATGTGAAAACATTAGAACCAGTGTGTCTGTTTGTTCCGGCTAATCACCGAAATGGCTGGGCTGATTTTGAAGGAGCTTTCACAGATAGCTGATGTTATAAGTAGTAACTTAGATTACTTAAAAAAAAAACCTTGACATCCACGCGAAAGAAGTCGCTGGCACAGCTAGTTATTTTAGTATAAAACTAGCAAGTATAAAAATACTTGCTTACTGTGTGCAGTGAATGTAGGCCGGCTATAGGTAACTACTCATGTACTACAAGAAGTATAACTACTTAATACCACAGAATAACGAATAGTACCAAACGCTAATATTATGAATACGTAGTGTAGGTACTACGGCTGCCAGCATTGTAGGGCAGTTGTTAGATGAATCAAAAGGAAAAATATAGAGGACATCATATTCAGACACTATTGATGTTCACGTGAAATTATCTATAGACAACTATATGAAATACTACCACTTTGCCCGCAAAATCGTTCGCGTGGGTTTCGTACTTTCCTCAAAAAATTTTAACACCTTCTCCACCTACCCTTGACAGGTAGTTTTCGAAAATTAATGTTTGCGATCTATATAATTTATTTAGAGAAATAAGTAGCGGGCCAATTTTAAAGTTAAACTAAGATTTTTCAAATAAAGTATCCTCAATTTTCACCACGACAGGGCTTGTTTTTTTAAATAAGCGTTTGGTACGTTTCCATTTTTATTACATACAGATATTTATACCTATTTTCGAGTTAATGGAAGCCAGCAGTAAAATCTACCCCTTAAACTTTATTACCCTTTTCCACCCCGGTAAGAGACGATTTCTGAAAAACCCAAAAACATACTTTTTTCTTTTAAGTATTAGTACTAAGTTTCGAGTTAATCCGACAGCGGGTTATTTTTTTTTCTTACCAATTGACTTTGTCACACCCTAAATCCTCTGTGAGAGGTTTTTTGAAAACTAAAATTTATTTATTTATTTAGATTTACCAACGTTCATATACACTACAGAAATTGTCAATCTTTGTTATTTACTGAGGAAAATGTTGCCAAGTATTAAGTTTCTTAACGGTAGTTTCTTAAAGGTAAGATTTTTAAGGTATGGTTTTTAGGTAAGATTTTTCATAATAACTGTATCCCGCCTTTTCACCTCCACAGGTTTTATCCCCATAGGGGTGAAATTTTGAAAAAACGTTCGGGATGTTTCCTTAACTTGACTCAAAGATTATTTTTTTTTCCGGCTGTATCGAAGCCGGAATCGGGGACATGGTTGCACGCGCTTCCTTTGCCTCACCTGGGCACGTTGCTTGAAGACGACTCTTTGCGTGTGGCGGTGACCCTCCGCCTGGGCTGCAAGGTATGTGAACCCTACAGATGCACCTGCGGTTCCATGGCGGAGGCCGATGGCTATCGCGCTTTGAGTTGTCGCCGTTGCTCGGGGAAGTTCCTGCGTCACCACGCGCTCAATGTTATTGTTCGGAGAGCATTTGTGTCGGCAGATGTCCCCTGCGTGCTGGAGCCTCCGGGTCTGTGCAGGACTGACGGCAAGAGGCCGGACGGGCTGACTCTGGTGCCTTGGAGGAACGGCAACTGCCTAATATGGGACGCCAATTGTGTCAGCATTGTTGCCGCCAGCCACCTTGGTCGCACTGTCCTTTGACGTCAGCAGCAGCGGAAGACATCGCTGAGAGGAAGAGGGTGAAGTACGCACCGTTGGTGGACTATTACCATATTGTGCTCATTGCCGTTGAGATCATGGCTGGTTGGGGCACTGAGTCCAAGAAGCTCATTAGTGAGAAAGGGCACAGGCTCTGTGATAAAACGGTTGACTCCCGCTCCGGCTCGTTCTTGGTGCAAAGGTTAGCCATTGACATCCAACGTGGCAATGCAGCGATCGTTTTGGGCACCTTTGCGCCGGGCACAGTTAGGGGCGGGTTATTTGACAAATTGTTTGACATGTCGTTGTGTTTGTTATTAACCGACTTCAAAAAAGGAGGAGGTTCTCAATTCGACGGTATGTTTTTTTTTGTGTTTGTTACGCGATTACTCCACCAATTGTGGACTGATTTTCAAAATTCTTTTTTATTTGAAAGGATATGCTCCCGAGGTGGTCCCATTGTTACCAAATCGGAATCTGATGAGGGAATCTCATGGAAATCGAAGGAAACCCTCAAATTTTGTAGGCATACCTATAGCGATTGGGGTATTTTTCATAGTAACTCTTGCATTGGCTCTCAGAAAGCACCATTCGGTGAAGTGGAACTGATGATGAAGACCACAGATGGTCATCAGAACTACTCAATAATAAATATTTCACGGTTTGTGATTAGATTAGGTACTTTAATGTGGTTGCTAAATACAATGCGTAACGTGAAGTGGAGCTTTCAAGTCTTCATATTATATGATTACAGAGTAGGTATTAATAAAACATACAATAGCATTGTGTACGAGTAGCTCTAATTTTGGTAGGTATCTTCATATAATACTGAAAAAGCTATTAAAAGTAAGAACTTTCAAGTTTCCAGATAGAGCATACAAATCTCAATGCTTTTATCTTATCTCATCTCCCTAAAGACAAGCGAACAGGTGACAGAATCTTCTGATTTGGCAAATATTGAGATACTGGAAATAAACAAAGCTTACAAAGAATATGTTATGTGTCTGGTCTGTTGTGTTATTGTATGGCTGTGTTCAAAATTCAAAGCGAGTGATGTCCAAGGTCAGGGCTAATGGTGTCGGTCCCAGCTCGGCTTGACGAGCGCCGAGGTGGAGCAGGCCGCCGTAGCGGAGACGATCAAAGAAAACCCACTTCGCGAAAGTTAGGAACCTCGCTGTCTGTGGAAGACGCTGAGAAAACATTGCATACGTTCTTCAAAATGTTGACTAGCTATCTGCTACTGTATTGTTTTTTCACTGTCCTGTTTCAATACCACCTAAAATATTTAAAATGTGTAAGGCCGAGATTAATGAGCGTTATTTAGCACGTGCTTTGGCGAAGCATTATTCCTGTCACTGTCGCACAGCTGTCAAACTACAAGTACAAGATAAAATCTTAATTATCTAAGCCGAAGTACTTACGTGATAAATCATCATCTGCCTAGCCTTTTCCCAACTATGTTGGGGTCGCCTTCCAGTCTAAGCGGATGCAGCTGAATACCAGTATTTTACATGGAGCGACTGCCTATCTGACCTCCACAACCCAGTAACTGGGTAATACGATACCCCTTGGTAAAACTGGTTGTAAGACTTTCGGGCTTCTGACTACCCGTTACGACTCTCAAAGATCCAAAATTGACAGCCGGGATCAACAGCTTAACGTGCTTTCCGATTCCGAGGCACGGAGGGGTCTGGGTATGTAAAGATGGTCACCCATCCACAGACCAACCGCGGCAAGCATAGCTTAAACTGATCGATCGACCTGTGCGGCTTTTATTATTTAGACTCGTTTATTAATCTCGACCTAAGTTAGCCTTCGATAGCTTTAATTTTTCGCGGTTGTGATACTCGAGAGAGCTGGCCTGACAGCCCTCCGTCGAAGGCCGAAAGCCGAGTCTACGAGTATTCTGCGAGCACTCAGAATACCACACACCCCTTGCGGGAATACAATTCTATTGCCATTCTACCTGTATTCGTCTTTATTTTGAGAAAATTGGTGTCTTAGCTGATTTTGTACTAGCAGCCAGTCCCGGCTTCGCACGGGTGGAAAAAAAAGCCTATATTAATCAGTGATCATGTAGCATTCAAATGGTGAAAGAATTTTTTAAAATTGGTGCAGTACTTTTTGAGTCAATTCGTTACAAACATACATACAAATTTTTCCTCTTTATAATATTAGTAAAGACTAGCGACCCGCATCGGCTTCGGGCGGGTGCAATGCTGATACTCCCCGGCCGGTACCGCAGCAACCGCTATGTCCCTGCATTTTAGCCGACTTCAAAAAAGGAGGATGTTCTCAACTCGTTTGTATTTATTTTGTTTTTAAATTCATGTTTGTTACTTCAGTACGCCGTCATTTATAGACCGTTTTGGATTTTTTTATTTATTTTTAAGGATATACTTCCAGATTAGTCCAATTTTTGTCAAAATCCAGTTCTGATGATGGGATTTTGGAGAATTCGAAGGAACTCTTCAAATATTATAGGCACACCTAAAGCCGTTTGAGTATTATTGATAGTAATTCGTGCATTTCCTCTCGGAAAGCACCATTTGGTGAAGTGGAGCAGATGATGAAGATCACAGATGGCCACCGGAACTACTCAGTAATCGAATCACAACCGGGTTGCCAAAAAACTGGGTTGCCAAATCGGGTTGCGATTCGATTACTTTAATATGGTTGCTATTAGCAATTTATGCTCGTTACAATGCGAATGGTGAAATGGAGCTGATGGTGAAATACCAGGAGAACTCCTCAACAATTAACGTCCCTTCATCGGGAAAAGCAATATTTTGTAAAAGGTGATGAGCAAGTTGACATTAGGCTATTGTAACTTAGATACAATATAAACAGACCCACTAAAAAGCGAGAAATAAAAACTTTTTAATAAAAAAAACCGACTTCCAAAAAAAGCACTACAAAGTGAAAATAACTTTAATTGTGGAAGTCGGTGGCCATAAACTAAAATACAGATTCAAAGACACCGACTTCCGAAATTAAAGTTATTTTTCACTTTGTAGTGTTTTTTTTTGGAAGTCGGCTTTTTTATTAAAAAGTTTTTGTGTTATGATTGTTTTAAATTTTAGTGCATGTTACAAGTCAAACTCAAACTCAAAACATTTATTTAAATTATAACATTTACAGGCACTTTTGAATTGTCAAAATTAAATAGTCGGTCAGTTAGTCAGAAAGTTGAAGCTAGTTGCCCGTTCCAAAACGTAGATCTCATGGAGAAGAATGGGCAAGAAACTCCAAGGACATTCTTTTAAATCAAGATATTACAAAATCCTGAACAATGTAAAAAAAAATACATAAATGCAGAAACAATTCTAAATATAAGATTAAAAATAAGCCCTGACAGTTAAAGTTGACCAGTCTCAACCGACGGCGCCCGTTCACGAACATGACGCATGGATCAGCACCATTCAGATCAACCATTTTTAACCGACTTCAAAAAAAAGGAGGAGGTTATCAATTCGTCGCGTATATACATTTTTATTTTTAATGTATGTACACCGATTACTCCGTCAATTGTGGAGCGATTTTGAAAATTATTTTTTCGTTTGAAAGGGTATGTTCTCAAGGTGGTCTAATTGTCACTAAGCCAGAATTTGATGAAGAAATCCCATGGAAATCGAGGGAAACCCTTAAATTTTATAGGTACACTTGTAACAATTTGGGTATTTTTTATAGTAACTTGTGAGTTTGCTCTCGAAAAGCATCATTTGGTGAAGTTGAACTGATGATGAAGACCACAGATGGCCATCGGAACTACTCAATAATAAGTATTTCACGGCTTGCGATTCGATTATTTTAATATGATTGCTAAACAATTTATGGTCGTTACAAGGCATATGGTGAAGTGGAGCTGAGAGCTGACTTCACCATCAGCTCCAGTTCTCCTGTTTCTTACTAGGAGAACTCCTCAACAATTAACATACCTGCATCGAGAAAACAATATTTTGTAAAAGGTAATGAGCAGTTGACATTAGGCTATTGTAAATTAGATTTACAAACTGACCCACTGTAAAGTAAAAAAAAAACACTTTTTACAAAAAAAAAACACTAGAAAGTGAAAAATAACTTTAATTTCGGAACGTGTTTATTTAGGGTTTTTTGGAAGTCGGTTGTTTTTTAAATCTGTAATATCTTCTAAAATAATATTTTAAATTACATGCTGTAAAAGGCCATATTGATTTCTATTAAATGCACAATGTATTTAAGGTACTTACTTGGATAAGGATTAATTCTGTATTGCTTTAAATCGCTTCGTAAATAAGCTATTATTTCTAGTAAAAACTAAAGGATAAAAATGGCTATTGTGGGTTATCCCTAAGAGATAGACATATACCATCTGAGCGTTTTTGTAGTCCTTTTTAAGGTGTACAATACTGTAGTACATTATTTTGATCATAATCTCGTAGAGTTCAGCCAGTGTTTGCAATGTAAGCGCAAAAAAAGTGTTTATTTACGACTTCACATTAGAAACCTCTAAAATTATCAGTGTTAATCTACTATATTATGCATGTATTATACATATAAACCTTACTCTTGAATCACTCTATCTATTAAAAAAACCGCATCAAAATCCGTTTGCGGAATTTTAAAGATCTAAGCATACATAGGGACAGACAGCAGAAAGCGATTTTGTTTTATACTATGTAGTGCCTACGTATGTTACGTAGTACACATATTGTTAATTATTGTGATTAAATGAATAATTGAATCAAGGATTTTGTTACCTTAGTCACTACACTAATGCATCGAAAACAGCTTAGTTAATATTTATAAAAGAAATCTAATTATGTTACAATAGTAAAAATCGTTCAAAAGTTCAAACCCGTACATGTTGCTTAGGCTTTTTCGATGTGTGTATTTCCACCAGTATGCATTTAGCTTTGTTATTCAATTCTACAAAATAGTAAAATTAACTTCCTCTTCCTTCCATGCCTTCTGATTTATGTCTTTTGAATCTGCAATACACGAGTATACAGCTCGTGGGCGTGGGATCACTAACATGCAAAGTATCTGCGAACAAGCACTAATTTTATATCATTTAAGTAGAACATATAAAAAATCTTCGACACATGTATCATGAAAGATCAAAAAGAACATTATGATTTTATTTCTTTTGCTTGAGAAAAAAGCGTCTAGTGCAAAGTTATATGAATTTAAACGAGCATTATCTGCACTTAGCGCGAACTTCCCAAACTACTTTTAAGTTCAACTTTGATGTTAGTTTAGCACTTCTTACTACTATAATCATTTGTATTACTTTCGAAAGTTTGCACTAATTAGTTTCAATGAACTGACACGGAGTATTGTAGCGATTATTCTATATAGTTAAGTAGTTTTTAGTGGCATTCTCGAATAGAGAAGGCCTGAGTCCCAGCCGTGCAAACATTATAGGCTGATTATGCTAGTGGCAATCTAAACCTTTAAGGAACTTCCTATACAATATTGTAAATAAGTTCGCTTTTTTACTAGAGCTTTATTTTGAAAGATCTTAAACAATGTCACAATCAACAGTATTTAAAGAATGTACCGACAGTTTAAAAAATAAACTTACAAAAACAAAAAGCATACGATGCTTTTTGTTTTCGTAAGTTTATTTATTATTTTTATTTATTTATATTTGTACGGATTCGTACAAAGATCATTCCTCCTAAAAATATAAACCATTTTATTTTTTTACTTTTATATGGCGATGTAAACTCATCGCCATGTAAAAGTAAAAAAATATTTAATGCCAAAAAGCAATTAAAAATACTTTTAAAAAAAGTAACAAATAACCAATGGACACGGGCACCTTAAAAGTTAAAAGTGCCGTTTGGGATGCGTCTTGGGAAAGACCGTTTTGTGCCATTGTAGTGAAAGGATTAGTCACCTAAACTGTGCGTTACCGAGTGCTAGATGTCCAGGGTGCGCGGGTCGTTTGGGGAATTGGGTACCGATTTTTACCGTCACTCGGGCAGGCTCCTTTCTTGCACCCCATATAAAATTCAGTCGTGCCAGTGACACGAAGAGAAGATGGGCACCTTAAACGCCTTCCAATTTGGCGCACCTGGTGTGACACTCGCTCTGACTAATGGTAGGTAAAGAAATTTTAATCAAAAATATTGACGGAGGCATAATTCAGGTAACACAGTTAATAAAAAAAAAAATGGCTCTTATTTGAATCACATGCATATTCCCTATTTTCGATATTGTACCCATATTATCTCGTTGCGAACTTGCGCCCAACACGGGGCAGAAGTCTGGCACCTAACATGAGACAGAAGACTGGCGCCCAGCATGGGACAGAAGACTGGCGCCCAACATGGGCCATAAAACAACATGAATAGAGATAGTGGCGCAAAACGTGGGACAGGATGGTGGCGTCCAAGTTCGCCAATTAGCCTAATTGATTACTCGCACAAATTACATCGGCAAATTTTGCGGACTCCACATGTATCTGAAGAAAAGGAACAAAATGAAATCACACAGGAAAGGCATAGTTTGTGAGGAATGCACAAGTGGCTGAGACGCCGAGTGTGTGCCAGTGAGGCAGTGAGGCAGGGGATAAGAATGCTAAGTTGCGCTGAGTCAGCGAAGACGACGCTAACATACCAACGACACAACTCAGCCTCTTTATGGTGCATGAACCGTATGTAAGGTACATACGTTAATTAGGGTTTATTTACATGACTGAAATACTATAAAGACTGTAAAGTAACCGGAAGTTGATATATCAATTACATTAACAGACTCAAATCGCAGATATACGTGATGGAGAGGAAACTCTACATTACAAATCATTTTCTAAAATTCGGTATTTTGGTAATACATAAATAACGCACTTTTTATACATAAAATATGTATTTTTTATGATTTCTTTTTTCAGTCTAAGCTTGGATCCTGTAATTAATTTTATGATTACTTTTCGACCCAGATATAATACATTTTGTACATTAGCCAATGTCATAAGACCGCTGAGTAAACTTGATTTTTCAAATCTATGACAAATATTGAGATGAGTTGAACACCTCGTTATCTAAGCAGATATTACATTGAAGCGCTGTTATACGTGTAATCAGTTGAGTTATAAAAATATATACAGGGTGTAATTTATACCCTGTATTTATCGCTAAGCATTAAACATAACAGCTGGTATAGAGTCACTATACATAGTTTCAACTCAAAATAAAATACTCTAAGAATTGATACCAAATTTTCGGTTTCATTGGTTTCTTAAATTCAAATCATAACAAACGTGTCACCGCACTACGTAGGTCAATAACTTTTTAAGTTACTTGCTAATATCACGATAAATCTCTTCCGTAACTCTGCGCGCCTAGTACCGTAGACTACTGCGCAGGCGCGAGGCGGTGTTCTTTGTCGGCGCCAACTGACGGAATATTCCGCCGCCACCGCCGCGCGCGCGCGCAATAAGCCATACCTACTTTACCGTGATGTAAAAATTAATGTGTAATTCTAATTATTGATTTACAGTTTACTCGTTATTAAGCTAGAAATTGCACGTAAAAACTGGAATAACAAAACTTACGTAAACAATCGAAACAAAGTTTAGGTAGGTACCTAGGTTAACTAGTTTCATCCCTTATTATTACTTTATACCGAGTAAACAGTAAAATCTTAAAGCTTTGCTTAATTTAGTAAATTGACTTACATTTTTAAAGATGGGGTTCGATGTGGTGACCTTGGTATTGTATGCACAAGGCCGCTCACTTGTTCATGGACACACATTACGTAGCATGTCTGGTGTTATTGACCTGAAAGCGGCCTCAATCCGCACTTTAATTTGTATCACACTGCACTGCGTACACTACACACGCACATGGGTGCTGACCGTCGTTGCGCAGCGCTCGCCATAGGTACCTGATTACCTATGGTTAGAGGCACCAAGCCGATGTACCATCCGAGATCAAACTAAAACATGCTGACGAAGGCATCTATCGACGCTCAGCATCTGGTCTACCCTCAATAAAACGGCGACGGTACAGTTCTCGGGCAGCTCGCAAATTACTGATGCGCATAATTATCATAGGGATAAAAACGAGTGTACTAGACGCAGGACAGACGTCGACTGACGGCGACGAGCAAAGCAATAACAATAATGCCCAAAATGAAACTCCTATTCCCTGCTATCCTGGTACCTAAATATTATTTCGTTAAATTTGATACCTATAGGGTAGCTGTCCCTATTAGTGTCCACTACTGTTAAAAATATTATTCAAGATTATTTTACATACTAATAATAATTTCAACTAAACTCCATTAAACTTTTAAGTAAATCTAACACAACCGAGCAAACTAATTACGAATTCAAAATTGAAAAATCATTCATTTTTTTTCGGTGGGAAAATCATCAATGACTTAGCTGCCGCCCTGGGTGGGGCGGAAAGCTGAAGGAAGTGTTAGACTCTTACTGACTAAATACCACCCTGTTCCTTCAGTTGCCCTTGCATTCCGGGTTATCTCGTTAGAATATTCCCGCAATCCCGGAAATTCCCAAAACTCAGGAAAATCATTCATTTCAATCAATTAAAGATCATAATATGGGTTCGCGTTATCTCGTTATAAGTCTGAAATAAAAATTGTATTTACCAGGAGTAATTGAAACTACACGGACTGCAATTGGTTCACGTACCTTAAAACCCTAAGTCATTAGGTTTACACACACATCGATGTTACATTGTGTGTGTAGCGACGTAATCAGGGTTCTGTGAGCAAACGATATTCAATTCGGAAATAACAATTCCTGTTACTCATGCGCTTCTAGTACTTTTATTAATTTCTTTCGACAGTTACATGCAATTTTGCGACATTTTTTTATTTGAATTATAATAACAAAGACTAAACGTGCTCAAACTAATAAAACCTATGTACCACTCAAACAGCACCGACAGACCGTGAACTCCGATAATTCTTTCGGTTAGTCCTACACACAAAAAATATGCGTGCGTGGTATTATTTTGTAATAAAAAAAAACGATTAACTTGTTGCTAATAGTTTACGTCTTATTTAGTAAAAAAATAACCTTATTTTAAAAATTATGAACGGAACCCACTGTGATTTTATTTGTACTAGGAGAAGAATAAGTTGCGAAGAGGTGAATTGAAATGATGTTTTGGGTTCAGTTGGACAAAAAAATGGTTTCTAAATCCTTTTCCTATTCTAAGTACTAATGGCAAATAATAATGATTGTTTATTTAAGCAATTAATTCCCGGTAGCATGCACGTAAGGATTCGATTTTTATGATCAATTCAATGGTTGTACAAGCTGTCGATTTTTCGAAAAAATCGTTTTAATGCGATCTTCAAGCAAATCGATTCAATAGTAACGTGAATCGAATCTCTTGGATCGTATGTGTAAATAAAGGCTCTTAATAGTTCAAGTTCATATTTGCCCAAAGCATTGTGCTGACAATCATAAACAGCGAATAGGTAGGTTTATCTATTTCAAACAAGATCAATTACATAAGTATGCCGACACTTTTTAACTTGTCCGAATATTGAAACATATTAATCATCCATCTGAATTAAAGTCATTGAATTACGCCGGAAAGGTTATCAAATATTATTGACGTACCTACCTGACTGGCAACTGTAAATATGTCACAAAATAGAGGTGGTTAAATGTTGTTTAAAATTTTTTAATTACGATTTTTGAATGAATTTTTAGAAGATCGATGTAAGAAGAGCACGAGATTCGATCTGTGAATCGAATGAAAAATCGATTTAAAGCAAAAAATCGTTCATCTTTATGGCCAACAAAATAAAAGGTTAGAAATAATGTTAGGAAATTTACAGGAATATTGTTTTTGAATTAGGTATTTACTGTGTTGTAGGTATGATGGAAAGGTGGGTGGCGGGTGGAAGATTACTACGAGGTAGATAATAATTATCTACAAAGTAATCTTCTACAAAAGGACAACTACGTAAAAAACCAACAAGTGTGTAAATGATACGTGACAATTCAAGCAGGTATCTAAATATTTCGTTAACTTTTGATACCTAGACCAATTAATTGTATTGTAGGTAGCTAGTTCACAAACATAATCAAAGTTTAGGAAAAGTCAGTACTTAATAATATTTTGTGAATAAAAAATAAACATGCGGAACCGTTTATTCAGAAATACCAGGAGTAGGAGGTTTATCTTTACTTACAAATAGGTCGGTGACACCGATCAGCTGTTTTAGTGCTAGTGATGTGTTTATTTCAATTTGAAAAGTTCGGTTTCTGGTATCAATGTATTAAAAAATCTCATAACTTCCGAACATGTAGCGGTAGGATTAAAAAACCCTTCCTATGTCGTTTGATATCATCCAAAGAAGCCGGGCCTTCTCTATATATATAGCCTTTTCGTTACACGTTGTATATACCTATGTTGAATAACTTTATAAAATGATGTAATGAAAACTGGCCAATACAAATCTAACCTACTTTGTTCGGGCGTTCGCCATTGTTCTTTTTGTTCTTCTTTAATTATTTGTGGTAATTTATTATACATTTTAATTTAATTGACATACTAGTGTATTTGTTGAGTGCATTTTAACTTAGAGCTTGGTAAGTTCACGAACATGTCACGTGGATCAGCACCATTTAGCTCAACTATTTTGTAGGGAACCGAATGATCCAACTCAACAGTGCCATCAGTTCCATGCCACCGAACATTTATAGGCTGATTATGCTATACACAAAAATGACATGGAGTCGAACGTAGAAACTCCTCCTTTTTTGAAATCAGATAAAAATTAGACAACCCTACATCCTCTCAATGCTCCAATAATAATTATTGATCAGCGTCTTTAGGTATCAGTGTACGGATCAATATCTATACTTGCACCACAGTGTACTAGCAGTCTAGCAGACCCAGATTTGTGTTAACGTTACAGTGGCAGGGTGTACCGTGTGAGACAACCCTGTCGGTACTGTACTGATAGATGTTACAACTCGAAGGCTATGCTGCTTGATAGGGCTGTGTGTCTACTCCTCGCAGTAACATGGCAGGATCATGTCACCTAGTGTTGAGACACTAGGTGATAATCTGCACCGTACTTAGTGTAGGTACAGTTCAGCTCATGCAGCAAGATTATGGGCATTTATAATGTATTCAAAGTCTTGGTTGATAATTAAAAGCGTGCTGTGTACCCGTAAAATAATTGATCAAAATATGGATGAGTCCGATGATGTTGGTGTTCAGAACTTCAAGGAACATAATTAAAAGTTGATGCTGACAGTCAGTAGGGCTGTACTTGTAACAACACTCGCTGCCAGTTCACTAGTCTCGATTAATTTATGGCAAAAACCACCTTCACATTGCATTGTTGTAATCCCAATTCTTTTATACCTAATTTTTAAACAATTAAAGTGCAGTCGCACGGATCTTCTAATATATAAAATTCTCGTATCACAGTGTTAGTTACCATACTCCTCCGAAATGGCTGGACCGATTTGTATGAAATTTTTTGTGCACATCGGGTAGGTCTGAGAATCGGCTAACATCTATTTTTCTTACTCCTATTTTTTTTTTTTTGTAAAACGACGTTTGCGGGGTCATATAGTATTAATATAAAATATTCGGCATCGATATAACAACGTAATAGTTTGTATCGTCGCCACCCCTCAATCAACCATTCATTACGCAGGGGGACGGCTGGACCTAAACGCAAGTATGTGATAGACTACAGTAAACACAATCAGAAAAATATATGATATTCTTCAGGATATATGCTAGTTAAATGTGTGTTGAAAAAACATAAACAAATCATGAACATACCTTTGAAACTTTCTTTTTACAATAAAAACCATACTAATATATACAGAATCATTTTGATTTATTGTAAGATTATTCTACAAACAACATACTAAAGCACTGTGTTTTAATTTTGTAAATAGATAATTTCTTCATATTTTTCAATAAATTACCAGCGTTGTGTCATCGCGCTTCTCTTTCTTTTCTATGCAGTTCGACAGTGACCGCGCTTTAGGTTATGTAGGCCCCTTATGAAGTAGCGCTGTGTCCGATACACGTGCGTATGTATTGTGACTATGTAATAATAAATGGTTGATACATGAGGAGTGTCTTAGTAAGTAAACAAGAACAATGCACCCATTACGATAGATAATGAGTTAGTGAGATAATGAATGATTTATCTTTATCTGCGACCGCGCCCCACCCCGGCGCCGGCGCCACCTCTGTACCAATTATTCCTATGTGGACAAGCATATAAATGGATCGTAATCACATACTTATAACTGAATGTGATCATAATAATAGATAGATGGAGATAAATAGATCAATAGAGACAGGCAAAGGTCAATACTGCTAAAGGTTCCAAAGGTCAGTTTTGCTAAACATAGATTCCCTTTTTCTTGTTATATTATTATCTAGACAAACTTATTTTCTTTTAAATAATATTTATATATTGCTAGATTCTGCCCGCAACTTCGTCCGCGTGAAATTTACCCTCCCCCCATTCACCCTCTTATGGGTGGAATTTAGAAAAACCTTTTAGTGGATACACACTTTTCACAAAGAACATATCCTCCAAATTTCATGTCTCTAGGACCTGCAGTTTAGGCTGTGCGTTGATATATCAGTCAGAACTTTGGATTTTATATACAGTAGATAATAATGACCAGTCTCCTATACTTTCTTATCATTATGTTACATTATCATTGTAGTAGCACTTGTAGCGGTCTACGAGCACGTCGTATCTATCATTCTGCTATACCCAGCTAATGATCATTTGCCGTAGCACCTGTAGCGTCTACGAGAGTCCAGTGCGCTTTGTTGCGACATGACCTACGATCGACAACGCAGTAGACACGCCGTAGCGCGGTAGCTGTTAAAGATACAAGTTATTAGGTAATGGCGTGTGATTTGGGAAGCTCGCGGTGACAGGCCAGTCTATTCCCCCGACATCCAATTACGGCTCGTAAGTGATTGTTATGGTCGCGGGCGCGGAGTACATTGCGCCGTCAATACTCTTGTCACGGCTGTGGAGCACAATTGTATCGTTAACTGTTATTTATTTACGCAAACGTCATCACTTTGCAGCGCTTCGACGTTCCTGTTGCACTGTGACATCGTTATTGCGGCGATTAACTGTTGAACTTTATGTTGTAGTTAAATAAATTGGAGCTCGATAGTGGCAGTTACTCACACGTGGTATCAAAACACTAAGAATATATAAATATCTGATTAATGCGATGCTACGTAAAGAGCTTTAGATATTGTAAGTCCAAGTTTTAACTCACAATAGGTAGTGTGTAAATCACGAAAAATTCAGGAAAATTCCAATTGTCCCGTCGCATGTGAGAGCATACCCACAGTAATCGAGCTCGTCGTGAGAGCTCAGCTCCGCCTGGCGCGGCGCCACAGACTGATGACATGGAGGCAGGACGTTGAAGTCCCAGCAATTTTCACATTTCAATAACTCCATGTTTTGCTTTCGTCTAGCAAACAAACTTGCACCCACTTTGACTCTATAAAGTCTTAACTTAGCATTTTCACTGAACTCATCTGATATGCAAATACCTTTTATATTTAGCTCTAAATCTGGCTAGCTACTAAACAAGATTATAACATAGAGAACAACACGAAGTTACAGTTTGATACATAACTTAGTAAGGTAGCTGTAATAACATGTACTACCATGTACTTTGTAAATAATTTTGCAAATAATTTGCTAAGGTTATAAGATCTTTACCAAAACAAAGTATTTCTATCAAATAAACGTTTGATTTGATTTAATTTGAATAATCCAAGTAAATCAGTCGGAGCTGGCTCCTGATTGGTTGCTATTATTAGAAGGAAACGCTTCTGTGCAAACCCAAAACAAAATCTATAACTCGCCAAGCGTGTGCTCGGTAGCCCATCCTTATTCAGGGTCGACAATCAACCATAGTGTTTTAATTTAATGATGTCAATAATACTGTTAGAGCCTATTTCTTGAATTTCAATTTTGAGCTTTGTATCAAAAGAGGGAGTCATGACACAGTACTCCAAGCGGCCGTAGCGGTATATTGGGCTGGTAGTGAGTGACATCAAAGGTTTTTTGTCGGCTCGATATTGTGGAGAGTCGGTGAGAGCACTTGTTTTCATAGTCACCGCCAATTCGTTTACAAGGAGCAGTATCTGTTCTAAAAATATAACCTATATTTTCATACTATTGGAAAGCTCTGTTTATGAAATCCCGATTCTTTTGACAAGAGAGGGAATCATACTTTCGCCAAGCAAAAGGTAACCATGTTGGTTTAAACTAAACTTAATTGAACCGAAGTTACTTCAATTCATAAATGTGTACTTAGTGTACTACTGTTCCTGAATCTAATTCGCGGAACATGTCGGTCAGAACATAAAGCACGTATTCATGTCGCCTGGCGTATTTCAAACGGTAAGACCAGTACATGTCTAGAAGATTCTGATACTATAGCTGAACACTTAAAAGTCGAGCAATAAAACCAGATAGCGTTAAATTATATCAGAGCTAACCCTTCAGCGATGAAGGCTCGATTTTGGTGGAGGTCGTTAACAAAGTTTTTCGTTAAGTTTAGATTCCAGTTGATAGTATGAGCACTGTGAGCGGCTCGGCCCCGGAACAAGCGCGGATTTATGGCGACGACGATTTATTGGCTCCGAGCCGACACCCGTCCTCAAGTTATGACGGCTCAACTCCAATAATTACACCATATACTAGATCCGTCCGCGGCGCCGCCACTGAGGAACTGAGAACTTGCAGACGAACAAAAGATTTCCGAATACTAAATTTTTGTTTTGGGTGGAAACTTTATTTTTACCCGACTACTGCGAAGCAAAAAGGAGAGTTATGATTTTGACCGGTATGTATGTACCTATGTATGTTCACCTGTTCTCTCACTAACTTCTAAACTGCTTGTCATAATTTGACAAATGAAGTATCGTTGGAAGCGTCTTGATCGTCCGCTGGTTATAGGTTATGTGACATCACATTTAATTGAATATGGTGCCCTCTAGCGGACAAAAAGTCATGACTTAAAAAAATATATTTGAAATCATCCCATTTTGGGTTTATAATGAAAGAGCTTAATTAGCACATTTCAAACATATATAATATTGTCAGCTGTTGCTTACGGCTTTGCTTGCATACACCTGATAATTAGGAATAATTTCTATAAAATCTCGCCTCAGATTTGAGCCAAACATATTTATGTATGCCTCAGATTTGAGCCAAACATATTTATGTATAAGTTTGGTATATACCAAACTTATAGGTGCCTACAAATAAAACAATAAAACGTAAACAAAAAAAAAATAAGCGGCTCTGTAAATACTTCACTACGAAATTATAACCCCAAAATAATTTAAATAAAAAATAAGTTTAAAAACTAAAACCCGTCTACTGAAAAGGATGAAACAAGAAAGTACCTTCCCGTGGTCGCATGCCGCTGTACTAACATACTTATAAGCCATGGTAAGAAAATGATTATGAGCACCTAGTAAACCAAACATTACATACGATAATACAGTGGTTAACTGAAAATAATCTAAAAATAAATATGGACAAAACGAAAATTATGCACTTTCACCAGAGAACTCAACTGACAAATATAAACGTTAGTTACCAAGGCAAAATAGTACATCCTGTCACAGACACAAAGTTTCTAGGATTTTTTATTGAGAATAAACTGACGTGGAAAACACATTTAGAATATGTCTGCAAAAGAATTAATAAATCCTCATTTGCTCTGTACAAACTCTCAAAAATTGTCAATAAAGAAGCCGTATTAGCTGCTTATCACGGACTTGTGGCACCTGTCCTAAGATATGGTAATATATCTTGGGGCAATTCAGTCGATAAGGAATATGTATTTAAAGCTCAAAAGAAATGCATTAGAGCAATTTGTAATGTAGACAACACTACCAGATGTCAACCCTACTTTATTAGCCTAAAAATTCTGACACTGCCTTCGCTATACATATATGAACTTAACGTTTTTGTGAAATTAAATCCTAATTATTTTAAGACTGCTTTTATAAGCTACTATAGACAATTACGGGACAAAAAAAAATTAGAAATAGATATACCTTATGGGAAAACAGTACTAATCAATAAAAGTGTTGTTTGTATGGCATCATTGATTTACAACAAGTTGCCTGATGATCTCAAAAAGTTACCTCTTCACCAATTCAAGTCGAAGCTGCACAAATTACTAGTAAATAAATGTTATTATACTGTTAAGGAATACTTAGAAGATAAAGATATAAATATATACCTATAGAAGAGAAAATTGAAATTGAATAACATGAGAATAAAAATAATGTGACATGCAATAATAATTTTATGTAACACTAGCTTCTGCCCGCGACTTCGTCCGCGATAATTTTTTTTGTTTCCCCGACTCACCCCCTCGCAACGTGTCGCCGGCCTTTTTTTTTTTGTGGATGGGAAATCATCAAATGACCC
This sequence comes from Globia sparganii, assembly GCA_949316385.1. NCBI lineage: Eukaryota > Metazoa > Arthropoda > Insecta > Lepidoptera > Noctuidae > Globia > Globia sparganii. The sequence goes on along the minus strand of OX438660.1, from coordinate 25,067,681 downwards.
CTCCCGCTCTGGGTGGAGCAGAAGGGAGTGTCAGACTCTTACTGACTAAAACCCACCCGTGTTCCTTCCTTAGCCCTTTGTGTTCCGGGGTAGCGGTAACCCTTTCGGACAATCCCGCTGCCCCGGCAGGACGTGTCGCCGGCCTGCGCTATTACTTCGTTTTCGCTTGGCGAAAACTTCAGACTTTTTTTCTTTTTGCTCAACTCCTAATAGCCCTAGCATCAAGTTTGATAGAATAAGCTTTCCTCAAGAACTGGGCTATCAAACGCAAAAATATTTTTATATATGCGACCAATACTTCCAGAGATTTAGAGCTTTCAAACCGTGTTTCAAACAAACAAACTCTTCAGCTTTATTATTAGTATTATTTTAAAACTATGATATCTCCTAAGATATACATTGAAATCAAATTATGTCGAGGCAATTTTGTTCAAAATTAAATACATGTGATGAATAACGTATTTATTTGGATAAGGATTAATACCATGTTTATAAAAACACCTTCGCAAATAATGCATTATTTTAGAACAAATTTGGTTAGCATAAAAGAGTTTATAGTGAGCTAACCTTAAAAGATAGACATATGCTGTCGCGGACTTTTTTTTAAAGCTTTTAAAGGGAAACAATTCTGTCATACATAATTTTTGCGACACTTTAACCGTTTACGCAGCGCACGCAGCGGAAGCTCTCAATAGGAAAAAAATCCCCCGATTTTGAAACATTCTTCATTGGTGCTCCGCTCCTATTGGTTTTAGCGTGATGATATATAACCTATAGCCTTCCTCGATGAATGGGCTATCTAACACTGAAAGAGTTTTTCAAATCGGACCAGCAGTTCCTGAGATTAGCGCGTTCAAACAAACAAACAAACTCTTCAGCTTTATAATATTATAAGTATAGATTTATCTAATTCTGTTTTAATTATGACCAATATTTTTAATTTTATTTTTATTTGATTGTTAAATCTATGACATGAATTATAATCTATCTGACAATTTGAATTTTTAATCCTTTGACATTTGTAGTACTTATTCTGAATTTAGTTTGTTAGTATTTTTAATTTTAATTGAATGTAATCATTTTTGTAATGTTATTTTAATAATTATATATTTAGATTATCGACAACATAAATATTTGCACATCTCATTAGGTAATGATACAGCTATTTTTATTTGTAACATCTGTTTAACCCACCTGTATTATGCAAATAAATAATTTGATTTGATTTTTGATTTGATTTGAGCGCGGCGAGCATAAGCGATGTATCTCTTGTTGTAATCAGCTAGCTAAATAATAATATTTTTATGTACGGCCAATCATCTGGAGTCCCAATAATAATTATTCGTAGTTCAGCTGGCAAGTAAGTCAGCTCTCTCGCGGTTTGAGATCTATTGAACAGATACATGTGCAGTGTGTACATATACCGTGCCGTCCTTCGGGCATTCCCGGCAGTGTCGTCCGTTCCGACCGGGCAGGCCGGCGCACAGTGGTCTGAAATTCGAGCTCCATACTCATAGAAACTTAAAGTCAGGAATTTAAAAAAAAAAAATTGTCATGTCTCTGGTATACCTCCCTATACGTGATATTAACGTATGGATGGTAGTAGTAGCTCCACGCCTGAGAAAAAAAAGTTTTGTGTTTTTTTTGTATGGGAGAAAACACATAAAGTGCATTTTTTTTAAATTGAATGGAACTGAAGGGCTGGTGCTCACACGAGTTATTGTATCATACCCGGCGATCAAGATGACATCAAATTCATGCACCTTTGGATGCCGCTTTGCGCGTAGCAAAGTTTTGAAATTTTGAATTTTCGATATGTGATTTTTCAAATCTTTTACGTGTTTAAATGAAGTTGCCGATCGATTTACTTATAATATCGTTAGTTTATAGCCTACTAATGACATTTATGATGAGAATAATTAAAGACGATATTGATTAAATACTTTATTTTTTACAAAATTGCATTCCAAGAACTAAGTAACATATTCGTTAATCACCATGATTATGGTTGAGTTATAATTAGATACTAATGTTTAGTACACTTTTTATTTCTAACACACTTAACCTATTTTACAATTTAACACTAATATAATATATAATTATGTATACATATATATATATGTTATATGCAAGTGTATAATAGAAAAAGGAAAAAAAAAACAAAAACATCGAAAAATTCGTCCGCATCGCTGTCAATGGGACATACTCATACTAATGACATGAGCATTAACCTCTATAGTACACATAAAAACTACTGCTAACAGAGATTATCTTCGCCCTCATCCGAGTCCTCTAAATCTGAGTCCATCATTGACGCACTAACATCGACAAATTCAACGTTCTCTTTGTCTACACCTGAATCGTCACTAATTAGGAGACGTCTCATATCATCCGTGACAGCTGTTTTTATGGTCTTTCTCAGTACAGGTCTTATGCTGGACAGATAGGGATCTGATGATACAAGGAGACCATTGAAAATGTCTTCGTTTGTCGCTTTACGACAAAATTTGAGTGAATGGTGTTCTCGGATTTTTTTGAAGTCTTTGTTTCTGGCTTCCGTTGCCTCTTCAGATAATTTGCCAATGGGCATAATATTGAAGTGTTTGATAACTTCAGCACCATGTAGTAGAAGTTTGTGGACACTCGAAGGCATGTAATACCAGCCATAGAGCTCCACATACATTTCTGCAGTAAGGCGTGCAAAGTCTGCAAACGCGTCAATATTTATAGGTTCCCCACTGGCTATAACACCCAAAAGTGTTGAAAATCTTTGGATCAAGCGGGAATCCAATCCTGTGATAGCTGCAGTTTTTGCAGGATCACTAAAAAATTTCCTAGCTGTATTCCCATCATTTGTAGTTCCCGAACCTGAAACAAAACAAAAATACTTTTTGACTTAGTGCAGAAAGGTAAATGAATCATTTTACTTGAAAAAAAAAAATCTAGATTTGAAAGTTATAACTGTTATTTTATCCCACCTTGTTTGACAATGTCTACTAGGAGGCCCATTTCATCACGGAACTTCTGCTGTATGATTTGTTTTCTACTCTTCAAGGACTCTTTACTGCTTGCATCTCTGGCTTGCCATGTCTTAATGTCCAGTCTATATGAAATATGGAGTAGGCACTCCATACACCTGATCCAAGCATGAAGAGTAGACAAACCATACTGATATATTTCTGTTGAAACCGGTTTTCTGGAAAGAAAGTGGTTAAATTAATCAGAAGAATTTAATTATATTGCAGTACAGTGACATTAATTTATTAAAGTATTGAAAACTCACTCTGAGATCTTCTCTAGGTTATTCATTTCTGAAGGAGTAGCTTTACATATATCACAAGTCTTCGATGAGGTATTTGATAGGTGTGAAGTGATTTTGCCATCAATCATGGTCATGAGCATCGAGTGCTTAACAGCATGACTTCCCATGGTAGAAGGCTGCAGTGCTGCAATCTCAGCCTTAATCAGAGCCTCTTCTTCCACGATGTTCAACTTGTTTTCGTTTGAAAACTTAAAATTGATTGGTCTGCAGAACATTGTGGAACATGCCTTTGGATTCTCCCATACCTTTTTTACGCCACAAACTAAGCGCAGAGGCACATAAAAATACTAGAATCGTCTTCGTCTGCCATAGTTTGCTTATACAAACTTTGCCCTGAAGCACCATCAAAGCCCCACTTGCATATAAGTGTCAACTCTTTGCCATCCAGGGAAGATTCCACACGTAGGAATTTTCCAAGCCTAGGCACAGTTTTGTCCAAAATTGCTTGGAGCTTTACTTTTACCTCTTTTTCCGTGATGTCTATGGTATCTTTTGGGGGGTAACAGTCCTTCTTCGCCTCAAGGATGGCTATACTGCCATGAAGGATACAGTGGTATTCCTTCTTCTTTTGCACAAGATCTTAATGTTATATACTGCCACTTCGAAAGCTTCAATGAGGTCAAAATACCTAAAGCTTTATCAGCGGAATATATAGGCACAGTTTTCTTTGGCTTTAAAAATTCCTTTATCTTTGTAGCCTCTTCGGGATGCTCAGAGACCAATTTAATTATATCTGCTACATTCTTGTTTTGTGCTTTTAAACCAGTTGCATGAGCAAGGCTTTCAGTGCTATGCGTTAGGAGTTCTTCCACTCTCCTTCTCTTCTGTAGCAGGCTTAGCACCTCGAATGGTTTTCTCGGACTCACAACTGATGTTGATGTTCCAACACTGCATGTCTCCGGTCTGTACGATGTTGATGCACCCTCATTTACATCAAAGTGAGAACTGGAACATGGTTGCTGCTCTACTGACACTAAAGAAGTGGTCATCTTTTCACTCACGACCTCAGGCCATTTTATGTTCTGTTGCAGCCATGTCTCAAACTTTTTTATGAATGTACGTCTCGTGCGATTACATGAGATCCATTTGTTCCTCAACGAACACACATAAGTCTGACAGAATTGTTTCAATTCCTTCTTTTCATTTTCTGACAAATCAACAGTATTCTCAAAAACTTCAAATAACACACTAGGCTGTGAGAAACAACTATTGTTTGCCACAAACATGAAAATGTCTAAATTGGTACCAAAACCCTCCATCATAAAACAATAACAAATAGAACGTAATAAGTTCGCGCGAACAAGTGCTGAGAGCTACTAATAAAATTAAGCTCAAACGTCCTATTTTTATACAACTACCCTCATCAACGTTCGCTATTCTCTAATTAGTTACCTATATTACAGACAATTAATTTTATTGTGACTAGGGCCCCATTTGACACCACTAGAGCTTAACTGTTAATGCCCATGTCATTAGTATCTAATTATAACTCAACGGTGATTAACAAATGAGTTACTTAGTTCTTGGAATGCAATTTTGTAAAAAATAAAGTATTTAATCAATATCGTCTTTAATTATTCTCATCATAAATGTCATTAGTAGGCTATAAACTAACGATGTTATAAGTAAATCGATCGGCAACTTCATTTAAACACGTAAAAGATTTGAAAAATCACATATCGAAAATTCAAGATTTCAAAACTTTGCTACGCGCAAAGCGGCATCCAAAGGTGCATAAATTTGATGTCATCTTAATCGCCGGGTATGGTACAATAACTCGTGTGAGCACCAGCCCTTCAGTTCCATTCAATTTTAAAAAAATGTACTTTAAGTGTTTTCTCCCATACAAAAAAAACACAAAACTTTTTTTTCTCAGGCGTGGAGCTACTACTACCATCCATACGTTAATATCACGTATAGGGAGGTATAGCAGACACATGACAATTTTTTTTTTTTTAATTCCTTACTTTAAGTTCCTATGAGTATGGAGCTCGAATTTCAGACCACTGTGCGGCCGGTCTGTGCACGCACCTAAATTATACGTCCTTCTAACCCGCAAAGAGTTTTACGGGTCCGGAAACCGAGTTTATTATGCTTTAAACTTTAAACAATTCATCCATTTGGGAAAATCCACGAAAATAACATAATTTAAGCAAAGGCAGAATAGTAAGCATTTCTAGCTTTCTGTATAAGATTGATTTGAATGATTTTAACGAGAACCCAATTCGGGCATGGCAAGAGGGCGCCATGTCGAGCTATCGCCTCCTTCAAGGACAAACAGGTCAGGTGTACTATTTATATTCAAGCGCAGCAAACGCCCCCGCACCTCCCTGGTCCCCAGAAGAGAAGGGGGGCGCCCCTCGCTGCCTCGCTGCCCGCCTGGTACTTAACCCCGACCGGACTGAATATTTTAATGACGCCGTGATGCCCAAGTAACCGACCCTATGCGAATTATAACATTGCACGCCAACGCCCTTATACCAAAGGATAATCGATGAAAGTAATTTAGCGTAAGTATGTTTTCTTTAGAGTTTTTCTTGTAAATAAGAGACATAATACTCCTCTGAGGACCATTAGTACATAACCTGCAGAAACGCGATGAATTTAAACAACGCAGCATTGCACTTACTTAAGAACAACAATTTATAAAATTAGTTTAACTGTACTTCGTGACTTCATTCCTAAGTTGACTCACCTTGGAGCCCGAACTTAAGTGGTTTTTAAGTTTGTTAGTGTTTTTCATTGCAAATGTGAATTAACAGTTGGAAATCTAGATTTATTTGACATAAAAATAGCATGGTCCGCGAGTTAATCCCTAATTACTTTTCAGAGTGGTGTCGTTATCATTACATGGTATATTGTTCAAATGTTTATGTTTCAAAGGATTACACGTTAAATGGCGTTTCGGAATTAATTACCATCAGCTTGACAGATTGCCGTTTTTGTTCACAACGGTGTCGTCGCAAAAACCGTAATAATCTTAGTCTGTGCGAGTGTAGGCATTGCGGCACGTGCTCATTAGTATACTAATGTGCTTACATGGCCATTTCTCGCCAATAATTGCCTCTTGTCGGAGATGTGGGGGAATTTAATTTTCAACACTTTCAGCCCATGTGCACTTTTATTATGTTGTTTTGCATAGGTTACTTAGAACATATTTTATTCTAGGAACGATTCATTTCCACGAAGTAATCAATGAGCTCTGCTAGCCAGGTCCCCGACGTACCGTGACTTATGAAAAGTGCGTGTCATCGAGACAGCTCGGAGGTTCGATGTTCTAAAGTGAGAACATAAATAATTAAATTTATCTCAATTATTATTGCGGTATACACTAAACTTCATTTCAATTACTTGTCATCTCTTCCAAATTATGTAGATAACTTGAATTGGTATGAGTGTGGGCAGGGAACTCTCGTGCCGAACTCTTCATTGATCAATAGTGGATAGAAGGTTGAGCACTAGACCGGCTCAGCGGCTGCTAGCTGGGAACAAGTCGATCACGAGCGAGTCGCTCCGTTAACATGATGGTCGTGACCGAGACTCATTATTAGTGGCTGCTTTGAATATATATACAAGGATAGGATTGATAAATGGCTGTTTCAATCAATAAGATAGAAAAACTTGGGTTTTACTAGTAAATCTTATGATTAACTAACATGAGTTGGTAAATGTATCTAAAGATTTATAAAAAAAAAAACAGAAAATTATTCGGGTTTTACCACTAGTTTTGTACATGCTAATGCTACCTTTGTTTTGTTTTACCAATGCCGGTTGGTAAATGTTGTTTTTTTTTTGGAATATCTAAAATTAATTAATTAACTAACTTAAACATTGAGGTAACTTATTACCTCAATGCACTTAACTAATTTATTTCAATTACATATCAGTCAAACCTTAATATTTTTAATCATCAATATGATATATTTTTATTTATCATATTTCAATATGATATTAAAATTACCCACGAGTCAGTTATGATCATTAATTTTTTTTTATTTATTAGTAGCTAGAAAACATAATTAAAAAAAAACCTTCGAAACACTTTTTGAATAAGTAGTAAAAAACAAATAACAAGTAGAAAATTATTTTCTCACAAACATAGCGCTTGCGTTGGCTAAACTAACTGAATCAGTATTTTTTATTGTATTATGGAACCTAATCAATAAACAAAAAGGCAATTAATACATTTTATTTTCGGAGGGAAGTGATACGGGTAGCGGGGCTGCAGAGTGCAGCTTGTCCATGAGAACGAGGCGATGCGCCGAACACGTCAAGACATGTCTATTTTTCAACATTTACCTTGTCTCTGAGGTAAAACCTATGATTTACCGAGCGTAAGGTGGTATAAGTTCACAATGAACGATGATCACAGAACAGTTCGGAATTTTACCATTAAAAGTTAGTAAGCCTTAGTTTTTACTAGAAAACCTTTAGATTTTGCTAAGTCCGGGCTTTTACAGTAACAAATAGATACACACTCACATGATTTTCTTTCGACCCTAACCATTGAGTAGTGTAAAGTAATGCAACCTATGTTTGGAGTCCTTCACTGTGTAGAAGCAGGACAGCAAGCTGTATTTTCTGAGGCAATCAGCCCCTGCGGTATGTTCTGAGTCTGACCGGCGTTGTCCTCAAGTTCACATGGTGCCTATTGGCTAGGAGCCTTGAACTGGTTCATGTGTGCGTCACTACATGAGCTAGTCGGCGCTAGTGCCTGCACAGTTCACTGGTGAACGCCGAGCGGGGCCCGGCGCGGGCGGTAAGGTCACAGTTAATGCGCGTGTAATGAGGAGACAGCTCGCGCTACAACTAACTTCATCCTGTATCTAACACTACTGTTCCGGTGTGTTTGTATTTTCCATTAGGAATTTCTGAGAAGAATGGATTTGTACAAATTGTTCCCCTTCTATGACAATAACTGGCGCAATGTGGGTAAGACCTCTGCAGTACCTCTCGGGGAACTACGGCGTGATGCTAACGATACTTCGGTAAAGTTAAAAAAACCTAACTAATCTTTCTTGTCTTAATACTAAGTTAAATAACCTTTATTGGTCTGAACACTTCGAGAAAAAAAAAACAACCAACTTAATAAAAAACACTACAAAGTGAAAAATAACTTTAATCTCGGACCTCGGTGTCGTTGGTTCCACATTTTCGTTTTTTGACACCGACTTCCGAAATTAAAGTTATTTTTCACTTTGTAATATTGTTTTTTTAAGTCAGTTGTTTTTTTGTAAAACACGTATTTATTTTTTAATGCCTACCCCAGACAAAGTCAATTAACACTACTTGATATGTAAATATTATCAGTTATAACATCATCAATCTAAACTAAGTAGAAAAAAATCGTATTATTGAAGCTAACTCAAACACTACCCAAGCAAAGTTAATAAAATATTTGGGATCACCCCTGAGGCATACCTTTTCCATTAAAAACATTACATAGTTATAGGTAAAATTGCAGCCAAGCGGTGCCAAGCTAAGGTTCATTGAAGAATTGAAGACACCGACTAGAAGAGTCATCAAAATTCGCATAGAAATGCCGGAGATGCAGTAGGTATACATTTACGCATATTACTTCGTACATAAGAATAATTACCTAATGTATTATATACTAAAACCTTCCTGAAAGTAATATAACGTTAATGAAAGAAACAGAAAAATTGGTCTATGAGTTTTTGAGAAAATCGTGGACATACAAACATACATACAAACGGGTCGAATACAGAACCTCCTTTTTTGTTTGAAGTCGATCAATAATAAAATAACACAAATTACCTACCAGTTCGTCGTATAGAAACGGCAGAATCAAGTTGAATCAAAGAATCCTTCGACAACAGTACACAGTTGTTCAACAAGACGCGTCGAAGCGGTTCGCTTATGGTCGCGTCTTGTAATCATATTTGAACTGAACTCCAGCGACGCTCCATTACCGGGTCAGGGTCAACGCAACCATGTCACTCCATGAAATAAATCGCGGCAAACAGTCAGTCGCTTTCAGCCGCAGTTCCAACTCAAAGCTTTTAGTAAACGCGTGTATTTGAACGTCGCCCATTAGCCGGGATGAGTACTCATCTGCTTTGTACATGTTTGTGCTCTCTACTCTCTTCATTGTTGGTTCAACGTTCTGATGATGACAAATATGCTCCTGACACGTTGTAATAGTCGAGTGTCGCCTCTTCATGTTTAGAGACGCTAGCTGCTAGTAGGTAAGTGGCGTGTTACATCGTCGTCATCGTTATAATCGCGAGTCTTTGCTGCTCTATAACAAAATGGCGTCATCTGTGCGACTTTATACATGCGCGACCCATTAACTTGTAGTCGCTTATCGCTAGCGGCTACACGTTGATGATAAAATGTGTCGTGTGCTCGTGTTTTACCTGCCTAAAAATATGTAGGTATACTATATTGTAAGATTATTATCGTATGAAAGATGAACGATGAAAGATTAAGCCATACATTGACCTCTTAAAAACTATATACAAAAAATCAAAACTGTTATACAAAAAAAAAACAACTGATTTCCAAAAAAGACACTACAAAGTGAAAAATAACTTTAATTTCGGAAGTCGGTGTCCTTGGGTTTGTATTTTCGTTGTTTGCCACCGACTTCCGAAATCAAAGTTATTATTCACTTTGTAGTGTCTTTTTTGGAAAACTACCGAAGCAAAGTTAATAAAGATGATATGAGACCACCCCTGAGGCATACCCTATCCATTAAAAAAATATTTTTGAAATCGATGTACAATTGCCGCAGATATCGCGTAACAAACATATAAAACTATATAGTCGAATAGAGAAACTCCTCCTTTTTTGAAGTTGGTTAAAAATAGCTCCGCAATATTTAGTTTTATGTTTATAAAACTAAATACTGCTAGACCTTCATTTCAAATCCAAAAAGGGGTTAAACAAGGTGAGCCGCTCTCTCCCAAATTGTTTACGAGCACAGCTTTTTTTTTTTTGTGGATGGGAAATCATCAAATGACCCCTCCCGCTCTGGGTGGAGCAGAAGGGAGTGTCAGACTCTTACTGACTAAGAGGAGATATTTAAGTCATTGGCAGTTTCGTGGAAGACCAAAGGCATTGACGTTGGCAAGAAGAGGTTGACAAATTTCCGATTTGCCGAAGATATCGTCCTTTTTGTCCCCACAGCTCTAGAGCTCCTGACCATGCTCCAAGAGCTGAGCACGGCTAGCTTCAGGGTGGGACTTGCGATGAATCGGTCTAATGACCAACAGCACTAAGCGTCGAGGAGATCGTCGTCGTCGAGGTCGATGGGCAGGAAATAATTTATGTCGATGAGTATATATACTTAGGCCAGTTAATTTCTTTCGAAAACAGGCAGGAAATCCCGAAATCGATCGCCGAATTGAGAACGCCTGGAGAAGCTACTGGTCCATAAAGATGCTACTGAAGGGTGATCTGCCGATCTCCCTGAAGCGCAACCTCATCGACTGTGTATCCTGCCCGTCCTAACCTACGGTACTTAGACCTGGTCACTCACCGAGTCGCAAAAGTTCCGCCTTGGAGTTTGCCTAAGAGCGATAGAACGCAGCATTCTGGGTGTTAAAAGATAGGACAGAGTTCGGAACACCACTCTGCGTTCCAAAACGGGCACACTAGATGTAGAAAAGATGGCTGCATGGCTCAAATGGAATTGGGCGGGTCATATCAGCCGCATGCACGATGACCACTGGGTAAAAGCCTGCACACAATGGGTACCTGAAGGTGGACGGCACCGCCGAGGCTGGCCCAGAAAGAGATCGCGAGACGATCTGGACGCGTACCGCGAGGACTGGTTCGATATGGCGCGGTAAAAGAGTTCCTGGAAAGATTTCGGGTGGCCTTTTCCGAGCAATGGGACAGCAAAGACTATGAAAAATATATATAAAGATTAATAGTTAAGAAGCGGGCGACTACTGAACGGATAATAGAGATGAGTAAAAATAAACACGTTCTGCGCTAACCCCAGATAAAATAAGACAGGAGAATTTGTGATCCCTTTCTGTACAAAGCTGAGCGCTTAAACACTTATGACCCTTTCTTTGATTATCCTATAAAAGCTATGATTAGCAATCATTTAAAATCAGCCTGTGAACGTCGACACTCCCTGTTCTGAAGCGATGTCAGTCGCGCCCTTTCCCCGGTGCGGCGTTGTGAACGCCACTTAGTTGCTCCTGTAGTATTTCCGTGCTAGACGCTTCAATTAGCTGCGATAGTAACCAGTGGATAGTATATAACTTATCGTTACTTGACCTAAGTCTCGCTCGTCTCTTGTTTGCTTCCCGAGTCCATCGGAGTGCGTCACACACTAACATTACCAATGGCTTTCATTTTGACAGTTCAACAACATTCATTGTATTATTTACGTTGTTACAGACAAATCTTTCGAACATATGAAGTAATGGATTAGTAATATCCTTCAAAATGATTGAGATTGCGATTGATAGTGTGTTACGCGATAAGGGTGCGTATTTAAAAGCGCAAGGTGTTTTTTCTAGTAGGTTTTTATATTTATTTCGTAAAAGACGTATATTGCAGTAACTAAGCCTTAAGTCATTTAAGCCCTTTTTAAGTTAGCTTGTAAACTTACAATTAGCATTAGTTAATTTTGTTTTTGTGGCTTGTTTAATATGTTAGTCTAAATGATAAATGATTTTATTTATGTAAGGTTTGAAGAAACACTTTTACATGTCAATCATAAACAAGTATTTAAAAAAAGAGGTTGCTAGCACTTGTACACTATACAGTCAGCGGTGGATATGATATGATGGCACATCGACTGTTGGAAACAGTTTGGCTTGTTAGAGCGTCCTCTGATACCAGAGTGTGACAGTCTCAGTCAGTCAGGTACTCTACAGTCAACTAGAATACCGTTGAGCTACTTTTATGAGTTTTAAGAAAGCATTAAGAATCTCACATAAGTGTTACTTTCTCCTCAGATAGCAAGCCACATATGTTAACAATTGTACACACATGTTATAATAGCGTCGTATGCCGTGTGCGCGATGTTCCTTCGCGATATATCTTATGATAGCGGTGCAGTACTCAACCGACTGCGAACACCTGTTCCCGCCGCGCTAAGTGAACTATGAAAGTATAATGGCACGTAAGAGTAGCCGCCTGTACACTAAGCAACACTAGGGATGCTACACTTACATTCTATAGACTAGGTAACGCGTGGGATGCCACACACGTTGGGTTGCAACATTGTTTCACTCCGCTTTTATGCCGTGTTGAGGAAGATTTTTCAGTGTTAGCACTTACCTGATTTGATACTGTAGTAAAGGTTAGAACAAGTAGTAACAGTTATTTATGAGACTACATTTATTTATTTATTATTATGTATTTATTACCAAACTTACACGCGCACGTTCCTCGGTAGTTATTTTTTGCGTAAGAATGTGGATAGCTATAGGAGAAGACCAAATAAATACCTAAATAAGGAATTTGCGGATGATGATATAATATCTTGAAAGGATTAGGAACGATTTTAATATTCAAGGCAAACATTCGGCATAATATAATTTGCCGTTTAAACATAGACAAGCGTATTGTATAAATACGAACCTTAGAGAGCTCCTCAATCCTGAGTTGGAGACGAGCGCGCGTCACTCTGTCGGTCGACGCTGTAGGCGGAGGCTGCTCCTGGAGCTGCGCTCCAGCTGGCAGAAGCACGGTAATATTATCTATACAGTATTGTGACTCGGTCTCGTTCTAGAAATAATTAACTACAGCCGCGCGGTACGTAAACACGCGATAGGGCTGCCTGCCTACAGTATTTTAATTTCATCAACCTACTTGAGTTTCTTTAGTATTGTGACTGTATAGGTAAATATTACTTATTAAAAAAAAAAGAAAATTCGTTGAGAATGAAATAGGAAGATTTCAATAAAAATACAATAGCGTTTTTTATTAGTAGATTTAATTAAAAAATTATGACGTTAAACACCGACTTCTAAAAAAAACACTACAAAGTGAAAAATAACTTTAATTTCGGAAGTCGGTGTCTTTGGATCTGTATTTTAGTTTATTGCCACCGACTTCCGAAATTAAAGTTATTTTTTACCCGACTACGGCGAAGCAAAAAGGATGGTTACGATTTTGACCGATATGTATGTATATAATATATGTAGCTATGTATGTTCATCTGTTCACTCATAACTTCTAAACTATTTGTCATAATTTGATAAATGAGGTATCGTTGGAAGCGTTTTGCTCCTCTGCTGGTTATAGGCTATGTGACGTTACATTACATGGAATATTGCGCCCTCTAGCGGACATAAAGTCATTACCTAAAAACAATTATTTTTTAATCATGCTGTGATACACAGCTGAAAATATATAATTTGTCAGCTTTTGCTCTCGGCTTTGCTTGCAAACACTCGATAGTTAGGAATAATTTCTATAAAATCACGCCTCAGATTTGAGCCAAATAGTTTGGTATATTACCTAGGTACATGTAAAACAATAAAACCTAAACAAAAAAAAATAAGCGACTGAAAATACTTTATCACGAAGTTATAACCCCAAAATGAAATAATAAAAAATAAGTTTAAATACTAAAACCCGACTACTGAAAAGGATGAAACAAGAAAGTACTTTCCCCTGGTCGCATGCCGCTGTACTGACATACTTATAAGCCATGGCAACATGCGACCACGGGAAGGTACTTTTTTGTTTCATCCTTTTCAGTAGTCGGGTTTTAGTTTTTAAACTTATTTTTCACTTTGTAGTGTTTTTCTTTTTGGAATTCTGTTTTTTTTTTTTGTTATACATTTTTTATTCCTAGCTTTTTAGTAGGTGTGTTTATAATGTATCTAAGTTACAATAGCCTAATGTCAACTTGCTCATCGCCTTTTACAAGATATTGCTTTTCCCGATGCAGGGAAGTTAATTCTTGAGGAGTTCTCCTGGTACCCCACCATCAGCTCTATCAGCTCCATTTCACCATTCGCTTTGTGACAAGCATAAATTGCTTAGTAACCATATTAAAGTAATCGTATCGCAACCCGTGAAATACTTATTATTGAGTAGTTCCGGTGGCCATTCGTGGTCTTCATCATCAGTTCCATTTCACCAAATGGTGCTTTCCAAGAGCAAATGCACGAGTTGCTATGAATATTACCCAAATCGCTATAGATGTGCCTATAATATTTGAAGAATTCCTTCGATTTCTCCAGGAACTCATCATCAGAACTAGATTTTGACAATAATGGGACCAATCTGAAAGTATTTCCTTTTAAATAAAAAAAGAATTTTCCAAATCGGTCTATAATAAACATTAAAAAAAAATACAACCGAATCGAGAACCTCCTCCTTTTTTGAAGTCGGTAAAAAAAAACTTATTGACGAATTAAAGCAACCAAAAACAGCACAATATAGTCTATAATTGCTGTTTGCTATATTAAGTACGTACTTGTACTTAATTCAATGAATATGTTTGTCACAAATCGCACGCTTACTGCTTACAAAACCATCACACCGTCCAGCGTCCGTTCGTCACTAAGGAGCATTCAAGACACTTTGCTTACTAAGTGTAAACCGAACTCGAGGCGCGTAGGTATGGCTCGCTTTCCGACCGTTTGTATGAAGATAGAATACTGTATAGATAATATCACTGTGGCGGCAGAATCTCATATTCTGTTTCAGTAAACCTCGTTATGACACGCTTATAAATAAAGCAGGGATACGAATGATTAATTTATCGAAAAATCATGAAACGAAAAAGTTACAAATTGTAAAATTGAGTTTATTAATAATAATAATAAAATTTATTTCAGAATTACTTCCATAATTTGTTAGTAACAATGTTCTTAGCCTATGTTAGTAATAGCATAATAACAAAACAAAACAATGAAAATATTTCAGGCACTTGCTTTTGCGTGTAGGCCTATACAGTGCGCTATTATTGGAAGCAAATGTTTTATTGCTTAATGTTGGCAACAGATCTGGCAACCCCGTTGCTAGGGACTTGTTGTTGTTGGTTGACTAGCAACGGGGCGGCTTACGTATTTTTACCTTTTTTCGTTATATTGTTTCGTGTGATATTTTTTTTTAGCTATTATACCCATTTGCACCTATTACCTTTATTTTATTTGGTGCTTAACACTTAAGTTTATTTGAAAGTCAAAATCAAAAAAATCAATCAAAATCAAAAGTCATTTATTCAAACTAGGCTGAGAATCGGCACTTTTCGAACGTCTAGCTAGGCCGTATTAACGAGTAAAGTAGACAGCGGCTTCATAAGTTTCTTGTAGATAAATAAGCTTTCTAAATAGCAAATCAGCACAGATTTATGTACATCTTTAATTTATTCTTAGACTAGCGGCCTGTCCCAGCTTCGCACGGGTGGACATTTATTTTTTAAAGATTTTTTTTTTTCTTGCAATTAAAGTAGCCTTTATTAATCAGTGATAATGTAGCATTCATATGGTGAAAGAATTTTTAAAATCGGTCCTTTTTGAGCCAATTCGTTACAAACATACATACAAATCTTTCCTCTTTATAATAATATTAGTATATTAGTATAGATAGTGTAGATAGGCACTCGTATCTTAGTATCTTTCAATAAAGTAGGAAGCTAATCCATAGCGGGTGTCACACTACGGAAGCCAACATAGCTGCCATGTGACAGGAGGAAGTAAAAGCAAACAGGTTCATGTCTACTGCCTCCGACGCACCAGAGAAGTAGATCGACTATTATAGGCAAGTTTAATGGGCACGGCCATATATCTGCATATCACGGTATCAGTCATTAGAACTGTAATTGCTTCACAAGAAATCTTAAGTCTGCGATCATTTTGCTCAAGGATTTTAAACCCTATTTGAAATTCGATGAAGATCCAAGTTAACCAAGTGTATGATTGAACTCATAAGTGCGCAATGTACACTGCTGCTCATCGATTTATGATTGAACTCATAAGTGCGCAATGTACACTGCTGCTCATCGATTTCCGGTGAACTGAACTGATGTTTGGCCGAACTTGGGCTTCACATATGCCCGGCGTATGGATCTATGTTCGAACTTCAACTTAGCGAGAATTAAGATAGGTATTGTATGTATAAGTATTACATCGTTATCCTTAGAGTTTCTTGCCAGTTCTCCGCCATCATTGGAAACCATACACATTGATAAAACCATAACCACAGAGATCAAGTCCACATGATCCCATTAGTATAAGACAGATAAATTAAGACCTTTGTGGATTACAAATATTTATAGTATAGTCCTCTAAATTCTATCTCAGTGGTATCTCTAACGAAATCTGTCAAAGTGATTTACAACCAGAGAGATTACCATTATCGTCACAAATCATCTGGGAGAGATTTAAAAAAATTATACGACGTGAAATTACTTTAACATTCAGTTCAGGACTGGTCAAGTTTTTCATACTTTCTAGGTTACCACACACTCTTACAGCATACGTTATCTTCATCTGATACCAAATAAAGTATGTATTATATTTCACAGCAGCCATCAGCTCACGGCATCTTGTACTTAGGGCATACTGAAAGTTTCTGGATTTCTGATAAATGAGACTAGATCTAACAAAATTAATAGTTAGTTTTATTATTTAATTAATATAAATTATGTGATAATCTCTATGTTTTTTTAATAAAAAAAAAATCATAGAGATTATGACATAATTATAATTTGAGTACAAAGGTACCTACTGCTTACTTCTTAAGAACTTTCTTCAAGCATAAGACCGGTTGTGTAAGATGTTGAAAAGGAGACATAAAATCCGAGTATTCCTGCGAAGATGGGTTGGGAGCCACTTGAGTTCCTTGCGAAGGTGAGTGTTGGGTGGGTTAACCAAACATTAAAGTCTGTCAATGGAAATGCAAAATGTAAGTATGCAGAAAAATGTCAAGAAAATGCAAGGAATGTCAATGAATGCTCAACAGGTATGAATCTAAATAAAATGCAAGTTGCCCGACCCAAACCACGTCTATTCAAACACTAATTAAATTATGTACAAAAATGCATCATCTAGGCTTCGCCGTATGTCAATGCACTCCCAAATGTAGGTCGCGATCAAAGTGCGAATACGCGAGCATACTAACTTATGTCATCAAAAATACATATTACAAAACCATGTACGTACACCGTCCAGTGAGAAAGAAACATGGTCATACTTTCGGAGACCGAAAAAAAAGCGAATGCAGGTTTTGCAAGCGCTCAAGCTTGTTTAATAGCTCCTTAGTAGCATTCACGGGTGGGTAGATGGCACTAATTCGCTTGACACCTCGTAAAATCAGCTCCGTGTTTACATTTAATTTAAAAATATTTAAAGTGTTCTTTTTAGCTTATATGTACAATTATCCTGTGCAGAAACATCCAATATACCAAAGTGAACGTTGTCAAAGTGAACAGTATCTAAAATAAAAAGTGTTTATTTAACAATCAAGAACATAATCAATGAATACTCGAAATTAGCGAAATGAAGTGTAAGTAGTTGTGATCTGACTATATTACGCATAAAAAATTCAGCAAACAGTGTGAATATTCACCACACAAAGTGTCTACGTTAAAAACAAAATCACCAAAAGTGTAACTACGTTGTGGAAAAAAACACTGACACATTAGTCATACCAACCGCTTTGATAAATTTAAATTTCGTTCTTTTGTCTTACTATACTTAATTTCAACACATTGAACTAATGATCTCGTGGCTCGGAGGTTTAGCCATCTACCTAAGAAGAGTGTTTACCTTCGAGAACCAAGTTCAAATCTCGGGTTCGCAGTCTGAGATTTTTTGTGAGATTTAAATGATTTTTAAAGCTTTATAGGCGAAAATAATCATTCAAATACGACCTATAAGAGGGCGACACAATCACATAATAAAATAAAAAAAAAATAAAAAAACTGCTAAAATAATCATGGATTCTCCTAACAATAACGTCACACATCGGAAACAGTACACTGGATCTCTGACTAACCTATCGGTTATGTCGAATACCGATGATAAAACTATATTGGACACCACTATGCTAAGTATACCGGACAGCCTGCTCGACAACTATAACGACGACTTAGTAAATGACCTTAACGAACAAATTAAAACACTTAAAACGCAACTTATGAGCGCTCATCAAGAGATAGAAAACCTCAACAGTGAAAACTTTCGTTTGAAAATAGATTTACAAAAGTCAATAAAGACGGTAGAAACTTGTAAAAAAATTTGCTTAACGCCTGATAGAAAAAGTAGCACACCATCATTATCTCGCCACAAAAAAACCAAACACTACAAAAATTCTAGAGTCCGTGCACAAAATTCCCTCGCTAGAGTTTAGGTAAATTCATGTTTGTGTGCACCGTTCACGCACACACGCGTAAAAATCGAGCGTAGTGATCGCTTATACAGTTTTGATCCTATAAATGATATTTTTTTATTCATATGTATGGTTAAGAAATAAAAGTTGGAATGTTTGTCTAGTATAGTATTCGTGTAGTATAATTACCACAATTTACACAAAAATGGTACAGAGGCCAGCACATCAAGCTACCCCAATCTGTCAGATTTTCCCAATTGAATATGAACCTTATTCCTTTGTGCTAACGTTGAAAATCTATTAAAGAAATTTTGACAGATTGGGGTAGGTTGACCTGCTGGCGTCTGTACAATTTGGTGTTATATGCATTTAGGTACCTACATATTTTAGACATTCAATAACATTGAGGCACGGTAATATTATTACAGTGTTGTGACTCGGTCCTGTTTTAGAAATAATTACTTACAGCCGCGCGGTACGTAAACACGCGATAGGGCTGCCCGCCTACAGTATTTTAATTTCATCAACCTACTTGAGTTTATTTCTAGTTTTGTGATTGTATAGGTAAATATTTTATTTTTAATTAAAAAAATGAAGTTCGTTATGAATGAAATACGAAGAGTTCAATAAAAAAACATTTTGTATTTTTTTATTAGTAGATTTAATAAATAAAAAAAATTATTCAACAGCAAACAACATATCACCAGTAATTACTGTCTTTTCAGAAATTGCATTGTCATCGATTTTCAATGTACTCGTAAGTACTTCTATGCACTTCTAGCGCTGATCAAACGTAAAAGTTTACAAGTTCTAGAGACGAAGCCGTAGTTTTTTTTTTGATGATGCGATTCTTTCTTTCAACCCATTATCTAAAACAAATTTCTGTATTAATACCAGTAACTTATAGGCAGTGTTGGGCTCAATAACTAAAACACTCCATCAATTGATTAGTCAAACCAAAGCATTAAAGAACCATTAAAAAAAATATATGTGTGGTCGGGGGACCTCCGTCAGGAACAAGGTTCCTTCTCACGTATAATTTAAAACAAAAATTTCACAGCAGAATTTTGGATTTACATTTTGACCCCACATCGCCTATAACACCCTCGAAAACTATGAAAACGATACCCATGATGAAAAATTTGAGAATTTTCGCAGCCGCCATTTTGGATTTACAACGTCACTATCTGCTTTAAAACCCTCGAAAACCATAAAAACGACACTGATGATAAAAAATTTGAAAATTTGCGCAGTCGCCATTTTGGATTTTCAGTTTCACCTCACTATCAACTTAAGCACCCTCGAAAACTATAAAAATGATACCCATGATGAAAAATTTGAAAATTTTCGCAGCCTCCATCTTGGATTTACATTTTAACGTCACTATCGGCTTTAAACCCCTCGAAAATCATGAAAACCACATCAATGACTAAACATTTGATTTTTTTCGCAACCGCCATTTTGGATTCATATGTTGACCTCACTACTGACTTTAGCACCCTCGAAAACTATGAAAATGACACCCATGACGAAAATTTAGAAAATTTTCGTAGCCACCATCTTGGATTTACATTTTGACCTCACCGGCTATCGACTTTAGCACCCTCAAAACTATAAAAATGACAACAGCGCCAGCCGAGTCCAATTATATAGCTAAGAACCATCCAAGTGACACAACACGCGCACACCAGTATATTATATAAATCAAAAGATTTAATGTTCTTCATAAATATACAAAGTACTTACTTAAAATAAAATTAATACTTACCGAATCAAAAGATTTAAATGTTCTTCATAAATATACAAAGTACCTACTTAAAATAAAATTAATACTTACTGGATCAAAATGTGGTAGTCGGCATACAATTTCTGAAAATTATGTTTACGTAGAACGCCCGCGCCTGCGATGCAAAGTGACGCGTCCTCACGCTGGGAAGGCCCGGTCGCTACTAACGGGATCAGTTTTGCGCGGTCGATAATATAGTTCATTTTGCCTTTTGTTTACGAAATGAAGTTATTGTTTATTTGTAAAATAAAATTTAGATTCTATTAAATGGTTAGCTTAAGATTAATAGGTTTTTTTCCTGTGGCAACACTACAGCTAACAGCTGTTTAAAATTTGTTCTTGTAGTTTTAATCTTAAATATTAAATTTCGTTGTTTTTTTAGACCTATTTCCAATTACTCTTCAAGTAAATAGGATAAGAATGTGTATTTTGTGTTAGATTCACCTAAATAGTGCAAATTATGTGTAAATAACTTTCAATGTACACCGGTGACAGTTACCCGGCATAAGTGAATTTGCATTGTCATCTTGTTAACAGGTATATTACTTTAAATTTTATTTGCCATTAGTTTGTTTACGTACTACAATTTTTACCAGCAATTACATTTTTCACTTATAGTACGGCTACTAGATGCCAATGACCTTTGAACGTAAACATAACCTTACTTAGGTTTGGTGACAGAACTCCTTTTAATTACATCTAAATTTCATTTTTCCTTTCAACTAATCATCTTTTCAACTGCTGCCACAACAACCTTCTCTTTTCTCATTTCTTGTCGCTTCCTTACTAGTTCTAATCATGATTATGACTCGCAGCGCCCGTGCTCGCCTCGAAGAGTCCAAACTCAATGAGGCTTTGAGCGCTTTAAAGGCGTCAAAGGAGTCCTGTGACCAACTAATTAAGGAATTAGATGACAATGAAAGGGTGCTCTTTGATGCCCATGAAAAGAATAGAAAGTTAAAAATTGAAATGGCTCAGATATACACTCAATACACTGATGCCATAGAAGAACGGGACAGACTTCAACTTATTGTGGACGGGTTCAGCCAGTGTAGCATAGAGTATGAACAAGCTCTTAGTCACAAACACTTATTACAACAGCAGCTACATGAGGCTCAAAGTCAGATTACACAACTTGAGACTACAAACCATAACATCACCGCCTCGCTGAATCAAAGTCTGTTCAATGAGTTGGTGTCTGTTGCCCCATCAATAGTTTCTGCCAAAAACCCCAATTACACAATTGATCTGACAGGTGATGATGAATCAAAATCATGTAACTCAGTGAGGGTAGTCACTGGTAAAAACAAACTTAAAAAATACATCAAAATTAATAAATACATTGTTAAAACACAAAAAATGGTAAAAAGGCAAAAGTTCTTTATCAAAAACGTTAAACTTAATAGGGAAAGGTTGAATTTACTGAAACAGTTAGATATGTACTCTTTCAATTTGGAGCAAAGTACTAGGAAATATGAAATTGACACACAAGACTTGCAATCTCAACTTGACCTTCTACAGGAGAAATTAAGATCAATGACTAACAAGTATAATACCTCTGAAGATCTAATGAGGGAATATGTGTTGGCAATGAATGAGCTGGTGAACTCACAAACTAACAGCTGTGAGCGCTGTCAATTACCATCCAATGTACATACGCCAGATCATTCATTAGCAGCATGCAATACCACATTATCGCATCCTTGTGTCGATTTAACAATTCCTTCTGTTAATAGTTCCATTATACCATGTAAACAATTTGTAAACCATGATATTGTGTTATTTTGTGATGAGATTGGAAAGGACTTAGGTCACTTGTTGACAGATGAATATCCAGGACACTCAATAATAAATTACTGTATGCCTGGTTGTTCATTATTTGATATAATGAAAGAAATTATTAAATGTAACTTTAAGCAGGAAACAACTTTATTAATTTTCATGGGAAATAGGGGTAATTTAAATAAAGGAGAATTGCTCCAATATCATAGAACATTGTGCAACCTTAGTTTTAAAAAAATTGTGTTGTTTACATTCCCCTATAGTAACAGTTTGCCACAGGAAGAAAATAACTTAAGATTTGATATAAACATGACATTGCACAATTTGACATATAATGATAATCGATTCCACATAATTGATACTAACTATTATGTTGGTAATAATTTATATTTGACAAGAGATAGATTTAATATTGTTAAGTACTATCTTTCTAACTATCTAAAAAGACAGATAGCTGTGTTGCTATCATACTATTTTTCTATTTCAGCCAAAAATTTGGCTAAACAAATTGCTCCTTTTGAGCAATGCAATGACTTATTGAACTTATCTGTCAATAATTTGGTCAAAATTAATGACATTAATCATCATTTAAATTAGAAATTAGGACAATAGAGGCAACCTCTTGCGAAATTGTAAATAAAGCAAATAATAAGTCAAAGGAAAGTGTAAAAAAATTAAATAGTATCAATCTGGTGCATCAAAACATTCAAGGTTTTTTAAACAAAGACTTAGAAGTAGAATTATTCCTGAATTGTAACAATATAGATATTCTTTGTATGACAGAACATTGGCTTAAAAGCCACCAGTTCATGTTCAATTTTAGTAATCACCAGGTTGGTAGTTCATTCAGCAGAATAAATGCTATACATGGTGGCTCATTAATTTTAGTAAATAACCAGCTTAAATTTAAAGACCGAAAGGATATTGTCAGCCTCTCTGTTGAGCGTACAATTGAAATAGCCTGTATAGAATTGGAGCAGTTCATTATATTAAGTGTGTATAGACCTCCTTCAGGATTGTATGATTGTTTTGAAAAAGTTATGGATGAAGTGTTGCACAAAATCTGTAATACAAACAAGTCCATCATCACTTGTGGTGATTTTAATGTTAATTTGTTAGAAAATTCTGGATTAAGTACTAAAATCATAAGTTTGTTTCAGTCATACAATCTTGCTAACCAATTTTTGGAGCCCACTAGAATAACTCCTACTAGTGCCACATGCCTAGATAACATATATACAGATGCTATACCAACCCGCAAAGAAATTATTAATTCAATAGACTCAGATCATTGCGGACAATTGATCACTATTACAAATTTAAACAAAAAGGCTACTAAAAAAGATATCACTGTAAACCCAAAAACAACTAAACGCTTGGAAACATTTAAGACTAAACTTCTGAGTAAATTACCACTTTTGTTGACTAATGATGACCCTAATCAACAATTTAATGATTTTTTTAATATGTATTGCACACAATTTGATAATACATTCATTCCAAAGATATTATCGGTTAATAGTAACGCTTCCTTCAGCGACTGGGCCACCATTGGTATACATAAAAGTAGAAAACGACTTTATGAATTATATGAAGAACGGATTTGTATAAACACTGCTGAATTTAATTTATATGTTAGAAATTATTCTAAAATATTTAAAAAAGTTTGTAGTATTGCCAAGTCACGTTACTTGAGTTCAAAAATTAAAAATAGTAGTAACATTATTAAAATGACTTGGAATGTAATTAATAGCGAAACGGGAAAGTCATGCAACCGAAGTAGTGACTACAGCCTTGCTATTAATGACAATATAATTAAATCAGATTCTCAAGTCGCCGCGGCCTTTGAAAATTTCTTTGCAGAGATTCCCGTATCAACTACTAGATCTCTAAACTCATCACCCACTGCTGCAGAGTCTTTACTTAAGGAAAATGTTCCAGTTTGTGATTCTGAATTTCACTTCGAATATGTCACCTGTAAAGATATAATTAAAACCTTTCACACATTAAATGTTAAAAAGACCGCAGATCTTTGGGGTAATTCTGTGGATGTTGTTAAGTCAATTATAAACATTGTAGCACCTACTTTAGCTGTTATATTTAATAATTGTATCGACCGTGGTGAGTTTCCTGATCTTATGAAAAACAGTAAAATAATACCATTGTTTAAATCGGGTAGTACATCAGACCCTACTAACTATAGACCCATTTCAGTACTACCTACCTTTAGTAAAATTTTTGAAAAACTTATTTTAAACCAAATGCAAAGATTTTTTAATAAAAATAAATTACTGCATAACAAACAGTTCGGTTTCACAAGGGGTCGTTCGACTACCGATGCCGGAGTTGAACTTTTAGGACATATTTATAATGCCTGGGAGGACAAATGCGATGCGTTGGGCATCTTTTGCGATTTGTCCAAGGCATTCGATTGTGTTCATCATGAAACATTAATCAGGAAACTGCACCACTACGGAATCCGTAACGCCTCCCTGGATCTTCTTACTTCTTACTTAAGTGATAGGATTCAGAGGGTTGATGTTAACGGAAAAAGATCACCCGGATCTGTAGTAAGAATGGGGGTCCCCCAGGGCTCAATTCTTGGCCCATTTTTATTTATTATTTATATTAATGACTTGCCTTACCTCATAAAGGATAATCATGATATAGTGTTGTTTGCAGATGACACTTCACTTGTATTTAAACTTAAACGTCAGCAGCTGGTTACTGACAATGTAAATAGCGCCCTCGCAAAAGTAGTTGACTGGTTTAATGTTAATAACCTACTACTTAACGAAAAAAAAACCAAATGTATTAAGTTTACGATACCCCATGTTAGACAAGTCGAAACTAGTGTTCTCATAAAGGATGAAGAGTTAAAACCCGAAGATATCACAGTATTCTTAGGCATAACATTGGATGCCAAGCTTCAATGGGGCCCCCATATAGATAAAATGTCAAAAAAGCTTAGCTCTGCAGCATACGCCGTTAGGAAAATTCGTGATTTAACTGATTTAGAGACAGCCCGTTTGGTTTACTTTAGTTATTTTCATAGTGTGATGTCGTACGGTATTCTGTTGTGGGGAAATGCCGCCGATATTCAGACAATTTTTATTTTACAAAAAAGGGCAATTCGTTCCATTTATAAATTAAGTCCCAGACACTCCCTCAGAGACAAATTTAAAGAGATTAATATAATGACTGTGCCTTCTCAGTACATTTATGATAATCTTTTGTATGCACATAAAAATATTAATCTATTTAAAAAATACAGTGATATCCATAACATAAATACTAGGAACAAACACAAATTTGTTGTTCCTTCATCAAGGCTCAAAAAAATAGGTGGCTCGTTTAGATGCCAATGTATACGTTTTTATAATAAACTTCCTAGTCACATTCAAGAACTAAGCCTAAATAAATTCAAATCTTTTATAAAGCGTAAACTATGCCAAAAAGCCTATTATACTGTAAATGACTTTATTGAGGACAAAAAGGCTTGGGATTGAGCTGCTCCAATAAGTTTAGACTGCGAATGTTGTTTTATTTTATTTTGCGATTTTACTTTTTTTTTTTTTTTTTTTTCTTAATATCTATTTACATAAACAATGACATGAACATTTACTATTTACTGTGTAAAGTATTATATTATTTTATTTATTGTGAATGTGAGGACTATGTGGGTCATTGTTTCCGTTTTAATCATGGTCTGGCGGTTTGAGTAATTTATGCGGCCTACCCAAATGTCCTTTCTTTGGTATTGTTCGTCGAATCGTTGAGCTCCCTAAGTTTGAGTTGAGCAGCATGATTACTGACAAATGCGTGCACTGACTGGACAGGTCCACTCAAATTTGTGTGGTTCTTTCCTCAAAAGACCATTTCAGACACCAATCTACATGGTCCTCAAAATGATCTGACCAAGACTATTTCTGGATTTTTATATACACATTGACATTGATAAATTTTACATATACAGTGACATGAATATTTACTTTGTAAAGTATTATATTATTTTAATGACTGTGAATGTGAAGACTATGTGGGTTATTTTTTTTTTTTTTTGCCTTTTCTTCTTTTTTTTTTATTTTCTCAGATAGTTTTAGTCATGGTCTGGCAGTTTGAGTAATTTATGCGACCCACCCAAATGTCCTTTCTTTGGTATTGTTCGTCGAATCGTTGAGCTCCTTAAGTTTGAGTTGAGCTGCATGATTACTGACAAATGCGTGCACTGACTGGACAGGTCCACTCAATCGGTGTGGTTCTTTCCTCAAAAGACCATTTCAGACACTAATCTACATGGTCTCCACATGATCTGACCAAGATTATGTCTGGACTTTAAAAGAGACTGTGACCTCTGAGTTTGTTTCGGCCTTTCTTCTCAGAGTAGTCAGTTAGGAAACGCCGACCTCATCTCGTTTTAAAAAATATGATTGACATGTAAAAGTGTTTGTACAAACCTACTTACAGAAATAAAAATCATTTATCATTTATCATTTATCATTAGGTAATTTTTAAAATTTCTTAAAAGTATTTCTAAGGAATAGAAAAAAATACTTATTTGTCTAGAACTTTTCCAAAAATTATGTTATTTCAACATTTTTTCCTGCCATATTTTGTATTGAAAATGAAAAAAACTGGTTCAGCCACGTGCAAGTAGACCATATAATGATGCTGATGATATTTTTTAATGTTCACAATCAAAAGTAGTTTCTTGTAAACAGATAATCAAACGTCAGTCTCGCGTCATTTTTCGGAAAACTTGTTGCGAAATTTAGTAATTTTCCATGAATCCTTAACTTTTTTGAAAAATCTCTTTCAGCCACATGCAAGACAAAGAACTAAACTCTTCAATTCACAAATAATTTTGTTTAAATTTTCTTTCCCTTTTCCACAACAAATGAACAAAAATGATCAAAATCCGCCAATTTCGTGCACGGCCCCTTAATTAATGACTCTAAGACTTTGGCCGAACCTGACAAGGAAACAAAATCCGACATGCACCACAAAGAAACTCAAACATCCGATCTTACTTCTGATGCATTAACACAAAATAAAAAGGTAACACCAATGTCAAAACAGAATGATATTGCTATGAAAAAATCATCAGGTGTTCCTATGCCAAAATCTAAAAACAAACTTGCAATAATCAGCAGCGGTTGCACAAAAGGAACTCTACCGTTAATAGAAGAAGTCTTTGCAAATCAATTTGATTATTGTCACTATCTGCTACCAAATACCTTCACAGAGGAAATGACGTCTACTATTGCAAACAAATTAAAAGACTTCTCATTGCGTGACTACTGTTTGATTTTCATAGGAGAAAATGAACTAAAAAACAGTACTTATTCAAAACTCCTTGAGATCTTAAAAAAATCGCTTAAAAACGTTACAAACACAAATGTCGTGGTATGCGCACCAACGTATATAACAGAAGCACTAATCTATAATTATAAAGTAGAACTATTTAATAATCTTCTTTATTTGGACATAAATAACAACAATTATGCATATTTTTTCGACAGCAATCGCTCTCTGTCGTTTGACATGTTTACCTATAATACAGGTAAAATAAACAAAGTTGGATGGAAAAACGTCTTTGACCAGATAATGTCCAATATAATTATAGACTACAACTTGTTCGGTTCTCAAGATCCGAATAAAAACAATACTGAGACAGATGACAGAACATTGACATCGAATTATCATAATGACGAGGATTTAATTAACCGAGATAAAATGACATCAAATGACCAGTTTTTTCTATTGTAAGTACATGAATATTTTGCATCAAAATATAGCAGGACTTCTGAATAAATCAGATATGTTGACCGTGCATATGGAAGAGTTACGTGCTGGAAAATATATAGATATTGACATATTATGTATAACTGAACATTTTGTAACTTCCGGACATGAATCTTTAATTAACATACCTAATTTCAAATTAGCAACGTGTTATTCGAGAAATAATCAAAAACGTGGAGGGGCGTGTATACTTATCAGAAAAGGGTATGAGTATAAGGAACTTCCTAACACGTCCATTACGGGTGTGTTTGAATATTGTGCAATAAAATTAAGTAAGCAGGGATTAATTGTTGTATGCATTTACAGACCGCCAAATATGTCAGGTATTAATACCTTTATGGATAATTTAGATACCTTTTTAAAGAAATTGTGTAATAAGGTCAATCAAAAAATAGTCTTATGCGGTGACTTCAATATTAACACACTTCAAAGAAATAACTTGACTTCAGATTTTATAAACTTGCTGTTAAATTATAATCTTAAACTAGAATTCAATCAACCGACTAGACTAAAAAGTGGTACTTGTTTAGATAACTTTGCTCATAATTCTAGACAAAAATGTGAAAGTGAAGTTATAGATTTAGCACTATCCGATCATACCGCACAGATTTTAAAAATACAGGTTAATAAAACATGTAAACTTAATTCTTGGCGAATTCGCAAACGTAACTTATGCAAAGAAAATTTAATGTTATTTAGAAAGCACATGCAATCTCTATGTTTTACAGAAGTTTTTAAATCAGACAACCCCAATGAGGCATATGATAATTTTATTGACTTGTTTCGTTTATTGTATGACTTATGTTTTCCTAATCAACTAGTTAATGTAAAACCTGACAAAAAAAGTAAATGGATTTCACGAGGAATAAGGATTTGTAGCAGAAAACAAAGAAACCTTCTGTGGAAATATAGAAAAGCACCTTCATCAGAAAACAAAATGATATTTAAAAATTATTCGCAAAGACTTAAAAAAATTGTAAATCTCACTCAAAAAGCTCAAAATAATTACCTAATTAACAGCTCACAAAATAAGTCAAAAACAGCATGGCAGATAATTAATAATTGTACTCAAGTAAAAGAACCAATTTTACAAATTGACACAGGTGACAAATTAGTAAAGAATCCGCAGCAAATTGCTAATTCTTTTAATGATTTCTTTGTCGACCAGGTTCAAAATATTTCTAATAACCAGCCGGGCAATATAATTGGTACTACCCCTATCCAGAATTCTTTGTTTATGCCTCCGGTTGTGCCTCAAGATATTGTACGTGTAATCCAAAAATTAAAAAATAAAAAAAGCTTTGGACTTGATGGTATTTCTACCATTGCCGTAAAGTTTGTTTCTGATATTATAGCAAAACCACTGAGTCATATAATAAATGCAAGCATAAGCTCAGGTATATTTCCTGAAAAATTAAAGACTGTGATTGTAAAGCCACTGCATAAGAAAAACAGTAAGGAAGACATGACAAACTACAGACCAGTAGCCTTAATCTCAATATTTTCTAAGATACTTGAAAAAATTATATATGAATCAATGTACTCATTCATGACTAAAAACAATATATTATGCGATGAACAATACGGCTTCCGTAAAAATAAAAATATTAATTTGGCTATTTTTGATCTTCTGAAAGTGATCATGAATAATGTAGATAAGAAGAATCCTGTAAGTGCAATTTTCGCAGACATGACAAAAGCGTTCGATTACGTAAACCATGACGTACTATTAACTAAATTAAACTACTACGGTGTAAGAGGTAACGTTTTAAACCTAATAAAATCTTACCTCATGGGTAGAAAACAGTACACAGAAATTACGAGAATTTGTTGTAGAACTAAACGTGAAGTGAAATATTTATCAAATTGTAGAATCATTAAATTCGGGGTTCCACAAGGAAGTGTCCTTGGGCCCTTATTATTTTTAATTTATATTAATGACCTGCCTCGCCAAATTACTCAACCGATGACATTATTTGCAGACGACAGTACAGCCATAATTGAATGCAGAGAAAAAATTCAATACGAAAAGGAAATAAACAGTACACTTAAATCCATGATAGATTGGCTGAATAAAAATAATTTAGTTATAAATTTACAAAAAACTAAAGTCGTGCATTTTTGGCAGCGGCTTCAGCCACATATAAATATTGAATATAATTGTCAAACTGTAGAACCAACCTTAGAGGCAAAATTTTTAGGAATACATATTGACCAAAACTTAACATGGGAATCTCATGCTAATATCGTATGCCAAAAGTTAAGTAAAACTGCATTTGTACTTTATAATTTAGCTAAAAAAATGAATTTAAATTCCTTGTTGACAGCTTATCATGGTTTGGTTGCCTCATTGTTAAGATTTGGTGTCATATTTTGGGGAAATTGCAGCGAGAGGGAACGCATATTTAGAGCGCAAAAGCGTTGCCTTAGGTCAATCACTGGTCTTAAGGTAACAGAAAGCTGTCTACCAGTTTTCAAATCTCTCAAAATTCTGACTTTCCCGTCGTTGTATATACTAGAGGTTGCAATATTCGTTAGAAAGAATCTGCACTTATTTACGCCAATGAGTGATATAAGGCAACACTTAAGAGTAATAAGGGCCCAATATAAAAATCAACTATATACCGGTGGTCATAAAACTGCTTTATTAAAAAAGAGTATTTTACACATGGGTCCCATTATTTATAACACTTTGCCGAGAAATGTAAAGGAATTACCCTTACGAATGTTTAAAAATCAATTAACCAAACTTTTGCTGGATAAGTGTTACTACTCAATCAAAGAATTTCTGTATGACAAGACAATCAAGTAAACTTGGTGCCTAGAATTTTATTATTTCACTTCATATGACATTGTATTCTATTTGATGGCATTTTATCATTTGTATGACATTTTATTATTTGTATGACATGGTATTATTTCGAGCATGACATTGTATTATTTTTTTTGACATTATATATGATTTTTTTATGACATGTATTGGAATTTGTATGACATTGTATTGAATTTGTATGACCATATCATTTAAGTTGAACGATTAAGTTAATGAGATGGCAATTTTTTTACTATTTTAACTTTTTTTAATATTCTCCTTATTTGACTTTATATTATGAATATTTTGCATGCCGTAGGGCAAAATGTATTGGGACAATCAACAATTATAACACCTTAGCTGTATACCTACATTATTAGCAAATAAATGATTATTATTATTATTATTCAGGTAGCAGGCATCGGCATAATCTATAATCAGCTGAAGTGTTTGTGCCAAAGAAATTTTTGTCTTCAAGGGCAGAAGACTTTGAAGGCATTTCAGCGAATGAATGGAGAAATGTATCTTTCGGCTGACCTCATTGACCCTCTTCCTCCTCTCCTCTTCTTTTTTCAACTTTCCCTGGTAACAAAGTTTATGAAAATTTAAAAAAGAAGTGGAGAGAGAACGCTACCCTGAGGAACACCCTCAGTGAGGCTACACCAATTCGAGAAGGACTCCTTCAGGTGAACACACTGAGAGCATCCCTGAAGATAAGAACTGAACCAAGCTAAAGTGGAAAAAGAGAAATTAATAAATTTGAGGAAACCTAGTAAAATATCAAAATCTACGTAGTTGAAGGCGCTACTCAAGCAGTACAAGAACAGTAAGGGACTCATGCTCTATAGCCCAGCGGATGTCGTCAGTCACCTTCAAAAGCGCGGTTACAGTACTGTAACCCGAGCGAATACCGGATTAAAAAGAGGATATTATCGAGTTTGACGCCAAGAAAAACGATAATTGTCTATGGACTATTTGCTCAAAAACTTTAGATAGAAATGGGAGAATAGAAATAGGTCTAAAGTGGGTTAATAAAGTAGGATTGTTAGTTTTAGGTAAAGATATTAAGTGAGCCTGTTTCCAAACTGACGGAAAGGAGCAAGAGGAAAATGAATGATTGAAGATGTGAGTGAGAACTGGAAGTAATGAGGAAAGGATAAGAGTTATCATTCTTGAACACAACTTATCATTACCGACTGCTGAAGAAGTAATCGAAAGTAACCTTTTCTTAACGTCATCCTCGGTAACATCGTTAAGCTTAAAGTGAGAATATTGTGGTAACGGCAAACTAGCAAGACTCTCTAGTGTCGCAGCCTTGGCAGACGGATCAAGAGAAAAGGGAAGGAGAGAGAAATGCTTATTGAGATCATTGAGGTTCACATCCTTACACTGGTGGGCAGGTGACTTGCCTTTTTTTTTGTTTCCGGGGTGGAAAATCCTCATGGATGTCCACCGCCCTGGGGCGGGCAGCGGGGTCTGTCAGACTCTTATTGACTAAAAACTACCCCGGTGCTCCATCTCCCACCTACGCCGGGGGGTCGCGGGAACGTACGATCCTTCCGCGACCCCCGAGGCAGGTGACTTGCCTATGCCAACATATTTGAGAAATTTCCATACATCGGAAACCTGCGGTTATTGAGTTGGTCGTGGAAATAGCGTCTCTTAGCATCCCGACACAGATGACTGCAGCGATTACATAATGATTTGTAATAAGAGAGATTCAGCTCTGAAGGTCTGCGCTTATATCTACTCTTAGCTTTATCCCTGCGAGCGATAAGCTCTTTAATTTGTAGCGTTATCCATGGTGCAGGGTTATGTCTAACTTTGACACCTCGGATAGGGGCATGCTAATCATATAAGTCGAGAACGGTTGCGTTAAAAAATTTCACCTTGTTATCGATCTCAATCAGAGGGGTCCAGTCGAGATCGCCGGCATCACGCTGTAAAGCTTCCAGATCCATGCCCTTGTAGTTACGGAGATTATAAAAGCTGGGACTTACGCTCTCATTTACCTTTCGTATCGTATCCGTGTTGAGAACACGGATACGATACAAAAGGTAAATGAGATCGTGATAAGAAAAAGTAGCCGTAAGTTGAACATGGTAAGAAACATTACTAGGAGAGGAGAAAATCATAAGATCTAGAAACGAAGGTGAACAATTAAGGAAATAGAGAGTTGCAGAGAGAAGCAAAACTTGAAGATTGAAATGTCTTCTTTCAATCTTCAAGTTTTGAGTGAAAGGAGTTTAAGGGAGCGAGTGTCATTTTTACTCAAGCAGGTATTAAAATCACCCATTAAAATAACGTGCTCATAAATAGGGGAAAGATCATTGAGTGTGGAGTCGAGAGAATTGGAGTAGTCTATGTGAAGATTAGGACTAGAGCACTGCAAGCAAAATTTTTGTGTGATTAACAGTAATTTCAAGAAAAAAAGTATTCAGCCGCCTCAGAATACCGTGAAGGAGACGAACTGACCACCCTGTAGAGTAGGTCAGCACGCAGGCAACACCTCCTCCACCTTTGCCGGTCCTATCGTTGCGGGATCAGGACGAAGCCGGGGAGTGAGTACTGAGTAGAGAGGAGTGATGGCTTCAAAAAGGATTCCGATATTAAGAGCGCATCCAGATGAGCACTGCTAAAGGATGCCAGAAGGTCAAAATAATGACAAGGAACACTCTGAGTATTTACGTGAGCTATACGAAGATTCTTAGGTACATTGGAGAAAATAGAAGAGATTTTATCACGTAAAGTGAGTGGTATGGAAGAGTCACTGTCCGCACTAACAAAACTAGTAGAAGAAGAGCACGAGAAGAAGCTGTCGTTAAGATCAGCTACATCATCCATGAGTATAAGTACTAATTGAAGTACTTATAAAATGTAAATATACAGCTGCGCACTAACAAAGTCTATCACAAAGTCGCGTCGTGTTCACGTGAGGCTCGGCTCCAGCAGTGTCACACAATAGGGAAGCTCAGTCTACCCACACGACAGTACTTTAAAACTCCGTCAAAGTTTAATTAAATACTCTGTTGAACTGAGCTCGGAGAATAACAAACGGATCAGATCCGTGTGGGACTGTGGGGTGTGTGCGGTTACCTTCGCTATGTTTGTGACGTATATTAAATGCGAGACGCGTATGGTGGTTGTACGCGGTGGTGTATGTCAACTAAGTTTGTATAAATATAGGCTTATTTTATCACGTAGACTCTATCAGCTTTCTTAGATGGCATCCCGATTTCCGCCTTAGTTTCCACCTAGGCGAATATTCAAAATGGCTCGCTCCACGCAAAGTCCGGAAAATTGCTTTCAAAAGACATTCAGTAAATGTGAGCTATGAAAGTTGAAGAAGTTCAACTAAGTACATAGGAACGAACTCAAACAATCAATACAAGTGATTCTGAAGTGAAAATAATTTGGCCTGCGTTATAATTAGAACATGCGACAATTTAAAAGGTATGAAACAGTGAATAGGCGACAGCGAGTTCACCCATCATAATTGTATGATAAGTACAGATGCTCTAAACGAGATGATGTCATATTGGCACCTTGAGCGATCTCGGCTATTACGTGCTTTATTGAGCGAACTATGGCGAGCGCCGGTCACGCGCGGATAATGCATAATGCAATAATGTGAGCATTAGCGGCGCTCGTGCGGTTCCGTGCGACTTCGGGCGGCTTCATGCGGACCGCTGCGATGTGGTGCGGGCGGTGCGGCGCGATTTACATGTCAAAGCTCGCCTCACCTCACCGCTAACGCGATTATGCTAAGAAACAATGCGTTGTACGTGGTAGCTATTAAATTGGAACTTGACTAAAATATACGCCGATATACATACCTGCACACTAGTTATGTTCATTGTTTTGGAACATTCAGCTATCTTTGTGTTAAGACTATGCCGACCGCACAGTGGCGCCCTCATCGTTTGTTTGGTTATTTCATACAATTTAGAATGAAAATGCAGAAAATAAGCACGTTAAGTTGTGCTTTACAAGATTATACGTTAATATTATTAGA
Organism: Globia sparganii; assembly: GCA_949316385.1. Lineage (NCBI taxonomy): Eukaryota > Metazoa > Arthropoda > Insecta > Lepidoptera > Noctuidae > Globia > Globia sparganii. The sequence continues at coordinate 25,032,880 of OX438660.1, read as the reverse complement.
AACAGTAGTTTTATATTGTTTAGTTTTATTATAATCCTTAAAACGGAATATAGTGGCCACTGTTATACGTTATCCGCCACTGTGCGGTCGGCATAGTCTTAAAACAAAGTCACTTCGGATAAGTTGCTAGAAGGAACATTGGCTCTTTTGTTTACTACTACGACTAACTACTTGAATAAATCTCTCTCGTATAAAAAAACGTTACTGTTCAAATAATAATATTATAAAGTTGTCATTTACTTCTTAAACAAACGATGACTCGTCAGGAGTACTATCAGACTTATTAATTTAATAATATGTGCTTGAAGGAGGTTTGAATACCGCTTAGGTAATTACCAAAGGTATGAGAGAGGTGCTATACAACGAGTGGACTCAACTGCGTGTCGAGAAGGCAGGATTAATGACGAGACTATCGGCTTAAAGTATCGTTCTTTCAACACCAAATAAAACATCAAACGAAATTGGGAATTGGTCCAGACAAGTAGTTTGAATGCCAAATCAAAGTTGTGCGCACTGCTGAAAATAGGTATACTATAAGAATATACCACATATTTAATATTTCATTGCGTTCTGTATTTGCTATACAGAACGCAATGAAATATTAAATTTTATTGAACCAATGTTGCAATTATTATCTTATAATTAACTTAACGTAATGTCGTTCTAAACTGTTAGCGATCTTCATTTGGATCTTTACGGCAGACCCCAACCTAGGCGGCACCCTCATGTGTCTTGGGGACCATAGTTGTGATATAATTATAATGTTACCACTGGAGTTTGTGTGAGTAATAGCAAAGTATTATATAAAACTAATATTGAGACCAAAGTGAAAGTGATAACTTAAATCGTAAACAAAAATAAAGCTTAATTTGCACTGAGCAAAGCACAAAACTAAAAAAAATAAACAATTAAAAATAAAATGTTTGACAATCAAAAATCAAATGCAAAACAATCAAAAATAAAATGTTGGACAGTAAAAAATAAGTTAAGGGTGTATTAGTATGTGCGCCTGTGCGCGTGTGGTGTGTAGGTATCAGTATCTGTGGTAAGAATAGGATTCCGAGTGTGGGTTGAGTGATGTGATAATGTTTTCCGATTCATCGTATGAAAGACCTAATAGCTATTGTTTGAGAACATTTTTGCATGTTGAGAGGGAGAGTTCTTGTTGTGTTTTTGTTGAGTTGTGACCTTGTTATACACAAAAGCGTGTATGTAGGCGGGACAGCGTCTTGTTAGGAGATGTGGTTCATTGTAGCGGGATGTGTAAGACACGTTTGGACGTCAATGAGTGGTAGTCAGGTCGGATTTTTAAGATTTTGTGTATGCGCAGGTATGCATTGAGAATAAATAGTTGGCGGACACGCAGAACTTGAACGTACAGTAGTCAGTGGGGTAGAAAAATGTTATTTATAAGAGAACCTTTATAACAGCTCTCTGGGCTCTTCCTAGCTCACTATCGTTTTCCCAAAGTCAAACCAAATCGTTTCGCCGTATTGTATAATAACATGATGCCATCGAATCATATAGTGTTATAGTGTTCCCATACAGGGAAAGAAAATTATACCTCAACCGAATTAAAGGTCACATTGACCAAAGACATACTGCAAAGAATATTTGCAGCAAACTATACATAATACGCGATTGAATTTTCTTAATTACTTTTATACGAGAACTGTCCATTCAATGGTCTTTTGCACTCGTAGACATTCGATCGCGAGGTTCATTCATGTAATCACGGATCAGAGCCGAGAGTGCATTGAAGCCCAGATATTGAAGCTCAATGAAATGACGAAGTCTAAAGAAAGATGTATTAAGTCTAAGGAAATATATCTTTGAGCGCTTTTGTTGAAGATGTCGCTACAATGGCGGCTTTCTCGTCGATCCGCGAAGTCATAAGCACAATGAGCGCAGATCTAGGGTGTCTTAGAATGGATTGTTCCGTGAATATAAAATGTATATATTCATTATAATCTAGGTTATATCAATCGATTTGCGAAGATAGATATCCGATCCCTACTTTGTTGAGAGCAGATAGTGATAATGATTCATGTGTAATCACTTTTCAGAAACGGCACATTAGCATCTGGTATTGAAGCACTTAAGCTTTACAGTAAAAGGGATCAAGACTAGTAAAAATATGATATTAAAAGATGTAGAATTAGTTATGTTAGAATATACATTAAAACAGAGTTGTATAAAATACTACGTATAGGTTAGTTAAATTGAAACAAATAATATGTTAAGGCCTCATAATATTTGTAATAAGATAATCTTTCCACGTTGTAACTTGCTCCCTCAAGTAGTAAAATGTCTGCCACTCGGCCGTTAAACCTCAGTTTAACTACTAAATATTTGCACCGGAGCGCGCCATATAATGTTACGCACTGTTATGCCTCGTATCGTCGCATGAAGACATCAGAACTATATCAAACGCTAAACCAACAGCAATAATACGCCATACGTTCACTCATTTAGAATTACCGACAAGGCAGTAATGTGCTAAATAGCTTTCAAACAACATCATAACTGACACCCTGCTATGGTATAATGATCCTTCTGTGTATGTGAGTAAGGTTGTGTGTGGTTGTTGGCAGTGGGTGGTGATCCTTCAAGTAGGGTGCTCGTAAAGTGGCGGCGAGCCCGTGAGGCACAACGACGCCACTTTGTGTTGTAGTTCTGTAACGATGGTATCTACGTCCTTCTGACCTTATCGCTGCTGTAAGGTCCATGAGTTTTGGTGAATTTCATAGGTATTTGACTGAAAAATCGGAAAAGATCCGGAATTTCTCGAGACAGACTTTTCGAGTGTTAGAGCAGGATTCTTATGTGCGATAACGATTACTATCACTACTCTTCAAAAAATACTAAGTGTTATGTTTCAAATGGTTAAATACCTAATCTAATAAATGGAAATAGAGTGGCCCTCCGTGATATTGGGATTTAATACCGCCATTGAGATGTATGAGAGTGAACCTGGTGCGTATATCATAGACATTCTATGTTCTAGGTGACAAATAAGTGTAATTACATAAATACACGTAAAGAAAAGGGTAAGAAAACAACAACTAAAGTCTGGGAAATAATTTATTTTTTATTTTTGTTAAAGCTTCAAAGCGAGATTGTGTAAAGAACTGTGACGAACATTTTCTTAGTACATCGTTTAGTTTTCATAAAATATTCTTTCAAAGTATTTCAACTCACCTAACCGTTGCGTGGTAGTATCGGTGTAGACTGTAGGGCATCAAACTGAAGGGTGTACGAATCACGCCTTTTGTTGGCGTAAGTATTCATCGGCAATCAACGTCTCGTCGCACGCACGACTGCCGACTGTACACTGTACACTGTACAGTGCCAGCGGCCGCAATAGGCGGCTCGCGTGCAAATCAATCGTCGATCCGACACCTGTCGGTGCCCCCACCCACTACTTTGTATATAGGGTAAGCCCGAGCTCACACTACCGTCGTATTACGTCGATATTAGAGTAGCTTGGAGTTCACAAACCTTTAATTTTGTTGATGGTTCGAAGGGTGTAAAGTATGAAAACTATCGATAGATATGTGAATTTTATAGTTTTAACGAAATAATAAAACTTAATGAGTAAAATGAAGGAAGTAAACAATATCACGGGAATCTGCTGCATGTGAGGAGCACAGGAGCGGGTGATGCTGCGAGTCGGCGACACTTGAGGCCTCTTCGGCCGATGCCAAGCAGTGGATGGACGGCTAAAATGAAGATGGGTGATTGAACAATATGACTGCACCTAAATAAATAAAGATCACTAAACTGACTTCGTAAATAGGAATCAGCCCTGTGACACATTATTTCGCCAATAGATATCGTCATTTTTGCAGTTTTACAAGCACAGGACTGATAGATAACCTACCCTACATACGTGTCCTTGGAAGGCAAAATCATTAACACATCGTGACGAACATTTGCCTAACTATACTCCCCACATACGCGCTACGAACATCCTGTAGGTAAACGTAGCGCGTATGTAATAACAACACGATGCCTCAACGGCAGATAAATTAAAGGTAAACTAACAGCACCATGCCGGCGAGGTGCTCAAGGTGCTATGCAGCGTCGGATTATTCTGGGTGCTATTGGGTGTCGGACCAATGTGGGTTAGGTTAGGATCGTTGTGGCTCACTCATTGCGTTCCGTATTCACACCGCGACACTACTTGGGCTCGGCGTCGAGGGCGCGGCACACGTGCCACGATCACTACAAACTGAGCTTAGGAAAGGTTGTCGTCTACGTTCATGAATGTATCATTGAGCTACAAGTCCTTCAGGAGTGATTCTGGTCACTCCTGAAAATTGAATGTTTATTGTTTATTATTGAATGTTTGTTATTAGATTGTTTATTATTGAATGCATGTTATTTGATTGTTTATTATTTAATGTTTGTTATTTGATTGTTTATTATTGAATGTTTGTTATTTGATTGCATCTAGTCACTGCTTAGTAGTAGGCTTCAAACATAGTAGAATATACCATTGTCATTTCAGAATAAAAGAGAGAGATATATTATCAATTTACAGGTAAAGCGTTTCTAAGAAAGGAACAAAACATTGTAGTTTGATATTGTGCTAGCTGCTATCACAAATCTATGTGTTAATAATAAAATAAACAGTGAGAGCTCGGTAGCATATGTATAAATCTTGACTTCTGCTAATCTAAAGTCTGACCTAAAAAAGCGCCAGCGAAACGTAATGTGTCATCATTTATCTTTTGGATGAGCTTTATCGGATAGAAAAGTCATAACTTTGTGTTTAGGTACTGTATCGTTATCTTATCTTTTATTTCAGAAGCTTGGCTGAATGTATATAGCTTAATAGACATGTCCAGTTTCTGCCCTCTGGTAATTGTGGTATCGATAATGTTCACGATTTAAGGTTTTACAGTAAGATTTAAAAATTTAGATCTAAATTACTATGGATTTATTAATTCAGTATTACTTGCGTAACATAATTCTCAAAAATACAGTACTCAATCGTAGCTTCCGCTTTGTCATTTTTAACGGGAAGTACTAAAAATGATTTAGTAACACTTAGTAAGTATTTAATAGATAAACAATAGGTGCTTTACATTTTTGTTATACAAATAGATATAACCAAAAAAAAACTGAAGAATATGATCTCAGACTAACAAAATATTAAACGTTTCATTAACCTCACAAAGGCATACCATTAATTAGTACCTGTATTCGCTCACAGATGACGTTATACTAAAAAAACTAAGAAAATCCTCAGCACATAAACTTGATTTTGACCAGTTTTCGCAAGATCCTGACTCCTGTAATTTATTAATTGATAAACTATAAAATACGACGATTATAATAATATAACAATCATTACTGAACATTTTCTTTGACAACCTAGACAATCGCCCATTGTTCCACCAGACATGTCCTTTACAAGATTGATGTAGGTTTTATTACCATAAAATAACAAAAATAGCATGAAAAGTTAATTCAGCATGAATGCAGGGAAGAGAAATAGACATTTACAATATAATAATTTAAATAATTAACAATTAATATTCTCTTTCATCAACCCGCACCGGGCCCGCGTGGTGTATTACGTCCCACTCCCCCTCACGGACAGGAGGCCTGTGTCCGCAGTGGGAACAATATAGGCTGATTATGAATTAACATTCTGTCTTTTTTTATTAAACAACTTCAAAAAAAGGAGGAGGTTATCAATTCGTCGCGTATACAGGGTTATTTGAAATCGCGAAAAAAAAAATCAGCTGGTCCCTACATTTTGACGAGTTACACGAACATAAATGTAGGGAACAGCTGATTTTTTTTTCGCGACTTCAGGTTTGGTCCCATAGTAAAAGTTGTTCATAATGATGAGTACAATGACCTCTTAAGAGATTGCTGGTGTTTTACAAATAACCCTGTATACAGTATATAAAATCGTACTTACTCATACATAATCAGCTGCCATTTCTACAATTGGTGAAATTTTCTCGTTCTGTTTTTTTTTTATGTCACTCCTAAATGTTTGTGTCATCAGACCAGTATCAATACTTTTTGTTAAAATCTAAGATAACTTCGCAAACAATACTTATTCTCAAATTTTAACATGTTTTCTAGGGAATCATGGATTGTTGGGCCCCTGTATTGAATACGAGTATGGGCTAGTGATATAAGTGGGGTAAAATAAATGATAATCTGGCCAGTTGAAAGTTTCAGGGTTATCCATTATATACGCCACACTCTATATAAATAGTTTTTTTTATGTATGTACACCGATTACTCCGTCAATTGGGGACCGATTTTAGCTTTATTTTTTCGTTTGTTAAGGTATGCTCTCGAGGTGGTCGAATTGTCACCAAGTCAGAATTTGATGAAGTGATCCCATGGAAATTGAGAGAATCCCTCAAATTTTATAGGCACACTTATAGCAATTTGGGTATTTTTATAGTAACTCGTGCATTTGCTCTCGAAAAGCATCATTTTATGAAGTTGAACTGATAATGAAGACCACAGATGGCCATCGGAACTACTCAATAATAAGTATTTCACGGCTTGCGAGTCGATTACTTTGATATGGTTGCTAAGCAATTTATGCTCGTCACAACGCATATGGTGGAGTGGAGCTGGTAGCTGACTTCACCATCAGCTCCAGTTCTCCTGTTTCTTACTAGGAGAACTCCTCAACAATTAACGTCCCTGCATCAGGAAAGCAATATTTTGTAAAAAGTAATGAGCAGTTAACATTAGGCTATTGTAAATTAGACTTACCAAACTGACCCACTAAAAAGTTAAAAATAAAAACTTTGTTACAAAAAAAAATAACATCTTCCAAAAAAAAAAAACTACAAAGTGAAGAATAACTTTAGAAGTCAGTGTCGTTAGTTTCACATTTTCGTTTTTTGACACCGGCTTCCGTAATTAAAGTTATTTTTCACTTTGTAGTTTTTTTTTGGAAGTCGGTTGTTTTTATTTTAGTTTGAGAATTTGCCAACATTAAACTTAATTTGTGATTATTTTGGTAATAATACCATAAAGTTAGTGTTGAATTATTGTTGATACCATCGCCCCGCGCCTCTGCAGTATCTAGTTGCCTTATTATCAAAAGTGGTTTGTTTCGAGCCTATTTTTAAGCATATAAAATTAAATGACTGCCCAAATATATAAATGCTGAATAAATGTCTGGGCTGGGCGACTAGTTAAACGTTATCGTTATCAATTGATTTGCCGAACTGTTTGATTGAATGACTATCTTTCAGGCCACTAGTTGAACGGCGCCGTTTAGTAAAAATACTAGGCTGTTAACTGAAAGGCTTATTAAACTAGTTGGCTTCGACATAATATTCACAGACGAATTGAGAACCTCCTGCTCTAGAAGTTTGTTAAAAAGAAAGAGAAGCGTAAAATTGTGTTGATTCCATATTTAAGTAGATAATAATGTATTATCACTACATTGGCTCAGTACCACAGCAAGCTGCTCGTGCAGGACCACCTCACTTTTCACCTTCTCCTGCTATTTTTAGCGTCATAAAATAACTAAATTATTGACAACTTTAAATACAATGTTCTAGCAGAATTTCTTATGCTCAGGGAAAGATATAGGAAAGGTAGTATTATATTGTTATGTATGTGTTTAGAAATAGCGATATCGGCGATTAGGAGACGTTCACCTTCACGATATTTATGACGGTGCGAGGGACTTCCGGGGAGGGACCATAATCTGCCACGCTATTATTTATAACGATAATATTAAGAAACATAAACGTCACGCTTAGATGTAAGTACAGATGTTAGGTACGATAGCGAAATATAGTCATTCAATTAGAACATCAACGTGCAAAAATGAAGAAACCAAAATAATGAACATGACAGATAAAAATGTTAAATAAATGTTTTCTTCTTATACAGTTATAGGTATATTTACAGTACATGTATTTTCATTCGTGCACTTAACAAAAGTATACAGACTAGCTTATCGTTAAATAAAAAAAAAAACAAGTAACCCATTGTAGCGGTCGCCGCTAGTTTTCTGATTTTACCGAAAATGAGAAATAAGTTTGGAAAAAAAATGTTGAAGGAGCACAATTATATAACAAAATACCTCATGTTTAAAAAAGTTGCACTCAATTCAATGCATTCAAAACTCAATTAGCTGTATATTTAATCACAAATAACATCCTTCCTAAAAGCTGAATGGATTGGTGTATCATACTTGTTACATTGGATGGGTGTATCATACTTGTTACAGTGCACTGGTGACGTCTTTGTTGAACTTTATATAATTTACTTTAAGCATTGTAATTGTGACTCATGATTTTATTGAAATTACCTACATTATAGTTACAAAATTAAAAAAAAAAACTAACAGTCTTAAAATAATAATAATATTACATCATCAAAAAATTCGTCCTTCATCTCACTTGGAAATCATATCACTTGGTTTTAATAGGTTTTTTATATTTTATTTATCCTTTTGATATATTCTTATTTTATAAATGTGAGGACTTTGTAGGACCTGTAGACTTTAGATCTGTAGACCATTTTTTATTTTATCTAGTACCTGGTACTTGTTGACAGGCCTACGCTGTCCTCCCATATCTACTGTAATTTCAAAACATTGTGAAAGCCAATTACTTTTAATAGAGTAACCTTGGAGTTTCTTGCCGGTTCTTCTCCATAGGAAACGACCAATTGGAACCGTGCACCTGGCTTCTGACGTTTCATAAATGCCTTTGTAGGCTTACGTGAAATAAAATATTATGATTTGATCTATCCGCATCGCTGTCAACAGGAGTAAATGATTTTGTGTCTTTTTTCAGAATAAATATGTTTAAACCTAACATTTCCATTCGAGGCCTCCTGATGGTTTTTCTTAACTAGATAAAATTATAGTGAAAGCTACATAATCAATGATTCAAAGGAGCTTTCGATAAGTAGCTTATTCACACTTCAATACATACACAACATAAAGCGGTCGACGCACTTACGAAGAATTTAAATTATTGCATACCAACAATATATGAATGAATCACGAACTCTATACTATTTATACTATTTTCAGTTTCATACTAACTGTAAATTGTGATGTGGCGATGAATTTAAAGTACTGTAGTGAGTGTATTGAATGATTCACGAGATCCGATAGCAGTGGGAGCCGTGAAGTATGAAGAGCGGCACGACGTCATACAATGTAGTAGGTACTTTATTAATATTGATACGAGGTTGAAACAAGACAGGCTCGTCGGTGCAGATGGAAGCGTGGCGGCCGCTCAATTACTGCAAACAATAATTGAGTTTAGTTTGATTTAGGTCCGGAATGAACGTGAGCTGTGGTTAGTTACAGACATGTCCATATTGGTTTGAAAATTATGATTGTTTGGTTTGGATTGGATTATGATTGGAATTATGTTAGATTACTACCTAGTAATACTCTATCTAATGTCGTCACAGTTAGCTATAGACATATACACACTGTGATGTCAATGTTACAAGTCCGTGTGTTACTTTTCACACGTGGCAAGAACTGGTTTCCTATTCAGTTAGTGACGTCGGTTACAGAGTACAGACGAATAAGTTTGATCCAAAACTTGACTATTTAGATTCATATCACAATGTACCTTTCCAGTAAACAGATAATATTATACAATAAAGTATAATAATCGCGGATGTTGGCTCACTCGATCGCACCATAAACGATTGCTGTAGATCAGGGAAAAACATTCAGAGGTCAACTTTGTCTGCCAAAAAGTGTAAAAATGAGAACAGTTTTAGATTACGTGCGTCCGAACCAAGATAGACTGGAAGTCGACCTCGACCTATTTGCAAGAAACCTAGACAGATTTATATTTTAAGTATTTCTTTTGCCCTATGTACCACTAGCTTTGTTTTTGCAAGATATGTTATGGGACAACAATTACGAAAAAGTTGAAGAAAGCAGTCTCGCAGAACTAGAATGACGTAGGTACCTTAAGATGCTCTTTGTAGAAATCAATATGGTGAAGCAATAAAACTGCATTATTCCAAAATCTCTGATACCTCTGTTTTTGTCTCCTCAGCCTCAACCTGCTCGGCGATGTTAGTGCACGAACTTGGTGGAGAGCTGACGAGCTGGCAGCGAGGTTGCCGTAATATGCAGTGAATGTATGCGAAACATAATCAAATGGCGCCGTTTGGCAACGCTGCACATTTCACGAGCGCGCAAGAAGGGGACGATAGCGACTGGCAACATATCGCCATACAAGTCTTCAAAAAAGAAAGCGTGAGTTACGAAGAGAAAGAGAAGCAAGAGGAATGGTTCGAGCAAGTAGAATAAAGGCTTGGCAAGCTTATGACTCTAAGGACTACTCACAATCGCTACTCTAGAATTACAACTACAGATGCAGCATACAGGTCAACACGCTGTCACAATACTTTTTGACTGTAGAAATATGGCGCCTAAGAATACATTATCTGTTCCTACCTTGGTATAAAGTCGCTGTTAGATAAGCCCAAGTTTGTACCACTTTACTGCACACAAACCAACTACATAGTTGTTTATCACTCAACAAACACTCTCTGTTGACATTACACAAGTGCGTTCAAATTAAATATAATTAAGAAGTAGTCCAGGTCATTGATACGCCATTCGCTGGTAAGTTCTACCGATAGATTCGCTCTTGTGCAAACATGGCGTCTTATCGGACGCTCGCTGTTTGAACTTCGTCGGGACGACATAAATAAAATTGTAAATTGTTGACATTGGATAAGGAGTTCCTTTCGTGTCAATATAAGCAGTTATCGATCTACAAGATTGCCGAAAAAACATGGGCTTCACCTCGTGTCGACCATGGACTACAATCTACAAAAATAATATTGAAGAGCTGAAAAAATGTTAGTCTCCAGTTGATGGTCGTGTATATTTAAAGAGCCTTCACAGTAACGATCCTCGAATACTTCCGGCGTAACATTAAGCCCTACTGTGCCATTGCAACGCTTCTATGCAACTGAAAATTTTTTTAGAGAAGGAAGCTTCTTGTTTTGACCGACTTCAAAAAAGGAGGAGGTTCCTAATTTGGAAGTTTTTTTATCCATCTACGCAATAATGAATCTTCTAAATACCCTTAATGACTGTTAAAAATCTTCGAATGACAAACGGAACCAATGGCTTAACGTGCTTTCTGAGCGACGCACGGCGGGGTCTCGATGAGTAATGTTCGCCCTGCCGTGATGCTGTTGTACGGTTGCACAGACCTTGACAGTCATCGCTAATTTCGAGAGATCCGTACAGCTCATACCAGCGGAAGGGATTAGCCACGGGCTCCTCTGTCACGCGACTGACCCTCACTTTGATGATTATTGTTAAGCAACTAATAGAAATTAAAGTTGAGTAAGTATAAATATATCGAAAAAATTTTGATATTTTAGAATTCCATTCGCTCGCACTTGCATTCTACATTCTCTTAATTCTTTAAATATTCTGCATAAGTATACAAATTAACTCCTTCAAAAATGTCACGTATCCGATGTTGTGCAAAAGGATTCGAGCTCGCTTTCGTTCGCTATTATATTCTTATGCGAATTGAACATAATAAAAGCAAAGTAACTGGAGGAGCATAGTTATTTAAAAAGAAAATTAGGGAAGGCGCGTATATTAAAAGGTTGGAAACCCCTGCTCTAGAGAGACGCAAGAGCATGAGGTGACTTTAATTATAAGGCTATGGTCTGACCCGCTTCCACCTACAACTTGAACCAACAATGTGTTTCAGTGAATAGTGACTAGTACGAGCCAAGTGCGCAGTAGCTGCGAAGAATACCGCAAAGCCGTTACTGCACGTTATGTCCCTACCTCACACCTGCGTTACATAATAGGGACATATGTAGGTGTAGCACATGACTGACTAACTCCATGGTAGTCTACGTTACATAGTAGAGACACACGTAGGTGTAGCACATGACTGACTAACTCCATGGTAGTCTACGTTACATAGTAGGGACACATGTAGGTGACATGACTGACAAACTCCATGGTAGTCTACGTTACATAGTGGGGACACATGTAGGTGTAGCACATGACTGACTAACTCCATGGTAGTCTACGTTACATAGTAGGGACACATGTAGGTGACATGACTGACAAACTCCATGGTAGTCTTCGTTACATAGTGGGGACACATGTAGGTGTAGCACATGACTGACTAACTCCATGGTAGTCTAGCAAAACTTACAAAGAATATACACTACCTCACAGCCTTTACACTTCCTAGGCTCGTGGCCCGTAGGAAGCAAACGCAACCTTGAACAACGCTCTATCATAAAGTTTAGCGGGGCATGATTGTGCTTACTGCATTATTAAGCCATCTGTACGTTGTCAGGCAGTACTACTGTATACAGTGTTTTATCGTAAAGCAATCAATACATGTATTTTTTTTTTTTATTATTCTAATATGTACAGTTTTCTATCTATAACATTATCATTTAGCATAATATAGGTAAGCGTTCATATACCTACTTAGTGCAAGCTTATTTTGTATTTGAAATAAATAACAGTGTAGGCAGTTATGTAAGTACATATGTATGTACTTATGCACAAAAGCACCTACTTCAATATGGCCTTATCTACTTGGTAATTGTGCACTTTGATTATTGTAGGTAATCTTATTTTTGGTGCAAATAATGGTCAAAATGAACTATATTTTCTCAAAATTCCTCACTCATTAACAACTACTGTACTGACTGTACTGTAATCTGAGCATACACATCGTTAGCCACAGAAGATTAATAACGTACTGTGCGTCATGCACAACAGTATAAAATCTCCAATTTGTTATGTTCTGTGAGAAAAAGAGCGCATACACATCAGCGCGCAATGCACTGACAAATGCATTCGATCAGTGTCAACTCGGCATAGAAGTCAATCAGAAAACATCTAATGGAAAAATCTATGCTCTAATAACGTCCCGTCCATCGTAAGATCTCCAGTTGTGGGTTTGATAACTGCACTCTGGTGTTTAGTGTAAACTTGATATAATTCTGTTATGTTCAGACAGCTGACTAGATCCATGTTTACTAAAGTGGGTATACGCATCGTCCCATGTGTAGGTACATCGTTCCAAAACGCAGGTGTAATGTGCCCGGTGCGCCGGGCCCGGGAGCGTGTGTGGGGGGCGTCGACCCGACGTCCGCGTCGGTCTAATTCGACGGCGCTTTGAACTGCAACAGTTATGAATGACACCGCTCGTAAACAACGGGCTTTATGACGTCACACATGCTTTGATCTTGACGGATCACTGCGCATGCGGCGCGGCGCGGCACGACTTTGTATGGCCTTAAATCAATCGGTGACAATGTCACGTGTTTTATATAAAGTGCATTGTTTCAACGACAGTTATAAATTGTGGAGAAGAACCGGCGTCTCTTAATCTCATAAGAAAGTTCTTGCTGACTATAATGTAGGTGCAGGCAGTCTTGTATGAAAAACTTTTTCTATCCTACTTACCGAGTCCTGTAAACATACTGTAGCCGGTCCTCCTACACGCTACCACACTGTCAAGTGGGTCATAAATTGTCAGCACACAAAATAGCCGTGGTCCCTAATGCTATTGAATTAGTCTTATTTCCTGTAACTTGGCTCCTGGCTCCGCCTTCCGCGAACGAACTGAACCGGTCACGATAATTATAGGAAACGATAAATATTGCGTGCCGACCGAACGAGCGCCATGCGCCACCTCGTCCATATCCATACTGTTTGACTTGAGAATTAGCCACAAACGTCAACAGAACCAAAGCAGCTGGAATTATACACGGAAACTTCTGTTTAGTTTTGACACAATTCAGACTGAACTGTCAATAAATCAGTGTCCAGAGGAAGCCAAAACTAATAAGAAAGAAATTATTGTGTTCATTGTGTCACCTGTTCATTAACTAAGTGGTCGTGTAGAGTTGTGATGAGACGCCGACGGCACAAAGGCTGCTGCATGACAGTTACGATAACGTCGGGCAATCACGGAGACAACTAACCGACGAGTGTTGTCACAGTAAGGATATAGAGCGCATGTGCATAGAAAGTACATACATAAATAATTGTGCGAAGGTATAACACGGTAAAGTTTGAACCCATGCAGGGTTTGTACGCTTACGTTTCATTTGGCCTTTACGAATGAATCTACTGAAACTTCCAGTAGGTAGCGTGACGTCAGAAGTCTTCAGCGGCGTTGCACTGATATCATCAATAAACATAAGCAAACGTTACAACAAACTACAGAACAACTCAAACTTAAAAGACATTAAAATAATATTAGTTTTAAGGAGCGGTTCGCGTGCGACACTCACCAGATCGTGCGCCGCATGCAAGCTGTTCTCGTTGCAGCTGTAATTTACTTTCCGACCGCAAGTCGACACATTTCGTATCTGTAACAAAGGAAACTTTATAAATAAAGCATTACAGACACGCATAATTACGTAACATATTGAACAAGTACATAGATAAGTAACGACTCGCATGGAAGACGTAAGAATGTGCCGTCGCTGCGTTGTTAGCAAGTTGCGTGTGTTTCATCCGAGTCGCGTGCAATGAAATGGCGCCTTAAATCGAGCGTTTGCATAACTTTATTAATATTAGTTAAATATGGAGCGCAGTGTGTACGTACCGTACGTACAATTTATGGCGACAGACGGGCTAGGTTTCTAGACTGATTCCGAGTTTGGTAAAAACAAACCTTATTTAAATTTTATTACATCAGAATATAACTTTTAATCTTAGACCTAACGCTTAAAAGTGTTTGTGTTGGTAATCCAGGTAATTCACCGCACCGTACCGCACCGCACCACACTGCACCGCACTACACCGATACAGGGTCGTCTTGCGCCCCTGTGCTGGTTTGGTCCCTGGGGTGGTCACGGCGTGCTATGTGTTCTGGTGCGCCGGTGATGGGGAGTACTCCCCAAAGGAGGGTCCGGTGACGGACAGCTGCGGCGGGTTCACGGATGAGTCCTAACGCGTGCCCGTGTTCCCGCCGTAAGTGGCGGAGGAGGACACCGTGGAGTTTTAGTGGGTTAGAGTCCCACATAACGGCACTATCTCCCCGTGGTAGTGCAGAATGCATGACCATTTCTCCACAATAAAAAAGGAGTTATCATTGTTTACGCCGCTATGCATTGGTAAATCGTTTAGCTAATACATTCCTGTCACTATTATTTTCCTTTTGGGGACCATTTTCGTACTTATTTATATTGAAATACACAGATCGTCGAAACTGAATTCCTTCCGGCCATATCCCATAATCAAGAAACAATGACAACTTTGTGTGGTACAAATATTTTATACGCATCATAGTTATGATTTATGTGTCTTCATTTTAATGTTCTTTATAGTAACGCCTATGCTAGTCTTTTGTAAAATACACACATCAAAAGTGTCTAGGGATCAAGCATTTTTATGCGGATTTCTTGAGATTGAGATGTGGCTTTGTAATAAATTTATGATTTTATAAATTTATATGGATCCTTTTTGGTGCATTTCATAATTTGAATCAGGAACTGTGAATCAAATTCGAGTAAAAGATGAAAATCAGCTGTCAATATTTTCCCTATAAAAACATACAACGCATTGAAGACATTATTAGTGCTACTGTTTCCCTACTACTGATTAAAACCAACGTTATTATGGAGCGGCGACGTCATTTAAGCAGGGAAGAAATGCTCAGAGCCGTGGGAATGATAGAAGCTGGTTCCCGGCAACGTACTGTGGCTTTAGCTCTGAATACAAGTCAGAGTGTTATCAGTCGACTTTGGACACGTTACCGAAGCACTGGTACCGTGGCTGAGCGCCATGGAGGACGGTATCGCTGCACCACACGGAGACAAGACCGATACATTCCAATCTTAACTCGAAGAGCTCCAACAATAACCGCCATGATGTTAGCCGTGAGGCTTCATCACTCTTCAGGGAACTTAATTAGCGACCAAACAGTCAGAAACCGCTTGCATGAAGTGAACCTTCATTCCCGAAGACCGCTACGGGTACCACCTATAGCAATGCACAATCGTAGGATTCGATATCAATGGGCTCTTGAACACATAAATTGGGCAGAAGAACAATGGCGTTTCGTGTGCTTTTCTGATGAGTCTCGTTTTGGTATGAGACCGGATACAAGACGTATACGACACTGGAGAACCCCTGGACGCCAACAGCGATTAAAATCCTGCCAGGAAGTCCATCCTTATAGTGGTGGAACCATCATGGTATGGGCGGGTATTTGGATCGGCGGAAGAACTGAGTTGATTTGGATCAGAGGCAACCTCAACGCTCAAATTTATGCTGAGACGATTGTATCAGACGTCATCGTTCCTCTACAAGTGCAAATCGGTCCCTTATTTCAGTTAATGCATGATAATGCACGACCGCACACCGCAAGAGTTGTAAGACAGACTCTCGCCGCAGCTAACATCAATGTCCTGCCCTGGCCTGCTCAGTCGCCAGACTTGAACCCGATTGAGCATGCATGGGATATGCTACAGAGAAGAGCTCTGCCGAATATGGAGGGTATCCAGTCGCAAGAAGACCTTTTTTTGTTGTTGCAACGAACATGGGCGGCCATTCCACAGCGTGATTTGGATGAACTCATTTTGAGTATGCCAAACCGATGTTCTTGTGTTGTTAGTGTTCGCGGTAGAAACACGGATTATTAATTGTTTAAGTTACCCAATAAAATTTTAGAGAAAACTGTTATTTCAGTCTTTTTTTCGAACTTTTGTGTTAGTGGTTCAAATGTCAAAAATCCCTTTATTAGGAAAATGGCAAATTTCTTTATTAATGCAAAGGTGACTTGGTTTATCGTTACTGTGACAAACGAAAACACTTTATTTGATGAATCCTTAAAGAAAATTTTAATTAATATCAATCAGGAGAAAAGTTATTGCAAAAATATATGTTGATCCCTAGACACTTTTGATGTGTGTATATTCACTGATATCAGTTTCATTCGTTTCCTTGTCCACATACTTAAAAAAAAGACGAATTTGGTTATCAGCAGCTTTAAATTTTGTATTTGGTTCAGCTTTTCCTTTTACTCCAACCAAAAGATTACCTAATCTTTTATTTTGTAGGTAATTGTATCCACTCTTGATTGGGTATATCTTGTTTCCAATCGCCGCTGCATCTCAAAGTATCGGCGTACGTTTTTATCTTGGGGCAAGCACCGTCTAACGGTTCCTTGTGTTGTCTATATTTAATGTTAGTACTTGTAATGTCGCTTTAATTTCGCTGACCTTGAGCGGCTGCGGCTATGCGGCGTATGCACGCCCGAGACATTATTGTCACTCATTATTAATTGGGATGACAAGGAAGGATCCTTTGATCGTCTTCTTTACACAAGCGCAGCTGATTTGTTGCCGTTATTATTCAGATTAGTTTTTTCTACAATGTAGGGTAGGCCGATTGGCCAACTGTCGAGACAAAAACTGTCTAATTTACAACAATCTCCTCTTTTTTGGTTAATATTTAAATCAAAGTTATTTACAATTGATGCATGCTTTAGGTTCATCACCTCATTTTTTACTTCAGTTAACTGTGTTGAAGTTACGTATGTGTCCTTTATCTCTGCGAGATCATTTTTCAGTACCAATATAACACTCAGCAATCTGGTTACGTCAACGTGATCGAAAGTAACAGGCGGTAGTTTTTGTGCAGTTCCTTCGCCACAAATATCGGAATTTCATCAGGTTCAGCTTGCTTAAGTACAGATATTATATCATACGGGTCACGTTAGATTTCCCGCTTCTTTTTCTTGAGATATTGGGCTGTTTTATTGTTAAATAGTCAAATGAAAATTTTGTTACACTTTCTTAATCTTCCACAACAAACACTCTCAAACATATTCTAACTAGATTTTCTTCATCTGTAACTTTAATTTTGTTATGAACAAAGGCCAGTACTTAATTTTTCACTATATTACAGGTTTTACATTTCACTAATTTAGTGGCCATTTCTCACAACAAAAACACGTCCGCTCGTTAGCATACTGCGCGCAAGATGTAGTTAATTACTTGATACTTAATAAAATGGGATTATAAATAGGTCAGTACAGTTAAATCACATCAATCACAAGGCGAAACTTTGTGAGTGTGTTTGTTACTTCTTCACGCAAAAACTACTCAACGGATTTGAATGTTTGTCACACATATAGTTTATAACCGAGATTAACACATAGAATACTTTTTATCCCGACATTCCCACGGAATCGAAACTTATGTGGGTGAAGCCACGGGGCGCAGCTAGTTAAAAATATAAATGATTTAGTGCAAGTCAGGAATACAGAGATGTCATATTATCAATTTAAATTCCTATCGATCTGAAATTCGCGAATTGATTAATAATTCACATTTATTAATTAATAGATCTGTAAATTTTTGTTTTGAAAAATGGAAATGTATTTTTTTTATTACATCGAGTATTTTGTTAGCTAAAATCGGACGCATACATATAATACTTTCCTTTAACAGTGCGGTATCGGAACCACTAACAATTAGCAAAACAAACTGTCTCCTGATTGGTTTTTTATTAATTTTGTGCATGTATTGAAATGAGAGACACTATGTTTAATTTGACAGACGGAAGAAATAGTGTTTTAAGGTGATTATTGTATTTTTTGTTATTTTTCTTTTCTGGTTTCCAATAAAGTACATATACCTACTCGTATATACTAAAAAAAAGGATCTGTCTGCTGGTATGCGGCCACGTGCAAGGTTTTTCTTTAGAACAGTTGATAGAAAATGTGATTGAGGTAGAAACGTGGTATTTTTACTTTTTAGAAAGCTAATATGATGTAAAATAATTTTAAGTAATAAAAAGGTAGGCAATGGGGCGTTTTATTGAGAAATTTTACAATTATTGTATAAATTGATGAAAAAATAAAATATTTTTGCTATCGAAACACCTTAATGCTCAATTGAGGGTGGTTTTTTCTTATTTTTTTGTTATGAGGACGCCCTATTATTTCCAATCATCACCTACTGAGTTTGTTTCATCGAGATAGATCTTTTAGTTTAATACAATTTTGTTTGCACGGGGTTAAAAAATACTACAAATATTTTTAAAAAACCCTCTACAAGATTCAGCACAGTTTCCCTCATTTCAATATCTGCACATTATGAAGACTCACATTGTATTACTAGACAGTTCGTAAAAAAGTTTACCATTTTCATAATAGTTATTTTTCATAAAAGTTTTTTTTTTTATTTATCATTTAAACAAAAGAATACAGGATTATTAATATTAAATAGCAACCAAAAACCACAAAAGTTTAAACTTGTGCTATCATGAGTCTATCTCAATAAGGAAGTATAATATTATTATATTAGTTACCTAGTTTGTTTAGTGTAAGTAATTATAATGTTGTATGTATTTATAGTATTTTTAAATTATATTAATATTGTATGTGTTTATATAGGCCTTGATGCCTAAAATAAATGGATAATTAAACAAATAGTACTCTGAAATGTTTTGCACAAACAGTAGTTCATTTTCAGACTTAATAATAAAATCTTCACAGTTGTTCTCCGATATTCCCCAAAACTGCGCAAGTCTGGTCTCATTATAAGTTGTCCAAGTGAAAGAACCGGGCACAATAAGCATGCTTACCCACTGTCACGTTTCGAAGACACGTCGCGTCCGTGAACAGTAATGTTCGCTCAAATAAATCTTGGTTCGGCCGCACGCCGCCGCCGCGCCCCCCGGCCCAGCGGGCGGTCACGACAAATGAAGCGATACAACAACTATAATTGCTCGAAATAAAACAGTTTTATAATAAAAAAAAAACAACAGACTTCCAAAACAGACTTTGTAGTGTCTGTTTTGGAAGTCCGTTGTTTTTTTTATTGTAAAACTGTTTTATTTCGTGAAACTGTTTTAGTTAGTGAAAAATAACTTTCAATTCGGAAGCCGGTGTCTTTGGGTTCGCATTTTCGTTGTTATCCACCGACTTCCAAAATTAAAGTTATTTTTCACTTTGTAGTGTCTGTTTTGGAAGTCGGTTGATTTTTATTGCAAAAAAGTTTTTATTTTTCACTTTTAAGTTGTACTTACCCCTCACAAATTCGTTTATCACCACTTGTTATGTAAGTAATAATATCAGTGACAGGAAGTCAGTATAACATCATCAATATAAACTAAGTGGCAAAAATACGTATTATTGAAGCAAACTCAATAACTACCCAAGCAAAGTTAATAAAATGTATAAAAAAAATAAGTTTTGAAATCGAACAACAATTGCCGGAGATATCGCGTAACAAACATACAATAAAAAAAAATAAAAAAACAACATACAGTCGAATTGAGAACCTCCTACTTTTTGAAGTCGGTTAAAAAGGTAATATAAGTATTATTTTTGTTCACTTTGTTTTCGAAGTATTTTGCCAAAAGCAGCTAACGTTTGTTTTAATACTTAAGTGATAATATAGTCGTTGCGAAATACTTACAACAAAAATAAATAGTATACTCGTACTGGGAAATTTTAGAATTAGTCAGATAATTAGCCCTTAGCATTAACAATTAGAACAAAGTGCGGCCTCAATCCACAGTAGGAATGTTAGAAGCAAAAGCATACGTTTACGAATCATAACTTGACTACTAAACTAGCCGTCACATCCTGACGCACAAACACTTCAACTTGTAGACATAATATTCGGCGATATTCGCAGCTCGATTAACTGCCAGCTTTCGAAGTAAAACTGCACCATACTTAATGCGGTTTAAGTAAAATAAAATATTTTGAAAAAAAAAAATCTGCAGTCCTAGAGTCAGCAATCAGCATCATTTGCATGGAGAAAATGTTAGTTCTGTAAATAGTTTAAACTTGTAGTAAACCGATGTCTTGCACAGAACACCGCACAACTTAAGTTGTATCTTTGTTTCATTGACTTTTAGCAAAAAGTTATGTTTTATTCTATTGACAGATCAGAAAATAAGTAATGTTTATAAATACACTTATACGCGCGGAATTTCGTCAGCAAGTGGCAATATTTGCGCTTTTCGAATGTGATCGCGTTATATTGTGCAAACAAGTCCACTTGTTTGTTTGACGAAACTATTGAGCATAAAAACAGTGTGCCCGGCCGGCGCGTTAGAGTCATGCAAACACAGAGACATACATACAAGCATGCACACATGTAGGCTTTTGACGCGGATCGTTTTCATGTGGGTCTATTGACGTTAGGACAGCTACGCACTGCGGTGTAACAAGGAGACGGAGATTATTGTGGTTGCGTTTGATAGCTGAAAGTCGAGGTTCTTCACCGATGAATGTATTTCCCCACCCGGAGGTTATTTCCGTGCTAAGTTCACAAAACATTACTATGGCGTTAATTCCTTTCCAGCATCAAATATTGAAGAAACTATTGTGTTCGCCGAGATGAAACTCTTATGTATGAGTCTATTTTTAGCTGAAAGTTCTCGATAACGTTATATACTTACACTTGTTTTGTAATTACAAAAAAAAGAACATTGAAATCCTGCGAAAATTGACACCCCTTATAATATTTTTAACTACGACCACAATTTTTCAAGTATTTCTGTTTTTTTTTTTTGTATTGGTAACTAGGACTGCTATCCACCACAACCCTTAAAAATCACAGAATGCCTGTAGTTTTTAAACAAAAATCAATCAAAATTATTTTTTCCCTAAAATTTTCAAAGTTTACTTTCAGTCCACTTCCACTCATCGTGGTGTAAAAAAAAGTATGGACACAAATATGGATTTTTTTTGCGCAACTATTCAATATTCCAAAATGGTATAAACATAGGACCACTAGCCAAAAAAAAAATTGCGTACTATTTCTAAACAAGAACCATATTTCATAAATTGCCCACTTATCGTTGAATTTTGGGACACGTTGTATAAGTACAAAGGAGAAAAAAGCTGTTCTCAAAGTATGTGTGTGAAGAGTATAAAGTTGAAAGAATTCTAGACAATGTGGAGGTACTGAAACCTTGTGCAGAGAGAATATTTTAGCATTCATTATGTGTTCTTTATTTGCGAACCTCGTGCTCTAAAGTGTCATGAGACTTTTCTTTTGGAATTTCGGTTTAGTCCCATCTCGGCACCCATGAATTTATTTATCATGCTCACGAAACATTCCCATCTCGGCCATTCATTCAACATTCCCCGTCATCATTGTTAGGTACACAGTCATCAAAAAATGGATACACAGTATCAGTATTGTGAGTAAATAAACTTGATTATTTATTAAATCAAAATAAATATTTATCAAAAGTTACTGTTTATGAAATAAGTTTAATTTTTAAAATACTAGGGTATAGTGGACAAAGTAAAAAATAGTTTAAAAACTAAAACCCGACTACTGAAAGGATGAAACAAGAAAGTACCTTCCCGTGGTCGCATGCTACCATGGCTTATACCTAAGTATATTAGTACAGCGGCATGCGACCACGGGAAGGTACTTTCTTGGTAAAAAGATATTTTTATGGGACTTGCACAGACAGGCCTTTGAAACACCATAATTAGAGGCTCCATTATCTCGGCAGCAACTTGGCAAATCTCAAAGCATGAGCATGGCGTATTAAAATGAATGTTTTTAGTTCGTAATACTTATTGTTTTAACTATAATTATAAATAATCACTGAAGTATTTTTTCGTTGAAGATGTTTTTTAGCTAGAATAAAATTTAGAGCAATACAAATCTGTAGGTATTGATACAAAATTCCAGATAATGGCATTCATCAATTCTCATAAAGAAGTACTTTCATGTCATGTGTTCGCGCTATGTTTTTTCCGCCCGCTCTGTTCGCCGCACACGCTTTTGATGTGTATAAGCCTTTACAATAGCAATCTAAGCTAAATGCAGTATATTTAAAATAAATAGCGGTTGATTTAGTGTGTATGTATACGTGTGGCGCGGCGGCGGCGGCGATCGGTGTACACTGCGCCTATTTGTGGCTACCTGCACCTACTTGCAGACAGTTAGGGGTACTGCACATCGGCGATACCCGTCGAACTACTACAAAAATATATGTATTGGTGTGGGGTAGTCACCACAACTAAAAAGTGAAAAATAAAAGCTTTTTGACAAAAAAAAACAACCGACTTCCAAAAAAAAAAAAATACATAGCGAAAAATAACTTTAATTTCGGAAGTCGGTGGGTCGGTGGGTCGGTGGGTCGGTGGGTCGGTGGGTTTTGTATTTACGTTTTACGCCACCGACTTCCGAAATTAAAGTTATTTTTCACTTCATATAATATATGATACGAAATTTGTCTTCTGACAATCAAAGCCACACTTAACGTACCTACGACTCAAGTAGCGTGACATTACCATTAAAATAATTTATAGTCAGAGTGCATCTCATGACAATTCCAATAAGCCCAAACACGGCTAGAATACATTGTTTTATTACGAAGTTCCGGTACTTACCTTTCAGCTTCATCATCAGATCGGTTTGATGTTACCATTTTCGTCAGAACCATTAATTTGAATTTGCTTCGTCATAGTCGCTTCTTAATTGATATATTTTATCGCCACCCGTGAAATATCTATTATCATTGAAGAGTTCCTGTGGCTATCTGTGGTCTCCTTCATCGGTTCCACTTCACCGAATTATACTTTTTGAATGCAAATGCTTGACTTGTTTATGAAAATATCAAAATTGCTATATGTATGCTTATAATATTTGAGGAGATCCCTCAATTCCTCACGGATCCCATCATCAGAACTGAATTTTGATAAAATGGTACCAATCTGGAAGTATATCGTTTAAGTAAAAAATAATTTTCCGAATCGGTTTACAAATGACGGCGTACTGAGGAGGTAACAACCGAAAAAAAACACAACCGAATTGAGATCCTCCTCTTTTTTTTGAAGTCGATTAAAAATACCTTGATCGTCAATAAGGTTATTTAGCCAAATAAAACTAAAATAATTCCCTAAACGTAATGTTACTTGTTCTCATCAAAGGTACCTACGTAGAACAAATGGGCTCTATTCCTGAAACCGTGTTAACCTCGCCGCGGGTCGATGACCGATTACACGCACGCTTGTGTTGCTACTTCATGAAACTCGTAACGTCGCGTCGATAAGTAACGTCGGTGGTTGCAAGGCTTGGCACACGTTCTTCACGACTGAACACGCTCGGGGACTGACAGAGGTCTTAAGTGATTCTAATCTGACTTGATGATAAATCTTCAAAGATTGAAAATACCGTAACACTCGTTAAAATATTGGGCGTGTTACGTTTTAGGCGACCCAATCAAGCTTTTATTTTCTGCTGAAAACTGCTTTGCTTTTTTGTGTTTTTCTCCCAAACATGTGAACGATTTTTATTACTTACGGAACACGAAAATCATCAAAACAGAAAACACAATCCCTCGGTAGGTTTACGAAAATAATAAAATTAATAATAAATAATTATAATAATCAAAATTATAATTTTAATTAATGAGTTTCTTATTAATTTTTAAAACTCCCCTATAAACTAAAAAAAAAAATTAAATGTATTTTTTCTCATAAATGGTTCAGTTTTGTTCAGGTACTTAATGGTCTAATTCATCGGTAATAACCTCCCCTACAATAGGAATAGGTAGTAGCCCTGTAGGTATAGTGGCTGATGATAAGTGATAAAGGATGCAAGTTTTTTATAATCATATAGAAATCGAAAAGGTTACTATACAATAGATATTTTCACAATGTCTTCACAGTGTAAAAGTATGCTAAAGCTCATTTTTCAGGTCATAGTAATATCTGTTTAATACCTATTATGATTTTGATTACAATAACTCGCAGAAAGATCTTGGCGTGACTTAGGCTTATTTATTAAACATCTTCACTATGGGTGTATTTTTATTTACCTCACCTTGTTCTTGACAGCAATATTGTATCTCATTATCAACATATCGATTTCCAAGAAAATTGATAGTTTTCCGATAAAGGGACAGCCTCCTCACGGAGTTGCTCGTGTTACGTCCGCCTGTTGAGACAGGGTTACATTAAAGTAATTGATAACAAATAAAAAAGTTTAGTGTGGTGCCTACAAAGCTCAATTTTTGACGATCTACACGCGGTCTGACAAAATCTAGAGAATGTGACAGCAACAGACGATCGACATCGTATTTTTGTAAGCAAATGTGTAAGAAAACTTAACATATCGAGCGATACTACAAATCGTTAAAAACAGCAAATCTGTAGATATGAAGCAATATCTATCTTGAAGTCTAATGCAGTATTTAAAAAAAGAGAACGTTCTTGATTATAATGTTATGACGATAAAACAAATATAATTTCGCTACGGTAACACAAAAGAAAACTTGATTCTTGTAAAAGTAAAAATGAATGTATTCTGATCTAGAACACATTAGTTAAAGTCCCCTTGAATTTTATCCCTCATTGCTTTGAATCATGATCTAAGGTTACTCCCTGGTGGTATCGTGCAACATGAGAATACTTGTCTAATTATAAAGTCGTAAGTAATAAGTTTGTGTTACTTTGTAACGTTGGTATGTGAGGGAGCACTAAACAGTGTCGTGAATAGTCATTGAGTCCTGCTGTAGTTATGGCGCAGTAACGGACGGTGAGACCGTATCGTATCTACCTGTTGAAATGATTACCTACGTTATAAATTACAGTTAATTGGAACTAGATTACTGTCATACTAAATATACAATGTGGAGATGACAATAAAACAATAAATGAAAACACTAAAAATACTAATGCTTAAGAGAATTTAGGAACTATCAAATAAATCCTAACGTTGAAATTAAAAAAAGTGTTTTTTTTCTAACATATTAAATAACATAAAAGTCTAAAGAAAAAGAACATCATTTAAATATTGCGGCAATAGCGCGGTGTCATTTACCAAACGAACATAATGGCCGAAAGCTGCAAAAAATGGTATAGGTCAGTGTGCAGCACACCTTTTTTTTTCAGGTTTGTAAATATGTAACATTTCGCTTGCCCGCAAGAATACTGTATTAACTCTAAAAACGTACTTTTTTAGGAGAAGCGATTAAAGCTTTTTAGCTACAATTCTTTCCCACAAGAATACTGTATTAACTCTAAAAACGTACTTTTTCAGGAGAAGCGATTAAAGCTTTTAGCTACAATTGTATCTAAAAGCTTTAATAGCTTCTTCAAAAAAAGAAAAAGAACGTCTCTGAAAAAGTACGTTTTTAGAGTTAATACAGTATTCTTGCGGGCAAACGATTTGTTGTAAGTAATAACTTCCGCATGTCTCAAGCTTAATATGCAGTTCGCATCGGGAAATAAAATTTAAAAACAAAGGCGAAAGTTATTGAACTAACGAGCTGGCAACATGTGTTTAACTGCAGATGTCTTTAACCTGTCGGTGCTCGCCTGATAACAAATAATGTCCAGTGACTAAACTATTGGATATTATATTTGTTTGAATTTATATGCAGACTGGGAAAGTTTAATTTGTTGTTGTATTGTCATTTCCACATTGGCCCCGATTCTGTTGTTCACAAACTAAACTAAATTTAAGTTCAGTGCATCTTTTTCTTTCTATTTCATTATGAAAAGGACAGAAGTTCTAAATTAGTTTAGTCCTGTCAAATTAGACAGAAATTTATTTGTCTTCTGTCCTTCTCTTAATGAAATACAAAGAAATAGATGCACTGAACTTAAATTTAGTTTATTTTGTGAACAACAGAATCGGGGCCATTGTTTATTATTACGGCTAGACGAATATTAGCTGTATGAATTGAAGCTGATCTGTATGTTAGTCTGTTGTTTACGTTCTTCCAGCCACAGAAGACTGCTACACGTGTTTCTGTTTACCCGGAAGTTGTAGATGTATAACTACTGGGTATTCATTACACATCCCGGGTGACAGAGATATGGATGGACCTAGATAACGCAAGTATCATTATCTGTATGAAAACCAAGCGTGCCATTTTTTTGACCACCTACTATGACGTCACAAGCGCTCTTTCTCACTCACGCTCACCAGCCAGCAGTACAGACTGAGCGCGAAAGTGGCGGCTTACGATTTTTGAACGTAAGTTGGTTCAATTTTTTTTCTAACTAACTACTTCGCGTGCCAAAAATTGCACCAACTTACGTTACGCAAGAGCAACTGCTCTTGCGTTATCTAGGTGTACCTATATCAGTGCCGGGTGAGCTATTTGTTCAACGTAACATCGTAAACAAAAAATATTTTCCTGCATTGATCGTCTTAATAAGGAATGTCATCGTCCCCGAACATTGAGTCCTCATACGAGGATATCTAGCGATAAATAGATAAGTTTCAAACTGAAACATAAAGCAAAGTTTGTTCATCAATCTCGTCAATATTGCTTGAACATTTTCCCGCTCAATGCGTTCAGTTAATACAGTTTTTAGCGGCGCTCAATATCGCTGGCATGTGTGTCAATGTCGTGGCAAGTATGGTAATATTCCCAAACTTTGCCAATAAAGGGGAGCTCGCGGGGGTGAGGTGACGCGCGGGGAGCGGGCCCCCTCCCCCGAGAGCGCGTGTTTGTCCACGGGCTTACTGTGGCATCGAAAGGACGCTGGAGACCTCGTATCTCCTCTCTTGGAATAAAGACTGGCTTTCTTTGAGAAAATATGTTAGTTAAGTCCGTACTAAAACAGTCGCATTATAGATTTATTGTAAAACAATTAAGTAATTTGACTTATACCTATTTTAATGCGTATTAGCTTTAGGGGAAATAAAATAAAAGCCTAGAAGCGAACTAGACAAACACGTGCTTGTAATGTATTTCATACCACCAAAAAGCTGCATGCTATGAGCCCGTGTGTTTATCGTGCCGTATCGTCAATGGAGTGTACGCATTCCCTGGACAAGTGATATCTACCAGTTCCAACAAAAGTTTAAATAATAATGTTAAAGTTACAGATCTCTCATCGGAATAAAACTGTTTCCGACTGCCACATATTTCTGTTACGTACCATTTCAATATTTGGCGATACAGCTAGCAGTGCGAGCGCAATATTGTATTGTTATGCTCATGTTTGTGCTATCATATTATCGAATTTAGTTCTGTTCAGGGTCATCGCTTGTCGGGATTTTGTCACATCGCGCTTCGGGGGATGCAATGAAAATTTGATACAATTTGGGTTTATGCCATTAGTACCACTTGTACCTACGTAAGCATGATTATCATATATATATGTTGGCTGATATCCATCTCATGTTATGTTTACACATTTCGAGTGAGTTGGGTGAGTGATACGATGAATGGATGGTGTTAATGGCATCGTAGCTGTTACCGATATAAAACCAGAATCACGTTAGCACCGAGTAGCCTGCAATATAGAACGGTGAAAGGTTCAAGTAAAAGCTTTTTGCCACAATAGGGTGACACATATTGAATGTTATAACACGGGTGACAAAAGAACAGTGGTTCAATAGTTACGGTAAAAGTAGCTAAGGCAATTTCTCGAGAGGTGATACAAAAGATGCTTTACGAAAAATTTCAGTGATAAGAAGGAAAGAAAAACGAAATCCGCAAATGTAGCAGATATATATGGCGTCGTAGATTCGAGTACGAAGAGGTTAGTTTTAAAACAAGTTTAACTACTGTAACCAAATCTACAACTTACGCATAGGGCGTTCTAGGTGATAACTAAATTAGGAAGAAACTTTCCAATGCGGCAGCGTTATTCTTAGCACTAATGAACCAGGTGATATTATTATTATCTTCAAGGATTTTCTCATAAAAGAGTACCCATTCGTCAGAAAGAAGGAATTAACAAAGTCAAACCGAAAAGTTTTTTCTGACTAGGTACATAAATTATTTATGACAATGATAAATATTTAAGTTGAAAATATTTGCATCGTAGCAGTGTGTAAATATGTATATTTACACTACACAATATTCTCACAGACATACAGTATAAACAGTCTGGCCAAGAATATCATTACTCCAATTTGCAACTAGAGCTGATGCAATAAGGAAAGTAAAATTTTTGTCACTTCTAATTTAACAATTCCACTTTCAGATTAAATTTTCCTATAATTCAATGGAATTATTCAGTAGTTGAATATGGAACGAAATTATGAATTTTATTCAATGTCCACCCGCCGCAAGACGATCCCGTCCAACCAAGATAGAAACGAACAATTATTTTGGTGAAAATGATGATAAACTTTGTTAGCGGATATTTTGGAGAACAGTGTCTGTATGCCGAGCTTGCGAAGCTGCGGCTTGAAGAAAAACAGATGGTGTCAGCTGCTGGCGTCGAGAGTAACTTTACACTGATGACAGAGATATTGCATTCCTGAAATTTTGCAATTTTGTTATTGTTCAGTAGTGTATTTATTAAAACGATACTAATTTCGACAAGTAACGCGGCTAAGTGCGGCTGGATTAAGGGGTAGTACTTAAGTCTAAAGTAGTTATATTATGAACTTTGCAACTTCTGTTAGATAAGTTTTAGTAGTCCTACGATTCGAGTTCCTAGAACTGAAAGTGCTGTTGTCTTAAAGATGAACTTACTCCATAAGGATTATAAATTCACTTATTAGAAGCATAATAATTATTATGTGCAGACATGAATTGATTTGTATCATACTTTATAATTTTCACCATAGTTGAAGAGCGAACTGGGTTGATTAGAACGTAGGTATTTACAATAGATTAAATGTGTAATATTGTAATGCATTATTTTTGTATGCCTTTAATTAGCTGATCACAGCGCACTTTAAGGTGATTGCGATGTGGTAGACCGCAAAATTCAAATTTTATTTCGTTTTTTGCAATTTGCAGGTCAGTGTACGTTGTATCTTGATCAAAATTTGATTCGCGACTATAACAGGTACGTATTTACAGAATTATAATCATTAGAAACATTTATACTAATGACAGAAGCGCTTAACTTCAGCTTGAGCATATTGCGATGGTTCATAGAGACATTTGACAGTTTCAACGTGAAAGAATTTTTAATTATAATATCTTAGCTCAAAATAATTCCAAAGTTGGTCGGCACTTTACGCTTCATCCACATTAAAATATATCCGTAGACTTTTTAGCATTTATAAATTCAGTTTTATGCAGAGTTGAAGTGCTTAGCGCGGGTGTTGTGAAGGAGAGCGAACGTTGAAGCGACACGTCCAAATATCTTCAGCGCCAAGTGATATCTCTTTTAGAGTAAATATAAAATGTTAAGGACCCTTTTGATTGTTTTATGAAGTTGAGTTACTGTGCTAAGTCGAAGAACATTTTTTGTGGCTGTCTTTGATCAGGGCCCTGTTCAATAAACGTTACAAATTGTAAATTGTTTATTGTATTTTTCCAGTCTTTGTTATAGATGCTCCAAGATTTCAACTGTTCCGCAATGTCTTTCCAGTTTTTTATTTTTACATTGTGAGATAGTTTTTCAATAAACCGGCCGAATAAAACATCTTTATTCTCTGTTTCTCTGTTTTATTCCAAGATTTTTGAAATTTACCCTCGATTTAAGAATCTTCAACAAAAACTTACATTTTATGTAATTATTATTTATTATTATAATTTGTAACTTACAAATTATAAATTTGTAGATACAATATTGTCATCGAAATCTACAGGCGTTTTCTGCACATGTAAACGTTTATTGAACAGCACTTGTAATGGTAACATTTGTAATATGTTTACTTGTAAAATTCTTACATAATTGTAAAGTTTATTAAACAGCAACTGTACAAATATGTCACATTTACAAAATTGTCGGATTGTAACGTTTATTGAACGTTTATTGAACAGGGCCCAGATGTTAAGGTTTTACTGTAGTAACAATCTGTACAAAACATTAAAGTCTACTTTATCTTTCTCGTTATGTGTGGTAAGTTCACCGCTTTGCTTGACTTACGTTTAGACGTCCCATTTACTTCCCACGGGTGTCGTAAGAGGCCACTACGGCAAAATATATTGGGATCACCACGCCTTTTAAGCATGGTGTTTTTAAGGCAATATCCTTTAAAGATATTCGTTCTAGCCGTCATGGGAGAGGGCAATATTCAGCAGTGGGCAGTTAGGAATTGATTTGAATCACGATGACACTTTTTTATGTTCCAGTACTTCTTTAAATGTAATTTATATTAAAACATTCATTACAAAAACATGTGATATCGGCACATCGCTTTTTATGATCGAAAGTGTGATTCAATCATCGTCTGCAAGAGACGGACGGAACAAATCGTCGTAACGTGACTCGTGAACGATCGACTAATTATTATTCGATAAATTGCAACAGTCGAAGAGAAACCTGTTGCCACCTGCTCACGTTTATCGCCCACAGTTCATACTTCCGCTGTTTTTATTAATTCTTCATAAAAACTCTTGTTTTTCCGTCATACTTATCCGCAAACGTATCTCAAAAGGAGACAGGGAATTATTTTGAAATTCCAGTCATTGCTGCCGCGGTACTGAAGTTTTCTTTTGCTACAAATCTTTGTATCATGAAACGGATAAATTGTTTATTCACCTATAAAGTTTTTGATTGAATCTACGGGGTTTTCCTGATTGTGTGAACTGTACATCATATGTACTAAATAAATACAAAGAGCTTGGGGACTGTGCATCAGTGATATACACTCGTTTAATAGAGTCGACTCGTATTTGCAGCTACAAATGTAATGCGTGTCTACACGTGCATATTGTAATACACTGAGATGATTACAGCTGCGCTCCACGGAACATATCAAACATGATTGTGTGTCTGACGTGCGCAGTTTATGGAACAGCTTGAGTAATGAAATTGGGGATAAGTTTAATAGATAGCAAGCAAGATTCGTAGCCTGCTTCGTTGCTTGCTTAAATATAGGTCGCATAGGTGTGTTTGTGCACTATGCAGCCATACATAAATATAGATAATCCAATAATCATTGGACTACTAATACTATTATAACGGGATGTTAATAACGAATTTTCAAGTACGGCTGAAACATCAATACGAGGGCATCATGGTAAAACTTTTTAATTTCACAAATAACTATTAACTTAAACAAACAACATCATGATGAAGCTTTATTGATAATCCGTAAAAAAATATCCATTTTCAAAAATATTCATTTTGGCCCGGCATCGGCACGCGTCCCAGTGGCATACCAAAACAGTTATATGTTGAGCAAAGCTGAATATATATGTAGCTTACAAATCCCCCGCAGGTCATTAGTAATGTATAAACAGTTCAGTTCACGGGTTCTTTGTCGTAAGTATTGTATAATTGCTCGCGTATTTTGGCCGCAAGTATCCCGATGCGCGAACTTTTATTACACAATGCTAATTATAATTTATGAGCAGTAGGTTACGTTGCGGCGGCAATTAGGCAGCGTCACGCCGAGGACGCGCTGCGACTTGCGAGACGCTTTTGTTGGTATTTGTGGTGTTATACGGTCTCTGAAATTTAAAAATATTGTGTTGTGACATGCTTTATGTCGCAGGGAATAAGTGTCATGAACCTAATTTGTTACAAGCGAAGTATGCATTAAGCCCTCGACACAAATATGTATGTATTGTTGGGAAAAATAGTTTGAAAACTTCACAATAGTATGAAAAAACAATCGAGAGTCAATTTGAATGTTTGTACTTAAATGTTTTTTCAACATGAAAATATTTATTTTGCAAACAATGATCGAGTTTTTCATTTCGACAACGTATCCGCGACGTTACCGGTATACGAACAGGCGCGAATCGAATGTTTGTTCATTATAAACTGTTCGTCGACCGACACCGCCGCCGGTGTACCGCCAAAATTTAAAAAGTTACAATTGAAAGCTGTGGTATTGCCACATGGTTTTTTTCGTATTTCACCAAGTTGGCAAAAGTAGGTTGGATATAACTAACGGCTCATAAACGTTGAGGTTTGTTTCTGTACACGCACGGGGATGCACCCCTCCGAGCCACGAGCCATGAGCCCCGAGCCACGCGACTGAGCGGACAAAGTTTTTATTCATGGAATGGGAGCGCAGGCTTTGTAGGGAAATAAAAATAAACAATAGAAGGATATTATGTTGTATCCCATCAAGTTATGAAACGCTGAGCGAATAATTTGACTAAAGCTTTTGTATTTATAGACTTTGTTGTTAGGGAACTGTATTCTGTGGGTTATGTTTTTTTAAGTTACTAACTATGTGACAAAAAAAGTAGGTAACGGTCTTTAGGTATACTATAAAATAAAAAGAAAAGAAGTTAAATGATTATCAGTGAAGATTTCTTTCTTCACATAGACTTAATATCTTACTCATACCCACCCACGTCGGTATTTTTACTTCTTAGCTAAAAAGTTTACACTGCTAAGCTAGTGAATGTTAGCTTAAACTGAATGCAGCTAACTTCGTCAATTCCCAATAACCGTTCGTTAATGAACAAAAGCTATCCGTAAAGTATAATCGATACTCAATAACAATATTAGCGTGGACCAGATAATGCCGGGTATAATATCTGGGCTTGTCTCACCACCCGAGGGAATGCGCTAAAAGCAAAGTTAGTCCACGTGATGCCACCACATACGAACATTCAGAAGAAATATTTGGAACAGTTAGATTGCTGTTCTTTTAAATATGATAATGAAAAGAACAGTCTCGCACAACCGTCGCAGCAAATTCAGAATCATGCTTTACTCGTCTTGACAAAAAAATTGAAAATAACAGTGAGTTGTTACTAAATAATCGCAAAATAGACAAATGAGGAAAGGTACTTCGCCTGCACAGATTTCTACGGAAAAATGAGCTGCTAGTCTGCGTTGATCAAAGGTCTGGTTTCTAGTTGTTAGCTTTTGGGCACGTTGTTTAAAGTTGATTTTCTGAAGTTATCTGTGTTGTGGCAATACCGCGGCATGAGCCGATCGGTTTCGATATACACTGCAGAAAATTGCGAACTTTTTAATGGATTGTATCCTTTTTTTCTTTCAGTGCTGACGATGCAAATAATAGACCGAAGTTCTGCTGTCGCTACTTATCTGCTTCCAAATTATGTTCGGTAATATCTAAAGAAACTTTTTTTTTCAATATATGTAGATCCGGTTTGTGTTATGTAAGATATAGAGCTAGACTGACCAACAGAAGTTTCGTACTTCCCCGAAGGCTTCTAGTAAAGTTAGATGAATAAGCTAGTTAAAGTGCGCATGCAACTTTCCCGGACAAATTCCGAACATAACTTACATAGCGTATCCATAAGTTACAATAATGTTCTCCGAAGACGTCGTAGGATACACGTAGCAGTAATTTGGCCGTCTGACAAAAATAATAAGGACATTGTAGTAGAGACGCGGTCTCTACTACAATGTCCTTATTATTTTTGTTTATTTATTAAATTCGGTTAATCTCAGACGGATGCTGGAGATGTGTGAGAGGTACGCCACGTCTCATGGTTCAATGTGAGGAAGAGTGAGCTTGTGGTGTTTAGGGTAGGTACTAAGAAGCCTAAGACGGCTCGTTCGGTATTTCTATATGGTGTACCACTAAATTGGTCACATAGTAAATGAGGACTTGAATGATAGTGATATTGAAAGGGAGCGAAGAGCGTTGTCGATCCGATGTAATTATGCTGCCCGTAGGTTTGCACGATGTACTAGAGAAGTGAAACTTACTCTATTCAAGGCCTGTGAGCTAGACATACGCGGAGGGCCTACAACGTTCTCCGCGTCCAGTACAATAACGCTTTTAGGGTGCTGTTGGGGCTCTCGCGGTTCTGCAGCGCATCGGGCATGTTTGTGGAAACAGATACAGATAGCTTTTATGCGAATAAGGACAGCATCCCTGATGCGAAGAACTCGGGGGAGTGCACCCGTATGCACAGCTGCAGGTCTGGTGCAGCAGGAAGCAGACTTCGTTATAGGCTCTTGAATTAGTGTTTTTATGTTTTTATTTTATTTTATTGAGAAATGTTACTGACGTAGTTTTATGTGCTACTAGCAACAATATGAATAATTAGTATTCGATTTAAATAAATAATAATAATAATAATACGACAGTCACATAGGCGAGAACGACGCGTTATAAACAAGGAAATTCTCAGGAAACAAAACACTCGCTATCTCACATGTGTACGTCGAATTACCTGACAATTGTGAAGACTGTACACGACTACTCGCTTCACCTGTATAGTTGAGAGTTCTTGGAACATCTCAGTGGTGTGTCTGAAAATTTGGGGACAATTCAGGAATCTCAGACTTCTGGACGACGAAACTTGGTCCCTTGGGCAGAATACAGTCGGGAAATAATCACTGAAGACCGTGGTTAAGTACATACTAGGAGAACATTTGGAGGAGGTTCGTTTTAATGACGCGTTATGAAACTAGAGTACTAATAGTAAATACTGGATAGAATGGGTCTGCAGTTCTTGACAAAGACGGACTACTCCTTTTTGTTACTCTGGTTGTCACGAAAAACTGTAAGAAGTGATCTTAGAAGCATTGCTTTATGCTCTCTAAAATGATTTCTTACAATTTCACTAATATCAGTATATTAGTGACTAGCACTTTGCCTGCAACTTCATCCGCGTGTATTTTGTACGAATTTCGAAAAATCGTTTGGAATGTGTTCATAACTTGACTCAGAGATTATTATACCAATTTTCGAGTTGATCAAGCCACGCAGTAAAATCTTCCTCTGTAAAATTAACTACCCGTTTTCACCCCATTAGGGGTAGATTTTGGAAAAACTCTGATACACGCTATTCTTTATTTTTGGTTCTAAGTATAAATACTGAGTTTTGAGTTAATTAGTCCGCGCGTTAAAATTCCTCTATACAAATTTTGTCACCCCCCAATCCCCCTTTAGAGGGTAGATTAGAAAACCAAACATGCCAAACTTCATATTTATTTAAATAAGTATACATTCGTGCCAAGTTTCATGTTTATTAAATCAAGAAATAAGATTTTTCATACCAACAAGATCCCGCCTTTTCACTCCCATAATAATAATAAATTCACTCCCATAAAGGTTGAATTTCCAAAAACCCCTTCTCAGTGCTCCCCTACATTATAAAGGGAAGCCGTGTGCAAAATTTCACATTCCTGGTTACAGTAGTTTCGGCTGTGCATTGATATATCAGTCAGTCAGTTTTTTCTTTTATATTATAATAGAAAATATAGAAGAAGAAGAAGAAAGATAGAAGATAAGGAGTGATTTGCAACACAGCTATTATACTCTAAAACAATTGCAGTCTATAATTTTGTTTGCTCTCTGAAAGTAATTGTGTGGTCTTGTAAAGAGCAGACCTTCTATCAAGTGTACGAGTGTGATCTAGTAATGGATCTTTAAGTGTACGGGTGTGACCTAGTAATGGATCTGTAAGTGTACGGGTGTGATCTAGTAATGAATCTGTAAATGTACGGGTGTGATCTAGTAATGGATCTGTAAGTGTACGGGTGTGATCTAGTAATGGATCTGTAAGTGTACGGGTGTGATTTAGTAATGGATCTGTAAGAGTACGGGTGTGATCTAGTAATGGATCTGTAAGTGTACGGGTGTGATCTAGTAATGGATCTGTAAGTGTACGGGTGTGATTTAGTAATGGATCTGTAAGAGTACGGGTGTGATCTAGTAATGGATCTGTAAGTGTACGGGTGTGATCTAGTAATGGATCTGTAAGTGTACGGGTGTGATTTAGTAATGGATCTGTAAGAGTACGGGTGTGATCTAGTAATAGATCTGTAAGTGAAATTCATAGTGTGTAATGACGCGGGCCGCTAGGACAGGCCGTGTTGTTCGTATGTTCCATTGATTTGTCGCAAATACGAGTAGCGGGCTTAGCTCTGAAATGTATGACAGACTCAGTTGTGGGACCCGATTTAGATTTAGTACGAGCCGGAGGAATATCTTGTTCTAAATCTTAATCGGTTTCTAGTGTACGCTTGAAATCAATTACCTCGTGTCAACTGCAACCTACATGTAGACATTATTATTCCTGTATTATTGGGAAATAGTTGCGTAGGAACTACGAGTAAATTCGAATACACCTTTGTTTTTTTACCTTTATGCTATCACAAAGGCACTCATTTTAAGACTTTTGTGTAACAGTGCAAATAGACAAAGAATGTTTAAATCAGACCTCGTGGTTTTTAGGGAGGGCACTGCGCAGCAAATGCAAGCTTGCCAGAGTTTAGACTATTCGGGATCCAATAAGTACGTTATAGAATCAGTGCAAAGGTTGGAATATTACGTGTACCTCATACTTCTACTAATTATAGGCAGAGCAGTTATATTGTGCGTGCGAGCAATAATTTTAATAAAATATGTAAACAACATGATTTGGATCTCTTTACAATCAGTGTGACCTCAGCTAGAAGGTGTTTAAGCCTCAAATTTTTTAAATAGCTGCAGTGCTTTTCAGATTATTTTTTTTTTCTCTCTCACTTTATTTTAATAATTTTAACTATTAAATATAGTACAAAGTAATATGTTACTGCTTGTATGTTCTCAACACAAATTCTGTTATAAGTCTAAACGCGAAGACTTGTAATTGGCTTTCTGTCGACTATCGTTTTCTTTTATTCTGTTTTTTTTTAGCTGTAAGTCTTCCATGATGTAATAAATAAATATAGAATCCACCGTTAACATTCACATTAGTCTTCCCCTAGGCCGCGTGTCGTCAAATATATTCGCGTAGCATGTCGTGCTGGTCTACAACGTTTCGTATTTGTTCGTCTAGCTAGCAATGTGAGAGATTGTTTTCGTGATGCGAATACTCCGCGATATATTACACAATTATTAGATTGTATGCTTAAGCAGCGATTTACCAAATTATACAGCTGATATACGTCTGTAATTTTGCGGCCAGATGTATGAGATGAGATTTTCATGACTTGCTTTCTCATTAACCGACTTCAAAAAAAGGAGGAGGTTCTGACTTCGTCGGAATCTTTTTTATTTATGTATGTTCCCCGATCACTCGAAGACGGCTTGACCGATTTGAAATTATTTTTTTTTTGAAAGGGTATACTTTTCAAGTGGTCCCATTGTCATCAGGTCAGGATCTGATGATGGGATTCTGGAGAAATCGAAGGAAATCTTCAAATATTATAGGCAAAATATCGAAATTGCTATTTCGGTATTTTTTATAGTAACTTTGCTCTCGGAAAGCACCATTTGGTGAAGTGGTACTGATGATGAAGACCAAAGATGGCCACCGGAACTATTCAATACTAATTATTTCACGGGTTGAGTTTCGATTACTTTAATATGGTTGCTAAGCAATTTATGCTCGTCACAATGCGAATGGTGAAATGGAGCTGATGGTGAAATACCAGGAGAACTCCTCATCAATTAACGTCCCTTCATCGAGAAAAGCAATATTTTGTAAAAGGCGATGTGCGAGTTGACATTAGGCTATTGTAACTTAGATACATTATAAGCGGAGCCACTAAAAAGCGAGAAATACATTTAAAAAAAAAAAAAAAAAAAAAACTGACTTCCAAAAAAAACACTACAAAATGAAAAATAACTATAATTTCGGAAGTTGGTGGCAAAAAATTAAAATACAGCTCTTTTTTCCTGTACACGTAAAGTGGGGATGTTTTTTTTTCTCGTCTACCCCATGATGTGGGGTATCGTTGCCGTTGGATAGATCGTACAAAAATATTCCGGGTTTGTGAAAATCATTTTTCGATTCAGGGATCCGTTTGTGAAATATTAAGCTTTATAGTGCTAATTATTGTTAAAGTTAAGTGTCCCCACCACTACCAGCTAAATAATTGCTTTTGGATATGTGAAAAAATTCACGGCAGTAGCATATATAACGAAATTAAAAGAAAAACTATCACAGCTAAAAAAATATTTAGTTTTAACCAAATGGAAGTCAAAAGGCCAATTCTCGTAATTTATAAAAAAAAAACCGGCCAAGTGCGTGTCGGACCACGCACAATGAAGGGTACCGTAGTAGGAATGAATTTATCATAAGAACAAACTTAAAATTGTAGTTGAAAACCGTGTTCTTCCTACAATGTAACAGCAAATTTAAGTTTTTCGACTACGAGTATTACTCGTAAACTTGTAAAGCCTACTTAGCTGTGAGGGGTCTCGGTATGTAAAGATGGTCACCTATTTACGACCAACCGCGGTAATTCATTCGATCTCCTATTATTGTGTGACAAATATTAATTAAAATAAGTACAAGTACTTAATATGCCAAGGACCAATTGTAGACTATTTGGTACTGATTCGTCAATAACGCACCCAGAGATAACATTTTTAAATTACCTGGAAACTCCGAATAGCTTTCCTTTAAAACAAAAAAAAAAAAAACTACTACTTTTAAAACTATTACTTTTTTAATAGGTAGGTATTTCGCATTTCCCATCGAGTAAAATACCTGGATTAGTAAATAAATAAGTGCATCTAGTGTGAAAAAAGTGACACACGAGTGACCTACCTACGCTCGCGTTAAAAAAACTAGTACCTAGATAGTTTCCTAGGCTAGGCTATTTACTTACTTATGTACTTAGCTACTTACATAATTATTATTGAATTAGACGAAATATTATTATGAAATGATTATGAGAGTTTACATTATAATTTACTTTTTAAGTAAGATTTTGTAGTAGGTGGTTAGAGGTTTTAATTCCAATTTCATTTTTTAAAATAAAAAATATAGTATTTGGGTGAATTTCAACAAATGCCATTTTTTTATCACATCGTTGAACTTTTTAATTTATGGGTTTTTTGTATATTTTTCAGGTTTTATGTACTCTTTAGGATATTAAATATCCCCAAATTTAATATCATCAACGTATCATTTAAGACTAAGGAGAAAATTCAGTTTGAATTCTGGTTTCCACCGATATGACAAACCGGCACCGATTATTTTTTCTGTACACCGATATGATAAGTTTATCCACCGAAATGATGTACATATCCAGCGATATGATAATCTATCCACCTTTGAACATCAACATTTTTAATTATGTCTTTCATCAGCCTTTTCTGTTTTTTTTTACTCTATTTTGTGTAACAGTATCCTTTTTACCTGGGCAAAGATATGAATTGTCATCATCCTCAAAAAACTGAACGACAATCTTACGGATACTTTTTTGCAGGTCTATAGATATTATTTGGCTTAATCGGGATTTGTTGTTGGAAATTACTCTATTTGAATATCTTAAATTCTTGATGTAGTCTCATGTATCTCTCTTTTTGTACATCACTTTCTCTTTATTAGCCTTTGCCAATTGTTTTTTTAAATTGCATATTTGCTGAGATTTAAAAGATTTAAATCTATACTTAATATTATAAAGCTGAAGAGTTTGTTTGTTTGTTTGTTTGTTTGAACGCGCTAATCTCAGGAACTACTGGTCCGATTTGAAAAACTCTTTCAGTGTTAGATAGCCCATTCATCGAGGAAGGCTATAGGCTATATATCATCACGCTAAAACCAATAGGAGCGGAGCACCAATGAAGAATATTTCAAAATCGGGGGATTTTTTTCCTATTGAGAGCTTCCGCTGCGTGCGCTGCGTAAACGGTTAAAGTTTCGCAAAAATCATATATGACAGAATTGTTCCCCTTTAAAAGCTTTAAAAAAAAGTCATATAGCATATGTCTATCTTTTAAGGTTAGCTCACTATAACCTCTTTTATGCTAACCAAATTTGTTCTAAAATAATGCATTATTTGCGAAGGTGTTTTTATAAACATGGCATTAATCCTTATCCAAATAAATACGTTATTCATCACATGTATTTAATTTTGAACAAAATTGCCTCTGACATCATTTGATTTCAAAGTATATCTTAGGAGATATCATAGTTTTAAAATAATACTAATAATAAAGCTGAAGAGTTTGTTTGAAACACGGTTTGAAAGCTCTAAATCTCTGGAAGTATTGGTCACATATATAAAAATATTTTTGCGTTTAATAGCCCAGTTCTTGAGGAAGGCTATATTCTATTAAACTTGACGCTAGGACCCTTAGGAGTTGAGCAAAAAGAAAAAAGTCTGAAGTTTTCGCCAAGCGAAAACGAAGTAATAGCGCAGGCCGGCGACACGTTGCGACGGGGTGGATCAGGGAAACAAAAAAAATTTACGCGGACGAAGTCGCGGGCAGAAGCTAGTTTATAATATTTTCGAAACTTCATTTGAATGTCTTGATTCAATTTACTATCATCTCAGCCTATAGACGTACATTACCGAATACAGACCTCCCCTAATGATACATATAGACACTACCAGTGGTATCATATGGTAATGATTTTGGCAGTCTATGTATGTAAGTATGTATGTATGTATGTGTTTGTATGTATGTTTGTATGTTCCATTGTTTCTTTGTATACTTAACGAAATGACACGGGATCTACCGATATGATAAAGCAATCCACCGATGTGACAAAACTGTGCGTTGATCATGAATCAAAACACCGATATTAGAAATAAGACACCGATTGATTTTTTCTTATCATTTCGGTGTAAATTATCACATCGGTGGTAATAAAGACCACCGATTACAGCGATATGAGAACAGCGACGTGAGAAATAACACACTTTTTAGAAAAATTGAAAAAATGCATAATATCTAGGATAAATTCAATAACAGTCAATGAAGCTAATTCACTTACTACCTCTGTTAGAACCAAACAACAATAATAAAACTACTTATTACACTAGAAAAATGCAACCACCGATAATATTAAAATAATTGTCCGGAAGCAACTGAAATGGCGTACTTACGTTATTAGCGGGAATATGCAGCGATTTGACACATATCCATCCTGACTGCGCACTAGCACACAATAACAGGGGAAATACGATTGGGGTGGAGACGCTGTCAGACTCGTCGATGTAAAGTTAGGTTTAAATTACTTTTGTCCAGCGATATGAGAACATTTTGCAGGACAAGTACGTTTGTGCCTCTCAGTAATAATAATCGTTAATTATGTAATAAAATATCCTATATATTAATAACAAAACTAATATTCTATGATATAGAATAAGTTATATACTTAAATTACTTATTTTTATTAGTGTATAAGCTTTTTTGTTTGTAAAAAAAGTAGAGGGACAGCACCGATTTGAAAAAAATAGAGGTTTATGTATTTATTTCTACCTTTGTTATTAGTCCTAGGCAAATTATATTTTTGCCACAACCCAGTAACTACCTATTGAATACTAAAAAAAATAATACAGAACAATATTCCTTTTTTCAAATACTAATTTCACCGAAGACAAAAAAATATGTCATTTGGGAAATTCACCCATTTACAATCACAAAACAAGAAAGACATTCAAGTAGGTTGATGAAATTAAAATACTGTAGGCAGCAGCCCTATCGCGTGTTTACGTACCGCGCGGCTGTAGGTAAGTATTTCAAGAACAGAATTGCGTATCACACAAGTAATGGGTAGTGGATTTAGTAATGGGTTTTCACTATATCAGTTCAACAACATTCATTGCGTTATTTACGTTGTTAAGCAAATAGTTTTCGAACTTGTATGAAGCAATGGATAAGCAATATCCTTCAAAATGATTCAGATTGAGATTGATAGTGAGTTACGCAATTAGGGTGCAGGGCCGAGTCACAATACTGTTAGGTAACATTACCGTGAAAGAGCTTACATTTTACTAGCGCCCACCGCCGCTGCAGCGCTACAGAGCTCTCAGCGCTTGACAATGAGATCCACAGGTGAGATCTGTAATTTTCATTCTTTATTCTTTTTCGTTGGTAAGAATTAGTGTGGTGAAAATGTCACGATTTTGCTACGAGATTTTGCATTCAAATATCTTACTCATAAATCAATCTTCTATTACTGACAAATGCTTGCCCGGACAGTATTTCCTTATTTTGCTACAGTATATCCAAACCACCTTATTTTAACAAAAAATAAGTCTTCAACAATTATCAAGGTGAAATTCCATTACAATTAATTAATTTTACTGAAGACCGCGTGTGTTACCGTGTGGTGCTCGTAAACGCTCTGCAGTCATTTGTCAGCTGGAAGAGCGGGGTGCGGGGTGCGGGGTGCGGGGTGCGGGGTGCGGGGTGCGGAGCTCGCTCCTCAGACAAATGAGCTAAATTAGCGATCCCATATCGCCAACAACGTATGAGTA
This sequence comes from Globia sparganii, assembly GCA_949316385.1. Lineage (NCBI taxonomy): Eukaryota > Metazoa > Arthropoda > Insecta > Lepidoptera > Noctuidae > Globia > Globia sparganii. Next base: position 24,989,909 of record OX438660.1, on the reverse strand, counting down.
ATTGATGTCCGTGTAACGAACACCGGGGTTTTAGCAATGGTGCTATCTACTTCTTTGCAGGTAACGGTGGAAAATTCCATGATGTAAATGGGGACGAAAGATACCATAAAAATCAAAGACATACAGTACAGCCGATCGATTCTGTAAAAATCTCACCGTGAAAAGTTAGGTGAAGTGAACTTAGAGTGGGCTGTCAAGAGTATCAATCCCTAGCATCAGGATAACACTGACAGCTCACTCCACGCTCACTTCACCTAAGTTTTCACGGTGAGATGGTTACAGAATCGCACTGCTGGACTACTTGCTTGAAAGATGGATAACGTCGGTGCCGGTATATTTAGGTACCTAATTCATAAAGCCCATAGCCTACTCGTGAAAATATTAGCAAGCAGCCGTTTTGTGTGGCTGAGACGCATATTTTTCCCCAACTTGCTCTGTTTATGTGCTATATATATTTTTTTTATTATTTTATTTATTTCTTTAATTAAATAATGCATATTTACAATATTATTAAGTCTTACACTAAAGTGGTAGGTAGGGTATCGACCTGACTGAACTAGGATAAACCTGTATCTCAGGTATCATACGTGCAAATTAGCTTATTACATTAATATTCCTATGATTGATGATATACATAAATAGTGAGTACCAAACTTAACAGACTAATAATAGGAAAATACTGAACTAAAAATAACATTTAACTTAAAACAATCAGTAACTTTTCTGTGTCATTGTATAATGACAAATTTTGTAACCAAGTTGTAATATCATTTTGCAATGTACCGTTTTTAATGCAGACACAGACAAAATTGAGTTTACTTTTTGTAAAGTAAACGCATTTTGTTTTGATTTTTTTTATTGTTAAAAAAAATCTATACATAAACGAATGCCTTAGGTGCAGCGCAGACGACAGACTATCCCTGACGCACTTTTTAGTGTGTGAAAATAGAACCTATGCAATTATATGCAGTAACGCACACGACGCGCAAAAAGTCCGGCGCACAAAAAATCCATGTAATTCGGGCAGACCGCACCGCGCCGCGCCGCGCCGCTCGGCACAAAAAGTGTGTGAAAAAAATGGAACGTTTGCTTCAACGCGCGCTAACACAGACGGCGCACACTTTAGTCGGCAATCTGTATTTGCTAGGGGTGGACGTAGCGCACGCGATCTATTATCATGGCGCGATTTATTATCAAAATAATACTTCGTGATCTCTGCACGATTTCCATAGCGTCTACGTCCCTACAGCTCTGCCGACAGAATGATCGAAGATGTGCGTCGTGTGCGTTGAGTCTGTGAAAAATCCGCGGCCGACTTTTTGCGCGCCATGCAGACTTTTTGTGCGCCGCAGACTGGATCGCACAAAAAGTGTGCCGTCTGCGCTGCACCTTAATCTATAATTATCCATACAGATATCTTTTCGTCTTATATCAGTGACTTTATTGTACGGCAATTCAGAGTGCTGTTTTAATAAAACATTCATAATACCTAAATAACTGCCACACTGTCAGAACATTGCAAAGCTTATATAAAAGTTGGGTCGGGAACGGGACAGGCCGGAATGTGGAGCCATTGCCCAGTAATACTAAATAGGAAAATTATAAAATATCTTGGAGTAATTATTGATGCTACTCTTCCTGACATTTAAAAATCACATAGACTTATTATGCAGTAGGTAGAGTCCGAAAATTGATGTTCATTTTCCAATAGATGTTTGGTTCCAATACAGCTCTTTGAGCGCACTTTGTACTACGTTTGGTGAGCAATAGTGACAGTGATGGTTTCAAATTACATTAATAAAGTTTCATTGTTACCTTGTTACTGCTATTCAAGATATTATATACCAATAAACAGGTATACCTTGATTTCCAATAGCTATTGTATTAACAAGTCAGCGCCTCATGTTCGTGTATTATTGCAACTAATGAAGCGAGTGCCGTGTGCCGTGTGCCGTGTGCCGTGTGCCGCGTGCCGTGTGCCGTGTGCCAGGGCGCACAACGCTGTGTAAACTATAATTTAATGCTGGTGTGCTCATTTGGTGCGTGAATACATCGCAGATTCGCAGCTGACTTAATTACCGACCTGACCAGTGGAGCTGACGTCTTGGACCTATTATATTATGCCTGATTGTGCGCTGGTACAGTAAGTAACCGGCGTTAATTGGTACATCGAGTTTTAGATACTATTCGGCTTATTAGAGCGTCGCTTGTCTCCGTCACTCATAGGACAGTTTCTTCCCAAAACTCGATAGTATCAGTAATTACACAGATGTACCAGTTCTTGTGAGTGTGTGGTACCCTATAAGGAAAATAATTAAAAAGCTAATGTTTTCTTTTTGTTTCTCTACATCCAGATAAAAAAGAACATAGAATTACTTTATTGTATGTACCAAGTGCCGCCACAGGGACGATTATTTGGGGCCTTATTATTCCGGATAAAAACCAGGGACAGACCGCAAAAAAGGCTAAAAGCTAAATACATGGGATGGCTTGGCAAAAAATGAATGTTTGTAGGTAATATAAGGATAATTGCTGATTGTGGCACAACACAACATTGGTGTTGCAAGTGCCAGCTCTAAAAGCTACCAAACTTGAGTCCTTGTCCTTGCTCTTTCCATTTGTTACTGAATTCTGAGATTAGTTCTTCAGATGCGAGTTCAGCTCATCTTTCCGTTTTATCTTTTTCTTGGTGCAAGCAATATCTCTCTGTCCCACTGCGGATTGAGATCTCCCCGTTATTCTTCCAGGTATTCACTTGCCAAGTCACCACCTCTTCTCCTTCTCATAACTCTAATAATTTCATGGCAGGAAAACTTCCATTTTCTCCGAGAGCTTATCGTCTATTCGGGAGCCTACGCAAACCTTTCCTTGCTTGTACCTCTATCTCTCCGCTCTATTCTCCATGGCCTGGAAATATATTGTTGGCTTCGATTTATTTTTAAAGTGCCTACATAGAATCGGATAATAATCTGACTTGTAGCGGTTTAAACGTGAGTATAGCACGACATGTAGAAGCTTACGTAGATACTTCTAAGAATATTCCTAGTAATTCCAGGTTTTGCGAAAATTTCGAGGGAAGATTATGTCTAGTAGTAAACATCATTTGGCTGAAATCATGATCATGATCCTAAGTTTTCAGTATAGTAACAAAAAACCTACGCTGCTCAAGTGTTTACATTGAAGACGGTTACCTGCTGCACTAAACAATCAACATGTGCTTGTAAGAAATAGTGTGTGCCGTGTGTAGTTTGTTAAGAGGCTAGTACTAGTTACTAAGTTAATAGCAAGTCCTGCGGCGGTGAGCAATTGACTAAGCGTTCTGTTATTATTAGTGAACATTTCAATGAATATTTAATAATAACTTTATGTCATAAAGTTATTGTTAAATATTATGCTATGTACGGAGATATTACGATATTGTATATACTTTGGTCTTAAAGCACTTAACTTTCATACTTTAGAAGCATCATTCGAATAGCACACTTAGCAGTGACTACAATAATCACAGAAACTATCTTGCTAGCTGTCGTAAATATCTCCTCGGGTTCTCGTGTTATCCCCCGTCGTCACTTCAACTTTTTTTTCCTGTTTCCTGGGTGGAAGATCCTCATGGACGTCCGACGCCCTGGGGCGGGCGGCGTTGTCTATCAGACTCTTACTAACTAAAAACCACCCCGGTGTTCCATCTCACACCTACGCCGGGGGTTGCGGGAACTTACGATCCTTCCGCAAACCCAGACTGGCGCCGGCCCGCCACTGTGGGCCTCCTCGGGTTGTCACTTCACCTATCCTAAAGTCGTTAACTACACATGACTACTTATAATGTTTACCAAAGCGGTCAGCACCCTCTAATATATTTCGTAGAAGACCCACATTACTTTTTAATTTTTCGGGATTTTAAGTAAAGTAAAGTAAAGTAATGCAAGTTTTTGTAAGCTTTTTGTGCCAAAGAAAGCGCGTAATAACAGTTTGCAACAAGAGCCGTAATTTCTTCCGCTTTAAATATATTTGCTCAGGAGTCAGGTGTAAGACGGAACAATAGCCAGGCTAGGATAGTAGCGGTGCCATCCAACTACCTTTAATCTTACAAAATTTAATGTTGCACTGGTTGCAAAACATACAGACTGACTGAATTTATGGGCAAGTTTTCAGCGGGTAAAAACATTCATGAATTTACTTCTTTTAACAGAACCGACCAACTCTGAATGAGTAAAAACATATAAAAAAGCAACACCTGTGGTAGGCAGGACATCCGTGCAGCCTGCTGTCATGGATTCAGTACATCATTTTGGATCCTCCTGCGTTACATTTTTTTTCTTGATAACCGACGAAAAATTTCAACGCTAGGTGGTCTAAAATTATCTTCTGAATTATGTGTTGACTTTATGATTACAGTTTGCGTCCCTGCCACCCGGTAAAAAACCTGCTGAAATGTATGCCTTTCTACCGCTATTTCAAAGTTGGTCATAGCGAGGACTTTCACGCCACGGCAGTAATGCAAGTGGTTATATGTCAAATACAATTAACCTTTTCTCATCCTTCATCCTACCAGTAGGTGTCTTCAAACGTCACAAAAAAAAAAACAAATCTGGAGGAGGTTTAGCTGCGTCTTCTAATACTGTGGCCATGTATTAATTTACTAAAATAATGCCAACGATATTCCTTCCCGTTTGTAACACAGCCGTTTACAGTTTCTTGATCCTGAAGTAATCGCAAACAACAAGCCCTGTGTTCTCTAGAAAAACGTTGTCGACAGCTATCAGAAAATTAGTTTAAAAGTGTTCTCCGTGAATTTAAATAAGTCAAATATTAAAAGGAAAAACACCTGAGATACAGGTTTATCCTAGTTCAGGTCGATCGCATTATTAATACCTACCACTTTAGTTTAAGACTTAATATTGTAAATATGCAATGATTAAATAAATATAAAAAAAATACTGACAGGAAATCGCAGTAGTGTGTGGGGGTGTGTTGGAGTATCGTTACACCCCACACAGACACACACACCGCTCTCTTGACTGTGGGGTGTAGGGTTACCACGTACCTATTGAACTTTAATAATATTATTATTATTAATAATTTTGATACGGTGCTGAGTTACTTATTGTAGGTGCAAGCAATATAATGTTTCGTAACAAGGAAGCGAGATACATTTAACAAGGAGCTCGTAGGGTTTGAGGAAGTAGTCAGAGGTAACTCAACAAGTAAACCCCTTATGTGATTCAAGTTGACTGATGATCGTGATAAGGATAACATATGGTTGATATAATCATCTTATTTTTATTTTCAGGGAAAGATTTCCTTCACAATCTCAACCAGCCATGAATATGTACAGATAGCAAGAATTTATTTTATAACTAGCAGCGCCCCGTGATTTCACCCGCATATGTGTCGAACCCGTAAGAATATCGGAATAAAAAGTATCCAATGTGTTATTGTGATGTATATGCTCTAATACTTTAATGTTTCAACAAAATCCGTTGGGCAGGTTTTGCGTAAAAGAGTAACAAACATCCATCCATCCATCCATGCTCACAAACTTTCGCGTTTATAATATGATTAATTAATATAGTAGGAAGTAGGATAGCACGCATTTTTCTAATTAGGTACAAAAAAAATATGTCAAAAGACAATGGATTAAAAATATAATATGTTAATGTTAATGAAACGCGTGGCTCTCGCCCGACGCGCTGGGGTTCCCGCGCAATATGTTCAGTTTTCCTTTCATTACTCACCACCATGTAGGTATTCGTAACTGTAAACATTCATAAAACATGTTTAATATTTAAATTAATTCTTTTGAAGCCTGTCTAGACGTAAATATTACATTATACGAATAATTAATTTCATTCGCTAATTAATTTAATTAAATGCTATTTAAAAGGTAACGTCTTGAAGGTCTTTCAATTAAGACTAAGAATAAACGTTTGAGAAATAAACAAATTCGGCTAGGTACCTACTACTAAAAGAAACAATGTCAGCCCAAAATTCGAGATATTATTTGCTAACAAAATATAGTTTTCATGTAAACATACGAGATTATGTTTGCGTAATGTCAGGAATAAACTTAATAATAATTATTGTTGGAAAAAAACGGGAGAGAAAACCTTCGATAGCTTTCTCGAAGTTCACGAGTGCGTTCCAATTTAGTAAAATACGATATTAAGTATAACCATCTATACAGGGTTATTTGAAAAACACCAGCAACCTCTCAAGAGGTCATTGATATTACTCATCATTATGAACAACTTTTACTGTGGGACCAAACCTGAAATCGCGAAATAAAAATCAGCTGTTCCCTACATTTATCTTCGTCTATCTCATCAAAATGTAGGGAACAGCAGATTTTTTTTTTCGCGATTTCTGGTTTGGTGCCATAGTAAAAGTGTATAAGTCTATATTCATACTAATGTAAAGCTGTAGATTTTGTTTGTTTGTGTGTTTGAACGCGCTAATGTCTAGAAGTATCAGTCGGATTTGAAAAAATCTTTTTGCATTTGATAGCCCAATTCTTAGGAAGGTCGGCTATTTAACAGCACGCTCCAAAAACCAAAAACAAAAACAGAAAAACCGCTAAACGAAAACGAAGTGCGGTCTGGCGATGCGATACGACGCGGGTGATTGGGTCAAACAAAAAGGACATGGATTTTTTGTAGCCTAGTACGGACAAAAAGTTAATAATATTAAAAAAAATACTTGATTATATTTGAAATCTCACTAAAGCTTTCGTTACTTGGGAAATGTTTGCAATTTTTTTGAAATTTAAAAGATTATATATTAATATAATAAGTTGCCCAACATGTGTAAAACTCAAAAATCAGTAATAATATTCCAAAAAAGACTAAAACTATTAAACTATTCCTTAGCCACAAATGTTTCTACTCAGTAAAAGAATATTTAGAGTCCAGCATAAAATAGCGATTTTCTCTCATGTACGAAAGTGGCGATCTGTCCTATACAAACAATAAGATGTAATCTATCCTATTTAACATATAATTATAATTTATACTACTTGAAAAGGATGACATTAATATTGCTTAATAATGTATTAAATTACTTTTATTATTATTGACATTTAATTTTGACATAACTTTAATTTCTCAATTTAATTGTACTAATATAAAAGAAAATAATTACGTAATAATAATGTTTAATGCGTGCTAATTTAGGACGATAAGGGCAGGCGAATGATAATTGCAATGCTTGTAAAAGGCTGCTAAGTAATAAGTACCTCTTAACATAACATAACACCAACATTGTACAATTAGTTCGCAATAAACGTTTTGACTTTGACTTATTATTTTGATTCAAGTATTCGAGGAGGTCTTTATGTTGCCAATTTTGAAAATAAGATGGTAATTGGGACATGATTATTGTAATAATTGATAATTATGATTTCGCGAGTATTTTTAGAAAATTGAATATCAAAACTGTATTTAAAACGTATTTAATAATAACTACACTGTTATGAACATGATATTTAATAATGTATTAATGTATCAATTTCATTTTAAACAAATGTATGTCCAGGCTTTAAAGTATGTAATGTCAGCACCTTCTTTACCGTTCATAGTAATTGTCACTGCCCGTCATTGTCATGCATTTGTCATATGTCAAATATGCTTTACACAGAGTTAAAACTAACATAGAGGAGACATTAAAGATAATGCTACGCAATATTTTCTTTTTCTTTTTTGTATACGAAACATCCTGTGTGTTAGAAAGAGTACCCTTTAGTGCTTATATATGCCTTTAGATTAGTTATTTTTGACGATTCCAATAATATGAATTATGACCGTAAGTGATTGATGCACTGTCTCATACTTACAGTCTCTTGCATGTTACCTTTAGCATAAACCAATGTAAACAATTGTTAATGAACGAATAAAAATAAATAAATGACCGTGGTGACCCCAAAGTCATATCATATCCTCGAGCCCTTTATTTTGACATAGGTACTAAACACTTTTTTCACGACTATTGGGTTATATTATAAACAGTCATGTTGATTTTTCTGAAATCTCACCTATTGAATTAGGAATTACCTCCTAAATCCTTTGGATTGCGATTGAAAGTGACGTGCGTAACGCTGAGCACGCACAATCCTAACGAAATGTCATTACTAAAATCATTACAATGCATCCAGACAGACATGCTATGAAATAATAAAGAACCCTACCTACATAGAGCATGACCATGTACCATACAAAAACATGCGCTAAAAACATAACCCTTCTTGTCAGCAGGGTTTGGTGCTTTCTATTTTATTTATAACTCTATGGTGCCGCGTCTGACAGCATCATGAATGTTTTGTTGTTTCTTGTGATTTATTCAAAAATATAATTGGCTTCGATTCTGGTTATGTTTTTTGCATTTCTGAGTGACTTCGCCTTTCTTGGACTATGGATTTTTGCATTGCAGTTTACCTCTTCTACAATAGCAATCCCTATAACTCGCATCTCGGACAACTCTGATTTTACCTGGTTTCCAACGGAGATACAACGTTCTCTAAACTGGGGCATAGCGAATGAATCATTAATTTGTGTGTGTCGTTGGATTTGAATGAAATTCAATCTGTTGGAAGACAGTGGATTACTCCGTGATCGACAGGTTTGAATTTAATTTTTTTGCAGGTTTGAAGTCATCAGATTTAGGAAGGGTCTTATAGCCCTTCACCAAATTTTATCACGAACAAAAATATACAGGGTTTTGAAACACTATTATTGCCTCATAATACATTTTGTTTTATTTGTATCCATTTCTGGGCCAAGCTTATATGGGACAAAAATCCATCTCCATTCATGTGAACGAAATCACGGGCAGAAGCTAGTAGAATATTTAAAATCATGAAGCGCAAACCCTAGGTTCTACCGGTAGTGTCAGTCGCGTCGGAAGCGCGTGGTTCTGTGCCGCTGCCGCACCGCGTGCGTTTTCCGTACCGCGTTCGTACCACACCAGTCCCGCACCATTGTCGCACGACGCACACTTGACTCTTATCCTTTCATCTAATAATAACACTGCAAGCAAAACAATCGCTGTGTTGATGGAAAATACGATTATTTTTTATTTTTAGCCTATCTTGAACGTTTAATATTTTCAATGGAAAATAATATCGTATTATTTTTTCAAAGCGTTTTATTTGAGAAGGTACTGCCACGGCACCTCTATTGGAAACTCGGAGCGGGTCAGAGTTTTATTCCGGGATTTCATTACCGTTTCAATTAACGTTAAATGAATATTTGGCATAGCATTATTTACCTTTGTATCTCGTGTTCGCACTGTGAAATTTATTGCGTAAAAGTACTTTGGTATCGCATTTATTTCCTCGACAAATCTAGCGATTTAGCTACTGCTACAATCTACAAAATGGAAACTAACTTTAAAGCTTGAAAACTTTACCCAACCTCGAGTGTACGAAATGAACAACTTGGATTTCAAGCACTTTATTGGCACTATGTGCATCGCTATCAGAGATATTTTGTGTAGGTACCATCAGGTATGTTTGTTACTTACCTCAATAATTTTAAATATAAAGTATTTTTTTTCTTCTGATTATCTTCGGTAGATTTTGGACTAGAAGCAATATTACACGATTTCAAGGGTCGTATTAGGTCATATCTAATGTCACAGTATAGTACTGTCTAGATCTATTCTGAACACACGACACGTGAGCGAGCGCCGGTCTTTATTACATAGTCTGACGTAAAGCAGAGCTGTCAGCATGCCTAACTATCATCAGTTAGGTGAACAGAGTGCGACAGTCTCGGCGCGACAATACTCGACTGGAGTCAACTGCAGCCAACTATGCGCGGCTGGAAGTTGGCTAATTACTTGAAGCCGCAATTTGGTGGCAAAGTGGCTCATCGCAGGCACTGCGTCCTTCTGTGTTCTGTACAGCAGACACTGTCCTATGTAAGAGAACCCGATACGATGTGACACCAGCACCCTAATTGCGTAACACACGATCAATCACAATCTGTTTCAGTTTGACAGTTCAACAACATTCATTGCGTTACTTTCGTTGTTGAGCAGAAATTTTCCGAACACATGCAGCAATGGATTAGAAATCTGTTTCAAAATGATTCAGATTATGATTAATCGTGCGTTACGCAATTAGGGTGCAGATAACAATGCAGGAACATAGTGTACACGAAACAATACATCAAAGGGTCGCATCTTAACACTGACACATATGTCGGATGATACAGGTATTCTTGTAGGAATACTTTATCAAAGTAATCATGATATATAAATAGTAGTCGAGTTGAAATCGCATATAGGTCAGCTTAGCGTAGGACGTGCAACGATTCCCTTAAACAGGCGGCTGGACAGACTGGATGCGAAAGGCTGAAGTGTTTATAGTATATTTTCTACTCGTACAAGACTTCATCTGTAGCTTAAACATCGTCTTTTATTCAGCTCAAGTATTCTAGCTACTCTTCGGTTTCGCTTGATGACACTTATAGGACGATGATAGGTAATAATAATTCTTTGTAAGAAGGTTGTTTGTTGGCAAGGTAACAAAGTATTTTAAACGCCTTTGTCTGAACTGTCTTAGCTAATTAGTGTAGTGGTAGGTACTAATGTGTCGCAATTGTAGTGTTTCTCAAAAGTGGCGCAAGGTTCTGTTAACTAACGAGTTCGGACATTCGCTTGTTTCCCGATGTTAATGACGTGCTGCCAACTTGTGTAACAAATAACGACACGCAACAGATACTTAGGTGCCAGAGTGTGCACTGACCACATAGACGACAATGACTGCAGTTGTGTACTCCATTCTGGCTGCAACAGCGCCGCCTACTGAGATCACGGCTAATAGAGATATATACCACAAATAAATGTACACAAGCCAAGATGATGCTGATGTAAATGACGATGGTGACCAGACTAATACAAGTTATAATTAGTGAGCCTTCTGTTTTTTTATTGATAAATGTTGAGAGTACCGCGGTCATAGTGGAATGTGTATAGTTTCATGAAGTTTGCGGAGTTTGTTGGCAAGCGCCGGCGCGCGGCGTGTACACCGCCTGCTGCCACAGAATACTTTGTCATCGTTACGAGGAGCCTGATTTATTTCTAGTCAAAACCTAGCGCACTTAATGTATTTGAAATTCCACTTTTAGTTTTTGGTACTAAGTTAGAAATAATTTGCAAAATTTTGATCGTATTTATCGAGTGCTTGCGGCTGAAAATTTGTCATTTTTTTTAATTTTCCGGAGATTGAATTTCAGAGTCGACAATAAAAAATCTTTCAAGTGACAATATTTCAGTGAAATTACGTTTTAAAAATTCTAGAAGAGCTCAATAATAATGTTGAAAAATTCTGTCGTGTTATAGCTATTTCGTACAACTGCAATTTATGTTGATAGTACATTTGGATTGTTACCGTGATTATATGTGAAACATACACACACAATCTGCCGACATTTCTGCTCTATCTCCCTCACCTGCTCACGCACTGGGCCCCAGCACCAGCGCACACGCACGCTCACACAGCAGGTAGCTGCTAATGGATCTCAGCACAAGTAGGGGCCGAGCTAATTACCAGCCGTAGTGAACGTCTCGCTCCGCCGCAACTTTTATAGCTCAGCTCCAGTTTTGAAGTGCTTCTAAGTCGAAGGTTATTTGGAACCAGTAGTGTTATGCGGTTGTAAGGTAGTTAACTTTTACACAAAGCGAAACACAATAGTTAAATGCTTTTGGCACGATATTTTTTTATCCTAGTCAGTCTTTTCTACTTATCAGCTTGGTAATAAAATATCGTCTTCGTATTGTGCAATGTCAATGTTTATTGATTGGTTTTAGTTTGAAAACAAGGTAGGAATTAATTTAAATTAATATTTTTATACCTTGTATTAAAGTTTCTGTTGTTGCGCTAGTGGAATAAAGCTGCAAAGTAAACTAATATGTAGGTAAATCCTGATTTACCGAACCTAACTTAAACCTTAGTTGGCTTTTAACCCCGACATGTAAATCTTGTAACAAATAACTCTGCAGCACCTCCACGATGCGTCTTTAGCTCTGGCGACGTTGTAAGTAACGCTGCATCGCTGTGCTCGAGAAACGCATTGTCTAAACTATACTGCAATCATTACATTAGCTACCAGGTCAGGTGTAGCGACACACGGGTTAGAAGGATGTGAAGCTTATTAATAAAAAAGAACAAAATTATAATTACCTACTGTTTCGATTTAACTCGAGCGTCGATTAATGGGGTTCATTAGCCATCGTTGAGAGACTCTCAGATACCTTGCTTCGTTTTGTGACACAATCTGAAAACATTTTAAACATTCGTTCATCCCGATGGTTACCGCGGGTGATATATGACATAATAGCAGTTCGGTGGCTCCGGGCTCCGGGGGAGGCGCGCCTAACGTGTCACTCGCATTTGTTACAATGCTATCACGCCGGTACCAGATCGACAACTGACGATAGATTGTAAACTAATTGATGCCTTACTTCCTGCATTTTGTAGTGAAATGCACGCACATACACGCAAACATCTACTGTACGGGATTTAGCGTGAATCTTCCCGGTTTCCGTGAAGAATGTAGGCATGTGTAAGTGTTGAGTACGTGAACTTGAAACAGTCAGTTTGTCAGTCTTTTTTCCAGATACCCAATTATATTCAATGACCTGTGTGGAATCATTTGCATCTTTAAATAACGTGCTCATGGAGGTGTACTGATCAGAGTGTTTATTGTTTCATTCAAAATCGGTCGTAGCTACGTCGGAACTCTTTGATCTGCTCGTACACTGCACGAGTTCTGATTTATGTTCGGTTTGTTTGACGTGACTGGTTTGTTTCTTAAAGTGGATTTGGAGATAAAATACTCATTATTTCATAATCCGGCTAAAAGATAACAGCGACATGGGTCGATCAAAGGTTAAGCTACGCTTACCGCGGTCGGTTCGTTAATGGGTGACATAGTTTTTTTTTTTGTTGATGGGAAATTATCAAATGATCCCCCTCCCGCTCTGGGTGGAGCAGAAGGGAGTGTCAGACTCTTACTGACTAAAACCCACCCGTGTTCCTTCCTTAGCCCTTTATGTTCCGGGGTAGCGGAAACCTTTTCGGATAATCCCGCTACCCCGGCACGCTTCGGCCCTTACGGGCCCCTTCCCTATAGCTGACATCTCTTTGAGGCGCGCGTGGAACACGTACGCGCCGTCCGGCACAGGACTGGTTCTGATCTGACGGAGAGTTACCCATTACTCTCCGTCCGCAGGCCCGCGCCTACGGTGGCCGGGAGTCTTCACGCGACTCCCGACCCCCGTAGCGTTTCTCGCGGCGGCTAGGACGTGAGACGCTTTCTCTCAACCGTCCCGCCAAATGAGTGACATGGTGACCATCCATGACATATCGAGAGTCCTGACCTCTCCGTGCTACGGAAAGCACGTTAAGCCGTTGGTCCCGGCTGTCATTCGTAGATCTTTGACGGTTGTTACGGGTAGTCAGAAGCTCGAAAGTCTAACAACCAGTCTTACCGAGGGGTATTGTGTTATGCTGTAATAGGTTATATGTAAAACACTAGAACTGAGCTGCATCCGGTTAGACTGGAAGCCGACCCCAACATAGTTGAGTAAAGGCTAGGCACATTGATTATTTTTTTCGGTCTTGCTGTAAAACGTTAATCCTTTTTGTCTTATAATAGAATGTTTCAGGCAGACGTAAATATTTCAGATTTTTCTCTGGACTCAGAAAGAAGATTTCTACCGTTTTTCTCCCAAAGACTAAACAAAAATGTTTATATAAAACTGATCTAAATCTGATCTAATTTTAATCTATATATATAAAAAGACAAGTCCTGACTGACTGACTGACTGACTGACTGACTGACTGACTGACTGATTGACTGACTCATCAAAGCCCAGCCCAAACCCCTGGACCTAGAAAGCTGAAATTTTGCACAGAGGTTCCTTTTATAATGTAGACGAGGAATAAGGAAGGAATTTTCGAAATTCAACCCCTAAGGGAGTTAAATGGGGGATGAAAGTTTATATGGAAAATCTTATTCCTTGAGTTAATAAACTTGAAACTTGGCACGAATACTTACCTAAGTAAATTATGAAAATTGGTCTTTTTTGTTTTTTTAAACTACCTTCTAAAGGGGGATGGGGGGGTGTCAAAATTTGTATGGAAGAATTTTAATGCACGGTCCGATTAACTCAAGACTCAGTATTTATACTTAATACCAAAAATAAAGAATTACGTATTTCAGGGTTTTCGAAAATCTACCCCTAACGGGGAGAAAAGGGGTAGTTAACTTTACAGGGCAAATTTTACTGCCTGGCTTAATTAACGCAAAAATTGGTATAAATAATCTGTGAGTCAAGTAATGAACACATTCCAAACGATTTTTTAAAATTCCAGCCCTGTGGGGGTTGAAAAATGGTGATACAGCTTACATGAAAAATCTTATTCCTTGGGTTAATAAACTTGAAACTTGGCACGAATACTTATCTAAGTAAATCATAAAGTTTGGCATTTGTTGTTTTTCTAAACTACCCCCTAACAGGGGATTGGGGGGTGTCAAAATAAGTGTGGAAGAATTTTAACGCGCGGTCCGATTAACTCAAAACTCAGTATTTATACATAATACCAAAAATAAAGAATTACATGTATCAGGGTTTTTCGAAAATCTACCCCTAACGGGGAGAAAAGGGGTAGTTAATTTTATAGGGCAAATTTTACTGCCTGGCTTAATTAACTCTAAAATTGGTATAAATAATCTGTGAGTCAAGTAATGAACACATTCCAAACGATTTTTCAAAATTCCACCCCTGTGGGGGTGAAAAGTGGGGATACAGCTTATATGAAAAATCTTATTCATTTGGTTAATATACTTGAAACTTGGCATGAATACTTATCTAAGTAAATTATGAATTTTGGCATTTTTTGCTTTTCTAAACTACCCCCTAAAGGGCGATTAGGGGGTGTCAACATTTGTATGGAAGAATTTTAACGTGCGGTCCGATTAAGTCGAAACTCAGTATTTATACTTAAGACCAAAAGTAAAGAATAACATGTATCAGGGTTTTGCGAAAATCTACCTCTGACGGGGTGAAAAGGAGTAGTTAATTTTCCATTTTACTGCGTGGCTTGATTAACTCGAAAATTGTTGGAAATAATCTTTGAGTCAAGTTATGAACACATCCCAAACATTTTTTCAAAATTCCTCCTGTGTGGGGTGAAAAGTGGGGAAAAACTTTATACGAAAAATCTTATTTATTTGGTTAATAAACTTGAAACTTGGAAGGAATATTTGTTTAAGTAAGTAATAAGAAATGGGTCTTTCGAAAGTAGATCCCTGACGGGTAAAAAAGTGGTGATTCGATTTTTAAGGCCGGTATTATAGTGCGTAGCTTGATTTACTCCAAAAAAATGGTATGAATAAATTTAAGCTTCAAACTTGGCACAAATACTTATCTAAGTAAATTATAGTTTGTCATTTTATGTTTTTCTGCTCTAAAGGGAGATTGAGGGTGTCAGTTTATGGAAGAATTTTATCGCGCGGTCCAATAATATAAACTCGGAACTCAGTATGTATACTTATGACCAAAATTAATAAAAAAGTGTGACTGGGTTTTTCGAAAATCTAACCCTAACGGGGTGAACGGGGGTAGTCCATATCACAGAGGAGTATTTTATTGCGTGGCTTGATTCAATGGGAAATTGGTATAAATAATCTTTGAGTCAAGATATAGAAACGTCCCAAACATGTTTTTAATATTTCGCCCCTATGGGGATAAAAACTGTGAAGGTGAAAAGGTGGTCTTATTCCTTTGGTTAAGAAACTTGAAACTTTTCAACATTTGCCTCAGTAAATACTAAAGATTGTCACTTTTAGGGGTTTACTACTTACTTAAAATAAAAAAGTATGAGTTTTAGGGTTTTACTTATTCTACTCCTACCGGGGTAGAAAAGGGTAATAAAGTTTAAGGAGTAGAAACTCCAACTTCCATTAACACGAAAATGGGTATAAATAATCTTTATATCATAAAAATGGAAACGTACCAAATGCAAAAACAAGAGCTGTCGTGATGAAAACGGAGGATAGTTTATTTGAAACATCTTAGGTAGTTTAACTAAAATATTGGCCCGAATACTTATTTCTTTAAATAAAGTAAGTATAAAGATCGTAATCAATAATTTTCGAAATACCTTTCAGAGGGAGGTGGAGAGGATGTTAAATTTATTTGAGGAAAGTACGAAACCCACGCGGACGAAGTCGCGGGCAAAAGCTAGTCTAGAAATAAAGATAAAATACATCGTCCATTTTTCAGATTAGCCAAAGTACATACATCTTTTAGGGGGTACTGTGTTTCAACAAAATACCTTGTGATACTATTGCAATCAAATGAAAGAAAATTTAAAGCTCACATTAAACGTACCCACACTTTGTGAACAAGCATACTATAAATTAGAAGATTATATCCAAGATAAGGAAGCTTGGAAACATGCTGGTCCTGCTACATAGGACAATCTAGAGTCTAGACAAAATCAAACTGGTTGCTAATTAAACTGTAAAAGGTATTCTCTTTTTTGACATTGATTTGCATTCTATAATTACTTTAACTCACACCCTCACTTATTACTTGTAATTTTTTAATGAAAATCGCCTTATTTTACCATGTTTGTAAATATGTGAGCACTATGTATCTATCAGATAGATAATTAATTTATATGTCATGGTTTCATTTTTAATTCTTTTACTTACAGTAATTTTATTTTAGGTGCATCGTCTTCACATATTATTATATGATTAATGTAGGTATGCAATATATTGAAAAACATTTTAAATCTACCTTTCGGAACGGGCGACTAGAATCAATTCTATTTTATTGTAATTTTTGATGTTCAAAGTGCCTTTTATGTGCCTATTTGAAATAATTGTTTTGACTATGACTTTGATTGCATGGCTGACTTATGTCCACGTTACTCGGCTACTAATATTTAACAACCTCGTAACATCAATGACATAACTCATCGCTATCAAGTGTTCCGGGTGATCCGTCACTGTGTCGCCGGAGATGCACCTCGTACTTAGCACCGCGGGTGCAAGCAGTGGGTGGTGGAGGCAGCTCCTGTGCCAGGTGACTCCGCTCACTACAGGGTGGAATCGAAGTCATGGGCATTATTTTAACCTAAGGCACTACTCACGATACTGATTGCATTAGGGCTATTAATACGCAAATCAAAAATATTATTAATGCAAGTAAGGAAAACCTTAAAAATGTAGTAAGTCAAATTGCACAAGGCTTATTATTGCAAATAAACACTTAAAGTAATTAAAACAAAATACTTCGTTAACGCCAATAATTGTTGAAATATCAAAATCTTAAAGCGCAGTACAGCGCAAAGCGAAATGTAAACAAACATCACCTGCGCGCGCGCGGGTTTTTCCTTACAAGTAATAATAACAATGGGCTACAAGACATTCCGTCCGGCGGGATTCCCTGAACTCTCTCCGTCCCACTCCCTCACTCGCAAAAATACGAATATCACCCCCGCGCGGGGTATGCTTCCCGCCGCAACACGAAGTCACGAACCCGGAACCAGTGTCATAACGACTGCGCAGGTGCATTGACGCGTAATTGATTTATTGATCCCGTGACGTAATCGCCGTACTCGCCGCTCGCGTCATACGGTGCTTGGATTGCAGTGTATTAAGTGTTAGTGTAGTAGTTGTGTGTTGTGTGTGTGTTTGTGTACACGATGCCTCGACCGCGTAATGTGCAGGCTAGGTACACCAACCAACAATACCCACAAATGGTTGTAATTTACTCGCATCGCACAAGAAATTTAGTATGAACTCGTGAAATGTTCCATCGGCGCTACCCGAACGACCCTATTCCTTCACGGGGTCTCATTCCACCAGAACCTGTTGGATTTTTCGTCTTTTCACGTGCCAGCACATGCACAAGCTCGTGGAAGAGCACCCGTTTACCCTCTGTCACTTTACCGACAAATAAGGTTTTTTCAAAACAATCCACAAGCTAGGTACGTAAATGTTTTTTTTAAATGTATGTTAGTTGACGTAGTTTTGACCGTCCTAAGCCGGCAAAGTACGAAGGGAAAATTGGAATTTATTATGAATCAATTCATTGGCAACTTACGAATGTCACGTGAGTCGGGCGGGGTCAAAGAATTCACGCCCAATGACGCGCGTACGGCGTAGTGTACCTACGCATTTGCTATCGAGAAGCGCAACTAATTTGATACTTTGTATGACTTACTACATTTTAAGGTTTTCCATACTTTAATATTTTTGATTTGCGTAATAGTAGCCCTAATGCAATTAGTATCATAAGTAGTACCTTAGGTTAAAATAATGCCCATGATTTCAATTGCACCCTGTATATCGAGCCGCGACTCGCCCGCGATTTTGTTGCTATTGCGCTATTTACGTAAATACAAGCTGCTTGCTAGAACAATTTTATATTACGTTTAAGTTTTTATCTCTCTTGTAATAATCGTTTGGTGTTCTAACATTGGACTAAGAACAAGATTGTATTATACTAATGTATACTAGCGAGAACTTGAGTTTGTTTCTCTACGCAGGTAAGAATCGGAAAGTTTATCATCAAGGATTTCTAAAAAGTTACAGTACAACAGGAAGAAAGCCCAACAAAATGCATTATCAGGAAACCTCTGTTTACAAGTAAATTCTTGGAGCATTGTCGTTGTTTGTCCTGCGCAACAGACACTCAATAGAATGTTAATGCCGCGGCGAGTTCTCGTGATGCAATCACTGGCGCCTGCGCCGCGCGTCACTGGTGCACACCTCCGCACCTCCGCAAAGGAATATATTAGCAAGGTGTCGCCTGACGCACGCAGGGAAGGTTTTAATGAACTGATAAAACGTTACTTGGTGTTTGGCTAAATTACCTTATATTATAAGTACCTTATTCTTATTTTGTAAACGTGAGGACTTTTTGGCCTTTATATTTTTTTTGAGATTTTGATTTTGTAAATGTGAGGACTTTATAGGCCCTGTAGATTTTAGATCTGTAGACCATTTATTATTTTATCAAGTACCTGGTACTTGTTGACAACATTGTATACATACTGTAATTTGTAAACATTGTAAAAGCCAATTATTTTTAAAAGAGTAACCGTGGATATTCTTGCCGGTTCTTCTCCACAAGAAACGACCAACTGGAACCGTGCACCTAGCTTCTGACGTTTCCTAAGTGCCCATGTAGGCTTATGTGAAATAAAATATTTTGATTTTGATTTTACCGCAAGGAATACAAAATTTTCGGCTAGCACACTGTAACATGGATGAAGTATCAATAGAATTGAACCCGATAAGAGAAAATAAGATATAGGAATCTGCACAGTTAACAACGATGATCCAAAAATACATTTTAGAAATAATGAAACATAACCAAACAGCCCATTATCAATCGTATCCAACAATACGTGAAGCTTCAACAATTGAAAGTTGGCGCAGTTCAATAAAATGATTTGTGTACATCGACAATGTATTCTCAACGAAATAATTGAACGAGCGGTAACAATGTGCATCATTGTGAAGACCTCCCCCCCCGCCCCAGCCCGGCTCGAGTGCGTGCGGAGTCCGGACCTCTTGTCAATGGAGCAGGACGAGTGTTGCGCCACAGAGCTGCTGAGCTTCTATTGTGGAAGAAACGTCTGTTTGTTTCATTAATGGAAAATTTCTCGTTTTAAAGAACGTTGGATGTAGTATAGCTTTTTGGGAGGAAATGTTATAATCGCTGACAACTGACAAAGTTAAAGTGAACGGTGAACAGCGGTGTCACCAGCAATGTAAGTTGCATGCATTTTCAAGAAAATTGCTAGAGCACACACTGAAAGTAATTTGGGGCAGTGACGTTCAGATTGTACAGATCGTAGTTGTCTCACTTTGTGTCACACGCTACAGAGTCACACTAGTCGAGCTCAGCAAATACTGCTGCTACAGCAATCCAACGAAGAGCGTCAACAAAATAATCGACGTCATGTTAACAATGTACTGCACGGTTGTTATATTGTATACTGCCCCATCCGGCTGTCTGCTGACGGTACCGAGCACTCGAAACAAACTGCGTCCCGCGGAGCACTTGCACTGAGTAGTCGACTACAGAGTATTGTGAGGCGTTTAGATTGTTAGCTCAGCGGTTAACGCGATGTGGCTTTGTCAAAACGTACCGATGTATAAAATGATCATTTCGTCTTTCAGTCTATAAATTACTAGCTTTCGAAGCCCGCGGCTTTGCCCTCGTGTTGGTTGAAAATTATCTACCGGGATAAAACATGTTCAATAACCTAACTCATGTCATGGCCTACCTGTGTGCCAAATTTCATTGAATTCCGTTCATTAATTATGGCGTGAAAAGGTAACACACAGACAGAGTTATTTTCACATTTACACTATGACTAGCTCCTGCCTGCGGTTTTACCCGCGTGGATTTCGGAAATTATCCCACAGGAACGTGTTACTGCGACAAATATTATGCCTATGTCCTTCCCCAAGATGTCATCTAGCTCCTTGCAAAATTTGATCGAAATCCGTTCAGTTATTTAGGCGTGAAAAGGTAACATACAGACAGAGTTACTTTCGAATTTATAACATTACTAACAGCACGCCGCGGTTTCACCCACATAAGTATATCCTGCAGTGGGAATATTGGGATAACAAGTATCATATGTGTCAATCCAGGTTATAAACTGTTTGCCAAATTCCATCAAAATCCGTTCAATGGTAACAAACATACATACACACTCACAAACTGTCGCCTTTAATTCGTATATATGGATTAAACATTTTCACCCGTGTGGAGCGCATCAATTCTTGCTCGACTCCTTGGCTACTTTGCGTTGCTATAAGTTCTAATTAACACTCCTCTACGTTAAAACCTGAGCTAGTACGTTCAGGTCATACTATTCACCTCTAGTGTTATGTTTGAGTGTAAAATTCACTAGAACTAAGTATTTCGTTCATTTTTTAAATAATATATCCCAGTCTATCAAACTCAAACTCAAATCATTTACTTCAAATAAACAAAGTACAGGCACTTTTGAATTGTCCAGGGGTCGGTCAGTCAGAATGGTGAAGCTAGTTGCCCATTAAAAAGCGTAGTAGGTACCTATGGAGAAGAACGGGCAAGAAACTCCATGGACGCTCTTTTATATTAAAATAATATGATTAAAAAGCATTGGTTACATCATTCATGTTAAAAATTATGCATGTGAGAACGATGCAGAACGTTAAAAACGTCCGTAATGAAAAGATAAAGAAATTTAAAACAATTTAAGTATTAAATTAAATTAAAATAAGCCATGGCAGCAAAGAGATGACCAGTCCCTACTGACGGCGCCCGTTCACGAACATGACGTACGGTTCAGCACCATTCAGCTCAACCATTTTGAAGGGAACCCAATGATCCAACACACATGCCACTATCAGCGAGACATTTGAGTGAGCATGACATACTCTCAGCCGTCAGGGCACATTCAAGTCAATGAAAGACTTACCCAGTAAATGGTAGTTTATAGTATGTACTATCGCGGAGACTCCCGCCTGACCACCACTAAGTTCATTTTTGCTTGCACTCAAAAAATAGTAGCGCACCAAAGTTTTTTTTTTAAGTGATCAGGCGGAAAAGGCCGCGATAGTACATAGTACTCACACATGTCCTATGCAATTATACAATACTAGGAGATTAAATTTACATAATGCAAAAGTAGTAGGTATTTTAAAATCTTCAGCAGCTCCAATAGTATTTTCAAATGCTTATCAATTTATTTATGCGTCCTTATGGAACAGGACCAGCGTTTAGCCAAGCATTTTTATCACAGAGGTAATGTCCCAATTTATAATGCTTGGCTGCATAGTGTGCATTTTATACAAGATTTAAATTTCGTTTCATTCAGTTGGAGCATGTGGGGAGGTATTTTATTGTAACATTTTAAACAGTACCCCATGAAAGATGAGTCTATTTTAGCTAGCCTGAAATCTGGTTGAACTAATTAGTCCCTATTTCTAGTGATGTAACTGTGTCTTTCACCACTTTTACTAAAAAGATGTAGTTTTTTTCCTTATGTACTTACATGATGTCTTCATAGATATATTGACAAGGTACCGTCATGATGTTAATATCTTTAAATAGTTCCCTTAGAGAGTCACGCCTGCGGAGGCTATATATGGCTCTGATGGCTCTTTTCTGCAGAATAAAAATAGACTCGATGTCTGCAGCCCGTCCCATGATGTAATAATACTATATCACGCTAGACTACGCTAAGTTACTTTGCCACTAAATAAATACCATTACAGAAGTTGCATAGAGCGATAGGTACAGACGGCACATAATATTGGACAGTGTATCAAAATAATAGATTTTGGAAAATCTTTCAATAGGATGGCACCTTATTGAAATTGCTTCTTGCAAAGGAGCTTAAATACAAGTGACAGTTCATAAGAACTAAAACTGCTTCTTGCAAAAGAGCTTGAATACGAGAGAACTAAAACTCTGATAAAGGTGTATGAAATACAATTTACGCATAAGTTAAAACTCGAGTCAATAATATTTTTATTGGCTCCATAACAGGTGAGTCTTCTAAGCCATTTCTGCTGAGTGCCAGTACTTGTGAACAATGTTGTACATTGTTAGGGCGAGTCCACGAGCGCGAGTTTGCGGCGCCACTCGACGGCTCGCGTGCGCCCGCCGCCCGCTGCGGACGCGGACCGCACTCAATGGAAATTGGAAAAATTTTTACTTTGTGATTGTATTGTAAAGTAGATAACGATGATTGTGTTACTAGTTGTTTATCAGAATGGGATGTATTTAATAGCAGTTTTTTGATGAAAACAGCTATAATATTGTATATTAGCACTTTAAAATAATAATACATCTATAAAAATAATGGTTTGCAGTTTTGCACTATAACTGTGTCAAAAACCACCTCCAAAACCAGTTAGTTTCTGAACGCACAATAAAATATCCACTAAAGGGCTGGTGGAGTCTGAGTTCACTCGCTCACTAGACTCCGCCCCGTAGGGATGATCACGTGGCGAGCCTAAGTTGGTTTACAAACAATAATAATAAGACGTAGTCGAAGGGCCCTGCTTGGCGGGGCCCCTATTTCGGTCTACCAGGCTTAAAGGAACCTTTGTTTTTTGTTTCCGGGGTGGAAAATCCTCATGGATTTTGGCCGCCCTGGGGCGGGCGGTGGGGTCTGTCAGACTCTTACTGACTTAACCCTTAATTTGATAAAGTCATCTTTGCTTTAGCCATCCAGGTGTTCCATCTCACACCAACGCCAAGGGCGCGGGAACATACGATCCTTCCGCAACCCCCGACTGGTGCCGGCCCGCCACTACGAGCCTCCTCGGGTCAGGGGGGGGAGTGAGGTGTTTGACTCCCCCCGCGACGTCTAAGAGGGACGCGCGTGGAACACTACGAGCTGCCACCTCGGGTCCTGATGTGTGGGCGGCGATGGACGTCCGCGAGTCCGTCGCCCCGGACGGATGGACTCGGGGACGTCCGCCGCCCCTGGACCCATTTACGGGGGCTGGAAGAGCCGCCGACGCCCGGTGCGCCTGCTGCGGGCCGGGTGAGTGGACGATATCTCCCTCTCCCTTTCCGCAGCCTCCTTCTGCGAGACGACTGTTTCGCAGAAGGAAACCACCGCGTCCCAGGACTCTTCGCTGCCGACCATCGACTCGACCACGGCCGGCAGCGACAGGTCACTGCCTACTTCTGAGATGAGGGCACGGCGTGGCTCCCGGCAGTCGACGCAGTGGCTTAAAGGAACCTTTTTTTTTCGCTGAGAAATGCATTACGCATTCCCGCTCGCGGAGGACGAGACGGGATATGTGGGACTCCCTGTCGGAATGACAGTATACCCACTAAAACTCAGCGGTGTTCCCACATCGCCGTGATGGGGGGGCCATGGGAAACTGGCTCAGCCTTTACATCCACAACCCTCCCGGCGCATGCCCACCTAGCGGGCGGGCCCCGCATGCCCGGCTTAAAGGAATCTAACCTAACCTAAGTCGGGGTGCCCCAAGTCAGGAGATCGCTTATAGAAACCATTATTTTTATACTTGATTCAATTAATTTTAAAGCTAATCAGTTTTATAGTGTAAACCATTATTTTTATAGTTCATTGAATTAATTTAAAAGCTAAGCATATATACAGGGTGGAATCGAAGTCATGGGCATTATTTTAACCTAAGGCACTACTCACGATACTGATTGCATTAGGGCTATTAATACGCAAATCAAAAATATTATTAATGCAAGTAAGGAAAACCTTAAAAATGTAGTAAGTCAAATTGCACAAGGCTTATTATTGCAAATAAACACTTAAAGTAATTAAAACAAAATACTTCGTTAACGCCAATAATTGTTGAAATATCAAAATCTTAAAGCGCAGTACAGCGCAAAGCGAAATGTAAACAAACATCACCTGCGCGCGCGCGGGTTTTTCCTTACAAGTAATAATAACAATGGGCTACAAGACATTCCGTCCGGCGGGATTCCCTGAACTCTCTCCGTCCCACTCCCTCACTCGCAAAAATACGAATATCACCCCCGCGCGGGGTATGCTTCCCGCCGCAACACGAAGTCACGAACCCGGAACCAGTGTCATAACGACTGCGCAGGTGCATTGACGCGTAATTGATTTATTGATCCCGTGACGTAATCGCCGTACTCGCCGCTCGCGTCATACGGTGCTTGGATTGCAGTGTATTAAGTGTTAGTGTAGTAGTTGTGTGTTGTGTGTGTGTTTGTGTACACGATGCCTCGACCGCGTAATGTGCAGGCTAGGTACACCAACCAACAATACCCACAAATGGTTGTAATTTACGATCGCACAAGAAATTTAGTATGAACTCGTGAAATGTTCCATCGGCGCTACCCGAACGACCCTATTCCTTCACGGGGTCTCATTCCACCAGAACCACTCAGAACCTGTTGGATTTTTCGTCTTTTCACGTGCCAGCACATGCACAAGCTCGTGGAAGAGCACCCGTTTACCCTCTGTCACTTTACCGACAAATAAGGTTTTTTCAAAACAATCCACAAGCTAGGTACGTAAATGTTTTTTTTTAATGTATGTTAGTTGACGTAGTTTTGACCGTCCTAAGCCGGCAAAGTACGAAGGGAAAATTGGAATTTATTATGAATCAATTCATTGGCAACTTACGAATGTCACGTGAGTCGGGCGGGGTCAAAGAATTCACGCCCAATGACGCGCGTACGGCGTAGTGTACCTACGCATTTGCTATCGAGAAGCGCAACTAATTTGATACTTTGTATGACTTACTACATTTTAAGGTTTTCCATACTTGCATTAATAATATTTTTGATTTGCGTAATAGTAGCCCTAATGCAATTAGTATCATAAGTAGTACCTTAGGTTAAAATAATGCCCATGATATCAAATGCACCCTGTATAGTGGAAACCATTTTTTATAAAGTTAATTCAGTTTATTTTAAAGCTAAACATTTTAAAGTGTAAAACATTATTTTTATAGTGCGTTTATGTGTTTAATTGTCAGAGTATTTAAAAAAATAAAATAAAATTCATCATTTGATGTCTGAAATAGAGACCTATTTTCGTTGGTAAAAGAAAGGGCGACTAAGGAATCTTATCCATAGGACATATTCTATACAGATTGCGAGTTGGTTCTTATGAGATAGTGATAGTGAGAATATCTATCTATATTATATATAAAATTCGAAGTCCTGACTGACTGATATATCAACGCACAGCCTAAACCGCTGGTCTTAGCGACATGAAATTTGGAGGGTATGTTCTTTATGATGAGTAAGATCCATTAAGAAAGATTTTTCGAAGTTCCACCTCTAAGAGGGTGAATGGGGAGATTTCTTAAGAAATAAGCACCACCTTTCTACCTATTTTTCTGTTCTGTTTTTTCTTGTCTGTTTATATATGTGTGTACATAAATGGTAAAATAAATAATATTTCACGCGGTCGAAGTCGCGGGCAGAAGCTATTAGTTCATAAAGTTTGATAAGATAACCTAACTTTTTAGGAAACAGAAATGTATTTCGTTAAACCAATTCGGAAAGTTCATTACGAGTTGATGTTAACGCGACAGTTCCATCCACGTTCTAGTTCCTCATCGGGTGTGGGTGGTATCCACGAGAAAATACTTATGTATCAAATTGATGTTTATAGTGCGATCAAGGACACTTACATAATCGGTTTCAACCTTCAGTAACTAGAGCCGTCCTTTTATCCTTTACCAAATTAGAAATAAATAAACCGTATAGTTATACCCGATAATTGCCTACATTCCATACATCGTAGAAACAAATCGATTCGGTAATAAAGGACCGCTTGGAGTTAACGAAATGTTAGATTGGTATTGAACAAGAACGAGCGAATGTATCGAACACGCCGCCCGCCGCGCGCCCCGCCGGTGTGTACTCTACTTTGTACCAGTAGAAATACTAGTGTTTGTAGATGTGCATCTACGCATAACGCAGCAGCATAAAGTCCAATAAATTGTGTTTAGTTTGCACCAGACTAAAAAGTTTTATATGTTGAACACTTGACTAGTTAAATGCAGTCCGTGAATGAACACAAACAAAGGTAAAGTTGGTAGTTGAAGCCATTCCTCCAGACTCCACATCAAGAAAATCACATTGAAAAGTTGGGTCATCTGATACAATAACCCCCGAATACCTACTTACAAAACAGATAAAGCTTTACAAATACCTACAATTCGGTTTCACAACCACTTGTAACACAATACCGAGGTCGCAAGAAACCATCTTTATTTAAAATTAGCAAAGTTTTGATAACCTCATCGAGTTTCAGGATAAGACGCCCCCCAGGCCCTCGCTCCTGTTTGTGGTAGGCTGGACAGTTAGTTATAGCAATTAGCTGACTTACCTTTGCATATATGGTTGAGATTTTTTAGAATACGAATCGATAGAATTTTATGATTCTTTTATATTTTACTAGCTGACCCCGCAAACGTCGTTTTGCAAAAAAAAAAAAATAGATAGTAGCCGATTCTCAGACCTACCCGATATGCACACAAAATATACAAATTGGTCCAGCCGTTTCGAAGGAGTATGGTAACTAAACTGTGACTCGAGAATTTTATATAGGTATTTGATTTATTTGAGCAAAGTAAATAAAATATAATAGAATTATAAAATTCTATCGATTCGTATTCTAAAAAACCCAGAGGTAGATGTTTGATTTAGACGCCATATTTTTAACGATATTTTTTTAAATTTCTTTTTTTGTTTTAGATGAAATTGTATGAGTTTAGATAAAGTAGTAGTGTATGAAACTCCATATTACTGTGTATGAGACACCCATACAGTGGTTCATAACCTACTATTTTTTGTTCCGGTCGGATTATATTTAATGTCACGACAATTAATCGCGCGTCGATTAACACGAACACTCATGAACGCGGACGATTCTCTCCGAATCATATAAACTTTAAAGTCACTTTTAATCAAAAATACTGCAAATACTTTATCGTTTTCGTTTCATCCGTATTACAAATTGTTCCACAAAACATCGAGATTTTCTTATTATATTTTCTGAAATCTAAAACCATAGTGAAAACTGCAGGTTAGTAGTATAAAAGAACTAAACGGACACACAGAAAGTCACGAAAATCAACTTTCCGTATGTTTAAAGGTCAGAGGATACGAAATGGGGAACTATGAAAAAAGGACCAGAAAAATATCACGAAAAACCATCGCCTAATCAAGCCATCGGGAGTCGGGACCCAGTGGAGTGTGGAAGAATAGGATGGGGGACCACCACGGGACACCTCAAGGGCCTCCTAACGTTAAGATCAGCGATTCTCCTAATATCACTGGCGTTGACCACTGGGCTAGTGACCTTGAGGTCAAGGTCAATGTCTACGATGCACTCCTTACATCTCCGACCTTAACCTCAGGATCAGTGACAGGCCAATTTTATCGGTACTTTCCTTAGGGTCAAATCAATGATCCCGGCGCGTAATGTCCAAGGTACATTCATTATGGGGCGAAGGTCAATGTTCGCTGTACAAGGACCAAGAGGTCGAAGTCAAGTGACTACCATCATCTTGAGAATCGCATCTTCTCCGGCGCTATAGGAAGCACAGCCTCTTCGACCTTGCGTAATAAGACGCAAGCAATACTCTCCTTATTACAGCGAGCGGAGACTGCCCTCCCTGCGCGCCTCCGGCTAGAAAACACTCTAGGGTAGGGCAAACATAAATACCATGTGGAGTTAGGGTTGGTTATCTCGGTACTCGGTTTTTGTACCTAATCACTATCCTATTCGGTATCATTAAGCTTCACCTTATCTATACTATCTATATCTATACTATCTATACTAATATAATATTATAAAGAGGAAAGGTTTGTATGTATGTTTGTAACAGGGACCGTACAACCCCGAATATAAGTTAATTCTTTCGAAAGTGTTACAGATTGTGCGCCTGCAGCAACGGAAAATGTTACCTCTTGGTAGTGGTAGCTCTTTCATAACCCTGACGTTAGGGTAACCCTATCAATAAGTTAACTAGTACAAGATGTTACCGGCTCTTGTATGATTTCTAATTGAAGAAGTTAACCCTTTGAAAGGGTTTGTCGGGGTAACCAAAGGGTTTTAAATCAAATCATTGTAAATTACATTGGAGTCAAGGAAAAGGTATTGACCTTGGAAGTTTGGAATCGTATAAAATCGTTCATTAGTGTTTCTTACTCAGTTTGATAGGATGGTGCTTTCTTAATTCTTATTTAAGACGCTGAAAACCGCTATTGAGCTCCGATGTTTCGGTATTTTTAGCCACGCCCACTATTTCTCCGATATCCTAGCGCCATTCTTAAAAGGCGGTGATACAGCGAACTACCAAGGATGAAACAAAGTGACGCGGTCAATAATAATTTTACCAATAAATCAATAGATGGCGCTCTTATATATTTATTGTTCTGTATGAAGTGCTAAAAACAAATTAGACAAGGCGATTAAAAAAACAAATGAACATTTTGACCCCTTTTTTAAATTATTTTAAGACACTATTTATACTGAATTTGAAAACAATATAAACGTAAGGATAATAAAAACTCAAACTATATTAGCAAAATTTTCACTATTATCACCTTCGATCAATAATAGCATTATCACAAATATATTATATTCTTTATTTGCTTTTTATATTTATTATTTGTATAAATTAATATTAATACAATAAAAAGCTACCTGTTCCCACTTGTTAGATATATCATCGTGTATGCTTTGGTATTTTTTATTCAACACTAGCTTATGCCCGCGACTTCTTCCTCGTGGGTTTCGTACTTTCCTCAAATAAATTTAACACCTTCTCCACCTCCCCTTAGTAAAATTACTAAAATTAATGTTTACGATCTTTATACTTTATTTAGAGAAATAAATATTCGGACTAATTTTTTAGTTAAACTACCTAAGATGTTTTAAATAAACTGTCCTCCCTTTTCATCACGACAGAGCTTGTTTCTATTAAAAAAGCGTTTGGTTTGTTTACATTTTTATGACTTAAAGATTATTTATACCCATTTTCTACCCCATATACTTTATTACAACTTTAAGACTGCCCCGTTGGTCTCGTGGTAGCAAGCGCGACTGCTGAGCGTGGGGTCCTGGGTTCGATTCCCAGGTCGGACAAAGTGTTATTGAGTTTTTCCATTAGGAATTTCTTAGTAACAGTCCGGAGTTTGGAAGTTGGCGGTTTAATACCCCCGTGCCTCGGAAAGCACGTAAAGCCGTTGGTCCTACGCCTGATCTCTCTCCGGTCGTGTCGGATTGCCGTCCCATCGGACTATGGGAGTGAGGGAAGAGGGAGTGCACCTGTGTCTGCGCACACACTTGTGCACTATAATATCTCCTGCGTACCTGGCTAATCTCCGTTGAGATTGGCCACCGTGACCGAAATCGGTCGGGGAGGCTATTATACCTTATTACCTACCCTTTTTCACCCCGGTAGGAGTCGATTTTTGAAAAACCCTAAAACACATGTTAATCCGATAGCGGGTTAATTTTTTTCTTACCTATTAACTTTGTCACCCTCTAAATTCTCTGTGAGGGGTTTTTTAGAACTAAAAGTGACAATCTTTATTATTTACTCAGGAAAATGTGGAAAAGTTTCAAGTTTCATAACCAAGGGAATAAGATTTTTCATATTCACTGTATCCCCGCCTTTTCACCTTCACAGTTTTTATCCCCATAGGGGCGAAATTTTGAAAAAACGTTTGGGATGTTTCTATAACTTGACTTAAATATTATTTATACCAATTTTCCAGTTAATCAAGCTACGCAATAAAATACTCCTCTGTGAAATTGACTACTCCGTTAGGGTTAGATTTTCGAAAAACCCGGTTACACTTTATTATTTATTTTGGTTTTAATTATACATACTGAGTTTCGAGTTTATATTATTGGACCGCGTGTTAAAATTCTTCCATACAAACTTTGACACCCAAACCTCTCTTTAAAGTAGTTTAGAAAAAATAAAATGAGAAACTATAATTTACTTATATAAGTATTTGTGCCAAGTTTTGAGCTTGAATTTAATTATACCATTATTTTGGAGGTAATCAAGTTACGCACTATAATACCGCCTTTAAAATCGAATTACCACTTTTATCCCCGTCAGGAGTCTATTTTCGAAAGACCCATTACTTATTATTGTTTCTTTTCTTTCAAAAGTATTAATACTCAGTATTAATAATCAAGTCAATCGGACCGGCGGGGCAATTGCGCAACACATTATCAATGGGAATCTGTTTAATTTTGACAGTTCAACAACATTCATTGCGTTATTTACGTATTGAGCGAACAAATTATTCGAACTTATGAAGCAATGGATTAGCAATTTGCTTTAAAATGATTCAGATTCTGATTGATAGTGTGTTACGCAATTAGAGTGCGGGCGTTAAAATTTTCCACACAAACTCACAACCCCTAAACCTATATAATTTTAGGAATATTTTTGAAAATTTTAAATGATAAACTTTATTACTGACCCAGGCAAGTATTCCTTCCAAGTTTCAAGTTTATTAACCAAATGAATAAAATTTTTCATACGAAGTGTTTCCCACTTTTCACCCCCACAGAGGAGAAATTAAAAAAAAAAGTTGGATTTCGAAAAATCGTTTAAGACGTGTTCATAACTTGACTCAAAGATTATTTATACCAATTTTCGAGTTAATCAAGCCATGCATTAAAATCTTCCCCTGTAAAATTAACTACCCCTTTTCACGCCATTAGGGGTAGGTTTCCGAAAAACCCTGATACACGTCATTTTTTATTTTTGGTTTTAAATATAAGTACTAAGTCTGGAGTTAATCGGACTGCGCGTTAAATTTCTTCCATACACATTTTGCCACCCCCCCTATCCGTCTTTAGGAGGTAGTTTAGAAAAACAAAAAATGCTAAACTTCCAAAAAAAATCCATACTTCCAGGGACACCTTGTATAGAGTGGGCAAGAAACAATGGACAAACCTACGAGTATTTTCCTATAAGTCCAGTTCTAAGATGAGTCATAGGTAAATTCGATGTTTCTCACTGGACTTATTTGTGACTTTCTTTCTATGATCTAAGTAATAAAATTTTTGGTGAAAAACAATTTCCGAAGCTTCACCTGCTTCTGAACTGTTCACCAAACGTCTCTTTTTACTGAATATACATATACAGGGTGTAATTTAAACCCAGTAGTTATCCTGAAGCATTAAGGATAACAGCTGGTATAGAGTCACTATACATAGTTTCAACTCAAAATAAAATACTCTAAGAATTGATACCAAATTTTCGGTTTCATTGGTTTCTTAAATTCAAATCATAACAAACGTGTCACCGCACTACGTAGGTCAATAACTTTTTAAGTTACTTGCCAATATCACGATAAATCTCTTCCGTAACTCTGCGCGCCTAGTACCGTAGCCTACTGCAGCGCAGGCGGTGTTTGTCGGCGCCAACTGACGGAATATTCCGCCGCCGCCGCGCGCGCGCGCAATAAGCCATACGTACTTTACCGTGATGTAAAAATTAATGTGTAATTCTAATTATTGATTTACAGTTTACTCGTTAATATTAAGCCAGAAATTGCACGTAAAAACTGGAATAACAAAACTTACGTATACAATCGTAACAAAGTTTAGGAAGGTACCTAGGTTAACTAGTTTCATCCCTTATTATTACTTTATACCGAGTAAACAGTAAAATCTTAAAGCTTTGCTTAATTTAGTAAATTGACTTACATTTTTAAAGATGGGGTTCGATGTGGTGACCTTGGTATTGTATGCACAAGGCCGCTCACTTGTTCATGGACACACATTACGTAGCATGTCTGGTGTTATTGTCCTGAAAGTGGCCTCAATCCGCACTTTAATTTGTATCACACTGCACTGCGTACACTACACACGCACTATGGGTGCTGACCGTCGTTGCTCAGCACTCGCCATAGGTACCTGATTACCTATGGTTAGAGGCACCAAGCCGATGTACCATCCGAGATCAAACTAAAACATGCTGACGAAGGCATCTATCGACGCTCAGCATCTGGTCTACTCTCAATAAAACGGCGCCGGTACAGTTCTCGGGCAACTCGCAAATTACTGATGCGCATAATTATCATAGGGATAAAAACGAGTGTACTAGACGCAGGACAGATGTCGACTGACGGCGACGAGCAAAGCAATAACAAAAATGAAGCTCCTATTCCCTGCTATCCTGGTACGTAAATATTATTTCGTTAAATTTGATACCTATAGGGTAGCTGTCCCTATTAGTGTCCACTACTGTTAAAAATATTATTCAAGATTATTTTACATACTAATAATAATTTCAACTAAACTCCGTTAAACTTTTAAGTAAATCTAACACAACCGAGCAAACTAATTACGAATTCAAAATTGAAAAATCATTCATTTTTTTTTTTGGGTGGGAAAATCATCAATGACTCAGCTGCCGCCCTGGGTGGGGCGGAAGGCTGAAGGAAGTGTTAGACTCTTACTGACTAAATACCACCCTGTTCCTTCAGTTGCCCTTGCATTCCGGGTCTCGTTAGAATATTCCCGCAATCCCGGAAATTCCCAAAACTCCGGAAAATCATTCATTTCAATCCATTAAAGATCATAATATGGGTTCGCGTTATCTCGTTATAAGTCTGAAATAAAAATTGTATTTACCAGGAGTAATTGAAACTACACGGACTGTAATTGGTTCACGTACCCTAAAACCCAGGTTTACACACACATCGATGTTACATTGTGTGTGTAACGACGTAATCAGGGTTCTGTGAGCAAACGATATTCAATTCGGAAATAACAATTCCTGTTACTCATGCGCTTCTAGTACTTTTATTAATTTCTTTCGACAGTTAGATGCAATTTTGCGACATTTTCTTATTTGAATTATAATAACAAAGACTAAACGTGCTCAAACTAATAAAACCTATGTACCACTCAAACAGCACCGACAGACCGTGAACTCCGATAATTCTTTCGGTTAGTTCTACACACAAAAATTATGAGTGCGTGGTATTATTTTGTAATAAAAAAAAACGATTAACTTGTTGCTAATAATTTACGTCTTATTTAGTAAAAAAATAACCTTATTTTAAAAATTATGAACGGAACCCACTGTGATTTTATTTGTACTAGGAGAAGAATAAGTTGCGAAGAGGTGAATTGAAATGATGTTTTGGGTTCAGTTGGACAAAAAAATGGTTTCTAAATCCTTTTCCTATTCTAAGTACTAATGGCAAATAATAATGTTTATTTAAGCAATTAATTGCCGGTAGGATGCACGTAAGGATTCGATTTTTATGATCAATTCAATGGTTGTACAAGCTGTCGATTTTTCGAAAAAATCGTTTTAATGCGATCTTCAAGCAAATCGATTCAATAGTAACGTGAATCGAATCTCTTGGATCGTATGTGTAAATAAAGGCTCTTAATAGTTCAAGTTCATATTTGCCCAAAGCATTGTGCTGACAATCATAAACAGCGAATAGGTAGGTTTATCTATTTCAAACAAGATCAATTACATAAGTATGCCGACACTTTTTAACTTGTCCGAAGATTGAAACATATTAGTCATCCATCTGAATTAAAGTCATTGAATTACGCTGGAAAGGTTATCAAATATTATTGACGTACCTACCTGACTGGCAACTGTAAATATGTCACAAAACAGAGGTGTGTTAAATGTTGTTTAAAATTTTTTAATTACGATTTTTGAATGAATTTTTAGAAGATCGATGTAAGAAGAGCACGGGATTCGATCTGTGAATCGAATGAAAAATCGAATTAAAGCAAAAAATCGTTCATCTTTATGGCCACCAAAATAAAAGGTTAGAAATAATGTTAGGAAATTTACAGGAATATTGTTTTTGAATTAGGTATTTACTGTATTGTAGGTATGATGGAAAGGTGGGTAGCGGGTGGAAGATTACTACGAGGTAGATAATAATTATCTACAAAGTAATCTTCTACAAAAGGACAACCACGTAAAAAACCAACAAGTGTGTAAATGATACGTGACAATTCAAGCAGGTATCTAAATATTTCGTTAACTTTTGATACCTAGACCAATTAATTGTATTGTAGGTAGCTAGTTCACAAACATAATCAAAGTTTTGGAAAAGTCAGTAATAATATTTTGTGAATAAAAAATAAACATGCGGAACCGTTTATTCAGAAATACCAGGAGTAGGAGGTTTATCTTTACTTACAAATAGTTCGTTGACACCGATCAGCTGTTTTAGTGCTAGTGATGTGTTTATTTCAATTTGAAAAGTTCGGTTTCTGGTATCAATGTATTAAAAAATCTCATAACTTCCGAACATGTAGCGATAGGATTAAAAAACCCTTCCTATATCGTTTGATATCATCCAAAGAAGGCGTGCCCTTTGTATGTATATACCTTTTCCGTTACAGATTGTATATATATATATTTTAATATAAAAATAAAACAATGAAAATTTCCTAAAATTACAAAATAAAAAAATGGATCCTAATCAAATTTTCTAAGACTTGACTTGGCTTCCAACTCTAAATTATGTAGTTCACCAGAACCTATGCTAATACCACTAGACCAACCATGAGTTATCGTTGTAGATGAATTTACGCTATGGGTTGTACAAAATAGCCTTTAAAGTACCTATTTAATTATAATTTCATTTTTGTTCGTGTACTTGTTTTGTCAATATTACATTATAAAAAATTACTTATTTTACTACTTCCATGAGATATTTTTGTTTATTAGCTTAAAAGCGCTTTTTTTGCTGGCCTCGGCATTTTTGTTTGCTTCTCATTTTGCACAGAAAATATTTACACAACTTAGAACTAGTTATAATTATGTGCAACTTATAAAATATCCTATACAAATATCTTTACGTGCCAATATTTTTACAATGTATTGTAGTTATAAAAACATAATAAAATAAGTTGTCAAACAACAAAATATTAAACGAACGGATAGCGGGGCTGCGGGGCAAAGCGACATACGTCCATCTAGCAGCGCGTCTATGCGATCACTGTCGAACTGCATACATAAGAAAGAGAAGCGCGATGACGCGACGCTCCTAACTTTAGACATATCATAGAATAATTAATTACAAGTTCTGTATTTAAATATGATACGTTATTGTTATAAATTTTACCAACGTACGTTTATGAGTAATACAGATATTTTTGTTAGAAGATCATTTTAAGAGGTTAGTTTACTATTTTTTTGTATCGAGAAAACTTTTCAAAAACGTGTTTTGAATACAACAAGGTTCTCAGAAATATGTTCAAGATTAACATATATTTTTTGTTACAAACTGTACAGATTTGGCTAAAAAATTGTTTGAGACAAGCCTATTTCGGTCTTGTCAGCGTCTTAAGTTCAGACAGAAAATCACTATAATAATAACTATAATCAGACAGAAAATCACTATAAGACAGACAGAAAATCACTATAATAATAACTATAATCGTATGTGTATGGAGTCGCTACCGCTAGGGCCTAGACTGCGTGTTGAGACTTGACGCATACCTGCTAAATGCATGCAGTTAGTACTTTAAAGTAAAGGCACGAGAGATAAAATTACAATACTTGTAGTCCGAATGGGTAACTCTGTTACAGTCGTTGAAAGGGTAACCCGTTCAAAACGTCTTACCATTAAAAAGTATAACCCACCAAGAATGGGTTTTTGAATATACAGGTAATCAAATCGAAAGGGTTTGGAAGAGGTTATCCATTGATGAGGGTTTTCGTCAAAGAGTGTAATCAATATGAAATTGGTTTTAAAACAACACTTTGTCAAAACCCTATCATTAACCCTTTCAATGGGTAACCAAAATGGTCCCTGGTTTGTAACGAATTGGCTCAAAAAGTACTGGACCGATTTTAAAAATTCTTTCACCATTTGAATGCTACATTATCACTGATTATTATAGGCTATTTTTTTTCTTTTTTTTCCACCCGTGCCAAGCCGGGACGGACCGCTAGTAAGGAATAATTACATAGCTACATTTGATGCAGTTTTTCCGTTTAGCCATTGATCGTAGACAACAATGTCTTGTTAATGTCATTTAGGTTTCTGTACGATATAATCAAGAAGTTAACGATGTTAACGATATGCGAAAAATAAAAACCCAAACGCCTCTGTAAAAGGATCCCTTAGACATCATTCTTACGACAAACGGCTGATGATATTACATTATTCATTGTTAGTGTTGTAATGTTTGTAGTACAGTCGTACAAACATTTGATTGTGCTCCTGTAATAACAGCAAACACATTACCTATCCAGTGATTTTATACTCCGCATTATTTTAATACTACGCGAATTTTCTTCACAAAAGAGCGAATTAGTAGCGATTCTCTTGTACACTGAACTAAACTAACTGAGCTATCACTAAAATTCCTTACTTTTGGCAACGAGAATCATGAAGCTACATAAAAAATCCCCAAATTTTTTAAAATTATTTTGACACGATTAAAATCGAATTTGACAGTCGCGACTCCACGTAGTTTTTGTTTTCCCTACCCCATGAATATTTTTAGAGCCGGAGGCGCGCAGTGGGGCAGCCTCGACGTGTTTTTTATGGAATTGTTCACTTTTTGTTTGGAAAATATGAAAAATTATTACCTAAATGTTAAGTTTTAGAGGTTTATGTGAGTTATAAATGGGGTCAAAATTTTTCATTATTTTTGCGATAGGACACACCATTTTCGAGATATAAGCAAAAAAAAAGAAAAATATATACAGTACTGTTTTTGCACCTGAAGTCGAGGTGGTGGTGTGAAGTTTTGTTCATGGCAACTAATTTTATTCCACACCTTTTTAATCGCGATTAAAACTAGTCAGATAGACACAACGTTAACGTTGCCGTGCTCTTCAGCGCGGCCGGCTGCTGAATTAGCGCCCATAACACAGGCAGCGACTTACGCGCCCACTATCTCAACTCTGGCTGCGACAAACGCGCCAATAAATCCCACTGCGGCTGCGACACACGCGCCAACACCCACTACGAGTTGCATGCCTCTCCCGAGCCTCTGGCAACAGAGTATCGTGCGGAATAGCATCACCTACCCAGACAATGATAGACACGGACAGAAAGTGATGGGGAAGGACGACGAGCCTGGCGACCCTACCACTCTTCCGGCTGACGGAGTACGACTGCTGAAGAAGCGCGGAAAAGTCGCAAGCCGGAGGAGGAAAGTA
This sequence comes from Globia sparganii, assembly GCA_949316385.1. Lineage (NCBI taxonomy): Eukaryota > Metazoa > Arthropoda > Insecta > Lepidoptera > Noctuidae > Globia > Globia sparganii. The sequence continues at coordinate 24,952,194 of OX438660.1, read as the reverse complement.
GGCGACCGAAAGTGCAGCACCCGCGAAGGCACTAGCCAGCGCGAAGCGCGATCGGACGCCGAAAAGGTAGTACGCGACCAGCCCCGAGTCCACGACGGGGAAACCAGGCGCGAAAAGGGGCCGGACGCGGAAAAAAGAGAACGGCCGCAAGTCCGCGAAGGGGAAACCCAGCGCGAAAAGCGGCCAAACGTGGGACCACGCGACCAGCTGCAAGTCCGCGAAGGGGAAACCCAGCGCGAAAAGCAGCCGGACGCGGAACCGCGCGTGCAGGGGCAAGTACGCGAAGGGGAAACCCAGCGCGAAAAGCCCTTGCACACGACAGAGTCTGCCGGGGGCGCCAGCCGACCCCATCACGCTCACACTGACACGGACGCATCCCACGACAAACCCCGACCCAAACATCACAGAGGAAGGCGAGGTGGATCCTTGCGCCCAGATGCCACCACCCGGCCAGGCACCTCCATGCCGCAACCTGGACCGAGCGGTACAGGACCGGCAAAGAGGGAGCGCCCCGACGACTCGGCTTCACCGAGTACGCTCCAGGGGGACGCCAAACGGGTAAGGGTCCACTCCGCCCAGGGGGAGCAGAGGACCTACGCGCGGGCCACAAAGGATATTCCTGCGAGGCTTGCAGTAGCAATCTGCTTCCCTCCCCCCTCCAGAGACCTGACAAAAGAGGAGGCCGAGCTGGTTAAAGCAGGCCTAGAAGAACTACTCATGGACTCGGACTCGACAGCACCACTCCCTGCCTTCCGCGGATACCCACGGGTAGCGGAGGGCACTGTACAGGTCTGGTGTGAGGACGACCACGCCCTGACCTGGTTAAACAGGAACGTACCCCAACTTAAACTCCCCGACACTGACCTCACACTGACGGTACTCCGTCAATCAGACTTACCCACCCGTGTCAGAGCCTCACTCTTCGTCCCCCGCTATAGGGGTGACATAGGGAGGCTACACAGTATTCTGATTCGTCAGAATACGTGGTATAATATAGCCAGGTGGTCACTGTACAGGGCGACTACCGTCGGTGGCGACAACTATGGGACTTATTTGACCCTGGGTGTGCCACCGGAGGAAGTAGAAAAGATCGTGGGGCGGGAGCGTCGGATATCGTACCTATTGGGTTCGATATACGTGCGCTTCTGGCCCACGATCCAGCCCTCGGACAGCAAGATGGACCCGACAACGACACAGACAGTGACACAGACGGACGACAATGACATTGCCCAACTCGAGGAGGTCATGGCCCGCGCGGCGATGGCTGACGACGTAGCCAGCATATCACCCGCATCTCCCGGCTGGAACGAGCAGTTACTAGCATCGTCGCCAGGTGAACAACACGACGACCAGTACAGAGAGCAGGCGGCGGAGGTTTTGTCCGATGGATCCACCTCCGACTAACCGCCCCACTTCATCACCGTCACCACCACTTCACATTATCCAAACTAACCTCCAACATAGCCAAACTGCCACGGCTAGCTTACGCAGGGCACTGGAGGTTAATCCCAGAACGATTGCACTGATCCAAGAGCCGTGGATCAGAAACAACAGAATATGCGGCCTCGGTAACATCGGAGGTAAGCTAATCCTTAATACACACAGCTCAGACAAACCTAGATCCTGTGCCTACATACCCAAAGACATCCCTACCACGCTACTCACTCAATTCTGTTCCAGAGATCTGACAGCTGTCAGGCTCCACACCGAGGGTGAATTCCCAGATGTTGTACTAGCTTCGGTTTACATGCCGGGTGAGGAAACAGACTGCCCGCCGAAAGAAATGGCCGATCTGGTGCAGCACTGCGAGCGCACCAATTTGGACCTGATCATCTGCACCGACTCGAACGCCCACCACCCGCTCTGGGGCAGCGAGGCATCGAACTCCAGAGGAGAGGTACTATCCACCTATTTATTCTCAACTAACCTGAACATCGTTAACCGAGGCTCTGAGCCCACTTGGGTCACAGTCCGAGGACAAACGATCATAGACTTAACTCTTGCTACAGAAAACGCGACAAATCTTATCACAAATTGGCACGTATCAAACGAACCTTCTTGCTCAGACCATAGAAGGATCCGCTTCACACTAACTACTAATACAAGGAAACCCGAACCGCGACGTAATCCGAGGCGCACCGATGTGCCCGGGTACAAGCGCCTCCTAGCCGCGATGCTAGCTAGGCACCTAACACAAACAAACATAACAGAATCCGGACAACTTGAATACACTGTAACAAAGCTATCGGAATACCTAACCGAAGCATACCATGCATGCTGCAAGCTAAAGGCACCACGAACCAACAGTGAGAGAAATCCCTGGTGGAACGCCGAACTTGGTAAACTCAGAAACACACTACGAAAGCAATTCAACAGAGCCAAAAACACCAGACTCCCGGAAGACTGGGAGCTATACAAAGAGACTCAATACACATACAAAAAGCAAATCAGAACCGCCAGAAGGACAGCTTGGCGGAAATTCTGTGAATCCATCGAGACCAATAATGAAGCCGCAAGAGTAAGGAAAATCCTATCAACAGATCAGGACCGAACTCTTGGCGCGCTGAAAAAATCTGACAACACATACACACTAACGGACCATGAAACCAGCAAGGTACTACTCGAGACTCACTTCCCAGACTGCAAACTCCTAGAGGACAGGACCTGGGAAGTTGTGCCCGATTGGACCCCAACGGAGCGAGACTGGTCCAGTGCCCACAGTCTAGTAACAGAAGACCGAGTAAAGTGGGCTATCAACACTTTCCAGCCTTATAAGTCCGCAGGACTAGATGGCATTTTCCCAGCCCTGCTACAATGGGGGGTTGACCATATAACACCATGCCTGGTAGAAATCTATCGGGCCTGCATAGCACTCAGATATATACCCCTAGCCTGGCGCGAAGTGAAAGTTATCTTTATACCCAAACCGGGCAAAGCCGACTACACACAACCCAAGGCGTACAGACCCATAAGCCTCACATCCTTTCTACTAAAGACCCTAGAGAGGCTCTGTGATCGACACATCCGAGACGGGCCTCTACGGGCAAAGCCACTTCACAAACAACAGCATGCGTACTCCACAGGCAAATCAACGGAATCCGCACTGCACAGCGTGGTATCCAAAATTGAATGTGCGGTGGATCACAAATGCTCAGCACTGGCCGTCTTCATTGACATTGAGGGTGCCTTTGATAAAACCACCTTCAAAAGCATTGGCACGGCCCTAGACAGACACAATATAGACCCACCCCTGAGCGGTTGGATCACCAACATGCTCAAACAGAGGGCGGTACAAGTAACCGTAAACGACACCACAAGGGCCATCGTGGCGAAGGGCTGCCCGCAAGGGGGTGTCCTTTCGCCGCTTCTATGGAACCTGGTCGTAGACAGTCTGATCAAAGAACTGAACGACAAAGGTTACTTTACCGTAGGCTACGCCGACGACATAACCATAATAATAAATGGCACCCACGAAAACACTCTGTGCAACATAATGCGCCAGGCCCTGAAAATAATAGAGAATTGGTGTGGAAAACACCAACTATCAGTGAACCCCACGAAAACCGATTTAGTTCTCTTCACAAAAAAGAGGAAAATGGCAACACTAAAACTACCAAGTTTCTTTGGTACAACCCTAAGCCTATCAACTGAAACCAAATACCTGGGCATATTCCTGGATAAACAGCTGAATTGGGCAAAACATATCAACTACATTACTACGAAAGCCAGCATATCCCTGTGGCAATGCAAGCGTATGCTTGGTAAGAATTGGGGCATTTGCCCCAAGGTCACTCACTGGCTGTACACCACAGTCATCCGACCAATCATCACATACGGCTCACTAGTCTGGTGGCCCAGAACAGACCTGAGCACAGCCCAGAGAGATCTCGAAAAACTGCAGCGGTTCGCGTGTGTGGCAATCACTAGCTGCATGAGAACTACACCCACTGCTGCCCTCCAGGCTATGCTTGGACTGCCGCCCCTACACCTCATAGTGCGGGAACAGGCGGCCCTGGCTGCCTTTAGGCTCCATATATCAGGTACCCTAAGCAGAGATTCTAGGGTCAAACACATACGTCTAAAAGAAGATGCGATCAAATGGCAGCCAATGATGGCATCACCCTGCGACAAGGCCCCGAAACAATACTGCTCTCAAAAGCATTACAACATAGTGCTTAAAGAGGAGCAGTGCGACTACTCAGGCCCAAAGGAACTGAGAATTTACACTGATGGTTCAAAGACCGACTGCGGAACTGGAGTCGGAGTCTTCTCACACGACCTCAACATAAAAATATCCAGACCGCTGGGTATGCTCAACACTGTCTACCAAGCGGAGTGTGTGGGCATAATACAAGCGGCTTATGCCATAGCAGCCAGGAGAGTTACGGATGCCCGTATTCGCATACTCTCTGACAGCGCCTCAGTCCTTCAATCCCTAGGGAAGGAATGCATCACATCGAAACTAATACTAGAATGTCACAATGCGCTTGAACAGGTAACTGTTTTGAACCGCAATATAGTGACGCTACAATGGATAAAAGGACACAGTGGATCGCTAGGTAACGACGCAGCTGACGAGCTGGCCAGAAGGGCATCCAGTGCGTCAGCTTGTGGACCGGAACCTGTCGTACCCATCCCCTTTAACCAACTACGCAGGTGGCTACAGGAGCACACCCACACACAAGCAGTAAGTTGGTGGACGTCGTCACCAGGCTGCAGGCAGTCCAAGGAAGCTATGCCATCACTAGATGGCAGGCTAACCAGGCGCTTATTGCGACTAGACAGGAAAGGCTTGCGCCTGGTGACGGGGACCATCACGGGACACTGCTCGCTAAATAAACACTTCCACACTATAGGAATAACGGACAGTCCCCTGTGCAGAGCATGCATGGAGGCTGATGAAACTGTTGCGCATGTGCTCTTTGAGTGCACAGGCGTCACCCAGATTAGATCAGAAACCCTCGGGACACCCAGATCGTACACAGATGTTCTCAACAAACCAGGAGACCTAATCAGCTTCTGGAGGGAGGTGGGCTGGTTGGAATAACCACCGACGGCCGCCATGGCCCACGCACAATGGTCTAACTGAAGGACTAAGTGCGGAAACCAAAACCCATAACATAGAACATAGAACATAGAACATAGAACTAGTCAGATTTAGTTAGACAATCAAAATTTTAGGTGAAAAACGTCAAATTCTGAATAGCAAAATTGCCATTTTCAATAGATCAATAACTCAGTGACATCTTAGTGCTTTCAAACTAAAATATAGTTAAGTTGTGTCACTTTAGTCAATTTCAGAATGGGAAATCGTCGTTTGACAGGAATAAACTAAATTTTGGTAATTTTTAGTCTGGTTAAGAAGCATTTGTGACAAGAGAATCGGCACCATTGACGAACTAATGAAGAATCCCCTTTTCTGAAACAAGATGTTCATGTTGGAATGATTAATATTGCTGTGTTAATATCATATCGTTTCATCTAAAAGCTAATCAAAAATAATGTAATATCGGATCTTGTTATAAATTTAATATTTCTAGAAGTTCTATAGAACTTTAGGGAACGTTATAACTTCTAAGTTAAAATAGAATACTCAGAATTTGCAAGCGTTCTTCTGACCCCTCGTTTACAGCCATATAGGTAGGTAGGCGTTTTCGACAAGTCTTGTTAGACTTGTCGAAAATAATATGTCGCGTTTAAAACATGTAGCATACCTACATGTCATGTATTAAAGTTGTTTAGACATGTGTTGTAACCATTTTGGTTACTTTTGACCAGCACCTACAATTTTGACTTACTATCTATCTATGTTATGATATTTTATGATTATTATTGTTATCGCTATGTTTTTAACTTATTTTAATTTATAAATGAAAATGATGACCAATTAATTGTTCTTACCCTATCCTATGTTATATCATGACAGTTAACTACTTAAAATAGCAAATTATGGACATCTGATATACATGTTAAAATTGGTATTTTTGTTTAAGCACAGTGGGTTTGTTTTAATATTATGACACCGTAGCACTCTAAACTATTTATATATTGCTGTGCCCTAGCAGGGTTCATGTATGAATCCTCTAAACTTGTAACAACTTGTAAACTACATGAATGCAATAAATGATGATGATGATAATGATAAATTTTCTACAACTTTTGTGTACAACTAGCATTTACGATTATCCACCTTAGTTACTATCTTAGTTTAATTGAGTGGTAATGTGCTACCGATGTCTTTATCTAGGTACTATTATGACGATTAATTCATTCAGAAAAACATAAAACAACAGTGTTTTGCATTAGAGTGAATATTTCATAGAGCAACCGACAGCTCATTCGTGAAACCGTTCGATGCGAGCGCGATTAGCTGCGGTTACGTGGGGAAGCAGACGCGCCTGCGGCGAGCGGCCTCGATCGCATGCGGCCGTGCAAGTTCGCGCGATATCACACGTCAATCTAAAAAAATAATGCAGAAGTACCATCTAGGCTCGTCAGCCTATTGCCATTATAGCATGTTTATTTCACAAACACGCTGTGAATGTGTCTGTATGCGTAGGAGCTTTCGGTACCGTCCGAAACCCGGGCGTAGTCGGAAATGTGTGTATTAATGTGTGAGTTATGTACTGACGCTACTCGTCTTAGTATTTTCGGACCCACCCTTTTCCTGATTTACCTATATTAACGATATGTGTAGTTTAAATATTAAACAAAGCAAAATTATATCGTATTCAGATGACACGGCGTTAATATTCACCACTAAAACCACACTAAAACAAATAGCGGATTGTACGAATGTGCTTAAATAGGTTTCCCTGGTTCAGCCAAATGAGCAACTGTGTCCTCTAATTTTTAAGTTATGTTATCGTAAATCTGCACCGTTTTTACAAATAAACGATATTATTATTTCGTCTATTTGTTTATTTAATTATCTAAGTACATTTTTAAATATTTCTTAAAATATAAAGACGAAACCTTCAGTTTCCCCGAAAAGGTCACTAAAACGTAGCCAAGATACGGACACTAAGAAATCTACATCGGACTCATGAAGAGCCCGATAGAAGTGCCAGTGAAGCTTCTTGCTTTGCTATAACTTCTTGCGGTCTTCAGTAGAAAGTACTACAGATTTGCGCCAGTTCTCTTTAGCCATGGAGAGCGAGGTGAGCCCCTTGTCCACTGCGACCACAACAAGGTGCATACATACCCACTTCGGCTTTTAAAAAATATTCCCTGAGACTGCACACCTCGCGGTTGTGGAAGGTCTTCGCATTTATAAAGCCTCGACCCCCACACTTCCGCGGGATATACAGTCTCATCACTGATGATCGTGGGTGATGCATCCGGTTTGCGTTCAGCAGTGTACGGACCCTTCTATCAAAGGCGTCGAGTTCAGTTTGAGTCCATTGGAGTATGCCGAAAGAGTACATCAACACCGGCATGACCTAACCGTTGAAGGCGCGCACCTTATTTCCGTCCGAAAGAAGACTAATTAATACCTTCTTCAAGCGACAAAAGAAGCGCTCCTTTGTTGCGTTTATTTGTACGTAAAGAGACAAAGCCTAATAAAAACTAGACATGATGAGCTGTAATTGTAAATTCAATCTTCAGCATTGCAGAAGCAGGTGTCATGCATAACTGAAAAAATAAATGAGTCTGCGACCGATACGTCTCATCTTCACTTTCTTCCCGACACAATAAACATGATACCTTTAAGTTTGTTCTCAACACCACATCTAAGTGGGTCTTTTCCCCTGCCTGCGCCACGCGTGTTGTATCGCCGAGCACCGCGCCTCCGCGCCTCATGTTACCGCTCGCGTATTCGCTTCCTGCCGCGGAGTAGTTTTTAACACACTTCCGCAGCAATACGAAACCTATTTACTGTTAACGTACGTGTTTTCATTCCGAAGTGGGGCACCGGGTTAATATGTTATCACAGGTGTAGGCAGGGATGTAGGGATCGTGCGATCGATGGCCCTGTGGGGGGGCCCTGATTTGGGCGACTGACCTGACAGTCAGCACCATCAGCGTTCTGCGTAAGCCGCAGAGGGCGATGGCTGTCAGAGTCGTAAGAGGCTATCGCACAATTTCCTATTAGTTGGCCTACGTACTGGCTGGATCCCCGCCCTGGGACCCGGAGGCGAAGGTACTCGCGTCGCCGTACCGGTGTCACCACTGCGTTAACTGCCGGAAGGACGACGCGGCATTCGCGCGGAAGGATTGTACGTTCCTGCGACCCCCGGCGTAGGTGTGAGATGGAATACCGGGGTGGTTTTTAGTTCACCCTAGGGCAGAGAACATCCATTAGGACTTTTCACGCGGGAGAAAAAAAAGGGGCAGGCATCAACGTTACATTCCATTAGCAAATCTAATCTATTAAGGGAACAAGTTTAGCTCGTATCAATAAACTAGGCCGTCACACAAGTATTAATCCATATATTGAAAACTACTGAGCCGATTTTGATGAAACTTGCACTGTTTCCTAAATTGAATTAACTTAAGCCAATAAAAACTTGCGGAGAAATGCGTGGACAAAAATACATACATAGATACCATATACTTACATACATACATACGTCTATATTTTGTATATTTTTTTGGAAGCCCTAATAGATTGTCATATGTTAATATATTGCAGTTCTAATAATATATATACGTGTTGAATTGATAACCTCCTTTTGTGAAGTCGGTAAAAAAGTAATTTTAAAAAAATCGACTTCAAAAAGAAATTAACTCAAAATTATGAAATAACTTTTATTTTGGAAGTCGGTGGCAAAAAACTAAAATACAGATCCCAAAGTTTTGAGTTAATTTCTTTTTCAAGTCGATTTTTTTTTTAAATTACTTACTTTTTTTTTACTATAGCGCTGGCGCTCCTGTTGGATTGACGCATTATAGGTATATCGATATGAGGCGATGGCCCAAAAATAACCCGGCCTAGCGCAAAACTTTTGTATCTCAGATTCACTATCTCTGTCCGGTGGCTAGCATTTTTATTTTGCTCAAGAATTTTTGTCAGCGTTCTTATTAAAAACTCAATCATCGACCAACATTTTTATTATTATTAATTACAAAACGTAATAAGTACGTGCTATATCACGTAACGGTTGATGGAATCAATGCCATAAAAGAGTACTTACCAATTATTGTTCTTGCATACACTGCCAACAGACTAGGAAGCTGCGCACATGTTCTAAGTGTCATTTACTTTTTAGGTGGGCTAGACATAATCAAAGAGAATTTGATCATCTGGCTGGTGGCTAAGCTTATGTATTAATAGGTTTAGAAAGTAATTGATGTTAATCTTTATATAATTATGTAGAAGGTGGCGCAAAAGCCATCATCCTATCGGAAGATGCTATAATTTTTGCAAATGGCGGCAATTGTCAATTCTAATTTGACATTTGTAAAGTAAACAGAGACAGGATACACGCCAATAAGACAGGAATCGCTATTCTCCCAAGGAATGCGGAATAATTATATCGGGTCACCTAAAATCTCTCTTTTTGGCGATTTGCATTGGCCGGCTAGATCGCCTGATTTAACCATTTCAGACTTTTGACTGTACCAGACCATACGTTTACTCATTTCCATCCCCGTGTCCAGTTAACTCTCTAGTGATCCCGTTGGTGGATGAATCACTTGTAATAAGTACAATTCATAGCTTACGCAGGGATTGCGCTATTGGATGGGATAACATCCCAGCAAGTATCATAAAGCAATCTAGCTCCATTCTGGCTCCTTTCATTGCCCATATATCTAACTGTGCCATTAATTCGGGAGTTTTTCCAAAAGATTTCAAACGTACAGTAATCCATTCAGTACATAAAAAAAGCTTTATGGAACAGGTTATGTACATACCTAAAGGATGGACGGGTTGGGGGGCGGCAGACTGCATTTTTTGCCCCGCCTTGGAAACATTCTAGATCCGGGGCTGAGCTTACCAACACTCATCCTATCCACATTCTTACCTCGTTATAGCCTAGTTGGTCACACAGTTAAGCCGGCACAAATATACCGGCCACAGAATGGGCTATCTTTCTGTAAACATATTCGTCGGCTATAACGAACGTTGGCTCCATAATTCTTGGAATGCATTCCGAGTTGAATGATTTAGACGTTGCTCTGTTTGGTTTTTGTTTGGTATTTCCGCTTTACACGCGTGTACTGCAGAGTCCGGTCAAGCATTCTTATACTAGTTAGTAGTCATTCGCTGCATAGAGCATAACAATATTTTTGAAGGAGATCGGAATATTTATAAATTGGTATGAACAGTCACAGACAAATGATTGCTAACAGTATTTCTTCAGAATCTTTTTACAATCACAAGGAGATTAACGAATGCTGTCAAACGAAGTATGTTGGAGAGTACTGACTTGAATTTCGTATAGGTTATATTTCATATAGCTAAAAAAAAAAAGGACCTAACAAAAAGTGCAAATACTACCTTAAAAAAATAAACACTGAATTCCTAACCAATCAAGTTTTCTACACTTAACATTATAGCCTTACTAGCTGCGCCCCGCGGTTTCACCCGCGTAAGTTTCGATCCCGTAGGAATATCGGGATAAAAAGTATCCTATGTGTTATTCTGATGTATAAGCTATATTACTGTACAGTTTCATCAAAATCCGTTCAGTAGTTTTTGCGTGAAAGAGTAACAAACATCCATCCTCACAAACTTTCGCATTTATAATATTAGTAGGATAGTAGGATTCCACTATCACACTATCCTGTAGTTCGACCTCCTTTGATGACGCGACAGCGGCACCCACACGTCCTGACGTCACAGCCAACCGACCGCCGTCTACATCATAATAGGAAGTATTTAATGGACTATTACTGGAGCCACTGAGCTAGCAGTTAGCCACTAGATTTAACTTGCAACCAAAGCTTGCAACTATTATCAGAATTAAACTTTATTTCAAGGGTTGTGCAGTTGAAGTTTGCTCGTATTATTTTCTTGTGATATTGTTAGGTTAAATTGTACTTTTACGTTGCAAAGTAGGTAGTTGGATAAGTAGTGATTATTTTGAACTTACAGTCGAGTTCATTGATATATTGGCAGTGAAAAAGTTTCAAAATATTATATGCGTTAAAATGGTGATCATTTTAACGCTTATAATATTTTGAAACTTTAAATGAACGTTAACATTGTATTTATGTCTAAGTTTGTAGATAATTATATGATTATTTAAACGCTTATAATATTTTGAAACTTTGTCACTGTATATATATTGGATATTAATGATATATTGGATATTATAATTATAATATATTGGATATTAATGAACTCGACTGTACAAATGTTATCTGCAGACCGCTATAAAATATCTTTTTTTAGGGTTCCGTATCTCAAAAGCAAAAAATGGAACCCTTATAGGATCACTTCGTTGTCCGTCTGTCTGTCTGTCAATTTATCTTTTTTCTCAGGAAGGCGTGGGAGGAGGTATCAAGTTGAAATTAATATCAAATACGTTGGTTTACTGTCACTTGGACCTCTAAAATAATAAATATTCTAAATCAACGTAATAAAAAAATACGGCAAGAGTATCAAAATATGTCCCATATAAATATTTTGATACTCTCAAATAAATTAAAACCAATGGGCCACTTCTATTGACCTAGAATCATGAAATTTGCCAAGAAGTAAGATCTCACAGCACGAGTAAAGGAATAAGTCGGAAAAATTGTTAATTTGTACTTTTTCACAAAAAAAAAATATTTTTGCTATAACAAACTTACCTACATTTGCAGTTAGAAAATTGACCGTGACGTATATCGATGTATGGAGAACATGTTTTTCAACTACAATGTTAAGTTTGTTTTTGGGATAAATTCATCCCAAAAATGTAACTCACACAGTTTTTAAAATACTAGTAAAATTTTACAATCTTTGTAATATGTGGGCACCATGTATCTATCACATAATTGATTTACCAGTCTGTTGTATTTTTAATTCTTTTACCATTTTTGGTAGATTAAATTTTATTTTAGGTGCATCGTCTTCACATATAATTATATAATGAATGTATACAAAAACTTGTAAAACATTTTAAAAGAGTAACGGTGGAGTTTCTTGCCCATTCTTCTCCACACGAAAACTACATTTTGGAATGGGCGACTAGAATCAATTCTATTTTTTAATTTTTAATTTTGATGTTCAAAAGTGCCTTTTTTATTTGAAATAAATTATTTGACTTTGACTTTGACTTTGACCAACTACTGAACCCTTCATTGTGCGTGGTCCAACACGCCTAGTCAATATTTCTACATCAACTTCTGTATAAGTGCCCTTTTCAACGTGCTCTCGCTATATTCGTTCCCGGATCTCTTGGTAGGCGGCATTGGTGCCGGATCCGCTCCGCGTTGCCGTCGCCCCAAGCCGGTGTGTCGCGATGGGTTACAGCACACAATTTACATCATAATAGCAACCATCTCACGGATAATTACGGGATAACCGGCCGGACGGAACTACCAGCCATTTGTCAACTGATCTAAAAGATAATATAAATCATTTTAGGAAAACACATACCTACGACAACACTACGATCAGTTTAAACATTATTTTGTGTTTATTATATTTTAAGGCTGTTTAGCGGTTTTGCTAGTGCTTTTATTTACACCTGCACCCGCATCGCTATCGCGGCGCTCCGAAAAACAAGACTAGCGCGCCATTTTCCACAAAAGTTCATAATAATACAAGTCTGTTTATTCCTCGCAAGTATGTTGTAAAACGTCGTATGAAACGCGTGTGCATTGATCATTACACACTCGGCTTCCTTATTGCGCTTGCCTACCGCTCGTGTGAATAATACCGCCTCGGGTGCAATGATCAATTTAGCACATATTTATCATAATGTAGGTACTATTTGTGAACATTAATAACATTATTATTTCATCGTAACTAAATAATATGAAATAAACCATGGATTACAGTTTGGCAACAGCCAAACTGTAATCAAATTCAAGTAATTTGGTAGTTCTGAGAGGATCAGCTCCCAATAAACTGTTTTATCGGATAACCATATAATCTGTATTAATAATAATCCCATAACAATGCCGGAGCGATAACCGGATTAAAACACTTCGATCACGAAAGGATCACGGCTTTGAGGTAAAATAATGAAAGAGATTTATGTAACTTTACTACAATACAGGGATTTTATTGCGTCATAGAGATTTTGTCTATGAGCGATTTTGAGATTATTTACATCATTCAACAACCTCTTTAGCCTGAAAAAGATCTTGCACTGCAGTCTTAATTTGAAGTAAAAAAGTGTGTGATTTCCTCTTCTTTTGTAGATTATTTTCATAAATTTGACGGTTCCCGAGAACCTACATGCCAATTATTCATATTCATATAATTGCGTTCCACAAGGTAAAACAAGATGTTAGCAAAATGCTTAAAGCTAAGAGCCGTTGTAGACCCCGACAGGGCGCAACAAACATTATTGTTTGATACTTATGTAGCTATTACTAAAAGTTAAAAATCTAAATCGTAGAAACTAAAATTAAAATAAAATTATACATGAAAACTGAATAATTAGATTCACATAAAAAGTTAATAACAATAACATAAATAATTCTATTATTGATAAGTAGGCTATTTTCTTAAAATACTATTATAACATTTTTTTTTCAACACAAACATGAATTTATTTAAAAAAAAATAACAAAATCAAATCCTAACTTAACTAAAACAAAAAACAAACTAAAATATAGCGTCGAAAAATTCATCCGCATCGCTGTCTACTGGTAATATACCCAAGAGACTGGAGGCATTACCACGTTGAATGAAGCCAGCCCTTACCCTTATTATTACACTTAGATAAAGTTATATTTAGTTAGTAATATTATTAAAAACACTTATTTAATAAGAGATCATATTATAAGCTAACAAATTATTAATAAAGAGATCAATTTTACGTGTACGAGTATCACAAGTAGAGACAATTTATAGATTCAATCAATAGGTAACATTTTATAATTTGCTTCTTGTGTATTTAGTAGTCGTGTTATGTTTAATTAAATCATTTTCTTGTTAAATATAAATATGCATACATACCTATATATATAAGAATGAGTTTATTGCAATTATAGTTTTTAATTTAGATATTCGCTTATTTAATAAAGCTTTTGTTTAATAGAAATAGTTTGTTCCGGTCGGATTCCCTGATGTAATCCCCTGCTGGTTTATTATTATCTTTTAATTTTTGTCTGATCCACTATAGCTAGGTCTGATCCCCTTCCTCTTTTTGACAGGTAAGTACAGTCAAGAGAAAAACAGCACATAGAGTTAAATTTTTATGGCCTACAGTAGAATCTTAATTTTTTTATGAAGAAAAATTCTGTAAACCTTCTGGTAGCGAGGAGACCGTTGGGATAAACCGCTATTTTCCGTCGGCGGGGTTACTATATTCAATAGCGTGATTATTCGACTTATTATTAAAACATTTAAAATTTTTATCATCGTGCGTAAGATTCAAACCCACGGCTCGCTACGCATTCACGCGCATACCGACGTATGATAACCGCTAAGTTTTCATGACATATACCCTAATGGTTGAATTTATGAAATACAATCAGCTGGCAACGAATGCGAATGTGTTTGTCTAGTATAGAAATTACTCATTAAAAGAAGATCGTAAGTACCAATGTGAGTATTGCTATGTGAAATTGCTACTCCACAAAGTAATAGCTTGACGTTTAGTTTGACTTACGACCTTCTTTTAATGAGTAATTTCTCTATTACATGCGGAGTTTTGCTAATTATTATTGTGGTTTGTTGGAGTACCCACACACTGTAGTAATTAAAGCATAATTATTAATATAGTAAAAGTAAAAGTAAAAAAGTTCATTGATAATATAAAAGAACAAACCTTAAACACAAATCCCAACAATCCCGTGATTTGTGTCTACTAGTACAAAACATGTATGTAGGTATGTCTAATAAATACCTGTGTATATGCGGTTGTTTGAGCTTAATTCACACTGACCTCCGTACTAGTGAAAACTGTATCACGGCAGGTCAGTCTTCCTCGTTCACAAACACACACACACTTCCACACAATTAACAATAATTAGCACTAGACTACTAAATAAAACACTGAATTATGAGTATGGCTATAATATTAAAAGCTAATATATTTCTAAGATACAATATTTTAAGTCTAATGGTCGTCGTTCACTGATTACCTGCTTTACTTCAATAAATGATCTATTCTTCATGAGAAAATAAAATGTTTTAACCAGAAGTTAGGTACTACTCGTACAAATTCCATCGATATCCTTTGAAACATCGACCCTTACCTAGTCACGCACACTAACTCTACTCTAAAACTGCACACTAACAAGAAAAGGACACGCGTCTATCTTAAAGGCTTCGTCTACAGGATACTTAGTCTGAGATGTAAACCCATATTTTAAAAGTTATTAAAAAGGGATCAAACCGGGTGCGGTGACTTGGCAAAGACGACAATATACAGTCGTTGTTCCTCAATACTAACATACACGTGTCTATTACAATAAGAAATACGAACAATTAATGTATTTCAATAAACCCTGTACGTATATTTTGTTGCTGACTGTCCAAAAATCTGCTAGGGTATCCGACCGGAATAAAATAAAAAGAGAAGGGAGATCAGACCGGATGAGAAAGTTTATAGTGGAACAGACAGAAAATAAAACTTAATAATAACCAGCGGGGATCGGATCAGGGATCAGACCGGAATAACTCGTTTTAATTTATTTATAAACATACTGTATTTATTTATATTTCGTAGTTCTTCTGGTAGCTTCACTACATAGTATAAAACAAAGTCGCTTTTTCTGTCCCTATATCCCTATGTATGCTTAAATCTTTAAAACTACGCAACGGATTTTGATGCGGTTTTTTTTAAATAGATAAAGTGATTCAAGAGAAAGGTTTATATGTATAATACATGTATAATATAGAAGAGAAACACTGATAATTTTAGAGGTTTCTAATGTGATGTCGTAAATAAACCCTTTTTTGCGCTTAGATTGCAAACGCTAGTTGAACCCTATGAGATACATCAAAATAATGTACTACAGTATTGTACACCTTAAAAAGGTCTACAAAAATCAAGGTCTATCTCTTAGGGATAACCCACAATAACCATTTTTTTCCTTTACTTTTTACGAGAAATGATGGCTTATTTACGAAGCGATTTTAAGCAATACAGCATTAATCCTTATCCAATTAAGTACCTTAAATACATTGTGCAAGTTAAAAGTAAAACAAAACATCAAATTAAAATTATTAATTACTTAATTAAATTTATTAAATTGCATTGCATCCGTGCGAAGCCGGGGCGGATCGCTAGTATTATATATTTTTATCGACATGACATAGGTACTTGAGGGAGCATGACGCAGTTTATTAACACTATGTAGTTTACGTTTGCTCGCTCTGTATTCATACAAACCTATCAGTCGCTTTGTTCGGCGTTCACTATTTATATCCATTTCCATGTAAATTAATATTGTGTTCCAATCCATTTACATGGGAGTATTAATGTGCTAGCCACGGGTGAAAGCACTAACTCAATGGCTTGTAACGTGTTCGAAAAATATTAATTTGTACCAACACGTTGTATTCACACCGATTCAAAGGTGCTCTAGTATTATTTAAAATCGGGCATTAATAGTTAGTTATTGCTACAAAAGGCTAGAAGAATTTCTTTATCGCAAAACTATTACTCGAGTTATCAATCATAATACTACATTGATTTGTTTGCCAGATATGTTAAAGTCTGTATTTGCTTTACACAGAGCCTCTGTGTGAATAGAATCAATGTTAGCCAATATTTGAGTTCATTTATTGAAGGATGAGTCCGAAGAGTTTCTTATTGTAACATCTTTCAGATTGCTCGTAGTGTATATTCAACAGTTGACTGTTATACACTGTTGACATATGATAATTAGGCTACTGCATTCATATTTTTGTTTTCTAGTTACCTCCCATTCCCATTTGGGTTATTTCCCGTCTGTGGAAAGAAAAATAGTACATTTTAAAAGTCATAAGCCAAGACTATAGTAAATTAAGTTATTTTTAGTCATGTTCTAGACACTGGTAGATCTAATCTCATTTATATTTCTCGACGGGTTTACCTTGACTTGAGTGACAGACTTCTTCAACATAATCAGTTCATTGCACACAACACAACAAGTATGTACAACAAAGCACAAGCACGGAAGCACGGCACCACGCCCTTCACGCTGTGACACGATGATTAAAAATAGTTTCAAACAAACAAGGGCTTGTACACTTATTATGAAGACTCCTCGTGATGCATTGTGAGCTGTAGTGCTTCATCATAAAGTTGAATATCATTTGGGATGTTTCATGAAACGAAATGTTTTAGGTAATACAGCATCGCTCATCTTTCTTCAAGGAGCTGCACATTTCATTATACGTTCATAATATTGTGTTCGGAGATATTTTTTTTTACTTTGTACTACAAAGTATTAATTAGCCACTACAAAGCAAGTTCTTTCTACAAAGTTTGTAGTAAGAGCTTGTTCAGATGATATACTGCTTCTTATAGACTTTACTAGCGACCCGCCCCGGCTTCGCACGGGTGCAACGCAATTTAATTAATTGAATTAAATAATTTTTAATTTTAATTTTGTGTTTTTTTTTTAACTTGCTGCCAGCCCCTGCCGCCGATACCGCAGCAACCGCTATGTCCCTGCATTTTAAATCTGTAATATCTTCGAAAATATTAATTTAAATAACATGCTGTAAAGGGCCATATTGATCTATATTAAATGCACAATGTATTTAAGGTACTTAATTGGATAAGGATTAATGCTGTATTGCTTAAAATCGCTTCGTAAATAAGCCATCATTTCTCGTAAAAAGTAAAGGAAAAAAATGGTTACTGTGGGTTATCCCTAAGAGATAGACATACACCATTGCGGATTTTTTTGTAGACCTTTTTAAGGTGTACAATACTGTAGTATATTATTTTGATGTATCTCATACAGCGTTTCAGCCAGCGTTTGCAATGTAAGCGCAAAAAAAAAGGGATTATTTACGACATCACATTAGAAACCTCTAAAATTATTAGTGTTTCTCTACTACATATATTATATATTTATTATACATATAAACCTTCCTCTTGAATCACTTTATCTATGAAAAAAACCGCATCAAAATCCGTTGCGTAGTCTTTACGTCATAATTTTTTTTTGCTTAAATTTTTAATCGTTACATAGTATAAAACAAAGTCGTTTTCTCTGTCCCTACAGAGAAAGTGACTTTGTTTTATACTTATGATAATATTTTTTTTTAATTTTCACCCATGATTGAATAGGCGTGGAAATTAATTGTATACAGTACCATCATACCTACGTACGCAGATAAATACAGTCAATTTAACAATTTAATTTACCTATCGCAGACAGGATCCCATTTCCATGAAATTAAGGTTCAGTGAACTGCATAATTCGCCCTCACTCCGACCTCACCGTAATAATAGTTGTTAGTTCAGCACTTTCATTATTGAATAGTTTTCATAGCATTAACAAGTTTTTATAATCTCATTGTAGACTCATGAAGTACGTCACTAGCACTCGGTGTGGCGCGGCGGCGGCGACTTCAAAAGCCATCTATTGTTTAAAGTAAATAGAAAAATTACTCTGTGATAGTTTGACTTGTTTTGTATTGTTTGTTTTTTTTTAAATTAATGGTTTTTTATTAATTTTTAATTTAATTTCCATTGACTTAATTTTGAATTCTGTGACACTGACAATTTGTATCTTTTAATTTTCGTTTATTTTAATTGCATTAACATTTTATTTTAATTTTAATTCTGCGACCTTTTTATTTGTAGGACCAAGCTTGTTTAGTAGTTATATTTATACTTGTAACTTAATTTGGTTGAAGTTATTCATTAATGAGTATATAATAATATATGTTCGAGCTCCACCTGCCTTCGTAGACGGCTATCCGTCAGTCACAAATAGTCGGCCAGAACTGACGCAACTGACGTCATACGTCGTGCTTTGTTAACGAAAGTTCCGTTTGTTTACTGTACGATGTACCTCTAATCTTGCGTGGCTATGTTTTTATTATGTAAGTGATGTCAAAACATTAATGACATTGTTACCTAAGTACCTAATAATACATTTATTCAGAGTTAAATTGGCAAGGCTCTGGCCAAGTTAACACCCAGCCTTTTGTTACCTTGATAGATATTTAGGAAATTAACAAAATACGAAAAAAATACAAAATTATACATATTTCATCTTTGTATCACCCCTTTATAAGGCTCCTTATATCCGAATATTAATAACTGTCAAGACTCGCACTTCGAGTAAAGTGTTCCATATTACAACTCAATCAAGTAAAACCGAAATCCTTCCTCACTTTTGGCCCTCACCGTGTACGCAACGAGTCTGATTGAATTACGTCATGATTTGCTAATATCGCGCCGTGATTGATCGCCGATAATTAATTGGGCTCCGTCGGGGAACCGGCCGGAGTTGAGAAGCCTTAGGGAGTATTAGTGCTGTAGTGCTGCTGGTCATTGTAGCCTCCGTATACGTCATTATTGCCTTAGTTTTTATCACAGAAGTCGCTTAAGATACCCTTATAAACGTTAACTTTAAACTTAATCGGAATTTCTAAGATTTTTTAAACGTAAATCACCTTTGATGTATAAAAATTTCATTTGATATTGTTGAGACTCAATCTAATAGGATTTGCCGTTAAACTCTTTAACTCAATTACATTTGACCTACAAATTGTCTACATTTGAAATCTTTATAAAACACGCCTGGTGGATAATTTGTGTCCGGTGACCCGTGCCGATACAGTTCAATATGG
Organism: Globia sparganii; assembly: GCA_949316385.1. Lineage (NCBI taxonomy): Eukaryota > Metazoa > Arthropoda > Insecta > Lepidoptera > Noctuidae > Globia > Globia sparganii. The sequence continues at coordinate 24,932,339 of OX438660.1, read as the reverse complement.
TAATACATGCCATATTTGGCCCCATTACATGGTCTGAAAATCCCAGAGTGTCCCGGCGACCGCGACCCTTCTGGTTCGTGTATTATTTTCTATTAAAGTTAGTGTTTGTAGAACATTGGCACGTAGGTCGCCACAGTTGGCCTATTGTTTACAACTGCTCCATATCTGCGGGACGTTCTGAAATTCCAACGGATTTAGAAACGAAAGGAAAACTTGTAACAGCTGCTTATCTTGCCGTTCAATTCCGAAGAGGGTCTTTACATAAAGAGAATAAAGACAGAAGGTCTACATGTGAGCGATTCCGTGAAATACAATGTTGGTCAACAAACTCTGGAAACCTTTCACAATCTTTAACCGCGATCAGACAAGAATGTTTACTTTCATGAGTGTCGTGATGACAGTTTACGTGTGTATATATCCTATACATATACCCGCTTATAAGACTGGGTATTCTGCTCATCTATATTTGCTTCTCCTAAATTCGGGTCGGAATGGTTCTCAAAAACTTGTTACTATTTAGGGCACTATCTCAATCTTTAAACCAAAGACGTGTTTGGTTGGAGATCTCGTTATAGTCACTCGGGGCTCTGCTTAGACTAGAGAGAGTACTCGTTTGAGCGATAGACACCTCGGGAAAGGTTTTATATCTCGTCCCAAACGATTTGGAAGTTCAAAGTGATCTACAAGATCCTTGAAATCTCCTTGATGTATCTCTACGTTGAAACCAAATATCTCGCCCATCTCACCCAAGGGTGATTTTGAAGTTTGTGATACAACAAGAATATCATTTTACTAACCGAATGAGCTACTTTTTACATAAAATAAGCTAACATTTAAAATAATAATATGTATATGTATAAAATAAGCAAAAGAATCATAGGGCATCGAAAAATTCGTCCGCATCGCTGTCAACAGGAACAGTGCCCAAAAGGCTGGCAGCATTACCACGTTGTATGGCAATGCTGATTCTTTGGCCAAGAAATAGGCCAGCCCTCCGGTCACGTGAAGAGTCGACTAACCGCTTGGCGATATCTCGAAAAACCAAGTGGGCACTCGGACCCCCTGGCCCTAGTGTTTCAACCCCAAACGGCTCGAAAATATAACTCCCAATCAGGTTGGAATATTGAATAGTAATAGTTTGTGATAGATTTAAAGAAGATGTAGTTAACTTAATAAAGTTAAACGGCATAACAATGGTTGTTAAAGCTGCACAGCAGCCTGACGTCACGGACGGGAATAAGCTACATTTTCATTCGTCTCTGTTTTATCGGATACATAAATAGAAAAAAATCTACCTGAAGGTAAGCTGAGAATATCAATACTCCCGAGAAAAGGTTTGGATGATTGTGACAAATGGACCGAAAATAAACAAGCCGTGTCTTTGTGAAAAATAAACCTCTCGCACACGTCTGTACTATACCAGCTCGGCTGAGTACATAATATAGAGCACAGAATCTCCGTTATTAATAATTTGAAACAGCCATTACCTCCCTGCAGTGCCTATTTGAACAATGGTAGTGACCGCTGACTGGTTAGTATAAGTTGTGGTCGAGTAGCAGCGGTCTGCGCGGGACGGCGTGTGTATCACGGATCCTTGATTAATTGAACGTAATGCCACTAACCGACAGGAGCGCACGTTGCGGCGGCTCACCGAACCTCATTATCGACATTCAATTAACTTTTGCGTGATCCAATCAGCTGATCCAATCACGTGATTTAATTAGGCAGTCGAATCCAAAGAGGAATTCAGACGAAGATCGAATTGAAAGTACCTGCTAGAACTTAAATTACTTTCGTAGAAGTTTTGAGGTCGACAAAACCGTGAACAGGAATATAATTAGTATTATGATTAGATTACGAAGGATATTTCTGACAAGTACTGAGTAACAAAGTTGGCCAGGTTTCACAAGAGGTTTTGTGTTAGGTAATGTTGCTCTTTCATTCCAGAATGAACTTGAGTATTTGAATAACTTGTGTATAGTGAGGATATTTTTGGATATAGCGCTCCAGTTTCTAATTCTCTCAGGAGATTAAAAGCAAATCTATGTATGTCGGTACTTCTACTCATGATTTTGTTCGTTGCTGAGTTAGGAGAGCTATAAAAATAGTCTAAATGGCTCAGAGGTACGGGCGGTGCTGCCAACCTTCTGGCACCTTGACCTGAAGAAACGGGGTGTTGCCATCACAAACAAAAATAATTATTTAGGAGGCTTATAATATCTAGCTTTTTCTAATTACGAAGTGCATAAGATTTTCTTTACCAAATGTCAAAAGTAGTAATTGTGAGATATTATTGAATCAAGAAAAACTATAATTCGACGATAAAACGGTTTTTTCGTGTTTACTGCATTACCTAAATATTTTTTTTTAATTTACAGAATTAATCTCCATTAAGTTATCTATACAATGGTATATAGGTAAATTAAGAAGGTTCTGTGTACTAGCAGGAGTATACTAATAGAAACAGTTGCAGAAAGGAGGCAAAAATATTTTGATCGTAATGCACTCTCTAATGCTTCACATTATGAGTCGTGTAATATATACTCGTATAAATAGGGACCAATTTGTTCCACCTAGTTTCAGGCTGGCTAAGTAGACTCATCTTTCATGGGATACTGTTTAAAAAGTTACAATAAAAGACCTCATCACGTACCTACTTCAACGGAATGTAACGAAATTTAAATCTTGTATAAAACGCATACTATTCTGCCAAACATATTATAAATTGGGGGGAGTCCTTCCATAAGGACGAAATAAATTTATCAGCATTTGAAAATACTGTTGGAATTAATACTTGTATAATTGCATAGCACATGAAATCACAGGCGAAGATGTTATAGTAGTTGGTGATTTTAATCTCGGCTTCATCGAATGGAACCAGGACCCGAGTCACTCGTACGTAACCTCAACTATTCCTTCTAACTACAGTAACAGCCTAGGATACTCACTTATAGATTTCATGTCCCTAAATAACCTGTTTCAATATAATGTTATTAAAAATACGAATAGTAGAACATTGGACTTAGTGTTTTCTAATATATGTAATGCAACGGTCAAAAGGTCTGCTTCACCTATCTGTAGAGAAGACCCTCACCACCCTCCTTTAGAAATTGAGTTTAATTTAAAAGCGTACGTGCCACTTAAACATGTAAAACAAACTAGATTCAATTTCAAGGCAGCTGATTATGTACTAATAAATAAAAAACTAAGAGAATTAAACTGGAGAGAGCGACTGGAGCAGTGCGCAAATGTTAATCTTATGACAGGGGTACTATATGAATCTCTTCAAACAATAATTAATGAGCATATTCCTAATTTTAAGCATATAAGCAAAAACTTTCCGCCATGGTATTCCAAAACTTTAGTGAAAGTTTTAAATGAAAAAGAAAAACTAAGACAACGTTATAAAAAGTACGGTAATCCGCGTGATGATATTGAGTACAGAATGCTTGATGTGAGGGCACGGTTGATTATTAAGGGTTGTTACAGGAAATATGTCCGCTTTGTAGAGAATAACATCCAGTCAAATCCCAAAGCGTTTTGGTCTTTCGTTAAGGCCAAAAATTCGAAGTCTAACACTATACCATCTGAAATGACATTAAATGAATCGACAGCCACGACAGGCGATGAAATATGTAAACTTTTTGCTACTCAATTCTCATCTACGTTTTCTGTCGCTAGCAGCAATACCCGAACAGCAATAAACGTCCTATCATTTCCTCAATTTATACTTAAAAAAATCGTTTTTACTGAAAGGGAAGTTTTGAAAGCTCTAAACCGAGTTGATGTTACTAAAGGTGCTGGCCCAGACGGGTTGCCGCCGCTCTTCATAAAAAAATGTGCTCATAATTTGGCGTATCCCCTTACCTTAATTTTTAATAAATCGCTCGAAACATGTACATTTCCCACTGATTGGAAAAAAGCTAACGTGGTTCCAATATTTAAAAAAGGTGACTGCACCGATGCTAAAAATTACCGACCAATCTCTATCTTGTCCATATTCTCAAAACTTTTTGAATCAATGATTTGCCCTATATTAACATCCCATGTTAAAGCACAACTCTCCTCTCAACAGCATGGTTTCTGCAGTAACAAATCCACCGTCACCAATTTGGTATCATATCTTGACGAAATCTGCATGAGCCTTGACTCTGGCCAACAGATCGATGCTCTGTATACCGACTTTAGCAGCGCTTTTGATAAGGTCGACCATGAAATCCTGCTGCTGAAATTGCATGGTCTTGGCATACACGGACAACTGCTGAAGTGGTTCAGATCGTATCTATGCGGGCGAATACAAAGAGTGGTAGTAAACGGCTATCAGTCTCCGGAGTATATCGCAACCTCCGGTGTGCCCCAAGGTTCTCATACCGGGCCAATTCTCTTTGTTGTATTTATCAATGACATAGTAAATTGCATCAAACATAGCCAATGTTCCTTATTTGCCGATGATCTTAAGATCTATCGTCAAATAAAAACCCATGAAGACATTGCTCTACTCCAAACTGATTTGGACTCAATACAGAGCTGGTGTGTGGCGAATGGGATGGTTCTGAATGCCAGCAAATGTTATCACATAACATTTACGCGAAAAAAACACCCCATACCATCAGCTTACTCCCTCAATGAGACATCACTGCAACAAGTTAAACACATACGGGATCTAGGTGTAGTGCTTAGCGGTGATCTCTCATTTACCACACACATAAATAATATCGTAAAAAAAGCAATGAAAACGGTTGGGTTTATCAACAGAATTGGCAAAGAGTTCAAGGGAACCTCGGCGTTGAAAGTGCTCTATAACACCTTTGTACGCAGCCTCCTTGAATATGCATCTCCCGCCTGGAGTCCAACATATAATACTTATACAGACCGTATTGAGCGCGTTCAAAAAAAAATGACGAGGTGTTTGCGGTTTAAAGACCACAAATGTCCATTTAGAGCCGATTACCCAGAACGGCTAAACTATTTCAAATTAGATTCATTGAAACAACGCAGAGCTCAAAATGATTTGATAATACTGTTTAAAGTTGTAAACGGGTTAACATCGACTCCAGATCTCCTAAAAAAAATTAACCTAGACGTGCCTCGTCATTCACATCTCCGGTCCAAGCGTAATCCTAGGACGTTTGCCACTAAGCCGTGTCGCACAAATCTAGGCCAGCATGCTCCCTTAAACAGAATGTTGACTTTTTACAACAGAGCCTGTTCGGTCGACAGCAGTATCGATATTTTCTTTGATAGTCTACCAATATTTAAAACTAAAATCAATAAAATTGTTCTGTAACCACTAATCAGCTGCCTACTTTTACTTTTGCTTATATTTAAAATCGAATAATAATAATGTATTTTAATTAATAATTTTAATAATATATTAACTTCTTTAATTTAATATTGTCATCAAATTTAATTCAATTCCATTTCATTTGAATTTTTTGGTTTAATTAGACTTATGATATTTTGTTATTATTTTTCTCATATAATTTAGATTACGTCATTTAATTTTTCTGTCTTTTCATGATTAATCCGTTTTCTTACCTTATGTGCCGTTATTTTATTATGATTTTGTATGGTTGTATTGTCTTAATGCAATGTGACTACTTAAATGTATTATTTTTTACTTTATTTTGTAATGGAATCTTATATAATATAATGTATAAATTGTAAGTTTTGCGAATATTTTAATAATTTAATGAATTGTTAACTTGTTAATGTGAATGTTGTGCATGCCTATAAGTGATGTATTTACACAGAATTGAAGACTCGTGATTACCTATTGTTACTACCCTTGTAAATATATCGTTGGTGTGCCTTGCTTAATAAATAAATAAATAAATAGCACATGTGTGAGTACTATGCATACTATAAAGCTACCAGCTGAGTACGTCTTTCATTGACTTGAATGTACCCTGGCGGCTGAGAGTATGTCATGCTCACTCAAAATATGTCTCGCTGATGGTGGCGCATGTGTTGGATCATTTAGTTCCCTTCAAGATGGGATTTATATCATGTTTATAAAAACAACTTCGCAAATAATGCGTTATTTTAGAATAAATTTGATTACCATAAAAAAGGTTATAGTGAGTCAACCTTAAAAGATACATTTTATGCTACCCACCACCACTGGATAACCGCCTGCGGGATGTGGTCGACACATCCACTTGAGAGAGCTCAGACATGGTGGAGGACAAGTAGTCGAGACAGATAAGTAAATTCCACACAACTGACCTGTTTTTTAGAAAGCCATGTTGGCATTGGCCCCGATTCTGTTGTTCACAAACTAAATTAAATTTAAGTTCAGTGTATCATTTTCTTTCTATTTCATTATGAAAAGGACAGAAGATAAATATTAGTTTAGCCCTCTCAAATTAGATAATCCATAGACAAGTTAGGACGTGATTAAAAAATTGGCTACTAAAATACGTCAATTTACGTCAGGCGCTGACTAATTTGACAGGACTAAACTAATATTTATTTTATCTTCTGTCCTTTTCTTAATGAAATAGAAAGAAAAAGATGCACTATTTGTGAATAACAGAATCGGGGCCATTATTGAGCATAACTAATTTACATAAAAGGTAACTTCTGCAATTTGAGTTTCTGTGAAGCATTTTATTTTCAAGAAAAACTCTTGAACATAAAATTCTTCACCATTTCAAATAAAATAAATTGAAACTCACATTATCTCCCATAACGACGTACATTCAAATACGAACATCTATGAAAAATCCGAAGCTTCCAATAAAGTGGAGAGGTGCTCCAATCACAAAAGTTAAATTGACGTCGCAACGACAATACCAATAAAAACATCCGAGCTGCTCCGATCACAATACAATCATACGATTGATAGCCGCTCGGTAACATGAGAGAGAGACACGATCAGTGCCAAGAAAGTCACGCTTTTGGACTAAATAGCCTTTAATAGTGGCGATACTAGATAGTGTGTTCCTGTTCCCCTGGGTGTTCGCTGGCAAATATTATAAGTACGGCCTGTACTTGAAACTTCAGCAGAAATGAAGTTTAATTAAAGAACTAGATTCAAGACTTATGTAGGTATAAAACGAAAGCTCATCACATAGGATCAGAAAGTATGGACCACTTTTGAACAAAATTTAGGTCACAGTGACTAAATTCGTAGTCCCGTTTTATTAAGAGTACTACTACTAGTAGTGGTAGTTACTGATTTTCATTTCAACATTTTCGTTCATACAAATCTTGGAGAGCAATCAAAATAGCAAATAAGTACGTTCTTATTACATCCCGAGCGATTCACGAAATACGACATAATAAAGACAAAGAAAACAGAGAGGATTAATGTGTGTCGCGTTAAGCTGTCCATTGAGATGTTACTCGCTATTAGAATCTTCACACATACAGACAGACAATGCTTGGAATCTGGCAGCGAAACATTTCTGTGCTGAGTGTATTAGCTAACAAACTGAAGTAGGACTTATTGAGATGCCTTTCAATTCCGTGAAAGGATTCCCTTTTAAAACACTTTTAAAGACCCTAAAATACATGAGCTGTCTTTGACGCATATGGTTTTGAGAAGGCCACTCATTGGAATTAACGTGAGGAGGGAAGATAAGACCTTGTCCTGCAGCGGGACACGACGGTCTATCGACAAGTGACTTACACTCGCGACATTTTGTCGTCAAGCGACTTACACTCGCGACATTTTGTTGTTAACTGACACATTCGCGACATTTTGTCGTCAAGTGACAGTTATTCGCGAAATTTTACCGTCAAGCATCAGACACTCGCGACGTCATAAACATTAAGGTAAATTTTGATTACTACCACAATGTAACCTGTAATTTGTCTGAACCATAACTGGAAATAAAAAATACATACTTAATTTTATTACTGCTGCTACTGTCTTAAGTATCTACTACACTCATGAAAAAAGAAAATTTTCTTGTTAGTATAACCTTTCTCTCTTACAAAGGACACGGGAAAAATGCGAGACAGTGTGTCTTTTCGAGTTTATTTAAATAAAAGATTGGAAGTTTAGGCGGGAGCGGTACGGAATCACCAGTCGTGCCCGTCTCGGTTATATCTTCTAAATGCATTTTGTTTCCACAAGATGCTGCGAGAAGCTAAGATCTCTTTTAGGAAATAAATATGTGAAATGAGATTTTGTAAGGGTTTCTCTACATGGATTTGAAATGTTATTTTCAGGATTTTAAAATGAGTGGTGTTGTGTTTAAAAACTTTGTGTCGTAACAAGTTTGTGGATGTTTTGTTTTTTGCAATATTTCAATACTAGCTTTTTTATTGAAAAACCTATCAAGAGCTTACTGAAATCCTCACATGCAAGATTTGACACATTTTTCCGATAGTGTTGGTAAGGGGTCCGATTCTTTTCTAAAGATCTTACAAGACTACGACATATACAGGATATTCGGCAGAACGTTGAACACACGAAAATGGCAGATAGGTGGGGTCGCCTACTACCTACCAAGCCAAAAAAAATACCTAGGCCCCATAGTGTTTTTTAATTTTTGAAAAGGTTTATAATTAATTATTACTAATATCCACAGTTTTTTTTTAATGGAATGCAAAGAAAAGCTCAAAATCACGTTTTACCCCTTTTTGTAATGTTTGATGGCTAATAACTTTTTGTCCAGTTACTTTTTGCACCAAACAATAATTTTAGATGAATCTACCAATAGTCGAGACAAAAACAAAAAGAGTTGCCAGTTTCGTCTATCCTACATAAAGTTCCTTCAAAGTTTTAAAACTCACGAATTTCGGTAATAAAAAAAAATTAAAAAACTGCGGGGCCTGGGTAATTTTTTTTGGGCTGGGTTTGTAGCAGACGACCCCTCCTAACTGTCATTTTCGTGTGTTCAACGTTCCGCCGAACACCTTGTATATGTTACAAGACTCGCCACCATTTTCAAGCTGAAAGCAAAAAATAGTCTTTATATTTTAACGAACTGGAGATAATTTTAAAAAGGGATTTAATTTTAGTTTACTTTAGGATTTTGATTGAAATCGTTTACTGGGAATCGAAAAAGGTTTAAAATATTTTTATAGATTTACGATTTTTTTAAGCCAGATTCATAGTGCTTATAATCATACTTTGTTATATAATTTACTAGTTGTATTTATATTTTGTACGTCTGCAAGTCTGCTATAACTTTAATTAAACTAACTCAGTACTCGAAATCTGTTTTGACAAAAGCTTTCATGGTTTTCATGTGAAATACGTTTGCCGATGTTTATTTCAAATATTACTGGGATATACATACAGCGGTAGCCCAAAGTTAATAAAATAATAACACTCAGTTATTAACTCACCTGTCACGGGTACCTACTACCTACTCACAATTACGAAGGTATCAAAACGCAACGTTTGTGGAGACTCGTTATTCTGAGCCGACAATTATTACGATTACCAATCCTCAGTTTTACATTCAAAGCCAGCCCAACTATGACCAATTACCAACTTATCTTATACAGCTTACAAAAACCTTAATTTTAGAAAGATACGGTCGATTTTTGTGTGATTGGGTGGTTGGTAGTGGTAAGTGTAACTATTTGTTTTTGCAGGGCCGGCCACGAACAAAGGTCCGTGCTAATGAACAGCCGGCCGACGCCCGAGCGCTATTTACGACGCCCTCAATGCCGGCCCCCTTCACTGTTTTCTACTACCTAAGTGTTGCTTTTAAAGAGGCTGCATTCTCTTCCATTTATCAAAGCCAGTGTCGAAGGGTTCAGTAAAATTAGCTAGGTTTACCGCTTTTTGTGTAATGTTGGACAGGAGTCAGTGGCCTACATTGCTTATTAGTTATTTATGCAACTGTTGTATAATAAGGGGTATTCGCCTCGTATGATAATAGTATCACAAGTAGTGCTGCCCAAATTCAGTCTTGGTCTTGCAGTCTTGGTCTTGTTCTTGCGTTTTTGCAAGACCAAGACCAAGAACAAGACCGCGTATTTTTAGCAAGACCAAGACCAAGACTGATCGTGCAAGACTTGAGCAAGAACAAAACTAAGCCTGCAAGACTCTTGCGTCTTGCAGCTAGGACTTAGCGCTATTTCACGGAGTAGTTAGGTGTAACAGTTCGGTGTATAGGTACGCTTAGGAATTCTATGAGACGCAAAAAACTGTATCAAAGAATATGAAAAACTGGACCTATGCGCATTACGACTAATACCATAAACATACCTACATAGCGAATAAAAAAATATCCATTAAAATCAAACTGAGTGCATGCATAGTTATGTTTTAACCATCGGCACTTTGATAATGCGGCATCAAAGGTTTTGTACTTACTTCTCAAAGAAATTTGCCGCTTTTCGGAAGTACATGGTTATGATACACGCGCCGGCGGCTTCTTTTGAAATCATATACAACAAAAGTTGCCGCCGCGCCGAAATCACAACATTTGACACTATTTGATTGCCGCCACAGGGCGTAGGTATACTCATGCAAAATAATTTCGAATTTTAAGAGTACCTACAGGTGTTCCAAAGAATAAATAAGTTTCAGAGTGCTTAGAATGAAAATGAATACATTATACTGATCACGCAAGTAGTATTATGATTAGAATAAAATGGTAAGGATAGGTAGTAGATGTCATAATAATTTATTCTAGTAAGTATATATTATAATATTGATTATATGGTTTTAAACTAATTACTTAGGTACTATTATTGTACATTTAGTCATTATATTTCTTAAGTTTTTACAAGAAAAAATAGCAAAAAAGTGTTCAAATATCACCCGTTTGATAAATATTGTAGCCACTTTTAAATATACTTGAAACGTGTAAAAAAATTCTACAAAACTAATAAAATAATATAAAAAGCGTAGGTACTTACCTACTAATAAAATAAAAAGCCTGCGATAAGAGTTTTGTATTGCTTACCAGCCCGAATATCTCTGAGAGAGATGATGAGAGTAAGTATTTACTAGCAGTGCCCGCGACTTCGTCCACGAGGAATAGTAACTTTGGAGGTATAGTGACGTTCAGGATTTATTTATTTATTTTAAAACTTCTGTCATCAAACATACAAACAAACTCTTTAGCTTTATAATATTAGTATAGATTAGTATAGATGTACGCCAAAACATTCACTTATATGTAAAGAATAGTGATTGGCACTAATTCTTTACATATATTTTATTCACGCGTCGCGTCTGTACAAGTAGGTAATAATCTGTGTTTGTACGCCGCACGCGGCATCGTTTGATTTGCGGCGGCATCCTTTTAATAGAGCCGGCACGTGGCGAGGCGGCGCGGTAGAAAGCAAGGAAACGTACTATAAATAAAGGAATTATTTTAATTCCAGTCATTTCCAATTGAGCTGTGCTTCGAGTCTAACTTAATAATTGTTTTTACTAATTCTTGTTGTTTTCTAAAAACGTATCACGTGTACAATTTAATATGAGTGACGAAGATTCAAATTATTCTAGTCCGAGTAACGAGAGTTTGAGTCACAGATCTAAAAGACCCAAAAGCAAATTTGAGGAGTTTTTCGAAATAATTCATGCATCCCAAACTGCCTTGTGTAAATTGTGCCAACATAAAAAGATTGAAATAAAAATGAAAAACAGAAACACTTCAGGCTTAAGGAAACATCTAATATCTTTCCACAAAAAGGAATCACAAATATTTCTTCCTGTTAAACCATAATTAAGTGGAGATATCACAAGCTTTTTAGTAACCGCTGAAGAAGTGGACAGGTAAGAATATTTTTTTAACAACGGTCGAAGTTGTCGCTACGGGAATTTTAACTCCGCGTAGCTATTCATGCGATACTTTCAAAAACGCCATTAACTTACGTAAGTATTTTTGAGTTAGTGGTGTTTTCATCTAGGGGTGCGACATATTAAGTATGTAATTATCGTCTTAAATATTTTTTTATAAACACCCATATTTTCATTTGTTTTCATAATCGGCCAGTAACAACTAAGTACTTTATTTTGGTAAATTACAGTACAGTGCAACCTTAATATAACAAATGTCAATTTAACGATTTTCTCGATTTAACAACAACAAACCTCCTCCTCCTAAACGCTCAAACCTAGTATGTTTTAAATAATAACAGAAGATTTATTGTTTTATTTCAGTCGGAAAACAGCAGTGACAACATCACGACAGCTAAAGTTGATTGGGTGGTGAAAAAATATCTTCCCTTCTCATTTTTCGATGACGAAGCTACACAAGTATATTTTCGACGTATTTGCCCTAATATGGTGTTTCCTAAAAGGTCTACACTTAGAAGGAAAGTCAAAGAGCGATTTGAAGAGCTCCAATTGAATCTCAAGGAACGACTTCAACAATTATCATCTAAAATGTCGTTTACCATTGATGGGTGGACGTCAATTGCTGGTAGGAGTTACTACGGGGTTACTATGCATTATATAGACAACGAATGGAAGTATCGATCTGTAGTTCTTGATTTTATACCATCACGCGGTCGACATACTGGGGAAGATATTGCAACGATTTTCCATGAATGTTTATTGGAATATGACATAATTGATAAAATACAAGGTATCACGGTCGACAACGCAACTGCAAACACCAAATTTATGTATGAACTGGGCAAACAGCTGCCGCCACACTTTGATTCAGACAATCAACATTTCCGGTGCTTTGCTCACATTTTAAACCTTGGTGTACAAGATTTATTAAAGACCTTAGCATTACACTGTGAGTCTGACACTAACGCGCAAGATCAGCAGTATGAAGACTATGCAGACGAAACTAAGGATGAGGAAGATGAAGAATATGCACCAAATATTGCTGACTCGCGTACATCTGTAACAAAGTTACGCAGTATTTCCAGTAAAATAAAAAGAAGTGAGATAGTGAAGAAGAAGTTTCAGTCTGCTTGTGAAGCAGCTGGCGTGCCATCAAATCTAAATGCCATTCTTGACTGTCCAACGAGATGGAATTCCACACATGATATGATTGGATTTGGTTTAAAAGTGAGAGCGGGCATTAACATATTGTGCAGTTCTGTCACCGAATTTAATGATTTTCAAATCACAGCTAGTGAATGGCAGGTACTCGAAAAATTACATAAATTTCTAATAAACTTTAAACTTTTAAGTACAAAACTTGGTGGAGACAAATATGTTACATTACCGCTAGTCATTGTATCATTCAATCTCTTGCTAGATAAAATTGAATCCATGGTAAAACAGTTAGATGAGAAACCTAATCGATCTGAAGTGGATGAAAGGCTCATTCTAGCTTTCCAAGCAGCTCGAGACAAAATGCTTAAACATTATAAGAAGAGCAACTGGATTTATTGTACTTCTTTAATTTTAGACCCAAGGCATAAGGCTCAGACTTTTGACCTGACAATGTGGGGGAAGCAACTTAAAACAGAAAGTCTGCGCAAGTTCAATGAACTTTATGAAGAATATAAAAGTCTACACTCACTGAACAAATCTCTGGAATTACCAAAAAAAGAAAATAAAGTATGTGATGAAGATGAAGACGCAATAGACTTTGATAAACTCTATGAATGTCCCTCGATCTGGATCTTGTCTTCAAGGCTTAGTGATAGACGAGTTGGAGGAGTACCTGAGAAAAGCAAGAACTGCCAGCTCGGAAGACATTTTAGATTGGTGGAGGACGCATGAGACAGAGTATCCGACTTTATCGAAGATGGCCCGTGATTTTCTCTCAATACCTGCAACTTCAGTACCTGCTGAGAGATTATTTTCTAAAGCATCATTAGTAATTAGAAAACATAGAAATAGGTTAAGTGATGAGTCAGCCAGATGGTTACTTTGTATTAATTCTTGGTCAAAAGAATTGATATAAAGTAACATAACCTAATGATAAAGCTGTTGTGTACTGTTATGTTTGATTTGTGTTGTATTTTATTTTTTATTGAAATAAATGATAAATCGTAAAACTCTTTTATTAAATTTCATATAAGTTGAGGGTTCAATCTCTTTCTAGACAGATATTGTTCTTTAAAATACAGTCAAGTTATTGTAATTAATTTGTTTTTTTATATGTTTTAGCAAATGTAAGCTTATAAATCATAAATATTTATTAAGAAACAGTTACTTCCATGGAAAACGACATATAGGTCAGTTGATTTTTCGAATTTCTTATCAAATCTTCAGTTATTTATTAATCTGCTTGATCTTTACTATGGCTATGTTAATTCAAGCTCACAATGTTCCAATTCTAATACGTTTTTCTAAGATTTAAAAACTTTAATAAATAGTAATAGACTGATAGGTAATTGCAAGACTTGCAAGACTCTTGCTGCAAGACCAAGACCAAGACCAAGACTGGGAGCGCAAGACCAAGACCAAGACCAAGACCAGGTGTATTGGCGCAAGACCAAGACCAAGACTGGCTAAGTCTCGTCTTGTTCTTGCATTTGGGCAACACTAATCACAAGTGTTTTAATACCTAATTATCTACAGTTGCATACAATACTTTATCTACACCCATGATATGCATCCCCTATAAAAGGTTCTGAAACCATAGGGTGTTGTCCAGAAGCCAGCACATGAAGCTACTACAAAAACCAAACTCAAACAACCAGCATCAAACTTTAGTAGATTTCAACTTTATCGCTAAGTCATAAGGATCAAAGTTGATTTGGAAAATTTGACAGTTTCGGATAGCTTGATGTGCTGGCGTCTGTAGTGTTGTAAGAAGTTAAGAACCCTATGTAAATTCATGGAAAGTTTGATTGCTGAGTATCAAAGCTTGTATCACTCATTTTTGTAAACCAAAAAGTAAAAATTGCAATACTAATATCGAACAAAATGGCGGGATACGACGTGAATTCGAATAAACTATGTTTTTTTTTTTAAATTACGGCACTGTGTTAGTGATACGGCACCATAATGTTCTTTTTTTGGAATTCATAAAGATACCACGAATTGAGTAGTGAGAATGTGGCTGTTTGATGAGTAAGGAAGGGATCGAAAAAGCAAAGGAGTTGCATAATGTACAACATAATACAACAAAATGGAATATATCACCGACAGGGCTGAACAGTGTTAGTCATATATCATAGGATCCATCATAGGATTGACAGACACGAGGGAACGCTGAGTGCGATGTTTTCGCATTGACATTTCCACGTCTCAATCATTCATGATACCTTTAGTGCAAACACGATGAACCTTTATCATTTGCAGTCACAGAAATATAAACAAACTAGATTGGTATCTAGACCCATGGATAGAAATGTAGCGACATTTCTAGCGAAGGATAATAACAAGTTTTGGCTTTGTTGTAATCGGGTTCAGATAAAGTATCATTCCGATTATTTCCGAGTATTTGTAACTTTCTCATGTAACTTCAACATGTTAGTACTATTTTGCTAGCAGTCCACAACTACGTAAATATTATAACGAGGGGTTCCTTCACCTGCCCAGTTCCTTCTAATCGGAACTATCTAATATCAAAAGTTTGGCTTGTTCCAAATTATTATATCTAGGTATAAATAAATACTGGCTCTGAGCCGCGATGTGGGTACTCAATCATTTTCTATATTTATTGTAGAGGTGAAAGCGGTTTTTCTTTAATCTCGATAGTAATCATTTTTCCCTAAAATAGATCGAATTGATGTTTTATTGTATTTAAGTATGATATATCTTTTATAAGGTATAGGTTTAGCAAGTTTTACAATAGCCAATAGTTCAGAAAGTCTCGTTCTACCAAATGTATTTCCGGATTACAATCTTCACAGTGCAGTAAGTCTCCAAATGACCATGCTGTTGTTGTAGGCCGCCCGTCAGTAGTAACACTTTGACCAAATGACAATGTAGTTGTTGTAGACCGCCCGTCAGTAGTAACACTTTGACCAAATGAAAATGTAGTTGTTGTAGACCGCCCGTCAGTAGTAACACTTTGACCAAATGACAATGTAGTTGTTGTAGACCGCCCGTCAGTAGTAACACTTTGACCAAATGACAATGTAGTTGTTGTAGACCGCCCGTCAGTAGTAACACTTTGACCAAATGAAAATGTAGTTGTTGTAGACCGCCCGTCAGTAGTAACACTTTGACCAAATGACAATGTAGTTGTTGTAGACCGCCCGTCAGTAGTAACACTTTGACCAAATGAAAATGTAGTTGTTGTAGACCGCCCGTCAGTAGTAACACTTTGACCAAATGACAATGTAGTTGTTGTAGGCCGCCCGTCAGTAGTAACACTTTGACCAAATGACAATGTAGTTGTTGTAGACCGCCCGTCAGTAGTAACACTTTGACCAAATGAAAATGTAGTTGTTGTAGGCCGCCCGTCAGTAGTAACACTTTGACCAAATGACAATGTAGTTGTTGTAGACCGCCCGTCAGTAGTAACACTTTGACCAAATGAAAATGTAGTTGTTGTAGGCCGCCCGTCAGTAGTAACACTTTGACCAAATGACAATGTAGTTGTTGTAGACCGCCCGTCAGTAGTAACACTTTGACCAAATGAAAATGTAGTTGTTGTAGGCCGCCCGTCAGTAGTAACACTTTGACCAAATGACAATGTAGTTGTTGTAGACCGCCCGTCAGTAGTAACACTTTGACCAAATGAAAATGTAGTTGTTGTAGGCCGCCCGTCAGTAGTAACACTTTGACCAAATGACAATGTAGTTGTTGTAGACCGCCCGTCAGTAGTAACACTTTGACCAAATGTAGTTGTTGTAGGCCGCCCGTCAGTAGTAACACTTTGACCAAATGAAAATGTAGTTGTTGTAGGCCGCCCGTCAGTAGTAACACTTTGACCAAAGGACAATGTAGTTGTTGTAGACCGCCCGTCAGTAGTAACACTTTGACCAAATGAAAATGTAGTTGTTGTAGACCGCCCGTCAGTAGTAACACTTTGACCAAATGAAAATGTAGTTGTTGTAGGCCGCCAGTCAGTAGTAACACTTAGAGCAAAAGCTGGCCTATGTAGTGCGAAATTTCAAGCGAATATGAGGCTAGGTTATACTGATTTTGGTAATATGTACGTACAGTCGCGGTCAGAAAATGCTTACCACCCTAAGATGTATATAATTTATACTCAGACTCAAAACTCAAACTCAAAGCATTTATTTCAATTAAAACATTTACAGGCACTTTTGAATTCTCAAGAAGTCAGTCAGTCAGAAAATATGAATCTTGTTGCACATTCCGAAGTGTAGTAGGTACCTATGGACAAAAACGGGCAAGAAACTCCATGGACACTCTTTTAGATTTAAATATTTTTACAAAAACATTAGTTAAATCATTAATGTTGAATTTATAATTTTAAGTGAAAACGATGTAAAAAAAAGACGAAGCGTTCAGAATACAGCAAATAGTAACAAAACAAAAATCCAAAAATAAAATAATAAAAAATAAGCAGAGGCAGCTATGTTATGACTAGCCCCAACTGACGGCGCTCGTACACGAACATGACGCATAGATCAGCACCATTCAGCTCATTATGAAGGAAGGTAAATGATCCAACATACACGCCACCGTCAGCGAGGCATTTGAGTGAGCATGACATACTATCAGCCGCCAGGGCACAGTCAAGTCAATGAAAAACATAATACCTGGTAAATGGTATCTCTATAGTACATAGAACTCACATCTGTGCCATGCAATTATACAATACAAAGGAAATTGAGTTTATATGATGCAAAGATAGCAGCTCCAACAGTATTTTCAAGTGTTAATCAATTATGTAGTTGTGGTTGTGGAGCAGGACCAGTATTGAGCCAGGCATTTTTATCAGCGATGTAATCCCCTGACTTATAATGCCTTCCTGCATAGTGTGCGTTTTATAAAAGACTTGAATGTTGTCTCATTCATTTGAATAATGTGGGGAGGTATTTTATTATTAAATTTTAAACAGTACCCCATAAAAGATAAGTCTACTTTAGCCATTCTGAAACCTGCACCCTAATTGCGTAACGCACGATCAATCATAATCTGAATCATTTTGAAACAGATTGCTAATCCATTGCTTCATATGTTCGGAAAATGTGTGTCTGCTCAGCAACGTAAGTAACGCAATGAATGTTGTTGAACTGTCAAAATGAAACAGATTGTGATTGATCGTGTGTTACGCAATTAGGGTGCTGGTTGAACTAATAAGTCCCTATTTCTAGTACTTTAACTATGTCTTTCACCGCTTTTACTAAAAGGATGTAATTTTTTCCATATATACTTAATTATATTTTTATTATTTCTTACATATAGGTATTTTAGACTTTACTGCAAACAGTGTGATAGAGAAACTAATTTAAAAAGTGATAAACAATTTTAAACCGCGACTGTACGGCGTACCGTGCATAATGTTTCTCCGCTTATGCATGTTTATTTATTTAACTAGCTTTTGCCAGCGACTTCGTCCGCGTGGAATAATGACTTCCGGAAATTGAGGCCCTAACTCTCATAGAGTTTAACCGATGTGCTCTTTCCTCTGCCGATTCTTGAGAACGCGTATTTCTCATTCAACGCGTTTTTCAAGACAATAGCGGGCGGACGCCGGCGTCCGCTTGGGTCTTGAATAACTAAAAATATATAACTACGTCTAATATATAAAATAATATATAATAAAACCTACTTCACTTAAAACTAAATACCTATAACTACTATAATTAATAATACCTATACCTATAGTTAATAAATGTACAATTGGCGGTCGTTGTGCCTCACCCTTTGCAAAAGTTTTTCGGTTGCACGATGAAATCTTAGTTTTAAACGCCTTTTTTTTGTTTGACCAATGAATAAAGGATGAGCCTTTGTTGTAAAAGTCAATTGTTTTTGTTTGACCAATGAACGAAGAATGTCGCCTAAGAAGGATGACCCTAAAATGAACAATGGTCCTTATCTTAAACGTTAAAACGTAAGTAGATGATAGATGTGTTTTTGTTGTTGATATGTTTTTTTGTTGTTGGCGTGTGCTAGCCGACATAATATGGCAAATAATTTATTTTAATGTTTTTGTGTTGCGTAATGTAAATTGATTATTTTGCATTTGCATACTATTGTATAGAATCAAGTTTTTCTAAATGAACAGACAGGTGTGCTGCTGGGGAGTTTGTTGTGCCACTTCTTCTTCCCAGCTAAAGCACTAGGAAGTGGTGAAGTGTGGGCGTTTTGGGGGTCTGTCTAATTATGTAATTTCGACGTTCGAAAGTGCTGATTCTCAGCCTAGTTTTAATAAATGACTTTTAATTTTATTTAAACATCTAAAAATGTGTTTATTTTTGTACGCTCTATTTATTACCATTATTCATTAATATTTATATGGATTAGAAAGACTAGATTTATTAAAGATTAGACATTATTCATATAAAATACATACGCTAATGACTTTCTTCTGCCGGTTATTTTAGAACAAAAATAATACCTACTTACTTTGGTTTCTCAACATCATTCACATCTTGTGTCTTACCTAGTTAGTACTACCTACTTTCATAAGTAAAAATAAAAAAAAAGGTTACAATAACCAATATAAAATGAGTAGAAAAAAAGGTCTGAAACAATAACCCAACTACCTCGAAGGTGAAGAAAAAAGACAAAGACGCCTTTCAGAAATATGCCTTTTGTTAGAGAGGAAAAAATTGATCTAACGACATTTGTGGTCTACTATAATAACTATTTATATCGTTCAACTCGTGTATTATTTCGATATCTGAATCCGAATAACTGTAATTTTCAATTTTAATAACCACAAAATAAAGCTTCAATGAATAGATACATAGAAATGTAGAAATGTTTGAAGCGGTCATTTGATGATAAATTCCCATCCACAAAAAAAAGGTCAAGCAAGTTGTAGTATTTTTGAAAGATATTCACGACAAATTATGCCATCTGGCCAGTTTACGGTCAAGGGCTGACAGGGACATTCCACACAGCTGCAAGTGTTAGAAGCCAAATAATGATCAAGAACACTATGGATAAGTACCAGATGTTGCATTGTTACAAAAATCTAAGAGTGTCTCAGCTTAATGCTTTGTTTTTTTTTTCATAACTTGTTTAGAACCCCTTTTTTACAATGTGTAGCTGAAGCGCTATTGGTGGACAAAAACAATGCAGTCTCCGCCTGCATTGGTAGCCACTGGCCCGTGCAAGCGAAAAGCGCCCTTACGGGGGTGAGGCACAAAAACAGTCGATAGTACCTACGCTTTTACCTACTTAATATTAAAAAAAACTGAACATAAATTAACCAAAACTTACCTACTACTAACTAACTACTACTAACCTATTACTACTTCACCTAAAAAGAAATCCTGTTTTCCCAACATTTCCCTTCACTGCTCTGCTCCTATTGATCGTAGCGTGATGAAAAGTATACTATAACCTGCCCAGGAGTATGAAGAACAATTGTACCAAGTTTCGTTGAAATCCGTCGAGTGGTTTTTGTTTCTATAACGAACATACAGACAGACAGACAGACAGACAGACAGACAAAAATTTTACTGATTGCATTTTTGGCGTCAGTATCGATCACTAATCACCCGCTGATAGTTATTTTGGAAATACATTTCATGTACAGAATTGACCTCTCTACAGATTTATTATAAGTATAGATAGATTCGGTTAGCCAACAATTGTTTACACAATACATTTTAAAAATATTTAGCTAAAAATACAATTTTTAAGTGCAACAATTACTTATAGGCTAACACAACATGCACCATTTGTGGTTTTTACTATAACTGATGTTGCCTGAGACACTGCGTTGATCCAATTTTCTGTGAGTTCTACATCACATAAATATTGGCTCTCGTTGCGCAGTGAGAGTACAAAGGTAAGGAGGTGCACAAAGTGAGAGAATACACAAAGCCTTCAACAAACTGCAGCCAAACATCTTTGCGACTCACGTGTACACAACGCCGAGGTTCACTATTGAATAATCTTTGAATTTCCTTGAACGAGCAAATGTTTTAAGATTTGGTTACTGAAGCTGCGTTTAGTTTACAGCAGGTAGGTGCTATTACGACTCGTAAGATATATGTACGTCTCATTCAAGAAGATGCTTTGTACCTGTGTACACAGGCTGGCCGGCCGGACATCGACGCGCAACATGTCACCATGGATTTAGTACATGACATGATTCTGAAAAATCAACTGTTCAATACATTTTGACCGCGCATGTATTGCACTTTTCTATGAAACAGCAGATTTTTACTTGGATAACCTATGAAAGATTTCTACGCTTAGAATCATTTGTGCTGAACTCATGTCGATGTCCCTATCCAACTATTTCAAAAATATAAAGCAGTTCAACGAACATTGTTCTTACGTATCCCGTACATCACTTGAAACCAAAACGTTTGTAAGCACTTTTATATCCCACTCACCACAAAGCATAGTTGAAACAGATACTACAATTTCATTTTAGCTTCCCTAGCTGCGTGTGTAACCTACACAAGTAAAATAGAATGACACGTATATGCACAACACACA
Source organism: Globia sparganii (assembly GCA_949316385.1). Classification (NCBI taxonomy): domain Eukaryota; kingdom Metazoa; phylum Arthropoda; class Insecta; order Lepidoptera; family Noctuidae; genus Globia; species Globia sparganii. Next base: position 24,910,951 of record OX438660.1, on the reverse strand, counting down.
ATTTATCCGGAGGCCGTACACAAAAATCCAATTTAGATTTGCAAAACTGGCTTGTAGGAACGGTGAGGTTACACGAGCAACTCAATTTCTCAATTCTAGGCAATATAAATGGGCCGAATATGACGTCACGTCAACATCAAACCGTTTACTGCGATGCAATAATTGTAATTAGGAGTTATAGCCACACATTGATCGGTATGGAGCAACGTAATAGTGTGCCTACGATCAGCATGGGCGGCTAAAATAGCGCAATCCTGATTTTTTAAAATAAAATCTTGAGTTAGTGATAAATAGCTCGTTGTTGCCGAAGATTCAGAGATAACCGCTAAAAATTGCACAATGAAGTTTTCAAAAAGAATAAAATGCTAATGAAGTAGATTGCTCCACTACAACGGGTACTGTAGGCTTTCATTTCTGAAAAATTGCTCGTGTAAGCGTCTCTCTACGTTGAGTACCGTCACGCTTCTCGTTTGAATCAGCAGCTCGGCAGGCGACTGGCAGCGTGGCGGCGCGGTGAACAAGGCCGATCCGGGCGGCCGACGGGTTAATTGAAGATGTAACGGGCCCGCGCTATGAATAATTCACAGGAGCGAGCTCTGGCGGATCGCCAGCCGCGTTTAAGGGTTGAGAGCGATCGTAGCGTGGCGGAATGTTAAGGTAATGTGGGGTAAGTTGGGCTTGATATGGGTTAGTAGGGGATTGGTACTGTAGTGGAGCGAATGTCGAAGATTTGTAAGAGCGGTGAGGATGACATGACAGCAGCGGGAGATGATGGTAACGTAAGATGATGTGCCCAATAATGACGACTAACATAACGTTAAGATGATTTAGATCTTGTTTGTATGTTTTTAAGTATTTTGAATTTCACAATCTGCATAAAATATAATAATATAATGATTTCATTATCAACTTGCTCGAGAATCACTTCGAAGAGAAGATAAAAATCATTTAAATTGATCGTGTTTTATATACATTATAAGCATTACATTTAATATGATTCATATTTTCCATATTATGAGCGTAAAATATCTAATGCTTAATGTTCTAACACACGGGACATATAAGAGTAAGTATTTTTCAGGCAAACAGTGCTCGTCTTTTTGTTTCCGTCGCAGCGCTTCGTAATAAGATCTGTAAAACTCACACTGCATTTTTCACTGAGCTAACTGAAGGTGTGTTTGTGTATATGTTTGTACAAAACAGCGAGATTGTGTTAGTGACGTGATACTGTTGTAATAAGGTTAAAAGGATTTACGCGATACATGATCATATTCTGATGCTTTTTCGTGCTCATTTTAGAATGAAGCACTTCATTAATTTTAATAATATAATATAAGGGCTTGTTAAAGTATAGGTAGGTAGGTATTATTATTAGTCGACAGTGAAGATTCTGATATCCGTGTACCTACTGAATGAAATTGAAAAGTCACGATTGAACTTCATTGCGTCTTGTAATGATGCCTTTGAACTACTTACTTAATGGATAATGAAGGTTTACCTGACTGAAGACCTCATTTCATTTTAAGATCTGTGCTTCAAATTGAAGTACCGGTGTGCAGCCGCTTAACTCCGGGATCAGACTCTGATTGAGACGTCGCGGTAATCCGTACAAAAGAGACGGTGTCAATCATTAAGAGCACTCAGTTCAGATGGGACGCTGTTATAGGAAGAGTTAAATTATTCAAGGAGAGGAGCAAAAGGGGTTAGTATTTTTAGTCATTTTTGAGAAAGCGAGACCAAGTAGATGTTAAAATTTAATAATATATCGAGCGATATACTGTGTATATCTACAAAGTTCACAAAATGGACACTTAGATAATCAATAATTTGATGCGCGGCTGTCGACTATTGAATACCAGTCATTATGATTGTGAAATTCCTAACAATAGACACAACTTTATTTCATTTTAAAGCTGTGTAATGTCCATGAAATTATTATTGAAATAATTTCAAGTCACAAGACAACAATTAAACAATACATCGCTCTCCAGCGTCTAGCAGCTGAACTAATAAAGGCGTCCATCGCAGGTGATCGCGCATCTCCGTCCAACTGCGACGTCACAGACTCACAGACCCGGGAGATGGTATCAATCAACTTAGTCCAGACTACCATGTAGTAAGTAAGCTCAGAAGGCGTAAACGCGGTAGTGGCTATGGAAGAAGAATGTAGGTACTTACAGGTGTGTGTAATCGTAAAGAGGAACTGTGCAAATAATAAATTTAAAAAATGTGATGAATGTGATGTGGTGAATGTGTGTGTGTAATGAACAAATTTATTATGTTGTATTTAATAACCACCGGGCCTACTTCATTGACACCGGGCCTACGGCACGATCTGTATGAGATAGCTAATGCTTTGTCGATATGGTTGGTTAGTCAACAGTACAGCGGATTGACCAGGACACTACTGCCACAATAATTTAGTATCGTTATTCATGGAGATTATTTTATACCCCTGTTGATCTGCGGGGTAATTGTGTAACACACATAAAATTTTAATCGATCGCAATGGCTTTAATTCCAACAGTTCAGCCACGTTCATAGCGTTATTATGGTTGTTTAGCTGACGTATTTTTCAAAACTCTGATAATATCAAAATAAAACTCGGTGTCATCGATTGCCATTATATGTGCATTAAGCATACCCCGCTCGTCTCTAATTGAATATTTCTGATTGTTCAAAATCAGAACGTCAATCAAGTGCTTTTGAAGTTTGAATAATCTAAATGTACACCTTTCCTTTAAACATCGACGTAGTACATTGTATAAACCTTCTGCATCTACGTAGTTCCTAAGTGTTAGAACAGTGTTGGCGACTTGTTGGAATGACTCAACTTGCTCCATCTTGTTCGGAACTCTGATAATTGGATTAATAGTCCTCCTTATAGATTTGGGGCTGTTGTGCTTGGACCGTATTAGTGAAGGGGCAAGTTTAAGACGCTGCGTAGTTTTCTGAATAGAATCGAAGACAATGTCACATCATGGGCAGCATTTTGTGTGACGGCATTAAGTCTGCTCCTGTACATTTATATGCTTGAAGTATTAAATAAATAAATAAACAAGTAAAGCGGTATTTATCGCAAGCATTTCAGCATCTCTGATGACTCTGGGATTGCAGATGTCATCTCATCCAATAACATGAAAAAAAACTGATAATATAGCTAGTATTATGACCATATTAAAAAACCGCTTGCCCTTCAAAGTGAAGATAATGCTTTATCACACATTGGCTGAATCTTACATCCAGTATGGCCTTAGTAGTTATGGTCGTACCTATAAAACCTACCTTGATAGTATTTTTAAAATTCAACTTCGAATTTTAAAAATAATAGTATCTCCCAAAATTAGAAATCAGTATTGCGACGACATAAATGGCCTCTTTAAACACTGTAATGTCTTACCAGTTCATATACAAATAACTTATTTGTTATTAAAAGAACAATTTTTCAATAAATCTTTAAGAAACAAAATCGAACATCCTGTATGCACTCGGGCGGTTTCTGAGAATAGGCTACGTACACAACGCGCCAACAATACGTATGGCGAACGAACTACCGGTTATATTATACCGAGACTTATTAATAGTCTACCCTCAGATTTCGACAAATGTATTACACAAAAAAATATCAAATGTAAACTTAAGCAATATTACTTAAGTATAATGTAGGAATAGTTGTACTTGTAACTATTTAAAGTCCTAAAGATGTTTATAATTGTAACGGCAACAATGCATTCATATAAAATGCTTCATTATATTATACTTCCTTATTGAGATAGACTCATGATAGCACAAGTTTAAACCTTAGTGGTTTTTGGTTGCTATTTAATATTAGTAATCCTGTTTTCTTTTGTTTAAATGATAAATAAAAAAAATAAAAAAAAAATATTGGGTTACATCCATATGATAGTCCATTACGATGACTATGCATTGCGTAGTTTTAGACAAAATTGCCTCTCATATACAACAGAACATCCGCCTCATTACAACCAGCCACCAATCAAAAACAAAATACTAGAAGTTTAATTCCCAAAAAAATTAAATGAGCCATTTCCTCTCGATTCCATGAGCAACCCGTGAATTAGCGTCAGGGGTCAATCAGTGACCCCGGCGTGACCCAGTGCCGCGTGTTCTGACGCTCAAATATGCATTAATATTAATTCGTGCCATAACTGGCTAGTAGCACTACCGTTAACATACCGGATGTAAGGGAGGGGGGAGGCGTAAGGCCACAAGTGCTCTTGTTTTGTTACTTCAGTTCTTGAATCAGGAAGAGTAGGTAAAGACACTATACTAGATTGTATGCTGCAGTTAATGATTCTTATATTGCAGCATCTAAAATAAAGAAGGAATGAAATGCATGGTTTCTTTAGGTGTATTTGCTTGTGATTCTTAAATAGAAGCTCACTTTTAGAAAGTTTGTTAAAGATTAGTGAAACGAGGAGCAACATCAGACCGAGCCGAAGATGGCGGGACGAACATGACTCCTAAGTCCTACCGCAAAGACTCCGCATTAGCAGAGAACTAAAGTGTGTAGCGAAGTCCTCCCTTTTCTCTGCAGTGGAAAAAATTATGCTTGATCAATAGATAGACGAGCTGCATGAGTACAAAATAGGTTAGGACTAGAACATAATGGACGAGGATACATAGGACGAGAAGCACAATGTTGAGCTGTAGGTGTTTGCGATCCGACAGGGAATTAGACCAGCATGCTAATTTCATGTAGTTGTAGTTGAATGCTTCAGGAAGTCAGATTTAGGCCCGTAACGTCCAATTGTCCGATCCGGTCCATTTTAACACGTGCCCGTATGTTAGTGTTATGTGCACGTTTGTAACTCTTCCGGGCTGCACGGAGCACATCGGGGTATCACTCGTTTCGACATATTTATGTCCACTGGACGCAATCAGGGTAACAGTGAGTTTACAATTCAGGTGAGATGTTGCACTTTGTCAGATATTGTTGCAGACTGAGTTTTGAATACAATATATTCTAAGCGTGTCTGGACGGACATTAAAATGTTCGATGATGAATCATGAAAGACAAACTTCGTGTATTTTATTTATTTTTCTATTGTATAATAAAGATGGGAGTACATTCCTTTATTTGTGTATTGAATAAGTTATTAATATCTTGGGTCGTTTCACGAGAAACATGTTAATAACAGGGGAAAAAAACAATGCTACAAATCAGAAAACAGCAATTTTAATGTTTTAATGTAGGTACCTAATGTCATATTATCCAGCCTATTACAGGATAGCCTTGTCGCCCTAGACATAATTAAAAAAGAACGAAGAAATAATTATCTATTTCAAAAAATTTTCATAACAAAAACACACAAAACGTCAAGAAACTGACAGGTAGGTGTACCTCGCAGCCTCGTCATTATGCCCAACAATGGCGCCTACACAAAGAGGGCAAATTGCCCACTCAAATTATACGCACTCGTTTAGCTACCGATTTGGCACGTGCCGTACTAGTCGGCGATTCTTCACATTGTCCGCAATATGAACATCATGGCGCTCGGTAATGGCGCGGCTTCACTGTATTGATTTTGAATTAAAATGGCTATTGTGTGAGTTGAGTTGATTTTTGTGATAACAGATTACAGCAAAATAGTCTCTGCACGGAGGTGGTCGAGTGATCTGCACCTTCTTTTGTTTTGCAATGGAACTACGGACTAATGTCTGAGGAGAGCCATGTTTCTTCATTACACCCCAATAAAATAACACTCTAATCAACCTAAGAATTTATCAATCATTCGCACATTACAACAGTGAATGAAACAAAGTAAGGATATCAATTAAAAAACAATTAAACCAATGAGGAATTCATTGTCTGAACCCCAATAAAACAGAAACGGGTTTATAATAAGTAATTACCCTAAAAGGGTGAATTTTTATGCCCAGTCAGTCGTGGAGTAATTTGATGTAAGTATTGCGAAAGTAAAGCAATTGCAATACCCAGAGGTGCCGTGCCATAAAATGTAGTTACGATTATGAGGCAATGTAGAAAACTCGGCAATTCGGCATCAAACTATTGTTGATCTAACTTTTGTCCCTCTATAAAACAACGACATAACCCAGTTTGGCAATCGTGTAATAAAAATAACTGAACCGTTTCTGGAATTACGGTTCGCAAATTAATAGTCCAATTTGGGAAAAACGTCATTGATTTAAACTTACGATATGACCGCAAACTACCGATCCGATATCGTTATGGCAGACAGAATCCGGAATGAATGTGGTTGAGTTCAATTGAGTTTTTGAACACAAAATACGAGTATTATGAAATTAAATCAGTATTTAAGTAGTATACATGGTATATGATTGTATGTAAGTATTCATGGTATGATTTAATTATCAAAACAAAAAAAGAATAATTCATCATATGCGCGCCTTTTGATTGATTAAACGTCGCGTTCTCTTTGTATTCACATTGAATCCCTACTTCAGTATCTAACATCTCATCACCCACTGCGAAATGTAAATTAATCAGTGTGTGTGTGTTAGCGCCTAAACACCGCAAGCCTCAAGGATGCAATAAGGCAGTTACGTCACCGTCTAAGTGGGGCATTAGAGTGGCGACACGTCGTTAATATGCAGCTCCCGGGCGAGGGCCTGAAGCGAGGGATGCCGAGGGGGACAGTGACGCTGGGATAATGCGAACAGGTGGGTAATAGCGCTAATGTCAGAACACCGGCTAGTAATGTAGTGCCGTGCTGTTAGAGAGAGCGGTGAATCTGAAATGTAATCAAGTAATTCAACTATTTTTTGTTTTCTAGTAATTCAAGTAGGTAAGAGGATTTGTTGTTATAAACAAAATTGTCAACTTTTTATATGCTCGAGTACTTGACTTTTGACTACATTGTATGTGTATATTTTATGTGTTTTTGCACGACTCATAATGTTCGAGCATTAGAGAGCGCTTTACTATCGATTTTTTTTCTCCTCCTTTCTGCTACTGTTTCTATTGCTAAACTCCTGCTAGTACACAGAGCCTACTAAATTTATATGAAAATGTTAATTAGGTAAGTATTTATTTTAATAGATTCGTTTCACCCATGGGAAGAACCCTATTAAAAATGGCTTTTTATTAAAAGTACTTTAATTATAATTAATAAAAAACTAACTCATATAATATCTAGGTATGTGTTTTTAACGGATTTCAAAACGAGGAGGTTCTCAATTCGACTGTATTTTTTTTTTTGTATGTTTGTTACGCGATATCTCCGGCAATAGCAAATCGATTTCAAATATTATTTTTTAATGGATGGGGTATGTCTCAGGGGTGGTCCCGTATACATTTTTACTAACTTTGCTTGGGTAGTTTTTGAGTTTGCTTCAATCCTACTATCCTACTAATATTATAAATGCGAAAGTTTGTATGTATGGATGTATGGATGTTTGTTACTCTTTCACGCGAAAACTACTGAACGGATTTTGATGAAACTTTACAGTAATATAGCTTATACATCAGAATAACACATAGGATACTTTTTATCCCGATATTCCCACGGGATCAAAACTTACGCGGGTGAAACCGCGGGGCGCAGCTAGTAATATTATAAACGCGAAAGTTTGTGAGGATGGATGGATGTTTGTTACTCTTTCACGCAAAAACTACTGTACGGATTTTGTTGAAACTTTACAGCAATAAAGCTTATACAACAGAATAACACATAAGATACTTTTTATCCCGATATTCCCGCGGGATCGAAATTTACGCGGGTGAAACCGCGGGGCGCAGCTAGTAATACGTATTTTTGCTACTTAGTTTATATTGATGATGTTATAACAACTTCCTGTCACTGATATTTACATAGCAAGCAGTGTTATACGAGTTTATGTCGGGTAAGTACAACTTAAAAGTAAAAAATAAAAACATTTTTACAAAAAAAAAAAAACTACCGATTTCCAAAATTAAATAAGACACTATACTCGTAGTAAACATGGAATTTTGATGCCTAAATTTAGATTAACTAAAACAAGTCATTTCTTATAAATAGCATCCGTTTTTATAACAAGTTGCCAAAGCCGGTTACAGAACTTAGCGATGGAAAGTTCAAAACCCTCATCAAACGTGTCCTTATCAAAAAAGCATATTATAAGATTAAAGACTACGTTGAAGACAAGGTAGTTTGGCAATAATTGCTTCTGCACATGTGGCTTCCCTGGCACCTCAATAACGACATAAATACGTAAATGTCTATTAACTGCTCTCAAATTACGATTTTTATCTTTTATTTATTTTTTACATACTTCTTTGACATAATCTTTATATTATGTATAAATTGACATTATACAGATGTAACATAATTAACGCAAAACCTCATACACCCCAATTAGAGCATTGAGTTAAAAGCATAATACAATGACCAAAACTATTTTTTTTAAAGATAACTATTTTTATTAAGAAAATCGTGTTGATCCTAGCATTACTTCATCCATTCAAAATTGAGTCTTATTCCCTTAAAATAAGACTTAATTTTCTTTGGCTCAATTTTCGGATACTATGGCAAAATACATAATTTTTGAAAAAAAAAATCTATATAAAAAGTTACTGAAATCGATTAAGTAGTCAATTATGAACAAACGGTTTTCAGGTTTTGCACATTTAACGTTACACGTTTTATACAAACAATTCCAATTTTTCAACTCTTTATTAGTGGTTGTAATGGCAATCATATATCCTTTTGATAGATTCTTATTTTATAAAGAGGACTTTGTAGGCTCTGTAGACTTTAAATCTGAAGACCATTTTTTTTTATCAAGTGCCTGGTACTTGTTGAGACAAAGGCAATTATTTTTTGAGTAACCGTGGAATTTCTTGCCGGTTCTTCTCCATAGGAACGACCAATTGGAACCGTGCACCTAGCTTCTGACGTTTCATAAGTGCCCATGTAGGCTTATGTGAAATAAAATATTTTGATTTTGATTTGATTGACAGTACAAAGTGAAAATTAACTTTAATTTCAGAAGTCGGTGGCAAACAACGAAAATGCGAACACAACGTCACCGACTTCCGAAATTAAAGTTATTTTTCACTTTGTAGTGTCTTATTTGGAAGTTAATTGTTTTTTTTTTTTGTTAAAATGTTTTTAATATAGGACTTACGATCAAATGAGTATTATGAGTCGTGCACTTTTATATTTTCCATTTTTTTTTTAATTTGTAATGTGCGTTTTGTTTGTGCAGATTAAACAATTTTTCTTTCTTTCTTTCGCTTACAGATTGATGAACAGACGACAGTAAAGTATGTTTTGGATATGCCTGATGATTGAAACTAATTTTTTGATCATTCTTGATCGGTTTAAAAACCATTACAGCGCGAAGTGCCCACCATTAACCAATCCTTATCTTTCCTTCCTTGTGAATATTATTAGCACGACATGGCTAACAAAATCCTTGACCAAGTCCAGTATCAAAACGACCCACATATTGATACTTAGGCTGTCGCATTCAATAACTGAGCTCATAATGAACAAGTAATTGCTCTCTAAATTGGGCTATAAACGGTGATGTCGTCCGCACAGGAGACCCAGAAGGTCCATTTTATACGTTGCTCTGAAATAGGAGTGGAAACAAAGTAACAAGACAAGCCGAAGACAACAAGAGACGGTTCTTCGGACATATTCCGATACTATGAAATAAGTAGCCTTGTTGTGATAATATTATAAAAAAAGATTGAGAACAATCTGCCAGCTAGTAACATTCTGGACTATTCCTGACTGCGACTGACAATAGTAAGAATGTTCTCTGTCAGCAGTAGTTCGTCGGATATGATCTTTTGTGCGCGATTGAACATTTTATAGAGTGAAGCTTCGGTGTCATCTCTGAAATATGGTCGACCCGATGAACGGTGGTCATTACGCGTAATAACCGAGGAGTTGCGGAACTTGCGATACCGGCCGGCGCTCGTATGACCCGCTTAAAGTTATCTCTCCATACAAACATACGTATAGTCATATAGTGTCCGTGGGAAATTGATAAAGCACCTGATAGGTTGTTATTTGATGCCAAACATTGACTACTGCAAATCTATTAGAATACTCGTTTATTGATACTAATCCTGACAGAAATTACATTAGTATAGTGAAAGAAAGAAAATACATTTATTTAGCACATACTATATGGCACCCAACATATGTAAAAAAGAAACAAATGGAAAGTGTAAAGTGCGTAATAGTAGAATGTCTATTAAAATAGAGGTTTAAACAGCATCTTTCACGGTAAGGCTTGCGTTTGACGTTACCAGGAAGCATCCAAACAAATGTTGCTAATACCGCTGATTATAAACCTACTGAAAAATAATAATTACAAAAGCTGTGACTAGCACTAGACAGGACAGCTCAAAAAGGTCAGAAACACGTCACAGATCACACAAAACAATATCCGCACCGTGACGTCACACGATCTAAAATAGCGTCTCATCTTGACTGTATAGTAGCCGGTCCATTTGTTAACGCAGCGGTTAAAATCTGGGCCGCGCAGCGAGCGCATGACGAATGGTAGCCTGCGACTAATTAATGTGCTAATAATCTTCGGAGACCAGCTCGGAAATATTCCCTCATCAATCTACATTATGGTCTAGTTCGCGTGACTGAATTAGATATGAGGAATTTTTCTTTGTAAGTGAATAAGTGAAGCGGTTTTCTTTGAAGCAAGCAATTGATTGTTTGATGGACGCGAGCAGTTAATAATAAATGGGAGTAACGAGGTTTTAGTAGGAAGTCAAACAAACTAATTTTAAATTAAATGTCAGGGTTACTTACGTGCCTGTAATGCCTGGCCGAAACAATTCGCTTGTCATTTAATTCCCAGGTATCTATCCACACTGCAGTCAGTTCAGGGCTTATAGAAAACCCGTCCACAACGGAGTGTGCGATAATAGGAAGCCACTTGCGATGCATTATCGTTCCTAGCTAATTGGGGAAAATAATCTAATTGAACATTAATTTCAAAGGAGCATGTTTCGTACTAAAAGAAAGCATCGAATTTCATATTAAATTCAATCCGAAAATGTCCGACATACGATCTTCTACTCGATCCATCTATTAGTGTTTGACGACGTTAAATTATATTTGAGACCATAATAATTATGCAGAATTCAAACTAGCTTAAAGTCGGATGAAGGAGTATTATATTTTCAGTCTAAAGCCACAATCTGAGACAGGAATATCACTAGCAATAGATGAAAATTGACTTATTAATTTAGTCAGACTTAATATTGTGCTGTAATGCTGGTTCCGTCCGATTTTTTTTGTTTATTGTTGCTACTATATTAAAGCTATTCAATTTTGCCTTGCAATTCATCCTTGACTTTGAACCCACAAACTACTTTTTCCTATTTTGAACTACAAACGCAACATTGATACTAAATATATAGGTATATCCAAACTCATAACCCTAGCGTAACTACGGTTTATCTCAAGACAATTTATTATCCTCTAAAACAGTTGAGTTCGAAAGGTATGACGAATCGCATCCCATCTCCCCCATCTTGCAGTAATTAATGCCACTGCGGTCTGAAAGCTGAAACATTGGCTCATTTATCAGCGCTGAGACTTCATAATTGCCTATGAAGTTCCCTAGATCGGCCTTGAAATGGTATTAGCGGTGCTGAAACTGTTACAAGTTTTCCGTTTAAAATTAATGGTTGAAAAGTTTAGAGCAATAGCAGTATGTTTCATATAATTAAATATTTCTTAGTCTGTAGTCCGTTCGTATGCTTTTTACATATCCTAGTTGTACAGGGTAACCTATTATTAGCCATACAATATTTTAATACATATATTCTGGTACATACTATTTGTATTGCTGTTGGTTGCCTAAATAAATAAAATAAAAATAAAATAATATAGAGGTATGAGTAAGTTCACTCATCCTCCATAGAAAAGGGAGGATCCTCTGATCAGACGGGTATTGTGTCTGGCGGGCAACTACCCGATGATTTATGTCGGGCCGTTGTATAAATGCTAGTTGCGCGGTAAACTCTGCTTGCGAGATGCAGAATTTTGTGACGTCAGTACGACGCGTTGTTCGCATATGGCGTTGAAGATACCGCAACAATAGTAATCACTTCAAAATACTGTAACTGTAACGTAATTAATCATTTTGTAACTTAGTAATCCGTGTCATTTGTACTAGAGGGTGCAATTTATGAGAAATCCACCCAAAATTAAAACAAAAAGCGTACCTATTCGACATTCAAGTGTTTACGATGCAATCCAATCATTTGGAAACAAAGCAAAGAATCGTGTATCATCTTCAAGGCGCATTCAGCAAGTTCCTGTTGACAAGGAGCTCAGGTCGGTTCTAATCTTAGTTTAACTCGTTAATCAAAGGTTACGATATAGCAACTAAACAGTCAGCCACAGCAGCCTCTGATTAATTGGCGCTAAATATCCGTGGATCAGGCCAGCTGTTGCACCGATGCAGCTTATTTACAAACTTCCTTCATTCATCAAAGCAGTTCGAGTTTCGATACTTACTTGAATTTCAAAGTCATTAACGGGGGTGTTCTAGTTTAAATACAAGCGCGTTTGTTTTACCAGGCTGATATTGATGATATCCAACATATCTCTTCGGGGTCAGGCAGAGGTGTACCTGTAGTAGGTACACCCACATTTCGCCAGTTACGTTTAATCCCCATTTAATAGGGGCGAGCCTGTTGCCATCAGTCGGGCCTGAATCTAAACTTCGGGCTGAAAAATTCCAGATAAACCCAATAACACTTTGCTCGACAAGGGACTCGAATTCAGGACCCCATGCTTAGCAGTAGCACTTGCGACCACTAGACCAACGAGGCAGTTATAATGTTATTTCCCGTCTCCACTACACCACTGACGCGGAAGACATCGTGAAGTACGTGCACCAGAGGCCGAAGTATGCGCTGAGAGTGCAGCTGCTGGAGTCGCCTCGCAACGTAAACTTTAAAGCGTTTGTGGTGCGTATACCAACATGCTACCTGCATCAGGTGATAGAAGAAAGCTTTTGGCCACAAGATGAGGTATTCCGTTTTGGCGGACTGCCGCCAGAACGCATGAAGACTTAGTGCAACTAAGTGATATTAACATAATTTTAAGTTTTGTTTAAGTTTTCTTAGGTTATGGATATATCAATGGGTCTTTGTAACCTGAAAATAAATGGTTTATTATTATTTATTTATTTATTTACAGCAAAATCAACAGCTATAACAGATGCATAACAATTGTATTTGAGACGTAAAGCCAATTACAGGTTCTCACGGGTAAAAACAGAAAATGCGGTAGAAATCTTAGGATCACTAACAAGCACAATAGAAAAGAATACATACTCGTATATAAGTTATATAAACACTATGCGGTTTTGAAATTATTATAATGAAATCCGTCTCAACATAATAATTAGACTTACCTGAAAAAAATGAAGTTCGCCAACTTTTTATTTAATTTTGTTCACTATTGCATTATCAACTATAGCTGCTCCATGTTTCTAAACGTCATTGTCCATCTGTCTTACTCGGTTTCCCGCTCCTTCATTATATTTGGCCCGGCCCTAATTCATTCTTCATCCATCAGTAGGTATTAAATATTCTGTCTTCTGTCCGTCCTCCATTTAACTTCCGTACATGTAGCCGTTATAACTGGTCACGAACACAAATTACCAAATGTTTTGTTTACTCCAATCATTTAGTGCTATTCTTCCTCGTTCCTATAAGCCTGGTTGTACAACGCACATTGAGTATGACATTAACTAGCGCTTTGTTGTCACATCAGTGTCATGGCGCAGATGTCTGGAGCGTACAAAAGGGACAAGTGTCACACGCCTGCTTTTGTTTCTGGAAACACTGATCTGGACCTGACACAACAATACTTATAAAAGATAAACAAGTATTGCGTAGTTATTCAACACAACAGTCATTCAACGCGTGTATCTGCTAGTGCGTAATTTTAGTAGGAATGTGTTTCTAATATTATTCATATTGAGCTCAAAAGTGTGACATTGCAATTTGAAAAGTTTTGGGTCTAACCCTGAAATTGAAACTATCAAAATCATCATTGGGTTTTCCTAAAATTAATTTCTCCGTAGCAGCAGAGTATGGTGTTGTGTCCGGCTTATAGCAATTGTAATACGGGAACACAAACATGAAAAATGTTAATTAAGTTATTTGTACATTTTACTTCTTAAAAAAGTTGAGCTCACTCTGCTTTCCATGAATGAAAGAACATCACTAGAACAAGAAATGTGACCTCTATAAAGTTTACTATACCTACAACCTACGTCTTTAGTATCAAGCTATTAACCACTCAAGCTGGAGTGTGGCTGGCGTGTGGTCGTAACGTGGCTCGTGTGAGCTAATTCCAGCTTAATGTGTGAAGTAAATACACGTCGGAGGCAGCCCTGACTGCAGACGACCGAGCGCCGCCTCCGTTCGGGATTGGAAGGTGCGCTTTGTGGGATAGCTAATGCAGTGAGTTAAGGCGAAAAAAGAAATAGAAAAACATATAAAAGTTAGTGAGATTAAACAGGCTTCTTCTGGGTAAGCTCACTCCATCGTCGTCTCTGTCACCTCAGACCTAGACAAGGGTAAAAAAAAAATATAAGTCATTGGTCAATATATTCAGATGTAATTCACGCCTTTTTTAGAAGGATAGGAAACAAGTATGTGTGTTGTACACAATTTTTCTTTCCGTACTAATCTGATTCGGATTCGGACTACCTATTAAGAATATTTTAAAACAACAATTTATTAAATCGGTCCAGCCATTTTGAAATGATGTGCTTACCAAGGAACAGCATTTCAGTTTTATTAAGTATACTCGTATTAAGAAGATTATGCTACTTTCTATCATTCATTACATTTTATAATACATTCATATACTTATATCTTTTCATCCTGGATCGCACAAAGTCGCAGGCAACAGCTAGTGTATCTGTATAATATATATTAATTATCATCATATTAGATGATTTAAAATAACATACATATTACTTTAAAGAATAAAATCGTTTTTTCAGCAGTCAACAATGGGCAGCGGGATTGTTCGAAAGGGTTACCGCTGCCCCGCAACACAAAGGGCTAAGGAAGGAACACGGGTGGGTTTTAGTCAGTAAGAGTCTGACACTCCTGAGGGGTCATTTGATGATTTCCCATCCACAAAAAAAAGCAGTCAACAATGTCAACGGCAGTAAAGTTGTATATTTAGCTTTTAGAATTTTAGTCGAAATCTCATCATAATCCGCTTCTGTGTTGTTTAGGGAGAGTATAAATGTTCGTATGTCACTGTTATCATAATCATAGCCCAAGGAACAGATCACCGCACATGGTAGCTTTGCATGTATCCTTTACATTATCATTCTGTTGATTTGTGTATATCCAGTACTAGTTATTAAACGAGTTATCTGCTCGCCTTTTCCCCACTATGGGGTCGGCTTCCAATCTAACCGGATGTAGCTGAATACCAGTATTTTACATGGAGCGACTGCCTATCTGACCTCCACAACCAGTTAAGACTGGTTACACATAGTGGACATAATATTATATATATTAAGAATATTAAGATAAAAAGCACTGAGCGTTTACGTTTACTGCTAATTCTTAGAACTTTAGTTATCTAGTTGGTTTTGGTACATAATATTATGTTTGTTATTTTAATTCTTCAAACTTTAGGAAAACAATAAAACTATATAACAACAGAAAGAAATCTTGAAAAGATTTATAAGCCGAGTTTTAGTTAATTTGGTTGGTTGGCACCTCAGTATAGTGTATATGTTCATAAGTTATCAAGGTAGCGTTGGTAACCATGTAGTTACGTGTCTATGGTGCATGATAATGTTCTTCATTTGGTCTCCCCCGCGTCCGATCCACAAAGCCAGGCATAATGTAATCTGCGCCACACCTGTCCAGGACGCCTCTCCTCTGGGACGCCTTACATTGTACATAGATACGATGTGGTACACCTACACAATAAATCACTGTTAATAGTTAGAGATACATGGAATCGTGCAAGCTGCGTTTTGGGGCGGTCGGCGGCCGTGTGGCACACTTTCTTGCTAATTTCTTACATAGAACTTTACATTTTTTTATTGTTTTGTTTGTCTGGTGTACTGTGTCTTTTAGTCTGTGCTAAATAAATGTATTTTCTTTCTTTCTTTACACCATATCATGTGAGACAGACTTACGATTTTGGTGAACAATGCCGAGAATTAATAATGATAGAGAGAGAATTACTTGTTTCGAAAACAGAATATTATCGTATATGTTGAAGCTTGTATACACACAACATTGGCGTATTTCTTAGCAACAATGAGCTTAGGGCTGGAGGCTAATCCATTATTCACGCAATTTGCTTTGAGTGTTCGTATGCAGTGGCATTAATAGTTGCTGTCAACATTGATGAGGTATTCTAGGAGTTCGCGCTAAATGTGTAATAGAATCTGCTTAGTATAATTCAGTCATCTCAGTGAACGGCATTGAGAGGCATTCAGTCTACAGATATCATAAAATAATTTGTTACTCCGAGTGTAAGCCGGTGTCAAAGCTGCGACGTTGAGCCGGAGTTTGTACTGGAAGTAGTGAATATGTAGCGGGTAAGTCTGCAGCCAACTGAAGCATCGCTCGCTAAACTTTGCAGACGTGCATATTTCCAGATCGATTTAGTCCGGGCGAAGGCGACACTTCTTTAGTTGTCGAGGAACTAAGTTTGTCTTGAAATTCAACAACTAAATGTATTTTTCCAGCTTTATTATTAATTCTAGGAACTATTAGAAACGCGAGTGAAAGTTTGAATAAGATTAATTTTAGACGAATCTATTTTCAACATTTCCTGTCCAACAATCACGACACAACGAATAGTTCCTATGATTGCTTTAAATCAGAATCTGATATATTTTTCATGTAACAAAGAGAATAAATTACATTTTTGCAAAGGAAATGAAAGGCTAACAAAGAATACAAAACCGCATCGTTCTAGATCGTGCTGCTCTGTGCCATTCCGTGAAAAAAAACAAGTCTGTGTGCGAGCACAGATATTCGTCCAACCGGCCTGTTTTATACCTTTGTTGTAACTGACGCTCACAGGCATCGTGTCATTTCACTTTGTTCTGGTCTTGTGATCGTGAGACCTGACAATAAATGACACTGTAAACGGTAAACGATTATTGCAGTAGGTAATACTGAAAGAGATCTACCTATGCCTAGCTTCTGTGTGGCGGGAGAATTAAGGTGTTTTCATAGTCTTCGCTATAAAATGGCTAAGCTTACGAGGCCCGGGTGCGCGTCTCCTGTTTATGGAAATTTCTCGCTCATTGGTCGAGACTTCGTGACTTAAGGGCTGCCTATTTTATGTTCGGGCATAACTCTGTCATTTTGCAAAATTATCTTTTTGTTTGAAAGTGGATTATTCTGAAATGGTCTCATTTAAATTTTGTAAAGATCTTATGATGAGTTTTGGAGACAGACAACGGAACTCTTCAACAAATGCCAGCAAATCAACCGCGATTGCTGCTATCGCATATGTATGCATTGTTTACACCTTATGATTACGATTTATTTAACCGACTTCAAAAAAAAGGAGGTGTTTCTCAATTTGGTTTATATTTTTTTATGTACGTTCGAGCATAACTCCGTCATATATAGACGGATTTGCTAGATTCTCTCATTTTTTAATCGATAACGTATGCTTCAGGGGTGGTCCCATTTAAATGTAATTAACTTTGCTAGGGTAGTTTTTGACTTACCTTCAATAAAAGGATTTTTTTCCACTTAGTTTATATTGATGACGTTTTAATAGCTTCCTGTTACTGATATTTACATAGCAAGTAGTGTTATATGAACTTTTATGGGGTAGGTACAACTAAAAAGTAAAAAATAAAAACTTTTTATAAATAAAAACAACCGACTTCCAAAAAAAATACGCTACATATAAAGTGAAATCGGTGTCAAAAAACGAAAATGCGGAACCAACGACACTGACTTCCGAAATTAAAGTTATTTTTCACTTTGTAGTGTTTTTGTTTTGGAAGTCGGTTGTTTTTTTTTTATGAGATCAACTACAAAAGTCTTTCCTTATTTGTATGAAATCTGCGCCCAGTACCTACTAAGAAACGCATTTTGATTTGAATTCGGCAGCGATTCATTTCTATTTGAAGTGTGGTACTTAGCTGTTTCTGCGAAGTAATTACCCTTTCTAGAGCGCCGCGTATTCGGGCTCGCGATAGAACGACTTCCTTCTTATTTTAGTGAGATAGTTTGAGTTCGAAGGAAAGTTTTATTTTTTTTCGGTATTTATAATCAACATTTGCATGTACGCTCAATGTTTTGAGTAGCTTCTATGTCTGAGGTTGAAAGTTAAATTTATTTAGTTGTTTGGTAAGCATGGGTATTTTAATTATTTTTTAGGGTTCCGTAGTCAATAAGGAACCCTTATAGTTTCGCCATGTCCGTCTGTCTGTCTGCGGTTTAGCTCAAAAACTATTGGTATTAGAAAGTTGTAATTTGGCATGAGTATACACGTTAACTTAGAGCATTAAACCAACCGGAGACGCCATTGTCAGGCGTTCCCCCCTGCCAAAGGTACGAGACCGCCGGTCATAGCAGTCTTATAAAACTAGTTGCCGCGCGTTCCACGTCATTCAGCAAATCACAGTAGCGCGAAACGAACGAAAGACAAAAATGCCGAATTGCAGTGTTTTTTCGTGTAATAATAGATCGGAAACATCTAGTAAACAAAATGATAACGTTACTTTCCATCTATATTATTAATAACATAAAATGCAATAAATTTGCAAAAAACCTAAAAATATTGTCGGTCAATAAATGTTGCCACTAAATCGTACAAGACCTAATTTAGTGTAATTTTTGAAGTTGTAATTTAAAATGCTTTTTTTTTTGTGGATGGGAAATCATCAAATGACCCCTCCCGCTCTGGGTAGAGCAGAAGGGAGTGTCAGACTCTTACTGACTAAAACCCACCCGTGTTCCTTCCTTAGCCCTTTGTGTTCCGGGGTAGCGCGGTAACCCTTTCGGACAATTCCGCTGCCAATTTATAATGCTTGACAATTATTTCAAACTTCTATTTCGCATTTGTTATTCTTATTACTATTTATTACTGTTTACAACTTATTTTTTTACTTTATAAGATTTTTTTACTAAACCCTTTAAAAACTTGCTATTTATCATCAAATAATTGATTAATGATATCAAACTTATGTTCCATTAATCTCTTACAATTTTCTCATATCGTTATTCTTCATTACTATACAATATTTGTGGGTCAAGTTATCCCGAAAATACGCAATTTAAATTTAAAAATAGGCAACACTGCAGCAAAATGAGGGCTGTGACAGCACAGAAACAAATATCGATATCGACTTTATGAGTATGTTATTCTATTAATTTTTCAGATTTCCAAAAGTTGCAATGGCTCGGGATGTCTGGATTTGGGCTTGTGCAAAGCATGTTTCGTGGCCTCCTAAACGTACTAGTACAATTTGCTCACAGCATTTTGAAGCTTCATGTTTTATAATACAATCTAACAACAAGACAATCTATTAACAAAAACTAGCAAGTCTTTTCATATAAATAGCATCCGTTTTTATAACAAGTTGCCAAAGCCGGTTACAGAACTTAGCGATGGAAAGTTCAAAACCCTCATCAAACGTGTCCTTATCAAAAAAGCATATTATAAGATTAAAGACTACGTTGAAGACAAGGTAGTTTGGCAATAATTGCTTCTGCACATGTGGCTTCCCTGGCATCTCATTAACGGCATAACTACATAAACGTCTATTAACTGCTCTCAAATTACGATTTTTATTTAATTTTTACATACTTCTTTGACATTTAATCTTTTTACTATTTGACATTATATAGAGACAATTCTAATCCTCCAACTCTTTTTAGTGGTTGTAATGGAAATTATGATCACTTGGTTTTAATAGGTTTTTATATTTTATTTATCTTTTTTTGAGTTTTTGATTTTGTAAATGTGAGGACTTTGTAGGCCCTGTAGATTTTAGATCTGTAGACCGGCAGTTCTTGTACCGTGGCAATGAATCCTTATAGACTAACTTTAAAATCTAAATCCTATGTTACCTATTTAAAAAGAATTGATCTGCACTGAAGATCAATTTGATAAGTAAATATGAAAAAAAAATTAAATAAAGAAGAGCTTTTTTTATCACAACTATTGGCTGAACTCATTGACAACAAAATATCGATAGTGTCAAGCACTTTCATCGCTTACACAAAAATGACGTCATCCCGTACACTGACAGGGCGTCTCTGTGTGAGTTAGTACATGTGTGCGTATAGTTTATGCTTGTATTCGATTATTTTTTTGTGTGCGTGAGTAGCAAAGCGATCGAAAATGCGTGTTAGTGTGTTCTCACTATTTGTGTGCGTTGCCTCGTCCCCCGCGATGAAAGTGACAGACTTATTCGCATAGATATTAGTGCTCGTTGCGTCTCCGGTTGGTTTAATGCTCTAAGCACGTTAATGACGCCAAAAAAGTGGTAAAATAAAATTGTGAAAAAAACAATTGTTTAGGGTACCTACATAATATAAAGTGGGGATGATAATTTTTTTTTCGTCCTTCCCATAGTGTGGGCTGTCGTTGGATAGGTCTTTCAAAAATATTAGGGATTTGGAAAGACCGTTTTTTGATTAAGAAAACTGTTTGTGACTTATCAAGCTGTAAACAACCAATTTTCGTTAGAGTCAAGTGTCCCCCCCCCCCCTCTACCATTTAAACGGTCGTAGTTAGAAATTCAAATGTCACGGCCGCAGTAGTACCTTTATATAACGAAATTTAAAGGAAAATATCACACTTAAGTGGGCTTTACAAGTTTACGAGTAATAGTCGATCAATTGTATTTGACTCGAAAATTGTCGGATCAGTTGAGGTTTTGTATAGGAAGTCAAATTAGGAAGGTAGTCATATTTGGCTTTTAGTTAGAGCATAGTACGAAACTATCAGTCAGCGAATACGATCCGCACTTGGTTGTTATAAAAACTACGGAACCCTACACTGCGCGTAGCCCGACACGCACTTGACAGGTTTTTTTTAAAGTAAAATGCTTTACTAGCACACTGAATTTCTCTTCAGAATTCCATTTTGGTCTACTGAACTGAAGTGTTCCATTCATAACGATAGAATAGTGTCAGATGGACTACCAGGAACCGTGACTTATTAAACTCATCATCTGCCTAGTGCCTACCTTTCCCGACTATGTTGGGGTCGGCTTCCAGTTTAACTAGATGCACCTGAATACCGGTATTTTTTAAGGATCGACTGCCTATCTGAGCTCCTGATTCCAAGACTGGTTGTCTGACTTTCAGGCTTCTGACTACCCGTAACAACCGTCAATATTTCCCTGCTATTAATCAATTTGGCGCGTTTTAATTTTACTGCCAAATAAACAATTTTTCATTCTTTCTTTCCAAAGTGTTGGTCTGCAATGCACTTCATAACTCTCTCAAGTTCTCTGCGTCAGCGGGAACTATGAATAATATTGTGGTCTCCTCCAACATACTTACATTCTAATAGAGCCGACATTTTCTCATCAGCTCGTCCGGCACGTGCCGGGCCGCTCCGGCGCGGCACGGCTGCGGCTCCTCCACTTTATTACACTGTCACAATGTATTAAATCTCGCGTCTCTAACTAATTTATGACGACACCGGCTCGTAATGTTAGCAAATTAAACGGGTTTCTTACTAGTTGGTGTAAGACGTGAGGACTTTGTTCTCATTCAGATGTATGTTATGGAATGGGTCTTATAGGATTCAAGTTGGTTTAATACTTCATTAACCATTATAATATGACGTTTCAGAGAGTCTTGGGTCGGATATACATAGTAACGTATGAAGACGTTATGTTACAAATTACTACCATTTTAAAGAAATAATTCAGTTTTCAATATTTAAACGATTCTAAAAAACAACTCTTATAAAACATTAAAAATAGTACATAATTGAAGTACTGTGTTGCTAATTTAACTTTAATGTTCATTGGTAAGGTGTCAACTCTTGCTTCTAAGTTTTATTGTACAACAAGGTGATTCGATTTCTTTCTATTTCACTTTAACCATAGTTTATGTGTGTGAGAGCAGGTTCATTTGTTTTCCTGGACGAATTGAACGTATCTGTGGCCGGTCCCAGTGCAAGATGCATTGCGGTGCTTCAACTTACGGATGCTAACAATTTGCTGGATGGAAGGAACACAACCGGAATTTATATTATTTGCATGAGCTTTTTCTCAAATTCACAACGCTGGTAGAAAGATAGCTGAAGATAACATTCACAATTAATAAAAAATCAACTTGTTAACGCATATTTTATTGTTTTCGATATCCTGTTTGACAGCAACGTGCTTAAGGCTTATTAGGATATTATTATTTTCAATTTGTACCTAAGTATGTGAATTTGATTGTCACGTATTTTCAGAGAGCTAATCCCGGTATTTGAACGCGTTGTCCAAATAAAATTGTTAATTAATTTCAACGAACACATCGCTACCGAAATAATAATGTAGAATTTGGTTCAGTATTTTATCCTTTGATCCTTTTAAACGGTATTTAAGGCAATTTTTTTCAGGGATGACCCGTGCAGTGGATAGAAGTTGCTTGATAGTTTAGTCTTTTTTATTTAGACATTTCTCATTTCACAGCGCCTAAATTTTTTCGAGAATTTGCAACCTGAGTACATCAAGTTATTAAAATTCTCCGTCCGACGGTACGGCCTTAGCGTGTTTACCGACACGCGACTAATGCCGCTATTTCAAAGGAATTTAGCCAATAAAGCTTTTCAGTGGAGCACGCACTCTATAAATTTAACCCTTTTGTTCGTTTTCAAATTATCTTTAGAGTATGAGTTACTGTGAGCTACGTTTTTGATATATAGCGCGTTGATACCGATCGCCCGTATTTTAGGAAATATTGTATGAGTAAGTACAGCCAAACAAGTTATTTGGTATAGTTGCAGCTAACTTGCAACAGTCTGCTTCCAAGCGTCTCGATGGCAATCTCAATAAGGTTAGCTCAGAATTTGGCTATGAGTTTGGTACCTTTAATAGCGTCCATCAGTTCTAGAAACGAACAGGACACGCTGGATATGATATTAAGTGCTCCATTATTTGTGGAACAGCACTACAATTGCACTCCAGTGCGGAGTCATCTGTGAATCTTGTTATAACAGTCGCAACTACCTTACAATCAAATCAAATTATTTATTTTAGCAGTCATGTGTACAATAACACTAACAAAATCTTAAACATATACCCCTTGTGCAAATCCAAATGTAAAGCAAAAATAATAAATTGGCTTCTTGATTTAGATTATTCTGAGACAGAAAATATTTTAGCTGTTTTAAAATAAATTAGATAGTGTAGACTACATTTTAATACACACACCCTAACAAATATACTTTCACACACACACACAACACGCAACACACACGCAACGCGCACCATACACTACACATCTACAGACAGACCATCTTTAGTTTTAACATTTTCCTATTTTAGTTTTTAAATATTCCTCTCTGTACGTGAAGGCTTTTGATGTTCACAAATTAGTGCTTATTAATAGTATTGTTTTATGAGGGTGAGAACCTGGAGATCTGTCATACAGGTCCCGAACCCACTACAGACTCCAGCTCTCACAAAGGTTACAAATTTGATTGAAATAATATGTCACGAACCAATGTCTGTACCTTTTTGAGAGAAATAAATCTTTATTATTATTATTATTATTTCTTTGCAAACACTACTGTGACTATTGTGACTGTACCGAGTAGTCAGTTATCCATCCCACTCTTAAGTATACCATTAGATTTACAAGTTAATACGCACACAACAAACATTTTAATAATTGGCAGTGGCATGGCAGTGGAAAGATGAATATTTTTTCATGTATACCAAATAGCTCGTTCGACTATACGTACCTTTGTACCATGTAGGTATGTGATAGGGGCTCGTAAGATGTGTGTTGGCTTTGTTAGAAGTTGTACCAACAGTATTGTTTGTGATACTCAGGGGAGGTGGCAGGGCTGTGTTGTGTTGTATTGTGTGAGCACCTATTGATAACATATCGCGTGCGTCTAATCAGCTTCAATTTAACTTCTTATAGCGTTACTGAAATTTTCCAGATAAGCGGTTAAGGTTACAAGTGGATTATTTACATCTTAAATACGTTCGATGACACACATACATTTCGAATAGAATAAAATCGGACCTATCTGTTCCTGTCATAAAAACATTAAAATTGTGACCCAAATAATAATTTATTTATAATTCCTGGTATTGCTTCACTATTCTGGAAAATAAAAAAACATTATAGTATTTTTAATAAGCGAACCGTCATAACTCGACACTTCATCTAATTAACATCGTTTGGAATAGAATTCAATCTACAGAACTACTTGAAGTTCCATAAGTGACAGTTTAATCAACGCTACGACTTTATACAGGGTGTATTGTTAGATGAAACGTTTATTTCGATACTTTCACCAAAATAACCTTTATAATTTAAATGTACATTCGCGAAGGTTACAATTATAACAGTTATTCATTAGTAATGTCGATGTGGTTCAACTTTGGGTACCTCAATCGTAAGTGAATAATCTCATGGTCGTGAGAATCTCGCGATTGTTTATCGTGGAAATTCCTGAAACTTTCTCTCAGCAAACTATACACCTACCTTATCTATTCCTGGTCAGCCCCTGAAAGTCAAGCAACAACACTGCTTGACCAGTCACTCTACTAAATTGAGTGCCAAAAGTGTCTAATCGGAATTACTATAAATTTTCTTTAAAAACACCCTGTATAAACACCCTGTATAAACAAAAGCAGGTAATTTTTGCCGTAAATAGGCGCGCTACCCTCCGGGAACTAATAATCAACTAAAACCTCGTACGACACGAACTAATAAAGGGATTATCTGAAGTCACGGGTGTATTACCAGAGTGTGGCGGTATTATAGGTAGTGCAATCCACGAAGACGCGCCCCACTCTTCTTCCTAATCGTTAGTGGTTATCGCTAGTAAATTCCACTAGTGTTTTACTTTTTACGATACACACTAATTACCCACTAATAATAATTAGTGTGTATCAAAAAAACTAAAACGCTAGCGGAATGTTGCAGACTTGTGCTATAAGCATTAGGAAAAAGAGTGGGGCGCGTCTTCGTGGATTGCACTATCTGTACCCGCGCAGAGTGAGTGCGATAATGTTGCTTCTGATGGAGGACAGGCAGATTTAGATGGTGATACTAAGGGGCCGTCTCCACGAGCGAGAGAATCACGGCGATATTGTCGCTGTGCCATCAAATCATCGCGACGATAATTTGATGGCACTGCATGATTATCGCCGCGATTTTCTCGCTCGTGGAGACGGCCCTTTAGATTCGAATGTTTCGGGTTTCCGAATGTTATTTTATGGTCGCTTGAGTTGAAGAACAGCGTCGTCGTCTCAATTAAAGCTCCTCTAGATATAAAAGTTGACGATCAGCTTGTTGGTGAAGACTGGAAAATCAGCAGTAGATAGTTTTTACCCAGACAAAGTAAAATGAATGAGTATGATACAACATCAGTAGGCTAATTCTAGTAATTTAAAACGTTCAAAATCTAGTCACAGTCTCATCTCGGCGACAAACAAATGTCAAAAACTTGTCAAAATGTAAGGAAATTTGAGGTATTTTTGACAGATTGAGACTGAGATCAGACTGTGAACGTTCTTGAAAATTACGAGAATTGCCCCTCTGGAATACTGTTCCCGATGTTGTGTGAATTGGTCAAAACAATATACAATCGAACGAGAACAAATAAATTGACTTACCACTAGCCCAAGGGCACTGAATAGATCGCACGAAATACGCAGCGAAACAGATGTCGACAGAATCCGAATCAGCTCCAAATAACACACATTACAGAACATTAAGTAAATAAATCGATTCAGTCCTGATCGCATTAAGAGCATTGTTTATCTCATGAATTGTATACAAAACCTTTTGTACGCGCTCTTTAGGACCGAAGGACCAAATTATTACTTTTTCGCTTCTCATACTCCAAATGTTCATCTTTATGTTGTGCGTAGGCGAAAGTCGCTTTTTAAGCTCTAGTGCATAAAGTAACTTTTTTTTCTATGACTAAGATAATCAGGCCCAACGGCCACACGCACAATAAATCTTCGTAGATTAAAGTCGTTATTTTATTATATTTGCTTTAATTTATATAACTTCCGTGTTTTCTATCGT
The DNA here is from genome assembly GCA_949316385.1 of Globia sparganii. Taxonomy (NCBI): domain Eukaryota; kingdom Metazoa; phylum Arthropoda; class Insecta; order Lepidoptera; family Noctuidae; genus Globia; species Globia sparganii. The sequence continues at coordinate 24,884,721 of OX438660.1, read as the reverse complement.
TAATCAAATAAAATAGTTGTCATTTATTATTTAAAAACGCAAAGAAACGTTTTTGTGACTTGGCAGTATGAAGTACCCAAGTCGAATGAAAATTAAAAAAGAACTTTTAAAAAGTTTCGTAGCCGGAATTAGTTATTCTCTTCTTCAATATTGTAACATTTTTGAACAGTGTAAATACTGTTTTATACTTTATGCCTGTTTCATTTTCTCGCATCGAAGAAAACGAGCCATTTTACCCCTCGACTTAAGGGAGTTGTATTACATCCGCTACGCGTAACGTCCGTTTATGGCCTTATTGTATTCTTGAAGGTGATTCTTTTCTCAGATGAGTCGCGTTATAGCCGTTCTAACTAAAAGTACACTCAACGCTAGAAGAGCTTGTTATTAGAAAAATAACACACGAACCAAATTAACATTTTGTGAAGCATGGTACTAGGCGAGCAGATATAGCAGGAGATATTTTTTGTCACGCCCACACACGCACATTTTTATAGGTAAGTATGTATGTTTGTCCACGCCTTTCTCCGAAACTATTAATGGGAATATGACCATTTTTGATTGGTTTACATTTACTTCAACTTAGCATAAATAACAACATGCAACATAGCGGACATATCGCGACTCTGTCCTCGACTTAACCATTCTATGGCTTCTTTTATGCACTAGTTGTACAATCTACTATTGCTTGCGCAGGCAACGGCTATAAACCAAACTTATTTGTATTTTCATGTCCCAATAATGTTGTTTCGTACTAAAACTACTAATTCAATCTACTCGCTTGTTTACAAACAGCAGTGATCCTAACGGTTCCGCGTCCATTGCTCTTCGGTGACCACAAAACTGTTACCACGTACTAATTGTGCAGACAATGGTGGTAATAATTGGATGTTTATATAATCAATATCGTCCGGGCGTGTTTACATCCTAGGCGTGGCAGACATTATCGTATATTGTTTATCGGCTGATCTAGAAATGGAAGCATTAATAGATACAAACTGAGAGCCAGTTCATATTTCACTTTTATTACTAGTACAATGCACCCGACCCGACCAACCCGCACTGGGCCCGCATGGTGGATTACGGCCCACTCCCTCTCACTAAGAGGAGGCCTGTGTCCCAGCAGTCGGAACATTATAGGCTGATTATGTATGTATGTACTGATCTTTCACATTATAGTTGGCTTTAAATGGCGAATATAAGCCTTTATAAAAGATAATATTGTGGGCATTCAGTGACTTTGCCTTAAAGTTTCAAACTGCCTTAATAATATGTATAATTATTGTAGTATACCTGGCCTACTCCCGAGTTCGCCACCGTATTTCGTGTGGTATACAAGATAATAAAAAGTAACACTCGTGAACCCTAACTTGACAATAACACTACACCTTCGTTATTTTTCGGAAATGTTCGTGTCCCGATGAAAACAACCGTGCGCTAGAGTCGCGATTATCACGCTGTTGTACACAAACAGGCGTCAGTTTATTGTTTGTATTAGGGACGGAACGAACTGGGTCAGTGCGGGACGCTTATTGTTATGGGACGCCGAAAGTAGTGTGTTGCTGTTAAGTACTTAAACCGTTTGCTGTTATGTAGTTGGTAATTTACTTTTCTCTTTAGTCTTGGAAATGTCGTTGGTATAGTTTAATCGTCCGTTGTCAGACAGACAACAAAAAAAGACAAAATTGTTTTAATACTCTCGTATTAAAACAATTTTTACATAAGCGTATATTTGTACATTCTTGAGAAATGTTGTATTTCTCTTTATGCTAAAAGCAAGGGGATAACGGTTACTTTTTTTTTTGCTCGCATCCTTTGCAATGAGTTTTGCTATGTGTCATATAATCGTATACCACTCATTTGCGGAGTTCCGCATGACCTTCATCAACAAACAACAACAACCAAAGCTTTCCTTATTTCGAGAGTGCTCACGGAACCCTCTCCCCACCCGGTGTTGAATAGTTGAAGACAACAGCTCCCCAGAACGTGATGCGAGTGAAAAAATCATCGTCAAGAATGGAAACTTTACATTTTTTATCACAGAAATGTAGGGTTGCAGAATCCGCTTATTAAACTTGACAGACTTACTTAAAATATGATAATTTTGTACTATAGTGGAAATATAAATCCACTTCATAAATAATATTCTCTGTAATATGTATAGATAGCGCAATCCACGAAGACGCGCCCCACTCTTTTTCCTAATGCTTACAGCAGAAGTGTGCAACATTCCGCTAGTGTTTTAGTTTTGTAAATACACACGAATTATTATTGGTGGGTAATTAGAGTGTATCGAACTAAAACACTAATGGAATTAACTAGCGATAAACACTAACGATTCGGAAGAAGAGTGAGGCTCGTCTTCGTGGATTGCACTATCTTTAAGGAGGAAAAATTGCTACAAAATTATTTTAGTCAAATAATTCTAAGAAACTTTCCGGTGTTAAATATTTTATTATTTTAGTAAATTGTACTAATAAGTTTTGATATCTGTATATAATATAAAAGAAGAAACTGACTGACTGACTGACTGACATATCAACGCACAGCCGAAATTGCAAGGACTAGGAACGTGAAATTTTGCATACGGCTTCCTTTTATTATGTAAGGGAGCACTAAGAAGGGGTTTTTGGAAATTCGACCTTTAAGAAGGGTGAAAAGGGGGGATTTTGTTTGTATGAAAAATCTTATTGCTTGAGTTAATACACTTGAAATTTGGCACGAATACACGCAGACGAAGTCGTGGGTGTAGTACTAGTTGTTTATATTATTATACTATAAACCTTAGCAACACCAATATTTTACGTGTCAATAAATTATGTTGTACCTACCGCAAATTCCTCGTTTCGAAATGTAGCATCAAATTCAAATTGAAGGTGTTCCCGACTATTGGCGACCAATATCGATAATAATTCCTGTCCGAAATAATTAGTTGAGAGGATGCCTACCTCAACGAGTGTACATTCCCAAGATACCAAGAGATACAAACTACATCGGTATTTATTAGAGATTCTTTACCATATAAACCTTATTTCGAAACTATTTATTACGAGGTAATGTTGTTTTCAACCAAGTTTGTTATAGGAAAAGAGAAAAAGAATTTGACGAAAAATCATGTAGGAGAAAGTGTAGTAGCTATGGGACTGAAAATAATGGGCTAGCGAAACCCTCACTTTAGGATCCCACAGGACACCTCTCAAACTCATCAATTGTTCATTTGCGAGGGTTCTCTTACAAAGGGACATGCTTCCGTCCGTAAAGGGGGTCCTTCTCGTCGCAAAAACAAGTGAAGCCTGAACAGGCCGCTCATAGTACTCATGTATGAAATAACTTTCTGAATTGATACGGAAACATTAGTGCAGTTTTTTTTATTCACTAGATATTAATAAGAAAATCTCCGATTTTCTGCATTATTGTCTGTAAGTTGTGCACAGACGCTAAATACGAATATTTATAAGTATACAGAACAACCTAGTTTATCTCATTAAGTGTAAAATGCAAAATTATTATAATAATAAGTTCTTTTTTAACAGCAACCCTATAAGCAGGTTAAATAATAGAGCATGGCGTGAGGAGTCAACAAAAGGATAGCGCCATGTTTTATAAACAACTCGGTCACCGCGCACCGGAGCTAGCAGCCTCTCTTGCAAAGACGATGGTGGAAGCTCAGCATCTATATTTTATGAACATTCGCGGTCTTCAACAGATTAAGTATCTTTTTTGGATTTTCGGACCATGACCCTGAACGAGAAAATAAATCACGACGGGTAATAATCTGCGTCCCTAATAGAATTTTCTAGGTTTCCTACCTTTTATCGTAGGCGCTGATTACAAAAGGTGCTCAATTTACTGAAAAAAAAATATATATTTTGTTTTTGCTTCCACATTAATACCTTTTAAACCTAACAAGAGCTCTCACAACCTGTGCCTGTGTATCAGCTGCTGTCAAATGGAGTGGGACAGGTTTGCTTCCTGCTAACTACAGGTAAGAGTACAGCTTCGCTCTGTTAGCATACATACCGATGGATTTCATGATAGCACTCGTACGGGCTTGCTGGCCTAGTGCCCACTCGCGCCTGTTATACCGCAGATACTAACTCTTATCTGAGGAAATAAATAGGTACCTTACCAATGTGAGTTTGGTTAGCCAATCGTGACTCATAATTACCTTTGCAGTAATTATGAGTCACGATTCTTAGTACCAGGCTCACAGAAAAGTCGAGGAGCCTAAATAAAACAGAGAGTGTCAGGTTCTTATAAGAGCTCACTTCAGAAAGTAGGTTACTAGAGCTGGCTTGTACCTGCTTCTACACAATTATGGCTTCGAATTGCAAATACAAGCTAACTCCAGTTACCACACTTTAATGTTACAGTATTATAAACCGGCGGGAATACTGAATTCCTATGCATATAGAACGGGAATAAAAGGGGTTACGAATAAAACCAAGTGGTCTACAAAACGAAATGTAGTGTTTTGTACGTCGTTTTTAGCGGAAAGTGCGCGTTTTTACCAGCAACTGCGTGTTTTTACCCGTGATAGTGGAATGGTGACACGTTTGTAAATTGCACTTTATTAGAAATGATAGGTTGTGTTTGGTTGCAGGTGCTCTCTGCTGTGAGTTTCAATGCGGAGGTTTACATAAATCACAACGAGTTTTCAGACTTGATACGCGATATTATGCTTTAAGGTAGGTAACTCAGAACTTGTCTAAAATATGGATTGGATTAAGAGGATACCTTTTTATTACATAAAAGAGTAACTTCGTAAATATTTCTTAAGATAAGCAGTACCTTGTACCTGAACGTCATCTAAAATCTTGACCTTTCCGACTTAGTTTCGCGCTGTCCCACCGCGCAGTTAAACAAAAGTCCTAATTGTGTTTATTATTGGACCAATAAAACTTAAACCTAGCACCCCAGTTGCTCCTTATACCAATATATATCAGTTGTATCATAATAAGCCAGGCATATCACTTCCAAACACGATAACAACACAGGAATAATAAAATTTCACTGACTGACTGTTGTATCCGAATCTCAGTGAACCGGAAAAAGGCAAAAAAAGTAAAAACCACGTTTGCAATTTTTGCGAATGAAAAATTGCGATACGACGTGGGGCGTACGATACGATACGCCTCGCCCGCGCAGCTGAGTTATTGAGCTTTCATCTAAATTATTATAGCTGCGTACTGTCGCTGGAGACATAATAGATGATGCATGGGGAATCTGGGCTGAGCTCACGATGTCAATTTGCACGTGTTTATAATTTTATATTGTCTGCTGGGGATTTTCTGTTTCTTTATGTTGCCAGTGTAATCAGATGTGGTTGAATTTATTTTTTTTTTTTTACATTATCTTCTTATAATATTACAAAATGTCCCTATTAACCTCCATTAGCTTATTATTCTTAAACGCAGCGTCGTCGATAGTAAACACATTACTTATTTAGTTTTGTCTCATTAGATAATAACCTATTAATAATAACCGTTTACAGTTTTGTGTACTGCTTCTAGACTCTGACATAACGCAATGTATACATAAAAGCAGAAGTGTTTTTATGTACGTCCCTAGCAAGCACGGCCGCTTAGAAAATTCCGGCGACTTTAATTTCTCTGTGTTTGTAAGTACAGCGGCTGTTAGCTTTTAGTTGGACACAATCTTTGGTGCAGTCATTCCATTTTGTCCGTTTCCCGAGATACGATATGTGACTATTTCAGTGGAAAATTCGCTGTTCCTATTACAGCATACCTGCTAGCAGAAAATCATTCACATTATTCAAACAAATAAGTATTTACATTCCTAATTTAGAAGCGAGAACTGAGCTACCGATAGTAATTTCAAGCGAGCCCAAAATAAAACATTTATTTAACGGCATAATAAAAATACCCACATTTATAGCCCCAACGTGACTAACACTAAAATGATAAAAATATCGCCAACAAGTCACTCACTCCCTCAGAAACTGCTGAACAAATGGTGCGTTAATGCCTTATTACACGGCGATACGGGTTCACGACACGCGACCGGCACGCGACCGGCGCGGGGCCGGGACGTGACCGTGACGACGCCAGGACGGGGTCGACTCGACGACCAGTTATTAAATTTTCCATACGTAAATCTAGTGTGACAGAAATACGCCGCTTTTGCGTGCGCAGAATATTAAACATTCTAGACTTTAACTTTAGACTCATACAATGAAGGAGCATTTTATAAAGGTTTTATCTTTGTTGTTGAGCGCACAAACTGTGAAGGCAGGTAAACCGCTTCTAACTTTCGCATTACCCTTTTACGCGTCGCAGCTTATCAAATTATACGTTTTTTATTTGCAGGCAGGGCTGCAGGGCTACAACAATGCTGACCTTAGCTTACTCGTCAGGTAAACGTAATTTTTTGCTGTCTAACCTACTCTCCGAGTTTGTTCCATGAAAATTAAAATTTGGTCCTTCGCTCCGTGCGCCGTTACTTTAAATTAACTGTAAACTTTATTTCATTAACTATAAACATTTAACTCGAAATTATAAAATAACTTTAATTTCGGAAGTCGGTGACAAAAAACAAGAATACAGATCCCAAGACACCGACTTCCGAAATCAAAGTTATTTCATAATTTTGAGTATATTTGTTTTTGAACTCGATTTTTTTTTATTACTTTTTTACTTCGTAATTTTTAGTTTTAAGTAAAAACTGGTTTATTTGTTTTTGTTGTAAATATTGCACTAGAATTTGACCAAGGTTTTGAGCGAGTTTTCCCTTTGACACCACACCTACTAGCTCGTATCAATAATACAGACCGTCACACTTACAAGTATTCAAGTATATAGTATAAGTCCATATCAAGTAGCCCAATTCTGGGCCGAGTCCATATAAATTGCTATCGGCACGCTAAGAAGAAGAAGTCCATATCTTGAAAACTTGAAACCGATTTTGATGAAATTTGCACTTTTCCCTAAGTTGATTTAAACGTAAGCCAATAAAAAAATAGTCACAATTCCATTAATAGTTGCAAAGAAATTCGTGGACAAATATAATTTTTTTTTGAGTCTGCAAAAAAGATTGAATTTATAAATGTGTCACGTTTTGTTAACTTAAAAACATCCATTCAACAACAAGAACAAGAATTATATACTAAAAATAAATACTCTGTCCCGAACAAAATGTAATTTTAATTTCACCATTTTAATAAAAGCTGGGACCCACGTCACACGGACAGCGTGCTACCTGAGTATTTAATTAGTTCGATCACAACGCTGCCCCGACATAGTTTCATAGTTCCGAATACTTCGTTATTGTCTGGTCATTACAACAATAAGTTGCTCGCGAGTGTTTGAGGAGAGGGAAGACACTCATACAATCATTATCATTATTGAAGATACAGTCGGGGAGATGTAACTCTCAACTTAAAGTAACGACATTCATTGTCAGTCCTATGTAATACGGCGAATTGACGTAGTAGGTATGTCATTCTGAAAACCATTAATTTGCGTTATCGTGCACCCGCTATGTCCTAGAACCGAAAATTCAAAGACATGTGACATCTGTGGAATACGACCCACTGCCTTTCACAGAGAGGAGGCCTGTGTCCCAACAGTGGGAACAATATAGGATTATTGTGCATATATAAGTCTTGTACAAGAATAAACGTGAGTTATTAACGACCCGCCCCGGCTTCACACGGGTGCAATGCTGATACTAAGTATAGGTACTTCAAGAATGTCAGCACGCGCCGCCGGCCGGCCCCCCGGCCGCGGCCGGTACCGCAGCAACCGCTATGTCCCTGCAGTTTAAGTCTGTAATATCTTCGAAAATATTCATTTAAATTACATGCTGTAAAGGGCCATATTTATCTATATTAAACGCACATTGTATTTAAGGTACTTAATTGGGTTAGGATTAATGCTGTATTGCTTAAAATCGCTTCGTAAATAAGCCATTATTTCTCGTAAAAAGTAAAAGATAAAAAATGATTATTGTGGGTTATCCCTAAGAGATAGACATATACCATCGCGGACTTTTTTGTGGACCTTTTTAAGGTGTACAATACTGTAGTACATTATTTTGACCTATCTCGTAGGGTTCAGCCAGCGTTTGAAAAGTAAGCGCAAAAAAATGTGTTTATTTACGACATCACATTAGAAACCTCTAAAATTATCAATGTTTCTCTACTATGCATGCATGCATGTATTAAATATATAAACCTTCCTCTTGAATCACTCTATCTATTAAAAAAAACCGCATCAAAATCCGTTGCGTAGTTTTAAAGATCTAAGCGTTCATAGGGACAGAGAAAGCGACTTTATTTTATACTATGTAGTGATGTTGGTGTAAAAATAGGTGTTTAATTCTTTTCTTTCTTTCTTTCTTATACTTAATCCCTGACACAAAACTTTCTACGAATCTGTTATGTTATGTATTTACAGATATTTTTATATTAAAGCGAAATCCCGACCAAAAAAGAAGTGAAACACTCAAAGAGCGGCGACGGTGGGGCAAACGGAGGACAACCGGGGACAAGCGGGGACAATCCGGGAAATCTTTGAAGTACGCCGCTTTTGTTCCTTTGTTTATGACTTGTGGAAAATTAAAGAGGTGTATTGTGGCCATGGCTTTGAAAGTATATCAATGTTAATGACGTCATTTTACAACCACAATTAACTGGGGAGTAGGCCTAGTTAATCGACAACGCGGCGGGCCCAGACGGAGATGGCGGGATGAGCTGGCGACTCCTTTAATAATGACCTCCTCCTTTAATGATGTCCTTGAATGATGTCCTTGGCAGTCCAGTGGGATAATAATGGCTAATAATATTAATATGCCTAGTCGCTTAACGTTGTTATGTAAATTATGTAATAAGAACAGTAAGTACGACTTCACACAACATGAGCTAACGACTTCTTCTTATGCGGGTAGGCAGAAACTACGGAACGCATTGTAGTGATGTATGTAACAATATATTTATCGATAAAATAATACATACAACATGTTTTATTGTACGTGCTTCTGTTTTTTTCGTATTTACCACGATTCTTTAGAATAAGAGAGAGGAAAAATATTGAGAACCTGAGCATGAAAAATATTTACGTTGACGTGATACTCGACTAAACTTTTGCCAGAAATACCTTCTACAGCAGAAAAAGCGCTTTAACGTGTATAATGTAAATAAACCTATAAACATAACTGTAGTAAATATCAATACCGATCGTTACGGCTCCTAACGAGTAGAGCGAACTTAGTTGGTTTCCCAATAAATTGTACTAAATTTGACACGAAACAGACGTTTATGAACGAACAACAACTTTTATTTCCCAATACACGTAACGATTGTCGCTATAATATCATAAAATCTGCCGACGTGCACGGAAAGTATTCACTGTTACTCAAAAACAAACCTTACTTCTCAGACATAAGTTTCAGAATCACATGTGTTTCTTTGTAGGTTGACGTTCTGCAGGCCGGTCGCCGCGACAAGGTGAAGGCGTTTCACAGTGAAATGGCGCTCAAATATAATCGTCTCTTCGACGATTTGATAACATGAATGACTCCCTATGCGTACAAAGAGGCGATGCTTTACGCTTATTAGGCTGTTTCGTGGTCGCTTTGAGAGCGAAGGGCGGACGGTTAGCGAAACTTAGCGTAAATGGCTCTATTATTGGGCAAATAACTTGGTTGGTAACTTCTATTGGTTGTGGTGGTGCTATAACAATCAGGACTGTGTTAAATTGATTTTTCTGTGTTTACTCGCTACTTACAACAAAATTCGGCATGCTGAGGAAACGAAGGCGGATCAACCATGATATTTTGACTTTTTCTGTGGGTAAGGGTTAGCAATGCATCTCCGAACACCTCTTGCAGATGTTTGTCAATTATAAGTATCGTTTTTTTTATGTTTTGAACCTTTTTTCAATATTAGTGTGTGGTCACGGCCGCCTAGCCCCTCACAAAGGAAGGTGGTATTTCAAGCCTACTTCCAAAGTATTTTCCTTAATGTACCGATTTTTTATTGGTTTCATCACAAATCACCGGGTTCCATATAAATGTCTTCTGTAATTTATAGGCGATTTTATTAATGGCCTTACATTATTTAGAGATAACTCTTTTTATCTGTATTAGTTGATTTTTCTCTTGATTTCTCAGATAATTCTTTTCGTTTGTAGTCTGTTTACTGTATCAACCTTTTTAGGGTTCCGTACCTCATATGGAAAAACGGAACCCTTATAAGATCACTTCATTGTTCGTCTGTCTGTCTGTCAGTCAAGATCCCTTTTCTCAAGAACGCGTAGGGTTATCAAGTTGAAATTAATATCAAATACTCAAGGCTGCAATCCCTTGAAGCAATAAAAAATTCAAACTTCTAAGTCAACGCTATTAAAAGTTTATGTTCCGAAATCAAAACCTATAGGGTATTTCCCGTTGACCTAGAATAATGAAATTTGGCAAGAAGCACACAATCACAAGCACAAGCACAAGAAGCACAAGTAAAGGAAAAAAATCCGAAAACCATTTTGTAGAGACTACAGAAAAAAAAATTAAAACTACATACGCACAACTTTGTACGGAGCCTTTGGTGCACGAGCCCGACACGCACTTGACCGGTTTTTTCTATTAAAGTTCAGTTTTGTCGAACTATACCTACGTGTGTATCTAAAATTAATTTTATCGCCTCTTTGCTTCAATAACGTGATAAGTACGATTTTTTTTTTGATAATTTGAAACCGCCGAGAGGTTCCATGGACAGTTATACACGTCAACAAGTAACCCCGTTACGAATCTGGCTAACGACCCAATAGCTAGCATTGACCCGACACTATATCGAAGACATCCCAAACGTCAGCCTGTACGAGATTAGGATGGCTTTCAAGCAGCTCAAAACAACAGGACGCCGAGTGATGACGGAATTATGGCCCAACTCCTGAAGGCGGGAAAACCCGTTCCTAAGGCCTTTCAGAAGCTGTTTGGTTCCGTCATACTTGAGGGTAAAATACCACAGGAATGGAACAGAGGTGTGGTGTTACTTTTATTTTATAAATTTAGTGCGAGAAAATTAAATCATTCCCTAAGTATTCTTAAGGGCAAATATTTAGAATATAGAACAACCATAAAAACTCAATAGGTCAGTGCCTTCTGACAACTGGCTAATATCCGTTTTTATGAGTTGTCCTCCATTAACAATTTTGTAAATCGCAATAAACAAACGATCATTACGTGCTCACATACGACTTACTAAGGGGCAGTCAACCTTGACTCACACGCGCAGTTTTATAACTCGCTTATACGAGTATGATGCGTTACAAGCCATCGATAATTTTATTTTCAGATTGGCACAATTCGATTTACCTTTATTAAATAATTACCGCGTTCACTGACGGCTTGGATCTTAAAAGGTGATTCAATCATTGTGCTCTTATTTCATACAATTCTATTTACTAGTATAGATTAAGCCCTCTTAAATAAAGTTATAAGGCTCATTAATGGGTAAAAAAAAAACAACAAAAAACATCCCATAGCCGATAACCCGCGGACCAACATGACGCTTCCAACATATCTCGTTAGACAACATACGAGTTGTTTGGAAGTTATGAGGGAATACGAACACTAAACATATAATTTTACTTTTTACATGCTTAGCATTATAAAATCACTAGCTGCGCCCCGCGGTTTCACCCGCGTAAGTTTTGATCCCGTGGGAATATCGGGATGAAAAGTATGCTATGTGTTAATCCTGGTTATAAATTATATGTGTCCCAAACTTCATTTAAATCCGTTCAGTAGTTTTTGCGTGAAAGAGTAAAAAACATCCATCCATACTCACAAACTTTCGCATTTATAATATTACTAGCTGCGCCCCGCAGTTTCACCCACGTAAGTTTCGATCCCGTGGGAATATCGGCATGAAAAGCATTCTATGTTTTAATTCTGGTTATAAAGTATCTGTGTGCCAAATTTCATCCAAATCCGTTCAGTAGTTTTTGCGTGAAAGAGTAACAAATATCCATCCATCCTCACAAACTTTCGCATTTATAATATTAGTAGGATAATAGGAAAGGAAGGATAGTAGGAAGTAGGATAGTAGGAAGTAGGATAGGATAACCCTCCTTTAGCTCTGCCGTAGTCAGGTAAAAAAAACAATGTGCAAAAACAGTGACGACACATTACAAAATAATTACTAATACAATTACGTTCACATTTCAGTAAGTTCAATGAATCGTTAATTGATACGGCTGCAAATAAATTATTTATTTGCTCATATAATTACATGAGGCAAATAAGTAATGCAAACAAACTGTTCGGGACAAATATACGTACATGCTGCTCGCGTGATGTTTGATGTGTGTCTGTCAATACGGGAGGTAACAGCGCCCGTGATGTGGGATGTGAACTGGGACATACATACATCCTCTATCATGAATGTTACCAGACTGTAATTTGCTTACTTTAAGGCTTTAATCCGATTCTTCTTCTTGTCGGAAAAGGATGAACGTGGGTTAAATACTATCGTGTATAATGTAGAATTATTATGTTAAGAACTTATTAATCTATCAAATATTACTCTTTTATAATAACTTACTAAAGCCAAAACAAAAAAGTGAATATCATCCCTTTTACCGAAAAAATCATCCGTATGAAACGACCAATTATTATTCTACAGGAAAACGTGGCGATAAGACCACTCGCCTCTCTGCAAGGCACAAAATATCGCAAACAGCGCGTAACGTTGTTCATCGCAGGTATTTGCTTTATAACTAGAGCCCATCGCCTCAGCGCCGAGTGTAGCAAACAAACTTCGAGTATCGTTTGCAAGAACAACGCTCATCTGCGATGTGTTTCAGTAATTGAAAATTATTTTGTTTACCAATACGAGAATAATAGGCATGTTGAAATAGGATAGTAGCAATATAGAATAAACATTCAAAGTTTCATTGAAAAGTGTTTTATTTGAGAATATTATTTAACATTGTAATCAACCACAACCTAACATCGCGCCTGCATTCCATGTAGGGACTGGCAGAAGTGGTCCATATAGTACACCCACATGGAACACGGGTGGGTTTTAGTAAGTAAGAGTCTGACACTCCCTTCTGCTCCAACCTGAGCGGGAGGGGTCATTTGATTATTTCCCATCTACAAAAAAAAGGGCTGACAGTGATAATAATTGATTCGTAGCGTGTGCCTGTTATTATTTGAATATTTAAATAATAACCGCCGCACGGGTCTATCGAAGGATTAGCTAAGCTTGCCGAGGTTGGATCGTCGATGGGTGACCATTCAATACATATCGATACCCTCAGTGCCTCGGAAGGCTCGTCTTACTAATGCGTATGATGTTACACAGTAACTGGGTTGTGGAGGTCAGATAGGCAGTCGCTCCATGTAAAATACTGGTATTCAGCTGCATCAGGTTAGACTGGAAGCCGACCCCAACATAGTTGGGACAAGGCAGGCTGATTGTGATAGTGATAATGGTAATTGATTAGCGTGATAGTGATAATTATGTAAACCGATTCACTTAAATTTCGTAACGCTTAGAAGTAACTTTAAATAGCTTATTTACTTCGGACAAATAGCTCATAATATGTACGAGCAGTCAATATCATTTACCTGTAGGTACCTGCATCAGATTATATCTCCGTGATTGAATGACACGGAGGAGGGAGGAGGGATCTGTTGAACCGAGAAAAATAAGATGAATGTCGGCGGCGAGGCTTTGAATAAATTTAAGAGGAAATACTCATACAAATAGGTTGGCTCATTACGTTATTATGTGATGCTGATGAAATGACCTGAGACGAGGCGACCCCTCGTAATTGAAATAAAGGTATATTCGCTATATCCTGATTTCAAAGGCTGTTACGGTCTTTCAATATTATTGGGTCGTTGGAAATGAAAGAGATATTTTAATAAAATATTTTTGTCTACAAAAATTTGTCAAAGATTATGTTTTTACAATACTGTTTTTACAATACTGTTTTTATACACGTGTATGAAACAAACAACTTATTATTTTGTAGCTTTTTGTTGGTCTTTTTCCTTTTGGAATATTATAGAAATACATAAGATAAGTTTTTTCACTAGCAGTAAGTAAGTTTTTAAGGGCTTATAATTGCCAGAGTTTTTAGTTTTTTCTCGAAGTTTGCTGTTGTTCCTATAACTTGACACTGATGCAGATTATCTTGTTCACAGACAAAACTAAATTTAAGTTCAGTGCATCTTTTTCTTTCTATTTCATTAAGAAAAAGATAGAAGATAAATTTAGTTTAGTCCTATCAAATTAATCAGGGCCGGACACTAGTCCATACAAGTTTATAAGACGTGATTAAAAAAAAAACTTGCCTACTAAAATTAAGTCAATTTACGTCAGGCGCTGATTAATTTTACAGGACTAAACTAAAATTTATCTTCTGTCCTTTTCATAATGAAATAGAAAGAAAAAGATGCACTGAACTTAAATTTAGTTTAGTTTGTGAACAGCAGAATCGGCACCACTGATTATATTTTTAGTCATATTGGGTCGTTCTAATATGACTGAAACATAAGATAAGCAGTGTTAGATAGATAAATATCTTAGCCCGTTTATTCCTGACAAGATTTAAGCTGACCCAGTTCCAGCAAACATTTAAATACAATATGTTTTGAACGTTTATCGAATGATCGAGTTAGGAACAAAAGTTTGACGGCCTAACCACGGATAGCATGCGAGGCGAGTAGGTCAGCAAGTTATGACAGTGCACTGGAGCAAGTTTGAAAGGTCAGTGGGTTAGTGGATAATGCATAAATAGTTAGTCACCTTGAGGTATATAGGTGTGTATCGCGTTATAAACTTTGTGTGGTAGGACGAATTGGTCATAGTCTCATTTGGATCAGATATTGTTTACTACCTTGCTTATCCTTCTAGTCATTTAAAATGTAAACTCCTGCCTGCTATGTGACACAAAATGTCGATTTAAAAGCCACTCTTTCCAAAAGTATATTGAAACAAAATGAAATAAAGCGTCATACAGTAAATCCCACGAACTAAGATTGTATGGCCAATGTATTATTCATTGCAGCTCATCATAAAGAAATAGTTCAATAAAATATCTTGTAAGACACTACACTTTCACAATATTTTTAAATTCAATTCTTATATCAATTTATCGGGTGTCGACTGCGGTCCCACTGGATAGTTGCATCAGGATCACCATTATATGCGACATCTAGAAACCTTATTCTATTGCAACAAGAATCATTTTCGTTCGTGATGGGTTTAGCGTAAGTGTGCTGAGTGGGCTATGCAGTTACTTGTCAGTTGATATCTCTATAGTGCTGAAGTATAGCCCCGAGGGGAGCCGGGAAAATGGGACGTTCCATACCTTTCAGTTATCAGTTAGTGAGTAACCGACGAGCTTGTGGATGTACGGGGCTATTATAGACCGATCTATATATTATTATGTATGTGTGAGATTGTATGGTAGCGTCGAGAACCTTGGAAATTGATTAAAAGTTATTGAATTATATTTATTTCTAATAATATTGTGGTTGTCTTGGTAAATATTTTATTATAATACCGTTAACTTTTAGAGAAGATGGACACTTTATTCAGACAATGAAAAATGAAAACAAAAGAAAAGAAACATAGTTTTAAAAGCCAAAACTTGCTCAAATAAAAGTTTGTAGACCTTGTACGCACAGTAGATACTTTGAAACGATAGAGCCGGGTATGTAGGGATTTCTATTTTTTGATCAACTTAAAAAATAAAACTATTTTTATCCTACAGGGCCTCAAGTCTGCTATTACAATAGTGTCAGAATGGTCTATTATTGATTTCATAATTGTTGACTTTGACAAGTTTGGTAATCTACTAATATAATGGCGTCATTATGACTTTCCAATGGTCAACCACTGACACTCCATTGAAAGAAATGGCATAAAATGGTAATCTCGTACATAATGACAAATTAATAAATGTAATTTTTATTGCTATTTACGAACGTAGATGTTCGTAAATAATATTACTTCAGATTGCAAACTGTAATACGTAACATGTAAATTTTTTTATTAAATGAAATCTAGCATGAAATTTAGTAGTAGTTTTTCTCAGACCATTGACCGACCAATGATCGACCATTATGAATTTAGCAGATTACGAACTTTTAGCAAAATGACAATGGGATCGTGTTGGAATGACGAATTCATAAAAATAGCAGACTTGGACCCCAGGGCGCTAACTAAGACCCGCCCTTACCAACTAAACATTAATTCGTTTTTGGAACGTATTATTATTTAAAAAAGAAAATAATATGCGTAATACTATACTATACATACTATTACTAAAGAGGGATCAACAGCCATTATACCATTGTAGTGAGCCGTTAGCGATCGAATTACGTCCCGCTGAGAAAGCGGCATTGTGCTCTATAATAGCTCTTATTTTACGAATGTTTATAATTCAACTAAGTAATACTGCTATGCTCCTGACACTAATAAAATGTCTAAATATAAAAAAAAATCTTGATAAAATAAACAAAGCTGAAATAAATTTGACGTTGGTTTAAAAATAGAGCTTTTGTTTGAGTTTTTCTTTAATTGTTTTTTTTTTTTGCCTTTTGTTAATTAAACAAACGATGTAAAGATCATATAACAATGTTATGTTTATAGTCCTTACTTACATTATTTGATAACGTTCCAAAGGAATCACGACGCACACAACTGTATGCACTTCAGAGATTGCCTTTCGTAACAACCTAAACAGAAACGTAGCAATCGCTTACAAAATATAAAAGCAAGTCGAAACATTATTCCGCAGCTATTGATTACGTTCAATTCTGAAGCACTTCAGAAAGATTCAGAACTCAGCGTTAAACATTTCTAAGCCACTTTGTGTGCGCGTATATTGGCATCACAGTCTGCGACCCCAGCGAGCTCTATGTCCGCGGCTGCAAAGATTCTCTAAAACGCCATTTAAGTTGAATAGAGCGGCCCCACTCACGCGTGTCGAACGAACAGCTCCGTTGTGCGCGCGACTAATATTTTACTATTATTGTGTGATGCAATCCCCTCTACGAATTCGAGCAGGATTTCCTCGTGATTTTTAATGGCACCACTATTTTCAGAATGTATGTAAACGCTCCATTTTTAAAGGCAAAATGTAACTAAAGTTTCGAGTGCAAAATTGAAGCAATTTTCTGTAGACGCTTCCGTCGCTTGTAAGTTTAGCGTAATTCTGGTTCATATTTCTCGCTTTTGGGAGCGTATCTTCAGAAATTCTCAACGCTTATTTTTGCGCGTATGATTAATATGAGGGATTAAGGAGCGGCTTCTATCTCCCTTCCGCTGCGAAAGATGTATGAGTCGGTTCATAACGTATGGGTGAAATAAAAATACCTACTTATAATAATAATAAATCGTTTATTTCGACTAATATAGGATCATAGACATGCAACAAAAACACACAACCACAAATAAAATAAAATAAAAACACATTCAATTAGAAAGACCATAGACATTATTATTACATACTTCGATTGCCTAGTATGTGAACCATACAGCAATGGTTCAGGTACTGGCAATCGAACCTCTGCGCGAATGCCCTCAGGCCTAACCATGGCCTATCTATGGTATATCCTTAGTAGTGAATCGGTAAGAGATAGGTACTCTCTGTTGCTGATCTCTAAAAACTATGATCTATCATCTATCCATTTACAAAGCTCATGACGGCAATGTCAAATTCACCTACAGTGTTTAATGTTACCACTTAGCGATGGACTATTAATTACTCAGCTGTGCCCAAATTGCTCACAAAAGCAAGCATAATGCTTGTAATATATAGGTACAGAAGTGTGATTGCCTAAATGTGTTTGGTGTATAGCATTAACAAGAGTGTTTTAGTAATTTACAAATGGTCCTTAACAAAAATTAAGCAATTTATATTCAGAGTTTAGTTCGTTTAAATATGAAATGCGCAAACAGTAAATTTGTGTGGAATTTTTATATTAATGCTCGTTTTGGGCTACTTTTATTTTTGTTTTTGTTGATGTGTCAGTATCTGATGCCAAACCCCAACAAATGTGTTAGTTTTATCTCATTATGATTTGTTACTTGTTTTACAGATTACTCTTATGCTATTATTACTGTGAATTAATTTTATCCTTAAAGCTAATGACTATTACTTTGAACAAAAACGAACCTTCAAATACTCAATAGAGTTTTGTCTGTAGTGGAACAGTAATAATACACAGTAGTTTATTATTTCTCTGAAAATTACAATTTCAATTGTATCACCCGCTTAAATCTGTGTTCGTGAGCAAATTTCTTTCTCAGTTTTTTTCTACAGTGTTTTTTTTCTTTGCTTAACGAAGAAGAACCTACATCTCTTATGAATGTTTTCCGAAAATTGCCCATGTTTATCCCGCAACCGTTTTGTGAAGGTACGGGCGGCGTCGCGAAAGCATCGAGTTGGCGGCACAATTAAACTCAGTCGCAGCGATCGGCAAGCAATCGGCTTATTCCGGCCATCGCCTCCCAAACGATACTAACACAACGATTGAACACAGAAGGTCCACTCAAGACCATGCGGTTGTGTTGACTATTCTGTATATTTATTCTTCTTGATTTCAATGTCTTTAGACACCACGAAGTTGACCTAATGAATAAATATTCTTTTACCTGTTGAATAAATGAATGAGTAATGAAAACGTTGATTTGTAAAACATAGGTTTGTTAATTGATTGGTTTCGTTCGTTGAGCAGTATTTTTTCCCAAAAACCATAAATTAACATGCAAAGTGGTGGTCAATCAATATTTCTGTGACGCATTAACCAAAAAAAAACCGGATCATTCCTTGATCGTGGTTCATAGTGAGTTGGTCTACTGCACTATTTTCTTGTATGAAATTAGTGCCGCCAAGCCACAACGCCTTCAGCACTTTATTAAAATGTTCCCAACACTTCTTTTTATAATACTTTTACAGGTTTTTGTGTGAAATAGACTCATTTTATGCGCTTTTACAGTATGCCGGACGCAGTCGCGTTTTATTAACGGATCTGCATGGAAATGGAAATAAATTCCTATTATTGGGTTCTTGGACAGGTTAGGAGTTTCCCTTTTCTTGAATTTTATATAATTATTGTTATTTAGGTGCGCTAATATAGTTATGCACAATTTTGCCTATTCTGATAATTCGATCAACAATCATAATAATTTGCCAAGCAAAAGAATTTTGAGCGATGAAAGATTATGATTTATGACCATATTGAATAGATTTCTATTCAAACAGGTAGATACCTACCTACCTACCATAATGTTCAGTAAGCTAGATGAGAAGTAGGTAGGTACGAGTTGGTATATATGGTTCATACGTTTAACTTACTAGCAATAAAGGAGACCTTGATTGACCTAAATGTTATTACGCTAACTTCAATGAACTATGGACCTAATTACCTACCTATCAGTCGGTCGTCGAGTGTCGAGTATTGAGATCCTCCAATTGTTATAATTATCATAACCTAATTAGATATAAGCTTCTAACGTATTACAGGCCGTTTAATTATTTAATTAATAGTACAATTTGATATTTTATTGAGTCTTACTTAATATAATGTTACCTACTGAATTTCATTACGGCGACAAACCCTCAACTCTAAGATGAATTATTGTCTTTGAATTAGAATCTGTTCAAGTAAGATGGTTAAATCATGCATGACTGCTGATGATGCTTTGTATTGGTCAAATTATTTGTAGGGGTACGTAATCACTAGTTTTATAATAATAATTTGTTTTACTACCTAAATTCACTAATCAACAACAACAACAATTCCACAACACACAACAAATTTACAATTATTTACAAGAACATAAGCTAAGCGTACATTTATAATACATTAGTTCTACGGAAATAATATGCAGTTACATTATACAATAATACTGCTAATTAACTGGCACACACAACGGCATTAGCATATGAATGAGTTAAGACCGACACACTTGGGCCGCATTAGCGGAGCCGCAGCAAAAGTACTAATTACCCCGCCCCCCACACACAATACATAAACTGCACTAACTTACTTGCTTTACGATGCTAACAATTTAGTTCACATGAGCTACTAGAGAATGATATTACCAAGGAAAGTGGAGTTTTAGTTTTATGCACATTATTTTCTTACAAGCGTTGAACACGCTCTCTTCAACTTCTCAATAATGTTGATGGATCATAATTACTCATTTTAGGACTGTCATTCTCGTGTACAGAACTTCACAAAAGCATTCGCGAAAACTTTTAGCGGGTGGACTTTGTTCGCTAAGAAATGTAAGTTAAGGAAAACGTTTGGGCTATAATCTATACTAAATAATAAAGCTGAAGAGTTTGTTTGAAAGTGCTACACTCTGGAACTCCCACTCAGATTTGAAAAAAAAACGTTTTGCATTTGATAGCCCAACTCTCGAGGAAGGCTAGAGGATACTTAACATCACGCTAAGACCCTTAGGAGCTGAGCAATAATAAAAAATCTAAAAAACGCTGAGCGACAAGCGAATAGCGCGGGCTGACGATGCTATGCGACGGGGTGATTCGGAAAGAGAAAAAATTTCACGCGGACGAAGGCGCAGACAGAAGCTAGTTTTTGTAATAAAATTATAATAGATTGCGCATTCTAAAAAAGCTAATATTAAAATGTACATCGCACTTCTTCAACTTAAAATAATACCTTCCCTCTCAATAAAATATAACTAGCTTTATACCTATTCAAAACATGAAAACATAACAAGGCACAAGCTTTTCAAAGTTAATTGAAAATCCCTTTATAAGTTATTTCTAAGTTACCGTAAGTACATAATGTAGGTACCGATATTGTCCGAGTTTTACTTGGTTTCACCTCTAACAAAGGGAAAAAGGTTTCACTTAAGAATACCTGTTGCGGACGATATGTGGTACACAATAATTCGTTGAAAAATGAACAAATAATAAAGTAGCAGATGTGTTGGACGACACTGGGGGATCAAGAACCGAGGAAGGTCAACCCAAGGGCATGACATTTGCAGATACATAGTTTATATGGGTAAGTAAGTGGTTCGTATTTACCGAGTGGTTCAACGAAAAATGTGTATGTGGTCGGTATTATGGGCTTGTGATCCCTGAACTAGTTAGCTAAATGTTTATGTGGTTGGTATTATGGGCTGGTGATCCCTAGACTAGTTAGCTAAATGTTTATGTGGTTGGTATTATGGGCTGGTGATCCCTAGACTAGTTAGCTAGCATTTATATAATAGAAATTGCTTCAATTTATTTATGAATGTATTAAATTTTTGTTCTTGTTTAATTATTTCTGGTAATTTATTATATATTTTAATTGACATGACTTGTGTACTTGTTGAGTGCATTTTTAACTTAGAGCTTGGTAAGTTTAACCTATGTTCCATGTAATCCCTATTACTTACTACTTAATTACTATTACTATAGGCTTGCCCCCTGGCAAGCCTATTGTCATCAATCGGGCATAAATCCAACCTACGGGCTGCTACTGAGTTTCAGATGGAAAAACCCAATAACACTTTGCCCGACCCGGAAATACTAACCGGGAACTCACAATCAGCTGTAGCATTTACCACCACTAAACCAGCGAGGTAGTCCGAATTATAAATCTACTTTTGCTACGAATGTTTTTATGATTGATGCGATTGTAATCTTATGACAGAAACTACAGAACGCCACCTGCTACAATATGTTACCCTATATACGAGTACGTACTCCTTTTTCGAGATCTTTATAAATACAAGTATTATTATTAGAATCCTATAGAGATGCCAAGATAATAGTTGAAAACAAAAGCTACTTAGCAGACAACGTTGCAAGTTACGACGATTGGCGTGAAGTTTTTTTAGTTATTAGGTAGACTTGCATTGATAGGTAGGCCCAGGTTGGATGACCGGTCTTTAGTTGATAATGTTGATATCAAATAATACCTGCATTGTTTGGAATAAAATTGTAGGTGCTGCAATATGTACAAAGACCTTTTGGTCTGTTTGTTTTGAGCTGGATCGGGGCGAGTCATTATAGCCGGGCACAAAAATAGCCGACTCCAGTGTGACCTGTTTATTTTTATCTCCACACACCCTAACAGTGACGTCATACGCTTTTGCTTAGCAAAAGTACCTGGTAAACATAAAAATAAAGAGTATGTGTTCGTTAGTAAAGTTTTTGTTCTAATTTAAGCGTATAAACCTGCTTAGTTGGTTTTGGTATACTCCGTTTATTGTCCATCTATAAATTAAATCCCCGCCGCTGCCCTCTTGGACTGGTCCGTTGGTCTCGTGGTCGCAAGCGCGATTGCTGAGCGTGGGGTCCTGGGTTCGATTCCCGGGTCGGGCAAAGTATTATTGAGTTTTTCCATTAGGAATTTCTCAGTAGCAGCCCGAAGTTTGGAAGTTGGTGGTGTGATACCCCCGTGCCTCGGAAAGCACGATAAGCCGTTGGTCCTGCGCCTGATCTCTCTCCGGTCGTGTCGGATTGCCGTCCCATCGGACTATGAGAGTGAGGGAAGAGGGAGTGCACCTGTGTCTGCGCGCACACGCCTGCACTATAATATCTTCTGCGTACCGTTGAGATTGGCCACCGTGACAGAAATCGGTCGGGGAGGCTATTATTATTATAAATTAAATATTCGTTTATTTCATGTCTACATACTAGCTTTTTCAATAGTTTTATTCCAGAGTAAAAATATTGAAAAAGGTCTAGGTTTAGCATATTCTCCTTGAGCGTTGAGATGTGCAGCGTTGGTACGTGCGTTGTTAATTACCTGCCAAAATTTTTGAAATTTGTTAGTTTTATCAAATGAGGTTTTTTTTTGTTTCCAATCATTATCTACCTTTGTATATAGAATACTAGCGACCCGCCCCGGCTTCGCACGGGTGCACGGGTGATACTAAATACACTACATTATACATATAAACCTTCCTCTTCAATCACTCTATCTATTAAAAAAAACCGCATCAAAATCCGTTGCGTAGTTTTAAAGATTTAAGCATTCATAGAGACAGAGAAAGCGACTTTGTTTTATACTATGTAGTGATAATTATTGTTTTTTAGCTTGCATAAAAGTACAATTTAATAAAAAAAAGCTACTGAATATTATTGAAACTAAAAACTAGAATATAATTGAAACATGTTAGTGTACTGACTACCAACAGTGAGTGATCCAGACAAGCGGTGTGGCCACAACATGAGCGACATGATCCAGAGAAGCGGTGTGGCCACAACATGAGCGACCTGATGCAGGTTTATTTACAAGTGCAACCGCATGCGTAGTTAGTGGATGTTATAAATCTGCTGCAGGGTTGTGGATGCGTGACGCGGCCGGGCGTGGCCAACACTTGCTGTGGTTTCAATGGTGAAACATAATTGTTGTGGATTGGGGCAGAATTGTGTTACTAGTACAAGGTTGGGTTTTAAAAGTAGCAGAATGAACAACAATGGAACCAAACTAAGAAATAAATAATAATAATAATACAACGTACATTTAAATTAAAAAATTAATTAATTATTTAATTAATTAATTTTATTATTATTTTTTTTTTAAATTTATTTTTCTTCATTTTATTTTTTACATTTTAATTAATTATTTTTTTATTTTATTTTACATTTACATTTCATTTTTTTTATCGATACGTCAACAACGTACATTTTTTTTTCATATCTTATATTTCCTGTTTTTATTAATTTCCCGTCTTTGAAGTAATAATTTGGTATCTTGTAAAGCGTTTTGGAATAAGACATTAAATCTACAAAAAATAAACCAAAAATAAAATGAAGAAACCATACAAACATAAAAAAATCAAAATTGACGGCTGTCAAATTTGGCCACCGAACAAAATAAATATGTGAAGAGATAATGAAAAAGAGAATAACATAATGTTGACGAGATCAGCTGCAGCACGCCGTACACACTTACCACCTCCGGACTCGTCGCTCAGCTCCGCCCCGCCGCCGCCGGAACCCAACCCCATCGAGAGTGCTGTGACACCGGCCGTGGCAGTTGCGTCGAGCTCGAGCGACGAATATTTTTCCCCGCCGACGTCGCCAACACCTGTACGTCGGCAGGGGAGAGGCCGGCCACCGAGGAGCTTGGGACTTAGGGGCCATCCGGCCCCGAGCCGGGTCCCCGCTACCGGTGGTTGTGTGCAGCGCATGAGATGGACTCAGTCTATGAACGAGAACGTCATGCGCGCATATTACGGGTCTAACGAGGAGGGAACTAACCTCACTGCGTACCGCGATAGGATGCTGTCTCTGTTCCAGGAACTGGAACCAACCGTCAACGTCTCGGCCCAACGACTGTCGGATCAGGTGCGAGTCATTCAACGCAATCACAGGTTGGACGATATCGCACTTGATAGGCTGCGCTCAGAGGTACTGAGCAACCATATCGTCTCGACTCCGGCACAAACCGCGGCACAAGCGTCAAATGTTGATGCCATCCCGCCGCGGTCCAATCGTGTTGAAGAAGAGGATGATGGGGTTGCCACAGTAAGTAGCCAGTACAACGTCCGACTGAGGAGCGCACTGGAGGATGCATTTCGCGAGTATAGATCCACTCCAACCGAACTTAGACCCCGATTACCACGGTTACCTATGCACAAGAAAAATAGGGCGCTGGTGTGTGCCTTGGACTCGCAGCTCAAGAATTTCTTCGAGAGCAGCGAGGATCTTGTTGATACGCACTCGATCCTGTATTGCGCGGCTGTTGCGGCATGTCGTTTAGTCAAGTTTCCAAGTTATGACGGAGCTACTCGACCAAAACCAATCGTACCAGCCTGGCAGTGCAGGATCGAGGGTCGTATCGATAGGACCAGGGTACTCATTGGCAAACTATACTGCTTCAGGGAGGGCAATACACGACCACGAGTGATGCGCTTTGTGAGGCAGGCATTCTCGGGGACTGGAATCAGTCCTCGAGAATACATGTCCTGTGTCACAGAGCGCATCGACTTCCTGAAGCAGAAAGTTTGTGCATGGGCGAGCCGAATTCGGCGGTATAAGCGGCGGGTTGATCGATACACGCAGAATCGCATGTTCCAGAGCGATGAAAGGTGGGTGTATAGAGCTTGGGAGCGACCTGAACAAAATGTGACAGACGTATGCCACCCGGATGATGCCGCCACGAGTGCATTCTGGCGCAGCATCTGGTCGGTATCCGTCTGTCACACTGAGGCTGGCTGGATGCGGGATGTCGAGCGAGTGTGTGAGACTATACCAGAAATGGATGCAGTCCTAATTACGCCATCAGACGTTACGAGAGCGGTCCGTCCGTTACCGAATTGGAAATCACCGGGACCGGACGGACTGCACAATATCTGGTTGAAATGGCTAATTAGTTCACACACTTGCCTGGCATCTCAGTTCCAGTCATCCTTAGAGTCTGGGTCGCTACCGCAGTTTCTAACAACAGTCGTTACCCACCTGCTCCATAAGTCAGGTAGTCCCGCGGAACACAAGAATTATAGACCAATAACGTGTTTGTCGGCGGTTTATAAACTTCTTACATCCATTTTGAGAGCCAAAATTAATATACACATTGACAATAACTTGATTATGAGTGCTTCTCAAAATGGATGTAGGAATGGGTCCCGCGGTACTAAGGAGCTACCTACTCCTCATAGACATGGCCATTAGCCAACAGGTTCGTCGATCCCGCAAGGATCTGTCAACATGCTGGATAGATTACAAGAAGGCCTACGACTCGGTGCCACATACATGGCTCATGAGGGTGCTGGAGTTATACAAGGTAGATGCAACTCTACGCACCTTTCTTGAGTCGTGTATGGGGCAGTGGAAGACAGTCCTTCGTTATCCAGGATGTCGTCAGATCCAGGGGAATGAGGAGCCTGTATGGATTAAACGGGGAATATTTCAGGGCGACAGTTTGAGCCCACTTTGGTTTTGCTTAGCCTTGAATCCTCTAAGCACACTACTGGAGGATTCAGGTCTAGGCTATCGGTTGAGAAGAGGTGGTCAGGTCATATCTCACCTACTCTACATGGATGATTTGAAACTCTTTGCTCCCAACAAATTGCATCTGATGGAGCTACTGAAGGTAACTGAAACTTTCAGTAGCGCCATCAGGATGGAATTTGGTGTAGACAAATGTGCAGTCATGCATGTAAAGCGAGGGGAGATTATGGAATCCGAGGGAATTCAACTCTCGGATTCCATAAGCCTTAGATCCCTCTCCTCATCCGAAAGCTATAAGTATTTGGGTATGTCGGAAGCGTTAGGTATCAATAATGCTGACATGAAGCAATCGTTGAAGGAGCGCTTCTTTTGTCGCCTGAAGAAGGTATTAATTAGTCTTCTTTCGGGCGGAAATAAGGTGCGCGCCTTCAACGGTTGGGTCATGCCGGTTTTGATGTACTCTTTTGGCATACTCAAATGGACTCAAACTGAACTCGACGCCCTGGATAGAAGGATCCGTACACTGCTAACCGCAAACCGGATGCATCACCCACGATCATCGGTGATGAGACTGTATATCCCGCGGAAGTGCGGGGGTCGAGGCTTTTTAAATGCGAAGACCCTCCACAACCGCGAAATGTGCAGTCTCAGGGAATATTTTTTAAAAGCCGAAGTGGGTATGCACCGTGATGTGGTCGCAGTGGACAAGGGGCTCACCCCGCTCTCCATGGCTAAAGAGAACTGGCGCAAACCTGTAGTACTTTCTACCGATGACCGCAAGAAGGTATGGCAGAGCAAGGAGCTTCACGTAGATTTCTTAGCGTCCGTATCCTGGCTACGTTTTGGTGACCTCTTCGGGGAAACTGAAGGTTTCGTCTGTGCAATTATAGACGAAGTTATTTTGACGAATAACTACCGGAGACATATTATGAAGGACGGGACGGTTGACGTGTGTCGGGCATGCCACCGTCCGGGTGAGTCTATCAGACATATTATCTCTGGTTGTTCTCGTCTGGCTAATGGCGAGTACTTGCACAGACATAACCAAGTAGCCAGGATTATTCACCAGCAACTTGCTCTGAAATATAAACTTGTGAATTCTGAGGTACCGTATTACAAGTATGTGCCCGACCCAGTTCTTGAAAATGACCATGTCACGTTATATTGGGATCGATCTATCATTACTGACAGGTCTATTGTCGCCAATAAGCCTGATATATTGGTGATAGATCGATTAGCGCGCCGCACAATGATTGTAGATGTTACCATTCCACATGACGGGAACCTCGTGAAAGCTGAGAAAGAGAAACAAATTAAATATCTCGACTTAGCACACGAGGTTGTTGACATGTGGAATGTGAGCTCGGCTGTCATTGTGCCGATTGTCGTATCAGCCAATGGCTTGATGGCCGAAACCCTCGATCAACATCTATCGAGGCTCTCGTTGGGCGGTTGGATCAAGGGCCTGATTCAGAAGGCAGTACTCCTTGATACGGCTCGCATTGTGAGGAGGTTCCTCTCTCTGGAGCCCTAACCACCGGTAGCTTGGACCCTGTTCCCGATACCGGTGGCCCACTATTTTTTATATTTTTAAATGTTTTTAAATTTTTTATATTCTAATATTTAAAAATATAATTTATATGTATATATAATGAAATAAAGGAGATAATAATACTAACCAAATAAGACTCCAACTAAAAGTAAATAAAAGAACTTCATACATTTTAAAAATGTCGGACATCAGCCCCATAATCACCCAATACATTTATTTTATTTTATTTTATTTTATTAGTTTTAGGAAAACTTACAGCTAACTTACATTTTAATATCTAGTACAATGTGTAAGCGATGGCCAATTACAAGCTTCCACTAACGATTAGTGTGGGTAACATAAACAAATACGCGAAGACAGCGACGTAAGAGATACGCAATATCTCACGCTCAAAAAATACAATAATAAACAGAAGTAAAAAAATAAAATAAATGGTTATACATCGAAAAAACAATGAATTCCATCCTATTATTATTATTATCTAATGCGCCAAGTTAATATGTCAGTATGTCAAAACGTCAAACCTATAGCTTTGTGACAGCTCACAGCACAGATTATTAAAGACCGGCGGCGCGTGAGGCGTTGCCCGGAATTTATCATTTATGAATTCGATGTTTATACCAAGATTTAGAACTGGGTATTGTATATTTATTTTATTTAATTTTGATTGTTGTTTTTTATTATCGTATGCTGCATCAGTTGACGTTTTCACGTCAACGCCGGCTGTCGCTGAAAACCAGCGCTGGATCTCTGTCTCGCATAGGGTCTAAGCATTTATGCTGAGCGATGTCCCTTTTTATATTTTTCGCAATTCATGTTATTTCTGTTAATGTTCTTTCTCTGCGTCATAACATAACATAATCAGCCTATCATCATCTGCGTCATATTTACTGCAAATAAACGAATTTTCTTTCTAACAAAAAATTCAAATATTATTGTAATATAAAGCCTAGTCACTAGGAGACAAACGTCACGCAACACGTGCCACTAGACACACGTTGTACGACATCGCCCGACGTTGCTCGACATAGCCCGATATCTCTAACGACACGCATTGCGGAATTTTTGTCTTCTAGTGAATATGAGGATTTAAGTTCAGAGTCGTGAACTTCTGGTTTAGAACACTTCGTGGCATTATTTCCGCCTATATATCACTATTGCACATACGTTTCAAATAAATTGTGATCAACCGTATTTTCTACTATCTAAACATAAAATAGAAAAGTTTGAACCTTTCAACAAAAGGTTTGAGCCTAATTTTAGCAAAATCAGTGAACAGACAGCTGTTAATAACCTGCCAACGATAATGAGGCTCGAGGCTATTATTAATTAACATAACTAAATTAAGACAAGACGAAACACAACGATGTGTCCGTACGTCATGACGTCAGCAACGCCATGACGTCATCGATGATAGTCTTCGAGACGTGTGAGGCACTCTGTTATCCGCTGTCCGGTGGGATTGTGTTGGAAGAGGAGTGAGCTACTAGGGAGCGGAAATATGTAGGAACAAATGTCCTATAAGTGTTGGAACTAAACAAATAGCAGACACATAAATAAGATCATGTCTACAAAATCGTGTCATAAACTTTTACAGTAAACAAAATCTTTTAATTTAGAATCTAATTTAGTTCCTATTCATGATGTACACATGAAACATTAACGTGTTCTGTGATATGTCTGCTCGCAACGGGTCTCATACTGAAATTCTCCGGAATTCACATACAGCTTCCATTTTCCATTTAATTTAAACCTTCAAATTCATAACTAACAAAATTGAATTCCAAATGTAAGTAGTTCTCGGAATCCTACTTAGAACACACCCAACCACACGCTTATATTATACAATATACATGTATAAACAGGTATACACGTTACATTTGCGTATATGTATCAGATTGTATATAACGATAGTTGAGGGCAGACTCATTTACATAATAGAGGCATACAAGGCGAATTGCTGCCGTCCTCAGCCAAAAGGCTGTATGTTACTTTGATGTAGCGACGAGGAAATCGCAGTTTTATGCTTTAGGTTGCCGTAATATAAAACTATGTCATGCATATTTTATACGGAGAATTTTACCTGGCTTTAGATGGTTTTAGTTTATTCCTAAAACTAATTTATTTGATACGCGACTCGCTCGTGCTTCACACGGATTTTTCGCCTTGACAAAACATTGATTTCTTTATTATATTGTACACATTAACCTTCCGAATTAAATTTTCTAAGTTATTGTGAAATCCGCAACCTAATCCGTAGTTAAGTTTCGAAATACAACGCGGTATCATACGGACAGCAAAAAACGACTCCAATTTATAACATTTATATAGATTACTAGCTGTCCCCGCAAACATCGTTTTGCAAAAAAAAATAGATAGTAGCCGATTCTCAGACCTACCCGATATGCACACAAAATTTCATACAAATCGGTCCAGCCGTTTCGGAGGAGTACGGTAACTAACACCGTGACACGATAATTTTATATAGTAGAGATAATTTTATTATAAACAAAATAAAATTGGTCTATAACAAATTTGTATAACTTGAAGTGAGACCTCTTAACTTTACCTGTAGATTGGCTACACTCGCCTTTGGCCCGGTTTGTGGTTTCGTAGCATTGTAGCGCTACGCTGCTACGCCGCTACGCCGTTACACACGTAGGGTGATTATGCGCTCCTCATTAAGGCAACTGCATCTTGTGGTTAAATGTGCTTAAAATGGGCTTGATAAAATAAGGAGAACGTGTTAATGAGAAATTTAAGCTTAATGCACATTAAACAGTAAATTAAATTCACTCTTATGTAGCCTAGCTTTCAGTTCCTACTCAAACACTGGGTTAATAATCTGACTAACTAAATATTTTAAAGTTCGACCGGTTATAAATCGATTTTGGCTTAAGAACGTTTTGACGTAAGTCAAAAATCGTTATATAGGTTCAGCGATGGTTTGACAAACATTTTGTGGAGCAGGGTTGTCGCCAAAAATAAAGAATATTTGAAAGAACCAAAAATATATTTTCTAATTAAGTTTTCCGATACAAAACAATAAAACTATTCCATTCCCCAGGTGGCCACTATCCCATATGATTCACATAAAAATGTATTTCTTGAAGTAAAACAGCAGTAAAAGAGAAAGATGGATCGCAATGAGCTATCAATTTTATATTAGATCGACAAAGATGGCCGGTCAAATAGCACGCGTTCGTTTTATTGAAGACCATCAAATATAATATCCATGAAGCATAAGTAGAATATTTGCTCGGAATGGTCTGCAATACGCTGGAATGAATTACTGCTAAGATGAAGGGCATCACATTTTCTGTTGGTAGAAAACAGCTTATTGGACTGTGAATAAATAATAAAAATAAATATAGTCATAAAATGCAAATAAATATAGTGAACATAAAACGATAATAAAAGTACGAGTATTCACAGGTACGTGCGGATGTATTCTGAGGATTGCTACAACACACTTGGAATGTATAATGTATATCCGCACTCAACAACAGCACACCTAATGCAATACTGTGGCAACAGCAGACAGCAGCTTAAAAAAAAAATATATATAAATTAAATTTATATATATTTTTTTTTTAAGGGAGACCTATTTTGTTCCACTATATTATAGCAATGATCGATGACGACATGACAATATTAGAATTTCCGAAATCTGCCAAATTCCAGCGCAAGGTCGGTCCACAGAAACGTGTGTTTAATCCTTAGAACGGGCGAAAATCTTTCACACAGCGCCTTCGGATCTATTGAGCTTGTCCGAAATGAAAGCAAGTATATTAAAGTGGCGGAACATATAAGTTTCAGCTTAACTCAGAATTTGTCCTGAATAGCTGACATTTTGATAGAGATGGATTAGAGTCGGGAGGTTTCATGTTTATGAAAGAGTCAATGGAAAATTAAAAAGCGCAGTTGAAAAATAGTTTATTGCTTTCTGCGATACGACTACATGAGTCAGTAAAGCGATTTGCTATCTAAAGTTAGAAAAGATTTCTATCATCCCTGCACACATTTATAAAATGATTTTCTGCAGGAATTTCCATCTGATATTATCTAAGAAACTAGTTTGTCAATTCAGCTTAATATCTATCAGAATTTTACCAATTTATTAAGTATTTATATCTAATAAAAATGTATAAATGTTAAGAAGAAATTTACTTTGTAAAACTTTAAACTATCATAACAATAACTATTTCATTTGACGAAAACAGTATGTAACGAATCCCATACTTTACCCGTACTTTAATTCATTTTATTTTACCTTGATGTCATATTTATAACGTGGGTGATACACCAATCCCTTGATGAAATATAGGCGTGACGTATGTGTTAATTGTTTTGATAGTATGGAGATACATTATTTTTATATTGATACGGATCCACTCAACTTTCTGACAAGATATTGTTCCCATAGGAGAGATATAACTTTCGTAATGCCAAAAATGAACCCTACAAACTGTTCATGTATCCTTACCTCCTCACTACGTGCGAGGATATTGAACAGTTTGTACGTAACTTGCTGCCATTTCCGACGGGGCTGTGTTCCGAGACTAAGTGCGTTCGATGGGCGTATCGGGTGACTTGAGAGCTCATATGAATAGTGTAAATGGAGGAGGCTAAGCTTGTTTACCTTACTATGGAAAGAGCTCAATTTATAAATATGCTGTTAGATCTGGAAAGGTTGAAATGTATTTTCGTCTATTAAGGTTGTGGGCAATCGAACTCTAGACTTAGAATTTAGATGGCTTACACTGTGATTAAAAAAAAGAGAAAAAAAAAAATGCGTAGCGTCATATCCATTTTAAGACGTTACACTTTCCAAAAACCTAATACTTGTTACAATTAAATAAGAGTATCATGTTATCAAAAAGTAATTACAATACCAAAAACAAAGAATATTATTACAAAGTAAGATACTCATTTTATTATTCCAAGCTATGTAACGTCGTGTTACCTTGCCGTAGCGACGTAATGATCAACTCCAGTCTGTGATACTGTAATAGTACGTTAATTAGCAAAATGTCGTCGTAATTAAGTACATACTCGTCACCGAGTATCGAGATTATGAGTCGCATGTGTGTTCTGCGCTTATTTTATTTTATTAACGTAATTACGACACGCTCTACATTTTCATCTCATTTATTTTGCTTTTCAGCTATAAAAAATGAATCTCTGTTTGTGCTCATTCAGTAGATCGTTTTTTTAGGGACTTACCATATTAATGATAATAATGTTGTGCTTAATTGTATGAGGCTCTTTGCTTGCCAGCCAAAGCGCCCAACCAACATTATATATCTACGCTTCCACGTTACCTAAGCTAACTATAGTATTACAGTGGCGTCAGACTTCAACGCCGGTCACGCCTCGTAGTAGGTAATAAGTGTTACAATATACATATTAGAGAAGCTAGATAGCTTTTCTTATATGAATATAGTAACACTTGTATATTGTAGCGCTTTATGGATATAAAGTGCAGTGTACCATTGCCATATTGGTTAGGTGCTGGCGTAACGCTACTTTCATCCTTAAGTTAGCAGTAGTAAGTAGATTTTAGGTAGTTTCTGTAGTAGCAGGTATAGTCAGGAAACTTGCAACTTAAATCTATACTAATATTATAAAGAGGAAAGATGTGTATGTATGTTTGTAACGAATTGGCTCAAAAAGTACTGGACCGATTTTAAAAATTCTTTCACCATTTGAATGCTACTTTATCACTGATTAATTATAGGCTTTTTTAATTGCAAGAAAAAAAAAGTTAAAAAAATAAATGTCCACCCGTGCGAAGCCGGGACAGGCCGCTAGTTGTCTATAAAATCATAACTGTCATTCTTTGTCATTCGTATGATAATACTATATTATATAAATAATATAAAAAAAACTTTTTTATTTCATACAAACAATACAATGCAGTGAATTTAAAAAGTTACCATTATACAAATATTAGATGCATTAGGATAAGGAACATAATTTACTATCGGCTCGACCCGAAACGCTCGGGTCGCGGGGCCCGAGAGCGCGTCTCCTAATGAGGAAATTTCTCGACAACTGGTCGACACTTCACGTGACAGGCCTGGGTTGTTTTATGGCCCAAGAATTAGCATTGCTATTCAACGTGGCAATGCTGCCAGTCTTCTGGGCACGTTTCCGTATGACAGCGATGTGGACGAGTACTTCGATGCTTAAGTGTCCTATTGTTTTTGTATTTGTTTGTATAGTGAATTAGTTACTTATTAAATTTAGTACTGACCTAGTGTAAATAGTTAGTTGTGTTAAATATTGTAAAAGTAATTTATGTAAGCCAACAAAAGAACTATCAAGGCAAGTTAAATATATAAACGATAATCTATCAATTAAACAAATACAATTTCTCTATTTATAATTTAATTTAATTTCATTATTTATTATACGTACTGTTGACTTTTTAATACAATTCAATTTTATCAAATAAACAAATACATTTCGAATAGATTAATGTATTCTAGTATGTTTCCTATGTTTTAGCCATTAGAAATCTTATTTTAATAATCAATAAATAATTTCATAAAAATAAACGTGATAATAAATGATTTAAATAATAATTAATACTGTTATTTTTAATTATTTACATTTTCTGAATATAAAATATAATCATTTAAATTGGGTTGCATTAATATCTCTATGGGTAAAGGCTCCCCTTGAGGATGCTGCAGAACTCCAAGGAATGTTGGCAGAGCTTCACGAAGTAAGTGAAAAGATTGGCTTAGAAATGAACCTTTCTAAAACAAAAATAATGTCCAACCATTTAAAAATACCTGTATCACTCAACGACTCTCAGATGAAATACGTGGACGATTATATTTTAACCTGGGCAAACATAAACCATTTAGCAAGAACCACAACATTAAAGAAATATACAGGCGAATCGCGACAGCGTGGAAAAGTACTGGTCAAACATCCGTATGCAATGAAAAAGGAAAATTATGAATTCCTACCTACAATCCTGCCTCACGAACGGTTGCCAAACTTGAATTTTCAACTCTGTATCTATGAGAAAACTTATCTCTTGTCAAAGAGCGCTAGAAAGAAGTACGCTTAGAATAAAATTATTGGACCAAATCGAACATTCTCCTATAACAAAAAGGCAAGGTAATCGACGCTGTCTCCTTCGCTCGAAGCCTAAAGTGGAAATGGGCTAAACATGGTTCCATATACGCTGACGATAGGTGAACTAAAGAAGTCACAGCTTGGAGCCCAAAAAAAAAAAGGCCCACCGCTAACAGACGCAGAGGCAGACCAAAAGTACGATGGAAAGACGAGACAGAGGCAGTCACCGACCCGACGAATGGAAAGCTCTGTATAAAATGTCCAATAACATTTTGTGTAGAGTCAGAGAACTTGATTGTTGATGAAACTAAGTTATCATTGACTTCGTTTAATCAACAATCAAGTTCTCTGATTCTACACAAGACTACCTATTTCATTGCATATCAAGTTATCTAGCTGACGACACATAAATCATTCATGGTGCGCAGTAGGCTCCCGTGGTCGTAAGGAAATAATAAAAAATCTGAACTACGGAGCCGATCGTGACGAGGGTGCAAGTGCGCCGGTGCTTCACACGGCAGGGTCGCTGCCGAGCTGAATTTGTAATACATAAATGATAAATGATTTTATTTCTGTAATTAAGTTTGCACAAACACTTTTACACGTCAATCATAACTTGGAAGTTTTTGAGGGGCTTGTGGCTAAGTAATAATAGCTGCACGGGTCGATCGATCAGGTTAAGCTACGCTTGCCGCGGTTGGTCTGTGGATGGATGCACAAAGCAAAATCCTTCCGTGCTTTGGAAAGCACGTTGGTCTCGACTGTCATTTGTAGATATTTGACAGTCGTTACGGGTCGTCAGTAGCCCGAAAGTCTGACAACCAGCCTTACCAAGGGGTATCATATTACCCAGTATCTGGGTTGTGGAGGTCAGATAGGCAGTCGCTCCATGTAAAGTACTGGTATTCAGCTGCATCCGGTTAGACTGGAAGCCGACCCCAACATACTTGGGAAAAGGCTAGGTAAATGATGAACTTGGAAGTTTTGGCAAGGTACCGAATGTATATCGCATTGAATTGGCGTTTTTGCAGAAACTTTACAATACTAGAAGCCATTGGAAAATTTTGTTAAAAAATACATTGAACACACTCTGCGTTTAGAATAAGACTTCTGCCTAGAACACAGCGCTTATTATAAACAGTGTAGACACCTAGCTTCTAGCAACTTTTTCATTGATCCTAGTTTATAATTTCGTTCTTTCTAATACAGCAGTTTCAGTGAAAAAAGCAACACATCAGTACAAACATATAAATTCATATGTTGTCCTTACCAATTCCCGAAAACGAGCCCAAAGGTACCTGAAAAACCAACATTTATTTAAAAGCACATTCATTGAACCACAGTACGATTAGTGGCCATCGGCTCCCAGCACTAATGGCTATTAAAAAACGCAGGCGACCGCTCGCGACACCGCAATACGAGCAAAACACTGTTGACATTCAGGCGAGCGAAAAAAGCGGAGACAAAGCCTCGCAGAGAGCGGAGCGCACGGAGCGACGGACAAGCTTTGAGGCTTACAATTACACGTTTTACGAATGACACACGAAGCGACGTTTTAGACTAAATATATTGAGGAAGGCCGGCTTTCATTTTGTGGCCGGTAATGTGGGCTTTTTACGACCTATTTAAATTAGTGTAATGAATCTGTTCTCGGCTGAAAATAACTTTTCTACAATCGCTGTGTGTGGAAAACCAATTATTAATAGTATTCGCTTACACCTTCTATAGATACCGAAAATAACATTTTACATGATCCAATTTCTAATACCTCAAAAAGTCCTGAAACCGATATCTTTAGAAGTTCTAGCAAGATGTCTATTTAACTTTGAAGCAAATTTAGTTTTTCAATGTGTCGTGAAGAGTAAGATTACAAGCTTTACGTTTACGTTTCGTTCACTACAAGGTGATTATTTTTTCTAAAAGAGATTCTACGAGGAAAAAGGAATGAGTGGTAAGAATTCTCTCACAAAACGTTCTTAGGAACGCTAAGCTCACGAGAGCAAGAATAATATTCTACGAAGTGTTTTTGTAAGGGATATGAGTAAGTGTCATGACGACGAAGCTGTTTTTGTAAGAAATTGAATATTATTTAGAAGCCCTTTTGGGTGAGATCGATGGCTCGTCCTCTACGAATATCTTATATCGATGGGGCATATTGTTCCATAAGCGTCGCTTGCAGGAAGGTTTTTCTCTGAGTCAGTTAATTTGTTGAAAATACAAGCTGTTGCAGCCACTAGCTTAAAGTAAGATGTTGTATGAAAAAATAATGGGACAATCAAAATTAAAGGATTTGTAGGATACGGTCTTAAGAGTAGTAACACAATTACGCGGTTGTTTCATAAAAAGTGTAGTGTATTGTAGTGGTTGTTTCACAAATGTAGATTATTTGTGCCCGATACAACACCTAATTTATTATTTCGTCTGTGATTTTAATCCTATAAATAAACAGCAATCCAGACTGAAAAAGTAACTCCAAAAAATAAAACAAGTCTCAAGGCCAAGGTTCAAATAGAATCCACTGACACGATTACCTAATTTTATCCAATAAAAAACTTTTTATGTCACTTATCTACAAACATTGCCGGGAAGTAATTTGCCTGTCAGTAGAGTACCCACAGCGCGTTATACAATGAAGTGTGCGGTAGAATGGAGTCGGATGGACGCGACACACGGCGCGCATTGGAGCGCGAACATTGCGTAACTGACCGTAAAAAGATTCGCGCTCGGAGTGAGCGCACACGCACGATAGTGTGCAGATATGTCGCGTGATACGTTTAGTTGAGCTTCAGTGAAACTTGGGATACGAACGTAATGGAGCTGACCTAATATTATTATTCTTATAAATATTTTAAAGGTTTGCTCTTGGAAGTTTCAAGGTTAACTAAATAGGTACTCGTGGATTAATTAACTCACAGGCCTAGCTAGGTCTATTATGCGTTTTTGACAAAAACATTTTCTCTAGCTGCCGTTTCTGCTCGGCACCCCCGAGCCCGGCCCCAGCCTGTCTTATATAATACTTGTTTGCCAGACAATCCAGTCTGCTTAGAACTCTTCGCCCAATATGAAATCGACATGTTTATAACACATAAGCTTCATGACAGCCAACAACTAATGCATCACAGTAGGTATGAAGTGCTATCGCAGCCAATTTAATAGAACATGCTCATAAAGAGACTTTATGTGGTGGACGATGCCACCGAGGTCGCGTTCTGTATACTGTGTGTACTGGTCACTTTAACACACTATTCATTTATTTTCTAACGACGTCATTCGGTGGTATAAGCTTTTACTTGATATGTTGCCACCTAAATAAGAATTAGATTGAAGTGTTTTCTTTAATGTTGCCACATTCGTATGTGCTAGGTATTTGTCCATTTTTGTGACGTTTCCTAAGTTAT
The DNA here is from genome assembly GCA_949316385.1 of Globia sparganii. Classification (NCBI taxonomy): domain Eukaryota; kingdom Metazoa; phylum Arthropoda; class Insecta; order Lepidoptera; family Noctuidae; genus Globia; species Globia sparganii. The sequence continues at coordinate 24,846,766 of OX438660.1, read as the reverse complement.
TATTTCACATATTGACACAAATACCCGACCTAGCTTACTTCTGCAGACAATTCAAAACATTAAGTTATTTCCAATTTTTAATAATATGCTACTGTTTTTCCCTTAAAAATAAAATAAAAATCAAATATTGTTAACGTGCGGAAACCGAACTCAAACTACCTTATAGTATAGCACAGTAGCCTCTGGCTAGATCTAAACAAAACTTTTTCACTTTGCCATCGCATTATTTGTGCCAAATCATCCTTGTTATATTAATAAAAAAATAAAAATAAACATTTGTAGTACAAAACATTGTCCTCGCCCCAGTTCTCCATTCCACACGAGATTCCGTTAATGATTGTAACTAGGGTTGTATGCAAATTCTCTACTTTTATGTAAATACATATAATGTGTACGCAACTCGCTCGCTCAGCTCGTGGCTAAGTAATGACAGCCGCACGGGTCGATCGATCAGGTTAAGCTACGCTTGCCGGGGTCGGTCCTTGGATGGGTGACCATCTTTACACAGCGAGACCACTTTGTGCCTCGGAAAGCACGTTAAGTCGTTGTTCCCGGCTGTCATTCTTGGATCTTTGACAGTCGTCACCAGTCGTCAGAAGCCCGAAAGTCTGACAACCAGTCTTACCAAGGGGTATTGTGTTATCCAGTAACTGGGTTGTGGAGGTCAGACATTCGCACCATGTAAAATACTGGTATTCAGCTGCACTCGGTTCTACTTGAAGCCGACCCCAAAATAGTTGGGAAAAGGCTAAGCAAACTGACTGATGTATGCAGTTCAAACTCAAATATAGTTGTCAAACAATAATTTGTTTACATTTGCCTCGCGCCAGAACACAGTAACTGACTACATTATAAACTCCCCTGTCGTGTATTCATCACGTTTATGTATTAGAGACCCATCGCATAAAACATTGTCTTGTTAAATATGCAGTGATGAAATCAGAACTATAATATATAATCGCGTTTTGTATTTATTGGTACAGAGAGATTTGTCGTTGAACGACCTCTTCCTAAAAGTCAGGAAAGCCCACAGGCATGACGCTAGTAAGTGGCTTGGTGTCCGTAAAGCTAGCTCTGTCAGAATGGTATCATCGTTGCTCAAACCCGGCTATAGGATTATTTAGAATAGAGGATAGCACGTCGCTCGGTTATTCTATTATCGATGTCTAATAAAGTTTATGTGAATCAAGCGTGCGGGCGGCGTAAAACGTCATTCATATTAAAATTGTTACGTAAACTAAACATAAATTTGTTACGACGAGATACACGTCACGGCAAAAGTGTTGGTTCCTTTTAGTGAACGTTCTATAACATTCGTATAATAGAGCTGTTCCCATTCTGTTTACATCACTTAGTCATTTAACTTTTCACCGAAATGAAATGTCCGGTTAGCGATGACCGGTGTGTTTTATCGCCGCCGGCCACCGTCCGGGCCAGCCGGACAGCCGGACAGCCGGACAGCCGGACAACCGGACAAGTGGCTGCGTCCCAGCAGATAAAACGTTCAAACCACATACCGGCTTCCCTGTCACAACAAATATAAGACCTTTGAAGCCAAACGTATGTTACGACCTATTTTGCTAATTAATTACGAAAGGCGAATGCCCATTTGAGGCCCAAGGTGGACATTACAATAGAGAAAAAATACATTCTGCATTAATTTTGCCATAAAAAAATATGTATATACTTTCTTCTAAATGAGCGCCACTACAATTTACAACAATTCGCTAAAAAAAAGTAACTCCATTGAATAAACAAGAAGTTTTTTGATTTTGACGCTGGCAAAATATTGCCAGCATTAAAATTATCATTAATCAATCGATTTGAATCGATTCATAAACAAATACAATAACCTCAACGGCATACCCACATTAAATAAGGGACTTTACCGATATTGTAATCAAAAACTAACTAAAAGAAAATAAATACTAATGTGTGCTCGTAAAAAAAGACTAAGAAAAATAAATCAATTATCGGTTATTTAAAAGTAATCAAGATATCGATTATTTTAATGTTATTATTTTTTTGCTATAGTGACAATACTGAATTGAATCTGACACTGACACTGACTGACACTTCGCTTGTTGCAGCTGATACGCTCAATGTGAATTTGTTTTGATTTTTCTTCGATATCTTTTAATGCGACCTGGCTTTGTTATACGGACTTGATTCGGATTTTTACCAACGACTTTGGCTTTGTTTTATGGATTTTGTTCTCACCTTCAACGACAGCTTTGGCTCTGGAATCAAAGATCACGGCTGCATTCGATTTTGGATACCGATCAATAACATTTTATACAATGACTGAAGAACATTGTGTGAATTGTGGTTTTAACCTGACCGAGATTCAAAATCATACCTTGGAACCCGAAGAAATAAGTGTGATACAGCAGTGGGTTGCACCACAACAGTATACAAACCTTAAAATGATTTTGTTATTGCCTACATCATCATCCAGTTATTAACCGATAATAATATTGTTTTAGGTGTCAAGAGACACTCATAATTGCCACAACTGCTGGTTGGTAGTAACTTATATTAAATTAAATTAAATAATAACCTAAATTAACCTCAAAATGTTTTTGTTTTTTTAATAATATTTCTAAAATAGTGGCGTCAATTTGAATATATTTTTTATATATCCAATACTATTAAGATTTTAAAACACTCCATTTTTATAGTAATATTTAATGTCCATCTTGGGCCTAGGACACTATAGAGACTAGGCATTCCCCTTTGTGAATTTTTACGTGAGTCTTCATGGGCGGTGGTACTGAAATGAACGTCAGATGCCACCTCGTACTCAGCCACGCAGACACCTTACTGTTTGGCTAATATATTTTTACCCATGACAATGGTCTATTCTAATTCCTCTCTGTGTCGATACAAGAGAAGACACAAGGCGAAAGAAAGAAGGAAATAAAGAAAGAAAAAAACCTTGTTTCTGGCAAATAAATTACTTTAACTTTTTTTTCGTTAGCCTATTTTGTGTCCAACTGCTGGTCAAAGGCCTCCCCTTGTTCCTTCTGAAACCTTCCCATCCCTGTCTTGAGCGATGTCTAGCTGTGTTTTATCTTTGACTACGACGGTTTAAAAATATCCATACTATAAATTCGGCACTAAACATTTTACCCACTGATTATTGTTATGAATTATTATTGCTCGTGTAACGACTCTGAACCCACGCGTATGTTAGTTGATTAAGTTTATTAATCCAGTGTTTTGCTATTTAAACGGATGGTTTAAGTCACGTTTTTGTATGATTTTCTTTACTTCTAATAATAATTAAACATTTATTTATTTATTTAATACTTCAAGCACATAAATGTACAGACTAAAGAATTAATGAAAAAAATTACAACACACACACACCCTCACCCTTGTTTGTACAGACACCCTTACGAGGACTTTGTTATTTCTTGACGGAACCGAGGACCTTCCAAAAAACTGGTTTAAACACCTCGTTGGCCTTTTAGAATAAGATAGAAGGAGACAGGTGGGTAAATCTATAGTGATGAGCTTATTGGGATCATGCTATCTCAACATTTTTCTGTATGAATTTCGGTTATCACACTGAGGACCTAAAATACACAGCTGAATGTAACCAGCGATGCACATGCGAGGACTTTGTGTAAGCCAACCGAGGACCCCTTACGTAAGCCCTGCGACGCCCTTCCGAGGACGTATTTTTACACAATATTTCATATAGCTTGTACAAAGTGCGGACGTTGTGTTAGACTTTATATCACTAAACCGAGGACAGTTTTTCGTGTAGAACTTGTACAAACCGAGGACATGGGAAATCTACCTACTAAACCATTTTACGATTACATCAATGTAAGTAGAATGTTCCGATTTTATTTCTTACACACTTTTTCTAAAATGAAGTACTAAGCGAGGACGAGTCGATGTCTTTACGTTTTTAACCGCTTCTCAAAGGATTATTTATAAAAGAGAGCCGAAAGTAACGACTATATTTTGTTAAAGTATTAGTTATAATGTGGAGAAGACAATACAACAATAAAGAAAAAACTAACAATACTAATGCCTAGGAGTATTTAGGAACTATCAAATAAATTTAAGCGAAGTTTATTGAACTAGCAAGCTGGCAATGTATTGTGTTCAACTGCAGATGTTTTTAACCTGTCAATGCTGGCTTGTTATGATACAACATGCAGAAAATTAAAAAAATGAAAAATAATGTCCAGTGACTAAACTATTGGATAAATTTGATTCCATTTTTATAAACAGACTGAGAACGTCATTAGCTATACAAAGTTTAATTCATTGTTGTTTTGTCATCTCCACATTGTATAACATAATTCAACGAAACAAAAAAAAAGGACAGGTAATTTTTTTTATAATACTATTAATTTTCTAATACTGTTAACACAGGCCTTTAGTTTTTCTATTACTGGTATTCTACTGTTTTCCGTTTTTGTGTTAAAAATAACCCCATAGAATAATACCTTAAGACACCAAATTAAATAACTCAAAATAAAATAAAACTAGAATTCAGATTTAAAAAAATACTACGAAAATTTTACAATCTTTGTAAATATGTGAGCACCATGTATCTATCACATAATTTGATTTAACTATATTTTTAATTCTTTTTACCATTTGTGGTAGATAATTTTTATTTTAGGTGTATCGTCTTCACATATATATTATAATTATATAATGAATGTATATAAAAACTTGTAAAACATTTTAAAAGAGTAACGGTGGAATTTCTTGCCCATTCTTCTCCACACGAAAACTACCTTTTGGAAGGAGCGACTAGAATCAATTCTATTTTTTTGAAGTGAAACTTCTTTACGCACGCTTGACTTGGGGAGTAAGCTGGCGAACGCGTGACGTAAGCGTTACGAAAAGTGTGATCGGGCAAGGCGAACGGAAGTTAAGTGGGGGATATAAGCAAGAGACAGCAGTGCGCGCGCACATTTTCTTTCTCTCTTCCTCTCATAGCCAAATACGTTCCGTATATCTAAGCAATAGAAGATCTATGCAAAAATATTAATTTACCAATGAAACCATGAAATAAATTTAAATACACACATTGTCTAGGGATCAACATATATTTTTGCAATAACTTTTCTCCTGATTGATATTAATTAAAATTTTCTTTAAGGATTCATCAAATAAAGTGTTTTCGTTTGTCACAGTAACGATAAACCAAGTCACCTTTGCATTAATAAAGAAATTTGCCATTTTCCTAATAAAGGGATTTTTGACATTTGAACCACTAACACAAAAGTTCGAAAAAAAGACTGAAATAACAGTTTTCTCTAAAATTTTATTGGGTAACTTAAACAATTAATAATCCGTGTTTCTACCGCGAACACTAACAACACAAGAACATCGGTTTGGCATACTCAAAATGAGTTCATCCAAATCACGCTGTGGAATGGCCGCCCATGTTCGTTGCAACAACAAAAAAAGGTCTTCTTGCGACTGGATACCCTCCATATTCGGCAGAGCTCTTCTCTGTAGCATATCCCATGCATGCTCAATCGGGTTCAAGTCTGGCGACTGAGCAGGCCAGGGCAGGACATTGATGTTAGCTGCGGCGAGAGTCTGTCTTACAACTCTTGCGGTGTGCGGTCGTGCATTATCATGCATTAACTGAAATAAGGGACCGATTTGCACTTGTAGAGGAACGATGACGTCTGATACAATCGTCTCAGCATAAATTTGAGCGTTGAGGTTGCCTCTGATCCAAATCAACTCAGTTCTTCCGCCGATCCAAATACCCGCCCATACCATGATGGTTCCACCACTATAAGGATGGACTTCCTGGCAGGATTTTAATCGCTGTTGGCGTCCAGGGGTTCTCCAGTGTCGTATACGTCTTGTATCCGGTCTCATACCAAAACGAGACTCATCAGAAAAGCACACGAAACGCCATTGTTCTTCTGCCCAATTTATGTGTTCAAGAGCCCATTGATATCGAATCCTACGATTGTGCATTGCTATAGGTGGTACCCGTAGCGGTCTTCGGGAATGAAGGTTCACTTCATGCAAGCGGTTTCTGACTGTTTGGTCGCTAATTAAGTTCCCTGAAGAGTGATGAAGCCTCACGGCTAACATCATGGCGGTTATTGTTGGAGCTCTTCGAGTTAAGATTTGAATGTATCGGTCTTGTCTCCGTGTGGTGCAGCGATACCGTCCTCCATGGCGCTCAGCCAGGGTACCAGTGCTTCGGTAACGTGTCCAAAGTCGACTGATAACACTCTGACTTGTATTCAGAGCTAAAGCCACAGTACGTTGCCGGGAACCAGCTTCTATCATTCCCACGGCTCTTAGCATTTCTTCCCTGCTTAAATGACGTCGCCGCTCCATAATAACGTTGGTTTTAATCAGTAGTAGGGAAACAGTAGCACTAATAATGTCTTCAATGCGTTGTATGTTTTTATAGGGAAAATATTGACAGCTGATTTTCATCTTTTACTCGAATTTGATTCACAGTTCCTGATTCAAATTATGAAATGCACCAAAAAGGATCCATATAAATTTATAAAATCATAAATTTATTACAAAGCCACATCTCAGTCTCAAGAAATCCGCATAAAAATGCTTGATCCCTAGACACTTTTGATGTGTGTATTTGTAGAAAATTAATATATGTATATGTGTATACATGTATATATTGTACACACATATATATATATATACATACAGATGGAGCGAAAGAAGTTTCACTTCAGTCGTGTGGTCATAAGCACACTCGTTTTTTTTATTTTAATTTTTGACTTTCAAAAGTCCCTTTTAAGTGCCTTTTTGAAATAAATGATTTGACTTTGACTTTGAGTTTGAAAATGAGTAGAAAAATCAGAATTCAGAAACTGCAGTTACATAATATTCAATACAATATCAAGTCATTATTTAGTTTCTTTCAGATAAGAGAGATAAAGAGAAAACTGAAGTCTAAATTCTAGATCTCAAAGATGCTGGTATTGATTATGCCAAAAAATGTTTGCTATTTTTTTTTATAAATCGTGAAGTAACTAATAGTGTTGATTATACGTGGGGCATACTGAAAGTTTCTGGATATGGCCACTTACAATAAAAGAATGAAAAAAACATGGGATTCGAAAATGGAACTCTTTGGAAACATGTTACTTTTTAATTTGCGACTGTCATTTGGTTTTTCATTGTGACGTCCTTTCGAAAATGTGTGTCGCTATCAAAATGAATTTAACTCGTGAACATTTTCGTTCAATGATTTTTTATGATTTTCGTTGTGGCTTTAGTCAACAAGAGAGTTGCCAGAGACTTCAATTGGCATTTGATGATGAAGCACCATGTCGCAGCTCTATGTATTCGGGGTTTGGAGAATTTAGACGTAGACGTGATCATCTTCATGATGAGGTACGCGAAGGTCAGCCGGCGACTGTGCTTACAGACTCTTAATATTGACACCGTAGGACAACATATTGAAACTGACAAAAAAATTATTTGCCAGTAAATTGGTGCTTTGTTAGGCATTGGAATGAGTCAAGTGCAAAACATTTTACATTTGCATCTTAACGTATGACTTAACGGAGGACCAGAAACCACTGCGTGTCCAGTGGTGCCGTAAAATGATAAAAAAGTTTAACGGAGGACAGTCATTAGCTGTCTATAATATCGTAACAGGTGATGAAACCTGGGTGTACTGCTTTGAACCCGAAAGAAAAAGCCAGTCGGCAGAGTGGGTCTTTCCTTTTGAAGATTTGCTGACGAAAGTTAAGAAAAGTCGAAGCATTGGTAAAAAAAATGGTTGCTTCTTTTTCCGGCAAATCAGGACATTACACTACAGTATCGCATGAAGAACAAAGGACAGTGACTGCAGATTGATACGTCAACAGTTGCTTGCCCAGAGTCTCAGAAAAAGTTCGCGAAAAGCGTCCTCGAAGTAATGTCCTCCTTCACCACGATGTTGGCTTCAAATCTTGCAGCCGAAATTTCACCTAGGAAAGCATTTGCTTTAATTCTTTATGAAGAACACACGTATTTAGCTCCTATGACAATACAATATTTTATGGTACAAATCATAATTTTGTATAATCTAACCAGGCCTAGGTACTTAGCACATACTGCAGAAAAAGCCTGATTATGGGAATAATCAGGCTTTTAAATTATGAAGGAGAAAATCGAAGGTGCACGGGGACGGGATTTTCTCCTTCATAATTTTATTTAAATGATAACACATAATGCGTCTTCTACACACAAGGAAAACTGTCGAAACGAGGACTAGAATACACACTGTTCGGAAAATCTAGCAAACCGAGGTCTTAAATACACATTGTGTGGAAAAGCTACCTAACCGAGGTCTTTTGTGTTAAAGTTAACACATAGGTCCTCGGATAATACAACAAACGTGAAATGAGTGTAAAGAGCCTGTGTATGAGGCGAAGTGGCACCATCTGGTGGATACACAAAGTCTGTGTAAGATTATGAATAATCTTGATCAAACCGAGGTTCAGACAACTTTTTCGTATTAAGTATACAGAAAGACTCAAAATCGCTTGCAGAATACAAATCTTTGGTCAAGTCAAACCGAGGACCCTCGAAAAGGTCCTCGCTTTGAAAAGGTCCTCGGTCGTGCCTTGTGTATTCATACGCACGGCCTCGGATGGTACTTAAAACAAACACACACACACATGACACACACACATGACACACACACATGACATGACATGATGATAAGAATGGATGATGAATGGATGAATTTGAATAAAACATTAAACATTTCATCTTACTCAATAATACAAGGCCATACCAAGGTTAGTTTTCACCACAACACAATGATTTAGTGCCGTAAGGGTAGCATTATAAAGCTTTAAAATAATATTAATCAACAAATACTAAAAAAATATACCGCATTATGAATTCTATACTTCATTCCAAAACACAAATAGCGGACGCTGGACTAAAATGATACCGGGCTGGCCATATTTGTCGCATGTCGATGGATCAGGTCCACTCAGTGGATCTCCAATGGAGGGAAACGACTGCGCTGCAAGCCCAGAAAGAGATGGCGGGATGAGCTGGACTCCTTCTTAAAGGATTGACCCACAATCGCGGTAGACGGGGAAAAGTGGAAAGAGGGAAGGGATGCCTTTGCCCTGCAGTGGGACAACACAGGCTTATAATAATAATAAAATAATGCAAAAAAAATATATATGACGGAGTGGAAACAAGAATGCTACCCACGGCACGGGCACGCCTTTCTACTCTTGCACCATTAGAAAAACAAGAAATAATACCACGAACAACGAGCGTTGATGCTCCTTAATTATTTCACGAACTTTCGAATCACGAATATCCGCGATGTAAAAGGCTGGGGGTTGCGAGGTTGTCCGCCCACGCGCACGTTCTCTGGCACAATACCTGACACAATGCCCACTCACTCGCGCTTGTCAAAACAATGAAACTTTCTTATTAAAAATGACATTACTTTGACAGTGACAGCCGACAGACAAGAGGAATGACGTAGACAGCTGTCTACGAGGAATGAGCTCACTACCGCCATTTTGGAACAAATGTTAGAAGTTTCTTAATATTATACTAAAGATATTTTCTACATCATAGTTTCTTTCAATACTTTTAGCACAATCAAATAATTTTCAAATAAAAAAAAACGAATTCTCTCATTTATCTATTCTATCCATACATACCCCCCTTACTAATAAACGTTGTATATCGTCTGAATAATTACACACAACGCTTTGTCTTCTTCTTTCGATAGTCAAATTACTGACGACTGAAAGAGAGAAATCGGTGTGTAACTATCCATCTGATATAATACACACGTTTATTAGTAAGGGGGTAACATTATAAAGCTGAAGAGTTTGTTTGTTTGGTTAAACGCGCTAATCTCAGCAAGTACTGGTTGGAATTGAAAAAATATTTTTGTGTTGGATAGTCCATTTAACGAGGAAGGTTATATGGTTATTTAACATCACACTACGAGCAGTAAGAGCGAAGCATCAATGAAAAATGTTGCAAAAACGAATGTTGAATGAATATTTTAGAAGATATCATAGTTTTAATATAATACTAACTAGCGACCCGCCCCGGCTTCGCACGGGTGCAATACTGATACTAAGTACAGGCATTTCAAGAATGCCAGCACGCGCCGCCGCGGCCGGTACCGCAGCAACCGCTATGTCCCTGCATTTTAAATCTGTAATATCTTCGAAAATATTCATTTAAATTACATGCTGTAAAGGGCCATATTTATCTATATTAAATGCACATTAATCTTTATCCTATTAAGTACCTTAAATACATTTATTTAGGGTACTTAATTGGATAAAGATTAATGCTGTATTGCTTAAAATCGCTTCGTAAATAAGCCATTATTTCTCGTAAAAAGTAAAGGATAAAAAATGATTATTGTGGGTTATTCCTAAGAGATAGACATATACCATCGCGAACTTTTTTGTAGACCTTTTTAAGGTGTACAATACTGTAGTACATTATTTTGACCTATCTCGTAGGGTTCAGCCAGCGTTTGAAAAGTAAGCGCAAAAAAATGTGTTTATTTACGACATCACATGCATGCATGTATTATATATATAAACCTTCCTCTTGAATCACTCTATCTAATAAAAAAACCGCATCAAAATCCGTTGCGTAGTTTTAAAGATCTAAGCGTTCAAAGGGACAGAGAAATCGACTTTGTTTTATACTATGTAGTGATACCTATTAATAGTTGAAGAGTTTGTATGTTTGCTCTAATGTCTGCAATAAAATTATCAGTCGGATTTATAAAAATATTTTTACATTTGATAGCCAAATTCATGAGAAAGGCTTTATTGGACTTAACATCACGATAGGGTTCTTAGGAGGAGAGCAAAAAGAACGAAAGTCAGATAGAACGGTAAGCGAAAACGAAGTTTAAGCGCTGGAGGGCGATGCGATGCGACGAGGGTCGGGGAGCAAAAAAGATGAAGTCAATGAATGATGAAGATAAATATTAAAGTCGCTTTTCATGGCTGTCGGGGTTGCGGTGGTGCGTTGTTCTTCTAAGTTCCGCGACGGATTTTGATGCAGTCTTCGCTATCATTTTGAGAATGTATTCCGGAAACTTAAGGTGTATAAAACAATAATATTAAACTGTCATTATAACAAAGAAATCGGTATGTACTCTCAAGTCGTAACACTCGTGCGTAGGTACTTCATAAGATGACTGTAATATTTGCTGAAGATCTTACTCATCTTCCCACATCGGCTCCGCTAAGCACCGATACAAAGCCGTCAGGTCTCAGCGGAGAGTGAATATTATAACAGAGGTGCCACCCTTATGTGTCCTCGATAAACCTATTTAAACATTTACATACAAAAGAGGCTCGCTAATGGGCTGAGGCAGGGATGACATGCTTTTAGTTGAGTGGATTATTTATTTTGAAGTTATAAACAGGTTCAAAATTATAAATATCAAATATAAACTTTATATTATTATCATACTTATAATGGATACCTGCCTCACTAGGTACTTGTGTACCAATTTTGAGAAGCCAGAGATTTTCACTCGAAACAATTAATACGATATTTGATTTTGAACCTTAAATTACCTTTGAGTCTTCTTCTTCGTGTCGCGGGCACGATTGTATTTCAGATCTTGTTGGCCCAAAGCATCGCCACTTTCAGGGCGTCGTCGTGGCAACGCAGAGGTCTTTTTTAACAGCATGTTTTGGGGCAAAACAGGCCGGATATGAGGTGGAGTATAATTTGCGACATAGCTCCATATCAACTACTAAAGTTCCGTCGAGTTAGCTCCACTTCACCAGGTTGGAGTTTCATTCCGTTTATGTCCTGAAAAGGATCAGGGACTTCCAAGTGGACCACGAAAGGTTACACCCTACCTTAAAGTAAAATGTAGTTATTTTCTGTAATCACCTAAAAGTACTGTAGGTACGTCTGCCTAAAATAAAATGTAATAACTGAGCAACTTGATAAATATCTTCCTAAACGAATTATGGCAAGTAAAACATTAACTGACAGCCTTGCCTACCCCAGGGGACTGAAGAAGGGACCGTAATTTATTCGCGGCTCGCAAGACAGACGTAGGCATGTAGTTACCGTAATAAAAGATGTAAACCGAATTATATTACTTACTGTCTTTACGTTGGCAGAATTAAATTTGATGAACGTAGCGCTGGAAAATGTAAGGTCATGTACTTCTCCTCTACACAGTTAATTTAGGTAGTCAGAATCAAGACTTTTTAACAGACTTTTTGACAAAGGCACTGCCCAAAAAAATTTTGTTTGAGACTACAGTAGAGAGCAGTGGTCGGCCAGTGGTGTTGACCCCGCATTACCAGTTGTAGGTCGTGGGTTTGAGCCCAGCCAGGCGCTTTACTTTGTGTAAATAACCTAATCACAATTGCTCTCGAAACGGTGAGAAAGCCGGTATGTACTAGATTCAAAAATTCGAAGACAACATGTTACATGGTTTACTAATGATAAACATAAAATATTTTAACATAATTAACATTGGCATAATGAAATTCAGCATATTGATCAATGCGCATAATGTTAATAGGCATAAACGATTTGCCATAACGTTTATCGCCATAAATGCTGTTGGCATAATAATAATGAAGCAAAATTGTATATATAAGGCATATTATTATTTATTTATTTTAACATGGAGGAAAAAAAAAACGCATAATGATATTTACACATAATGTTCTTTGGAGTATACTTCTAAAACCCTAATTAATAACTCCTAATGGTTGTAGACACTATTCTGCATAATTTATTATTGCTCCAATGTAATGCGCAGGCGCTTTTGATTATTTTATTATGTTCCATTTTTGCGTTTAAACAAAATATAATTTTCTAAACCAGTCACAAAGTGATCATGATGGTATTGTAAGTTAATATGGTAAGGATCAGTGGGTCTTCTTAGGGGCGGACTAAAAACATGTTGGTTTACAAGCAATAATAATAAGATGTAGTCGATGGAGCCCCGCTTCGCGGGGCCCCTATTTCTGTGTACAGGCTTTAAAGGTACCTAACACGAAGGTTCGCTCGCTTTGCTCGCTCACTTGAGACCCCGTCATCCCCTTCAAGTCTAACCTGTCCGAGCCGGGGTGCCCCAAGTCCCAAGCTCGTTTCGCTCGTTCTTGCCTAATAATAAGTCAATATGTAAAACGTTTTATTCCATTAATAAATTTGCTCAACTGTATTTACCTAGTACCTAACAATCAGCACTAAATTAAAGGCTACATACACCCAATTATCTTAATTATTACATTACTTTTTATATTTATGGCTCATGATTATTAGACGAATAAACATTATGCCTTAAAAATTTATGCAACTCCAAATCATGTAAAACAGATTAGACCAAATGATAATTATGCTAACCTTTGGATTATGCCAAAATATTAATATGCCATAGTATTATAATGCTATTAAAAGTTCTGCGAAAACGTTATGCCAAACAATATTATGCCTTAAATTGTTATAGCAAGAGGGGGATTCCCCATGTGACATCCACCAACCACCACTGGCCCCGCGATCGCGGCCCTATCCCTCTCAACGAACAACGTTATAGGCTGATTACGATGAAACTTTATAGTGTATACCTAGCTGTACCTGCGCTACGCCGTACCACAGTCTGAGCTACGGCGTAGCACTACATAAACTACGCCGTAGCACACTATGCTACTGGCGTGTGGGTGGTAGAATCACTATGGTCATCGGTAATAGATGAACCACTTCTTACTGTGTAAAAGTGTACTGGACAAAGTCCTCCCAGCTGTTTTTTTTTAATCTTAATTATTGAGCTAAATATTTATTTAAAATGGAAAAGAAGTAAAATTATATGAATATTAACTGTTTGCATATGAAAAGCTTTTTTATAATGTATCAAATGTTTATGTGTTCATTTAGATGATGTGTAAAAGTAGCAGTGTGAATAAATATTTTCTCTTCTAATATCAAAAGACCGCGAAACAGCATGTTATCATAAATAAATAAAATCAAATGCTTTATTGGCTCGACCTACATCCACCAGCTCGCCCGCTGTCCGCGGCAGAGTTCGTTTAGTGCTGCTGGTTGTGGATCTACTACCGAACGAACGATGTTGGTTTCACGAAATATATTTAATAATAGAGAGAGAGGGAGACGGAGAACGCTTGTTTTACCTTCAAAATAACTTCCCGTTAAACTACTTGGCAGATAGTCCATACTTAATATTTTTTATCCGTAGAATAAAATTGACGTGTCACAGTTCTGGTATGGAAAAACGGTAAAAAAATTCAAAAATTATTCCCAGTTTAAGACGTATTTATTCTATGTAAGTTTTGTGGAATGCGCCCTAATTATAAATGCGAGAGTAACTCTGTATGTCTTCCTTTTCACGCTTTAACAGCTGAACGGGTTTAGATGAAATTTGGAACACCGGTAGAACATGACCAGGTAAAGGACAAAACATACTTTTAATCCCGATATTACATTCCCGTGGTATACCTCCAAAGCTCCACGCGAGTGAAGCCCCGAGTAAAAGATAGCTTCATATAAATTCATTCCCATTTTATCAGTTTTAAACCTGCTGAATACTGACTATGCTAACATTGTGTAACAGGCATTAAAAATGATAAATACGTCTGTAGGTTGTTAAAGCTCTGTTGGTTTTACGATCGAATTTATTATGTCTTGTAAAAGTCACAGCACTCGACATCTGGTGGAGGTACGCGTGTGTTCAAGAAGTTTAAAGTAAAATGCGATTATTAGTAGATAGTTGAATGAACTTACACCACCTCATTGGTCTAGTGGTCGCGATTGCTGAACGTGAAGCCTTGGGTTCGATTCCCAGATAGAGCAAAGTTTTACAGTATTTTATCGTCAGGAAGTAGCAGCCCGACGTCTAGATTTTGGCGCGGTTTTTGGCAATAGACTGGCCGCCTACTACATGGGAGTTAAACATAAGGCGGCAAGTGGCTGTAGTACAGTAGGTACACGTCTGCCCAACCCGTCGGAGAAAACAAGCGTAGTGCCTGTTGTTTGTGTATTGTATCGATACGACTTCTTGTTGTTTTGTTAAAGAAAATAATTTAATTCAGAGAAAAAAGGAAAAAAATACGTTTATTCTGCACAAATAAGACGCACATTATAAAATGTATGTATCTACCTACTAATAAAAAGCAGCCAAAAGCCTCGTATTTGGCAAAAAAAAGAGAATTTAAAATGTTAAAAAAATTACAATATTGTCTAAAAAGCTTAATTTATTTCAAAATTGAAAAATAAAAGCGTCCCCGATTTCGGTCACGGTGGCCAATCTCAACGGACCCGGGTACGCAGGAGATATTATAGTGCACAAGTGTGCGCACAGACACAGGTGCACTCCCTCTTCCCTCACTCTCATAGTCCGATGGGACGGCAATCCGACACGACCGGAGAGAGATCAGGCGCAGGACCAACGGCTTATCGTGCTTCCCTAAGCACGGGGGTATCACACCACCAACTTCCTAACTCGGGGCTTTTACTAAGAAATTTCTAATGGAAAAACTCAATAACACTTTGCCCAAGCCGGGAATCGAACCCAGGACCCCACGCTCAGCAGTCGCAACCACGAAACCAACGGGGCAGTCAGTCATTTCAAAACTATCTCCACATCAACGCTAGAAATCACAAACATATACACACACACATCTATTTCACCTCCGACCAGTCTACCCATCCTACCTGTAAACACACATAATCCACAGTTAGTAAATAATTACCGCGAGTAGATTGCAGCGAACTGTTGTCGGTGGCGGCGGGTGTCCGCAAATACGGGCGCGCACACTCGCTGATTGATGATCTGATCAGTCTGATCACACAGGCGCGATCGATTGCGCGCCTGATCACCGCTGATAACTGTGCTGTGCTCTGTGGCTGAGATGTTGCGATGCCATTTGTTTTGTTTGTTGTTGGTTTATTTTTCTGAGGGGCAATTCCAGTATTTTTTTAAACTTGATATATTAAACTACGAGTCAATCTGTGAATATTACATCTACTTTATCTACAATCATTTAACAAGTCATCGATATTTCGTAAACTTTTATTTATTGCCTGACTTCATAGATTACCAAAGTATGATAAAAATAAGTAGAAATAAACTGCAAGACATTGTGGGATGCAGATGTATTATTTGGAAGGCCTAGTAATATTACAGTACCTATTAAATAAACTAGTACGTTTTTTATTTATTTTTTATTATATTAATCAGAGTAGTATACGTCAAAAGATATTTCCCTGCAATTAAAAGTAAACATTTCCATTGACTAGTAACCCTTCGGAAGAAACCATTAGCATGACCACTTACCGAACCATTCCCTACACGTGTATAAAATTATCAGAATAGTGCGAAAAGCTTTTCTCTCAACTCTATTTTATCTAATAAAAAGAAAATGTAAATAAAAATAAAATGTAACACCCACGAAACATTGCTAAAAACGTCCATAATAATATCTTTTCAGTAATTATTCTTGTTGGTAGGAAGTACAGCGAGCGATCAATTAGTGGAATTTATTGCCGTCTCCGGACGTTTCTTTATTTATCCGTCGTTTATCAACGTCTGCAGACGGCTGTAATTGCTAATGCTACTTCATTCGACCTGCAATGAAAGCGATTGTTTCTGATAGCGAATGTATTACGGTTTCATTTTCAGTAAGACTCTGTTTATCGTTACCGATTGGGGTTTAAGCAATGTCGAGACAGAAGTTTAAAGATAGCATTAATTTGTAACTACATCTAAATACATCTATTATTTTATTGTGAAAATTATATACAACTATTTATGCCCGCTGCTTGGTCATAATCTATCCTTGTGACAAATTTTCAAATCCTTTGTGCTGTTAAAAGATAACAGACAGACAGATCGACTATAGATAGGTATTCAGAGAGATTTCACCTAGCAACAGCGAGTGTCGACGTAGTTACCGCGAGTCCCAGTTGAACAGCCGGTATGCGGGTTTGCCCCTCAAAATGTAAAATAACACACACGTTGTTTTTCTTCCATATCTGAACAAGAATAGAAAATATGTGCCTACCAATATTTTCTACGTACGCATCAAACATGGCGGGATGGCGGTCCAATATTATTTTTATAAATATTTTCGTTCAAACTTCCTGCAAACTGTACATGAAGAATATTTTTTGAGCTCTGGCATGGTAGGGCAGGGAACGTAATAAGAAATGATAGTTTTGCAAAAACTGTTTCAGAATCATTACTGAGGTCAGATGAGAATTAGCTTGAACTACATTGTATGTATGTACAATCACTTACTTACATTCATACTACAGTTAATTTTTTCAATGAAAATGAACTATTCTAAACTTTCTAAAAATAAAGAACTCAAATCTAATGGTCAGAATCATTGCAGTCTCCGTCACGAGCTATTAGATTATCATAAACGGCGGCTATAAATTATTTTACGCTTACAAAGGCGAACAAACGTGAACCGCCTAATCCGTTTTAATGTAAATGTCAAATGGTCTGTGAACTTTATTAGTGGAATTATTTCGTTTCCGCTTTGTTCCAAAAATGTACCTATGGGATTTAACACAGAGCATATTAAGATAAATGAACCGCGGTTGTTATATGTTTTATCTACGATTAGCTTGGCAAAAAATAAAATACTATTCTTATAACGATATGATTATGTTTGTAGAGTTAGCAACAAAAGTCGATCAATACTTCAATTATAAATCTTAATCTTTGAGCAAAATATTTAATTTAAATCTGAACAGTAAAATTAAGAATACTTACTTCTAGCTATGATGTAAATAAGTTAAAAGCGGTTTATCAAAACATTTAGTGTCAATTTTGATGATAATGATAATTATTATGTAAAAGTGATGACAAGACAAAAAAAGGCAGTAAAGCCGAAGGGATTTTATGACGTGTTTATTTGACAGTTTCATATATTATATGCATCTCAACCCTAAGCTATAAAATATTCCCGTTCTATTACAGAAAAAAAACATATTCTTCCTCAATTTATCTTGATACGTACGACAAAGATAAAAGAAAGGGTCTCAAAATACAGCTTTATTACTGATGTATTGACCACAAAAACGTGCGCTCACCCCGATAACCCGCCATGATGCATCGGCGCGGCGACAGTTATTGCTGCCACAGATTATATTTCAAGATGGCGGACATATTTCACTGTGACACCAGCGCCGTTGTCTGATACATTGATACAATGATGTGATAAAAATATATTAAGCCAATGGACATTCAATAATGATGGATGATATAACACTGATTTTTTTAAATAATGTTTACGACACTTTTATTTATTTAAAGTTGACTAATTGTAATTATAATTATGGCATTTTATTTGCTTTGCGTAGGTATAAACACTTACCTAAATAAAATAAAAAATGAATTATTTTCCAAAGTTAAGTACCGAATGTTAATAATTTCGTAAGCCCGATTTAATAACAAAACGGGTGGTGTTAGTTATTGTCCGCATCACCCGTTGTTAGTCAAAAGCCGCACTCATTAAAGTTATTTCGCGTAATGGCCAGCGATTGTGATTTGATCACTAGACCAGTCCACAACATTTGTTTTAAAAGCAAGATTAATATACATCGTAGCACTGGTTTTAGTCTACACGAGTGAAAGAGATGGAAATATTTTTGGGATAGAGTGAAAGGGTTGAAGTTATACAAAGGAATTGTCTCGCATTATTTTATAAGAACGGACAACACAATATAAATTTTTATGTTCCCCTGTCTCCGCAGTTTTAATTTAGAGACGTAATAAGTTAGTGTTAGCTAGAAAATAATGTTGTTCATGCATGTATTACTTGCAGTTTTATTCTTTGAAAATTAAAAGTTTTCATAATAAAATGGGTAACACTTTCCAAGTTTGTGCTAGTAATACAAGTTTTAATATCAAAGTACAAAAACAAATTAAAGACGGATAACGGGATAGATGTATGGACAAATGAAAGGCACTAGTTAACATGACGAGATAATAAGGATTTCAGTAGGCAACCCTAAACAAATGTGTGTGAGATCTCCACGTGGTAGTAATCCCAACAAAATCGTAATCATGATCATTTGAACCGATAGACGTGCACTGCTGCCAGCAAGCACCTCCACTTCGACCGGTGCCGTGCTTCTCTCATCCAGCGGGGTCGTCTTATTTTAGTTATTTATTTATTTTTTTACTAGTGTAGTGTCGATCCCGTGGGAATATCGGGATAAAAAGTATCCTATGTGTTATTCTGATGTATAAGCTATATTACTGTAAGGTTTCATCCAAATCCGTTTAGTAGTTTTTGCGTGAAAGAGTAACAAACATCCATCCATCCATCCTCACAAACTTTCGCATTTATGATATTAGTAGGAAGTAGGACTAGCTGCACCCCGCGGTTTTACCCGCGTAAGTTTTGATCCCGTGGGAATATCGGGATAAAAAGTATCCTATGTGTTATTCTGATGTATAAGCTATATTACTGTTAGGTTTCATCCAAATCCGTTCAGTAGTTTTTGCGTGAAAGAGTAACAAACATCCATCCATCCATCCTCACAAACTTTCGCATTTATAATATTAGTATATAAAATATAAATAGTAGGATATAAAATATAAATATAAAGTAGGATTGAAGTAGGAAGTAGGATATTATATTAATTAATATTATATTATATTATAGTAGGAGTAGGATTTATTTCTTTGGGAAAACAAACAATTACAGAAAGTTTCTTAATTAATAAAACCTTAGTATCTAATGTTAGTAGTTTATGTGTAACTCACGACGTTATCCACATGTTACCTATTTATTTTTTTGTAAGAACTAAGTAGGCATGCGATATAATTTATTTACATTACAGTTAATAAATAAATTTAATTTGTTAATTTTTTTATTACATTGTTTCGAAATTTGTTAGGTGTTAATGAAAATAGTTCTATGTCCGAAAAAAATGTGTTATACCTAATTATTTGCCATCCGACGTTATAGTCGTTCAACGTTCTAATATGGGTCGACTTAGCTTATACTGAGGTGTTGGCAGCCATGATTACTGTATCCAGCAGGAGATCTGCGATGGAGATGTGATCACTAGGTGTTATCGAGCCGTGTGTACACAATGCCTGTTGTAATGACTTCTTCGTCACTTCTACTCCCACGGGGATAGCACTCGCCTGCTATCCTCGTGGGATTGGGAGTGGGAGTGGTACGCCTATAGTGGCATTGTGACGTATTGGTGTTGATGTTCGAGGATTGTTTGTATCTAATGGTTATTTGTGGTAGAGGATTTATAACTTTTAAAAAGCTTATAGTGTTTGATTTATTTATTTATTTATTTGATTTATACGGCTTGTGAAACCAATTACATATATCAAAGATACATACTAAGTATTAACATAAAACATAAACTAATCAACAACTAAATATTATTATTCTCACAAAAATGTAGGCACATAACCATTAAATTTTTGACCAAACTATTTATAAAAGGACCGCTGCCTACACAATAACGAAGAGCAAACGAGTTCTTTGAAAAACTGGTAAGTCAAATATTAATTTTAATAAAGTTTGCCTTTGCGAAACCATAACGTAAGTTAACTTTTTTTTTGTATTCCACAAAAAAAAAGTGTATGTTTCTGTACCTACATTAACAGCCGAAGACTTTTATCATACTTTCACGTTCAGTTTCAGTTTCGCTATTACCATGTCGTTCTGCTTTAATCTTGCATACATAATGAGCACACAATGCACGCATGCATAATACCTCTTTGATTTAATGCGATCCTCTGAAAAACGCATTCACAAAGTTTATGAAAATCTTTACAAAAAGTTGATGACAATCGTTATTACCGCGCTGCAAACAGAAATATTTAATCGAGCGGTCATAACGGAATATAAGCTCTGTATGTTCTGCGACCATAAAAATAGCAGCTTTTGCGAAAGTACACACCATTCCAGTTAAAACGGCCGATTCGTATCACAGTTAAATTTAAAGCGCTTGAAACTATCGCTAGATTGTTGTATAGTGCTGATTTTAGTGCTTTTTTTATTACAGTTTCAAAGTGTGATACAGCGAAAATGGTGATTTTGTCCATTAAAGTAATTACCTGACCCTAGTTTAAAACGATTATATTTATTTGCTGAATCTCGTAAAATTAAAAATATCAACTTTTGAACCGTTTAAGCTGGGGTGATTTCAGCATATTTTTATGAAACGAGGTGTATTGGTATAAAACTGATAATTCTCACGACTATACGAGTAATCGGATATGTATCGATTATCAGTCAAAACGTTTTAATTACCATGTAAAATCCTTCAGCAACACTCGTTAGACCGTAACTATTAAACAAAACCATTTTCATTGAACAGACTGTATATCGGTCGTGTAAGGAACTAACCGGCGCCGCAAGGTTCACATTGCGCTGCAGTGCGGTGCTAAGCGACGCGCTCCGCAAATATTTGAACAGCCACTCGCGCGGCGGGAGGCGAGAAATGTTGTAAGATTGCCACCGACCGCGGCCGGGAAGGAAAATTAACTCTTTAACTAGAACTGGATTAGTTTCTTGTGCTTAAATGGTTTGAATGTCGGAAAAATACAGATGTCTGTGAATTTACCTGAAAAAGGGTCCAATAACATGCAATTGAATAGAGCTGTCATTTGTGTGTAATTAATTGATTTGGTTCTTTCTTTTCGCTGTAATTGTTACTTTTTGTTTTAATATTCAACAATAATAACATAATTATTTTTTAGGTTTATTCATTCGATTATGTAGTATTTGGCCCTTTACAGCGCGACTTTGTTCAACGTTCTTCATCTATATTACGTCACGACCTCCTCGATGAAACGGTTCATAAGAAGTATTTGGATATGAACCGTTTACAACGTCACACTGAAAGTTACGAGTATGTTGAGGGAGAAAGTTTGGTCGCCGAGATCGTGATACGAAACTTGTTGGTATTTCAAAGATTTAGGTACCTATCAGGGCTTTGTTAGATTAGACGCGGGTTTAGAACTTTTCGTATTGTATTTTTATTTTTGGCTCCAATCTTTAATATTGCTGACACGTCAAATATTTTAGACACTTGTAATAATTATCATAAAAAACAAAAGTGTAGATAATACTAATTTCGCTTTCTACAATTTATCAGAACATAATTTTCGAAGCGACTAGCCTATTCTATCTCTCCATGTACATAATAATCAAAGGAGCTGCCCTGACACCGTCCAACCCGGAATTATGTTAAACCACTGTGACAGTAGTTTGCAGACGTCTTCAAATGTGAGTTATTTGCTAAGTAAACTGCGCTCCGAGATATCTTAGCCGGCTGTGGCCTGATTTGTGTTGCACATGTAGACTTTACAACTGTGGCCACGAGAGCGAGTGGACGCCCGAAGAATACTTAGTTATTCGTTCTGCTTGAAGACAGTTCGTTACTCGCCCAACTTCGGTACGCTAGAGTTGGACTGAGTTAGTGTTCGCACTAGTAGTTAGTATTGAAATTGTGCTCGAGTTCAACGCTCGATTAAGTTGGGTTTGCAAAATTTGGTTGTCGAATATTTAAATTGATGTTTCTCTTACATTTAGCATTGTGTTCTCTGTCTATTGTCTTCATAGAATACCTTAGATCTAGACTTAATGTGTAACTCTAAGCACTATGTAGGTATAATTCTAGTCTAGACCGACAGGTCCATAATTGTAACTAATACAATAATTTTCCTACCAACTACATTGAAATTGAAATTGTTTATTACCGACCTACATACATTATGGTACGCAATACGAATACTTGGATCAGCCTAAACCTAGCCTAACCTAACCTCAGCCTAGCCTGACTAAGTACTAGCTTTTACTTACTTGGTTCAAACGTTCTATAAGCTAATATAGAGTGTAGTTATATATCCATGTTTTAATTATATTGGTCCTTTTTGTTTTATACGTTGTAAAATAAAGTATTTAGTAAATTAATTAGTAAGTTTACCAAGACCCACTATCTCTCAAAGTCAAAGTGAACTAGCACAAAATTCCTGAAGTTTCACAGTTCCAAAACATCTAGTCTATTATTAACAAACAAACACCACTAAATCCCCATACAAAACTCAATTTAAACTTAAACCATGAGCAACTGCGTCAACAATTAATTTAGTGAACGCGCTTATCGGCTCGACTAAGTGACATTTTAATTTGTGTAATTTAGTCGCTCCTGCCGGGCTTCGGTAAACAAAGCTAAGTTCCGCGCCGCCGGTTTTTGTTCGCGCGTGTTTTGCGCGCAAGATAAACGCGTCAAGTTTACCGCATGCCGGCCAAGTTACGAGAGATCGTATCTGTGTTGCCATGGGAATAAATAAAAACTTGGCCGCATGGACACTGCCGAAAATGTGGGAGTTGATATTTTTTTCTTGATTACTTGTTTATTGTTTTCTTTTAGATCTTTTTATAGCGTTCCGCAAAAAATAAAACGATCACTAGTCAGCATAGTATATATTTTTTCCTTCAACTTCAGGATATGTTTGCTATAGATCTCAGTAGAAATTCCCTGAAGTGTGCTCAAGACCTCTACTTACAAATGGAAGCAACCTCTCCGTTTCATTCACAAACTTTATTCCGAACATACATTGCCACCTAACCGCGGGATAAACTCTTATATCCCAAGTTCGCAACATGTTTTCCTACCTGTAAGTATGTGCTGCAAGTTTTAGTTTATGTGCGGCCAACGAGGCGTGTTATTTATTTAGCTACAGTACACGTAATGCGAGGCCTGCTCTGAGGTAGCACCTAATGTCGCGCTCGTAAACAACCGTCAGCCGCTCGCTTTTTGTTTCTACTAGCTAATTTTATCGATGTCAGTAACACGGGGTTAGTTTCTCGAATAGGCTATCAGCGAACAGAGACAAAATTGTTGAATCGTATAGCACGCCAGTACAAAAATTTATCTTTGGAAATTTTAAATCACAGTTATAGAATATTACTGGTCGACGAGTCTCGTATAATAAGCGTCTGCTAATTGTATTCGTATTTTTGTTACTTACGCTTGAGTGTAAACGTATTAGAGTGATAATCGTTTGGCGAGTGTCGCATAACATTCTCGTCCCTCGATAGTGGACAAACTCTTTTCATGTAAATGGCGCTTCAGGATTTCGAAGCTTTATTCTTCCTGGAAAGTTGTCTACCGTTACTTTCGATTAGGGACAAACTACTTCGTCTTCAACTTTATCGTAAAATCGAGTTTAGGTTCTTTAAAAGTTTATTTATATATATCTGCGGTGTCTAACTTATTTCTCTAAGTAAAGCCTCATGTTTTTATGAGCTTTCTGCGGAAGCTAGAATTTAATTTCAGCAAGTGAAGAAGTTATTTTATACGTTGGTATATCCCGTGTATGCTAAGAAGGCAGTGGGTGAGACCGGTTTATGACCGGAAATGTGCCAAGCAGAGGCGGGTGGAAATGAATGAGAAATGAAAGTAGATATACTTATGTACTTGTATGTAGGTAGGTTTATTAAGAGTGACTGAATTGGAGTGACTAAAATAAATAGATAAAACTAAATTTATCTTTATTTTATTGTCAGACTTTACTGAATAGTCTAACAGAGGGGCGACATAGATTCTAAATACAATATTAAAATAAACCACATATGAAGCAGAGGTGTGGCCGTCATTTAAATCACGGATCTAATAGAGCATTCCAAGAGCCACTTCACCCATTTATAAAAGTAAACTGTCTTATTTCCCCTTTCACTAAAGAATATAAGCTGTAGACACACTTCATAAATCAATGTCACGTAATAAACGTCACGATAAATATATATTTGTCGCCCGTCAAACGGTAGGAATCACGAGCAAATGCGTGAAAAACCCATATTGTACAGAAAAAATATAGTCAACCAAAAACATAGGTACCCTAAACATAAAGTATAGAGTGCTATATCTAGTGGAGGTTGTAATAGAAATACGTTAGTGAATATAGAATAAGGTCGGATCAGTGATTGATATCACTTTTCATACCAAATATATAGTAATATCGAGGATTTACGTATAGACAACGAAAACGAAAATATACGGACTAGTAAACATAAATAAAAAGGGGATTGAGATCTTAAGCCAAGCGCGGACTTAGAGTGGATCTATGATGACATGTATGGGCACACTGATAGGCGATATTTGTCTGAGGATAAGAGACACTATCCGTATTTCATAATAACAATAACTATGAACTAGTTAGTCACTAGTGGATTAACCTTACCATATAATGATGAGCACCTGGAAGTGGTGGTGGGCGGGTGTTTTGGGGGACCGTCGTTTGTAATTTTTGACATTGAATAAGTTTAGTCCTTATTGACAACCTAGTTTGATTAAATGACTTTAAATTTTGATTATGTTTCTGTAACTGATATCAGCATATTTTTTTATTAATTACCTAATTATTATTAATAACTATTAATATCTAAAAGTTGTAAATTATTGTTTCCTAATTTTAAAGTATTTTGCTGTGTCCTATGGGTCCGTAATTGTATCTTAGCTTTATGTAATTGTGAGATCTTGTTAAAATTATGGAATGCAAATATGTAACAAACATTCAAGTATATTTCACTTGGTATGCCTCAAAAACAGGGACGCTAAAGCACACGAATATAAATACTGCTATAAAAATTAAATCAATTTTGTAATTCGACACCAATGAGAAACTCCATAGCGAACTATCTTGACTGCACAATCAGGAATCAATCGAGAATTGCATCCGTCGGAGACCGCAGCCGCTGCGACCAGAAGCGACGTCTTGGCGACACATCTAGTGCCTCCAGCCAGAACTAATTTGAACCTTAAGTTGTACAGCTTAGAGATGAAATGGACTGCAGATGTAGTTGGTCTCGGGTAATGTGGACGTAATTGTGTGTCAGAGCCACACATATCCATTACTGATCCACGTAAACTCCATGGCTTAGTTTTTGATATAGACGCGATCGTAAATTGAGGCCAGTGTCGTTAGATGAGACTCTTCACAATGTTATTGGAGGTTCACGAGATATAACAATTGCCATTGGAAATAAAAAAATCCTTGTCTCTTGTCATATTATGTAACAGTATTCTTTATTATATGATTTTTCTTTATTATTTGGAGAATTGTTCTGCTTTATATAAAATATTACTTATAAATGTTAATACTAAAATATTTTTATCAAGAAATATTTTTCTTTTATTATAGTTCTAAAACCTTGTTAACTTTTGATTTGACCTAGATTGGACCTGAGGGAATGATCAGATAGTTAGAAGCGAATCGTCTAAGAACCTCGGAGTCCGAAGATAACGACCACGGCACTGGACTCGATGTCTAAGTCCGTATAGGCAATCTGCGGAAAATGACCAGAGTTACATCCGCAGTGCCCTTGTCAGATTCAGAAACATGGTCTACAAGTACATTATCTGACCAGTATTCCTGTGTCATGATAACAAGTGAATCGGTGCCAAAACACAGTGACGAAGAATTCAATAAGTTGAGCGTTAAAAGCATAAAAGTCCCGCAGAGTATTTTCAAAGGAAAGGTTTAGGGGTTCAAAATGATTCGATAAACCGTACCCGCATAAACAATGTCCATTGTCAAGTTCGTGCCTACACAAGCTAAAAGAGTGTGCCAACACAACTTAAAGTACTTGGGCATGTCATTGCGTTGACAAGGAATCTCAATCACGTGTTGAACCCAACCCTTCAACCCTTCGACGGAAACCTAGTGATAAATTATTCAAGCCTATAGGTCTCAGATCTAAGTACCTAGGTACCTTTTTGACCTTACGAGGGCTGGTCCTCGCCGTAATTTAAATATGCCACGCCATTACTCAATTTTGCCAGAAACTGGGACTTAGAGAGCCAGAGGGCCCCTTATTAAACTTTTTACGAGTCAAGTTGGCTCGAACATTAAATATATTGGTTTTGCTTGGCCGGAAGAACGCCTCCTGTTATGAAACGCTGTCTATTTGGAGAGTAGTAACGTTAGGTCTTAGCTCTTGTGGGACAAATATT
Organism: Globia sparganii; assembly: GCA_949316385.1. Taxonomy (NCBI): domain Eukaryota; kingdom Metazoa; phylum Arthropoda; class Insecta; order Lepidoptera; family Noctuidae; genus Globia; species Globia sparganii. Next base: position 24,819,781 of record OX438660.1, on the reverse strand, counting down.
GAGTCTTTTCATACTGATATGAGAAAAGTAAATCAGGGTTTGTGGTTTAATAACAGCCGCACGGGTCGATTGGTCAGGTTAAGCTACGCTCGCCGCGGTTGGTCCGTGGATGGGTCCATCTTTACTTATCAAAACCCGTCCGCGCCTTGGAAAGCTCGTTGAATCGTTGGTCCCGGTTGTCATTCGTAGATTTTTGGCAGTTATTATTCAGAAAAATCGTATAACCCAATAACTGGGTTGTGGAGGTCAGACGGGAAGTCGCTTCGTGTAAAATATTCGTATTCAGTCAGACTGGAAGCTACCCCAACATAGTTGGGAAAAGGCAGGCAGATGATTCAAATTCAAATCTTTATTGCATTCACATGTGTTAAAAGATCTTAATAAATGTTACAAGATTCACATGGACCCTGTCGGGCACAACCATTTAGACCAATAAGAAAAGCAGCATGCTTTAATTAATAATGATGATGTTGACAAAAGTAAATGTTTATTATATTTGCAGTCAGTGGAACATAGTGCAGGATTATCCACCGAACAAATATTAATCAGAATGATGTTACACACATTCTGTTGTTGTTCTTTAATTAAATAATTCCATATTTGGTGTGTCATCCTTCGAAGCGTATCTATTTCTGGTATGTTGGATTTATAACCAACTCGACACGAGTTAACCTTTACATAAATCTCATGTTAAGCTTCCCCATTAAGAAATTTGCATAATTTTCTGTGATACCTTCATTATCAGAGTATAATATATAATCTAACCACGACATCGTCGCGTCGAGCTGGAATGTTGAAAATAACTTATCCCAATATCGTAACAAGTAATAACCCAAACGAAGAAAGGAAACGTTGCAGCCTACGATTGTTATAAATAAAACAATATTATTGGCTGGGATACTAAAAGTGTACAAAACAAAGTGGGGGCTGGTAACAAAGCCTGGCTTCCATTGGTCTGTCACAAGCAGACAGTGAAGTTGTTACTGCTGTCCCAGGGACGCCAAACGACTTTGTTTTTCACAAACGTTTTTTGTGGAGCAGCTAGTTTTTTATTCCGTTGGGATTGACTTATTTTTAGTTTATACAGAGTGCACGTTTTTGAATGCGAGAGATATCAAACGGGTTGTTTGTGTGAGTGATGCCGAAAGCATGGGGACTGCGGAAAACGAAATTTGTTTACACGATTTCTCAAAAAAAATATTTACGTAACGTCAGATTCCTAATTTATTATTCAGCCGATAAAAGCAAAGTCATGTATGAAAGATATTTTAAATAAAGTTGTATTTATTAAAGAGTATTTCAAGGTAGTCGTTTTCAGCTAATATTGTTGAAGTTGGCACATTTAAATTATTTAGTAACGGGGAGTAGGGTTCATTTAATTGTAAACGTTGTTTAAAGTTAAGAGGCGTTTTAACGTCAAAAAAATTAACAGAGGTTATCATCACTAAATTAACTAACACCTTGTTTCTGGAACGAAACCCAATAGATTTGCTAACAAAGTCCTCCTTAGCTGTTGATATCAGGCAATCGGATCTTTGTTGCACTTGACTTTAATTTTGACGCGTCGTCATTTTCGTTCCAGCAACCGGGTGCAAGCAACGTTCATAAATGAGGTCTGTGAGCTTCAGATTCCAGAGTTAGCAATTTTTTTGAATTATAATTAACAGTTTCCTTAGCTACCTGTCATCTTTCGCCTAACGGTCTTATAGATTCATTTTCCCTTCTACTTTTTCCTTGGACAGCCCTACAGTCACCGCAGGGGTCTCGGCTAATACTTCCGCGAGATGGAATAATCAGTGAGTAACGCTTTGATAGCCTACTGCACACTGTGTCAACCATGACACAGAACCTGACCTGAGGATGTCAGCTACAATAGTTCTATGTACAGTCACAGTACAACACAATTAATTTCCATGAATTTACCTTTGCTTTCGTGCGTTATGTCCCGTTACTATACGGGTCATTAATGTAAGACTCATGTGGGTAAAATTTCTTCTTGTTGCGGATACTTCCATACAGGTGTGATTTGGGGCGATGCCTTTATTACGAAAGTGTTCAATCAGGTATAGGTATTGCAGCCAGTTGTAAAATACAGTAACACAGAGATATGCACAAAAAGTAAGAAGGATTTAAGAGCACAGATCGGTAAATAGTAATAGTTCACAAGCGTAGAAGCCGAAAGTGAAAGTAGAGTCAGAAACAAAAGCCAATCAACACATCAGTTTCCTAAATCTAAGCGGGGTATGCAAGGGGGGGGGGATGGAGGGGGGGCTTAGGGGATCAGACCGGAATAAATCTAAATTATTGAGTGAAATATTTGATTATAATCGGAATAGAAGTAGAATCTAAGTTATTTTATGAAACGTTGAAAAGTATAATTATTTTGTAACAATTTAGACTATGTGTAAAAGTAGCAGTGTTTTCGACTTTTATTGCTGACCATAATAATGTACATATAAACATGTAAATACTATGTATATTGATAAGTATAATTGTGTTATAAGGTGTGATGGAAATGACTGAAAACAATTGGGTCAATAGACTCATCAATATGAACAAAATGTATTATGCTAAAGTCTCGAAAAAAATCATCTGAACCAGACCTTTTATCGTGAAATGCAAACCACAATAATAAAATAAAACAACTCATGTTTAAACTACTTTAACGTACTATAACATTTCTCACAAAAATCCAGCCAGGAATTCAATAAGCGTGTTACTTTAAAATAACTTTGTTGGCAAGTAGAATACCAACAGCCGACAAGCACGCTCATCTCTCATACATTTTCCATGGACAAACGGCTTAACTCGCACATCTCAGCCACTACCTACATACGCTCCCAACAATGAATATCACCAACACTGGTCTAACTTTGCAACGCCTCAGGCGAACTCCACAAAGGTGCAATACCTACCCGCAAGCGTGTGCATAACATCTTAACTTTTTACTATAACCCATTCGAAAATTAACTTTGATGGTCCTATACAAGGTTGCAATTTCTCTGGCGAGGTATTAAAAGTGGAATGTTCTAGAATGTTTCCAAAAGGTTTTGAAAGCGCGGTCTCCTGGCAGGCGTGTTTACTCTGGCTCTCTGCGGCTGATGTAAGAATGACCTCAATAGCCAACGGATTCACTTCTTGTGCTGCACTTTGCATTAAAGTGCATTAACACCTGATTCATGACGTCACAATAATTAATTATTCTATGCATGTGTCATGAATGTTATGATGGACGCGGTGGTGGAGAATTTGAGTGCACTAAAACTGTAAATATTTGTGCACTAACTGCAAACATTAGTGTTTGGATGCATAATGGTTATGTTCACGTTTGGCTAGCTGTTCTGCTTCGATAAGTTTTAATTATTCAGGCTTGTTGTTTAGTCCTTAGTGAGTTTCGTTGTTTAGAATGTTTACGATTAATTTACGTTGATTAGGTCTGGTTTTGATCAGATGCATTCTAAAAAGTTTTAGGTACAAATTGCAACATTTGCATAAATTAAAAATTACACCTCATCATTGTATTCACTAAAAACTTGCATAAATTAAAAGTGCACGCAAGTCAACGTTACCTCAATTTGGAGTTTGAGATATATTGATAATATTTGTTATTAAGGTGCCACTTTTCGATATTTTTTCTATACAAATTTTGGGAGAATATTACTCCACTGTTTGACATTGTGCATCCAAAGTTAAACATGATATCGTTTTGACTTATTATTAATTGTGTCTGTACGGAAACAGAATAGTAAAAAAAAAAGCCATTAAAAAGTTATGAGCCAACAAAGATTCGTTTTTCTTTCTATTTTTTACATAACTTTGGGTGTCAATAAGTATTAAAAGGACTGTAAAATCTTCAAAACCAAGTCCGTACCGACAAAGCTTAATTATCGAAGAGATCAATAAATTTTATTTGTAATTGAATTATGCAGTGGTTTTTTCATAAAACTCGATTTTCCGAAGCACTTTTCAAATCTTTTTACGCGTCTATCAGTTCGGAACGGTGTTTCTGTGCATGAAAACTAGACTTTGTTCGTGTAGACTAGCGTCTAACTGCTCATCACTTATACTAGCGATGTGGGACACGAAGCTAGGCGAGACAGCGTGCTTTTTGACAATGACCACCAGCTAGTTCGAGCTCGCGACTAGTTCACTCTTAACCGTGACACATACCTACGTACCTCATTCCATACTGGAGTATGGAGTGGGATTACAAGTTATTATTATTTTATCTGCTTTACTTTTTAAATGAATGTTTGTCTCATATTTCTTGCCAGTAACCGGACTCGCGGATGTTGCATGTAAGCACCAAATAGGCTCTATGCTCTACAATACACAGTTTTAAAAAAATCACTACAATTCGACCCTGTAGGTACATTCGCGACTTTACGCCTAAAACAGATTTCCCGGTTCATCCCGATTGATAGCAGCACAAACAAACAGATCTGCGCACTGATTGATCAGTCAGCAAATACTATGACAAATATATTGGTGCCTCGCCGGTGACGGGAATTTATTATGTTATAGCGAACGTCAATAAATGCGCTGCCTTTTTTTGTTTTTTGTGTAGATCGTAGAGTATTCTAATGTTCATTTTTTTTGTGGATTTTCTTTATTGGAAAGACATCAAACTCAGCTCAGAAACTAAGTATAGCGGGTAAGTATTACGTGTAGGCACAAGATCACTGGCTCTTTTCCCCCGGCGCGGGTTACGACTCCCCGGGAACATGACTACGTGATAAACTGAGATTAGCATGCGAACAACAAATATATATTCATAGATTTAACAAATCAGGACTTCAACTACTCAGTCTGATCCAGGAATAAGGAGAAAACAAAGTATATTTCATGTAAAACAAGTTGTTAAAGGGGATGAAGGCAAAAAGGATAAGTTTGTTTTGCTAATCAATTTTCCGGGAACTAATAATGAACGTCTTCATTGTTCGATGCTTTGTTGTGCCAATACATCTTTCTAGAAATGTTTTGCCAGCGTGGAACCTATTCCAGTGTTCATTATTTGATTAGAGCTCCGCTATAGCATCAACTAACACCAAATGATTTTTTTGTATCTAAATATTATTTCCTGACAAGTAGGTATCGTCGTGAACTAAATCTATCATCCGCAACCTGTTCAACGGCGCCCAGCTAGAAGAGTTTCGCATTGTATAACCATTTTGGTCTTCTTATCCACTGCGACTCCACAGCACACGGTGCAACCCAAGGCCACGCTACATATCAATGCGTGGCTAGTAAACAGATGAACTCTCCGTGCACTGTCTACGCAGCAGTGGGGTTTCGCTTTTACTCATGTTAGCGTGAGATGTTAGGTGACGGGTAGGTACTTTGATTGGGTAACAAGAACTCCGGTAGTTAATTGGCTGCCTTTTGACGAAGTGTGTTTAATTACTTCCATCGTTGACGGAAGAAACGTTTATGGTTTCTGACTTTCTGTAAAATGAAGACTCAATGAATCAATTTTTTGCTGCGCATTAATATAATTTTCTGATCATGATGTTTGTGTAAAGTTAACAGAGCTACGAGTATGAGCTAGTGCACTTGTGCACCTGTTAATCGAACTTGGCAGTTTGGTTTATCAATTCATATGAGACTAGCTGCGCCCCGCGGTTTCACCCGCGTAAGTTTCGATCCCGTGGGAATATCGGGATAAAAAGTATCCTATGTGTTATTCTGATGTATAAGCTATATTACTGTAAAGTTTCATCAAAATCCGTTCAGTAGTTTTCGCGTGAAAGAGTAACAAACATCCATACATCCATACATACAAACTTTCGCATTTATAATATTAGTAGGATTATATTTAAAACCAGTATGTAGTGACACATTATATCATTGTAATCAGAGAGGCTACCTCTACGACTTAGAGCGCGTTTCCCGCTCGCAAGTCTTCTCCAAGCTTTTGTGTAGGATTGTTCTGCTAAAGGTATCTCTAAATTGTACTGTTTGATTGGACAATATAACCATCAAGTTCTACCAATCCATCTGTACTGTTATCAAAACTTCTTCTTTTTTAACTTTAACTTTCTTTTGTACTTTTTGCAACCAACAGAATAAACTGCCTACCTTGTATTTCAAGGTAATGTTTTAAGGAGGGGTGGAGGTAGCGGTCTCGTAAAGTATTCTAATAATACTGTCACTCGCACCTGCAGCTGGAGCCGTCCTGTAAAGAAACCTGGACACCTTATTTAATTATGGAAGGGTGCTGCCCAACAGTGCGTTTGTCAAACCATTTATGCTTTGGCCCTTTAATAAGTCCTTTTCTAGCGGTAATGATAATCTTCACTGCTAAATGTGTTTGTAGACCCTCCATATACGAGGACGCGTGCTAAGTGCAGTGCATAGGTAGTTCCTCCACCAATACCGAACAGCCTTCTTAGCACCTTCTATATGCGGTGTCTCCCCGCAGACCTTGGCCCACCTTTCATCTTCCGCCTCATGCCTTGTCACCTGTATGTTGGAGCTGTTGAAGACTATAACACTATCTTTGCATTGTATAAACTCAATCTTCTTTGTATTATATAATTGCATAGCACAGGTGTGAGTACTATGTACTATAGAGCTACCATTTACCAGGTAATATGTCTTTTATTGACTTGAATGTGCCCTGGCGTCTGATAGTATGTCATACGCACTTAGCTTGGATCATTTATGTAGCTCCCGTCAAAATGGTTGAGCTGAATAGTGTTGAACCGTGCGTCATGATCGTGAACGGGCGCCGTCGGTTGGGGCTGGCACCTCTTAGCTGCCTCAGCTTATTATAATTATTTTATTATTAGATTAATTCTTTTTTTTTCTATTTGCTGTACTCTGGACACTTTTAACGTGTACGTCTTTTTACCCAACTACGCCGAAGCAAAAAGGAGGGTTATGATTTTGACTGGTATGTATGAATGTTCATCTGTTCCCTCATAACTTCTAAACTACTTGTCATAATTTGACAAATGACGTATCGTAGGAAGCGTCTTGATCATTCGCTGGTTATAGGCTATGTGATGTCACATTAAATTAAATATGGCGCCCTCTAGCGGACATAAAATATGACCAAAAAAATGAAAGGGCTATGAAATGAAAGGGCTCAATTAGCACATTTCAAAAATATATATATTGTCAGACGAGTCCTTGAGTGGAGACCGCGTATCGGCAAGCGTAGTGTAGGACGTCTCCCTAGATGGACGGATTACCTAAAGAAAGTGGTTGGAACGGACTGGATGAGGAAGCCGGAGAACAGGGTATTGTGGCGCAGCCTGGGAGAGGCCTATGTCCAGCAGTGGACTGCGACAGGCTGAGTTGATTGATATATTGTCAGCTGTTGCTCACGGCTTTGCTTGCTTATACCCGATAATTAGGAATCTAATATATAAAATTCTCGTGTTAGTTACCATACTCCTCCGAAACGGCTGGACCGATTTGTATGAAATTTAGTGTGCATATCGGGTAGGTCTGAGAATCGGCCAACATCTTTTTTTCAGACCCCTATTTTTTTTTTTTTCAAAACGACGTTTGCGGGGTCAGCTAGTAATTTCTATAAAATCACGCCTCAGATATGAGCCAAACATATTTATGTATAAGTTTGGTATATTACCTAGGTAAATTTAAAACAATAAAACCTTAACAAAAAAAAAATAAGCGTCTCTGCAAATACTTTATCACGAAATGATGACCCCAAAATAATTTAAATAAAAAATAAGTTCAAAAACTGCTGCTGTACTAACATATGTACTTATAAGCCATGGTAGCCTGCGACCTCGGGAAGGTACTTTCTTTTTTCATCCTTTTCAGTAGTCCGGTTTTAGTTTTTAAATTATTTTTGTTTTCATACTTTACAGAGCGTGATTTTTCAGTAGTCGGGTTTTAGTTTTTGAACTTAATTTTTTTTACATCGTTCTCACATATAAATTTAAAACATTAATCATGCAACTAATATTTTTGTCAGTACATAGTATAAAACAAAGTCGTCGTGTATGTGTATTTAACCTATTTATGTATTTGTGTACCTAGTTTTAACAGGTTTTTTTTTCTCATTGTTCCTCTCAACTGAAGCACCTGCCATCTAATCTCTTCACCACCCTTGGTTGACTGGTAGAGAATGCCTAAGGCATTAAGTCCGCCTTTGTACCTTTTTGTGCGAAAAGTTTAAATAAATAAATAAATAAACTCGCTTCCTCTGTCCCCATGTATGCTTAAATCTTTAAAACTATGCAACGGATTTTGATGCGGTTTTTTTAAATAGATAGAGTGATTCAAGAGAAAGGTTTATATGTATAATACATGTATAATATAGTAGAGAAACACTGATAATTTTAGAGGTTTCTAATGTGATGTTGTAAATAAACCCTTTTTTTGCGCTTACATTGCAAACGCTGGCTGAACCCTATGAGAGACATCAAAATAATGTACTACGGTATTGTACATCTTAAAAAGGTATACAAAAAAGTCCGCGACGGTATATGTCTATCTCTTAGGGATAACCCACAATAACCATTTTTTTTCCTTTACTTTTTACGAGAAATTATGGCTAATTTACGAAGGGATTTTAAGCAATACAGCATTAATCCTTATCCAATTAAGTACCTTAAATACATTGTGCATTTAATATAGGTCAATATGGCCTTTACATCATGTTATTTAAATTAATATCGCCGAAGATATTACAGATTTAAAATGCAGGGACATAGCGGTTGCGGTGGTATCGGCGGCAGGGGCTGGCGCAAGTTAAAAAAAAAACATTAAATTAAAATTATTAATTATTTTATTAAATTTATTAAATTGCATTGCACCCGTGCGAAGCCGGGGCGGGTCGCTAGTAACAATATAATATAAAAGAGTGTGCATATCGAGTTTCTTGCCCGTTCTTCTCCATATGTACCTACTACGCTCTGGAATGGGCAACTAGCTTCATATTCCTGACTGACGTCTCAGTGTCCTTGACAATCCAAAAGTGCCTGTAAATGGTTACTTTGAAATAAATGCTTTGAGTTTATGTCCTTATATCATTGTTTCAGGAAAAACAATAAAACATGTAACTAATTACAAACATTATAACAGAATATCACACACGTAATTTTCCGTGCACGTGCACAAATCTAGTAATAAGTCATAATGTCACTGAAGATTTCATCTCTAGTTGTTATTCACGTCAGGCTCGCACGGCTTAACGTTTGTCATGCTGGTCTAGGGATTCATTTGTTTAGGGGTACAGGGGTCCATTCGTTTCTGGTGAGCTAGTTCAGTGTAAGCAATTCAATCTGATAATTTGCTGTTGGGCTTTATGACAGTATTACACATAACGTGATCTAGTTTCTGGGGATTTATTTTTGTAAACACTCGGTTACCTTTAGAAAGAAGTACGAAGTTTAGTGGGATTGCCTTATAATCTGGTTTTACTGTAATATCAGCGCCAAAAAATAGTCAGATATGCGGCATTATAATCATAAGGTTTAAAATGATTCATTAATTAATTCACTCATTAATTCTAAACTTTAACTTTACCTTCCACCTAAATTTATTTCGTCAATATATATTTAATTTGTCAAAGAAAGTTTGGGAGATCATTTATTATGTACATCACCTTTGATTTTCGGTTTTCAGTGGAAGACCGGAATTGATTCAAGGACCTTATATATAGTTGACCCGACATTTAGGTTATCGAACAATCCAACTACTATTGCTGACAAATGAGACCGAAAATCTCCACTCCATTAGGCTAATTTTGTTCCTTAATTTTGTTTGCGTTTGCGGTTTAATTTGTATTTGGATCTGTCTGATAACTAAAATGAGAATTTGACTTACTTTAATATTTTTTGTTGGTAATAGGCGATCTTTAAATAAGCCCACCCCGTACCGTCACCCCGTACCGTAGATGGAGAATCGACTCAAACTCAAAGCATTTACTTCAATTAAACCATTGACTTGGTGATTGTTTTGGTTAAACATCACGTTTAATGAAATAACTTCTAAGATATTTCAAATGAATAGGTACTATTATTATTTTGAGAAAACACGCCACCTCTTGAAATGTTGATTCCACTTCAGCTATAATGCTCGGAATCTATGCACTCGAGTGCTTACACCATAAACGGGTTATATACTTAGTCCACTCAGCGTTATCTACCGATCCACTATAATTAATAATAACTGAAATTAAGTAACTTCGCCATACTTTGGACGAACAAAGTATGATGAAATTGGCGTCTTAAATATAAACCTACCTGACGCCGCCTAATACCTTTATAAGACTATTTTTTGTTATATTTTATTGTAAAACAAAAGCCAATTCTGCAATTACTCATCAAATTATATATTTGAAGATAAGTATAGATATATTATGATAGGTATATAGTTACGTAAGTAAGTATGCACAAAGGATCTTAAAATATACTTTATAGCTGATAGGATATCTCTAATGAGATTAGTATCACAAAATAGAATAACAATTAAGATAGTTGCAATTACAATAATTCCGTGAAACTAAATCATGTTAATTTCTGTAAGTATAGATCTTTTGAGGCACCGGCATGTCTTGGCTATCGATGCTGTAATATGTATGTTGCAGGCTTACAAGAAGTTATTCAACCAACGCCTGTGTGACGTGATGCGGGTGTACCCTGTGGGATAACGTCAAGGACACCAGCCCCACCTACAGGTGGAAAACGAAGAACAAAAGCAAATTAAGTAAATTCACATTTCGACACCTCCATGCAATAATATCGTAACTCACTTTTTGTGATTTTACAGCAGAGCGATTTTAAAGTTTGAAAAATTATAGCAAACTCAAAACACCCCGTACAATTTTTGAAGCTGGCTCTATTTAATATAGTTTAGGCGGACTATAAATAGGTATGGTTAAGTTGTAAAAGAAAAATTGTTTTCATGGGTTTTCATGACTTACGTGAAAAACAAAACAGTGAAATGACATATAAGTTACGAGGACAAACATTGTATGTCTGAGTTACAATTTAGTTTTTTTGTAGTTTAATTTATTTTTATGGTCAGATAATTGTAACTCCAAGGTGTTAAGTTACATATTTTTAGAAACGAAAAGGAATAGAATTACAATGATAGTACAGAAAAAAATGCATTTTTTTTACATAACAATGCCGTTGTAACTCAATTTTTGGAAAAAAGAGAGCTACGATGTTATTGCATGGAGGTGTCGATTTCATCGTCATATTTTTACGCCTATCTCAATATAGGGTGAGTGCAGCACGTCTTTTTCGTCGAGATATATCTATTCGCCATCATTTCAGAACTAACTTCAGCCATTTTCCTCTTTCACACAATCTATTGATCTAATCTTTAATTGGGCAGGAAAGTGAGGCATCCTGTGAAGGGACTCCACACTGGTACTGCGTTTTGTATAGACCTAGGATATCCCATTTAGTCAGATCATTTCTACAGCGGCTAATTGAATTCCAGATTGGCTACAGCTTTTCGTATCAAAAGGCAGATATTCTACAAGGGTACCTAATTATATGTGAAGGGGCGGGATGTCTGTTCCTCCACAGTTTACATGTCTCATCTGACGCTCTGTCTTCTGAAGAAGTCGTATATCTCAAGAAACTTTTATGGCTATTTATGCGTGTAAGTGGTAGTTTACGCCCATACAGGCGGTGACCGTTGTCTCGTTCTTGTTTCCCTTCTCAATGCGAATGAATATTTAGCTGCGAACGTCTGGTAGAGCTATATCTACCAGTGAATACAAAATCGTACACCATTGGTTAGAAAGCGGTTCCGTCATAATATAACGACCGTCATGAAAATCTGTAATTTTCACCAGTATTTGACATTAAGGTGATAAAAACGCTCCGTATTTGGACAATCCTTATTGTGACCATTTTTTAGGAAACTGAAGCTTCAGGGAGTCGGTTTTAAGCACCCCGTTACGATGCGACAGCTATCATTTAGCGCAATGTCATCTTCTTTAGGAACGGTGCAGATCGATGCCTCACTGGGCATGCAAATACTCCCGCAGAAAAAGAAACAGAAGATAAAGTTAACCACATTACAACCACCACTATTATGGTACGGACAGGATAATCATCTGGTAGAAAGATGTCTTGCAAGTTTACCTAACGGTTCTGTTGAATAAACTCTGTGTCCATTGTATATCAGCACAGGTTTTCACAACGATACGATATACTCCCAAATCCAAATTTAATGGAAGAGCATTTAGCTAGCATTTTATACTACTTCGTCCCCCCTAGTTTCCAAGATGTTCAAAAGTAATTTATATTTACGGACATCACTAGGAATATTTTTTTGCTGACACGGAATTTATGATTTTTTTAAGTTACAATTACCAATACCCGTGGTGGTGGCAAAGGAGTTTTCCCATCAGATAGGATAAAAATTAGAGTTGCCGCGAATAGTGTTTATAGCGAATAATCGAATACCGATTAATCGCCATTCACTTTGGCGAATAGTCGAATAACTCGACATTACTATTCGACATAAAAAAAAAACATTAAACACATTAAAAATATTTCTAATTTCTTCTAAGGTTGTGAGAAAAGAAAACAATAAAGTTAAAGAAATCTGTTTCATGTTATACATACCTACATATGTGTAGTAAATTTAATTTTCCATTTTAAATATTAATTAAAAAGCCTTACTAATTTAATTTCATGAATATGATAGGCACAGGCACATATTACAGATAATAATTGATATTGTGTATTGTTTTATTAAGGAAAATAATTTAAGAAATGATTATTTTTAACTCATTAGTTCTTTTGTTCGTTAAAAGTTTATTTTCGACGACTATTCGCCGAATGCCGAATAATACTAGCTATTATTTGGTATTCGACGAATATCAAAAAAATGACGAGTAATGCCGAATACCGAATAATAGCGAGTATTCGCGGCAACTCTAATAAAAATATAGCATGGTAGCGGAACACAAACACTTTTCTATTACACACTTACACAGACCTATCACTCAGAACTACACAAATCAAATAGAAATACTTCATGCATGATTAATTTATTTACAACGAGCGATCCGCCCCGGCTTCGCACGGGTGCAATGCTGATACTAAATACTAAAGAATGTATAGGCACGCGCCGCCGGCCCCCCGGCCGCAACCGCAACGTCCCTGCATTTTAAATCTGTAATAACTTTGAAAATATTCATTGAAATTACATGCTGTGAGTGCACAATATATTTAAGGTACTTAATTGGATAAGGATTAATGCTGTATTATTTAATATCGCTTCGCAAATAAGCCATTATTTCTCGTAAAAAGTAAAGGATAAAAAATGGTTATTGTGGGTTATCCCTAAGAGATAGTTATATACCATCGCGGACTATTTTGTAGACCTTTTTAAGGTGTACAATACACACACAGGTAGGTGTACATTATTTAGATCCATCTCGTAGAGTTCAGCCAGCTTTTGCAATGTAAGCGCAAGAAAATGTGTTTATTTACGACATCACATTATAAACCTCTAAAATTATCAGTGTTTCTCTACTATATTATGCATTTATTATACAAATAAACCTTCCTCTTGTATCACTCTATCTATTAAAAACCGCATCATCGAATCTGTTGCGTAGTTTTAAAGATCTAAGCATACATAGGGACAGACAGACAGACTTTTTTATACTATGTAGTGATTCATTATCATCATCATTTCAGCCGAAAGACGTTCACTGCTGTACATAGGCCTCTCCCAAGCACCTCCACTTCGACCGGTTTTGTGCTTCTCGGATCCAACGGGTTCCTGCAGCCTTCACAAGATCGTCGGTCCACCTTGCGGGAGGCCTTCCAACGCTACGTCTTCCGGTACTCGGTCGTCACTCCAGAACCTTTCGACCCCATCGGCCATCTGCCATTTACAAGTTCAAATAAATCATTGTTTTATTTTACTTTTATTGAAGTGAAACTTCTTTACGCACGCTTGACTTGGGGAGTAAGCTGGCGAACGCGTGACGTAAGCGTTACGAAAAGTGAAGCTGGCTCTATTTAATATAGTTTAGGCGGACTATAAATAGGTATGGTTAAGTTGTAAAAGAAAAATTGTTTTCATGGGTTTTCATGACTTACGTGAAAAACAAAACAGTGAAATGACATATAAGTTACGAGGACAAACATTGTATGTCTGAGTTACAATTTAGTTTTTTTGTAGTTTAATTTATTTTTATGGTCAGATAATTGTAACTCCAAGGTGTTAAGTTACATATTTTTAGAAACGAAAAGGAATAGAATTACAATGATAGTACAGAAAAAAATGCATTTTTTTTACATAACAATGCCGTTGTAACTCAATTTTTGGAAAAAAGAGAGCTACGATGTTATTGCATGGAGGTGTCGATTTCATCGTCATATTTTTACGCCTATCTCAATATAGGGTGAGTGCAGCACGTCTTTTTCGTCGAGATATATCTATTCGCCATCATTTCAGAACTAACTTCAGCCATTTTCCTCTTTCACACAATCTATTGATCTAATCTTTAATTGGGCAGGAAAGTGAGGCATCCTGTGAAGGGACTCCACACTGGTACTGCGTTTTGTATAGACCTAGGATATCCCATTTAGTCAGATCATTTCTACAGCGGCTAATTGAATTCCAGATTGGCTACAGCTTTTCGTATCAAAAGGCAGATATTCTACAAGGGTACCTAATTATATGTGAAGGGGCGGGATGTCTGTTCCTCCACAGTTTACATGTCTCATCTGACGCTCTGTCTTCTGAAGAAGTCGTATATCTCAAGAAACTTTTATGGCTATTTATGCGTGTAAGTGGTAGTTTACGCCCATACAGGCGGTGACCGTTGTCTCGTTCTTGTTTCCCTTCTCAATGCGAATGAATATTTAGCTGCGAACGTCTGGTAGAGCTATATCTACCAGTGAATACAAAATCGTACACCATTGGTTAGAAAGCGGTTCCGTCATAATATAACGACCGTCATGAAAATCTGTAATTTTCACCAGTATTTGACATTAAGGTGATAAAAACGCTCCGTATTTGGACAATCCTTATTGTGACCATTTTTTAGGAAACTGAAGCTTCAGGGAGTCGGTTTTAAGCACCCCGTTACGATGCGACAGCTATCATTTAGCGCAATGTCATCTTCTTTAGGAACGGTGCAGATCGATGCCTCACTGGGCATGCAAATACTCCCGCAGAAAAAGAAACAGAAGATAAAGTTAACCACATTACAACCACCACTATTATGGTACGGACAGGATAATCATCTGGTAGAAAGATGTCTTGCAAGTTTACCTAACGGTTCTGTTGAATAAACTCTGTGTCCATTGTATATCAGCACAGGTTTTCACAACGATACGATATACTCCCAAATCCAAATTTAATGGAAGAGCATTTAGCTAGCATTTTATACTACTTCGTCCCCCCTAGTTTCCAAGATGTTCAAAAGTAATTTATATTTACGGACATCACTAGGAATATTTTTTTGCTGACACGGAATTTATGATTTTTTTAAGTTACAATTACCAATACCCGTGGTGGTGGCAAAGGAGTTTTCCCATCAGATAGGATAAAAATTAGAGTTGCCGCGAATAGTGTTTATAGCGAATAATCGAATACCGATTAATCGCCATTCACTTTGGCGAATAGTCGAATAACTCGACATTACTATTCGACATAAAAAAAAAACATTAAACACATTAAAAATATTTCTAATTTCTTCTAAGGTTGTGAGAAAAGAAAACAATAAAGTTAAAGAAATCTGTTTCATGTTATACATACCTACATATGTGTAGTAAATTTAATTTTCCATTTTAAATATTAATTAAAAAGCCTTACTAATTTAATTTCATGAATATGATAGGCACAGGCACATATTACAGATAATAATTGATATTGTGTATTGTTTTATTAAGGAAAATAATTTAAGAAATGATTATTTTTAACTCATTAGTTCTTTTGTTCGTTAAAAGTTTATTTTCGACGACTATTCGCCGAATGCCGAATAATACTAGCTATTATTTGGTATTCGACGAATATCAAAAAAATGACGAGTAATGCCGAATACCGAATAATAGCGAGTATTCGCGGCAACTCTAATAAAAATATAGCATGGTAGCGGAACACAAACACTTTTCTATTACACACTTACACAGACCTATCACTCAGAACTACACAAATCAAATAGAAATACTTCATGCATGATTAATTTATTTACAACGAGCGATCCGCCCCGGCTTCGCACGGGTGCAATGCTGATACTAAATACTAAAGAATGTATAGGCACGCGCCGCCGGCCCCCCGGCCGCAACCGCAACGTCCCTGCATTTTAAATCTGTAATAACTTTGAAAATATTCATTGAAATTACATGCTGTGAGTGCACAATATATTTAAGGTACTTAATTGGATAAGGATTAATGCTGTATTATTTAATATCGCTTCGCAAATAAGCCATTATTTCTCGTAAAAAGTAAAGGATAAAAAATGGTTATTGTGGGTTATCCCTAAGAGATAGTTATATACCATCGCGGACTATTTTGTAGACCTTTTTAAGGTGTACAATACACACACAGGTAGGTGTACATTATTTAGATCCATCTCGTAGAGTTCAGCCAGCTTTTGCAATGTAAGCGCAAGAAAATGTGTTTATTTACGACATCACATTATAAACCTCTAAAATTATCAGTGTTTCTCTACTATATTATGCATTTATTATACAAATAAACCTTCCTCTTGTATCACTCTATCTATTAAAAACCGCATCATCGAATCTGTTGCGTAGTTTTAAAGATCTAAGCATACATAGGGACAGACAGACAGACTTTTTTATACTATGTAGTGATTCATTATCATCATCATTTCAGCCGAAAGACGTTCACTGCTGTACATAGGCCTCTCCCAAGCACCTCCACTTCGACCGGTTTTGTGCTTCTCGGATCCAACGGGTTCCTGCAGCCTTCACAAGATCGTCGGTCCACCTTGCGGGAGGCCTTCCAACGCTACGTCTTCCGGTACTCGGTCGTCACTCCAGAACCTTTCGACCCCATCGGCCATCTGCCATTTACAAGTTCAAATAAATCATTGTTTTATTTTACTTTTATTGAAGTGAAACTTCTTTACGCACGCTTGACTTGGGGAGTAAGCTGGCGAACGCGTGACGTAAGCGTTACGAAAAGTGTGATCGGGCAAGGCGAACGGAAGTTAAGTGGGGGATATAAGCAAGAGACAGCAGTGCGCGCGCACATTTTCTTTCTCTCTTCCTCTCATAGCCAAATACGTTCCGTATATCTAAGCAATAGAAGATCTATGCAAAAATATTAATTTACCAATGAAACCATGAAATAAATTTAAATATTTGTAGAAAATTAATATATGTATATGTATACATGTATATATTGTACACACATATATATATATACATACAGATGGAGCGAAAGAAGTTTCACTTCAGTCGTGTGGTCATAAGCACACTCGTTTTTTTTATTTACTAAAACTGTTAATTTGTCTTTGGAAGATTACTGTGTTTTGTTAAAATTTCCAAATAAAAACCAATTTTTCAATGAATGTTCGGCAATCGGTGGGTGCAGTGTTAGGCGGTTGATATTTAAATGTTGCATCCGTGATTCAACCGCACAATGCTACCGCAACGGGCCGCAGCTCAAAGCATTTTCATACAAAAGAATGCGGTGCACCTGTAGTGTGCGTTGGCTCATAGACAATTTACGAAAGTGATAAAGAATATATTGCTATGAGTTGCGGCGCGGCCCACCCCAAATCTGTTTTAGCCTTTACAAGAAGCGGTTGATCCATTGCAGGTGTGAAGTGATGCGGGTGTAGCCCGTAGGGTAGCCTGCGTTGCAGCCGGCGGCCGCCGTGAACGACACCAGACCCACCTGTAGTTGAAGAAAGAATGGTACTCTTAGATAGTTTTACACCAAAAAGTTGCATTAATATCTTCACATCACAATGATATCCTCATCCTTGTCAGCGTCACGGCGTGCAGCTTCCGACTATTTCTGTTGTGTGCTCGTGATTATAGTTTTTTTTTTATATATTCGATGCTAGACGTTCTCATTGTAAGATCAGATTAGTCTATAAAAGTCATCAGAAACAACATTTTTTTTCATCATTTGAAAGATATTAAAAAATTTTTTTCCAATTTAAGTTTAAGGTGATCGAGCTTCATACGTCACTCTTATTATTTATTAACCATACCATACACAAGAAGAAGAAGGCAAGATACAGGAAGAAAGGAAAGATAGAAGGTAAGAATGCTTACCAACATGTCTTGTCCGGAGGCCCCGAGGTATCGACGGAGGATCAGAGGCCCGCCATAGTCCCCTCCACAAGCACCCTTTCCGTTGTCTCCACTGGTGCACATGACGTCGAGGGTCACAATGGACCCATAAACCTGGCTGCACTGAGCGTTACTCAAGACTTTGACGAACACGTCACGGAGGCTCGAAGACCCGTCTAATGCACCAGCTGAAGTTAGAAACGAGGTTATTTTTGAAATTTTAATATATGGGTGCCAAATTCTCAATTGTTCCCAAGGTTTAGTCTATTTCCATATTTTTCTTTTCTAAAAACCAAGAATGGGACTAACATTATAATTAATTATAATAACTGATATTGATATGTATGACATATATCTGATTAGTTCGATTAAAACAAAGATTAGATTTTGACATCTGTAACTAAGTTCTTATCTATAACCGTCCTTTTCCCGAGCCGTATATCAATAAGAGATGTTAATTCTGTAATTTCAGTTTTGTTTGTGAATAAGGGAATCGGTGTCATTGGCGCCGATTCTCTTGTTTACTAACTTGACTAAATTTAAGTTCAGTGCATCTTTTTCTTTCTATTTAATTAAGAAAAGGACTGAAGATAAAAATGTTAATTTAGTCCTTAGTGTACTAGTGTACACTTAACAAAAGATAACTTACTTGGAGAAGTTCTTCCAAATCCTATAATTTCAGCAGTGAAACCTTCAAGTGAACTGAAATATGCTACCGGCAGAGTAATTGAATTGATGTAACCTGAAATAAAAAGTGTTTTAATCACAAAACTAGGTGAAAATCTATCCAAATTATAATTTAAGAGTACAATGATAAATGATAAATGATAAATGATTTTATTTCTGTAAGTAGGTTTGTACAAACACTTTTACATGTCAATCATATTTTTTAAAACGAGATGAGGTCGGCGTTTCCTAACTGACTACTCTGAGAAGAAAGGCCGAAACAAACTCAGAGGTCACAGTCTCTTTTAAAGTCCAGACATAATCTTGGTCAGATCATGTGGAGACCATGTAGATTAGTGTCTGAAATGGTCTTTTGAGGAAAGAACCACACCGATTGAGTGGACCTGTCCAGTCAGTGCACGCATTTGTCAGTAATCATGCAGCTCAACTCAAACTTAAGGAGCTCAACGATTCGACGAACAATACCAAAGAAAGGACATATGGGTGGGTCGCATAAATTACTCAAACTGCCAGACCATGACTAAAACTATCTGAGAAAATAAAAAAAAGGCAAAAAAAAAAAAATAATAATAACCCACATAGTCTTCACATTCACAGTCATTAAAATAATATAATACTTTACAAAGTAAATATTCATGTCACTGTATATGTAAAATTTATCAATGTCAATGTGTATATAAAAATCCAGAAATAGTCTTGGTCAGATCATTTTGAGGACCATGTAGATTGGTGTCTGAAATGGTCTTTTGAGGAAAGAACCACACAAATTTGAGTGGACCTGTCCAGTCAGTGCACGCATTTGTCAGTAATCATGCTGCTCAACTCAAACTTAGGGAGCTCAACGATTCGACGAACAATACCAAAGAAAGGACATTTGGGTAGGCCGCATAAATTACTCAAACCGCCAGACCATGATTAAAACGGAAACAATGACCCACATAGTCCTCACATTCACAATAAATAAAATAATATAATACTTTACACAGTAAATAGTAAATGTTCATGTCATTGTTTATGTAAATAGATATTAAGAAAAAAAAAAGAAGTGTAAAATCGCAAAATAAAATAAAACAACATTCGCAGTCTAAACTTATTGGAGCAGCTCAATCCCAAGCCTTTTTGTCCTCAATAAAGTCATTTACAGTATAATAGGCTTTTTGGCATAGTTTACGCTTTATAAAAGATTTGAATTTATTTAGGCTTAGTTCTTGAATGTGACTAGGAAGTTTATTATAAAAACGTATACATTGGCATCTAAACGAGCCACCTATTTTTTTGAGCCTTGATGAAGGAACAACAAATTTGTGTTTGTTCCTAGTATTTATGTTATGGATATCACTGTATTTTTTAAATAGATTAATATTTTTATGTGCATACAAAAGATTATCATAAATGTACTGAGAAGGCACAGTCATTATATTAATCTCTTTAAATTTGTCTCTGAGGGAGTGTCTGGGACTTAATTTATAAATGGAACGAATTGCCCTTTTTTGTAAAATAAAAATTGTCTGAATATCGGCGGCATTTCCCCACAACAGAATACCGTACGACATCACACTATGAAAATAACTAAAGTAAACCAAACGGGCTGTCTCTAAATCAGTTAAATCACGAATTTTCCTAACGGCGTATGCTGCAGAGCTAAGCTTTTTTGACATTTTATCTATATGGGGGCCCCATTGAAGCTTGGCATCCAATGTTATGCCTAAGAATACTGTGATATCTTCGGGTTTTAACTCTTCATCCTTTATGAGAACACTAGTTTCGACTTGTCTAAC
This sequence comes from Globia sparganii, assembly GCA_949316385.1. Taxonomy (NCBI): domain Eukaryota; kingdom Metazoa; phylum Arthropoda; class Insecta; order Lepidoptera; family Noctuidae; genus Globia; species Globia sparganii. Next base: position 24,799,074 of record OX438660.1, on the reverse strand, counting down.
ATGGGGCATCGTAAACTTAAGACATTTGGTTTTTTTTTCGTTAAGTAGTAGGTTATTAACATTAAACCAGTCAACTACTTTTGCGAGGGCGCTATTTACATTGTCAGTAACCAGCTGCTGACGTTTAAGTTTAAATACAAGTGAAGTGTCATCTGCAAACAACACTATATCATGATTATCCTTTATGAGGTAAGGCAAGTCATTAATATAAATAATAAATAAAAATGGGCCAAGAATTGAGCCCTGGGGGACCCCCATTCTTACTACAGATCCGGGTGATCTTTTTCCGTTAACATCAACCCTCTGAATCCTATCACTTAAGTAAGAAGTAAGAAGATCCAGGGAGGCGTTACGGATTCCGTAGTGGTGCAGCTTCCTGATTAATGTTTCATGATGAACACAATCGAATGCCTTGGACAAATCGCAAAAGATGCCCAACGCATCGCATTTGTCCTCCCAGGCATTATAAATATGTCCTAAAAGTTCAACTCCGGCATCGGTAGTCGAACGACCCCTTGTGAAACCGAACTGTTTGTTATGCAGTGATTTATTTTTATTAAAAAATCTTTGCATTTGGTTAAAAATAAGTTTTTCAAAAATTTTACTAAAGGTAGGTAGTACTGAAATAGGTCTATAGTTAGTAGGATCTGATGTACTACCCGATTTAAACAATGGTATTATTTTACTGTTTTTCATAAGATCAGGAAACTCACCACGGTCGATACAATTATTAAATATAACAGCTAAAGTAGGTGCTACAATGTTTATAATCGACTTAACAACATCCACAGAATTACCCCAAAGATCTGCGGTCTTTTTAACATTTAATGTGTGAAAGGTTTTAATTATATCTTTACAGGTGACATATTCGAAGTGAAATTCAGAATCACAAACTGGAACATTTTCCTTAAGCAAAGACTCTGCAGCAGTGGGTGATGAGTTTAGAGATCTAGTAGTTGATACGGGAATCTCTGCAAAGAAATTTTCAAAGGCCGCGGCGACTTGAGAATCTGATTTAATTATATTGTCATTAATAGCAAGGCTGTAGTCACTACTTCGGTTGCATGACTTTCCCGTTTCGCTATTAATTACATTCCAAGTCATTTTAATAATGTTACTACTATTTTTAATTTTTGAACTCAAGTAACGTGACTTGGCAATACTACAAACTTTTTTAAATATTTTAGAATAATTTCTAACATATAAATTAAATTCAGCAGTGTTTATACAAATCCGTTCTTCATATAATTCATAAAGTCGTTTTCTACTTTTATGTATACCAATAGTGGCCCAGTCGCTGAAGGTAGCGTTACTATTAACCGATAATGTCTTTGGAATGAATGTATTATCAAATTGTGTGCAATACATATTAAAAAAATCATTAAATTGTTGATTAGGGTCATCATTAGTCAACAAAAGTGGTAATTTACTCAGAAGTTTAGTCTTAAATGTTTCCAAGCGTTTAGTTGTTTTTGGGTTTACAGTGATATCTTTTTTAGTAGCCTTTTTGTTTAAATTTGGAATAGTGATCAATTGTCCGCAATGATCTGAGTCTATTGAATTAATAATTTCTTTGCGGGTTGGTATAGCATCTGTATATATGTTATCTAGGCATGTGGCACTAGTAGGAGTTATTCTAGTGGGCTCCAGAAATTGTTTAGCAAGATTGTATGACTGAAACAAACTTATGATTTTAGTACTTAATCCAGAATTTTCTAACAAATTAACATTAAAATCACCACAAGTGATGATGGACTTGTTTGTATTACAGAGTTTGTGCAACACTTCATCCATAACTTTTTCAAAACAATCATACAATCCTGAAGGAGGTCTATACACACTTAATATAATGAACTGCTCCAATTCTATACAGGCTATTTCAATTGTACGCTCAACAGAGAGGCTCACAATATCCTTTCGGTCTTTAAATTTAAGCTGGTTATTTACTAAAATTAATGAGCCACCATGTATAGCATTTACTCTGCTGAATGAACTACCAACCTGGTGATTACTAAAATTGAACATGAACTGGTGGCTTTTAAGCCAATGTTCTGTCATACAAAGAATATCTATATTGTTACAATTCAGGAATAATTCTACTTCTAAGTCTTTGTTTAAAAAACCTTGAATGTTTTGATGCACCAGATTGATACTATTTAATTTTTTTACACTTTCCTTTGACTTATTATTTGCTTTATTTACAAATCAATTATTATTATTTTATGTTGAATAAATTAATCAACCTCTAATGATTTATCGAGTACCAAATTTAGTATTGAAGATAAAATTATGAAAAAAAAAAATGTCCAGCTCTCTTAGAAATGGAATAACACTTACTGTTCATTGAAATATAAGGAACATTAATCATCGCGACGTCGTTAGCCAAAGTGTAGGGGTTGTATTCGGGATGCACAGTGACCGAGTTCGCATACTTTCGGGTCCCTCCAGAAAACAATGTTACCGTACCCAATACAACCTAAAATTAAGATTAGTTAGTTATAAATCGTGTCCTGATGATATCTCATGTCTCGTCACAGTTATACATCGTGTCCTGATGATATCTGATATTTTGCGTCACAGTTATACATCGTGTCCTGATGATATCTGATATGTCGCGTCACAGTTATACATCGTGTCCTGATGATTTCTGATATGTCACGTCACAGTTATATATCGTGTCCTGATGGTAGCTGATATGTCGCGTCACAGTTATACATCGTGCCCTGATGATATCTGATATGTCGCGTCACAGTTATACATCGTGTCCTGATGATATCTGATATGTCGCGTCAAAGTTATACATCGTGTCCTGATGATATCTGATATGTCACGTATCAGTTATATATCGTGTCCTGATGGTAGCTGATATGTCGCGTCACAGTTATACATCGTGTCCTGATGATAGCTGATATGTCGCATCACAGTTATACATCGTGTCCTGATGATAGCTGATATGTCGCGTCACTGTTATAAATCGTGTCCTGATGATAGCTGATATGTCGCGTCACAGTTATACATCGTGTCCTGATGATAGCTGATATGTCGCATCACAGTTATAAATCGGGTCCTGATGATAGCTGATATGTCGCGTCACAGTTATACATCGTGTCCTGATGATAGCTGATATGTCGCGTCACAGCTATACATCGTGTCTTGATGATAGCTGATATGTCGCATCACAGTTATAAATCGTGTCCTGATGATAGCTGATATGTCGCGTCACAGTTATACATCGTGTCCTGATGATAGCTGATATGTCGCGTCACAGTTATACATCGTGTCTTGATGATAGCTGATATGTCGCGTCACAGTTATACATCGTGTCCTGATGATAGCTGATATGTCGCGTCACAGTTATACATCGTGTCCTGATGATAGCTGACGTGTCCTGATGATAGCTGATATGTCGGGTCACAGTTATACATCGTTTCCTGATGATAGCTGATTTTACAGATTTTACGATGCCCATATTTCGAAACGCGAGGTTCTGGACTTCTTTCAAATTGTATGTCGAGTTATCTAATTATGACAATAGGTGTAGTCGACAGTAGGACAATACCTCATGAATTTTGTATTGTGGTTGTGGGCAAAAAATATTAAAAATCAACAAAATTTTGTAAATGGTTTTAGTTCAATTAGAATTTTGAGAAATAATTGGGTAAAAATAAACCCATTGGTCACGTGACATTGAATGCGAAAAAGAACGCGACACGTCACAACTCTCAGATGACAGCTTCAAAGTGTTATTAGGAATAAACTTTATATGTCAGACATAAAGTTTATTTTGCATTACCAATAGACATACGAAAGGAATCGTCTTGAAAAGAACAGTACTGTGGTAGGTATGTCCCTCTCGCACAATGTGGCAGTATTCATTATTCATCTGCAAAATTAGTAGTACTTAGCCGCATTTTGTGTAGGAATGAAAGTATTGAGGGCACTCGGTCCGCCGTGACAGAATGTCTCGTTTTTACAATCAAAATTAAATAAGGTTCGTTATAAAATTAATTCTGTTAATATTAATATTTCGCTGAAATATTCGTATTTTAAAGTAAATAAAGCACATGGACCATTACTAATTGGTTTCTCAGGAACTGTGTACTAGCCTAATGTATTCGAGTAACTCTTATTATTATTATTTATTTATCAAAATCTCCACGGGAGTTTCCCAAATTTAGAAGAAGGTTGCCATTTTGTCGATAAAATGATTTTCAATTTCACTTGCCTGCATTTCTCTGCCCTCGGATTCACCGTCGTACCAGCATTGGCCAATAGTCACAACATAGTATCTGTTTAGAAGAGCCCCCCCACATACTGATGTTTCGCCTGACTTCAGTGTGATTATCAGCCCTGCCTGGAAAACAAATAATATGAATAAACTATTAATAAATATAATAATAAATGAATGCATGCTGTACCAGCATACTAATAAGAAAAATTCTGAACAAGTCCATTCACATTTAAATACAGTCCCACAAAAATACATCAAGTACATAATCCTAACAGTCGTTCCTACGACTACTGTTACGATAATGTACTCGATGTATTTAAACCAATTAAAAAGTGATACTTCCTAGTATGAGTTTTTAATTGGTTTTCAAGGATCAAAGGTGAGAGAAAAAATCTTTTTGTGGAAGCGCAACAATGACACAAGCTACTTATAGCTGTAAATAATGCTAACTTGAATGCTCGTTTGGTATTTTTGGAAACAGATAAAATTTTTCTTGTGTTCCTTTTGTCCGACCAGGACCAGGCCCGTGCCGGACGGCGCGTACGTGTTCCACGCACGTCTCAAAGAGATGTCAGCTATAGGGAAGGGGCCCGTAAGGGCCAAAGCCTGCCGGGGCAACGGGATTGTCCGAAAGGGTTGACGATACCCCGGAACATAAAGGGCTAAGGAAGGAACACGGGTGGGTTTTAGTCAGTAAGAGTCTGACACTCCCTTCCGCTCCACCCAGAGCGGGACTTGATGATTTCCCAACTTCAAAAAAAAAAAAAAAAGGTGGCTGGTAGCAGCTAGGCGAGAGCAGCCAAAGATTGATTGATCGGTCGATCAAAGAAAACATCATGGGATAAATCCAGGCTCTTTAGTCGCTAACATGCTTAACAAAAATGTAAATGTCTTGTCTTGAGGCACACCAAGGGCAGCGGGATTGTCCGAAAGGGTTACCGCTGCCCCGGAACACAAAGGGCTAAGGAAGGAACACGGGTGGGTTTTAGTCAGTAAGAGTCTGACACTCCCTTCTGCTCCACCCAGAGCGGGAGGGGTCATTGGATGATTTCCCATCCACAAAAAAAAAAAAAAAAAAAAAAAAGGCACACCAATATTTTATTTAGTTTTTGTGTTTTGTGTTTCACGAAATGTGTCCAAATAAACTTTTTTTCTATCTTTCTTTCTTGCTGTGGAACAATTACTTTGTAACATGAACTTGTTCATGTTCTATCAGCCGGATTTATTCATTTGTGGGGTCATAGTCACAGTCATTTTATTAATTTACAATCATTTGTATCTCAATACGCAAAATAAATTTAAGTGTCTCACACTACAAAAACGATCAATACAGTTACATTTTACAAAATTTATTCAATTACATAATTCAAAATAATACAATAATCATGTATGAACTACAGATCTTCAATATAGACAGTTGTTCACTTCAGATCTAAATTAATTAAATTTAGCTGTTAAATAATTTTACTGATTGGTTTAATAGACTGTTTCACATCATTAAACTTCGGATTAATTGTACCTTTAGGGTATTTTGTACGGGTGCCTGCCCTTATTTCTCGTTCTTCTATCGTTTCAAATTCATGTAGGTATTTAGTCGTATTAATCAAAAGTACAAGGACATAAATGCTTAGAATTGTGAGTATGTCTAACTTTATGAAATGTTGACGTCAACTTTATGTTTGACGGATACGGACTATTGTCCGGATTGCACGTTTCTGTAGTACAAAGGCTCTTTAATATTGTAATCATAACTGTTTCCCCAATGAAGTATGCTATAATTAATCTTGGACTCCGATAACGCAAAATATACCATTTTCAGTTGTTCTACAGTTATTTCGCTTCTCAGAGCTTTCAAAGCGTAACATGCGGATGATATAGATGCATCTTTAATATAAGCGCAATTATAGCACTAGGATTATCCTCCATCCTACTTATATGTATATGTAAGTAGAAAAAAAAATCTATTGCCTTTAGTTCTCGTTTCCGATTAATCAATTCGTTTAGAAAAATTTAACTTCATTGACGAGCACGATTTTGTCTTCATTCAATTCAATTTCCATATCATCTTTATTACGGGCTGTCGTTTGAAATAACATTATCTCGGTTTTTGTAGTATTGATACTGATTTTGTGTTCGCAGTGAACCACACGGGTGAATTTCCCAAATGACTTATTTTTTTGTCTTCGGTGAAATTAGTATTTGAAAAAAGGAATATTGTTCTGTATTATTTTTTTTAGTATTCAATAGGTAGTTATTGGGTTGTGGCAAAAATATCATTTGCCTAGGACTAATAACAAAGGTAGAAATAAATACATAAACCTCTATTTTTTTCAAATCGGTGCTGTCCCTCTACTTTTTTTACAAACAAAAAAGCTTATACACTAATAAAAATAAGTAAGTTAAGTATATAACTTATTCTATATCATAGAATATTAGTTTTCTTATTAATATATAGGATATTTTATTACATAATGTTCTATGTTCTATGTTATGGGTTTTGGTTTCCGCACTTAGTCCTTCAGTTAGACCATTGTGCGTGGGCCATGGCGGCCGTCGGTGGTTATTCCAACCAGCCCACCTCCCTCCAGAAGCTGATTAGGTCTCCTGGTTTGTTGAGAACATCTGTGTACGATCTGGGTGTCCCGAGGGTTTCTGATCTAATCTGGGTGACGCCTGTGCACTCAAAGAGCACATGCGCAACAGTTTCATCAGCCTCCATGCATGCTCTGCACAGGGGACTGTCCGTTATTCCTATAGTGTGGAAGTGTTTATTTAGCGAGCAGTGTCCCGTGATGGTCCCCGTCACCAGGCGCAAGCCTTTCCTGTCTAGTCGCAATAAGCGCCTGGTTAGCCTGCCATCTAGTGATGGCATAGCTTCCTTGGACTGCCTGCAGCCTGGTGACGACGTCCACCAACTTACTGCTTGTGTGTGGGTGTGCTCCTGTAGCCACCTGCGTAGTTGTTTAATGGGGATGGGTACGACAGGTTCCGGTCCACAAGCTGACGCACTGGATGCCCTTCTGGCCAGTTCGTCAGCTGCGTCGTTACCTAGCGATCCACTGTGTCCTTTTATCCATTGTAGCGTCACTATATTGCGGTTCAAAACAGTTACCTGTTCAAGCGCATTGTGACATTCTAGTATTAGTTTCGATGTGATGCATTCCTTCCCTAGGGATTGAAGGACTGAGGCGCTGTCAGAGAGTATGCGAATACGGGCATCTGTAACTCTCCTGGCTGCTATGGCATAAGCCGCTTGTATTATGCCCACACACTCCACTTGGTAGACAGTGTTGAGCATACCCAGCGGTCTGGATATTTTTATGTTGAGGTCGTGTGAGAAGACTCCGACTCCAGTTCCGCAGTCGGTCTTTGAACCATCAGTGTAAATTCTCAGTTCCTTCGGGCCTGAGTAGTCGCACTGCTCCTCTTTAAGCACTATGTTGTAATGCTTTTGAGAGCAGTATTTATTACATAATTAACGATTATTATTACTGAGAGGCACAAACGTACTTGTCCTGCAAAATGATCTCATATCGCTGGACAAAAGTAATTTAAACCTAACTTTACATCGACGAGTCTGACAGCGTCTCCACCCCAATTGGATTTCCCCAGTTATTGTGTGCTAGTGCGCAGTCAGGATGGATATGTGTCAAATCGCTGCATATTCCCGCCAATAATGTAAGTACGCCATTTCAGTTGCTCCCGGACAATTATTTTATATTATCGGTGGTTGCATTTTTCTAGTGTAATGAGTAGTTTTATTATTGTTGTTTGGTTCTAACAGAGGTAGTAAGTGAATTAGTTTCATTGACTGTTATTGAATTTATCCTAGAAATTATGCATTTTTTCAAATTTTCTAAAATGTGTGTTATTTCTCACGTCGCTGTTCTCATATCGCTGTAATCGGTGGTCTTTATTACCACCGATGTGATAATTTACACCGAAATGATAAGAAAAAATCAATCGGTGTCTTATTTCTAATATCGGTGTTTTGATTCATGATCAACACACAGTTTTGTCACATCGGTGGATTGCTTTATCATATTGGTAGATCATTTTATCATCTCGGTGAGTCGTTTTATCATATCGGTAGATCCCGTGTCATTTCGTTAAGTATACAAAGAAACAATGGAACATACAAACATACATACAAACACAAACAATATATACATACATTTAAACCTACATACAAACATTCATACATACTTACCTACATAGACTGCCAAAATCATTACCATGATACCACTGTTATTAGATGTATAAATGTAATATTTAGGGGAGGTCTGTATTCGGTAATGTACGTCTATAGGCTGAGATAATAGTAAATTGAATCAAATAGAGTAATTTAGAAGTGAGACAAATCCCGATTAAGCCAAATAATATAGAATTGCAAAAACGTATCCGTAAGACTGTCGTTCAGTTTTTTGAGGATGGTGACAATTCAAATCTTTGCTCAGATAAAAAGGATACTGTTACACAAAATAGAGTAAAAAAACAGAAAAGGCTGATGAAAGACATAATTACAAATTTTTATGTTTAAAGGTGGATAGATTATCATATCGCTGGATATGTACATCATTTCGGTGGATAAACTTATCATATCATACAGAAAAAATAATCGGTGCCGGTTTGTCATATCGGTGGAAGCCAGAATTCAAACTGAATTGTCTCCTTAGTCTTAAATAATACGTTGATGATATTAAATTTGGGGATATTTGATATCCTAAAGATTACATAAAACCTGAAAAATATGCAAAAAAACCATAAATGAAAAAGTTCACCGATATGATAAAAAAAATGGCATTTGTTGAAATTCACCCACATGACAGGCTTGCCAAGCTGCATTAACTTTCTCTACCAGCTCTACTAAGTCATTTGCTGGTAATAAGGCATTTGTGTCGCCAGCAAAAATTACTATTTTAATGCCTGGTAAAATTTAATTCATTTATTTAATTTAATTCGAAAGAATTTATCAAATGTTTTGAGAAAAGTGTTTATTTCTTCAGACGACCAATTTTTTTTCAGAATCAGGGTCAGTCACCTTAAGGGCGCCAAGCTGGTCTAAATTGGTGATCCTTCAGATGTAACTAATCAGAAAGGGCTGTAAATAAATTGTGTGACAGTCAAAATGAATGAATAGAAAACCCTTATTTACGGTCGGGTGATGTTAATAAAGCAGTAACAATAATTTTTACAAAGGAAGTAATAGGTACTCACAAAATATGGATGTTCTCCTGTATATGAACTGAGGCCTCCAGCTATTCTCATAGATTCCTGTTGCCTGATCTTCGTAGCCGTGGGGATCCCCACACTTTTGTGATACTTATCCGCGGCTGCCAGCGCCAGAACACAAATTGACAGAAACACAGCCTTCATAGTGAAAGAGATGGATGGAGAGTGGTAACGGAACGACGATGGAGCGGTCTTTATAATAAATGATTCGAATTTGACGCAGTTTTCAGATAAGTATGTTTAGAGTGTCACTTGAGAATAGGGACTTTACACAAATCCATTCGCAGTTATTTTACCTCTGAGAGCACCAACCTATCAGCAACCTTATTGTACCGAAAATAAAGATTCCAATGATTTTGACAGACTTGTCAGTGGCAGCAAACCAACAGCTTATTAGAATGAGAATAAAAAAACGAGTGTGCTTATGACCACACGACTGAAGTGAAACATCTTTCGCTCCATCTGTATGTATATTTCATTTACTAGCTATAAGAGAAAGAGAGAAAGAAAATGTGCGCGCGCACTGCTCTCTCTCTTGCTCCTACACTGTGATACAGACAATAAGCCTGCAGTGTGCTTAGATATACGGAACGTATTTGGCTATGAGAGGAAGAGAGAAAGAAAATGTGCGCGCGCACTGCTGTCTCTTGCTTATATCCCCCACTTAACTTCCGTTCGCCTTGCCCGATCACACTTTTCGTAACGCTTACGTCACGCGTTCGCCAGCTTACTCCCCAAGTCAAGCGTGCGTAAAGAAGTTTCACTATCACTATCACATATTGGTTACATCCAATAACCAGTTCACGTCTTACATAATATGAAGAGCATCATTAATTTTTTTATATATTACAAAGAGATAAACGGAAGTTTTTTGAACATTTTGGAATGAAGTACATTACATTTCAAGAGCTTTTGTCATATCTGGAAGCAAGTTTACGACGAACAGATACATATCTGCGGAAGAATGACTTGCAATAACCGTAAGGTGTGTAGTTATTTGTATAGACTGTACTGTTTTAACAGCAATGTAATTAAACGAAAACCATTCAGTTAGACCAGTTTTTTTTTTTATATCGCTACTGACCTATGTTACTGCTACAGTTTAAAAAAAATAAAGAAATAAATCATTTTCGAATTTATCGTTTGTGAACATTGCAAATCGGCAAACTATCGATAGTCGACTATCGATCGTCAACACTACAGCCGATCCGATCCAGCATCGGAGCAGTCGCTAAAACGCGCGATTCTGATACCGCGTCCGAACGCAGGAAGTCGCGAAATCGCGATGCAGCATCGATACAGCCGTAAAATCGTCGATCCCGGATGCTAAAAGTAGCGTGTGTGCTTTGACCCTCAGATATAGTAGAAATATGGTTTCATTGGTTTTCAGCTTCAAAACAATAGACTATATGAGGAAGTTAGGCATGACTGATATAATGTGTTAATAAATCCTCCACAAGACTGGTCTTTGGTGAAATATCTTGCCTCAGAATAGAATGATGTGAAACCCTGATGGCAAGTGGTCACAACCTGTGAACATTTGACTTATCAGAGACATCGCAAATGTGCGTTATCATCCCAGAGACTGATTTGTTTAAAATGTCTTATATGCCTGTAATTACGTCAGCATTTATAATTATAATCTTCAAACCGACTCACTTTTCAGTCTTTATCTACAAGTTTTCTTAGGGTATTACCCGTATCACCGAATTAGACTGGATCTGCAAACTTCTTACAAACCAAATGTTTGGAACCACTGCATCACAAGTCGATAAGAACTACTTTAGTAACATGTAAACACGGAATGTGCTCAAACTGGAGTGTTACCGGTTAGTACTTGACATAATGATAGATTCTATTGATACCTATGAACTAGATAGTTTGTAAACTATCCTATTGACGTGTTGACTCGCAGTTAAAATTAGAGTGCCTTCTGGATGGGCACTTGTTTCCTGAGGAACAATTCCCCTATTTTTAAAATGAATTATTTTGCTTACCCTCTTTGCCCCTTTGATTATTGTCAATCATCATCATCATCTGCGTAACCTTTTCCCAACTATGTTGGGGTCGGTCTCCAGTCTAACCGGATGCAGCTGAATACCAGTATTTTACATGGAGCGACTGCCTTTAATTATTGTGAATGTGAGGACAAAAAAAATTACCCGCTGTTAGTCTTAGGCCCGTATTACAGAACGTCACTCAATACTCAAGCATTACTTAAAACTAGATTCAAGCCATTTGATTGGTTGAAACTAGTTTTAAGTAATGCTTGAGTATTGAGTGACGTTCTGTAATACGGGACTTAATGTTGGTCTGGCAGTTTGAGTACTTTATGCGGCCTATCCAAATGTCCGTTCTTTGGTGTTGTTCGTCGAGTCATTGAGCTCCTCAAGTTCTGAGTTGAGCTACATAATTACTGACAAATGCCTGCAATGACTAGACTGGTCCATTCAAATCTGTGAGGTAATTTCCTCAAAGGACGATTTAAGGTAACAACTAATTTAATTTCACCCTGTATAGATTTCATGCGAACGACCAAATTGAAAAAAAAAACAAAATGGCGGACAGTAGAAATGCCAGGCTCCATATAAATATCTTCAATTCCCGAGACATTGATTGTCGCTGAGATGAGATGGCTACTCGAACTTGAAAGTTTTTGGAACAAAGTTCTTCGAATGTTCTTCGAACAGAGCTTGCGGGAGGAGTAAACTGCAAGAAATCGTCACGTAACGAAAAAGTGTTATTATGTGTTATGACCTTTTTTTTTCTTTTTTTTTGTGGATGGGAAATCATCAAATGACCCCTCTCGCTGTGGGTGGAGCAGAAGGGAGTGTCCGACTCTTACTGACTAAAACCCACCCGTGTTCCTTCCTTAGCCCTTTGTGTTCCGGGGTAGCGGTAACCCTTTCGGACAATCCCGCAGCCCCGGCAGGCTTCGGCCCATACGGGCCCCTTCCTTAAGCTGGCATCTCTTTGAGGCGCGCGTGGAACACGTTAGCGCCATACGGCACGGGCCTGGTCCTAATCGGATGGAGCCCTATGCCCTATGCCCTTCATGCGGCTTTTTATATTTTTATATTTTTATTATATTTCTATAATAGAAAGAGAGAGAGAGATAGTTTTCATGGTTTTCGAGGATGCTGAAGCCGACAGTGAGGTCAAAATGAGAATCCAAGATGACAGCTGCAAAATTTTACAAATTTATCATCATGGGTGTCGTTTTCATGGTTTTCGATGGTGCTGAAGTCGATAGTGGGCTCAAAATCAAAATCCAAGATGGCGGCTGCTAAGTTTTACAAATCTATCGTCGTGGGTATCGTTTTCATGGTTTTCGAGGGTGTTTAAGCTGTTAGTTGGTAAGGTCAAAACGAAAATCCAATATGGCGGCTGCGAAAATTTTAAAATTTTTCCTCATTAGTGTTGTTTCGTGGTTTTTGAGGATCAGCCGATAGTGGGGTCAAAAAATTTCGCAGCCACCATCTTGGATTTTTATTTTGGATTTTGTTCCTGTCGGGGCTCCCCCAACTCCACAGGTTTTTTTTTTTAGAAAATTTACTTTCTGATATTATAATTATAGCGGTTGAATGAAGCAGACACTATTGTTACCAGTGAAATTTATTTTATTTACAATATTTAACACAAAACTATTTACACTAAATAACTAATGTAAATAAATACTAAAAAAAAATGACACTTAGGCGTCAAATTACTCATCCGAATCGCTGTCACCCGGAAATGGCAATGGACTGGTGCCCGGAAGAATATAGTTGATTCAATAGTTATAAAAAACAATGTAAAGCCTAGCGTGTCACGGCGCTAAAGTATCGGTTTTCAAATCACAGCGGTACGATTGATGGAGCAAAACGATTAATTGGCTTTTAGAGAGCGCTGAACCGATACCTACTTTGTTACTTTTGGTGTTCTTTTTTTTTTTGGAAAAAACGAAGCTGTTACCTACCGCGGGTAGCCTTTTTACTTACTCTACAAAAAATATACTCATTTCGTGTGTTAGATGAAGAACGTATTTAATAGTTTGTTTTTTTAAGATTAAAATATACAGGTTGAAATTTGAATCACCATTTTCCTCTTAAGAGATCATTGCACTCATCATTATGAACAACTTTTACTATGGGACCAAATCTGAAATTGTGAAGAAAAAAAATCAGCTGTTCCTTACATTTATGTTCGCGTAACTCGTCAAAGTGCAGGGAACAGCTGATTTTTTTTCGCGATTTTAAGTTTGGCCCCATAGTAAAAGTTGTTCATAATGATGAGTACAATGACCGCTTAAGAGGAAAAAGGTGATTAAAATTTCACCCTGTATAAGTACAATGCTTAAGCAGTATTGTTAGATAAGTTAGGATAATATTATCATAATGATTTAATAAAATAATTCAAATAATTTGTTAGTTTTTAGTAGTACTCGTAGTAGCCTATGCAGTGTGTTCTTATGTAGAAATAATGTATTACCGAGGCATGGATAAAATAACACGCATACTTGATTACTTACATCGTAGTAGAAGATGACAATTCTTGCTTGTTTCCTTAATCGTTTTGTTGCATAATAAGCCCATAATGTTCCCATTGCTGGTAGATAGGCCCCCTCTCTGTGAGAGGGAGTGGGACATAATCCATCTCGCGGGCCCAGTGCGGGTTGGTGGATGTACAGTCAGCAAACGAGATAAGTATGCAGGGTCGTCGAATATAGTTGAAGTTTACTAAGAAACCGATTGATGTTTTCCAATGAAATTTAACTTGATAAATAAACTGTTTGTTTTCTATTAATTTAATTTAATTTTATTCGAAAACAGCAATCGGTTTCTTACTAAACTTCAACTATATTCGACGACCCTGCATACTTATCTTCTTTGCTGACTGTATCTATGGTGGTCTTCGAATTTTTGGACGAGCAGGTTTTTAGAACAGTGGTGATGAAATAATTTTCACAAAGTAAAGCGCCTGTCTGTCTGTGTCTGTCTGTCTGGGTCTTACCAAGGGGTATCGTATTACCCAGTTACTGGGTTGTGGAGGTCAGATAGGCAGTCGCTCCATGTAAAACACTGGTACCTATTCAGCTGCATCCGGTTAGTCTGGAAGCCGACCCCAACATAGTTGGGAAAAGACTAGGCAGATGATGTAAGCGCCTATCTGAGTTCGAACCTACGACCTACAACTCGTAAGTCGAAGCCGTTAGCACTGGGCCACCATTGGTCACTCGTCTATTTACCTCACATTCATCGTATCCTGGCATCTGATAAGCATCTGATCAGCAACGCAAATAACTGTTCAAACTGCCCCTTTACGGCATCATTAGTTGCTGCTCTTTACGACACAGTTTAATATGAAGGCGATAAGGTTTATGACTTTGGATATTGTATTAAATTTCAATAGATCGTAAAAGGATTTATTGGGAAGATAGTTAAATGCAGCGTTATGATTTATACGAGTCATTTTGTGAATAATTGTTTTGATAAAACTAGACGAGTGATTTTGACTTTGCTAATTCTAAACTAACTTTTTAAAAACTGCATTTGTCATCATTATCTGCCTCTTCCCAACTGCCTATTTACATAATCAGCCTATAACGTTCCCACTGCTGGGAAACAGGCCTCCTCTGTATGAGAGGCAGTGGGCCGTAATCCACCACGCGGGCCCAGTGCGGATTGGTAGATGTCACATGTCTTCGAATTTTTTGGTTCTAGGACATGCCGGTTTCCTCACGATGTTTTCCTTCATCGTTTTAAGAGCAATGGTGATGAAATATTTTACACAAAGTAAAGCGCCTGACGGGGTTCGAACCTACGACCTACAACTCGTAAGTCGCGGCCGTTACCACTGGGCCACCACTGCTCTCAGTGTGCCAAGTGCAGGTCGTATTCGCTGACTGATAGTTTCGTACCATGCTTTAACTAAAAGCCAAACATGACTACCTACCTAATTTGACTTTCTATACAAATCCTCACCTGATCCGACAATTTTGCACAGAAACTTTTTTTTTTTTTTTTGAGATTTGTATGGGACTTGTCATAGCCGGTCTTTTGAATTTAAATACAGGACACAGAGCTACACTACTCAGTCATCACAAAAAAAAAAAAAATTGAGAAAGTAGTTTACTATACCTACCTGGTGGAGCTTTGTGTTTGATACTATATAGCAAAATAAAAAAAAAATAAAAAAAATCGAAAAAATAGAAATTTTCGAGTCAAATACAATTGGTCGACTTTTACTCGTAAACTTGTAGAGCCCACTTAAGTGTGATAGTTTTCCTTTAAACTTCGTTATATGTAGGTACTACTGCCGTGACATTTGAATTTCTAACTACAACTGTTTAGTTGGTAGAGGGGGGACACTTGACTCTAACGAAAATTGGTACTTTAAAGCTTTATAAGTCACGAACGGTTTACTTAATCAAAAAACAGTCTTCCCAAACCCCTAATATAGACCTATCAAACGATATCCCACACTATGGGAAGGACGAAAAAAAAATTATCATCCCCACTTTACATGTAGGGGAGGTACCCTAAATAATTGTTTTTTTCAAAATTTTATATTACCACTTTTTCGGCGTTATTAACGTGTATACTCATGCCAAATTACAACTTTATGGTACCAATAGTTTTTTAGCTAAACCGCGGACAGACAGACAGACAGACGGACATGGCGAAACTATAAGGGTTCCTTGTTGAATACGGAACCCAGCTATATGTATGTATAACTTTTAAATAATTATTCATAATTTTTCCTCCCGTATATACTAGTGAGAATTATTGTGTAGCTATTAGCTTCCCTCACTTTTTGACATTTACGAGTAAGTATATAATGTTCAGTGGGGGGCGTGTGGGACTGTGGGGGTGCTTTATTACCACATTAGCTCTTCAACTTTAACAATCACGTTGTTGTTGGTCTGCCGCGCGAATTGGCATCCAACTTAATATGTGATGTAAAAACTTTATAATTACTACATAGTTCGGAAACATTTTTGACCTTTTGGAATGGTAAATTCTAGAAAGCTTTGTTTAAACATTCACACAACTTGAACTTTCACCACACACATTTTATAATTTGTTTGTTGAAAATTCTTGTAGATCAGCGTAGTTTTAGAATCTATGTAGGTAACCCTACATGGTTTTAAAACACTATCAAGAAACAACATGGCCCCTGAAAATAGTACTATCTACTCTTTGTTAAAAAGTTCAATTTTAGAACATAATCCTATTAAGCCCTTTTCCCTGGACACTCAAATGATGATGTGTTGTCTGTACTGTGATTATGTTGTTTTTTAAAGGCTTATTAGAAAATACATTTCGTCGACAAAACACATTTGTTTTTAGTAGATGCTATCATTCTTCATCCCTAAAGAAAGCTTTTGTGACATTGTACGAAAATACAATCATTACGCTAATGATCGACGAAGGTTTTTTCCAAGATCCTCTCATGTATTACTAAAGTAGTTAGAATTACCTACGTAAGAACATGTCAATAATAAATTAATGTAGGCTTCGTAAAGATCTGACGGGATACTGACGTGTTTTTATTTGAGGCTGATTAGATTGTTGGTAAAGCGGTAAAGGTCAACCGACTTAGGCGACTTTCGTCTTGTCATTGCTTTTGTCCCATTGTTTTCACCACAAACTGTGCAGCAGCTCAATAATGCTGACACGGGAAAAACGAAGCACCGACGTCGAGACATGCATCACATGTTACTACACTTAACGCTAAATTCCATGTTTAATTAATTTTAAAATTTCCCTTCTGCAATAATACTCACTCACAAGATAAGATAAACAACAAAACGCGCTATTATTGTATTCCTAGAATAATAACATTACATTGAAGTGTTATAGGGTGTACTTATCATCACTACAGGAATGACAACGATCACTCGAACAATCCACTAAACAATCCGACCATTCAAAAGGACGCAACATTATGGCCGGTACAATCGACCACGTAATAACTTAATAATGAACCGAAATGAAGTAATCGCGATGTGGTGGACCGCACTGCACGCGGAAGTACTTCCGATGATTGTAGCTATAGGTTAATATTAAATTTTATTAAAATGGCCCCTTGCGGATTGCAATGCAGTTGGAAATTCGAAAATGTGATCTGTATCAGTTTTCAGCGCTCGGGCCGAAGTTATGTAAGTGATTGCTTCAGTAGGATATGGGCTCGATTTTAAACTATTTCAATGATTGTCACTGGACCAATAAGAAGAAAAATATTGGGATCTTGAGAGTTAAGTATTGGTTTGAAAACTGTTAAGGTAATATCGCTTCCTTTAAATTTATAACAGTGCGCAGTATCTCGTTTTGTATGAAGGAATACATTTTGTAAAACGAGTTCGCCGCACACTACAGCGAAGCGGAAAGGTTGTATACAACCACTTTAATAAAATCATAGTAAATCTGCTTAGGATCTTCAAATACCACTCTTGTATTATATGAAAAGCCGAACAGTAGGTATCCGCCGTCCCATTAAATACTGGACATCAAAGTCATCCCCAGTTCTACATATAAATAAATGCTCCTCAACACAGGTATTGAATTCATTCCATTATATGGCACTAGCGTTCATTAACACCAGCGATGCTCAATGGGTCGGACAGGCCCCTCCCCGCGTCCCGCACGATCCCGCATGCCTCGTTAACGACAACCTTTCATCTGATTAACTGCTAGCCTTTTAAATACCCCTCTGTTTCCCAGTTTTATTGGCCGGATTCCGAGCGCGACGTGTCACGTCATGTGAGAGATGCAATGAAACAGCTTTATTGCATCCCTATTCCCAGCTCTCAATAATTATTCCAATAAAATCAATGTATGTATGAATAATTATCTCTCCAAATTGAGGTTTGTGTTTTGGTATTGCGTGGCCATTGTGGAAATATATGGCTGTTGGTGGCTAATTGGATAGACTGTCATTACTAAATTAAAACATTCAAAACAATTCTGTTAATGTTTTTGGACCGACTTTATCACTGAAAATACATCGAACACAATATATATTGGCGCCTAGTAAAGGCAAACAAAACTAAATGATGTACATAAAACAAACTGGCTTATTTTAATAAAAGCAAATGTATTTCCAAGAATTTATTGCTTTGAATACAGAAACAATTTTAGAAATGAAAAAGTGATGTTTATTCGCCGAGGTATCTTTTATACCCATTACTTTCTTAAGGGTTATATCGCATTTTTATGATCGACAATTTTCTTATCTAAAAAAGCGTAGACATAAGAAAGTGTATCGGAACGACGTGCAGTAAAATTGTCTGTCTTTGAAACTTGTCATTTCAGCAAAAAGAGATGTTAAACATTTAGCGAACGAGCGACTTTCGCAAAAACAGAAGACGAGATTTTTGCTACTAATGTCGCTATTATCACACACAATCTAATGAACATATAAAACACCTTATAAACTTGAACGACCCAAGCTATCTTGTAACCTAAACTCAGCAACATAGAGTTTAATTTACCTTGACGACATGATTCGGTTATTGAATTTCTTGCGCCCACTGGATCCGTTCACGTAGTTCGTTTTCACAGTTTGTGAGATGTTTCCACGGGTATTTATCTAATATACCTATATACTGCTGGACGCGATCTAATTAGGTCGTGAACACAAGTCATTACAACCGACAGATATACTTTTATGGACTGATTTAGATTTGATAAAGCACCCTTACTAACTCGATTTAAAAACACATGTTTGTCTCAAGAAAAACAATAGGGACAGCAAACTATCTACTTCAATTTTAAAGTCCCAGAAGTTGTTTCTCAAGTCATAAGTTTTAATTTGAATAAATTCGATATTTTTTTCTAAATTAAAACTTACTAGACTTCAAACTGCTAAAACAAGAACAACAGTTAAAACATTAATTAAATAAACACAACTCCTAGACATGATATCCTTAACTTTATTCCCGAAAACAAAAGCGTACGTAATACCTTCGGAATTACAACTAATGAGAGATAGGATCAGGAATAAAACAAAATTAGTCACGTACTCTACATTTTATGTCAGTTGTCATAGAATAAGGATCTATAGAAGCGAAACACACGCTCCGAATGCATTATAAATATCTACGGTTCCGGGAAAAAGATTCACTCAACCAAGCCAGGATTTTACTGTCAGTTGTTGTCCATATTTATGACGGAACAGACACTGTGACCGCGATAATTACACGTGGCAGTTATGTCACACAATCCCTCCCCCACCCCAACACCAACAACCAACCCCAACAACAACAACAACAACAACAACAACATAAAACACAACAATATAGTTGGGAAAAGGCTAGGCAGATGATAATGACATTATGTCACACAATGACCTATTTCAGGGTCTGCGTCCACATTAAGCGTGACTAGTACCGGACATTTGCTCGTACAAAAGTACACGCTGGTGACATTCCAAAGGACTAAACTCCGTAGTTTTGTCCTTTTCACAGCTGGTACCAACGTGGGTTATAGCTGGGTGACAGGGAGCGGTAGCTGATTATTTACAATGGAAAGTACATAAGTTCCGCTTCTACAGTATTGTTCTTATTCTATGCCGTGGTAGTTGTAACGTCGACACACGCCACCCCTATCAATCTGAGATCGTATCGTTTTGATTGCTGTTCAAACTAATAGCGCTTTTCAAACTACTGTTTGTTGCTGTATTATATATTATCGTAAAAATGTTGTTTTGTGCTGGAATTTTGTTATGAATTAGTCTGTTTTGCATGAAATTCGCTTTTCAACTTTGTAACAGATTCGAGATCATTAATTTTTATGAAGGTAAGCCAATTCGTGTCTCCTCTTAACTGACACAATAGAAAACACCATTGAGTTTATGACAACATAAAAAAAAATCATCCTTATGCAAATTTTGTGGAAATGCAAAAATAGACATGAATAGCTAATAATTGTTATTATAAGTGCCGCGTGGTACCCAGAATAAGATAAGTTACGTTACTAGTGGTTGTTGTACACACGCTGTTTACAGGCATTTCTAAAGCTTTGGTTTCATAAGTAAGCGGTGAATGTTCACACAAAATTTCCCACCTGGTGAACATGACAGATTTCCATGACGCCATTGTAATATGATGGAACCATCTCCTAGGAAATCAACGCTTAAGGTGATTGCGCAGTGGTTACCGCGAAATTCAATTTTTTTTTTCGTTTTTTGCAATTTGCAGGTCTGTTTTAGGTTGTATCTTGATCAAAATTTGATTCGCGACTATAACAGGTACGTATCTAAAGACTTATAATCATTAGAATCATTAATACATCTTCCTAACTTAGATTTGTACCACAAGAAGAAATCTCTTATGGAAAAGTGCTTGTGGTACAAATCACACTTAGGAAGATGTATTAATGATTCTAATGATTATAATTCTTTAGATACGCACCTGTTATAGTCGCAAATCAAATTTTGATCAAGATACAACCTGATACTGACCTGCAAATTGCAAAAAACGTAATAAAATTTGAATTTCGCGGTCTACCACTGCGCATTCACCTTAAGAGACCTTGACGACAATAATACCGCTAATAACCGTAGGGTGGACTTTGTGAATAATATTATTAAAGGCCGTCCTTACCTGGTACCTGTGTGCTCAAATACATCTATTTAATTAGATTTTTTTTAACAAAAGGTGTTCTAAGAGCGTTAGACAGAAAAGCAAATTATTCGTACATTGATTAACAGTGAACGACTGAATATTTAATTGTTTTGTAAACTTTTTTGACTGTTCAAAAGACCCATAAGTACCATGTTAGATGGGTCTTTTTACAATTTTCTATCATTCGAACCCAAATGACAAAATAGTACCTAACAAAAAAATCTCATTAATCACTTTAGGCACCTGTAATAACATTTAAAATAATGACGAAAAGGTCTCTTTCCTCCGAATAGTACCCGCGTTGCAAATCGAATTCAAATTCAGACAATTTTTTAAAACCCTCATCTATGCAGTCCATTTAATCGGGATGAGAACGCCCTTGAAAAGTGCGTCGGATAAGGAATTGTAGGCTAAGTAAGTAATGGATTATATTGATGACATTATGTGGAGAAGGATTTGGAAGACTAGGTCGGGTCTGGTCGGGTATATTCGGGTCGCGTCGGGTACGGCTTTCAGGATTTTGCTAAATTGTTTAGGGTAATTCTGAGCCTTACTTATTTGAAAAGGCTTTGAACGTTGTGTTTATTATTAAAGGGCTCTACTGATTTAGGGATTTGCTGTTTATGATCTTTGAATTCAGTAGGACATCTATTATTTTGAACGTAAATAGGGTAGTCTTAGTTAAGAAGAATTGTTGCTTAAGCATGGTCATTAATTATCTCATGAAAAGCCGTTTAAAGATTCGTATCTTAACTATTATACGACAAACACCAAACTGAAGGAAATTACTACTAATCACAACAAACGACTTCCAATTTTCTCAAGTTAACCAACATATTAAAAACAAAGACAAGTACTAAATCATGCCAGAAACTGGAAAACCCAAAAAATACGTGTTTATGAAATTCAAACCATCGGATGAGGGATGTCCGTCCGTCACATCCGTTCGCAATAAATCGTATTCCGTCGAATGCGTCACCGTGCCGGGTCGTGTCGTGACGGACTGTGTTGCCGGCGAGCATCAATTATTTATATGGAAAAATGTGGAGCTAATTGTGTTATGGACATACACTCGTGTTACTGCTGACAACTTCATACAAATGAACATGTTATTTCGCTCCGAACATCGTAACTCAATGGCTGATGGAATGAGAAAAAAATTGAGCATGATGGCTCACTGAATTCATTCCAATCCATATTGTCTATCATTTATTACATTCTCCTGTTAAGCCAGGATGCGTAAAATACTACATGAAGCGCGATACACAAACAATGACTTTATAATGTATTGACAATGGTAATTTTCTATTAATTATTCACATTATTTCAATTGAACACAAAACCAAATTACATTATATTAATCCGGAGGAAAGCTCCAATGTTGACACAAAAATTTCCGCTTTGTAACATTAAAAGTGTTTTATTAAAATGCAAATTAAAATAACGTAATTAAACGTGTAACTATTTATATCCGTTGCTTGACGTCACTGCGGCGGTTATACAGATAAATTAACGTTAAAAGGTTTCTGATTTTAAATGTCGCTAGCATAATTTAAATGTCACTAGCATAATTTAAATGTCGCTAGCATAATTTAAATGTCGCTAGCATAATTTAAATATCTCTAGCATAATTTAAAGGTCACTAGCATAATTTAAATGTCGATAGCATAATTTAGATGTCGCTAGCATAATTTAAATCAAGTTTCACAATCACAAACTGCAGCAACTTGACATACTCGTTCACTGCAGGTACGTGAAGCGCTCATAATACAAAAATGCTATGATATACATTATATATGACATGGGGCGATGTTCTATGGGCCACGTGTTAATGTAGCAGAGGACTTATTATAATAATTACAATTATCGAGACATGAGTTGTTTTAGGATCCGGAAAACATACCTACAATGGGTCGTACTTTTTCCTACTCATAGATGGCCTTAAGGCCCCTCGTCCACGGTGCTACTCAAAAGTACAGCCTGATTCAAACTTTATGGCAGCTCTTTTTTTTTTTGTGGATGGGAAATCATCAAATGACCCCTCCCGCTCTGGGTGGAGCAGAAGGGAGTGTCAGACTCTTACTGACTAAAACCCACCCGTGTTCCTTCCTTAGACCTTTGTGTTCCGGGGTAGCGGTAATCCTTTCGGACAATCCCGCTGCCCCGGCAGGCTTCGGCCCATACGGGCCCCTTCTTTAAGCTGACATCTCTTTGAGGCGCGCGTGGAAGACGGACGCGCCGTCCGGCACGGGCCTGGTCCTGAACGGACGGAGAGTTACCCATTACTCTCCGCCCGCAGGCCCGCACCTACGGTGGCCGGGAGTCGTCACGCGGCTCCCGACGACCGGAGCGTCTCCCGCGGCGGCTGGGACGTGAGGCTCTCTCCCTCAGCCGTCCCGCCACCTCCTTTGCTAGCATGACTGCTTCGCAGAAAGAGGTGACTGCCTCCCACTCCCTCTCGCCCTGGACCATGGCTTGAACCAGGGCCGGGCGCGAGAGGTCGCCGCCACGCCGCTGTTTATGGCAGCTCTGAAGTACACTATATGCTACGCAGTACCTTTCCCCTCACCCCCATAGACACGTGATCTTATTACTGCACAGCGGCTCCTCTCCTAATCCGTACCGCCATAAAGTTTGAATCTGGCTGTAACCAGTTACAAACTCAAATCACAGATGACACCGAGTTCACAGCACTAGTATTTCGATAGCGGCCCGTACACGATGCCACCAATGCACAAACGAATTAATCAGTATCGTGGATTATGGGCCTAAGAATCAGAAAATTGGCACTGTATCCTTGCGCTAATAAGTAAGTATTACCCGCAATTTAAAAAAATCCTTTTGATACCTCCAATGGGTATAGTGTTTTGTTTTAGGTAATCCCCAAATCATTTAGTTCCCTGTGGATCGATTAAAAGTAGTTCAGGACTTATCCGTTGCTCATGATGACGCATAGATAATGATAAAACAAATTAAAAACCAATCGTCTACAGAAAAGCTGAATTCATGATCTACTGAATTCATGAAATATTAAAACAAGCAATTATTCCACGCCAAAACTATTCATGAATCTGTTTGTTAATTCACATAGAAATACCCAGTTCGTTAACAGGTTGTCACTCAGTCTATTCAAATAAAAGAGCCGCTCAGTAGTCCCCACGTGACCTGGACCCGGAACATAATAACAGATTTTGGTCTAAATTACTAGATAAAAGCCCAGCGACAATAAGGCCTTCACGACTTGTGCTAACCAACATAATTCTACCACCTAGTCAACACAAAACAACCCTTAAGGCTCTATTCATAAAGTTGGAGCGGGCTGAACGCGTTACTTGGCGGGTCATTAGTTCCAGGATAGTGATATTTCGCCGACCATGCATCACGTTGATATATGACATAATGAGTATAGGAATTTAGTGTCATAAAAGAGCTTACTCAGACATTATTACACAGATATTCGAGCAGAGTTTTGTTCCGTGCTTTAGTACCTATAATATGTTCATACTTCTAACAAAGAATAATTAAAATGTTGGAGTTTTACAGAATTTCATCGCATTTTAAGCGTATTCTTTGTGTTGAAACGAAAAATCATAATTACCGACTTCACAAAAAGGAGGAGCGATTCGAGTTTTTTTTATAGTAACTCGTGCATTTGCTCTCAGTCATAAGTTCCACTTCACCGAATGGTGCTTCCATTCAGTGAAGTGGAACTTATGATGAAGACCACAGATGGCCATCGGAACTACTCAATAATAAATATTTCACGGTTTGCGATTCGATTAGGTACTTTAATGTGGTTGCTAAGCACAATGCGTATCGTGAAGTGGAGCTGATAGTGACTTCTCAATCAGCTCCAGTTCTCCTGGTTCTTACAAGGAGAACTCCTCAACAATTAACGTCCCTGCATCGGGAAAAGCAATATTTTGTAAAAGGTGATGAGCAGTTGACATTAGGCTATTGTACCTTAGATAAGTTACAAACTGGCTCACTAAAAAGTCAAAAACAAAAAACTTTTTTACAAAAAAACTACCGACTTCCAAAAACACTACAGTGAAAAATAACTTTAATTTCGGAAGTCGATCTCAATAAAAGAAAACTCAGAACCAACGAGACCGAACTTCCGAAATTAAAGTTATTTTTCACTTTGTAGTGTTTTTTAATGTTATTATTTCATACTGTTTATGAGTGTACAAAATGAATGTATTTTTCTTAATTTGTTCATAATAGTTTCGTAGGATGGCTGCAGGTAGCAGCTGGATGAGTGTTGCCGAACATGGCGTGCAATAGGAGACGCTTATGTCCAGCAGTGGACTGCTATAGGCTGATGTTCATAAAACTCGTGCTACTTCAAAATAATGTGTGAATATTTTTAAAACTGAATTTCACTTCTTTTGCTCATGAATTTTCCTTACTCCTCGAACTTGCAATATCGCCTGACGTCACAGTCAGCAAAACGTGTAGAATTTTAAATTGCCGTGCGGTTCCGGCCGAGCGCTCTGTTGGGTCGACCGTGTTCCCGCGGGTGACTTCAAAGGAGTATGTGATTCTATCAAGTTGACTATTAACAATAGCTGCATTCAGTTCGATGTCAATACAGGGTGGAATCGAAGTCATGGGCATTATTTTAACCTAAGGCACTACTCACGATACTGATTGCATTAGGGCTATTAATACGCAAATCAAAAATATTATTAATGCAAGTAAGGAAAACCTTAAAAATGTAGTAAGTCAAATTGCACAAGGCTTATTATTGCAAATAAACACTTAAAGTAATTAAAACAAAATACTTCATTAACGCCAATAATTGTTGAAATATCAAAATCTTAAAGCGCAGTACAGCGCAAAGCGAAATGTAAACAAACATCACCTGCGCGCGCGCGGGTTTTTCCTTACAAGTAATAATAACAATGGGCTACAAGACATTCCGTCCGGCGGGATTCCCTGAACTCTCTCCGTCCCACTCCCTCACTCGCAAAAATACGAATATCACCCCCGCGCGGGGTATGCTTCCCGCCGCAACACGAAGTCACGAACCCGGAACCAGTGTCATAACGACTGCGCAGGTGCATTGACGCGTAATTGATTTATTGATCCCGTGACGTAATCGCCGTACTCGCCGCTCGCGGCATACGGTGCTTGGATTGCAGTGTATTAAGTGTTAGTGTAGTAGTTGTGTGTTGTGTGTGTGTTTGTGTACACGATGCCTCGACCGCGTAATGTGCAGGCTAGGTACACCAACCAACAATACCCACAAATGGTTGTAATTTACGATCGCGCAAGAAATTTAGTATGAACTCGTGAAATGTTCCATCGGCGCTACCCGAACGACCCTATTCCTTCACGGGGTCTCATTCCACCAGAACCACTCAGAACCTGTTGGATTTTTCGTCTTTTCACGTGCCAGCACATGCACAAGCTCGTGGAAGAGCACCCGTTTACCCTCTGTCACTTTACCGACAAATAAGGTTTTTTCAAAACAATCCACAAGCTAGGTACGTAAATGTTTTTTTTTAATGTATGTTAGTTGACGTAGTTTTGACCGTCCTAAGCCGGCAAAGTACGAAGGGAAAATTGGAATTTATTATGAATCAATTCATTGGCAACTTACGAATGTCACGTGAGTCGGGCGGGGTCAAAGAATTCACGCCCAATGACGCGCGTACGGCGTAGTGTACCTACGCATTTGCTATCGAGAAGCGCAACTAATTTGATACTTTGTATGACTTACTACATTTTAAGGTTTTCCATACTTGCATTAATAATATTTTTGATTTGCGTAATAGTAGCCCTAATGCAATTAGTATCATAAGTAGTACCTTAGGTTAAAATAATGCCCATGATATCAAATGCACCCTGTAGATATTCAATTCTCATTCTCACTAACATTACATGTGCAGCAGTTTGTGGTTTCACATCAATGCTTTCGATGAAACGACCGCAACACTGGAAAAGCTCAATACAAGAAAAAAACCACAGACTCAAATTCCTCACCACATAATAGTGAATATCCCATGCACATTAGAGGTGGCATAAAGGCGGCCAACATTACCATTCACGCGGCGCCTTGCGCCTGCGCGTTGTGAATGCGAGGAGTTTTTAATAAAGAGCTAGCAGACGATATGCATGCCATGCAAACTTGTGTAGACGCGGGCTATTTGTAAAGATAAATGGTCGTGCAAATAATAAAATGGAATGAGTTAATCTATACGGACAAGGAACTAGAAATATGTCTGGAAAAATAGACCATTAATATAAGATTTGAAAAGATTCGAACTAGAAATATGTCTGGAAAAATAGACCATTAATATAAGATTTGAAAAGATTCAAACTACAAAACGATGCCTTAGTTCACAATTGTACTAACTGCAAAATTTTCAGTGCCAAATACACTAAATATCGTGCTTTTTCGTTTGCGCGTATCGAAATACCGATGATCCGTCTCTTTCTACCAAAAACGTAGTTCACAGTTGTATTAAATAAGTTTAATGAATGCTCTACTATACTAATGACTTTTATTTTTATATAAATCCAAACAAGACATACTTTCACTGATTTAAAGTTTCTCAACTGCAGAAAATTCTAAAACTCAATCTTATTATATACACTTGCAATATCTGCTCATACTTTTATGGTTATACTAATATTACTATTTTGAAATATGATGGAGTTAAAGGACTAAGTCTTGTGAATAGATGCATAATTGTTTTTTATTTTATTTTGTTTTCGTACTGTTCACGTCTAAACTTTAAAACGCCCTCCTCAAAATTAATAATTTTGTAGTTAGTGCAATTGTGAACCGAGGCATCGAAAAGTTTTTGATTCGACATCGTTAGTGTTAATATCCCAATTTAAGTTGGTAAAACGGTTTTTTCCTTGAAAATATTATCAAAACCAAAAATCACTTTTACGAGTAATTTTGTATGACGCCTACCTACATGTCCTTTTAAATGGCATGGTTTTTACGTGGAAAGGTAAGTAGAAACGGTAAATTCACAATAAGAGGATAAAAGTATCGATTAGGATTTCGGTACTTTTCATGTTTGATCTTAAACTAACCGGCGTAAACTAGCTGGTAACCGGCGCGTTGGTACCGCAGGAGAATTGTATATAACCTTTGCGCAAGTAGAAGCAATAAGCAATAGCAGCACATAAAATACGAACAAACTACCATTTAGTTTTTAACCGACTTCAAAAAAGGAGGAGGTTCTCAAGTCAGAATCTGATGATTTTATCCTGGAGAAATCGAGGGCAACCCTCGAATTTTGTAGGCACACCTATAGCGATTTGGGTATTTTTTATAGTAACTCGTGCATTTGCTCTCAGAAAGCACCATCCGGTGAAGTGGAACTGATGATGAAGACCACAGATGGCCATCGGAACTACTCAATGATAAATATTTTACTGTTTGCGATTAGGTACTTTAATGTGGTTGCTAAGCACAAAGCGTATCGTGAAGTGGAGCTGATAGTGACTTCTCAATCAGCTCCAGTTCTCCTGGTTCTTACAAGGAGAACTCCTCAACAGTTAACGTTCCTGCATCGGGAAAAGCAATATTTTGTAAAAGGTGATGAGCAGTTGACATTAGGCTATTGTAACTTAGATAAGTTACAAACTGTCCCACTAAAAAGTGAAAAATAAAAAACGTTTTTTACAAAAAAAAACAACCGACTTCCAAAAAAACACTACAAAGTGAAAAATAACTTAAATTTCGGAAGTCGGTGTCAATAAAAAAAAAATGCGGAACCAACGACACCGACTTCCGAAATTTAAGTTATTTTTCACTTTGTAGTGTTTTTTTGGAACTCGGTTGTTTTTTTTTTTTTGTAAAAAAGTTTTTATATATTATAAAAAGATAGATAATGTTATCTTACTAAACATGTCATTGTGTTGTTGTGTGTCGTTCTTTCTGATATTTTTTTCTTTTTACTTGGCTCCTAAGGGTCATAGGCTGATGATAAATAACCTATAGCACTCCTGAACAATTAGGCTATCAAATGCAACAATATTTTTTCAAATCCGTCTGGAAGTTCCAGAGATTACCCCCTACATACAAAATATACAAACAACCAAACGAAGGAGACCAGTCATATTGGGTCCAGAATCTAAAATGGCCGGCCAACGAAAAAAAACTTTTACTCTAGTCGGAGACATCTTTCTTATCTTTGTGTACCTACTATTGCGCCGAATTTCTACACGACCTTCAGCTGTTTTTAGAAGTTGGAAAATCGAGTTTTATACTTACATTAAAAAAAACCTGATTTTAGAACTAAATATGCAAAAAAACAGTTATAGGATCACTTGCAGAGGTTTGTTGTCATAGTAGGTTGTCAAAACTAGATTTTTCAACTTTACAAAACAACTGAATAAATGGTCGTAGAGATTCGGTGCAATAATAAAATTGTACCAAGTTTCGTTGAAATCCGTCGAGTGGTTTTTGTTTCTATAACGAACATACAGACAGACAGACAGACAGACAAAAATTTTACTGATTGCATTTTTGGCGTCAGTAACGATCACTAATCACCCGCTGATAGTTATTTTGGAAATATATTTCATGTACAGAATTGACCTCTCTACAGATTTATTATAAGTATAGATAATTGGGGCCATAGAGTAAACACTTCTGTGCGCCAAAGTTGTTTGACACGATAATTGACAGAATTTACTATTATCACGCCTATTTCTTGGAAAAACATCAGTTAGACGTTCAAACTGACTTTATTTTTGCTTCACAAACATGGCTACTTCGGAAATATAAATACAAGGAAGTGTCAAGATATTGGTCTCCTTTTACCTTTTTATAATAATATAGGTTGTAAGTATAGATATAGATGTAGGTATCACAATAGTAATGCTACGAGACCATCGTTAATTTCAAAACCAAAATAATTATGGTATTCTCGAGAACATTTTCATACCATGTCCTATTTTAACGGTTTGCTCAAACTTGCCTAATGAAACACGAGTATCTAAGCAAAGGAATATGAGTATATGGTACCAATGGGGTACCATATACTCATATTCCTTAATAATTGTTAATAATTGTCGGTAAACGTATGATTCCCCTGGAGGCGTGGTATGTAGCCAATTGTTCCGGCAAGAGATACCACGGCAGAGCTACAGAATACATCGGTACAGAAGACCGACTTCATACAACGAAAACAAGGGCACACACACAAACGCGAACGTATGACGTCGACGATTTCAAACGAATACCAATGGCGAAGGACTACACAAGTGTGCTTGCACTCGCTGTATGTGGACGCATGTCTGTGTATGCGTGTATTTTCACTTGGCTGGCCTTCTGTGCCTACGTAATTTGAAACAGAATACAGTACAATGCGGCAATGATAGGTAAGGAGCTTACCATCACTATGAGCGACACTCGATTATCTCTGGCAGCCTCGGGAGAAATTATCCTCATTATACTTTACTTATTAGGTGATACTGTTTTGTACTGCATTTATTATTTACAGGGATAGTTAGATTTTATAAGTGACGGATTGTGCATTTGACACTTTACCTAATATTTTATTGGTAGTGTAAGTTCTTACTATAGTTATGTATAGTAGTAATTTGTTGTTAAGGCTGGTTTATAAACTTGGTAGCATTACAAGTGCTCTCTTAGCTTTTACTTACTTACTTATTTATTTATTGACACACCAACGACTTATTCACTAAATCATTTAGCTGTTTAAAAATTGTATCAATTTTAATGAGAGCTGTACCTTTTCTTGGGTTTCGCATATAGGCAGTTTAACTATATACCACTAGAATATGACGAATTTACTAATTATTTACTGACAAAAGGCACATAACGAAAGGACACCAGCTTATACGTTCGCCTTTCCTTATTGAGATAGGAAGTCTTTTAATATTATTTTTGATTTTGTAACCACAAAACATGAGAAACATTAATCTAAGCTCACGTAAAGCCATACATCAAGAAAACACAATGTTGACCAACGGACCCGTGGTGAGGAGTCTCGTCCTATATAATGTCCCTCAAATATTGACGCAGGGACCCTTGGCTCAAACATTATTCTTTCATTGAGCCAATATTTCTTCACTTTCCTCGCTAAACAAACTAGACAACGTTTTTCAATGTCTCCTACGAAATCTGGTGACATATGAAGCGTGAAATTATTGGTAAAATATGAACAGGTTCTGGTATAAGGTAATCGTTAGGATTAAATGGTCTGTTGGATATTTTCTGCTCCTAAGATACATTTTTAGCAGAAGTTACTCTGAAGACGAAGACATATTTTGATTTGTTCGAACGTACTGTAACGTTTTTAAACGATGAAACTTTTGAAAAGAAATGTAAAATGAGATTTTTCACAAAAATCTGAATAAGAACATTTAAACATTTTAAAAACAACGTCGATATAGAACGGAAAAGATAAATGTCAAAGAATTCACGTCTGTCCGTGGTTTCAAATAACGTCACGTCTAACGGCGGGCTATCAAATGTCGGCGCGAGATTGACGTACCGCACGCGCTCGGGCTGAGTCTTCGCACCCCTTTGATCTCACTTCCTGGGGAAATGTAGAACTAATTCAATAACGTTCGGCAATTTGATTCCGATTAAATTAAAAGTTAATTATGTTAGGAAATTGGATTTTTCAAATTTAAACCAGACTAACCCATTTTTAATTTTGTACAAATCGTGCCTGTCGTATTTACAAACTTTCCTAGATGATGACATGCTCATTAGGTCCTTCGTTTGATGAGTTTTCGACTTTTTCAGTAGCATTTTCCAATTTCAGATCCACTTTATATTTGAATACAGCACGCAGTCTGCCAAACAAGGTCGTGGCACGTGGCTCGTGCCTCGTGCCTCGTGGCTCGTGGACGTCCTTTATGCCGTCAATAAATTCGTAAAGCCTTGTTTGGCGACGATCAATCACGGAGGCATTAACACGAACCCGGTTTGCCTTTTATTTCATCGATGACCTATAGAAACTTCAAAATATTGGGCCAACCTATACATTCGAATTTGAACTCTTTGGTTTGAGGTTTAAGTTTGAAATTGAGTTAGAGTTTTGGTATATTTTGAAAGCTAACTGTATCAGAATTCGGAAGTTTGAACGTACGACGCGAAGTTTGTGCCCAAAAGAGATAAACTGCTATTGGGTTCGGGGAATGTTCCACTGCGGTTGAAACACATATTATGAGCAACAAGTTACTTGTACACAATTACAAAGTTTACCAGAGTTCTATGTAACATATTGGGAGAATATCGGTTTGTGGAAAGAAACGCGAGCATACGTACCTACTCATACATAATTTTCCATTGGTCATTGGCCCCAAGATACAGACTAACTGTCTAGTTTGGGGCTCAGTAGCAAATACTTTTGTAGCCTAGCTGTAGGTAATATTTTAAGCTACTCATATCGTCTCAACTTGCTGTTAACCAGTGAACCTGCTTACTGTATTACCAGGACAATAAATGTTTTCTATTTCTATACGGTAATTGGCCCTTGGCTGCGCGCCAAAGACCGGTCACATCATTTTGACCTAACTTTGATCGATCAAAGAAACTTTATACAATTTCAAGCCTTTGTAAATCCTTATTGAAATCTGAAAGTGCAGCCCTTTTGAGTTCGCTTGAATATTCCGAACATTTTAATACAAGCTTGTTATATTCTGGAATATTAGAATATTGTCTGCATACCTCGCAGGTAATGTGCAGTAGGGGTGTGTTCTGTTTCACAGAGAAGCGCTGAAAATTGTTACGTAAGAAAACTTTTTCCCAACTATCTATTAAAAAAAACATGGCACGTACACATTGTTTTTTACTTTTAATGGTTAGCTGAAAGAGAAAATACAGGTTTATTATTAATATTTATAAATTAGAATTTAGACAAAATACTAAACAAAAATATAGAATAATAAAACTTCAAACCTAAGCTATCTTGTCACATTTGCACTTTCCAACAATACAAGATAAAAACAAAGTAAATTCGTAACATTTCAGCTCTCAAAATACGTCGAAACAATAAAAGTCGGTAGGTACACGATCATTACACGCACACTAAGTATTTGATCCCAAACTGCTGACCTGTCGTTAAACCGGAGCTGAGCGACGCTCGTTAAAACTTGACTTTTGACCTACACTCCAAGAGTACAACGAAACAAGACTTTAACGAAATATTACCAAATATTCCGCTTGACATTTTTGGTACTCTGAGTTTTAAGTTCATGTTCCTTTTTACAAGCGCAGACCGCGATAGATTGTTTTGGAAAATGTGTTTTTATAATTTTTTTTAGATTACTTTTGTCGTATTCTTACGACTGCTGCAGGATGCAAGTTAGCCTCAAAAACTTATAAGTTTTGGAGGCTAACTTGGTTAAAACCTTATAGTTAAAACTATAGTTCATGTTTCTTAATACTGTATCAATATCAGCTACAATTACGTACCTAATGTGTAATATATTGTGTGTTAAAAAAGATTTTAGACAATTAAATGAATTCTTGTCGACGTATCTATACATCTTTTGAGGCTGACTGTACATACGTGTGTCAATCTCATCGGTAACTCAATGTGCCACATGATGTCTACCCGGCGGCAGACATCACATCACATAGCACCACGCCTGTCATCCCTGAAGGGTTAGGCAGATGTGTATGAATAGTAGGTACACCCACATTTCGCTAAGGGGCGAGCCTGTTGCCATTAACGCGGTAGGCTCGCCCCTTATTACATAGGGTAGCAGCCTTGAACCTGGTTTATACCAGGCTCCAGACTGCTGATGAAAAATTCCTGATGGAAAAACCCAATAGCATTTTGCCTGACTTGGAATTCGAACCCAGAAAACCTTGCTCAGCAGTAGTGCTTGTGACCACTAGGCCAACAAGGCAGTCACGACAAGGTAGGTCTAATTCACCGTCACGACAAGGTAAGTCTCACTACAGTCACGACAATGTAAGTCTCACTCACAGTCACGACAAGATAGGTACCACTCACAGTCACGACAAGGTCGGTCTCACTAACAATCACGACAAGGTAGGTCTCATCACCGTCACGATAAGGTAGGTCTCACTACAGTCACGACAAGGCAGGTCTCACTCACCGTCACGATAAGGCAAGTCTCACTACAGTCACGACAAGGTAGGTCTCACTAACAGTCACGGCAAGATCGGTCTCACAGTCACGACAAGGTAGGTCTTACTCACAGTCACGACAAGGTAGGTCTCACTCACAGTCACGACAAGATCGGTCTCACAGTCACAACAAGGTCGGTCTCACTCAGTCACGACAAGATCGGTCTCACAGTCACGACAACGTAGGTCTCACTAACAGTCACGACAAGGTAACTCTCACTCACAGTCACGACAAGATCGGTCTCACAGTCACGACAGCGTAGGTCTCACTACAGTGACGACAAGGTAGGTCTCACTCACCGTCACGACAAGGTAAGTCTCACTACAGTCACGACAAGGTAGGTCTCACTCACAGTCACGACAAGGTCGGTCTCACTAACAGTCACGACAAGGTAAGTCTCACTACAGTCACGACAAGGTCGGTCTCACTCACAGTCACGACAAGGTCGGTCTCACTAACAGTCACGACAAGGTAGGTCTCACTCACCGTCACGATAAGGCAAGTCTCACTACAGTCACGACAAGGTAGGTCTCACTAACAGTCACGACAAGATCGGTCTCACAGTCACGACAAGGTAGGTCTTACTCACAGTCACCACAAGGTAGGTCTCACTCACAGTCACGACAAGATCGGTCTCATAGTCACGACAAGGTCGGTCTCACTCACTGACGACAAGGTAGGTCTTACTCACAGTCACGACAAGGTAGGTCTCACTCACAGTCACGACAAGATCGGTCTCACAGTCACGACAAAGTCGGTCTCACTCAGTCACGACAAGGTCGGTCTCACTCAGTCACGACAAGGTAGGTCTCACTCAAAGTCACGATAAGGTCGGTCTCACTCACAGTCACAACAAGGAGAGAAACAGTTTGAAATATTCAGTAGGAAAAATATAAGTATATTTTATTTTATTTTTACTTAAATCTGGTTATAAATGGCGGCATATTATAGACAAAAATTCTACACTTTATAAACGAAACATTACAAAAAAAAAAACGATGTTTTTAACTAAACACAGGGCTGGACTGTTTGCGACGTTTAAATTATAAAACATAAACTTTCCTAAAAAATCCTTTTATTCTCCTAGAAGAAATTAGTGCGATTATTGTATAATACCGCATACGATCAACATTCTGAAGCTTTATTTTTCTCGAGAACAGCCAGGTTTAAAAAAAATCTTCCAGTATATTTAAAGTATATAGGTACTGTAAGCTCGCTGACATGTGCCATGGTCCATAAAAAATATACATATAATAATTGGATCGATCGGGTTAAGCTACGCTTGCCGCGGTTGGTCTGTGGATAAGTGATCATCTTTACATACTGAGATCCCTCAGTGCCTCGGAAAGCACGTTAAGCCGTTGGTCCCGGCTGTCATTCGTGAACCTTTGACAGTCGTTACGGGTAGTCAGAAGCCCGAAAGTCTGACAACTAGTCTTACCAAGGGGTATCGTATTACCCAGTATCTGGGTTGTGGAGGTCAGATAGGCAGTCGCTCCATGTAAAATACTGGTATTCAGCTGCATCCGGTTAGACTGGAAGCCGACCCCAACATAGTTGGGAAAAGGCTAGGCAGATGCTGAATTATAATCATGAACGTTGTATTTAAACTACCATTTTATTTTGTAGTAATATTATATCTGTGAAGTTAAAAACGACTTTAATTTGGGTTTTATTTCATGGGTCGTATTTTCTCCGGAGTTGAGCACTGGCAGTCCTTTTTTAAGTTCCTAAAATATAGTCGCTTTTAACGTAATATACCATTACAGTAAAAGTGTGTAGCTTAAATTAAAAACATTTATCATAAAATATTATAGTTCCGTTTAAAAATAAAAACATACAGTAAACCTTATGACCTTGTCTTTGGAAGATAATTCTACTTTTTTTAGCCTTTGCTGTTCCACTGCTAGGCAAGGGCGTCCCGCAAATCCTTCCAGGAACTCTTTTCCCGCGCTACCTCGCGGTACGCGTCCAGATCGTCTCGCCATCTCTTTCTGGGCCGGCCCTGGCGGCGCCGTCCATCTTCAGGCACCCAATGTGTGGAGATTCTACATATAAACGAAAATTTGCCATCTGTACTTAGTGAATTTACCCTCCTCATCAACATTATAAGTTGATTATAGCAGTTTCTGCAAGCACACACATCAATTCAGCAAAAGCAGCCAATCTCTGAAGTACTTTAAAACTCAGACTACTCAAGTTAAATAACGGTCTTCACAAGAAAAATGTGATGAAAAACGCTCTAGAAAACTTGTTCTACGTACAGAAATCTCGCAATATCTCATACATTTTTAACTGTGCCAGTTGAACGCTTCTTTTCATCACAGCCTCTGAATCTTTAATGCAGACAGATAATTTAATTCCTCGTTGTTGCGAATTATTAAAGGTAACGCCTGAAAAGATTGTTGCGTTGCTTGTGTTGCGCGGATTATTGTCTTAATCCGCATGTTCAGTCCCTGTACTGTGGATAACGCTGTGTTTCGGGGGCTGCAGCTGGTTCTGTTCGGAGTTCAAAAGGTAGGCATAGACGAGCGTGTTTTATTTTAGTCGTTTCATGAAATCCCTGAGAAAATTTGTTATTTTGGGACGCAGGTTTGAACAATATTAATCAGAACACAACAATTAAAACAATGAACATTTAATTTTTCTGATTATTTGTAACAAACTATTTACACTAGATACTAAATTAAATAACTAACTAAAATAATAACAACAATGGTTTTCAGAATTTTCTTACTAAGTTACAGACTATTACATAATTTTGATAATTTACTTGTATTATATAGGTAGCCCTTACCTTTGTGGTACTTCCATATAGTAGGTATTATTATTCTTGAACAGTTGCAGATCTGTACATACTGCTTAAAGACCTAAGTCTTCAGTCTTTGGGCTCATATTCCATAGAGCCTAAAGACTTCAATCAGTGCATCCTGCCTGTTATGATGACTCACGGAACCAAAACGTGGACTCTCACGGTATGGCTAGTCCATCAACTCAAGGTCGCTCAGCAAGCTATAGAACGGGCTATGCTCGGAGTCTCGCTGAGAGATCGAATCCAGAACGAGGTGATCCGGCAAAGAACCAAAGTTTTTGGTCCTCAGGCTAGGTACAGCGACGAGCTTCACAGTGTGGCTGGTAGCAGCTGGATGAGAGTTGTTGAGAATCGAGTTGAATGACATCTAGTTGGAAAGGCCTACGTCCAGCAGTGAATTGATATAGGATGATGCTGATGACGTCATTATATCTTTTGACAGATCACAAAATTCACAAACACTGTTCACAACAGCTCTAGACAAAATTCATCCATTATTACCCTATTATCCATCGCGTAATATTTCGTAACACTGGTAAGAAAATCAAAATATTATTAAATGTCAAAAAGTCTCTTCTTGGTGACTGGTGTACTACAGATAAAACTTTACAACTTTATTATTACTTTACTACACCTTTTCTTTTAAAATATTTTGATAAACTACTTTTTCCAAGTACTTTTTAAGCTGCACCGGTCGACGTCATCAAGTCATCATCGGAATTACCTACCTATGCTGAGTGATGGCCGGTTTGCCCGGATTTAAATTTTTAATAATAATAATAAATAGTTTATTGTCACAAGGAAACATACATTAGTATACACTGATTTACAAGATGCTAACTACGCTGCAGAAGTCCGTATACAGATTTTGTGAGACCTGCCTCTCAATTTTATATAATGTATGTCATTTTATTACCTTTATGCGTCGTGTCCAGCGCAAAAAAAAACTTGTAATTATTTTTTCTTTGTTTTCTTTCATAGATCACGAGCACGGTACGGTTAGATTAATAATTGAAGATATTTAAGACGTATTGCAGACGGTAACTTTTGTTCAGACTTACATTTAACACGTAGGTAGGTATCTATGGAATTCAACACATATTTTTCCGACGTTTGCAGTTTATTTTCAGCCCCTCCTTTTTGTGAGATAGGTACTTTGAAAACCGCGTGTTCGCCCAGTTAGGTGGCAACTAGCCATATTCGTTCTCAGACCCCCCGTGCAAAAACTACGCCATTAAGGTTAGAACAAAGGCAGAAAGAGCAATAACAATTATAACTCTTAATCCATTTTAAGAATGTCCATTTTCTTTTGCACAGATAAGTCTTCGTAAAGCAATCATCTTTTAATTTGTTCTGTAAGTTGTTCGAAACTGTACAATGGATGAATCGAATTTATACGAAGAGTTTCAATTAAAAACAGATAAGGGTAAGGAAAACTTCTAAATCTGAATCAGAGTAACTCCTTTTAAGTTAGCTTCGGACAAAGTGTAATGATGACAGTCGAATGATATTCCGTACACAAATTCAATCATTGCATGTAAATATTTTCCTCTGTGCGCGATGCTGATGATTTTTATTCCTGTTGTTTTCCTAATCTTTTCGTTCCTTTGATGCAGCAAAGCTTTCCGTTTCCCTCTTTATATTTTTCCTCAAACAATTTTTATTAAAGATCGAAGAACCTTCCTTTCTAGCTACAATATCATTTAAATATTGCAATAGTGCACAAGTAAAAGCTTTCTGCCTGACTTTACTTTACGAGCACAGTGACCCACTTTCTTTTTCCGCGGGAACAAACATCTGATAGACTATTTTTTTCCTGCTAAAAATCAACAAGAATACAAAAAAATACGTGTAATGTTAGACCATAGTGTCTTTATTATCACAAGCACTTGATTCTTTATCGTCAAATTCGTAGGAAGTAATAAAACGAAGTTGCTCCTTAGCCCAGTTTAGTGTCTTCTTCGATAATCCTCACAAATAAACAACTTGTGACAAACTTTTCGGACCCAAAGTTTCTTCTAGAATATTTGATGTGTTTTGATTACGATAATGACCTCTGAGTTTTCGTGATTAATTCGTAAAGAGAAAAAAACTTTATGTGTGTTCGTTCCTACGACTAATTTGTTTTCTTTAGAACCCCGACTTACCTGCCCCATTTACTCGCAGTTTATCAGATCCACCCTGTAGATTATGTGTAATTGCGGCTTTGTTCTTAGAAAACATTTCCTTAAGGACTTCATAGTAACTTTTAGTTTCTGAGAATAGAACAAATCAACAATAGTATTAGTCAAACAAGTTTACAACAAAGGCTAAGCGTCACCAACTTGCCTCATCGCTGTGATATGAACAACCTTTGCTCTGTGCTGTCACTAAATAGATAAGTACAGAAGGCCGGCTCAATACAACGAGCGAATACGCACGCACACATAAACACGCGGCCACGTACTGCGAGTGCAAGGGCACTCGTGACTAGTATTTTTTTCAGAACGTCTGCGCGAAAACAGCCGCACGTAGACATCGACGCGTACGTAGCGTCGATGTCTACGTGCGGCTGTTTTCGCTCGTTCTGTGGTGCCGGCCTTCTGTACCAATCTATTCAATGGCATTGTATTACTTAACACCCGAACTAGTTCCGAGCTTTGTGCGAACAGTGCCAGCGAACTAATTAATATGGCAGACAATTACAACATCTAAACTTATGTCACAGTTGTTTAGTCTTGAAGTATATGATGCGGACATAGAGGTATGAGGAAGTTCACGAATTGTCATGAATTGAGGATGTAAAAAGTAATTTTTGGTGGGTTATAATTCAATGTTTTATCGTATATCATAACAATAGGATCACAATAAGGTAGGCTTTCTTGAGTCCTTTATGATTTCAAACTATACAAAAATTTACAAATACCTAAAATATTAATTCTTATCATTTCAGACGACTGTTTAAATTGTTGGCTATTTTCAGGAAAAAGTCCAGAACTATATTAAAAACAAACGCACAATCTGTAACTAATTACCAGCACCGCAAACTTTTCCGCTCCATTTTTACAATAATTCACAAGCAAGTTTTCATTCGACAGTACATTATGTAGGTAGAACTCAGGAGCGGCACTCAAAGCCGTAGTAGTTGTACAACGATGCATTTATGCAAATGGCGGCCGCAAATCTGATGAGCCGCGCTTACACAGACGGGTAATCGCTTTCGACGCCACTGTACGGAAAATTTGCAATTTCATTAAATAAGCTGAAAAGTCTTTAAATGTTTGGCTTGTTCGAGAGTTGTGAGTTGACAGGGGAGAGGATTATGGTTGTTCAAAATAAGCTAGTGGCTCTGCCACTATAATAATTATAATAATATGTAAAATTGGTACAAAATTTTGTATCTATGTGCTTCTAAGAGGATTTTCGAAGGGTTAACAGAAATAAAATAGGACAGAGGTAGTTCGATTGTTTCTGATAATCCTATGCAACTCTAGTCTAAGTCATAAGTAATAGTAGCCATATAAACAAAAGTTTATGACTACAAGAATACTGTATATATCAGGCAAGATTCGAAACTATCACAGTCAAACCTAATGTTTATTACAAAAACTTTTTAACAAACAAAAAAAAAAAACAACCGACTTCAAAAAAAAAACACTACAAAGTGTAAAATAACTTTAATTTTGGAAGTCGGTGTCTTTGGTTTTGTATTTACGTTTTTGCCAACGACTTCCAAAATTAAAATTATTTTACACTTTGTAGTGTTTTTTTTTTTGAAGTCGGTTGTTTTTTTTTTTTTTTTTTTAAAAAGTTTTTATTTTTTACTTTTTATAGTCAGAGTGCATCTCATGACAATTCCAATAAGCCCAAACACGGCTAGAATATATGGTTTTATTACGAAGTTCCGGTACCTACCTTCCAGCTTCATCATCAGATCGGTTTGATGGTACCATTTTCGTCAGAACCATTTATTTAAATTTGCTTCGTCATAGTCGCTTAACTATCTTAATCGAGATATATTATCGCCACCCGTGAAATACTTATTATCATTGAACAGTTCCTGTGGCTATCTGTGGTCTCCTTCATCAGTTCCACTTCACCGAATTGTACTTTTTGAATGCAAATGCTTGACATGTTGATGAAAATACCAAAATTGCTATATGTATGCCTATAATATTTGAGGAGTTCCCTCAATTCCTCACGGATCCCATCATCAGAACTGGATTTTGACAAAAATGAGACCAATCTAATCTAAAAAAATTCAAATCGGTTCATAAATGACGGCGTACTGAGGTAACAAACATAAAAAAAAAAAAAAAAAATACAACCGAATTGATAACCTCCTCCTTTTTGAAGTCGGTTAAAAAGAGTCTACTTTACGGCTGATCTCCACTACTGAAAAATGTATAGTTGATACTACAGATATTGTTATATCTATTCATCCAGTAGACATCAGTTGGCAAAGTTCACCTGAATCTGAGTTTGCAAAATCTTTCAACCTCTAGTTGAATACTAAACTAAGAGCTGATGTATTGAAAGGAATATGAATAAGAAATAGTTTTCCAACACCAGTGTTATTTAGGAGATGGATTATTTAAATGGTGTGTTTGATAAATTATATTCTGCTCGGAAAGGCTTTCTAAAATGGATTGTATCCGTTCTGGTTACTGTTCCGTTTCCGGCTTACTGAAGTTGTGTTGTTTGTATTGTTGTAGTTTCTAAATTATTAAAGACTAGCGGCCTGTCCCGGCTTCGCGCGGGTGGACATTTATTTTTTAAACATTTTATTTTTTTCTTGCAATTAAAATAGCCTGTATTAATCAGTGATAATGTAGCATTAAAATGGTGAAAGAATTTTCAAAATCGGTCCAGTACTTTTTGAGCCAATTCGTTACAAATACGAGTATACATATAAATCTTTCCTCTTTATAATATTATATGTATAGTATAGATAGTATAGATAATAAAACACAATGTTGGTTTTAGTTAGGTATAGACTTACCTAATTAAGTACTAATTCTATTCTTTTGTTTTTGTAATTTCTCCAATTTAAGTCAGCAGAAACGATAGATTACAACAATAAAGACAAAGCTTATCATACGTGGGTTGGTTTTTATTGGGTGACCCTTTCGTTCCCGAATATAAATTCCTTTTGAAATATACTGACAGGATAAATACTTGTATTCAAAAAATATGTAAAGCAATACTTTTATCTGAACATTTGATCGCTGGCATTTCAAGTTGATGAAACATTTTACAACCAGCTATTTGATTCTGTGTTCTGATATCTTGTTTGAAATGTTTGATATAAATACAAAACACAAAGGACTTCGTCCTTAGAACAGAGAACAGAAAACGTAAAAGTGCAGGAAATCGGATTGCGGTCACTTGCGGTTGGTCCCGGAAATAACCAGGGAGTGATACCGACGGGCGCGGAGCGAAATAAATTGTGTTTACTTTGTATTTTACAATATTGTTATTGATTTATATGTCTAAATACTAATGTTTGTACATGCAAAAAAAATACTAGCTTAAATTAAGTCCGCATATTCAAAAAACAACTGGCATTTTTTATCCTATACTAAGTGGAATGGCTGTATGCAATTGACGTCTAACAATATTTTTTTTTTTAAATCTTCCTGAATGTGCATAAGCTACATGTCGATAGAAAAATACGACATGTGTGTGTATGCTTCTACCGATTAATACGAGTAGTTCAGTTCACTTCCAGCACTTGACTTTAGTTCACAAAAAGTAAACAAACTCACACACACTGATGAACACGGAGGTGACGTCTCGTTAAAGTGTGACATAACTTGTATCATATCTTAATAAGGTACTAACTCGGTTCATAAACTGTGCAAGTAGTTAAGTTTTACGTCGAGCCGTAAGCAACATTGTTGCTAGTACATTACTGTTATTGCTTCTATAAAAACGAACTGCAAGTCAGTTCAGTGCCACTAACATTATATTTAATGCCTGTCTGTGTGGTCTAGGCTGCGAGCAGACCAACACGTCACTTCCCCTGGGTGCTGTAAAAGAAGGAATTATTATCTGGACAGGATTAGTGACTGGAACTGACGTATCACGACAGTGATGTCACCACTGTGACACAACATCAACCCTGCTTTCACAGAACAAGTAGGCAGACACCCACATTTTGCCAATTATTTTTAAGTTCTGCGTACAAGGGGCGCACTTATTGCCAATAATCCAGATTCGGGGCTTAGAAATCACCGAATGGTTTTCCATTCGGTGATTTGGTTGTCCAAATACCGACTTTTATCTACCTGCGAAAAGTGAATGGAGTAAAATTGTTAAAGGAACAGACGAATTATAGTCTGCTCCAAAGTAAAAGTGTATAAAAGGGTAAACAAACTTATACTCGAACGCAATCGGTCACTAAAAAGAATTAGTAATACATGTATCTGTATTTAGAAGATTTTAACTTTGTATCTCACCAGTTTTTCCAACAATTATTGTTTGAATTACGTTATTAAATTGTAATTGAAAAATCATTAACGAAAATTGAGGTTACAAAATTAGCCTAAGGAAAAACATTTTAATTTGATTTAAAATAACAATTGCGGGTTTAAGTAGATACTCAAATGATCAAATCAAAGCACTCAATTTGTAAGTGACTCTACAAATTCTCATCCACAGGTACGTTTTCTGATACTTTTTGAACAGACTATAAGCATTCTAGAGTAGTGATAGATGTGTCAAACTGCCTAAAGCACACGACTAGTGGCAATACAACGTCACAGATACGTCACACACAGACACACGGTACGCCACTCGGTTGCGGGCGTGTTGTTGTACACGGAGTGACGGGAGTGACAAATATAATGCTAACAATAACAGAGGCAACATCCATCACATCTTATAGAGTGAACACATAATGCTATTCGAAGTGTCACAAGCAAGTTAATAGCAGTTTACTGAACAAAGATGACGTCAAATATCTGTAACCGTATTAATAGGTACTGATTACAAGAACTAAAGCTTTTGTAATCGCTCGGTAACAATAATAATGCATTTTGTTTTATCATAGAAATACTTATTTACATTTTCGTGCTGGTTTCTATCATTTCACATACGTCACACCTGACGTGTGACGTCTCAAGTTTGGAAGATGAATGTGAGCATTGTTGCTGCTCTTATTTCCCCCTGTTTAATGTTTGGGTGAACGCTTAACAAATTATGTAGATCACCTAGGTGTGGTTCTTCTTTATATTATTTAGATAGCTTCACCTAGGTGGTTCTTCTTTATATTATGTAGATTGCTTCACCTAGGTGTGGCTCTTCTTTATATTATGTAGATTGCTTCACCTAGGTCTGGCTCTTCTTTATATTATGTAGATTGCTTCACCTAGGTGTGGCTCTTCTTTATATTATGTAGATTGCTTCACCTAGGTGTGGTTCTTCTTTATATTATGTAGACTGCTTCACCTAGGTGTGGCTCTTCTTTATATT
Organism: Globia sparganii; assembly: GCA_949316385.1. Classification (NCBI taxonomy): domain Eukaryota; kingdom Metazoa; phylum Arthropoda; class Insecta; order Lepidoptera; family Noctuidae; genus Globia; species Globia sparganii. The sequence continues at coordinate 24,754,627 of OX438660.1, read as the reverse complement.
ATGTAGATTGCTTCACCTAGGTGTGGCTCTTCTTTATATTATGTAGATTGCTTCACCTAGGTGTGGTTCTTCTTTATATTATGTAGACTGCTTCACCTAGGTGTGGTTCTTCTATATATTATGTAGATTGCTTCACCTAGGTGTGGTCCTTCTTTATATTATGTAAATTGCTTCACCTAGGTGTGGTTCTTCTTTATATTATGTTGATAGCTTCACCTAGGTGTGGCTCTTCTTTATATTATGTAGACTGCTTCACCTAGGTGTGGTTCTTCTTTATATTATGTAGATTGCTTCACCTAGGTGTGGTCCTTCTTTATATTATGTAAATTGCTTCACCTAGGTGTGGTTCTTCTTTATATTATGTTGATAGCTTCACCTGGGTGTGGTTCTTCTTTATATTATGTTGATAGCTTCACCTAGGTGTGGCTCTTCTTTATATTATGTAGATTGCTTCACCTAGGTGTGGCTCTTCTTTATATTATGTAGATTGCTTCACCTAGGTGTGGTTCTTCTTTATATTATGTAGACTGCTTCACCTAGGTGTGGCTCTTCTTTATATTATGTAGATTGCTTCACCTAGGTGTGGCTCTTCTTTATATTATGTAGATTGCTTCACCTAGGTGTGGTTCTTCTTTATATTATGTAGACTGCTTCACCTAGGTGTGGTTCTTCTATATATTATGTAGATTGCTTCACCTAGGTGTGGTCCTTCTTTATATTATGTAAATTGCTTCACCTAGGTGTGGTTCTTCTATATATTATGTAGATTGCTTCACCTAGGTGTGGTTCTTCTATATATTATGTAAATTGCTTCACCTAGGTGTGGTTCTTCTATATATTATGTAAATTGCTTCACCTAGGTGTGGTTCTTCTATATATTATGTAAATTGCTTCACCTAGGTGTGGTTCTTCTATATATTATGTAAATTGCTTCACCTAGGTGTGGTTCTTCTATATATTATGTAAATTGCTTCACCTAGGTGTGGTTCTTCTATATATTATGTAAATTGCTTCACCTAGGTGTGGTTCTTCTTTATATTATGTAAATTGCTTCACCTAGGTGTGGTTCTTCTATATATTATGTAAATTGCTTCACCTAGGTGTGGTTCTTCTATATACAGAGTTGATACGACCGAGGGGCATTAAATTACACTACGTATACTATACGTGTTTAGTATTAATTCGATAAGGTATAAAAATAAAAAGCGCCAAAAATGAGATTTTTTTTTTTTCAAACAAACTAAATAGCTTACAAATCAGAGTAAAACGCAACCACCCTTTGTAAGTAAAGGAAAAACCCAAATTTCATAGAAACTTGGACCTGGCGACTGACCTTACAAAGTGGCAACGTCGCACGCGCGCCGGGGCGCGGCATGTGTTATTTCGTGTCGAAGCGGGCGGCCGGCGGTGGCGCGGGCGGCGGCTTAGGCCTCCGCTCGCGCTGGCTGTTATGTTAGATAGTTTTGAAGTACGCCGACAACAAAAACACTAAATTTTTAAATTCTCTATGTGTCCTCCATTCACATTAATGCACAAATTATACCGACGAAGAATATTGTTATTTAGTTTTGTAATTAAATCACTGTCCGTCGCTAAGCACTTTAATTTATGAAATGCTAAAATAATCCTGTTTTTTAGTTCAACAATTGTATTTACCTCGGAGGCATACACTTCACCCTTAATGTACCCCCACAAAAAGAAATCCATGGGAGTGAGGTCCGGAGATCGTGGTGGCCACCGAACAGGTCCGAATCGACCGATCCATTGCTGCTCAAACATTTCTGTGAGCCGCTCCCTGGAAGCCATCACAGAATGTGGAGGCGCACCGTCCAGCTGGTACCACAACTTGCGATGAACGGCTAAAGGTAGTTGGTCAGTGTACTCGGCCACAGGACCACTTAATAAATCTAAAAATTTCACCGCTGTAAGGGTGCCGTCAATAAAAACAGGGCCGATAATATTATTATTATGGATACCAGCCCACACATTGAGAGAAAATCTGTACTGGTGTTCAGATTCTCGAAACACGTGTGGATTTCCCAAACTCCAGTACCGGAGGTTTTGCCGATTCCAGATGCCGTTCCGAGTAAAAGTACACTCATCGGTCCATATTACATTTGTTAAGAAATGGCGGTCTTCGGATGTTTTATTTAATAGCCATTGGCAGTAACTGTTCCTGATCGGTAAGTCTCTCGATAACAAAGCTTGCACCTTCCGATATTTATAAGGTTTGCGTTTGATACGTTTTAGAACCTTGTGGATGGTTCTATGGCAACATCTAAACTGCCGGGCGGCTCTGTGGAGACTCGTTGTCGGGTTGCGGGAAAAATGATCTAATATTCGTTCGTCCCATGCAGCGGGTATTTGCCGCGGTGGCACTCCCTCCTGTTGCGGCACTACACGTTTATTGTCCCGTAATCTTTGTACTGCCAACTGTATGGTGCGGGCGTTCCTAGGGCAATTGCGGCTGTCACCATACCTTTCTCTGTATGTTCGCAGAGCTAATGCTGCGTTTCCACGGCATTCACCGTAAATTAAAATCATGTCAGTGTATTCTGACGCCGTGTAAGTTAGACGAGGCATTGTTGAACACTTTAATTAGGTATACACACACACAACCAAAGTTTAATTACGTGTCCTATCACAATAAAAAACAGTAAATCACAAAAAAAAACACTAACACTAAATAATTATAATAGCAAGTTACGTGTCTTGTCACAATAAAAAAAAAGAAAGAAGTGTCCTATTCACAATAACAAAACAAAATCACAATTGTCAGCGCACGAGTTCGACAAAACAATAGCGGCACAGGACTTCCGTGTTACGTAACGTACATACGTCCCGGAAGGATAGCGTTGGCGCACTGAAAAACCAAGTTTTTTAGTTTTTAGAGGCCCCCCTCGCAAGGACCAAAGATGCAATAGCAACACACTGACCTATTTCTATTTCTTTTACGCGCGTGATGTTTTGCTAATGGGATTGTCACTTTCTGTTGTAGGACGTATTTGCTTATGACTTGCGTAAGAGCGGCAACAACGTATCGTAGATTTATCGTTTTAAGGTGCATGACCTATGCCTATAGACATAATCAGCTGTTAGGAAAAATACATCATGTTCAAACGGGCCAAAAACTTAAAAAATCATTTGCGACTAAACTATTGTTTCAATTTAAATGATATTTGGTACAGAGCTTGAAAATGGTACCTAGTATAAGCAGTTTAAAGGAAAGCCTTTCTGTCGTATCAACTTTGTATTATGTAAATTGCTTCACCTAGGTGTGGTTCTTCTATATATTATGTAGATTGCTTCACCTAGGTGTGGTTCTTCTATATATTATGTAAATTGCTTCACCTAGGTGTGGTTCTTCTATATATTATGTAGATTGATTCAGCTGTCTTCTTTCTTTATATTTTGTATCATAGCATCACGCCTTGTTTTCCCCAAAGGTTTGGGCAGAGGTGTACCTACAGTACGCCCTAATTTCGCCAGTTGTGTTTATGTCCTATGTATGTAATAGAGCATAACATTCTAGATGAAAAACCCATTAACCCATTGCCCACCCAACAAGGCAGTCACCACTAGACCAACAAACGAACGAACAATAATTATTTTGTTGCTGAATTAAAGTAAATCTATTATGTGCCACTAATAAACTATTAACGCCTAGTCTGTTGGTGGTATTAAATCTGGTCCTTTTTGAAGTGATACAATAAAATATTGATGGAATTTACCTTAGATTTTTATTTTCTTGAAAAATAAAGTTTTGTTAAGGAATATTAAAGACGCCAGCCTCGTAAAATCACACCACTTCCCTTAAATTAAAATATTTTGCAGCATCATTAGGGTATCGAACACAAAACCATTGTCAGGACCTCAAGCGAGAAATAAGGGGAACTCAACCTAAAAAAAAAGGAAAATAACATTTTCCGCTTAGTCACCGTTGAGAGGGGTTCCTAGTAGAAATTTTATATAATTCCATTAAAAGAGCTCTCACAATAGAAATATCAGGGTTTGTGAGGGCAACTTCAAAAATAATTGAGTCACAGTTTAAGTACCGCACCGAATCATTTAAGGAAAATGAAGGGGAAGAAAGCAAAGAAAGCCAAAAGCTATTAATATAGGAAGATGTTAGAATGTCTGGGGAATTGTGCAGATAAACTGTGGGAGTGCAGGGGTGGGCAGCGACGCGTGCCTCAGAGCCAATTAAAAATAAATTAAAAGTCACACAAATCTCCGAGACCTTTCCGACTCTCTAGAATAAATTGCTATAAAATTGAAGACGCTTATTTGCATAAATAATGGTGTTTTTCTTTTCAAATATGAGAAGTAAAGCGGTGGACTTAGTGTTTGTGGCTTGTGTCTAAAAATAAACGATTTTTGAAGTGAAAACTTCTTTAGCGGCGCTGCGTATTTTTTTTGGAATGGGTAAAAATCTCTAAACTCGCGTCAGGACACGTGACCTGATCGAGAATTCGTAAGACGGATGGAGAGAGGGCAGGCGGCGCAAGGCGCTTGCGCGAATGTTGAAGTGAAAACTTCTTTAGCGGCGCTGCGTATTTTTTTTGGAATGGGTAAAAATCTCTAAACTCGCGTCAGGACACGTGACCTGATCGAGAATTCGTAAGACGGATGGAGAGAGGGCAGGCGGCGCAAGGCGCTTGCGCGAATGTTCGATAATTGTCATGTTTGTGTACGATAGCGCAATGAATAAATATTGTATCCTACCACATAAATAATAATACTTTTATACTGATAACGAAAGCAATTCGTACAAAATTATTCTCTAACCATTCCAAAATATCAAAAATGCAGAACATTAATATTTAAGTTTTCACTTCTGCCGGCACTCCCGGAGTGCAACCCGTCGATTTTTTTTTATTTTTACAGATTTTTTTACGTAGTTGTGCATAAAAAAGAACTAAAAAGTTTTAATAAGAAAAAACTTCAAACCATAATTATATTAAATCTTTGTGTCTTAATAGGTACAGTCTCCAGTTGCATTGTCATCCGATTTACATGCTAAATTTCAGCTCAATCAGAAACCAGGAAGTGGGTCGGATTTTACTTAGATTTGATCACACCGGAACAGCTAAATAAAAGCTTGTAATAAAATAATTACCTTGTAAGCAAAGCTGACATCACAAAACCCACCCATAGATACAATATCTATTACTTTCAAGTTTCAATCATTGTCACAATAGGTACCCTGCACTGCTTTGCATTCCTAATTGTTGCGACTCTAAGGACCAGTTCATTCTCCCTCACTGTACCCATTTAACAGTAGCCCGTCCCTAAGGACCGTCACTATTAATAGCCAAGTTAGTCGTCTCCGATTCAACAGAACGTTAGCTTCATGCTCGGGCACGGACTTGCCGAGTTCAAGGCAAGAATGTAACACGTCGACTTTCACACACGCTCGCGCCCTTCTGATGCTATCACACTGACTGTGATAGATCGAGCTTCACAAGCCCTCGTCAGCCATTCAATCTGAATACTGATGTGGCACATAATACACGCGCTTGATCAATGGTAACGCAATTACATTTCAGTACCAATTTTGAATAAATTCCTTTGAGAGACGAAAATTTTAAACAGATAGTTCAAAATTATACATAAACACATAATCACAGAATGTATAACTAAGTTGTTAAAGTTAAATTGTAGTAAAATAATACTGTGTGCTTTCCCACATTTAAAATAAAATGAAAAATAGACAAAACAATTATATGCATAAATATAATAATTATAAGCTTATTCACTCTTTAGTTAGCCATCATAGTGTGATGAGCTTGGGTAATTTTAACACCAACAGTTTTGTAGAAACGTTAAAGTCGACTAGGGATACTGTATAGTTGCTTTTTGTATAAATTCAGACAAGTATTATGCCCAAGTCTTGTATTATTAACACCACAACAGTTAGTAATATCTATCTATCTATATCTATACTTATAATAAATCTGTAGAGAGGTCAATTCTGTACATGAAATATATTTCCAAAATAACTATCAGCGGGTGATTAGTGATCGATACTGACGCCAAAAATGCAATCAGTAAAATTTTTGTCTGTCTGTCTGTCTGTCTGTCTGTATGTTCGTTATAGAAACCAAAACCACTTGACGGATTTCAACGAAACTTGGTACAATTGTTCTTCATACTCCTGAGCAGGTTATAGTATACTTTTCATCACGCTACAATCAATAGGAGCAAAGCAGTGAAGGGAAAAGTTGGGAAAACAGGAGAACTTACTCCATTTTTTAAGCTTCTGTCGCGTGTGCAGCCTTAATGGTTAAAGCTACACAGAAATCATGTATGACGGAAATGTTCTCCTTAAAATTATATAAAAAATATTCCACGACAGCAAATGTCTACCTTTTATGGTTGACTCACAATAACACGTGTAACTCCCGATAGCTTAGCAGTTCGGAGCTTTCTGATTATATGTGTCTACTCTTACGTTTATAACACTCTCACTCATCCCTAATTAAAAAATGTTAACATTATTACCTATTTAATAAAAAAGAATCATAGAAATCGGTACAGAAACACCAAAGTTATACATGAAATACGCTAATAAGCCATCGCGCGTGAATACTGAATCATGCTGTAAGGATTATTTTTGTGTAACGGTCGCCGCGCTCGACGCGCCTCGCGGCGGGAGGTATAAAACGACGGGGGATCCAAACGCAAACTTCATACAATATTCCAATTTAAAAGAACGCAATTCCCAGTATCGGTGTGTTATGCAATGACAATTAATAAGGCTCAAGGGCAGACTTTTCGTGTTGCTGGAGTAGATATCTCAGTGTCAGTTGTTTCTCGCATGGTCAGTTGTACGTCGGTCTTTCCCGGGTTAGCAGTTCTAGAAATCTTTATGTTCACGTGCCGGACGGGTCGACTTTCAACATAGTTTACCTGGAAGCTTTGCGCTAAGTAATTTTCGTTGTATAGGTACTTAAGCCTCATGTGAACGTGATCTAAACAATATTACCAATACATTAACTTAATAACACACAAGGAATTACACACTGACGGAGTTGCGGGCACAGCTATCTATATCTATATATATAAAACTCTTCCGTTACTGAGTGACTGACAGACAACGCACAGCCGAAACTACTGGCAGTAGAGAGCTGAAATTTGGCATGTGTGTTTGTTGGGAGGAGTAGGCTACCACTAAGAGATGATTTTTGGAAATTCCCTCCCAACGGGGAGAAAAGGGGGAAAAATTGTTTTTTTCCGGAAGTCATTATTCCACGCGGACGAAGTCGCGGGCAAAAGCTAGTTACAAATAATAAGGTGGAAAGCCCGAATTAATTTAACTCAAATACTATAAATATTTAACAAATTAAGTACGAAGGAGGTTCCATTTCCGTCACGCACTATGAGCTCACCGCCTGGTGATGCTATTGAAGTCTTGGGGTTAACTCCGGATAATAATTTAAACTAGTTTTTATGACAACAGATGGTACCACTAAAAATATTAAAAAATAATAATAATAATAATAAATAATAATTAAATATAAAAAAGGAGATCAGTAGAATGCCTCTAGATTATTTCATCAAAAATATTCAAAATATTCCTTGACAATTCAAAAGTGCCTATAATTGGTTTATTTGAAATAAATGCTTCGAGTTTGAGGTTGAAAATATTTTTATTTTTTTACGCAGCATGAATCCATATCCATACTTCCCTTCTTCAATATACCTAATATTATCCACACTTCCCTTCTTTAATAGGTATAATATTAGATCGGGGCAAAAGTATTTTCGTATTTTTCATACAAAAAAAAAAATTGTTTTAGGTTTAATTTTTTATTTATTTATAACTAGCTTTTGCCAGCGACTTCGGACTTCGGATTCGGATAGTGACCGCCGAAGGGGACAGACGTGTCGCGTTGTGACCCGCCTTTGTTTATACTTGATGCAATGTGCACAACAAGGGACTTCGGATTCGGATAGTGACCGCCGAAGGGGACAGACGTGTCGCGTCGTGACCCGCCTTTGTTTATACTTGATGCAAATACCATAAAAACAAAAGGGTTTTTTTCTGTTAAAATGGACACAATTGTGCGTATGACAAAAGACGGGAACTGCCTATTCAGGGCCATAGCACATCAAATAAATAATGTAATGGGTTTAACTTTCGATCACGTGTCTGTCCGTCGGGATCTTGCTTCATATGTTTTAGAGCATCGAGATGACGAAAGAATCCGCCTAGCACTTCTAAATAATATACGAGAAATTCTTCCTAACAGCATTCTCTCCCAGGAACAAAGGATAACAAATACATAACCACGCAGTTTAACAAGACGTTCTGGGGAGGAGAGGATATCTTAATCGCCGCAGTCGAGTTCTATCTGGTAAATTTGCACGTGCACCTACCGGCGAACCACAACCAGTACCCGGCAACATACACATCCTCTACAAGGACTAGCACTACGATAGCTGGGTCATGACCGACGACAAACACTACAACAGCAACCCGATAGATCTAATGCAAAAATCGAACAATGTCACAACAACACTACATAATAAGCCTATAATTAACTAGTACAACACAAGTGAAGAGAAATGTCAACTCACGAAACCCCAGTCTCATACGAACAGCCCTCAATTTATCTAGCTCATTAACACAGTATGAACAACAAGCACCAATGTGTACATCGTTATCAGAAGAAGTCACAGATGTATATACAGTATACACACTACGAATGGCACCTCTATGGAACCTCAGGTAAAAACATCGGGGACTTGCAATTCTAATCAGAAAAGATGCTCAGATTGAATTAGTTAACAGGATAAAGGTGACAGACGCGATGTCACCTACTATTAAAGTTAACAGGGGAAATGACAAGCCTGCTCATCTGTATGTAATCAATTCTCACATCAACAGTTGTACATCTATAGAAAACAGACCCTTCACAGGCTTATTAAACTTCATCAGACAAAAACCAAGGAAATGTACTTTAATAACTCTTGGCGACTTTAACGCTCATAGTGGTCGACATAATACACAAAGTTTCCAACGCTAAGTTTCTAACGCTAAGTCTGCATACCCACGTGCATTAAATTTGCACCAACAGCTCAAAAAAAAAACTAAAAAAAAAAACATTACCCGAACTCTCAAGTTTGCATAACAAAAAATTTTTTGGTAAGAAACAAAGACCGAGCCCATAAATTTCAGACGGTACACGGTCCCCTGTCAAGTCTGGTCTATAGTGGTTACCAAACTCAAGTTGCACATGTCGAGAGAGCTCACCACTTGTGACAGCCTACAAACAAAAGAATTCTTAATAATATTCAAGAAATTCTCCCTAACAGTAATCTCTCTCAGGAACACAGGATAACAAAATACATAACCGCGCATTTTAACGAGACGTTCTGGGGAAGAGAGTATATTCTAATCGCAGCGTTAACATACGCATGCTCTACAAGGATGTTACAAAGAGAAGCACTATGATAGCAGTGTCAGGACCGACGACGAACATTACACAACAGCAACCCGTTAGATCTAACTCAAGAAATAACCAAACCTCAAAACACAACTGAACTTTCACATAGGGGCATTCATGTGATATGATATGAACTCAGGAGCATACAACTAATACGAGTAATAGCCTCCCCGACCGATTTCGGTCACGGTCAATCTCAACGGAGATTGGCCGGGTACGCGGGAGATATTATGATGCACAAGTGTGCGCGCGGACACAGGTACACTCTCCGTTCCTGTACTATCATGGTCCGATGGGACGGAGATCCGACACGGCCGGAGAGAGATCAGGCGCAGGACCGACGGCTTTACATGCTTTCCGAGACACGGGGGTATTAAACCGCTAACTTCCAAAGTCCGGACTGCTACTAAGAAATTCCCAATAGAAAAACTCAATAACACATTGTCCAATCCTGGAATCGAACCTAGGACCACACGCTCAGCAGTCGCGCTTGCAACCACGAGACCAAAGGGGCAGTTAAACTATACACACCACGAATGGCGGCTCTCTGGACCCGCAGGTAAAGCATACCGGGGACTGGCAATTTTAATCAGAAAGGATGTCCAAATGGAATTAGTCAACAGCAATCTTAATGGAATAAGCATACCAACATGTGATGAAATTAAATACCTACGTACAACATACATAGCATCTACATTACGCAGAAAAATCACTATTAAAAATCGTTGCGAACAGGCCATGAGAAACCCCAAATCGTTTACTACCACAAAAAAAAAACCACTCTAGGAATAAACCAAGATAAAAGAAAATGCATGAAATCTTAGACGGAAAAACAGTAACCAAACGTATCAAGAAAGACAGGATCACATCGCGCATGTTTACAGGCACCGCAAAACAACCCTAGTGCATACAGTACAAGGCCAAATCCAAGAAGGTCGGCCGACCTATCTACACATGGAACGACAACTTAAAACAGGACATGAAGTACTTTGACAAGAGAATCAATTTTTGAATGAATACGCCGGAAAACAGAAATAAGATCAAGATTGCTGCTTGTGAGATTTACAAAAACCGGAAACGGATAATAGCGAGACCTCCGACGACCACATTGAAAACAGCAACATCTAACACAACTTATCACAGCAGAGCAATGACATACAAAAGAACCGAGAAAGCAGTAGAACACCGCTAAAAGTCTCACCGATGAAGCTCGACCTGAACCAACCTGGAGGCAAGGTCGTTAAAAGATGCCCATCCATAGATAATAATTTCCCATCTCTCCACTAGTCCAATGCTTGCTCTAGGATGCATATCCGGTAGGCTCTTAAATCCTTCCCTATCCTACGGGCACGTCCTCCCTACCAATTACCGCGCCCCCCGGTCTATTCCTTGATATGCAATGGTCGCTGTAGCACCATGAACATGAGGCTACAGGAGCTAGTGCGAATCTTGGGGTTCATTCGATTAATCGAGTCTGGTTTAACCACGCTGGGATCGGTGCAATTCATTCATTCATTCATTCAACTAGCTTTTGCCAGCGACTTCGTCCGCGTGGAATAATGACTTCCGGAAATTGAGGCACTAACTCTCATAGAGTTTAACCGATGTGCTCTTTCTTCTGCCGATTCTTGAGAACGCGTATTTCTCATTCAACGCGATTTTCAAGACAATAGCGGGCGGACGCCGGCGTCCGCTTGGGGCTTGAATAACTAAAAATATATAACTACGTCTAATATATAAAATAATATATAATAAAACCTACTTCACTTAAAACTAAATACCTATAACTACTATAATTAATAATACCTATACCTATAATTAATAAAAGTACCTACGCTTTTACCTACTTAATATTAAAAAAAACTGAACATAAATTAACCAAAACTTACCTACTACTAACTAACTACTACTAACCTATTACTACTTCACCTAAAAAGAAATCCTGTTTTCCCAACATTTCCCTTCACTGCTCTGCTCCTATTGATCGTCGCGTGATGAAAAGTATACTATAACCTGCCCAGGAGTCTATAGAACAATTGTACCAAGTTTCGTTGAAATCCGTCGAGTGGTTTTTGTTTCTATAACGAACATACAGACAGACAGACAGACAGACAGACAGACAGACAGACAAAAATTTTACTGATTGCATTTTTGGCGTCAGTAACGATCACTAATCACCCGCTGATAGTTATTTTGGAAATATATTTCAACATTGCAAAGACAAAGTTCATACCCTTCACACCAGGAATCCTTACACAACCACCAACGTCATTTCACATCAAAACCCATGTTTGTTCTCATGCTGTGGCCACTATTTCCTGTAACTGTGCCCAGTTAGAGCGCTCCGACAACATTAAATATCTTGGAGTCACATTAGACAATTGCCTCACGTGGAAAAAACAGGTTGATTCAGTGGTGGTCCGTGTAAGAAGACTTATATACGTGTTCAAAAAGCTCAGGGCGGTTGCCGACTTCCCATGCCTTATATTGATCTACCTTGCACTCGTCCAGTCAGTCCTTGGTTACTGCATTATGGTTTGGGGAGGTACACACAAGACTTCTATTTTGCGTTTGGAGAGAGCACAAAGAGCAGTGCTAAAAGTATTGGCCATTAAACCTGCCAGATTCCCAACGTCGGAACTTTATTCGCTCTGTAACGTCCTCACTGTTAGACAGTTATTTATACTTCAAACTGTTATCAAGAAGCACGACCTCATGAAGTACGACCCACTATACCTCTCTAAGAAGCGACGTTCCGACATAGTTTGCAAGATACCTTTCTCCAGATTGGCATTAGTAAGACGCCACTTTAACTACGTTAGCCCTAAACTCTACAATAACATAAATAGAAACATTCAAATTTATCCTTTAACAAGAACCTTACTTAGAAAAAACCTGTCAGAATTGCTTAAATCCTTCTCCTACGAAACAACAGAAAAACTTGTGGTAACATAACACTTACATTCCTGTAACAAACACCTTATTACATAAGCACCGCCCCCTCACTCACGCTCAATACTCGCATACCCCATAATACACACACACACACACACACACCCTCACTCACACACACCCTCACTCACACACACACCCTCACTCACACACACACCCTCACTCTAACACACCCTCACTCACACACACCCTCACTCTCACACACGTAGTTAGTACCTTTATTTTAATAATTTTCTTTCTTTTTAATTACTAGTCTGGAACAAATGTACCATATTTTTTTGACCTGGGCGTTGATAGCTGCGCCACAGTTTTAACTTTTGTAGCTATCTTCGTTTCCTTATGTAAATTTTGTGTCCTGAAACTTGTTCTAAATAAACTTTTATTATTATTATTATTATTTCATGTACAGAATTGACCTCTCTACAGATTTATTATAAGTATAGAAAGATAGAAGATAGATATGTATGTGCCGTTTTGATCGATGACTTGTTGCCATCTTGTGGGCAATGACATGATCCCATTGCTGTAGAAGTTTTGAGATTTTTTATCAAAAAAATCTGACAGGTAGTTTTCACAGTGTTCTTTTGAGGTTAACTTTATGCTTCCTAAAGAGTTCTGAAGTGATCGAAACAGGTGGAAATCTGATGGAGCAAGATCAGGGCTATACGGAGGATGCATCAACACATCCCAGCCAAGCTCTCTCAATTTTTGCTGAGTGGCTATAGATGAGTGCGGTCTGGCGTTGTCGTGATGAAACACCACGCCCTTCCTATTCACCAGCTCCGGCCGGTTTTTCTCAATAGATTCTTTTAACCTCGTCAGTTGTTGACAGTAGAGGTCAGAATCGATAGTATTACCCGGCGGCAAAAGCTCATAGTGGACGATTCCTTTCCAATCCCACCAAACACACAGCATCACTTAGTTCAGAGTCAGGCCGGGCTTTGCCACTGTCTGTGGGGCTTCTCCATGCTTCGACCACGATCTTTTTCGGACATTCTTATCGTAAGTGATCCATTTTTCATCGCCCGTAATCAACCGTTTAAGAAATGGGTCGGAATTATTACGTTTCAACAAAGAATCGCAAATGGAAACACGTTGAACTGTCCTGTGTTGAGCTGGATAAGCATTTTATAGTGTGCGTATACAGACCTCCAAACTATCAAAACTACTCTATTTTTGAGTCTGTAATGGAAGATGTCTTGGGAAAACTGGCAACTGGTAATAAATCAGTAATTGTTTGTGGTGACTTTAATATTAATATTTTGGAAAATAATTCAAATAGCAGTAGATTATTAGGCCTCTTTAAATCATTTAATTTGTCAAATGTGTTCTTGGAACCAACGCGAATAACTACAGCTACTGCTACATGTATTGATAATGTTTTTTGTTGCTGCGAATATTTAGATAAAGCCATTGTAAATTATCTCCCTTCCGATCACAGCGGTCAAACCGTTTATTTTGAGTCCAACACACCAATACAAAAAGTGCAGATTCAATTTAGACCAATAACATCGGGAAATTTGAAAAAGTTTAATAACACTTTAATTAATAAGTTAAGTGCTCAGGGCCTAAATATGAATAGTGGTAATATTTTGTATGAAGAATTCTTTTCGTTAGTGCAAACAGAGTTCAATAATTCTTTTAAGAAGAAATCTAAAACTATTTGCCCTAAGTTTTTATTCAGTGACTGGGCAACTAAAGGAATCAGGAAAAGTAGGGAAAGATTATTTGAACTGTATGGCCTTAAGCCGTATATTAACACGGATACTTTTAATAAGTATGTTGCTACATATTCTAAAACTTTTAAAAAAATTTGCAAAACAGCTAAAGCTTCCTTCATTAGCAACAAGGTTAAATCAGCAGACAGTAAAATAAAGACAGTTTGGAAAATTATTAACAATGAAACGAACAGGAATAAAAAACATAATACTGATTACACACTGAACACTTCCCGTGGCCTTATTAGCGATAACATCGATGTTGCTCAGGAATTTGCAACTTTCTTTACCAATATCCCAATTAAAACTACAGAAACTTTAAATTCCTCGCCCGCACTTGCTATTGAATTATTAAGAGCAAATGTCTCAGCCTGTCCTGTGGAATTTAAATTTAAACATGTAAACCCTTCAGTAATTATAAAGGCATTTCAGCAACTTAAGATCAAAATGACCGAAGATCTGTGGGGCTTGTCTACTAAAGTTTGTCAATCCATTATTGAGACAATTGCACCCTATTTAGCTTTAATATTTAATTTGTGTGTTGATCAAGGGGTATTCCCGGATTTAATGAAGTTCAGTAAAGTTATTCCACTTTTCAAATCTGGGGACAGCAAAGACACTAATAATTATAGACCCGTATCGGTTTTGCCGGTTTTCAGCAAGGTGTTTGAAAAAGTAATGTTAAATCAGATGCTCAATAATTTTAATCGTAATAACATCCTACACGATCAACAATATGGTTTCACCAAAGGACGTTGTACAACCGACGCCGGTGTCACATTATTAAAACACATATTTGACGCATGGGAAGAGGCACAAGATGCAATAGGCATCTTCTGCGACCTATCCAAGGCATTTGATTGCGTGAATTACGAAACACTGCTTTTGAAACTTGAGTATTACGGACTGGGTAAACTCGCTCTTAGCTTAATAAAATCATATTTAAATGATAGGTTTCAGCAAGTTCAAATAAACGGTGTAAATTCATTGGGTTTAAAAGTCAAAATGGGTGTACCGCAAGGCTCAATATTGGGGCCGTTCTTATTTTTAGTATATATAAATGATTTACCTTACTTACTGGAAAACCGACCACAAATGGTGTTATTTGCTGATGACACATCACTGATTTTTAAAGTAAGCAGACGTGCACAGGAGCTTGACGACGTAAATAACGCTATGCTTGTGGTCCATAATTGGTTTACTGTAAATAATTTGGTATTAAATGAGAAAAAAACTAAATGCATTAGATTCACTTTACCGAATGTTAGAAGTAGTGAATGTCACGTTGTATTGAATAAGGAGATACTTGAATTCGTCGAAAATACGGTTTTCCTGGGGATCACGCTTGACTCAAAGCTGCAGTGGGGTCCTCACTTAACATCACTTGCAGGGCGGCTAAGTTCAGCCGCTTACGCTGTTTGGAAAATCCGTCAATTAACAGACGTGGATACCGCGAGACTGGTCTATTTTAGTTACTTTCATAGCATCATGTCTTACGGTATTTTGTTGTGGGGACGGGCTGCAGATATTGAATCTATCTTCATTCTGCAAAAGAGGGCTATCAGAGCTATCTACAACCTCAGCAGACGTGAATCTCTAAGGGAACTGTTTAAAAAAATTAACATCATGACGGTTCCTTGTCAATATATATATGAAAACATTATGTACGTTCGAAAAAATCTACATCTTTTTAGTAAGATATGTGACAGGCATAATTTTAACACTAGAAATAGGAACAAATTAGATCAACCTCGTTTCAGATTGTCTAAAGTAAAAACTTCTTTTATGGGTTATTGTGTAGAGTGTTATAATAAAATACCACTCGATATTCTTCAACTAAATGAGAAGAAATTTAAAACATGCATTAAACGCACACTATGTAGACAAGCATACTATAAGTTGGATGATTATATCGTAGATAAAAATGCTTGGCTAAATGCTGGTCCTGCTCCACAGACACTTGGGCTCACTAGTTAAAATTTCAATATTTGGAAGACATGCTTCCCTTTTTTTTCTTTTCTTTTTTTTTAAGTGTTTCTGACATTCGAACTTACTGTGTATTTTTAATTCAATCAAGTTTTAATTGTTTGTTTAATATCTTATACCTCTTTCTAGTAAAATTTTATTCATCTCGTTAATAAATTGGTAACTATAGTTTTGTATAATTTAGAAGCATTTTTTTTAAATTTTGTAAATGTAAGAACCATGGATCCGTTCATTATAATTTTTTTATATTGACTGAAAGAGCATGGCAGTAGAGAATGTGTCATGCTCACTTAAATGTCTCACTGATGGTGGCGCGTGTGTTGGATCATTCGGTTCCCTCCAAAATGGTTGAGCTGGATGGTGCTGATCCATGCGTCATGTTCGTGAACGGGCGCTGTCAGTTGAGACTGGTCATCTCTTAGCTGCCAGGGCTTCTTTTTAATCTTATAACTATTTTGAATTGTTTCTTCATAACATTGTTCTCACATATACAGGGTGGAACGAAGTCATGGGCATTATTTTAACCTAAGGCACTACTCACGATACTGATTGCATTAGGGCTATTAATACGCAAATCAAAAATATTATTAATGCAAGTAAGGAAAACCTTAAAAATGTAGTAAGTCAAATTGCACAAGGCTTATTATTGCAAATAAACACTTAAAGTAATTAAAACAAAATACTTCGTTAACGCCAATAATTGTTGAAATATCAAAATCTTAAAGCGCAGTACAGCGCAAAGCGAAATGTAAACAAACATCACCTGCGCGCGCGCGGGTTTTTCCTTACAAGTAATAATAACAATGGGCTACAAGACATTCCGTCCGGCGGGATTCCCTGAACTCTCTCCGTCCCACTCCCTCACTCGCAAAAATACGAATATCACCCCCGCGCGGGGTATGCTTCCCGCCGCAACACGAAGTCACGAACCCGGAACCAGTGTCATAACGACTGCGCAGGTGCATTGACGCGTAATTGATTTATTGATCCCGTGACGTAATCGCCGTACTCGCCGCTCGCGGCATACGGTGCTTGGATTGCAGTGTATTAAGTGTTAGTGTAGTAGTTGTGTGTTGTGTGTGTGTTTGTGTACACGATGCCTCGACCGCGTAATGTGCAGGCTAGGTACACCAACCAACAATACCCACAAATGGTTGTAATTTACGATCGCGCAAGAAATTTAGTATGAACTCGTGAAATGTTCCATCGGCGCTACCCGAACGACCCTATTCCTTCACGGGGTCTCATTCCACCAGAACCACTCAGAACCTGTTGGATTTTTCGTCTTTTCACGTGCCAGCACATGCACAAGCTCGTGGAAGAGCACCCGTTTACCCTCTGTCACTTTACCGACAAATAAGGTTTTTTCAAAACAATCCACGAGCTAGGTACGTAAATGTTTTTTTTTAATGTATGTTAGTTGACGTAGTTTTGACCGTCCTAAGCCGGCAAAGTACGAAGGGAAAATTGGAATTTATTATGAATCAATTCATTGGCAACTTACGAATGTCACGTGAGTCGGGCGGGGTCAAAGAATTCACGCCCAATGACGCGCGTACGGCGTAGTGTACCTACGCATTTGCTATCGAGAAGCGCAACTAATTTGATACTTTGTATGACTTACTACATTTTAAGGTTTTCCATACTTGCATTAATAATATTTTTGATTTGCGTAATAGTAGCCCTAATGCAATTAGTATCATAAGTAGTACCTTAGGTTAAAATAATGCCCATGATATCAAATGCACCCTGTAGAAGCAACAAGAATACTGTACTCAGGATTTTTTAATATCTTAATTTAAAAGAGTGTCCTTGGAGTTTCTTGCCCGTTCTTCTCCAAGAGATCTACGTTTTGGAATGGGCAACTAGCTTCAACTTTCTGACTAACTGACCGACTAGTTAATTTTGACAATTCAAAAGTGCCTGGAAATGGTTTAATTGAAATAAATGCTTTGAGTTTTGAGTTTTTTGAGTTGCATTAAGTTTCTCTCAGTGAGATCATGTGGTACCCAAATATCAAGTTTTTTCTTGTACCCAGACTTTTGTAAATGCCGTAAAACTGTTTTGTGATCAACATCCAGTTCTTCAGCAATATCATAACTACTAATATGTCGATCTTGCTCCACTTTTTTAAAAATGGCACTGATTTTATCCGTGACAGGGCGTCCAGAGCGAGCCCTTCACACTAAAATTTCCTGACTTGAAACGCTTGAACCACATTAGTGCTACTCGTATTGATACCGCATTAGGTCCGTAAACCGCACAAATTTTATTCGCGGCGTTCGTCGCATTTTTACCTTTTTTGTAATAAAATTTTAAAATGTACCGAATTTCTTCGTCACATACGTTCATGTTGCTTGCTTGAAAAACAATTGAGAAATGGCGGGAACTAGTTTTTTTTTTAATTTATTGCATCTTTATAATGTCAGCATTTAATAGTATTAAAACCAGCCAGTTACATTCAGTACTGCCAAAGAGGTTTGATTACTAACAATAGATTCAAAATACGAAAATATTTTTGCCCCGACCTATTATTATAGATCTGAAAGTAATTCTTCCTGTCTCTTTGAAATTGGGCCGACTGGCGGATACCATGATCGGGGTTATTACAGTGACCTATATTATACAAGTAATTAGAGCTGAGTGGGATAATATAAAAAATTAATATTAATAATAATATTATTTATTTAATTTTTTTGTACCGGTAGTACGTTCCCGTGGGATAATTTCCAATCTTTATGCGGGCGAAGCCGCCGGCAAAAGCTTTTGTATGGTATTAACGTAACTGACTGCAAATAAATACATTAATAATGAAGTCATCTACGAAATATTGCTGTACCTAGCTTCATTAACAAAATGATTTAAAAGCCTTGCGACAACAACATTAAAACAGCCAGAGTAGTTTTACATTATATTTCACTGCAGCATTGAGTGGATTAAATACAATTTTGATGAAATTGACGAACCGATAATTTATTTTTCCGCAACTTCGAAAAATCGTCATCGGATGGATTCTGTTTAATATTTAATGTACACAGCGCTCTTGGAACGTATTAATATTTCCCGATTCAGAATTAACGGAGGCTTTTGTCAAATTGTGTCATAAATTTGCATGCTCGTGTTGTTGAATTAAATTAAATAATACCTCGTACTCACAGACCGAGGATGTTTTAAATTTTATCATGAATAATGTTCGCTTAATAATCATAAATCGAAAATGAAATAATTACTTTTCGCTACCAGTTATTTCGCGTTTCATTACGTCCGTCCGTGATCACAACTGCTGAAAAGTGCTAAAAACGTGTAAAAATGTCAAAACAACAACACAACACAACACACTGACAACTTGCTTTACTGTAAATTCTTGTTTCATTTATTGTATTAAAAAGAGAACTTTTACGGTTTTTTATGACATAATCTTACATTATTATCGTAATATTCGTAAGCTTATTTAATCATATACCAACACTATAAATTCTTTTCTAAATATCACTTCTGTGTAGAATAACAAAACAATCATCATAGGCGTACCTATTGACTAAATAATAAAAATATAAAACATGCACGCCTATTCAGCTGATGTGCGTACGGCTCTCAACTCATCGGTTAGAGGCTTCGAGTTAATTCTACAGGCCTTCAGTAAAAGCAGTTAAATCGAAGCAAAAATCCTGCGTGTTAGCCAGAGCATTAAATTGGGATTAACAGCTCTCTCTGGCCTTTTATCAAATTAATTCGTACATTTTGTTCAATATCTACGAGGATTTGCCGACACTTAGCACCGAACCCATAAATGTTAATCGTACAAGACAATTTATTATAAACGTAGTTTTTGTAAAATAATTTTATTATTCTACTAGCTTCTGCCAGCGACTTCGTCCGCGTGAAATTTTTTGCTCCCCCGACCCACCGCGTCGCATAGCATCGCCTGCCTGCGCTATTACTTCGTTTTCTGACTTTTTTCTTTTTGCTCAACTCCTAAAGGTTCTAGCGTGATGTATAAAGCCTTTCTCAAGAATTGGGCTATCAAATGCAAAAAGATTTTTATAAATCTGATCGATACTTCCAGAGATTAGAGCTTTCAAACAAACAAACTCGGCAGCTTTATTATTAGTAAAGGTTTTTCCCATTTTTGCAACATTGTTCATTGATGCTCCGCTACTATTGGTCGTAGCGTGATATTATATAGCCTATAGCATTCCTCGATAAATGAACTATCTAACGCAAAAAGACTTTTTCAATTCGAAGCAGCAGTTCCAGAGATGACCCCCTACATACAAACTTCACTTCCCTTCACTGCTCTGCTCCTATTGATCGTAGCGTGATGAAAAGTATACTATAAGCTGCCCAGGAGTATGAAGAACAATTGTACCAAGTTTCGTTGAAATCCGTCGAGTGGTTTTTGTTTCTATAACGAACATACAGACAGACTGACAGACAGACAAAAATTTTACTGATTGCATTTTTGGCGTCAGTATCGATCACTAATCACCCGCTGATAGTTATTTTGGAAATATATTTCATGTACAGAATTGACCTCTCTACAGATTTATTATAAGTATAGATATAGATAATTTTGATCGGATCGTTTTACCACTGTAATATTATTTGGATCACTATTTTCATATTTAATTCTCACTTTTGACATTTACATTTTAACAAACCATTAATTCTAGCACTTGTTCTTAAAAAATCAATTTCAATTCGGCCAATTCCTATCAATTTCATACTTAAAATCTTCAAAATTATTTTTAACTTCAGGGCTTTTAATATCTAAAACTTTTAATTCAACATCGAATACATCCATTACGATCATTTCCATGAAAGATCGCTTCAAACTCGGGATCCTCCTAAAATGGATCCTGAAACTCCTACGCAGTCTTCTTTTCGTAGGTTATTTGACGTGACTTCAGTAATCTGCTATTATGTAGAAAGTTTTGGGTTTCCGCGAAAATATGAATTATTAAAGTGAAATTAAATGAAGCGAGCACACGCAGGCGGCTTAAAGAAAAAAACAGAAGAGGCCTATATCTTAATAGTAGCTATACGCTACTATTAAGATATTATATTATATTAGATACTACTAGATATTACTATTAGATATTATTATTGATGCTAAAAGCTACACTTTTAACTTCGTGAACATTTTATTTTGATTGATTTACTATTTTGAAAAGTTCGTATTTTATAGAGGACCACTAATCTATTGTAGCAATCCGCTAATAATACCAGAACGCCTAAACTTACTTTTAAATATTTAATCAACACTCCCAATCTCCGAAGATGACCTACAAAACAGTCGGCTTTGCCTTTATTCCAAACCCACCATACATTTCCGTCAAAATCCCTCAAGACAATTCACCCAGCAAGATAAGCACACGAGGAAAACGCTGAAGCACAAAACGTTGGCAAACAAACGTATGTGGAAAACGCCATACTTGGAATACTTTTATTCTTTCTCCTTTTTGGAGCTCGTCAATTACCTTTATATGGAAAATTACGGTGCAACGAACGAGTTCTGAAAGTTGTCGTCTTTCGGTACACTTATAATGAATGTTGTTATCCTCCCTGAATAATGTGGTTGTATCTTGTAATGTGCAGGTTCGGAAAAGACATTTTGTTTTATGTGAAACGAGTTGATTCGGTTTTTGTTTCGTTTCAATGTGGTTATTACGTTGGCTTTGATTTCGTTAGACTAAAAGAGATTTGAATGGAGGGGATTATTAATTTCGCGAGTATGACTGAAAATGAGGGTAAAAGAAAGTTAATTTAAAAAATAAATTTTATTAAATGCATGTACGAGAACCAAATTATGTTGCTGTCATTTTAAGCAAGAATTTGAAATACATTTTAGCGATCCATCTCGTTAGTCAATTTGATTTGATTGAATTTGGGTGAAATTGTATGAAGCGGTAGTCCCGACCGCATTCCGTATGTATCACTTAAGGGGTAAAAGGAAATGAAAATAGAATTGATTTGAGGAGTTTCCGGTTGATAACGTACGAGAAGTAGGCAAATAAGGATTTCTTATTTCACATTTGATTAAAAGACAACTGAGGAATAAGACCACTGATTTTCGTTTGAGATTGGATAACATTATTAGTTAGAATTCTTTACACAATATACGCAAATTAAATTAATGATGATGACAGATGATCGTCATTAGTCTCAAACAATACCTAAGTAGGTACATATACTACAAGAAAATTGCATCACCATAGTCAAAAGGAAATCCGTTCCTCCCAAACCAGTAGGGAAGTGGGTCTCACGGCGGATGTAAATGGCAAACATTGCCGTTACCCCACCGTATCCGCATGTTACCCCGCCGTATCCGTGCGTTACCCCACCGTAGTCTCATATTGTATCGTCTTTGATCTGACGTTCCGCTGATGGAATGCCAAATATTTGAACGATAACATCGATATTATCTAAGTATACGTACTTGAATGGGTAAATAATTTCCGTAATACGAGGGAAATTCGACAACTGTTCTTGTGAAGCAAAACTATTTAATTATGGATAAACAAAGACTTGAAAGATTACCAAGTAGCGGGAAAATAAATATTGACGAGGAAAACACTGGAACGCTTGGAATACCGTAAATATAAATAAAAAAAAAATAGCTTATTTTTGATCTGTGGGATAAATAAACAAAAAAAAAAATGTTATTTTTAGTAAATCGTTCGTGTTTGTAAACTCACAAAAAGGAAGGCCTTTTTTTTTTGAGGATGGGAATTGATCAAATGACCTTCCTCCCGCTCTGGGTGGAGCAGAAAGAAGTGTCTTACTGACTAAAACCAACCCGTGTTCATTCCTTAGCCCTTTATGTTCCGGGGTAGTGGTAACCTTTTCGGACAATTCCACCGCCCCAGCAAAATTGAGACGAAATTAATGTCTGCTTCCCTTACCAACTAACCCTATCCTGTGACTCATTATTTTAAAACCTGACATAAACATGTTATAAAAGGCTCAGTTTACAAGACCCAGAGCGAGCTCAAAAAGTAAATGGCCATGTTGTGCCGTAACGAGAATAATAAATAGCATATTTGACAATACACACTTAGGCTAAAATTGCCAAGGCCTCATTTTTGGTCGTGATTTATGTTCAAGCCGGAACGGCCTCCCGTCCAGATTTATCGCCGCTCTACGACCACTTTATTTCTCCGCATTATAACCAACAGTCTGTTTTGTACAAATTATCATACATTACAATTTCTTGTGACTTCTGGCATGACGATAAATTTATTCTTACTTATGTCTACCTGTTGCTGGAATCAGAGCAGGTAAAAAAGTTAAAAAAAATCCTATTAAATACGATTCTAAATGAAAAGATGGTAGACATTACATATCTTACCGTCTTATATAAATTATCCGTAAATTGCTCAAACCAACAAAAACTATACATAATAATCAATTGCTGTTCTTTAGTCTCGCAAAAACTGAAAAGGGTTCGACCGATTTTGTGATGAATCTTTGTTAAATTGTTGCTATGTACGAGCCAGAGAAGGTTCCTAACAAAAAAAAAAAAAATAAAAAGGAAGAAAGATAGTAAGCGATGAAAATAGGACGAAAACTCCATCTAAATTATTACGTTTTCAATCTAAAAATAAATTTTCTCTCATTCCTCAATTTTAAGGTATTATAATAATTACATTGTTTTCAATTCATCATCGGAGATTATCTTTATTCTCGAAGATTCTGTAGCAACGTAGCCGGAAGCATTATTTGGAATCACGGCGTTTGTGTTGACTACATTATATTGAGAGGAACAGTTATTGTAACGAAACCTTACAACTTTATAAATTTTATTATTATTATTATTTATTTACGTCAGACACAGTGATCCATATTTATGTTAGTAGGTATACTTAAAAATAACTTACTACTACTTACTTACTTAAATTTTGTTGTTTAGAAAATATTAAACAAATGCCTAACAACTTAAATAAAATAATATTATAAAACAACGTTAAATTTAAATACAAAAGTAATGATTAATATGTGAAAACATTTCAAAACAAATATTTGCAATGAACGAATGCTTGATGCTCTTATCTCTGAACGCGCCGGCCGCGTCGCGTTGCGGGGAGGTAGGAGCAGAATTCTTCGCTTTATAAGACAGCGCGGGAGTACGAACAGTCATGAGTAAAAAGGCTGAGTTGGCTCTATTCGCCGAAGACACTGCCGTTTACCATATGGGTCGCTGTCAGGACTCCATCGCTCGCACCCAGATCTCCGCAATTCTCTTCTCTTGAAACCGAGTCGATTGGTGGCCTCCTGATACACTTCCTCTCGCATAGGTAGGATTCGCCGACCGAGGCATACCCTTACCATCCCCGACGACGCCACGACCCTCCTACAGGAGAGTAGTAAGGCCACCAGTACTCTCAGGAAGTACAAGTCCCGACAGCCGTCCTTCCGTCCTCACCGTCGAAGCCCGTCGCGACGCTCCGTACCATGTCCGCCCCGACCCGAATCCTGCTCGAGCCAGCCCGCGCTGCTGAGCCTTTCAGCCTGTCCCAGCGACGCCCTAAGCCGTCCGTACCCCACAGGGGGTGCAATAAGCGTGTAGTCGCTTAGTTTATAAGTTTTTTGTAAGCCTTGACAGGAGGCCTTAATTTATTGAGGTATCCACAGGCAAGCTCGGTTAAGCAGACGACAACCTCACAGGTTGAACTGCGAGATGACATTAAAAAGAAAGTACGAGCAGTCGCCTCTAGGCTGATTTGTGAAAAGTCCCTGGTCACTTTCATCCTAGCCCCCTAGCCGACACGAGCGTTATAATATACCTATGTATTTAGTTTACGGTGAAATTATAAGTGCCATAATCCCAAATTACGGTGTGACGGCCAGTTTACCACGGCGGGTTTCCAACGCTTTTTATTTAAGTTTTCCGTAAATACAAGCGCAGTTGAATTTTAGCCTTCAGCGTTAAGCCGTATTTTGGCATCTGCATGACAATAGGGGACTTTTATTAAAATATGATTCAGGCAATCAGGTCCTCTCAACTGGTCATAAAATATCTAAAATTTATAAAAGTCGAACTAATTCTTTGATTTGGAAGCACTAAATAAATTATAAAGCTCACATAAACAAAAAAATTAATTGTTTTCACAATCATTTTTTTTTTTCAATTCATTAAGTTTCAAAAACAATCAAAGTTTAGAAACCTACATTCTAAAACTTAGCTTTAATTTCATTTAGGTAGTTGATTAAAAATATGTAATTGTTAAAATTATTGATGATGGAAAAAAAAAACATAAATTTTGTAAGAAACAAATAATTTATCAAAAGTTTTAATCACAAAACTCCTTGTTCTTAAAATTATCCCTTTCATACTAATATGGGATCCAAACAACCTTTTTATGGTCCTTATTACCGAGTTTCCAGGTGAGTTAGATTAAGACCAGAAAAAGGTCCAAGGATGTCCGCAGTGGCGGGCCGGCACCAGTCGGGGGTTGCGGAAGGATCGCACGTTCCCGCGACCCCCGGCGTAGGTGACACCGGGGGTGGTTTTTAGTCAGTAAGAGTCTCACAGACCCCACCGCCCGCCCCAGGACGGCGGACATCCATGAGGATTTTTCAACCCGGAAACAAAAAAAAGGACCAGAAAAAGGTAGGCAACCTAACTGTTACATGTTCTGTATGCTTTATACTTTAAATTGGAACCTAACTCTTTGGTAAATAAGACCGCAGTGGGTGCGCGGGCGGCCCGCGCGGGGACCGGGGTTCTCAAACTAGTTCAAGCTTCTTTCTAGTAAAATAAGTCTTCTTCATCCATATTATATTATGACAAACACTGGACACAACAACACGCAGAATGCAGCCGCGCTCGACTGCGGACAGGCAGATCGTGCGCGTTCCCGCACCCGCGCCGCTCCCCGCCCCACGCTGTCAGTCTGGCCAAGCACTTAAGTTCATCGGTTCATCCAGCTGAAAGACGGGTCACGCTACGCTTACCGATACGCGGTCGCCACTCCAGAATTTGTCTGCTCCACCGGCCATCGGTCCGTCGACCATATATTCAACATTATCTTCTTTAAATTACGTGTCACGTTGTTTGTCCACAATGGACTCAGTAAACTACTGAACCGATTTTAATAAAATTTTGCACACTGCGTGCAGTTTCATCCAACTTGAAAGATAGGATAGTTTATATCTCAATTTATATTCGCAATATTATATTACTGCGAATATTGTCAGGACAAGGTTTGTATGAAAGAAAAATTCGGAAATTAAAAAAAAATGCACCCGTGTGAAGCTGGGGCGGGCCGCTAGTTATTTAATAAAAAATCATTATAAACCGGTAAACGGGTGGGTGAGGGTCGATCGCGGCTCGTATCTTAGATTATACCAAATCATGTAAAAATATTGTCATTAATAATGCTTATCGATGCAAAATCCTCCACGACATTAGAACTATTATTTTTCTACGTCCTAATTTGTAACTCCTCTTAGTTCCCTCTCTATTTCTTCTACAGTTTTGCCCTTAGTTTCAGGCAGTACTAGCAAGGTCACCGCAGCTCCAATCACGTTGATAATGACAAACATGAAGAAGCCGACGTAAGCCCCAAAGTTGCTGGTGATAGCACTGAAGGCGATGAGTTGTACGAAAGTCATAAACCACGCCAACATCACCAAATATCCCATCAATTTTGCTCGAATCTGGAAGAAAACAAGATTGTTCAGTTACACGAAGCTAAACCGCACCATTTATACTCGCTGTGGTTGTTTTTCCGCGGCAGAAGGATTTGCCCTCAATAGTACCTACTATAGAATTAAAGAGTTTATCTTAAAAAATTAAAATATAAAATAATAATAAAATATGCATCAACTTGAAAGCATAAGAAACAACAGCAGTCTACTTTCCCAATCTATTACTATACTCTATGAGTCTACTGCTCGTTAGGTACCTAGTACAACTCGCAGGGCACGCGACGCCGCGCCCCGCCCTGCCGGAAAAGTGAAGAGCGATTCGTAAATGTTCAGAGCAAAATAAGCTGTCGAGTCGAGCGTATTAAGTAATACGGCATAACCTAACCCGCTAGTACGCAGCAAGCGCCTCCCCCCGTACCCCTCCCGCCTCTTGCCGCCGCCGCCCCGCACTCATTCAATGCCCCGCGAACGTCGTACGCGCAATTCGATATCGTTGCAAAAATGAATCGACACTAAGTACCGTATTACAGAACATCACTCAATACTCAAGCATTACTTAAAACTAGTTTCAACCAATCGAATAGCTTGAATCTAGTTTTAATTAATGCTTGAGTATTGAGTGACATTCTGTAATACGGGCCTAAGATTATTGCAATAATTTGTAGTACGTCGCTTTGGTGTGCTTTGGTGCAACTGTAGGGATATTTATGACTCCCATGCTGCCCGGTTACTTTTCGCGACGCCGCAACAGTACTTATATTTTCTTTTTTTTTCTGTTTCGTGTTCAGTAAGTTGTAGGTAAAAACGTATTTAATGACAGTCTCAAGTCCGTAAAACTATGAAAGGATTATTGGAATAACTTTAAGGTAATTATTGTGTTTCGTTAACTCAGGAGCAAGTCAGGGGATCAGCTATAACACCAGGGACAAAGACCACGCGCTACTGGCGCCAGCCACACGCAGTTGGCTGCTCGCGCTGTTTTACTAGTTTTTTTTTTAATTCTGTTTTTGTTTTTATCGATTGTTCTACCAAGACAAAATCATGAAGCTGCGGGAATATAACCGTTAAAATGTCAGCGTGTATGTTTGCGCAAACTACAAGATCAATAATAAAACTGATTCTTACTTGGAAATTAAATATTTCAGGCATCAAAACGAATGGTATGGGGGAGACGCCTCCACCATAGCAGCATATTGCTACCATCATCATGGTCACGTTGATCCAGCCGGAAATGGCCCACCCGTACTGCTTCAGCAGAATTGAGGTCACTAGGCAAGCGAAAACGATGGCAGTGATTCCAAAGGCTGTTCCTAGGATCGGCTGTGTATTACAAAAGAGCATTTAGTTTTAAAATTGAAGGCCGTAGAAAGTAGATTGCATTTAATGACTTGTTTGGCCACTTCCGTATAAGATCCGGCCCAATTTATCTGACTGATTATTTCATACAAGTTCTGTTCCATATTTTATTTATCTGATCCCTCTGAGACTGAGAAATAGGCACAAAGATGCACGACTATATACGAAGATGTCAAGACTATAGTATTTTAGTGGTCTATAGTATTTTCTTCCTCATACTTTGATATTATTTTTGCTCACCTTCCTTCCCAGCTTGTCTATACAAGCCATAGTGATCAACGAGCCCACTATCATGCATATAGGAATACTGAGGGCCTGCACATCCGGACTAATCTTGACTCCCGAGTCGGACAGCAGAGTTGCAGCATAATTTAGTATAGCGAAGCTTCCGTTTGTGGCGTGGGAAAAGACTACCAAGATCATGATGAGGAATGCCTTACGCCATGCTTTTGTTTTGACTGTGAAGTTAAAAAACTTTGTTTAGATTCGTGGATTCATTTATTTGTGTATGTTTTAATAATATGTAAAATGTATATCAACAATATCAATGAAAAAACAAGGGTTTTGTACTCACAAACGGTAACGATGGAAATATTAGGTATGGATTTAAAATATTCATCATCTTTCTTGATCACAGCAACTTCTTCTTGAATTTCTTTGTCATCGATATCCAATCCTCTCAATAATGCTAGAGTTGCTTCCGCTTCCTACAATTTAGAGAATACTCACAATATGCACAAAATAATTAACCTGTAAACAATAAAAGAGAAAACAAGTTTTGAGAATGTACAATTTGCAGTATTACTAAATATTTTTTTAATGCTCCTGGTTAAACAGGCAATTAAATGAATACAAACTTACATTTGTCTTTCCCATCTTTACTAAGAAAGATGGCGACTCAGGAGCTATAAAAAAGATTCCAAAAGTCCCGATTGGGAGTCCAACAACGACCCATAGCACCGAGTGATAATCCAAGAATCCTCCCAACGCATACATAAGAAGGATTCCAGTACTTTGAGCCAACGCACCCATGGATGTTAGGGTACCCCTGATGCTGTCCTGGGCGATCTCTTTGACATACATCGGAACGACGTGGAAGCAGCCACCGCCGGCAATGCCACAGAATACTCTGGCTGCGATGAGGCTTGTTGTGCTAGCAGGTAGCATTGTAACTATCCAAGACATCTGAAATATTTAAACATTTACAATTAATACGTAAATGAAGTTTCGGGATGCATGAATATTTAATAATTATTTGTTATATTCGGTAACAAAAAAAAATCATAGTAAAAAAAACAACCGTATCCATAAAAAATACTACGAAGTGAAAAATAACTTTAATTTCGGAAGTCGGTGTCGTTGGTTCAGCATTTTCATTTTTGACACTGACTTCAGAAATTAAAGTAATTTTTCTTTATATACTTATTAAAAGTTTTTATTTTTTAGTTGAAGGTACCTACCCCACACAAATTCATATAACACTACTTGCTATGTAAATATCAGTGACAGGAAGCTATTAAAACGTCATCAATATAAACTACGTCGAAACATTCCTCTTATTGAACACATTTTCATACCACTTTAGAGAATAAGGCGTAATGCTTTGTTTTGTGATTGCGTAAACAATGCATAGACATATCCGATAGCAGCAATCGCTGTTGATTTGCTAGCATTTATTGAAGAGTTCCGTTGTCTGTCTCCAAAACTCATCATCAGATCTTTACCAAATTAAAATGAGACCATTTCGGAATACATATCTTTCGAACAAAAAAAACAATCTTGTAAATTCGCCTTTAAATGACGTAGTTATGCCCGAATATACTCAAAAAAAAACATACATCCGAATTCAGAACCTCCTCCTCTTTTAGTAGTCGGTTAAAAATTACACTATAACGCATTAAATAGAATAAACGAGCTAACAAGGCAGAATGGGAGAGAAAATGATATTAATATCGACTCAACAACCCGACCAAGTGACAAACAAAGACACGTTAAAGTAAAACGAAGAATTTCAGGACTTACCGCTTGGAATATAGTCATCACCATAAGACTAATTTTCCTCCCATATCTATCTACGATTTGCAGGAACATGAGAACTCCAAGTACACCCGCCAGTGATGGTGCACTGGCTATCCAGGATATTTCACTGTCGGTCAGTGGTCTCCCAGTGGGAGATTCTTCCGACTGCAGTACTTTTGTCATGGGTGACATCCAGCCGCATTGGAGACCATACGTGAGAATTGACATGTTGCCTGAAGAAAAAACACAATATTGAATTTCTATTTTAAACGAGCCTGTGCAGCAGTCTTCATCGAATCAGGAGAAAATAAATGCTTAGCAATAATATACAAAGGCACACAAAATCACAATAAACTTACATAAAATTGTTACCGCCCATTGCACTTTTGTGTGTCCTTTAGACTCTGAGATTCCACTGAAAGTCATTTTAACTATGTAATTGCAAACTATGGATTGAAGTTAGAAATGCTACATACTCGAGTACGACTCACACGGAACTGGATGAGAATGGTAGTGATAATTTTGCGATAATGCTTTTATTGCATACAGAAGTTTACCTTTATCCCAGCGACTATTGTTTGCTGATAGGTGATACCTATATTTAGATGAAATGTTTGTTTTAGATTTCAAACTCACTCGTTCACTTTCGTGGACTGTATGATATAATTTGCCCGAGAAGATAATTTTTCACGTTACATGTTGTTGATTTTATTTTAAAAGCTGTCACACTTGCTGATGATGTTTATGCAAAGAAAAGAAGTAAATATTGTGTTATCTGCTGGGTTGTCGAAAAATTCTGCTTCACAGCTGCAATTGCGTATTAAAAGAAAGCTGCACTTGCATCGTTTTAAGAAATAAATTACCTCAACTAGTTTTATTTCTAATTGTGCAATTTTAGTGTCAAGTACAAAGGTGATTAATTAATAGATAATTAATCATACTGGAAATAATTTCAATATAATGCATAATATACTGAATATCTTCGCGTGCGCGATTGCATACCTATCTTTGTTATTTGAGGTCAACTTGTGATTCTAAGTGATTTAGTTTAAGACTGTAAACTTGTTGTATCAATAATTGTTCACTGCAACTCCTAGGTTCTCCGATTCCAGAAAATAGCTATTATTTTTTCTTCGATGAAAAAATCAAACATTTGAACGAAATTTCGGACAGACTCTTTAAAAATGAATTTGCATTCAGCATACACCCTGATTGGATTATGGTGTTGTTGTTTTGGCCTACATTTTATATTTTTTATACGTTCTTCAAAACAAACCAAAATATTCCAACATATTAACATCTATTTTAACTGTGGCCTTGGACTACCGACTGTGGCTTTAAGTCACACTACCCATTCGTTGGCCTCGGCGTCCATTTCCAGTATTAGTTAGTCCTCTGTTTACAGCATTGAAAATTTGACCGGATTTTTTTTGCCCCCTCACTGGTCGACTCTGAAGTGGAAGTGTCATGCCTAACAGATGTGGTGAGGTTCTTGACAGTTGCTTGCCCAGATACAGATCGGCACGTAAACTCATCTTCCTAGAAACGAGTGGTATGAGCCGCTCTGCTGGTTGATACGGAATAATTTTATCAACCAATACTGCTGGCTTCAAGCACTACCGTCACCCAACGTAGGCACTATACAAGGTGACACCACTCCGCTGCGGCTTCGCATCGCAGCCAGTACGGTGAAGCTGTTCACGGACACCATGGCCTATTCTGCAGTAAGAGCGCAGGCCAGATAGCACAGCACGCCAGGATTAATGACATCATCCGTCGTGCTCTTGTCACCAGGGTGCCAGCTGTTTTAGAACTCAACTGTTTGGCACGCGACGATAGAATGAGACCAGACGGAAGGACCAAATAATGCCTTCAAAGTTAGGCAGGCCCTTGGTGTGGCACGCAGTTGTAGCAGACGAATCGAGTCCTCGGTGAAACACGGCACATCAGAATTAATCAGTGTGGAGGCTAGGATTTTTCTGATTAATTTATCAGTGCCGTACCGTGGACCGAGGATATGAAAGCCGGTAAACTAATACTAGAAATTTTACGGACGCCGAGGCTACCCATACAAATGGGAAGAGTAGCACAAGTTACTCTTCCATCAAATCAATCAAATGTGGCCATAGACGACTGAACATAGGCACAAGCTCATGTTCAGTCGTCTATGGCCACATTTAAAATCGAAGTTAATGTATGCCTGATAATTTGGTGCATTTTGTTTAAAAGGTGCTTCCATAATTGGGAAGCGCGAAGGAAATAAGTTAATTTAAAGCCGAAACAGCACCGAACGCATCTTAATTTGGAACAATCTTTCCGAAATGTCATTACAATTTTGGATTTTTTCCTGTAAAAACGGGAAAGGAATTCCTAAAGATTGGAGACCCAAGGAGGCGAAAAGAGCTTTTTTCAATATTTTTATTTCTGGAGCTATTGCGTTAATTCATTTGGGAAGTGTCAGGTGTCTGTCAGTGCTGTCCGCTAAGTATAGTTTAAATTTCTAAAGATTGAGATCAAGCAAGGCCAATGGAATGAAGTTCATTTCTTAAGAATTGAAGGTCATCTAATCACAGTTTCTGCATCATCTCCCAAGGTTCTATCATAGAGATACCAAACGTTAAATTTGGAATTTAGGTGTCGAATAATTGATTGAATAGATAAACTAAAAATCACTGGCCCGAGGGGGTCATCTTGTTGACAGCCAACATCAGATTTCAAAAGGTTGTCCCGATACAGTAATTTAGAAGGGTGTCTGTAATATTGCCAAATGAAACTATGGGGTATTTCTTTTCTAGTTTCTGCCAGCAAGGTGTCTATAATAAGGTAATTACTTAAGTGAAAAAATATTATATAACTACTTAGGTATGGAGTGTGTTAGCTGACTTAGAAAAGTGTAACACCGAATAACACTTCCCCGTAAGTTTACCAATTCGAAACACTTAACAACAAATTTACGCTACCACGAAAAACTTATCACCGAAGCCAAGCAACCTAGCTTAATCAAACCCCTAACGAAAAGACAGGGGGTTCATTTAATCAAACATTTGAGAAAAAAAAAACAACAAATATGTTAATATGAGTTCATTTATCGTTTACAATAGCACTTAAAGTATGCAAGACCATCTAAAAATGTGGTTAAATCCATTGTTTCCTTTTCTTTTCCAAATATTTTTTATTTTTTCTTCCCAATTTTCCTTTTTCTTTGCTTTTTTGGTTTCTTGAAAGTGTGATTTTAATTTTTCTACCATCAATTCTGTATGTTTTAAAGGGGCCCGTGGCTAAATAATAACAGCGGCACAGTTCGATCGATCAGGTTAAGCTACGCTTGCCGCGGTTGGTCTATGGATGGGTGACCATTTTTACATACCAAGACCGTCCTCGGAAAGCACGTTAAGCCGTTGGTCCCAGCCGTCATTCATAGATCTTTGACAGTCGTTACGGGTACTCAGGAGCCCAAAAGACTGACAACCAGTCTTACCAAGAGTTATCGTATTACCCAGTAACTGGGTTGTGAAGATCAGATAGGCAGTCGCTCCATGTAAAATACTGGTATTCAGCTGCATCCGGTTAGATTGGAAGCCGACCCCAAAAATAGTTGGGAAAAGGCTAGGCAGATGATGAATTCTGTATGTTTTTGTTCCTTGTATAATTCATCAATGGTTTTGATATGTTCCATTTCTTTCTGCCCAATAAGCTGTTCCAGCGGTGGTGCCATGATTCCACCTCATTTTGTGTAATTGGAACTGTAGTCCCTATTGAGCTATTTACCGACCAGATTCTAGGCGGAAACAGTGGAGATACTTTTTGCAACTTTGTCTTTAATGTTTTGTGGTTTTCAGTAGTACTCTTTTTTAAGTTCCATTCACATAATATTTGGAAAAACAATCAGTGACTTTCACTGCATTCTTGGGTAATACTTTTTCTTTTAGTATGTATTTCAAAAGCCTCTGGTATCTCATCTGGTTTTAAAAAGTCTAACGCGGCCAAATGACGCGTTTTGTCAGCAAAAGATGTCGATTCTGAGTAGTGTTTGGATAGACCAGCAGATCGTATTGGTACTACTTTCAACGATGTATTATGCTAACTTGATTGTGACTAGTAATTTCTTTTCATTATCTGTTCAGAGATTTGTTACTCATTCTAACATTTTTGTAAGCCTTTAAAGAATACAAACGTATTACGAAACATTAACTTAGTTGTTTGTTTTATTTCCAGGACAACTAAATGAGCTTTTATTTACATACCTGGACTTTTAATTATCATTCCATCAAATCCTATATTTAAACTTACGTCAAAAATATCCGTCTATCAAAGTGAAAGATAAAGCGTTTCACAAGTTTGGACAGTTTAACGAGCACATTGGACTGCTGAGCTCAGGTCATGAGCCGCGTTATACAGCCGTCAACCAAACAACTTCATTATTAGTTAGACGAGACTTACGACTTGTTAAAATGGCCAATACAAATAGCTTATGCTCGTTTACACTAACACTATGGGACCCCTTAAATATTTGCCAAAATAAAACCATGCTGTTGAATTTTCAGCTTTTGGGTTGAGCCGGGCGTTGAAACTTCAACAGCCTGTTTTTTTATCTTAGTATTGGCTTTAGGTGTTACCTGGTGTTAGTGAAAATGGGCAGTTTTATGTATCGGCAACTTTCATTCTGATATGATGCAGTCAATCAGGCCCTCTCAACTGGCCTTTTGATGTCTAAGATTCATAAACATTTTTAATTCCTTGATTTGAAAGCACATAGAAATTATTAAGTTTACATAAACGGATAATTAAATCATCTTCACAATCCAATTATTCGATCAATTTCAATGGCAATCAAAGCTTAGAAAGCCACATTCTAAAATTTGGTCTTAATTTCAATGAGGTAGTTGATTAAAATGTAATTGGTAGAATTATTGATAATGGAGTTAATTGAATTAAACAAAGAAACAAATTATTAAAAAAAAAAAAAAAGAAGTTTACAAACATATTTTAATTTATCTGAAACTTTTAATTTTAATAAAAATAAAAGTTTTGTCCTGGCTGGGTAAATGTATCCCCCATATTTTCCAAAACTTAAGTTACGAAAATCCTTCTACACTAACTATTCCCTTTCATACCAAATAATAAAATACTGTCATACATAATGCTTAGCGGAAAAAATCATCTATGACATTAGAATCTTATTTTTCTACGTCCTTATCCATATCTCCTGAGAGTTCCCTCTCTATTTCTTCTACAGTTTTGCCCTTAGTTTCAGGCAGTACTAGCAAGGTCACCGCAGCTCCAAATACGTTGATAATGACAAACATGAAGAAGCCGACGTGAACCCCAAAGTTGCTGGTGAGAGCACTGAAGGCGATGAGTTGTGTGAAAGACATGAACCAAGCGAACATCACCAAACATCCCATAAATTTTGCTCGAATCTGGAAGAAAAAAAGACTCATGGTACAAGAAGATAAACTACACGGGTCTCCCTTGTTTCATCGAAAAGAAATTGACAAATTATCACTTCCCAAACAATTTTCCGCATAATTTAATTTGCCAAATTATTACTTAGCAAAAAATTTCTTCACAAATAATTGTAACGCAAACCTAATGTTTGACAAGTGAACGTTTACACAATAACTTGTTTACCAACTAGTACTTTTACCAATTTTTATGTAGTCAAATATTTCAGATGGAATAACACATTTAACGCAAAATAATATTTGCCAAATATTTAGTATTGTTAGTTTTCAATTTCACATTTCTATTCAGTCAATTGTTTAGTCTATTAACTATTCTGGTTGTATTATTATTTTTTTTTAGTTAATAGCATTTTTTTATAATATTTTATCTCGTCTAACTAGTTCAGTTTCAGGTAGCCTGTTTTTTTCCCATATTTTTTTCTATTTAATGTAGTTGTTTCTGGCACTCGCCGGCCGCTCCCGCGGCACCGCTCGCTTCGCTCGCTCGGCTCGTAGGAGGTCACAGTTTTAACCTAACCTTAGCTAAGCATTTTTAAAAAAATAATTAACCTACTCTAACTAGTTCCATATGTGACCATAAATTTGCCTTGTTTCAGACAAATTCAAGCACACAAACTTACAAAAAAGTACCCAAATGACGTCAAATGCATTATATTAAAATAAAATTGCATTTTTAAATTATTTTTTAATAATTCCTAAAAAATCTTATTTTTGCCTTTATATTTTTTGTCATATCAAATCATCTGACCAAACGTTTATTTTTTGAAGATTGTTTGCTATAATAAATCATTTGATTAAAGACCGAATACCTAAATGACATTATCCTTCATAATATCCTGCCAAATAAAAAGTTGACCAAATGAAAATGTGTGTAGGTACTAAAATCATTCCAAACATTGCATTGGTATAAAAAAGGTTCCTAAAATTTGTTTGGGTAGTGAAATTTTGGCAAAATCTTTTCGGCAAAACGGCAGGATCCCAAACTACACAATTAAGTAACATGTGTAAATGTGGTGCTCCGGAACAAACTATACATAGATAGTTGCTGAAAAAAGTACCCTGAATGTCTGTATAGCTACGCATTTGAGGAACTAATAAATGCTGATAGCTGATACTGCGATGAGCATGGCCATTACAGTGTTTAAGTATTATCACTCGACAAGAAGAAGAATAGAATTATTAAAATTGAAATCTGTAGGATCATCATAAAACGAATTACCTGGAAATTGAACATTTCAGGCATCAAAACGAATGGTATGGGGGAGATGCCTCCACCATAGCAGCATACTATTACCATCATCATGGTCACGTTGATCCAGCCAGGAGTGGCCCATCCGTACTGCTTCAGCAGAGTTGAGGTCGCCAGGTAAGTAAAAGCAATGGCTGTGGCTCCATGTGCTGTTCCCAGGATAGGCTGTTGGGTGGCAAAAGAACGATAAATTTTAAAATTGAGGGTCGTAGAAAGTAGACGACAATTTATGACTTGTTTTGCCACCTCAGGAAATGATTCGGCCCAACTTAACTAAACGATTGTTTCATACAAGTTCCGTATAATTTTTTTATTTATTGATCTCTACGGAGACTGAAAAATATGCATAAATATGCACTCTTTCAAGACTCTCTATAGTATTTTCTTTCGTATACTTTGATAATACTTTTGCTCACCTTCCTTCCTAGTTTGTCTATACAAGCCATAGTGATCAACGAGCCCACTGTCATGCATACAGGAATGCTGAGGGCCTGCAGATCCGGACTGATCTGTATTCCCGAGTCAGACAGCAGTGTTGCAGCATAATTTATTATAGAAAAGCCTCCGTTTGTGGCGTGGGTAAAGATCACCAAGGTCATGATGACGAACGCCTTGCGCCATGCTTTTGTTTTGACTGTGAAGTTGATAAATTTTGTTTAGATTTGTAGTTTTTCGTAATCACCTCTACGAAAGTTTTTGTTTGAGAATTTTGCTTTATTTAATATCTATGTACATCAAAAATAACTATGAAAAATATAAAGGTTTAATCAGTACTCACAAGCAGTTACGATGGAAATCTTGGGTATTGATTTAAAATATTCATCATCTTTCTTAATCACAGCAATTTCTTCTTGAATTTCTTTGTCATCGACACCTAATCCTCTCAATAATGCTAGAGTGGCTGCCGCTTCCTACAATTTAGAGAGTAACCACAATATGCACAAAATAATTAAACTGCAAAAATAAATAGAAAAAAAACAGGTTTTAATAATGTGCAATTTTAACCAATAATTTTCTAAATGTATTAAAATAAAAATGCTTAGTGAGTAATGAGTGTATGATATAGTACGAATAAAAACTTACATTTGTTTTTCCCATTTTTACAAGGAAAGATGGCGACTCAGGAGCTATAAAGAAGATTCCAAAAGTCAAGATTGGGAGTCCAACAACGACCCACAGCACCGAGTGATAATTCATGAATCCTCCCAACGCATACATAAGAAGTATTCCAGTACTTTGAGCCAACGCAAAAATGGAAGATAAGGTACCCCTGATGCTGTCCTGGGCGATCTCTTTGACATACATCGGAACGACGTGGAAGCAGCCACCGCCAGCAATGCCACAGAATACTCTGGCTGCGATGAGGCTTGTTGTGCTAGCAGGTAGCATAGTAACTATCCAAGACATCTGAAAGATTGATACATTTAATCTTACTTCCTACTAATGTTATAAATGTGAAAGTTTGTTAAGATATTTGGATGTTTGTTATTCAATCACGCGTAAACCCGCGTAAACGGATTTGGTTGTTTGGCACACGGATAGTTTATAACCAGGATTAACACAAAGGATACTTTTTATCCCGATATTCCCATGGAATCGAAATTAACGCGGGTGAAACCGCGAGGCGCTGCTAGTAAAATATAAACGAAGTTTTAGGATGCAAGAATTATTTTAATATTCCACAACGAAGAATTAAATTAAAAGGGTCGATATGAATGAAAACACTGAAGTAGAGAAAATGAGCTGATAAGGCAGAATGGGAGAGAAAAGAAATTGCACCGACCCAAAGAATCAAGCAGAAGAAAAGGTAAGGGCAGGCTGAAAAAAGACTTACCGCTTGAATGATAGTCACCACCATAATACTAATTTTCCTCCCATATCTATCTACGATTTGTAGGAAACTTAGGACCCCAAGTACACCCGCCAGTGATGGTGCACTGGCTATCCAGGATATTTCACTGTCGGTCAGTGGTCTCCCAGTGGGAGATTCTTCCGACTGCAGTACTTTCGTCATGGGTGACATCCAGCCGCATTGGAGACCATACGTGAGAATCGACATATTGCCTGAAGAAAAACAAAATCATGAAATCTGATTTTACAGTGATCTGTGCGACCAACATCAAACAATCTATACCTTTACGAATCTTGACTACCAACTGAACCATATAGTTTTCAAATCAAAATCAGTAGATTCATCATTGACAATTGTCATTATCCTCAAATCCACATTCTTCTTTTTCGTTTTATTTTAGAACACCAAACTTACATAAAATTGTGACCGCCCATTGCATTTTTGTGTGTCCTTTAGTCTCTGCGATTCCATTGTAAGTCATTTTTAATAACTATTTCAATTACAAACTATATGAGCTCGACTGTGACTAACTTTTTTCTATTGTGATAAATCAAATTTAGATTTTTCCACAGTTGCTATAATTATTTGAACAGTGCGTATTTATGAGCAAAGTCAGAAATGATACATACTCGCGTACGACTCACACGGAACTAAATGAGAATGGTACAGATAATTTTGCGTAATTTATGATGGTATACGTTGTTGATTTTATTTTTAAAGCTGCCACACTTGTAGATAATCTAGATTATACAGTGACACAGTGTTTTCTTCTGGGTTGTCGAAAGTTTCAGCTTCACGGCAGCAATTGCGTGTCAAAAAACGTCAACTACTTAGATGTTATATTTTAAATTGCGCAGTTTTTGTGTCAAATAAAGTCAAAGTCAAATAATTTATTTCAAATAGGCACTTAAAAGGCACTTATGAACGTCAAAAATTAAAATTAAAAAATAGAATTGATTCTAGTCGCCCCTTCCAAAATGTAGTTTTCGTGTGGAGAAGAATGGGCAAGAAACTTCACCGTTACTCTTTAAAAATGTTTTACAAGTTTTTGTATACATTCATTATATAATTATATGTGAAGACTAATACTAAAGTAATCAATGAATAATCATATTGGCACAGAATACCTAATAGTACTTCGTACAGAATGGCCACTCCCTTCCCCGCGCTGACATCAGATACTTATTTTATTTTATTTTATTAGTTTTAGGAAAACTTACAGCTAATACATTTTAATATCAAGTAGAATGCGTAAGCGATGGCCAATTACAAGCTTCCACTAACGATTAGTGTGGGTAACATAAACAAATACGCGAAGACAGCGACGTAAGAGATACGCAATATCTCACGCTCAAAAAATACAATAATAAACATAAGAAAAAAAAAAATTAATGGTTATACATCGAAAAAAGAATTGTTCAAACTTTGCTTTACTTCCTTAACACTACTAGTAAATAAATCTAACTCAACATCCTGACACACCATATTAAAAGTACGACAAGCTCTTATCACGTACGAGTTCTGTCTGTAGATAGTTCCGACTTGAGGCACATGGAGAAGACGTGGTCTCCGAAGAAATGCTCCCGGTACACGAAGCCCGATCTTGCCCACCAACTCAGGAACATCAGTAGATCCGTTCATAAGACTAAATAAGAAAGCAAGATCGGCAATTTTCCTTCGCTCGTGTAGAGGCAAAATATGAAATTTTTTACACCGACTTATATAATTCGGAAGATAGGTACCAGAACGGTATTGA
Organism: Globia sparganii; assembly: GCA_949316385.1. NCBI lineage: Eukaryota > Metazoa > Arthropoda > Insecta > Lepidoptera > Noctuidae > Globia > Globia sparganii. The sequence continues at coordinate 24,714,169 of OX438660.1, read as the reverse complement.
ATGTACCTCAAAAATCGCCTTTGTATACCTTCAAGCCGATTAATGTATACATTATAATTTGGATTCTAAACCTGGGAAGCATATTCTAGGTGGCTACGGACAAAAGCACAATAAAGAATTTTCATTGTTTTAACATTCTTAAAATCCGAAGAGATCCTAAAAATAAAACCCAAGGCTTTAGAAGCCTTGTTGACTATGTTATCAATATGTGCATCGAACAGTAGCTTAGAGTCAAAAGTAACTCCAAGATCCCTGATGACACTTACTCTGGCTACCAAGGCATTCGAAAGCATATAATCGAATTTAATAGGGTTTGGCTTACGCGTAAATGTACATACATAGCATTTAGATACATTTAAATCCAACCTGTTTCTAACGCAGTATTCGTGGAACCGGTCCAGATCATCCTGTAGTAAGCGTGCATCCTCAACAGTAGACACTTGACCCAAAATCTTCATATCGTCCGCATACAGTAAGACTTTAGAATTAAGGAAACAAGAGGCAACGTCATTTATAAAAATATTAAATAAGAGAGGTCCCAACAAGGATCCTTGGGGAACTCCCGACGGAATGTACATAGCTCTCGACATATACCCATTGAGAACCACCGTCTGGCACCTATTTTCCACGTATGACGAAAACCACCTAAACAAATTACCCCTCACACCAACCAACAAGAGTTTACGCATAAGAAGCACATGATCTATTCGATCAAAACACTTGCTGTAATCAGTGTATATAACGTCAACCTGAGACCGTCTGGACATGTGCTCTGTGAGATAGTCACTACAGACCACGAGATTGGATGTGGTCGAGCGACCTTTCAGAAACCCATGTTGATGTTCACAGAAACTTAATTTGAGTAAAGAAGACAGTTGTCTGTGCACAATTTTCTCCATAATTTTAGCAAACACACAAAGTTTGGAAATTGGTCTGTAGTTGCCTATATTGGCTTTAGCTTCTTTTTTATGAATCGGCGTTATATACGCTGACTTCCAGATGATAGGCACTATCCCTAATTCAAATGATCGCTTAAATAATATTGTTAACGGAAGGGATAGGCACCTGGCACATTTAGATATAAAAATCGGCGAAATGTTATCTGGGCCCGCAGTTTTGTTTAGGTCCACTTGTTTAAGCAACCGAAACGCTTCCTCTTCCCGTACCTCGATAGAGCTTATGTCTGAAACGCAACCAGCAGTCTGACTATCAGGTTCGTCCATTACCACAGTGTACAGATCTTCGTCACTTCGTTCTTGAAAATTAGAAAAGAAATAGTTTCCGAACATATCAAAAATTTCCTCCCCAATGCTGGATGAGATTTGCCCAAAGTTAAAAACAGACGGGTAACAGTTGGTTTGTTGTTTAGATTTTACATATCTCCAGAAAGCCCTAGGATTTTTAACAATGGCTGATTCAATATTTGCTATATAATTATCGAACATTTCCTTCTCCAGATCTTTAGCCCGCTGACGTTAAGTTACAGACGAATGATGATCAGATAGATTTCCATATTTTTTAAATTTAGAGTGAAATTTAGCCTTTTCTCTAACTATTTTAATAAGAGGGCTTTTATACCAAGGACGATACTTGCTCCGAGGTACAATAATTTTAGTAGGTATATACTTGTTGTGAAGCAAGTTAATAGTGTCATAAAAGAACTTGACAGCTTCTTCAAGAGTCCTATAGTTTAGCTCAGTTGACCAGTCTATAGCCACCATTTCTTCAACTATGGCGTCATAATTTGCAAGAGCATTCAAGAACTTGACTCGAGGCTGAGAATGCAGCTGATGCAGTTGAACGAAGTCAGCAGTGATACAAAGTGCCTTATGGTGTAAGTCCTCCTCCACTAAAGGATCCAGGCAGCAAGTGACAGTAACTTCATTATTCGATAATACGAGGTCAAGAATCCTGTCATTTACATTACGTTGAGAATTGTACTGTAACAAATTGCAAGCGGTAAGAGTATCACAAAAAGATGTCTGGACAAGTCCATGCAAGTTACTGGGGCATAGATAATCTCCATCATCCGCCGCATGCCAGTCAATATTCGGCTGATTAAGATCACCAAGAATCAAGAACTTATCTGTCGGATTTTTAAGAACAATATCAGCTAAATTATTCGCGAAGTTGTGTAATTGTACCATCAAAGAATTGCCAGACTGCTGATTACATATATAAACCACACAAACATGCATTTTATAGGTTACTTTAGGTTTCGTTTGGTTTAAGGTTAAGGTGACCCACAGATCCTCTGCGGACGAGCACCATTCGTTGCGGATGTCCGCAATAAGTTCCCGACGTACGGCTATTAAAACCCCTCCTCCCATTGTTTGGTTAGTAAGAGAGTAATTTCGATCACGTCTCCACACAAAATATCTATCATCTAACAATTCACTATCAGATATACCATCTTTAAGCCATGTCTCTGTAAGACAAACGACATCAAACGAGTTAATACAAATATTCCTATAGAACACAGATGTCTTTGTCCGTAGCCCACGAACATTTTGATAAAACAAGCTAATAGGTGCCATTATACGTCAAATTTAACACTAGAATAATAATCATAAAAATATAAGGCACTGTCTTAATATGACCCAGGTAAAAACTTTTAGAATCAAAGTAAAAATTATAGTAAATAAAAGTCGGCGCAAATAACAAGTGTAGTTGGTGTAGGCAAAATAAGGCGGTAGGTGTATTAATTAAAACAGATTTGTCCAAATATACGTGACAACTTGTGTTGATGGTCACGAAATAATTGGCTTTGTAAGTGTAGTAAGCATTACAAAAATTATACAAGTGCAAGCAGATCCCGCTCTCAATAGCACATACATAAAGTTTAAAATAGCAAAAAGCAAGGCTTAATGAGTTATATGAATAGGCGACACCGAGCGATAAGAGAACAAAAGGCCGGCGAGAATGGAATGCGTGCAAAAAACGATTATTAACGTTTCTCTTAATAGTTAATCTTATACTTAACGACTCGTTGATCAACAATAGTGTGTCAGCAGGTCGACTAGCAATGTTGCCTAAAAAAACTTTTTCAAGTCTTGTTCAGTCCGGATGTGGTGCTTCGGTGACGAATGATTTTTACGGATTTTTTTTTATTTGATTTTGCAGCCTGTTACCCAAACATACTCATATCCTTTTTCCTTTGCCAAAATCTTGGTTTTGTTTAGCAAGGCTTTGTTATCTAGCGTCAGGTGATCGTTGACGTAAATTTTATGGTCACCCTGGAGTCCAATATCGACAGCGCTCAAGATCTTATGTTTTCTAGCTGCAGCAACAAAGTCATTTTTTAAATAACAATTGTGTATCGAGCAAATTATTGTTTTGTTATGGCTGTCATTTCGCATGGGAATCCTTGCTACGTAATTAATCCGTTCCTTAGGGATAGGACACTTGATTATATACCCTATTTTAGCAATGACGTCAAACAAGTTCTCAGAGTTCGATTCAGGGACACCCTTAATCTCAATATTATTCATTCTGGACCTCTGCTCATTGTCACGATACTGAAGTTCAAGACTTCTACAACGCTCCTGCAAGGCGGTGATGTCGTCTTTGGTCTTCTTCAAACTATCCATTTCCTGTTCCAATCCCGAAACTTTACTTGCCAGATCTTTTACTGAGCTATGTACATATTCAAGAGATTCCTTCATTCCGGCAATGGAGCATGTGACATCAGAGAATTCCTCTCTCATTGATTTCAGTTCCGCCAACTCCTTGTTGATAAGCTTTAAGTCCTCCATCAACGCTGGTAATGACTCCATCTGCACTGTCAGTCTCCTCAGCTCGGATAGCACACTCTCCATATCTGTTGCCGTGGTTGTTGCAGACCCGACCCGGGGACTCGCAGCTAAAGCTTTGCAGGAACTGCACCTCCATGTTTTCCGATCACCGAGCTTTCTCCATCCAGTTTCAGTAATACCAGCGCACGGAAAATCAAACTGACCCTGACAGGTAGAACATTGGACCCCATCATTGGCTTGACTGTCACACCTCTTGCACTTAAACATTGTATTATTTTAATTATAAAGTAATTCCGAGAATCGTTTATGAAAAACAAACAAAAACTTTCAGAAGCTTTTGATACCGCACCTCACCCCGCACGTCGCGTCATTCGTCGGTGGTTCATTAGTTCGGGGCGCTCACAAAGAACCGCAGCACTGTACTGCTGACACGAACACACAATTTTGCGATTTAAAAGTTTTATTTGAGTTTTAATCACGATGGTTCGATATTGTGCTTTATTTGGATGCTTATCTTCATCGAGGAACGATAAAGACAGGCGTTTCTTTCGATTCCCAAAGAATGAAATAAGGTAAGCAACAGTAACTCAAATACCATTTACACAAAGAAAAAATAAAAGCTAGTATACTATACAGACAAACTCGTTCTTGTCAGTGTTATAATAATTTATTTTCATAATTTTCTCTATTATTCATTTATTTTCCAAGATTTCTTCGTTTTAGAATACAATTAAAACTTCCGTAATATACGAAAATATTTTAGTGTAAGTTTAGTTAGGTGTATATTTAGTTAGGTACTTACCTTATTTTGTAATTATTGATTGAATAAATAAAGCTCTTTTACATAATAACTATTATAGTATTATTTTTATTTCATTACGAACCCGACTATCTACACACATCAAAAGTGTCTAGGGATCAACATATATTTTTGCAATAACTTTTCTCCTGATTGATATTAATTAAAATTTTCTTTAAGGATTCATCAAATAAAGTGTTTTCGTTTGTCACAGTAACGATAAACCAAGTCACCTTTGCATTAATAAAGAAATTTGCCATTTTCCTAATAAAGGGATTTTTGACATTTGAACCACTAACACAAAAGTTCGAAAAAAAGACTGAAATAACAGTTTTCTCTAAAATTTTATTGGGTAACTTAAACAATTAATAATCCGTGTTTCTACCGCGAACACTAACAACACAAGAACATCGGTTTGGCATACTCAAAATGAGTTCATCCAAATCACGCTGTGGAATGGCCGCCCATGTTCGTTGCAACAACAAAAAAAGGTCTTCTTGCGACTGGATACCCTCCATATTCGGCAGAGCTCTTCTCTGTAGCATATCCCATGCATGCTCAATCGGGTTCAAGTCTGGCGACTGAGCAGGCCAGGGCAGGACATTGATGTTAGCTGCGGCGAGAGTCTGTCTTACAACTCTTGCGGTGTGCGGTCGTGCATTATCATGCATTAACTGAAATAAGGGACCGATTTGCACTTGTAGAGGAACGATGACGTCTGATACAATCGTCTCAGCATAAATTTGAGCGTTGAGGTTGCCTCTGATCCAAATCAACTCAGTTCTTCCGCCGATCCAAATACCCGCCCATACCATGATGGTTCCACCACTATAAGGATGGACTTCCTGGCAGGATTTTAATCGCTGTTGGCGTCCAGGGGTTCTCCAGTGTCGTATACGTCTTGTATCCGGTCTCATACCAAAACGAGACTCATCAGAAAAGCACACGAAACGCCATTGTTCTTCTGCCCAATTTCTGTGTTCAAGAGCCCATTGATATCGAATCCTACGATTGTGCATTGCTATAGGTGGTACCCGTAGCGGTCTTCGGGAATGAAGGTTCACTTCATGCAAGCGGTTTCTGACTGTTTGGTCGCTAATTAAGTTCCCTGAAGAGTGATGAAGCCTCACGGCTAACATCATGGCGGTTATTGTTGGAGCTCTTCGAGTTAAGATTTGAATGTATCGGTCTTGTCTCCGTGTGGTGCAGCGATACCGTCCTCCATGGCGCTCAGCCACGGTACCAGTGCTTCGGTAACGTGTCCAAAGTCGACTGATAACACTCTGACTTGTATTCAGAGCTAAAGCCACAGTACGTTGCCGGGAACCAGCTTCTATCATTCCCACGGCTCTGAGCATTTCTTCCCTGCTTAAATGACGTCGCCGCTCCATAATAACGTTGGTTTTAATCAGTAGTAGGGAAACAGTAGCACTAATAATGTCTTCAATGCGTTGTATGTTTTTATAGGGAAAATATTGACAGCTGATTTTCATCTTTTACTCGAATTTGATTCACAGTTCCTGATTCAAATTATGAAATGCACCAAAAAGGATCCATATAAATTTATAAAATCATAAATTTATTACAAAGCCACATCTCAATCTCAAGAAATCCGCATAAAAATGCTTGATCCCTAGACACTTTTGATGTGTGTAGTTCAACAATTGAACGCCGCTCGTACAAGGTCACGTATCGTCGTTGCTCACAGCCATTTTTTTTACGCTACGCACGACAGCCAACCCTGCTAGAGTTCACGCACACATTTGCACGTGCACTAACGTCACTTGGCTATGAGTAGTAAGTAATTATTTTGCGCGCGTTGTACGGAGTGTCCGGGTGTGATATTGGAAAAAAACTGCAATATCTACTCAGATAAAGCCAATGATTTTATGTACCTACCATACTTACCTGACTGCATAGAATTTTTGGCTTTATTATCTGAGGTCAACTTGTGATTTAGTTTAAGCCAAGCTTGTTGTATGGTTGGCAAGTATCGAAAGCATCTTCAATCTGTGTGCGGAAAAATGTAATTTAGTAGTGAGTTACGGTTTCAATATAATTATTAGATTTTTCGTACACAAATCAATGGGTTTATATCAATGGGTTTAATTTGCCAACCATGACAACAAAATAGATATTTTAAAACTAAATTTAACCAAATATTGATTCAACGTAGCTGACACAATATTTAAATAAACAGAACAAAATCAAAATCACTGTTGCTTACATCTGCTGTGTTTTATTATCTTATCTTGGATCTTGTTTGTTTGTACTTGGCCAATAACTGTAGGATATCACGCAATGGACTGTTACCATCTCAACTTTTGGATACTACGTATTTATGTCCAACGATGCCATTTTAAATGTCACCACCGTCTTTGAAAAGGCTAACAAGCTACTTCGGAACATCGTCACAGTTCAGTGTAATCTGTGGAATTGGGTTTACAACCGGGCTGGCCGCAAGTGTTTATATTTGGGAAAATTATGTTTCTATTTCTTTGAGCATTTAATTTATCATAAACATACTCGTAATTACTAACGAGTTACTTAAAATAGATAAGCTGAACTTACTAAAGTAGCAATGGAATAACCATTTCTACTTTATTTAGTTGATTAAAACGAACACAGCATACTTAACGTAAGGGTAGATTACTGAGTAGTCTATAGCTAGATAGTTACGAAAATAAATGGTTGGAGAACAGGCGAGGATTCGATCCAACTGCAAGAAATTAAATGTTCGCTAAGTGCTCCTGCCGAGAGCTTTCTTGTACACTAGTGGATTACTATTGATCGTCATTTTACATCGGTTTGACTTACCACAAGTTCAGTGTTCATTTGTTTCCGAGAATCTAGACGGGTTTACAATCAATTACTTGCAATACGAGTAGGTATTTAGCGATGCCAGCAAAATACTGGTTTTCAATACAGATAGTTATTTAGTGCAGAGGCAATAAGGATTTAAAAGGCAGTTAGGGGCCTAGGGCAAGTAATCCAGCACGGTAGATACAACTTTGAGAAAGAAACCGACAGAAGACTCCAGTTGGGTTGGGCAGCATGTGGAAAACTCCGGCAAGTCTTCTCGTCGCCTATCAAGTAAGCCCCTCGACGCCGACGACGACGCGAAGTCTTCAAATAGTGCGTTCTGCCCGTCATGATATACGGTGCCGAAACGTGGACACTGACGGTCGAGCCGGTCCACAAATTCAAGGTTGCTCAGCGCGCTATAGAGCGAGCTATGCTCGGTGTCTCTTTGAAGGATAAAATCAGGAATGAAATTATCCGGAAAAAACCGAAAAACTGAAGTGGCAGCGGGCTGGCCATGTTTTTCGAAGGACCGATGGTGAAGCAGACGAGTCCTGGAGTGGAGACCGCGTATCGGCAAGTGTAGTGTGAGACGCTCCCCAGCTAGATGGACGGACGACCTAAAGAAGGTGTCTGGGGTAGACTAGATGTGGAAGGCGGAGGTGTTGTGGCGCAGCCTGGGAGAAGACTATGTCCAGCAGTGGACTGCAATGGGCTGAGTTGATTGATTGAGGTATTTAGTTGTAAACGTTAATGAAAAGGGAAAATAAGAAATGTTATAAATACTGATAACTAATTGAAACTTATAGAAAATAATTTTCAATAAAAATAGTTTATATTTAGGTTATCATAATTAAGACTGATTTTGTTGCACAAAATAATGAAGCTAATACAGAGTGTATTTAAATCCAATAAGCTAAAATAAATAGGATACTCATTCATGATATTCATTAAGAGAACCTACATACTAGTTAATATGTAACAAATAAAACATTAAGGTAGTTTTTAATAGTCATTTCAGAAATGTTTAAATTATAATATTCTACAGAAGAGTTTCTTTGTTTATTTTAAAATAGAGATACTTTAATTTTTATCACTTTGTGAACACTCCTTGCCTTACGGGTTTTCCTCGATTGGTTATCTTAATCCTGAATTTTCATTATTGACGAGATTCGTGTTACACAAAATTCTAGGAAATACATAGATTATATTATATTATTATTATTATTGGGACTGCCACTTTTTACTTATAGTATCAAATAATATTTTTGCCATTTTTTCACGGAATCATAATCCCTACGTTTGTACGTATTAGACAAGTAATGTGGACATTTATCAAGAGTTCCAGGTATCTGAGATTGTATAAGCAGACTTTATTTTATGAACATGTTGTAGCTGGAACACTTCCGATGCTGTCATCTCAATAAAGGTGTCTCTAAATTACTTTCTATTTACTTGTTGATATGTTTTATTAGGTTTGTTTAGTGGTGATGTTCTTCCTTTTATCTTTATTGTTTAGTAAATAGTAGGAAATTCGACAGCTGCTGGGGTGGTAAACGCCTGTCAGTCATGAAACATCTCGATGTTAGCATACAAAACTATTATGGGGATACATTTGTTTCATAGGTGTTATGTTCCAGTTGAAGGATAGTGACAAAATAACATTTATTGAGAATCGTGAATCTTTAAAGCCTGTAGTATTTTTCATTAATTAACCTAGCACCTGAGTCTTGCTGCTTATGCGAACCAGCTTATTCATACTTTGAATTCACATTAGTTTCATTTAACACTTGTTTAAGTACTTACTATTTAATTTTACAATATCTAATTTGAATTTTACCAGTAATATTGTACTTCATTCATATCAATGTCGAAATTATCTTTTAATGTAACCTGTATTTTCTCAGTACAAACATAACATCTTCAAAGGTATCCATTGCATTTCATTTTAATGTCATGGAATATCCATGTATTGTATGTCAACTGTAAGGCAGTAGGAGATGGCAACGGGTCCTAATTATTAGCCAATGACTACAGAGGCATTGTTCTCTGATTGTATGCAATTAGGTAAAATAATAATCTAACACGATATTGATTATCAGTCATCCATGGGCTATTTTAGTTCCATTCAACAAAGCCTACTTATAACACTTGAGATCATTTCTAAACCAAGGAGTACAGTACAAACGTATGCATTACAATCTACCTATCTTATAAACTTTCTTGACAAATATTATGTCAACGATAACACTTGATAATTTTAGAAACAGATAATTTCAATTGTTTACCTCCTGTTCTTAGTGATTTAGTTTTGATTCTACTATTCAACGTTTGTAGTAAAACTTTCCAGCTCTGCAGTCTTGTGGTGACGCACATCATTATTTAAATAATATAATGAACTATGCCCACGTGACATAGCAACTGCTTTGTCAATATACCTACCACCATTGTTAGGCATCAGTTACGTGACTATTTCTAAAGATACATAATGTACGAGTAGTTTGCTGTATTACCTATTCTGGGTAGGCAATGATTTGAGAAATTAAATTAGTTAATCTCTGGAATTCCAAGATAAAAATAAATTTAACTAAAAAGTCTAAGTGATTCAATGACACAAAGGGATACTATCATTAGGTACTACTGAATAGAAAATAAAAGAGGTAAGTACCTACCTATCAGAGTTCGCTATCAAATGTTAAAGTTAAGTTATAATTAATTAGGTAGCCATTAAAACCCATAGCTTTTACTTCGTGTTTAAATACTAGTTTTCCAATATTTTTTTCCCAGTTAAAGTATGCATGCCGAAATCACCTTCAAGATTAATTAAATAACGTCATCATCCATCGCCGCCCGCGCAAACTCTGCGCGCACATGTGTCGTTGCGCCGCCACCAATATCCCGCTTGCCCCGATTTCCCTCATAATTTCCGGAGCTCCGGAGTTGCATTTGCAGACGTGGGCCGGATATCATGAGCACGTCACGTCATGTCCGCAGGAGCCACTTTTCATGTAAACTGTTCGGAGTAAGCTCTTGATAGGTTAATATACATATATTATATCATATCATCATTTATTTCAAGTTTCTCAGACTCATATACTTAAATAATCATACAGACACAGTCACATTACACAAATCAAGCACAGCTAAACATAAAAATCATTAAAAACAACACATAGGTACACAACACATATCACAATTATATTGAATTGATTTATTAGACCAGTCACATTACCCGCGATCAATATGTAACCTACAGCAGTGATTAATGTAGGCACAATCGGCCCTTTCCACCAGCGAGGTGGCTCTCTTGTTGCATAAAAGCAATCTACGCGCGCCTCCGCAAACATTGTCGAAGCGCTGCAGTAACGAGGGAGACCCAACAACATCCTGAACGCATTATTAAACTGGACTCGAAGGGCGCCGTACGACCTTTGCGTGTGTTAAGGGTGAACCTCGAGAGTTGAGGAAGGTATATAAAGGTTGCTCAATTAAGAAGTGGTTTTATTTTTCCTTATTGACGTTGTGGAAGGTTTGTTGAAAAAATAACAATTAAAAGAAATTATATTACTTTTTCATATTTCATTAACATTATTATAATCTATACTAATATTATAAAGAGGAAATATTTGTATGTATGTTTGTAACAAATTGGCTCAAAAAGTATTGGACCGATTTTAAAAATTCTTTCACTATTTGAATGCTACTTTATTACTGTTTAATATAGGCTTTTTTTTCACCCGTACGAAGCCGCTAGTACAGAATAATTACAGTAAACAAATTACAACGAACGCGTCAAAATATTGAATAGATTTTAAAAATATCAGTCGTGTTTTTTCCTGCAATATAGTGTTTTCAAACTAAAGTACCTTCCCGTGGTGGCATGCTACCGTCTATATTATCTATACTAATATTTTAGGGAAGAAAGATTTGTATGTATGTTTTTAACGAATTGGCTCAAAAAGTACTGGACCGATGCGACATTATCACTGATTGATATAGGCTTTTTTGATTGCAAGAAAAAAATAAATGTCCACCCGTGCGAAGCCGGGGCAGGCCGCTAGTAGCTTATAAGTATGTTAGGACAGCGGCATACGACCACGCTAAGGTACTTTCTTGTTTCATCCTTTTCAGTGATCGGGTTTTAGTTTTCGAACTTATTTTTTTTTTCATACTTTTTGAGCGTGATTTTTCAGTAGTCAGTTAATAAATAATTTTGGGGTTATAATTTAGTGTTATAGTATTTGCAGAGTCGCTTATTTTTTTTTTTTTGTTAAGGTTTTGTTGTTTTTCATGTACCTAGGTGTTACCAAACTTATACATACATATATTTTTGGCTCAAATCTGAGGCGAGATTTTATAGATATTATTTCTAATTATCGGGTGTATTCAAGCAAACCTGTTAGTAACAGCTGACAATATCTGTATAAATATATATATGAAATGTGCTAGTTAAGACCTTTCATTTGATACCAAACAGGTCATGATTTAAAAAAAACAATTTTTAGGTCATGACTATAATGCTCGCTAGAGGGCGCCATATTCAATTAATGTGACTTCACAAAACCTATAACTAGCGGACGATCAAGACGCTTCCAACGATACCTAATTTGTCAAACTATAACAAGTAGTTTAGAAGTTTTGAGGAAACAGATAAACAACATACATACCGGTCAAAATCATAACTCTCCCTTTTGCTTCACCGTAGTCGGGTAATAATATCGAGTTCCCCGATGCAGGAAGTTCCGAAATTGTCTAAATTAATAAGGATTAAGTTCCTGGGCCCAGGCGTCTGCCGCTGTAACTGCATTGCGACAATATTCCGAGATATCGGAACGACAATGACTTAGCCAATTTGTTATAAAGTTTTAATGAATTTATCGCTGAATTTTCAAATGTATAATACATTTGTGTATAATACATACACGTGGTTCGAAAATATGATTAATAACTTAAAGAGCTTGTGCAAATCTTTTATAACCTGTTATTGGTCCACTTGAAGACGACTTCAAAACATAATATTATCGTTTTGCTTCTGTCATTCGTTAAAACATTTGAGAGTCAAAGCTAAACGCATATAATTATTTGTGATGCAAGTTGGCCTTAATGAGGGTATTAGGTATATGTGAGTTAGTTCGCACTGCTTAAGTGCCGCTGTCAAATTGGTACCATACACAAAAATATAATACTTTAAATCCTTTTACGAAATACACCTAACAACCTTCTTAAATCCCTTTAAAACCTTTAATATTTAATTAGTATCTCTATAAAAACAATCTACATCAATTTTAAATAAATGAAAACTTTGTAATCCAAGCTACTTTAGCCGCTGCCTTCTAAATTCATAAAATATGTAGTACTAAAACGCCCATATTCCCTGAAGGTGTTTTTAAGCATTGCTTTTTAATAGTATTAACTAAAATATATTCCTAACTCAGCTCTTATTCTCTCTATTCATTAAGGAATATAAATGAATCTACCTGTACACCGTAATTACACTTCTTACAATTGTTTGAATGAAGAGTTTTTAAGTGCAATTTCATCACTTGTGAATAAATTGGCTACTTTAGAAGTGTTTGTTTTGTGAGTCTGAAGAAATATCAATTAAAACTTTATACTTTTAGCTTACTAATTAATATTCACTTTGAAGTGGTAAGGTATTATTTGCAAAATTGATTTTGAGGACAAGGTAGACGTTGAATTCCGAGGAAAAAAGTGACAAAAACAATCGAGACACTAACAGTAGCTATTGTAGTATATTCATATGTACAAAAAATTATGGTTTTGTACTCTATACACTATTCTTGTCATTCTTAATATTTCCTTTACAAAAAGCTGTACGGTTCTATTATATAAAATTCAATACTTTTCTGTTATCTAGCTTTTTATTTCAACAGCTATTCCTGTAGGTTCACCCCGTTTGGCTACAAACAAAACAAAACATCCTCCTCTGTGTTTCCCTACATTATTGTTTCCCTATTCATTGATAGAGGCACAGAGTGACAAAGGTTCTCAGTACCGTATCATAACTCCGGTATCGCGCGTACAATCGCGGCCAGTCCGCATTGTTATCAAATAACAATCTGATTGATTTTATTAACGCTTTGCACGGAACTGTACGCGTATCGCGCTAATCAGTGCTTTATTCTGAAACAATGTTGGAGTCGATATTAATTTAAATTTAAGTGTGGGTCAATTGTGGGCTTTGGGAATTATTGTAATACTATTTCTTTATATAAAGTAGGTGCTGAATTGTTTTGAGCGAGGATATTTACTACAGAATTCAGAATATTTGAACCACCATCCCTCATCATGGTCATTCCTGCTCTCACAGTCTACTGGAAATACATCGATGTGGCCAATCAGAAATCTTTGTGAAGAGAAAAAAAATGCTGTTTTATACAAAAGTGCTATAAGTACTAACACGACCAAATATATGGCACACGATAAAAACCGTAATGATATTTCTCTAATAGCCGACAACACAAGATTTTTTTCTCGAGCCCCTGTTTTCATAGTGTTGACTCTGTGTGAACTTTCAACAACTGCCCGTATGTATGTATGACTCCGGCATTTCTATGTGAATTTTGATGATCCTTCTAGTCGGTGTCTGCAATTCTTCAATGCACCTTAGCTGCTTGGCACCGCTTGGCTGCAATTGTATATCTATGTATTGTTTTTAATGGATAAGGTGGGGTGGTCCCATATAAATTTGATTAACTTTGCTTGGGCAGTTTTCGAGTTAGCTTCAATATAAATTTCAATCTAAATATTGATGATTTTTAACTGATAGCAAGCAAGCAAGTAGTGTTAATTGAATTTGTGTATGCTAGGTACAACTAAAAAGTGAAATATGAAATCTGTTTTACAAATAAAACAATCGACAAGTCAGTTGTTTTTTTTTTTTTTTTAGTTTTTATTGTTGATGGGAAATACCATCGGTCATACAGCTTGTTTACTTAATAAAATTCAATTTCATACATTTGTTACAACACAGCATAGTAGCCGGTAACATAACCGACCCGACACCGACACGATATCGGTGGTTAGATAATCGCCTACGTTAAGTACCTCAAACGCTTTTCTTATACATTGTGTTGTTATTGTCACCTATATCGTAGCAGACAGCGCGGGACACCGATATCGTCACGAATTCACAATATCTACCGGCGTGGACTCAGTGAACCCACTTTTTCACACTGCTAACATCGCGATGGTCATCGATATTCACCGTTATCATCTGGCCAAAATAATATATCAGCATCGAATCAGTGTAGGTTTAGCTGCCGACATAATAATTATCAGTATCGGTGAAAACGCCCATAAGGTACACAGGACTTTTTAAATAATAATTTTAATTCACTACACCGTAACGTACCATAAAATTTAACCGAAATGTTGCAAATATTGCATGGATTTTTCCGCGAAATGGTCGGCGGCGCATCGTAAATAAATACATCACGCTGCATTTGGGGGAGGCGGAGGTATCGTTTCAAAGGCCTACTGATCCAGAAAACCTTGCCTTAACTATCCACCCTCGCCTGCGGCTCGGGATATAAAGGTCTGAGACTGAAATGGCTTCTTTTGTGCACTAGTTGTACAATCTACAATTATTTCGTTTACATTTTTTTAATTCACTTACAGCAAAATAAAAAATAACTTTTTTTTGAAAAACAACTTGCTACAGAAGTTCTTCCAAAACAAAAACCCAATAAAACAGTTCACCAATAATTTTGTCGGAATTGTAACGAGCGGTATAAAAGTCGGCAATTACAACAACACGGCCGGAAGGGTCAGCAACTCGCGCTGGAGCCGCAGAGCCCTCGATTAGCGTGTCCCCACTGTAGGGGCCATATTCCAGTACAAACTATACTTAACTTTGTAAGCTATACTTTTAATAACAACGTAAGAAATAGATGAACTTTGAGATATTTTTAGAAAGCTGAAAATGCAAACTTTTTAGTTTGGCAAAGTAAATTGTTTATCAATATGAAAATAACATCAAGAACAATACATTATTACCTGCTTAACATCTTAGTAATATAAGTTTTTTTTTTTATTTCAGGTTTTCACAATAATATCAAGTAACATTTGAAAACAGGATAATGCCGGAAAGGTTAACAACGACCGCCAACAATATATAACATTAACTCGAACTGAACTCATAAATACAATTTAAGTTTGAGCAACAAGTTGTTACCCCAAGCTCTGCACTTCAAGTAATATTACAGTAGGTATCCTATTTCACTTGAAAATTGACACTTTTTGCTCAACGACAAGTAACTGGCAGGATATATCTGACGAGATAACAGTTTGCTCGCAAACTTTGGAGAGAAAAATTGAAATTGTAACAATCCATGCTTATGATATAATGTCTTGAACATTGTTCAAATAAATGATGTTTGCTTTATTAAAATGGTTAGTCTTTTTATCATGGAAAACATTAATATTTCATGAACGGGTTTATTTCTTCCATCACTTTCACTGTTATATTTCTGCCCTCACTACCACTACTCCACGGCCTCAATAACGCAGTAACAAAACAATAGCTCAGTAATGTCTACGGCACTCCCGACTGGAATCCTTCGCGGTTACGACCCCTACCGGGACGGACACTTCAGCGGCCTATAAACGTAAGCCATGGTATTCAAACTCTTATAGCGTAGTTTTCTGTCAGCAAATATTTAGAAATGTTCCCCGAAATGAGTGAGAGAATGTGAAGCATCATAAAAATAAAGTGATATTCAAGTCTTGATAGATCACAAGACCGTAAAGCTCCAGACGGAGGCGTAAAATAAAAATAGTGTTGGGAAAGCTTCGTTGACAGCCCGATGCACTTAAATAAAAATAACGCAAATGGAAAGGCACGGAGAAGTCTATTTTCATCCTTGAATTCTAATAAGATTCTGCAGTCTCACAATAGAAATGACGAAGCTTAAGGATTTGTGAATTGAGAAAATTTAAAAAGACACGAATTGGATAGGAAATTCTCAAAAACGGTGCGAATGTAAAGAGAAAGTATAAAGAGTATTAGCGACGATAAATTTTGTTTTTAATTATATTACCAACAGAACGAGCTGCGATACCAAAATAAATTGTGTGGGGATTATTTACCAAATTACATTACACATAAGGGAATTAATTCCGTGTTTATTCCACCGAATTCAGCGTACAAAAAAAGAGATTAAACGAATTCTCATAGAAATCGGGTTAATGAGAAAAAGTAGGAATAATTGAAGCAAACACAGACGGAGGCAAGAGGAATTGCGACACTTAATCCTTTTACATCTTCAGAATACGATTTCCCCTTATAAACGTCTTTAGGGAATAAAACAGCGTTGCTTTTGATTGAATTTTAGAGGAGGGAGTTGTTTTCAAGGCAGTGTAATCAATCTTGGAGTATGAATTAGATAACCTTAGTCTAAAGCACTATGATTAAAGCAAAATAGAAATGAACAAATTCAAGCACTCAGTATTCACATTAAATTATAAAACTCTCACCAATTAGTATGATAACAGTAATGCATTCAAAATTCAGTATCAGTACATGCACACGTTAAATGTATCGCATAATAGTTGTGTAAACAGTTACAAAATATCTTGGGTTGGCTGTAAGATGCCGGTAACATTTAACTGTACCTACTGAATCAGAGATACATAAGTCATACCTCTATACCCAGTGTGTTCTGCCCACCACACGTGCGGTGCTGAGACGTGGACGCTGGAAAGGCGCAGCGACGGCAGGTGACGTGAGGCTGTCACAGGGGCGTGGATATTGGCGCATGAAAGAGAGACCTATGCTCAGTAGTGGGTGAAGTCCGGCTATGAATGATGGTATGACTGAATCAGTATTAAGTTAGACTCTGCTTGTCAGTATTAACCCTTTAACCGCCAGACTTTATATCAGTTGTCGTGTCGTGCCCCCAGCGCGGCGCCAGGCACAGTGATTCGATTTTTTTTTTGTTTTTCAAATAACCTGATAGAATGCAGCGTAATTAATAAGAAAACAGAGTAAACGAGCTGTGGTATTTGGTCGTAAATATACGACCCTGGCGAAACTGGCACGAAAATATTTGTCGGATTATTCCGACGTAGGCGGTTAAAAGGTTAATACTTCAAGACATAAAAGTCTAGGAGCGACTTCGTGCAGAGCTAAGGGAGTAAGTTTTATCTGTTCGTCGGCGTCAAATGATCGTCCTTGTGACGTCACTCCATCTTGTATTTTAGAGACACTCTCAGACTTGGTATATTAGATTTGTGAATGTTATGATGTTTGTTATGTTTTTCTCTTTTTCTTTATTGGGTATGTAGAGGGTAGGTATGGTAGGGTTTGTAGTAATGCTGCGTAATTCTTTCGATGATAGTGACAGTCTATTATGTTACCAGCTAAGGTAGACTGACAGGAAATTTCATTGCGATTGGGCCCACCGATCAAGGCCGGCGTGACACGACAAAGGCCCATTACAATAGAAAAATCAATTGCGTCTCATTAGCGGTGATTAATCGGTTATATCATCACTGTCTTGCCCTTATTCCAATTTGTTTGTAGCTCACCTGCCATGTCTTAATCTTTCATACGTCTCATATTAGCGATTGTCTCAGTACCCTCTCTCAGAACATCATCATCTTTCACACAACTTGTCCACCTTTTCTTTCGTCTTCGTATATTATAGCCATCAACATTCATACTCCGTCTATTTTTAAGTGTTGAAACATAATTCTTACAACACATGTTACCGCATACCACTTACTTCCTATCACATGTAACGGAAGACACAAACCCCACACTTTCACCACAAAAGGAGCAATCTAAAACACTCCCACCTGATTCTTCAGGAACTCATATAAAAACCGGTTTTACCGTCGGACATGATAAAACGTTAATTGCGTCTATTGTAGGAGGTAGCTCGTAAAAATTTGTGGAGCCCTTTGTGTGGGCTCCGTCCAGAACCGTTTGATGTGGAACTCTGTTGATACAAGTCTGTATGAGTTCCTGTTTGGTTGAAAGGATTGTTTATTGGGAACAGATGCATCGGGTGGGATGTTGTTATTTTTTTTTCGTGTTTATGGTATGAATTTTGTGTTTTTGTTCTTTACGTGAATATTTTTTCAGTTTTCTCTATTGAATCCTTAATGCTTTGTTTTTCTATTTTTCAGTACTCAATTCCTGTTTTATATTTACAGTGTAAACTCTATATAACGACACTGAAGGGACTGCATTTTATGGCGTTATAGAGAATTGTCGTTAAATGGAGAGAAGAAAAATCAGAATTATAAAACAGTGATTTTCTTTTACTAGCCATGTTTACTGTTTGAAAGTTTGTGAGCAACTAAGAATATGATAACGTATTAAATAATCCATGAGTCCTACTTATTAGTCATGGTCAATAACAGTCTACACGCGCAAGCAATCCCAATTTGTAAACAAAAGAACGAATCTCTTAGAAAATTTGGTATGGATGATGCCGACAGTCGAGTTAATTACGGGCTAGGATAATAAGGCGACAAAAGAACGTACACAGCTGCGCAGTGTTCACTAATTTTGGCAACTTAAAAGGTACTTTGTTATAATTTTATTACTTAATGTGTGTGAGTGTGTCATTGTATGGAAGGCAAGCTAAACCAATCAAAGCCAAGTGATTTCGACGCTTTAAGGAGTTTGTCGTTAAATCGAGTGACGTTACATGGAGTTTACACTGTATATAAATTTATAATAATATAACCATCTACATAACTTGTATAAAAGGTTTAATTTAAATTAAAAACCCTCCTCCCGCCTCACCAGACAACTCGACATTGAATTATTTAGACAGGTACCTCCACAAAGACCCTCAAATATACATACAAAAGGTCAGAGCAACAAAGAGGTGATTGTGCCCGCTGATTACGTCACGGCATGGCCTAACAATGGCCATCAAAAGAGTACTCGATAAGGAACGAGATAGAAGTGAAATGAATTGAAGAGAGGTCCAGGAAGAGGTCCGGTGAAGTGGATTGTGATAATTAACACCTATACCTAGGTATGAACTTTTTATTGAGCATACTAAAACCTTATTTTTTATCTTTATTGTAGGTTTTGGGGTTTATTGTATTGTGGCCGACGAAGGCTGTCCAAATCAGCAGATCGATTCTGCAAAAATCTCACCGTGATAACTAAGGTGAAGTGAGCATGAAGTGAGCTATCAATAGGGGCAATCCCTAACATCAGTAGTGCTATTCTGTAAAAATCTCACCGTGAAAACTTAGGTGAAGTGAGCTGTCACTCCACCTGATGTTAGGGATTACCCCTATTGATAGTTCACTTCACGCTCACTTCACCTAAGTTATCACGGTGAGATTTTTACAGAATAGCAATGCAGGTCGTCTCTTTTTGGTGTCGTAAAAAGTGACCTGACTCCATCAAGGCTGTTATCAACTTATTGTGCTATTAATGCTTATTTGATAGTTGAAATAACGTTTTTAGGACTCATTTTATAAAAGTACCAAGTTGTATACATTTTTGCCATATACAACATTAGTTTTAGTATATGTGAAACCCGAAACACGTGACTAGTATTTTTATGCAAAGAATCTATGTACAAAATTTCAAAACTGTATCATGAAAAATCGCAAAGTTATAAGCTTGTTATGTTATGTAGTTGTCCGTAAAAAAACATGATCACCGCGCGCGGCTCGTAGCGGCCCCGCGCCTCCCGCGCATGCAGCGTCGTCGTCTTGCGCTCGATAATGATTACGTAGTGTCGCTCGGTGTCCAATTTATAACCTTTTATAAATATTTTTGGGACAAATTACAACATGGTATATTCAGGTTTCGCTAAACTAAAAATAATTAAATATTAAAAAAAAAATTAGGCCAGGCCTAGTTAAAAGGAAAAAAATTAAGTTACTTCTATGGTTCAATTATCTTCAGATTAGAAGGTTAGTTATGTTTCATGTTAACTATGTAGTAGAATTATTATCGATTCAATATAACCTGCCAAACGTTACAAAAAAATTCAGTTTTGTTGTAAAATGTTACAAAGGAAACTAATTAAATGGACCCTCGATAAGTTTTCCGTGTTCATAGTTCATCATAATTACGCCGGGAGTCGCGACCGCACGAAATGTCAAGAAACCAAAATTAAGCTAATGAATTGATTCGAAGATTGCTTTAATTGAATACGGCTTTCGTATGAAAATTTTGTCCATAACAGTTAAAAACAAAATTTAAAAGAATTTTTTTTTTTTTCACTTCTTATGCTCTAAAAGTTCGTCTTTATGTTATGCGTAGGCGGCTTAAAGTCACTTTTATGATAAAGTGCATAAAGTTTTTTTTTTAAGACTAATCAGGCCCAACAGCCACACGCAGCATAAAACGTCGCAGATGAAAGTCTTTATTTTATTTAATTTGCTTTAATTTATATCACTTCCGAGCTTTCTATCGTTAAATTAATAAAACCAGATAAAATAGTTGTCATTTATTATTTAAAAACGCAAATAAATGTTTTTATGACTTGGCAGTATGAAGTTCCCAATTCGAATGATACATGTTGAAAATTAAAAAAAAAAACGTTTTGTGTCGGGAATTAGCAATTAATTAGAATTATTCTCTTCTTCAGTTTTGCAACATTTTTAAACAGTGAAAATACTGTCAAAAACTTTATGCCTGTTTCATTTTCTCGCAATCGAAGTGAACAGCAAAGTGTACATACAACTCGGGCATTAACGAGCCATTTTTTATTTTTTAGTTGAGGAGTAACCTAGCCTGCGGCCCAGGTGGATATAAACGTCTCGGGCTAAAATGGCTTCTTTTATGCACTAATTGTATAATGTACTATTAAATCACATGTTATATGGGGCGAGCCTATTGCCGTTACTCGGACACAAATCCAGACCCCGACCAGCTGCAGTTTCTGCGAAATTCCTGATCGAATAACCTAATAACACTTCGTCCGACTTGGGAATCTAATCCAGAGCCTGATGACTAACAATGGCCCCGATTCTGTTGTTCACAAACTAAATTAAATTTAAGTTCAGTGCATCTTTTTCTTTCTTTTTGAAAAGGACAGAAGATAAATATTACTTTAGTCCTGCCAAATTAGATGATCCATAGACAAGTTTAGACGTGATTAAAAAATTGGCTACTAAAAATACGTCAATTTACGTCAGGCGCTGACTAATTTGACAGGACTAAACTAAAATTTATCTTCTGTCTATGTGTATTTATAATGAAATAGAAAGAAAAGGATGCACTGAACTTAAATTTAGTTTAGTTTGTGAACTATAGAATCGGGGCCAATATATATACACTTTCAAACTCCTCACCAACTCGGTTGCAACTTTTTGAGCCCTTACATTACGAAAAACACCAGCAACCTCTTATAAGAGGTCATTGTACTCATCATTATGAACAACTTTTACTATGGGACCAAACCTGAAATCGCGAAAAAAAAATCAGCTGTTCCCTACATTTTGACGAGTACCACTAAAGTGAATAAAGAGGCGATGAAACCACGACAAGTGTACTAAGTAGGAACTATTACATGACAGCGTTATTCAATAAGCAGCCAGATGACACTCCGGGGATGTGGCCCTAGTAAATTTCACATGAACTGTCTCTTACGAAACTGTTGTAATTAAGTTTATTAGTTTTTATTGGTAACAGTTAGGTACGTCAGTAAACATACTCAAATGTTCTACTACTCTTAATACGGTACCTAAATATAGCAGGTGGTAGATGTATTAATTAAGTTATTAAATAAATAGTTGTTTATTTTACAAATACACTGTAAATATATTAATTTATTTTTAATTTTTTACAAATCAAATCATTTATTTCAAGTAGGCACATAAAAGGCTCATTTGAACGTCAACATTTATAATAATATAGAATTGATTCTACTAGTTGATGCTGCCAATGATAGATGAGTGTCTCTGTCACACGCGCAGTGAAAGCTATCAATAAAGTGCCAGGAGCGATGGCAACTCATATATCTCAACGGGGAATCAATAGGATCGGAACTGACCTATGGCTACTCTCAAAATATATTCTTTTTATAAATTGAATATCCGTGTTCCTACGACATTTGATCATTTGTCTTTTTGGTAGAGGATAAGAAAAGTGGGTTAAATGTTTCACCTGCTTTGGTGTGATTTCCGAAACGCAGAATTTATGCTATATTTATAAAGATCTCTATATGACCCCGACGATTTCTATTTTTACCAAATGTACCAATATACAAATGATATATTTCTGCCTAGAATGAACTGCCATCGGGTAGTCATCTAGAAGGTATGAGTTCGGTCTTATATCATTCAGTCTTTCGTCATTCGGTGTAACATAACCCGCACTGAAGTACCTATAGAACCACTATTTAGTTCTATTACAAGAAGAATTCAAATAATTCTAAACTACATTCCATCAGACACATCAAACATTCACACTGCACGTTTTCACTCTTCCACAAAGGCCTACTTTCACACTTCCCGACCATTACAGAGCAATAATGATAGCCTTACAGAATGCAGCCCTACATGAATAATGCCCCATAAAGCCTTACAGAGTCTAGAGCCGTATTTGCACTGTCTCCCCAGTCTAGACGACTCACGAGGCTCTTAACTTTACCACGAGCCTGATATTAATTTCTCGCTAGAG
Organism: Globia sparganii; assembly: GCA_949316385.1. Lineage (NCBI taxonomy): Eukaryota > Metazoa > Arthropoda > Insecta > Lepidoptera > Noctuidae > Globia > Globia sparganii. The sequence continues at coordinate 24,691,182 of OX438660.1, read as the reverse complement.
CTGCAAAAGGGAAATTATTTTCCCCTCTTATGAAAGTTTAGAGTTTATAGTAAAATGTTGGCTGAGTGTGTTTTTGAGGCGTGTTAGTGAGCTTGTAAAGAACAAAGTATTGTTTGTGAGATATAATGTAGTTAAGATATCAAAACTGTTGCGTGGATCTAGCCGTTGCATGAACATAATGCAAACATTCTTATATGAAGAAGTTATCGCACACTATCCAGTTTAAAATCTTATACTTTTTCTTATCGTTGCATGTTATACCTATAAAAATCCTCACGTTAAAATCAAAATCAAAATATTTTATTTCTTATAAGCCTACATGGCACTTATGAAAAGTACGAAGCTAGGTGCACGGTTCCAATTGGTCATTTCCTGTGGAGAAGAACCGGCAAGAAACTCCACGGTTACTCTTTTAAAAATAATTGGCTTTTACAATATTTTAAAATTACAGTAGGTATGGGAGGATCAAAATGTAGGGAAATTAGATGTATTTTCGACCGATTGAGACTGAGATCAGACTGTGAACGTTCTTAAAATTACGAGAATTGCTCCTCAGGTACTTGATAAAATAAAAAATGGTCTACAAATCTAAAGTCTACAGAGCCTACAAATTCCTCACATTTACAAAATAAGAATATATCAAAAGGATAAATAAAATATTAAAACCTATTAAAACCAAGTGATATGATTTCCATTACAACCACTAATTAAGAGTTGAGTTGAGTACGTTAGTATTAACATACGAACTCCTATTTTATAGTAAAACAAATAATCAATACAGTTATTTATATTTAGTCATCTCATCACCCACATTTATTTTGGTAACCAAAAAAATAAACCATGATCTCTCTGACTGCATTTCCTTCGTGTCACCAAATTGCACAATATTTGCACAATATTTGTACAATCACATACATAGATAAGTGCAACTTCATTTAATATTATAAATAATTATTATTGATATCAGAGAACAGCAAATATTTATCAGGTGAACTAAACAAAAGAAAAATGGTAAGATTTATGATAAAACAAGTCAGTATTTGTACAAACATTAAGTAACATTAAACAACATGAGTAGCAAATATTTGACGTATTTGATGCTCATATACATAGAATATTTGCTGTATCCTCTATTGTGTTGTATACAAAGTTTTTAGCAATGGGCCTGAATATGTTTTGTTTTCATTCGAATTTTAGCAAAATTCACAACATTTGCTGAAAAAGCTAACTTTTTATCTCAGAATGTGTGAGAATTCAGCACTTTCTTTAATAACGGTAAGTATCACAAAACCTGGCTAAACGGTATCAGAACTTACACATGCAAGTAGAGATTACTATAAACACACTCAAAAGTGGCCTATACGTTATACTTGATAGTTACATATCAACTTGCCAGCCATTGACTTTCCATGTCACTACTTTTTTCATATCACGTTATTGATATCAGCGTTCGAACTCGTCCACTTTACCGGTAGTGAGCGATCCATAACATCCACTCCTACATCTTTTAACAACTCTCGATCCTCTATCTCGATGTCGAGATTGAATCGAAACTCAAATAATAAAACTTTTTATTGATGTCTGAGTAGTTGGACCTTCAGAGGTCTAACAAAGGTACAGGTCTGAATTCTTGAAATCAATTCTTTGTCGAAACTTTCATAATATTGAGTCGGTTCTTTGAGATGCTTTTTGATTCAGATTGGATGGTTTTTTATCTATGCATTTGTTAAGCTTTTATGTCAAACATAGCCAGTAGAGTTGATAGGCAATTTAGTTTTTGTTGGTGGTTGATTAAAACTAACTTGGTTGAAAAAAAAACTGTTTATTTTTCCTTGACTGTACCAACATTGTATCTAAAATTCAAACCTACAAATGGAATTATTTTCCGAGAATCCAGTACTCTTGCTAATAATCCAAATACGCTTTAGCACAAAAATTTCCGAAAAACAAATCTCTCCGAAATTCCTGGGATTCTGGATCCAGCTCCAAAGTAAAGCAACGATCGGCTGTCCAAACACGACTCACATAAGGATAGTTCCAAATTCAAACAGGTCGGGATGTGTACCGAAGTTAGCCGAAGCTGAGAGTAAACCTCGTGGAGCACCTTGCTGCTAAACGGGATTTTGGGAACTAAAACTCAATTTGTGTTGCAGGTGTAGCAGGCTGGGAATGTATTTGTTTGTATTTGAAGTTTGTTTGTGTAGTTTACTTAATTCATGCTGAAGGCAACATAACGTTTCTAATATGACTGCCACATTGAACGGTCAACGAAAAAATTGTTATTCATAACGTTCAGCCGACTAAGTGCTGATTTAGATATTCTTTATCTTTATTTTTTTTTATCTTTATGTTATAAATTTTATTTTGTCTGGTCTTTAAAAGAGGCTTTGGCCTCTGAGATTGCTTCTTCTCAGAGTAGTCAGATAGGAAACGTCGACCTCATCTAATTTTTAATACATGATTGACGTGTCAAAGGCTTTGCACAAAACTACTTATACAAATAATCTGTAATGGCAAAAAAAATATGTCATGTGTTAAATATATAAATAAAATAATTTATCTTTACGGAAGTTGCATTTGAATACTTCTAGCTAACGTTTAGGTACAGATGTCTTAGTCTTATATAATACGTCAATTTGTGATCTTAACCAACTAGAATCTACCAGTCTACTCTCAACATTAGTTACCAAAGCTTTGAAGCAATTAAACCAAGGTCTATTTAACTTATAGTTTATATGTACTACACGCGTAGGTACTACTCCAGGTAAGCCTCTGAACCGCTTAGTAAGCCATTTTGATTGTTCTAGAAAAATATAGTTTTGTATTACAGATCAGATAAATCTCACGGGAAATAATAGTCGGTAAGCTGGGTTGAAATTATAGCAGTCGTAGGCCTACCCTTCGGAGGATTATACTCAACTGTGGGTCGGTTCGGACTAAGGATGATGACGGATGATTGTAGTCCTAATAGGTCCCTTATTTTCAGAAGCTTATGTCGTAGACATATACAGGGTGTCCCTGGATGTATGGATTAAATCGAATTGGGGCGTGGGCAAGGTGATTGCCAAACTTTTTAACTCTGAGAACGTCGGTGAACCTTTTACGGTTCAAAAGTTATGACCAATTTTTGTTTTTTGAATCACTTCGCATAGTGTTCAAAGAAAAAAATCATAAAAAAACTATCAAGGTTATTTAAAACAATTAAATTGACAGCCCTGATAATTTTTTTAATGATTTTTTTTTTGTTTTTTAAATTATTTTTTTCTTGGTGCTTAGTGGAGGATTGTGATGGCCGGTTTTATGATAAACGTGTAATCACAAAGCAAAGACAAAAATTGATTGAATTACCATCTTTTCGTATTTAGTCCTACTGTTGATTCATATAATTTCTCTTGTATTAGACTTTAGACATTTCATATAAGCACCTCGTTTAGTAACTAGTTTTATATTCATCCTACTTGAGTTCCACGAAGTTTGAGTCCACGTGCCATCTCAAACTCTTCACTTCGTCTAAGTTTATACGGAAAAATGTATAATGTGACTCAACTCAAGCATTCAATCTTAAAGTTTCAAAACATCTATTTCAAAGTATTCCTTAATATTGGCCTACAAAAGAGCTCTTCCAAAAATAGCTGATGCTTAATAATATTGTGAGAAAATATAATCAATCATACAAATTGCTTAGAGCCGTCACCTGTTAATGGGTTCCATTAAAAAGCTTCGGATTATCACGGCGACACCTGCGAGTAATGGGGGTGACGACATCCAGAGTTTGAATTAGTAAGTAAACTGTTATTTGGATTAAGATTTAGCCCTTCTGTCAATACTTTACAAATCATCAATCAGTCTAGACTTATAAAGACCGCCTATATTTTGGTACAGAAGTTTAAGAGCGCTTACGCCGTACGGCATTTCGTACAAACTTCCAAGCCCTTGTTTTTCGAAATGAATGAAACGATTTTAAAGAAATTTCATACGCATAAGCAGGGTACAAAGGTCTAAAAAGTTAGTTAAGAACATTTTAGAAATGTCTTATTTAAAAAAAAAACCGGCCAAGTGCGAGTCGGACTCGCGCACCGAGGGTTCCGTACAAACCTGTAGGTATATAAGTAAAAGTTCACCCATCACGACAATCGAGTCATAGTTATGGTATTTTTATTGCAAAATGAAATTTATAACATTACAATATGCAAAGCTGGAGGAGCATAAATTATTGACAAAGGTCTCTTTATCGTTTCAGTAATTCTTTATTTTATGCTAACACATTTTATAATATAATTGAAATACCTACACTAGCCTTGCAGCAGCCTTGCAAAAGTCTGCTGACGAATGAGGACAAGCTTTTTATCAAAGTTATTTATTCACAAATTTTTTTAGTCACTATTTAGAAATCTGGTACAAACATGTTAATTATGAATTATATTTGAACCCGATCTGTAAATGGTGACTGAAAAAGGTATGAATAGTACCACATTGAACATTAAAGTTCGAAAAAACATTATCTATAGTTGTACCACTTCGTGTAGTGCTAGTGTTTATTAACGGAAACATGTTTATGGATGAAACTTATGTGGAAATTCCATTTACAATTATTTGAAAAAAAAAATATGTGATGTAACTAAAAATTTAAGGTTTTCGGAATTTTTCCTTTATATGTGCTATTAAAAATTGCTTCATGCCAAATTTCAAGATTCTAGATCGACTGGAAGTACCCTTTAGGTTTTGATTCCCTCGCGAGTAGTTGCGAGTTTGAAAATATGCGGCTTAAATTGCTATTTTTTTTTATTGCGTTGACATAAAAGTTTGATTTTGTTACAGCTTAAAGTTATTATAGACTTGAGTATTTGAGATGAATTTCAATTTAATACCTCTACGCGTTCATGAGAAAGAAGTAGTAGCTTTAAAATTTTCAAAAATATTTTTTATTATATGATATAACTAAAAATTTACGGTTTTCGCAATTTTTCCTTTATTTGTACTATAAGACGTTACTTCGTACCAAATTTCAAGATTCTAAGTTCACGGGAAGTACCCTGTAGGTTTTGATTCCCGTGCGAGATTCAAAAATTTGCGGAAGTTTGCGGCATAAGCGGCTGTATCTTTTGATTGCTTTGGCTTAGAAGTTTGATTATTTCATAGCTCTAAGGGACAGTAGACCTGAGTATTAAATATTAATTTCAGTTTGATACCTCCACGTGTTCTTGAGAAAAACGGTCTTGACAGACGGACGGACGGACGGACGGACAACGAAGTGATCCTATAAGGGTTAGGTTTTTTCCTTATGAGGTACGGAACCCTAAAAAGATAACTAGAAATCTCTGTTTCTATGGAAACTTTAAAATCGGTCTAATTTGATTGTAACATTATTCTTCGAAAATGTTCTTAACTAACTTTTTAGACCTTTGTATCTTGCTTATGAGTATGAAGCTTCATTAAAATCAGTTAATTCATTTCGAAAAACAAGGGTTTGACAGTTTGTATGAAATGCCGTACGGCGTAAACGCTCATAAGGAATACTCCTTTCACCATTAAAAAACATTACAATATCACGCATTTTTTAGCCAAAGAGTTAAGCGAGGTACCGTTGGCACACCCACTATCACCCGCTCTTCTGCCAGTTAAATCATCTAATAAAGTGGTGATAAAATTTAGTAAGGTTAGGTTAATTGCCGTCTATAGATCCTCTTGACATAATTTCTTATTGAAAGGATGAGCAGATACTTAAAGTTATGAAGGAATCGTTCAGTTCTTGCAAACAGTTTAGTACCTACCCCATACGGATATTAGTATTCTGTAAAGGCGTATAGATACTTTATCCGGCGGAGCGCCAATTCTTCACGTAAGCGTTGTTTTTATTACTCATATTTATGTTTGTCGTAAAACAAATAAGATATATTTCAGACTACGCTTCGGAACATAAATGGGTATTTATAAAACACTTCTAGCCTTCTCGCATCGCCATGGGAGTTCTGTTAGGAATTGTTAATCAGAATGAATGCTTGTTTGAAATGGGAAATGCCTCTTTTCGTTTCCAGAACAATACCTTTGGACTTGTACATCGACGTGGCTTCAGTTACTTACACTGAACTTGTTTAATTACAGATTTTTTGAAGTAGGACCTCTGTGACAACTTGATTTGAAATGTAGATATTTTAAAGAATCTTCGAAAAAGATAGCCTCTTAAACCCAAAAAAGTTATATCAACATTAATTTCCCATTCGTCACTCACTTTGTCAACCAATCTCTCACACACATGTCCCTACCTAATCAATTTTCAGTACCAATCAAAATAAATAAATACAACGGAAATAACCACCGCACGTCCCCGAAAATCCATTTTGATCCAGAAAACACGACACAGATACATTGGCTAGTTGCTACTCGAACTTAATACCCATCCGCACGATCCATCGGGATTTCAATTTCGTCCCCGTTCCTTCATGATAAAAATAAATAAGGCCAATGTATGGAGCGGGTGGGAATATCATAATGGGGTTATCATTCCATTTTTATTGTATCTGTAATGGAATGGTGTAATCTTGATTGAAATCTGACGCAAGGAATGGGATGTTGACGGGACGACGCGGACGGCTGGACCAGAGCATGTTCGAGGCGGAGGAGTGATGATAGAAGACCTAGTTTTGTCTGAATGTTTGTCCAAGTCTTTTACAGAAGTAGAAGGTAATCCCTGCCAAATATAATAATTATTGAAATGATCTACTAAGCCAGTTGATTGAGTAAACAAACATAGGTTTAAAAAAGGGAACGATTTATTTTATAAAATGGAAGGAAATGTATTTTTCTGTAAGCATTGTTATAGGTGTTGTTACTGGACCGAGTGTTGTGATCCCCGTTTGGCAAAACCTAAAAGGCAAATTATCAATATAGACTGAGCTTGAAAACACAACATAAACATCTAAACCTTTCATTGGTCCTTTTTAGCACACTACACCGCGCCAGTCAACCATAACCGGCCTATTATTATCGAACGTAATAAGCCGTTTACTCAGTCTACTCGTAATGTTGTTACATTAATAGACATTAATTGAGGAAAATTGCTCGTTATATGTCGCGATGGCAACCTGTCCGTATGAGGGCCTAATTACTGACATTAGTTCATGTGTTATTGTTACTTAGACGACTCACAGACTACAACGCGCTACGCGATGGCCGCAGATAAAGCTTGATTTTTTACATACAAATTCAATAAAAACTCACTTTCCCGCGTCGTCGCGTGGCGTGTTGTGCGTTTCGCCTTAGCTTCAAAATACGGTGACGTAAATACCCTTTATTGGATTATTTTGTAAACAAAGTATATCAATCTTTTGCCATTCATAGTTTGTTATGCGAGAATATCAAGAGTTGGTACCATGAGTAGCATTATCTTTTGATCTGCCGGTAAGAAAAAATTATAATAACTTATTAAGAAAAAATGTTAATACCTATTGCTGAAAAAAACTACCATTTTGGACAACATTTTTATTTTCGTATTTTAATAAAATTAAATTACTTCTGACAGCTCATGGTTCTAATGATAAGAATAACTTACTTTGTTACACATGAAACACAAACTTGATGCCTACCGTGTAGATTCTTAACTTTCCACCTACTGCAACTATGTCGTATTCAAATCACGAACAAGTAATCAGTAGCAAGCTTGCGACTCCCGTCAGATCAATGCGATTAGACGCGGAACCAGACGACCGACACCGGACGGGGAACGGCATATTTTAGTGGCACCGGAATCACCGTGCACAATTGAGTACCCTTGCAGTTTTGATTACACGAAATATAAATGAGGTATGAACGAAATGGGGATTATGCACGAAACAGTGAATTAATTGACTGCGATTATGTATACGATGTTGAATAATAATAGGCTTGTTATATATTCATAAACAAATGTAGAAGGAAAACTTGCCAATTTCAGCTTTTTTTTCTAGTGAATTGAGTTTGCTAACTTGCTTTTTATACGGTAAATAATTGCTATAATTAAACCGGAATTTCATCATACACCGGTTAATTTTCTTTCCATTCTCGGTCGAAAAAAGACTAATAAGTTCCCTTATCCAGTATATAATGTTTCGTTGAGAGTGGCACATGGAAGTTTGAGGAGGGTAAATGCCACTTAATGAGGAGCTGACCTTTTTACCTGGTTACTCTTTTAACTCATTATTTTAGGGAAGTGAGGACATGCTAAGGATAAATAAAGAAACATTCTTTAAAGGGTTCGGAATTCGTTTTGTGCGAAATGTTTTTGTTATTTAACGAAGGGACTGTGAAGGGAAAATACTTTTGTAAATAATGTTCTCAATTTCTAACAATCAATACATTTTCTGTGTTCATTTAAGCAATAAAAGTCCACTCACATATGTACATAACACAACCTCACGCCTGTATCCCCGAAAGTTTACAGTAGGGATACTGTAAACTCGTCAAAATTTAGAGAACAGCTGATTTTTTTTTTGCGATTTCAGGTTTGGTCCCATAGTAAAAGTTGTTCATAAAGATGAGTACAATGACCTCTTAAGAGATTGCTGGTGTTTTACAAATAACCCTGTATATCCATATTTTGCATGTTTCCAACATAAAAAAAAAAACTATATAACTATAATCTCATTGTCTTCATTTGATCCAACCAAGACACTTAACGTCGACTTTAAGAGATTTTGACCTCTGAGTTTGTTTTGGTATTTATTCTAAAGTCGTCGGATAGGAAACTTATCTAGTTTTTACAATATTATTAACTCGAAGAAGTGTTTCTATATGTAAAGCTATTTACAGAAACAAAATATCATTAAATCATTTATCATTTAAAAGAGAGCTTTTAAATAGATTATTAAATTTAGAGAACTAAGAAGCAGAGGCTTCTTAGTTCTCTTTTCCAGAGTGGAAGTAAAAGATGAAGAATATTCAAACCGGCATAGACTTCCAAAGAGATAGACAAGATAGAGAGAGACAATTTTTCACAAACACTGCCAGGCAACAAGGGAACAAATCCTTTCTTCAAAGTAAGTCTTGAAATGCAACAAGGAATTCTTTACACACAACAGTAGTAAAAGTTAGGGTTCATTTGCGACACTCGCATAATACGCAGATTACGTCTGCTGACGGGACACGGCGCGCGTTTTCATTAGGACGCGACTTTTGGAGGATTACCGAACAGTGCATTGTTCGCCGCACAAAGACGGCTCCAAGATGGCCACAGTGAATATCTAAGCAGTAAGTAAGGTTGAGTTTGTCAGTTTGGAGAGATTTTTTGTTCGGCTAGAGTCGTTTCATTAGAATGCCGTACATACCATGGAGAAGAGTTATAGATAATTAATATAATTTCATTCAATATTACTAGCCGACTCCAACATAGTCGGGAAAAGGCTAGGCAGATGATGATGATGATGATGATGATGACTATGATTGGATGTTGCAAAATTGGAATTTGAATTTACTACAGCAAAGTAGGTAGGTACAGAGGAATGACTTACAGGTGCACTAATTTCAAAACGTTACAGACAATATTGGATTTTTTTTACAAATAATCCACATTTTTAACACGCTTTTATTAGTTTCACCTGTATGTTTGTATGTATGTAACTGACTCGTTTGGGCTCGATTTTGCCCTACTCTAAGCGATCTGATTTACTTTAAACGTTGTAAACTTATCAACGACCGACGACTATGCAATATTTTGATAAGCTTATTAAAAGAAAACATAAGTAAAAAAAAATGCAATAGTAAACACATCTGTTCATATTAAAAACGATTTTATAGCAAATAGAACTAAAAAGGGAAAAATAAAATAGTTAAAAAAAACTAAAAAACACGCTATAATAGCAAATCGAACTAAAAATCATAAAATAACTTTTATATTTATATTTTATTCAACTGTTATAAAAAGTATACTAACTCAATATGTTTCAATAATTATCGAAAATTCAAAAATAAAAATAAAGATATGAAAAGAAAATGTATTTTATTGTAAAAAAGCGTGGGGAGCTCGATATTGATTGTTGTAAATATATAATTAGTAGTTATTTGTAAACATAGAGTTAATATACAAATATGATATCAAAAGCACCCCACGCTTTTTTACAATAAAATTAATTTTCTTTTCATAACTTTATTTTTATTTTTGAAAATTATTGTAATATATTGAGTTAGTATACTTTTTATAACAGTTGAATAAAAATATAAAAGTTATTTTCTGATTTTTAATTCAATTTGCTATTAAAGCGTGTTTTTTTAGTTTTTTTTTTAAACTATATTTTATTGAGGAATATCTAGAAGCGTAACGACCAGATACTCAAACAATATATTTCTAGAAAAACAATTACAACAACAGGTAAAGATTTAATGATGATCTTTTTAAAATTATAATTAATTAAAGCAACATTATAAGTATATATGTGCATATGCCGCTGTAACTCTTATAAGCCAGGGTTCACAGTAATTAACAACAGGAATTCCACTCCAGAATTTGCTACCTGTTTGGGTATCCCGAACAAATCCCAAGTATTTTGTAATGAAATAAGTAGGTATCTAGTTAAGTGTTATTTGTATAGGTTAGCAATGTAAACAGATAAAACATGGCGAACTTCAGGCCAGATTTGGTCTAAAATACCTAGTTTGAGTGATATTTACTTTTTCGACGTGAATGCCATTCATTATCTATACTTATAATAAATCTGTAGAGAGGTCAATTCTGTACATGAAATATATTTCCAAAATAACTATTAGCGGGTGATTAGTGATCGTTACTGACGCCAAAAATGCAATCAGTAAAATTTTTGTCTGTCTGTCTGTCTGTCTGTCTGTCTGTATGTTCGTTATAGAAACAAAAACCACTCGACGAATTTCAACTAAACTTGGTACAATTGTTCTTCATACTCCTAGGCAGGTTATAGTATACTTTTCATCACGCTACGATCAATAGGAGCAGAGCAGTGAAGGGAAATATTGGGAAAACAGGATTTCTTTTTAGGTGAAGTAGTAATAGGTTAGTAGTAGTTAGTTAGTAGTAGGTAAGTTTTGGTTAATTTATGTTCAGTTTTTTTTAATATTAAGTAGGTAAAAGCGTAGGTACTTTTATTAATTATAGGTATAGGTATTATTAATTATAGTAGTTATAGGTATTTAGTTTTAAGTGAAGTAGGTTTTATTATATATTATTTTATATATTAGACGTAGTTATATATTTTAAGTTATTCAAGCCCCAAGCGGACGCCGGCGTCCGCCCGCTATTGTCTTGAAAAACGCGTTGAATGAGAAATACGCGTTCTCAAGAATCGGCAGAAGAAAGAGCACATCGGTTAAACTCTATGAGAGTTAGTGCCTCAATTTCCGGAAGTCATTATTCCACGCGGACGAAGTCGCTGGCAAAAGCTAGTTTCCAATAAATATTCAAGAAAAATACCTACCGTACATTGTAGATTCAAGATAAATAAAATAAACGAACAACGTTACTTCAAACTCAAGCTGAGGTCTTTGATGACATTATCTACGAAGCCATGGCAATGGTTAACACTGTGAGATCTTAACACAACGTTGAGTATCGTGACAAGGAGCTTAGCGGGGTGGTTAACATGTAAATATCTGCCTGTACTTTTCTATCGCTGCAAAAGAGCTATAACGTCGCGTCACTTGTCAAAAATAAACGTTACTACAGAATATTAGGCCATTATTTTTTTTGAGGATGGGAAATCATCAAATGACCCCTCCCGCTCTGGGTGGAGCAGAAGGGAGTGTCAGACTCTTACTGACTAAAACCCACCCGTGCTCTTTCCTTAGCCCTTTATGCTCCGGGGTAGCGGTAACCGTTTCGGTCAATCCCGCTGCCCCGGCAGGCTTCGGTCCTTACGGGCTCCTTCCTTAATGGTGACATCTGCTCTCCACCCGCAGGCCCGCCCTACGGTGGCTGGGAGTCGTCACGCGGCTCCCGACGCCCGGGGCGTCTCCCACGGCGGCTGGGACGTGAGGCTCTTTCCTTCAGCCGTCCCACCACCTCCTTCGCTAGTATGACTGCTTCGCAGAAGGAGGTGACTGCCTCCCACTCCCTCTCGCCCCGGACCATGGCTTGAACCAGGGCCGGGCGCGAGAGGTCGCCGCCGCTGCCGATCGCCTCCAAGAGAACACGGCGGTGCTCCGCCAAGAGAATTAGGCTAGCTGGTCATTAGCTAGTCTACCTAAAAGATCATATTGGACTGGGTTTTAAAACATTAAACAAAAGAACAAACGTTCACTAAGCAATTCTCAACTAGTCTTATAATGGCCCCGATTCTGTTGTTCACAAACTAAACTAAATTTAAGTTCAGTACATCTTTTTCTTTCTTTTTCACTAAGAAAAGGACAGAAGATAAATATTAGTTTAGTCCTGTCAAATTAGATAATCCATAGACAAGTCTCAAACTCAAACTCAAACTCAAAGCATTTATTTCAATTAAACCATTTACAGGCACTTTTGAATTGTCAAGAAGTCGGTCAGTCAGGAAAAAATGAAGCTAGTTGCCCATTTCAAAGCGTAGTAGGTACCTATGGAGAAGAACGGGCAAGAAACTCCATGGACACTCTTTTTAAATAATATTTTTACAAAATTATTAGTTACAGCATATGTTGAATTTATAATATGTGAGAACGATGTAAAAAATAAATAAAAATCAAGTACGCGTTAAAAGTGTCCAGAGTACAGCAAATAGTAACAAAATAACAATCCAAAAATAAAATAATTAAAAATAAGCCGTGGCAGCTAAAAGATGACCAGCCCCAACTGACGGCGCCCGTTCACGAACATGACGCATGGATCAGCACCATCCAGCTCAACCATTTTGTAGGGAACCGAATGATCCAACACACACGCCACCGTCAGCGAGACACTTGAGCGAGCATGACATACTATCAGCCGCCAGGGCACATTCTAGTCAATGAAAAACATATTACCCGGTAAATGGTAGCTCAATAGTACATAGAACTCACATCTGTGCTATGCAGTTATACAATACAAAGGAAATTGAGTTTATACAATGCAAGGATAGTCTTACAATCTTCAGCAGCTCCAACAGTATTTTCAGGTGTTAATCAATTAGTTGTGGTTGTGGAGCAGGACCAGCATTGAGCCAGGCATTTTTATCAGCGATGTAATCTCCTAACTTATAATATGCCTGCCTACATAGTGTGCGTTTTATACATGACTTGAATTTTGTCTCATTCAGTTGAAGAATGTGGGGAGGTATTTTATTATAACATTTTAAACAGTACCCCATAAAAGATGAGTCTACTTTTGCTAGTCTGAAACCTGGTTGAACTAATAGGTCCCTATTTCTAGTACTATAATTATGTCTTTCACCTCTTTTGCTAAAAAGATGTAAATTTTTCCTTACATACATGATGTTTTCGTAGATATATTGACAAGGCACCGTCATGATGTTAATATCCTTAAACAGTTCCCTTAGAGAATCGCGCTTGCGGAGATTATATATGGCTCTGATGGCTCTTTTCTGCAGAATAAAAATAGAATCGATGTCTGCAGCCCGTCCCCAAAGTAAAATACCGTAAGACATGATACTATGAAAGTAACTAAAATAGACTAGTCTCGCGGTACCTACATCAGTAAATTGACGGATTTTCCTGACAGCATAAGCTGCCGAACTGAGCCGTCCTGCAAGAGATGTTAAATGCGGACCCCATTGTAGCCTTGAGTCGAGCGTGATCCCTAGGAAAACTGTTTTTTCGACGAATTCATGTTTCTCCTGATTCAATATTATCTCACAATCACTACCCTTGACATTTGGTAAAGAAAATCTTATGCACTTAGTTTTTTTCCCATTTAATACTAAATTATTAGCAGTGAACCAATTTTGGACCTGCAGTAGGGCGTTATTTACGTCGTCAAAATTTGTAGCACGTCTATTTACCTTAAAAATTAAGGAAGTGTCATCAGCAAATAACACCATTTGTGGTTGATTTTTTAATAAATGGTGTAGATCATTAATATACACTAAAAAGAGGAAAGGACCCAATATCGAGCCTTGTGGCACACCCATTTTTACTGTTAAACCAAGTGAATTGACACCATTTATTTGAACTTGCTGTTGTCTATCATTTAAATAAGAACTAACTAAACTGAGCGCAAGTTTTCCAAGTCCGTAATGTTCAAGTTTCAAAAGCAAGGTTTCGTGATCGACGCAATCAAATGCCTTGGAGAGGTCACAAAAAATTCCTATGGCGTCTTGCGACTCTTCCCATGTGTTAAAAATGTGTTTTAATAAGGTTACACCGGCGTCGGTCGTACAACGTCCTTTGGTGAAACCATACTGTTGATCGTGAAGGATTTTATTCGTGTTAAAATGATTGAGCATTTGATTAAGCATTATCTTTTCAAACACCTTGCTGAACACCGGTAACACGGATACGGGTCTATAATTGTTAGTGTCTTTACTGTCCCCAGATTTGTAAAGTGGTATTACCTTACTGTATTTCATTAAATCGGGGAAGACTCCTTGATCCACACACGAATTAAATACTAAGGCTAAATAAGGCGCAATAGTCTCAATTATGGAGGTACAGACTTTAATGGACATTCCCCAAAGATCTTCGGTCAATTTGATCTTTATTTGCTTAAAAGCTTTTATTACTGTTACGGGGTTAATATGCCTAAAGTTAAATTCAATCGGGCAGGCTGAAACATTCGCCGTTACTAAATTAAAAGCGAGCGAGGGCGAGGAATTTAAGGTTTCAGTTGTTTTGAGTGGGATACTAGTAAAGAAATTTACAAATTCTTGAGCAACTTCTTTGTAATCGCAAATGAGACCACGTGATGTCTGTAGGGTGTAATCAGAATTATGCTTTTTGTTCCTGTTTGTTTCATTATTGATAATTTTCCAAACCGTCTTTATTTTATTGTCTGCTGATTTAACCTTATTGCTAATGTATAAGGCTTTAGCAGCCTTACAAGCGTTCTTAAATGTTCTAGAGTAAGTAGCAACATACTTATTAAAAGTTTCCGTGTTGATATAAGGCTTAAGGCCATACAGCTCGAATAGTCTTTCCCTACTTTTCCTAAGTCCTTTAGTTGCCCAGTCACAAAATAAAAACTTAGGGCTGATACTTTTAGTTTTCTTTTTAAAATAATTATTGAATTCGGTTTGGACTACCGAAAATAATTCTGTATACAAAATATTAACATTGTCCATTGTAAGGTTCTTTTTACTTAATTTAAAAATTAAACTGCTATTGAATTTATTTAAATTAAAAAAAAAAAAAATTTGCAGATGTTATTGGTCTGGATTGGATCTGCACTTTTTGAATTGGCATGTTGGACTCAAAAGTTACAGTTTGACCGCTGTGATCAGAAGGGAGATAATTAACAATGGCTTTATTTAAATAGTCGCAGCAACAAAAAACATTATCGATACACGTTGAAGTAGTCGTAGTTATTCGAGTTGGTTCTATAAACACATTTGACAAATTGAATGATTTAAACAAATTTAGAAATCTACTGGTATTTAAGTTATTTTCTAAAATATTAATATTGAAATCACCACAGATAATTACTGACTTATTACCAGTTGCAAGTTTTGCCAAAACATCTTCCATTACTGACTCAAATATACAATAATTTTGATAATTTGGGGGTCTGTAAACGCACACTATAAAATGCTTATCTAGCTCAACACAGTTCAATGCTATGTTCAACCGATAGTTCAACTATGTCTTTACGAGGTTTGAATTTAATACAACTTTTCATTAGGACTAGTGAACCACCACGCAGCATTGATTTTCAATTAAAACAACTGGCCACACTATAATTGTCATAGTTAATTAGCATTTCAGAATCTTTTAGCCAATGCTCTGTTAGACAAATAATGTCAAACATTGTTTTTTCTAAAAACAACTCAATCTCCAATTGTTTGGAAGAAAAACCTTGAATATTTTGATGAAATAATTTCAAGGATTTCTGCTTAGCCCCTTTACTACAGTTCACTGTTTTAGTGCTAGAAAATACCTTTTTGTTATTAAGTGTAACTAAACTGCTAGTGGTACCTTCTGTTGTCTTACTAACTAGTTTAAAATATTTGAGCTAACCACCGTAACATTAGTACTATTACTAATTGTGGTGCTAATTATGGATGACTTCGACATACTAATTATGTCTGGGTTAATATTAAGTGCTAATAGCCTAGCTATTTGACGTCTAAAACTAATGGGCAGATACACAGTATCCCTAGTCGACCTTAGCTTATCAACAAAAATGTTGGTATCAAAAAATATTAATTTGTCACTATAGTGACTAACTATGAAATGCATGTAATTATTTAACATGTGAATGTAGTGGTTTTGTCTGTTTGACAAGTGCTCAAAATAAGGAAAAGCACACAAAATTATTTTCTTACAATTTAACTTCAATAGGTTGGTGACACTATCAGAGATATCATCTTTTTTGACATTCAAACTATTACCTATAAATACAGTAATAATGGCATTGGGATCATATTCATTCCTAGTTATTGAAGACATTATTTGTTTGTAGGAAGTCTCAGGCATGCAAAAGTTTTGAGAGGAATGACTCAGGTTGTTGCTAAGTAATTTACCTAACCCTTTTCCAAAACTATCAGAAAACATAATGGAGGAGTAACAAACTTTAATTCTACAAGGGAGAGAAATAGCTTCTGTCTGAACTACTTGTTCCATATCTGGTGTTTCTTGATGTGGAGTAGTGACCTGAGCACTTCCTGACTGGGACGGGTCCTCCGTTGCCTCAGTCTGGAGAGTGCCAAGTTTAGACGTCATTAAAAAATTGGCTACTAAAAATACGTGAATTTACGTCAGGAGCTGACTAATTTGTCAGGACTAAACAAATATTTATTTTCTGTCCTTTTCTTAATGAAATAGAAAGAAAAAGATGCACTGAACTTAGATTTAGTTTAGTTTGTGAACAACAGAATCGGGGCCAATATAGGTATCTTATATATTATAAATCTGCATTCATAAGGACCATATTAAAATTTCAAAGACGATTTGCAGTAAACCTACTATGTAGCACTAGACTGTGGCGCATACGCTTACAGCTAGTTGCAATTACATCTTGTCTCGGTTGACTGCCCCTCTGAATCAGCTCGAGTTAAAACTTTAATTTTATGACTCGATCGTTAAGAAGGTTCGAGTTCACTGTGTTATGAACTTCGCCACTAATTGAAATTACTTTGTTTGTGTGTAGTTAGTTACCTCGATGTAGGTGGGAGTGTACCAGATAGACTTGAGGTGTTTTAGTTTGTGTTTTGAAGAAAAAGTAAGAAAAAAAATTAGGTACTTTAATTTGACGATTTTTTTGAGTTACAACCACAAATATGACTACAATTATTATACGAATAAATATGTTACAACATAAGCTAATGAAAAGCTTATATATCTGCATAAAAAGCTATTACCACTTTCAGCAAGTAAGTCTATGGATAAAACGAATCTTCATAGGATAAATTTTGGCTAAATGCAGCAAAACCTTGGACCCTGGTCGGGGCAGACTGAATGCGATAGGCGTAGAAAGAGTACGTTATGTGGTACAATTTTTAAGAAACAGTGGATTGCGATAAGACTGACAGAGATAACACTAGATACTATTACACCCACGTTTGAATTTAAATTTCCTACATTTAAATTCAAACGTGGGTGTATCTAATTAATGTTTTTGGAATTCTGGCTTAGTTTATTTTAGGTTTGTTATTTGTGAAAATTAAATTATAGCCATAGCCTCAAGCAGAAAACAACCTCATGTACTTACAAAAATCTAGAGAATTTTTCCATATGCCACCCACTTAAATCCTTGAATTTGGTAAGCACAGTCTGAAAATACTCCTTGGTAATATAAAACGTAATGCCTTCATCAAGTGTTCTATTCTATAGCATTTTTCCGATCGCTGAACTAATGAACGCATATTATTCACGTCCATTGTGGTCCGAGGCGGCAATTAGGACATTATCGACGCTCGCTCCGCTACGTATTATGGAAATCAACGATTTTATTCGATGCTAATATTTCAACACGAGCGTGCACGATGAACGATGAATGTTGTGTGATTAAGATCAATTAGTAGATGATGATGTAAATAGAGGAGTAATGTTTGTTTTACATCGAGAATGCTAATGATAGAACAGACCATAATCAAGAGATTGCATCAAGCTTTGTGCGGATAGTAACCGCGAATTTGCAATGATTATAAAATAAAAAACTTTTTAACAAAAAAAAAACCGACTTCCATAAAAAACACTACAAAGTGAAAAATAACTTTGATTTCGGAAGTCGGTGTCTTTGGATCTGTATTTTAGTTTATTGCCACCGACTTCCGAAATCAAAGTTATTTTTCACTTTGTAGTGTTTTTTTATGGAAGTCGGTTTTTTTTTTGTTAAAAAGTTTTTATTTCTCGCTTTTTAGTGGGACTGTTTATAATGCATCAAGCTCATCACCTTTTACAAAATATTACTTTTCCCGATACAGGGACGTTAATTGTTGAGGAGTTCTCCTGGTACTCCACCATCAGCTCCATTTCACCATTCTCATTGTGACGAGCATAAATTGCTTAGCAACCATATTAAAGTAATCGAATCGCAACCTGTGAAATACTTATTATTGAGTAGTCCCGGTGGCCATCTGTGGTCTTCATCATCAGTTTTACTTCACTAAATTTTGCTTTCCGAAAGCAAATGCACGAGTTAGTATAAATAATACCCGAATCGCTATAGGTGTGCCTATAATATTTGAAGAGTTCCTTCGATTTCTCCAGGATCCCGCTGATAATCTTGGCAGCATCAGGCCAGACTTATGTCAACATTGCATTGAACTTAAAATTTAGTCCTGTTTAAAATGAGGCCAAACACGACTACGGTGCTGTAATTTCAAGGTTTATACTTTTTCTGATGCTCCTGGCATCAGCATCAAGTCTCTGTGTAGGTACTTCGG
The DNA here is from genome assembly GCA_949316385.1 of Globia sparganii. NCBI lineage: Eukaryota > Metazoa > Arthropoda > Insecta > Lepidoptera > Noctuidae > Globia > Globia sparganii. The sequence goes on along the minus strand of OX438660.1, from coordinate 24,672,238 downwards.
TGTTTCTCATTAACAGTACGTTTATCTACACATCGAGCCCTTTTCAATGAGCCTAAACACGATATATCTGCTGTTAGTTGTCGAGGAGTTAGGTACTCTGCAGACTATCCTGACTGCAGCATCAGGTCATGACTTGATGATCATGAGACCAAATGTGGCAAAGCCCTATCAAACACCAAAACAATTTACTAAAACTGTCCTTGTCTGTTCGAGTAACTTCTTACTGTTAAGGAGTTGTACCTTCCATCATCAGCTCAGCTACCTGAGATGGTGACAACCATACGCAAATACATAAGATACTTCATAAAATATGCGAAAAACAATAAGTGAGCCTATAAAATTTGAGGGTTGCCCTCGATTTCTCTAAGATCCCATCATCAGATCATAACTTGGTGACAATGGGACCACCTCAAAACTATCTACTTTCGAACAAAAACAGAATTTTGAAAATCCGTTGACAATTGGCGGAGTATTCGATGAACAAACATACAAAAAAAAAAAAAAAAAACATACAAACATCCGAACATAGTACCTCCTCCTTTTTGTGAAGTCGGTAAAAAGTGGGTTCTATACCACTTCTCCAGTAGTCTGCAATACGAAGAATAGGCTTATTTAGGAACTAGCGTTTTCCCGCGGCTTCGCCTGCGTCGATGTCGGAAAATATCCCACGGAACGTACTACCGGGATTAAAAGTAGGTACCTTATGTGTTAATCCAGGTTATAATCTGATTCGTTAAGGCATTTTTGCGCTAATCCGGAAAATACGACCAGACAACCAGACAAAAATTTAAAAAATTATAATTTGGCCATCAGACTCGTTTCCATGCCTATTTTTTGCAAAAATATTCTTTGTGCAGTTTAATTTCGTTACCATGTGTAGATATAGATGTACTGGTCATCTTCTTCTAACATTCTTATCGTAGTTCTACTGTTACCTTTTGTTTTTAAAAGTCACACAGAAAGGAAAGTAAAATAAAAACCTTGTGGTAACTTTGTCTAGCGCTGTATACTTTGGGTTTCTCCTAATGTTGTACTTACAAGTTTGTTTCTTACTCAAACTTCATTCTCTAGGTGAAAAATTTGGCTCAAACGAAGAAATATTTATTTTTAGTTTTGTTATATTACTTACACAGAACTTTGTGGACTCATTTCTTAAGCATAAGGTATAATCCAATACCTACTTTGGTCTACAATAATACATATATTAATAGCCTCCCCGATCGATTTCGGTCACGGTGGCCAATCTCAACGGAGATTACCAGGGTATGCAGGAGATATTATAGTGCACAAGTGTGCGCACAGACACAGGTGCACTCCCTCTTCCCTCACTCTCATAGCCCGATGGGACGGCAATCCGACACGACCGGAGAGAGATCAGGCATACATTGCTAACACAAAACACATATATTGCTAACACGAAGATAGCACGTGTGGTGATTAATATTAGTTCCTTCTCTGAATCAGAAGGCCTCTTGCCTTCGTCGTGTAACAGTCTGTTACAGGCTGATAATATTATTAACTACTGTGACTAAGACTAGACCGTTCTAAAAATATTAAAAATACAGCATCATTATTATTATAATTATAATGAGTCTACATCGTTATAATTAGTAGGTACTTATGACGAAGGTAAATATTATCTTTTCAAACGAAAAGCGGCAAAAATATCCAGCTCAACGAACATTGGTATACACTCTCCCGAAATTCTAAAAAGACGTAAAATATTTCTTTTACTTTGTATGCTTAATTAAGGAACATTGGGATCAGTTTCATATCGCTTTAACATTTTTGCTCTCGAAATTTTGTTCCAAACCAAAAGATTGATTATTGAATATTATACAATATAATTCATATAACGACTAATAATTATAGCTTTGTTAAATCAGTATTGTTACTTTATTACAATATTATACAATATAATTCATATAACGACTAATAATTATAGCTTTGTTAAATCAGTATTGTTACTTTATTACAATATTATACAATATAATTCATATAACGACTAATAATTATAGCTTTGTTAAATCAGTATTGTTACTTTATTACCTGATGAAGATATAAAGCCTATTATTAGTAAATCCTTCGCGATTTTGTTATAATAACTTAAATAACTTAGTTGTGGCTACACCGCAATGCTAGAAGAGGTAGGTAATTTTTAGTATTATTTTGTCAGATCATACTATGTCTATTGAAAATCCTACATTACGAGTGACCACACACAGGTCTTTGGTGTATAAACTAAATAGGAGTCACTAACAGATACGGCTTTACTTTTTAAGTACGATTTACAAGTGCTTCATACCAGTTCTAGTTTCTCATGTTCTTACATAACAATAGACACACATGGTTTTCTTCCATTCTGCTGACACTGTGTCTTCTTGGTTTTATGAATATAATGCGTTTGTCCTATACCTAGGGTACTCAAAGGGAAGGCAATTTAAATATCTCTCCTACCTTGATAAACTAGGCTGCTACAAAATGAGCACCCTGGAAGCTCGAAGGGAGCTCTTAGATTTGAGATTCGCATATAAACTGCTCAATAACACCATTGACTGCCCACAATTGTTAAGTAAGTTCAATTTCAGGGTACCACGTAGACCACCTCGCAAGCCTATAACACCCTTAGCTCCACCTCTTCGCCGTACAGTGTCTGGTGCTAATTCGCCTATACACCGCATGTGCAAACTAATAAACGAACGCAGCGACCTGGTTGACGTCCACGCAGACTCAATATCGACGTTTGTAGTCAGACGTAATTAGTATTAGTAGGTATTTAATATAATTATCTACAAGTTAAGTACATTAAATCATTAAAATTAAATTTATAATTACGAAGAGCATTTTGCATGTGGTGTTTGCCTGTAATTGGTTGTGCAGTTAGATTTAAGACACAATTATTTGTTTGTTCCTACCTATATAATATCTGTAACAACTGTTGGTGAACCTTGATTAAATAAATAAATGCGTGCTACTGCCAGATAGCGGATGTTAGTTAATTGAAGAGTGTTATTTGTGTACTTTTTGTAACCAGTTCCATGATTATTCCACCAGCTGCTTGAGGACCAAGTCTGCTAACGCAATGGTGTCAGGATGGCCGATCGTTGACACCATAATTATTGAATTGGACAATTTTGGTTATAATTATACAAAAGGCGTCATTATAATTTTCCGATGGCGTACCACTGACAGTCCATTGAAAATGTTGCGCAGAAGTCTCGTACATAAAGATACTGGCACACCGTTGTGCAGTTATGGCTTATTTGTGATAGTAGTTTATCGAAGACTATTTTCTACCACAATTCCAATACAACACTCTAAAGTAAGTGAATACATGGTTTTCAAGGCCGCCGGTAAGTGCCCCAACCATTCACATAAAGTTACATTGAATGGTTTAAGCATTAATCGAGTTGATAAGTTCAAATACCTGGGACATTACATTACCAAAAGTCTTGAAGACAATGTAGACATAGAGAGGGAACGCAGGTCTTTGGCTGTCAGAGGCAACATGCTGGCCCGCAGATTCTACAGGTGCTCTGATGAAGTTAAGATAACTCTCTTTAAAGCATATTGTCAGAGCATGTACACTGCGAGTCTGTGGACCAGTCATACCAAAAGATCGCTGGAGAACCTGCGAATCCAATATAACAACGTCTTCAGGATGATGTTGGGGCTGCCTCGCTTCTGTAGTGCATCAGGGATGTTCGCGTTTTATCACACCGACGGCTTTCATGCCGTCATGCGCAAGAGGACGGTGTCCCTGATCTACAGAGTGCGTGGTAGCCGCAATGAAATCCTGAAGACGATAGCTAACAGAGTCTCATCTCCGCTATGGAGGTGTTTAATTGAGAGGGTCATTTCATTTTAATTTAGTTTTTCTTTTTCTTTTTCTCTCTTTATGGACGGTGTACAAGTTGTCTGAAATGAAGAATATTTTATTTTATTTATTTTTTTTTTATTTTTAAAGTGATCATTGTGAATGATGGAGAATAACTAACTGTAGGTAAAATGCTAAAGGTGATGTCTTAATATGGTTGTCATAATGACCAATCATTGATTTCAAATGGCAGACGTAATACTATTTGCAGCTTTTGTTAAATTCACGTTTTGAGGGGCTTGTGGCTAAGTAATAACAGCCGCACGGTTCGATCGATCAGGTTAAGCTACGCTTACCGCGGTTGGTCCTTGGATGGGTGACCATCTTTACATACCAAAACCCCTCCGTGCCTCGGAAAGCATGTTAATCCGTTGCTGCCTGCTGTCGTTTGTGGACCTTTGACAGTCGAAACGGGTGGTCAGAAGCCTGAAAGACTAACAACGAGTCTTACCAAGGGGTATCGTATTACCCAGTCACTGGGTTGGATGTGGAGGTCAGATAGGCAGTCGTTCCATGTATTCAGCTGCATTCGGTTAGACTGGAAGTCGACCCCAAGTAAGTAAAAGGCTAGGCAGATGATGATGACGTTTTGAGGTTTTTACCCGACTGCGGCGAAGCCCAAAAAGAGGGTTATGTGTTAGACCTGTATGTATGTATGTATGATCGTTTCTTTGTTCCCTCGTAACTCCTAAACGAATTGACGGATTTGGATAAATTATACGTCTTTAGATTTATCCTGGTAGCGCGATTGTCACTGGCTACATTCAAATAAAAAACAAAGTAAAATTGCGTATTTGGGGTGCCATATTGTGGAGCTCGATTTTTTTTTTCTTCTAATACTATCGAGTGGGATATCAAAATTAAGGGTTTTAAAAGGTGATTACAAAAACATATAACTACAACTTATATGGTTAAAAGTAATTCGAAGTGACAAATTGTAAAAACACGAACTAAGTCGTCTGTGAAATCTTTGACATTTGTAAACTAAAAAGCTGGAAATAAAAATGAAAGTAATTACTTTTTTTTAAATAATATTATTACTTAACTTTTTCCAGTTCTTTAAGCCCTATGGGTATACTTTTCATTATGCATATGCATGGAGTGTTCGCTCCGAGAGTGGGAGGATTATGAATCAAACTCGCGTGACATCGTAATGGCGGACGTTTAATTAAGCAAACTGTGTTGCTTCTGGTGGCACAAGATTTACTCCTGTATGCAAGTGTTTGTGTTATTACTTGCTGCGAAATAGAAATGTTTCTTGTAGCTAAACGTTTTATAAAGAATGGATAAATTAACATAGTACATCTTTATATATTGCTTACAAAGATTCTAATTTAAACACTTTTTACAAAAAAAAACAGCTGACTTCCAAAAAGGACACCGCAAAGTGAAAAATAAATTTAATTTCGGAAGTCGGTGGCAAACAACGAATTGCGAACACAACGACACCGACTTTCGAAATTAAAGCTGTTATTTTTCACTTTGCATTGTCTTTTTTGGAAGTCGATTGTTTTTTTTTTGTAATACGTTTTTATTTTTCACTTTTAACTTGCACTTACCCCCCACACGAATTCATATAACACTACTTGCTATGTAAATATAAGTGACAAGAAGTCATTATAACATCATCAATATAAACTAAGTGGCAAAAATACGTATTATGAAGCTAACTCAAAAACTATAATTTCTATGGAACCAATCTAAAAGTACAATCCTTTAAAATAATAAAATAATTTTGCAAATCGGCTTATAAATAACGGAGTTCTGAGGTAACAAACAAATAAAAGATTCAACCGAATTAATAACCTCCTCCTTTTTTGAAGTCGCTTAGAATAATAAACTTTTTGTTTGAAAACAAATAGTTTAATAGTATCTTTTTCACAAACAAAGTTATCTCAATCATTTTAAAAAAATAGATTTAGTTACAAAAAAATCTGTCGATTAATCATTAAAGTCCCAAGATCTTAAAAACAATACACTTAAATATCTTTCACAATAAATCAGCAGTAGGATTTATATTTTATCTTAGCTCTTCGGTGGTTCTTATCGACTAGATTTATTGTGGCTGAGGCCTATCGGACTAGCTTTCCGAGTAAGCTTTCATTTTGGCGCATCAATTAAACGCTTAGACGAGATAAATCTGGAAAAATCTACTACATTACTATTATACTGATAACAATGTTATATTAGCTCTTCTTAGATTCTGGGATTATTTTTTAGAAACTTGATAACATATTGCATAAAATGTTCTCTTACCACAGAAGCAAAATCTCATCCAAATAAAAAAATAGACGAATATTAAAAAAAACACAAACACGAATGGTTTTTCATTAAAGAACTGTCAACATTGTTAAGCCAATGGCTGTCAAAATTATCATGACAGAGTACTTAGTACAAAATAATCAAAAATCACTCAAAGTGAGGTTTACTACAGGTATTCATTACTTATTGTTTATTCACCTACTGTTTACGCTACAAATAACACATTAATTGAATAAATAAAGCACACTTGGGCTATCACAGATAGAAAGCAAATAATGTTTAAAATAAAATTATGTAAATAAACATCACAGGCTGATACCGCGTGATGTTTATTTACATAACGTTTCATAGAATTATGATGTAATTTACATTATTATGAATTTTACGCATGGCGCATGTTCGCGTGAACTTCCAGTGATATAAAGTTATTAAATAAGATGTGAAACGTGGCCGAGTAAGCAAAGGGGTCTTCATGAAACAAATATTTGAAGGGTTCCAAACATGCCATCGCCTTTTAAGGTTTACACAGGAATACAAAGAATGTATCAGAATTTTAAATGAAAAGTTACAAAGAATCTGTAAAAGCAGCAAAAAATGTTAATATACATTATAAAAACAAATGTGAGAGCATTGTCATTTCTTCACAACATTAAAACAGACGGAAATACTCATGCAATACAAGTTCGCCTATAATAACGTCTCTAATAATTGAGGTGATATTTGTTAGTTCAAACCAGACGCTTGAAATTAGAAACTTACGGAGCTGGGTATACAGCTGCATTGTTATCTAATGAAATATCTTGACGTTTTGATAGGAACCTGAGTTTCTAACAATTCTCAAAATCGCAGAATTCTTACGTCATTCAACGTCGCATAAAATATGGCTCCCTTAAGTTTGAAATTAATAATTGGAATTTTCATCGCGTCTTGCGATGGTCACACAAAGCAACGGAGGACGGAAGATGAATAACACCGCTCTGCCATTGTGACCCAAATGATTGTGTGCCTACGGCGCTACGCCGCTACGGCGCTACGGTGCTACGGTGCTATGACGTTACGGCCACACCTGACCACTCACAAATTAGAATTATAACTTTATTTACATAGCAGCAAAGTATAATTTTTATTTTCCTCTTACCTAAAAGAGGGTTTCTGCAAAGGTAGACCCTTGTAACGACGCTTGAATGATTCCATTTATCTTTCTTGTGTTATTATTTAAGCATGATACCAGCGATTATGGCGCTTATATGTTATGCTTTAGAGACTAAATTAATGTGTAGCCTGATTTACCCGAGTAATGGTGTTACGCGATGTGGGTTGCAGAAAATTAAGCAAATAATTGCGTTAAATCGTGGAGTCTAAACAAAAATATCGCAATGTTTGTGGGGACGAATCGTCGTTATTTTTTTAATGTAAATTGTATCTGTTTTCTTTGTTCGTGTGTATTTAAGAATTAATATTAATAAGATATCATTCTTACTTTTTTTTCTATGTTATTTGCGTAAATCAAGATTTTTGGAGTAAAATTGTTACTATGGTACCTTTTTACGTCGATCCCCCCATAATTATTATTGCTCTTTGAATATGACAAAAATAAAGTATACACACTTCTATACTATAATACAGGAAGACCAAACCTATTTATGACCGCAAAAAGTGACTCATGCCAAGTTTCCAGCAACTTCGTTTAAAGTACAGGGACATGACGCGTGCCGCAAAACAACCTTATTAAGTAACTCAGTTTAAACATAAATATCAGAGTTTATTGTCAGTGTACGCTTTTAGAATAACACAATGGCAACTGGAGAGGTGCGTACATGTTCCAATTTATCAAAATCTTATATCTGTTCATTTCCAATATTATGATGATTTTAACCATTATGTGCTGCCCTAATAAAGCCCGAACGTGTTTCTGTATACCGCGTAGAAGATGGCGGAACAAGTTGGTCCACTTCAACAGACGATGGTCCACATTAGCCCTTGCTCAGTGATGGGATGATGCAGGCTAATGGTAAACAGTTAATGCGGGAATAGAATCCTACAAGTTGTTTTAAAATATGTATACAGTTATATATTCTATCATACTCAAAAGAAACGAAATGATGTTATTTCTGTAATTTGTACTTTTATAATACATTTACACGTCAATTTTGTGGTCAATATTTTAAAATAAGATGGTGCCGACATTTCCTTGCTGAAACTCAGAGGTCATCGTCTCTTTTTAAAGTCCAAACATTATTAAATTTAATATGTGAGTCTCATAAAAAAGGGCCTTTTAAAAAAAGAACCATTACAACTTTAAGTTAACCTGTCTCGACGACTCTTTGATAATTCAAAAGTGCCTGTAAATGGTTTAATTGAAACTAGCTTTTGCCCGCGACTTCGTAAGCGTGGGTGTCGTACTTTTCTCAAATAAATTTAACACCCTCTTCACCTCCCCTTGAAAGGTAGTTATTTCGAAAATTAGTGTTTACGATCTTTATACTTTATTTAAAGAAATAAGTATTCAGGCTAATTTTTTAGTTAAACTACCTAAGATGTTTCACATAAACTGTCCTCCTTTTTCAACACGACAGGGCTTGTTTTTATTAAAAAAGCGTTTGGTACATTTCCATTTTTTCAGTACCCTTTTCCACCCGGTTGGAGTCGATTCTTGAAAAACCCTAAAACACGTACTTTTTATTTTAAGTAAGTATTAGTACTGAGTTTCGAGTTAATCCGACAGCGGGTTATTTTTTAGCCACTTATTTTTTTTTCGAAAATTCTCAATGTACAGTTTTTCTTTCGTTACTGTTTTATTAGGTATATGTATAGATAAATGCTTTGAGTTTAAGGTAGGTACACTATACCCTAACACGTCTTGTTCGCTATACATGGAACATGTATGGCGGGCATATCTACTGTAATGTTACAGGCCGATAATTGCCTGTTGATTCAATTAATTACTGGCTTACAGACGTATTCGGCTCAAAGGGTATTATTACTAGCCACAAAGTACGTCCTGTTGTACGTAGCAATTAGCAGCTGTTTGCAGTAATTGGAAGATAATAGACGTTATCTACTAATTATGGTGTCTCTCATTAATTATAGGTAAGACAAATGAGGGAGGTAAGCCTAAAACGGGTAGCCCGCCTAAAACGGGTATGCATTTTGAATTGCGCGCCGTTATTGCTAATGAGAATGTGTGCGTGCATGGCGCGGCGCCTGCCGCTCGCCAATCACAGGCAGTCGGCGCTCTTCTCTGGCGGACACGAGTTCACGGTAAGACAAGAACAATGTTTTTTGCTATTTCCACTAAAAAAAATTGAGTTACATTTCTTTTGAATACTCGAAAATGGTCTACAATATATTCTTACTAGTTTTGTGTTATTATTTTGCCATAAATAGATGTTTTATTTGTATAATAGGTTGGCGTTTATTATTTCAGTTTTAAGGTTATGAGTCGATTGAAAAAAATACATGCTTGTGGGCAAAAAGGGTAGGGGTAAAGCGGGTACCCGTTTTGCCCATACCCGATTTGCCCTGTATAATTTCATTAAGTGTTAGTTCTTTTACTTTTGCAGATGGTTAATAAATATAAAAGAAAGACTGCAAATGCAGTTGCAGCAATTTTTGTCTCTCTTGCTCCACACACAACAGACCGTATGCAGCCGCTTGATACGTGTGTCTATGGACCATTAAAAACTTACTTCGAGCAGGCAGTTTCTGTGTTCCAAAGAACACATGTTGGACGCATTATTTCCCAGTACGAAGTAGCAAGACTATTTGGTGAAGCATATATGAAGGCAGCGAGTACCCAGAATGCAGTAAAAGGATTTTTGTCTACCGGCATATGGCCCACGAATAGGAACGTATTTGACGATTCTGATTATATGCCATCAAATTTGACTGACCGACCTGATCCTTCCGGTGTTCAAGAGGCTGATGTGATTTCTCATGAGCCGACTGACAGACCTGATTCTTCCAGTGTTCCAGAGGATACTGAGGCTGATCTGATTTCTCGTGAGCTTGAGACGAATTTTAGCAATGAAATTGAAATGCGTATGCGCGAGATTCGTGAATCTACTGATTCTGACCGTACTATTTCACCTTCTGTTCTGGACAGAATCATAGAAAGCCATTATACCTGCAAAACTCCAACGCCGATAGCAGATGATGGACTAGTGACACGAAATCCCATTAGCTCCTTAAATAATGATACAAGCTGTGAACAAATTATGAATGAGCAAATCTTAACTGCAGCATCTCATGTGACTCCAATGGATATTCGGCCATCACCTAAAATGGAACCCAATAAAACCGCTCGGAGACGTAAAACACAAAAAGCGGAAATATTGACAAGCACTCCTATAAAAGACCAGCAAAGGGAAAAAGAGGCTAAAAAAAGAAATTTAATAAAAAAAGTTGAGGCAGCGAAAAGGAATCTAAAGGGATTAAAAAATTCAAAACCTACTACTAGTGCACAAAGGTCGATAACAGAGAGAAAAATCTCCAAACGAGGTCCAAAAAATAATAAAAATGATAAAGTGGAGTACCGGTGCTTGGTGTGCAGCGAGCTTTACAGAGAGCCACCAGCAGAAGACTGGATTAAGTGTGATGATTGCGAGATGTGGGCTCATGAGGCCTGCACGTCATACTCTGGCAGAGGTTCGTATTACTGTGACATATGTCACGAATAAGTTAAGTATGATTGAGACTGCAAAATATGTCAGAAGACTGATTATGATTATGGTTGTGAACCCTAACTGTTAATTATAAGTAGAAAACTATGAGTTGTGATTGTTATGAAACAGTTCTAGTCATTGATTGACGTTGATCTCATTTAATTTAGTCCCTACCCGCTTTGCCCAAAAGCCCTACCTGCTTTAGGCCCCCCCTACGGGCAAAACGGGTAATTCGAATGGTAAAGTTTTTTGTTATTTTTTTATTCTTAATGTTCAAAACTATAAATATGTCATTTATTTTATAGTCCTTGATAACTAAACATTTCAAAATGTAAAAATAAAAGTTAAATTTGTATCTATAAATTGTTTTTTTTTTATCATCAACCTTAGCTTACCCGTTTTGGGCTACTCTCCCCTAGCTCCTTTTGAATAATCTTGAATAAGTCGAGCAAGCATATTAGGGTAATTGGTAATAAATTGGCATTACTCTTGGTGTTGCTAAATTTTCACTTAGTATTGAAGTTGCGAAAAACAGTTAGCTATATAGTTATCAGGCGCATGGTATCCATCGGGAATGTTAATAATTTTCTTTGAAAATAATTATTTTAATTTTCGATACTTTACAAAATAAGGGTATCAAATAACTTCTTCTTCCCAGCTAAAGCACTCGGGAGTGGTGAAGGGCGGGCGTTTTGAGGGACTGTTTATGTAATTTTGACGAAAATTGCTGATTCTCAGCCTAGCTGTTTAATCATGACTTTTGATTTTAAACTTAATTAGGTGAGCCCATCAAAGAGAGGAGGCCTGTGTAATTTTACGTTATGTTAGGTGAGCGCTATCGATTGATATCAATAAACGAGCAAAATAAGCTTAAAGTTATCTTCTACTAATATATAAAATTCTCGTGTCACAGTGTTAGTTACCATAATGCTCCGAAACGGCTGGACCGATTTGTATGAAATTTTGTGTGCATATCGGGTAGGTCTGAGAATCGGCTACTATCTATATTGTTTTTTGCAAAACGACGTTTGCGGAGTCAGCTAGTTTTTATTTAAAAACATCAAAGTTTCTTTTGATACAAAATAAGGGTGCCAAGAACTTAACAAGGTCACATTACTAGCAAAGAGATTTAAGAAGTAGATTTAAATGTCTTTTGTTATTACTATGTTAGGTACATAAGTGGGTCAGCAAAAGGACAATACTGTGCTTAATATCGCAGCATTTTCTACAAAACATTAATTACTGCGAACATTTCCATTAAACGATGCCCTAAAGCAATTTGTATGAAAAATAAACCACCCTTTTCACGAGATGAGTTTGGTGGATGCTGCAGAATTCTTATTTGGTTGCGTTTCCCGCGAACTCCGTGTCAATATTTTGAAAGCTGGTTGAGGTTTCACTTGTGAACTTAATGTTAATCCTTTTTGGAGAGACTTTTCAGGTTTTTTCTTTTGCGTTAATGTGGCTTCGGCTTCGTTTTCAGTTTTGTTTACTTTGAAAAGAGCTTGATGCTGCTTTTTTTGCGCCTCGGCTTTTGGTGGATGGTCATTTCCCGGCAGCATGTGTTTACTCGACCCACAGTTTTTAGTTTCGGCTGTTTATCTGGTTAGTATTAACCATGACATACTTCTAATTTGTTGAACGTATAGTCGAGTTCATTAATAAATTGGCAGTGACAAAATTTCAAAATATTATAAGCGTTAAAATGTTCTTACAATGCTATACAAACTTAGACATAAATGAAATGTTAACATGTAGCGCCATCTACATTGGCACGATAACATCAGCTCTGTGATTTTTTAAGTTTAATAAATAGTAGAAGTGTTTAATTCTAAGTAAAAAAGTGATTCAAATGAACAATAACCAAAAACGCATGGACTTTAATAATAATAATGTGCAAAATTAACAATAAAGTGAATATATGACAGGGACAAACAGAAAAATCAAGTGTAAATCTTAGTGTAAATAACAATATTCTCGTTTTTGTGTGAAAATCGCCCATAAATATTAAACTCCGAACTGTTGGGAACTAAATAAACTATTTTCTAAAAGTATTACGTTCGAAAAATCAAAACAGTGGAAAAATTAACAACGGTTGTGACATTCAAAACGAATTCAAAATATGCAAATCACTATGATCGCGCTATGTAATTAGTAACAGTGCCATCTAACGAAAATAAGCTGTACTGTCTCTTGAGATTTGGACTTCGATTATTACCGTACATCCCGCAGCGTGCGTATGACTCTGTACTTGTAAATATCAAAGTGACCAACAGGTGTCGCTATAAGTAGATCGACATTGATGAACTCGGATCACTATTTCGCCATATTACTTAATAGTACGTTTGGTCAAGGAGCCGAAATCGATACCTCATACATCGAGAGTGCGCGAGCTCGAGTCCAAGAACTGCCATTCTTTTTCCATGTTTTATCTATAAAATTAAATAAATTTGATTGTATTAAATATGAATTTCCTTGAAAATATTACTTTCCGCCGTAATAGGACTAAATCGGATTCAATGTTGAACGACATTGAGGTTGCTACTATGCGTGCAACGTTGAATGAGACAGTCACTAGTGTCTCTAGTGTACCGGAGATGTCCGACGATGATGATGAAATTAAAAAACTGCGAGATCAAATAACCAAACTCACACTTGACCTACAAAGCGCTCACCTAGAAATTGAAGAATTAACTTTAGAAAATAATAATCTCAAAACAATGAATGTAAATCTGAGCAAACAAAATGAACTGTACAAGAAAGTTACTTGCAGTCCAAGTAAACTTAAATCACCTAGCACAAAAAAGGCAAAAAATAAGAATAAAAATCACAAACACACGCAAACAGATACAATTACACTTACAAAAAATAATAAAACTCCAGTAAAAACTCAATGCAAGAACCTAAAAATGGTTAACGAAAGAAATATACCTACACCACCAATAAAACAATTCACAAATAAAGTAGAAAAAAACCAGTTGCAGCGTAAAAAAATTTGTATATTAAGCACAGATAACAAAAACAAATTGCTTCGTATTGCAGAAAATACTTTTGAGAAGTATGAACTTTGCCATTACGTCACACCTCACGGAACTATGGCGCTTCTGTTAAATGATATCAAAAGAAAGTTGTCAGAGTTCACTCTACAGGATTTCTGTATTATATTTATAGGTGAAGAAGACTTTAAAATAACAAATAAATATTTTGAAAGCATTTTACTAATCAGGCAAACGTTGCAAGAAATTTCCAACACCAATATAATTATCTGCTCCCCGACCTACAAATTCTTCACAAATAACTACCTATTTAATTCAAGAGTGGAAACCTTTAATAATTTATTATACTTAGATATTATGACTCACGAACACGCATATTTTCTAGACAGTAACATGAACCTAAAGTATGACGAAACTATGTTCAATAAATACACGGGTGTAATAAATTACTCTGGAATACAATCGATTTTTAGAGATATTCTCAAAATGACTATGGATATACAAATATCAAACAGTGACTTTCAACAACAACTTGACAACCAAATGAAGACAGTAACTGAATCAGAAGACACGGGACAGTTTTTTCTTTAGTCGTATTAATGTAATGCATCAAAACATTGCTGGATTATTAAAATTTGTTTAATAATCCAGACTTATTAAGTGTACAATTAGAAAATTTGGAAAATCAAGGGACGACTATAGATGTACTCTGCTTGACTGAGCATTTCATAAACACATCGGGGAGGAACTTGTATTCTTGTAACACATGGGCACCAATACAAGGAACTACCAGACGTTGCTAAACATTCTGTATCAGGCGTATTTGAAATTTGTGCTATAGAATTAACTACCTATTCAATTATTGTTATATGTGTTTATAGAGTACCAAAATATAATTACTTGACATTTTATGAAAAGCTTGACATTGTATTAAAAAAAGTTTGCATATCATCGAATAAAAAAATTGTGTTGTGTGGTGATCTTAACATTAATGTACTGTTAAGAAATAGGATTGCTCTCGATTTGGAACACTTCTTACTTAACTATAATTTAACTTTAGCTCTAAACCAGCCTACTAGGCTTCTTAGTAACACGTGCATTGATAACTTTGCACATAATCTAAAAAAGGGATGGAAAACGGAAATTATTGACCTCATGTTGTCAGATCACACATCACAAATACTTAAAATACCTGTTAATAAAACGTGTCGCCTAAAATTTTGGAAAACAGTAAAAAGAGATTACTCCAAAGAGAATCTTGAAAAATTTAAAACATGTTTACAAAATTTGTCTTTCAAAGATGTTTACGAAAGCAATGATGTTAATATAGCCTATAAGACCTTTCTTGATATTTTCTCATTGTTTTACAATCTTTGTTTTCCAGAAAAAATAATTATTATAAAAACAAAGAAACAAGTTAAATGGATTTCTAATGGCATAAAAACTTGTAGCAAAAAACAGAGACAACTATTGTGGGCTTACAGACTACACCCAACAAAAAACGCTAAAAGTGAATTGAAAAAATATAGTACACGATACAAAAAAATTGTTAAATTAACCCAGAAGGCACAAAATAATTACTTTATAAACAACTCGCAAAATAAATCTAAAGCTACATGGCAGATAGTAAATAAATCTAAAACTAACTTACCTAAAGAACAGATAATGGCAATACAAACAGGGAACTTGACTTACACAAATCCGAAAGACATAGCAAATGCATTTAATGACTACTTTATAGATGACATTGAGAATAATATAACAAATGACATTAAAATAAACAATAATTTAGGTAATTTGACAATGCAATCAATGTTTATGCAGCCTGTTCTAAAATCTGACATTATTTTAGTTACAAAGACGCTTAAAAATACTAGTACTGTAGGTATTGACGGTATATCTACAAAAGTAATTAAATATGTAATTGAGCTCATAGCACCTGTCTTAGAATATATTATTAATATGAGTATTACTGAGGGCATCTACCCCACTGACTTGAAAAAAGTGATAATAAAACCGCTCCACAAAAAGGAAGACAAGATAAATATAAAAAATTACCGCCCAATAGCAAAAATTCCCGTCTTTTCAAAAATTTTTGAAAAAGTTATTTATAAATCGATTTACCAATATCTTCACAAATACAATATTTTATGCAAAGAACAAAACGGATTCCGAAAAAAATAAAACAATTAACATGGCTATTTTCGATTTTTTAAATAATGTCATGTCTGCTGTTGATAGAAAGACTCCCATCTGCGCTGTTTACACAGACATGACTAAAGCTTTTGATTATGTTGACCACAAAATCCTTTTATACAAATTGCATTGTTATGGCATCAGAGGCAACATTTTAAAATTATTAGAATCATACCTAAGTAATAGACTGCAATGTACAGAGATCACAAGAGTTTGCGCAAAAACTAAAACAGAACGGACGTATATATCAAAATTTAGAAGTATAAAATATGGAGTGCCTCAAGGTAGCGTGCTTGGGCCACCTTTATTTCTCATTTACATAAATGATTTGCCAAAAGTGACGCAACAACAAATGATTTTGTTTGCAGACGATAGCACTGCTATAGTAAAATGTAATGACTTGAATACTTATCAACTTGACATTAATAATATTCTTACTGACATAATTAATTGGCTTAATATGAATAATTTATTAATAAACCTCAAGAAAACAAAAATAATGCACTTCCACCAAAGAACTGAAATCCCTAAAATTTGTGTCAATTATAATGGCAACGAAATAGAAAAAGTAACAGTGTGTGTATTTCTAGGAATTTATATTGATAATAAACTTAATTGGAAACCTCACATAGAAAATCTTTGCAAAAAAATAAATAAATCTGCCTATGCACTTTTTCAATTGGCTAGAAAAGTGAATATAGACGCGTTACTTGTTGCTTATCACGGTCTAGTAGCCTCACTTCTAAGGTATGGAATTATTTTCTGGGGTAATTCCCCGGATAAGGAATTACTATTTAAGGCGCAGAAAAGGTGTATTAGAGCCATGTGTGGTCTGAAAACAGATGACAGCTGTGCACCGTACTTCAGATCACTAAATATACTTACGCTGCCGTCGATATACATATTGGAAATTAGTATATTCGTCAAAACAAATCCTGACCTTTTTGAAAAAATTACAAAGGTACGAAATGTTCCAATTCGCAGTCAGTACAAACACTCTTTGAGTAATTATAAATGTAAAACTGCATTAGTAAAAAAAAGTATCCTGGGTATGGCACCACGCATTTATAATAAAATTCCCGACGCCATAAAAGAATTAAAATTTACACAATTTAAAAAGAGGATGAAACTGTTCCTAATTGATAAATGTTATTATACTACTGACGAATTTTTAAATGACAAATTAACATAGAGTTACATTTCACTAATAATGACATTTAACAATTTTGATATTTTTTATTATATACTTAAAATTATTTGGACATTTTACTCTCTTGACATTTGAATTATTTTGACATTCTAAATTATTTTGAAATTCTAATTATTTTGACATTTTATTCTTTTGACATTTTTATTATTTGGACATTTTAACTATTTTAATTTTTGGGACATTTTATTTATTTTGCAAATGTTTTATTTATTTTGACATAGATTTTTTTTTTGACATTTAATTATTCATTTCTTAAATTTGATATAGTATAGATTTTTTTTTTTCCTCCGATGTTATAATAATTTTGCATGTTTTTCTTTTTTAATCATCAAATTCGTTTTCGTCAGCAAGAATTGCACACCACATTTGTACGCCATTAGGCATAGCATAGCGCTCTGTATATTAAAATAAGATCTGTATTGGTTTACCTATGTTAACAAATAAATAAATATTATTATTATTATTGTTTTATTTTATATGTCTCGGCACCATGGGGTCCCGGTCCTTTGGAAGGCGTACGAGGGGCCGAAGCCAACTCGCAGAGGCCCCTTAGAAAATTTTAATGAAATGTGGCACCAACCGACGATTATCCCTATATGCACTATGAAAGTGCACCCAAGGATAACCCTCGGTTGGTGTAGGACTATTGCAGTATTGGAAAAATAAAAAGTTGTACTATGGGTTTTTGAGGTTAAAGTGGATTGGTTACCAAGAACTATGGAAGAATTATGGCCCCTGCCTGATCAAT
This sequence comes from Globia sparganii, assembly GCA_949316385.1. NCBI lineage: Eukaryota > Metazoa > Arthropoda > Insecta > Lepidoptera > Noctuidae > Globia > Globia sparganii. The sequence continues at coordinate 24,654,285 of OX438660.1, read as the reverse complement.
GTTTTATATACACATGGATAAAATGGCAGGGGGTGACTTGCACACTCAATAATGGGCCCCCGGAAACTGTCGCTAGCACATAGTGACGTAGTGACAAGGGGGCAACATGTCCTGAGGTGCTTGAGGAGTGGAGAGGTATTCCACGGCTTTCAGAACAATCCCAGAGCCCGGAAGATGGTCAAGATCCCTACGAGCACTTACTGGAATACTTCCTTCCCCCGAGCACGTTTGCTCTTGCGAATCTCCACTCAAGCCGGCCAATAAAGGCAAGAATGAGGTGGGAGCTCTGTTCCTCATCAGTGTTCACTCCAGCCAGCCAATTAAGGTAAGCCAGAGGTGAGGAACAAGACTTCTCCCGGGAGATAGGGTCCGTGGGGTCGCTACTACCCAACAGCTCGCCACATGCTGCCCTGCAGGTTTCTGTATCTCTCTTGGTCTGGCTCCTCACCTTAGACCTGTTCCGGCAAAGTAAACTCTTCCGGCACAGGCCTAGAGTTCGGAGCGCGCAAGCCCCACCACGACGTCAACGTGGAGATACGACGATGGGGTTATTATTATTATTTTTATTATTTTTGATTTATTTTATATATCTCGGGACCATGGGGTCCCGGTCCTTTGGAAGGCGTACGAGGGGCCGAAGCCAACTCGCAGAGGCCCCTTAGAAAAATTTAATGAAATGTGGCACCAACCGACGATTATCCCTATATGCACTATGAAAGTGCACCCAAGGACAACCCTCGGGTGGTGTAGGACTATTGCAGTATTGAAAAAATAAAATGTTGTACTATGGGTTTTCGAGGTTAAAGTGGATTGGTTACCAAGAACTATGGAAGAACTATGGCCCCTGCCTGATCAATGTTTTATATATACATGGATAAAATGGCAGGGGGTGACTTGCACACTCAATAATGGGCCCCCGGGAACTGTCGCTAGCTTATAGTGACGTAGTGACAAGGGGGCAACATGTCCTGAGGTGCTTGAGGAGTGGAGAGGTATTCCACGGCTTTCAGAACAATCCCAGAGCCCGGAAGATGGTCAAGATCCCTACGAGCACTTACTGGAATACTTCCTTCCCCCGAGCACGTTTGCTCTTGCGAATCTCCACTCAAGCCGGCCAATAAAGGCAAGAATGAGGTGGGAGCTGTGTTCCTCATCAGTGTTCACTCCAGCCAGCCAATTAAGGCAAGCCAGAGGTGAGGAACAAGACTACTCCCGGGAGATAGGGTCCGTGGGGTCGCTACTGCCCAACAGCTCGCCACATGCTGCACTGCGGGTTTCTGTATCTCTCTTGGTCTGGCTCCTCATCTTAGACCTGTTCCGGCAAAGTAAACTCTTCCGGCACAGGCCTAGAGTTCGGAGCGCGCAAGCCCCACCACGACGTCAACGTAGAGATACGACGATGGGGTTATTATTATTATTATTTTTGATTTATTTTATATATCTCGGGACCATGGGGTCCCGGTCCTTTGGAAGGCGTACGAGGGGCCGAAGCCAACTCGCAGAGGCCTCTTAGAAAATTTTAATGAAATGTGGCACCAACCGACGATTATCCCTATATGCACTATGAATGTGCACCCAAGGACAACCCTCGGGTGGTGTAGGACTATTGCAGTATTGGAAAAATAAAAAGTTGTACTATGGGTTTTCGAGGTTAAAGTGGATTGGTTACCAAGAACTATGGAAGAACTATGGCCCCTGCCTGATCAATGTTTTATATATACACGGATAAAATGGCAGGGGGTGACTTGCACACTCAATAATGGGCCCCCGGGAACTGTCGCTAGCACATAGTGACGTAGTGACAAGGGGGCAACATGTCCTGAGGTGCTTGAGGAGTGGAGAGGTATTCCACGGCTTTCAGAACAATCCCAGAGCCCGGAAGATGGTCAAGATCCCTACGAGCACTTACTGGAATACTTCCTTCCCCCGAGCACGTTTGCTCTTGCGAATCTCCACTCAAGCCGGCCAATAAAGGCAAGAATGAGGTGGGAGCTGTGTTCCTCATCAGTGTTCACTCCAGCCAGCCAATTAAGGCAAGCCAGAGGTGAGGAACAAGACTACTCCCGGGAGATAGGGTCCGTGGGGTCGCTACTGCCCAACAGCTCACCACATGCTGCCCTGCGGGTTTCTGTATCTCTCTTGGTCTGGCTCCTCATCTTAGACCTGTTCCGGCAAAGTAAACTCTTCCGGCACAGGCCTAGAGCTCGGAGCGCGCAAGCCCCACCACGACGTCAACGTAGAGATACGACGATGGGGTTATTATTATTATTATTATTATTATTATTATTAACATACATTTAAAGTTTCAAAATATTATAAACGTTATAATGATCATCATTTAACGCTTATAATATTTTGAAACTTTGTCACTGCCAATATATTAATGAACTCGACTTTACACAATTTCATAAATCCTCCTTTGAAAATTCAACTTTTTTCGTTATAATTTTATTATTATATGTGATAGGTACCTACGAAAAGTACTGTGAAAGTGTCACCAATTTCAATAAAATCGTTTACAATGTTTACCTCGATGAGCGAACAATTTCACCATTTGAATTCGTGTAGCGCACGCTAATTGCTTAGCTATTGTGCAAATAGCTCGAGTGAAATTACCGAAAGATTTTTTTTTATATTGCATTAAAATACAGTTTTTCTAACTGAACAGACAACAGTGCTGCTGTGGAGTTTGTTGAGCCACTTCTTCTTCTCAGTGAATGCAGTAGAAAGTGGTCCAGGGCGGGCGTTTGAGGGGGACTGTCCTATGTAATTTTGACGTTCGAATAGTGCTGATTCTCATCATAAAATGATTTTGACGTAGGCCTAGAGAAAAGCAAAGAAAGAGTAAGAAGAAGACAAGTGAACTGCTTTCTTCGAAACTCTCCGTTATACATCACATATTTGTCCACAATCAACGTTACCGAAAAACAACCTTAAGATAAAAATCGTGTTTGGGAGCTACATCTGCCAACAAACTGCTGTGTAGTTTGGCAGAACTAAAACTGATTGTAATAAGTTGTCACCACAAAATAAACGCTTTTTCATTTTTTTTTTAAAGCATCAGAAAATGTAGAAAAGCACACTTAACACGTATACAGGGTGGAATCGAAGTCATGGGCATTATTTTAACCTAAGGCACTACTCACGATACTGATTGCATTAGGGCTATTAATACGCAAATCAAAAATATTATTAATGCAAGTAAGGAAAACCTTAAAAATGTAGTAAGTCAAATTGCACAAGGCTTATTATTGCAAATAAACACTTAAAGTAATTAAAACAAAATACTTCGTTAACGCCAATAATTGTTGAGATATCAAAATCTTAAAACGCAGTACAGCGCAAAGCGAAATGTAAACAAACATCACCTGCGCGCGCGCGGGTTTTTCCTTACAAGTAATAATAACAATGGGCTACAAGACATTCCGTCCGGCGGGATTCCCTGAACTCTCTCCGTCCCACTCCCTCACTCGCAAAAATACGAATATCACCCCCGCGCGGGGTATGCTTCCCGCCGCAACACGAAGTCACGAACCCGGAACCAGTGTCATAACGACTGCGCAGGTGCATTGACGCGTAATTGATTTATTGATCCCGTGACGTAATCGCCGTACTCGCCGCTCGCGGCATACGGTGCTTGGATTGCAGTGTATTAAGTGTTAGTGTAGTAGTTGTGTGTTGTGTGTGTGTTTGTGTACACGATGCCTCGACCGCGTAATGTGCAGGCTAGGTACACCAACCAACAATACCCACAAATGGTTGTAATTTACGATCGCGCAAGAAATTTAGTATGAACTCGTGAAATGTTCCATCGGCGCTACCCGAACGACCCTATTCCTTCACGGGGTCTCATTCCACCAGAACCACTCAGAACCTGTTGGATTTTTCGTCTTTTCACGTGCCAGCACATGCACAAGCTCGTGGAAGAGCACCCGTTTACCCTCTGTCACTTTACCGACAAATAAGGTTTTTTCAAAACAATCCACGAGCTAGGTACGTAAATGTTTTTTTTTAATGTATGTTAGTTGACGTAGTTTTGACCGTCCTAAGCCGGCAAAGTACGAAGGGAAAATTGGAATTTATTATGAATCAATTCATTGGCAACTTACGAATGTCACGTGAGTCGGGCGGGGTCAAAGAATTCACGCCCAATGACGCGCGTACGGCGTAGTGTACCTACGCATTTGCTATCGAGAAGCGCAACTAATTTGATACTTTGTATGACTTACTACATTTTAAGGTTTTCCATACTTGCATTAATAATATTTTTGATTTGCGTAATAGTAGCCCTAATGCAATTAGTATCATAAGTAGTACCTTAGGTTAAAATAATGCCCATGATATCAAATGCACCCTGTATATATTTCACGTTGATCCGCCTGATGTTAAAAGCTGAATAAAAATCAAGCAGTCGCCGAACAACTGGCAGGTCTCGGATCAATGGCCGGTCGGTACACTTAGTTGGGACTCCGTTGGCCATTCAGCTTTGTTTATAGGGGTGGTACGTAATATAAATTAATTATCTACGGCGGCACTTTGCCGACAACCCTCCCGAAAATATCTCGCCGTGAATAAAGAGCCGGATATTAATTTGGGATATCGTTAAAAGCAGAATAAAACGTTAATTACGTATACGTTTTGTGGGCTTCGTTGATGTTCCTGAAGGAGTGTTGGTGAGGATGAGCAGGTTTGTTTACTTATTTATATAAATTGTTAAAATAATTTGTGGAGCATTTAGCGGTCGGGTGGTTCATCAGGACTATTTGTAATGGTTTTCTTCGATATACCATTTCGCTGGCATCTACATATTATTTTCTCATGCATTGTAAACCTTTTTGACAAAAGTCGTTCCAGATTAATCTAGATAATTTATCTGTAGGTACTCGTATTCCGTTAGGAACCGTCCAAGACTCATCTATATATGCCAATTTCGAATGTATTACCTAATTGAACAATATGTTAATAAAATATTTTATTTTTTATTATTCAATCTATATTGTCCCACTGCTGGGCAAAGGTCTCCCCCATTGTTGTCTGTGCGCCGCCTTTCCCAGCCAATCTCCTGTTAACGCATCCAGGGCATCACGCCACCGCTATTAGGTAACCATAAATGGTGGTACTTAAAAAAACTTTTTTACAAAGGTAAAAAAAACAACCGACCTCCAAAAAAACACTACAAAATGAAAAATAACTTTAATTTCGGAAATCGGTGTCGTTGGTTCCGCATTTTCGTTTTTGACACCGACTTTGTAGTGTTTTTTTTTGGAAGTCGGCTGTTTTTTTTTTTGTAAACCAGTTTTTACTTTTTAGTTGTAAGTACCTACCTCACACAAATGCGTATAACTCTACTTGCTATGTAAATATCAGTGACAGGAAGCTATTAAAACATCATGCATATAAACTAAGAGGAAAAAAATCATATTATTGAATATATCATCATCCCTTTAGAGGGTACAGGCATGATGTTATGTTGTGTGATTGCGTAAACAGCAATCGCTGTTGACTTGTTGGCATTTATTATTTAACTTTTTTGTTCAAAAGATGTGTACTTCAAAATGGTCCCATTTAAATTTTGTAAAGATCTGATGTTGAGTTTCGCAGACAGACAACGGAACTTCTTTAATAAATGTCAACAAGTCAACCGCGATTGCTGCGATGACGGAGTGTGCCCGAACATACATACATAAAAAAACATATAAACATCCGAATTGAGAACCTCCTCCTTTTTTAGAAGTCGGTTAAATAAAGTCATAATCGGAAGCACTTATAATGAGTTTTCATATTATAACCAAGAATTACTTACCTAAGTATAATTTTACTAACGAGCTTCCCCCAGTCTTAGCAAGCGATGCAACAATATTGTTTCAAACAAACAAAAAATAAACTCCCAATTTCCATTGGATGTTTTTCTTTTGTTTTGAAACTCGCTGTAAAGTTTTATTATTTCATCATTAACTTCGCGTTTGAGTTGCGTTCGTTAATCATTTATTCACAGACCCTGTTGATGTGGAGGCCGCATTTGTTTTTGTTATAAGTTGCGTTAGAGAAACACTTATGTTCTTATTAAAGAAAATGTTGAATAAGTTTATAAGGTTACCCGTGCTTGAGTGGCGTGTAGTTATTATCTTACTAAGTGGTAACGCGTTTTATCGTGGGAGTTGTAAAGATTACCTAAATTATCTAAACTTTGACTTTAAACTATGCGAACTAGAACCTAAACGTCATCTGTTAAACTTCAGTCTTCTCTTTTAGAAATCGTCACAATAAAAGGTCAAAGAGGTCATCGCCATAATAACACCCATTTGGAGCGGACAGACAGATTGTCCATTGCGGTAAGTTATCAATCGCAGGCACTGTTGCCCAATTTCACTGTATCTCTTAGTAGCATTTTACGACACCCAGTTGGAAAAAATCTGGACTATTTTCCACATAAACTCGACATTTGTCATTCCATTTGTTTCAGAAGAGTTGCGTGAGAATGTGTAGTAAATTCTTCATTCTATTTAAATGATTCAGGTTTTTCGCCATACATAATTACATCGACACTAGGTACTACCATTCAAAGCAGAACACAGCAACGCTGCTACTAATAACGTTCGCCATTCTCTCTCTATTGTTCGTAGCTTCTATTTGGAAGTACTTGTACATCTTTCAACGGCAAACAATCACAAAAAGGTTTCAGTAATCGACTGACAATGAGCGTTGTTCCTCTCAATAGTCTGCAAACATTGGAGCCAAGAAACTGTTTGTTTTCCTTTGTCGTGTTTGTGACAAACATTTGGGCCACACATCACCCTTTGTGGTCGGTGTTATTTCCACTAACGCTTTTGTGGCAGTTGATTGATGCTACGTGAGATAGAAACATGAATGTTTAGTATTGATTGCCAAGTTTTAGGGGTCAAGGTTGTATTTGTAATGTGTGAATGAACAACCTGTTGTTTTGCCACTTCAAAAGCTTCGTCAATATGCTGTCCTCTTCTTAGTATATTTGACATGTTTTGGTTTCATATCATTAGACTTTCTCGAATGATTTGTTATTAACGAAAACAAATGGTTGTTGTTATATCAAAATATCTGCGATACATTAATTTGTTTCTGTGACGAAGCCTTTAATATGCTCGTCGTGGAATAAATCCGGCGGAAGGCTAAGTTTCACCAAAATTCTATTCTGGGAAAGGTTTAAAGGAAACAAGTTTATCCTAAGCTCTTCAAGTTTATTAAAGTCTTGGAACTTAAGTAAACTAATCCCACAGGCGTAAAACCTAAGGCTTGGTTAAGGTTTTGTCATCTATCTATCTTCTTCTATACTTATAATAAATCTGTAGAGAGGTCAATTCTGTACATGAAATATATTTCCAAAATAACTATCAGCGGGTGATTAGTGATCGTTACTGACGCCAAAAATGCAATCAGTAAAATTTTTGTCTGTCTGTCTGTCTGTCTGTCTGTATGTTCGTTATAGAAACAAAAACCACTCGACGGATTTCAACGAAACTTGGTACAATGGTTTTTCATACTTCTGGGCAGGTTATAGTATACTTTTCATCACGCTACAATCAATAGGAGCAGAGCAGTGAAGGGAAATGTTGGGAAAACAGGAGAACTTACTCCGTTTTTTAAGCTTCCGTCGCGTGTGCAGCCTTAATGGTTAAAGCTACACAGAAATCATGTATGACGGAAATGTTCTCCCTAAAATTATATAAAAAATATTCCACGACAGCAAATGTCTATCTTTTATGGTTGACTCACAATAACACGTGTAACTCCCCATAGCTTAGCAGTTCGGAGCTTTCTGATTATATTTATCTACCCTTACGTTTATAACACTCTCACTCATCTCTGATTAAAAAATGTTAACATTATTACATAAGTAATAAAAAAAGAATCATAGAAATCGGTACAGAAATACCAAAGTTATACATGAAATACGCTAATAAGCCATCGCGCGTGAACACTGAATCATGCTATAAGGATTATTTTTGTGTAACGGTCGCCGCGCCCGCTATTGTCTTGAAAAACGCGTTGAATGAGAAATACGCGTTCTCAAGAATCGGTAGAGGAAAGAGCACATGCATCGGTTAAACTCTATGAGAGTTAGTGCCTCAATTTCCGGAAGTCATTATTCCACGCGGACGAAGTCGCTGGCAAAAGCTAGTTTACAATAATTCATTTCGTAAATCTATGTACAGTCAGGGATTTTTTCTTTTTGACACCTTACTTCGATTTGCTGACTCACAGCCATTTCATATGAAATGAATGACAAAAAAGATAGTTGTGATTTGAATATGTACAATTTAAGTTGGTGATCAATTTGTTTACCAATTAATTTCCGTTTCTTTCCAAAGACTTACTAAGGTATTTCTTATGAATGTAATTTCAATAGTAATTTCAATTTCAATATAATGGGGACCTGCACTCAGCAGTTGACTGTAATAGAGTGAGTTGATTGATTGAACCCCATTTATTTCACAGTCACCATAAAGGTGTGTGTGAGTTTTAAATAAAACACGAAAAGGCTCTTAAAAAAGCATAAAGCTTGTTTCATTTTTATAGTATTTTTAAAAAAATCCCGAAAAGCCAGCACTATAAAATTAGGATTTTTCTGATTTTATTCGGATTATAAGCCCAAACGTTCACCACTTGGTATAGTTTCTCAAAGAGACATCAAAACTCACGAGCAGTAGATAGTTTTCGTATGAAAGTTAACTAAATCATGACGTCACATGGAAGTTCGAAGCCGTGGGCTACGACTTTAGAAGTTTTCTCATTTTCGTAATGAACACACGTGCTGCCACCGACTTCTACAGACTTCGACTTGAGGGTCTATTTATTCATTGAACTGTTGTTAGAATTTGCTTAAATGCAATGTTTGCAAGAGACTGATCATTTTCTTCTGAATTATCTTGTAAGATTTTCCAATTTTTGCAATCCCACAGAATGTAAGTAATTTCGTGGGATTGCACAAATTGGAAAATCTTAAGTTTATGACTGTTGTTTCTTCGCGTGTTACTGTAGGTGTAATTACTTCATCTCTTTCCGTAAGCACCATTCTAGAGATTTCTTATTTTCAGAAATATTAGAAATTGAAAATTTTCCTAGCCAAATATAACCAATTAGTAATTTATTAAATGGAGCAATTGTTTCTTGAAAATGTTTTGTAGTAAATGTGCAGGGATCTCAAAACTACTTCAATTTTCTCCTAAAAATATGCCCCTATAAACTGGGATGAGCCAGATGAACGACTCGCCATAAGCCACACATTGTTAGAGATTAGTGATCATAACAAGTTTGTCGCCGCTTGTCTCGTAAACCGCTCAGCGTCACCCGCTACTTGTTGACTCCGGGGAATTACTTGGTACTATTGTTTTGACTTCATTCTATTTAAAAAAAATTAAAAATAAGTAGTTTATTTCTTAACGAAATCAAGACAACAAGTCAACGAAAACAAAAATATTGTAGGGCCTAAAACACTTCCATGTGGTACGCCAAATGGCACATTCGCATCATCACTGTGCTCCTATCTTAATCCTCTGCTTTCTATTTGAAAGGTAATCTTTGAAAAAAATCAGCACCTACTCGATTTCCTTCGGTTTTAAATAAATATCTAGCTGACCGTCTTGGACCATCACACTAAATGATTAATTTTGGAGCAAGTTCCATACATAAGCAGGCACAGCATATTATCATCACCATAGCCTTTTCTCAGCCATATTGTGCTCGGCTTCTAGTCTTACTGGTTGCAAGTTGCAACTGAATAAGAGTGTTTTATCTGGAGTAACTACACAGGATGGTAACGAAATATTCCACAGACCAAAAATCAAAGCCGGCTAAATCCCGACTATGAAAACTAATAAAACATTTTTAAATAAGGGGAAAATCTAAGAAATTCTGATAAAGTTCACGATTAATTGGAAAAAAAAATACCTAAAGCGAATTTCTATGTGCCTTTATCCGACGCTTTTTTTTTTTTTTTTGTGGATGGGAAATCATCCAATGACCCCTCCCGCTCTGGGTGGAGCAGAAGGGAGTGTCAGACTCTTACTGACTAAAACCCACCCGTGTTCCTTCCTTAGCCCTTTGTGTTCCGGGGTAGCGGTAACCCTTTCGGACAATCCCGCTGCCGCGGCACAATCCCGCTGCCCCGGCTTATCCGACGGCTTACCTGCTATTATCTTTCCCTACCTACCTATACTTTTCTAAAACAACACAATACTTTGAGAGCATACTAGGAGGGCTCATATAAGTGACTAAGCTTGTAAGCCCTTACAAGGCTGCTCAGACCTAGGGGCTAACAAAACTACGCCGGGTCAAAGCCTTTCTTACGCCGCCCGCCGCGGCCCGTAGGGACATTATGTGCTTTTCCATTTGTTACATTAGTATCGGATTCCGAAGGTATCATTTGCCAGAAACTAAGGTAATCAATAGATGGTTGTTTTTTGTTTTTGGGTATGATGTGAACACAAAAGTGAAAAAAGTTAAGTAGAAAAAGGAGGCGATTTTCTGGGCTGACAGATGGAATCAATATTCTGCGGAATGACATAACATTCATACATACATAATTACCTTATAATATTCCCACTGGGATCCAAACCTTCAATCCAAATCTTTGAGAGGGAGTGGGCCATAATCCACCACGCAGGCCCAGTGCGTGAGCCAGTTCTAGAACATGTCAATTTCCTCATGATACATATTTTTCTTCAAAGTTTAGAGAGCAGTGACATTTACGGTATTACTCTGTAATGTCTGTGAGGATCATCATAGAACTGTTTATCCTAAGATTGTATTCGATCCTAGAATGGTAAATGTTCTTTTTGTTCTCCAAATCTTGCCAAAAGATGGATTAAATAATTGATGACTAAGCTATTTAAAAGGGTTTTCAGGGATTATTATGTATGTTTTTTGTCTGTTATTTAAACTTCTGTTTTCACGGGTCTATCTTTTATACCAGAACTTTTTACATCATAATATTATTTTTCACAACAGCGGATAGCATAAACTTCATTTCGTAGAAAATCGTTTGGCACATAATACTCATTTATCAAACATTCAAAACTCATAATTTTTTAAGTCAGAATTATCTTTAGGCATAATATCCATAATAATTAAAAAGTAGAACCATCATATCGTAGTTAGTTAGAATCATCTTTTGACTTAGATTTCATATCCGTAATAATTTAAAGACTATTATTACTATTACTACTACTTTATCATATTATCACTCAGTAAAACAGTTGATTGTGAACTTATGTGATTTATATTTCCCTGCAGGAAGCATGCAAATATACAAGCAAGCATACACCATGCATGCAGCATTCATGCAGCATGCAAGCAAGCACGCAGCATGAAAGCCAGCATGCAACATGCATCAGGCATGGTTCCCGTCACGGCTCCGGCGCTGCTGAGCTCCGGCGGTACCACGCAAGCGGGCCGCCTCATCCCTCCGCGCCTAGGGTAGGGCAGACAAGACTACGTGGAGTCGGTTTTGCAGCGATTCGTTTCTGTCACAAACTTTTGTAGCACAACATATTGACTTTTTAAGACAATGTTTTAATTTTAATTTAAGTTTAAAATGCTATTTTATAGAAATGGCAATATGCCCAATAAAATTATTTCATACTAGCTTCTGCCCGCGACTTCGTCCGCGTGATATTTTTAATTCCCCCGACCGACCCTGTCACATCGGATTGCCTGCCTGCGCTATATCTTAAGATAAAATATTATACTATCTTAGCCGTGTGTAGCGCCATTTATTTTTTGATATTTTCAATGTACAGAGGCCAGCACATCAAGCTACCCCAATCTGTCAGATTTTCCCAATTGAATATGAACCTTATTCCTTTGTGCTAAAGTTGAAAATCTATCAAAGAAATTTGACAGATTAAGGTAGGTTGACCTGCTGGCGTCTGTACAGAATTTTCACTTCTACAGATTTATTATAAGTATAGATGAGATTCTGCCATCTTCATAGTATGACAAGTGAAATTGTTCTAAATAATCGTCGCTCTTAATAAATGTTATGCTAAACGAAATTATGCGGAATTTTAACTTTGCCAAAGGTAATTATGCCAAATAAAATTCTGCCATCTTAAAAGTATGCTATTGTATATTCAGACATATAAACATTCGGCCAAGCAATAATTATATTAAATAATTTTTATGCCTTAAAAATATTCGCTAAAAGAAGATTATGCCAAGTGTATCATGCCAAATAAATTTCTGAGCATCAAGATTCTGCCAGATAGAGGGAACCCCTGTTTTCACATTATATTCCTCAACCCTGACGAATAATTCATTCCCCATATTGTTATTCATAATCGCACTTCCTCCAGAAAAATCTAAAAAAAAACCCGCGCAAAAAGAAACATTATTTTCAAACAGTGATTCCCACACTAGTTTGTATGCGACACTCGTTGGGGACTCAAACAAAAGTGAAGTTCTGCTGAGAATCCTAAAGAGCTCGTGTTTGGGATGTAAGCCTAATTATCTGCTGACCTTGTTACCTTTGACAGGCGTTGTGAGATTTGATATTTATGAGGCAGAGAGAGCAGAGGTGATTGAATATAAAAGACGATGTTCTTTTGTTTATTTCTTCAGTTTGAAGGCGGAATCAATATTTCTTGGGTTATTTCACTGACAGACAACGCGTAGCTTAAACTGTTGAGTTTAGACGCATGCTCTTTTTTACACAAGAGTTCCTTATATAACGAAGGTGAGCAGTAAGGAAGGTTTTTTTTAATATTCTCTCGCTAAAGAGGTTAACTAGGGTGTGAAAGTTTGTATGTAAGTTCGTAATTTTTGCCGATAGATAATTTACAGAACAAGATGTCGATAGCAACCTATCGATGAACGTCTATGACTGCGTGTAAAATTATCCTAAAGATGTGTAGATAACATAAAATAAGTAAGTGTAATGGATAGATATCCAAGAAATCATGCAATATTTTGCACGGTTTCATATCCTTACAGTTTGTGACATAACTAGTAAGAATATTTGGAAAAGAAATTAGGTCATCAACAATCAAGGAACAACAAGGGGGTTGTCAATTAGGGAAATCCATAGATAAGTAACAATGACCCTCCTCCTAACTAATCCTTTACTACATATTATGGAAAAGTAATGTAAAAGTTTGTATGTTTGCACGTTTGTTACTCAATCACGCAAAAACGGCTAAACGGGTTTGGAAGAAACTTCACACACATATAGTTTATAACCTGGATTAACACATGGGATAGGTACTTTTAATCCTGGTAGTACGATATTTTCCGATAACCCCGCGGGCGAAGTCGCGGGCAAAAGCTAGTAACTCTATAAGTAAAAAAAAATATTTTAGATACATTCTTTTACTCAAAATAAAATAAGCATTCTCTATTATTAGACTAGACTAGTATGCAAGCCCGTTCCTAATACCTTTTTAATTGAAGTTATTATTTTGAACAGAAAATACAAACAAGCAAAAGTTATCTTATTAGTAACACACCAAAAGCCTTTAACTTTGTCTTATGCAACATTTGTGTTTTTAAAAGTATATTTATCTTCAGACATCAAACAAAATAACTATTACAAATACTTCTCCGATACTCTTATAAAAAGATCATGGTGCTGAAGACATTTTAGTAAAAAGTTTATTTTAGAATGCCCCTTTTAAAAACGTGAGTTGATGTTTGATTTAACAAATACGTAGAAAAACAGAAACATAACTTAGCCACAGACAATACATCGAACTACAAATACTACTTTAATTAAAACCTCAATCCCGAAAAGTAAACACTTCACGCTTGACCAGTTTATCCACAGATGAGAATCACGACATTGTTACAGAAAAAATATGTCTGCACTCTGTAACATTTTTTCAGACGAAATGGAATTCAGTGAAACCTTAAAAAATTGGGCTGTATTTCAACATCAATCTTTTCGGCTAAATTGAGCAAATAAATGGTTTAAAAAAGACATGAGGCTTGGAAGAAAACTGTGGAACATGCTGAAGACATTTTATTGTTATTCCCTTAGAAAAAAAACCGATAGAAATAAGTGTGCTATCGTAAAATTTTACTATGATAATGTATTAATTGCGTATACTTACGCCTTGACTAATATTCTTTAGCAATTAGTGTAGCATAGTCTAGTTTGCTATAGGTAAATTAGTTCATCTCTACCAAACGGTACGGTACGGACTGAGGCCCACATACATAGTTCTTTACATGCTTATTATAGTAGGTATCTATGGTATTTAGATGCGGACGCTTTTGCAAATGTTTCTGTAATACAATAATTAAGACAAGGCTAATTCAAAGAAATAATTGTAAAATAAAAGTGGCTATCTTTCCGTCAAAATTAAAGTTTTAGTCGACTGGACTCATTTGACACAAAAAATCAAGCACAATTTTTGGCAAAAATAAATGTTGCTCTGGAAAGTTCTCTCGTTAGCCGAATTGTTCTTGAAAGGAGAAATTATTACTAAATGTTTGTGCCGACGTCTTTCATGACTTTCCTTTTTTAATTAAATTAAAAGGTTGAATTGAATAAACTTTGTAGAACAAATATTCAATTATTTATTGAATTACTTTGAGCGATGTTGTAATTTGCTTTAGAGTTGTTGGTAATGAAATAAACTAGTTATAAGATTTATCTTCTGAAACTGTTTGAATTTTATATGAATTATGTAACATTATGATCCTTCCAAGAATAATAATGTTTTAATATTTTTTATAACTCTATTATTGATTTTATTAAGAATTTTACTGGTTTATAATTCCGAATGATAAATATTACAACTACATATTCATCTATATTGTTGGCTTAGAAAAACACCTATCTAATGCCAAAGAATAGCTATTTACGTCACCGCGCCATTCATCAAAAGATTTACATACTCCGCGCATGCAATCATTTTTCATCGTCATCCTTACTTACTTCCATCCCTTTCTGCTGTCATTCGTTAGAAAGGGATGTCTTCAGAATGCAGTTGAAGGGTCTATATCAACACCGGATCGAACAATATAAACCTCCTAATATATTATCCGATGAATTAATAACTTTCGAATCTCTTTGGCATAAATAATGTATTTTTGGACACGAAATAAGCTGAACAAAATGATTACTTTACAAATATGTTTCTTTTTTCCAGCCTTTCATTAAAAACTTACCTGTTGAATTTTATTAATTACTTTCCGATGTATTTTGCTGTTGGCGTATCTATTTCAAATAATTACAAAAATCCACGGTTTGAAAACGTTCTTGTGCAATCCGAAAAAAATCTTCATAATCTTGAACATATTTTTAAACCAACATTTTGCGTATCACCTTTGAACAGTTCGGCATTGACAATAAATTGCTTGGAAGCTCATCTACATAACGCGATTCTTCTGACGTTTTAAGGACACACCTCATTGCAAGCGGAGCGAGGAAAGTGTGCTGTTAGGGAGTTTGTTGCTCCACTTCTTCTTCCCAGGTAAAGTATTAGGAAGTGGTGAAGGGCGGGCGTGCATGGGGACTGTCTTATGTAATGTTGACTTTGATTTGATTTGAGTGTTTGATATTGATCTAAACTCGCTAACGACTACAAACTGATTCAATTAGAAAAAAATGAGCGCACGTTCCTGTATACTCTTTTACTTTTTCTCATTCATTAAACGGTTTTTTGATGACTATGTCGATAATATTTTTTGGATCGTTTTTGGATGATACAAGTAAATAAAATAGTAGATATTTACTTTTATCATCCAAAAATGACTTAAACGAAGCAAACACGAAACATTTGTATGAAAATGAATGTAATAACGAAAGTATTATGAATCATGAATTATAAAGGACAATCTGTAAGTTCATCTCTGGAAAGCTTGTGTTGTGTTGTATCACTAAGTACGAAAAACAGCGATTCACATATCTCAGCTAACAGTGAGACCATCGCGTCGTCAGCTGTATCCAACCGTAATGCTCACGACTGACGAGTGAACGTACTTCTAACAAATATCATCTTCCCATACTTAAACCTCGTCATATTTATACGATTCGCTTCAAATTCCTTCGAATACGCAACGCAATCTTTTGTTCCTTTTCATTCCTATGATCGGGATATTTCTTTGTACTCGAGTTTTGTGTATGGAATTTAGGGAACATTTTACTGTTTTGAAGAAAATCAAATATCATATTCATATTCTTGAAATGAAAAAGCTTATTTATTTTGTGGAAATTTGCTGTTGTTTGTAAGGCAACAGAAAGTACCAGTACTCAATACTCAAATTTTATTTGCATTCCACAATGTGTACTTAGGTGGTAAATTAAATAATAGTGATCATTATGGACCCTGAGTAAGAATAATAATAAATACTAATAGAATTCTTATACTTACGACAAGGTATCTTCTTGCTTTAAAATAAGTAATTATCGAAAAGAAGATTAGCAGAATGCCTTGAAATTATTTCAAGATATTCTAGGTATTCCAAATTATAGGAAACTAGCGGTCCGTCCCGGCTTCGCAGGGGTGGAAAAAAAGAAAAAAAATAGCCTATAATAATCAGTGATAATGTAGCAATCAAATGGTGAAAGAATTTTTAAAATCGGTCCAGTACTTTTTGAGCCAATTCGTTACAAACATACATACAAACCTTTCCTCTTTACAATATTAGTATAGATAGTATATATTAAGAGGTTATTTCTCTGTTCTTTCTCCCTCTAGAAGAGAGTAGGCCTGTGTCCCAACAGTGGGAGACTTTATATGCTGATTATGATGATAATTAAATGTTTAAAAAAAAAAAAACAAAGTTTGACATTGTGCTTTACAGAACAATACTGAACAGTGCTTAAAGGATTACCAAATGCTTATTAATTATGAGAACAATAGTGTGGGTACCTACTTAGTTGTTTTAGCAATTAACAATAATTTTATCAAGATTAGATAACATTCACGCATCGTAGATTATGGTCATTAAGATTATAATAAGTCCAGCAGCATATGGTGCGAGAAAAATTGGTCAATTTACTAATATAGATACCGCGAGGCTAGTCTATTTCAGTTACTTTCATATAATCATACATATATTATTGTCTTGCAGTATTTTACTTAAAGCGATGGGCAGATATCGTGTCTATTTTCATTCTGCAGAAAAGGGCCATCAAAGCAATATATGGCCTGGAGGGTTTTTGGTTTATTACGTTGGCTACCTGATCGTGTCGATGTTTGTTGTCTGTCTGGGCTATTGATTTTTCATTTTCTACATGTATCGGTTGTTAAATTCTCTATAATGTATTTCCTGCACTTTTTGGTCTCAAAAACTTGGTCTTGTCTTGCAAACATGAACCATTCTGTTTCCGTAAAGAGTTCGCATCGATTTAATCACGCGTTCGAAGAATCTTTGTCGATATTCAATTGGCATAAATCTTGGCGATGTCTCCCGAGTAGCGACTTCTGGGCCCATTTAGTTTTTTCATCTCTCACTCTTTCGTTTTTCTGTTCAGTTGAGTCTTTAAGATCAAGGGGTATTAAGTGACGTGATAGTTTTGTACTATTAGTTTTTGAAGTGTTGAAGTTGCAGTTTTATCGAAGAAGTATTTTCCGAGGGTTGTGATCTGTCCGTTGTGTAATTTTAAAATGTCAATAAATCCTCTGCCTCCCTTCTTCCGCGGGAGTGTTAACCTTTGCAGGCATGTTCTTGGTTGGTGTTTAAGGAATTTAGTTACTGTTGTGTTAATTTTGCGTTGCAGGTTTTTCAGGTCTGTTTTAGTCCATTAAATTATATAGGACTGTTGTTCTGCAGGACGGGCGAGTCGAAGGGATGGATGAGAATAATGAAATATCACCCGTGGAATCGGCTGTAGCTTCGACGTTGTGAGCCCGCCTGTTCAGCTCACTACGACCAGCTGTAACAATTTTGTCGGTAGGAGCCCGCTTGCTCAACTCCTCACCGCCGATGGTTAGCATGCTTTGGCATCTAGCATTGGCTCCATATGCGCCCCGGTGCTCCCCGGGAGGCGACCGTAAATTATATATTCTTTTATTACTCATCTCCATACAAGGTTGCCTTTCCTTGTTAGCCGCGTAAGTTTTTTGTAGAGATGTACAGTACGCTTGTGCGCCTCCCACGTAGCTAGGTGCTCAACTTGGATGTAAGGTAGGATTTTGGGGAGCTTATTATTATAAATAGCCCAACATAAACTAAATAAACTCGACTATAGGTACCAAAATTCAAACTCGAGTCAGTAAATCGCGCTTGCTACAGAAATGTACTTGTTTACTAACGATACTATAATTACGTGCATAACTAGAACTGCAACAAGCTACTATAACTCATTACTACAACCAATTTGAATTCTAATAAAATTCGTGTTTACTTTGTATGATTTCCTTGCTCGACTCAATTTGGCTTTAGCAATATTGTAATTGGTCCAATTATGGCTCTAATAATAGAGTATTTTCATTGGTCTGCTGCAGTCACATACTTCTTTGAAAATAGTGACTTTGTGTTGCAATGCGGTACCTATTTAGAATTTAAATGTATTTCGGTCATATTCGTGACAGAAATGGCAAAGAAAGCTGATTGATTTTCGTAAAAGCTGATTTATTAAACCATTTGGGTCGGTTTTTCTTACGATAATTTAGATATCGTAAGTCACTAATGAGCAACAAGTGATGTCCACTTTAAATCTTATTAAAACATTATTAAAGCCCATTTCGTCCTCAAACAATTATGTACAGTAATGAATCAAAACTGCTTAAGCACGTTAATAGATTAAACACATGTCACTACCCCACTATATCAAATTAACAACCAACCAAGAACCAACAACGTTCTATTTAGTCGCGGTGAATGAGTCGTAAGTTAACTGCATCTGTCTACTTTATAAATTATTTATTTAGACTTCTGTGGGTGGTGGTTTTACGAATTATGTGAATATGACGAACATGACACGGAACTATATTCAATCTTTACACACCAAGACCCTTCCGTGCCTCGGAAAGCACGTTAAACCGTTGGTCCCGGCTGTCATTCGTGGATCTTTGACAGTGGTTACGGGTCGTCAGAAGCCCGAAATCTGACAACCAGTCTTACCAAGGGGTATCGTATTACCCAGTAACTGCATTGTGGAGGTCAGATAGGAAGTCGCTTAATGTAAAATACTGGTATTTAGCTGCATCCGGTTAGACTAGAAACCGACCCCAACATAGTTGGAAAAAGGTTAGGCAGATATAGATATTTATATATATATTAAAGCATTTAAAAAAAATATCGCCGCGCGTGAGATTCAAACCCATGACTCGCTACGCATTCAAACGTGCTTATCGACGTATGATAATAGCTAAGCTATCATATCATATACCTTAATGGTTGAATTTATGAAACACAATTAGTTGCCAACGAATGCAAGTGTGTGTGTCTATAGAATATAAATCACTCATTAAAAAAAGGTCGTAAGTCAAGCTATGGCTTTGTGAGTTTGCCTATGGTCTTCTGGTGCCTACTGTACAACATTCCAACATTCAAGTCTAATATTTCCGACAGTAATTTCCTACGTAGTCCACTATTCCGGCTTGTGTTGAATAACCCTCACGACGGAGAAATGAGTTATACAATGTCCGGGGACACATTATAACTCGTCTCAACAAAATTTACTGCAAAAACCTAACATTTCCAACTCATTCATATTTTATTTCGTTAGAAAGTGTTATATTCTGGAAAGTAAAATTTTTCAAGGTATGACTTTTATAGCAGTTTATCAAAGTCTGTTTCACGAAGCTAAAAGTCAGGTTGTGGCTCATTAGGGGATAAAAAAGAAAAGGTAGATTAATTACTACTAACTCTTATGATATAAAAACAAAGGGAATTTATTCGAAACATTATCCTACCGAAAAAGATTGTATTATAAAAATTAAAACCATTACGAAAAACAAAGGCGCTAAGACAATGCAAAACAAAGATCCAAAAATAGTAAACGCCTCGTAGCGGATTGGTTCAGTGCTACGGGCGTAGCAAGCGTAGTAAACGTAGCAGTATCACTGTGTCATCGGTTACGGCGTAGTACGTAGCAAAAATTCTTCTTTGTTTCAACTATTTTATATAAAACTAGCTGCGCCCCGCGGTTTCACCCGCGTAAGTTTTGATCCCGTGGGAATATCGGGATAAAAAGTATCCTATGTGTTATTCTGATGTATAAGCTATATTACTGTAAAGTTTCATCAAAATCCTTTCAGTAGTTTTCGCGTGAAAGAGTAACAAACATCCATACATCCATACATACAAACTTTCGCATTTATAATATTAGTAGGACTAGCGGCCTGACCCGGCTTCGCACGGGTGGACATTTTTTTTAACCATTTAATTTTTTTCTTGCAATTAAAAAAAAGCCTATATTAATCAGTGATAATGTAGCATTCAAATGGTGAAATAATTTTTAAAATCGATCCAGTACTTTTTGAGCCAATTCGTTACAAACATACTCACATACAAATCTTTCCTCTTTATAATATTAGTATAGATATGCTTACTTAAATTAATCTACAAACGAAACATTTTATAACACCGGTATTTGATTTGAAAAACTTTTTTCATCCCTAAATCGGGCCGATAATATACCTCGTAATTTATCAACTTTTTTGTCCCAATTTTTCTTCGTTGTTCGGATTAGGAATTTTCCAAGTCGTTAATATTTTATTTCATCAGAGCTGGTTGTCATGAATTTAAGTAATTAATCGTCCGCGGATCCGGCTCTTAGCCGACGATAGATCAACTCGAAAGGATTTATTGTACTTGTTTCAAATTGTACTGTTTGTACTAGGATATAAAAGAAAATTTTGGAGCACGAATATTTTTGTCGACATCCTCATATTATATTATATTTTTAACATCAATTAGGTTTTATTGTTTGTTTATAGGGTTCCGCACCTCAAAAGGAAAAAAATACTTTGTTGTACGTCCATCTGTCCGTCAATACCCTTTTTCTTAGAAACTCGTGGATGTACCAAGTTGGAATCAATATCAAATACGTAGGTCTATGGACCCTTAGAGCTCTAAAAATATCAAGCTTCTAAAAGGACCCAATAAAAAGATACAGTCATCTAAGATACATATTTTGATACTCGCAAATAAATCAAGCAAGATGTCACAGCACAAGTAAAGAAAAACACTTGACCCGTTTTCACCAATCACTAAATTCAGCGCTAAACTTACTTATTTAAAACGTAACTTTTTCTCTGTCTGTTTCAAATAATTGACAGAAACAGAACTATGTTATACATTCAATAAACGTGATAGATAAATTTATGGTGCATGTGGGCCTTTTATTATTTATTATATCATTTTATTGAGTTACAAATGCTTTTAATTCATTAAAGCAAGTAATAAAGAATTTTTTATCGAGTTTTAAATTAATCATATAGCAAAAACTAGTCGCTTATCGTAAATCATGTTATAGACCTTGAGTTATAAAAGTTTGAACAAGTTTCTTCTACATCCAAGAAAAAACCTTATAGCCAATTTAATAGACTATAAAATAAAATCACCCAATTTATTTTATAAAGCCACATCGACCTTAATCTAAAACCCTATTCAACGACACAAAGTCAAACACTTTTAAAATACTCAATAACTATTCAAACCATATATTCAAAAGTAGTTTTTACTGAATAATAAAGTTTCTGAATACCGCATAATTTTACTTGAACGATAATAAATAGGACTTAACAGTAATGCTAATTAGCATACCTAGGCTATACAGCTATTTATACAACGATAAAGAAATTTAAAGCTTTGAATAACTAAGTTATGGAGGCTTGAACCGGTATAGTTTATTTATTACGACACTGAGAATTTGAATGAATTACGTTTGTTTTAATTTCCTTGCTAGAAGGAATAATTTTAACATTATTTATCATAGTGCTGTGGTTGTCGGCACGCTATTGCTTATCATAGTAACTGTTGTAACCTATTTGCAACTCTTTGTTGATTCTATTAATGCGTCACGCAGCACCGAATTTAGTTTTGACGATACTATAATATTATGACTACCTATTTGTTGAACTACAAACTCTAGCTACCATCATCACCATCAGCTACAGCAGTCCACTGCTGGACATAGGCCTCTCCTATTCCACGCCATTCAACTCGATTTTTGGCAACTCTCATCCAGCTGCTACCAGCCATTTTGCGAAGATCGTCGCTTCACCTAGCCTAAGGACGTCCCACAATTTTTTTTTTTTGCTCCAGCTCTGGCTGGAGCAGAAGGGAGTGTCAGATTCTTACTGACTAAAACCCACCCGTGTTCCTTCCTTAGCCCTTTATGTTTCGGGGTAGCGGTACGGTTCGGACATTCCGGCTGCAGGACGTCCCACCTTACGTTTACTGATTCGCGGTCTCCATTCAAGACCACATCTACCGCAACAGTCTTCGGTTCTACGGCTAATATGGCCGGCCCATTACCACTTCAGCTTGATTTTTCTGTGTACTATGTCGACAACTTTGGTTTTCTGCTGGATTACCTCATTGCGGATTCGATCCCTTAGAGAGACGAGCGACCTTCAATTTATGGACCAGCCTTATCATGAGTGTCCAGGTTTCAGCTCCGTAAGTCATAACTGGCAGGACACACTGATTGAAGACCTTAGTCTTTAGGCTCTGTGGAATACGCGACGAGAAGACTTGACAAAGCTTGCCAAACTCTGCCCAGTCCAGCTGAATTTTTCTGTTAGCCGGGAGGCTAAAGGCTAAAGACTGAGAGAGATCTCAAAGTTGTTCTTACCATACTGCAGAGTTTGCCCGAGGTAAACGTATTCTTGAACAGCCTTGAGAGCACCGCCATTGACAGTATTCGGACCCGGAGTAACGTGTTCGTTGAACTTAACCTGGGTTTAGCCCAAGTTCATCCGGAGACCAATGCGTACAGAAGAATCAACTAGACCGTCCAGCATATGCTGCAAGACCTGCACTAATTCAGCTGGGTGTAATCGGTGCAGGTCTTGTAGCAGATGCTGGATGGCCTGTATTCCCTAAAGGAGTACTCAGAGATGTTGTGCTATGCATGTCTTTAAAATAGTACCTCTAAATCGAATTTGAGCGATGGCGAAAAATATCAGCGAGACCAGCGATTGACGCGGGATTTTTTCGATTTTTATTGTGTGCGCCAGACACAGGTGCCATCTATTTTCCTCACTCTCATAGTTCGATGGGACGGTAATCTGATACGATTGGAGAGAGATCAGGCGCAGAACCAACAGCTTTATAACGCTTTCCGAGCTAACACACACGGCTAACTTCCAAGATCCGGGATCGATCCGGGATTGATTTCTTACACAAAACTTACATTTAATTTTCAACCAGTCAATCAGTCCTATAATCGAGCAGGCAGTCATTCCAAACGAATATCCCGACAAAAATCAATTTGTCAGATCAGGTTTGAACCCTTCTATAGGCGGACCTATAAAGGCCAGTTGATTGACAGACAGTTGATTGTCCTTGCGGTCCGCTAATCGCCTGATCCCTAACACAATCAATAACTTTGCGCGTAATGTACTCCACTTAGCAAGGCTAGTCCTATAGAAATACAAAGAAAAGAAAGAAAGAAAAATAGGTTTATTTGTCACAGAAACACGTGCAAACAAAAAGATGATTAATTCTAATGACATCATATATATCGAAACAAAAAAAAAATATATCTTTATACATGAGCACAAAGCAGAGATAGTCGACGGCTGCACGTCATGACTGTGACAAGAAGGCTTCCACTCAGCATGATGCTGTGCTATAAGGGACCCACAGCACAGCGCTGATTTTCAGTGATTACCCGAAAAGGACGTACGGAAACCAAGTCAGATCAAATGATTCGTACTTAACAGGTAACAAAATAAAATAAAACAAACAGTACTCATAAATTAAAGCAACTGCTTATAACCAACAATTATATGAAATTGAATAACATAAAATTCAATTTATCCGCAGGCATCACCGTGCGTTCCTATAAAGATTTGTACCCAAAGTATTTATTAAAGAGGGAAATGGTCATTAGGTTGAGATTTTGAAATCTATAATACTATTTCTTTACCTATAGATAGTTATTTAGGTTTTATAGGGCTTCGTACCTAAAGGGTGCCAACGGGATCCTATCACTAAGTCTCCGCGGTCCGTCTGTCTGCCACAGGGATGTATCTTTTGAACCGTTATAAGTTATAGACACTTGAAATTTCCACAGAGTGTGTACTTCTATGGCCGCTATAAAAACATAAAGTAAAAATAAAATAAAAATAAAAGTAATCAAAAATTAGAAGTGTTAAATATTGTACGCTCCGACTCGCTCTTGGCCGCTTTTTTAATTAGATACTGTTTAGGGGCATTCTAAATGTGAAAAAATGCTAGAAAATATCCTGTAATTTTGGCATGAGGAAAATTCCACAGTTTTCAAAACAATTCCATAAACAACACGGAGGTTCTTAAAAACAATTCTTTGTGGTAGGTACTCATAAACATTTTAAGAAAAGGGAGATTAGTTTTCAACAGTTAGGTATTTTATCCCTGGCAATCATAGATTTTACGAGTAATGTAGATTGTGATTTTAAGTGATCGTAAAAAGCGTATTGAATTGCGAGACGATTAATATTTCAGTAAAAAATATTTTTAACATCAGTAAAAGCTTTTTTATTAAAAAAGTAATTTTACATTTTGATTGGTAGTTAAAAACTTGAATACTGATCGAATATCTAAAGGAATTAATGTCCTTATTTATAGGCACAATAGCAATTCAATAGAATCGCGGATTCTTATATTTTCTGCCAAGCCTTTTATTAATATTCAAAGCCAATTCAACGTTTTTTAAAGTGATCATTCTACATTAACTGTTATCTTCTATACATTTTATTATTTGATTTCACAAACATACCTAAAGAATATAAACCTTTTATGCTTTCATTTACTTTATAACGAAGATACTTTAAATAATCAATCATGAAACATGTTATATGCCTCATATTAAAAAATAAAAACAAATTCAAAGCATTCATTTCAATTGGATCATTAGAAGGCACTTTCAAACGTCATTTACAAGAAAATATAATTGATTCCATGCACCCCTTCCAAAAGTAACCCTTTTATTTCGTACATACATACATAAATTATAATTCGTGAGGAAACCGGCATGTCCTAGAACCGGAAATTCGAAGATATATCATCTATAAACTCTCACTGGGCCTATGTGGTGGATTATGGCCCACTCTCTCTTACTGAGAGGAGTTTGTTTTCCAGCAGTGGGAACATTATAGGCTGATTATGCTAATACTATTTACGAGTATAGGTGAAGAGTAAGTATATGTGAAGAGGATATAACCAGTATAAGAAGGGTCATCCGAAACCAACTACAGTTTTAGATTTCCGAACCCTTTACAAAATACCGCCTCCTTTCCTTCGAATTCAAACTCAAATCCCGACACAACACCACGACGCCGTCACGCCCGTCCATGGCGCCGTCACGTCCGTCCACGGCGCCTCTCAGCTAATCTCACTTTATGAAGAAGTTCCTCACATTCATTGTATCATAGCGTCGCATGACGGCATCCCTCGCACGTTGGCATGCTGTGAACTGTGCGGTAATTATGTCTTACTAAAAAATGGTTATTTTGTACTGAGAGTAGCATGCTTTGTGATTGGGAATTGTAAGACTCTTTGGTGACGCTTTATTTAAAGTATTACGCATTGTGTGTATGACATATCTCGGGACCCTGGGGTCCTGGACTTTTGGAAGGCGTACGACGGGCCAAAACCAACTCGCACAGGCCCGTTAGACGCTTTCAATGATATTAAACACCAAACGACGATTATCCCTGTACGCACTGAATTGCACCCAAGGACAACTCCAGGCGGGTGTGATTTGCACACTCAATTATGGGCCCCCGGAAACGGTCGCTAGCACATAGTGACGTAATGGAAAAGGAGTAACATAATTATGTATCCTGGGGTGCTTGAGGAGAGAAGAGGTATTTCCTCGGCTATCAGGACAATCTCGAAAGTTCGGCCAAGATCCCTACCAGCATCTAACTGGAATACTTCCTTTCTCCGAGCACGTCTGTTCTTGCTAATCTCTACCAAAGCCAGCCAATAAAAGGGCACGCCACGATAGTGGCGATAAGACCCCTCTTTGAAGAGTGGCTAGAGAGGCGCCACGGCGCCCTCACCTACCGCCTGACGCAGGTCCTCACCGAACACGGGTGTTTCGGGAGGTTCCTGCACACCATCGGGCAGGAGGAAACGCCCGGGTGTCACCACTGCGAGGGTCGCCCGGAGGACACGGTGGAGCATACGGTGGCGGTATGCCCCAATTGGGCGGAGCACCGCCGTGTTCTCGCAGAGGCGATCAGCAGCGGCGGCGACCTCTCGCGCCCGGCCCTGGTTCAAGCCATGGTCCGGGGCGAGAAGGAGTGGGAGGCAGTCACCTCCTTCTGCGAAGCAGTCATGCTAGCAAAGGAAGTGGCGGGACGGCTGAGGGAGAGAGCCTCACGTTCCAGCCGCCGCGGGAGACGCTCCGGGCGTCGGGAGCCGCGAGACGACTCCCGGCCACCGTAGGCGCGGGCCTGCGGGCGGAGAGTAATGGGTAACTCACCGTCCGATCAGGACCAGGCCCGTGCCGGACAGCGCATACGTGTTCCACGCGCGCCTCAAAGAGATGTCAGCAATAAGGAAGGAGCCCGTAATGGCCGAAGCCTGCCGGGGCAGCGGGATTGTCCGAAAAGGTTACCGCTACCCCGGAACACAAAGGGCTAAGGAAGGAACACGGGTGGGTTTTAGTCAGTAAGAGTCTGACACTCCCTTCTGCTCCACCCAGAGCGGGAGGGGTCATTTGATGATTTCCCATCCACAAAAAAAAAAGCCAGCCAATAAAGGCACGAATGAGGTGGGAGCTCATAACCTCGTCGTCTCAAGCCAGCCAATAAACGCAAGCCAGAGATGAGGAACTTGACTTCTCCCGGAGACAGGGTCACTACTGCTCAACATCTCGCCACATGCTGCCCTGTGGGTGTAAAATTTCAGCAGATTTAATAATATTATCATGCATATAAGCATGTATGAAAATTATCCTTTCCTAGGCCCGCGTGGTCGATCGACTCCTCACAAAGAAGAGGCCTGAGCCCCAGACAGCATTGGGAAAGTAACCAATAGGCTTATCAAGTTATCATCTTTACTACTTAACTTCATTATTAGTAAGTGGAACGACTCCAAATTCTAGATCAAGTTTTAAACTAAGAAGTTAAATATCTATTTATAACAACAGCATACCATGAGTAATGATACCTACAATATTGTTACTCATTCATCTAAATTAACATAATTCCTTTATCTACAACACGTTATAGTTTTTATAACATTATTACCGCAGTTCCACGTGCCAGGTTATCACTATGTTATAAAACATTGGTGTGAACTCAAATATTATAAGCTCGAATAATAACAATATAACTACAATAGTATTATTGTTGATGTAATACAAATGGTGGCTCGTGGTTAAATTGCTAGCATGTTAGTTAATTTGTATTAGGTCGGTAATGTCAATGACAGAAATAGCTGGCTTCAATTTGTAATATTATGTGATGAATAAACTATGTAGTCATATTATGCAAGTTTGAAATAATTCATAAGGAAACAATAACTAATCAGTTTTTCAACACAAGAGTGAGATCACTGCAGCAACTTCTGAATATTCTTCAAGAATACTCGATTTACTTTAACACATACCGCTTTGAAATGAACACATTCTTTATCAAACATACGGAGCAAATAACTGAGCCAGTTATACAAATCTGAGCCGGAATCTGGTCTCTTTGGACCAATGTTTGCTGTACAAACGCAGACCGACGTAACGTGCGGTTTTATCAATTTACATTCAACAATATTTGCTCAAATGTTGGATGTTTGGATGTTTGGATTGAGACTACTATAAAGGTACTGGCGTCTCGGATTTTTGTAAACAAGGTGTTTTTTGATTCTGTGTGAAACATTGGAAATGGTTGAGGAAGGAGCAACAAAAATCTTGGGACAAGGATTCCAGGTCCTGTTAGTACCTAATATATTGCATATAGTAGCTACAAGGTACCATGCATCAGTGTTTTACTTTATTATAACAACATGGACAAAAGTACAGGAAATTGAGTATACAAATCAATTGAATGAGCGCCATTTCGAATAACTTCCTAGATACCGTACAGTTAAGCTCGGACCATTGGCATTCCAGACACGTGCAAGATTTTAACGGAGTTTGAATCTCTTTCCAACCTTCCTACAAGCAAACCTGCTTAGAACTACGACTGGGAGTTATGTTGGAATTGTGCAAGTATTTTCTTCCGAGCTAATTCACAAATAAAAGTCAACTGTTTGGGATAAAAAGCTGCTGCAATCCATTGCTAAGGTCATGGTTTTGTATGAGTTTCTAAGTGAAATTTTTCAAGGTATTCACTACAGTCTGTGCACTTTGAATTCATAGTGATTTTAATTAAATATGTTTTTCTTGTTCCTGCATTATGCTGTATGCCTACTATAATCTTTCTTTTATACTTATTCCCAATTTATTAGGACGCACTACTGTATCTTTCTGCGGGTTTATCCATCATATCAGAAGGAGTCATATCATTCTTCATATAATTCACATCTGTTCTGTCGTATTTTATTTTTTTATTGCACAATCGAGATCAAAAGCAGGCATCCTTTGATCTCGATCACTCCTGATGAAATGCAAGTTATGGGCTCTATGATAGAACGAACGTGCCTTGAAGATGCCTATTCACGCTTGATTTGAAAATAGACGACTTATATGTGGAAGGTCACAGGCTGGCAGAAAGTTTCACACTTCGGCTGTGCAAATAATATACAGGGTTATTTGTAAAACACCAGTAACCTCTTAAGAGGTCATTGTACTCATCACTATGAACAACTTTTACTATGGGACCAAACCGGAAATCGCGAAAAAAAAATCAGCTGTTCCCTACATTTTGACTAGTCACACGAACATAAATGTAGGGAACAGCTGATTTTTTTTCGCGATTTCATGTTTGGTCCCATAGTAAAAGTTGTTCATAATGATGAGTACAATGACCTCTTAAGAGGTTGCTGGTGTTTTACAAATAACCCTGTATATGGAGGAGAAGCGCTGAGTACGACTGGTCGGAATACCAACCAAGTGTGGTACCCTGTACGTCTGGAAGGCCGGTAGTAAAAGGGCGATGGTGGTACCTACTTTAGGTCTTAAGATCATTAGAACTTTTTTTATTACATCAAACGTTACACACTTTCTTTACTCTTACTATCATCCACATTCATACACGAACCCTAGAACCGTGCACAATAAACGTAAAATCCCACAAAAAGAACAGATCTAAACTATAACCGCGGAGCTAGCGCGCGAAGTTGGTTTCATTTGAAAGTTTTCCGTATTTCAAGCATACAGCATACAGCCCCAAGTGGGGTGACCTACTCTCTTCAATTCGCGATACGGAACTTTTTTCATCAATAGGTTTGCGACGGAAGATAGATAGATAGATCCGCTTGTCTTGTTATGTTTTTGCTTTACTTGTTCTGTAATATTATTTCGATGAAGGTCAGGTCAAACTTATTTCAGAGGTCAAGGTCTTTTCTTTATACACATCAGAATGCTTTCCAGGATAAGATAAACCACATCCTTTCTTTTTCTGTCTCTCTCTTATTCTGGGTCTCTTATTAAAACCAGAACAGTGGTTGCAATCGGAAATGGACAATGTCATGTACCTACCTACCTGTACCAATCCATAAGTACCCTAAACGTGATTTTATATTCTTTGTTCCAACATTGTTGGTAGGTACATCAGAGACTAATTGTTGCGCAAATTGACAGTCAATGAAATTATAATAATTTGATATGATAGTCAATTAGCTTAACTTAAATGATTTCATCTGACTTTGCAAAGAAAACGGAATTAGTCTGTAGCGGTGTCTACAACGCTACATGTGAACTACGCGTCATACTGACGTCACGCAAAATCTTTCATCTCACAAGCAGAGTTTACCGCGCAACTAGCATAATTATATACAACGGCCCGACATGAATCATAGGGCAGTTGCCCGCCAGACAAGACCAGGGCCGTCTTTATCCGGGGGTGCAAAGGGTACGTGGCACCCGGGCATAGGGTCTTCGGGGGCGCAAGCCAATGGCCTTAAACCTACACACATCATGCGTAATCAAACCTTCTCGAAATTGAAATTCATAAAAAACTACTTACGATTAACCATGACTCAAGATAGATTGACAAATTTGGCTATAGTATATCGAAATGAAAGTAGATTACAAAACAGACGATATCATAAAAACAGTTTGCCAACTTTAAAGCCGGAAAAATTAAATGTAAGTACCTAATTTTCATAAAGAGTTAGAGATTAAATAAAAAAATAAAACACAAAATTTGGGGCGCAGGCTGATTTTTGCACCCCGGCGCCTAATATGGTTAATACGACCGGCTGGACACGACACCCGTCTGGTCGGAGGATCCTCCCTTTTTATGGAGGATAAGTGAACTTTACACCCTGTTCCCCATACCTCTATAAGTCCATCATCCACCTGTATGCAAGTATACAAGTAAAGCAACCAAGAACTGTACAAAAAGTGACGTTAGCATTTCCTGGAAGGGTCGTTGAAAAAGGACCACCTTACATAACCTTTATTAAAATATTGATGTTATTACTTAAAGCATTCGGCCAAAAACAGGAAAAAAATAACAGAAAAAAATACCTTTTCTACCTTTCTGAGGTTTTAAGTGCCCTTAGCCAAAGTAAAAAGTGTGATCCTTACCTTTGAAGTTTTCTCTTGGGCATTATGTTTTCCAAGAGATAAGCCTGGGATATTAATGATGACTTTGGGAGAAGATGGCATGGAATAGCCGGATAAGAATGATGCTCGTTATCGACTGAAAAATAAGGTATTAAAATATTTTTCTCCAAGGCCAGTAGCAAATCGAAAATTCCCTGGATTTTGCAGGTTTTTTACTTTTCTTTCTTCGAAATAGGTGAATTATCGTCGTCGGTTGTTTGCCTTCCTTTGACCTCGGAAACAATACAGGTCCAAACTTCGGAAACTCGTAACAGAATGATGACGTCATTCTAATGGTTTTAATTTGCTAGTTGTTTAACTTACCAATCTACTATAAACACTGAAGTCGTAGACTAACTTGAGAAATTGTAAGTAAACGATAATAATTTCCATTCAAATGGGTCAGATATTTAAACAGTCCCTAATTTAACAGAAACTCTCAATCATTAAACGACATATTTGACTCAATGTGCAGCACATGATTAGGCATGATTAGGCCTTTTGACTACCTACAAAACAGATCAATTCTAAAACATATGTACATTTCAGATTTCTGCAAAAAATAAACATAACATAAAATAACAGAGAGCTTAAAATTTGGGATATTTTTATGATCCCCATCCTCCCCAACTTTAAACTCCACTAAAAATTATTAAAAAAAAAACAACCCCTAGGGTCACACGTGAAAATAAAATATTTGTATCATAACCGCATAATAGAGGAGACGCGGCGTAAATTAATGGCGCTTGTAATATAAATTGATATAAATTGAGTCTCTACGGACTCTGGCCGGGGCTACTACGATACGAATACGAAATTATGTTGGTTTAAAGTGAAAGCTGATCGAGATAGCACAAGGTGAAGCGTTTTATTGTTGCAGTAAATTGTAGGCGATGCAGGACGGAATTAAATCTTCATTTTTATGTGTTTCGCACACCTTTTCGAGACTTTTAGATATTCAAGTGTCGTTGGAGTATCGAATCATGAATAATATTCAAAAAAAAACTCAAAACTCAAAGCATTTATTTCAATTAAACCATTTACAGGCACTTTTGAATTGTCAAGAAGTCGGTCAGTCAGGAAAAAATGAAGCTAGTTGCCCATTCCAAAGCGTAGTAGGTACCTATGGAGAAGAACGGGCAAGAAACTCCATGGACACTCTTTTTAAATAATATTTTTACAAAATTATTAGTTACATCATATGTTGAATTTATAAATATGTGAGAACGATGTAAAAAATAAATAAAAATCAAGTACGCGTTAAAAGTGTCCAGAGTACAGCAATTAGTAACAAAATAACAATCCAAAAATAAAATAATTAAAAATAAGCCGTGGCAGCTAAAAGATGACCAGCCCCAACTGACGGCGCCCGTTCACGAACATGACGCATGGATCAGCACCATCCAGCTCAACCATTTTGTAGGGAACCGAATGATCCAACACACACGCCACCGTCAGCGAGACACTTGAGCGAGCATGACATACTATCAGCCGCCAGGGCACATTCTAGTCAATGAAAAACATATTACCCGGTAAATGGTAGCTCAATAGTACATAGAACTCACATCTGTGCTATGCAGTTATACAATACAAAGGAAATTGAGTTTATACAATGCAAAGATAGTCTTACAATCTTCAGCAGCTCCAACAGTATTTTCAGGTGTTAATCAATTAGTTGTGGTTGTGGAGCAGGACCAGCATTGAGCCAGGCATTTTTATCAGCGATGTAATCTCCTAACTTATAATATGCCTGCCTACATAGTGTGCGTTTTATACATGACTTGAATTTTGTCTCATTCAGTTGAAGAATGTGGGGAGGTATTTTATTATAACATTTTAAACAGTACCCCATAAAAGATGAGTCTACTTTTGCTAGTCTGAAACCTGGTTGAACTAAAAGGTCCCTATTTCTAGTACTATAATTATGTCTTTCACCTCTTTTGCTAAAAAGATGTAAATTTTTCCTTACATACATGATGTTTTCGTAGATATATTGACAAGGCACCGTCATATATTTATACCGTCGTATATTTTTTATTGCACTTGATTTTCATACGTTTCTACGCTGAACGCGATAGTCTGCACTGCTCAACCTGAAAAACAAAAAGGTTAAATCATTTATTCGAAAGACTAAAGTACGTATTAAATATTAAAAATATTATATATTCGGGAAATCCTATATAAAATATAATCTTTTAACACGTTTTACTGGGAAGACGAGTGTCGGTAGCAGAAGAAACACGTAATAACATTATGTCGCGGTTCGAGCAGCGGAACATCATGAGATTCAGTACAATTATAGCAATCGGAGCATAATTATTCTAGTCGCTTTCGACATAGAAAATATAGTATAATATGTCTACTCCGGACCTCTTAGATTAGTTTTTCCGTAAAATCAACACCCATTTTTGCAAAAAAGCTTTCTTGTTTCACAGTGTACAGTCAGCAAAAGAGATAATTATACAGGGTAGTCGAATATAGTTGAAGTTTACTAAGAAACCGATTGATGTTTTCGAATGAAATTTAATTTGATAAATTAACTGTCTATTAATTAAATTGAATTTTA
Source organism: Globia sparganii (assembly GCA_949316385.1). Classification (NCBI taxonomy): domain Eukaryota; kingdom Metazoa; phylum Arthropoda; class Insecta; order Lepidoptera; family Noctuidae; genus Globia; species Globia sparganii. The sequence continues at coordinate 24,620,920 of OX438660.1, read as the reverse complement.
TTCGAAAACATCAATCGGTTTCTTAGTAAACTTCAACTATATTCGACGACCCTGTATACTTATCTCCTTTGCTGACTGTGCATATTTAGAGAAAAAAAAATGTCATAATTATAAGTATGTATCTATAATACAGGAATCAAACTTGCAACAATAGCTCAGCCACTGCGTCAAATCATTCTACATTAACAAATAAATAGAAATACAGTCTACCACTCACATTTGTCGTTTATATTCTACAATTTTTAAACTAACACACACAAGAACTCTAAAAGTTGTATTGTAAATGTTTATTAACTATAAACAAGTAGCCATAAACAGAACACGACCTCAGGCTAGTATATACTCCTGCCAGGGTCGCGGGTTGTTCGAAAGAGATACCGTGGCCCCTGGCACAGGCAACTGAAGGAACACGGGTGGGTTTTAGTCAGTAAAAGTCTGACACGCCCTCCCGCTCCGCCCAGAGCGGGAGAAGTTATTTGATAATTTCCACCCTCAAAAAAAAAAGGCTAGTACATACTCTGATACTAATTGGATTCATTATTGTGAGTCACATACCTACGGAGATTAGTAAGTTGTACCTTAATTAGCAATCGTTCAGGTTGAGGTATCGTGTAACTAGTTAAACAATCTAGGAGCTGTTTATAGTTGTTTTTTAATCAAAACAGTTAGATACGGTAGCTTTTACTCTTACTGATATAAATGATTTTATTTCTGTAAGTAGGTTTGTACAAACACACGTCAATCATATTTTAAAACTGGATGAGGTTGGCTTTAACCGTCCTAGTCTCTTTCAATGTCCAGACATCATCGGTCAGATCATGCGAGGACCATGTTGGTACATTAGTGTCTGAAATTATCTTTTGAAGAAAGAACCACACAGATTTGAGCGTATCTGTTCAGTCAGTGCGAGAATCTGTCAGTTATCGTGTAGCTAAACTCAGAACTTAAAGAGCTCAACGAACCGGAAAACTTTTTGATTAAATAGTTAAATGTTCTTATTTATAAATTTGTATAACCATCATGTTATGAAAGTTATGCCTATAAATAAGTTTCTCGGTTAAAAGAGAACCCGAAATCTGTAGCACTGGCGGAGAAAAATCGTGATTTTATCTCACAGATGGGGATACTAGTACCCACTACCCATCAAAAGCTCGCGAGAGAACATAAACCGTAACTTTTAGGTTACAGCATCCATCTCAGTTACGTAACTATGACACTAAACAAAGTGGGCACATAAATTTCCTACCTACCACGTGACGTCATAGTGGCCTGTTAATAATTCAGGCAAATGTCGTGCGCCTGAGGACTCATCAGGTCGTAGATTACCTGTGCGAAGGAATAAGCTTGTTGCCAGGGGACTGGGAAATTAATTTAGCTACGTTGGTTTAGGGGATGAAAAAAACGTATGGTACGGTCGATAACAAAGCCTCATTAATGAACCTAACTACAAATCTCAAAGGTTTGTAGTAGACATAGGGATTAAGATTCCCAAACCTATCTTATTGATTCTCATTTCTCTTTGCGGCGTTCAGTGGAAAACTGATTTGATTGATTTAATCGTTCAATTTGAATGCTTTGTAGTTTTTAGACCAGTGGCGTACGTATCATAATATTTTATTATTATTATAATCTGATCACCATTATAGCTTGTCATGAGTTGTATTATCTTCAAGCGACTTTTGCTGCCCACAGTACCAAGTTTATTTTCCCAAAGAAATGGTCTAAAATTGGACGACTGAGTTGTTATAGCTTATTACTCGGGATTTGGCACTGGTGCGCCAAATGTTACGCCAAATACGGTTTAAAGGACGCATAACGTTCCCGTTTGTCATGTTATTATCAGTTGAATGTCCACTGGACGGGTGTTGCTGTGCACAGCTACGTTCAACGATAATTGGGGACATTGTCGTAATCATTAGGGTGTATTCGTGATGGTCACTTGCGTTCATTATGATTTGGTTTTATTATGTTTGATGTGGAAAGTTTAGGTAGCTTGATATCGAAAGAGCATCAAAGGACAATATTCACAATCGACTATTCAGCTTGTATAATCTTTTGTGACGTGGTACTTAGTTACAAAGAACATTGAAAAACCTAGACAATAGTGCCAGCTGCCAATTTTCCGAATAATTTTCCTTTATACAAAAACGGTGTCCGAAATTACTCACTTTATCAAAAACATTTCTCGAACATAAAGGTAGACAAAACGTCAATAGGTCCATTATCAGATCGCCTGTTCACCAAGGAAGAATTCATAAAACTTCCTCTAAATTCCGCCCAATTGTCCGTGCCGTGACCTCATTCTGGGACACAATAAATAGCCTCAGTGGCGGGCTCCTGTCAGCGATATTTTCTTCTAAATCTTCACTGTTTTGTTAACGTTCCTCGACCCGCGATCTGTACACTTAGGGAATAAATGGAGCATCAACTACTCGTGCATCGCCCGAAAAAAGATGCACTGCGTTACGGATTAAATCGAGCTTGAAACACTTCTGCGTTAGTGAAGGAGGGACGAGTGCGCTAAAATAGGACAAGGGAACTAGTGATTCAGGCGTTTCAACGTAATTTTTAGGTGTTACAATTTGCAAGCTTAGAATGACGCATTCTATTTCTACGTAGAATAGACACAGCTCTTTCTCTACAAAGTGACATTTCGTTTCTCCTCTTTTGACATCGCATCGTAGAAATCCTTCTACAATTTGTCATTTTGTCTTTCGTTTCTAACGATCTTTGTCTAGGTTTTTTTCTATGTAGACTATTTCAGAAGAAAGTTTTCTATCCCAACTGTCAAAATGACACTGACGACTGACAGTTGTAAGGAGATTTTAAACTTTCTACACGACCGCCACAAAGTATAGGTATACGGTTATCTACATAATCATGATTTTAGAGGAGAGCGTTTTGAACGCAAGACTGTGATAATTAATAGAAGAACAAAGCTATCTTCTCCTATTTTACATCATTTACTTTACTTAATAGGGCATTACCAAGGAAGTGGTTAAGGTCGATATTACTATAATATTTTTTTGTTCCAAAACACGGTACTTCGGCACTGAGAACAATTGTTGTAGTTATCTTTATATACGTGATTTATTATCAGTAAAAAAAACGAATAAAAATCCTATGACAAAACAGAATTCTGAGTCGAATTATGTAAAGGAGTATGTATTCCGTAAAAAGTGCAGTTGACTCTTTCTACTTTGCTGCCGTCGTACTGTCTACACGGAACGTCATCTTTGTCTATTCTTCCGTCGACGAAACGGTGCTCATGCTAAGCCTACTGGAAGTAAGAATGTTTTTGCTAGATAGATTCATTTTATAATAATAATAATACTTTATTTGCCAAAATGTAGGTGTACAAAGTAGTATGATTTTATTTTAAATGTGGCCCATTTACATTCTACCATTACATGTGGTGTGCAAATATTTAATTCCAGAATACATTAAATTATTAAAAATGTCGTAATATTCCTTCAATTGTTTTCCTTTAGTTTGTTTGTTTATAATTAATTGTCTATGCTCCCAGTATTTTTTCAAATATTTTTCAAACACATTTTACATATTTCAACACGCAATACTTGTTACAGCAAGGTATACCTAGTAAACTATTATGAAAAAAAAAGTATATATGATTTAGGTTTAAAAACAACAAACATGAGAGTTACCTGAAGTCTGGTTTCGTCCAATTGTTACGTATTCTCAAATCAATCCTAACAATTCACATTTATTTACTTATCAGATCCTTAAAAATACTAACTTATTACAATAAGACTGATATCCCTTCTACTTCCTTGTTTCCCTGTCGGGGATATTTCCTCTATATTGCCGACCACTGCTGTGCTAGCATGACTATTTATTGCAGTTACGTTACGGAATCAAAATTACATGGTGGATTTTGTCAGAGGGAAACTGGTTCCAATATTTGTTTGAAATATTACAGTTCGATGAAATGTATTCCTTTTACAGATAGTATAGCTGTATTTCATCATTTTTATTTACATTTCCTACAGCCAAATATCTCAATACAGTCCGCGTTTCAGTTTTCACAAAGTTTCATTTGATTTGCGACCGCCAAGCCCCGCGCCTCGCAACTCGCGCCTCGTGCCAAGCCAGAGATCTGTTTTGGCAGTTACCAACGAAACTTGCTATATTTCAAAGTTTTCAAACATACAACTTTGTTATATTTGGAGTACGAACAACTCTCGGCCTGGAAAATACTTAGAAAACTTTGCAGGTGGGTTTTTTGCCCCCGAGAGCCGAGATCCGAAGTTTTTGCGCTAATCGAAATGTAGCTATCGCTTGTTCTACGAATTCCCAAGTTAGGGAAAATCCAACCTTCTGTTGAAGGCGTGATAAATAAAAAAGTAATAAAAGAATCATTTAGAATCATTTTGATCAAGTCAAGTAGATAAAATATAAAATCATTTGAGTCTCGGGTAGAGGGAATCCGTGGTGACTTCATCTGATTTTACACTATGAGTATTTGAAACTTGAAATAATGCTACAAATCAGAATAGTCACGTTTGTTGATCAAACTGTTACATGTACTTCTAGCAGCAGGGCACTAACGAAGACTAGACGAAACGAAAGTAAAAAAAATTGAGTGTTTTGGTGGGTTGGTGGTGATGTAAAAACAGAAAATGAATTTGATTTAAATATTTTTAATTTTCCATTTTAAAATTTTTAATTTTCCAATTGTAAACATATTATGTACATACCAAACATCACACAAATATATTTGGTAGGTATAAGATGGTTTTAAAACCAAAATTACCTGCAAAGAAAAATATCAAAGTCAGGAGCTAAAAACTTAACCAAGATTCTGCTCTTAGAATAAGAGGCACATTGTAAAACAGGACATTTCAGTGAGGCGTTACTTATTCACACCGTTTGTCGGCGACGTAGTGCTGCTCAAATATTCAATGCCGCCATCTTGTTCTTGTGTTAAGCTTGGCTTAACTACAGCCGCAAATGACGTGAGCAGAATGAGAAATGGTAAGAAAGTGTGTCTATATGGGGAACACGAGGCTTGCTCTACGTATGATATATAATCTTAGATATAACGCTCACACGTAATAGGTAAATAAGTCATAGGCATAAATGTGTAAGAGGTAAGAATACGTACAATATCTTGAGCATATTTAAAATCAGACCAAAAGAGTTAAAGCGTAATGGGCGACTAGAATCAATTCTATTTTTTCATTTTAAATTTTGACGTTCAAAAGTGCCTTTTAAGTGCCTATTTGAAATAAATGATTTGACTTTGACTTTGACTTTGTAAAAAGCATTAAGGAATCTTTAGATTCCATTCGGTGACCAACTGACACAGTATCTATTGTTTTCATCCAAGATAAGCAACAGCATGGAATCAATTTTGTTTTACAACTCAATTCCCATATTTTATTTCGATATACATTCGAAAGAAAAGTAAATGAAAGATTTTACGACAAATATAAAACGGAGTGAACTTTAGATAAGACAGTGGAGTGTCGTATTTTGATCATTAAACCTCGTCGGTAATGTATTCGATACAGTTCGATATGTTCGATGTATCTGTTACGGGCAACGTGATTAACTGGGCATTATTAATAAGGACCGGCCATTATTAATAATGCCCAAGAGCGATGGGCAAAATGATTAATTTATCACTTTGACCGGCCATTATTAATAATGCCCGACGGCCAGTGGTCCATGTAATAAGTCAGTGTTTGAGATAGATTATTATTATTATTATTTTCTCAGTTTACTAATTTTTAAACTATTGTTCTTTAGTAATATTTTTATCAAAATAAAAGTAGGTAACTACTGATGTTATTACAATTTGAACTGTTTATTTTTTAACTACTATGTTCAATAGTTCATTTTTTTAAGTTTAATTAAAAAGTTTAAATTTTGTAAGTTTAATTTAATTTAATATACAAAAACACTAAAGTTCACCTATTTTATTACTTTGCCCAAGATAGGGTGGGCATTATTCATAATGGCCGGGAAAAGTGATTAAACATGATGTTTTAATCACATTGCCCAATTGAGTCGGGCCGGAATACAGACCGGCCATTATTAATAGTGCCCGGACTTATCAAATTGCCCGTAACATATCAACTAGAGACTCGAGTGGCAAGTTTCCGTGAACTTTAACTGGCTTTGTATGTGCTTGAATGAATCCTGTAATGTAGTTTTACTCACACCTGCTTTGTAGGTTATTTGCTGGAATTTTGTAAAAGAGAATTTAAGTACTAAAATGATTGCTCGTTCATTCCACCTCGTTAAGTTTGGACAGCGTTGTCTGATGCTGAAGGGTTGAAGTTTTAAAATTCAAGTATAAGTTTTTTATAATAAACTAGCGGCCTGTCCCGGCTTTGCACGGGTGGACATTTATTTTTTAAACATTTTTTTTTTCTTGAAATTAAAAAAGCCTATATTAATCAGTGATAATGTAGCATTCAAATGGTGAAAGAATTTTTAAAATCGGTCCAGTACTTTTTGAGCCAATTCGTTACAAACATACATACAAATCTTTCCTCTTTATAATATTATATTATAGTATAGATAAGAATGTTTGGAAATATGCTGGTCCTTCTTTTGCACTTGTCAAAATCACTTCAATTCATTTGACCACTGTTCACTCTTAACTCCGATTAACCTTCTCTCGACTGTAAATACGATTTAACTGACGAAAAGTCGCTGAGTTTCGGTTTACATATATACCATCGGATATCGAAATTTCTAGTACCAGAACACTCTAGAACATTCAGATGTAGATTACTTAGATCTGGATCTTCTAGACCGATTACAGGAGTTTTACACATTTTAGAAATTTCTAGATCATTCCAGAAATTTTTAGAACTTTCCAGAACATTCCAGATCGACTACAACAGTTGTACACAATTTAGAACTATCTAGATTTTTCCAGAAAGTTTTAGAAAATTCTAGATCATTCCAGAAATTTTTAGATCTTTCTAGAACATTCCAGATCGACTATAACAGTTGCACACAATTAAGTGTTTTTTATATCATTTCCGGAAGTTCTCATGAGTTAGAAGAGGGCAGATATATATTTTTCTACATTTTCACCACCCACAATCACCCACTTCCACCCACCGCGACCAAACTCCCTTACTCCCACCGGGAGACCAAGAGGTATTTACCAACCCAACGGGAAGTTGATTGGAGTTAGTGGAGATAGAGAAAATCCTGTCTTTACGTACGCACATTAGCATTTTATATATATATATATATATATAGATTTCATGGCATTCATTAACTTTACCTACAAGCATCGTTTTCCTTGAACTATATACATACCAGTATTTTATTGCTACCTGAATAAAGATTTCTTATTTTCTTACTAACCTTTCCCAAATAATTTCAATTGTCCAGATTTATTTTTACCATCAATTAGGCAAAACATATCAAAAAATGTCAAACAACGTCAAAAAGGAAATTAACATTGTCATAATATATTTCTTTAAAAGTATCCGCTCAAGTATATTAATGCAAATTATGATTGACATAATAAGAAATTACTTACAGTTTTCTGAAAGCCTTGTAATAGAATTACTCAGTGATTTTCATTTTACTTTCAATAATGTTGAAATCGCCAAACCATCTTGAGCAAGCGTGGTGATTATCGCTCGTGCCTTTTCTGTTTGAGAAGAGGCCTTTGCCCGTAGTGAGACAATAATGGTGGTGTTATTAATATTGAACAGCTTAACTTTTTTCGATGAGTGAGCATATTTGTTCTTATGGGATATAATTTGGTCTACAGTATTTACTGGTGTATGTAGAGATTTTGATTGGTCTATTGTCTCTAAAAAAACCTTGGTCTTTGTTTTCTCGTGGTCTTCAGTTTGATCCAGTCCGTTTTGAATACATCTTAATTTTCGCTTTTCCTAATATAGTGAGCTTAAAATCACTTTTATTTATGTCAGTTTGCTCGAAAGTTTTCTCATCAAACAGGAACAAAATTTATGTAGTCCCAAAGCTATGTTAACATACGCATTTAACTTATATTTTGGCGCAGCCATAAAACATTGACGTGGCATTGCGCCGCATAATCGCCGGCTTTCGATATAAAACGGCGCTTTGTGAGAATTCCCTGGCATTCGCTCGTCGCTCCAAGCTGCGATATGAATATTATTACATTCTTTTGTCCTATATTGATTATTTATTGTGAATTTGTCAATAGTCCGCATTGTTTGTAGGTTTGTGTGGTTTTCTATATTTAGGATTGTCAGAAGTCACGCGATGACTTATATTACTACTGGAGCGGCAAAGCCTCAAGCGATATTATATTTTTTGTTTACGACGAATCTGCCTTCTGTGTTATACTTACAAACTTCAATCATGAAAGACACACAAATGTGTCTTTCACAAAACTAAGAGATATTTACATACACTACTCTCAAGGCAACCCAAAAATGCCTCACATTAGGTACTAATTATGCCAAAACTGTTATAATGTATAGAAGATTCATGATATTATCAGAAGTTGTTTATTACATCAACTGGTAATAAATTAGTTCATAATTGAAAGCTTTAGCCATCCATTCAATACCACTGTCAGCACAAAATATCAAACTAATCTGGTACATTACCGCCAATCCTCGCAACATCGGTGAGCTCTTTACCATACACCAGTCTATTGTTCTCGTAATCACCAGCGCGTCGGTGATAAACGCAGGCATCTCTGATTTACGTCCAAAGCCACGCCATTAACGGTATTACCCTAACAGTTAACTCAGGAGTTACGGCTGATTTGCAACTTGTGCTCCTATGTCTTGAGATATGCTGACTGGTGATAAGTGGGTGTTGGCTTACATAGAATTGGAGGTGTGGGAAAAAGTGCCCATAGTCGTTTTTTTTTATTGTTATAGTATCGTCTATACATGGCTTCGTGTATTTAATACAGGACCGTAAAAGATTACGTTCATAAGTAAAATAAAATAGACCTGAAATTGATTGCCGCCAGTTCTCTTCAATGGTACGACCGTTCCTTTTGGTACTGACGTGAAGGACCTAGGCTTGCACATTGATTGTACCCTGAACTGGCGGACTCAAGTCGCTAGGGTGAGTCAGAAGGTTACTGGAACGCTGCGGGCTCTGTACCGATTGAAAAATTTGTTACCATCAAGTACGAAGGCAATGCTTGTGCAGAGTCTTATTTTCCCTATCATCGATTATGGTGATGTGTGCTACTATGACCTGAATGCAGATCTCCTCAATAAACTTGACCGTCTTCTCAATAACTGCATTCGATTCGTTTTCAATCTGCGTAAATATGATCATGTCTCTGCGCATCGTTCGCTTCTAAAGTGGTTGCCCATACGCCAGCGTAGAGAGCTAAGGGCGCTGACCACCTTGTTCTCATTTCTTAATTCTCCGTCTTCCCCTGGTTATCTAGCCCCCCACTTTCAGTACATTTGCACCAACCACAATAGAAATCTACGTTCTTCACACAATCGTCTTCTCCAATGTCCCACTCACCGCACAGACTTCATACACTCTTCCTTCTTCGTTCAGTCTATCTCTCTGTGGAATGCGCTCCCCCAAGAAATCAGGATGGCAACCAACCGATTATACTTCAAAGTTAAAGTTCGTGAGCACATTCGCAAGAAGCTGGCAGTATCATCACAACGGTAATATTTTCTCATTGTTTGTCCAATTTATTTTTAGTAAGTATATTCGTGTATTTATATATATATATGTAACTAGCTATATATTATATTCATAGTTTTAATAGGTTTATGCATATCTTTATATTTAAAATATTTATTCCTCAATTTTCATGATTGCACCTACCACTGTTTGTCTCTGCATCACCCAAAGGTTGACTGGTAGAAAATGCCTATGGCATTAAGTCCGCCTCTGTACATTTATGTGCTTGAAGTATTAAATAAATAAATAAATAAATGTTGAATTTGTTTTTCTAACGAAAACAATTGGAGAAATCCGATAAATCCAATTATGGATAGCAGACAACAATTTGATGATAAACGTGATCTAATAAAAAACTTAATAACAGGGTAGTTTTCCTCATGCTGACTCTCATAAATGTCATCGAAATCATATAACCAAGCAAACACAACAACAAGTAATCTGATAAACACACCAGTTAGAAATATTTAAAAAATAATCCGCATACTCTCTAAAGGCGGAGTACTTATAAATAATACATGGCAAAAGTTCCCGGCTGGGTTCATACAGAAGATTGATCCGCGCATTCCGAATACATTTACATGTGGGAATAAATCATAACACAGTAGCTCATGCCTCGTGTCGATAGATTCAAGAGCAACATGAGGTGTAATTTATATTGTTTGGAGTTTCGTATGCCGATGGAAGTGAGGTTACGAATTTGATACTGAACGTGAGGTATAACGAAAAATTTAGGAATTCCTGGAAAGAACAGACTTGAAAAGGAATCAGTGACAGCATGACCTACTTTTACTTTTTTTGAAGAACTTCGACCATTCTGATTTCAATCACGTGGCTGACCTTTCCTTCAGCCTGATTCTAAGGAAAATTAGGATTACCTACCTACGAAAAACCGGTATTCCATAATAATATAGCCCTATAGTGTTTCATTTCAACCCCGGTCATTGTACTGAAAATCATAAATCACGCCTTCCTTGCTCCACTTTTTACAACATACTAGAATAAAAATAGGTAGCGTTACTCCTAAACCTAAAGCTTAGGGTAATAAAAGCCTTACAGGAAAGTACTTCTTGAAGAATGATTTGGCATATTTTTTTACCGGGAAAGCGAAGGAGCCGGTATATTGCTCCTAACTTTTTACTATTTACTGAGAAGAACTTGTACAATCCGACGAGAGCTGGCTGATTGAACAATATATTCAATGGTTTTCTTCAATACTTCGAAAATATCGATGATGGAATTTAGTGAAAAAGTTTTTAGGTATCGTATCGAAAGAAAACAGCGCTGTTATTTTGGCTTTTGGAGTAAGAATAGATGAAAATGTTTGAGTGTGAATACGTATCAAAAACCGTGAAAGAGGTCTTTATTTATCTGCACTTTTAATTATCCAGAATGTTATATTGACCTGACATTGCACATGATTTAATTATTTGTGCGGAGTTCATCAGGTTTTTGTTATCCTGCAAATTAATAAAGGTGAGGTTCATACAGCAGCAGCTTGTTATGGTGAGTCTAGTTACTAGATATAGCCAAGACACTAGCGCTGGCTGATATTGCATAAACTATGTACTGTTACAGTTTGAGTATTTAATTAAATTCGTATGGAATTTAATAGTTATCAGTATCAGACTCCAATTCAACTCGCTGGAATTTCCCAACGGGAGTTAAGCACAACTTAGATTTGATGACGACGTCTGTTGCCGTAAGGCTTTCTGGGAAATTCACAGGACAAAGAGGTTTGTAGCTAACCACCAATTACAGTTAAAATAGTTTTAATATAATTTTCTACGAAAACTTTTAAACTTATCTATTTACAGCAGTCAGTGTTTAAGACATTTTATTTCATTATTGCTGTGACTAAGTCACGTCGATCCGTGAAAGTGGTGGGCGTGGCTTGTTAGCACAGAATGAAATAAAATTGTGGCATCCATTAACCCGGCCCGATGTAAAACCGTTAATGTATCAAATCACACTTTTGAAAATATACTTGACTAAAGTCGGTGCGGGCACGTCCGAAGCCAATGCCTTACAATTGCTTGCATTGAGAGCAGTGATGGCGCAGTGGTGGCGACCTCGACTAACGAAATGTAGGTCGTGGGTGGAATCCAGGCAGGCGAAAAATGAAAGAAAGAAAATACGTTTATTTGCGGTGAACATGACGCAAAAAGAACAAAAACACAAAAAATAAAATAAATAAAAGGTAGGGGGAAACATGCGTCACATCCACGCGAAACGGCTATCGCTCAGCATTATGCTGCGACCTTTGCAAGACAGAGCCCCAGCGCTGGTTTTCAGCGCTTTCTACATTGTGTAAATCGTGTCATCACCCCTGCTCTCAAACTGAAAACATCGTTACGAAACCGGAATGTCCTAGAACCAAAAATTTTAAGACATGTGACATCTATCAAATAAAATATTTTTTTTTATATAATTTATTTTATTATAAATAATATAGTTATCTGATTAGAGTGGGAAATTATTTCTTTTAATTCAATAATATTTATTATATCTATTTTATTAGATTGAATATCTTTATTATTTATCATTTTTGTTTTTTTAATTTCTTCCGTTGTTATTTTGTAGATTACAGCCCGGTCCATCTCGAAGAGAGCAAGCCTGTCTCCCAGCAGTGGGGACATTATAAGCTGATTATGTATGTATGCATTGATATCAAATTTATGCTGAGTAACATGAAAAAAAGAGAAGCGTATTCCTAGTGGCAAGATAGTTCCATTTAGATAAGAAAGTAGCGCTTGAATACTCATTCCAGAGGAGAGATGAAGATAATATTATTTCTCACTAGTCGATACCGTTGTCAAATTTTATAATCGAAAAAATACTAAAATATAATAAAAAGAAACGTAGCCTTTCGGGGCCGTCTTACTTTATTCGCCGTAAGTTTTCATTTTAAAACATTTATTTAACGCATCTTACATTTTTCCGTCTTTATCTCGGCACCGGAATAAACCGCTCGGATTAGATGATTCGCTTTGCAGCCTTTAAACGGATCGCCCGGTGATTTGTTCACAGAGTTTATTGTTGAAGGATCGTCAAATTTGTTTATAATGAAGTTAATTACTTTGACGAATTTGATTTCTAGAAGGAATTGTGTTTGGAAGGGTTAGATGGGTAGGTGGTTGGATTATTTGTTGAATTTTTTTATCAATCAAGAATTCTGTTACACTATAGTATGCTTTGACTGTCAAAAAGCTTCGCAGACTCTTTTCAGATAACGATATCAGCAATTCTTTCCAACTTTTAGATATTTTATCATATTATGATCGGAGCCATGTAGTAAACACTTTTGCGCTGTCTTAGCGAACTAAAGGTATCATTGCGCCTATTACGAGAAACTATATCGGCAAACGATTTGGGTTTAACTTTACAAACACAGCAACTTCTAATGTGGCATTAACAGGGCAATTTTAGTATTTTATGTTGTTTAAAGTATGATATGCAACTATCGGTAGTTTTAAGCTTAAACATTGCCCGTATGCATCTTTATTGAGCCTCAAAAGCTGTTTCTTTTACGGTTGAGTTGCCCCAAAATATTATTCCATATCGTAGATGGGGTTCCGCGATGCCGTAGTAAGCAGTAAAGAGTGCATTCGTGTATACCTATTATTGAAGATAATGTATGTAAATCATATGCGGATTTACTAATATAATATAGCTTACTTACATTTATATAACTGGTAGAAAATGCCTATGGCATTAAGTCCGCCTCTGAAAAATTGTATGCTTCAAATATTAAATAAATTAATAAACTTATCCTTCATCGAAAACGCTATAATAACGTTGGTATTTTGTGTTACCTACTCCAAGAAAAATACTTGTGAAGGTAAATTACAATGAAACTGAAAACAAACATAAAATTCAACTTACAAAACACTCTAAAGACACGACTAAAACATCTTTACTAAACGCTTTTAACTCCACAGCAACAAACACCCACGACGAACCACCAACCAATCCCATTACAAAAAGCCGTAGAAAATCAGTCCATTTTCTAATTTTCCAGGCAAAAACAAGGTTAGGCGAACAGTAATCCTATGCGTGTCTTCATTACCAGCATTAAGGCGATGACTCGACTTGATGAGCTCCTTTGTACCCCGCTCCCCGGGACCCCCGCCCCCCTTCTACACCCTATGACGTCATTCCGCGAAACATTTTAGGCAAATTGTAAAGATGTTGTTCTTTAATTTTGTTTGTACGTGTAGAAGGTAATTTTGTGAGGGAGATTAGGATCTTGAAGAGAAATCATGTGAACGTTTGTTGGTAAGCAGACTAGGTGTAATTGTTCACTTTGTAGAAAGAATACTAAAAAATAGGTACACTCTTTTTTTTGTGAATGGTAAATCATCAAATGACTCCTCCCGCTCAGGGTGGAGCAGGAGGGAGTGTCAGACTCTTACTGACTAAAACCCACCCGTGTTCCTTCCTTAGCCCTTTATGTTCCGGGGCAGCGGTAACCCTTTCGGACAATCCCGCTGCCCCAACAGGCTATGGCCCTTGCGGGCCCCTTCCTTCTGATGCTGACCTCTCTTTGAGGCACGCATGGAACACGTACACGCCTTCCGGCACGGGCCTGGTCCTGATCGAACGGAGAGTTAGCCATTACTCTCTGCCCGCAGGCCCGCGCCTACGATGGCCGGGAGTCGTCCCTCCACCTTCCTATCCCTTAGCCACCGTTTTATCGCGCCAAAAAATATACTTGGCGCGATAAAACGGTGGCTAAAGGATCCGAATTTCGAACAAGAAGTATTAGGTTCAAAGCAAAAGGAGTATGTATTCATTCTAATATATAAAATTCTCGTGTCGCGGTGTTTGTGGTTAAACTCCTCCGAAACGGCTGGACCAATTTGTATGAAATTTTGTGTGCATATCGGGTAGGTCTGAGAATCGGCCAACATCTATTTTTCATACCCCTTTTTTTTTTTTTGCACAACGACGTTTGCGGGGTCAGCTAGTATTCATATATTTATTTGCATTCTATGAATATATCGTAGCAGGTGGCGTTCTATAGTTTTTGTTTACCCCCATGGGACGAAGACGCTAGTGTATGTATGTTGCGGATTCGAAACATTTCCATAATAACCCAGCAAGAACTGAACTGGCTATTTATTATTGCTGCCTGTATGACTGCTCTGAATTAAATTCACCCAAAGATGAGACACTAGGAAGTAAATAAAGATCTCATAAAGTCAACAAGTAGTTCTTGACTAAGCGCATCGGGCATATGGGTAGACATAAGTTGCGTTTTACGTCATGAAAAGATGAATGACGTATACGTCTTAACCAGCTTGTTCCTCAAACAGGTTAAAATATCTAACAGCATTGAGTATACAATAACAGACAACACAGACTTTCCTAATCAAGTAAGAAACCCCATCAATTTCATCGCTGTGTATCCACGATGCGTGCGCACAAACTAGTCAACAGGATTAAGAGCTCAGTCGGCTTACACAAGTTGTAATCGTTGCTGCTCGTCCGAGAGTTATTTGTAGGTATCAGTAATGGTTGGAACTTCCAGCGTTTGGGGATAGTGATACATTAGGGACTAGGATTTTTATGGGAAGATATTTCTGTGAATGGGCTCCATTCAATGTTCTTTTATTTGATTTGTCTTTTGGGAAACGCTTGCGGGGTTACTGTGAATGTTCCGACTTATGACTATGGTTATATCAGCCAATAGGTGTCCAAGAGTGGTTCAAGTATTGCGTTTTGGTGTTCCAGAAAACTTTATGTTTACAATAACCGAAATCAGTAATTCCTACGGTAAGATCTATTTCGTACTAAAATGTTATTAGGGTAGAACGAATTTTAACTGTACTGGTTCCTTCAGTCATGAACTGATCAACTGAGTTCAAATTTAAGAATATTAAAATAGTTATTTTGTTTAATGTTGCCAATCACTGCTTATATTCAGCTATAAAATGACAAAACAACCAATTACAATTACAACAACATCAATAAAAAGCTCAACAGTTTCGCATTGCGGTAGCAGGCAGCAGAAAGTCGCGGACACAATTATGTACAACGTCGTCGCGTGTCAGAGCTCAAATACAAATAGTTTATTATGCTAATGGACGTTTTTCAATTTGAATGCAAATCCAACACGAGACTAACGAGGAATGAAGACGTTTACGCTCAAATTGGAACATTTAGAATAATTATTATTATGTTTATTTTATTTATTGTTAGTTTGATTGGGTAATTAGTATTATTTACTTATCCTTTTTAATCTGGTGGGCGAAGACCAATGGATGAAGAATGTAGACTTGTGTGTACCTCCGTGGTGTAATTTTTGCGGCGCTTTTCAATGTTCACTAGTCAATAGCAAAGGCATCGCAGATGTTTTGGCAACCCAGAGGAAAACTGGACAGGTCTCATGTACTCGTAACCACACCGGCCACTGCAACACAGCAGTGCTGCTGACATCAGGATTAGTGCTATATAGGGAATATCATATATTTAATAGTGCAACAGTTACATAAGTAGGTGCGCAAACATCACTATCTTTCTTACAGTTACATACATATAAGTATACATAATATATAACATCACGCCAGCTATGTTAAAATTTGGTCAGCTATTACTTGTATACAAGGTTATTTGTAAAACACCAGCAACCTCTTAAGAGGTCATTGTACTCATCATTATGAACAACTTTTACTATGGAACCAAACCTGAAATCGCGAAAAAAAAAAACAGCTGTTCCCTACATTTATCTTCGTCTATCTCGTCAAAATGTAGGGAACAGCTGATTTTTTTTCGCGATTTCAGGTTTGGTCCCATAGTAAAAGTTGTTCATAATGATGAGTACAATAACCTCTTTAGAGGTTGCTGGTGTTTTTCAAATAACCCTGTATATACCTAGCTTAAGATAATAATCTTCTTCAATAAACCGATATCTGCAATCTGGTCCATTGGAATGCTATATCAAATACGGGTCGGGTTCCGATTAATATTGCATTTATACCGACACCGTGACCGCAGGGATTCGAATTAAAATTAAAATGGATCCGATACTTTTGGCGCACTCCAATTATTTCGTTAATTGGACTACTGGTAGTCGCGTTAATTGTTGTTATAAAGAATCCTTTTTGATGTAAGGACGGTGAACCGTAAATATTCGGCTTAATTACGTGATGTTTTTTGTTTATAATTGACATAATAGCATACTGAAACAGAAACTTGAGGAATCCTAATTATTACAGTGTGACCGATGAGATATTGCGTTCTTGGCACCTGTTAGTTTCATATAAACGAATAGGTACGTGTTTTGCGAATTTGATACTTGTTACCTACTAAAATTGTCGCACTGACAGTGGTGTGGGATACTCATTCTCTCGACAGCCAGACGGTGAAAAGTAAAAAGCGTGTAAAGAATTGTTGTGATTTTTGTAAGAAGTTAAGATGAGAAAACATTGCAAACGCATTGTAAATGTGAGTCAGCAAAAACTTAATAATAATAGCGAACGAAACATCCTAACGTATTTTATATTTTGCAAACAAGCACAAATAATAATTGATTCCATCAGAACAAACATACCAGCAAAATAATAGCGATACAGATTCTTAACGAAATGAAAATCTCAATAAAAAGCTTGCCAAAAAATAGAAGGCAAGAATTTCCACTCCTCTCTGCCTTCAGTCAGTGTGGATCAATCCTCTCTGTAGGCATCAAGCTTCGTCGTTCTTTCAATGATAAAAAATAATATAATGGAAATATAAATTGGAGAATTCATCATTGGTCTTATTGGGGTTTCTGCGTCAGGTCGTCGTCGTGTCAGCATCGTGGGTCGAAATTCTGATACCGTATTTACAGTATTTTTTAATGTATTTTTTCACAATGTATTAATAAGACGGTTATAATTTGCGTGAGATCGGTGGCGTGTCACCAATACAGTGAAAAACGCGTTGTGCTGGCTTCTACTCGGCGCACCGCCTTCGTCATCGATTGATATGTATTGTATATATTATAGCAGCCTGTCCCGGCTTCGCACGGGTGGATATATTTTTTTTTCTTGCAATTAAAAAAGCCTATATTAATCAGTGAAAGAATTTTTAAAATCGGTCCAGTACTTTTTGAGCCAATTCGTTACAAACATACTTACATACAAATCTTTCCTCTTTATAATATTAGTATAGATATAGATATTATTTGTCGCGAGTAATAGTGCTGTGGTCGTTAATAGGTCTAGTTTTTAAGCTGGGCTGAAGGTCCAATCCTACTGTCACTTTTCTGAAGATTAAAATGGTACTCGAATAAGTGTCAATAGACTTTTGTCATGAAACTGAATAGAACAACATAAAGCGTGGCTTCTTCTTCTGAAAATGCAGGAACAATCTGATTAAAAATAGATTAACTTGTTATTACAGTAGTTGTGTAGTGAACTGCGTATAATTCCACACTGAGGCATCTATTGTGCTCTATTGGGACAATAAATAATTAATAATATTTAGTTAAGCCGTTTATTTGCATACTACAATAGCTAGTATTGTGAGAATAATTTATGGGTGTTATGTACGTCAATAAGGGGCCTCTCCACATCCGTGACTAGTAAGTGATTTACATACGTAATTACTAGGTGGTGATCCTTGGCGGATTAGCAGTAATTAGGGCAACAACACTTCGTACCCGTCACGAGAAGCTATAAATGTTGTAAACACACATTCAGGGATTCACAACTGTCTTAAACTTAAAAACTACCGGTTTAGTCCCATCTGGGCACCTTCCCATCTCGGCACCCATGACTTTATTTGTCATTCCTACGAAAAATTCCCATCTTGGCACCCAATATTAGGCACTTGTCCTAAATCATTGTTAGGTACACATACAAAAAAGAAAACACCGTTTCATTATAGTAAGTAAATCAACTTGATTATTTATTAAAACAAAATAAATATTTTTCAAAAATTACCGTTCATAAAAAACGTTTAATTTAAAATATTAGTGTGTAGTGGACAAAGTAAAATAATTTTGGACTTTCACGGACAAGCCCGTGAATCGCTCTAATTACAGGCTCCACTGTCTCTGCCTTGGCAGTGGCTGGACAAATCTTAAATTAATTATTCTTTTTTTATTACTGAATGGCCCGCTCTTGTCATCGATGAAAATATATGAGAAATCTACGGTTTGTATGAATAATCATTTTAAAATCTTTACAGCAATTATGTAAAAAACGTATTTCAAAAATCAACAGTTATAAATATGTATAATGAACAGCTTAATCAGCTTATCCGTACCAATATAATTGGAACGTAGGCAAGTACGCCCGCGTCCATACATTGAGAGCTTTCGTACTGATACTGAATGATACGCTTGATTACGCAATCACTGTACATTCATTTTCAGAATTGTATATTTCCATACGTATTTAGTATTTAATAATATTTTAATATAAAAAAAAATATCAGTTTTAAAAATATCTGTTTCATGATATTTAAATATTTGATTAAGGTAGGTTTTTTGCTGACACGCCTATCTCTAATTAGGGTGATTCAAAGGCCTGTCAGTGCAAGTCCCATAAAAATATATTTTACTTTGTCCACTAAACACTAGTATTTTAAACTTAAACTTATTTTAAAAACAGTAACTTTCACTTCACTAAACTGATACTAGGTATTCATTTTTTGAGACTGTACTTAACAATGATTAATGACAGGGTGCCGAGATAAGAATGTTTCGTAGGCACGATAGATAAATTCATCGGTGCCGAGATAGGAAGGTGCCGAGATGGAACTAAACCGTTTTATGTAAAATGGCTCAAATATGACGATTATTATTGATAATGTCGGAAAAAAAAATTACCGACTGAGAGATTTACTGGCGTGTGCTGTGTAAACCAATCTATGAAAACAGCAGTGCGATTCTGTAACCATCTCACCGTGAAAACTTAGGAGAAGTGAGAGTGGAGTGAGCTGTCAGTGTCATCCTGATGCTTAGGGATTGATACTCTTGACAGCTCACTCTAAGCTCACATCACCTAACTTTTCATGGTGAGATTTATACAGAATCGATCGACAGTGTATAGGTAAATGGGATTTTTTCCGACATCCACCTGGACGAAGCCGCGGACAAAAGCTAGTAAAACTAAAACTGTACAATTATAACAAGTTATAAAAATAAACAATGCGGTACCAGCAAAGATAATTATTACGAGAAATTCAGTGAAGCTCTAGGAAACTCATAGAATCTTTAGTTGAAGAGACTTACTACCGTAGCAGTTAAAGTCAGTACAAAACAAGTGGTTAATACTTAAATATGCAGCATTCTCTATTCGAACGATAATGTTGTTGTTCTTGAAGCCACCACGAACGCTTCTTCATTCATATTACATATCTAGGATGATCGGGGGAGGGGAACTTTCTAGACGAACGTAGGTAGTTAGTCTACAAAGTTTTTTCCAACTCTCATCGTAGGTAGGTAAGGTACTCAGAATGTGTTGAAAGTTGGAGTACTTTTATTACCACTTCTATAAGAGTGGCGGTTACATGTACTTAGTTGTTTTCTAGTGTGGTGGATGAGAAATTGAAGTCGTAGAAGATATGAAACGTTTTAGTATTCATGATGTGATTGCGTATGAAACTGATGCTATGAGTAAGGACATGCCTTTCTAAATTGAGGCATCTAGGAGAGTGGTATAGTGTCAGTCGCAATAACTTTTCTTTTTAAAAACAACAATATCAGTTTACCTTAAAAACTAAAAAACGCACCGTTATTGATGTATTGAATTACGACTTCCTAGATTGCATTTTATTGAACAGGAAACACTAGAATTCTCTATTCCAAGAAAAAAATATGGCAAATATAATATAAGATTTGAGAGAGTCAAATTACATAATAGTTTACCAAATCAAAATCAAAATATTTTATTTCACATAAGCCTAAAAGGGCACTTAAATGAAACTTCAGAAGCTAGGTGCATAGTTCCAATTGGTCCTTTCCTATACAGAAGAACAGACAAGAAACTCCACGGTAGTAGTTGAAATATAGGGCATCCAGATCAAACAAGATCTGGATACCCTATATTTCACTATTCGAAATGATACTTCTAAAAACGCTATTCAAAATTACACTTAAGTATTTACTTTTGAATACTTGGATAACATTCTAACAACATAATTATAAGAACTGATGCAATATTCTGATCTGTTTTGTGGTTATATATTCATTATAACAGACCAGTTCATATAAGAACTGGTGCAATATTCTGATCTGTTTTACGGCTATGTATTCATTATAACCGACCAGTTCATATAAGAACTGCTGCAATATTCTGATCTGTTTTACGGCTATGTATTCATTATAACCGACCAGTTCATATAAGAACTGCTGCAATATTCTGATCTGTTTTACGGCTATGTATTCATTATAACCGACCAGTTCATATAAGAACTGCTGCAATATTCTGATCTGTTTTACGGCTATGTATTCATTATAACAGACCAGTTCATATAAGAACTGCTGCAATATTCTGACTTGATCTGATCTGATGAAATACTTTTACTCTTATTATTGTCAAATAAGTATTTAAATAAACAGTAGTAATGAATACAATTACAAAAGCCAGACCAGACCAAATATCAACCTTTCCGTGTAGGAATCGAACCCACAACACTTGGTTTAGATGAATGGTAATGAAAATGTAATGACTACATTACATTTTACATTCTTCATTAATTTTTCAGATACTTGTCTAGAATGACATAATTGTTACAATCATCATATACTCGTAAGTATTTTTAAAGATGGGAACAGGTAATTATCAAGTAAAATAAGAACACAATTAATAATTTGACAAATTTATTTTTTGAATAAATATGTCTTAGAAATATATATTATATTGTACTAAAAATATTATTATCAAAGCACCATTTTTTTAAACTCAGAACATTTTTTAAAGCACATATTGAGTCATGATACATACAGCTATACAAATCTTTAGAATATTGATCACACAGACTTAACAAATTAGGACAATTTTTATTTTCTAAATCAACTACATTATTATTTTCTAAAATATTTTTTAACCATTTCACTTTTTCAGTACCTTTAGTGTAAACACGTTTATCTCTTAAAAAATCTAAAATTAAATATTGATAGTTTGAATAAGGTATAAATCCTTCATTCCAGTATATTTTTCTGTTACGCTCAATCCAACTAACTTGTCGTCTTTCTTGATTTGTTAAATCGTAAAAGGGAAATGGTGACTTAATTAAAAATACTTGCAACTTATTATTACACCATATAGCAATTTCTTTTATTATAAATTCGTTTGCTTCAGTTTTAAAACCTTGAACGTCTACAATGGCAATCATGATAATCTGCGTACAATGTTGCTTAAAGGTTTGTATTCCACAAGTCGGTCGTTTATAATTAAACAATATGCTGTCGTCTTATCTGGTATTGTAGTAGAACATTCAATTTCCAACCGCACGTCAATTGGGCCTGTTTTTAGACTATCGTTTTGTCTTGAGCAGTCTAATATAAAGAGAGGAGCTTTTTCCTTGAATTCCTTTAGGTTAAGCAACGGGTCTACAGGACAGTTGTAAAACGACTGACGAAATTTTGCATACATTTCGTATAATATACTGTATTTATTCTCAGAAAACTTTAAACTCATTGGTTCATATGGATAATATTGCGAATTCAAAAAGAGTGTTACATTTGTCACTTCACAATGATCAAATATTGAACTATCTTTAATTTTATTATTTTTTCTATCAGTTTGTAAGCAGAAAATTACATATCTGGGTTTTTCCAACTGTGAAGCAGTCTTAACTGACCAAGAATGCTTAGTGGTTTTTGGTAATAAAGGATACTCATATAAATCCCAATTTCTAAAAGCCATCTGAATAGATTTATCTTTTTCTAAATGTTTTAAAAGTGTCAGTCGCTCTCGATCTGATACTTTTATGTGTGGCACTCTCCACTGAACTCTTTGCATATCTATTTGAAAATGAGCAATATCATCAGTAAGGATAACACTGTTTAAGTTAGAGTTACTTCTATTCAATATAAGTTCATGTTTGCAATTTATGACAATTTTATTGTAATCTTCAGCAAACCCTAATATTTTATTTAATGGTATCACAACGCTAAAATGCCCATCACTTTTAAATCCCTCTAAATTCCAGCCCCACAAGGCAGCAACTTTATTTTCTGCTTCATTTAAGGAGATGTATGATTTTATTGTAGATGTCACTCCCGAATTTTTTATACGGTCTATTTCAATACCATTCATTTCGTATCGGATGTCTTGAAACAAAGACATAACAGCGTTATTAGTGAACGTAACAGTTTTCTTGATCGGATTCCCATCTTTACCGAACAGTTTTGCCTGACCTTCGATGTAAATTGAACTGGCTGATGGTAGCACGTATACGTCTTGCTGATGTATGGGGATTCTGATTTCATCGTTTTCTCTAAAGCTGTTATTGTAGGGATTGTATGAATGGACTTCATAACTTTCAATCGAAGTGTCGAAGTGTGGTAATTCAGTAATCTGTAGTATATTCATACTTTAAACCCTAAGGCTTTTAGAAAATCCTTATTTGCTTCAGTTAACTTCTTAACTTTTTTCTTACGTCTTTCCACCTTGACAATCGTAGAAGAACTAAGACGTTTTGTTTTCACTGGGGTAATTTTATGGTATACTATCATTTTGCTTTTCTTAAATGTAGACGTAATTCAATATGTTCTTCTCCAAAGTTAATACAGTGGGTAAATTGATCTACAATCTTAACAGATATAGATGAAATTATGTTTTTGTTTACTGGAAAGTAAATGACGTTTTGCGGTATTTCCATACACTGATGACCTGGAGCAGTATCAGATACAAATTCATGAATAAAATGAGTTGGTAATCCGTTGCAGTACGAACCGTGGACAAGATCACATTCGATTCTGATCACGGACAATCTGTTGTTAATAATGGGAATATTTTGTCTTGAATTTAATACTGAAAAGTATAGCAAACCGCACTCGTATTGATCGGATAAATATAGTGGTGGTTGAAAGTATGTAACCAATTCCGATTTATTTCCAGAGATCGTAACCGTAGTAGACATTCTTGTATACTGAACGTTATTGTATGATTATGTTTGTTTTATTCCTGCACTAAGTATACCAGAAATTATTCAAAAAGTTTAAACAAAGATGCCCACAATTAAAAGGGTGATCACGCTGAATATTATCATAATTATAGTGAACTTTAGAACCCACGTATTTTATAAATTCCTTTGGAGGTTTGAGATTTCCATAACTATCAAAATACTCAATATAATCATTATATTTTGCATAGGCTACCCAATGAGAACCAGATTTTTTAGAGCTATCTAAATTAATAACTCCACATTCTTTTTTAAACGGGTGTTTTGGAAGCTCATCTCTCATAAATACACCTCTAAAGTAGGGAATATTATTCCCATACTTCAAAATGTCTAAATTAGTTAAGGCTCGTTTGGGTAGCCGATATCTCAGTTTTTTTCTTTCGATACAAAAATTCCGAGCCCATCTTTATGAGGTTTAAGGTGAAGTCCTTTTCCGATACAAAGAGCTTCCATCTTTTCATTATGTCTCTTTGATTCAGTATACAACTTTCTAGCCATCTTGAATTCATTTATGGTTTTAGCAATACCAGCAGCACCGCCTGCTAAGGCTCCCACTGCAGATAATCCTGCAAAAATTGGAATCAATGGTAATACTCCACCAGATTTTGGTATAGGAATAACGCGAGGTAGTTTAATAGATGAATCATTAAATAACTCTCTAGTAGCAGCCATAGCTAACTCAATTGCCACTTTTTTACATTTCGGTTTTAATTTTTTTATATGTCTTTTCGTTTTGTTGATAACATTTTTAAATTTATTTTTCAAGCCTTTTCCAGACACATCTTTTCGCAAATACTTTTTGGTACTTTTTTTTAGACCAGAACCAGTTTTAACTTTTGCTGCCATGGCGCTGCTTACTAAACGTGCTGCTAGTTTTTCCCCTACAGTCGAATCCGGTGCAACTGCTCGTTCTTTTGCCATATTCAACAAGACTAAATCTGCTTTGTGACGATCCTTTAAGTTTGAGGACTTGTGATAAGCAATGTCGTGTTCTTTACAATATTCGTCTAATTTATTAACAGCTTTATCACCACGAGTAAGCCTTTTAATTAATTTAGTGCCAGGTCCACAATAATTGTAACCTGGTAAGTGTAACTCCAATGGTAAGTTATTTATTAACCAATTGAGAAGACTACTCTCTCCAATACACATCATAAGACTAATGAGTAATAGATTGAACCCTTAATAAATAGTATTGTAAAGTTAGCTCCTATTAGTTTGTTACAATTTATTCAATTTATCGATCCAGCTATTCTCAGAAGGAGGCAAGCCTAACCATTTCACTAAAACTCTATTTCCTTTCCTTCTCAGAACTTTTTCCACTAGATATACATTGGGATGATTCGTTTTTTGGAGCTCTTGTGCATAAAATGCACCTAAAATAGGTCGGCCTCTGGCATCTTCAATTAAATACGTGATAGGAGATGTATTTTGTATTTTTGTAATTTTAAATATTTCTGTTGACCAGTTAGGTGTATATCCTTTTTCAAAAGTTCCCTTATACTTACTAATGCGTACATAATCATCTACCTTATATTTACTTTTTATATTAACATTTTTTACCAAACTTACATATCTTTCCAGTATACGTTTTTTATTTTTATTATCTACATTTACCGGAATTTCATTAATGGTTCGATGTTGAGTGTGATTGTATTTGTAAATAACATTATCAAGAGTATTATCTATCCATTTATAGTTTCCATTGAAACTAAATTCTTTATACAGTTTCGATTTCAGTGTTCGAATAAATCTCTCTACTATAGAAGCTTTTTTTGTTGAAAATGTTGAGTAATGATTAATATTATAAGATTTCATAAGTTTTTGAAATGTATTATTATAAAATTCAGTCCCGTTATCCGTTTGCAAATTTTTAGGCACACGTCCTTTGTTTAACAACATCTTGAAAGTATTACTAATAGCATCTTTGGTCTTACACTTCAAAGGAAAGACCCAAGCGTATTTCGAAAATGTATCAATAACTGCGAGAATAAATCTAAAGTTTTTATTTTCCTTATAAATTGATTGCATATCAATTAAATCCGCTTGCCATAGATCATCTATATCTTTCATGATGACGTGTCTTCGTGAAAAGTTCACTCTTGCATTTTTATGAATTTCGTTGACCACGTCGGCTTTACTCATGTTTCCTTTTTTGTCTCAGTTTAATTATATCTCTTATCAAGTTCTATGTAAAACTAAACAAACGCTACATTATTCTCACTATTTATTCTTTAATAATGCCAGCTTCTTTTAATTCTTCAATTATTGATAAAATTTCATTATCATGATTTGTGTTGCCAGCATCTCTCGACGCAACCAATAATTGCAATCTCTCAACCAATTCATTAGGGTCATCCCAATATACTAAATCAGTGTTCTTTTTGTATTTCTTAAGCTTTGGTAAGGTTCCCCCAAATTTAGCAGTAACTTTTTCATTTGATATTTCAGAAAACAGTGGTCTGATAATTGCACGGTATTTTATTCCTTTATCACCTCTTATTTGACCATTAGGATTAAAATCTCTCTTATGTGCATTTGTATAATGTAACATGTCCTTATAGACAAGTTTATCTTCACCAGATATTAATTTTAAATCAGGTTTTCTTCGAAGTAAAAGTTCTTTTAGACCAGGAGTTAAATTATAAGCTCTGTCGCCAATTTTAACCAAAATTACATTATCTTTATTCAAATTTTCTATTTTAGAAAAGGATACTACTGAATTACCCATCCATAATTTTTTATTTTCACTTCTTATCCCGAACGGTATATTTACGCCATCATAAATATCATGTACATCATGATGCTCTAATGAAATTTCTAGGTCATCTGATAACTCCGTTTTAGGTGAGCTTACAACTAACTTTTTAGAATTTTGTTTAGGTTCGTAACAGTCTTCAAACTTCACAAATGAACTTTTACTATCGTTATCAGATTCAATGTTGTCAGTATTAATAAAAGATGAATTTTCCACATTTCTATTTTTTATAATAGGTATATTCGAATCAACTAGGGTCTTAAGTGGATCGGCGACAGGTTTCAGCATTTTATTGAGGGATAAGTTCATATCATGTTCCTGAGTCTTCATTTGTTTTATTTTATTTTTTATGGAGTCTACAGACTTAATTAATTCTATTTTAATATTTTTCTCCATCTTATGTTCAACGCCCGCATTCAGCCAAAGAAGAACTGATACTAATTTTCTTTTACATGTTATTTATAATTATATCAGATTGTCAATTAACTTTCATCAAATTTAAAAAATATATCAAAATTCTTTCTATATCTTCCATTACTTAATGAACATTCTTTGTTAATAAGCACAAAACTGTAAGGATTACTCCATACAGTTTTACAAATATCTTTAAATTGGTTCCAGATTAAATCAGGGCTAACATGTTCCTCATAAATATGTTTCAAGTTCACATCATCTTGTTTAAATATTATAAGAAAATTAGCATTATCACGTAACAACTGCTTAGGAATTTTTGAATAGGTTTGAGATAAATAGAAACAATCGATTTGTTTATGTCGTCCCATACAGAAATAATTCCGAATATTTGTCTGGTTCTCGGTTGCAACGTCATCAAAAATAAATATAGAATTTGTTAAAGCTTCACTTGGAGCCATAACATCTTTATCATCGTTAAACTCGTAGAATTTAATCTGTGGCACCCTTTTCATCACTTCGCTCAAAAAGCGATATTTTGGTTGATAAGAAGTTTTAGAGTAAAGATATAAATTTTTAAATTTCAGTCCATTTTCATGTAGTACTAAACTGATCATAACATTTGTTTTACCACAGTTGGAAGGCCCACATATTATACAACGAATTGTATTCGGTAATAAAGGGCTATGTCTAATGTGGTGAGGAGAGTCACTAAAGTTTATATTGTTGACGTTCAAGGATATGGGGTGCTTGATCAACTTCATCTTGCTTAATAATATTATTACCATCAAACATACCAATTTATAACCGTTTAATAAAATACGTGTAAGGTAAACATAAAATAAAAAAACTGTTTAGTATTATTTTTTTATTCGAGACATTATACAATAATAAATTATTATCATCATTATATCTACTTATTAGTACTTTTACTAGAGTTATTAAACATTTTTAATTTATGCACACAAGAACAGTATAAAATACTATAAAAGATTAAAATGCTAGATAAATATTACATGTCACTGGAATAATCTAAAAACATAGAATCACAGTGACCCCAGGGTAATGTATGAATTTGATCTTGTAATACTTGAACTTTGTCGTCGTTTCTTTCTAAAACTAGTTTATCTACTTGTTGAGTGTATAAAACGTGTTTAATGGATTTTATCATATTCATTTTATGTCTATATGCTTTATTGTTTGAGAGTACATCAATGTAATCACTTAATTTCAGGTCACAAGTCACAGATTTGGAAACGCCTTTAGCTTTTTTTATTTGAGTTTTGATACTATTTATAAAATATAATTTGGCTCTTAAACCGATGAATTCTCTAATTAAATCGTCACCAACTTCAAGTTTCCATAAACCAGGAATTTTAGCATTTTGTTGCGGTATGTGATAAGGATTAGTTACTGCAAAATTACTGGTATCAAACTTAGTAAGATCTTCATGCATATCATGATAAAAATCATCCGTATAAATTAAATACAATAAACTATCGGTATCAGTGTAGCATAGCTCAGCGTTTTCTCCGTATTTATTTTTTATAAAATCGTAATGAAATTGGTATAGATGTTGCTTAGAATATTCCAGTACTGTGAACCCAATATAAATAGGTCTATCTAAGACAATCTTTTCCCGATATAATTCCACAGCTACGAAATTTTCTGAAAAAATTGATATACTTTTTAAATTTGGTTTAGCAATCAATTTTTCGGCACTTAGATACTTGTTCGTTTTATTTCTTGTATCTCTCCATTTTGTTACTAATTTAACGTCAGCTTGCTTGCGTTTGTTTTCAATGGTTTTCCCGAAAATTGCATTATTCAATAATTTAAAGAAGTCTTTCTCGAACGCTGTTTTGGAATTTTGTCGAAGACTTGTATTCAGATCTATGTACTTTTTGAGAAAGCATTCTTGTTTGAAGCTTAGTATGCAATGAGTCTTTTTTAAAATTAAACCGTTTTTCAAACATTCTTTCAAGTGAACATAATGAATTACATAATTATGCTTGTCATAAAAATTCGCAACCAATTTTGCTGATTTTCCGTAAGGAGGTATTAATTTTTCAACTGCAAAAGGTAAGTCTTTATGCTTATTATGTAAATAATTCGGATATAACAAGTCTACTTCCAAAATATAACCGTAATCATTATCATCTGACACATTATTTACTTCAAAGTTATCAATTTCTTTTGGAGTCAAAAACTTAAATTCTGAAGTTGGAAGCTTCTTCATCATAGCATAGCCATATAAATTATTACAATCAAGATATATTAAATAATTACTCGGTTCTAACTTATTAAAATGTGGCAAGTATTTATTGTTCGCTACAGCATGGCGGAGAGAACACTGCGCCAGCCCACCACGAATTCCTTTTTCTAATAATTCATACATTTGTAAATCACTTATCAACTCAAGTTCAATACCGGTATATAAAAGCATGGCATCCCAACTTAAACTCGGTGACGTTACATAATAAGCTGGATCCAATTTATAATAAAGTAAGCTTGTAATTCTAAATTTTTCGAATATATCACATAGTAAAAGCACATCGCATTTCATGTATAAATCTGTATATTCACCAAGGGACTTAACTTCAAAAACGTTCCAGACCTTTTGAGCGTGTAAATATTCCTCTTCAGTTATATGTTTCTCACTTAAACTGTTATAAAAACAAGACTTTGAGGGAAGTTTAGTCTCATCAAATTTGGACCAAGCATCAATATAGTCATATGGGTAAACACCTTTTTTTCGCATTAAATCAAATTTTCTTTTAACAGTGAACTCTCTATTTAAGTTAATAAAATCGTTTTCTGATAAACTTTTACTTAATGAATCTAGACTAGAACTGAGAAACTGAAAAGAATCAATAAATTTTATTTGTATAGGATGATTATATTTTTCTGTCTTTATTACTTTTGTAATTGAAAGGTATTTTTCTTTAGTTCTCGGTATGATATTAATAGAGCCTTCATAATTCGCTAACTCTTCAATGAATAAGTGTGAGTCATACCCGGACAAATTATGAAAGACAACAGGAATGAATGAACAAACTCTATACATCAAATTACAATGGGAGTGTGCTGCTCCACGGTACTCTGATGTAATATGATCATGATCTCGAACTTTATCATTCAATAACAATTGTTTACATATGTGACATAGAGTCGAGTTTCGATAATCCATCTCTTGTTCTGTAGATAAAGGGGTCATTGGCTTTTTACTATTTAAAATTGTGTGTAACCGTTTGATGTCTTTAATTAAACATTTAACAAATTTTTTGACGCAATCTACACCCCGGTATGTAACATATTTGTTTAATTGATCATCATGCGCGCAACAAATATAATACGCGAAACATGAAGGCTGATGCATTTTTAGTTTCCGAGTATTCAAAGAGTTACTTTCATTGTAGTCAATTAGCATACATTCAAAATCAGCGTAAATTATAAAATTAATTTTTTGCTGCCTCTCATAATTTTTAAATTTTAGTTTTGGATTATTTTTAGGTAAAATACACAAAATCTTGGAGCAGTTATGTGACTTGTATCTTTTTTCTAAACTAAATAGTTGCA
Source organism: Globia sparganii (assembly GCA_949316385.1). Classification (NCBI taxonomy): domain Eukaryota; kingdom Metazoa; phylum Arthropoda; class Insecta; order Lepidoptera; family Noctuidae; genus Globia; species Globia sparganii. The sequence continues at coordinate 24,590,394 of OX438660.1, read as the reverse complement.
AACATGTTTCGCATAAATAAACTTTACCTTTGTAATGAGTGAGTTGACGACGTACAAGACGTGTCAGATCTTTAATTAAACAATAATGTCCAATGGTTTTGTTTTCAATATAAAGTAAATTAATATGATTTTGTCTTTTATTTTTTGATACATAAAGAGGTCCAGTCACAATATCATTTTGTATACCATATATATTTAAACTAATGTTTGCATTGTTTTTTTCAAACATTTTAATATCATTTATCGTAGGAGGAAATGACATTCCTTCAGTATTTAAAACAGAAGAATAGTGAGGATATGAACTTGTTCTACATACATTATTTTTTGCTGGGTATAATCCAGCTACTATACTCCACAAAAAACAGCCATTATCATTATTTTTTATATTTATACAACTTTTAGAATATTTTATAGCTGTCGGTAGTTCTATATAAGATCCACCTCTCATAGGAGAGTATTTGTTAATGTTAATTTCGAGATGATTCATAGAAATAAATGTCCAACCAGATTGACAGTGCTGAAACTCGGTTAATTTGTTATTCAATTTATTCATTACTTTCGTTAATAATTCATTCAAATCAGTGCTCTTATAAACAATATCGTACTTGGTATTAAATGATTTTAATTGTTTTTCGTCTGATTTTGGTAGCATAAAATATGCAAACAATTCAAAATTCAATTTGATACAACTGTGTTCATTCAGTGACATATTTATCAATTCTATTAAATTTGTTCGATGATCACACAGGAACGTCTCTAGACTGAGGTATTCGTCTTCCTGAGTGACATTCAATCTGTAAGTCATTAATCTGTTTTTAAATGCTGTTGCAATAATATGGATATCTCTGAATTTCGTATCTAATAAACAATTTGCTTTGTGTATATTAGTTCTCATATGATAAGTATACTGATTTTCTGGTATTAAAATGTTACATTTCTCACAGTTTATTGACTTTCTAGATCTTGATAAATTGTTGCTGAGGTGTGTAACTGTAAAAAAACAATTAATACAATGATGATATTATTTATACATATTTATTAATACAAATAGTCATGAATATACATGGTTACACAGGTAGTACAAAATATGAATATAGAGGGCGCGATTATTATTATTATAAATATGGTTACAATTATTGTGTTATTTAAAATAAAGCGCTTAATTATCGTAGGATCCTATATGAGTGACTGCACAATTTTTGAAATCTTTATGAGTTGTTTTCACGAATTCTTTTATATGTTGCCAAGACTCCTTATTTTCATCTAATTTAGTTTTTATGGTAGTAATAGCAGAGCGCCATCTATTTATTGGTGCTATTTTTTTAATTTCGTCCGTGTAGTATATTTTCACCTCCACGTAGTACTTCCCTTCTTTCGTCTCACTTATCTGTCGAGAGTAACCCTTACCCAATCTTCTCGTAAAATAAGAATAAAGAGGTGGTATATTACCGGTTTTTGCAGAGTTTTGTATTCGGGTGACATTTTCGTCACTGTCGCTGTCTTCACCAAATAATTCAGCGGCAGTAATTCGGCTTGATGATGTAGGCGGAGAAATAGTGGGTTTCGACTTCTTTGAACTGGAGCCTTCATTCGACTTGCTACATCTTCCCCGCTTCGTTTTTCTTTCCGTCAACTTTTCTTTCGCCTTTACTTCTACTTCAGAGTCACTAGACAGGGACAGGTCATTGACGAGTAGGTTAGACCTGGGAACAAAAAAAAAATATTAAAGCAATGCAATCAGTTTCAATATCATTGTAAGATTAATTAATTTAAAGATAGAAAGCTAGACTAGGTAAAACATATTTATTTATTTCATTCGTTAGCTCACACTTTATACATCCTAAAACACCTACATCATCTCAACACAACTATTATACGTGTATTTAGCACAGAAATTATATTTGCTCACCTACTGCACTAAACAGAATGATAATTATTTTTTTAATAAATGACTAATAATTAGCAAATATTTTATTCGTGCAGGAATCGAACCCACGACACATAGCATCTGTGGAAAGCATATCAGCTTCTAAGCTGAACGTGCTAATTAATTAATGAAGTATTTAGTACTTGAATACATAATTAATTAAAATAATATTAACAATTTAATAGTTGAAAACTAATTATGAATACTTACATGGTTGATGAATAGATAGTAGCTTGATGACTTTTAACTCAGGATTATCGATTCGTAGTTGATTCGATCCAGAGAGGATGTGTACCGAATCTAACTTGGGAGCTGATTTTATAGGGCTAAAAATCACATCATTCAATCCATATTTGTAAAATTGCACTGTTGCAAAAAAAATACAATAATAATTAGGTACTTAGTCATACGAGCGTGCAAAACGCTGCGTTTTATGTTTTATTTTGTTCGTTTAATCTGAAAATAAATTTTTCATTGATACCTATAAAATTTGTAATTTCATATTTTTTATTTATGTACATGAGTTCAAAATCCATTCAAGTCTGTTTAAAAACGCTACAAACGTAAAACATAAAACGCAGCGTTTTGCACGCTCGTATGCAACCCATAGTCATGTGTAAATAAGATGAGTCGGACTCTCATATTTCTAGGTAACTAATAGGAATAATGAGAAGTTGAAATTAATCTAATTATTTTGAACCTTAATTACAAAATATATTTAATCTGGACAGGTATAAAACCAATACAACTTAAAAAAAATACCTTCCCTTAAGTTTTCTTCATCTGCAATGTCGGTAAGTAAACCAATTATTAGACGCAAAGAAATATCAAAAAAATATTACTTACCTTTCTATCGGTAACAACAATTAAAATAAGCTTAAAAATATTACAATATTAACAGACAAATCCAAACGTAACGATAGTATGTCGATATTGTATATTGTTTTGATCTTCTCCTTATAAATAAATACTTACGTTGCAAAAATAATTGTTTCTAACATACTAGCTATGTACAATGACTTTGCCTACTGATTTTTCTTAATTGGATATATGAAAAAAATACAATGAACAAACGCATTGTAATATTTGTTTTATTTATATAATTTTAAGTAAACAATAAGTTGTTAAACACGTGTCCAGATGTTAAGGTTTCAATTTCACTGCACCATTTTTTGTATAGGATTCACATCTAACAAAAGCATACGATTTTGAACTCTATAGATTACAATTAAATCTATATATATTTAGAAAAAATCTTTTAAAATGTATTCGATTTCTGCACCTGACTGTTGCAGCTGCCTATAACGTGTAATATTGGTAAGTTTTTATATTACTCCTCAGTATTTTATCAAACATTAAAAAAATATTACCTACATCATTATCAGACAGTATAATTGCAATTTAATTTAAGCATGTGTCCAGTACATAAATGAGTATTTAATTTTACATAACACTATGTTTTTTTTCTAGATATTTGGCATAGTCTGGATATCGAATTAAACACGATGTCAGGCTCACCATCCTACAGTCCTGTTCTAGATATCGTTGACCAACAATGTAACGTAAGTATCGCATCAATGGTCACTTCCATTGATTTTAACGATTGAATTCATATTTGATGCTGTTTAATAACACATAATAATTCATATTTTTATTTCAGAATTTGATAGGGGCCTCAGATCCAATTCTTAATCCATTCGATTATGCTCAAGATCGAGAGAGCTGGTACGCCGAGGTTGCGGCAAATGCATGTAAAGAAAGTAGACAGCAAGAAATAGAAAAGAAAAAATTGAAGAAAAAAAAGAATAAATCAAAACCTTTCAAAAACACATCGTTTATCGTTCGTAAAGACACAGGAAATGTTCGTCGAATAATAAAAATAATGGTACATGATGTGGATGGTCGTCATATGGAAGATATAGACTGTGATCCTGATTGTGCTAGCGTGAATGTACAATATTTAGTGCGAAGTGATTTTGACGAAATCATGAGTGAAACTGAGTATTTAGTTACTAAAATAGTTAAAATGTTAAGTTCAACTTCGAATATGAATATTTAAAATATAATTATTTGAAGTATTATTTTGCTTTTATTTCTACGTCATAACCTCCAAAGTAATTAGCCACAGCACTACATATAAAAGGCAGCGCGTTGGATAATACCAAGCACATTCCATTTTCGTTAGGTTGTCATCATTGTCGTGTCGAATAGACTTATCATAGAGTAGGTACCTATGTGATCAAGTTTGTTACCTTCGCACACAACACGCTTAGTGCATTAGATAAATGATCGAGACATATCTAACTGCACTAAGTGTTTACGGGTTCAATTCCTGTATGGAGAATTCATTACACTATGTAATAGTTTTATAAACAAGATAAGTATCATTTCAAAACTTTATTAATGTAGAGAAACATTCACATTTTTCTATGCAATGTACTTATTATTCATGTCGATACTCATTATGTTAACCTATTTGTTTATCATAGATATACATTTTTGATACGTGGTATATTGGTTTAATCATAATAGTACATGATGATTTCTACCGTAAATTAATAATAATTAAAGCTTAGTAATAGCTGTGAGGCACACGATGGGTAGAAAAGAATGCGATCCGTTTCCTTAACGGGAATGGTAAAGTGTTTGTTATTATGTAAACAAGCAGTCGCGCCTAACAACTGATTCCTAGATGCAATTTTAAACGATTAGGTATTCAGTTTTTCCTCAGAGACATGTCACGGCATCATAGACACCTAAATTAAATTATATTGTATCGTACCCCAATTTCAGTGTCCTGACAAGTGAAAGATAAACAATATATATAATTAAAAACACATATCTTAAACACAGCACAAAACTCTTAGCATTATAGCGAGGTGGTTCGAACTTAATCAATACTGGTTTCATCAATAGAGGGAATAAAATAATATTATTCAAATTATGTTCAATTCATCGAAATTTGATTTAGCGTTTTTAGAAGTATCATTTCGAATAGTGAAATATAGGGTATCCAGATCTTGTTTGATCTGGATGCCCTATATTTCAACTACTCACGGTTACTCTTTTAAAAATAATTGCCTTTTACAATGTTTTCAAATTACAGTATATATGGGAGGACAGCGTAGGCCTGTCAACAAGAACCAGGTACTTGATAAAAAAAAATGGTCTACAGATCTAAAATCTACAGGGACTACAAATCCTCACATTTACAAAATAAGAATCTATCAAAAAGCTAAATAAAATATAAAAACCTATAACCACCACTGGATGAAGGCAATATACAGGGTTACTGGTAACTCGACGTATTCCTTGCAGGACGTCATAGTAAGGTGAAAATGCAACAAATTGAGCCACCAAAAGTTCTACCGAAATTCAGTAGTTTTTGAGTTAGTAAGATTATAAGTTTTTTTATAAAAAATCCCAGATTAAATCATGAAAATCTAATTTCAAAATTATCTACGGAGTGAATGTACTCAAATTTATGTTATTATCATAGTTGATGCCGTAGAAAAACTTTATTAGTAATTAAAAGTTCAAAATGCGTAAAACCTTGGCAAATATCACTAATCAAACATTTAATTTTTTGTAATTTGTACATCTAGCGTAGTATCGTTTTTTTTTTGCACTAGACAACATTTTTGATGAAGTAATATCAAAAATTACAGAAAAAAATGTTTGATTAGTGATATTTGCCAAGGTTTTAGGCATTTTTGATCTTTTAATTACTAACAAAGATTTGCTACGGCATCAAAGCTATGATAATAACATAAATTTCAGTACAGTGGCTCTGTAGATAATTTCAAAATTAGTTTTAAATGATTTAATCTGGGATTTTTCATAAAAAAAACTTATAATCTTACTAACTCAAAAACTACTGAATTTCGGTAAAACATTTGGTGGCTTAATTTGTTGCATTTTCACCCTATTAAGACGTCCTGCAAGGAATACGTCGAGTTACCAGTAACCCTGTATAACCTAATGATATTAAAATGTCAAAATCTATAAACGTCTTTAAAGTTAAACTAATTAAAAAATATTTAGCAGGAACAGTTGGGTATGCAAATCCTGTAACCTTATAATTGTATGTGATATTGGAAATAAGTCATTCAAATAGTCATTCTTCCCGATGTTGTTATGAACCTTTATTAACTAATATATTAAGATTTTATTGTTTTGTTTCTCTTGTCAGTGAATATTGAAAAAATATTTTAGAGAAATAAATTCTTGAAACCGAAAACCAGCTCAACCATAACATTATAATGAAAAGAGCAAAAAGCTTAAAAACTTCGCATAAACTATACAAAGTAAACAAATGTAAAACTTGAACAATTTCCAGGGAACCGCAAACCCCGGCTGAGTTTTTCGATAGATTTTTTAAAATACGAGCGTTAGTACCGAAATCAAATTGAACAACTCGATTTAAAAATCGAGCATTTCGCACATCAGTGACCAGCACTGGTTCACTTTGTTCGATATAAAGGTTATTGAATAAATTAATACTACCTAGAGCTTTTTGTGGAAATGTAGATTAATAATGGAAATATTGCTAAAGTTGGGAGCTCTGCAGTAGTGAGTTTTAATAACTGGACGGTGGTAATTGGAAACCTCTTTGGAAATTATTCTTAGTTATGCTTTGTACCATATTACGGTATGAATTTCCTATTTTGCTTCTGGATAAAGGCAATTTTCCGGTTTTGTTTTTGTCGTCGTTAGGATTCGTTAAATGCAAAGAGCTGGATTTTCTTGTATTTGGACAAAGAATTTTGCAACTTTCCACGAACTTGCCATAGTAATTTTGTAACTATTTTCTACAATATTACAAAAAGTTGTGTGTCCTTCGTGTACGTGTAACAATAAGAAACTTAATCCTGGTTCAGTAGTAGCTAGTAGTTTCAGGAGCAGTTTTTCCCCGTTGTATGCAAGTTTTAGTACCTGGCGTGTTCTGCCAAGCTTCGCATTACACTGCTCACGAGTTTTGGCACGATCTCTTTGGCAACCATTTTCATACGTTAATCCAAAACACTGGATACTTAATAGTGAATTTTGTATCTTTTCTTTTGTGTAAGAGACAAAGAGGCATTGTTTTCGAGAATGTCGGAAACGCAAATACTTTACCTTTGAGCTGAATCAGAGAACAAAACTTTGCAAATTCTTTGACCTAGTCTGAGTCTACAGAATTCCACGATCAGCGAAAAGGTGCATGATGAATGTAATTCTCTTAAATAAATCTATGTCGTTAGACCAGGGAGGCATTGCATACTAGTGAAGAGGCACTCAGCAGTGAGTGGCACAAGGCTGCCAATGATGACGCTGATAATGTCGCACATAGAGTGGAGTGCTCTGAATTTAGTTCTTAGTATACATATTTGCTTCATTCAAAGACTAAGATAAGAGTTTTTTCCTCAATTAGTTTTTATTATGGTCTGGCAGTTTGAGTATTTTAAGCCAAATGTTATTTCTTTGGTATTGTTGGTCGAATCGTTGAGCTCCTTAAATTTTAAGTTGAACTGCACGATTACTGACAAATGCTTGCACTGACTGGACAGGTCCATCTACATGATCTCCATATGACCTGACCAAGATTATGTCTGGACTTTAAAAGAGACTCTGACCTCTGAGTTTATTTCAGTCTATTTTCTCAGAATAGTCAGATAGGAAACGTGGACCTCATCTAGTTTTTAAAGTACGATTGACTTGTAAAAATGTTTGTACAAACCTACTTACAGAAATAAAATCATTCATCATTATAATTAGACCAGTGTTCTACTAACTAAAGACAACACAATCATCTACTAGAGATACCAGTGTCACTTACACGATAAACAAACAAATAAGTTAAACCAAAACTCACAATCACCATAATATTTTTCAGCGTAATTAAAACAAACATTTTACGCCTAAAATATGGGCCGACAATAATGGCGGTGCAAATGAAAACGAAGTGAGTTGTCACGTGACACCGGCCATGTTTGCGTCGTAACTGTGGTGCTATAGTCATTATGTGGAAAGGCACGTAGGAGATGTAAACAGGCAGTGAGGCAAGTGCTTGTCTAGAAGATAAGCGATGTTAAAAGATGTAAAAAGTAGGTTGTACTACCTTCTAGTAGAAAAAAGAAGTTCAGCAGGTGAATTTTAAAGTTTCAATCAATCGTAAACAAATTATAGTACACTAGCGGTCCGCCCCGGCTTCGCACGGGTGGACATTAATTTTTAAACATTTTATTTTTTTCTTGCAATTAAAAAAGCCTATATTAATCAGTGATAATGTAGCATTCAAATGGTGAAAGAATTTTTAAAATCGGTTCAGTAATTTTTGAGCCAATTCGTTAAAAACATACATACAAACCTTTCCTCTTTATAATATTATAGTATACTAGCTGCTGCCCGCGACGTCGTCTGCGTGAAGGCTCTACAGCCCCAAAAATACCTAAGATGCCAGTGTCGCTATAGCATTATAAGTACACAACTTTTAAAATAGCATTCAAATATAAGTTTTTTTTTGCAAGCGAAGCAAGTGAAGAGAGTTATATGGGAATCCTGCTGAGTTCAGTCATAAGATGTAACTGAAGGAAATAGAGAAAATAATGCAGGAATTCATTCCAGGACGCAAAAGAGTAAAAATACGTACAAGGGTATCATACCTTACAACACTTCTCTATAAACTGCGTTGGTAGTTATGCTGATATGAGCCAAAATGTAAAGAGAGTCAGGACTGGTGACGCGGGAGCAAGCGACGTACAGTTGCCCGTGTGAGAAGCAACTCGTCCTGAGGTCGACACCCGCTGCCCTCAGTATCTGCCCCTGCGACTTATTGACGGTCATCGCGAAGCAAACACTCACGGGGAACTGTACGCGCTTGAACTGGAACGGGAAATTATGAGGTATGAGGGGAATGCGTGGTATAAATACTGCCTCGCCAACGCCATAACCCGTAAGAATTTCCGCCTCAATGGTGTGTCTGTGGAGCGACATGACTTTAAGGCGGTTAACACAACTTCGGAGGAGATAAGTTCCCAAGAAGCATAATCGGAACACCGAACTTCAGCTTGATGGTATGCGCTGGAAGTCCACTTGCTGACAGGGACCTCAGAAATTCCACGGGATAATGTGTGGCGTCATCTTGCTCGACAACAGTGTTTATCGAGGTGTAGACCACTTTATTCCCCTCAATTTCCGAGAGAATGCATTCGTTAATTGCTGCAGCCTGATCATTTTTGGGCATCAAAATGGCCCGCTCACAGACCCAAGAATTCTGCTGGTGCGGTATACGACTGATGTCGCCGTACACATAGCGAATTAGTTCTTCTAAGCTGGATACCACTCTACCGAGAGACTCTGGAAGCACCACCTGTCCACCTATCTCTTCTGGTACGGTGAGTGCCTTCGCCAAGACTTAGAAGGACATCGGAGAATTCTTGAGCACGTGCATTGCCGTCGAGCCGAGCTCTCATATTAATGGTCAAGCGCAGCGTACGAACTCGTGACCACAACGAAGATCGTTTCAACGAAGCATTCACCTCGTCAGCCCTCGAGCCCCGCGTCACCACGGGAAGCGTTTGCCGAAAATCACCACTGAACAGAACTGTGACACCACCCATCAAATGTTCGTTCCTGCGTTTGTCCTGCAGGATTCTGTCCACGGCCTCAACTGCCTTCCTATTGGCCATCGTACACTCATCCCATACGATCATAGAGCAATCCTTGAGCACGTGTCCCTTATCGCTGTTACGTGACACATCACAAACATACGTTTCTGCGCTTTCTAAATCGATGGGAATTTTAAACATGGCATGTGCTGTCTTGCCACTCGGAAGCAGTGTGGTAGCGATTCCCGACGACGCTACAGCAATAGCAATTTTGCCTTGCCTCCTGACCTCTGCAAGTACACCAGTGGCAACAAATGTTTTTCCTGTTCCACCAGGAGCATCCAAGAAAAACATTTTACCCTGGTTTTGCCCAACGCTTTCAAGGACGGTGTCATAAAGTTTTTGATCTGAAGAGAAAAAAGCGACATGGTCATTTCGTATGGTGGTATTTCGCCCGGATCGTAATTTGTCTCAGCGTTATACTCCCGATTTCCACGGTCTTGATACGCTGATGATTGGGGAGCTGGTAACCCATATTCGATCAGTGGATGGCCGCCGATAGAAATGACCACATCTTGAAGTGAACTGAGACAGGTGTTCAGCACGCGTTCATCAGTTACTTCGACTTCGTCTCCAGTAGCACGCCTCAAAGCTCGTAGAAAATCTTCAGACAGATGATGGCAATACTTCTCCCACAAAGCTACCGGGTTCGCGACTCCACAAAACACCAAGATGACGGCAAACAGATGACACATGCGGCTGAGACTGTCACTGACGCTAGCCTCCGCGAGGGTGTCATGAAATGAAATGATCATCATCAATGAACATAACTTTTTTGTAATACTTAATACCGCATTTTTTTAAAATTGTCTTCCTCAACTCTGCTCAAGATTTTGAGGGTTTTGTTGGAACTTGAATTTGTCAAAACGAACTATACGATACAACTTTTATGAAGAAAATGCACATCACCATCTATGAATTTTAAGAATAACTAACTACTTATCTCGCCAACATGCTCAAATTTAAATTATTAATTTCCAAAAAATGTTAACATTTTTATGAAATCTCATAGATGGCGCTGTTTTAAAATTGTCTTTATACTACTAACATTCATTAAACTATATTTCTCTGCCCAAGTTACTTAAATGGCGTAGTTTTTATAGTGTAAAGCTAGATAATAGCATGGCTTACTCAAAAACAACATTTAAATATGCGTCGTTAGATTACACGCTGTCACAGAATGCGTAAGAAAAATAAAGATTCACAGCTGCTCCCCCGTAGGTGATAGCGTGATAATATGTAGCCTATATGTTGACCCGACCTCTTAGTAATATTCATGCAAAATTTGAAGTAAATCCATGTAGTACTTTTTGAGTTTATCCCGGACAGACAAACAGACAAAAATTCTTAAAACTATATTTTTGGCTTCGATATTGATTGTAGATCACGCCCCAAGTATTCTTTTTAAAAAATATTCAATGTACAGTTTTGACTTTCCTACGATTTTATTATATGTATAGATAGTATAATAGTATAGATAATGATGTGTAATAAAGCAATTGACCATTGTTAATATATTTTTCTTTCTCGTTAGTTATTCATTTTCTAGTGTTTAATTTTATATACTCCTTCATATTCTGAATAACCTTGTGAAATTAATAATGGAAACTGCTAACTGGTGATGTTTCATTAATAATTTTAATATCTAAAGATAATAATTTATTCATTTTCACTGTAACTGACAGCTACGTCTTTGATCAAAATAATGAAATCACATCACAATGAAAGATTATATCGACAGATAATTATTTGCCTCACAATATTATTCACCCACAGAATTCTTCATCATTGAGGTCACTAGGTCACTGATTGAGGGCGCAAATGATTATGTACTGTTGTTTACAAAATTCCGTATTTTTATTTTCGTCGCAAGGTACTTACCTTACCGCTGTCAACTTCGGTGATAAATTCTTTTTTATCTGTTCTTAATTGTACTTTTATTTTTACCTGCTTAAAGTGAAAATAGATAACGAAGTTAACTTTCTCTTCAGAAACTTCTTAACAGTGTTTTGATGTTGTTCATTTTGCTCGTTCTTTTGGTCATTAAAAGACGGAATAATCATTTTATTAAGCCTAGCTAATTGGAGAGGGCTTACACTAAAATTACAACTTTGCAGAAATGGCTAGACTTTTTACCTCTACTGTCTACGTACTTTCCAAACTTATATACAATTTCATTAGAATATAATTCTGATGATGAAGAATTCACAAAGTGAATTACAAGTGAATTTTACAAGTCCATGTACCACAAAACTTTAAGGTTTTTCAGTTACAATTGTTTGCAAACCTTACAAATATGTTAATTGTAGTTACAAGTCTACGATTTATACTATAGCCGTAATGCTTTGCACCTATTAGGTACGCTTTTAAACATGTGAAAGAGTTGTAGGTTGTTTATTGTAATTGGTACATATTTGTCATTTTTGTGTTACGCAATTTCGCTACAATTTAACAATTTTGTAGAATGCCTTGTAAAGTTTTGTGGTATAGGGCCCTGGACTCGTCCGCTTCACAGGTCATTTGCCAGTCTACGGAATAAACGCTACGAAAATGAGACACCATTTTATTACCCTGCCTAGCAGCATTTTTTACTTAGCCTACCCTAAGCTAGAATATAATTTTGTGTCGACGTAATCATGGCTATACATAACTTCTGTTTACAACAAAAGATCCCTAACCTAAACCCTAAAATGTATAGCCTTACACATTTAAAGCACTAAGTTACTCATACATTAGCCAGTCACTGCTAATCTACCATCTAGTTCAAAATAATCACTTCAATGAGAATGCTAATACGGCCCCGAAGGGTGCAACCTCCCAAATGACACTTCTAATTTCTCAACCCTTTGTGGTCCAAGATTAGTTAGCCACATAAACTTTACAGCTGCCATCACAGATAAATACCGTATAACGTTTTGATTAATACAATTTGTGGATACAAATTGATAATACCCGTCCCTAAAGTCTAAAGCAATTAGCGATTTGTTTGTATCTCCATCCATTTTGATTACTGAATTATTACTTTTGCTAAAGTTTTTGTTTTTGTCGGCTGTCTTGTGTTTGTCTTTAGAATTAGGCTTCGGCATTAACTTAGGTACTTATAACTTCGATACTTGTATTTGTTCTTATTGCTCAAGATTTATTTAATTCCACTATAACAATATTTCTGAAAATTATGTCACTAGTCTCTACGTGATAGCGTCTAATGTAAGCTCATTCATAACTTCAATAACAAAATCTTCGTCTAATTTCTTCTAAACTTCCTTCGCCTCACGTTCCTCTACGTGATTTACTGCCTAACCAAGATTATCTTCTATATTTGCAAATTTGAGGTCAGTGAGTCAATTATGTAATTATGAAGCTCGGTGTTGGCTACCCATAATTATGGCCGAACTTGTTCTAGGAGAATTTCGCTTGTAAACGTCGAAGTTTGAAAATTCTCCGGCATAGTTAGACGTATAGTTATTCGAGCTAGATCTGCCCCGTATTAAACTACGGGTTGGAATTATTCATTAAAGATGTTCGTGAGAGCAGGTAAAAGGGAATGCTATAGTACTCATTTGAATCAGACAATCTGGAAATATTTAGCGCACAGATTTTGTGATGTCGCTTACCTACATACTTTAGGTTTGCTATATTCAAAGCTACACGCAATGTAGCTTTGAATAATTAAATGTGAAACCTTGTGCACCTAAGATAGTATGAGGAGTTATAATCGTAATCTGTGGTGAGGTGGTTTTCTGGGCTTGTTGTAACGAAATGAACATAATTATTTATATAACAGTTATACTACCTTTCGTATATTATTATTACATACCGTCATACTGTACCCCGTTGGTCTCGTGGTTGCAAGCGCGACTGCTGAGCGTGGGGTCCTGAGTTCGATTCCCGGGTCGGATAAAGTGTTACTGGGTTTTTCATTAAGAATTTCTTAGTAACAGCCCGGAGTTTGGAAGTTCACGATTTAATTCCCTTGTGCCTCGGAAAGCATGTAAAGCCATTGGTCCTGCGCTTGATCTTTCTCCGGTCGTGTCGGAATGCCATCCCATCGGACTATGAGAGTAAAGGAAGAGAGTGTTTGCGCACACACTTGTGCACTATAATATCGACACCTGCAATTTAAAACATTGTAACTCACTTTTTAATGAAAAATCATTGCCAGTCATAAAAACATATACAATAGATACATAAGTAAACAACATATTAGTCATACAGCAAAGTAGATAATCCCTTTTTACTTATATTTACAAATTGGAAGACGCTAGGACTTTATAGGAACAAAGGGAGAATATGTTGAATGTTTAAATCGCTATCCTGAAAAGTAGTGAAAAATGAGTTACAATGTTTTAAATTGCAGGTGTCGATATCTTCTGCGTACTTGGCTAATCTCCATTGAGATTGGCCACCGTGACCTAAATTGATCGGGAGACTACTTTAATAATCATTTGAATTGTGAAAATAGTCAACTTCGTAATACAAAACATATACATGTTTATTATTCATTAAAGTCATTTAAAATTCAATCACAACTTTAAGTGCCGCGAATACCTATCTGTGCCAGTGAGAAATAATTCGGTATTTTAATAAATATGGCGGCTTATCGAACAATCGTCAATAAATTGGAAACCAGTGAAATAAATATTGAATTACAGTTTTAATCTTACAGCGAGAGGCCGCAAAATATTCTTTGATGTCGAAAGTTTTAAAGGGAGCGGTCGGAGCCATACAACGAAGTTAATTATAATAATATTCTATCTAACTTTATTCTCTTTGGAAAATCTGATAGACTGCAAAGTTTATAGATAGTTTGCTTTTCATTTGGAGATGAAATAAAATTTAAAACAGCTGTATAAAAAAACTAAGTAATGAGAATGATATCAATAGATACTATAGAATGTAGCGATAAGGCCGCCCATTGTATATTTTGTAGTGTTTGATGTATCTTTACTTGTTGTATTTTTGTGGTGTACAATAAAGTATATATAAATAAATAAATAAATAATGTATAGTCAGAGGGTCTAGCATGAACGCGCGGAATAAACGTTACATGAATCGAATGATTTTAAAATTAAAAACAGCCGTTTCGCACATAATATTTACTCAATCTTATGACTTTTCATTCATCATAGATACCCAGTTTGCTTGTTTTAACCAATATATATAATATAGTCAAAAACTGATCGAGTTTACGTAATGGTTACGTCGCGCGTTCGTGCTGGTGCTTCAGTACGTATATCCATTTAATTACAGCTAAACCCAGTCCGACTTCCAACAAAACAACGCAAATTTTTACCTACTTTGCAAGGAAAAAATATGCATCAAGATGTAGATAGCCAGTGAATCTATAGTACAAATTAACCTTAATCGTTCCTGCTGTAGTTAGGGTCTAGACAATAGACTCAGAGGTACTAAAACTTAGGTGCGATAAGATTCTATCGCTACCAAGGTGCCTAATAAAGGCGGCAGACGTAGCGGAAGAATCTATGTGGGATGCAAAATAAAGATTGGGTTAGCACCACCGATAAAGAACTAAGTAGCGAGCCTAATTAAAATGCTGATTTAACGAGATTGAGAATGGTAATGAAGTGTTGCAGGAATGGAGGAAATGTAATGGAACTAGGGCGTTTTGTTGTCTCGCAACTATTCAAAGAAAAAAGTTTAAAGTAGATTATTCAAATTCAGCCATTCAAATTGTTATTTGAATTTGATGAGTGTCGAGGTGCCAACTCATAAAATACTTACGACAATACTTTATTATCGATGTGAAAGCGAAGTGTCATCTCTGTGAAATGGTTTTATATTTATGCAATAAAAACAAAGAAATCAGGTCACAACCAGACAAACACAAGACAATCTGATAAACACCCTCAACGAAGCACAGATTTAGATTGTAAAACAGCACTCTAGATTTGCAATCGAAGCGAAAACAATAAACAAAGCGGAACCAAGCCTCCTCTTTGTGTATCATATTCGATTTAAATCCTTCTGATCGTTGAGTTATTATACAAGGTGTAACAGGATAAACGCAATTCCTGAAAGTAGTTTGTTCATAACTGACTACTGAATCGATTTCAGTAACTTTTAATATAGGTATTTTTTTCAAAAAAATTTGTATTTTTTAAAAAAATACCATGCAATTAACCTCTCGGGATGACTCTCGGTTACACACACAAAATTAATTTTTCGATGTCACGTAATTACGCGTAGATGTACGCTTCGGCAGACTAACACCAACTTATTTTGAGCGTAGATGTACGTTCCGGCATACGAAAGGTTAAATAACCGATTATTTATAGTTTAGTAAGATTGTTAGTAAGCCATATACTTAACTAAAATATTTTAGTGGAAGCAATATTTAGTTAGATACCTATTTTGTTATTATTGATTGAATAAATAAACCACTTTTTACCCGACTACGTCGAAGCGAAAAGGAGGGTTATGATTTTGATCGCTATGTGTATGTATGTATGTTCATCTGTTTCCTTACATAATACTCGTAACTATTATAATATTATTTTTATTTCATTACGAACCCGACTATCTAGATAAACAATTGAACGCCACTCGTACGGTCAGCAGCAAAAGTCGATTAACACTTCAGTTTTTTAAATCTCAGTTATTGAGCAAAACATTTGTCCAAAATTGCAGCAGTAGTACAATGCAATTTTGAACAAATATTTTGCTCAATAAATGAGTTAAAAAAAAAGGTCCCGTATTCTTTCTAGTCTTCGTCGCCGTTCGGTTCGCCCGACGCAAATCACTGCACTTTCCGCACCATTATTTTTTTACGCTACACACGATAGCCAGCTCTACTAGAGTTCACGAACACATTTGCACGTGTACAAACGTCATTTGGTTGTGTAGTAGTAATAGGTAATTACTTTGCGAGCGATGTATGGAGTGTCCGAAGTGTGACTTTGTATAAGTATAGTAAAAGTGCGCAGTGCTGCACACCCCTACCCTATCTCAAGTCAAACAAATATCAATTTTATTTGAAATATAGATTTCAGAATGCCTAACACTATTGAAAAATTTATAAAAATGTTTGAAATTGTAGCGTAAACTGAACTTTATTGTGTAGGATTTAAAATAGTTTTTTCCATTAATTCATATTAGTTTACATTCTTGGCACATAAATCGCGAATGCAGATTAGAGGTAAACATTTCAAAACCTAATGGTTTATTTATTGAAAGAGTTCATTGACACCGTAGCAAGGGGAATCATAGTTCAAAGTTATAATTGTAACCTCTTCAAGCGTTTTATTACCGCCAAATATTTTCGCTTCCCAAAGGATTCCTGCGAAATGTTTAATTAAAACTTTGTTTTGTGTAATAAAAGCTGTAGGTATCCAGGTACAATCTGTCAAAGTTGGTACTCATTAGCCGCGAGGTCCTTGGCTATCAGTTTGAAGTTTTACTCATGAAAATTGGGAGTTCCGGGAATTCTTAGACGATGATGATTTGTGCTTAGATTATGAAAGCAAAGTTGATGCGCTGAAAGAGGATTATGGTTCTTTTTTCGTTTTATTTTTGCACCAATAATCTGCTTTTTTGTACCGAAACGTGTTGACACAATTGTTTGGATCGACCTACTTGCATTTTTAATTTGATCGTTACCCGTGGAGCATTCACTGACAGATCTCGCATTTTAGTAAATTTCATTAATTTGCATTTGTTAGTTACTATAATACAGGCTGGCAGGAACATTGCTGCTCAACCTGTTACCATGGATTCAGCCTATCGATTCTGTAAAAATCTCACCGTGATAACAAAGGTGAAGTGAGCGTGAAGTGAACTATCAATGGAGGCAATCCCTAACATCAGGTGGAATGACAGCTCATTTCATCTTAGTTTGCACGGGGAGATTTTTACAGAATAGCACTGCTGTAGGTACATGAATCTGAAACTTGAAGTGTTAATTTTTCGTCGGTTATTTAAAAAAAAAATGCTGTTTCACATATTAAAGCCGTGTAGGTATTGCACATTTATGAAACAGATAGTTCTTTTTTTGATAACCGACGAAAAATTCTATTCACTCGATCTAGAATCATGTGCTGAATTCGTGGTTTCAGTTTGCGCGTCGATAACCTTGCCTCCCTGTATATATCGAATGTTTTTTTGGTCCTTCGAGCCGGATAGTTTAGCATAAGCATATGGAACTGCAATATTGCTGTCTATTAACATACCTCGTAGGTCACATTCACCTAGTATGTTCTATGTGTCATTACATTTACGCCATAGCCTAAGCCAAGTTGGCATGCCTGTAATAATGTTCTTGTATGCTTATCCATGTCGTGCGGTTCTCAGCCTAAGTTTTACTCCCTATTCTACTATTCTCCCTATGTTAAATTGTTAATTTATTAGTTGCAAAATTCTTACTAGGTACACAGACGTGACCCCAGTTTTAACTTGTTGACTTGTTTTAACTATTGATCAATTATGGGTTTTACAAAGTTTTTTTTTTTTTACAAAGTTTTCTAAGCACACAATTAGTTTGGATATACTAACCGGATTCAAAACATTATAACATAATTATATTTAATTAGTATCTTGGTTTCTGTTTTTTTTTTCGTTCGTTGTTTGTTAACTCTTTGTGCCTATTGTCGATGAGAAATTATTGCCTTTTTAGCATACGAAGTAAATAGACCCTTTACATACCGTTTTCAGCTGAAGCTTCAAATTCTAACGCCCTATATTGTTTGAATAAGGGGTTATTTGCAAAATTAATTCATATCGTTCTTATATAAATATTCATTGGGTCTGCAAGTAAATTTTATTCAAAGTCGATCCACCCTTTTGGATTATAATAGACGATTCGGTAGCAAAAACTGGGTATTGTTGGAACTGAAACCTAAACAAATGAATTTGCTATGAGGTCTGGGTAGTACTGAGGTACTTAATTTTATGATCGTCTTATCACACTAGTTCAGCTGGCTCTTTGTTCTGTTGTGAAAGATTTACTAGCTGTTTTAGATTCAGTCGGCGAGGATTTTATTTTGTATGAAATTTACAATTTGTTTTTAAGTTGAACTTTTCTCTCTTCATTTAAGCATGGGATCAACTTTTTATCACATGATATTTTGTGTCGGACACAAAATACCCATACATTTTGATTCACCTCCATCGAATTAAGAACTGATTGACCTACGGGTTGATTGCATAACACATAAACAAAGGCCATTCGATTGCCTTCATTTTGAGATTATCAAAAAATTAAAGTAATGTAGTTATTTTTCCACTCTGCAATTGGCATTTTGTTTTGATTGTTGTTGTTTTGTTGTCATCTGCCAGTGTCGCAGGCGCATCACAGATTAATTTGTATTTATATATTGTCAATGTCAATCGATATGTGTTGTCTTTGGGTCGCTGGCCCTCACATCACGCAATAGATGTCATTTTATATGCTTGAGAACGAAGCTTTTGACTACGTTGTATGTGTATATTTTATGTGTTTTTTTTATTTGTGCAGAAAAACATTTTTTTTCTTTCTTATCATTCATGATCACTGTGTTAATTACCTTGTTGAGCAGACGAATTTTTCAAACCTGTGAAGCAATGGATTATGAATTTCCTTAAAAACTACGGGATTGTGATTAAAAGTGTTTTACGCAATTAGGGTCCTAATTAATCTTACGCCAGGTTGCACATTATTTTACCTTTTGTAAAACATTTAAGCTTCCACTAATTGTAAACTAGCTGACCCCGCAAATGTCATTTTGCAAAAAAAATAAAATAAATAGTAGCCGATTCTCAGACCTACCCGATATGCACACAACATTTCATACAAATCGGTCCAGCCGTTTCGGAGGAGTATGGAAACTAACACTGTGACGCGAGAATTTTATATATTAGATTATGAGAATCACAAACAACTTTAATGAAAAATAATTAACACCCATCCTTCCTGCCTCACTACTCTCCTAAGCCCATAACTCGTTCCTCCGTCACCGCAGGCAATAACTCTGTAATCCTGTTGTCACCAGGGTCAACATATAAATTGTGCCGATCCTTCCGTTCCTTGTAATATCACAGCACCTGGACTGTGTAATTTATTCCATAAATTAATAAGACGCTGTTCCATGGTGCGTCGGTCCGTCGGTGCCGCATGCAAACAATTGATAGTTACAAGTTATTGCGCTGTGATGGACTGGATTAAAGTTACGTTATTGTGGATTGTTATGTTGGAATGGAATGTCGGGTTTTGCGATTTATGGGTGATGGATGTGCCATGAAATGTATGTTATGGAACTTAATGTATTTAAAATGGCCACGTTCAATTTTGGTTTGGGTCTTGGTTTGCCTTTCACTGTTGTAGAAAGATCAAAAGTTGCAACAATTTTTGATTACTGACATATATTTTATTTCCAAAAGCAACCTGTGGGGTAATTGCGTAATACACTAACAGTACATTCATTGCGTTATTTTACGTTGTTGAGAATATCAAGCAATTGATAAGCAATATACTTTAAAATTATTCAGATTGTAATTAGTGTGTTACGCAATCAGAATGATTAACTGGTTACTTTTCTGTTATTAGTAGGTAATGGAATAATTTTGTATGTACTTACGTACTTCTTACCTATTATAAATGTAGTGTGAAAGCCGCTCAAATTAAAAAAAATAAATAAATGGCTAATACACCTACAGGGAATTATGCCTCCAACATATAATTCCTTAGTAAACAAAACACCCGTAATAAAATAAAAACATAACATAAATAATTAACATTCCCTCCGCGTTATTATTAGCATACAAACTGAAATAAATAACACTTTCCACACGAGAAAACGAGTGTAAGGAAAAGTAACCACTTATTACCACTCAAGTAGTATGTTAATGCCGTAACCGTAAGGTCGTATGAAAACGTTTACCGTGGAAATTATTTATCGCCGGCCGTCGTGGGCCCTTGCAGCCCGTCGCCATTTTTTATGGCGGCCATTTTTGTCCAGAACATTTGCGGACTAATTTGCCTTGGCCCTTTTGTCCTTTTGTGTTGTTGAATTAAATTATTATTTTCCATATTAAGGATGATGTTTGGGTAAATTATTTTATTTGGTTTTGAGTTTTTCTCGGAATTTTGAAAAGGATATTTCCTTTTCACTAATGATATTTATTGTTGTGAGTACCTAATGCTTACTATTTGATTGAATAGCATTATAAATCTTAATGATTATTTTTTTTTTGAAAAAAATATACTTTTGGGGTTCATGTAAGCGGTCGTCCGTGATACCTTTGAATAATAATTATTACGAGAGCGAATTTTAACATTACGCAACCAAACGATCCATTTTCAAAGAACCATAGAAGCTTTACGAGTACTTTAAGATATTTCTGTGGAAGTTCTCAAAAAAAAAAATAATTGTACAACTATTCTTTGCCAAATTCTATTTAAACGAGCTCAGGACAAAATCCAAAAAGGTTTTTCGCAGCAAACATCATCAGCAGATAAAAATAAGCACGAACAACCAACGCTAACGAAAGAGGACAGTATTGTATTCTGTGATGTTTTTGACAAAAAGAGAATATTGCCTGCATGTGACATTCTTTCACGAAAACATAAAAAAGACAAAAAACATTCTCGTAACCGGACGTTGGAAAACTTGTATGTCCTAAAATGAACAAATATTTGTTTAAATAAAAATATACAACACCTGTGTAGTGCTTTTCATAACTGAGTCACTGGTTCTCAATATTGTGCATTTTAATAATAGCTATTATTGTTGCATATCCGGATATCTGTACCATAGAGCTAGCCATTGTGTAAGTTTTACTTAAACCCCTATAAAGGCTGATTTCACTATGAAACTCAACGCGATCAGCACATCTATACCGTGTTCAAGAGCAGTCAGTATCATTGTTGAGGAATGTTACCATTCTAATACTCATTCAGATTAAAATTCGTGATCAACAGTTTCGTATTTTACAAGCTTTACAAAGTCGCCAATAAATAAAAAAAAAACAAAACGTAATAATATACCTAGCATTTAAAATTCACCTCTCGTACAAAACTGTTAAGCACTTAAAGTAGGTCTAACGGTTTCCTTATAATTATGGGCTAAGATCAGCAGAGTCCCAAGACATAATGCAGTACTGACTGGAACTCTGCTAAGCCCTTAATGTAAGGGGCAAGACGTGAGCGAAATTTTACATACAGTCATTCTCTTCCTGGTTTTAAAACAAAAGACGTACAGTTTGAATACGGAAAACGGCGTTATGATAATGTATAAAAAACTCCTTAAGTAGGTGTTGAAGCTTCTACAACTACACTCTCATTGTTAACAAATATGACAGTACTATAGCGAAACATACGTATATGATTACAAATTGTAAGCTTATAAGTAAATAAGGTGAATTGCAATGATGGCCAACTGCCAACTTATTATTAGCGAAAAGTTAGACGCAAAACTCACTAATACCTAATGTGTTAAAATTACTAAAATTCACAGACAGACAGCGAAGGGCCTAAACCGCTGGGTTTAGAAGCTTCAAATTTTGCACAATAGTTCCTTTTGTAATAATAATGATTTTTATTTGAGACTAAAGAATCCATAGAGTGTTAGTAACATAATATTAATTTAACAACATAATATTATTATCTAGTTTTGTACCAATCACCCTCCACACCAATTGCTTTACAATTGGACAGCCGAAACTCTCCGCTACAGTTCTCAGGTTACTGTTGCGACTGTCTCTCACTCTCCTCAGTAGAGTCGCTGTTTTTTTTGCGAATAATTGCGTGCAACCCGTCGGTACGAGCTTGCGCAAACATTTCCGACGCGCTGCAGTAGCGAGGAAGTCCCAACAACATCATGAAACCATTATTGTACTGAACGCGCAGGACATCCAGCGACCTTATAGTATTATAAAGGTCAGCACTAAGAACATTTTGCCGATGGGAATTCCCTTAATCTAATTGATTTATGGATCAGACCGGAATAAATCATCATATCTAAATCATTATCTTGATTTATTTTATTCATTTAGTTTGCAACTTCGACATCTTCATCAGCCTAAAGCAGCCCGTGTGTACATAAGTTTCTCCAATTGCACGACCTTTGGCTTGATTCTCGACAGCTCTCATCCAGCTGCAACCAGCTACTCTGCGAAGATCGCCTCTCTACCTAGCCTCACGGCGTTCTAACTTACTGCCGATTCGCGGTTTCCACCCGAGAATACGTCTACCCCAACGGTCATTAGTTCTACGGCTAATATAGCCAGCCCATTGCCACTTTGATTCTCTGCCGGAGTGTGGTTGGAGTCCGAAATACTGAATGAGTTACCTCATTCCGGATTTTGTCCTTCAGAGAGACTCCAAGCATAGCTCATTCCACAGCTCGCTGAGTTATCTTGAAATTATGAACCAGCCGTACCGTGAGTATCCACGTTTTGGCTCCGTAAGTCATAACAGGCATTACACACTGATTGAAGACATCAAACTTACTAAAAGCCCATTAAAAAGTTTCAGAAACGCTCTCAGTCTATCTGGAACAGTACAAACTAGGTTAAAAAACGTGTTGACAGCTTCACATTTGCATACCGGCGCGCTTTGCAAATAGTTGGACATGGTTTACCAATGAGCTCGCTGATACTGTACGACACAAAATACGTGAGGGTAATATATTACAAAGATTTTAACTGAATATTTGAGTACACAAAAGTTCAGTTAGTAAAGTGCATTATATATTTTTAGGGTTCCGTGGTTAACAAGAAACCCTTATAGGTTTTGCTATATCCGTCGGTCTGTTCACGGCTTAGCTCTGAGTACTAGAAGTAATTCGATATGGATAAACATATTAACCTTCCGTACACGTAAAGTGGGCATGATTTTATTTTCTCGACTATAACATGCCGAGAGGTCATTGTATAGGCCGTTCAAAGATATTGTGGGTGTGTAAAATCACTTTTCGATTTCATGGATTTGATTGCGAAATATTAATCACGGCAGTAGTATAAAATAAAGCAGTTAAAAGAAAAACTATCAAAGCTACGTAGGCTTTACAAGTTAACGAATAATAGTCGACCGACTTACTTTTGCAGTTGGAATGTACGGGAGAGAATATTTTTCAACCACAATGTTAGATTACTAATTGCGATAAATTTATCCCAACTAGGGAACCGTTCATTGTGCGTGGCCCGACACGCACTTACAATAGTTCTTGTTGGACAAGAATAAGTAATAAAAATGTGGTTTCATCCTTTTTTTTTTTTTTGAGGATGGGAAATCATCAAATCACCCCTCCCGCTCTGGGTGGAGCAGAAGGGAGTGTCAGACTCTTACTGACTAAAACCCACCCGTGTTCCATCCTTAGCCCTTTATGTTCCGGGGTAGTGGTAACCCTTTCGGACAATCCCGCTGCCCCGGCAGGCTTCGGCCCTTACGGGCCCCTTCCTTAATGCTGACATCTCTTTGAGGCGCGCGTGGAACACGTACGCGCCGTCCGGCACGGGCCTGGTCCTGATCGGACGGAGAGTTACCCATTACTCTCCGCCCGAAGGCTCGCGCCTACGGTGGCCGGAAGTCGTCACGCGGCTCCCGACGCCCGGAGCGTCTTCCGCGGTGGCTGGGACGTGAGGCTCTCTCCCTCAGCCATCCCGCCACCTCCTTCGCTAGCATGACTGCTTCGCAGAAGGAGGTGACTATCTCCCACTCCCCGTCGCCCCGAACAATGGCTTGAACCAGGGCCGGGCGCGAGAGGTCGCCGCCGCTGCGGATCGCCTCTACGAGAACACGGCGGTGCTCCGCCCAAGTGGGGCAGACCTCCGACCGTATGCTCCACCGTGTCCTCTGGGCGATCCTCGCAGTGGTGACACCCGGCCGTTTCCTCCCGCCCGATGAAGTGCAGGAACCTCCCGAAACATCCGTGTCCGGTGAGGACCTGCGTCAGGCGATACATTAATAATTACGGCGCTATATTATAAAATTACAGCAATCTAGTTTAAAGGATACTGTCATTTTTGTCAATCAAACATTGTAGTTTTATTTATCGTAGTGGTTTATTTAACATAAATTTTCGACAATATTGTGAGCCGTATTTATTTCCCAATTGGCTCTCACAAGTTGCGCTAAAGTAAGCCAGGTCACATTAGGAGATATCTTTTGCCCGCCATTTGCCAAAAAAGCGCAATAAGGAAAAGTCGGTGCCAAAAGTACGTCCTGATAGAGATCTCATTACCCAACGAAAAAGTCGGCTTAACATAATCTTTGAGCTTATTTTCTGGCGAGATAAGTCCGGATACTTAATATTGAGGTTACTTTTAACACCTTTTTTTAAATAATAAGGTCCGGAAGTTTTATGTGACGTCGCTATATACGGTTGGTTTTTGAAGCGAAGATTTTTAATTGGTGTTAATAATAAAGTAATTCTTTTATAGTTTATAATTCGACAGCTTTGCTAGGTTACCTACTTGTTTCATTTTGCCAGCCCCTACACATTTGTGAGTAATTTTTCGCGACTTTAAGACGAAAGAAAGTGGAAGGCCCGAATATCCTTTAAAAATTAAGAGTCATTCTTCCTCCGAGTAACGTAATGTTAGTTTTTGTTGCCTTTTCTATCAGATGTATATTTTACTTTAGACACCTGATGGCCAATTCTCGTAATTTAAAACGTTCAAAATCTAGTCGCAGTCTCATCTCGGTGACAAACAAATGTCAAAAACTTGTCAAAATGTAGGGAAATTTGAAGTATTTTTGACAGATTGAGACTGAGATCAGACTGTGAACGTTCTTAAAAATTACGAGAATTGCCCCTCTGTTCTCGTATTATATAATCCTTAACTTTTGTGGTACCCAAATAAGCGCTGACCCAGACCGCTGGCTTTTCCATTTTCCCCCTTTTAATTAGAAGATTTACATAACGTAATAAAAAAACCTTTCAGATTTAAAATTGTAATAACCTATCGTACAAATAGCCTACGGAGTCCTCTATAGTATCAAAAATTATTTAGAATAATGTTTTTAAAATATATACTTTTATCTGATTGCTTTGGAGTTGAGTTGGGTTGAACTCTTCACCGCAATATAATTATTACTAGCAGCGAAACCCGGCGTTGCTCGGGTTAAAATACATCGCATATTTAATGGTATAAAAAATATTTAAGGATGCATTTTTAACGTAGATTTTATAGATTCCTATCTTAGATATTGAGTGACTCATTTTACCATTAAACATACGATGTATATAGAGTATATCAAACAATCAAACTAATTTACTAATTAACGAATTGAAATAATTAGAAGTTAAAATACGAAACACCTTGGTAAATAAAATTTATGTTTTATTCGCACAATTATTTACATATATATAATACATTTACACTTTTTATTTTAGTTACATTTTTTTTTTAATTTTTTTTCTTACAATACTTGCTTATAGACTACGTTTACAGTTTTATTGTCTGGACTGTAAATGAACAAATTTCGAGGTGATCCTACTCGTGAGCATGCGACGTACAATTGGCCGTGTGCAAAGCATGGTTCCTTTAAGTCAATGCCACAGTATTGGAATGTTTGGCCCTGTACTTTGTTGATAGTCATGCTGTAAGCCAATTTCACCGGGAATTGTAAGCGTTTAAAAGTAAAGGGCAATCCATTTGATATTAAAGGTATCCGTGGTATAAATACTATCTGTCCTTTTTCTTTACCAGTCATTATACTGGCTTCGATGATGTTATTTTGTAACTGTTTGATGCAGAGTCTCGTACCATTACACAGTTTCGGCGAGTTCAGATTTCGTAATAAAATAATTGGTGAACCAACTTTTAACTTCAAACAGTGTAATGGCATTCCTGGAACATGTAATGAATTTAAAAATTCAGTAGGGAAATTTACGCTTTCTTGTTCATCAGTCATTGTATCTATTGACATGTAGATTTTCTCTTCTCCTGGAATCATTTCCTGGATGATGTTGTTGATGCCGTTGACAATGTCGTTCTTCGTGGCTAAAATAATTCGTTCTCGTAACCACTCTGAATTCGTATAATTTTCAGCAATACTTGGATATACTTCATTTATAAGTTGTTCCGGTGTTTCAACAACATTACATAACTCATTAGTTAATGTGATTTGGCCAGTATTTTCGTCTATTGGATAGGTGCCCTCTCCTATTTGTAAAAGTTTTTCAGAAAATTCTTGTGCCGTTTCATCTCCTGAAATTCGCGCCCTCATATTTATTGTTAATTTAATTATTTTTACGTGTTCCCATATTACCGACTTCTTTAAGCAAGCGTTAATTTCATCCGCCGGCGTTGATTTCGGAATGACAGGTAGCGTTTGACGAAAATCGCCTGATAGAATTAACAATACACCTCCCATTACATTCGTGTTGTCGCGTAAATCTTGAAGTGTTCTATTGAGTGCTTCAAGTGATTTTCTATGGGCCATTGTGCTTTCGTCCCATATAATGGCTTTGCACTGTTTCAATATTTGTCCACGTGCTGATGATTTTGTGATGTCACATACCGAAAATTCATAGTCAGCTACATTAATTGGTAATTTCAAACCAGAATGCGCTGTTCGTCCACCATCCATAAGTGTTGCCGCTATCCCAGATGATGCCAGGGCGAGAACAATATCTTTATTTGCTCGGATTTCAGCTAGAATTAAATTTATCAAAAATGTTTTTCCTGTACCGCCTGGTGCGTCTAAAAATATTATACCACCTTGCTGTTTTTTATAATAATCCATTATTATATCATATGCTTGTTTTTGAGTCTCAATTAATAAGGGTTTGTTGTTTTGGATGTAAAGGGCCAATTCGTCGATATTATAATTTGTTTCTCTCAAAAATTCACTGTTCATAGCATCCAAATGACTTCGTTTAGGAGATTGAATACCTAGTTGTATTAACGTTTGGTTAGATATTGCTAAACATTTATCTTCTATCAATATCAAAGCTTTGTTAAAATTTCTTCGTTAAAATTAATTTCTAAGTCCGAGTTTTGTTGTCGTAGTTCAGCCAAGATGTCATCGCTCATATATTCTCGATATTTTAGCCATAGTCGATTTGGATTAGAAGGATTACATGTCGTTAACATAATTGCGAATAACTCACGAATTTGATTTGCTGTTGCTGTTTGGGCTGTTTCATTCATAGCAAACTCCCATTGATTATCGTTTTCTAGTAGACCCAATCTTTGACATGCTTCGCGATATGTCTCACAATTATAATCATTGACAGTTTTTAAATCTTTAAAACACGTTGGGCCACGAATAGTAGATAGAAACATTCAGCGTTTTTTGGATGCACTGTGTAGACTCGTCTTATTGCGTTACTCTTAAACACTCCATCATGTCCTTCTACTGGCATTCCATGTTTTCAAGGATTAAATTGTTTATTTGTTGTATCCCACGTATAATAGCTTGGTATTTCTGAGTAAAGTAAAGTCTTAGCAAATGGATCTTTCTGGCATAGTTCAAAAAAGGCTGTTAAAGTTGTTCGTGTTGGTGATTCCATCGCAACTTTTTGTGCCGTTTCAGTAGTAAAAAATACACGTTGTCCATTTTCTAAGTGGACGGATAAATGGAGAACCGGTAGATCTCGATCGTGTATTGGAAAACTCAAAATTCGCCAAATCGCTTCGTTGGTATTAATGTAACGACCCATTTGATACTGGACTATCTCATCATGCTGGTTTTCTTTGGTTACTGTAAAAACAGCCATATCACTGCCCTTATTAATATATTTGCATGCATATTTTATCGATTTTACAGAACTGCAGTATTCAACATTGATATGGGCATTAAACATTTTAGATAAAAGTGGATAATTTGGAACTACCCATTGATTGTTAATCTGAATTACTTCATTGCCTCGTATTTTAATTTGAGCTGTAAATCCACCTTGTTCTGGAGATCGACGTCTGTATTTCGGATAACCGTCTTCGCCTGTGACTGTTTCATTCAAAAATGCCTTCGAATAACGTTTCGCACATTTTTCATCTTTCATGCACGGAGAACTTCGATTTAGTTCACCACACGGGCCATGAACCATGTTTTTTACGATTATACTGTAAAGATCAGGATCTTCTTCCGGGTTCGGAAACTCAGCCTTGATGATGTCATCTATTTGATTCGGCTGAATTTTATTTTGAAACCAAATTAAGTTGTGAGAATGTGGCAGTCCACGTTTCTGCCATTCAATTGAAAACATCCAGCAGATAACAGTACCAAATATTTGATTTTTCACGATGGCGTCAATAAATTTAATTTGTTTTTGACGAAAAACTCGGGCAACAATATCATGTCGATCACTGGCCGTCTGCCCATATTGTAATTCTTCTTTGATTTCCACCCATGAAGAATTACATGTAAATGTTATAAATAAATCTGGTCGGCCGTGTTTTCTGACATAAATTATCGCATCCTGGGCATATTCATGCATGTGGCGTGGACTTCCAGTAAATGTAGGCAAGATGACCAATTTTCCCATGTTATCGACGTTCCCATCATTTATCATAGCATCTCTTAAATGGATGTATTCATCTGAACGCAACTTTCGTTGATTATGGCGAATAAATTCTAATCTCTCTGTCTCAATTTTAGCATACATATCTACAATAAACTGCTGAAATAACTGCCGACAGTTTAAAATATGATTGTATTCACTATTTCTAATCATAATTCGATAAGCATAAAATTGCATAGCTGATACTTTTTTGTTAATTTCGACACCTGTAGCTAGATTGATTTGTTGAATATTGAAATGATAACCATCCTCACCTTGCCAAAAAATTAGCGGATACTGGAGTGCATCATAACTACGATGTGTTTCAGCAATACGTTGCAATTTATTACTTCGACGTTGAATAATAATATCACGACGGCTACATTCGTTATCAACAATTACTACGGCAACTTCGTTCGTTTGAGGTGCATTGAATCTTCGTTCGTGTTGACCGGCTGGTCTTCTATCTGCTCGAATGACGATCTTATAATTATCTGCAACCATTTGGTCTAGAGAAGTCTTAAACACGTTGATTAGTTGATTATGATTATGAAGTAGACGTTGTAATTTTTGAATAATATCTCGTTGTAGTCCCTGAATGTGAGAGCAACGTTGATCTGTTTCAAGTTCTTCGTTACCAACAAAGTATATTTGAAGAAATTTTGGAGTTTCATCAGACATCGACAGAAGTGAGCCTATTCGATGATAAATTTGGCCTTGAACCTTGAAAACCGGGCTGAAATTTTCTTCGTGGCATATTGATGAAGCTCCAAAGGAAGTCATTTGAAAACAACAGTTGTATCGACGTATATTTTGTAGAAAATGATGGGAATCGGGTGTTTTTCCAGTCATATATTCGAGTAACTGTGGTGGTGGTACTTCTAATGCTGGTAAATTGACTTTACCACTCGAGCAGCACATACCAGCAGTTTCGCCTTTAAATTTCCGTGCATGACAATACTCGCATATCGTATTCATTTTTCCGATGACAATATTTGCATGTTCACAGTATTGTTTTTTGCAAGCATAATGAAAAGCCTGAAGTTCTAAACTCTCAATTTCACGTGTAGCAGCTTGTCGTTGACGTAAAGTAGCCATTCTTTCTTTTTTTCTTTCATTTTCCATTTGACGTTGATCAGCAGATTGACGATTTCTGAGTGATTTTACTCTGGATCGTGTTTCTTCGTTAATTTGTGCTCTTTCCTCTTCGCTTAAATTTTCTCTGATTCTTTGTACTCCTTTACGAATGTTTGAAAGACGTTTTTCTTTTTGTTCTTCTGATTCAGTTTGACGTGCTACTTTTCTTCTTTTTGAATCCACTTTGGGTTTTGTAAATACTTTTTTACGCTTTGGCATTGTGAATATAAAGTGTAATGAAGTTACACAAAAATTATATCTTGATTATTACGATAATAAGACTGACAAAAAGTCACTAATTTTCGGTTCACATAACGTCGAATATCAAAATTTCTAGTACCAGAACACTCTAGAACATTCAAATAGTTTGTTCTTTTGCACTTGTCAAAATCACTTCAATTCATTTGACCACTGTTCACTCTTAACTCCGATTAACCTTCTCTCGACTGTAAATACGATTTAACTGACGAAAAGTCGCTGAGTTTCGGTTTACATATATACCATCGGATATCGAAATTTCTAGTACCACTCTAGAACATTCAGATGTAGATTACATCGATCTGAATATTCTAGACCGATTACAGGAGTTTTACACATTTTAGAAATTTCTAGATCATTCCAGAAATTTTTAGAACTTTCCAGAACATTCCAGATCGACTACAACAGTTGTACACAATTTAGAACTATCTAGATTTTTCCAGAAAGTTTTAGAACATTCTAGATCATTCCAGAAATTTTTATAACTTTCTAGAACATTCCAGATCGACTATAACAGTTGCACACAATTAAGTGTTTTTTATATCATTTCCGGAAGTTCTCATGAGTTAGAAGAGGGCAGATATATATTTTTCTACATTTTCACCACCCACAATCACCCACTTCCACCCACCGCGACCAAACTCCCTTACTCCCACCGGGAGACCAAGAGGTATTTACCAACCCAACGGGAAGTTGATTGGAGTTAGTGGAGATAGAGAAAATCCTGTCTTTACGTACTGTTAGGCTTTGCCTTTATGGAGGGTTTTGAAAAAAGGCAAACTGTTTTACTTGAAATATTATATGTATTTTAAAAAAGATTTAGATATTACAAAATTAGGAATTAGAACGTGTGTGGCTCTTTAGGATGACGGAGAGAGACTGGTGTAAGTGTCCTCAGATTTGGGCGACGGCGGAAGGCCCTTAACGGTGCCACTTGAGATTGGAATGCTGAGAAGTGCAGAATGTACTTCTCTTAATTATTAATTTTTAATGTATTAGCGAGTCAGAGTTATAACAACCCCCTGCTTAAGTGGAAACTTACGCCTCTTAAAAGCGAAGTTTACAAAAAAATGGTTTCTAATTTGTTCTCGACGCGGCGTATATGTTAATTGAATTATGTATTCGCCAGCCGGGTTATCGGTGTTTAAATTATTAATTTCAGATTCATCTATTATTTGATTGTGTTTAAACTGTAAAGAGCCATACATTTCCTATTACAACAATAGTACAATAAAAGCATGACAAAAAGACTTGTAAACATAAATGTATATAAAACAGTAAAGTGTGATGGAAATAATGTTATAGTTTTTATCTATTTCTAGGATGTTATCAATGCTATGGTTAGTAAAATTATATCTAGGTTATCGGTGTTCAGATTAGGAATCTTAGGTAGATTCTAATTAGGTATAATTAAGTTTATTAAAATTAGACATATTACAACATGAATAATGGATTATATTAAAATCGGAGTGAATATAATTAAACATTTTATTTATTTCTTGCTTATTAGGTTTATATATTTTTTTTTTACAACATCCTTTACAGGTAGGTCTGGTTCACAAATAGGGTTATCTTGATACGCTAATCTGTTTTACAAATGTGTTTGAATAAGTAACAATTTTACAATCAGTTAATTTATCTAGCGTTTTAAACTTAAATCTATATCCTTACATAAAGCTATGTATGTGGCTGTTGGTAATATTAGTACATAGGATTTAGATACATTATGAGGTACAGGCACAGGAACATTCTTAAACAAACTATATTGGCTTATCAAAACTAAAGGAATACAAGCTTATCATCTAAAATATAACTTACAATTTCTGACAGATTTACTTAAGTGTAGCTCCAAATTTATTAGGAATTCTGTGTATTTAGGCAAGTTCTTAATATTTTCGACCAGGTCGTTATACAGATCTTCATGTGATAAAACTGAAGGGTGTATACTAGAGTGTTCGAGTTTGCGAACAGGTTGAAGTTAAAAATATCTTCTGATTTATAGGAGAGGCTTAAAACGCTTGACTGGAGCACATTTAACGTGTCTTGTAGAGTGGCTTTAAGTGCTAAAACATTTGTAACGGCTGTGATATTAACAACGTGGGAAGAGAGGTTTTCTATTGCTGTGTTGAGGGCTTTCTAGTTTTTGTTAATTTTTATGAATGACTTATTAGAGCTGTAGAACGCGGATTTGGCGATTAGTGTTTTCTCTGACTTTTCCTAAAAGTTTGTTGTCATTCATATATTAGTGGTTGAAACATTATGTTCTGGCCATTTGTAATAATGATTGTATTGATTTTGGTCCATTGATGTAAGGACGAGAACAGAAAACTTTTTAGGGCTTTTGAAAATCTATCTGTAGTTTCCTAGGTGTTTGGCACACTATAGCATAATGCTGCCACGCTGTAACAGATTATGTATATACTTAGAAGTCCTTAACTAATTTAACATTAAATAAAAGTAGAAAGATAGGATTACTTATAACCTAGGAGAGCTATCTGTAGCTAATTTTACTTCATCATAATGATGTTTGACATGTTTTCTATTGATTAGTAGAGAAAGTGTGTGGTTCCCATGGACTTTTACTACTTTGTAGGGACCTTTCCACACAGGTGACAAAGCTTTCCGCATTCTTAAATGGTTTTTTAAGTAAACCATATCATCAACCTTATAAGTGACAGGTCGGGACCGTTTGTCATAATGTTCTTTCGATGTCTCTTTGGATCTTGTTATGTTTTCTATGGCCATATTATGGGACAGTTTCAAACGGTGACTTAACATTTTAATGTATTCGTGGTAGGTGCTAGTAGGGTTTAGTTCATAGATTGAATCTGGTAAATATGGTTTATGTCCGAACAGTAGTTCATAGGGCGTGAATTGAGTTGTCGTATGGACGTTAGTGTTGTATGCAAGGATTCCTGTGTAAACATATTTATGCCAATCTGTTTGGTCATTGTTAACATATGATTTTAAATATTCTTTTAAAGTGGAATTACTTCTTTCTAAAGCTCCTTGTGTTTGGGGATGATAGGGTGTTGACCACAGTTGTTTTATTTTTAGGAATTCGCAGGTCTTTTTAAACAAATCGGCTGTGAAATTAGTACCTTGATCAGTCAATATAGTTTTAGGGATACCGAATAAGGAGATAAAGTGGACAAGACATTCACAACATTCTTCGGCCGAAGTATTAGATATGGGGTAGGCAAAGGAGAATTTTGTCAAATCATCCTGAAGGGTTAGTATGTATTTGAATTTGAATTCTCCAGCTGCAGGAAGCGGACCTACGATGTCGAGGCTAATACGTTCAAAAGGCGCAGTTGATGTAGAAGTTATCACATAGGAGCTCGATTGGTTTGGCGAAGGGCTTTGTTGAGTTGGCATTGGGAACATCTTTTTACATAGTTTTCTATATCGCTTTTTATGTTTTTCCAAAAGTATCGTTCTCTGATAC
The DNA here is from genome assembly GCA_949316385.1 of Globia sparganii. Taxonomy (NCBI): domain Eukaryota; kingdom Metazoa; phylum Arthropoda; class Insecta; order Lepidoptera; family Noctuidae; genus Globia; species Globia sparganii. The sequence goes on along the minus strand of OX438660.1, from coordinate 24,556,533 downwards.
GGTTGTACATGCGTGTTTGACCTACATGCCCAGCTACGGGTAAGTCATGATTTTGTTTTAGGATTTTAGGAATTTCGCTTGGGACTGGAAATATAATAGTATTTTTGTATATATTAATCGTAATATTCGTATTATGGAATACATATGCTAGGATATTATATGTTTTGACGTATGAAAGTTTGACGAAGGGATCTTTAAAATCTGAAATAGCAATTTCTTTGGGAGTTTCATCATTTAATAATGCGTTTTTTAGGTTTTTCAACGATTTGAATAAATCTGGATATGGAAGTTCATCAAAATGATGTACTTTAGTGAAAATTAAGTAGTATGATTTACTTTTACATTTAAGTTTTTGAAAGGAATACAGTGTTCTTTCTCTATTCATTAAATCAGAGGCGTCGCTGTAGTTAGCAAGGATTTCTTCAATATAAGGATTCGACTCGTCAAGATCAATGGATGTAGGAATAATGATGACTTTTGAATTTGAAGATAGTAGAGGGTTTGTATACTCGTGTATTATAGTGTTGTAAGTATAATTTTTATTAGATGTAGCTTTCAGGAAATCGGAGTACGAGTTTTCATGCACTTCGGGACTTGGTAGGTTTACGGGTGAGTTTTCAGAATTTTCGAAGTTTGGTAAGTTATAACCGTCAGGATTAAAAGGACTAGGCGGGAGCTCTGAATCTAAAGGGTTAGCACGTGAGGGGCCTGCTCTCGGGAAAGTAGGATTGTTAATATTGATGGGATTTGATATAGGAAAGACAGGGATGGATTCTAAATATTCGGTTTTTATTACATTTATAGGGGCTGATTCACATATTGGATATCTAGATAGTGCATCTGCAGCGGAGTTAAGTTTTCCCTTCTTATAGATAATTTCTAGTAAAATATTCGTATTCTTCTAGTTTTAATCTCCATCTTTGTAATTTACTGGAGGGGTCTTTGTGATTAAAGAGCCATTTTAATGGACGGTGATCGGTAACGATTTGGAATTTGCGACCATACAGGTATGGCCTGAAGGTTTTACAACCAAAGAGGATTGCTAGTAATTCTTTTTCAGTGGTGTTGTAATTGGTTTCACTTTTATTAAGAGTACGAGACGCGTAAGCTATAGGTCTTTCTTTACCATTTTCTCCTTGAGAGAGTATGGCACTTATCGCGTAATTAGACGCGTCACATGTGAGTATGAATTGTTTAGAAAAGTCTGGATATGCTAGTAGAGGTGGGGATATGAGTCTAGTTTTTAAAGTTTCAAAAGCAAGTTGATGTTCGTTTTGCCACACGAATGGAATGTCCTTTTTCAGGAGGGAAGTTAGTGGTTTAGCGAATTTAGAAAAGTCGGGTATGAATTTTCGGTAGTACGACATGAGGCCTAGGAATGATTTTATGTCTTTCGCGGATTTAGGTCTCGGGAAATTGGATACGGCTTTGATTTTTTCAGGATCGGGCTTTACACCGTCATCGGTGATTTGATGACCGAGGTAGGAAACTTCTTTTCGAAGGAACTCGCATTTGTCAGGTTGCAGTTTAAGATTAAAGTCTCTGATACGTTGGAATACTAATTCTAGATTTTTGATGTGGGAATCTAGGTCATATGAGTAGATAACGATATCGTCGAGATAGACAAAGCATCGGATTCCTTGTAGTCCGGATAGGACGGAGTTCATGAGCCTCTGGAATGTTGACGGGGCGTTTTTCAGACCAAAGGGCATTCTTTCAAATTCGAAGTGTCCCTGTGGTACGCTGAACGCAGTTTTAGCTGCGTCTTCGGGTGATAATTTAATCTGATGAAATCCAGAAGCTAGATCTAGAGTTGAAAAGTACTTGGATTTTCCAAGTTGATCTAGTATTTCAGTGATGTTGGGAATAGGATAAGAATCTCCGATAGTGACATCGTTTAACTTCCGGTAGTCTATTACAACTCTCCATTTTCGTTGTCCGGAAGCATCTAATTTTTTGGGAACGACCCAAATGGGTGCGGACCATGGGGACATAGAAGGTTTAATGATGCCCTCGTTCAGCATTTTAGTCATTTGTTTTTGAACTTCTTGTTTATGACATTCAGGAAATCTATAGGATTTAACGTGGATCGGTGCGTTACTTGTTGTCTTGATTTCATGTTGTAGCGCACTCGTTGTCGTCAGTGCGTCACCGGGTAGATGGAATATATCTGAGTAATTAGAGCAGGTTTGATGGAGGACGTTAATTTCTTCCGAGTTTAAGTGAGACGTTCTGAGTTGTTTAAGAACTTCTTTAGTGCGGGGATAGGTATCTTGAGGCGATATAGTATTGACAGGATATTCGTCACATTGAACGGATTCAGAGGGCATTTCGACTGGAATCAGAGTAAGATTCAAATTGGATTTAAGTGGTATAGGGGAGTCAGATATATTAGCAACAGTTATGTTGACTCTATTATTTTTCTTTGTGCTGACTAAGCAGTTTGATATCAATATATTTTTGTGTTGCGTTTGATCGAGAATTAACCCTTCTTTTATTTCAGGATTAGAGACGGAGCATTCTATTACCATTTCAGATCTGGCTGGAATATAATAAATAGGTTCGTTGAATTGGAGTGGTATTTGTAATTTATTAAATCTGATCTCTTGGCTAACATAGTCAATGTTACCTCCGAAAGCGTTTAGCAAATCGCTTCCGATGATGCCATCATGAGGGAGATGTATTTTATCTACTACATGGAATTTGTGGTTTACGAGCTTTCGAGGCGAGTCGGATAATTGTAACTTAAGTGAGAAATGACCTAAGGTTACCGTGGTTCCTTGGTCGGGCTCTATCCCTTTTAGGTTTATAGGTTCGGCTATGAGTTCGGGGATTTTATGCATACAGCTTTTCTTGATGAGGCTAATTGCTGATCCAGAGTCTATTAAAAGGCATAGTGGTAAGTCTGAGACGGAAGTGTTGATAAGGAGATGTGGGAGTAAAGTTCTTCGTGGATCAGTGGTAATTTCAAATATTTCTTTAGGATTTGCGGATTTTTTTTGTACAGATTCGGCGATTTTGGATTTAGTAGAATTAGGGATTTTAATGAATATAGTAGGTTCAGTAGATTTAGTACATTCAGTGGGTTTAGTTGATACAGTGGATTTAGTAGATTCAGTGGAATTAGTAGATACAGTCGATTTAGTAGATACGATGGATTTAGTAGATTCAGTGGATTTAGTAGATGCGGTGTCCAATGGATGTGGTAAGTGGTGTCTCGCACGACACCGATACGAGCCACTTAATAGTTTTTTGGGTCATTGTCGGTTTCATCGTTAAATTCACCTTGTTCGTTTGATTCCTCAACAAAATTTACTTGTTGTGGTGGTTTGTAACCGGAAGTAGAAGGTTGTTCATTATTACGGAAACGATTATTGTTATATTCGCGTTTACGGCAATTTTCGATTGAGTGCCCCGGGAATTTACAGTATCGGCAAATATCGGATTGTTGGGATCTAGGAGGGATAGCTTTATTTGGTCTAGAAAACCTATTTTCCGTAGGTTGTTTTCTCTTGAACATTGATTGTTGAATGCGCTCTTCGTTGATAGCGTAATTTACGGCCTCGTTTAGGGTTTGTGGAGACCTGCATCTCACCATGTTAGAGATACGCGGGAGTAGACCCATCGTGAAATGATGGAGAGCTAAATCTTCCATTGCCGCTATACGGCCGGGAAGTTCTTTGGCTTTAGCAGTGGATAGTGACACTTCTGTAAGCAGACGTGAGAGGCATGTCTCGATTTTTAGTGCGAATTCGTTAACGTTTTCTAGCGGGCTTTGTTTGCTCTCTTGGAGTTCAGTAAGAAGATAGGCATAGTGCTTCCTGTCGCAAAATTGGGTTTTTAGAAATTCTTTTAATTGTTCCCAGGTACTGAACTCTTTTATTGAGCAAACAACTTCCGCTTTCCCTTCAAGTCGGCTTAGGATATATTTGAACAAAATAGGTTTCTGTGATTCTGTGGCAAGTTGATAAGCGTTATTGCAGTTGGTAATAAATGAGTTGAGTATTTCCCGGGTTCCGTCGTATGACTTGACGAATTTGAACAGGCTGTTGAGGTCCATTTCGGGAGTTACCTTTTGTAGGGATTCCGGGATTACTTCGGGTTTCAGAGCTTTAGGCATAATAGTGTGAAGATGCGGTGTAGCGTCGTTGTATAATATTTGAAGGACTCACGACAGGCAGGCGAGCGTGAGTGCTAGCTGCATTCCTGCGGGCTGCGTGCTGAAATTGTTGATTGTGCCGTCTAGGTCGTCTAAGTGACGGCTGGATGGATGTAACACTTGTTTTGGTTGCACTTGCACTAGCGTTTGCACTTGTTTTAATGAGATTTTCACTGATTTTAATTGATTTTCACTAGTTTTCACTGGTTTTTCCGAGTGATTCTTCGGCGGGACGGAGACGGACCGTGGGATTTACTTTTAAATCCCTTAAGCTGCCACCAATGTTAGGCTTTGCCTTTATGGAGGGTTTTGAAAAAAGGCAAACTGTTTTACTTGAAATATTATATGTATTTTAAAAAAGATTTAGATATTACAAAATTAGGAATTAGAACGTGTGTGGCTCTTTAGGATGACGGAGAGAGACTGGTGTAAGTGTCCTCAGATTTGGGCGACGGCGGAAGGCCCTTAACGGTGCCACTTGAGATTGGAATGCTGAGAAGTGCAGAATGTACTTCTCTTAATTATTAATTTTTAATGTATTAGCGAGTCAGAGTTATAACAGTACGCACATTAGTATTTTATATATATATATAGATTATTGTTGGCGCCGTTCGATTGGTCACCTTCAGGGACTGGAAAGAGATGAAACTACCCGCAAACGGCATCGAATCTATGACGTACGGACGATTCGAGGCACCCGCCGCGAGCCTATATATAGGCCCGGCACGCGCAAAAAAAGTCAGTTGTTTAACTACCGCATCGCTAATTGATAAAGCTCGCCAAATTGACATCCTCGGTCAACTTTCGGCTTGAGTACGCTTAAATCAAATCTCGCAAAATAACACACTCCTCATTAAACTCTCCGCACGTTAAAACCTCGCTGTGTGACCCGGGTCACGCTTGGCTGGAGTAGGTACTTACGTCGCGAATTTAAACATCAGAAGAAAGGGTGCCCGTGTCTGAGCAAGCAGCGGCAGAACAGCATAAGTTAGTGGAATCAAACTTCCTTTCTTTGATTGTGTCTCTCGTCGGCTGGTTATCCTCCATTGCCTATACGTACTCCGGGCCCACAGTTATTTACCCCGCATTAATTAAATAATCTTCCCGCATATTTTAAAAATAATTATTCCCGCGCGACCAATTATTTCAAATGTTTTATTTATCTATATAGATATGGTTTGCCAAAAAAAGTATGAGCAGAACAGTATACTACATTTCAAGACTAGACCACAATTATGATCATTCATGTACTAAGCTGTCATTATAACGTAAAGACGGCATTGCTGTTATTAATAATTTATTAGATATCAAAAAGTTATTAAGTCTAACAAAATGAAAAATGAGCTCGACGGGCAGCCCGAAGCGGTTAATTATACCTATTATCAACATCGTAAAATAAATACTGGCGCATTATGATGACTTACATTAATTAATGTAGCAAATATTAATAAATAATAATGATAATGTTGTATTAAGCCAGCGCTCCGACCGGCGCGGTAATCATGGTGGCCACGAGCTTCACACTCAAGCAACACGCATCTTGCGACAGCGACTGTGGAGAAAATAAATTGTTTAGAGCATGCCACGACTCACCGCGACTTGTGGAGCAATAAAGGACGGAAATCGCATCGCGTCGCACATCGCATCGCTCGAGGCGGTGAACAGGGCCTTACCCAGCTGCCACTGGGGAGCAAACACGTGAATCATATCGCTCTGATTTCCCGATATGCAATGTTGTGGAATGAAGCGTACATTGTTAAATATTCGCGTGTATTCTAGGAGGACTGAATTAAATAGACTGTTATACAGGGTGTCCCTGGAAGTATGGATCAAATCGAATAGGGCGTGGGCAAGGTCATTTCCAAACTTTTTGATCTTGAGAATGATTGATGATTGAGAATAGGTAATTATTTTACGGTTCAAAAGTTGTGACCAATTTTTTTCAATCGTTTCGCATAGTGCTCAAAGAAAAAAAAAATCATTAAAAAAAAACTATCAGGTCTGTCTAAAAAACTTAAATTGACAGTTCCTGGTAGTTTTTTTTTTTATGATTTTTTTCTTTGAGCACTATGCAAAGTGATTGAAAATAACAAAAGTTGGTCATAAAGTTCATAAGTTGGTAACTTTTGAACCGTAAAAAAATTCACCAACATTCTCAGTATCAAAAAGTTTGGAAATAACTTTGCCCATGCCCCTATTTGATTTGATCCATACTTCCAGGGACACCCTGTATAAATACAACTGAGTATACAGTACAGGGTGTAAAAAGATCCTTCACATAGCCATTGTCTACGCATTCTGTGCATCAAAGTAAGTGAAATTGAATAAAAATTATTGCTGGACACGAGTTTTATTTTTGGTGTAAAAACGCCAACGCATACAACACACGCAAATCATTGTGCTTATGAGTGCATGCAAAGGTACGGGAATAGTGTGGTATTTAATGTTAAATTATAACACTTGAAAACTTATAGATCGAACTTATTATGTTTCAAATGTCATTTGGATTGTTATAAATTCAGTCTATTAAACAAACCAGCCTTTTTCATGGCCTCAAAATATAATAGTAGTATTATTGGTTTCTACCGAAAACAAAATATTATAGTAATAACAATATTCTTATTGTTATTACTATAATATTTTGTTTCTGAGAAAATTATACAAATTCATGGGCATAAGAATAAGTAATAAAGTGTATCTTAGAGATGCACTTTACTTTTCTTTTTTTTTTTGATGATCATACGTATTCAAAGTCTGATCCAAAAGTATCCGACGAAAGTGTATTATTGTGTGTATTTTCTCATTGTTTGTCTTATTTATTTTTAGTAAGTAAGTATATTCATGTATTTATGTATATTTATTTGTGCTTGTGACGCAGGTTTTTCATAAAATTAGGTTTTTCATCAAAACCTTAGGTTTTTGATCATAAACCAGAAAATGACACATTTTAAACTCAATTTCATCATAAACCTGTAACAATCCAGATTTTTGACCAAAAACCAGAACTAGTTTGGGTTTATGATCAATCTGATATACATTTCCGTTGACAGGGACTTAGAGACTTCCCCCGCTTTTGTGTCGCCTGCGCTCGCGCGCGCCCCGCCCTTTCCCTGCTTCGCATAAAGAGAAACCATTGTGGGACACAGAAGAGAATAGAAGAAGCTATTAAAAATATTGAAAAATATAAATCTAGATCTTCTTTATCACACGGACGAGGTCTACAAAACAAAGACTACTACTTGATGAATGAAGAGACAAATTGATGAATATTTTAAAATCCAGGTATGTTATTCCGGTTTCTGTGGTCAAAGAATTTGTAAAGCTATGTACGGTGTGCCAGAACAAGAAGAAATTCCCGCAAAAGGGAATTGTTGTCCGCCCTTGTGTTTAGTGATTTCAACAACCGCGGTCAAGTGGACCTTATAGACTTGCAGTCAACTACAGACGGACAATAGAAATGGCTGTTGCATTCCCACTGTCCGTCCGTTTTAAAGATAATTTTGATAAATAAATAATTGTTTTTTTTTCTACTAAGTTGCAAATGATGATGGATTGTTTTATTTATTTCAATTAAATTGATTTATTTGCCATAAAAGAAAGCAAACCCGTGATTTTGACAAGAACTTTATCATAAACCCAAACTAGTTCAGGTTTTTGATAAAAAATCTGGATTGTTACAGGTTTATGATGAAATTGAGTTTAAAATGTGTCATCTTCCGGTTTTTCATCAAAAACCTAGGTTTTTGATCAAAAACCTAATTTTATGAAAACCTTCGAAATATATATGTAATTAGGTAATATTATATTCATAGTTTTAATAGGTTTATGCGTATCTTTATATTTAAAATATTTATTCCTCAATTTTCATGATTACACCTACTACTGTTTGTCTCTGCATCACCCAAAGGTTGACTGGTAGAAAATGCCTATGGCATTAAGTCTGCCTCTGTACATGTGCTTGAAGTATTAAATAAATAATAAATAAATGAAAGTGTAATCGAACCCTGTCCCGGTTAAATTCTTACACAATCTACTCACAAAAGGGAATAGGTAACACATTCATCTCTCTTTTTAGAAGGTTTCAACTTTATATCTCACTACTTATGGCAACAATTGCATTTTTAATCAATCAACCAATCAATCAACTCCGCCTATCGCAGTCCACTGCTGGACATAAGGCTCTCCCAGGCTGCGCCACAACACCCTGTCCTCCGCCCTCCTCATCCAGTCCGTACCAGCCACCTTGTTTAGGTCGTCCGTCCATCTAACTGGGGGGCTTCCCACACTATGTTTGCCGATATGAGGTCTCTACTCCAGGACTCGTCTGCTCCACCGGCCATCGGTCCTTTGGCAAACATGGCCAGCTCACTGCCACTTCAGTTTTTTTTAATAACATGATTCAATCGAAATCATCAAGAAATCATCCACGAAAATCTATCCTAATATTATAAAGAAGAAAGACTTGTATGTATGTTTGTAACGAATTGGCTAAAAAAGTACTGGACCGATTTTAAAAATTCTTTCACCATTTGAATGCTACATTATCACTGATTAATATAGGATTTTTTTCTTTTTTTTTCCACCCGTGCGAAGCCGGGACAGGCCGCTAGTAAGTTATAAAATGAATCTCAATATTGTCTAATGAAAAACATGTTTATGGTGATTTAGAATTAGAGTTTCGGGTTTAAGTTTTCAAATAACCAAATCCAAGCGCTTAATTTATAATTGGCAGTACAAATTTGCAGCCACAGCTACGTTTTCTGATTCATATGTTTACATTTTCATCAGCTACTTTTGAAACACCTTCAGTTCAGGCTAAGTGTGCCTTTTTGAAACATACCATACATTATCCACGTAAATATTAAATGTCAAATATTAGCGCAGAAAATCTAGGGCTTTAGGCTACGTTCAGATGACAAGTGCTCAGCGAGCGTTGAACGCGCGTTAAATTTTTGTATAGTGTTCACATGGTGCGCGCTTGTCAGGCTTTAAACGCGCGTTGTCGCGGCCGCTCTGTTTCAGTTTGAGTCATGTCCCATATCGCAGGGCGTTTCTCTATTTCATCAATTAATAATTCCGTATTAAAAACTTCGGTTTCCATTTCGAACGATTTCCATACGAACTAGATGAACCCTAAAATACTGAACGGAAACATAGAAAACCAATGATCTCAAAGCGCGCGTTGACGCGCGCTGACAACAGCCGAGCGCTAGCGCAGCGTTCAACGCGCGCTTTATCAAAATTTGCGTAAGCATGTGTAGGTACGGTTTGAATAAAATGTATGTACCTAGTTGTAAACGCGCGTTGAGCGCTTGTCATTTGAACGTAGCCTAACTCGGCTGTTGTCAGCGCGCGCTTTCGACGCGGATAGACATATTTTAGGGTTCATCTAGTTCGTATGGAAATCGTTCGAAATGGAAACCGAAGCTTTTAATACGGAATTATTTATTGATGAAATAGAGAAACGCCCTGCAATATGGGACATGCATCAAACTGAAACAGGGCGGTCGCGACAACGCGCGTTTAACGCCTGACAAGCGCGCACCATGTGAACACTATACAAAAATTTAACGCGCGTTCAACGCTCGCTGAGCGCTTGTCATCTGAACGTAGCCTTAGGCTGTACATGTGGGAGTAAGTAATGAGACTGTACAAAAATAAATTGCTTGTTAATAAACTGAAAATAACTGTGCCTTAACAACGTATTCAACAGTAACCTGTACTTATCTGTTTTTTCTATGCCAAGTAGTTATAATGGAAGTAAAAAGTTACAGCCTTACACCGTGCTTCCCATTGATATATATGTTACACTAGATTAGCAATTACCGTACCAAGGCGTTGCCACTAGGCTGATGGCTACAGCCATCAGTGTAGCTAACGTCAGTTCAGTGCTCTGTGTGACGCCAACCGAAGTCAACCGAGTCACATGCGACAAAAAATATCGCGAAAGAGTGCGATTCAAGATCACAAAAACATAATAAATTAACCGGAATTACTTTCCACACGTAAATTAATTGTCTCTGTGTTTATATCAACGTAAAAACGCAATAAAATGTAGAATTTTGTAAATTGGGTTCAGTGTTACCACTAAAAACTTAGTTTTAGTTTCCCACATTAGTAAGAGTTTTTAATTTATGGAATAAGTGATTTTAAATATTTTATAATAATAACAACGTAGCAGGGTTACTTAAGATGCAGCATGCTGTGAAAAATGGGTGGAAATAATCCGATTGCTGAGAAAACAGACTGACTGGCTACCTACTAAATCATTCAATTTCATTAATAATAAAGAAAAAATATTCAAAAAGAAAATGTTTTAGTTATTTTCATTATTTATAAACTTCTATTACACATCCATTATGAAAAACATAATTCAAATATTTAAAAAATAATTTAACTTAACCTAAAACGCTTTTTATGGCTTAAAATGTTGGGTAAAATTTCGCATGGGTAGGCAACCCCATCCCGTCATTGCATGTTTATATTGTGGTCTTTGTCTAATCTAAGCGACGGTAGTATTCTTACGACGCGTGTAAGTGAGACAGATATATGTTTACTTTTAAATGTTTAGTGGTTTCAAAGCTACGTCGTCGCGTTTATAAAGTGGCTACACTTTTTTGACACATTTTATTGAGACACATTTACTTCAGTATTGTACCGTTGTCTCTAAATTATTTTTTACAATTCCAAACTTGCAATATTTTTTTTCCATTTACATCGTTTGTAAATGCTAAAAACCTCTTTTGTGTAAAAACAACTTTTAAAGTATCAACAAGATTCTATGTACCTATACGCTAAGTCTATGTATACGCAGGTACAATACCCTCCAAAAGTTAGTTGACATTTTTCCATTTCAGATATAATAATCCCACATTATAAGTTAAAATTCTAGTTTAAAATGTTTGAACTGTATACCTACACTGTAATGTTTTTATTAACGAATTCAGACAGACAGACAGATTCAGTTTCAGTTTCTGAAGTCTTGTTACAGGCAATAAGACTTCAGAAATATTCAGTTTCTCCAAATACTCCCAGGAGTAAATACAACTGAAGTATAAACTTACCTACTTTAATACCTACTATCAAAAAAGTATTTTATGAAAGAAACGTTAATTTTGTAGTCACAAACAGGTATAGTACCATTAAATGCACATTTGGTTTGAAAAATTTTTCACTAATTTTTGTAAGATATTTTGCTTGAAGGTCTGTTAGTGAACTGCAGGCTGAAATGAGACCTGCCGGGGCAGCGGGATTGACCGAAAGGGTTACCGCTGCCCCGGAACATAAAGGACTAAGGAAGGAACACGGGTGGTTTTAGTCAGTAAGAGTCTGACACATAAGAAAATCATCATCTTCTGCTTCACCCAGAGCGGGAGGGTTCATTTGATGATTTCCCATCCTCAAAAAAAAGGCTGTCGCAAGCGCTTTTTCCCTCACGCTCACCCAGCCAGCAATACACAGGACTGAGCGCGAAAGTGCCGGCTTACGATTTTTGAACGTAAATTGGTGCGATTTATGGCACGCGAAGTAGTTGCTCTTGCGTTATCTAGGTGTATCTATATCTGTGGTTTAAACACTGGACAGTATTTACACAGTAAAGGCAAACCTTTGGCGGTGAAACCGGAACAAAATATTGTGTTATATGTATGTGCATGCATGTATGTATGTAAGTGTAAGTGTATTTTTAAGGCAAGCAGTGTTTTTAAAAACTATTAAATGAGGGTAACTCACCCATTTCCTACATTAAAAAAAATTGCCAATCGTCCCCTATTTCCTTCAGATTACAAATAACGTGAACCTTCATCTCCACAGCTGTTGAGCTGCAGCCTCAGATCCCGTTCATCCGGCGCTGAGCAGACGAGTCCATATCCGCGGTGGACGAGACCTACTCATTTCCGTGCTGACTGGACAGCAACAGAAAAGATGACAGAAGGTTCACTCGACACAAAATTAAATACCTATGGTGAAGAGATGAGCGAGTGGTTTGATGAAGTTTTAAATCTATACTAATATTATAAAGAGGAAAGATTTGTATGTATGTTTGTAACGAATTGGCTCAAAAAGTACTGGACCGATTTTAAAAATTCTTTCACCATTTGAATGCTACATTATCACTGATTAATATAGGCTTTTTTAATTGCAAGAAAAAAATAAAATGCTTAAAAAAATAAATATCCACCCGTGCGAAGCCGGGACAGGCCGCTAGTTTAAAATATTTGATCTTTTTTATATGGTGTAGGTACAATGAAATTAGAGTTTTTTATTTTAAAACGAATTTACTCGTTATCACTGAATACTAGCAAACTATAGTCAGCCTAAAAAAAAAAATACATCGACAAAAATTTATAGTTTAAATAAAAATGTCTTACTCTAAAGATGTTGTGTTGTGTGGTGTTGTGTTTAGTGAGCCTTCTAAACGTTAGTAAGTTGTACTGTGGTACATATGAGCGGCTCACAGTTTCTTACACAGGTGACATGGAAATAGAGGAAGTCTTTGGTTGTACCGATGTTGAATAGGAATCACGGAAATGGTATGACTCCTGTTTTGAGATGGTTATGTTATGTTTAGTAATATTGTGATGGAAGTAAGCAGAAAACTGAAGGACAAACATGTAAAGGGAAACTTGCACTCCCATTATATGGGTATCAAATGAAAGGGTTTGTTGAGAAGAATTTGCTTGAGTAGATCAAAAAGAATACATAATACAGCGATAACTAAAAATAAAATTAATAGTAAAAAAACATTTTTAAATTCAAGCTTTTATTTAAATGATCTAAAAAGAAGAAAATTAAGTTTAAATTGAATTAAACCCATCAATTCATTACATTACATAATTTATATGATATATAAAAGCTTGTCGCGAGATTCACTTGTGTAGATATACAATAATTATGTAACTTGATCTTGACATAAGTAAATCTAAGAAAAAAGTTTTTATTTTATAAAATATACATCAACATAAGTAAATCTCGCGGCAAGATTTTATCTATACTTAATATTATAAAGCTAAGAGTTTGTTTGGTTGAACGCGCTAATCTCAGGAACTACTGATTCGAATTGAAAAATTATTTTTGTGTTGGATAGTCCATTTATTGAAAATGGCTTATATAACATCACGCTATGACCAAAAGGAGCGGAGCATCAATGAAAAATGTTGCTAAAACCGGGAAAAAGTATTCCTTTTGAGAGCTTCCGTTGCGTACGCTGAGTTACGCAAAAATCATGTATGACGGAATTATTCTCCTTCAAAAGTTCAAAAAAAAATCCATAACAGCATAAATCATTCTTTTAAGGTTGACTCACTATAACCTTTTTTATGGTAATCAAATTTATTCTTAAATAATGCATTATTCGTGAAGTTGTTTTTATAAACATGGTATTAATCCTTATCCAAATAAATGCGTTATTCATCACAATTAGTATTTAATTTTGAACAAAATTGCCCTTGACATCATTTGATTTTAATGAATATCTTAAGAGATATCATAGTTTTAGAATAATGTGATACATATATTTCAGTAGATTTTTTCCTGGGTGAAACCGCTGGGCACAGCTAGTGCTATTATAACATAGTTCATGGAACGCACACAGAAAAACGTGAAGTTTAGGGGCCATTGTATGTAGACTGATATCAATAACACTATTGAAAGACTAATTGAATACCTAAATAAGAATAATTTATCAATAAATCTTAAAAAATCAGTTTACATACAATTTAATAAATCTAATAATGCTAAAAACAATTTTAAAATGAATATACATAAAATTGATGAAGTAACTCAAACAAAATTTCTAGGTGTAACTTTAGATCAAGACATAAACTGGAAAGCACATATTGATACCGTCTCCAAGCGAATAAATAAGTTTGTTTATGCACTAAAAAAAGTCAGAAATATAACAAACGTTAAAACGGCAATAACGTCATATCATGCATACGTTGAATCGGTGCTTCGCTATGGTTTGATAATGTGGGGTAATAGCACAGATCAAAATAGAGCATTTGTTGCACAAAAAAAATGCATTAGAGCAATTTACGGGCTTCGACCTGACGAATCCTGTAGACCGATATTTAGAAAGCTTGGCTTGTTACCGCTGCCGTCTCTTTACATATACGAAATATGTATGTTTGTGAGGAAGCATAAAGAAATATTTAATAATGCAGATGACCTATATCCTCGTAACCGACGAGACCCCCACAAACTAGTTCTAGATACCCTTCCAAGACTAGCTAAATATAATAAAAGTTGTATATCTATGTGTGTACGTATATATAATAAGATACCAAGTAATCTCAAAACGCTAAATATGAGATTATTTAAAAATAAATTGCATGAATGGTTATGTAGTCATAGTTTTTATAGTGTCAAAAACTTCTTTGACAATAAATGTAAAAAAATCTCTTAAAAAAATTTGTACGCTTATCACTGTTAAGCAAAAACATGTAAGCTCTTGTTTTTTTGTATTTTACCATCTTTTTATACCATGTTTTTAAGCAAATAAATATTATTCTATTCTATTCTATTCATTCTGTCATCTGGTTTTGGAGGCCATTCTGGTATGGTTATGAGAAATCTCGTGCGGTTACAATCATCATCATCTGCCTAGCCTTTTTCTCAACTATGTTAGGGTCGGCTTCCAGTCTTAACTGGATGCAACTGAATACCAGTGTTTTGCATGCAGCGATTGCCTGTTTGACCTCCACAACCCAATTACTAGGTAATACGATACCCCTTGGTAAGACTGGTTGTCGGACTTTCGAGCTTTTAACTACCCGTAACGACTGTCAAAAATCCACGAATGACAGCCGGTACCAACGGCTTAACGTGCTTTCCGAGGCACGGAGGGGTCTCGGTACAACCTACTGTTGCCTATATTATTTTAGTGATAGCTGTTCGCTATGAATAATTTGTCAGATTGCATCACTCAGTGTATCAGTGTTGTGTCATAAGATAGTAGGTACAACGCAGGCTTTCATTAATTCACTAAAAACGAAAAACTTCGCAAGTAATGGAATATTGCTTCTGAAGGCGGCGGGTATCGACCTCAGGACGAGCTGTTTCTCACATAAACAACTGTACGTCGCTTGCTTCCGCTTCACCAGTCCTGATTCTCTGTAATTAGCTGGTCAAACCAAAACTACAAAAGTATTAGTTTTATAAAAATGTGGCTGTTATTTTAGTATATTGAGGTGTCTGTAACCTCCACGTGAACGCAGTCGCCGGCTGTGCTGTCCATCCCACTAATATTTTCCTGTAGTTCCTTTTTTACGGCATCCACGGGTAAGAAGAGAGCTTGGAAAGACACCGTTTTGATCCAAAGAAACTTAAATCCTCCACAGCATGTTTTTTTAATTCAAGTCAGAATATAATCATATAGGTTCTTACTAGAGTACTAAACAGAATAGATTCTTTGTCCATATTCCAAAAACGAGAACACTTACTTCATGAAACGAAAACCTGATTAATTTTACATACATAGTGATGTTGTAAAATTTCTCGAATGGGAAAGGTTACACTTGCGAAGATATATAGTATGGGATAGTATATGAGAAATATAAAACGTTTAGTACAGCGTAGGCGTTCCACTGAACCTAATATAAGGGTTAGAACTTAGTACTGCCCCAGCGATAGAAAGATTTACTTGTCTTATTTAACTTTTTTCGTCAAATAAACTCATCTTGCTAGACTTAGGTACAGTCAACAGCAAAAGTAGATGATGAAAATCAGAAATTCAATACTAATTAATGAACGGATTTCACGTCAGAACTGTGTGGCGTCGAAGTAGTAAATGTTTGATATAATTTACAATCACATAACGACACTTCGACGCCACACAGTTCTGACGCGAACTCCGTTCATTAGTATTGAATTTCTGATTTTCATCATCTACTTTTGCTGTTGACTGTACATGGGTTACGGGAAACCAAGACTTTATAATCATTTTACAATATTGATACTTGCTGAAGCTTGGAATAACAATAATAAAATGCCTTTATTTTATTAATGTTTTTAAGCAAGTTGTAAATTGCTTAAAACTAATTTCTGAAGAATCAAGCTTTACATAAAACTTATTTAAAGCCATTTACTTTGTTGAAACTAGTTGGTAATGCTCGACCGTTGACTAAGGTTCTGTAATACGGGCCATAGAGTACTTCTTTCTCATGAAATTATTATTATTTTCAAAGCTTTGAAAATCATTTAGCAGTATCATAAAGATAGCTGTAGGCAACATACTAAAATGTGATCATTCACATTTTAGTATGTTGCCTACAGCTATCTTTATGATACTGCTAAATGATTTTCAAAGCTTTGAAAATAATTTAAAAGACTAACCTTTCTTTTAGTGGTTTCGCTACCAAAGTATCTTCAATATTGACAACAGATTAAATTAAATTTCTTTCAAAATTTTACATTGTCTGGAGTTCAACCCCGCTCCTCGCTCACCACAGCCAGACCTCTACAAATACAATATCATTAATATTCATTAGACGTTGGCTGGAGTCGAAGGCAGCACAAGTCTGACACGACTGCTGATTATTGTTGTGTTCACCCCACTTGTTCGCTCTAATCCCATGGTAATCTATGGGGGGGGGGGGGGGGCAATATTTCAACTTGACTGGCTGTTTTGTTTTACAATGTAGAGAGGAAATGATAAGAAATGTGTACCTATGGCTTTAGATTCGGATTAGATGTACTGACTGGTCCCCGACTATTCGGAAAAGCGGTCTATCCAGCCATATTAGCAGGAGGCGACAAGTCGGGAACTAGCTGTAGTTACTTTATTCAAATTTCTGTACTCAAAAACGGGTGATTGAAATGTAATCGTAAACTTTATTGTTCATAATTTTTTATTACAGTATCAGTCTTGCATACGATCTAGGAATAGGAATTCTTCCTTTGGGAGTCAATAATTGATCTAAAAGAGAGCTTATACCTACAACTACAAAAGAACGTACATAAACATATTTTTTATTATTTATTTTAGAATCACAGTTTTTTTTAAGCCGCACTCGAATCCGAACACCACCGAAAGCAATGATCGGCTTACGTATTATATAAATGTATAAATCGTTATCTTATGTGTAACTTCAATTTTAATACTTGGATACTAATAAGAATCCAGCATTTTATATCACAATATTCTACCATATATCTACAAAAAGGCAGAGTCATGACTCTGCCTTTTTGTAGATATATTACCAAAAATATTATCAAAGTCGGACAAAACCTACCTTTTTTTTTTTGAGGATGGGAAATCATAATATGACCCCTCACGCTCTGGGTGGAGCAGCAGGGAGTGTCAGACTCTTACTGACTAAAACCCACCCGTGTTCCTTCCTTAGCCCTTTATGTTCCGGGGCAGCGGTAACCCTTTCGGACAATCCCGCTGCCCAACAAAACCTACCTGAGTCCTGACGCATACTTATTGTATAAAAATATACGACGTAACAGGCTGCTGACAAAAACCTTGTCGACCCACATCGCAATAAAAATGTAGTAATTTTTGTTGCAAATTAAAAACTGAAACAATTTCGTTGTACTCTTTCGTAATTACTAGGCTTTTGACAAAATACTGGGTAGTCCGGTAGACGTGAAATGTTATTTTGTTAATAGCCCGACCTCGTCGTCAGTCAAAAATAAAGTAAGACCTAACTGTGTTGTGGCTTTAAATAAACAGGAGCACTTTATAACATTGTGAAACTTTGTGATGTTGGTATGACATGAGGAAAACGTAAAGGCTGGTGTTACTTTTACATTTATGATGTTATGTTAGTGGATTGCGACTGGATATTGACCTTATGAAACTTGCAGGTACTTGTATACCAACCTTAGCGTGTAGATTATTAACTCCATCAGGTATATTTATAGCCGTACTGAACACCACTTCTCCGGAGTCAGGGTCATACTATAAGTTCGAATAGTTTATTTTAGCGTCTGGCTACTACTTTAAAGTTCTACTTAAGTTTCTGTTAATTGCACGACCTGTTTTTGTACAAAAATACTTATATAAGAAAAATAACACACAGAACCGTGTGTTTCTAACAACTTGAGTGCGATCATTAACAACTCCACAACCCCATTCCTTGACATCCCTTAATTAGTTGAGAAACTGGAAATACATTTTATATACCTCGAGCTCAATATTAGGTGGAGTAAAGTAAAATTCGGTGAAGTATTAAATGAATGTTTGAAATGAAAGCCGCTTTAAGAAGTCGTCACTTTGACTGACATTTAACGAGTAACAATTTCGTCACTATGAGAACATAAAAAACTTATAAATCTCGGTTCACGGAACATAAAGTCCCTACCTACAGAGTACAGACAAGCCATTGTATTGAAAGGCCCTGTTCCACCAAACAAAACCTGTATTTACTCAGTTTAAACGTTGAAAAGTAACTCATGTTTCACATTTTCTCTTTGGAGCTGTTAAAATTCAGTCTTTTGATAGACATAAATGTACAGGTTTCATCTTCATTCTCATTCTGCGTACATTCAAGGTTTTATTATAAATCCGTGCTGTACCCACTGTAGGCTTTTTACGATGCCAATTCGCCAAGACATATGTAAACGGTACTGCTCGTAAAAAAAATTCAATCTTACTTTCACACTCCGAAATCGAGAAATTGTGCCTTACTGCCTTGTGATAAATATGAGTGGAGAGGTAAATCTAAGTTTGTATACCAAAGAATATTATTTCCGTTAGCTAAAGGAAGGATTACCGATGGTAGAAGATCGTTAATATCTCGGGCACGGCTTTCTTTGAATAAAATTTGGGAGTTGTGTTAGTTTTGCGCCTGAAGTGTCTGTGTTTATGTCGGTAGTTGAATATGCGTGAGTGACGAGTTTTATTACGCTGGAGTGGCGGAATAAACGATGTTTACGGGGGAATAGCTCTTTTGTACGTTGCGTGAGTTACGTCATGTATGGATAATCATATGTTTTGGTTATAAATTATAATAAATTGGAATATTAGCTTGCTTTTTTAATTGTTCGTTGGTTATTAAAAATAAAAATAGCTGTTACATTGCATACATTTTGACCGCATTGAAAAAGCTGTTTTGTTTTTATAACCGGCAAAAAATTTAACGCAGGGGAGTCCACAGTCGTGTACTGAATACATCGTAACAGATCGCCCGTCACGTCCTGGCTACCCCGTATACTCGCACCATTTTTCAGTCTTATCTTATGTTAATCTCTCAACAGAAGTCTGTACTGTTTGCCTGTTTTTAACCGAAGTAGGAGAAATAAATGAAATTCACGAATAACAAGTTAAATTCAACACCCTGATTGCGTAACACACTATAAATCAAAATCTGAATAGTATTGAAGGATAATACTGATCCATTGCTTCATATTTTCGAATAATTTGTCTGTTCAACTACGTAAATAACGCAATGAATGTTGTTGAACTGTCATTTTTAGAATTAAATTCATTGCTACTACTTGTTAGCGTGATACGCAATTAGCTCGCAAGACTAACTAATTAAAACAATGTGGGTACAATTAAAAATGTTTCACTCGCGAAAGTGGTACTAGCAGCGCCATCTAGTAGCGATGCATGCTAACAAGGACTAGTCGCTGTGGCTAGACAGTATTTATCACTACGGTGATTGTTTTAATTGTAATCTATATATATAAAAATGAAACCCGTTTTCCGTTGTCACGACATAACATGAAAACGGCTTGACCGATTTGGCTGATTTTTTTTTTTGTAGTTTCCTAATACTCTGTACAAGGTTCTTACGGAAAAAAATATAAAGAAAAAATAAAGTAGTGCATCAAAGCTACGCTAAGGCGGTACGAAGTTCGCCGGGTCAGCTAGTAATATTATAATATTCAAAATATTATTTAGGTTTTTTTATCTGTTCTGACGCTATTGACAGCCGATCCTAACCTGCGCCCGCGTCCCATCTTTTGTAATAGACAAATAGAGTATAGAAAATACCTAGTCATTGACAAAAGATTTCGGCGGTGAGATCGACCATAATATTAAATTAAGACATTGTCTTGAAAGCACTACGTTTTTCGATGAGATGAAGTTCCTAAACACTTTTAATAAAGCTCCTCCACCACAAGAGTTTTTATTATGCAACTTTACCGGTGCATTTACTACAAAGAATAGAGCACAATTTAGTAGTTTACAATGTCTGAAATTTGCCATAATTGCGTGTCCTAAGGCGTTCGGTGGTTGTATTTCAGCGGAGTTATGTAACAGAGGTGCGCGGTGGCAGCGTGACGGCAGAACGTATCGTTGGACGCGCACTAGCCGATCGCACGCGGCCTGTGGCTGAAGCTGAAGCGGGAAGATGCCTTGACTTGTTAATAGGCACTTATGATAGGTAGGTTCTTTCTTCACAGCTTTATTAATGTCTTTCGTAGGACATCAGGCTAGAGTACCTTAACAGGAAAGTAAATGGGTTAAAAAAAAAAATCATATCATCATATCAAAACAGCATAAATTTAGTTTTATGGTTACTACCAACTACTACTGACTGAGCTGAAGGAAACTGATTCTACAACGTCTGTCACTACGAATTCTGTCACAAGCTTGTCTCTAAAACCGTGATAACTCGCCAGTTGACGCTGGCAGAATAGTCAACATCGGCTCAGTTGCCAAAAAGGAAAAAAAAAATAATTTAAATTACTACCAAATTAAATTTTTACAGAACACTTGACTTGTGTGCCCAAATAATCAATGTACTGCCACTAAATCGCGGTTGCTTATAACCCTGTACTGTATTCAGCCTTAATTTTATAGCTTTTATAGCTAGTTTAGGCAAGCGAGTTCCGGTGATGCATAGCCGACAGGCAATTTTGTAAAATAGTGCGCCTAATTTTTAGTAAACGCCAACGTTTTACTGAGGCTCCAGTAATTTTGTATCAAGTGACCGTGCATAACTCTGCATATACTTTGGCAAACAACCGCCATAATGATAGACTTTTCACTGTTTTCGAATGTAATACATTTTTGGAATATGTTTGTGTTTTATTATTTTGGCTGTTTTGCTGTTATACATGAAAATTACAGCAAAGTTTGGTGGTGGTGAACGCTGTAAAATATTCGTGGAAAATAGCATCATAAAAATAATGAATTCAAAATTCCACCTACATATAAACAGTTAATGTAGTCCACTACTGAACAGGCTTATATATCGATGTTCCCAAATGGAAGCATTCCATTTTTGTCTTCAGCGAAATTTTCAGAACATATTTCCTAAATCACCTTGCTTGACAGATGAATTGGAAGTGATGAGAAAGATGCATGTTATACTTTTACTAAAATATTCAATATTTTAGTAAAAGTTTATTATGCATCTTTTACAAAAACCGTATATTACAGGTAACAGAATTTTTAGATGATACCAACTTTAACACAATTAAAATAAAACTTGTAAAGCACGTACCCGAGTGTAATTAACTCCAGGTAAAGTTATGAATGCGGCGCGGCGCGCTGAGTCGCGGTGGTCGCCACGACGGACGGAGAACATCTCCTTAATTATGAGGTGCTCTTCAAGATACTGCTGTTTGAGTTAACTTGCAGACGAACATAAAATGAGGCTTTATTTTAATTTTATAATTTAGTTTCTAATTTGTTAATGTGATGCGGAATTATCATTGAGATGTTGAAGAAAATGATAATATAGAACAGCTAAATCTTCCTTTTACATCACTGAAGTAGATAGGTTATCTTCTTTAGTGATTTAAGAGGAAGAAAACAAAATTATGTACTCATGATAAGTACTTAGCATTTTTTAATGAAAAGCATAGCAAATACCATGGATTCAATACATGATTCTGGAAATCACCTGCGTTGAAATTTTTCGTCGCTTCTTATAATAAATTAGCTGGTCCATACATTTTGACCGCGTAAGTATTGTACTTATGTAGGAAACAGCTGTTTTTTTTTAATAACCAACGAAAAATGTCACCCTGTATATAAAAAGATAAAACAAGCAGGTACTATTTTGCATATAACTGTTTCAAAACTTTGCTACTTACTTACTTCCCGCTTTGTCCGTATGGAAAAAAAAACTTATTTCCATAATACTTGAAACTAGCCAGAAAGAACTAGGTATGAATGAAAACATGCAAGTTATATTGTACTTTACTTCGTTCCATATTATACAGATCTTTGTTCCTTCCGTGTTCCGCCAATAAAATATAGTCATAACTTTGTAGTTCTTAACTCCGTCGATCACAGATTTATTTATTTATTTATTATTAAGGCACATCAACAACACAAACACAAACATTTACAAATAACAGAGAACAGACATGGACCAGTGTTTACGTCAATTACAGACGTGCACAGCATTCATAACAAAATAGAAGAAAAAACACAGTATTCACGTTACAAAAAAGAAATAATTATAAAAGAAAACAAAAACAATTAATGATAAAAACTCTAGCTAAAATCTCTGTAGTAGAGAGAATACCCTCATCAACTTAAACATTGACTCATTATAGTATATTATATTATATCATATTACACTATACTATATTATATTATATTAATTTATATTAATTTATATCATATTATATTATTATTATATTACATTATATTATATTATATTATTTTGTTTGGCTGTCTTCAGTCTTACCCTCATTTATAATCTTAGATCTAAAACGCGTGGGATGGTCGTGGAAGATATCTAAATCATAAATTTTGCAAAAGTTGTTGTACGTGGACGGTAGCCTAGCCATCGGAGCATTCATGCCTAAGTTGGTCTTATGACGAGGGACATTGAAAATGGACGTGCATTTTCTTCGAGCATTAAGTTTAGGCACGTTTATTTCAATGCGCTCGAGAAGTCCGTCAGATTTAAAGGAACCGTCAACGATACTCCGCAAGCATAGCAAATCAATCATGCGTCGTCGTAGCTGTAAGCTTGACATATGGAAGAAACGGAGTCGTTCGTCATACGAGCATCTCGCACTGAAGCCAGTGGCAAGGAAAGCAAGTTGCCGCGTAAAGGATCGTTGAATTGACTCGATTCGATTAGAATTAACCATATAGTGCGGATTCCATATGACACTCCCGAACTCGAGTACGCTACGTACCAGAGCGTTATAAAGCACAATCTTGGAGGCTGCATGTCTAAAGTCCTTAGTGTTCCGTCTTATGAAACCCAACATTTTAGCAGCTCTTTGGACAATGTCATCACAATGTGGAACAAAACTTAACTTTGAGTCAAGAATCACACCCAGGTCACGAAGTTGTTCAACTACAGCAATCCACACATTGTTGATGTGATAACTTGATTCAAGCACTTTTCTCTTCCTTGTGAACCGAATATGCTGGCATTTCGAAGCGTTAAGCGTCATTCTGTTAGCACAGCACCATTCATAAATACGGTCCAGATCGGCCTGAATCAATTCCACATCCGTCATAGAGTCCACCCGCCGCGAGATTTTCATATCATCCGCAAAGAGGAGACAGTGATAGTGACGAACACAGTCTACAATGTCATTGATGAACAATAGAAACAGGATGGGGCCTAGATGGGATCCCTGTGGAACGCCAGAAGAAGCAATGTATTTTTTAGATTCATAACCGGCAAGGACCACAACCTGCTCACGATTTTCCAGGTATGATCTAAACCAGTCCAAAATTACATTACTGATGCCGTACTGGTTCTGGAGCTTATCGATGAGTATTTTGTGGTCAACGAGATCGAAAGCACTAGCAAAATCTGTATATATCGAATCTATCTGATGGTTCTTGTCTACTCCTTCCATTACAGGAGTTATGTATGACATTAGATTAGTTATGACTGACTTTTTCTCTTGAAAACCGTGCTGTTCCGATCGTATTTGGAACTTGGTGTGTTTTGTTAATATGGGACAAACAAGTTTTTCAAAAATTTTGGAAAAGGATGATAAAATAGATATTGGTCGATAATTTTTTACATTACTGTTGTCCCCTTTCTTTAATACAGGAACGATACGTGCACAGATGCTAAGGTGTAGAGAGAAGATCATGCATGGTGGTGGAGTTGTGTCTGGGTTTTCAGTTAAGAAACTTAGATATTTTTATGGTGATTTTCCATTACCTGCGAAGCAGAGTTAATCTGCAGCATTTTTTGTAACAAATAAGGAAACTGGAATGCAAGATATAGATAGACCGTGGCAGATTTCTTTGTTTACTAATAATAAAAACGTAAATGTTACTGCGGTCAGCGATTTATCTAACAAAAGTACGGCGTGTGCAACTTTGGAAACATATTTTTTTAACAGGATACTGTTACGTTGCGGTCATTGATAGCTATTCAGCATAAGATGTTGGACAAATAATGTACCATAGAGATATTATGGTGTTGAAATAGTTCAACCTGTATTGCCACACTGCTCGGCAAAGGTCAAATCTATAGTATCTTTCTACTGTTCCTGTCTTGCCTTACTGATTAAATAAATCACATGTATTCTATATTACACAGGGAAAGTAATTATCATCCAGCAACATTCAAGCTGTGTATATTGTTACATTTTTTGCCCGGATGGCAGGGGTGGGTCTTGATTTATTAATCTGACGCAAAACAAAAGCTATCAGGCTTAATGGGCGCCACGGACCCCGCTGTGTATTATCAACGTTTATAAACGTTTAATATCCTGTGATTGTGCGTAAATCTTGGAATACCATTAATATCAATAAGGGAGATGTTATTAAATTTTCTGAGGTTTAATATTAACGTGTTGGGATAGGTTTGTAGTGGGATTTTAGTTAGTATTTTGGGTTTGGGTACATACTACAAAGCTATTAAGGCAGATTGTTCATCCAATGACCCCTCCCGCTCTGGGTGGAGCAGAAGGGAGTGTCAGACTCTTACTGACTAAAACCCACCCGTGTTCCTTCCTTAGCCCTTTGTGTTCCGGGGTAGCGGTAACCCTTTCGGACAATCCCGCTGCCCCGGCAGGCTTCGGCCCTTGCGGGCCCCTTCCTTATGCTGACATCTCTTTGAGGCGCGCGTGGAACACGTACGCGCCATCGGGCACGGGCCTGATCCTGATCGGACCGAGAATTACCCATTACTCTCCGCCCGCAGGCCCGCGCCTACAGTGGCCGGGAGTCGTCTCGCGGCTCCCGACGCCCGGAGCAGCCGCGGGAGACGGCGGCTGGGACGTGAGGCCCTTTCCCTCAGCCGTCCCGCCACCTCCTTCGCTAGCATGACTGCTTCGCAGAAGGAGGTGACTGCCTCCCACTCTCTCTCGCCCCGGACCATGGCTTGAACCAGGGCCGGGCGCGAGACGTCGCCGCCGCTGCCGATCGCCTCTGCGAGAACACGGCGGTGCTCCGCCCAATTGGGGCATACCGCCACCGTATGCTCCACCGTGTCCTCCGGGCGACCCTCGCAGTGGTGACACCCGGGCGTTTCCTCCCGCCCGATGGTGTGCAGGAACCTCCCGAAACACCCGTGTCCGGTGAGGACCTGCGTCAGGCGGTAGGTGAGGGCGCCGTGGCGCCTCTCTAGCCACTCCTCAAAGAGGGGTCTTATCGCCACTATTGTGGCGTGCCCTGCGCTGGGTTGCCACAGTCGCTCTTTCCAT
Organism: Globia sparganii; assembly: GCA_949316385.1. Taxonomy (NCBI): domain Eukaryota; kingdom Metazoa; phylum Arthropoda; class Insecta; order Lepidoptera; family Noctuidae; genus Globia; species Globia sparganii. The sequence continues at coordinate 24,530,828 of OX438660.1, read as the reverse complement.
GCCGTTATGAGATCGCGCCGGAGGTCGGTCTGCTCCGCCGCGATTTGCCGCGGCAGCGGAGTTTCCCCCCGGCGTAGTGCCTCCGCGCGCCACTCGTACAGGCGCGCGAGGACTATCGCCTCCAGATCCCACGGCGGCAGTCCGGCAAGGAGGCTTGCCGCCTCGCCCGAGATCGTGCGGTACCCCCGGATCAGCCTTACGGCTACCACCTTTTGGGGCGCGTTCAAATAGTGGGCGGCTCGCCGCCGCAGTGAACGCGCCCACACCGGGGCCCCGTACAGGGCCATGGACCGCACGACCCCCGCGTAAAGCCTCCGGCAGGAGGCGTTTGGCCCCCTCAGGTTGGGCAAAAGCCGCTTGAAGGCGGCCCCGGCCCGTTCCAGCTTGGGAGCCAAACGTCGGAAGTGCTCGACGAAGTTCCACCGGCTGTCGAGGACGAGACTCAGGTACCTCATCGTTGTCTCGACGCCGATGTGAACCCCTTGGGATACACCTAAGACATAGTCATAAAATCCTACACTATCAATACTATGTGCACACCTTTGCCCAATCCTTCGTGCAAACAGGCCCTGATTTTATGTGTGGACACTTTCATTAAAAGACTTGAGAACATTTTTATATTAAATTCCGTGCGCCTCAACTCCGGAACTCCGTAAATCCGTCAGTTCGTATAAATCCTGCTAATGATGCTGTTAGCGGCCGCGGACGTGACGAGCTTAGACGCCATTCTTAAATCGCTCGTAAGACCGGGAAATTAAAATGTTTATGTTTTTTTATCTGATTCTGTTTATGGGGGATACTTCGACTTACATTTAAACAAGAAAAATTGTGGGTGACTTTCAAAACAATTTCTATAATAACCATAATTTGTATGTTACCAGAATATTTGTATGTTTACGCAGTCATTTTGCAGCATCCAAGTTCAAAACGTAATGATACCGTGAATAACCAGCCCGTTTAGTTTCCAAAAAGCTACAGAACAACAAGCAGGTATTAAATTCATCCGTAGTACAAACTGTTAAACTTCATAGACACCTTCGCTGAATTATAATTTGCAACCTGCAAACACACACCAATTAACAGCTCTATGGATGACTGTGTCTAAATGCATGAAATATGCACGGTGCACACAAAAACTGTGCATGTGTGCAGTACATGTTTTAATGTGATTATAGCTTCAGACGTATGCACAAACACACAGTCGCAGTTCGAGTTAGTTTCGCACTAAAAGCATCGTCGGGAAGTCTTATGCAAATGGACTGCGCGGTCTAAGTCATAGATTTAGGTTGAAATTTAATTCCAAACTTGGGTATTAACTATTTGGATCGAACACCAAATAATTCCAAACCTAACCCATTTCTTTGCTACTGGGATCAACTTAAAAAAACGATCATCATTTGAAGACCAAAACATTTTTAGAGGATCAAAAACAGGAGATCGTCATTAGAAGTTCAATTAGTTTTTAAAGGATCAATTAAATATTTCCCGTATTAAAATACCCTCCACGAGAGTCGGTCTCAATATAATACAGCATGCTAACTAAATATTAGCCAAATAGTGTGACCAAGGTGCCTGAAAAAGGTCTGGATTAGTGCCCGATTGATGGCACTAATCTCACCATTACATAATTGGCGAAATGTTGGTGTGCTATGGGCAGTACGAGTACAACTCCTACCTTCGAATAATAGCATAAAGTACTAAGCTTTTTCTCGTAGAAGTGCTACGCGGATTGACTTCGTAGAGCGGCTACGATGCTACAACATGAGAGTACCCCTGCAAGCATTATCAACGTTCAGAGTAGAATGTATTCCTTCTAATTAATTACGTAAGTGACGTCATAATGATGACCTTGTCAAACGCAAAACAGCATTTATTTTAAGCATTTCTGTGAAATCTGTCTAGACTATTTTGCAAACAAAGGTACCTATGCTAATAAAAGCGAATTTATAAAAGGTTTTTAATAAAAACGAGCACTAAGCCCTAGTTCGCACGGATGTAAAAATATCGTGGAGGGATTTTATCGTGCACTGGATTTTCAACTCTCGGTGTAGAGCCGAGCATTGAGAATCCAACAGAGCGCATCCCAGCGCAGCAAAAAAACACATTGTTGGATTTTCAACTCACGACCGCGGGAAAAAATCGCTGCGGGAAAAACCACTTGCACCACAAATCACTAAACACATTTAATGCTAAACGAATTTAAAACGTCATTCTGATTCTGTTAATACTTTGAAGATGACAGAGACAGAATGATGTTTTGAACATGTTTAGCGCTAAATGTGTTGATCGATTAGTAGTGCAAGTGGATCTAAATATAAATATTTCACTTGTTTGCTGGTCCGCTGCCTGCCATGAATTGCATCGCAGGATCTAGTTCAGATGTAGCGCGCGATAGAGCCACCAAGAAGTTTTATTTACGATATTACCATGATCTCATTCACAGCTTCAAATCTCGGAAACTTTGACCTTTTGATTTTATAGCTTAGTTTCACTGGTGTTAAGTTACATTAAAATGTAATATAATGAGACCTCTCGCAAGTACCTCTCACACCTCAGTTAAATGTTAGTTGTAAGATTTGCGGATGACATAGTACTGGTCTCGGAAAACCCGTACACACTGAACCATATTATGATACGCGTCCCTTAGTCATCATAGCGAGACCGTTGGGCTACAATCAACTGGGACAAAATGAAAATTATGACCGATGAAAAAATACCTACCTATATCTATACAGGCTTTGCCTTGGACCCCATGTATCTCAATAAAATCCTGTACAGAAAAAGAAATCGATCGCAGAGTGAAGCATATGGGGAACAAATACTGGGCTATGAAGGGAATTACAAAGGTATCCACAAAACTAAAAACAAAAGTGATGAACATCTGTCTAACGTCGGTTCTTACCTACGCATGCCAGACGTGGTCTCTCAAAAATTCACTCTGAAATAAAATAAGATGCCGTCAAAGAGGAATAGAACGGAGCTACATGAACATCAAATTGAAAAATAGTCTCAAAAGTTCTGCAATGGTAAGAAAAAAAAACAACCGACTTAAAAAAAACACTACAAAGTGAAAAATAACTTTAATTTCGGAAGTCGGTGTCGTTGGTTCCGCATTTTCTTTTATTGACACCGACTTCCGAAATTAAAGTTATTTTTCACTTTGTAGTGTTTTTTTGGAAGTCGGTTGCTTATTTTTGTAAAAAAAAAAAAAAACACTTTTTAGTAGGCCACTTTGTAACTTATCTAAGTAACAGTAGCCCAATGTCAACTGCTCATCACCTTTTACAAAATATTGCTTTTCCCGATGCAGGGACGTTAATTGTTAAGGAGTTCTCCTTGTAAGAACCAAGAGAACTGGAGCTGATTGAGAAGTCACCATCAGCTACACTTCACGATACGCATTGCGCTTAGCAACCACATTAAAGTACCTAATCTAATTGCAAGCCGTGAAATATTTATTATTGAGTAGTTCCGATGGCCATCTGTGGTCTTCATCATCAGTTCCACTTCACTGAATGGTGCCTTCTGAGAGCAAATGCACGAGTTACTATAAAAAAATACCCAAATCGCTATAGGTGTGCCTACAAAATTTGAGGGTTTCCCTCGATTTCCATGGGATTCTCTCATCAGATTCCGATCTGGTGACAATGGGACCACCTCAGGAGCATACCCTTTCAAATAAAAAAGAATTTTGGAAATCGGTCTACAATTGACGGAGAAATCGGTGAACATACATAATAAAAAAAAAACACATAAAGTCGAACATATAACCTCCTCCTTTTTGGAAGTCGGTTAAAAAAGAACAAAGACGAAGGATGCGGTCAAACACGTCCTGGCACGAAAAAGAAAATGTTAGGTCATATTCAGACAGCTATGGATGAAAGATGGTCACAAATGATTTCAAATTGGTACCCAATATATAAAAAAGAAGGAATGACGACATCGTACAAATAGCCGGAAACTTATGGCCCAGACGGGCAAAGGATACAGTAATCTGGAATGGTTTGGAGGAGGCTTTCACTGAAAAAGGCGGCCCTTACACATAATACTAGCCTTATTTAAATAAAAAACTAACATTACTAACAAATAAATAAGTACGTAACAGAACTATATGTAATTTTATCCCTTTCGGTTTCATAATTATTATGAAACCTTGAATTTTACTTAGTCTTCTCACGCACAATTATTTCAAGGCAACAAACATAAGCCATTGACACTGACACATAGCGTGAATTTCACCGCAACAAACTGCGGATTGCGGGGTAATTGTGTAACACTAGCAATAGGAATGGCTTTAATTTGACAGTACAACTACATTCATTGCGCTAGTTACGTTATTGTACAAATTTTTTTTTTGTGAATCTGAAGTAATGGCTTTTCAAAATGATTCAGATTGTAACTGTTAGTGTGTTAGGCAATTAGGGCACTGAACGCGATCAGCACATCTACACCGCGTTCAAAAGCTGTCAGTGTCATTATTGTTGTGGTATATTGATTAAGCGACCCTAAAATCTTTAGAAGAATGGCGTGAAATTTAAGAGAACATTAGGACAGAAAAATATTCTAGAGAATACATGGTTATCCTGTCAACAAACGTTTTCTTTGCTTACATGAATTGAAATATTTAATAGTATAAATGAAGTATTTAATAGTATGTGCGAGACTGGGGTATGCAACAGTGTCCTTGCTGCTCCTGCTTCGGAAGCAGCCAGGATGCTGTACAGGCTCGTAAATATTGGTATTCATCGCAGAGGTAGTGTAAGATAATTTTTAGTTATGTAGCAGTACCTATGTAAAGTCGATTTGTAACGATGAGGGTGGCATAATCTGTCTAGATTAAAACCCTCTCTCTAAATAAATAAAGAAAAAAAAAACTAATACTTCTCGAATGTTATAAAAATTATTTATTTCAGTCGTTCTGAATAAATCTATAAATGAGCACACAATTAGTAAGTTTAAATAATTTAACCTTGGCAAGGAGCCAAGATTCGCAAGGATTAAGAAGAAATCCCAGGGCATTTACAACTTAGGTACTTGGATATTATTACACAATTTATCATTTTGTTTTTGTTTCGTAGAATTTACAAAAACGTGTCATGAACAAATAGCAAACGAACGCAGAAACAATATTTTATGATAATAATATTATCATTGATATAATATTATCGGTTCGGGCTCTGGTCAAGGGCCCAATAACCCACTTCATTGAATCGGTCGGAAACATTTTATCGGCACTATTTGATAATCAAATTATTGGTTACCCGTATAGTTATGCACAGAAATTGACTGTTATTTGTAACAAGGATTTATCATACTGTAAAGTTTAGCTACTATCGCACACGGTGTAATTTAAATAAATGAATTATATAGCGACCCACCTCTGCTTCGCATGGTTTTTACGAGTTGACAAAACATCGAGGCTTCTTTATTAAAATATAAGTTTAATATCAATCAATGTATTATGCATATAAACCTTCCAGAATACATTCTCTAAATGATGGTGAAAACCGCATCGAAAACGCAACAGATTTCGATGCGGTTTCGATGAAGTTTAGAAGAACAATGCGGTTAAAAACCCAGACACACACGCAAAGCGACTTTAAAATTAATAACATTTTATGCATAGTGTAGTGGTAATGTATAATACTATAATAATAATATTATATTATATATTTTATTTAATACTTTAAGCAAACAAAACAGAAGCGGATTTAATGCCAAATGTATTATTACCTATTTTTTTTTCATTATCACATAGACTATGTATATTTTATTCCTTTTGATTAAATTAATAAATAACAAAATTGAACTAAAATATAGCGTCAAAAAATTAATCCGCATCGATGTCGACTGGTAATGTAGATACCCAAGAGACTGGCGGCATTACCACGTTGAATGGCAATGCTTAGCCTCTGGCCAAGGTAAAAGCCAGCCCTTGGGTCATGGAAATTGTCAACCGGTCGTTTCGAAATTTCCTTAAAAAGAACATGAGCCCGAGTGCTCACCCTACGGCCCGAGGGTTTCAACCCCAAACGGCTCGAAAATATAACTTTCGATAAGGTTATTATATTTTCGCCGCTTGAGGTTTTCCGCAGCCGCAGCAGCAGCGCCAGCACAGCATGCCGAGCCAGGAAGATGGGATGGCGCAAGTTGCGTCCCACATTAAAGGCCTACCCAACTTCCATGGAAATGTAGATTACGTTTTACCTATTGCAAAGATTATTTCCAATGTATCAAACTCAAACTCAAACTCAAAGCATTTATTTCAATTAAACCATTTCCAGGCACTTTTGAATTGTCAAAATTAACTAGTCGGTCAGTTAGTCAGAAAGTTGAAGCTAGTTGCTCATTCCAAAACGTAGATCTCTTGGAGAAGAACGGGCAAGAAACTCCAAGGACACTCTTTTAAATTAAGATATTACAAAATCCTGAGTACAGTATTCTTGTTGCTTCTATATGTGAGAACAATTTTATGAAGAAACAATTCAAAATAGTTATAAGATTAAAAAGAAGCCCTGGCAGCTAAGAGATGACCAGTCTCAACTGACAGCGCCCGTTCACAAACATGACGCATGGATCATCACCATCCAGCTCAACCATTTTGAAGGGAACCGAATGATCCAACACACGCGCCACCATCAGTGAGACATTTAAGTGAGCATGACACATTCTCAACTGCCATGCTCTTTCAAGTCAATATAAAAAAATTATAATGAACGGATCCATGGTTCTTACATTTACAAAATTAAAAAAAAAAATGCTTCTAAGTTATACAAAACTATAGTTACCAATTTATTTACGAGATGAATAAAATTTTACTAGAAAGAGGTATAAGATATTAAAGTAACAATTAAAACTTGATTGAATTAAAAATACACATTAAGTTCGAATGTCAGAAACACTTAAAAAAAGAAAAGAAAAAAAAGGGAAGCATGTCTTCCAAATATTGAAATCATGTACAATATTCGCTTCCTATTAAACCTTCCTAATAAGCTATAGCAAGACGTAGGTAGGTACTGGTGCTAGATGTCAGTTCGTGGTAAAACTGCAACGGTTGGAATTCAAACACACCACCTCTCACTTAGCCCATTAGCTTTTTACCATGTTCTGAAAATAAATTGTAATAAAAGCTAGCTAAATAACTACCCATTTTCATTTACCCTTTTACCACAAAGAAATAATGTACCAAATCACTTTGAGAATAAAATTACGTGTTAAATTAAACTCCTCTAACTGAATCCGGAGTTCCCAACAAAAAAGGAATTACAGAATATAAAGCTTTAAGTGTACTCCTAGTTTATACGAAAGCACCTCATTAGGACGATACTGCATGAAAGCAAGCACCCACTGCTGTTCAATAAACAACCCAATGCAGTTTGGTTTTGAGTTGAAATTGCAATGGTAAAGGTGGAGTATCATTGCCAAGTTTGTGAGTAAAGGAAGTTATTTAATATCGATATGTTTTGTAGTTTCAAGGAGGCTCCGGTTATATAATGACTTTGTAAATAGTAGGTTTAAGAGTAAACTAGTCGCGAGCTCGAACTCGCTGGTGGTCATGGCCAAAAAGCACGCTGTCTCGCCTGGTTTTGTGGCCGACAGCGCTAGTATCAGTAATCAGCAGTTAGACTCTAGTCTACACAAACAACGTCTAGTTTTCACGCACAGAAACACCGTTCCGAACTGATAGACGCGTAAAAAGATTTGAAAAGTGCTTCGGAAAATCGAGTTTTATGAAAAAACCACTGCATAAATCAATTGGAAATAAAGTTTATTGATCTCTTCGATAACTGAACTTCGTCGGTACGGACTTGGTTTTGAAGATTTTACTGTTATTTTATTACTTATTGACACTCAAAGTTACGTTAAAAATAGCAAGAAAAACGAATCTTTGTTGGCTCATAACTTTTTAATGGCTTTTTATTTTACTATTCTGTTTCCGTACAGACACAATTAATAATAATTCAAAACGATATCATGTTTAACTTTGGATGCACAATGTCAACCAGTGGAGTAATATTCTCCCGAAATTCGTATACAAAAAATATCGAAAAGTGGCGCCTTAATTATATTATCCGCACACATCATCCAAATTAATAACTATTGGAAACTAATAAGAAGTGTATGGTCAATGAAGTTCGTTGTTGGGCGATGGATGGAAATAAATAATAAATGTGTTTCCCCAATAAAAATAATATAATTTAATTAGTTGAACATAAAGGAAATTCGTAGAAAATAATAATAATGTGACATTCTTCTTGTCAAAAATATAAGTTAATGTGAAAAACTAAAGAGGGCGCGTATGTTGTGTGCGCGCCTCTTTTGCGCAGACTCCTAGAATCTTCTAGGTGTTGTCAATACGTCGTGTGCATATGTGTGTATGCACTCACACACATTATGCGAGGCGTTAACATATTGCCACCCTAGGAGTGCAGATCTGATCCTTCACTGGGAGTGAACATAATTGTTGTAGCCATCAATTGGGCCTGGTCATCCTTTACCAGCACCATCTCGCTTATCTGTTAATTATTCTCCAGATTAATTTGCTGTGTTCTCTTAAAGCATGAAATAGTATGCACATATAATAGTATGCACATATATGTGTATGCACAGCAGCATGGTCCTTGAGGTGCAGGAAGCAACGCTACGGTCCGTCCAATCAAAAAGTGAGACGTTAAAAGCGCTAACAGATTCATTGAGGGATCTGAAGTCACAGTTTTACTAATTTTAATGACCCCCTGCTAAACCTTTAAAATGAGGACTGGATAAAATAAATAAGCTGGAGAAAATTTATAAGTAGTTAATATGTTGATAATTTTAAATAATATTTTTTATTTAAATAAATAAATAATTTTACCGGTTTTTTGGCTAGTTAACATTAACAAATTAAGTAAAATATCAATCTAAATATAGCCTAGCATATAAATAATGAATGTTTTTATTAAATAATTTTTAATTTTATACTTTAATTATATTTTATTATAATTTTAATAATAATTTTTAATTTTATACTTAACTTAATTTTAATTATCATTTTACTAATAATTTTTAATTTTATTTTATTTATTAATATATAAATAGATATAAAATGATTTATTTAATTTTAATTAATTATAAATTATTAGAAGAATACTTGTCGTATTAAATTTGGTTTATGAAAGGCGGCTAGGAAAGTATCTCTCTTAATTCGGTCACAGGTTCCTGCACTGCGCTTGTAGCCAAATAAACGAATAATCTGCTGCCTCTACCTTTCCGGTACAATGTCATGACTGGTCCGGTTTAATGTAATAACATAATTAAAATGTTGTAGTATGATGCGAGGAGCGAAGAAGTATAATGTAAGTAAATATGGTAAGAAACAGAGGATGTTTTGTCTCATAATCATAAAAGTAACATTGAACAACCTTCCCCCTACGCGCAGTGAATAATCATTTTTATTAACATTTAAGAAATCTAAGAAAATAATTAAATTGGTAACTGCTTGGTAACCCGTGTTTAAAATGCCTAAATCATATTTAACGACTAATAAAGATTCATGAACTTAATATTCACTAATAATACATAATATTCACAAGAGTAACTATCACTACTTTTAATTCATAAATAAGAATAATTTATTTGCTTATTATATATCTTAATAATGCTTTGTTTTTCTTTTTAACTAATCCAATTGTCGAATCATGCCAATATGGGACACTACTCATATGTAGTCTAATGATATTTATGTACAATAATGAATCAACTGTCTCCCAAGAGATCTGAATATCATCTGGGACAATACCATCCCATGTGATCTTAGAAGACCATAACTTTTGTAATATAAATTTAGCTTTTAATAGGCATGCATTAAACAAAACTAATGGGTCAAACATTTGTGTCATCATGAATATTATTTTATATTTTGAAACATCTAATACAACTCTCATATTTGCGGACAAGCTTGTTTCACAATGTACTCCATCATGAAGGAGTATGTAATTATAATTTTCTTTAACAGGATTTTTATTCTTTGTCATGTAACCTAGGGTAATGTAATATTTTATAAAATCACAATAATGTTTTTTAAATAGTGGATCTTTATTAACTCTACGCTCTAGAGACAAAAATCTCGATAAAGCTAGCTCATAATTTGAATCTTGTAATTTATCAGGATTGTCTTTATCAGAAATAGTTATTATAGAACATTCACTTGACTCACTTTTTGTATTTCCGATAAAGTTTTGTTCACAATCCTGCTCTTCTTTTGACATTTGCTTTTGAGTAGAAACAGATTCTACTTCAAAAACTTGTGTTAATTCTTTTTTAATTTGTGTATCATTTAATGTAGTTATATTATTGCAATGGACTGTATCTGTTATAAGGAAGTCCAGCCGGCCCTGACATTGACCAGAAAAGCTAGGCAAATGTATCGTTGGTAAATTTAATTTTGGCCCACCTCTAATCGCGGTACTTGAACCTGCGTCCGAATAGGAACCGGAGCCTGCAGCCACTGCGGCTGGTACGCCTTGCTGCGCCAACACCTCTCGAGCGCGCACGACTAGGTTGCAGTGAAAAGACTCGAACACTTCACGCTCCGTATATTGCTCTTCTGGAAATTCACAAATCATATCTATCTCATTTTGTATGACATTAAATTCTGTATCCAGATTTTCCAATTTAGCTAACCGAAATGACAGCTCTTTGGCCTGAAGCTTGCTTATTTCTGGAGACTTCTCTAAACCTTCTATAATTTTTTTAAATATAGTTAATCTACTAATAAGACTACCTCGTTTCTTCACGAGGGTTTGCAAATCCATAATGTAATGGTAATTAATTAAATTAATGTAATTAATAGTAATAGGTAATAGTAATTGTAAGGTTAAATCATATTTGTAGTAATTGTATGGGAAATAATGCTAATTATGGGGAACACGATGTCGTCTCACTAATTAATTGGAACAGACTCACGATAACGCTACTCCAATACTCCCTCAGGCCTTAAGGTTCTTGAAGTAGGGTGGTCTTTCCTCTTACTATAATGTATATAATCTTCAATAATTCTTCATCCGTATTATTTTTCAACAACGTAACGCTTCCATTGTTCTTCTTAATTTTTAATTTTCTTCATCCGGCAAAGGACCAATGTGTGGTCAATGTTTCTTCACGAGCAGTTCACGAGGATATTTTCTTCATCCGGCGAAGGACCAATGTATGGGCAATGATGTTCGTTGTTGAGCGATGGATGGAAATAAATAATAAATGTGTTTCCCCAATAAAAAGTATTATAATTTAATTAGTTGAACATAAAGGAAATTCGTAGAAAATAATAATAATGTGAAATTCTTCTTGTCAAAAATATAAGTTAATGTGAAAAACTAAAGAGGGCGCGTATGTTGTGTGCGCGCCTCTTTTGCGCAGACTCCTAGAATCTTCTAGGTGTTGTCAATACGTCGTGTGCATATGTGTGTATGCACTCACACACATTATGCGAGGCGTTAACAAGAAGTCATTCTAGAGGGCAAGCCCTGCTGGCATATTGATAGCGTTACTAGGGAATCGACGTAGATGGAATTAATCATCCCTCAATCTAATTCAGGACTCATCATCTGCCTAGCCTTTTCCCAACTATGTTGGGGTCGGCTTCCAGTCTAACCGGATGCAGCACACCACAATATCTCTGCAATCTCTCAATCTCTCTCTCTCTTGTCAGGCCTGTTGGTCTAGTGGTTAGTGACCCTGACTGCTATGCCGGAGGTCGTGGGTTCGATTCCCACCCAGGACAAAATTTGTGTAATGAGCATTGTGCTCATTACACAAATTTGTTCTGTGTCTGGGTGTAATTTATCTATAATATTTATGTATTTAGAAATATATAAGTATGTTTATCAGTTGTCTAGTACCCATAACACAAGCTCTGCTTAGCTTGGGACTAGATGGCGTTGTGTGATAGTTGTGGAATATTATTATTATTATTATAATAACAGTATTATACATGGACTGCCTATCTGACCTCCAGAACCCCAGAACTGGGTAATACGATACCCCTTGGTAAGGACTGGTTGTCAGACTTTCGGGCTTCTGACTACCCATAACGACTGGAAAGATCTACGAATGACAGCCGGGACCAACGCACGGATTAACGTGCTTTCCGAGGCACGGAAGTGTCTCGTTATGTAAAGATGGCCACCCATCCACAGACCAACCTGTGCGGCTGTTATTATTTAGCCACGGGCCCCTCTCAATCGAATTCAGGACTATTAGACAAAATACCAATTTCAAAGAATTAGAGTTATTTTTTCATGTATGATAGCATACAACCTGCGCTCGCACATGCGAACCAACTAAAGAATAAACGTACCTCCTCATAATAACGCCAGTGTTGCGACAACAACAAGTTTCTTTGTAGCGACAATTTAAGTAACTATTCTTTAGAATTTACTGCTCCCAAAGAACTCTTTCATAGAAAATAAAGCACGACACACATTTCACACGCACTACGAAATAATAAAATAAAACCTTTTCATTCTTTCACACCTTTGCATCCACCATTGTTAGTAACAACAGACCGGGAAAGAAAGAAAGAAATAAAACCCTAGGTTTTTTTCTACTCGTTGTTCCTACATTTCTGAGGAACTTTCTCATTAGATCCATCACTCTTTTAAAAAAAGAACACTGTAGTAGTTTAGGTGAAAAATTAAGAGAAGGACAGAGTGATATTTTGTTGGCGTTGGAAAGAGATGAAAGATGCAGGTGACAACGGCTATAAATGTGCAAGCTTAGAGGAAATAATGTTATGTGTCAGAACAGACGCAGTCGGAGACTGCTTTGAGAATACTGAGGTTTAGATTACCTATTTTTAAGTTAAAGTTTGTTTTTCTTAGATTCACTTTTAACGTTTGCAATTTCCTGACATTAGTAGTTTGTAAGACAGTTTCAGATTGTGAGACAGTTGCAGATTGTGAACAATTTACGAGTCTAACCAAAAGAGTTTTTAAATTCTAGCTAAATAAAAAACTAAAGAATGAAAATAAAACGCTTAACAGAATGTTGCAAACCTATGTGCTAAGAAAGACTTCGTTCGAAAACACTTTACATGTCCAAGACAATGTGTGTGTGTTTTATGAAGCCAGATATTTTCGGGACAGAACTGACCTTATCATAGCCAAAAAACACCAAATACACCAGAACACTTAGGTCGAGATCTATAAACGTTACTTGGCGCGTGCTTTCGCTTAGTTAGAGTCCTCGTCTATGTCTTGCGTTTGAAATTCGACACTTATGCGACAGTCACTGGAATAACGCATATCCAAAAGTCCTGCTAAGTAACGTTTATAAATCTCGGCCACAGACCTTTACCGTTTCTCAGCTCGGCTAAGGACGTCCCCCACTCCATTTACAAATGCCAACCACGACCACAAAGTAATTCCAAAGAAACAAAACACAATCTTTATTCTGAGACGTGTGTTTCAACCCTAATGAATGAGCATGAATATTTAACTCCATGTAAATGTATTGAGGTTCGTCTCCATATTGTGTTATAACTAAGATGTATATTATTGAGTAAATGAGTAAATATTGTAACACAAAGCCTGTGGTACTCTTTCTTAGGGTATTTTAGTTTTTTAGACCCAACGTCCACAATTCTACTCAAAAGTAACGTGTTACAAACTCAAATAACGGATGAATAACTCGAAAGTCCGACACCGGACCATTATTGTACTAGTCCTGTGACATTCTGGCTACTCATTGGAGATTTGGGTTTGAACCTGGTTACTTTCGACTCTTATGAGTAGCATTGTGGACGATGGACCTTGTACTTGAAACTCGATACTGGATTGCGAGGCGATTATTTGGTTAGCATTTAAATTCCAATTGTATTTTCGTGAAGAAATGTATTCGGTATTGGTACCTAACCTATATTTGTATTACTTTATTTTTTGATTACATTCAATCTAATTTTTCTTTCTTGGTTAATTTATTTTGTTTAAAAATACGTAGGTAACACTTTTTATACTTCAGCTTCGTCCAAAGAGATCCTACTTAATATTATAAATGCGAAAGGTTGTGAGGATGGATGGATGGATGTTTTTTACTCTTTCACGCAAAAACTATGAAAGGATTTTGATGAAACTTTACAGTACTATAGTTTATACATCAGAATAACACATAGGATACTTTTTATCCCGATATTCCCACGGGATCAAAACTTACGCGGGTGAAACTGCGGGGCGCAGCTAGTAAGCTATAAATTACACATTCGCACCGCATCTAGGTTATTTTTAACCAACTTCAAAAAAGGAGGAGGTTCTCAATTCGACTGTATGTTTTTTTTATGTTTGTTTCGCGATATCTACGGCAAATGAAAATCGATTTGTACGTATCAGGGCCATGCTTCATATTTTGACTAAGGTGTAGTTTGTGAAGTTAGGGCTTATAGAGTTGCGTGTAAAGTTGAAAGCTTGGCTCTACAAGAGATCTAACTTTTTGACAGTGGGAGCCTTATGTGGTCTCGTCTTGGCAACATTTTACACGAAAATGTTTTTGGTGGGATGTATATAAGTACTATAATTTATTATGCATTATAAGTAACAATGATTGTTATAATGATTTTGAATGTCTTTGTTTCATAACATAATAAAATATGTCGTGAATGGATGGCGCCACAGTACAGCGGACAGCGCCATCTAACAATTTAATGGTACATGAAGAATCACGTGATCGGAAACACAAGGGAGCCCTACCCTTGACACGATCGTCGGTGGAGGGGATGCAGCGAGGACTGGCGGAGAGACCGAGTGTTGCGATGACAAGTCTATAGTCTACAGTATTTTAAAGCAATTTAGAAAATGAATTTCAAAGTATACAGTCTAGAAGTAAATTTTAAGTTTAAAATAATAGCAAGCATAATCGGTTAACTAATACTAATAAGAGGCAAAAATTCATAGTTTGATTCGACTGATACATAGTTGGACGGGTGAGACAGCCAAACCAAGTATATTTCCTCCTCAAAACACAGGTGAAGTCCACTCAATAAAACCGTTCCGTTTAAGTTGTAGAACTCAAGATTTACACTGGCGTAAACCGTTTTACAGGTAATAACGTCTCCGTATGGATTCACTCGACGAACATATTTTAGTGGCGCGTAAATTTTTATCACTTGCAATACGCTGGTTGTAGAACGAACAAAGCGTCGAGCCTAGAGCGTGTTACTGTATGACATTTTGAATTTATGTCTGTTGGGATGAGTTGGGAGATATTAATTAAAATTGTTCGAATAATCTCCCAGTGAACATGGACTCACATTATCCGCCAAAGAATTATAGTCAAAGAGAAATTTGCTATTATTTTAATTTTCAACATACCTGTGAGCATACTTATATTCTCCTAGTAGCCTGATAGCAATTACCGACCTCATCTAGTTTTTATTGACGTATGATTTTTTTTTTTTAACTTATTACAGAAATAGACATCATATATCTTGACTGGTTGACTGGTAGAAAATGCCTATGGCATTAAGTCCGCCTCTGTACATTTATGTGCTTGAAGTATTCAATAAATAAATAAATCTTTTACACCATTTTGAAAATAAAATACAAAGAACAGTACTGGCAGCAACTAATATGTTTATTTAAAAAAAAAAGTGTGCCGTCGGGGGACGTGTTATATAAAAAAAAGACAAAGAGAAAGAGAAAACAGCTTGCAGGGGGCGTAACGCTTCCTTACGTGACGAATTCTACCAGGCAACTCCTACCGCTAGCGGCGTTATGGAACTTCGTTCCAAATACATGAAAAAAATTCGGAACATTACTAATATAAAAACAACATCTATACTAATAATAAATCTGTAGAGAGGTTAATTCTGTACATGAAATATATTTCCAAAATAACTATCAGCGGGTGATTAGTGATCGTTACTGACGCCAAAAATGCAATTAGTAAAATTTTTGTCTGTCTGTCTGTCTGTCTGTATGTTCGTTATAGAAACAAAAACCACTCGACGGATTTCAACGAAACTTGGTACAATTGTTCTTCATACTCCTGGGCAGGTTATAGTATACTTTTCATCACGCTACGATCAATAGGAGCAGAGCAGTGAAGGGAAATGTTGGGAAAACAGGATTTCTTTATAGGTGAAGTAGTAATAGGTTAGTAGTAGTTAGTTAGTAGTAGGTAAGTTTTGGTTAATTTATGTTCAGTTTTTTTAAATATTAAGTAGGTAAAAGCGTAGGTACTTTTATTAATTATAGGTATAGGTATTATTAATTATAGTAGTTATAGGTATTTAGTTTTAAGTGAAGTAGGTTTTATTATATATTATTTTATATATTAAGACGTAGTTATATATTTTTAGTTATTCAAGCCCCAAGCGGACGCCGGCGTCCGCCCGCTATTGTCTTGAAAAACGCGTTGAATGAGAAATACGCGTTCTCAAGAATCGGCAGAAGAAAGAGCACATCGGTTAAACTCTATGAGAGTTAGTGCCTCAATTTCCGGAAGTCATTATTCCACGCGGACGAAGTCGCTGGCAAAAGCTAGTTATTAATATTATAACATACTCGTCTATGAATATAGGTTAATAGAGGTTTAGGTTTTTTTCCGGTTGCCTTTGACAACCGGACAAAACCTCAACTTCGACCTTTACGAATATTTTATATAAGTTGATGGCATGTTTGATGAGATAAACGCTTTAAACTTATTTATACTAATGCTATAAAGAGGAAAGATTTTTTTTTGTTTTTCACTTTGTTTGTTTGTACCTGATAAGCTCCAGAACTACTAGACCAATTTTACATTGGTAAAATTGGTCTAGTAGTTTTGGAATGTTTAATTATCAGGAAGTAACTTAAGATTTCATTTATTTTCAAAAAGATTAATAATAATAATAAAATTTATTTATCCAGAGAGCCATGGATCCATTACATTACATTTATATTGTTATTATGAACTTAAAACTATGTTAACCTAATAACTAAGAGAGACTTAGTCCTCTGGATGAGGCTCCACACCAGTGAGCTGTCTATCTCAAAAATATTAGAGATCCTTATGGATATTGCTACAATGTAATCCAAACTAGTAAAATTTTGCCTATAAAATTCATAATTTGGCGTGCGCTGAGAAAACTATTGATGACACATAAAAATTATGTACGACATGATTGAAATACTCATTATTATCTACAAAAAAGTCCGGAAGAGAATATATCTAACTATCATAGTTATGTAACAATAGTAGCTTTTGCGTTCTAAACGAGATCCGCAAACAGTCCTAATAAATTAGGCCTCAATAAACAAAAATGAAATAATTTGGGTTTTCAAGAAGTAATATTAGTCTATAGTTCTGTGTAATTAGTTTTTTGATATAACATGGGATATGAAAATTTAAAAAAAAACTTTACTCCAGACAGTAGTCAATAAATCCCATTAACATTTGTTCCCGCTCTTTTATTAGGCTATGAGTTTTAGTGATTTTAATATGAGGTGAAACTTACTTACAGAATGTTGAATTTATATTCCTTATCGGGTCGGTAACTAAAGGTAGCACACAAAATAAACATATAACGTAAGTCCACAACACGAGCGAGAAACGTTATGACGCTGTTGACAACCGATTGATTGACAAGTGACAGCCGTATCGAGTGTTGCAGTTCGCAAAAATACAAATCGATTTTTCTATGCAATCATTAAAATAACATAACAACAACAAAAAAATACTTTATCTTTAATGATTGTTTCGCAATAAACTCATAAAATACTTTTTTTAAGTGAAAACAAATATAAATCGAACATTATATTACAAATCTTTTAATGGGAAAAACATTTTTATTAAAAAATGGCTTAATATGGCAACATCAGTTGTTATTAAAAGAACTGGAACGCGAGAAATACATCAACTGACTTTTCTTTTTTTATTAATTCCTTTTTCCTACGTTTTTTTAGGAAATGATAAATTAAAGTGGGGCTGATAATTATTTAAATATTTTTTCGAATGATCTAATACTTTGTCTATCGAGGCCAGGAATCGCCGATCTCCTTTAATAAGATCGCCGCGCCCGCCGGTAGAAACATAGACCAATATATATAAATGGTAGAAACAAAAGTTGGCTACATTCGTACCGTAGTATTAATTCTTATTCAAATAAATAGTTTATTTTATCATCAAGGGTATTTATGTAGCAGTCAAATTATTTTTAACTCATTCGAATCGGATATTTAATTTCGAAGTTATCACGAGTATAAAAAATGCAATACCATTCGACCAAGTAGTATTAGATAATGGATTAGGTGAAATTGTTCACACCTTAGAAAATCTTATTATTGCTGTATAAACCGAAATCGAAAAGCCACCTACAAGGAACTACAATTGGCTTTGTTCCAGAGCAATACTGTGACCACGAAATGCATCGGTTAATGAAATTAATGATATTAGGTATACTACAAAAAGTACCAGGAGACGTTAAATACTACAAGTCCATCGACATAGTGTACAACATCGAGGACACTGTACACTACCCTCAATATTTTTTAAACTCTTTAAATAATCTGGTCTGCCGCCACACGTACTAAAGTTAAAAGTTGGAATCCCCGTAATGATATTAAGAAATTTTAATCCTCCAAGCCTGTGTTATGGCACAAGATTTTTAATCAAAGAACTTCGAGACAATGGCACCGATTCTGTTTTTCACAAACTAAACTAAATTTAATTTCAGTGCGTCTTTTTCTTCCTGTTTTATTATGAAAAGGACAGAAGATAAATATTAGTTTAATCTTGTCAAATTAGTCAGCGCCTGACGTAAATTGACTTATTTTTAGTAGTAAATTTTTTAATCACGTCTAAACTTGTCTATGGATTATCTAATTTGACAGGACTAAACTAATGTTTATCTTCTGTCCTTTTCATATTGAAATAGAAAGAAAAAGATGCACTGAACTTAAATTTAGTTTGTGAACAACAGAATTGGGGCCAATGTCATTGTAGCCACCATCATCACCGGACAGCTCGCACACATTCCGCGTATTCCAATGATACCGACGGATTTGCCTATATCATTTAAAAGGCTTCAGTTCCCGGTTAAAGTATCATTTGCACTAACAATTTATAAGTTCCAGGGACAAACATTTTTACTGGTTGGCATCGACTTAAGAAAAGAATGCTTCTCCCATGGGCAACTATACGTCAGCCCGTCTCGCGTGGGATCTCTGGAATAGTATATTTCATTACAAGTGCGGAAAGGTTGTCATTGCAAAGAGTTCCGACAAATGTCTACCCGAGCCGAGGTGCAGCCGAAGGCGAGGGTTGACAGTCGGAACAAGTTGCAATGACGGTTTCGCACGTGTACTGAACGACTATTTTTAATACAGTTGCGAAAAAATGAAGCAATTTAATAAAATAAGGTGGTGTTAATTCAAAAAAACTAGGGTCGAAATTACTCATTTTGTGCAACAAACAACTAAAACTCGCAAAGAAAATTTCTGAAAAATGGCGCCAACTGTAGAATATAAGCAGAGATTTTTTTTCTTCACCCGTTCTGGTAGGCAAAGGGATCTATGCCCATACAGCCAAGTCTTCAGTAGAATTTTTTTATTGATATGAAATGAAAATGAAATTTAATGAGATGAAATGAAATGATACCTAACCTAACTTATTCAATCAAATCATTAAATCTGATATTGAAACAAATTAGTAGCTTCTTTTTAGAAATATACGTATTTGCATGAATCATAAAAACTTCTATGAATTTTTTTAGTAAAAACTTCATGGTTGGTTTTTCTTTTTAATAGACATTATTTTGACAGTTGGGAAAGAGAACGCACGAGTTCGGGAAAGGTAAAAAAAAAGCACGAATATGTAATAGCCCGCATCCCGAACGCTATACGTCCCTGCAATACGCCACTTTTTGAGCAACTGTATTAAAAAATCAATTTATATTGCTTCAAACGAATAGCACATCAAATGTTATAGTTTACAGAGAAGCTTTGCAATGATTCTTTATAGGTACCCGTCTGTAGAAAGGTTATATTTTATTATAAAAAGAGATTATAAAAAGAATATAGTCGGAGTCTCTATATTCTTTTTATTAGATTATAAAAAGAATATAGAGATGCATACAGAGTGCGCGTAATGATACAAAATATGTAGGTTGAACTAATAGGAATAGTGATGTGCTATTTATTACAAAGTAGCTTCTGCCCGCGACATCCCCCGCGTGAATTTTCTGATTCCCCCGACCCACCCCGTCGCATCGCATCACCTACCCGCGCTGTGAGCGATCATTCCGACTTTTTTCCTTTTTTCTCGGCTCTTAAGGGTTATAGCGTAATGCAAATAGCCTATATATTATAGCCTTTCTCAAGAATTAAAAAATATTAAACCGACTGGGAGTTCTAGAGATTATCGCGTTCAAACAAACAGCTGTTTAACGCTCATCATCATCAGCCGGAAGACGTCCACTGCTGAACAAAGGTCTCCCCCTTAGACCACCACGCCAAACGACAATCCGCCACTCATTTCGTTGACAATCCCGATAGCTATTATCAAGTATTAATCCTTACTGTACTGCTGAACGTGTTCTTAAGAGGAAATGCGGTCGGAGAGAATTTTGAAAAAGCCTAAGTAAAAAGTCATAATTCGTGATTTGGCTCTCGTCTATTTGCTCCTCCAATATTGGACCAATTCATAAGATATTTCATAAACTCAATAAGAAGGATATAATTATACTACATATTTTTGCAATAACTTTTCTCCTGATTGATATTAATTAAAATTTTCTTTAAGGATTCATCAAATAAAGTGTTTTCGTTTGTCACAGTAACGATAAACCAAGTCACCTTTGCATTAATAAAGAAATTTGCCATTTTCCTAATAAAGGGATTTTTGACATTTGAACCACTAACACAAAAGTTCGAAAAAAAGACTGAAATAACAGTTTTCTCTAAAATTTTATTGGGTAACTTAAACAATTAATAATCCGTGTTTCTACCGCGAACACTAACAACACATGAACATCGGTTTGGCATACTCAAAATGAGTTCATCCAAATCACGCTGTGGAATGGCCGCCCATGTTCGTTGCAACAACAAAAAAAGGTCTTCTTGCGACTGGATACCCTCCATATTCGGCAGAGCTCTTCTCTGTAGCATATCCCATGCATGCTCAATCGGGTTCAAGTCTGGCGACTGAGCAGGCCAGGGCAGGACATTGATGTTAGCTGCGGCGAGAGTCTGTCTTACAACTCTTGCGGTGTGCGGTCGTGCATTATCATGCATTAACTGAAATAAGGGACCGATTTGCACTTGTAGAGGAACGATGACGTCTGATACAATCGTCTCAGCATAAATTTGAGCGTTGAGGTTGCCTCTGATCCAAATCAACTCAGTTCTTCCGCCGATCCAAATACCCGCCCATACCATGATGGTTCCACCACTATAAGGATGGACTTCCTGGCAGGATTTTAATCGCTGTTGGCATCCAGGGGTTCTCCAGTATCGTATACGTCTTGTATCCGGTCTCATACCAAAACGAGACTCATCAGAAAAGCACACGAAACGCCATTGTTCTTCTGCCCAATTTCTGTGTTCAAGAGCCCATTGATATCGAATCCTACGATTGTGCATTGCTATAGGTGGTACCCGTAGCGGTCTTCGGGAATGAAGGTTCACTTCATGCAAGCGGTTTCTGACTGTTTGGTCGCTAATTAAGTTCCCTGAAGAGTGATGAAGCCTCACGGCTAACATCATGGCGGTTATTGTTGGAGCTCTTCGAGTTAAGATTTGAATGTATCGGTCTTGTCTCCGTGTGGTGCAGCGATACCGTCCTCCATGGCGCTCAGCCACGGTACCAGTGCTTCGGTAACGTGTCCAAAGTCGACTGATAACACTCTGACTTGTATTCAGAGCTAAAGCCACAGTACGTTGCCGGGAACCAGCTTCTATCATTCCCACGGCTCTGAGCATTTCTTCCCTGCTTAAATGACGTCGCCGCTCCATAATAACGTTGGTTTTAATCAGTAGTAGGGAAACAGTAGCACTAATAATGTCTTCAATGCGTTGTATGTTTTTATAGGGAAAATATTGACAGCTGATTTTCATCTTTTACTCGAATTTGATTCACAGTTCCTGATTCAAATTATGAAATGCACCAAAAAGGATCCATATAAATTTATAAAATCATAAATTTATTACAAAGCCACATCTCAATCTCAAGAAATCCGCATAAAAATGCTTGATCCCTAGACACTTTTGATGTGTGTATATACAGCTTTGTGGTGGGTATCTTATCAGGCGTCCAATCGGATGCGCAACCAAATATACGTTTTTTGGTAGTGCGACCATGGTTCCGCTGCCATTGGTGTCCTAGTGAGTAATAGTGCAATTAAGGTCATGTGTATGGGCGGACGCTTTACAAGCACAATGACGACTGCGTGCTGATATTGTTAACACAAACATCATCAACGTGACATGAACCTCCACAATGAGATTTAAAATGTCTCACTGATGGTGGCGCGTGTGCAGTATCATAATGGTTGACCTAGAAGGTGCTGATCCCTGCGTCATGTTCGTTAATGGGCGCCATCGGTTGAGACTGGCCATCTCTTAACTGCCAGAGATTATTTTTAATCTTATATTTTGGATTTTTTCTAAATTTTGCTTTTTTATAATTTTCTCTCTAGAAACATCAAGAATAATGTACCCATGATTTTGTAGTGTCTTGATTTAAAAGAGTGGACACTCTTTGGAGTTTCTTGCCCGTTCTTCTCCATAGAGATCTACGAATGGCAACTAGCTTCAACTTTCTGACTAACTGACCGTTTAATTGAAATAAATGGTCTAAGTTTGAGTTTTTGAGTTTTATGATTGATGTAGTTACAGATTGAATAGCGTTGGCGAATTCAATCCCCCTGCCTCATCCCACACTCCAGCCTGTAAGAGTCCGACAGAGCTCTCGACTATTTGACATTATTGACCTGGTCTTCGTACCAGTGCCGGAAGATCTTGACTTCTTCAGGAGTGACTTTTATGTCTAGTAGCTTTTTCCACAAAACTGTACGAAACTAGAGCTAATGCTCTAGACAAATGGAGAAAGCAAGCGTACACAACTGTGTTCCGATCCGTAAATTATCTGACAGCATGCTTTAAACTCAATATGGCACCATCAGTGCACAGTTTGGGCCAGAACCCAAACTGGTTATCAGACAACGTTATGGTCTTATTTAAGAGAGAGTTAGCATGCTGTCAAATACTATTAAATTATAATACGTGAGCCTATAACCTTTTTCAAGGATTGGTCTGTCAATTGAAGATTTATTTTCCAAATCCGATTGTTAGTTCCAGAGATTAGCGCGTTCAAATAAACAAACTTTATTATTAGTATTAGTATATTAGTATAGATCTCTCCTAAAATAGATTTTGTTATTACTTTTCCATCCAATCCATATAAGTAGTCACTGACTACACGACAATACATCACATCATATAAACCTATGAAGTCTTTATCATACAAACGCAACTATTCCATTAAAAAACAATACCCAAAATCGAACGATTGAACTCCCAGTGTATTTATGTTGTATGTGTAGATACAATAAATAATTTTAATAAGAACCGTGTGACGGCATTTTACTTCTAGCGCAAATTGTTGTAATGGAAAAAAAAAATAATAATGTCTCTCAAAGACATAAGAGCCAGCCACAGTTCGTGTGTTCAAGATTTAATTAAAGTGCTGGTAGAACTCGGCTCACGACGTTTGAATATGGAAACAATACTGCTACTAACTTGGGAACTGGGATGTATTGTATTTTTATAAAGAAAAAAAATGTTTTAGACAAATGGTGGGACACTTGAGAAGAACGTGTCATAATAGCATTATCGATCACGTAATACTAGCCGAGAATGTGAGACAATCTTGTAGACAATTTAATAGATCAAAAATTATTCATTTATTTATCTCAACGTCATATTAGAGGCACTGATTAGTATAATGCACAATCTTAAAGAGAGAAACGTGTCTGAGATAGGAGGGTCCTGAGTTCCAGATCACCCGCGGGGGCTCTTTGATAGGACAATGTTACCTACTGTACCTACACAACGCTTAGAGTTGAGATATTGTATAATAAAATATTAAAATTGCACAAGTACAAAATTCAAAACCAAACAAATTCTAAGAAATGTTACCTAAGTACTGTCGGATCAACTATCACATTAGGGAGCCCCGGGGACGTTTAACTGGCAAAGCCAAGAATACGTATATAGAATAAAACTGTTTGGAATGTTTTTAAAGAAGGTATGTCAGTATTGTGATCAATAACATTCAAATTCAATTAGAATGAAAGAAACACCAAAATCTCATTTCAAAATGTGTTTCATGGAACCAGAAACCCATAAATCTGCATAGAATAATGATTACTCTAAGTAATAACACGCGACTTCGAGTCATGGTATTAGCATGCAACATGCTGTTACAATCCTATTTCGTCCCAACATGCCGCTCCCTCGCCTTAATAAGGACACTAAAGAAATTCCAATTTAGGCAGTTTCGCAAGAAGTTCAGTTTTAACCATTTACGATTGTGGTATTTGTATAATTTGCTCTGTGTCGAAACGCCTTGCTTACAATGTAACGGTATCATTTTCATCATACATTTTATCAGTCATTTCAGATATTTGGTCTACGTTGATTTACTCGTAAATTTTCCCAAATTATTTCTTGAGGTTATCATCATCACCACAACTTTTAAGTTTATTTCTGTTTTTGACTAGAATGGCTTTCAAAAGCCTTTTAATGTCGGTTATAAATTAACATACATGGCAGACATTGTTTTGTTTACCTTACTGTTGAGTCTGATTCCACACACAATGTTGAGCTACTATCATTAACAAAGCACTAACTTGATTGAAACAATGTCTGGCATGAACAAGATGGACCAAATGATTGATTGGGGTATCAAATTAGTGATACATTGGATTGTAGTACGTGGCTCTGCTCGTAATGATCAGCTATTGTGATTGTAGCGCGTAGGCATATTAAACATCTATAATCTTAGGCAATGTATGACGTAGCTCGTAAGTTAATTCTAAGTCCTCTCAACCTCTGTACACAACACCAGTCGTTCAGTAAACCTTCAACCGAGAACACGCTCTTTCATTTGCCAACCTTCTGATTACACACACATCAAGTACCTTACCGGCAAAGTGGTGACACCCGTACGTGTCCGCGCGCGATCGAGTTCCAAATTATTACAGTAACCGAGAGTCTGCTATAGACTCTTATCGCGCGTAAAAATAAACGACCCGCGTTACCAGGCCGCAGCTCTCCAACAAATCGCAGCCATGTCAACCCCGGAGGAGTCACAACCGCAGCAAATGACGACAGTTTCCATCACACCGAGGATACCGGACTTTTGGCGAGATCGACCAAGGCTCTGGTTCCATCAATTCAATGCCATCGTGGATCCCCAAAAGGCAAGTGACCTGCACAAAAGTCAACTTCTAATAGCTAGGCTGAAACCTGACGAATTACCTGATATAAGTGACATCCTAGAAAACATGCCTGAAAATAATAAATTTGAAACTCTCAAAAATAGATTAATTTCGGTTTACGAAGAGTCGGAAACCAAACAACTAAACCAACTCTTAAACGAAATCGAACTCGGAGACCAAAAACCTTCACAATTATTACGGCGTATGCGAGATTTAGGAAAAAATAGAGTGCCAGACGACACTCTAAAATTATTGTGGTCAGGTCGTCTTCCACATTCAATTAGGGCCGTAATAACCGCATGCGACACTAGAGAGGTAAAACTCGACAGTTTGGCTAATATCGCCGATAAAATCCTAGAAAATACTAGGCCATCTGAAATAGCCCCGGTTACCAAAACAACCCCGAGTGTAGACCATACAATCCCCGAAACCATTGTTAGCGAATTGAAACAAATGAAATTAGAAATATCGGAGTTACGCAGTAAACTAAACAGTTCATATACGCATAAAAACCGTAACTCGCGAAGTCGAGACCGTTATGGCTCTAGCACATCCCGGTCACGTTCTAAAAGTCGCGAAAACACTCAAAAAAATACGGAAAAATACCTGAGCCAAAAAGCGAAACCAGGTGATGCGAATTACTTGTGTTTCTACCACTTCACTTACGGTACCAATGCGCGTAAATGCGGCGACACAATAAATTGCGACAGAAAGAACCCGGAAAACTAATACAGACACCGGGTCAAATACACAATGTCGCCGGTGTCGCAAATTCCTATCGTTTATGTGTTACAGATAATAAAACTGGTGCACGATTTCTTATCGACACTGGTGCTGACGTGTCGGTTTTAGCCGGTAAAAGGCAAAACGCATCCACGTCAGATTACATATTATACGCAGCCAATGGCACAAAAATTAAAACATACGGCGAAAAAACTATTACGGTTAACTTAGGTTTACGTCGCCCATTCCAATGGAAGTTCATACTAGCCGATGTTCAACGTTCAATTATAGGGGCTGACTTCCTTGCTGCTAACAAACTAATAGTAGATTTACATGGTAGGAAACTAATAGACAAACTCACTTTAATATCGCGCGCAACGAATATTACAAATTGCCACGAACCGAGTATTCGATCAATCGATGTAAACGACGAATACCATCTTATATTACAAAAATTTCCCGACATCACCAAATTGGAAAACTTTAAAACACATCCTAAACATGATGTACAACACCACATTTATACTACTGGACCTCCGGTTCATGAAAAGGTACGACCGCTTAATCCGGAGAAATACAAAGTAGCCAAAGCAGAATTCGAGAGGATGATGCAATTAGGTATTTGTAGACCTTCGAATAGCCCTTGGGCTAATCCACTTGTATGCGTTAGTAAAAAAAACGGTGAGATAAGACCATGCGGAGATTATCGTAGACTCAACGCACAAACTACTCCCGACCGTTACCCATTACCAAGACTACTTGATTTCACATACTTACTCAAAGGGAAATCTATATTTTCAAAAATTGACGTTCGGAAAGCTTACCATAATATACCAATGGCTCCCGAAGACATTCCAAAAACTGCAGTCATAACTCCATTCGGTTTATTCGAATTTACAAGAATGAACTTTGGGTTACGTAACGCAGCGCAAGATTTTCAAAGACTAGTCAATAATGCATTAAAAAGTCTAGATTTTGCATTTCCTTATCTTGATGACGTAATTATAGCTTCAGAATCGAAAGAAATGCATGTAAAACATTTAGAGATAGTTTTGGAACGTTTAAATAATTACGGCTTAACGATCAACACAGATAAATGTGAATTTGGTAAATCCGAATTGGACTTCCTCGGTTACCACATCAACTCAAAGGGCATAAAACCGAGTGCAAAAAAAACGCAACTTATAAATGACTATCCACAACCCAAAACAATTGAGGAACTCCGACGTTTCCTCGGAATGATGAATTTCTACAGACTAAACATCCCAAAAGCTGCAGAAATTCAAGCACCACTAAACGCGTATTTACATAATTCCAAAAAACGCGACAAAACTGAAATTACGTGGACTGAAAGTGCATTAGAAGCATTCAGTCGATGTAAACAAATCATCAATAATACAGTGATGTTATCACATCCCGACGCAACCGTGCCACTAGTATTGATGACAGATGCTTCCGGTACTTGCGTAGGTGCAGTTTTAAATCAGAGAGTTAGTGATAAATTAGAACCTCTAGGATTTTACTCAAAGAAACTGACTGACACTCAAACAAGATATAGTACTTATGATAGGGAACTTTTAGCAATATACATGGCAATAAAACACTTCCGCCATTTGGTAGAAGGCAGAAAGCTATCAGTCCTAACAGACCACAAGCCATTAACATTCGCCCTATCGAAAAAGGTGTCGCCGTCAGACTCACCTAGGCGATTAAGACAGTTAGACTTCATTTCTCAATTTTGTGATAACATCATGTACATAGAAGGTGACAAAAATACAGTCGCCGACGCATTATCCCGAATTGATGAGATTATTGTGCCATCATTATTCGACTATCAAAAGTTAGCCGAACTACAAAAAAGCGATTCGGAATTACAAAACCTACGTAAACATGATAAACTCCAATTTAAATTAATCACCATGCCCAATTCGGAGATAAAGATAGCCTGCGAAACATCAACAAACGACATACGTCCTTATCTACCTATACAGTTTCGGGAACTCGCCATCAAAACTTTACACAATGTGAGTCATCCCGGCGTCGCAGCTACCCAACGCTTAGTTAAGTCAAGGTATTTTTGGAGCAGCATGAATAATGACATAAGAAAATACGTGAAAATGTGTGTTCCCTGTCAAAAATGTAAAATTCAACGCCACACAGTAACACCGATAGGCGAATTTGACAACACAGGAAATCGTTTCGAACACGTACACATAGATATAATAGGACCACTGCCACCGGCAGAGGATTTCAAATATTGCGTCACCATCATCGACAGGGTGACGAAATGGCCTGAAGTTATACCCGTTAAAGACATAACAGCTGAAACGGTTGCTAAGGTGTTCGTAGAGCATTGGATTGCTCGTTTCGGTTGTCCAATATGTATAACCTCAGATCAAGGTCGTCAATTCGAATCAGACCTATTTCGACAGCTATTAAAAAGACTCGGCATCGAACGAGTTCGTACAACCGCATACAACCCAAAGGCGAACGGCATGATCGAAAGACTGCACCGTACCTTAAAAGCTGCTATCATGGCAAAATGTTCAAATAGTTCACAATGGTTACGGGAATTACCTCTAGTACTCCTAGGGTTACGCTCAGCAGTTAAATTAGATCTGGGATACAGTCCATCACAATTTTTATACGGCAGTAGTCTCAGACTCCCAGGTGACCTATTTCTTTCAAAGCCTACAAACAACATTAACGAGAGCGACTACATCAAACAGTTAACCAATTCATTGTCATCCGTTCCCAACCTCTCACATTCAAGTTCACATAACAATAACAATAGTGTATTTATTCATAAAGACTTATCCATTAACACTCATGTGTTTGTTAGGAACGAAGCACGGCGTTCTTTGGTACCACCATACGAAGGCCCATATAAGGTACTAACACGTCATCCAAAATTTTACACTTTAGACTGTAACAACAGGCAAGTCACAGTATCACTTGATCGTCTAAAACCAGCTTATTTATTAGACTTTGATAATGTGCCGGTCCCACGCCAAGAGACCCAAACAAAGCCACCCGACACCGTCCCACATCCGGCGAACGTTACCACTTCATACGACACTTCAAGCACTACGACACCGCCGGTTATAACGAAATCGGGCCGCGTCGTTAAGAGGACCGTAAGATTCGACATGTGAGCCGCCACTTCAACGTCGTTATCAACTGTTTCCATAACCGTCAGACGTCAACAAACGCTCACTATCGCTGCACTCATACCAGTCAGCAACAACATGGGCCAGCCAGCTAACAAAATGACCATCGTTGCGCACTAGAACAGCGCAGCCAACATTTGTGGAAGATGAAACCATTACCATCACATCACCTACAAGATGTTACTAGCCGCAATCATCTTAGTCAACAGCGGTAACCCTATGTATACTCTACGTGGGATGGAGCTATGGCAGGCGTCGCATCGAAGCCGCCGCCGTCGAATCAAGAATCAGCTGCGCGATCACACAACGTGCTAACGGCGTACCACTAGGGACGTCAACCTACAAGCAAATATCGCGAGTGCAAAGTGCAAACCTCAAACAAACTTAAGTGTAGTGTAAACAATTTCCGTCGAAAGACCGTGAACGCTCTAGTACTTATAAGTAAAACAATTGTCCACAACCAATGACGTAATATAATGTTTATACGAGTATAAGTATGTCCTTAACTTATATAATTTCTTTATTTTAACGTTTGTACTGTTTGTAGCTTATTTCATAATTTTATTTTCTTTCAGGGAGTAACTAAAACTTAATGATTTAATCTAAGGGGGGAGGATTGTAGCGCGTAGGCATATTAAACATCTATAATCTTAGGCAATGTATGACGTAGCTCGTAAGTTAATTCTAAGTCCTCTCAACCTCTGTACACAACACCAGTCGTTCAGTAAACCTTCAACCGAGAACACGCTCTTTCATTTGCCAACCTTCTGATTACACACACATCAAGTACTTTACCGGCAAATGATGATAATAGTTTCAGGAGAGGGGATATATGTCTTTCCTAGTAATGGACTGTCAAATACGTCTATTTAAGCTACGGTTTCCTAGAAGAGCTGTGACCGTCATATACTGTCCGCAATTTACCAGCTAATGATGTCACTGAAACGTTATTAACTAAAGTAAGCTGGTGTGTTTTTCTAAAGTGCGTTTTGGACACCGTAAAACGTCAAACCCCGCTGCCTTAAGATTTAAATCGCTAGATATGCCCTCGCCATACTTAGTCACGCAAAAAAATGTCCATACTGAAAAAAATGAGTAGAGGCAAATCTCCAGTACGTGATGGAC
This sequence comes from Globia sparganii, assembly GCA_949316385.1. NCBI lineage: Eukaryota > Metazoa > Arthropoda > Insecta > Lepidoptera > Noctuidae > Globia > Globia sparganii. The sequence goes on along the minus strand of OX438660.1, from coordinate 24,500,363 downwards.
TCAGCTTCGAGCATTTTAAGTATGCAGGTGTGCATCTGCCAAGGGTCCTATCCTTGTTGTACTCAATGTGCATTAATCACTCATACCTACCAGCTGAACTAATGAGAACTATACTACTATAGTTCTCATTAGTTCCTATAGTCAAAACAGGACAGGAGATATTGCCGACAAGGGAAACTACCGACCAATATCTCTTGCGACTACCATTGCTGAAATATTGGACAGTATCCTTGATTCATGCTTGAAAAATCATCTGTGCGTGCACGATGCACAATTTGGGTTTCGACCTGAACTTGCAACGGAAAGTGCAATCCTAAGTTTCAAGAATACTGTCCAATATTACACAGATCATAAAACGCCGGTATATGCCTGTTTCCTGGATCTTTCCAGGGCCTTCGACCTTGTGTCGTACGATGTGCTCTGGAGGAAATTGGGGGACAGGAATGTAACGGCGGATGTTCGTAAAATCTTGCAGTTATAGTACGCGAACCAAACTAATAATGTAAAGTGGTCTAACACACTCTCTGAGACATACAGGTTGGAGTGCGGTGTGAGACAGGGGGGGTTGTCGTCGCCAGGGCTCTTCAACCTATATGTTAATGGCGTCATAGTTGAGCTCAGCAGCATGCATGTCGGTTGTTGAGTTGCTCGTGTTAATATCTACAGTATCAGCTATGCAGACGATATGGTGCTGCTGGGCCCGACTGCAGGAGCAGTTACAGAGATGTTAAAAGTATGCGAGGACAAAAATAATAAATGTACATGGTCTTTAGGGCCGCCGGTAAACGCACTGACTATGTACCTAGTCCTACCCTAAGTGGCATGAACATAAAAAGAGTGAATAAATTTAAATATCTGGGGCATGTGCTTGCAGATAATGTAGTTTGAAAGGGAGCATAGGGCATTGGCAGTCCGAGGTAATATGTTGGCACGTAGATTCTCCCGCTGTACCAGGTCAAGATAACACTTTTCAAGGCATATTGTCAGGGTATTTACACGGGGGGTATTTAAACGCTAGATGAGGACATCTAGCGACCTTATTGGACGCGCAAGAGCGCGTCCAGTACAGGATCAGAATACTCTTGAGACTGCCCCCTTTTTGTAGTGCGTCGGAAAAATTTACGCAGAATGTAACTGACGGCTTTCATGCGATCATTCGAAAAAAAAAGTCGCATTGCTAGTAACTAGAACATGGGCCAGTAGCAACAGCATTCTGAAAACAGTGGCAGAGAATTGCTATTCTTCTACAGGATGGAATCGAAGTCATGGGCATTATTTTAACCTAAGGCACTACTCACGATACTGATTGCATTAGGGCTATTAATACGCAAATCAAAAATATTATTAATGCAAGTAAGGAAAACCTTAAAAATGTAGTAAGTCAAATTGCACAAGGCTTATTATTGCAAATAAACACTTAAAGTAATTAAAACAAAATACTTCGTTAACGCCAATAATTGTTGAAATATCAAAATCTTAAAGCGCAGTACAGCGCAAAGCGAAATGTAAACAAACATCACCTGCGCGCGCGCGGGTTTTTCCTTACAAGTAATAATAACAATGGGCTACAAGACATTCCGTCCGGCGGGATTCCCTGAACTCTCTCCGTCCCACTCCCTCACTCGCAAAAATACGAATATCACCCCCGCGCGGGGTATGCTTCCCGCCGCAACACGAAGTCACGAACCCGGAACCAGTGTCATAACGACTGCGCAGGTGCATTGACGCGTAATTGATTTATTGATCCCGTGACGTAATCGCCGTACTCGCCGCTCGCGTCATACGGTGCTTGGATTGCAGTGTATTAAGTGTTAGTGTAGTAGTTGTGTGTTGTGTGTGTGTTTGTGTACACGATGCCTCGACCGCGTAATGTGCAGGCTAGGTACACCAACCAACAATACCCACAAATGGTTGTAATTTACGATCGCACAAGAAATTTAGTATGAACTCGTGAAATGTTCCATCGGCGCTACCCGAACGACCCTATTCCTTCACGGGGTCTCATTCCACCAGAACCACTCAGAACCTGTTGGATTTTTCGTCTTTTCACGTGCCAGCACATGCACAAGCTCGTGGAAGAGCACCCGTTTACCCTCTGTCACTTTACCGACAAATAAGGTTTTTTCAAAACAATCCACAAGCTAGGTACGTAAATGTTTTTTTTTAATGTTAGTTGACGTAGTTTTGACCGTCCTAAGCCGGCAAAGTACGAAGGGAAAATTGGAATTTATTATGAATCAATTCATTGGCAACTTACGAATGTCACGTGAGTCGGGCGGGGTCAAAGAATTCACGCCCAATGACGCGCGTACGGCGTAGTGTACCTACGCATTTGCTATCGAGAAGCGCAACTAATTTGATACTTTGTATGACTTACTACATTTTAAGGTTTTCCATACTTGCATTAATAATATTTTTGATTTGCGTAATAGTAGCCCTAATGCAATTAGTATCATAAGTAGTACCTTAGGTTAAAATAATGCCCATGATTTCAATTGCACCCTGTATTTTTAGGCATTTTGTGGAGAGGATGGCCTAGTGACAAACTTGTACCTTACTTGGCCGTCTCCTGTGCAGAAGGCTTGAAAATTTAAATTCATATAAGTTCCTATTAATAATTTTACTTACTGACACTAGCTATAAGTTCTTTACTAACATTGTGGATCATTGTTGTCCGAGTAAATCAATTTTGAATTGATTTGATTTGAAAACAGTGAATTCACACATTATTAAATAGCGTTTCCTTGGCAATGAAGTCGGCACTGTGTTATTGTGAATCAGGGGTGTCAAAATTGTTTTATGACGCGGTAGGGCGAATCTAACGATTTAAATCTTTGCCGCTGCCATAATTTTTATGACAGCCGTCACTGCGGCCGTTATGTGCAGCCACCGGTCTTGTATGGTTGCTAAAATCACCGCATCTTTAGAAACGTAAGTATTTGATAACATCTGCGCAAAAATTGGCTTCCTAAATCACTCATCCAATCAGGTCAGCCTACCCCATTCTACTTAGTTTCCCCATTCATCAATGCTGACTTAATGGAGCTCTAGAAATGCATAAATCACATTGCCCAGTGGATTGACGGCCGCTTGATTACGGATTACCCGAGTAATCCGCTGCGATACCGCTCCAATACCACAGATTTGTCACACTGCTTTTATTTAGGCGATGGCGTTTATTTGAACTGGGGATTGGACTCATCTGTGTCGAGAATTGTCGGGTTTGGGATTATGTTTACTCATGTATGTGAGTAGGTTTGTCAAAATATTTTCTTTTCTGAGTAAATGAAGGAACTGATAAATGGCCAACATTTAGCATTTTCTGGACCCCGTTAGCAGGGAATATGCCTAGCCCTTTTTTAGCTACTACTACATGGTACTTAAACATAACTGGTGAAATGTGTGTGCATCTCTGCCTAACCCTTCAGAAAATACAGTCGTTATGTTATGTGATGTTGGGGTCTGCTTCAGTCTAAAGCATTCCACTGACTGAAACCCTGTGTTTTACATTCAGCTGAATGCAATATTACGAGGCTAATGAGAATTCATCCTCATACAGCAAGGTGAATTTTCCCAGCATAGTTTAAATTGGAGACTAATCGTTGTAATAGATAATGCTCAAAGAACAACAAAAAGATCCTTGCACTTGATGCCGAATCGAAAATGAGCGAGACTTCTATATTCATGGAACTTCAAAAGCACTCATTTGCCGACCATTAGACGGTACCATTCAGTGCAATGGTATAACAAAAGGCACGTTCGCATTCAAATCAAACTGAATAACGTTTAATCTTCATAGAATATTCCAATGCTAACGAGATCGCGAGAGATTTCCAATGTCCGCCTTCGTCTCTCACAAGGACTCCAAATGAACTAATTCCATTATGAAAATCTTTTTCTTCGTCAAATTGGAATAATCCTGCTTTTTGTTCGGATTAAAAACGATTTATCAAAAGAATTGTTTGCTGTAAATAAAATAGGATCGGAACGAGATGAGGCTCGGATTGCCTGTGCAGCTGTTACAAGAAAAATTGTCTCTGCTGTAATTTGAGACGCTCGTCTTCCTCATTAGTCTGTATTGTTTAGAATCATATTAAATGTTATGAGGCTTGTAAATGTTTGTGTAAATGTTAAGGTCGGAATGAGGAAAACGGTGTATTTATGGTCTTGTCTGAATAATATAATTTCGAGATGAGAAATTGTTTTGAATACGTCAGATCTTTATGAATACCTTAACGGAATGAAAAAATATTTTTATTGCATTTATAATTTTATTTGTCATTCAGTAAAATTGGGTTGAAAAAATACTTTATTTTGCTCTATTTAGATCCAACGTAGCTGACAATTAGGTACTTACAATTGTGACAATTTATTTCTTAAAATCATTCCAAGATAACGTTTATTTTCAAATGAAGCCATTAATTCTTGCCGAGTGAAACATGCAAACACTCATGCAAATAATCTTTATCAAACCCTTCGCATAAAGACAGGAAACAATTTGAATAAGACTTTACATTACCGTTGACAATATAAACGCTTATATTATTATTTAAACGGTGGCAAAATTTGTAATGTTAAAGAAAGCTTCAATGCTGTTAGGAAGACTACTGTGGGTTTGGATTGGAAAGGACATGGCCAATTTTTGTAAGGACGTCGGCATAGTTATTGAATTCAATATACACCAATGATTTTTGGTGTTTTATATTCGCGAATATTGGCTCATTAAATTGCTATAAATAAAAAACTCAGAGAACTTGTCATTACAATAGACTGGACAAAAACAGTTTCATTAAACCTTTTAATCAGATCGCTAGCAAGTAGGTGTATAGACTATAATTTCACTATTAAAAGACTTAAAGGTGCTTTATAGTACGAACAGTTGTGAATTATTACGTATAACTGATATAGTTTTAGTATTATTAAGCATTTAAACAAAGTAATGGCCAACTTAATTAAGGATTTTTAACTGCATATTGACTAACAATTATTAAACTGGGTAATAGTCTCAAAAAATGTAACAATAATAACAAACAACATAACATCACGCCTGTATTCCGCGAAGGGTCAGGCAGAGGTGTACCTATAGTACACCCACATTTCACCAGTTATTTTGAGTACCATGTAATAGGGGGCGAGTCTATTGCCATCAACCGGGCACAAATCCACACTCCGGGCTGCTACTGAGAAATTCCTGATACCAACAACCAATATCACTTTGCTTGATCTGGGAATCGATTCAGGACCTCATGCTCAGCAGTAGCGCTTGCAACCACTGGACCAACAAAGTAGTCATAATAACAAATATAACAATATTAACAAAGTATATTCGAAACGAATGTTTTTCTTTAAAGTAGGTACATTTACAAGTTACCCTATTATTATTTTTAAATAGTTCAATAAACAAGGGAAGCACAAAATAAAACAGAAGAGTAAAAAATATTATTTATTTATTAGAGAAAAAAGTAAAAATATTTTGATATATTATAATTATTGTATTTTTAGGAATTTGAATTTAATTGAAAGAATAATCAAGATGTTAAAAGTTTAACAAAGGAAGTCTTTTTAATCAAAATAATGAAGTTACAAAATACAAAGTTGTGGTGTTATAAATTAAATTAACAAATGGGGAATTAATAGTTATATGGACTCTATCACATCATACTCCGGGCTGGCCGGAGGGGTATAGGTTGAGGATGCAGCTAACAATATCTTAAATGCCTACCTAGATAACATACATTACAGCAATGCAGCAATAGTGTTAATAAAGAGACCGAAGGAGGTCTATCAAATATAACATATGCGGTACCAAATGTAACAATTTGTTTCTGCATTGTTGAAACATACAGTGAACAGATGTGATTGAAGCTCGCTTATAATTAGGTAATGATATGGTATCAGTTTCCGTTTGAAGTGGCCCTCTTTGAACAGGCTGTAACGGTGGTGGCTCTGGTGGGCTAACAGCTTGAACATTAGGGGCTGCTGCATCATTGTCCAAATCCAATTCCTGCATGTCCGGTGATGAGTCATGCACCTCCGGTCTATTTGGTCGCATCTAACACACATGGCAAACATAGTTGTTTCTTGAGGGCTGAAAATAAACCACAGTTAGAATAAACACAGATAAATGCTTATGTTTATATAATTTTTAGTAACAAGGGTATCTTTTATAAACATGTCTTTACGTTTTCAAGTATTATGTTTTGTAAAATGAGCAGTACTAAGTATATGTTAAAGATGGAAAATATATAAAACACAGATATTACAATCATATATAAGTATATACTATATAGTATGAAAACTCGTTTTTTATAGATTAATACAACTAGATATTTGTAATAATGAAAAACTAAATGCTTACCACATAATTAGTATTTTGTGATAATAGGACACCTTAAGGACACTCCATACTGACATTATGGTGTCTTATTTTCCTCACAGATTTGCCACAACCAAGGCAAACCATGTTGTGCCCCAGTAGTCTCTCATGTTCACCAGCTTCGGTATTTAAGTAATAATAATAAGCATGGATGACAAATAAATGTATACAGAGGTAACTGAAAATAAGATGCACTGTAAGTTAATTTCGCATACCACAATATTGTATAAAAATAAATCAGATTAAGTTTTTTCTAGTCCAACTTCTTACCTGGGTTTAAGCATTTCTTATTCAACGCGAAAGTCTTGTTTGATGATATGTAGAAAGCGAGATGCCTCTGCAACCTTTGCATGGCTATTCCGCAGTTGATGCACCTCATATTGATCCACAAAACAAATCCGAAACGCAATGCAAATCAGAATCCAGTGTGCAGTGTTAATAGCAAGGTAATCGAGTTGTAGAAGGTATCAGTCCGTAGAAATAAGCAGGGGTCAAAAATATTAGAAAATAATAGCAAAAACATAATCACAGTACGCAATGAAATATTGAAGAATCTGCAATCTTACAACAATAGTTTGACATTTGACATAGACAATGACACATTGTCAAACAAGTAAACGCGTTCCGTTTTAAGTTTATTTTTTTATGTGAAATATAAAAAAACTATCTTACGCATCAACATTATGAAATTATAATTTTATTAAAATGCAATAAATACCAATGAAGATAGTTTTGTATGAATAAAATGTTCCTAATTAGAGTATTTTGTCGTCCATATCACATGTCTACAAGTAGTATGCATGGTGTGGAACGCCCATTAATAGATTTATCTTTCTCTATGGTCCATTATGGCGGACGTTGACAATTAATGATACTCTGAATTCGTTGCATTACTAAATATTTTGAAATAAAAACTGACAAGTTCAGAGAGGTTGAAAACTACGTAATAATTCATTTTTCTATTTTTAATATACAATATTATTTACTATGTATGTGTATATGGAATGTACTTTTTTGTCCATGTCCTTTCGGGAAATTTTGTCGCAGACCCGCACTTTGTTTAAGTTACAATATTGCTTATTATTATTACTTATTGCTTTTCGGTCTGTCTAGTATAGGGTAGACGAGAGATATCGAAAAGCAGATAATAAAGCCGTTTATTTCCGAACTTTGGGTACATCGTTTTTTAGCACAAAGTATTTGGACCGAAAGCAAATCATAAAATGTACCGCAGCTCGCAGGACAAACAGTAGCTTGTGGTAACTCTAATATCTATATATATAAAAATTAATTGCTGTTCGTTAGTCTCGCTAAAACTCGAGAACGGCTGAACGGATTTATCTTATCTAGGTCTTGAAATATTCGTGGAGGTCTAGGGAAGGTTTGAAAGGTGAGAAAAATTGAATAATTCCCGGGAAAACCCTAAAAACAGCCCTTTTCTATTTACCATACAAACGTTTTCTAAATAAAATGTAGAGTCAATTGTCTTTTATTTATCGATTGAAGCAGTACAAAGTCTGCCGGGTCAGGTAGTTTACTTATACAAAGTTGATACGACAGAGGGGCTTTCCTTTAAACTGCCTATACTAGGTATCATTATCAAGCTCTTTACCAAAAATCAATTCAATTGAAACAGTAGTTTAGTCGCAAATGATTTTTTAAGTTTTTGCCCCGTTTGAACATGATGTAGTTTTCCTAACAGCTGATTATGTAAGGTGCATGACCAATGCGTATAGCGCATAGGTCATGCACCTTAAAACGATAAATCTACGATACGTTGTTGCCGCTCTTACGCAAGTCATAAACCAATACACACATAAGAGAGTGACAATCGTAATAGCAAAACATCACGTGCGTAAAAGAAATAGAAATAGGTCAGTGTGTTGCTATTGTATCTTAGATCCTTGCGACACAAAATACCGAGAGTACAGAAGTCTATCACATGTATGTACTTCACTTTTCATACCTACACTCGGCGGTCGCGCTATGGTTGTCAACTTTGGCTTATGCACAAAAAACTATCGTGGTAGTGGTACTCGCATCTAGTTGTTTGATTTATTGTTGAGAATGAAACAGGAAGAAACGAAAAAACCAATAATAACTAAAATATTTTAATTTTAATGTTATTGTTACAAAGTCATGTTCGCTTTTACTTTACGGCGCGGGACTGGGGGCCGGGGCGCTTACCTACCTACCTAACTACTGTGTTACGTTAATACAAACCATCGAAATACAAGCAAATACCTACTTACCTCTCTGAAACAACTGGTAGATTAAAAAACGACAATTCACCGTTTAATGTTGAATTTAAACAACCGTCCACTGAACAGTTATAATTTTTTTTTATTGCTCCATTTTTGCACTTCATAGACGCGTGTCTCAAGCGGATGGCACTCGCGCTCGCACTAATCCCAATCAGTCCGAGATATCGTGTCCGTGAGCGGTGTCTATGTGTTCGTTGCTCGAGCGCACTTTGTATGTAGATTGACTTCTGTACTCTCTGTATTTTGTGCTTGCGATCAGTAAGTGGGGCCTCCAAAGAACTTGTTTTTTCAGTGCGCCGACGCTACCCTTCCGGAACGTAGGTACGTACGCGGAAGCTCCTGCGCCCTTATTGTTTTGTCGAACTCGTGCGCTGACAATAATTGTGATTTTGTTTTGTTATTGTGATAGGACACTAAATAAGTTTAAGACAGTATTCCTTTTTGTATTGTGACAGGACACGTAAGTTGGGATTATTATTATTTAGTGTAAGTGTTTTTTTTTTTTTTTTGTAATTGGCTGTTTTTATTGTGATAGTTAAACTTTGGTTGTGTGTGTGTATAATTAAAGTGTTCAAAAATACCTCGTCTAACTGACACGGCGTCAGAATACACTGACATGATTTTAATCTACGGCGAATGCCGTGGAAACGCAACGTTAGCTCTATGAACTTACAGAGAAAGGTATGGTGATAGCCGCAATTGCCCTAGGAATGCCCGCACCATACAGTTGGCAGTACAAAGATTACGGGACAATAAATGTATAGTGCTGTAACAGGAGGTAGTGCCACCGCGGCAAATGCCCGCTGCTTGGGATGAAAGAATTTTAGACAATTTTTCCCGCAGCCCGACGAGTCTCCACAGAGCCGCCCGGCAGTTTAGATGTTGCCATAGAACTATTGGACGTTGCCACTTTGTTAGGTAGGTATCCATGGTCAGTCACCTGGCCCAAGTTTTTATGAAGTTTGGGTTTCTCCTTTATTTACAAAGGGTGGTTGCCTTTTACTCTGATTTGTAAGCTATTTAGTTTGTTTGAAAAAAAAATCTCATTTATGGCGCTTTTTATTTTTATACCGTATCGAATTAATACTAAACACGTATAGTATACGTAGTGTAATTTAATGCCCCTCAGTCGTATCAACTCTGTATATCACTAGTATGTCAAAAAATCATTATGTTACAAAATAATTATTTGATGTTTGTTAACTTGCAGGAACATTATTTCAGGAGCCTAAAATGTTAAAAATAAAGAAAATTTCAGCCACAGCTAAGAACAACGCAGAGTGTATATCGTTTGAATAAAACACAACTAGAAATGAGCCAGGTTCTAAAACAAAGTAAGCTAACTAGATATTAATTGGGTTAGTCATTAGAGAGGTGTGGGGATCATTCCGAATTTGAATCAAGCTGGAGCGAATGAATATGGATTCATTAATCAAATCCTACGGCTACACACGCCGCTTATTCGTGCCAGGCAGTTGATTCTGTTATGTACTTCAATGTTACTGTAATAATAAATTTTTGACATTATCTATTTTATTTAAATTCCTAACTTCTGCCCGCGATTTTGACAGCGTGGAATTTTAGCCCCCAACCCACTGCAACGTATAGGATACCACGTAGCATCACGTTCAAACCAAAATAATCTTCAGCTATAAAGTATTTGTATATAGATATGTCACGTCTTAAGTATACCCGAGTTCTGTAAGACTGTTATTGTCTGTAATTAGTAAATCTGTCATCAAAGTACACTTTTTTTTTTTTTTTTGTGGATGGGAAATCATCCAATGACCCCTCCCGCTCTGGGTGGAGCAGAAGGGAGTGTCAGACTCTTACTGACTAAAACCCACCCGTGTTCCTTCCTTAGCCCTTTGTGTTCCGGGGTAGCGGTAACCCTTTCGGACAATCCCGCTGCCCCGGCAGGCTTCGGCCCTTTCGGGCCCCTTCCTTATGCTGACATCTCTTTGAGGCGCGCGTGGAACACGTACGCGCCGTCCGGAACGGGCGTGGTCCTGATCGGACGGAGAGTTACCCATTACTCTCCGCCCACAGGCCCGCGCCTACGGTGGCCGGGAGTCGTCTCGCGGCTCCCGACGCCCGGGGCGTCTCCCGCGGCGGCTGGGACGTGAGGCCCTCTCCCTCAGCCGTCCCGCCACCTCCTTCGCTAGCATGACTGTACACTTTAGCTGTTGTAATTGCCTGGTTGACTAAAGTAACAACAGTTGGTCAAGATCTGACATTATCTACAGAGGCCAGTATCAAGCTACCCAAATCTGTCAAATTTTCCCAATTGAATATGAACCTTATTCCTTGGTATTAAAGTTGAAAATCTATCAAAGAAATTTGACAGATTGGGATACCTTGATGTGCTGGCCTCTGTACGTTGAAGACAAGGTAGTTTGGCAATAATTCCTTCTGCACATGTGGCTTCCCTGGCACCTCATTAACGACATAACTACGTAGATGTCTATTAACTGCTCTCTGAACGGGCGCTGTCAGTTGAGACTGGTCATCTCTTAGCTGCCAGGGCTTCTTTTTAATCTTATAACTATTTTGAATTGTTTTTTCATAACATTGTTCTCACATATAGAAGCAACAAGAATACTGTACTCAGGATTTTGTAATATCTTAATTTAAAAGAGTGTCCTTGGAGTTTCTTGCCCGTTCTTCTCCAAGAGATCTACGTTTTGGAATGGGCAACTAGCTTCAACTTTCTGACTAACTGACCGACTAGTTAATTTTGACAATTCAAAAGTGCCTGGAAATGGTTTAATTGAAATAAATGCTTTGAGTTTGAGTTTGAGTTCAAATTACGATGTTTATCTTTAATTTATTTTTTACATACTTCTTTGACATAATCTTTTTATTATTTGACATTTTATACAACCAATTTCAATTTTTCGGTTTAACTCTTTATTAGTGGTTGTAATGGAAATCATATCACTTGGTTTTTATATTTTATTTATCCTTTTGATTGATTCTTATTTTGTAAATGTGAGGACTTTGTAGGCCTTTTAGACTTTAGATCTGTAGAACATTTTTTATTTTATCAAGTACCTGGTACTTGTTTTCAGGCCTACGCTGTCCTCTCATATCTACTGTAATTAGAAAACATTCTAAAAGCCAATTATTTTTAAAAGATTAACCGTGGAGTTTCTTGCCGGTTCTTCTCCATAGGAAACGACCAATTGGAACCGTGCACCTAGCTTGTGACGTTTCATAATTGCCCATGTAGGCTTATATGATTTTATGTTTTACAAACAATGCAATTTATTGCTTTTTTAAAACTATAGGCTACCGTTTTTGCAAATAAACAGCCAAAACCGTGCCAGCAGTACCGTACCGTGCCTACCTTACATAAATATGAATTAAGACTACACACAGAGCTGTGGTGGGTCAGTAGTAATGGTCTTGACTTACCAAGCTGTAGGCCGTGAGTTCGAAACCCAGGCAGGCGCTTTACTTTGTTTATAAATGACTTCATCACCACTGCTCTCAAAACTATGAAGGAAAACATCGTGAAGGCAACCGGTATGTCCTAGAACCAAAAATTCGAAGGCATGTAACATCTACCAACCTTCACTGGGCCCGCGTGGTAGATTACAGCCCACTCCCTGTCGAAGATCTGAGGTCTGTGTCCCAGCACATTATAGGCTGATTACACTATAAAAGTATTATTATTATTCCATAAAGGTTTCTTTTTAGAAAAGATTTGTCGAAACCCCCAAGGGTCAAATGTTGTCAAAACATCGGGGGACAAGAAGTAACATAATTAGGTACACACATCAGTACTGGCTATCCAAATAATAAAGTTTGATTCTGTTTAATATTCTAGTGCAGTCCCCAAAACGTCCCGACATCGCTTTAGCATTTCAATAGCAGCAAATTGAGAACGATATAAAGTCCAGTTAGGCTGGTTGCGAAGCGGCGATTTTGCGACGGGCACGTTCGGTTAGCACGTGATAGGCGGATGTGGAATTATATGGATACTAATGGATGAGGCGGGGGAGGATCTAGATTACAGGGCCTAAGAGCTAGGAAAGTACGTAATGTATTTCGCATAATAAAATCAGACTAAAATGTTCCTGCTTGGATACAGGTTTCCTCTCGGTGAGAGAGAGTGGGCTGTAATCCACCACACGAGCCCAGTGCGGGTTGGTAGATGTCACAATAATGTCTTCTAACTTTTAAATTTTTAGTTCTAGGACATACAGGTTTCCTCACGATGGTTTCCTCCATTGTAATACTTAATATTTCTGAAGTTATGCGCGTACAGACATTTCGGCGATTCATTTTTATTTATATAGATTAGGAAGAAAGAAAGAAAATTAATTTAATTGACCCAGGTTAAGGCACACAATGGCCCCGATTCTGTTGTTCACAAACTAAACTAAATTTAAGTTCAGGGCATTTTTTTCTTTCTATTTCAATATGAAAAGGACAGAAGATAAATATTAATTTAGTCCTGTCAAATTAGTCCGTGCCTGACTTAAATTGACGTATTTTTAGTACCCAATTTTTTAATCTCGTCTAAGTTGTCTATGGATTATCTAATTTGACAGGACTAAACTAATATTTTATCTTCTGTCCTTTTCGTAATGAAATAGAAAGAAAAAGATGCACTGAACTTAAGTTTAGTTTAGTTTGTGAACAACAGAATCGGGGCCAATATTCACCTAAAACAAAAAACAGAAAATAAAGTTTTAAAATAGTATTGTGTGCCTCTCGGCTGCGCCAAATAAGCCCAGTTCAGCATAAATGCCAGAAAAATAGTGTCTGACGCTGGTTTTTAACTGGACGTTCGGGTGCATATTTTGGATATGGTCGATCTCTTCAGCTGTCTGTAGGTATTAAACATGGAACCATAATAATTAATCAAATTTTAAAACTATGATCGGTAGATTACAGCAGTTTTATGATCCACATAGTATTATAAACTAAAAGTCGTAATGAAGCAGAATACTTTAGCCACATGTGATTCGGAACTAGTTTATTGGGTTTAATTAGTGATTTGATTAGAGCCAATTATGTGTGCTAATACATTTCATTGGATACACAATTTGAGCAAAATTACATAAAGGACAAAATGCTTTGTTGCCCAGTGCAAAAAAAAAACTTCTATATCGATGAAGATGTGATTATAGTTCCATTTCGGTGTGATGGATGAAAAATATAACAAAACAAAAATTTCGCCTCATCTTACAGAATGAGTATTATCTTGAGGTCTGACTGATCATAGGAATGATTTTCTTTCGTCATTATGGTTTCAATGGTGTGTTGTCCAGTCTCAATATCTACAATGAGAGCATTGAGACCAAATGCGAAACATATTGCATATACAGTTAAGTCGTCACATCCGCTGTAAATACATAAAAACCTTTTGTCTTGTAAAGTGTTAAACACTCACTAGAAGCAGACATATGATATATCTAACAATACGCAAGTATATTTTCCGAATCGTACTGCAAAATTTTAGGCATTTCATTTTACCCCACCAGTGGTGTGGCCGGTGGGGAAAAGTGGAATAATTCGTATAGCAGAGATTATTGAATCTAGGATATCAGTCACTCATGCTCCATGAGGTGGCGAATTTATTGCCATCAGCAGGACAATATTCTAGGCTCTAGGCTGCCTTTGAAAGAATACTTTATTATCCAATATGACATCTGCAATCACATTTTTTCTTGTTTCAGTGTTTTGTGAAACAATGGTGTAGATAATTATAACAAGCTTTGGCAAAATCATTCTTTAATGGTTATTGTACAATTCAATGGACGGAATAGACCGACGGACTAATGACCGTAATTACCCTTTGGTATCAATTTGCTCAAAACGTCAGTAAAACAGGTTGCTCAACCAGCATAAGCAGCCTAATGCTGATAAGCATTAGGTGTCTCAACATTAATGTCGAAGGAAAAATGACGTTCACTATTAGATTGTATAGTCCTCAATTGGGTTGAAGTCCTTGCTTATCATATGGGTCTCGTTGTGCGCCATCTTGTAACCCCATAGATGCATAGCTTCTCTGCACGCTACCTGCAATGTTATGAATAAAAATATTTACATAAAAAATATGGCGAAAGAGATTATGGGCATAATTAAAGCAAACTTGTATTTTTTGTTCAAGCATATAGGGTGACTGGTAATTAGTGACCGATACCTAAACACGTGATTGTACTCATGTTAACAAACAACTTTTACTATGGGACCAAACCTGAATTCGCGAAAAAAAATCTGCTGTTCAGTCATTTATGTTCGCCTAACTGGTCAAAATGTAGGTACTGACCAGCAGATTTTTTTTCGCGAATTCAGGTTTGGTCCCACAGTAAAAGTTGTTTGTTATCATGAGTACAATCACGTGTATAGGTATCGGTCACTAATTACCAGTCACCCTATATAATATAATCAGCTGAGCAAAACTCATTAAAAAATCTACAATAAATCCGTGTTTGATTTAAGCAATGTTGTTGTGTAAAGGATATAGATTTACAAAAAGCATAAGACATCGAAGTTGATACCTGTAGGTTATTAACGTAATTAAAGTCTAGAGCAGTCTTCCATTTGAAAGGCACATTGCGGGTGACTTTGAAGGTGGAGTGGACACCAGGTACTTCAACTGTAGTGTGCGACTGTAGAAACTCGTCAAACGCCTGCCTACCATCCAGCTTTAGGAACTTTAGAATTCGGTCTGTAGTAACATTAGGCTTCAGTGCTAAATCTTCAAATCGTATTACCCTGTAATGTAACATTTAACGACTTAGCGGTGTCAAACTATAATTATGCTATGTTTGCGGAACTCGTTTTGTACAGGCCTGCACGCGCAGCATGATCACTTCTGTCTACTGCATGAAGAACAGACATACATATGTACTTGTAGCAACTAGGATTTTCTGGTACCTACTCTAATGACGTTGACAGGGGGGCGCTGTCGGTAAGCATTAATTTATATATTTAAGGGCAACAAACAGCAGTGTAATAATAAGTAAACACAGGCTAGAACTTACTAATAGAGGTAACAAATACACTACCTACTTACAACGTTATCCACATTTTACTAAACAGATCTACTAGTTGTTAGAAAGAACATTAAAAAACAGAATAGAAGTAAACATTACTTAATTATGAGGATTTGTAATTTGTAATCGTTTTGTAAAATGTCACTTGAAATGTATTCTAAAAATAAGATGGCGGCGCTAGTTCTGGTTTTCGCCACACGCCAAAATAACCTTGTAGCGATCGAGGTCTTTCTACACAAAGTGATATTTCTTTAGTTTATGTTTGACATCTTGGCGTAGGAATTATTCTACATTCTGTCACTTTGTCTTTCATTCTACGATGGTCCAGCTGCGCATGCTGAATCTCATGATAGTAGATCTAATGATAGAATAATAAATCTCTGTTGTGATCTAATGATAGAATAATAAATCTCTGTTGTGATCTTATGATTATAATCAGCCTATAATGTTCCCACTGCTGGTACACAGGCCTCTCAGAGAGAGCTAGTAGGCCGTAATACACCACGCGGGCCCAGTGCGGGTTGGTAGATGTCACATTATCTTCAAATTTTTGGATTCTAGGACATGCCGGTTTTCTCACGATGTTTTCCTTCACCGTTTTGAGAGCAGTGGTGATGAAATAATTTTCACAAAGTAAAGCGTGACTGTTATCACTGCTTTCATGATTGGTTAACTGAAACTACAACAGCTAATTAAAAAAATCTAAAGCAAGTAAACCGTATACCTCTAGTAGTAAATTTATTTATTCACTCATGTCTAATCCATGGAAATTCAAAACTTACAGCAGTCTGTCCGGATACTGCTGCAGTATCTGACCCGCTGCCACATAGTCGCTGACCAAGTCTGCACAGACCAGTGGGGGCTCCCAGCAATCCGGAGAGAGCTCGCAGAAGCGCCGGTGTCGTCTCGACTGCATCAAGCCGCGGGGGTCACGGACCAACAGAATTACCTTCACATTGAGTCTGTAAATCATTCAGTTCTTCAAAATGGGAAGATTGCAATACAAGAATAAAACAAAAATAAAAATGATTTATAATTTAGTTTTAATATTAGATTCAAATAACAGAGGGGCAATTCTCGTAATTTTTAAGAACGTTCACAGTCTGATCTCAGTCTCAATCTGACAAAAATACTTCTAATTTCCCTACATTTTGACAAATTTTTGACATTTGTTTGTCGCCGAGATGAGACTGCGACTAGATTCTGAATGTTTTAAATTAACAGAGTTGGCCTACTGAAGTCTAATTCCAGTAATTAAAAATTTTCAAAATCTAGTCGTAATCTCATCTCAACGAAAATCAATGTCAAAATTTGTTAAAAATGTAGGGAAATTAGAGGCATTTTTGACAGATTGAGACTGAGATCAGACTGTGAACATTCTTAAAATTTCGAGAATTGTCCCTCTGGTTAGGAATTCCAAATTATAATTTATTTCAAATTTTGGTTTGTGTAATAATGTGTTTCATATTTAGTGATTCATTTGTTTTTGCGTCATTTGATTTGCCTTTGAAATTGTTCTGTTCACAATATGGAAAACTTAAAATATCGCGTTATTTATGAATACAAACACGGCACAACAGACGCCATACTCCCCGAACCTTGCTCCAACAAAATACCACTTTTTCCTGAATTTAGACAATTTCTTGCAAGGAAAAAAAATCTATTTCTATGAGGCATTCAAAACCGCCTTCAAAGATTTTATAGATTCTCACTCCTACAATTTTTTCAGCAATGGAATCAATGAAATTACCTATAAAATGGCGAAAGTGCATAGATAACAATGATACATACTTTGATTGATTAAATATATTTATATATATTTTTTATTATTTTGCTTTTTCTATGTAAAACGCCAATTTCATAATTATGTAAGGACTGGCGGTAACCCAACAGCAACCATATTGCAATGAAAATAAAGATCACTGTGAATTTGAAAGCGATACAAAATCAGAGGTAAAAAGACTGCAGATGATAATAATATTATTACCAAAATCGACTGCTATGAAAGCATCAACAACTACAAAAAAAAAACAAGAATGTATTGTTTGTAACTAGTTACAAAATTTAATTTTAATAATGAGTTAGTAATAAGTTAGGATAAGAGTTTAGATATGTACACTATCGCAATAGGTTCCTCTGTAATAATAGATATAAGTTGAAAAAAAAAACTCACTCTTTATCGTTCAATATTTCCTCAACCAGCCGTAATCTGAGTCGCACAAGTTTCATACTTTGGAACGGGAACAGCTTACATAACCGAGAAGTAAACTCTGCATTAAAGCATAGCTCGTTTTTATTTTCATCCTTACAATAGTCAAATAATCTGGTGCTATGGCTGAATAGATTCAAGTCCTTACTTTCAAACTCAAAGTAATCTTCTAACCCGTAAAAATTACATTTAAACATCCGTTTAATAATGTTCAGGGCTTCGCTTGCATCTGCTTGTTCCCTGATTTGTTTAATACCATACATGAGAAGGGGTTCATAATGATAGTAAGTACTTGGCATTGCATTCACCAGGTCTCCAAGAAATGTAGATCCTGACCTCCATGATGTTATTATTAAGCTTCGCAAGGGTTGCCCCCCGGATTCCATAACTAAATCTTCTAAACCATTAACATCAGATTGTGAAAAATTATAGTTAGCGAGTTCATTTTTTATTTTTGTTCGTGCCTTTTCTAATATCATTTTGATTTCTGTGGAACTGTGAGTTTCATTTTTCTTATTCGTGAGTTTGTTTATTTTGTCGTGTCGACTATGGGAATGGTTTTCATTCACCATTACGGGTATATATTCCATGTCAGCTGAGCCATGGATACCATCATTCAGTACAACGGGTATCTGTTGCGTGTAGGTCTCCTCTCCATCCTCGACTTTAATGATAATCTTGATATTTCTTCCGCTCTTGATAGATGTGAGATAAGATGCCGTTTCAGTATACCGAGTGCCAATGTTAATAATAAGAAGAATGCTGAGACCAAATAGTAGACATATTGTGTAAACGTTAAGTCGCCGCATTATCTGTAAGTATGGACAATACAACACACATTGTTATTCTACTTAAAAATTTGAATAACAATGCTCTATTTAATTCAAGGGCTTTACAATATTTAGGGCCTGTTTATAAACTGCTAAAACTGAGGCGATTCCCGAGCGTAAACCGAAACTAAAGTTATGTTCTACTTTATTATTCAGTTATGTTCTACTTGTTTTTAAGTCGGTTGTTTTGTTATAAGTTTTGTTACATTTTAGATAATGTATCACCTCTTACGTTAAAATAAAATATATTTTTTCTTTAACAATCTAAAAAAATATATTATTCCTACACTTACGGTACCTGAAAGAACTAGAGCCTAATCTATGCAAATAAAGGACGACGTTATTAGAATTCTGGGCCAAAGTCGAATTTTAGGGTTCCTTACCTCATAAGGAAAAAACGGAACCCTTATAGGAATTTTGTTTTAGCTTAATTTTAATACCAAAAAAATTTTCACACTCACCCAATGCCTATGAGAATTTGCTATCACAGAATTATATAATAACAAACTAGGGTTTGTCACTTAAAAGTATTTATTGTACTGAGAACAATAAAATTAAAAAAAAAATATTTAGAAACCGCAATTTCAAATATAAAAGTAAAACAAACGTGCGTCTTTCGCGATTCTAAAGTTAGAATACGTCTCTAAGTGCGTACTTAATATACATTGACAAATCTATAGTGTTCAATTTACATAGTTATTGGGATCGTATTAAATATACTCAAATACCAGACTAACTTGTTTTACTACTGACGTAAGTATCTCGAATGCATGGCCTCCAAGTTAAGGACTTCTTTTATTAATAGAAAATACTGTGTTGTTTTTATCACAATCACTCCAACTGTTCACTTCCAGCTGTTGTTTAAACACATTTGTGACGTAACATTTTTTGGCAGAAAGAATTATGTCAGTAAGGCCGAGTGAGTTGAGTTTTAGGTATATATGTAAGTTCGTCAGACATAGAAAATGTAATAATTATGTTTTTGTGTGAAATAGTACCAAGTCTGGGTAGAGTGAGGGTAAAAGACGTAAATTTCAGGATGCTGATGGGATTGCGGCAATTCTGTAGTGCATCAGGGATGTTCGCTGAACATCACGTAGACTGCTTTTACGCTACGATGCATAAAAGATGCGCAAGCGCATCCCTGATGCTTATAGTACGTGGCAGCACCAACAGCATTCTTAGCATGATTGCTAGTCGGCTGGACTGTAGTTACATCAATCATTGCTGCGCCATTTGTCATGCAATCGCGCAGTAGTGGTTGTTGAGTTTACTTTCTTTATACACGACTGCCCAAGAAATGATGTGTTATGTTTTTTATAAGTTTTGTTGTGGCTACCCAAGACAAAACATATAAGTTTTAAGTATTACTAACACTATTCTATGAGAACATTTTTACTAACAAAATGGACACCATGGTCTGAAATAAAGTATTTATTATTATTATTGAATACATAAGTCAAATTTTAGCAAAATTCACGAACATGTGCTTGACTGAGAGTTTTTATCCTAATGAGTTAAAGAATGCAATTTATTATAAATGAATATATAAATGCAATTTATCATAGACGAATAATTCTTAGAATGTCATAAATATATATTGTCAGACACATTAACATAATACACATTCGTGGATCTTTGACAGTTGTTACGGATAGTCAGAAGCCCGAAAGTCTGACAACCAGTCTTACCAAGGGGTATCGTATTACCCAGTAACTGGGTTGTGGAGGTCAGATAGGCAGTCGCTCCATGTAAAATAATGGTATTCAACTGCATCCGGTTAGACTGGAAGCCGACCCCAACATAGTTGGAAAAAGGTTAGGCAGATGATGATAATATATATTGTCAGACACACAGTGAGGGTTCCGGAAAAGTCGTAGTACTGCCTTGGCCCTAACAGCGTATAGTGTAGGTTCTGGTAAACAACTGATAGCACTTTTTATTGATTTTAGAACATTCGACCCATCGGATCACGACATACTACTACAGGCGATGGATAAATGCGGAATACGTGGTCCCACGAATAAATGGTTCAAAAATTATCTGATTAACAGAAAAATACGCACGATCATAGTTGGTGCGGCTGAGGAGGCGGGTGAGGATCTCGGTGTGCTGACCGAATCAGTGTGTGTCAGTAGGTTATACAGGGTTACTGGTAACTCGACCACTTCCTTGCCGGAGGTGATAGGGGAGCTAAAATGTGTCAAATTTAACCCCCATATGTATGGCCGAAAACTAATACTTTTACAGTTATTTGAAATTTGAAATTACTCCAAATTTTCACACTAAGCTTTTATTTATAGCTAACATTCTACACAAAGCTAACACAGTAAAATATCTAAAAATATCAAATAATTTCAAGAAATTTTTGTAATTATTTGTACGAGTAGTTGTATTTTTTTTTCAAATATCTCTTAAATTATTAGTTTTCGGCCAAACATATTGGGGGTTAAATTTGTCACATTTTAGCTCCCCTATCACCTCCGGCAAGGAAGTGGTCGAGTTACCAGTAGCCCTGTATAATGCACGTGAACAGTATGTCGAATGTTGAACAAGAGCATCGAGTATGAGCAGATGACATGTGTGTAGCTTATGCTTCAACGGATATATCGGAGGTACAACAGTACGTAAGAAGACTTCGAACGCATCGCCAAATGGGCACATGGTAACGGAGTCACAAAATGCAGTTTTAGCTCGTAGACTGTGTGGTTAGTGTATATGCGCACACTCGCCACACAATCTACGAGCTAAAACTGTACAAAGTAAAGATCTTGGTGTGATAAGAAGTATGTATGTAGGATATATGTTTAAAATTGGATTATATTAGCACATTTAAATATTTAGGCCTTAATATTGATTAAAATTTTAATTGGAAAACGCATGTAACTGACACATGTAACAAGTTGAGATCTGTACTGGGGAAGTTCTATCAGTTGAACAATGTGGTGAGTAGTAAACAGACGCTATTGATTGTATATTTATGCTCTTGCTGACTCACTAATCAGTTATGGACTTATTGTGTATGGGCGAATGTTTAAAACGTACTTACCTACAAGACATAAAAAAATACAGATAAAATTAATCAAGATCTCAAGATCTCATTTGTAAAATCCTACCAATAGATAAGAAAGACACCAAGAACACTAAGCCTAGAACACTATTACAGTGATGAGTTTAAAGTAGCTGTTAAAAATAAATATAATATAAGTTTAACAGAGAAAAGACTAGTTCAACCGAAAATAAACAAATTATTACCTATGGGGAAAGAACTTCCAAATATTTAGTGCCTAAAGTATTTAATAATAATATTATAAAGAGGAAAGATTTGTATTTATGTTTGTAACGAATTGGCTCAAAAAGTACTGGACCGATTTTATAAATTCTTTCACCATTTGAATGCTACATTATCACTGATTAATATAAGCTTTTTTTTTCTCTTTTTTTCCACCCATGCGAAGCCGGGACGAGCCGCTAGTGTTTAATAAAATAGATCTGTTAGAACAAAACCCTCAGTTAAGTAAAAGTATGTTAAAATCTAAATTGAAGAGTTTATTTCTCGATAAAGAGGAATCTGCCTTTACCGCGAAATAAATTCACACCTTATACATATAGTTTATAGTATAATTATTGAGTAATTTGTGATTCACGCTAAGGGTTTTGCTGGGCCGACGCGGGCTGGTTGTGGATACTTGCGGACGTGGCTCTAGGCACAGACACCTCCAGACGAATACGTACTGTCAGTGTCCGGTGTTTGCAGCTCATCCGCAATCTGTCCATGGATAGTTTTTAAGGTTAGTTTTTATTACTTTATTATTTGTATTTAACAAACACTTCTCGCCATCAAACTCGAAAGTTTGGCGAGTAAAATTGTAAAATAACAAAATAATTAAACTAAAACTATTTATTTCAATTAAAACATTTACAGGCACTTTTGAATTGTCAACGTAAAACAGTCAGTCAGTCTTCAGAAAGTTGAAGCTAGTTGCCCATTCCAAAACGTAGATCTCTATGGAGAAGGACGGGCAAGAAACTCCAAAGACACTCTTTTAAATCAAGATATTATAAAATCCTGGGTACATTATTCTTGTTGCTTCTACAGTGAGTATGTTTGAGAATAATAAATAAAAAAATAAAAATAAATTACCTATAATAGGTCAATGTCAAACCCAAAATCCACAAAAAAACCCATAGAAAAATCTATGTATGACATGAGATCACGCTTTGTGTGTGTTACAAACAACCTTCTCTTGATTATTGCGAGGTACATAGTCTGATAATAAAACCTTATAAATTAGATGAGAAAATATGAAATATGATATCGCAAACAAATTGGATTTTATAAAGGGCTAGCGACGTCCCTGTTTCGCACGGTTTTTATAGTTTGATAAAATATCGAGATTTCTTTAATATAAAAGTATATTTAATTTTATTATGACTGTATTACACACATACCTTCTAGAATAAATTGGCAAACTTATGGTGAAAATCGCATCAAAATCAAAACTTACCCAAAAAGGATTTGTAAGCACCCAATTTAATAGATCTATTACTTTGATTAGTGAAAAGGGAAGTATAAAAAAAAGTTTGCTTCTGTTTAGTGTATTAAATCTTAAGCAAACTAATTTAATTTACACGTCATCTTATCTAGTCAATGTTTATATACCGTACCTACGCTTGCTCTTCCGACGATGGTCGGTTGGAACGAGCTCAGATGAAAATAAGCAGTAGATACAGTTCCATCAAAAATAATAATTATGTTCGTCACGTTAAGGGCTATTTTGGTCTGCTCATTGCACCATAGGATCTGCTTTGCCATTTAAGGTTGATGCCAACTCGATATTGGAAAATTTTATACTATTTTGATCTTTGTTTTCAAGTACTTAGATAATTAAATAATAATAGTGTTCTTGCAATAGTCTGCTCAGGATCTGTTCAGGCCTTCAAAGGGTTATTATGTATCCTGTTTTGATAAAGGAATTAATTTAAAAAATAACGAAGTTAATTAAAAAAGACTAATGTAATTTTGTGCACTTAGCTGGCTTAGCGGAGTTTCAATAGAATAAGAAGCCAACTTATACTTTGGTTATATACTGGTTTTATTATCATCACCGACGTGCGGCCTACGACACACAAGAAACATGAAAACTAATAAATAGTTTTCTCTGAGTCAATTGAAGAAGCACAGGTTTTTTGGATAATTCTATTACGGTGTCAATACAGATAACTGTTACATATTTCGTTGTAATTCACAATGTTTATTCTTCGACCACTCTAGGTAAAAGTAGGTATTTTTGTGAAATATTCTGGAATACAACGTTTAACAACGGACAAAATAAAATTTTAATTAGGGCT
The DNA here is from genome assembly GCA_949316385.1 of Globia sparganii. NCBI lineage: Eukaryota > Metazoa > Arthropoda > Insecta > Lepidoptera > Noctuidae > Globia > Globia sparganii. The sequence goes on along the minus strand of OX438660.1, from coordinate 24,476,319 downwards.
ATCGAAGAAGAAAAACTGAAAGCATGGCTTAAAAAAAGGAAATTGAGCCGACTGAAGAAATACCGAACATGCTCCATAATGTCTAAACTACTATATCAACCCATTCCTCTAACTCCATGAACCAATATTCCCTCACAGAACACTTACTTTTACTACCAACTACACAATACAATAAAGAAAAGAATCCCCATAACACTTCCAAAATAACCCATAAATAAACACGCCATAAAGATTTCCTTTGATCTCTGAATTTTCGATCTCAGATCGCTATAAAATCGAAGGGTAATCTTTGTGAACTTTCATGGATAGTGTTATTAAACTATTAGTCGGGATCGCCGACGTTACTTACATTCCCTCGGGAAACTATATGCTAGCGGGGCCGCTATTAATCGGCCCACACAAGTGAATTTTGGTAATAAAGACTATATTGATGTTTTTGGATACTCTCCCTTATTCCAGCGTATAGATTTTATCTTGATAGCTACCATAAAAAGTGTCTGGGATAGCCTGGATGCAAAAGGAAGAGAACCTAGTGCTTTGGCTTGACTATTGAGCCATATATTATCCGTGATCAACTATATATAGATTTATCCCGTAGAATTCATCGAATATTACAGTATATCAGCTCTCATTATAATTTTGATTGTACGAGTTTCTGATATGATATGAAGATAACGTAAGGCAGTTTCTTATAATTGGGTAAACACGATTATGGTGTGTAACACTGTGTAATCAAGAGGGTATCATAAGTTATTACATGGCTAAGTAAGATCGACTATCTACTCTACTCTAGCTTGTTTGGTTAATAATATCAATAACTTGAGTAAGTAGTAAGTAAGTAGTATGGATCTAGTACCTGAAAATCCTGCCTATTTATTGGAACCACAACGTATGTATTATTATTTGAAAGCAGCGACTTAGTGTGACAGTTTACTGGAAACAAAGAAACCTAGACCAAGGTTTCCTGAAGCTTCTAATTTAAAAACAGAAGATAAATCGATTAATCGTTTATACATATAAACAATAGTAGGTATTGAGAACCTGTTTGCGGACGTAATTTATTTTCTTTCTCCTACTTTAATTCCTTTTAATTTCTTTCGTTGCGTGTATCACTTTAATTGCTTTCGTTCTTACTTATAAGAGTTTCGATTGTTGTGAAACTTCTTGGGAGTTATTTACGAGTTCAAAGGTGAAGTTTAAATGAAATAAGATTTTAATCAAGAAGTCTTTAATTTAATTATGTTTGTGATTGCTTAATTGTTTTTGTATAAAAAAAGGTAAAGTTCGTTTGGTTTGTTTGCAGTTTTGCTTTTACAAAATAAAATTTGACTGTAATGGCTTTCTTGAGGTTAATGCGGTTATTGAAATGATAATCTTGAATTACAGCACAATTTGTTGCACCATTGAAAAATCGTTGCTTGTTGATAAAAAAAATGTGAAATGTCATTTCTAAATTAGGTAGGTTCGTCTAGACATATTTTATCACTGACCCTAAAGCAAATGAGATACTAAATCAATATGATAAAAACACGGGCTTTTGTAAGCGGGTGTTATGTTTACCATATCCGTAAAAGCTTTCTATGAAGAGGGTTCCCCATAGAGCCATCGAGTGCCATAAACGGTCATTCTGACTTAATTTCTGAGCACAGAGCTGGACATTAAACAAGTATTCCTCAAGGCACAATATTTGGACCAACCTTATAAACTCAGTAACGGTATAATTGAGCTGGATACAATCTAATTATAAGGGGTAACGAACGCACGGCTAATGGGCTAATGTAATAGTTGGGTCAGTTTGGCTCTCGTATGTCGATAACGGATGGGAAGAATTAATGAGTATTGACCGATTTGGATACAAGTTTGGAGATTTAGGATAAGTGAGTAACTGTGCTAACTTAAGTCGTATATAGAAAAGTAACATATAAATTCTATGCAAGGTTCAATAGGAATTATAAAATGATGAAGACCACCGTCAAGAAACCGATCTGATGATGAAGCTGGAAGGTAGGTACCGGAACTTCGTAATAAAACCATGTATTCTAGCCGTGTTTGGGCTTATTGGAATTGTCATGAGATGCACTCTGACTATAAAAAGTAAAAAATAAAAACTTTTTAACAAAAAAAACAACCGACTTCAAAAAAAAACACTACAAAGTGTAAAATAACTTTAATTTTAATTTTGGAAGTCGGTGGCAAAAACGTAAATACAAAAACAAAGACACCGACTTCCAAAATTAAAATTAAAGTTATTTTACACTTTGTAGTGTTTTTTTTTGAAGTCAGTTGTTTTTTTTGTTAAAAAGTTTTTTTGCATAACAAACCTCCACGCCTATCAAAGTTAATTACCTATTAGATATGTTGAGTGCAAATAGGCCCTCTATTTTTATTTAAAAAAAAACTTAGGGCAAAGAAGTGAAGGGGACTTTGTAATAGGTACCTATTCAGTTTTTTGAAAAGGTAACCGTGTAATTTAAAATGAAATATTAATTAAGTTAGCTTAGAAAGCTACTGAAAAAAGGACTCTAATAAAAACTCGACAAAAACCAATAACTGAATTAAATATTACACTCTTCAACATCAAATAACATTTATAATAACGAAGGCCGAAAAAAGTAATATACCACACATAGTGCCCTTGCATTCCAAGGTCAAGCACAAGCGACCTTGAACCTTAGATCCTGCGCGAGATGAGATGCCATGCTTAGCATATTTCATAACACCCTTCGAAGAATTTTGCTGAATTTTTCCTTTTTTTATTGCCAGGTGTTTTATTTCATATTGATTATTTTGACTGCCTAATTTCATCAATTTCTATTCCATATTTATGTAAATGATATTAGTATATGCGTTACCAATGATAAGAAAAAAATACGATCCTATAAACTGTTTTAAGTAATAATTTCAGTAATTAATCACAGGTAGTTAACAACTACTGAAAAATACAAAAATATACATATGTACTTTAGTTGTTCAATTAATTTGGTATAGACTAAAAATATCCTAGAATCTGCTATGCCGTAGTCTTTTAAATTGTCTTACTTACATTATGACTGTGGCGTCCACATTCTACGAGGTGCAGCGGCGCAGCCAAAATCGACATAAAATGAATTCCCGATTGGACAGTTATGTTATAACCTAGGTACTATAGGAATGGAAGGTTGGTAGGGAGGGAGCTAGATTGTTCTCGAACGTTATTGGCTTCTAAGAGAGAGTTTAGTTCACATCTCAAATGATTAAAAAGTAGTTTTCTGTTTAAGTAGCAATATAACGAAATGCCGTCTATAGACATAAATTAATGCCAGTCAATATTTACTTGCAATCGACCGATAAATTATTATCTTTATTTATTTCACACTGTTTATTTATTTTTGTCCCGTTTGCTCAAGTAATCTTGAAATTGGTGCTCGGAGTGGAATATTTCTTTCACTTCACGCTTCTGATTTTTTTATAGCTTTTGAAAATATTCCGAAAAGTTATTGCCATTTCAAACATTATGTGATTTAGTAAAAAACCTGCTTGTCAGTCTCTTTTATCCATTCACCGAAAATATAAAACCCAACCCAAGCTCCCAATTCAAACATATTTTTTCCACCGTTCGAATAGTTGTCGAAAGCCGGAACAGCCATCCATTGGCCCCGGCGATCCCTCGGCCGACCACACTTAGCTCCAGCCGACGTTGCAATAAAAGTCGCATCGTAGCAAATTGTGCGATAGCTCCCACATTGCCACCGCAATTCTCACTTTAAACTCATTATTAAAAGGGAAAATGAGTATTTAAGTTCCAAGGTGTATTTCGGGTGTCTGACGAGTTCCGTAAAGACGTTTTTTGGATAATTGCTACGGATCCTGTTACATAGGCGAGTTAGGAAGTAGGTGTGTATAATGAGGTCATTATCATAGCCATTGCTTTTACTGTCTGAATATTGAAATACTGAGAATTGCAGTATATAGTGTGGCAGGGCTCATAAAATCTAATCCTGAATTCAGCGAATTATTCTAGACAAAAAATCTAGCGTCAAAAATTTTCAAAAAAAAACCCAGTTTATTCGTAGAAAGGTGAGCCCTACGCGGTATCAGTCAAAGATTTTTTTATTTTGATTAATTTCTACTGTATCTAGAATAATTCATTGAATCGGTTACACTCTGCGCGTCGTTGTCCACGCCGTGTATAGACCACAAAAAATATTATTGCGTCAAAATGTTTGATAATCTTCATTGAGAGATCATCACAGAGATCATTTATCATTATTATATAATTTTAAGGCTGATTTTTAATCGATAGATAATTTTCATTCCTGGAATAAAATTGTCACCTGACAGAATTTACATGGAAGAACTGTCAACAAATCAAAATTATTCCTGAGATAAAATTATCTGACGTTGGAAAAATAAGCCCTTAATGAAACTTACAAAATTCAGCTCTTCTAACTGAAATAAATTAGCATTATTATGTAAAAACCAATGAGAACCGGTCGAAGTTGCGGTGCTCGGGGGTACGAGTAGCCTATGTTCAGATAGAGAAAGATGTTAGAAAATACTTGATTGTATTGTATACTTTAATACATATTCTGAACACAAATTCTGGCTGCTGGGGAGTTTGTTGCGCCATTTCTTCTTCCTAGCGAAAGCACTAGGAAGTGGTGAAGTGCGGGTGTTTTTGGGGACTGTCTTTTGTAATTTTGACGTACGAAAAGAGCTGAGGGGTTATTCTACTAATTTTTAAGAACGTTCACAGTCTGATCTCAGTCTCAATCTGTCAAAAATACTTCAAATTTCCCTACATTTCGACAAGTTTTTGACATTTGTTTGTCGCCGAGATGAGACTGCGACTAGATTTTGAACGTTTTAAATTAGCAGAATTGGCCTACTGATTCTCAGCCTAAGGGACATGCCCAAGATTCATAGTGATTTTGGCCTTGAGTGCACATTTATGAAATGACGTGTTAAACGTAATAAAAATTGTCAATATGTTAAAAAAAAACGAATTGGTTATATAAAACTTCGGATTTTACAGTAAAAAGTATTTTAATTTTTTTTAACGATACATTTAATATTACATAAATATGACTTTGGTGGTGAGGTTTGAATAGTTTATAGATACTTTACTCGTCATTGGTATCGTAAACTATTAAAACCTCATCTAAGAATTGAGTAACAAATCTTTTTCGTGTGCGTTTCTTGGCCAAAAATGCGCAATTGTCTTTAAGTAAATGACTTTTGATTTTAATTTCGCCCATCAGTGGACGTCTTTCGGCTAAAATGGATCAATGTGAAAAATGAAACGTGTCGGAAAATCTCGATCTCGAAACACGGAAATTAAACAAAACTCAACAATCGCTCAATTCATGTTTACTTACAATTTCGAAACGTACAAAATTGATTCATTCAAACCTTAACAGGCGTCACATCGGTCGTCGACGTACGATTAAAGCTCGGTTAATATCAGCTGAGTTTTACTGCCGCCATCTTTTATTATCACCGCCGTTATTATGACAAATACAATGTTTTTATCGTAAAATTTCAATTTTGTAAGCAGTTAAAACGCTCAGATTAACGCTGTCGTAGTCATCATAAAATGGTTTGGTTCTAAAGAATTTATGAGTCTATATTTAATAATGCGAAGGAACAGAGTATTTAACAGTCTTTTGTTGTGATTTTAATAGTGTTATTAAAGAAACTAAAGAGAACAAATGCCCGAATTTTTATGTTTTATCGGTCGTTATTCTATCGTGTCTACGTCAGCAATATAAACTTTTGTCTCCTTTTAATGATAAGCTTTCCCCAAAAATAGTTAAATTAAACACCATAACGTTCTTACTGCTGGGACATAGGTCTAGGGATGTAAAGCAGTAAAATTACCACGTTAAAAAACGGTAAGAAACGGTAAAAAACGTAAAAATCGTAGTTTTACGTTCTAACAAACATAAATACGGTAATGAATGAGTGTGTTTGTATGTACCTTACTCTTTCACTATGTATATGAATATGAATTATTCAGTTCAAATATATGAATACATAATAATAATAATAATAACCCCATCGTCGTATCTCCACGTTGACGTCGTGGTGGGGCTTGCGCGCTCCGAACTCTAGGCCTGTGCCGGAAGAGTTTACTTTGCCGGAACAGGTCTAAGGTGAGGAGCCAGACCAAGAGAGATACAGAAACCCGCAGGGCAGCATGTGGCGAGCTGTTGGGTAGTAGCGACCCCACGGACCCTATCTACAGGGAGAAGTCTTGTTCCTCACCTCTGGCTTGCCTTAATTGGCTGGCTGGAGTGAACACTGATGAGGAACAGAGCTCCCACCTCATTTTTGCCTTTATTGGCCGGCTTGAGTGGAGATTCGCAAGAGCAAACGTGCTCGGGGGAAGGAAGTATTCCAGTAAGTGCTCGTAGGGATCTTGACCATCTTCCGGGCTCTGGGATTGTTCTGAAAGCCGTGGAATACCTCTCCACTCCTCAAGCACCTCAGTACATGTTGCCCCCTTGTCACTACGTCACTATGTGCTAGCGACAGTTTCCGGGGGCCCATTATTGAGTGTGCAAGTCACCCCCTGCCATTTTATCCGTGTATATATAAAACATTGATCAGGCAGGGGCCATAGTTCTTCCATAGTTCTTGGTAACCAATCCACTTTAACCTCAAAAACCCATAGTACAACTTTTTATTTTTCCAATACTGCAATAGTCCTACACCAACCGAGGGTTATCCTTGGGTGCACTTTCATAGTGCATATAGGGATATTCGTCGGTTGGTGCCACATTTCATTAAAATTTTCTAAGGGGCCTCTGTTCAGTTGGCTTTGGCCCCTCGTACGCCTTCCAAAGGACCGGGACCCCATGGTCCCGAGATATATAAAATAAAACAAAAATAATAATAATAAAAAAAAATAATAAATTAAATATATGAATTATACCACGTCATCGATTTAATAATATATGTGGGACGTTCTTCTTTTTTATCGACAATCTGACCGCCAAATTTTTAAATTTGTTAAAAAGTAAACATCTATTTGTTAAGTAAAATGTGATTTAAATTATAGCCTCATTATTGTACATTTCAAAAACATATAATGCATCGAAGTATTACTTGTAATTTTTGTTTTATTTATTATTTCGTAGGAATGGTGTCAAAAAAATAACACCTCTGTCACAAAAAAGTTTATTTTTTTAATTTCTCATTTAAAATCAGATCTTCAGTTTCTTATTACTTTCTTGTCAAGAATATAAACATTTATTTTTATCTAGCTCCATTGGACGGAATTCTTAAAATAACATTTAAAAAAAAATATCCAATACCGCTCTGTCACATTTTTGCTTCCTAAGACAAAAAACTATTTAATATTATGAAAATCGCCCAATAAAGTAACTTGAAAATCTAGTGAACACCTTTATTGATTAGCATGTAATACTAGAAAACGTTATTTTTGTAAATATTACCAATAAAGTGGTTCATATATTACTTTGAACTTAAATTATAAGGGGGACAAAATTGTGACAGGGTGGTTAACGAAGTGACGGAGTGGTAAATAATGTTTACCCGCCGAACAAAATTAACCATAAAACAATTTTTGATTTAGAAAACAATAACAAATTATAATATTTTCTTAAAATGTTACTATAAGTCTTTAAAGTTTAAGTTTAGGGTTCGGGCTAGCTCCAGCAGCATCCTGAGGGCATTCGCGCAGAGGTTCGATTGCCAGTACCTAAACCATTGCTGTATGGTTCACATACTCCCCCCCGGATCTCTGAGGAGTTCAGACGCTTTTAACGAGACAGTATTTATTATTTTTATTCGAAAATTCATAATTTTATTCCAATTAAATAGTTTCATAAAAATAGGAGTGCATAAAATCGAGGAGTCTACTCAAAACCAATCGCTCAGTTACTCATCTGCAGTGACTCACCGCTTGACCAGCGACAGCTCCGCCCAGAGGCAGCGCCATCACTACGCCTCCTACTGCTGCTTGTCTTTCAACAAAAGGGGCGTGACGAGGACCAACAAATAAACTGCGCGCGCGAAATGTTGCCACAGCGCTAGGGGGAGGTACGTAAAATTGCTCCTGGTACATACTACGCTACTACTAATTACGCGTTTTACTACTAATTGGTTACAAACTCCACGTTTCCGCTGCTATCCTAGTACTCTTCAATAACATTTAAATAACCAAAATGCCTATGAATCGCACGCCACCGAAGCAAAAAATGGTAACGGAAACGGATTCAGAAAGCATCGATAGTACTGTTTCTGATCTGCAAGCTACTGATAACCGTACCAACATAAATACGGGGCGATTGAAGAGAAAGCGTGAAAATGAACTAAGTTCTTTCATGGAAGAAGTCCGCGATATGTTCTCAAAATTTGCTTCGGAACAAAGAACCAGACTAGACATTTTAGAGTCGTCTTTGACAGAAATTAAAGCGCAAAATGACACGATAAACTTATCTATGTCTACTTTATCTGCTAAATATGATGAGTTGCAATTAGAATTAGAAAGCTTTAGACAGGAACGAAAGGAACACATATCCTACATAAAGTTACTGGAAAATAAGTTGGAAAATCTCGAAAAACAATCGTGTACAAACAAATTAGAGATCAGAAATATTTCTAAATTTCAAAATGAGACCAAAGAGTTGCTGTACAACACCGTTAAAAAAATTGGTACCACATTAAACTTGCAATTGGAAATAGCAGATATTAGAGATGTTTATCGTCCGTTTGCTAAACCTGGCGTCACTAAGCCCATAGTCGTCGAATTCACCTCAGTTCTCACTAAGGAAAAGTTAATTAGTAATCTCAAAAAACTCACACAACAGGAGAAAACCGATAAATTAAATACCAGTTTACTGGGCCAAGAAAACAGTGATACCACGCATAAACCAATTTACATTTCGGAATGCCTTACCCCTAAGGGAAGACGACTGTTCTTCCTCGCGAGAGATTTTGCTAGTTCGAATGACTACAAGTATTGCTGGACATCTTTTGGTAAAATTTATTTACGCAAAAAGGAAGGAATGGCACACGTCCGCATTGAAGAGGAGGCTGATCTCACTAAGCTAAAGGTCAACACGGTATGACTATTGTCAGAGAAATTTAATATTACTGAAACTCCGTTTAATGTTAATTTTCTTTTCTCACCCTTATTATGTATTTTTGTGTTGCATGCTATTTTAATTGAAACTGTTATTTTAAAATTGTTTTGTTGTGTAATCTACTTACTAATTCTACACTACTCAAAAATCGTTCTGAGGTTTTCGTTTTTGAATCTTGTATTCCAGCACAAACTTAATACACCTCCTATACCTTCTGCTAATCATATTCATCAGGAAAAAGAATCCGGGAATTTGTATTACTACTACAAACGGGTATACGTTCTCAATTATGTCACTCTGAGTGATAACTGCCACACCAATATTGCATATCTGTTAAGTAACTTTAATATCTGTTCCCGTATGGTTGGTCATGTGTTTATTACATACCTTTTCAAATGGTTGATTTGGCTAAGGAAATAGATAATTTATCGGTGTCAGAGTCTCGGTCCTGTCGTGTCGAGGATTGCAAGCATCTTATAATGCACCCCGCTGAATGTCTCACTATCATAAATCAAAATATACGGAGTATTTCGCGCAATTTTGATAGTTTCATTGTAATGCTGGATAGGCTTAGTATTGAGTGTGATATAATTGTTTTGACGGAGTGCTGGTTATCATGCTGTCCTACTGTGCCAAGGTTAGACGGCTATTGCTCATATACATCGAAAAACTTGTGTAATCAAAATGACGGAGTATCGGTGTACGTTAAAACTACTCTTAGTGTTGTGGTTGATGAACCGCCTTGTGTAGATTGTAATTGTCTCATCATAAAGATTGGTACTGAAATGGCAATTTTGGCTATCTATAGATCTCCATCACATAAAAACATAGATAATTTCCTCCACTCACTCGATATTATCTTAACTGAGTTGTCCACTTTCAAAAATGTTACCATTATAGGAGATATTAACATAAACATCTGCCCCGGTCAAGATTCTCGATTCCAAATGGACTACCTTAATTTGTGCTCTTATCATGGCCTTTTACCAGCACATACGCTGCCTACAAGACATGGCAAGGCATGTCTTGATCACGTGATATTAAAAACGAAGTTTCCAGCTCTTACCTTAGTCTTGCAATCTACAATAACGGATCACGAAGCAGTTCTACTAGGTCTTTATTCCAAACCAAAAAGGACGTTTGCTCATATCAGCGTTAATAAGATAAATACGGAGGGACTAAAAAATGAACTAGCCAGTATTAACTAGGAACCGATTTATGTCTCAAACGATGCAAATTTTGCTATGGAATATTTCACTAATTCCATCCAACGTGCTATAATTTGTAACTCTGTCTTTAAAACATTATCAAGACGAAATAAAATCATTAAACCGTGGATAACGCCAGGACTATTACGATGTATGCGACATAGGGACGCTCTCCACAAAACAGTGAAACTGTCACCTGAAAATGATGCTCTAAAATTAACGTATAGTAGATATAGAAATTTTTGTAATCATTTATTGAAAAAAGTCAAAATAAGCTATAATAAAAAAATGTTAGAGCAGGCGGGTGAAAATAATAAAAAAATATGGGACGCAATAAAAAATATCACAAACTCATCAAAGGTAAAAAGTTGCGCTTTAGAACTAATAGACACTCCTTGTCCAACACAATCGATTGAAAGTGTGAACGAGTTCTTTGTCACGGTAGGCAAAAATTTAGCCAGCAAAACAAATACCTGCCAAAATCCTCGACACCCTGTTGCTTTTATTCCTAAATCTACTGGCTCATTAAACTCTTTTGTATTACTCGATACAGACGAATCAGAAGTGGAGCGCCTAATTTTGGATCTGAAAAATGTCTGTAGTACTGGATGGGACTCTATATCAAACCACCTCCTTAAAGAGAACAGAAACGTGCTTATCCCTGCTCTGACCCATATTTTTAATATGTGTTTGAGCGGGGGAACATTTCCCACTGTTTTGAAGAAGTCGGTAGTTCATCCGATCCATAAATCTGGCGATAGAGATCGTGTCACCAACTACAGGCCCATTTCGATTCTCCCAGCAGTCTCTAAGCTCTTGGAACGCATCATCAACAGTAGGCTGGTCAATTATTTGGAATCAAATAAGCTTCTCTCAAACAATCAGTTTGGTTTCAGAACTGGCAAGTCAACTTGTGACGCTGTCCACGAGCTTGTAGATTGCGTGGTTAGAAATATTGATTCCGGTAAAAAAACTGTTGGAGTGTTTTTGGACCTGGCAAAGGCCTTTGACACGGTCTCTGTGCCACTGCTTCTCAGTAAATTGGAAAGGTTGGGTGTAAGAGGTAAACAACTAAAATTGTTTGAAGATTACCTCTCGGGTCGCTGTCAATGTGTTAAAATTGATAAACTTGTTAGCAGTGACTTACCTGTCACTTTTGGTGTGCCACAGGGCAGTATTTTGGGACCCAGTCTCTTTCTTGTGTACTTAAATGAACTCTGTGGACTTACTTCTGTAGGTGGAAAGGTAATCTCATATGCGGATGACACTGTTCTTCTTTTCTCGGCTGATACATGGGAGCGGGTCTATGAGGAAGCTCAACGTGGTTTTGATACTGTGTGCCACTGGTTGAGAAGTAACATGCTGACACTAAACGCTGATAAAACTCAGTACATAACGTTTTCAATGCGTAACTCTAACTTACCTCCTACATTACTCTCTTTAATTGCACACAACTGCTGCAACAGTGGAATCTGCCAATGGCCGGCTTTGGTGAAAACCAAGTTCATAAAATATTTAGGAATAACAATAGATAGCAATCTCTCTTTTAAACACCATATAGAAATAGTCACTGTTAGACTAAGAAAACTTATATACGTTTTTAAAAATCTGAGACATGCTGCAGACCCTAAACTAATAAAGCAGGTATACCTGGCACTTGGTCAATCAGTTCTGTCATACTGTATTTCTGTCTGGGGTGGTGCCCCGAAAACCGTACTAAAGCCACTTGAAGTAGCCCAAAGAGCTATTCTCAAAGTGAGCACTTTCCGTCCGTATTTGTTCCCAACTTATCAGCTGTACCAATCATGTGAGGTTCTCTCTGTCCGACAATTGTTCATACTGCACACTGTTCTGATGCAACATATGAGAGTGAGCTTCGAAAAACCAGCTATACCATCCAGGCGACGAAAACCTATGCTCGGTACCAACAGATCATGTTTAAACACCCATTCGTTAATAGGTATTTCTGCTTCTTGGGTCCGTACCTTTATAGCAGGATTAATAAAATTGTCGACATACTTGCCTTAAATAGCAGAAGTTGTAAGAATAAAGTGTTTGAGTACATTCATAAACTGACCTATGATGAAACTGAAAACCTCTTAATTGTACCACACTAAGTTTCACATACCCACCCTCCTACACACACTCACTCATCTACATTCGACACAAAAGGAGGCCCCTCCCCACTCCAACTTATTTCATTTTACTTTAAATTGTATTTTTACGTTTTTGCTAATAGTTAATCCAAAAATAACGAAATATCTATATATGCACAGAATTATAGCAAATTTGAACTGTAAGCTTTTAAAATTTATATTATAGGGAAGAGCGCTGTTGTCTGAAATACAGATATTTATTTATCTAGTTCAGACGCAGATGTCTTGTCGAATTTATGTTAGTATAAGCTCATTTATATTATGTCTTTATTTATGATGTACTATTTTACGGGAATTTGAAATAAATATTAATATTATACTGGGCAATCGAAGTATATAATAATAATATGTTTAAATGGTCTTTCTTATTGTATGTGTTTTTATTTTATTTGTGTTTGTGTGTTTTTGTTGTGTGTCTATGATCCTATGTTGGTCGAAATAAACGATTTTATATTATTGATTGATATCCATTCTTTGGTAGATATTAATTTAGTCTTACATTATGGAAGTAGTCTGGGACTTAAAGGAGGTGGTGTAGAAGCCGTAGTGTTCATCAAAACGTTCTGCAAAGCTTTCTGTCGTTCCCTTCTCTTCTTATTTCTAATCTGCCATTGTCTCTTTATTTTTTTGTATTCTTTTGGTGTCATATCTTTAACTAACTTTTTATGAGCATGATATCTTTCTTAATCTTTACGTTTCACTTCTGCAACGATTTCAGGGTTAAGTTTCCTTTTTTCACGACACCGTCACTGTCTTTCAGCCGCAGATAATGCCATTTTTCCATTTAGCCGATGGTAACACCTTAAATTAACTAAATAGTCGACGATATAATAAGTAACATAAGAAAACTAACAATAATCTATTATGAATATTAACTAAGGCTCTAAGTTCCATACAAAAATGACCACTACGTCACGAGTTATACCACTCCGTCACATTTTTGTGACAGAGGTGCTTCGTGACAGAGGTGTAAAACAGTAGTGTTCGAGATTCTCAGGATTTTCCTAATTTTAATTTACGCATAAAACTAGGCATATATGAAATATTTATCAGGAATCAATAAAATAATATTAAAAAACAGAAATTACAATAAAATTTAGAAGTAGTAACTTATGTGACAGAGCGGTCGCTAAATAAACACACGCACCTCCTTTTACTGTTTGCGAGCGACTAATTGGTATTGCCGGGGCGTAGAGATGCATAGCGTGGGTCCGGGGTGGAGGGGGACTATTCTCTTATCTAGTGACCAAGGTCAAAATTCCTAATGCACATTATTTTGTCCCATAAAATGAGTGACAGAAGGTAGCAACAAAAATCATATACGACGGGAGACAGCCAATAAAATATTTTTTTATTTAATAATAGAAAAATTAAAAATTATTTCTTCTTATTAATTTAATAACAAAGGTTAAGTAGTTCAGTAAATGTTTTTGGATAGAAAGTTTCAATATGATTTTTTTTTACGAGAGCAGATTGTTTACATTAGTGGTCATAAAGGGACACACTTTATTTGTATGTAAAACACCTCCGTCACGCTTTTTGTATACTATGTCACACTAATTTTGTAAAAAATATTAATAATTAAAATCTAGTTTTGAGGATATTATAATTATTGCATTGTCAAGTGTATTTTTATAAAAAAAAAATTAAGAAATTTAGTATTTAGGGGCAATATATTTATTTTTTTGCGGAGAAGACAAGTCATTGTCGATAAAAAAGAAGAACGTCCCATGTATGTTATGTGCAAAGGCCAGTAAAAATTAAAATGTTAGTTTTTGATAAAATTACTTGTATTTAGTATTAAACTAACTACAGTTCTCAGAATCAACAATTTAAATAATAAAATTAAACAAATGACAATACAAAAAAGAAAAGAAAAAAAAAATAAATCTATAATCTATCGCATTTTGCCGTACAACTTGACGGAGCGCACTTGTCAGCAACGTCGCATTTTGACTTTGTAACCCCACGCGCGCGTGATATAAAATAAATTAAAATGTAGAATGTTATGCCACCGGTAATTTTACCGTAAATTACGGTAAAATTACCGTATTTTACCAGCGTTTTCGGTAAAATTACGTAATTTTGCAACCGTACATAGGTCTCCTTTCTGTGAGAGGGAGTGGGTTTATAATCCAGCATGCCAGCCCAATGAGAGATTGTGGACGTCACATGTTTTCGAATTTGTGGTTCTAGGACCAGCTGGATTCCACACGAGAACAGTGAAGTCAAATTATAAAACTTTTATTTTAGGAAAAGACAATATCAACAGAACACATACTTTATCTCTGTTTATATGAGTACTGCCTTTACTTCTATTTTACATAAGATCAGCGAGGCAGTATTCTAAATAAAATAAAGTAGACAAAAAAACATTCTAAGCTCTAATTTCGTCGGAGCCGTGACGATTCAATTTTAAATACTGCTCTCGGATACTATTATCACTAAAAAAAAAATATAAGAAGGCCTACTTGCAACAGACTATAATAATAATATGTACCTATTGTCATAATAGTAAGATGGTGAATTAAGTATCCAAACCCGAGTATCCAAGATCCGTTTAGCAAACAAACGCAGCAAGCGGCCATTATTGCCCTCTGACAATAACCTTCCCATTGCTGGTTAAGCTAAAAGTGGACCTTCTGATTTTCTTATAAGATGCTATTTCTGAAATAACTCATCTCAAACTGATAACGAAGTAAGTACACTAAAAGGACAAGTTGGTCCGCGATACGATCGACGTACGTACTTGAGAAGATTCCTCGCAATAGCCACTTGACCACAACTTTGTGTAGCGGACATAGTGGTGATAATTAAGCGATTAGCGTTTTGGCAGAGAAGACTTTTTGAACACGTTCGAATAGAATTAATCCTAATAAAAGATCCTTGGCAATACAAGGATCTTTTGACACTCAAATGATGTAGACAGAGTGGGGCGTTGTTGGTAAACAGTTGTGAAATGTATTGAAAAACAAAATGGCGATGTTAGTTCCGATTTTGGCCACGCGCCAATAGATCAAACAAATTGTACAGTTTTGTATACAACGGTAATTTTTAGGTTTGGTATTTGCTTCAAAAGTTTTGTAACTACCTTAAAAGAAGACAAGGAAAAATAGTTTGTATAACGTAGTTTTCTATCTATAGTTTGGCTTTTTAGACAAGGTATTTTTTGAAGATTCTTTCTAAGAACTCCAATAGAATTTATTTATTTATTTATATAACAATTGCTGAATGTTGTAGTTTGAAACTCCGCAAAAAGTTGGATTGAATAAATAATGAGAAATTCGAAAAATTAGACGGAAGGTCAGTCTAAGAAAAGAATAGAAACAAGTTTGGACAGGATAGTTTTTAACTAACAATGAGTAAAGTTTGGGCGAAAAGAAGTTTTATAAAGCGACTTATTTATTTGTTTTCCTGTTAAATAGTAACTGCGCGTATTAGGCGCTTATATAAAACTTCGGTCAGTCTAATAATTGATTAAAGTTCATAAGTTATCGTTTCGTTAATTTATATATTTCATAATCATTGTCACTGGCCGTCATTGTCATGAATTTGTCATAATTATGTAAATAATTTGTGCTTTGTACAGAGCTATGACTGATATAGGCATTAAAAGATAAAAATGTAACGCAATATTTTATTTTTCTTTTATCTTTAAAAGACATCCCATGCGTAGAGTACGCTTTAGTACTTATTTATATGCTTACTTATTTGTAAAGAGCTTATGATCCTGGTGATCCTAGGATCATAAGCCCTAAATTTCGTGATTAGATTTTTACGACTTTAATTATTGTATTCTAAAGTCCGCCATGTTGATTTTTGTGAAACGTCACCATTCACCTGTTGGATTAGGAATGTCCTTCAAAATCCTTCAGATTGCGAGTGACAGTGAAGAGTGTATCGTTGGGCGATCAACACAAATATATCCATATGTCAATAATTAAAATGGATCCAGACGTCTGGAAGCTAGAGAGAACAAATAATCCCACATAGGGGAGACTGGGTACGGTTGAAACGATTTTGTTTTGAACGCCCGTAGCACAGCCATTTTAAACCTAGCAAACAACAAAACACATAAAATGAGAGAATAGACTTTTGTCTTCAAATACATCTCAGAATTAGAGGCTCAACTGCCATATTTACTAGACAGGAAGAGTTTAATAAAATAATGTGGCACTGTTTCAAACGTACCCATACCGTGGTTGAAACAATCATGGGGGTCAGTTGAAAAATAAACAAATAAGTAATACTAAATCAGTTTCTTTATTCATAATCAACAAGAAATCGTTTAATTCTAGTATGGCACCATTTCCATCAGTCTAATTAATTGTTTCCTGCCTGAATGAACATAAAAAGAGCTCTTCGGCTCTGGTTTAAATTAACAAATTAACACGAAGAAACAAAAATAAGATAATATAAGATTTCCATATCTCAAATTATCTGTAGGAACAAAAACAAGCTGAACAGCACGTGAACTCCGTATATTTCTGCAGCTTTTCTTACAGAAGTCCCTTTTTTGACTTCTTCTTTGAGTTATATCACACTCGCCTCTTGAAGTTTCTTCGGTATGTTGTCTGAGCATATACAACGAAAAAGCAACGGTTATCATTGTTTCAATCGTACCCACAATAATTGCTTCATCCGTCTCCATACCCCTCAACCGCTAATAAAACAAACATAGCGTCGAGACAAAACAACATAAACAAAAACGAATCACGGTTTTCGAACCTTCAAAATCTAACGATAAAGCAGAAAATCACTCAAAATGCAAATGCTAATATCAACAAAGTAATTTGAAAAAGAAAACAATAGAAAATACTTTTTGTCGAAAAAATATAATAGGATCCCCTGGAAACGCACACAGAGCGCAAAGTGCAACGCGTCACTGTGATTCGTGTCCGGACTCACCGGCCGCATCTTTCTCGCCTTGTACCCTTCATTACACCACTAATAGTTTACGAGTTATTAGCGTTGTTTCAACCGTACCCTGCTTCAAACGTACCCTAGGGCATAACTACCATACAAAGGCATGCGCCAAACACATAAACTTAGTCGGTATAATGAAGTGTTGTTGTGACAGCATCATGTATGTTTTGCTGTCTTTCTGGTTATCATATTTACATTTCTGAGTGACTTCGCCTTTCTTCGACCATGGCTCTTCGCATTACAGTTTAGCTCGGCTACAATCAATGATAACTCGCATCTCGGACTACTCTGATTTCACTTGGTTTCCAACGGAGGTCCAACGTTCTATAAACTGGGGCATAGCAAATTAATCATTTGGGATACTGTGGAGTTGAATAAAATTAAATCTGCTGTAAGACAGTGGATTACTCCGCGAACGAAAGGTTTTAGTTTATTTTTTGAAGTCATCAGGTTTAGGAAGGGTTTATTTATTTATTTATTTAATACTTCAAGCACATATATGTACAGAGGCGGACTTAATGCCATAGGCATTTTCTACCGGTCAACCTTTGGGTGATGCCCAAAGGTTGACTGGTTTATAGCCCTTTACAAAGTTTTACGACAAACAAAAATATAAAAGGCTGTGAAACGCTATTATCGCTTCATAATACACTTTGTTTTATTGGTGTCCATTTCTGGGCCATGCTTGTATGGGACCGTTAGCCATCTCCTATAACTTGATCGCTCAGCCCTATATAAATCCAACCACCTATTTTAGCGATTAGAGTTTTCTTATCGCGTTTTTTCTTTAAAAACTTGCACCAAATGGAAATAGGAGGTGCAGTAACTTCTAGGTAATCATTATAAATATTGTCACTTCCCAAATCAAAATTCTTGGAAAAAATCGTGTAATATTATCCAAACTAAGTTGTCATTGCCTTCAAGTAGACATGAATTTATCGTAGTTCCAGATTTTTTTTCAAAATTATGAATAGATACAAATATGAAAATAAAAGTGTCAATTTAAGCAGTTCACAACATGATGTAAGTAGGCAACGCGTAGAAAAAAAATTACTGAATTACGATCCTACGAATAAAAACTTTTTTACAAAAAAAAAAAAACACTACGAAGTGAAAAATAACTTTAATTTCAGAAGTCGGTGTAGTTGGTTCCGTATTTTCGTTTTTTTTTTTGACTTCCGAAGTTATTTCTTATTTCGTACCTAGTATTTTTTTCGGAAGTCGGTTGTCTTTTTTTTTTGTAAAAAGTTTTTGTATTTCACTTTATGTTGTACGTTTCCCTCATAAATTAAATTAACACTACTTGCAATGTAAATATCAGTGTCAGGAAGTTATTAAAACATCATAAATTGTGGACATACAAACATAATATAACTCCCTTTTTTTAATTCGGTTAAAAAGGGAGCGCGACAAAGTTGCCAAATCGCTTGCCTACGCGCACGTGTATGTGCATCCCTTTCCTTAACTACATGCTCTAAAACGTCTTTATATCACGTTCAATTAGATGTTTTAATTTGGCGCACCTATTCAATTTAATTCTGTAAGTATAGTATAAATCTACATCTACATCTATCTATCTACATCTTCTTCTACATCTTTTAATTCTACATCTATATCTACATCTATACATAGATACATACTTACACTAATATAAAGGGGAAAGATTTGTTTGTTTGAAATGAATAGTTTCCGAAACTACTTTGAAAAAAAAACCGATTTGAAAAATTATTTTTGTGTTGGATAGTCCATTTATCGAGAAAGGTTAAGGCTATATAACATCGCGCTACAACCAATAGGAATTACATTTTATAGCTTCCGTTGCGTGCGCTGTGCCAACGGTTAAAGTTACGCAAAAATAATGTTCGACAGAATTGTTTCCTCTTAAAAGTTCTAAAAAAAAAATCCGTAACTGCATATGTCTATCTTTAAAGGTTGACTCACTATTATCTTTTTTTTGATAATCAAATTTGTTCTAAAATAATGCATTATTTGCGAAGGTGTTTTATAAACATGATATTAACCCACAACCAAATAAATACGTTAGTCATGACAAGTATTTCATTTTGAACAAAATTGCGCTTAGCATCGTTTGATTTCAATGAATATCTTAGGAGATATCATAGTTTTAAAATAAATCAGCACGGCTGCCGCGCGTCGGTAGCTGTGCAACGTTTACTATAGTTCCACTCTTACTGATCATAGCGTGATGTACTTAAAATAGCTTTTTAAAGTAATGTACATATGGCTACACATCAAGCTATTCATTTTCAGTTTTAGCTGAACTCGCATTGTATAGGTTTTTCGTACAATCAGAAGTCAGCTAGCTTATACTGCCTATCGATTCTGTAAAAATCTCACCGTAAAAACGTAGGTGCGTGAAGTGGACTATCAATGGAGGCAATCCCTAACATGAGGTGGAACGATAGCTCTCTTCACCTTAGTTTTCACGGTGAGATTTTTAAAGAATAGCACTGCTGGTTATGTATAGCTTGTCGTGCGTACTAAGTAATAATCTTAAAGTAATGGAATGTGGGTGGCACTGCTAGTTAATATAATGTACTATAACAATTATCACCCTATAATGTTCCTACTGCTGGAACACAGGCTGTAAGATTGGGCTGTAATCCACGACGCGGGCCCAGTGTGCGTTGGAGATGTCACATGTCTTCGAATATTTGGTTCTAGGAAATCGGGTCTTCTCAGGATATTTTCCTTCCCGTTTTGAGAGCAGTGGTGATGAAATAATGTACACAGAGTAAAGCGCGCCTTTCAGGGTTCGAACCTACGACCTACAACTCGTAAGTCGCTGCCGTACTACTGGGTGTCACTACTCCCCAAAAAAATAAATGAGAATTAGGAATAATAAGTTTTTTTTTTTTACTTTCCCGCTGTATAATTTCCAACCCCCACGCGTCCTCCATATTTTCCTCTTTCCCCGCTTTTATTCAGTACGGCCACGCTTCCTAACGGACGCCGCGCTTTTAGCACGAAACTGTTTTCAAACTAGCTCGCAATGTGGTCACCGACTTTTGTGACGTCACAAGTTTGTACTGCTGTGTTAGTTAGTATTACTAGTCAGTTGCACTACTGTTTAGTTAAGTTTATTTTGTTTTGCGTTTGATGAGATTTATACCCATTTGATGAGTGAAGCCCGCACCCTAATTGCGAAACACACTATCGATCTCAATTTGAATCATTTTGAAACATATTGCTAATCCATTGCTTCATATGTTCGAAAAATGTCTGTTCAACAATGTAAAAAACGCAATGAACGTTATTGATCTGTCAAAATGAAACCCATTGCTACTAATAGTGTGTTACGCAATTACCCCGCTGATGAAGGAAAATAATATTTTGAATTCTCTAATTACCACGATTTGATCCATTAGTGGGTACTTACAATAAGCAGTAGTCTATATTTATAGAAGATATGAATAATGGGATTACCTACTTATAATGTTTTTATTCATAAAATGTTGGTAAGCTTATTAGGTGGTTAGTGCTATTAATATTTTAATAATAGAAATTCTTCACCATTAACTAACTAGTAAATCGTACCTGTAAAAATAATAGCATGTTAGTGACCTCAATTATAATATTATTTATTGCAAAAAAAAAAAACAGGTTAGGTACATGATAAAACAACACTTTAAAATTGTAGGTAAAATAAATAGCACTTGGCGAAATTCATGAGTCGAAGATAAACTCAGAAATAACATGTCAATTGAAAAAAGTCACATTGGTAGTGGGCCCGGATTTGAACCCACAATCTCGTGTATGAGAGGCGCGCGAGACCTTTGCCACTAGGCCACCTTGACAACTGAGATAATAAGAAAGAAAATAGAGAAATATAAATCATCCAAACATCCATGATCCAACGAATTTAGGTAATAAAATTTATTTTATGATTTATTTGACGTAGTGTTGAAATATCAAACGAAGTTTCCGAGAAGGAAGGCATCGTGGTGAGTGTTGGTGGAAGCTTTTCGTGGAAACGTTGACGAGAGCTTACCCTGTCCGACCCAGTTCCGCAATCATTAAACAAAAGCATGGTTACTGTACTTAGACCGGGAGCTGGGCTTGTGTTTGTAAACTGCGATCAAGTTTCCAATATATTTTATGTTATTTATTTTTTATTATTATTTTATTTTTAGCCATCAGTGTCCGTCTTTCCACCACTGTATGTCCATAGCTGCCATGGACCGATCTTTATCAAAAGAGTCCAGCTTATCCCGCCTTCTCCGTCCGGGCCTACCGCGATGTCGTTTGCCACGTGGCAGATGTGTCCAGCCCAATTCCATTTAAGCGTGGCAGCTACCCGAATTGCCTTCAGTTATTTTAGTGACGGAACGGACTGATGTATTCTGAACCCGGTCCATAAGTTTTAATACCCAGAATACTTACTCTGTTCCATAGCTCTCACATAAATATATAGGTATTTATATTTTATGTTATTTCGGAAAAAAAATTAATAGAATTCAGCCTAGTAGTTATTAAAATGTCATGCTGTAGAAAAATAAACAGGACTGACAAAAATATAATTTCATTGATAATGCAACGTTAGGTTTACAAGCAAGTTGGGGTTTTCAATTTGATTTTCTACTGAAGAAAATTATACTTAAATAAATAAGCTAGTAAAAGTTCATGCCTGGCTTTGATTACGCCTTAGGCTAACTTCAACTAAGTATATAATTAATTTTTATCTTTTCTTTTAAAACGTTTACCATAAATTTAGAACTTTAATAAAAATTAAAATGAGACTAATGCCCCGGCATTCACTAACTATTATTTAACTTTATTTCAAACTAAGATTAATATTCATATTTCTAATTTTTTTATTATAATAAAGTGAGAGCGGCTATTCAAATTTCCATAACTAACAACGTTTCTATTTAAATTGTAGATATTAAATTTATGAAAGGTCGTTTTTATGAATAAAAGGTATTACCGTCGAAGCCTGATTTACATTACAGCAGTGACTTTGAATTTAGTGATTAATTTAAATATTGTAATTAATTGTATCGTAAGGTGTCTTATAAAATAACTTTAAAATGTTAGTTAGCTATACGTTGATTCAACTCAGCCTCTCGCAGACCACTGCTGGACATAGAGCTGAGTTGATACGTGGCTAACTAATGACAGCCGCACGGTCGAGGTCGGTTAAGCAAAGTTTGCCAGTGTCAGTATGTGGATGGGTGGATGGCTGGGACCATCCATTACATACTGAGACCCCTCTGTGCCTCGGGAAACTCGTTCAGTCGATCCAGTTACCATAAATTCAGTACATTATTGTAGACGCACCAGGGTTATTCTGGATTATTAAAAAAAAAGCTATGTATTTTGGCCGTGCAGGTTTTGTATGAAACACCAGTTTATTTATTTTCTAGATTTATTATTATAGAACTAGCGGCCTGTCCCGGCTTCGCACGGGTGGACATTTATTTTTTAAACATTTTTTTTTTCTTGAAATTAAAAAAGCCTATATTAATCAGTGATAATGTAGCATTCAAATGGTGAAAGAATTTTTAAAATCGGTCCAGTACTTTTTGAGCCAATTCGTTACAAACATACATACAAATCTTTCCTCTTTATAATACACACATCAAAAGTGTCTAGGGATCAAGCATTTTTATGCGGATTTCTTGAGATTGAGATGTGGCTTTGTAATAAATTTATGATTTTATAAATTTATATGGATCCTTTTTGGTGCATTTCATAATTTGAATCAGGAACTGTGAATCAAATTCGAGTAAAAGATGAAAATCAGCTGTCAATATTTTCCCTATAAAAACATACAACGCATTGAAGACATTATTAGTGCTACTGTTTCCCTACTACTGATTAAAACCAACGTTATTATGGAGCGGCGACGTCATTTAAGCAGGGAAGAAATGCTCAGAGCCGTGGAAATGATAGAAGCTGGTTCCCGGCAACGTACTGTGGCTTTAGCTCTGAATACAAGTCAGAGTGTTATCAGTCGACTTTGGACACGTTACCGAAGCACTGGTACCGTGGCTGAGCGCCATGGAGGACGGTATCGCTGCACCACACGGAGACAAGACCGATACATTCAAGTCTTAACTCGAAGAGCTCCAACAATAACCGCCATGATGTTAGCCGTGAGGCTTCATCACTCTTCAGGGAACTTAATTAGCGACCAAACAGTCAGAAACCGCTTGCATGAAGTGAACCTTCATTCCCGAAGACCGCTACGGGTACCACCTATAGCAATGCACAATCGTAGGATTCGATATCAATGGGCTCTTGAACACAGAAATTGGGCAGAAGAACAATGGCGTTTCGTGTGCTTTTCTGATGAGTCTCGTTTTGGTATGAGACCGGATACAAGACGTATACGACACTGGAGAACCCCTGGACGCCAACAGCGATTAAAATCCTGCCAGGAAGTCCATCCTTATAGTGGTGGAACCATCATGGTATGGGCGGGTATTTGGATCGGCGGAAGAACTGAGTTGATTTGGATCAGAGGCAACCTCAACGCTCAAATTTATGCTGAGACGATTGTATCAGACGTCATCGTTCCTCTACAAGTGCAAATCGGTCCCTTATTTCAGTTAATGCATGATAATGCACGACCGCACACCGCAAGAGTTGTAAGACAGACTCTCGCCGCAGCTAACATCAATGTCCTGCCCTGGCCTGCTCAGTCGCCAGACTTGAACCCGATTGAGCATGCATGGGATATGCTACAGAGAAGAGCTCTGCCGAATATGGAGGGTATCCAGTCGCAAGAAGACCTTTTTTTGTTGTTGCAACGAACATGGGCGGCCATTCCACAGCGTGATTTGGATGAACTCATTTTGAGTATGCCAAACCGATGTTCTTGTGTTGTTAGTGTTCGCGGTAGAAACACGGATTATTAATTGTTTAAGTTACCCAATAAAATTTTAGAGAAAACTGTTATTTCAGTCTTTTTTTCGAACTTTTGTGTTAGTGGTTCAAATGTCAAAAATCCCTTTATTAGGAAAATGGCAAATTTCTTTATTAATGCAAAGGTGACTTGGTTTATCGTTACTGTGACAAACGAAAACACTTTATTTGATGAATCCTTAAAGAAAATTTTAATTAATATCAATCAGGAGAAAAGTTATTGCAAAAATATATGTTGATCCCTAGACACTTTTGATGTGTGTATTATTATAGTATAGATAAGAATGTTTGGAAATATGCTGGTCCTTCTTTTGCACTTGTCAAAATCACTTCAATTCATTTGACCACTGTTCACTCTTAACTCCGATTAACCTTCTCTCGACTGTAAATACGATTTAACTAACGAAAAGTCGCTGAGTTTCGGTTTACATTTATATACCATCGGATATCGAAATTTCTAGTACCAGAACACTCTAGAACATTCAGATGTAGATTACTTCGATCTGGATCTTCTAAACCGATTACAGGAGTTTTACACATTTTAGAAATTTCTAGATCATTCCAGAAATTTTTAGAACTTTCCAGAACATTCCAGATCGACTACAACAGTTGTACACAATTTAGAACTATCTAGATTATTCCAGAAAGTTTTAGAACATTCTAGATTATTCCAGAAATTTTTAGAACTTTCTAGAACATTCCAGATCGACTATAACAGTTGCACACAATTAAGTGTTTTTTATAACATTTCCGGAAGTTCTCATGAGTTAGAAGAGGGCAGATATATATTTTTCTACATTTTCACCACCCACAATCACCCACTTCCACCCACCGCGACCAAACTCCCTTACTCCCACCGGGAGACCAAGAGGTATTTACCAATCCAACGGGAAGTTGATTGGAGTTAGTGGAGATAGAGAAAATTCTGTCTTTACGTACGCACATTAGCATTTTATATATATATATAGATTTATGTAAACAGTTGGCGAGTCGATGTCCTTCGCAACCTGTATTCAGGAATTCAGGATGAAATACATCAACCATTTTTCAGAGTAGCCAAAAGACATACATCTTGTATGAGGTACTGTGTTAAATGTTACAATAAAATACCTTGTGGCATACTGCAATTAAATGAAAGAAAATTTAAAACTCACATTTAACGTACATTTTGTAAACAAGCATACTATAAATTAGAAGATTATATCCAAGATAAGAGCTTGGAAACATGCTGGTCTTGCTCCATAGGACAATCTAGAATTCTAGAGTCTAGACAAAATCAAAGTGATCTAATTTAATTGTAAAATTTATTATTTTGTTGACATTGATTTACATTCTGTAATTACTTTAACTCACACCTTGACTTATTACTTGTATTTTTTTTTTAAGAAAATCTTCTACTTTTACCATGTTTGTAAATATATGAGCACCATGTATCTATCAGGTTTTTATTTTAGGTGCATCGTCTTCACATAAATTATTACAATATAATAATTTTAAATGTACACAAAATATTTTAAAACATTTTAAAAGAGTAACGGTGGAGTTTCTTGCCCGTTCTTCTCCATACGAGTCGAAAACTATCTTTTGGAAGGGGCGACTAGAATCAATTCTATTTTATTGTAATTTTTAACCGACTTCAAAAAGGAGGAGGTTATCAATTCGGTTGTATTTTTTTTATTTTTTTTATGTTTGTTACCTCAGTACGCCGTCATTTATGAACCGATTTGGATTTTTTTTTTTATTTGAAAGGATATGCTTCCAGATTGGTCCCATTCTTGTCAAAATCCAGTTCTGATGATGGGATCCATGAGGAATTGAGGGAACTCCTCAAATACTATAGGCATACATATAGCAATTTTGGTATTTTTATCAACATGTAAAGCATTTGCATTCAAAAAGTATAATTTGGTGAAGTGGAACTGATGAAGGAGACCACAGATAGCCACAGGAACTCTTCAATGATAATAAGTATTTCACGGGTGGCGATAAGATATCTCGATTAAGATAGTTAAGCGACTATGACGAAGCAAATTTAAATAAATGGTTCTGACGAAAATGGTACCATCAAATCGATCTGATGATGAAGCTGGAAGGTAGGTACTGGAACTTCGTAATAAAACCATGTATTCTAGCCGTGTTTGGGCTTATTGGAATTGTCATGAGATGCACTCTGACTATAAAAAGTAAAAAATAAAAACTTTTTAACAAAAAAAAAAAAAAACAACCGACTTCAAAAAAAAAACACTACAAAGTGTAAAATAAGTTTAATTTTGGAAGTCGGTGGCAAAAACGTAAATACAAAACCAAAGACACCGACTTCCGAAATTAAACTTATTTTACACTTTGTAGTGTTTTTTTTTGAAGTCGGTTGTTTTTTTTTTGTTAAAAAGTTTTTTTGACGTTCAAAAGTACCTTTTATGTGCCTATTTGAAATAAATGCTTCGACTTTGACTCGTCTTTGACTTTAACTTTGAAATTGATTAGGTGCGATAAATTATTAGAAATATCTAATTCAGCGTGCTCTTCATCATCATCTGCGTAACCTTTTCCTAACTATGTTGGGGTCGGCTTCCAGTCTAACCGGATGCAGCTGAATACCAGTATTTTACATGGAGCGACTGTCTATCTGACCTCCACAACCCAGTTACTGGCTAATTCAGCGTACTATAAAGTAAATTTAGAGCATGTTCGTAAGGAATGGGATGCACGTAAGTGCGTGTAGGCGAGCGATTTGCAACGTCGTCGCCCGTTTTTTATTTTCGTTTGAACGGTCAAAATTAAGTAAATACCGCTAGTTCAACACGTTGCCAACTTGCTTCATGGTTTGAACTTAGCGATGAATGGATTGCATAGCGGGCGCGCGCTAAAATTGATACTTTAATTTTCTTATTTGTTTTGAAAATTAAAAAAAAAAAAAACTTAAACGTCGATAATTCGTGTACTTGAAGGCAATAACTTAGTTTGCACTATCTAAGACAATAATTACACGATTATTGTCAAGAATTTTGACTTGAGAAATGACAATTTATTATGATTATGTAACAGTTACTGCACCTCCAATTTGTCGCCAGTTTTCAATTTTATTCTGTATATTTGTTAACATGAACTTTCTTGGTGATAAGAAAAAAAACCATGCACTGTGAGACATCAAATCACATGCAAATAATATTATTTAATGTTTTAACTTTTATGTTTTAACATGCAAGTATTCTAGCTCCCGGCCTAACCGCAGCCCTGTACAGCAAGGTTGTCGATAATTCAACGAGCACTACATTACGCTGCGGAAGTACGCGATTGTTACCGCTACAGTCGACTGCATAAGCGTGTTCCCTTTTTATAATATACCGCCGCGCCGCTGTGCAGTGAAAACCTCGTAAAGAAAAATATTTTTGATTTTCTTTTTATTATCTTGTTGTGTAGAAACCTTACCGTGTATACAATTTTTACCTTCTACCTATTAAAAATCGCTGCTCAAATGTAACGTACGTAATTTAATCAGTATTATACAATTAATAATGTACGTATTGAATAAATACATCGACAACAGCCAATTAGGGAATCGTCGGAGCGCTTCAACAAATTTCAATGTACATGAATACATTTATTCGGATATCGTTAATTAATCAGGATTGTTAATTAAAATATACCTATGCAAATGTTTCACTTCATCATCGCTTGTTATGAGATAGAAGGTAATATACGTGAACGAATAACAAGAGTAATGTTGGTCAATTTATTGGCTTTCATACCATTATTAAATTATTTGTTGCTGCAATTCGTGAAATGTCATCACGTTGTCATCCTTCGATGCAATCTAAATTCCAACTGAACTCGATGTGGTATTTGATTAAATAAATTCCGGAACTACATGGAATTTGATATTGTTCTCAAATTATTATTGTTTCGAATGGAACTGAATGCACTCACATAAAAGCGGAGATAATCTAATAATAACAAATTGTGTAGACTGATGTTTGCTCATCGGGTTAAGGGACGAGAAGAAGATAAATATTTGTTTCATAAAGCTACTGAGACGTAAGGCAGAACTCAGCGGCTATGCTCAAATACGACAAAAAAGATGTTTCAAGATGATCAGTTATACTTTGTCTTCTATATATTTTTAACTTGTTATTTTCCCAATCGTCTTTCCTACAGTAGATACTTTCTAATGTAAAACACAAATACAGTTAAAAAGTCTTCATGATGTGATTTTCAATTCTTTATTCAGTGATTTAGCTGACTGTACTTGGCACCTCACGCGATCTCGAAATCAATCCTCGGAGCATGCCACCGACTCGGGCTACTACCTCACACCGACTGCTACCTTGAACCGTCTGAACTGAACACTAACACACCGCCTCATTGCAGACAAGGCAGCTATTATGGAGCTGATTGGACTTAATGGAAGATAGAAAACTGTGGAGTGGAAAGTTGTAAAGAAACAACTAGGTAGATACTGTTACATAAATGTTACTACTCGAATACTACTAGCTAGCGAATATTCTAGCACTAGCTAGAATGGTAGAATGTAACTTTTTTAGAACGTAACTTTCTTTTTTAATTAATCTATGTGTCTTTCTATCTTACATTTCCATCTTTAACATAGTTAGTAACATAAAACTTAGCTATGTACAACAGTAAATAGCTAAGTTTTATGTTTATCCATGTTAGATTTTCCTTTTTATTTTTTATTACTGTACATCTTAATTTTAGCCAATTTATTATAAGTTTTTAGAAGCTCTTATAAAATTGTCGTCATTTTGGATTTTCATTTTGACCTAGCTTATTATAATAGAAAGAGATGGAGGGAGAGAGAACATCATCACATGTAGGGAACGCTTTTTACACGATTGCCCAAAAAAAGAGTGTTATGTTTTGCGTTCTGTGAACGCCTCGGCGTCACTCGATTAATGAGACTGTGAAGTAATGGAGTTTGATAAAGTCACAAAAATCATATAGAAACAAAAATTGTTGAAGAATCCCTTTCAGATCCCTGCCAAGATAATGAAGTAAGTTGTCAACAGGTTCTTGAAATTGTTATAAGTACCCTTTTTTACCCATACGTAACAGAAAATAGCATAGCCTTAAGCGTGCTTTGAAGACTATTTCATTTATAGACTAAAACATAAACATATAAACCTAAATAGTAATAATAGTCCCGATGAGCAAGTAACAACGTAGAACAACAGTGTTGCCATAGCGCAGCCATCAGGCAAACGAGTCGGCTTCGTGTTAATAATGGTTGCTGGCGCCCGGTAAACTGCGTTAGTGCTGGTGTTGCCAGCGTAGATACGAAATATTCGAGGATGAGAGAAAATAATCTGTAGTACTTGAAGCAAATGTTGTGGTTGAAGCCCCATTTACACGTAGCAAGTTTCTTGTACGTTCAAGAGCAATAATCGTATGCCATAAAGCACGTTCAATTATTGCCATTAAGACTTGCATGCAAGTGTTTTCCACATGCGTGCTATTTCCATAAAACGGCATATAATAATTGAATGCAAGTTTTGCCATTTATTTATTGCATGCGCCTTCTGTTCACCCCAAGGTAATTATTGCATGCAAGATGTAATTGTATGTGTTGTTTAGACGGTCAGTTATTGCTCTATGTCACAGGCAATAAACTTACACCCGTAGCTTTTTCTACGATTCTACGACTAGTTACGAGTACTACTATTTCGACTACTTATTATATTTCGATTTTTTTATTTTCGGCTTATTTGACTGCTCCGTTGGTCTCGTGGTCGCAAGCACGACTGCTGAGCGTGGGGTCCTGGGTTCGATTCCCGGGTCGGGCAAAGTGTTATTGAGTTTTTCCATTAGGAATTTCTTAGTAACAGCCCGGAGTTTGGAAGTTTGTGGTGTGATACCCCCGTGCCTCGGAAAGCACGGTAAGCCGTTGATCCTGCGCCTGATCTCTCTCCAGTCGTGTCGGATTGCCGTCCCATCGGACTATGAGAGTGAGGGAAGAAGAGCTTCACCGGTGTCTGCGCGCACACTTGTGCACTATAATATCTCCTGCATACCCGGCTAATCTCCGTTGAGATCGGCCACCGTGACCGAAAGCGGTCGGGGAGGCTATTATTATATTTTGACGTTCTATTGGTACTCGTAAGTGTTTTTATTTCATAGTAGCCATATATGTATGATTTTAAAGAGCCCTTTTAAACACAGACTTAAAAAATCTTAACAGATTGCAAAATTATTACTGACATTTACAATGTAATTATTTTTATAGCATTCATGAAATTCTACGGGAACAAAATGCTTCCTTATTACATTATGCAGAAAATAATTTTGTTGCTTTACCTGAACATATAAAAAATGGCCCTTTAACCACAAAATGATGAAGACAATTTACTCAGATTGTAAACTTGTTAACCCAAAAATGAAAACCAAACAAAATAAGTTAACCCCTGGTCCCAAGGACAATGAAAGTCCAATATTTAGGGTATAATTTTCACCCCCGCAACCCATTTAGCAACTATCTTTACATTCACTTTACCACCCCCCTTACCCCTCACTCCGTCCTATTTACTGCATACAAAGTAATAACACTGCGCAATCTATTTTTCATCGCGGAATAACCGATTTGCATTTTGTTTTTCTCACATTTTATATCAAAACATTTTACACTGGAAAACAAGCTTAATAGGGTTCATGAAATTGTGAGATGGAGTGGCGTTTATTAGTTTTTCCGAAGATTGGACGTCTGTTTATTGGTAAAAGGATAAAATGTTTTTGTTGATATAACTTTGAGGTCAAGGGATTAAATTCATTACATGATCAGCCTATTAATTAAGTACCTCGTTCTTTGGTCATCAATCATCAATGCTCTACTTACACTGAATAGTAGTGTATATCACGGGTCACTGCACAAAGGTCTTTGCCAAAATGGACGCAGGAACTGATGCCCTAATCATGACCAATCAATCCATCTGTACCAAATTAAGGATTCCCCGACATTCATTTAATCTGGCGTGTATTTTTAAACACCTGTGATTGGAAATATGTCAAAATTGCTTAATTGGGTCAAATTGAAAAGGAGCTACGAAAGTGCTACGCCAGCTACAACATCGTAGCACACCTGCTACGCGTCGACTTTGTGGGTCAAAAAATGTTGATCACATAAAATCGTTTCTATTTATTTATTTATTTATTTATTAAAACTTTATGCACAAGTAAAAACTGTACAAAGGCGGACTTAATGCCTTGGGCATTTTCTACCAGTCTACCTTAGGGTGATGCAGAGACAATACACAGTAGGTGCAATAACAAAAAAAACAAACTAGAAAAAAAAAAAAATTATAACTAAAAAAAACATTAAGCTACGAATAAATACATAAATACATACATACAACAAAATATATATTAAAAAAAAAAAAAAAACTGTTATGAGAGATAAACAAGAGAATCTACAACAACTTAATTCTGAGACGAATCTGCCAACTTCTTGTGTATGTGTTCTCGAGCTTTCACTTTAAATGTGAACCGATTGGTTACCGTCCTGATATTCTGAGGGAGCGCATTCCAAAGGAAAACCGCCTGGACAAAGAAAGAAGACTTTATAAAGCCAGAGCGATGAGAAGGACAACGAAGAAGACGATTATTCTCGGACCGAAGATTCTTGCTGTGTGCAGAGCATAAATATTGACAAAGACAAGTCAGATATGAAGGAGAAGTGGGTTTGTGAAGAAGAGAAAACAGAGTTGTCAAAGCCCTCAACGCTCTGCGCTGCCGGATAGGCAACCACTTTAAAAGCGATCGATGTGCAGATACATGATCATACTTACGGAGATTGAAAACGAATCGAATGCAGCTATTAAGAAGTCGGTCAAGTTTATTGAGGAGATCTGCATTCAGGTCATAGTAGCACACATCACCATAGTCAATTATGGGGAAGATAAGGGACTGTACAAGCATTGCCTTAATATGTGATGGGAGAATATTTTTCAGCCGATAGAGTGACCGCAACGTTCCAGTGACCTTCTTGCTCACAATCGCGACCTGCTTACGCCAGTCAAGGCAAGTGTCAACATGCAAACCCAGGTCCTTGACGTCAGAGCTAAACGGAATCACTGTGCCATCAAAGGTAATCGGTGGCACCGTTAAACCACTCAGCCTCCTCAAGCTATGGGGGCTCCCTACGATGATAGCCTGACACTTGGCTGGGTTAACCGCCACCCCAAAACGATCAGACCAGTTTTTGACAGCTCGTAAATCCCGATTTAGC
This sequence comes from Globia sparganii, assembly GCA_949316385.1. NCBI lineage: Eukaryota > Metazoa > Arthropoda > Insecta > Lepidoptera > Noctuidae > Globia > Globia sparganii. Next base: position 24,443,813 of record OX438660.1, on the reverse strand, counting down.
TCCTCGACCGCACCGGATAAGCTGTCAACACCTGCCTGACAGTAAAGCTGTAAGTCGTCAGCATAAAGATGATACGCACACTGAAGCTCGGTTCTATTCTTTCTAGACACACAATTTAAATGTTATTTTTCAAAGGAACAGCAAACTACCAGTCTATTACAGCTCTATTACAGTCTAAATTGCAAGATATGTGTGTCACATTGAGATCAGTGGAGCGTGCTTAGAGAACTCTCGAACGTCCTCCGACACGTGACCGGGTTCCTCTGAACTAAAGAATAGTTCTTAGTTGTACCGCACTATATTTTATTGGAGAAATATCATCACTTTGTCTTGTTTAATCTAGCTTCACTAAGAGGAAGTGTGTTTTTGAACATGATTCCTATGGATCCTGTGCTAAGGATGATTAAGAGTATAACATGTGCCAAAGGTGCTAATAGAAAAAAAAAACAGAAAACGTTAAAAATATGTAAATCTACATCAAAAAATTAAAAAAAAATACAAAAAAAACTGAGATATTTGGAAATATTTAAATAATTTTAGATTTCGTAAGTGTTTGCAGCAAGAAGGAATAAGACATATATTTGCAAATGTTTATTTTGTTTTGCGGTAGATAGTTGTTTGATGTACAATAAATCAGATTTTAATAAAAAGAAACCGCCTGTATAACACGTCCTTATGTTTCGTACAAAAATCCCACCGGAGATGTCTCGAAGTACTCTCGTCCCTCCTACCTCCGCCGCTACCTCTAATCTGACACTCTGGCAGTTCGAGTACCCAGCGCCATAGATCACTATCTATCCTGACTATAAGTACTCACTTTGTTTTATCATTTAATAGACTTACTTTTAATGACAATAAATCTATACAGGGTGTACCAGGAAGTATGGATCAAATCGAATAGTGGTGTGGGCAAAATCAAAATATTTTATTTCACATTAGCCTACATGGGCACTCATGAAACGTCAGAAGCTAGGTGCACGGTTCCAATTGGTCGTTTCCTATGGAGAGGAACCGGCAAGATCATTTCCAAACCTTTTAACCCTGAGAATGTTGATGATCGAATTCTTTTATGGTTCAAAAGTTATGATCAATTTTTGTTTTTTTTTTTCAATCCCTTCGCATAATGTTCAAAGAAAAAAAATCATAAAAAAACGATCAAGGCCCATATAGTTTTTTTATGATTTTATTCTTTGAGCACACAAATTCATTTTTTCATACATTCGTTTTTATTTAATCTGGGCGGTACGCAGTTCACTGGGTCAGCTAGTTATTATAATTTAGTAGACGCAAATCAGTCACCGTATCATATCCTACTAATATTATAAATGCGAAAGTTTGTGAGGATGGATGGATGGATGTTTGTTACTCTTTCACGCAAAAACTACTGAACGGATTTTGATGAAACTTTACAGTAATATAGTTTATACATCAGAATAACACATAGAATACTTTTTATCCCGATATTTCCACGGGACCAAAACTTACGCGGGTGAAACCGCGGGGCGCAGCTAGTAATATTATAAATGCGAAAGTTTGTGAGGATGGATGGATGGATGTTTGTTACTCTTTCACGCAAAAACTACTGAACGGATTTTGTTGAAACTTTACAGTAATATAGCTTACATATCAGAATAACATAGGATACTTTTTATACCGATATTCCCACGGGATCAAAACTTACGCGGGTGAAACCGCGGGGCGCAGCTAGTTTGTCTATAAAATCATCATCTCCTTTACAATTTGACCGTGTTAAATTCCAATTGTATAAAGTATACATCTCGGATTTAGGGTATTTTTTCATGATCGTAGAAAGCAGAGCATTCCTTCCACACTCTTCAGGCTATTCAATGAATTTCAGTGCAAAGTTGGTTTATTCTGTAAATACACCTTGTTATTTCGGGTAATGTTATGTGTTACATTATTATTATTTATTTTTTAGGTGTAGGGAGTGCTATTCACTAAGCAAGGACCCGACACGTGGCACTCACATCATTAGACGAAAGTGAACAGTTTTGTCTAACCGTGCGTGGGACGCACAACTATCTTGTCAAGAAGTTTTTGTAACATACAACATCTACTAATGACTGGAAGACCAGTCATTAGTAGATGGATACAAGAACTGGAAGAAGTTTTTCATTTTCATAAGTAAGTAGGTATTTTACGCAACGGAGTCAAAAGTTAAGGTATTTTCGGAAACATTTATTTACTGTAACAAATAATCAGGAACTCCTAAAGAATTACTTGATTATTTTTATGATAAGTCAATAAAAAAATTGTAGCAGTTCAAACATCACACGTGTCACAGTTGAAGTGGAAAAATATCAACCACTCGTAACTTTTGGAGGCTACTGTACATAATAGTATAATCCCATTTTCAAATTGAGTGCAAACCCGCGATCTGCCGATAGGTTTATAGACAAAAGATCCTCATTCCTTCTATATGTAGCCGGTAGTGCCCCATTTCACGGATCACTTCTCGCAAAGATTAAGAACCGAGCCTCTACAGATTACAAGCGTTTTGTTGGGAAGCTTTCTGAATGGGTATCATCATTTTTCTTGCTACTTGATAAGATTATTTGGGGATATATTTGTATTTTTTTGCTTCTAGAGATGATGTGGGTTAAATGTAGGAAGAATAATAATCAATAGAAGATGCGAAATGACTTTGATAGTTCTTTATTATTCCAAAAAGCTTCATAAAATTTATAGGCGTAAGCGCAGATTAATTTTTATTTACTGACCCTCTCTAAACAAGGAAAATGTACTCATAGTGTGGAGCAGGTGACGTTAAAAGTGCAACTAATATGGGCTTTATACAGGTGACTATAGCCGCACGATTTTTACAGCACGGTGAAAATCTACTGTCTATAAAAAACTTTTTACAAAAAAAAAAACAACCGACTTCCCAAAAAACACTACAAAGTGAAAAATAACTTTAATTTCGGAAGTCGGTGTCGTTGGTTCCGCATTTTCTTTTATTCACACCGACTTCCGAAATTAAAGTTATTTTTCACTTTGTAGTGTTTTTTTGGAAGTCGGTTGTTTTTTTTTGTAAAAAGTTTTTTATTTTTCACTTTTTAGTGGGCCAGTTTGTAACTTATCTTATTTACAATAGCCTAATCTCAACTGCTCATCACCTTTTACAAAACATTGATTTTCCCGATGCAGGAACGCTAATTGTTTAGGAGTTCTCCTTGTAAAAACCAGGAAAACTGGATCTGATTGAGAAGTCACCATCAGCTCCACTTCACGGTACGCATTGTGCTTAGCAACCACATTAAAGTACCTAATCGAATCGCAACCCGTGAAATATTTTTATTGAGTAGTTCCGATGACCATCTGTGGTCTTCATCATCAGTTCCACTTCACCGAATGGTGCTTTCTGAGAGCAACGGCACGAGTTACTATGAAAAATACCCAAATCCCTATAGGTGTGCCTACAAAATTTGAGGGTTTCCCTCGATTTCCATGGGGTTCCCTCATCAGATTCCGATTTGGTAACAATGAGACTACCTCGGGAGCATACCCTTTCAAATAAAAAAAGAATTTTGAAAATCCGTCGACAATTGGCGGAGTATTCGATGAACAAACATACAAAAAAAAACACAAACATCCGAACATAGTATCTCCTCCTTTTTGTGAAGTCGGTAAAAATGGCAATTCAGCTAGCTCGCGAGTAACTAAAATCGCAAGTTCCAAAGCATAGTAGGTAAAGCTTATAGAAGGTTTTGACTTTTGTCGTGCGACGGCAGGTCGCATGCGGCGGTTGACTGAAATCGATCGTGAAAGTATTCAGTTGTAGGCGATCGCCCACCGCATGCAGGTCGACATTTTGATGCAAAATGATCTATTATATATAGTCATCTGCAATTTTTATCGAACTTTGTAAATGGGTTGGCGATTCGGCTTGTGACGCGATTTGGTAAGCGATCAGTCGCACAGAGAAAATCGACCAAGTGTAAATCACCCATAAAGGGGATCGAACACACGCCATTCGGCTCTACATGGTTTGGGTACTGCCACTTCAAGAAATCTTAAGTTAGCAGCAAGGCCATTTAAACAACATTCTTATACAATAAAAATATTTTTACAGCTAGAAAAGGTTTTAAGGGAGAAAGTGTAGTTCTTTCCTAAAAGGGCTGTTTACACCAACCCCAATAAAAGACATTCTCATGAGAATTACTCGACAAGCAATACACAATTTATATTTAATGGCATAACGATCAAACCTAGCCTCCCATATCACCAATAAACTGTCAACCACAAGGACTTATCAACTAAACAGTGACCCTTAATTAAAACGGGAGCACAGGCAAACTAGATTCATTTTAATTTAGCGCAGGCATCTAAATCAGGAGGCACCGCAACACACCGCCTGCGGTCTATCGCGTAATTGTATCAGCCGCAGATAGCGCAGTTACCACTAAATTCAATTGGACCGTTCTAGTATAGGGGTTTTTTCCTGTTCAGTTAAAAGTTGAAGGTTTTGATGATGTCAAAGATTGTAAAAAGGATTTTCTTGCTTGTACATGTTTTATGGGCGTGTAGGTAAAGGAATGAGTGTTTCTGACATTTTTTGATAAGGTAAATGGATTTTTAAAGTTGATTAAATCATTCAGAAGCAATTTGTGGTTTTAAAGAAAGCTAACAACAACTAAGGTTCTATTTATCTATACGTGATTTTTATGAAACAAACATTCATAAAATATCTCCACGAACGAACACAAAAAAACAAATGAGTTAACACTGATTTCTGAATAAAAACAGCAAAGATAGCATCATTGTAAAAACTAAAAAGCTATGAAATATTATTTCTAGAGGAAGATAAAATAGTTGAGAGCTATTTATTTTAGCTGTTCTATGAAAAAGTCAAGAGCAAGCTATCCGGTAACAGTTTATTTTTTATTTCTGTTATTATTAACGTTTACTCAGTGTATTTTTAAAGTTTCCATGTTATCTTTTTCAGTCTTCTTTTGATTTATGGTCTTGAAATTTTTCGCAGAGATTTTTAGTTTGAGATTATCCGACGTAACAGGATAATACAGGACAGATGGCATCAAGTTTTCGTGTAGTAACTAAATCGACACTTCAAAGGTTTCTGATAAAGACTAGTTAGTGATGATGTAAAATTGTGTTTTTTTTATAATAGTCAAGAAAGCTAAATGTCCTATAACATAGAAAAAACCACAATTTAACAACTGCTGCAGTTAATGTCAGATCGCGGTTTCACACAAAAAAAAATCGAGCAAATAAACTAATAACCATCTCTCTCCTACATTGCGCTCCGAAAGGCCTTATATTACGTAAAAGTGGAACAGTTTGGTGCTATCATCCTATTGATTCCCCATAAGTCGGCCGTTTACTGGGTCTTGGGAACCATCCAGATCGTTTCCTAGATACTCGAGATGGAGCGAAGAATTTATAACACGTCGCACAGATTATTGAGGGCTAAAGGTATATTTTATACGGATTTTGATGAAAGATAGCTGCTTAATTTTTTAAGCTAAAATTGACAGTGTTGCAATAATACTTTTATCTTAAAAATGCTTAGGTTATTTATAGAAAATAATACATTCAGAACTTCTTGATTGACCTAGTAACAACGGCATCGCAAAACACTGACACGATAAATTATAATGGATGTATTCGAGCCGATACTAGAGAGGAACATATCGTTTTCATTGTGAGCGTAGGTATTGCCGGAATCTAAAATGCCTGTGTAGACTTCAACAGTAAAACAAACTAGGACTTTTAAAAACCACGGGACTTAAGCCAATGTTACTATCCAAGGATAAGCAGCCCTCATGTTGTTACTGGGACTCAGCTGAATGCCGTTTAAATATTTATAAAAAAAAATATTTTCAAAAAGCCGTTGCGGAACGCCAGGCAGATGTGAAATATCGAAACTATTTTGTATAGAAAATATGCATGAAAAGATAGTTTATTAAAGTAATGAAATATGGCCTAATCAAAAACAAATTACTTACACAGTTTTTTTTTAGAAAAAAAAAAATTTTTCTTTCTAATTTTTAAAATGGCGACGCTCCTCCACATTAACATCCGGTCTGACCCGCCACATTAGATTTTTCACAACAAAAATACAAAATCCAACGTTAATTATTGCCATGACCACCCAAACAAAACAAAAAGAAACACGTTCCAAGGCCACGAACAAATCGGTGCCTTAAACAAGGTTAATACTTAGAATCAATATCATAAATCCACACGGTAAGGGCATAAAGTTTCGCTCGAAGGAAGAGATCTTATAAAATATTTAAGGACACCCTCCGCTGCCGAGCGTGAGGAGAACTTTATTACGCCTTCTAACCATTTTATGGAATGTATACGTTTTGTTTTTATTGTTCTGCTGTTGTTCATTGAATGTTTATTATACTGTGTGGTTACATAAAATGGGACACTTTTTTTGAAGTTGGCAGTAGACAGGCCAGTTCCCGATGGGATGTTCCATCGGCAAAAATTACGGACTCCTATCCAAACGTTCATCAAACTCAAACTCAAAGCATTTATTTCAAATAAACTAATTATAGGCACTTTTGAATTGTCAAGGGTCGGTCAGTCAGAAAGATGAAGCTAGTTGCCCATTCCAAAGCGTGGGTACCTGTGGAGAAGAACGGGCAAGAAACTCCACGGACACTCTTTTAAATCATAAAATTGTTACAAAAATCTTGGTTACATCATTCATGTTGAAATTATACATGTGAGAACGATGCAGAAAGACGTGCACGTTAAAGGCGTCCATACCAAAAAGTACAATTCATAAATTAAAATAAGCCGTGGCGGCTAAGAGATGACCAGTCCCTACTGACGGCGCCCGTTCACGAACATGACGTATGGATCAGCACCATTCAGCTTAACCATTTTGAAGGGAACCCAATGATCCAACACACACGCCACCATCAGCGAGACATTTGAGTGAGCATGACATACTCTCAGCTGCCAGGGCACATTCAATCCCTCCCTCCCTCATCCCTTATAAAACCCCTTTAGGGAAGGAATTTTCAAAAATCCTATCAAACTTAAACCCGAAGCATTTTTTTTTTCAATTACCTAAACCATTTATTATTTATTACACACAGTTTAAAAAGATGAAGCTAGTTGCCCATTTCTCTAGACCCACTGGTTTAAACCGTGCGATGTCTGTCAGTAAATATTTAAGTAGATTACGAACAAAGCTTAAAGATCAGTTATCAAGGTGTAGATTATACATATTTGGGGTTGTCTCATACTTTAATAGTGACCAATTCAATTTGTTATTGCCAAATACTTCGTGAGCCCGGTAAACCTAAAGAGCCAACTGGGAAAAGCAAAAAGAAACAGAATAAAAAAAATTCCACAAGCAGGTCAGCAGTTGCAAAACCAAGACCCAGTATTTCACGTTTATTAAACACGGAGTTTCAAAAATAACACGAACGCAATGACGCAAAAACATCGCACGACTAAATAAAGCGCGCTCTAAAAAGCAAAAATGTAAAATCTTAAGCATTTTTAAAGTTCACAAAGGAACGGAGGCGGGGGAACGAATAAATCTTCCAGCGCTGCACCGCTAACTTGATTTAGCACTGAATCCTACAAGCGTTATAAGAATTTTCTGCACGCGCTACAGCGAAAGCGATGAACACTGCAAGCGCTTTCCTGTGAAGAAATTGAATTTTGGTGTGGCGATGTACTGTGGTTCTTAAGAGAGATGTTGCTTTGTTTATTAGTGACTTGGTTTTATTTTGTTTTTGAAAGGAAATGTATTCTGTGCCTCCTGTGATAAGTGATACAAGTCAAAAAACGTCATTTTACAGGACAGCAAAAACAAGATTTTAAAAAATCTAGTTCGTTAATTAAGTGGGCTAGGTAAAATATCAGTGCACTCTTTTGTAGAACAAAACATTTTCTTTCTCTATATAATTTAGATTTTTTGATAGATATTTAATTTTGGAAGTAATTCTGTGCCTCCTGTGAATGTGAAGTTAAATACAATAGCATTTAAATCACGAAGCACGAAAAATTGTGTGTTTAGTGACCGGTTTTGAGGTTACATCTTGACAAATATCGATTGTAACGAATTTTTTGCCAAAATCCCTATAGTTGTATCACTTTGCACAAAATTATCTCCGAAACTATAGCAGATAGAAGAACGTGAGTTAGACCAAAAAAGACGTATTTTTTTTTTTGATAATGCTCATGTGAAAATCACAAAAAGGGTACAACTCGAGTTATATCACTTATCACAGGAGGCACAGTATTGTTATTGAAACAACAGACTGATGTTTTCATTACTTTGAACCAAAGTTTATTTATTCCAGCCGGTCTATTCTACCGTGAAATCTATATTACCGTGAAAACTTAGGTGTACCTACCAAATATATAACAAGCTCGCCTTAAAACATAATTTAATATTTATTCGTTTAAATCTTTAGCAATTAGTTTTTTTTTGTCGTATTTCATTTTCTTTTAAAAGACAATAATATTTTTTTAAATTGCAGTCAGTTGCACTTATTTTTTGCAAAATTGATTGAATAAATCAACAAAGCTATAAACAATATCTCAGCGGGTCACTCTCACTGTGATCTTAGCCTATTCTATTTGAAGTGTGAAGGACTGGAGCCGTGAAAGTTGGATGTCGCCGAACGAGTAGCGCTGGCTCGAGAACCCAGCCAACCTTTGATTATGTCACAATGGAGTTACCTGATCACTGGCCTCTTGTGACTATCTGTTGGGAAATGCTGCAAATAGACACGACAGGTAAATGGTGCTAGCCACTGCAGCTGGATAATTATTGAAATACTAGCTGTAGTTTGTACTTAGTGTAGGTTTTTGTTTTTTGCACGGAACCCTAATTACTTTTTTAAAATAAAACCTAACTCTTAGTCCTTATAACATCAGTGTACTCATCATCATCTATCTGTCAGTGAAAGGTCAAAATCGGTCGAGCTGTTTCCGAGATTAGCCGAAACAAACAGACCGACTGACAATAATTTTTAAAATCGTTTAATTGTAATAAGTACCGCATTAACTTTCATTATTATGTATTTAGTAAAAAGCTGTTATTTTGAAATTACAAAAAGACACTTTAATTTTATTCATTTGTATGGATTTCGTTTGGATTTGATAAAAATTCAGTAGGACAATAGTAAATTGGGCGAGCGAGTGACCGCGAATGTGATTCCAACCGTTGAACTATTTACATAGAAAATGGTAACTTAGTGGAATATGGTAAGTAACTTAGTGGAAAATGGTAAGTAACTCAATAGAAAATCCAAAAATAAAATATAACTGCTGAAAAATCCCCCGTTGTGTAATTAATCGACCAGGCTTTTAGCTAAACGTAGTCAAGTTTGGCCCAAGTTAAGTCTAAATAATTAGTTAAGTAAACAATTTTCAGGTTATTAAACAGTGCCCTATTAAATTCTGTAATCTATTGAGGGTCATAAGCTATTACGTCGCATAAATATTTATTAAATACCCCGGAAGTTTGTTACATAAACCATTGGACTCACTTTAATAATGAATCCATTGTTTTCAAGCAAACGGCTGTAAGGACCATAATATATCGTTCTTGTGGATACCAGACCCGTTGGAGCTAGGACCATTCATAAACACGTCAGGTATGCGGCACCAATGTCCTATAAATACTGCTGACGCGGTTACGTGTGTTTCGGAATTGTTATGGCCTTGCATGGGCACAGTTAGCTGTAGTTTTGAGCCTCGATGCGGATGAAAGATTGATATTTATGTGGTTTTATTTGCTTATGAATTGAGTTTGCAAATGGCTTAAAGGGAAGTGTACTTCAAACTTCAGTCAAGGCAGTACGGGTTTAAGTTTTAATTCTAACTTTCCATACACACGCCAGCCCCTAATAAGATACTTAAATACGTTCTTAAGCTGTAGTAGGCTTTTAAAGGTTGTATTTGTTACTAACGTACGAGTACTTCAATCAACTCAGTCTATCGCTCTGCTCAGTCCACTGCTGGACATAGTCCTGTCTTGTGCTACCCCACAACACCCTATCCCTTCCGCTTCGAGCCTGTCCCAGCCACCTTTGTGAAGTCGTCCACTTCAGTTTGCTTCTTACTCTGCAAGCTATGTCGGTAACTCCGGTTTTTTCAGGATAACTTCGTTTCTGATTTTATCCTTCAAAGAAACTTTGAGCATAGCTCGCTTCATAGCGCGCTGAGTGGCCTTAAATTTAACGAACGTACTAAAATAATAATATTATTTATTTTTATTTTATTTTGGAAAACAAACAATCGTACATTGTATTATATTTCTAGATATACCGTATGCTGTAAGTAACAATGCACAATTCACTATGTTTCCACATGTTACTAGCTTATATTAGATCCAGTTTTGGTAAAATTAGATAAAATCAATATAACAACAATAACAATACAAAAGCACATAAAAATTGCTTTATGACTCAGTCTACAACGTTTTGTATGATCGATTACGTTGTTGATTCTCTATAAAAACCGATGTAAATCCACCGGTAAAGCCTGGTTGACAAATATGATTGATATCATAACGAGCATCGGAGTGGCATGGATACGATTCGGTTTTATTTTGTCAGTGATTCTAATATGGCTTAAATACGACAAGGTGAAAAGATTTGAATATTGTTCTAATCGTACGCACGGCTACACATAACCGTATAAGCTAACTTCTGATTGCACGAAAAACCTATACAATGCCAGGTCAGCTAAAACTGGAAATGTATAGCTTGATGTGTAGCCGTGTGTACATGGAAAAAATATTCTTGAATTCATACTAATAAGTAAGTACTAATCCTAAAGAATGTTATACATGCGAAAGTGAGTTTGTTTGTAACGTTTTCACGCTAAAATGGCTGAACAGATATGAATTAAATTTAGAATACAGGTAGATCATGAATAGGTTAGGACATAGAATACGTTTATCCCGATATTCCCACGGGATCGAGACTTACGTGGGTGAAACCGTGGGACGCAGCTAATAATATTATAAATGCGAAAGTGATTCTGTCTGTCTGTTACTTTTTTCACATCTTAACGGCTGAAGGGATTTCGAAGAAATTTGTCATATGGATAGACCAAGACCTGGGTTAGGACATAAGATACTTTTTATCCCGGTACTAAGTTCCCGTGGAATAATTTCCGACCTCCACGCGGGTGAAGCTGCGGGCAAGGGCTTCATGTTATAAATTTTCATCTTTTTTATAGCATAAATGCACAATAGAGTCGATACAAATAAGAGAAATCAACATAGTTTGTACGATAAAGAAGAAACTCCTTTGTCGTTCAAGATCCGTTCAAAGATTGCCTGAATTGGACATTGAAAGTCATAGAATGGCAATCTTTTCAAAAGAAATCCACACGATATCTGAGGGGCAATTCCCGTAATTTTTAAGAACGTTCACAGTCTGATCTCAGTCTCAATCTGTCAAAAATACTTCAAATTTCCCTATATTTTGACAAGTTTTTGACATTTGTTTGTCGCCGAGATGAGACTGCGACTAGATTTTGAACGTTTTAAATTAGCAGGATTGGCCTACTGTTCTGTGCTGTATAACGTCAGTCGGTACGTGGGGAACATTTTGCCGTGAATAAATTCATTGTTAGTAAAATTAATTAATTTTTTTTGGGTTTAGGTAAATGACAAACAATTCATACGAAAACAATATATTTATTAAAACTTGATTAAGAGTACTGAGGCTTATACAATTTTTTGGAGAAATTAACTTTTAAATCGACTTTTTTTACTTATTTTACTTAATATTTATTTTTAAAAACCGATCATGTGCGAGTCGGATTTGCACACCGAGGATTTTGTACACATTTATAGGTACATATGTAACTACAAATTTACGGTGCTCGGATTTTTCCCTTTACTTGTGCTTTATGTCATTGCTTCTGGTCAAATATCATGGTTCTAGGTCAATGGGAAGTACCCTATAGGTTTTGATTCCCTGGCGAGTGTCTAAATATTTGGCATAAACGAAACATAAACGCCTGTATTTTTTGAATGCGTTGACTTAGGAGTTTGAGTTTTTCACTGCATCTAAGAATTGCAGCCTTCAGTATTTGATATTAATTTCAATTTGATAACTTCACGCGTTCGTGAGAAAAAGGGTATTGATAGATGGACAACGAAGTGATCTTAGAAGGGTTCTGTTTTTCCTTTTGAGGCACGGAACTTTAAAAATCTATACTTATAATAAATCTGTAGAGAGGTCAATTCTGTACATGAAATATATTTCCAAAATAACTATCAGCGGGTGATTAGTGATCGATACTGACGCCAAAAATGCAATCAGTAAAATTTTTGTCTGTCTGTCTGTCTGTCTGTCTGTATGTTCGTTATAGAAACAAAAACCACTAGACGGATTTCAACGAAACTTGGTACAATTGTTCTTCATACTCCTGGGCAGGTTATAGTATACTTTCATCACGCTACGATCAATAGGAGCAGAGCAGTGAAGGGAAATGTTGGGAAAACAGGATTACTTTTTAGGTGAAGTAGTAATAGGTTAGTAGTAGTTAGTTAGTAGTAGGTAAGTTTTGGTTAATTTATGTTCAGTTTTTTTTAATATTAAGTAGGTAAAAGCGTAGGTACTTTTATTAATTATAGGTATAGGTATTATTAATTATAGTAGTTATAGGTATTTAGTTTTAAGTAAAGTAGGTTTTATTATATATTATTTTATATATTAGACGTAGTTATATATTTTTAGTTATTCAAGACCCAAGCGGACGCCGGCGTCCGCCCGCTATTGTTTTGAAAAAGGCGTTGAATGAGAAATACGCGTTCTCATCGGTTAAACTCTATAAGAGTTAGTGCCTCAATTTCCGGAAGTCATTATTCCACGCGGACGAAGTCGCTGGCAAAAGCTAGTGAATAAATATAACAAAATTATAAATCTACAGAATATGCTTAAGCACAATAGTCTTCACACGACAGTACCTACATGCAATGCCCGTTGCACAGTCGTCGCACCCTTTTTATTTATTGGTATATCCAACTATACTATACTGCATTTGCCTTCCTTCATCGAAGGCAAAGTTCTTCTAAAAATACAAAATCTACGTAAGACCTAAAATGAAAAAAAAAAAATTAATAAACACCTAAATAATTTTAAAATTAGATTTAATGATGAAGTTAAAAAAATATGCTATTCGGAAATAGATTAGCTTCTTTCTATCTCCATGTAACATAGATTACATTTTACAAATATAATAATAGTAGATTATACAACAAGTGAAAAAAAAGGGAATTTAATTCGAGGGACTACGTTGGATCCCGAGAGCAGCGAAGGATTCTAGAATAGAATCCCGAGCGTAGCGAGGTATTCTAGATTTGAATCCTGAGCGGAGCGAGGGATACAAGGACCGAGATGAATTATTTTTTTCACGAGTTGTGTACTCTACTTTTTACCATTGACTGCGAGAAAATAAATAGTAGTATAGTATTTATCACATTTTACTATAATTGCTGCTTTATTTCGAAATGATTCCGGAGTTAGTGTCTCATTTTCGTCACTGGAAGAACTCATTTTATTATAATTTATGTTATTAGATTTTCCAATGACTTAAAACAACGATAACAGATAGAAAAGAACCTAAAATGGCGTTTTTTTTTTTTTTATTATGGAATAGCTCCGTATAGCCAGCCAGTACGTACTTTCAGCACGTTTTATTTATTTTTGTTTATAATTCGTATATTCGTGCTTGTTCCAAATTCAAAATGTTTTTATTCACTCAGTGACTAAAAGAGAGTTTTATTCACTGTTTTCGATGAATAAAATGCCCTTTTTCGAGTGGCAATGGTAAAAACATATTTTTAATATAAATGCGAAAAAAAAAATACGTGCTTAGGTTGTACTATATCAATTAAACACTCATATAAATAAAAATCCAATACAAAAGGCCATAATATCAACTTTGCAAAGCAAACGGATTACAGGATTTGTACTTACATGACTAATCACGATGCCTACGCGCGCGGTGAGCAAATTGCCACCACACGATACCTGTTGGTGAAAAATATCCTCTCTCTCATCAGTACACGGGGGCTCCCCGTGCACTGATGGAGTTCAAAAAGAAACAGCTACTAAAAACTCTGAGCTCGACGAGCAAAACACAAAATATTGAAGTTTTTTTTTTGCGAGGGCGGCAAAATGCTCATAGAGCTTTGCCTCGTCCATCGGATGATGTAAATGGGCCCAGTTTATATAGTTATAGCAGACAATAAATATGACTAATTGTCAATATTGCTGTGTAAACTGCACCGAGTTAGATTGATTGGTTTGTTAGTTCATATCGACGGATGGGACATGTTCAAATATGTTTTGATTCAATCAAATATTTCACCGTAGATACAGGATGGCCAGCTCGGATGTCTACAACTTTGTTTAGCCATTATTCTGATTTGACAATTGCAATATTGGGCATATTGCAGTTTTTTAGCATATTCAGCCTATAATATTCAGCCTATAATATTCAGCCTATAATATTTAGCCTATAATGTTCCCATTGCTGGTACACAGTTCTTCAATCAGTCAGTTCTCTCGGTGAGAGGGAGTAGGCCGTAATCCACTACGCGAGCTCAATGCGGGTTGGTAGATGTCTTCGAATTTTTGGTTCTAGGACATGCCTGTTTCCTCACGATATTACCCGTGACCGTTGTGTCACCATTTTTGTGAGCAGCAGTAATGATTTACACAAAGTAAAGTGCCTGCTTGGGTTGGAACCCCCGACGTACAACTCGTAAGCCACGGCCGTCACCACTCCGCCATTACAGCTCTTAAAATATTGCTCTTGCAGTTGTTTGGTATCTGTTATTTAGTAAAATTTGTCAAATTCGTTATGCACTTTCTATAAGACCATGACCACCGCAATAAATTGAATCATTTTATTCTGAAGTTCGGATTAAAAATCAACCCAATTTTTCTATTATGGAGTCATGAGAACGTCATACAACGTATAATCGAGTTCTTATTTCACACACTCCTTCGTATTCCCAAGACTATCAAATCATTACGAGTAACCAATACTATATTGATCGATAAGGATTTCGCGACACGTCTTGACTTTTTTTTCTGTGAGGTTATCTAAAGAAAAGTGTAGTAGTCAATTATGAACACAAAAATCTAATAAAGTAGGTACTTATGCAAAATATTGATGAAAAGCGATCGCATTTTTATGTATCAAAAAGGTAGAGATTTGATAGACGTTATTTACCATATAAAATTCTGAATGTTTTCCCTGAATTTTTTCTGAATAATTTCGTTTGTAATAAGAATATTCTTAATTTGAAGTAGTGCAATTCCAAGATGGCCACCCTATATTTTCATTTGTTTACAAACTTCGTCGTGTTTTTTTTAAATAAAAATAAATGCAATGGCAAAAATATTATTTTGGATTGAATTGTTTTGTATTAAAGAATCGGACAAGTACGACTTGAAATCGCGTGGTGATGGGGGATGTCTGTACGATGAATATTTGTTTTGGAGATAAAGGGAAAATGATTACTTTTCTTAAATAACTTCAAAAGTATTAATTTTAAAATTATGAAAATAATATATTTGAGACCCAAAAGTTAGCCTGTTCATTTGGTACTGTTTGCATAACTTTTTTTTTTTAATTTTCCTCTTTGCCCCTAATAAGTAGTGACTCCTATATATTCAAATTTCATAAAACGTTACACGACCTTGTTTAGGCCACAAAAATTCAGATGTGTACCAAATTGCAACTTAATTGATCCAGTAAATTCAGGGTAAATTGGCTGTGACAGACGGACAGACAGACACATGAGTGATCCTATAAGGGTTCCGTTTTTTCATTCAGACTTACGGAACCCTAAAAAGGCACCTTTACAATGAATACTAATATTAAATAATTCAATTTACGTCGTTCACGACATCAGCAGAAACAATCGACAGTACAAAAGCTCTTTTTTCGTACTTTTTAAATAACAAACCACTCCATACATATTTTATTATCATAAATTATTAAAGCTGGCGAGGGATCGAATGTAATGACGAATGTTTTCTGATATTCCTGTATTGGAAAACCCATACATATACATGTGCTTGGAACCCAGGATTTAAAGCATTATTATTTGGTTGGTCCTCTTTGTTATTTTTACATTTAAAGCGCGGTGAAGGTAAATTGCGTCGTGTTTTGTTTTCAATTTCAGCCAGGATTTACGTTATGCAATCTAGGTTTGCTTGATAAATATAACGTAGGTAATGCATGTTTGTGGTTCTTTGGAAACGGAAATTAAAATGCTGGATTTAGAATACGCACAATGAGTAGGTCACGGTGACGCAAAAATAACGCGTGTTTATTTGACGTGTTATACCTATGTGTGATGATGAATAGAAGAATACGACTTAAAAAATAAATAATAAATTAAGTAACTGTCGCTATTCTTAACAAGACTTATGTAACAAAGAACTTTTTTACCATTGCCACTCGAAAAAGGGCATTTTATTCATCGAAAACAGTGAATAAAACTCTCTTTTAGTCACTGAGTGAATAAAAACATTTTGAATTTGGAACAAGCACGAATATACGAATTATATACAAAAATAAATAAAACGTGCTGAAAGTACGTACTGGCTGGCTATACGGAGCTATTCCATAATAAAAAAAAAACCCGCCATTTTAGGTTCTTTTCTATCTGTTATCGTTGTTTTAAGTCATTGGAAAATCTAATAACATAAATTATAATAAAATGAGTTCTTCCAGTGACGAAAATGAGACACTAACTCCGGAATCATTTCGAAATAAAGCAGCAATTATAGTAAAATGTGATAAATACTATACTACTATTTATTTTCTCGCAGTCAATGGTAAAAAGTAGAGTACACAACTCGTGAAAAAAATAATTCATCTCGGTCCTTGTATCCCTCGCTCCGCTCAGGATTCAAATCTAGAATACCTCGCTACGCTCGGGATTCTATTCTAGAATCCTTCGCTGCTCTCGGGATCCAACGTAGTCCCTCGAATTAAATTCCCTTTTTTTCACTTGTTGTATAATCTACTATTAAAATAAGGTCATCGGTTCTTTTTTCTTTTTTTTATTGCTGATTGGGCTCCAAGAGTGGGCCCAATCAGCAATACCTTGAAATTAGTCAGCGCCTGACGTAAATTGACGTATTTTTAGTAGCCAATTTTTTAATCACGTCTAATCTTGTCTATCTTCTCAAGCTTGTCTATGGAGTATTTTATTTGACAGGACTAAACCAATATTTATCTTATGTCCTTTCCTTAATGAAATAGAAAGAAAAAGATGCACTGAACTTAAATTTAGTTTATTTTGTGAACAAGGGAATCGGCGCCAATGACAAGAAAAAATCACAATTCAAGGCGGTCAAAATATTAAAGCCCTTAAAACGAAAATTGTCCTACTTTATACCGTGGGTACAATTATTGCAATAAAAAAACACCTCTTGATAAGTACAGCCAAAATTACTTGCTCCCCCAAATGTTTGACTTGCGACGGTAATAAAGAAGCTTGTAAAATAATGTGCTCGTTTCACTGACATACGGTTTACAGCAGTGAGGATGACTGAGATCCTGAATGATATAGAGTTACCAGCTATTTGCGCCAACACAGAATTCTCGATGCTGAAATTAAGGAACTGGTTTAAAGATAACTGTCGAAATGTCGTGAGGGAATGTCATGTCCTAGAACTAAACATTTAAAGACATGTGACATCTACCGCACTGGGCCCGCGTGGTGGATTACAGCCCACTCCCTCTCACAGGCCTGAGTCCCAGCAGTAGACAACATCATAGGTTGATTATGATGGCGAAATGTGGGTGTACTATTAGGTATGCCTCTGCTTAACCCTTCGGGGAACACAGGCGTGATGTTATGTGTGGTTTCGTTTTGATTGCGTGTTGGTCCGTTGAGACGGAAGGACCATTCTGTTCATGGAATCCATAAAATAAGTGGGCGGGTAATCTTTAATTTATTAATCTGTATTGCGTGCTTATTTGGTCCTATGTAGGTATAAGTCAGCGAGTAAAATATAGCGGTGGGTTCTGAATGTAGCGGCAATTGACACTGACACTGCCATTGTTTTAGCTTTGTAAAAGTAATAGTGTATAGGCGCAATTATATTATCATGCGTTAATTGTAATATTATGTCTATTAAAATAATAAATTAACTATGACGATATTCTTAAAACTTATGTTTAATATTATTTAGAAATCAGTTGTCCTATTAGTAATTATCAAGAACTCATGCCGCCTGCGACAGAGACGTATATCCTAGTATAAGTAGGCATCATATTTTGTAATACCTATGTTATTTCGAAGATTTATGCTGTATATTACCAATTTTTATTTTTGAATAAATATTGTTTTAATTTTTTTATTATTTCTGATAACAATCCTATAACCATTGCAATGCTGTAGTAGATCCTTAAAATGCAATCAAATACCAAAATGAAACTGTAGTTAATCCCACTCGGTCGAATCCCAAACATAACGACACACTACATCATCAGTACAAGCAGATTACTCAATCTCCTCAAATGGGTGACTTATGAGGGCAGTAAATGTCCTCTGAAGTGCCATACGTTTTACAGCACCCACCGTACGTACTCGTGAGGTGTGTGATGTAGCGCTGGCACGGTCTGCACCGTACGTACTCGTGAGGTGTATGATGTAGCGCTGGCCCGGTCTGTGATGTAGCGCTGGCACGGTCGATCGGCAGCGGCGGCGAACTCTCGCGCCCGGCCCTGGTTCAAGCCATGGTCCGGGGCGAGAGGGAGTGGGAGGCAGCCACCTCCTTCTGCGAAGCAGTCATGCTAGCGAAGGAGGTGGCGGGACGGATGAGGAAAAGAGCCTCATGTCCCAGCCGCCGCGGGAGACGCTCCGGGCGTTGGGAGCCGCGTGACGACTCCCGGCCACCGTAGGCGAAGGCCTGCTGGCGGAGAGTAATGGGTAACTCTCCGTCCGATCAGGACCAGGCCCGTGCCGGACGGCGCGTACGTGTTCCACGCGCGCCTCAAAGAGATGTCAGCATCACAAGGAAGGGGCCCGTAAGGGCCGTAGCCTGC
This sequence comes from Globia sparganii, assembly GCA_949316385.1. NCBI lineage: Eukaryota > Metazoa > Arthropoda > Insecta > Lepidoptera > Noctuidae > Globia > Globia sparganii. The sequence goes on along the minus strand of OX438660.1, from coordinate 24,424,751 downwards.
CGGGGCAGCGGGATTGTCCGAAAGGGTTACCGCTGCCCCGGAACATAAAGGCTATGGAAGGAACACGGGTGGGTTTTAGTCAGTAAGAGTCTGACACTCCCTTCTGCTCCACCCAGAGCGGGAGGGGTCATTTGATGATTTCCCATCCTCAAAAAAAGCCCTTTATCTTTCAAATCACCTTCAACTTCAGAAAACCACTTCTCAATGTCGCCTTGAGTAACATTATCTCATTCTGTGCATAAATTTTGAGCAGTACTTTCAGCAATTGTAGGATGTTTCATAAATAAGGAATACCATTTTTTGCCTGGTCTGTTATTAGTGGAAGAAGTCACCCGGTTTTTGTCGGATATTATACGTTGGACACTGTCTAATAATACATCTTTCGTTATTGGGATATTGTATATCTGCCATATCTTTAATCCAAAATTCTAGAATATCCTCTTCTTCTTTCGACAAAACGGTACTGGGTCCCATTGAGCACTCTATGGCACTTTTCCCGGTGATCTTATTGTGCAAAGTTATTCTAGGCATACTAAATTTTTTGGCTGCATCGGATATTTTTACGCCTTTTCTAACAGCTTCGATAGCCAAGCTCATTTGTTGAGGAGTAAGTATAATCTTTTTTAGGCGCCATTTCTAAAATTAAAATATAAAAAGCTGTTACATTTTATTTCAATGTCCATAACTGGGTTTCTATGCGATTCCCAATAATGGACACGTACGTCCATTACTGGTACAGTATCAACATTTTTACAATTTTCAACTAGCTTGTAATATAGAATAAAAAAAGAAGTAAAATTAAATCAAAATCGTAATACGCAATAATAAAAATAAGTTTGGACATCTGTCCATTACTGCAATCATTAAACTTTAACGCAACATTAATAAACATTGCCAAAACATCAAAAAACATAATCGTTCTGGAGTAACAATACTTATAGTGTAATAGGGTCTTAATTTCATAGTAAAACCAACAAAGAAAACACATTGTGGTTAAAATAAAGCAATACCAAATAGACAGGTAAACTTTCTACTTACCTCACTAAGAATTTCCTTAACAAAAACCGTTAATAAAAATTCTCGAACACGCGAGCATCTTGTACTTCACGCCATTTTTATCCAAAAGAGCGAACTGAACGAAACGTCAAACTAGATGCATTGAGACGACTTTTGTCTGTTTCAAAGTGTTACCAATATATAAAAAACGAATTCCTGTCCTTATTCTACAAGATTTGTTTTTTTTCGTCCATTACTGGTTCCTTGACCATTACCGGTGACATTACCTTAATTACACACATCAGTACTGGCTATCCCAATAATAAAGTTTGGTTCTGTTTAATATTCTAGTGCAGTCCCCAAAACGTCCCGACATCGCTTTGCATTTCAATAGCAGCAAATTGAGAACGATATAAAGTCCAGTTAGGCTGGTTGCAAAGCGGCGATTTTGCGACGGGCACGTTCGGTTAGCACGTGATAGGCGGATGTGGAATTACATGGATACTAATGGATGAGGCGGGGGAGGATCTAGATTACAGGGCCTAAGAGCTAGGAAAGTAGTAATGTATTTAGCATAATAAAATCAGACTAAAATGTTCCTGCTTGGATACAGGTCTCCTCTCGGTGAGAGAGAGTGGGCTGTAATCCACCACGCGAGCCCAGTGCGGGTTGGTAGATGTCACAATAATGTCTTCTAACGTTTAAAATTTTAGTTCTAGAACATACAGGTTTCCTCACGATGATTTCCTTCACTGTAATACTTCGGAAGTTATGCGCTTACATACATTTCGGCGATTTATTTTTATTTATATAGATTAAGAAGAAATAAAGGAAATAAATTTATTAGACCCAGGTTTAAGGCACACAATATTCACAGACAAAAAAGTCTTAAAATAGTATTGTGTGCCTCTCGGCTGCGCCAAATAGGCCCAGTTAAGCATAAATCCCTGACGCTGGTTTTCAACTGGACGTTCGGATGCATATTTGGGATATGGTCGATCTCTTCAGCTGTCTGTATTAGACACGAAACCATAATAATTAAATCAAATTTTAAAATTATGATCGGCAGTTTTACGGTCCACATAGTATTTAGGTCCTTACATGTATATGAAATTGGCGTTTTGTACGGGAGGAATATAAAGTAATATTTTTAAAATAAAATATTTTTTTTTTGTAAAATATATTTAACTAGCGGCCCGTCCCGGCTTCGCACGGGTGGAAAAAAAAAAGAAAAAAAAGCCTATATTAATCAGTGATAATGTAGCATTCAAATGGTGAAAGAATTTTTAAAATCGGTCCAGTACTTTTTGAGCCAATTCGTTACAAACATACATACAATCTTTCCTCTTTATAATATTAGTATAGATTAATACTAAAAAAACCATGGGGGCGAGAATCAATGAACTCTTTGAAGGCGGTTTGGACTGCCGCATCGGAGTTGATTTTTTTTTCCTTTTAAGAAGTTGTTCAAATTCCAGAAAAAATGGTAATCTGTTGGAGCAAGGTCCGGGGAGTACGGTGGATGTCGCAGACATTCCAATTGTAGCTCATCTTACTTAGTGGTTGTTTGTTGTGCAGTGTGTGGTCTTGCGTTGTCGTGAAGCAGCAGTGGCCTAGAGAGATTGACCAATCTCGGTTGTTTAGCAGCTAGTTCTTCCTTCATGGTTTGCAGTTGCTGACAATAGATATCTGCCGTAATCGTTCGGACAGATTTTAGAAAGCTGTAGTGAACGACACCGGCGCTAGTCCACCAAACACTCACAAGTAACTTTTCTGAGTCAATTTTCGTTTAGGGCAGGATTTGGCTGGTTCTCCAGGGTTCAGCCATAGCGACGAGCGCCTCCGATTATCGTACAGTATCCACTTTCCATTACAAGTAATGATTCGATTTAAAATCCCTTCATTATGGTGTAGGTTGAGCAAAGTAACACAGCAGTCGACGCGTGTTTGCAAGTTCGATTCACTCAATTCATGAGGTACCCATCGTTCAAGTTTTTTTACTTTCCCGATTTGCTTCAAGTGTATTAATACAGTTTTATCACTTACTCCGAAGCCTGCAGCTCACTCTGAAGTGCTTTGTGATGGATCCACTTCCACAATAGCCTTTAATTCTTTGGTCTCCGGCCGCGGGGTTGGTTCTGAAACGAAAACGTTGAAACCAAAAACGTACCGTGCTTTCTTTTGCGACACCAGCACCGTACACATCATTAATCCTTCGAGCTGTTTCTGCAGCACTGGTGCCACGGTAGAACTCGTACTCGTAAATATACCGATATTTCATGTTTTCCATTGTGCGGTAATAAGCGACGCCAAAGAAAAAAATAATGAGGAAAAAACAAATGAATGACTGTTTTCAAAACTCAAATGTACCAGCTAAATGAATTTATAAATTTGAATTTGGAATTCTTAACCAAAGAGGAGATATTTCAGATGAAAGTGGTCATTACATTGATATATATGTTACACTAGATTAGCAATTACCGCACCAAGGCGTTGCCACTAGGCTGATGGCCACAGCCATCAGAGTAGGTAACGTCAGTTCAGTGCTCTGTGTGACGCCAACCGAAGTCAACCGAGTGACATGCGACAAAAAATATCGCGAAAGAGTGCGATTCAAGATCACAAAAACATAATAAATTAACCGGAATTACTTTCCACACGTAAATTAATTGTCTCTGTGTTTATATCAACGTAAAAACGCAATAAAATGTAGAATTTTGTAAATTAGGTTCAGTGTTACCACTAAAAACTTAGTTTTAGTTTCCCACATTAGTGGGAGTTTTTAATTTATGGAATAAGTGATTTTAAATATTTTTTAATAATAACAACGTAGCAGGGTGCCTAAAGATGCAGCACGCCGTGATAAATGGGTGGAAATAATCCGATTGCTGAGAAAAGAGACTGACTGGCTACCTACTAAATCATTAAATTTCATTAATAATAAAGTAAAAATATTCAAAAAGAAAATGTCTTAGTTATTTTCATTATTTATAAACTTCTATTACACATCCAATAAGAAATACATAATTCAAATATTTAAAAAATAATTTAACTTAACCTAAAACGCTTTTTATGGCTTAAAATGTTGGGTAAAATTTCGCATGGGTAGGCAACCCCATCCCGTCATTGCATGTTTATATTGCGGTCTTTGTCTAATCTAAGCGACGGTATTATTCTTATGACGTGTGTAAGTGAGACAGATATATGTTTATTTTTAAATGTTTAGTGGTTTCAAAGCTACGTCGTCGCGTTTATAAAGTGGCTACACTTTTTTGACACATTTTATTGAGGTTTACTTCTCTAGTTATATAGCTCAATGGGTCATTACGACAAATCGCTAATTTCATATGTAAGGACCTACTTAAGTAATATTATTATAAACTATTTAGTAATGAAGCAGAATAGGTACTTTAGCCACATGTGATTCGGAACTAGTTTATTGGGTATAACTAGTGATTTGATTAGAGCCAATTAATTTCACTGGGTACACAATTTGAGCAGAATTACATCTATACATATAATAAAATCGTAGGAAAGTCAAAACTGTACATTGAATATTTTTAAAAAGAATACTTGGGGCGTGATCTACAATCGATATCGAAGCCAAAAATATAGTTTTTAGAATTTTTGTCTGTTTGTCTGTCCGGGATAAACTCAAAAAGTACTGCATGGATTTACTTCAAATTTTGCATGAATATTACTAAGAGGTCGGGTCAACATATAGGCTACATATTATAACGCTATCACCTACGGGGGAGGAGCTGTGAATCTTTATTTTTTTTACGCATTCTGTGAGCGTGTAATCTAACGACGCATATTTAAATGTTGTTTTTGAGTAAGCCATGCTATTATCTAGCTTTACACTATAAAAACTACGCCATTTAAATAACTTGGGCAGAGAAACATAGTTTAATGAATGTTAGTAGTATAAAGACAATTTTAAAGCAGCGCCATCTATGAGATTTCATAAAAATCAAACCAAGTTACATGTTAACATTTTTTGGAAATTAATAATTTAAATTTGATCATGTTGGCGAGGTTAGTAGTTAGTTATTCTTAAAATTCATAGATGGTAATGTGCATTTTCTTCATAAAAGTTGTATCGTATAGTTCGTTTTGACAAATTCAAGTTCCAACGAAACCCTCAAAATCTTGAGCAGAGTTGAGGAAGACCATTAAAAAAAATGCGGTGTTAAGTATTACAAAAAGTTAAATCTTCATTGATGATGATCATTCCTTCATCAATTTCATGTTGTTAGTACAAAATAAACATTGACTGTTAATACTTTTGTTCGGTATTTATCTGTGTGATTATTGCTTGGTAATTAATATATTTTCATGTCGTATACCTAATTATAAACTTAAATGGGATGTAAAACTAGCTGGATTTATTTTCACTCACAGCCATTTAAGAAGTATCGCCATCATCTGTCTGAAGATTTCTACGAGCTTTGAGGCGTGCTACTGGAGACGAAGTAACTGATGAACGCGTGCTGAACACCTGTCTCAGTTCACTTCAAGATGTGGTCATTTCTATCGGCGGCAATCCACTGATCGAATATGGGTTACCAGCTCCCCAATCATCACCGCATCAAGACCGTGGAAATCGGGAGTATAACGCTGAGACTAATTACGATTCGGGCGAAATGACCACCATATGAAATGACCATGAAATGAAATGTCACTTTGTTTTCTTCTGAGCAAAAACAAATGTATGACACCGTCCTTGAAAGCGTTGGGCAAAACCAGGGTAAAATGTTTTTCTTGGATGCTCCTGGTGGAACAGGAAAAACATTTGTTACCACTGGCATACTTGCAGAGGTCAGGAGGCAAGGCAAAATTGCTATTGCTGTAGCGTCGTCGGGAATCGCTACCACACTGCTTCCGGGTGGCAAGACAGCACATGCGATGTTTCAAATTCCCATCGATTTAGAGAGCGCCGAAACGCCTGTTTGTGGAGTGTCACGAAACAGCGATAAGGGACACGTGCTCAAGGATTGCTCTCTGATCGTATGGGATGAGTGTACGATGGCCAATAGGAAGGCAGTTGAGGCCGTGGACAGAATCCTGCAGGACATCCGCAGAAACGAACATTTGATGGATGGTGTCACAGTTCTGTTCAGTGGCGATTTCCGGCAAACGCTTCCCGTAGTGACGCGGGGATCGAGGGCTGACGAGGTGAATGCTTCATTGAAACGATCTTCGTTGTGGTCACGAGTTCGTACGCTGCGCTTGACCATTAATATGAGAGCTCGGCTCGACGGCAATGCACGTGCTCACGAATTCTCCGATGTCCTTCTAAGTCTTGGCAAAGTCACTCTACTAGAAGAGAGAGGTGGTCAGGTGGTGTTTCCAGAATCTCTCGGTAGAGTGGCATCCAGCTTAGAAGAACTCATTCGCTGTGTGTACGGGGACATCAGTCGTATACCGCTCCAGCAGAATACTTGGGTGTGTGAGCAGGCCATTTTGACGCCCAAAAATGATTAGGCTGCAGCAATTAACGAATGCATTCTCTCGGAAATTAAGGGGAATGAAGTGGTCTACACCTCGATAAACACTGTTGTCGAGCAAGATGACGCCAAACATTATTCCGTGGAATTTCTGAACTCCCTGTCAGTAAGTGGACTTCCAGCGCATACCATCAAGCTGAAGGTCGGTGTCCCGGTTATGCTCCTTCGGAACCTATCTTCTCCGAAGTTGTGTAACGGAACCCGCCTTAGAGTCATCTCGCTCCACAGACACACCATTGAGGCGGAAATTCTTACGGGTTGTGGCGTCGGCGAAGCAGTATTTATACCACGCATTCCCCTCATACCTCATAACTTCCCGTTCCAGTTCAAGCGCGTGCAGTTCCCCGTGAGTGTTTGCTTTGCGATGACCATAAGTCACAGGGGCAGACACTGAGGGCAGCGGGAGTCGACCTCAGGACGAGTTGCTTCTCACACGGGCAACTGTACGTCGCTTCCTCCCGCGTCACCAGTCCTGACTTTCTTTACTTTTTGGCTCCTGGCAGCATAACTACCAACGTAGTTTATAGGGAAGTATTGTAAGGTATGATACTTTGTACGTATTTTTACTTTTTTGTGTCCTGGAATGTATTCCTGCATTATTTTCTCTATTTCCTTCAGTCACATCTTATGACTGAACTCAGCAGGATTCCCATTTAACTCTCTTCACTTGCTTCGCTTGCAAAAAAAACTTATATTTTAATGCTATTTTAAAAGTGGTTTACTTATAATGCTATAGCGACACTGGCATCTTAGGTATTTTTGGTACTCTAGAGCCTTCACGCAGACGACGTCGCGGGCAGCAGCTAGTAAAGAATAAAATGGTTTGTTGCCCAGTGCAAAAAAAAACTTCTATATCGACGAAGATGTGAGTTCCATTTCGGTATGTGATGGATGAAAATATAATAAAACAAACATTTCGCCTCATCTTGCAGTATGGTTATTATCTTGAGGTCTGACTGATCATAGGAATGGTTTTCTTTCGGCAATTCGGTTTCAGTAGTGTGTTGTGCAGTCCCAATATCTATAATGAGAGCATTGAGACCAAATGCGAAACATATATATTGCATATAGGTACAGTTAAGTCGTCACATCCGCTGTAAATACATTAAAAACTTTTGACTCGTAAAGTGTTAAATACTCACTAGAAGCAGACATATGATATATCTAACAATACGCAAGTATATTCTCCGAAGCGTATAGCAGAATCATTCCAATTTGCTCCACCAAGCCGCCCCACTGGTGGGGCTAAGTGGAAGATTATTGAATCTGGGATATCAGTCAATCATGCTTAGTTCCATGAGGTGACGAATTTATTGCCATCAGCAGGACAAAACGCTAGGCTCTAGGCTGCCTTTGAAAGAATATTTTATTATGCAAAATAATATCTACAGTCAATTTTTTTTTTGTAACAAGTGTTTTGTGAAACAATGGTGTAGATAATTATAACAAGCTTTAGCGAAATCATTATTTAATGAAAGAAAGAAATAAAAAGTATTTATTGCGACTCGTACAGGAGGATCACAAACTTAACTAAACACAGTCTAAATTAAAATATCAAAATTAAAAAAGTAACAAAAAGAAATATGAAATAGAAAGTATCATCATGATGCTGCGATATTTAAAAATACATTTTGCAGCGCTGGTATTCTGATAGGTCCCGTTGTGGTGTCACGGGCAGTTACAGAAATAAAAAAATAATGGTTATTATACAATTTCAATGAACGGAATAGACGGTCGGACTAATGACCGTAATGATCCTTTGGTATCAATTTGCTCAAAACGTCAGTAAAACAGGCAGCTCAACCAGCATTATCAGCATTAGGTGTCTCAACATTAATGTCGAAGGAAAAATGACGTTCACTATTAGATTGTATAGTCGTCAATTGGGTTGAAGTCCTTGCTTATCATATGGGTCTCGTTGTGCGCCATCTTGTAACCCCATAGATGCATAGCTTCTCTGCACGCTATCTGCAATGTTATGAATAAAAATATTTGCTTATAAAAGATGGCGAAAGAGAATAATAGGGGCATAACTCAAGCAAACTTGTAGTTTTTGTTGAAGCATATAATGTTATTACAGCTGAGTAAACCTCAAAGGATATAGATTTACAAAAAGCTTAAGACATCGAAGTTGATACCTGTAAGTTATTAACGTAATTAAAGTCTAGAGCAGTCTTCCATTGGAAAGGAATATTGCGGGCGACTCTGAAGGTGGAGTAGGCACCAGCTACTTCAACTGTAGTGTGCGACTGTAGAAACTCGTCAAACGCCTGCCTACCATCCAGCTTTAGGAACTTTAGAATTCGGTCTGTAGTAACATTAGGCTTCAGTGCTAAATCTTCAAATCGTATTACCCTGTAATGTAACATTTAAAGACTTAGCGGTGTCAAACAATAATGATGCTATGTTTGTGGAACTCGTTTTCTACAGGCCTGCACGCGTAGCATGAGGATTTGTAATTTGTAATCGTTTTGTGAAATGTCACTTGAAATGTATTCTAAAAAAAAGCTTGTGGCGTTAGTTCTGGTTTTAGACACGCGTCAAAATGACCTTGTAGCGATCGAGTTCTTCCTGCACAAAGTTATGTTTGACATCTTGCCGTAAGAATTTTTCTACATTCTGTCATTTTCTCTTTCATTCTACGATGGTCCAGCTGCGCATGCTGATCGAGTATTAAATCTCATGATAGTAGATCTAATGATAGAATAATAAATCTCTGTTGTGATCTTATGATTATAATCAGCCTATAATTTTCCCACTGCTGGTACACAGGTTTCTCAGAGAGAGCTAGTAGGCCGTAATACACCACGCGGGCCCAGTGCGGGTTGGTAGATGTCACATATCTTCAAATTTTTGGATTCTAGGACATGCCGGTTTTCTCACGATGTTTTCCTTCTCCGTTTTGAGAGTAGTGGTGATGAAATAATTTTCACAAAGTAAAGCGCCAACGACCTACAACTCGTAAGTCGTGACTGTTATCACTGCTTTCATGATTGATTAATTGAAACTACAACAGCTAATTAAAAAAACCTAAAGCAAGTAAACCGTATAAGTACCTACCTCTAGTAGTAAATTTATTTATTCACTCATGTCTAATCCATGGAAATTCAAAACTTACAGCAGTCTGTCCGGATACTGCTGCAGTATCTGACCCGCTGCCACATAGTCGCTGACCAAGTCTGCACAGACCAGTGGGGGCTCCCAGCAATCCGGAGAGAGCTCGCAGAAGCGCCGGTGTCGTCTCGACTGCATCAAGCCGCGGGGGTCACGGACCAACAGAATTACCTTCACATTGAGTCTGTAAATCATTCAGTTCTTCAAAATGGGAAGATTGCAATACAAGAATAAACAAAAAAACTGATTTAATATTTAGTTTTATTAAAGTTTTAATATTAGGTCCTTACTTAGGAAATTGGCGTTTTGTCTCAAATATCTGAAGGACAATTTTCGTAATTAAAAACTTTCAAAATCTAGTCGTAATCTCATCTCAACGAAAATCAATGTCAAAATTTGTTAAAAATATTGGGAAATTAGAGGTATTTTTGACAGATTGAGACTGAGATAAGACTGTGAACATTCTTAAAATTACAAGAATTGCCCTCTAGAGTTTGGTTAGGAATTCCAAATTATAATTTATTTCAAATTTGGGTTTTTGTAATAATCTGTTTCATATTTAGTGATTCATTTGTATTCGCGTCATTTGATTTTCCTTTGAAATTGTTCTGTTCACAATACGGAAAACTTAAAACATCGCGTTATTTACGAAGACGAACACTGCACAACAGACACCATACTACCCGAACCTTGCACCAACACATTAACTTTTTCCTGAATGTAGACAATTTCTTGCAAGGAAAAAAAGTTTTTATGAGGCATTCAAAACCGCCTTCAAAGATTTTATAGATTCTCGCTCCTACAATTTTTTCAGCAATGGAATCAATAAAATTACCTATAAAATGGCGAAAGTTTGATTGATTAAATAATAGGTCGGGGCAAAAATATTTTCGTATTTTGAATCTATTGTTAGTAATCAAACCTCTTTGGCAGTACTGAATGTAATTGGCTGGTTTTAATACTATTAAATGTTGACATTTTAAAGATGCAATAAATTAAAAAAAAACTAGTTCCCGCCATTTCTCAATTGTTTTTCAAGCAAGCAACATGAACGTATGTAACGAAGAAATTCGGTACATTTTAATATTTTATTACAAAAAAGGTAAAAATGCGACGAACGCCGCGAATAAAATTTGTGCGGTTTACGGACCTAATACGGTATCAATACTAGTGGCACAAATGTGGTTCAAGCGTTTCAAGTCAGAAAATTTTTGTGTGAAGGATGAAGCTCGCTCTGGACGCCCTGTCACGGATAAAATCCGTGCCATTTTAGAAAAAGTGGAGCAAGATCGACATATTAGTAGTTATGATATTGCTGAAGAATTGGATGTTGATCACAAAACAGTTTTACGGCATTTACAAAAGTCTGGGTACAAGAAAAAACTTGATATTTGGGTACCACATGATCTCACTGAGTGAAACTTAATGCAACGTGTTTCCATTTGCGATCCTTTGTTGAAACGAAATAATTCAGACCCATTTCTTAAAAGAAAAATGGATCACTTACGATAAGAATATCCGAAAAAGATCGTGGTCGAAGCATGGACAAGCCCCACAGACAGTGGCAAAGCCCGGCCTGACTCTGAACAAAGTGATGCTGTGTGTTTGGTGGGATTGGAAAGGAATCGTCCACTATGAGCTTTTGCCGCCGGGTAAAACTATCGATTCTGACCTCTACTGTCAACAACTGATGAGGTTAAAAGAAGCTATTGAGAAAAACCGGCCGGAGCTGGTGAATAGGAAGGGCGTGGTGTTTCATCACGACAACGCCAGACCGCACTCATCTATAGCTACTCAGCAAAAATTGAGAGAGCTTGGCTGGGATGTGTTGATGCATCCTCCGTATGGCCCTGATCTTGCTCCATCAGATTTTCCACCTGTTTTGGTCACTTCAGAACTCTTTAGGAAGCATAAAGTTAACCTCAAAAGAACACTGTGAAAACTACCTGTCAGATTTTTTTGATAAGAAATCTCAAAACTTTTATAGCAATGGGATCATGGCATTGCCCACAAGATGGCAACAAGTCATCGATCAAAACGGCACATACATATTATAAATAAATAAAAAATTGAACCTAAAAGATTTTTTTTTTTTGTATGAAAAATACGAAAATACTTTTGCCCCGACCTAATACATATATTTTTTAATTATTTTGCTTTTTTCCATATAAACGCCAATTTCATATGTAAGGACTGGCAGCAACCCAACAGCAACCATATTGCAACGAAAATAAAGATCACTGTGAATTTGAAAGTGATGCAAAATCAGAGGTAAAAGGACTGCAGATGATATTATTACCAAAATCGACTGCTATGAAAGCATCAACCACTACAAAAAAAAAAAACGACAACAATGTATTGTTTGTAATTAGTTACAAATTTAATTTTAATAATGAGTTAGTAATACTTATAAGTTAGGATAAGAGTTTAAATATGTACACTATCGCAATAGGTTCCTCTGTAATAATAGATATAAGTTGAAAAAAAAAAACTCACTCATTATCGTTCAATATTTCCTCAGCCAGCCGTAATCTGAGTCGCACAAGTTTCATACTTTGGAACGGGAACAGCTTACATAACCGAGAAGTAAACTCTGCATTAAAGCATAGCTCGTTTTTATTTTCATCCTTACAATAGTCAAATAATCTGGTATGGTTGAATAGATAAAATTCCTTCCTTTTAAACTCAAAGTAATCTTCAAATCCGTAAAAATTACATTTAAACATTCGTTTAACAATGCTCAGGGCTTCGCTTGCATCTGCTTGTTCCCTGATTTGTTTAGTACCATACATTTTAAGGGGTTCATAATGATAGTAAGTACTTGGCATTGCATTCACCAGGTCTCCAAGAAATGTAGATCCTGACCTCCATGATGTAATTATTAAGCTTCGCAAGGGTTGCCCCCCGGATTCCATAACTAAATCTTCTAAACCACTAACATCAGATTGTGAAAAATTATAGTTAGCGAGTTCATTTTTTATTTTTGTTCGTGCCTTTTCTAATATCATTTTGATTTCTGTGGAACTGTGAGTTTCATTTTTCGTATTCGTGAGTTTGTTCATTTTGTCGTGTCGTCCATGGGAATGGTTTTCATTCACCATTACGGGTATATATTCCATGTCAGCTGAGCCATGGATACCACCATTCAGTACAACGGGTATCTGTTGCGTGTAGGTCTCCTCTCCATCCTCGACTTTAATGATAATCTTGATATTTCTTCGGCTCTTAATAGATGTGAGATAAGATCCCGTTTCAGTATACCGAGTCCCAATATTAATAATAAGAAGAATACTGAGACCAAATAGTAGACATTTTGTGTAAACGTTAAGTTGCCGCATTATCTGTAAGAATAGACAAAACAACACACATTGTTAATCAATTCTGCACTATCGTGGCTATTTAAACACATATAGGTATATATATTGTTAAATAAATAATGGCTGTTAACATAAGGATAAAGTATTGAAACTTTTTGTTGTGATTTAATCGTATTGTTATGTTTCCCCTTCAAATAACTATAACTCATGTTGAGATGTTTGTGTAAAAAATATTCGATCAATACCACAAGGTAGGTAGGTAATTAGTTGTTAAATTATAACTGTAAGTAGTTACAATTATGAAAACGAACTGTGATTGGTAAAATATGTGATTTAGAGTCTATTTTAATAAAACTTTCTGTCTAATCTATACTTATACTTATAATAAATCTGTAGAGAGGTCAATTCTGTACATGAAATATATTTCCAAAATAACTATCAGCGGGTGATTAGTGATCGATACTGACGCCAAAAATGCAATCAGTAAAATTTTTGTCTGTCTGTCTGTCTGTCTGTATGTTCGTTATAGAAACAAAAACCACTCGACGGATTTTAACGAAACTTGGTACAATTGTTCTTCATACTCCTGGGCAGGTTATAGTATACTTTTCATCACGCTACAATCAATAGGAGCAGAGCAGTGAAGGGAAATGTTGGGAAAACAGGATTTCTTTTTAGGTGAAGTAGTAATAGGTTAGTAGTAGTTAGTTAGTAGTAGGTAAGTTTTGGTTAATTTATGTTCAGTTTTTTTTTAATATTAAGTAGGTAAAAGCGTAGGTACTTTTATTAATTATAGGTATAGGTAGGTATTATTAATTATACAGGGTGGAATCGAGGTCATGGGCATTATTTTAACCTAAGGCACTACTCACGATACTGATTGCATTAGGGCTTTTAATACGCAAATCAAAAATATTATTAATGCAAGTAAGGAAAACCTTAAAAATGTAGTAAGTCAAATTGCACAAGGCTTATTATTGCAAATAAACACTTAAAGTAATTAAAACAAAATACTTCGTTAACGCCAATAATTGTTGAAATATCAAAATCTTAAAGCGCAGTACAGCGCAAAGCGAAATGTAAACAAACATCACCTGCGCGCGCGCGGGTTTTCCTTACAAGTAATAATAACAATGGGCTACAAGACATTCCGTCCGGCGGGATTCCCTGAACTCTCTCCGTCCCACTCCCTCACTCGCAAAAATACGAATATCACCCCCGCGCGGGGTATGCTTCCCGCCGCAACACGAAGTCACGAACCCGGAACCAGTGTCATAACGACTGCGCAGGTGCATTGACGCGTAATTGATTTATTGATCCCGTGACGTAATCGCCGTACTCGCCGCTCGCGGCATACGGTGCTTGGATTGCAGTGTATTAAGTGTTAGTGTAGTAGTTGTGTGTTGTGTGTGTGTTTGTGTACACGATGCCTCGACCGCGTAATGTGCAGGCTAGGTACACCAACCAACAATACCCACAAATGGTTGTAATTTACGATCGCGCAAGAAATTTAGTATGAACTCGTGAAATGTTCCATCGGCGCTACCCGAACGACCCTATTCCTTCACGGGGTCTCATTCCACCAGAACCACTCAGAACCTGTTGGATTTTTCGTCTTTTCACGTGCCAGCACATGCACAAGCTCGTGGAAGAGCACCCGTTTACCCTCTGTCACTTTACCGACAAATAAGGTTTTTTCAAAACAATCCACAAGCTAGGTACGTAAATGTTTTTTTTTAATGTATGTTAGTTGACGTAGTTTTGACCGTCCTAAGCCGGCAAAGTACGAAGGGAAAATTGGAATTTATTATGAATCAATTCATTGGCAACTTACGAATGTCACGTGAGTCGGGCGGGGTCAAAGAATTCACGCCCAATGACGCGCGTACGGCGTAGTGTACCTACGCATTTGCTATCGAGAAGCGCAACTAATTTGATACTTTGTATGACTTACTACATTTTAAGGTTTTCCATACTTGCATTAATAATATTTTTGATTTGCGTAATAGTAGCCCTAATGCAATTAGTATCATAAGTAGTACCTTAGGTTAAAATAATGCCCATGATATCAAATGCACCCTGTAGTAGTTATAGGTATTTAGTTTTAAGTGAAGTAGGTTTTATTATATATTATTTTATATATTAGACGTAGTTATATATTTTTAGTTATTCAAGCCCCAAGCGGACGCTGGCGTCCGCCCGCTATTGTCTTGAAAAACGCGTTGAATGAGAAATACGCGTTCTCAAGAATCGGCAGAAGAAAGAGCACATCGGTTAAACTCTATGAGAGTTAGTGCCTCAATTTCCGGAAGTCATTATTCCACGCGGACGAAGTCGCTGGCAAAAGCTAGTACCTACATAAATGATAAATGATAAATGATTTTATTTCTGTAAGTAGGTTTGTACAAACACTTTTACACGTCAATCATATTTTTTTAAAACGAGATGAGGTCGGCGTTTCCTATCTGACTACTCTGAGAAGAAAGGCCGAAACAAACTCAGAGGTCACAGTCTCTTTTAAAGTCCAGACATAATCTTGGTGAGATCATGTGGAGACCATGTAGATTGGTGTCTGAAATGGTCTTTTGAGGAAAGAACCACACAGATTGAGTGGACCCGTCCAGTCAGTGCACGCATTTGTCAGTAATCATGCAGCTCAACTCAAACGTAGGGAGCTCAACGATTCGACGAACAATACCAAAGAAAGGACATTTGGGTAGGTCGCATAAATTACTCAAACTGCCAGACCATGACTAAAACTATCTGAGAAAAAAACAAAGGCAAACTAAAATTAACCCACATAGTCTTCACATTCACAGTCATTAAAAATAACATAATACTTTACAAAGTAAATATTCATGTCACTGTATATGTAAAATTTATCAATGTCAATGTGTATATAAAAATCCAGAAATAGTCTTGGTCAGATCATTTTGAGGACCATGTAGATTGGTGTCTGAAATGGTCTTTTGAGGAAAGAACCACACAGATTGAGCGGACCTGTCCAGTCAGTGCTCCCATTTGTCAAAAAAATGTGCAGCTCAACTCAGAACTTGAGGAGCTCAACGATTCGACAAACAATACCAAAGAATGGACATTTAGGTAGGCCGCGTAAATTACTCAAACTGCCAGATCATAAATAAAACTAACTAAGAAGGAAAACATAAAAAAAAAGATAGAAAAGACCCACATACACACATCAAAAGTGTCTAGGGATCAACATATATTTTTGCAATAACTTTTCTCCTGATTGATATTAATTAAAATTTTCTTTAAGGATTCATCAAATAAAGTGTTTTCGTTTGTCACAGTAACGATAAACCAAGTCACCTTTGCATTAATAAAGAAATTTGCCATTTTCCTAATAAAGGGATTTTTGACATTTGAACCACTAACACAAAAGTTCGAAAAAAAGACTGAAATAACAGTTTTCTCTAAAATTTTATTGGGTAACTTAAACAATTAATAATCCGTGTTTCTACCGCGAACACTAACAACACAAGAACATCGGTTTGGCATACTCAAAATGAGTTCATCCAAATCACGCTGTGGAATGGCCGCCCATGTTCGTTGCAACAACAAAAAAAGGTCTTCTTGCGACTGGATACCCTCCATATTCGGCAGAGCTCTTCTCTGTAGCATATCCCATGCATGCTCAATCGGGTTCAAGTCTGGCGACTGAGCAGGCCAGGGCAGGACATTGATGTTAGCTGCGGCGAGAGTCTGTCTTACAACTCTTGCGGTGTGCGGTCGTGCATTATCATGCATTAACTGAAATAAGGGACCGATTTGCACTTGTAGAGGAACGATGACGTCTGATACAATCGTCTCAGCATAAATTTGAGCGTTGAGGTTGCCTCTGATCCAAATCAACTCAGTTCTTCCGCCGATCCAAATACCCGCCCATACCATGATGGTTCCACCACTATAAGGATGGACTTCCTGGCAGGATTTTAATCGCTGTTGGCGTCCAGGGGTTCTCCAGTGTCGTATACGTCTTGTATCCGGTCTCATACCAAAACGAGACTCATCAGAAAAGCACACGAAACGCCATTGTTCTTCTGCCCAATTTCTGTGTTCAAGAGCCCATTGATATCGAATCCTACGATTGTGCATTGCTATAGGTGGTACCCGTAGCGGTCTTCGGGAATGAAGGTTCACTTCATGCAAGCGGTTTCTGACTGTTTGGTCGCTAATTAAGTTCCCTGAAGAGTGATGAAGCCTCACGGCTAACATCATGGCGGTTATTGTTGGAGCTCTTCGAGTTAAGATTTGAATGTATCGGTCTTGTCTCCGTGTGGTGCAGCGATACCGTCCTCCATGGCGCTCAGCCACGGTACCAGTGCTTCGGTAACGTGTCCAAAGTCGACTGATAACACTCTGACTTGTATTCAGAGCTAAAGCCACAGTACGTTGCCGGGAACCAGCTTCTATCATTCCCACGGCTCTGAGCATTTCTTCCCTGCTTAAATGACGTCGCCGCTCCATAATAACGTTGGTTTTAATCAGTAGTAGGGAAACAGTAGCACTAATAATGTCTTCAATGCGTTGTATGTTTTTATAGGGAAAATATTGACAGCTGATTTTCATCTTTTACTCGAATTTGATTCACAGTTCCTGATTCAAATTATGAAATGCACCAAAAAGGATCCATATAAATTTATAAAATCATAAATTTATTACAAAGCCACATCTCAATCTCAAGAAATCCGCATAAAAATGCTTGATCCCTAGACACTTTTGATGTGTGTAGTCCTCACTTTCACGACAATTAAAATAATATTATACTTTACAAAGTAAATATTCACGTCTATAAACAGAGAAAATAAAATAAATAATAAGCAAAAAAAAAAAAAACCAAACAAGATTCACTGTGTAAAATTGGAGCAGCTCAATCCCAAGCATGTTTATCCTCAATATAGTCTTTAACAGAATAAAAGGCTTTCTGGCATAGTTTCCGCTTTATAGAAGATTTGAATTTATTAAGGCTTAGATCTTGAATGTGGCTAGGAAGTTTATTATATAAACGTATACATTGGCATCTAAACGAGCCACTTATTTTCTTAAGCCTGGTTGTAGGAACAACGAATTTGTGTTTGTTCCTAGTATTTATATTATGGATATCACTGTATTTTTTAAACAGATTAATATTTTTATGTGCGTACAAAAGATTTTCATAAATATACTGAGAAGGCACAGTCATTATATTAATCTCTTTAAATTTGTCTCTGAGGGAGTGTCTGGGACTTAATTTATAAATTGAACGAACTGCCCTTTTTTGTAAGACAAATATTATCTGAATATCGGCGGCATTTCCCCACAACAGAATACCGTACGACATCACACTATGAAAATAACTAAAGTATACTAAACGAGCTGTCTCTAAATCAGTTAAGTCACGAATTTTTCTAACGGCGTATGCTGCGGAGCTAAGCTTTTTTGATAATTTATCTATATGGGGGCCCCATTGAAGCTTGGCATCTAAAGTTATGCCCAAGAATACGGTGGTATCTTCGGGATTCAACACTTCATCCTTTATAAGCACACTAGTTTTTACTTGTCTAACGTGAGGTATGGTAAACTTAATACATTTAGTTTTTTTCTCGTTAAGAAGTAGGTAGTCATCTGCAAACAACACTATATCATGATTATCCTTTATGAGGTAAGGCAAGTCGTTAATATAAATAAGAAACAAAAAAGGACCAAGAATTGACCCCTGGGGGACCCCCATTGTTACAATTGATCCGGGTGATCTTTTCCCGTTAACATCAACTCTCTGAATCCTATTTACCTAAGTATGAAGTAAGAAGATCTAAAGCGGCATTCCGGACTCCGTAGTGGTGCAGTTTCCTGATTAATGTTTCATGAAAAACGCAATCGAATGCCTTGGACAAGTCGCAAAAGATGCCCAAAGCATCGCATTTATCCTCCCATGCATTATAAACATGTTCTAAAAGTTCAACACCGGCATCAGTAGTCGAACGACCCCTTGTGAAACCGAACTGTTTGTTATGTAGTAATTTATGTTTATTAAAAAATCTTTGCATTTGATCTAAAATAAGTTTTTCAAAAATTTTGCTAAAGGTAGGTAGCACTGAAATTGGTCTATAATTAGTAGGGTCTGATGTACTACCCGATTTAAACAAAGGTATTATTTTACTGTATTTCATAAGATCAGGAAACTCACCACAGTCAATACAATTATTAAAAATAACAGCTAGAGTAGGTGCAACAATGTTTATAATCGTCTTCGCAACGTCCACAGAATTACCCCATAGATCCGGGGTCTTTTTAACATTTAACGTGTGAAAGGTTTTAATTATATCTTTACAAGTGACATATTGAAAAGAAAAATCAGAATCACAAACTGGAACGTTTTCTTTAAGTAAAGACTCTGCAGCGGAGGGTGATGAGTTGAGGGATTTAGTCGTCGATACGGGAATCTCAGCAAAGAAATTTTCAAAGGCCGCGGCGACTTGAGAATCTGATTTAATTATATTGTCATTAATAGCAAGGCTGTACTCACTACCTCGGTTGCATGACCTTCCCGTTTCGCTATTAATGACATTCCATGTCATTTTAATTACATTACTACTATTTTTAATTTTTGAACTCAAGTAACGTGACTTGGCCATACAACAAACTTTTTTAAATAATTTTGAGTAATTTTTAACATATAAATTAAATTCAGCAGTATTTATACAAATCCGTTCATCATACAACTCATAAAGTCGTTTTCTACTTTTATGAATACCAATGGTGGCCCAGTCACTGAAAGAAGCATTACTATTAACCGAGAATGTCTTTGGAGTGAAAGTGTTATCAAATTGCGTACAATACATATTAAAAAAATCATTATATTGTTGATTAGGGACAACATTAGATGACAAAAGTGGTAGATTACTAAGAAGTTTAGTCTTAAATGTTTCCAAGCGTTTAGTAGTTTTGGGTTTACAGTGATATCTTTTTTAGTAGCCTTTTTGTTTAAATTTGGAATAGTGATCAATTGTCCGCAGTGGTCCGAGTCTATTAAATTAATAATTTCTTTGTGGGATGGTATAACATCTGTATAGATATTATCTAAGCATGTGGCACTAGTGGGAGTTATTCTAGTGGGCTCCAAAAATTGGTTATCAAGATTGTATGACTGAAACAAACTTATAATTTTTGAACTTAACCCAGAGTTATCTAACAAATTAATATTAAAATCACCACAAGTGATGATAGACTTGTTCGAATTACAAATTTTATGCAAAACTTCATCCATAACCTTTTCAAAACAATCATACAATCCTGAAGGAGGTCTGTACACACTTAATATAATGAACTGCTCCAATTCTATACAAGCTATTTCAATTGTCCGCTCAACAGAGAGGTTCACAATATCCTTTCGGTCTTTAAATTTAAGCTGGTTATTTACTAAAATTAATGAACCACCGTGTATAGCATTTACTCTGCTGAACGAACTACCAATCTGGTGATTGCTAAAATTGAACATGAATTGGTGGCTTTTGAGCCAATGTTCTGTTATGCAAAGAATATCTATATTGTTATAATTCAGGAATAATTCCACTTCTAAATCTTTGTTCAAAAACCCTTGAATATTTTGATGCACCAGGTTGATACTATTTACTTCTTTTACACATAATTTTATGTTTCATAAATGGTTGTTTTGTCGTTGTTTAATTTTATGTTTTGTGGTTTTTGTTCAAATTTTTTGTGTTGTTTTCACCTGTTGTTGTCATCACCTGTTTTGAGTATTGTAGGTATCAGTGTCAAATCATAAATCATAAATCCTTTATTTGCCTGAAACATAGGTACACAAGATGTTAAATTAAATTATAGCACAGGACATATTTCACCCTCATTACGGGCATGCAAACTTATAGTTAATTACAACAATTATTTGAATGAAATTAAATTACAATTACCTATAATATATTTGAATTATTACAATTTAAATTATTATTAGAAATATAGCAAAGCTGAGGTAAGTGATAACGATATCGCACACAGTACCTATCGCAACAAGTATCGATGATAAAGACTAATAAATATTAATAATATTACTATTAATATTATTTTTTTTACTGTTTTCTATTAATATTCACTTTTCACTTCAACTCTGATACCGACACCTATCCTACCTACCTATTAATATATTTGTCAGAAATACAAAAGAGTGTCAATCTCGTGATGATCAAGAAGATAGGTACCTAAATAAAACTAAATAATTGTATACAGATCTTATGACGTTGTATAATTTACTATCCTACTTACCTATTAATATACCGGTTTTTTTTTTACCGTCTCAAAAAAAAGGGGATAATAGGTGAACAGAGTAGAAGCCTATGCACACTCAGTTTTTTTTTTCAATTTTGTACTACACATTTGAAGTAAACTCTTCATACTAGGACAATAAATACAGATATTTTGAAAAATAGATTAAATCATTAAAAAATATCGAAATTCAAATCATATGCACCCTGCGTATGATTTGAATTTCGATTTTTTTTAAATAAAAAATTAAAACTGAGTATGCCATGGGGTTCTACTTCGTTCACCTATTATACCCTATTTTTTTCGAAACGGTAAAAAAAATCATCCGGTATTTGTCAGAAATACAAAAGAGTGTCAATCCCGTGATGATCAAGAAGGTAGGTACCTAAATAAAACTAAATTGTTGTATAAAAATCTTATGACGTTGCACAATTGTTAATTTACAGTAAAATAAATGAGTGTTTTCTTTAGCTAAATGTTAAAATTAGTATATATACGAATACGGTGTTAATATTTTCGCATGAGTACTTCTCCATCCAATTAACCATAGTTATTCCCTCATTATGATATTAGACTTTTGGAAATGTCTGATTGACGCACCATAAATCTTGGTCACCCTACTTCTAACTTGCATTATAGTATTAATAAAGCCCTAATGCTTGGATTTCACGAATCCAAACATTAGGGCTTTATTAATACTATCTACATTTTCTTCGAAATCGTATGAGTGGTTAGCAAAAAGAATGGGACCTCTACCACAGCTCTACTACACTAAGCTCAGTTTCTACGAATTTGCGACTTTCATTGTTAGTGTTTTACAAATTCCTTCGTAATGTTGACGTAGTCTTTTTTCTTCGACGACACTGTGGCCGAGCAGTCTAAACGGACGCGCGCTAAGGACTATAAATGCGCCATATGTTTCCAATATTAAGGGCGATGCGCTGGTAGCCCGCAAAATTAAAATTTTCTTACGTTTTTTTTGCAATTTGCGGGTCAGTATCAGGTGGTATGTTAATTAATATAAGATTCGCGACCGTAACAAATATGACTTTACATAATTATAATCATTAGAATTGAACAGCATTACAACTCCTTATATTAGAATTGGCCTCAAATGTCATGATTTCATGAAACAGTCATTCAACAGGGTAGTATGCATTTAGAGAGTTGTACTGATGACTTTTATGATTATAATTCTATAAGTAAATATTTTGTACGGCCGCAAATTATATTTAGATCAACATACTTATTTCATTTGTAGATTAAAGCATAAACTTAAATAGTAATAACAGTCCCGATGAGCAAGTAACAACGTAGAGCAACAGTGTTGCCATAGCGTAGCCATCAGACAAACGAGTCGACTTCGTGTTAATAATGATTGCTGGCGCCCGGTAAACTACGTTAGTGCTGGTGTTGCCAGCTTAGAAATTGCGAAATATTCGAGGATGAGAGAAAATAATCTGGGGCACTTGAAGCGAATGTTGAATTTGAATTTGTTGTGGTTGAAGCCCCATTTACACGTAGCAAGTTTTTAGAACGTTCTAGAGCAATGATCGCATTCCATAAAGCACGTTCAATTATTGCCATTCAAGACTTGCATGCAAGTGTTTTCCACACGCGTGCTATATCCATAAAATGGCATAAAATAATTGAATGTAAGTTTTGCCATTTAATTATTGCATACGCCTTCCGTTTACCCCAAGGCAATTATTGCATGCAAGATTTGCTTTGTCTAAACACAGACCCTTTACCCATAAACGTTGCTTAAAGTTAGGATTAACGTCTGTTTAACCATACATTTTTAATGTTTGACCGTCATTAAACTTGAATCATCGTTTATAATAATGAACCCCAGAGTTGCACGTCCTTGTACCTACAATTGATTCAAGTATTCCCCGTATGTGCTCTGGAAATATTTAATTCAATTTTAATGAACGTCTCCTCGATTTTTTTAAACTTGTCAATTTTATGTGTTGTTTAGTTTTTTTTTTGTTTTAGTTAAGTTATGATTTAATTATTTAAATATGTCTAAGTTAATAAATGAAAAGCAAGATCTCATGTTTTGACGATAAATTATAATTACTTAATATGGTATTCACAGGCAATAAACGTAAACCGTGTAAATGAGTTTTAGTCTAAGTAATCTATTCTTCTATTCTACGACTAGAACTATTTCGACGTTCTACTGGTACTCGTAAGTGTTTTTAATTCATAGTAGCCATGTTGTATGTGCTTAAGCCTTTGTATTTGCCTGTGTATTTTCTGATGTACAATAAAGTATATATAAATAAATAAACTTAGAAAATTTTCACAGATTGCAAATTTATCAATGACACTTAGAATGTAATTATTTTAAATCATTCATGAAATTCTCCGGGGACAAAAGGCATAATTTTGTTGCTTTACCTGAACATATAAAAAATGGCCCTTTAACCACAAAATGATGAAGAAAATTTACTCAGATTTTAAACATGTTAACCCAAAAATGAAAACCAAACAAAGTGTGTTAAGCCCTGGTCCCAAGAACAATAAAAGTCCAATATTTAGGGTATAATTTTCACCCCCGCAACCCATTTAGCAACTATCTTTACATTCACTTTACCACCCCCCTTACTCCTCACTCCGTCCTATTTACTGCATACAAAGTAATAACACTGCGCAATCTATTTTTCATCGCGAAGTAACCGATTTGCATTTTGTTTTTCTCACATTCTATATCAAAACGTTTTACACTGGAAAACAAGCTTAATAGGGTTCATGAAATTGTGAGATGGAGTGGCGTTTATTAGTTTTTCCGAAGATTGGACGTCTGTTTATTGGTAAAAGGATAAAAATGTTTTTGTTGATATAACTTTGAGGTCAAGGGATTAAATTCATTAGGTACATGATCAGGTATTAATTAAGTACCTCGTTCTTTGATCATCAATCATCAATGCTCTACTTACACTGAATGGTAGTGTATATCACGGGTCACTGCACAGAGGTCTTTGCCAAGACAGACGCAGGACCTGATGCCCTAATGATGACCGCAGAATCAATCCATCTGTACCAAAGGATTCCCCGACATTCATTTAATCTGGCGTGTATTTTTCAACACCTGTGATTGGAAATATGTCAAAATTGATTAATTCGGTATGTAAAGAAAAAAAATCCTACACTGATTCCCAAACCATTTCGAGATTTAAGGTTTCTTAACTTAATTTTTCTATTTTTAGCGCTTAAAATTATAAGATGGAGTTTATTTTAACATAAACACTTAATAACACTTAACTTTCATTTGACCTCCAAATGACGTCACAAGTAAGCAGATTGAGAATACTTTCGGTGCCTCCTCTCATCATATGATAAAAAGTTAAAGTCATATAATGTCAACTATAGGGATGACCATAATAATATATTATATGTAATGCAGTCGTGCGAAAATTTCGGCCTTTGAATCGATTCAAATCAAACATTGAAAATCTATTCACACAAAAAATCTAAATCCCGAATTCTGAATTATTCTTAATCGATCATTATAATGATAGCTTAAATAAAATGCATTCCCTTTAAAATAATAATATTAAGTATAAAATCATTCGAACTATTTTGTAACCACAAATGGTGTTGGAAACTTGCAAATATAACTAGGTACTGTAGCTGCTTGTTATTGGTTTGATTTTGATAATGACATATTAATAATACCTATTATTTAATTTAATTATTAATTATTAGTCATTTCTGTCCCACTGCAGGGCAAAGGCCTCTCTTCCCTCCTTCCACTTATCCCTATACAAAATTAATAACTGTATTAAATAAATGTGCAATCGATTATGTCGATCATTCCCACCTCTAAAACTGTCTAGTGTCATGCTTGAAGTTTCTGATGTCAAGCAAAAAACGTCAAATTTAGGATTTTTATTATTGTGTTATACGTGGCATGGATATTAAACTCTTCAGTCTACTTTTGAAGCAGAATTTAGAAAATTTATTTAAAATTAATGGCTGCTTAGAAAACCAAAATTTTGAAATTAGTTGCATAAAATAACTAAATCTATAAATTAAAAATATAAAAAAAATACCTGAAAAAAACTTTACATACCCAATTGGGTCAAATTGAAAAGGACTATCAATGTTCAGGCTACGCAATGCCTACGAAAGTGCTACGCCAGCTACAAAATCGTAGCACATCTGAGTGGCAATTCTTGTAATTTTAAGAACGTTCACAGTCTGATCTCAGTCTCAATCTGTCAAAAAATACTTTTGATTCCCCTACATTTTGACAAGTTTCTGACATTTGTTTATCGCCGAGATGAGACTGCGACTAGATTTTGAACGTTTTAAATTACGAGAATTGGCCTTCTGCTACGCGTCGACTTTGTGGGTCAAACATTTTTGGTCACATAAAATCGTTTCTATTCTTTCTAGACACACAATTTAAATGTTATTTTTCAAAGGAACAGCAAACTACCAGTCTCTTACAGCTCTATTATAATCTAAATTGCAAGGTATGTGTATCACGTTGAGATCAGTAGGTAGAGCATGCTTAGCGAACTCTCGAACGTCCTCCGACACGTGACGGGGTCCCTCTGAACTAAAGGATAGTTCTTAGTTGTACCGCACTATATTTTATTGGAGAAATATCATCACTTTGTCTTGTTTAATCTAGCTTCACTAAGAGGAAGTGTGTTTTTGAACATGATTCCTATGGTTGTGCTGAGGATGATTTGTGAGAGTACAGCAGTGCCGAAGGTGCTAATAGAAAAAAAAAACCGGCCAAGTGCGAGTCGGACTCGTTCACCGAGGGTGCCGTACAAACCTGTAGGTATATAAGTAAAAGTTCACCCATCACGACAATCGAGTCATAGTTATGATATTTTTATTGCAAAATGAAATTTATAACATTACAATATGGAAAGCTGGAGGAGCATAAATTAATGACAAAGGTCTCTTTGTCGTTTCAGTAATCCTTTATTTTATGTTAACACATATCATTTAATTTATAATATAACTGAAATACCTACTCTAGCCTTGCAGCAGCCTTGCAAAAGTCTGCTGACGAATGAGGGCAAGCTTTTTTATCAAAGTTATTTATTTACAATTTTTTTTAGTCACTATTTAGAAATCTGGTACAAACATATTAATTATGAATTAAATTTGAACCAGATCTGTAAATGGTGACTGAAAAAGGTATAAATAGTACCACATTGAATATTGAAGTTCGAAAAAACATTATCTATAGTTGTACTACTTCGTGTAGTGCTAGTGTTTATTAACGGAAACATGTTTATGGATGAAAATTATGTGGAAATTCCATTTACAATTATTTAAAAAAATATGTGATGTAACTAAAAATTTAAGGTTTTCGGAATTTTTCCATTATATGTGCTATTATTGCTTTATGCCAAGTTTCAAGATTCTAGATCGACTGGAAGTACCCTTTAGGTTTTGATTCCTTCGCGAGTAGTTGCGAGTTTGAAAATATGCGGCTTAAATTGCTATTTCTTTTGATTGCGTTGACATAAAAGTTTGATTTTGTTACAGCTTTAAGGTATTATAGACCTGAGTATTTGATATGAATTTCAATTTAATACCTCTCCGCATTCATGAGAAAGAAGTAGTAACTTTAAAATTTTCAAAAATATTTTTTATTATATGATATAACTAAAAAATTACAATTTTCGCAATTTTTCCATTATCTGTACTATAAGACGTTACTTTACGGGAAGTACCCTGTAAGTTTTGATTCCCTCGCGAGTAGTTGCGAGTTTGAAAATATGCGGCTTAAATTGCTATTTAAGGTGGGATTTTTGTACGAGACACGTACAAAAATCCCACCGGAGATGTCTCGAAGTACTCTCGTCCCTCCTACCTCCGCCGCTACCTCTAATAAGTACTCTCGTCCCTCCTACCTCCGCTGCTACCTCTAATAAGTACTCTCGTCCCTCCTACCTCCGCCGCTACCTCTAATAAGTACTCTCGTCCCTCCTACCTCCGCCGCTACCTCTAATAAGTACTCTCGTCCCTCCTACCTCCGCCGCTACCTCTAATAAGTACTCTCGTCCCTCCTACCTCCGCCGCTAATCTGACACTCTGGCAGTTCGAGTACCCAGCGCCATACATCACTATCTATCCTGACTATAAGTACTCACTTTGTTTTATCATATAACAAACTTACTTTTAATGACAATAAATCTATACAGGGTGTACCAGGAAGTATGGATCAAATCGAATAGTGGTGTTGGCAAAATCAAAATATTTTATTTCACATAAGCCTACATGGGCACTCATGAAACGTCACATGCTAGGTGCACGGTTCCAATTGGTCGTTTCCTATGGAGAAGAACCGGCAAGATCATTTCCAAACCTTTAACCCTGAGAATGTCGATGATCGAATTTTTTTATGGTTCTGTTGTAATATTTTTATTTTTTCCCTCTAGGAAACAAAATAAGGTAACGACAATTAATACAATTATTTCCTATACTGTTTATTTTTAAATACAAAAATGGCTTATTGTATAAATAAGTATAATAGTTAAGTCTTATTAATGCCAGCCAGCTTAAATTTAGTAGTAAGAGCTATGGTCGTGGTGAGCTGGAGAAAAACCGAGTACTGTTCCGTTTTAAAATTTTAAATTAAATAAAATATGGTATAGGTAACTTTCCAGTTATTTTATATTTTAGGATTTTATTTAAATAAATAATGGGCGCCAGGGACCTAGAGAGTCCCGGATCCTGGAGCCGACGAAGGTGTCCAATAAACTTCCTATGAAAAGGATGGATGAAAGTAGAACGTCGAACCCAAGATCCTCAATTTAAATTTTGTTACAGAACGGATTCCACGAAAACCGTATTAAATTTAAAAAAAAATAAACATAAGGGTACCTATATAAAAAAAACCGTCCCGCCTGCGCTATCGCTAGGCGGATTACGCTCGAGGAACGGGCTCTCGCGTCCCGGCCCCAGACCCTTCTCTAGCTCCGGGTGGCGAGACGAATCTCCTTAGTTGCCTCTCCTGGAATCAACAATACGGAGACCTAATAATATAAGAGGAAACTAATGTATCATCCTTGAGGTGACCGAGCTTGGAAATCTAGAAGGCTAAAACATTAGCCGGTTAACATGGCCCTTGCCTAATTCTGATTGGTGGGAAGGTAGGAATGAGGATTACCTACGTGGCGTCCATCAACTCCACAACAAGGGCATTGCCTTGAACAATAATTTAATACCGTGGTTAACACTGAGGAATTTCCTATAGCATATCTACGATCAATAGTCAGCGGGTGAAATACTCACGGTTTACTTAAGGAGTAAGCACTTGACTGCAAGATCCTCGACTGGCTGGAAATCTGCCGGCGTATGCGCAATTTGGAATCCTGTAATAAATATCTGTAGGGACACATGTAAGTATGTATGGCAGAGTGCATGATAGACAAAATGTATGTGAGCGAGACGTATGGGCGAGCGCCGAACGGGCAGTGATTGCGCACTGGCCCGACTGAACGGTTATCTATATGTTATCGGGTTTAAGCGTGGAAATAAATTCGGTATCCAAAAACGGTATTTCCATTTGTGTTCCGAGACCCCAGGGCCAGACGGAGCAGGGGGTCTACTCCGAAGTGGTAAATTTATCGTATCAGCCTCGTATCGGCCGAATGTTCGGTCATTTCCTACTACGAAGTTCATTCTATTTGGTTCGGTCGGTTCCGATCCGACTGAACTTAATTTTGACACTTTTGTATCGTTACCCTACTCTGAACGAGAACAGACAGACCGATACTTTGGCGGCCCGTACACAGTCAATCTCGATCGCGATCCGCGATCAAAATCAATGATCGCGATCCACGAGCCGTACATTCACGATTCGTACATTATCAATGATCGCGATCCACGACCCGTACATTCACGATTCGTACATTATCAATGATCTCGATCCACGACCCGTACATTCACGATTCGTACATTATCAATGATCGCGATCCACGACCCGTACATTCACGATTCGTACATTATCAATGATCTCGATCCACGACCCGTACATTCACGATTCGTACATTATCAATCTGGATCGCGATCATTGATTTTGACCGCGGATCGCGATCGAGATTGACTGTGTACGGGCCGCCTATGAGTTTGACAAGAGTTACGTCGTGAAATTAATGTCAAAATACATGACAGCAAAATAGCTATCTTTTGAGTAGGTTATAATTATTACCTATCGTAAGTTTTAATTAGATATTACAATTTTATTGAGTTTTATATGTGTTCAAAGTGTTAAAGTGAATGTGCTATACTTAAAATTGTAGCGAAATGGCAGTACGTATGCGTTTAGTGGAAGAGGTTCTAAAAGAAGAGCATTTGGAGCGTAGAAGGAATCGCAGAAGACTTCGTGACTCCTTCATTAACAATTTAGTACCCGACCTTGAGTTTGTAGCTAATTACAGACTCAGTCAGCCAGGATATAGTGCCCCTGTTACCCCGAAAGTATAATAGCCATGCAATTGAGCCTGCTACAAAAGCATTTTTGATACATAAAACGCATCACGCAATCTAAGTTTTCCACAGTAGTCCACTCACTATCTAAAGAGATTTTGTTTAATTTGAAGTCTATCTGTTTGTGATTAGTTAGTTTTATTATAAGTTTTCATATTTTAATCCAATAACACTGAATTAAAGTAAGTTTGTAAGGCATTTTTTGGAATATGTAAGGATTGTCATATAATTACGTAACTTGAAAATGTGATTTTTTGTTTATGTAGATATTTAAATAAATTTAGTTTCAAATTATAGAGTTATGCATAAAACTAATATTCCAATTGGATTTATGTATATCGGACCACGCATTCGGAAGATATTAAAATATTTGTGTAAGGAAAATGTACCAATCTACATTTTTTAAGGTTTATGTTCTACATTTTTTTATTGTAAGCAGATATGTTAAATATTGTTATTTAATATGAATAAAGACTAAACATACTGGACTATCATATTATTAGTAACATAATAACAATTAATTGATGATTAAACGAACTTACCTGTAAGTGAAGTTCTATCATAATTATACGAAACGCCTCGTCCGAAGAGATTAGTAGTTACATGTAGTATCGCATAGATGTCGCCACTTCAGCACTAGTTGAGAATATTCCTTATCCTAATTTTTTTTTTTTTTGTGGGTACTTATATTACTCGGTGACCGCTACTCCGCTGGTTCCTCATTTAGTTTAGAGTGAGATCCATAAATCATTGATGTATTTCCTAAGAGATTTAGTAACGGGATGGATAGGGCGGGCGGGCGGTTACTAATCTCTTCGGACGAGGCGTTTCGTATAATTATGATAGAACTTCACTTACAGGTAAGTTCGTTTAATCATCAATTATACTTCACGCCTCGTCCTCAAGATTAGTAGTTACATGTAGAATTTGAGAGTATGTGAGGGAAATATCTTCAATGATATAACCTTTTCTAAGAAAACAGTAAACGAATGTTTATTTTCCAAAAAGTGATAGTATGTATATAAACCTCCTTCTTTTAATTTTACAAAGTAAACATTTTAATAATCACTTCAACTTAAAAATGAAAGAAATTTCTTCTGCCTTACATAACATGAATACAAATTATTCTTATAATAATCGTAACAGTTGCAAAATAGTAATGTAAATAATTTCCTGCAAATAAATTAATGTGTTTTTAGTTATTGATAATCGATTGAGCCAAGGATGTACAATCATTGTTCAAAATCGTTCTATTGTAGAACCTCGCAAACACAGTTGAGTTGCCACTCCAGCCGGCTGTGTTGCGGATAGCATCGACGCTTACACCGAGTGAGTGCGCGCGCGACGTGCTGGCGTGCCTTGTGCTGTGCGCAGAGAACACGGACGTGTCGATCCCGCACTCACTTAGTGTCGTTTTTACCCAGCGACTGAGGGTTTGGGTGCCAACTGCTTTGTGCGGCTTTTTTATACCTACGAACAATAGGTCAGATTTTCTTATGGGCGTCGATTTATTTGTATAGCAGAGCAATGTGGCAGCGGGACAAATTGCAGGTTTTTGATTAAAGAATGGAATGTAAAGCATTGGTTGTTTGGAACCTGCTTTAGAAGTTTTGATGATATCTGGGATTCTAATAGTGATGTGATTTGGTGCAACAGTAATGTTCTTTGTATTTATTTTAGATAACGTTTGTAATCTATGGGCGGTTGTAAGTGCTAGTAGCGTGATTGTTTTCCTAGATAATTTATCAAATGACAGCTCTTCATTTGGGTACCATTGACTAAGGTGTTCAAGTACGCAATTCGTGTCCCATGTGTAGCTATACTTTGGTAAAGATGGTCGAAGACGAAACACGCCTTTGAAGAATCTCTGTATTCTGTCATCTTTAGATATGTTTGATCCTAATAAAATTGCGAGGGCCGACCTACAAGAATTGAGGGTACCAAATTGCGCACCCTGATGATATTGTTGGGTCAAAAAATGTATGACAGTAGGAATAGACGCAATAAACATATTGGTGTGAGTATTTATACAGTAGTTCCACCATTTCCTCAGGCAAGTGTCGTATTGCTTGAGGGAGTTGGTCGATAATGACGCCATCATTATTTCCAGTGAAGATGGTGGTACGCTTCTTCTTGATAGTGCCTCCCGGATAAGACAGCAGCCTCCAGGGTAATCGTCTGGTGTATCCGACTGGAGCTGGAATGCGAGATTAAAGCTCGATTGTGAGGTAGAAAGGATAAAACTTTAGAGACTGTAAGGGCTTGAAAGACTGGATACCACGGCTGGGTGGGCCATGACGGGACAACTACAATACCTTTAGATTTTTCGGCGATTATTTTCCTGAGAACTTTCAAAATTATCGAGAAAGGGGGAAAAGCATAGAAATGTGTTTTTGCCCAAGATACTGTGAAGGCGTCGATAGCTACTGCATCAGGGTCCCTATGCCATGAGATATAGGCTTCACATTTTTTGTTGATACGGCTTGCGAATAGGTCAATCTCGGGTGAGCCAAAGCAATGAGTTATGTGGTCGAAGGCCCGATCGTTTAACTCCCACTCAATATCTGGGTGGTTTTTCCGTGACTCTGCATCTGCCACGACATTATTACTGGATTTTATATAAGATGCATAAATGTACAATCCTCGATCCTCGCACCATTCCCAAATTTCTCTTGTAATTTGTGTAAGGTGTGGGTACTGAACACCACCCATCCGGTTAATATAGGCAACTGCAGTTGAGTTATCTACGCGCAAAAGAATCTGGCAGTCGGACAGGTCTTTTGCAAAGATTTTTAGAGCAATAAAAGCCGCCAACAATTCAAGATAGTTGATGTGCTTTTTGCACTCGGTGTTTGACCAGCTACCACTAGCTGTATCTCCCATACAGGCTGCGCCCCACCCCGTCGTTGAGGCGTCAGAGAATATTTCAATGTGATAGTCGTCACTTCTTATGTGACGTACTGAATTCAAAATGTGATTAAGCCACCATTGAATATCTATCTGCAATGAGTCGGGGATGAATAAGACTTTTTCATAATCATCATTGTTTTTGAGGTTAAGAAATTTGCAGCGCTCCAGCTCCTTGGTGTGGAGAAGCCCGTATTCTATTCCAGGGCAAGCTGACACAAGTAAACCCGTTAATTGAGCTAATTTTCTGACTGAACAACGGTGCAATTTCTGAAAAGCTTGTAATTCGGAACTGATGCGTGCCCTTTTTTCTTGGGGCAAGCTTAAGGTAAGCTTGTGGGAGTTAATGATCATGCCTAAAAATTTACATTTCATGGAGGGTACTAAAATACTCTTTTCTTCGTTGATAATGAAGCCAAGTGAAACCAGTAATTTTTTGGTAAAGTCAAGGTTTAGTATACAATCTGAAGAGGTACGTCCCAATAGAAGCCAATCATCTAAATAAAGAGTCGAGAGCAAACCAGCGGTTCGGAGTAATTTAACTATTGGTTTGGTTATTTTCGTGAATACGAACGGAGCTGTATTAAGCCCGAATGGTAGCACATTAAACTGGTATAGTTTTTGGTCATAAATAAATCGAAGGTATTTTTTGGAGTCTTCATGAATTTTCACCAAAAGGTATGCGTCCTTTAGGTCGAGGGTAGTCATCCAACAATCTTGTGTTACAAGTTTAATAGCTGTACGGAGGTCCTCCAGCTTAAAATGATCAGTCTTTATGAAACGGTTAAGATTTTTGAGATTTAAAATAAATCTATATTTTCCACTAGGCTTGGGGGTAAGAAAAATGCTTGATATAAACTGGCCCTCGCACGGTTCACATAGGGATACCGCACCGATATGTAATAAATCAGCTATTGCCTCATTGAACTGTCTTTTTTCTTCATTGGACTGTGTTGGTGTAGACGGAATATAGTTTTGAGTTGGTGTACTTGAGAAGGGGATTTTATAACCGTCAATCCAAGAGAGGACTGTGCGGTCCTCTGTTATAAGTGACCATTGAGTTTTAAAAAGATGTAAGCGACCGGCATACTCAACTGTATTTACAGGCGGCGTCGAGTTTGAGCAGGGGGCGGCGGCGGCGGCGGCTGCTGACGCGGCCACGGCCTCGATGAGTGCGCGGGCGGCGGCGGGGCTGCGCGTGCTCTCGGTGCAGGCTCGCGGCTCCTCTGCGGAGGGCCCGACTGCCTGTAAGCCGGGCCGGGAGCCTTCCTGTTTAAATTCCTCTGGTTAGAGAATTTTGATCGCTTCGATGAGTTAGGTTGGTCAGCTTTAAGCTCGACCCCAGATTTATTTATTGACTTGGCTGCCTTTAACGTGTCCGCTAACGTTTCTCCAAATAGAAAAGCGTCAATTTTTGTACTTGAAAGATGTTCCGACATGTCTTTTTTCAGTGAGAACAATATAAAGTTTCTTCTTGTCACTGAGTCAGCGTGCTGAACGTCGCAAATTAATCTGCCAAGATCCATCAATTTTTGAAGTAACTCCTTGTCTTTATTTTCGGAGTTTAATTGTGCTGTGATTATATCACCCAGGCATGATATTGCACTTGCCACCTGCTTTTGTTTGGCTTCGATGCCTTTATCGCGCTTTATGAAGCTTTCTTGCATAGCGGCTTTGACTTCCGGATTTATTTTAGGGGAGTCAATACGAAGACAATTTCCAGGAGGCGGGTACTTTAACATTAGCTCTTTTCTGGTGTCTTTGTTTAACCCCTCTAAGGCTATATGTCCAAATCGAGAAGCTATTTCTTCATGGATATCCTTTCCACGTTTTTCCGCTAGTGAAGGGTCTTCACCGAGGATTTCCAGAACTTCAGTGTCTAAACATGTGTTAGACTGCGCTGTGACTGTGACCTCCTCTTGTATGGGTGGCGCGGACGTGCCTGGCTGTTCTGGAGGAGCCAGTATGTCGTTTTGGATATCATTAGTTGGTAATGATTGCTCAATGATATTGGTGTCTATGATTTCGAACGTTTCCGGTTCGTGTTCATCGCTCAGCCAATCAGATGGCTCTAGCGCATCAGGTGGGTCTAGAAAAAACACGAATATCGGTTTTGTTATTATATCACTAAGCGTGCGGTGAAATAGCCCCAATGGCTATTCAGGTTACACACTTATTATCATCGCAACGTAAATACGTCGAATTTTTAAGGGTACTTAGTTTTTTTTTTTTTTTTTTAAAGGTAAAAGAAGAATTTATTAATTTGATTAATTATGTTGAAAAACTACAGAATTGCACATATTTGGTAACAACCGTTATCTTTTTTGGGTTAGGTAACAATCCCCAATGAATTGAACGCCAACCGTCAAATTTAAATTGCAACGAAAAAGCCCCAATGGCTGATTCTGGTTTGCATTATGTACCCATAAAGTTATCACTTTCACTTTTAAGTATAGTATTAGTGCATACCTGTTTCAACGCCATAGGCGGTTCCCTGTAATTCCTCGGTTGGTTTGTTGGTGTGAATTTTCTTTTCTAGTTTACGCAATTTGCGCATTAGATGTTCAAGCTCTTCTTCACACGTCCTAGATACTTTACGTTTCGGCATAATGGGCATGAAATAATGGTACTTGAATTATTTAGGACGATAGTGTCTTGAGTGGCCGAGCACTAAACTGCGAATGAGGAACCAGCGGAGTAGCGGTCACCGAGTAATATAAGTACCCACAAAAAAAAAAAAAAATTAGGATAAGGAATATTCTCAACTAGTGCTGAAGTGGCGACATCTATGCGATACTACATGTAACTACTAATCTTGAGGACGAGGCGTGAAGTATAATCATTCTTGTTGCCTTGAATTTTTACGCTCGGGGCAGCTCATCAAGGCTCTGCGATAATATTTCACGTTGACTTGTGGAAGACAGCCCAAAAGGCAGGTTTAAATGCTGTACACAAGCGAGCCCGCTCCACCATTGAATCATGCACATTTGGGATAGTCAAAAATAATCTTACCCTGATGTGTTTTGTATAATATGTGCATAGGGCTCGGTGTGAGTGCTCCGGTGTTAACCCAAGATGATTTAGAATCGGAGAACTCCGGGCAAGTGACATATCAGCCTGCTACAATTGTCACAGATGCTTTGAGGAGGGTACAAAGAGAAAGGGAAAGACTGATGCAATCATTAGAAAATAATTAATAAAATATATTTTTTACAATACTAGAACTAATCCTCAGTAAGTAGGTATAGTAATAAGTAAAACTAAAATAATATAGCATTCAGCGTGGTAAAAAAAAAAAGTAAAAAGTTTATTGATAATATAAAAGAACAAACCTTACACAGAAATCCCAACAATCCCGTGATTTGTGTCTACTAGTACAAAATATGTATGTAGGTATGTCTAATAAATACCTGTGTATATGCGGTTGTTTGAGCTTAATTCACACTGACCTCCGTACTAGTGAAAACTGTATCACGGCAGGTCAGTCTTCCTCGTTCACAAATACTTCCACACAATTAACAATAATTAGCACTAGATAAAACACTGAATTATGAGTATGGCTATAAGATTTGATGACAATATTATCGAGGGTAATTGTAAAATATTAAAAGTATATGCAAAAAATTCAGACAAAAAAAATATATATATATAGTTTTATGAGTTACGGTTATGAACTTATAACAACAAAATATCTAGATAAAAATAAAATTTGTGTCAATAATAACTAGTTTAAACAAAAAAACAATCAAAAGAAAATTATAAACATAAAGAACTATTAAACTAAGTAATTATTTAACTATTATTATTATTTAATTATTTAACTATTAACTATTTATGTGAAATGTAGGTTAGAGAATGCGTGTGTAGATGTGTTTGCATGGAATAAGAATGTGTATGTATATTTGTAGATCATTTATGTCATGGATATTAATAGCTTTTCTGTGTTAATATAGTTCATTTCGATGAGTTATTTATTTAAAGTTTTTTGCACACAAAGAGAGTTGAATCGCGTAAATTGATGGACTCTTGATAACTGTTTATATAAATGAGGCCCCAGATGGTCAAAAAATTTATCTGAAAAAGCCGTTTTACGTTTAGATATGGAGTACACCAGATCTTTTCTACGCCTTGTAGTGAAATTAGGTATCGGTAACTTACAGTGCTGCAGTAATATAGCATTATTTATAAATAATTTTCTTACTATGAGCAAACATAAATTCTTATATAAAAGATGCGTTGGATATCTAAATTTTCTGATGCTCATTACTTTCAATATTGCTCGCTGAGCTCTTTCGAGACTTAACATCGTGGTTTTTGATGCACCTCCCCAAACAGTGATACAATATGATAATACTGATTGGCCTATAGAAAAATAAATAGTTTTAAGTAATTTGAGGTCACAAATATTACGAAGATTTCTAAATAGATGGATCATTTTCCTAGCCCGAGTTATTACGGTACCGATATGTTCCCCCCAGTTAAGGTTTTGGTCTAATATCAAACCCAAATATTTGATAGAGGATCCTTTTGTGAGACTATAGCAGGAATATGCTACATCACTTTTGCAAGCATGCAACTTTATTTGCAATTTATTTGGTGGTTGCGTATTGTTCCTAATGCTGAAAGTTAAATATTTGGTTTTCTGTTCATTCAATGTGAGAAGGTTGTGATCGAGCCAAGATGTAACCAAAGCAAATCCTTCATTAGCCAAGCTGAACACTTCAGTCCACGTGCGCCCATGAAACAAAAGTACCGTGTCGTCAGCAAAGAAGATTATTTGTCCTTGTTTTAGATTGAGACTACTTAAGTCATTAATATAAGCGAGGAATAATGTAGGGCAAAAGTGATGCAAATTTCTTCCCACAGTCGATGATTCAGCGTACGACCGTCGATGCCCCTCAAGATGGCTTGAGCTAAATCTCGATGAGGAGAGCATCAATTTGTGCCGCTGTCGGTCTGGACATGGTAACTGTTTCTTGCAGAATGTTTGTTTATTACATTCATATCCAAACTTGCAGAATACGAACATGAGAAAACGATAAACTCAAGGGGCACTTTATCACGCGTAAAGTGAATAATTTATGTAGTTTCTATTATATTTATCTTGTTTTTTGTATCCATCTCATAACAATTTACACTTCAGTCAGCACTTGACGATAAACAACCGAAATACGGTTATCGCTATAGCGATAGCGACAGACAAGATTTGGTTTGAGTTTAAAAGTATTTTGTCTAAATTTTGCAATTATAAAATCTTATTCTCTCTCCATATTTGTTTTATCCTTTTTCTTTTTATTTTGACAATCGGCAAAGCAATTTGTATGCCAGCTACAAATATATTGAAACGATAAATAATACAATGCTCTTAGTTATAAATATTGAATTAAAGTAAAGTTCTATTTTCTTATTAAAAAAATAATTTTTCTCTGTACTTATTTCAATAGTTCAATTATATCGAAATGAGTATTAATGACCAATAAAAACATATCGATAGAACTTTCAACTCTAGCAGTACATTTCGTTCGGTCCGACACTCTTTTCGAACATTGACTAGGGTAATTCCAGAATAGGTGCCCCACTTTTTGATAGAGAGCCATAACTTATTAATTAAAAATCTATTGGCAATACGTCTTTTGCATATGGTAACTTTGATATTTAATCTAGGATGGTACACCTTTTGTTTTTACATAAGTTTCATAGATTTTGAAGAAATTGTGTCTTTTTAACCCTCTCAAAAGTAGGATAGATGCTTAAAGTGAGGGATAGAAGACTCGTAGTAAAAATGCTTCAAGGGATAGATGCCTAACGTGAGGGATAGAAGACTCACTGTATAAATGCTTCAATATTAGATGCTAATTGAAATAAAACATACTCTAGTTGCAATAATCAGTTTGTATTCAGTATTTAACATTACTTTGTGACATCTTTTATAATTATATGTCTATTGAGCACACACAATCTGCTTCTGTTGTCATCAAAGACAAGGCAGGGTATTTTAATATATCTTCTGTATATGGTCCGTCTAAACACAAGATAAGTGAGAATATGTTCACCCAGTACTTCTCAACTTTGGGCGGACGCTTCATAGCAGGGGGATACTGGGATTCAAAGCACACTCACTGGGGATCAAGACTAGTACAACCCGCGGAAGGGAACTTAAAAAGTCAATTGACAGCACAAATCTCATCACGCTGTCAATAAAAGAACCAACGCACTGGTCAACAGATCCGAACAAGCGGCCGGACATAATAGACTTCTTTATTGTGCGGGGAATGTCCCAACATTATTGTCACACTGAGTCCTGCTTCGATGGATCTTCTAACCACACGCCGATAATTATGACCGTCAACACCACCGTGATCAACCTCGATAAACCAACCTCTCTCTATAACAATAAAACCGACTGGAATGACTTCCGACACTACCTGGAAAATAATATAAAATTAAATATTAGGCTTAAAACAGAAAATGACATTGATGAAGCTACTGAATATAAATTAGTCCAAGAAGCCTGTTGGAAATGCACACCCAAAATTGACAGAGAAATTAAAACTCCAAATCTGCCTAAGGAACTAAAGGCTATGGTAATGGAAAAAAGGAGACTTCGCAGGGTATGCACACAAGCAAACACCCCGATGACAAGAAAAAGTACAATAAAATGACAAAATTGCTTAAATCGGCACTCAAAGAAGCAGAGGACCTCACTCTGGAAGCACAACTAGAAAGCCTAAAAGCCACGTCTGCTACGAATTAGTCCTTATGGAAATATGCAGCAAAATATGACCAACCCCAAAAAATGAAATCTCTAAAATTGAACAACAATCAATGGGCAAGAACGAGTGAGCAAAAAGCAGACGCGTTCGCTAAACTTCTGGCTGCTGTATTTGTCCCAAATGAAATGAGGAACCAGAACAGTGACAAAGACTCAAATATAGATGAAACCCTGAAACAAGACTTTCAAATGGAGCTGCCACCCAAACCAATAACACCTCAGGAAGTAACGACACAGATAAAAAGACTCAAGGACAAGAAAGCACCTGGGTATGATCTTATTACAAAGAAAAATTAAAACAAAGCTACCTCACAGTTACCATAGACTTCTCGAGTCCTATCTAACAGACCGCCTGTTCCAACTATGAGAAGAGGATAACTACTCGGAGCTCCATGAAATAAGAGCAGGAGTTCCACAAGGCTCTGTTCTGGGTCCCGTTCTCAACACTATATTCACAGTAGATATACCACAAATTCCAAATGTTACAACTGCTACTTTTGCTGATAACTCAGCCGTTATAACCAGCAACAAAGATCCAATAGAAGCTTCGAGAAAGCTGCAAGAGGCACTAGACTTAATAGATGGGTGGTTTGAGAAGTGGAGAATTACTGCAAGCGTATCAAAATCAACACAAGTGACATTCACACTCAGAAAAGGTGATTGCCCTGCGGTCACGCTGGGAAGCAACGACTTGCCAGAGAAAGATGTTGTCAAGTACCTGGGTGTGATGTTGTCAAGTACCACTTGGACAGGCGACTAACTTGGAAAACTCACATCAAAGCCAAAAGAGACCAAGCTAATAAATAGGTACCTAAGGTTAACTGTTCCTTGTTATTTTTTTCAAATCGTCGTCTTAATATCCTTGAAAGTATTTCGAAAGTTCTGGCTATTTCATTTACACCTTTCTCAGTTTTGGTAATTTCTTGGAAAGCCTTTTCCAAGCTTTCTTCAGTCCAACTAATCAGACTGGGGACCACCCCCGGTTTTCTTTTATATTTTCGAGGCATTTCTTCCACCTGCAATATGAAAAGATTTATAGAGATACTTAGGGATAGATGCCCTTGAGAGCATCTGTCCCTATCGTAAACCCACGAGATCTAAACCCTAAAGTGGTGACCCCGAACGCGAATTATAAACGCAATACGTGACGCGTAATCAGCAGACTGCCACGTCAGTGAATTCCGAGTAACTTTATACACGAGTGCAACTAGAACGTTAACCACCCAAAATGCAGGCGCCAGTACCAGTCGTGAAGACCGAAGACAGTGAATTGGCACAAATCAACATCAGATCACAGATGCCAGAATTCTGGACAGACCAACCAAGGCTATGGTTTGGACACTTCGAGGCCCTTATAGCAGAATCAAAACGAGGTGAGAAGTCAAAATTCAATATTGTGATCGGGAGGCTAAG
Source organism: Globia sparganii (assembly GCA_949316385.1). NCBI lineage: Eukaryota > Metazoa > Arthropoda > Insecta > Lepidoptera > Noctuidae > Globia > Globia sparganii. The sequence continues at coordinate 24,383,970 of OX438660.1, read as the reverse complement.
CAAAGATGTCGCACAGTACGTGTCCGACCTAATTGAGGAACCGCCAGAAGACAAACCATACACCGTGCTCAAGAAGAGGCTGCTGAGCGAGTTCGAAGAGTCAGACACGAGGAAAATGCAGAAGTTGCTGACAGAAATGGAGCTGGGGGACCAGAAGCCGTCGCACTTGCTCCACAAAATGAAAAACCTGGCAAGGGGTAAACTACCAGAACACACCTTGCGTATCATGTGGATCAGTCACTTACCAGCCGCGGCACGCACCGTATTGACCATCAGCGAAATTACCGATTGAAATAAATTAGCACAACAGGCGGACAAGATCATAGAAACAGCTAAACCATGCGACGCAATAAGTGAAGTCACCAGCAACCTACCCTCATAGAGCACGGAAACAATCATTGCGGAGATAACAAAGCTCACCAAGAGATTCGACGAGATGCAGCGAGGCTGTTCGCCTCGCCAGAGCCAGAGAAGTCAATCGCGACTCCCGAGAAGATACAGGAACAACGATTTTTCACAATGCCGTGACAGGAAGAGACCAGAAAACTGGGTGTGTTACTACTACTTCCGATTCAGGAAAAGGGCAACTAGATGCGAGCAACCGTGTAATGGGAAAAATAGTGAAACAGCTGCAGAAAAACGAAAGGCGGGAAACGAGCAATGATGCAGCAAAAGGTGGATTACTGCATCGACTCAACAAGCCACCGCCTATACGTCAAGGACTTAAACACGGGTATGCGATTTTTAATAGATACAGGAGCCAATGTATCCGTTTTACCAGTAAACAGGAAACAGTATAATATAAGTGACAATACTAATCTTAGGTTGTATGCCGCAAATGGCTCCGAAATAAAAACTTACGGTACTACTAATTTAGAATTAAATCTTAATCTTAAGAAAATATACCGATGGACATTTATTGTGGCCAATGTCAAACAACCTATCATAGGAGCGGATTTTTTACGCCATCATAGGTTGTTAGTAGATTTAAATGCACAAAAATTAATAAGTAAACAAACCGACTTATCAATTAACGGTAATATTGTTAAATGCGCGGGAACCACTATCCGCATTGTAGACAACAATCACCCCTTCCGCGAACTATTATCGGAGTTTTCAAATATCACGAAACCCAGGCCATACAGGAACGATGACGCTGAAAACGGAAGAATTAAAGTACTGCACCACATCGAGACTACGGGATCATTCGTACATGCGCGTGCCAGGCCGCTTCCCCCAAACAGGTACCATAAAGTTAAGGAAGAATTTAGGTTAATGCAAGAAATGGGAAACTGCAGACCTTCCAAGAGCGTGTGGGCAAGCCCGCTACACGTCGTGGCGAAGAAGAATGGGGACATCCGGCCATGTGGAGACTACAGGCGACTGAACGCTATCACCAAGCCGGACCGATACCCCGTACCTCGGCTGCACGACTTCACGTATGTCTTGACAGGTAAGAAATTTTTTACAAAACTCGACATAAATAAATCCTATCATTGCGTTAGGGTAGCAAAAGACGATATAGAGAAAACGGCAATTATTACACCCTTTGGCTTGTTTGAATTCCAACGAATGACATTCGGTCTACGAAACGCGAGTCAAACGTTTGAACGCTTCATGATGAGTAACACACCGTACTGCAGGGGTTAGATTTTTTATTTAACTACGTTGACGACGTAGTAATAGCGAGCGACTCAATAGAAGAAACCAAAATGCATCTAACAAGGGTTTTCGAAAGATTTAGAGAGTTTAGAATCACAATAAACCTGTCCAAGTGCGAATTCGGTAAATCCAACATCGAATTCTTGGGTTACTAGGTTTCCACCAGTGGCATTCGACCACTAGATCACAAAATAAATGCCATCTTAGAATATCCTCGTCTGCAAACAGTAGATCATCTTAGACGGTTCCTAGGCATGGTAATTTTTTACAGATCAAACATACCATATGCCGTGAGTCAACAGTCAAACCTCAATAAATTTTTGAAAGGCGCAAAAAAGAAAGATAAGACCATTATTAAATGGGACAGTCAATTGCTCGACGCTTTCGAGAAATGTATAATATAATAAGCCTCTTATCCTGAACTACTTTCTTCGTTCTTTGTATTGTGGTTATCTCTTTAGTTATAAAATATTAAACTATTCCAGAAATCGTGCATTTCCCATTGCAAATATTAACGGGATCGCGAACTTAGCAATCTTGGACTCCCATTCGGTTTTAAGCGTTTGCAGCCACTTCGTATTTTTCCGTGGCGGCGATATAGAGCCAACGTTCATAGTTTCACCATTATTACGGTTAATTTTTTAGAAATACAAAATTTTTACTAATTTAATAATATTTGAGAACTTCGGAAAATTAACTTCAAAGTAAGTAACGATTTCCAAAACGCAAATTCTACTTATCAGAATCGTTCTAAATAGATATTTAAGTTTCGTTTTACGTTTACACGTTTTGAAACGAATATAATTGCTTAGAGGGTTTGATGCCTAATAATATAGTAGTTTCGCCTACTATATTACTTTCTTTAGAAATATAGTAGTCGGGCCTCTAATACAGTAGGATACTATATTATATAGTAGGGATGGCAACCCTAACTGTGCCGGAGCTGTACTGTGCCGGAGCTGTACTTCAGCAAAAAATCAAAAACACATGGCAGCCACTAGGATCCTGCCGGGGCAGTGGGATTGTCCGAAAGGGTTACCGCTACCCCGGAACACAAAGGGCTAAGGAAGGAACACGGGTGGGTTTTAGTCAGTAAGAGTCTGACACTCCCTTCTGCTCCACCCAGAGCGGGAGGGGTCATTGGATGATTTCCCATCCACAAAAAAAAAAAGCCACTAGGATACTTTTCTAAGAAGTTCTCCAAATCTCAACAAACGTATTCCACGTATGATAGAGAATTGCTAGGAATATACCTACATGGCAATCAAACAAGTTCGATTCCTTTTTGAGGGCAATCAATTAACTATATTTACAAATCATAAACCCCTTATTTACGCATTCACCAAATTACACAGCAACAACGAAACTCCTACACGCACTCGGCAACTATTATCTAACAGCGAGTTTACAACGAACATTAGGTACATACAAGGCGAAAACAATGCCGTAGCGGATGCCATAACACGTATTGAAACTATAGACTGCCCGACCGCACTTGAATACGCGGAATTAGCGCTATCTCAAGAAAATGACGCCGAGCTCAAACAACTATTGTGTGGAACAAATAACAACCTTTGTTTAAGAAAAATCCACATTCCAAACAATAATGCATCAATATATTGTGAAACCTCAACTAACTCGTGTAGGCCGTACCTAACCGCGAAATTTTAGGAAAGTTGCATTCAATTCTGTACATGACGTCAGCCACCCAGGAATTCGAACAACGCGTAAATCGGTCGCACAAAGATTTTTTTGGCCAGGATTAAACCGCGACGTCGGACAATGGGCCAAAACATGTCTACCGTGTCAGAGATCCAAAGTGAACAGACATACCTACGGTGTAAGATCGCGCCGCTGCCACACCGTACGAGCCGGGCGCCCGCCGTGGGAGCGAGACAAAACACAAAACACAGAATTTTCCTCTTGGTACAAATCTTTTTAAGAACGCACGGTGATGCCTGCGGATAAATTAAATTTTATGTTATTTAAAAGTAGTTGCTATAATTTATGAGTACTGTTTGTTTTATTTTATTTTGTTACCTGTTAAGTACGAATCATTTGATCTGACTTGGTTTCCGTACGTCCTTTAAAATTATAGCAGTGCAGAAGTTACGGTAACTACCCTTAAACATAGTTGTAAGACATCGTATTGTCTAAAACAATACTTGTAAGTCGGCTCTTGTAAAATAAATGCCCGCACCCAGGTGTAAAAGCAGTATAGTAATTGTACTGATCTTGCATAACAATACCTAGAATTGTTAAAATAAACACAGCACCAAATTGTTTAAAGTTGAATGGGCAATGGTAGACCGCGCAATTCAAATTTTATTAGGTTTTTTGCAATTTTCAGGTCAGTATCAGGTTGTATCTTGATCAAAATTTGATTCGCGACTATAACAGGTACTTATTCACAGAACTATAGTCATTAGAATCATTAATACATCTTCCTAAGTTAGATTTCTACCACAAGAAGTAATCTCCTAGGGAAAAGTGTTTATGGTATAAATCTCACTTATAAAGATGTATGAATGTTTCTTGTGATTATAATTCTGTAAATACGTACCTGTTATAGTCGCGAATCAAATTTTGATCAAGATACAACCTGACACTGACCTGCGAATTGCAAAAAAACGTAAGAAAATTTGAATTTCACGCGTCTACCACTCCCCATTCACCTTAGGACTATGCCGACCGCACAGTGGCGCCCTCATCGTTTGTTTGGTTATTTCATACAATTTAGAATGAAAATACAGAAAATAAGCACGTTAAGTTGTGCTTCACAAGATTATACGTTAATATTATTAGAAACGGTAGTTTTATATTGTTTAGTTTTATTATAATCCTTAAAACGGATAACAGTGGCCACTATATTCCGTTTTAAGGATTATAATAAAAATAAACAATGTAAAACTACCGTTTCTAGTACCATAACCAAACAAACGATGAGGGCGCCACTGTGCGGTCGGCATAGTCTTAAATGTACAGACGCCAGCAGGTCAACCTACCCCAATCTGTCAAATTTCTTTGATAGATTTTCAACTTTAGCACAAAGGAATAAGGTTCATATTCAATTGGGAAAATCTGACAGATTGGGGTAGCTTGATGTGCTGGCCTCTGTACCTACTAAGAAACCTCACTGCGTCAATTGTTTCGCTAGGCAACTTTGTTATCCACACCACTGACATGCCCCCGCGCACGAAAGTGAAGGGGCATTGACCTCTGGATTTCCCTAGACGTCAATGACTGGTCACTTTCGTTAGGTTTTTTCAAAAAACCCAGGTTGCTCTGTTATGTTAATGCATGACTTAGAGTAAGATAATTGTACAGACGCCAGCAGGTCAACCTACCCCAATTTGTCAAATTTCTTTGATAGATTTTCAACTTTAGCACAAAGCAATAAGGTTCGTATTCAATTGGGAAAATCTGACAGATTGGGGTAGCTTGATGTGCTGGCCTCTGTACTATGTCTTAAGCAAAATTTTTGTGAAAAATTTTGGGGGGGAATAGTGGACACATGTAAGTACGTATGGCAGAGTGCATGCTAAGCAAAATGTATGTGAGCGAGACGTATGGGCAGTGTTGCCAACCCTACTGTTTTAACAGTAGATTTACTGTTTTCATCATGACATCCCTGTTTTCTGTTTAAGTACCAATTTCTACTGTTTTTATGATTGTATTTACTGGAGATTTCGTCGAAAACGATAAAACCTCCAGTTAAAATACCTAGCTTCATGTATGTATCCGAATTCATTTTTATCTATGCCTAACAAAACAAGTCTTATGTACTAAAGATGTCTATGGTCTTAAGCCATAACATGACAATGTCAAACCAAAATAATGTCAATGTTGAGAATTTGAGATGGTTTCTAGAGATTCCCAATATTGTGCGGCATGGAAAAAAAACTCTAATGCTTACCCCATAGCATCGCTGCCGTAGAAAGGCTTTTCTCAGCAGTAAACATGTTGAAAACTAAACTAAGAAATAAAAATTGTCCACGACGACAATCAAAGGCACATTACATAGTAAAACAGAAATAAAGGAATGCTATACCTACATTTGATGCTACTGAAAAGCGAAGAAATTCAATAAAAGTACGGACGATTTTAATAGAGACAGAAAATATCGAAGACAAAGAAATTGAAAATGATAAATTATAGAATTTGTCAATTATTCATACTTTTTTCCCTCTCTTAGAGAGGAGGCCTGTGTCCCAGCAGTGGGAACATTATAGGCTGATTATGTATTCATACTTTTAACAAAATAATTAATTATTAATGATTATCTTACTTGCGTTTTCAATTATAATAGGGGCTAATTTTACCAAAGTCAGAAGGCCAATTCTCGTAATTTAAAACGTTCAAAATCTAGTCAGTCTCATCTCGGCGACAAACAAATGTCAAAAACTTGTCAAAATGTATGGAAATTATAAGTATTTTTTGACAGATTGAGACTGATATCAGACTGTGAACATTCTTAAAATTACGAGAAATGCCCCTCCCATATCTTAAGATTCGTGCCTTCGCGGAATGAAATTGACGTCTGACAGTTCTAGTATGGGAAAACTGTCAAAATTTCGAAATTTATTCTCAGGAAAAGACTTATTCTAGGTATAAAAGTTTGGTGGAATGCGCCCTAGGGTTTCATTTTCAATTCTATTAAAGTAGTAAACTTAAAGTTACCATTTTACTGTTTTCTGCTGTTTTTTGAAGTCTGATCTGCTGCTTTATGTTTCGGTTAGGTTGGCAACACTGCGTATGGGCGAACGGGCAGTGTTGCCGTTTTAGCGCATTTGGCGTTAGATCTAGTGCAATTCTGGGGTCTATAGCGCTTTTTTTTCCTAACTAAGCGCTAAAAAGTAAATAGTGGAATCTGGCGGAAAATTCAACATTCGTTGGAAACCCGGTATGTGATATATAAAAGTAATTTAGGCGTATATTGTTTTGTCTCCCGCTCTGTTTCGTGGCCAAAATGTGAATTATGAAACTAAAATAAATGGTTAAAAGAATATAAATAGCACAGATGTGCTACTGTGTTGCTCGCTATACACAAAAAAGTTAAAGCAAGATGCGCTCTCAGCCCCTCAAACAAATCCCATAACGACGCCACAGAACATTTACATTATTTTACTCATAATATACCCTGATATACCATAAACGAACACGTTAAGCCCTTAGTCCCGGCTGTCATTCGTGGATCTTTGACAGTCGTTACGGGTAGTCAGAAGCCCGAAAGTCTGAAAACCAGTCTTACCAAGGGGTATCATATTACCCAGTGACTGGGTTGTGGAGGTCAGATAGGCAGTCGCTCCATGTAAAATACTGGTATTCAGCTGCATCCGTTTAGACTGGAAGCCGACCCCAACATAGTTGGGAAAAGGCTAGGCAGATGATGATGATGATACCATAAACAAAAGAAGTCTTTAAATTATCGCATTTTTTTTTTTATTCCATCAATATTCTAGCGGAATTTAGTGGATTTTAGAAACGGGATTTTCGTAAAATATAGCGCAATAATAATAAGGGTTTAGTGCATATTTTTTTCTTCAAACGGCAACACTGCGAACGGGCAGTGATGATTGCGCGCTGGCCCGACTGAACGGTTATCTCACGGGGTTTAAACGCGGAAATAAATTCGGTATCCAAAAACGGTATTTCCATTTGTGTTCCGAGACCCCAGGGTCAGACGAAGCAGTACTCATACATAGGGTTTAACATCATACAGGGTAAACCCACGAAATCTAAACCCTAAATATCACGACAATATCCTTGTAACAACCAGAGAAGGGCTCACAGACCACTTCCAAACACTATTGCAACAAAATCCTTACCTTTTCTAACATGGAATGGAGTTTGTAGGATCTCCCGAGCGTGTTCAAAGGCAAATAGACGCCACCTCTGATAACAATACTGTCATGGTTATCAAACCGGAATTAGACGGAGCATCTAGAAAATCTCCCATATTTCAGGTAAAATGATTATAGGATCACTGAAGGTAAATACCACACTTAGATAGGTACCTAATTTCTTGTAAATCACTAACAACAATATGACGTGACGTTTAAACTCTGAAACAATAAGAATCTTCAGGACCCAGACCAACAAACAAATTATTTGCAATTTCCAATACTGAAAATTGTCTTAGTTGGGGTAATTATCCCAGAATATTAATTCGGCAAAAAAACGTACAACCTGACAACATTTTGTCAAAGACAATTCACAGATTATAAATAAATTAATCGGACAACGTGGTTTCTAGAAAAAAGTCTGTAATGAAAAAATAGTTTCATTTCCGTTTTCGGTTATTTAGTTTATTATGATTTTTTAGTGAAAGTTGAAAATTATTAAGGATTGCTCCATACGATATTATTTCGATGGTTACCAATGAAATATCGATTAGAACTACAACTATGAATCGGCGACCACCAGATGTCGCCGCTTAACTGTCAGAAACTGACGTTCGACTAAATGACATGAGTACATGACATTCGGAATGTAAACATTGGCAACAAGCTTTGATCTAATTTATTGTGCAAACCTATATAGTAGGGTTTAGAAAAGTGATTTATTGTTAGAAAGTATTAACTAAAGAGTCCTGTCACGAAATACAGTTGAAGGAATGAATCCTTCTATGAAGTTCAGGCCAAAGTCAATTGTACAAACTACAATGGAATATGTGACTCGGAAACCTCGTATGTTTTCAGGTAAATACTACTTTACATAATAGTAACGCAGCTGTGTAATACCAACCAGTGGTAGGTACAAAAAAAACAACATAACAGTTCAAAAGTTATGATCAAAATTTGTTTTTTTTTCAATCACTTCGCATAATGTTCAAAGAAAAAAAGTCATAAAAAAACTATCAGGGCTATCAATTTAATTTATTTAGGTAGCCCCAATAGTTTTTTATGATTTTTTTCTTAGAGCACACAAATTCATTATTTCATACATTTCGTTCTTATTAAATCTGAGGCGGTACGCAGTTCGCTGGGTCAACAGCTAATAATTTAGTAGACGCAAATCAAGCACCGTATCGTATTTGTCTATAATTTGACCGTGTTGAAGTCCAATTGTCTAAAGTATAGATCATGGATTTAGGGTATTTTTTCATGATCGTAGAAAGCAGAGTAATCCTTCCACACTTTTCAGGATATTCAATTTTAAGCCTATGGTAAGACCTTGACCACTGCAATAAATTGAATCATTTTATCCTGAAGTTCGGATTAAAAATCAACCCAATTTTTCTATCAAATCATTATGAGTAACCAATACTATATTGATTGACTAGCGGCCCTTCACGGCTTCGCACGGGTGGACATTTATTTATTAAACATTTTTTTTCTTGCAATTAAAAAAGCCTATATTAATCAGTAATAATGTAGCATTCAAATGGTGAAAGAATTTTTAAAATCGGTCCAGTACTTTTTAAGCCAATTTGTTACAAACATACATACAAATCTTTCCTCTTTATAATATTAGTATAGATTATAAATATTATTATTATTATTATAGATCTGTGTTTCTGTGCAGGATCAGGATTGCTCGTCTACTTGAAGAAACGACTAGTACTAATTCGTATATTCAACAGGTGTTAATTTATATATATAGAGTTTTTACAAAGGTTGTCAGTTCGTGTTCGCGGTTCGCATTTTCGCAAGAGAAGACATTCTATTGTAATTTTGACGGAGGCGCGAGTGAAGAGAAGACCGAATGTATGATTTGATCGATGGTTCTTCTCCCTCCCTCGCTCGTCGATAGATGGCGCCTCTGCCGCGTCCAATTTGCGTTGTAGTGGATGACGTGGACATGCCCCCGGCCTTGGAAGCCCAGCTTTCAAAATGATTATGACTCTGGAGTCAAGCATCGTCGCTCATCGGTTGCAGTGGCAGTGGGCAAATCTTGGAGAAAGCTCGTCGAATTGTTCCAGTACTTGTGTGGATGTCCGCTACTCGAGCCACGCCGTCCTTTCCGGGAAATATACGTGTAATACGACCTAACCGCCACTTTAACGCGGTAGATGGTCATATTTGATGAGGACAAGGCTGCCCAGTGTGATGTCAGCCTGCTTTGTCTTCCACTTGGTTAGCAGCTGCAGCTCCGACACGTATTCTGTAGACCAGCGTCGCCAAAAGTGTTGCCGAAGTTGTTCGATTCGTTCGTAGCGTGTCAACCTCGAAGTCGGCTTGTCTGTAACGTCTTCAGAAGGTGGTGCTGTCAACGGTCGGCCAATAAGGAAATGGGAGGGGGTTAGAGGAGTAAGGTCGGTCGGAAGGATCTGAGGATAGAGGTGACATTGGACGGGAATTTAGGACGGCTTCGATTTCTGTTAAAGCTGCAAAATTCCTCGTAAGTTAATCGTGCGTTACCTACTATGCGTCTCAGGTGATGCTTGCACGAGCGTACCCCACTCTCCCATAGACCGCCAAAATGTGGAGAATAAGGAGGAATAAATCGAAATTCAATGTTATTATCTGAAGCATAATTAATAATAGTTTCTGAGTTTTTGTCTAAAAATAAAGGGAATTCTTTCTCTGCACCTACGAAATTCTTGCCATTATCCGAATAAATGACAGAAGGTTTACCTCGCCTACTAATGAAACGTTTTAATGCTAAAATATAATCGTTTGAAGAGAGGCTTGTAACAAGTTCCAAATGCATAGCTCGCGTCGTGAAACAAACAAATAAACATATGTAAGCTTTAGTTAATCTTGAACCTCTGCCTTTTCGGTTTAATATAAACACTGGTCCCGCGTAATCAACACCGGTTCGCATAAATGGGAAGCCAGGCTCCAAGCGCTCAGGTGGTAAGTTACCCATGATAGGTGCTAATGTCTTACCTCGAATACGTGTACACTTCACGCACTCATGCACTATTTTTCTTGCTAAGTTTCTAGCATTTAGTGGCCACCAACATTCACGCACCGTAGCTAAAAGAAGTTGAGGACCCGCATGTAATAATCGCATATGTTCATACCTAAATAAACTAATAGTAAAAGGATGCTTACTGCACAATAGAACCGGATGCTTTTTATCGTAGGTACGTAAAACTAGACGAGTTAGATAATTTTCCACCTACCCGAATTATTTTATTTTCATCCATAAAAACATTAAGACTAGAAACCTTATTATATTGTTTACAAGTTCGATTAATAGGAATATTGCTAACTAAATTATTGTAAATATCTGGAAATGATTTTATTTACACTAACCTAATGAGCATTCTTTGTGCCGCATTCAGTTCGCTTACTGATAAGAAACCGGTTCGACGGCTGTCGTTAGCAGTCGACTTAATGCGTGTGTTATCTATAAACCTAAGTATGTACGCACCTATTCGTTTAAGTTTAGAAAATGAAGCATATTTTTCAAAGTTTATTAAATCTTCGCATTGTATAGAAGGTAAACATGTTTGTTTACATTTTAAGTCTGGTAAATTACTAACATCTGAATTATCGCATTGAATCTGAACAAAATTATGTAAATTGTTATGTAAATAAGACGGTCCGTACCACCACAAATCACAATCCTTCAATAAATCTAAACTATAACCTCTCGACAATAGATCAGGTGGGTTGTCCTTGCTACTCACGTGTAACCACACCCCGTCGCCCGTGAGGTCGTTGATCTCGGTCACTCGATTTTGCACGAATGTTTTAAGTAAATGTGGTGACATTTTAATCCAACCCATGACTATTGTGAATCTGTCCAGAAATATTTTTTAGTTAACTGTAACCTAAGAGACTCAATGATTTTCTTGTATAATTTAGCTCCCATTAAGGCACCACAAAGTTCTAAACGAGGAACACTAATAGCCTTCAAAGGTGGAACCTTACTTTTGGCACACAAAAGACGCACGGTTACGTCAGAGCTATCACTATAACTACGTAAAAAGGCGCACGCACCGTATGCATCTTGGGACGCGTCGGTAAATATATGAAGTTCTGTATATTGAGTGTGATTACCTTTTACGTGACGAGGAATGCGAATGTCCCCTAAAAATCTTAGCGTATAAATAAAACGTTTCCAAGTGTTAAAAATATCCCTGGAAACCGGAGTATCCCAATCAATTTTACTTGACCATAATTTTTGTAAAATCATTTTTGAAATTATGACAGCAGGAGAAAGAAGGCCTAATGGGTCGTATATTTGTGATATAACTGATAACATTACCCGTTTAGTTAAACTCGACTCGTTATCATTGTTATCTAATTATAGCACAGTAATTAACGACACTGATCTTTTTCGCGAATAATGGATCAAATACTGTCTGTAAAATACGTTGATGCAGGAAACCAGCTGTTTAAGGATATTTCATCAAAATGTATGTGGAATAAGTAATAAGAAAACTGAGCTAGAATTATACGTTACAACCACGGGTTTTCAGTTGGACTATCTGCGCATGTTTTTAACTTTTACAATTATATTTTAGTTTCATACAATACAAGGACGAACAAAAAAAGGGGAGGTAGTCTTATTTTAGCACTTAAAGATAAATAAAGTGAAAATATTGATTTTGTAAAAAAAATGTATAGAACAGATAGTTTTGAAATATGTGGGGTTAAAGATCTAGAAACAGGGCTAAATCTTTGTTGCTGCTACAGAAGTCCTTATGATAAAAATTTTGAAGGTTTTATGTCTAGTTTAGAAAAATTTTTAGAACATTTTATTAATAAGAAGTGCATAATATGTGGTGACTTTAATATTGACGTACTGGTTGACAGTAAGAAATATGCTGAATTTTTAAGTGTATTGACAAGTTACAATTTTCGTTACCTTATAAATACTCCAATTTATATTCGGAACAACGCATATTCGTGTCTAGACAACATAATTACAAATCTCGCTGATGACGACATAGATCAGTGTTTTGTTGATCACAATGACTTGGCTGATGGTCATGGTGGACTTTTCTGCAATGTAGTTCTTGATAAAATTAATAAGAAATCGAAAAACTCTGATCAAAGTATTATAATAAAAAAAAGAATATTTAATGATAAAAATAGTATTGCTTTTAAGAAAAGTATTAGCAATATAAATTGGACTAATATGGGAATTAACTGTTTTATAAGCTGTCTTGGTAAAGCATTCCAAGATTGTTACCGAAAGAAGTCAATTAGAATAAAGCCATATAAAAATATATCGATACATTGGATTACTAAAGGGGTTAAAGTTTCAAGTAAGATGAAAAGAGTATTATGCTCAGGTACAGTAAATAATGCTAGTCTCAAAAGGTATAAAACCAACTATGTTCGAATTTATAGAAGAGTTATTCAGCAAACCAAAAAAAAAGCCATAATAAATCATTTAAATACCGCTACAAATATAACAAAGCTGACGTGGAAACTTGTTAATGAATTTACAAAGAAAACAAATAATAGACAATGTAGAAATTTAATCCTAAAAGTGAACAATGAAGTGATAACTGACCCTCAGCAGGTTGCAAATCACTTCATTGACAGTTTTGTGTTCAAGTCGTCACTCGCTAGCAATGAAAAAGAAAAGGCAATGACTTTTCTATTAGAAAGTACAAAAAGAGTCGAAAGTGATTTAACTTTCTATCCAACAACACCATCTGAAATCGCAAAGATTATTATTAAAATGGCCAATAAAAAATCTTGCGATTTTGATGACTTACCTATATCAATTTTGAAGGAGAATATAGACTCTTTGGCACTCCCTCTTTCTGATTTTTTTAATAAATGTATTGAAGAGTCAGTCTTTCCAGATCAGTTCAAATTGGCTAAAGTAGTTCCAATTTTCAAAAAAGGTATTAAGACTGACCCAAAAAATTACCGACCTATATCCCTTTTGCCAACCTTATCAAAAGTATTTGAAAAAATTATTAAAACTAGGCTGATGGTACATTTAAATGTAAATAAAATAATTAATTTAAGACAATTTGGATATCAGAAAGGCGTCGGTTGCTCCGATGCAATAAACACTCTTATAAATGACATAATTATTAACTTAAATGACAAAATGAAAGTGGCAGGGCTTTTCATCGACCTAAGCTCCGCTTTTGATACGATCGATTATGAATTGCTGCTCAATAAACTTGAATATTATGGTATCAGAGGCAAGTCCTTAAAACTTTTAAGATCATACTTACTAAATAGGCGAATGTTTATCGAAGTAAAAAACACCAATGAAAGTAATCATGAAGTCATACACACCTCTAAAATCACAGATATAAAACGTGGAGTGCCCCAAGGCTCAATTTTAGGACCAATACTATTTATTTTATTTACTAACGACTTGCTTAACTTTATGCATTATGTTCAGCCTGATGTAAAACTTGTTGTTTTTGCAGATGATACAAATATAATAATTGGGGCAAATGACTTAAAAGAATTGACCAAAAATGTAAATAAAAGCCTACAAAATCTCTGCGATTGGTTTACAGCCAATAACCTTTTGCTTAATACAAGTAAGACAAACATCATTTTGTTTAAGACTACAACCAGACATGGTGACAATTTAGATGTACAAATCAAAGGAAAAAATATTGATTTAGTGGACAAAGTCAAATTTTTAGGGATTAACATAGATGTGCATTTACACTGGAAACAGGAACTAGCTGCTATTGACTCTTCAATTTCATCAGCATGCTATGCACTCAGAAGCCTTAGAGATATGTTAGATCTAAAGCAACTGAAGGCTATATATTACGCGCTGGTAGAGTCTAGATTAAGATACAGCATAATGCTCTGGGGTAACAGCTACAGCTATAACTGTCAGAAAGCGTTTATTTTACAGAAACGTGCCATAAGAAACATAGTAAGGATCTCACAAAGAGACTCTTGTAGACAGCACTTTATAGAATTAGAATTTTTGACAGTACCAAGTTTATATATATTAGTAATTCTACATCACTTTGCTAAGTATATTCATGAGTATGAATCACAAGAGGAACGTAAGTTAAGAGAAAGCACAAGAAGGGTGGAATTTAAACATAAAATGGCACCTAATCTTACCATAGCGAAGCATTGTTCCAGATACCAAGCAGTGGAGTTATTTAATAGGTTACCGACAGATTTAAAATTATTAATTTATAGCTCTCACTGTTTTAAAATTAAATTAAAAGCCTTCTTGTTGGAAAAATGTTTTTACTCGGTATCAGAATTTATGAATGATAAAAATAGTCACTTAAAATAATAGCTTGAAGTTACTTTTTTTTTACTCTGTGCTCATAACTAGGACCTGATCAAGTTGTACTCCTAATATTCTGAGACTGATTTTGACACTATGCCTACCTACTATTATTTTGACATTATATTTATTTGTTGACTTTTTTATATGAATTGACCCTTGAACTCTTTTCAAATCAATTCTAATGGCTAGGCTTTTATATTGTATGTGATAAAATTATTTAACATTGTATTTGGTATTGTTTCTGCATTTGATAATTATTTTATATTTATTTTTTTTTTTTTAATATAATTTTCAACACAATGTAAATTGTTATGAATAAATAAATGAAATGAAATTATCAATATTCGTAACAAAATGCAGTTCATCACTAGTGTTGTGCCAACCTAACCCGAGTGTTTTCGTTTGCGCATGCTCGCCTATAAAATGTTCTGTGGATTTATCTTGAGAAATGTCTAAATTAAATGTCCACTTGCGCAAAGGAAAGCATCCTGACCTTAGTACTTCCGAAGTTTTCTGGCAAACTTGAATTAAATTATCGAAATCATCATCACCAGTGATAAGATCGTCTACAAAAATGTCTTGAGTGATTTATTGAGATTTATTATAAGTATAGATATTGCGTGCGTATTTGGTCCTTTGTATAAGTCAGCGAGCAGAATATAGCGGCGGGTTCTGAATGTAGCGGCAATTGGCACTGACACTGCCATTGTTTTAGCTGTGTAAAAGTTATAGTGTGTTGGAGCAGCAGTCATCTCCAGCCACGATTTTCGCTTATATTATCATGCGTTAATTGTAATACTATGTCTTAAAACTTATGTTTAATATTATTTAGAAATCAGTTGTTCTATTAGAAGGTAGTAATAGGTAATAGTTAATATGGGCTGGTGTCTGCAACTTCACGTAGTAATTAGTAGGTAATTTTAAAAACTCATGCCGCCTGTGACACATACGTATATCCTAGTATACGTAGGCATCATACTTTGTAATACCTGTATTATTTCGAAGATGTATGCTGTATTTTACCAGTTTTTATTTTTGTATAAATATTGTTTTAAATTTATTTAGTATTTCCGATAACCGTATAATCCTATAACCATTGTAATGCTGTAGTAGATCGCTTACCGTTTGAAATTCAATCAAATACCAAAATGAAGCTGTAGGTAATCCCACTCGCTCGAATCCCAAACATAACGACACACTACATCATCAGTACAAGCAGATTACTCAATCTCCTCAAATGGGCGACTTATGAGAGCAGTAAATGTCCTCTGAAGTGCCATACGTTTTACAGCACCGTACGTACTCGTGAGGTGTGTGATGTAGCGCTGGCGCGGTCTGCACTCGTGTAGAATGTATAATGCAACCGCTGTAGGAAAAGGTTAGAGATAGTGTGAGGTTTTATTAGGTTACTAGCTGCTGCCCGCGACGTCGTCTGCGTGAAGGCTCTACAGCATCAAAAATACCTAAGATGCCAGTGTCGCTATAGCATTATAAGTAAACAACTTTTAAAATAGCATTCAAATATAAGTTTTTTTTGCAAGCGAAGCAAGTGAAGAGAGTTATATGGGAATCCTGCTGAGTTCAGTCACAAGATGTTACTGAAGGAAATAGAGAAAATAATGCAGGAATACATTCCAGGACACAAAAGAGTAAAAATACGTACAAAGGCATCATACCTTACAACACATCTCTATAAACTACGTTGGTAGTTATGCTGCCAGGAGCCAAAATGTAAAGAGAGTCAGGACTGGTGACGCGGGAGCAAGCGACGTACAGTTGCCCGTGTGAGAAGCAACTCGTCGTGCGACTTATTAATGGTCATCGCGAAGCAAACACTCACGGGGAACTTACGCGCTTGAACTGGAACGGGAAATTATGAGGTATGAAGGGAATGCGTGGTATAAATACTGCCTCGCCGACGCGACACGCCTCAATGGTGTGTCTGTGGAGCGAGACTTTAAGGCGGGTTACACAACTTTGGAGAAGATAGGTTCCGAAGAAGCATAATCGGAACACCGACCTTCAGCTTGATGGTATGCGCTGGCAGTCCACTTGCTGACAGGGAGTTCAGAAATTCCACGGGATAATGTGTGACGTCATCTTGCTCGACAACAGTGTTTATCGAGGTGTAGACCACTTTATTCCCCTCAATTTCCGAGAGAATGCATTCGTTAATTGCTGCAGCCTGATCATTTTTGGGCATCAAAATGGCCCGCTCACACCCAAGAATTCTGCTGGTGCGGTATACGACTGATGTCCCCGTACACACAGCAAATGAGTTTTCTAAGCCGGATACCACTCTACCGAGAGACTTTGGAAGCACCACCTGTCCACCTATCTCTTCTGGTAGAGTGCCTTCGCCAAGACTTAGAAGGACATCGGAGAATTCTTGAGCACGTGCATTGCCGCCGAGCCGAGCTCTCATATTAATGGCCAAGCGAAGCGTACGAACTCGTGACCACAACGAAGATCGTTTCAACGAAGCATTCATCTCGTCAGCCCTCGATCCCTGCGTCACCACGGGAAGCGTTTACCGAAAATCACCACTGAACAGAACTATGACACCACCCATCAAATGTTCGTTCCTGCGGATGTCCTGCAGGGTTCTGTCCACGGCCTCAACTGCCTTCCTATTGGCCATCGCACACTCATCCCATACGATCAGATCACCCTTGAGTACGTGTCCCTTATCGCTGTTACGTGACACACCACAAACAGGCTTTTCGGCGCTCTCTAAATCGATGGGAATTTTAAACATGGCATGTGCTGTCTTGCCACTCGGAAGCAGTGTGGTAGCGATTCCCGACGACGCTACAGCAATAGCAATTTTGTCTTGCCTCCTGACCTCTGCAAGTATGCCAGTGGTAACAAATGTTTTTCCTGTTCTACCAGGAGCATCCAAGAAAAACATTTTACCCTGGTTTTGCCCAACGCTTTCAAGGACGGTGTCGTAAATTTGTTTTTGCTCTGAAGAGAACAAAGCGACATGGTCATTTCGTATGGTGGTCATTTCGCCCGGATCGTAATTTGTCTCAGCGTTATACCTACTCCCAATTTCCACGGTCTTGATGCGGTGATGATTGGTGAGCTGGTAACCCATATTCGATCAGTGGATTGCCGCCGATAGAAATGACCACATCTTGAAATGAACTGAGACAGGTGTTCAGCACGCGTTCATCAGTTACTTCGACTTCGTCTCCAGTAGCACGCCTCAAAGCTCGTAGAAAATCTTCAGACAGATGATGGCGATACTTCTCCTTAGAGCATTAAACCAACCGGAGACGCAACGACCACTAATATCTATGCGAATAAGTCTGTCACTTTCATCGCGGGGGACGAGGCAACGCACAGAAATAGTGTTAGCACACTAATGCATTTTCGATCGCGTTGTTACTCACGCACACGAAAAAATTATCGAACACAAGCATAAACTATACGCACACATGTACTAACTCACACAGAGACGCCCTGTCAGGATACGGCATGACGTCATTTTTGTGTAAGCGATGAAAGTGCTTGACACTATCGATCTTTTGCTGTCGATGAGTTCAGCCAATAGTTGTGATAAAAAAGGCTCTTCTTTATTTAATTGTTTTTTCATATTTACTTATGAAATTGATCTTCAATGCAGATCAATTCTTTTTAAATAGGTAACATAGGATTTAGATTTTAAAGTTAGTCTATAAGGATTCATTGCCACGGTACAAGAACTGCCGGTCGATTCTGTAAAAATCTCACCATGAAAACTTAGGTGAAGTGAGTTTGTTTTATCTAGAAATTGACACTATTGACAGCTCACTCCACGCTCACTTTACCTGAGTTTTCACGGTAAGATTTTCACAGAATATCATCGCTGCCTCGATGGTCTAGTGTTCGCAAAGATGAATGCTGAACACGACGTTCTGAGTTCAATACCCGGGTCGGGCAGTGTTATTGGTTTTCTTATTAGGAATTTCTCAGTAGCAGCACGGAGTCTCTTGATATTAGAATGTATTCTAGAACATGAAGCTTCAAAATGCTGTGAGCAAATTGTACTAGTACGTTTAGGAGTCCACGAAACATGATTTGCTCAAGCCCAAATCCAAACATCCCGAGT
Source organism: Globia sparganii (assembly GCA_949316385.1). Lineage (NCBI taxonomy): Eukaryota > Metazoa > Arthropoda > Insecta > Lepidoptera > Noctuidae > Globia > Globia sparganii. The sequence continues at coordinate 24,365,066 of OX438660.1, read as the reverse complement.
CATTGCATCTTTTGGAAATCTGAAAAATTAATAGAATAACACAGGGACTGAATTACCCAAAAATAAAGGTACCTTTAAATTTGGGTGTGACGTCATACCGTTAAATAACGATAACCGAAATATAACAATATCGTTATTTTTTAAAGTAGCCGTGTTTTAAGGTACGAAATTCATACCGGTATATTTCAGTAGAAGTAACATAACCTTTTTAATAATATCAGTACCAATACCTTAACCTTTTTAAATAAGGGTTTCTTTGACACACCGCCTCGCCACTCTGTCTGTTTCTGTCGTTAGCGATTTTTAAATCACTCCATGTCCTTCACGCGCTAACTGCCTACCACTAGTACAACAAACATAAGGTCAAGTTGCAGCAAGTTGTTGTAGACACCCCCGTGCACCCGCGCCGCGCCGTCACCATGTTTTTCGGTACCGAAATTGTATAACGGTTAAATAACAATTTATCCTAACCTTTATTTATATGGGTACCGGTATAGCTCAACCTCTATTTTGAATCGGTACCGTTATATTTTTGAGGTATCTTAACCTTTAACCGTAACCGCTTTCAGTCCCTGGATTAACATACTCATAAAGTCGATATCGATATTTGTTTCTATGCAGTCACAGCCCTCATTTTGCTACAGTGTGGCCTGTTTTTAAATATAAAAATTGCGTAGTTTCGTGATAACTTGACCCGTAAATATTTTATAGTAATGAAGAATAACGATATGAGAAAATTGTAAGAGATTTGTGGAACATAAGTTTGATATCGTTAATCAATTATTTGATAATAAATAGCAATTTTTTAAAGGCTTTAGTAAAAAAATCTTATAAAGTAACAAAATAAGTTGTAAACAGTAATAAGAATAACAAATGCGAAATAGAAGTTTGAAATAATTGTCAATATTTATAAATTACGACTTTAAAAATTACACTAAATTAGGTCTTGTACAATTTAGTGGCAACATTCATTGACCGACAATATTTTTTGGTTTTTTGCAAATTTATTGCATTTTATGTTATTATTAGGACAAAATAATACTTATAGATGGAAAGTAAGGTTATCCTTTTGTTTACTAGATGTTTCCGATCTATTTTTACACGAAAAAACACTGCAATTCGGCATTTTTCTCTTACGTTCGTTCCGCGCTAGTGTGATTTGCTGAATGACGTGGAACGCGCGGCAACTAGTTTTATATGACTGATATGACCGGCGGTCTTGTACCTTTGGCAGCGGGGAACGCCTGACAATGGCGTCTCCGGTTGGTTTGATGCTCTAAGTACTTCTCCCACAAAGCTACCGGGTTCGCAATTCCACAAAACACAAAAATGACGGCAAACAGATGACGCATGCGATTGGGACTGTCACTGACGCTCGCCTCCGCGAGGGTGTCATGAAATAAAATGATCATCATCAATGAACATAACTTTTTTATAATACTTAACACCGCATTTTTTTTAAATTGTCTTCCTCAACTCTGCTCAAGATTTTGAGGGTTTTGTTGGAACTTGAATTTGTCAAAACGAACTATACGATACAACTTTTATGAAGAAAATGCACATCACCATCTATGAATTTTAAGAATAACTAACTACTTAAATTATTAATTTCCAAAAAATGTTAACATGTAACTTGATTTGATTTTTATGAAATCTCATAGATGGCGCTGTTTCAAAATTGTCTTTATATTACTAACGCGTAGTTTTTATAGTGTAAAGCTACTCAAAAACAACATTTAAATATGCGTCGTTAGATTACACGCTGTCACAGAATGCGTAAGAAAAATAAAGATTCACAGCACCTCCCCCGTAGGTGATAGCGTGATAATATGTAGCCTATATGTTGACCCGACCTCTTAGTAATATTCATGCAAAATTTGAAGTAAATCCATGCAGTACTTTTTGAGTTTATCCCGGACATACATACAGACAAACAGACAAAAATTCTAAAAACAATATTTTTGGCTTCGATATCGATTGTAGATCACGCCCCAAGTATTCTTTTTAAAAAATATTCAATGTACAGTTTTGACTTTCCTACGATTTTATTATATGTATAGATGAGTTTTTGGCTTCGATATCGATTGTAGATCACGCCCCAAGTATTCTTTAAAAAAAATATTCAATGTACAGTTTTGACTTTCCTACGATTTTATTATATGAGTTTTGTCGGAAGTAGTTTTATTATTTACTAGCTTCTGCCCGCGACTTCGTCCGCGTGAAATTTCTTGTTCCTCCGACTCACCCCGTCTCGTCGCATCGCCTGCCTGAGCTATATATTATTTCATTTTCGCTTAGCGTTATATCTAACTTTTTGTTTTGCTCTGGTCCTGACAGTCCTAGCGTCATGTTAAATAGTCTTCCTCAAGAATTTGGCTAACAAAGGCAAAAATCGACCCGCCCCGGCTTCGCACGGGTGCAATGCTAATACTAAGTATACTTCAAGAATGTCAGCACGCGCCGCCGCCGCACGGTATTTCGCCTAGAACATGCTAGGTGGACAAAATTCAAGTTTTCATTTCCAGGAAATCTTAATTGCATAACACAATCAACACCCCCAAACTCCAAATTCCGAGAAAAAGTTGTTTTTCAAATACTTAACTGATGAGTCATAGAGTCCAGAAGTCAGGTAATGAGTTTAATGCAAGCGTTCCGGCAATCAGTTGCAATTTAGCGACACATTTGTGCACATCTCATAGTGGTTTATAGTGATATTGTGAAAGTTTTTTGTGATGGATATTAATACTGAGGGTATGTACTATTACTTAATATATTATTTTTATCAGAATCTATTTAAATGAATTTTTAGCATTTTTTTAACTTGATGCATAAATTTTAGCGTAATTTTTTTCATAAAGAAAACTTAGAACGTTCAGGAAATACATTGATTCGCCTCTATTCGGGCTAGTTTTTAGATATATTGTAGGTATAACTGTGTAGTTTGTAAAATTACACATATTGTTCAGCACACTTCAGTACAACATATTTTTTTCTTTTTTTTTCAGAACACGTTTACTCTATTTCAAGGGTAGCCTTTTTTGAAGAGTGGTTGAAACACGCAAAGAATGATAAACGGTCGCGTATTTATGACTATCTTTCTTCAAAATTTCACTTTGGTGACATTACTGAAAGCAGCCAAAGAGAAATAAAGCTGAAAATATCTAACTTTTCTACTAAGATTGGAGCCAAATGGTTGGCTTCGGGAAAATCGAAGGAGCGTTTTTTAATAACAAATAAGACATGGCTGGATGAAGGAGACATACAGTTTACTGTGAGTTCTTTAGCCCCACAACCTTCGACATCGAGTGAGGCTGTGACATCTGCAGGAAGACCTCGCAAAGATTTTGAGGAAACGTCGTTTAAGACGAAGAAACGTCGAGTCGTGGATCTCGTAGAATCTCGAAGTGCCAGTGAATTAGTGACTGCTGCCGAAATTGTTATGCGTTCAGCAGGGCAAAGAAAAGTTGCCCATGTGATTAGAGACATTAGTGAGAGCCCAGATAATATTATTAAGTCAAAAAATACCAGTTGTGATCCTAGGCAGTTAAGTAGTGACGAAGCCTTAGCATACTATATAGATTCTAAGTCAACAACACATGCTTACAAACAAACTAGGAAGTGGTCCATAATGGCAGGACATAATGTGTTTCCGTCATATTTTAGTGTAGTAAAATCCAAACAGGCCTGTTACCCTGCAGAGGAGCACATTGCTATAACAGAAACTCGTGCTGAAATAAATTTGCAAGCCTTATTAAATAAAACAGCGGAACGTCTAGTATTAGCACAGAATCAAGTTATCAGCAGTGTCCTCCCAACAAGTTCAACGTTTACACTTGTTAGTAAATGGGGATGTGATGGAAGTTCTGGGCACAGCACATACAAACAGAAATTTGAGAACACTGAAGATACGGACGAATTTCTTTTCGTATTTTCTTTCGTTCCCCTTAAGTTATATGATGGGTCCAAAATTATTTGGCAAAATCCTCGGTCTTCATCAACTATGTATTGTCGCCCAATCAAATTTATATTTGCTAAGGAAACGAACGACTTCACGTTAGCGGAGACAAATAGATTGTTGGAAGAAATTAATGCTCTTCTTCCAACACTTATCAACTTTGGTGATTCTCAAATCTCTGTGAAACACGAACTTCTTCTGACAATGACAGACGGAAAGGTATGTAACGCCTTAACGGAAACTCGTTCATCTCAAAAGTGTTTCATCTGTGGTGCCACCCCCAAGACGATGAACGATGACCCCGCGAAGTTTAACAGCAATCAGGAACATTTTGGCTTTGGTTTATCTACACTTCATGCTTGGATTCGTTGCTTTGAATGCCTTTTACATATCAGCTATAAGTTGAATATTAAGAAATGGCAGGCTAGAAGCGACGAAGATAAAGCTGATATCAAGGTTCGTTCCGAAGAAATCAAGTTGAAATTCAAGAACGAAATGGGACTCATTGTAGATAAACCAAAGCCAGGATTTGGTTCTTCCAATGATGGAAACACAGCCCGTCGCTTTTTTAAGAATGCTGAGATGAGCGCTCAAATCACAGGGTTGGATGTTACTATTATCAAACAATTTGATGTTATTTTGAGGACATTGTCTTCTGGGTTCGAAATAAACTTAGTTGAATTTAATAAATTTTGTGTCTTGAAACTAGAAGACATTACCTTAGTCTCTATTCGTGGTACTATATGCCTGCTACTGTACATAAAATATTAGTACACAGTACTGAGGTCATCAAAGCGGCATTGCTTCCAATTGGGCAGCTTTCCGAAGAGGCTCAAGAAGCACGTAACAAAGATTGCCGCAGATTTAGGGAGTACAACACCCGCAAGTGCTCACGTGTTGCCACGAATAGAGACTTGCTGTCCATGTTAATAATAACATCTGACCCTTTGATTAATAGCCTTCGTGAGATTCCCCAAAAAAAGCCGGAAAAAATATGTGCAGAGGTATTAAACTTAATTGTAAGCCCGACCATAGTAGCATCAAGACCCGAAACGTCATCATATTGTCGCACATTGCCGCAAAATGATGACGATTCACCAGAAGATTTTGATGATGATTCTGATGATTAAGTTTAGGTTAAGTTAATTTGAATTGTAGGTATTTATTTATTTAATGCAATTTTGTTGTTTGTTTATTATTTTAAATAAAATTTTCTGTTTAGATATATTTTGTTTGTTTTTTATTACAAAATCATACCAAAAACTATTAATAATGCCTCAATATGACTACTTATATATAAAAGCATCGTTAAATATCATAAAATAATATTGTCCACCTAGCATGTTCTACGCGGTACACTGTGCGCCGGCCCCCCGGCCGCGGCCGGCCGGTACCGCAGCAACCGCTATGTCCCTGCATTTTAAATCTGTAATATCTTGGAAAATATTCATTTAAATTACATGCTGTAAAGGGCTATATTTATCTATATTAAATGCACAATGTATTTAAGGTACTTAATTGGATAAGGGTTAATGCTTTATTTCTTAAAATCGCTTCGTAAATAAGCCATTATTTCTCGTAAAAAGTAAAGGATAAAAATGATTATTTTGGGTTATCCCTAAGAGATAGACATATACCATCGCGGACTTTTTTGTAGACCTTTTTAAGGTGTACAATACTGTAGTACATTATTTTGACCTATCTCGTAGGGTTCAGCCAGCGTTTGAAAAGTAAGCGCAAAAAAATTTGTTTATTTACGACATCACATTAGAAACCTCTAAAATTCTCAACTATACATGCATGCATGTATTATATATATAAACCTTCCTCTTGAACCACTCTATCTATTAAAAAAAAACCGCATCAAAATCCGTTGCGTAGTTTTAAAGATCTAAGCGTACATAGGGACAGAGAACGCGACTTTGTTTTATACTATGTAGTGATTTCAAATCGTGCTAAAATCTACCGGTTTATTCTGTAAAAATGCCATCATAAAAACTTAAGTGAATAATGATCTTGGAGTGAGTCATTGCACCTGATGCTAGGGGTTGCCAGCTCTCTCACGTTTACTTAACCTACGTTTTCATGGTGATACTTTTACAGAATAGGCCGGATGTTCTTATCATAAAGCCAAGTGCATTATTTATACAAAAAAAGTGATTTAAAGGATGATGACCTTTCTGGAATAAATTGCAAGTGTGTGAAGTTTTTATGATGTTTTATTCGAAATCATTATTTAGTCTATATTCACTGTCATCCGATGATTTTATCGAAATTATGTTTTAAATAGAAGACCCTTTGTTTATATTATACTCCATTTACAATAAGATTAGACATTTAAACAAACCTTTTTTACAGCTTGTTCAACCGATTAGCTCTCCTAATATTAATGTATACCTAACTTCGCAGCAAAACCGCCAGCAACACTTTAGATTTCAACAAATGTCACAGATTTTTACCACAAAATGTAGCTGTCAAGCTCAATAATATCAATTAGATACTAATTCCCTCGGCTTTATTCTACGCTTTCATGGAAGTGTGGAACCAACAGCAATAAAATATTTACGGCCTATCGTTAGGCCAAATAATGTTTGTTAATTGCGTTTCAAATTAACATCGTTAGCAAACATGTCGTCCAAAGGAATGAATAAGTAATCTAGTTGGATTTTGTGAAAAAATAGGTACGTATTAGGAAGTTTCACGCAGTTTATAACGAAGTTACGTACAGAGGCCAGCACATCAAGCTACCCCAATCTGTCAGATTTTCCCAATTGAATATGAACCTTATTCCTTTGTACTAAAGTTGAAAATCTATCAAAGAAATTTGACAGATTGGGGTAGGTTGACCTGCTGGCGTCTGTACATACCTACATCTGATATTTTTTAAAGCTAAATAAGTAAAGCAGGCAAATATGTATGGAGACTCTCATATCCCTTAGATACGGAAGATAACTTATATACCTAACTATATGTTCAAGGTCTTCATACAGTCAAAGATGTGACTTCAATAACAAACGAAAGGTGTATGTTTTAATCATTATCAAAAAAAATATAAACGATATTTCCGTAACACTTAAAAACGTAGTTATTGGGTTTTTCGATCCATAATTTCTCAGTGCAATAGGATATAACATGGAACTTAAACAAAACTGGCGAAATTTTAACCCCTCGAGGAAATCAGGTGTGGCTGTATGTTATTAAGTCACAATCGTAAATGTCGGCAACTGTCAAATAATAAATCATAGGTGATCTCTTAGCTGCCATGGCTTATTTTAAAGGATTTAGTTTTATGACAAAACAAAAATCATAATAATACGGAAACAAGAGTGACTTATAATAATTAAAAAAAAAACAGTTAAGGTAAGAATTAAAAATGACATAACATAGTTCGTCTTTTGTGCGAATGTATGTTTAACCACACACTAAACAACAACCCAATGATCAGTAAAGAATGAAGAAACTCAATCACTTTAGCCCGTCTGGTCAGTAGGCAGCCTGCCCTCTGAATAAACCATGGCGGCCACTGGAATAATGAACGTGTCGTATAACATTGAGAGACACGTCACCGCGATTAAATGATGTGTTGTGTTTCCAAATCACGGTACACGGTGGACATTGAGTGTTGAATGTGTCAATGAACTTTTAAATAAACATTTTCATTTTATCTTAAATCTATTTATTATTTTCATAACATTAGAGATAACATAAGTCTGTAATCGCCGAAAGGTCAGGTAGAAGTGTACCTATAGTACACCCGTATTTAGCCAGCTCTAAGTTTAAGTCCCATGGTTACCATCAACCGGACATAGATCCAGACTCCTAGCTGACAATGAGAAATTTCCTGGTGGAACTAATAATAATCATTTATTTGTCAAATAAGTACAATCCAATATTGGTAGTAAGGACATAAACAACTTACAATTGTTGGTACAGACGCCAGCAGGTCAACCTACCCCAATTTGTCAAATTTCTTTGATAGATTTTCAACTTTAGCACAAAGGAATAAGGTTCATATTCAATTGGGAAAATCTGACAGATTGGGGTAGCTTGATGTGCTGGCCTCTGTACATAAATTAATAAATAAAAAAAAAACATGTCTGAGACGATAATAATAATTCACAATAGGTAACACAATAACACTACACACACTACTTCTGGGCACGGTTTGAAGGCAACACTCGTCCTCGTCCAGTGCTTCCATAAAAGGCCATCAGTCCTATCCGATACGGTCATCAAGAGACTGTTGGCGCTACCACGCACCCGCCACATCAAGGATGCGATACGCTTTCGAATAATAACAAAAAAGCCGTATACGTGCCTCTGCGAAGCCCCAACAGTGCCCTGTATGCGTTATTGTATTGGAAAAAAGCTAAAAGCTCACTGCGTGTAGTCGACCCAGGCTGCAAGTATATAAAGATTGGCAGTAAGCCTTAAACAGAGTACCCTTAATACTTTGCCCTACTTGGGAATCACACCCATGGTCGTAAGTACTGCAACTGAGCATGAGGTCCTACGATGAACCAACCACGACCACGGAGGTAGTTCATCAGGTGATTTTCATTTTACTCTCAACTCAGGGCACTTATTTTGGACTCCCAAAGGACTCTTTTCTTAACTTAATTGTTAACTTGGTAGGCAAGTACAAAATTTCTTTTGACTAATTCAAGGCACTTTTTTGAGTTAAGCTGGGTCGCTAACACGCATTGAGCAAGGAAGGTTAGGCTTTTTCTAAATCAGAAGAAACTATTAGCAAGTTGAAAAAAAATACTGTGTTATCCTAAAGAAGACAGTAAAGATGTCTTCCTTGTCATGATTTGCATATAAGTACTATTACTAGGTACCTTTTGAATGAACTAATGATGACAAACAATTGCCCTAAAAATGTGTAATAAAAGTTTTCGTAGGACCAAAAAATACGGTTATTTTTATAAGCTTTGAAGACATTTTAGTCTCCACAGCGTGAGATACGATATCGGCCCTCGGAGAGTGCGAAAAATATACTAGACCCTCTTCTGAAAATAAAGGCGTTTTAGGGTTAAAATAAAAAGAACTTGATAACGAAGATTAAAGGAATATTGAACAAAATAGAGCTTTCAGACCTCTTTCATTATTAGCATAGGAACAAAACTTATAGTTTACATTTTTATGTTTTTTTTTGGCAGTAGAGAGGTTAAACACTTGTCTTGTCAGTAAAAAACTGTCATTATAAGTTTATTCATCGTCTAGCTTTATAGAAGTATTTTTAACTCTCGCCACTGTGTGCAACTTATTTCGTAACCTTTCGAAAGGTCACAAAAACAACCAGCCCGAGTCTAATAAACTAACCAACCTTTTTAAAAAGGAGCCCACAGCGCAAGCTATTCACTCCAAAAATTGCAACTTTTTACTTTCAATAACAACTCAATTGCACAATATTTGCCACAAACTCGTGCCCAGGTGCCGTCTATTTCGTGCTCGTACCGGTAGGAGTGCAAACCGTCGAGCACAAAAATAGTTCTATTTGTCAGCTATCGAGTTATGGCGCATGCCGCAATCTTCCATCTTGAGGATACTTTTCATTTTTATGCCGGAAATATTGCGGTTCGGAAGTGTAAAATGTTTCGGGATATGTTTTGAGTTTAGAATGGATAAATGTGATAGTAATTTATTGCAAAGGATTGTAGTCAAAGTCTAACACAGCTCAATGAATCACTATATATTTTTTGATATTTTTGATATTTTTTGGAATGTCACAATTCAGAATGTTTATTTAAAATGTTATTCAATATTTATTTTTTCCTAGTAGGCTTTTGCCTAGTGTTATAAGTTTTTCCTTCACCTTAACTGGGTATCTTATAGTAAGCAAGCATGCTCCTTATACTGATCTTCTACCGATATTATGCAAAAAAATTCCTGTAAAAAATAATACCTCACTGTGATTTAAAACTCTATTAAAAAACAGTCTTCAAGGCGCTCCAACTTTATAACTAAAACAAATCCAAGACAGTCGTCTGTTTTACGTAATAACATTAATGGGAGCGGATTGTCAACAAGTTGATAGCAGCGCAAGTTTGAAGCTGTAGAGCTGCCGAGCTGCCGAGCTGCAGCTCAATTCAAATGAAACTATCACTAAGATAAACCACTTACGGGATTAAAAGAGAATACTCGGAGACGTGACGCTAGTTTCTTTTTTATTTAAGCACTTGCACAAAAGTGAGGGAATTAAATTCTGGAATTGTATTTGCTTAAAGCTGTAGTTAATTCTGTTGTCTATACTAATAGATTTTATAAAGAGGTAAAATTTGTTTGTTTGTTTATATGTATGTAGGGGGTAATCTTTGGAGCTCATTTTTTGTCACTGGTAGCAAGTTTCATTATTTGCAAGTGCTATAAATTTTAGCTGAGCTATGACAACTTTTGTGTAGCAAGTCGGAAAGAAATTCCTGCATGCGCTGCCTAAACAGTTGAACGATGTAAGTCCATGCCAATTCTCGTAATTTAAAACGTTCAAAATCTAGTCGCAGTCTCATCTCGGCGACAAACAAATGTCAAAAACTTGTCAAAATGTAGGGAAAATTGGAGGATTTTTGACAGATTGAGACTGAGATCAGACTGTGAACATTCTTAATAATTACGAGAATTGCCCCTCAGTCCGTCATAAATAATTCTACAAAAAAGTACACGACACCATATTTCTATCTTTTATATTTTAATATCTTTTCTATGTTTTAAAAAAATATTTTTTCGACATATTTACGTTTGGATGAAAATATAACGCATATTAATAAGCTTTGTTCAGACGTTTTACCCATTTACCCATAGATGGCGTTGTGCAAATACGTAATTTTTCTGAATCGCGGGGTTAAGATTTTCCGCGAATTGATGACACTCTCGATGTATTATTCCATAACTGTCGTTGCTGTCGGTGATTTGGTGATATAATATTGTTAACAGTTGGATGTCTTTCGCGAATACTCGACGAATGCACTATCTCAAGTTCAATTGAGTTGAGGTAATCTATAGTACTAATAATAAAACTGAAGAGTTTGTTTGTTTGAATGCGCTAACCTCTGGAACTACCTGTCCTATCAGTTGAAAAATTCTTTTTGCATTTGTTAACCCGATTCTTGAGGAAGGCTTTAGGCTATTTAACATCACGCTACGACTTTTCAGAGCCGAGCAGAAAGAAAAAATGGGGCGTGGCTGTGTCATGGACACGGCCGTGTGTTGTGCGTGAATTCATTTACGTAACGGGTAATTTTGTTCTATAAAATATATTATTATTTATGTATGTCATAATCATGTTTGAACAATAAGAAGTCCTCCGTGTCGATATAGAAGTGATTTCATCATTCACTTGCATAATTTCAACCGCCTCAGCTGCAGATGTACTGGCACTGTCGTTGATCCGCTCGGCAGCATTCATTCTTTTACGCTCCAAGCACTGCTGGATTCGGTTATACAGTGTTTTATTGGTAATAATCAATTGCTCTTGAAAAGCCCTTTCCAAACGTATAAGGTTTCTGTATTTTGATTTGGCTTTTTGACGCGTATAGGTCGATATTGTATATTTTTGATATTATTTTACACTAATGTTTTATATTAAATCTATACATTTTAATAAGAGCTGACGATTGAAACTCAACCGAACGCCTTAGCTTTTCCGAGTCAAAAATTATGTAGTGGAAATCTCGATGCACAGAAAAATGACCTCAAAATGGAGCCGCTTCCCCCTCCACCGTGCGCGATGCGTCACAGTCCTCACTTGGCGTAATGAATTCTTTGAACTTTTAGCTATTGAATGGTGTAATTGAATTTAGGATGGAGATGATAGATATGAAGCTTCAACACCAAACTTTATCCCCCGATTTTGTTATCATTGTTTTTTTTTTACTTGCCCGCCACTATGGAACAATTTTATAGACGTACTCGTATTCACGTCAGAAAATCAGAAAGCACTATAAGCGAAAACGAAGTAATAGCGCGGGCAGGCGACGCGATGCGATGGGTTGGGTCGGGGGAATCAAAAATTCCACGTAGACGAAACGGCGGGCAGAAGCTAGTTATAAATAAAAATCAAATGGTGTTCGTTGGTAAGCGCGTCACTTGAGAACGGCTGGACTTTGCTATGTTTTATTTTAAAATATTTGTAATAGTATGAATCAGGATTATGGAAAGTAAAATTGGAGAAATTTCCCGGAAAAATTTCAAATTCGGGAATAACTGGATGTATTTTTTATGGGATTTTTGTAAAAATTAGATTATGGAAATTATTCATGTAATTAAAATACATTATTTTAAGTATATATTATTCACAGTTATTGATCATCGGCTACAATTGTTAACGAGGGTGGGCGCTGATGCCTATAATTACAAGATTAAGTTCTTAGCTTAGATATTGGTTGCAACTCTAACATACAACTCCACTTACCTTAGGTCTATTTTTATTGTAAACTCTTTGTTTTTACTTGAAGGTGCAAACAAACTATTTTATTTTATTATTTTTTTAATAAATAACTGTTGTTTGGCCAGAAAAACGTCAGTCGGGTCAGCTAGTGTTTTATAAATATGTGTTTCTAGTTTTATAGGAAAGCGAAAAAAAAACTTCAGTCAGAATCTTTTTCCTATCGGAGTCTCTTACCCACTTACAAGATTAGATTTATTGATCGAACTTCTCGAAATTAATAACAAACTGAAAGTTAGTTTATTCATCCTTTAGTAATAGTTTCTCAAAGGTTATACCTTAGTTTACTCAAGTAATCGGTAAATAATAACAAATCAAATTGCTTATCTTCAAAATGTTACAACAACTCAACGTCGACTGTTATTATCTTAACGAAGTTCAAAGATATTTTCCAAAAAGAAATAATTTAAGATCCAAGTTCAGTCTAAACTGAACAGTCTTGTCTGAAACTTTGAAGTTTAGCTCTGTTCTTTGTTACAGTAGACTTAGATCATAATAAAACTTGATTGGGTACAGAAGTTTGGATTTGGATCTTGTCTGGATGTTGGGAACAAGATTTAAAATAGTCCTTGAGAATATTCATTGATGGTATTAAATATTTATTTTTGTGTTTTAAAATGAAAGTAAGGTACCACTGAGCAACGTTTAAAGTATTGCAAAACGACTTTCTTCTTTTTGTCGCTCGAATTTGCACAGCAAAGCAAGGCGCAAACTGGTCCATATGTCCAGTGTGCGTCAGACTTACGGGCAGATGCACAACATACCACCACCACCACTAGGTATACATTTTTGATCTTAAAACACCAATTTGAAGCAAGCAAGATTAGTGAATTACTGAGGTACAATGGTCTTACACAAATTGCAAACGAATATCACGTTACAAAAGAGATGCTTATAAAGCTGTAAGTTGCCAAAAAAAGGTTATGAACACTCCATGTTAGAGGCTATAAAGAAATAGCTCCGAAAATTCAGGCGCATTGCAGTGTCATTATTATGCGAACATTAAAATTTATGTATTTAATAAAATTTATGCGAATCCACTCTATTAATGTGCTCGTTTTAATGAGACTTTAAGTTGACTGTATAATTGGTAAATGGACCAAATTAACAACGCTGTTTCTATATTTCATGAAGCTTTTATGAGCCGTTTGATTGTTCTATTTAGATTAGGAGATCGTATTGTGTATATAGTTTTAATTTCAGGCATTACATTGATGCAGCTATAGATACAACTGAGTGTCTCAATAAATCTATTTCAGTGTTTTATCATGCAGGAATCTTGGTCAGAGCGCCTTTGTCTGCAAACGTGACCCTTTTCACACTTGTCCACGCAATGAAAATGAAAAAATACTGCCTTTATCAACACAGCCTGGCAATTGGATTGGTGCACATAATCTCAAACCCAAAGGATTTATTTCAATTATACCATTTACAGGCACTTTTGAATTGTCAAATAGTCGGTTAGTTACTCAGAAAGGTTGAAGCTATTTGCTAACTCCAAAACGCAATTTCTATGGAGAAGAACGGACAAGAAACTCCATATATAGGGTGACTGGTAATTAGTGACCGATACCTAAACATGTGATTGTACTCATGATAACAAACAACTTTTACTATGACCGAACCTGAATTCGCGAAAAAAAAATCTGCTGTTCAGACCTACATTTTGACCAGTTAGGCGAACATAAATGACTGAACAGCAGATTTGTTTTCACAATTTGAGGTTTGGTCCCATAGTAAAAGTTGTTTGTTATCATGAGTACAAGAACGTGTTTAAGTATCGGTCACTAATTATCAGTCACCGTATATGTGGACACGATAAAAAGTTTTAATAATGACATCTCTGCTTATCTTAATCGGTTACCACGTCCCAATACAATTGCCCCTTAGGTCGCATCCATTACGAACGTGCTCTAGATATCATGCATCTGCCATGTGGACACAAAGTTAATAAGTGTCATGTGCCTGTAATCATAATCTATTTGATATCTTACCATTTTATCTACCAAAGACCAGTTCTATTGCAGTCACGTGCGGTACGGAGGTCGTTGCGGGCGTGAGCCGCGCTGTACACGACGCGTTACATCGAGTGATGGATCAGAATGTATTAAAGAAGTAAACTTGTGACAGAATTATACCCCAATAATGGCAAAAGGAACAGGGGAAGACAATATATAAGATTGGAAGATGAACTATAGTTCACATTGGGTTCAAATTGGAGAAGAGTTGCGAGAGATAGAACTCAGTGGAAGTTGTTATAGGAGGCCTTTGCCAAAAGGCACACCGAACTAAGAGACACTCTGTAAACCACTGAAAAAAATACAACGCAAAGATATTCAGATTAAAAAGGGCTTATTATAACAATACTGAAGAAATCATTGTTTGTTTAGGAGTAAGATGATTTTTGTGTAGTTTGATTTACTGATTTGATAAGGGACTTTAAAGGATATGATAAAAGTGGCTTTCTGCACAGCGTCGAGTTTATACGCATCTAAATTATATATTGGAACCTTAATAAAAGGAATTCAACTAGTACTGTCGAACTTTTACATCTTTAGTAAGTTCTAACAAAAAATAATTTAACATTTCTTTCTTGTTAGTTGTTAGTCTGTAAAAGAAAGTTTAGCAAAATTTTTAATTAAGTTTTGTCGTTTACTACAGAACCGCCTTCACTACTTACTATTACTTCTCTTTAGAATTCTACTTCGCTGCACTTTTTCAAAACTTCTCAGCAAAAATTCTACAACATCAAGTCTGATGAAACAAACTTAAGCAAACGTAAAACTACCTGACTTCGAAGTCCGTCCATAAAGTTAGTTTTCTTAATGAAAATCTTAATTTAAAACTAAATAAGACATCGAGGAGTCGCAGTAATGAGAAACAGTAATCAGTTAGAAAGTAATTAAAGTTGAAATCTAGTTTACTTAGTTAGTTGATAGCTCCCTGACTCCGTTGTTACGTTTATGGACTGCTTGACTTGGGTATTTATTAGTTTCTAGTTCCTAACAAACCATGCTGGTAGTTGTGCTTCTAAACTTGGTTATGGAAATGGATAGGAAACAAGGACGTGATGAATTAAAGGCATGTCGTTGTTTGATTTTCTGTGTGTCAGCAAATATCCTCTGAACCCTTTATAAAGATCTTATCAAAATTAGGTCTCCAGTTTTCAAAACTAATCAAGCATTCACAGTCAACTAGTGGCCCTAGAACTACTAGCGCCTTGGAGTCCGAGTGCTCATCGAGGATTTCAAGACATCGCCAGGCGGTTGGTCGACTCTTCACGTGACCAGGGCTGACCTACTTTTAGCTCAAAAAATCGAACATCGCCATCCAATGTGGCAATGCTGCCAGCCTTTTGGGCACTTATCGCGTTGACAGCGATGCGGACGAATTTTTTGATGCCCAAATTAGCTTTTCCATTTTTTTTTATTATATTAAAAAAGAAAAACAAATACAAATAGTTTGATTAGCATGAAAATTAAATATACTAATATTATAAAGAGGAAAGATTTGTATGTATGTTTGTAACGAATTGTCTCAAAAAGTACTGGACCGATTTTAAAAATTCTTTCACCATTTGAATGCTACATTACTGATTAATGATTAATATATTACTGATTAATATAGGCTTTTTTCCACCCGTGCGAAGCCGGGACGGGCCGCTAGTTATTATTAAAAAGATAAGGTCAACTTATCTTTTTATCTTTGCACAGTTCAGTTTGTACACAATTTTTTGGTTTGACCGCTGCCCCCAAACTAAGCAAGGCTTTGGGGGTTGGAGTGCGAATGAGTAGAAATAAATATTTTGCCGGTTTACAAGGCTAGTTTAGTAAAGCGTGTATTATGTTGTGAGTGTGTGTATACTTGTACATAATATACATATATTAGTGTTAGCTTCATCATCGTCTGCCTAATCTTTTCCCAACTATGTTGGCGTCGGTTTCCAGTCTAGTCGGACGCAGCTGAATACCAGTATTTTACTAGAAGTGTATTGTATTTTACTGCTAGTGTAATTTAGTATTTTGTTTGTATTTAAATAACACACATTAATCATCTATCTGTAAATTGAATATTCAGGCATACCTATGTACAATGTAGCCTGAATAGATAATTAGATTTTGTGATTCTATAACACAGCTCTAGGCATAGAAACAGCCCGAGCCTCGCTAAAATTGAAACATACATATTCATCCTCCACTAACGAATTGATACGAAATGCACAAAGCGAGCGTTTCAAAACAACTGTTTATGATTTTGTATAGTCGATCTCGTGATTGGCTTACCACTTTTGACAACAATTCGTAGTAATTTGAATCTCTCTAAGGTTTAAATGATCTACTTAACTGTTCCATAGAAAACGTATTGCGCCGACCCCTTGTAACATAGAACATAGACACACACGTGAGGGAAGATGATTTATTTTATTTCATTTATACGGCTTAAGAATCAGCTTCTGGAGGGAGGTGGGCTGGTTGGAATAACCACCGACGGCCGCCATGGCCCACGCACAATGGTCCAACTGAAGGACTAAGTGCGGAAACCAAACCCTTAACATAGAACATAGAACATACGGCTTAAGAAACCAATTACATAAATCAAAGATACATACCTACTAAGTACTAACTTGAAACATAAACTAATAACAACAATTAAATATTATTATTCTCACAAAAATGTAGACATATAACGATTAAATTTTTGAATTTATTAGTGAACAGTTGGCCTCCACGAGTTTATTTAGCGCGCGGTCAACACGCGCGGTACGGGAGACGCAGCACGGGACACAGTCCGACACGAAGGCACGCCTAACAGTCGATGTTTTCTCCCACAGAGTTAATTATTAGGTGTGTAAAGTCGAATCAGCTCATTATGAATGTCAGGAGCATCTGTCATACCTGAATGATGCTGATGATGACATGGAACTAGATCTTGTCGTTTGTAACCGTCTTCACAAAAGAAGGAGTTCTTGTTGTAGGTATGTATGCTGATTTTTCCGTGATTACTGGGCCGATTTACGTTATTTTCTTTTAATTTGTCATTTGGTACAGGACGCTCGCCATATGTTAACTTTGCTTGGGTAGTTTTTGAGTTAGCTTCAATAATACGTATTTAATTCACTTTGTCTATGTTGATGATGTTAAGTTACTGTCACTATTGGTTAAGTACTCATTTGTATGGGGTAGGAACCACAGCTAAAAAGTAAAAAAAAAGTACTATCTACAGGTGAAAAATAACCTTAACTTCGGAACCAAAGTTACCGTCTTTGGTTTTGTATATTTTATATATTATTGTTATTTCTCAAGTTGTAGTGTTTTTTTAACCTTAAAGTGATACATTAATTATGAGGTCGAATATATACCACAGTCTGTGGTCGCATATAATGGATCTGTGCGCACTTGCGTAGGCTGTGGCCACGTGGTAGCAACGTATTGGCTTCCAAAGGAAGGATTAGGTCCCTCCCCACATATTGGATATTAGCGATTTGCATATGTTATCTCTCTGAATGGAAAACTTCGGTTTATATTAGGCAGAGGGAATTGATGTATAAGTAATTGCGGATTAGGCGAGGTAAGGGTTGAAGGATATTGTGGGAACATATTAAAAATGATTGATTAGTTTCTATGTATACTCGCAGGGATTACAAGGAGGCGCGTTGGTTTATAAGTAGGTGCCACCTGAATATGGTTTAGTTTTTTATATAGTGTAGGAAGTTATTTTGAAAGAGCTTTGTATCTGATTTGTAGGTTCTGCATATAGAATAGGCAATTGCTAAAAGAAATGGCAAAGTATTTAGGTCTTGTAATCTTTCTGTGAGCAGTAGACTAGATCGAGCCTAACTAAACTAAAATTGGTTAAAAACTTTTGAAAATTATGCTCAACTAAAAGTCAGATTTACTAAAAGTGCCAATTCACACCAGCCATTTCAAACCAGGCCAATTAACAACCCAACAAACGAATCACATAAAGAGTCCGAAGCGCCACAAACTATTGAGTAGGGGCGGGTTAAATGGTTCCATTGACATCTCTTCCACTTTCCCCGAAACGGCAACAGGTCTTCACGTCCCGCGTCCCCTCGCTTGGAATACTTCGGATTAAATACGTCAACTGTACCCCTTCGTCTGTGTAAACGGGGAAAATGAATATGTATTTTGAATACGGCTGCTTTCAAATGTACGGGAATACTTGAATGATTAAATAGGAATACAGGCTGTGTAATAACGGATGTCGGATCCGATGAGGTTATTGGTTATGGTAGAATCCGGTATGTGTTTAGGTTCGTGACTTTGACATGTTATTGTGTACGTCTAATAAAGGTAGAATACAACAACATTTATGTAAATGATGATTGTTTTTTTATGACAAAGCTTAGACAAATAATCCGCTTTCAAATTCGTTACTAAGCGAGTTATTGATTGTATGCAATGTTTCCTGGGCCACCTCGCAGATATGACTGTGCTATACTATAAATTAGAGCAACTAGGTACCTATGTATTATTATCATAGTCTAGCTAATGCAGGCAACAAACTAATTCACTAATCTGTTTTGCTTTAAAACTTGGCTGCCAAATGCATTATCCAAAACTTTCTGAATAACGAAACAACTTTATAACAACCCAACTCAAGGTCTGAAAGTGACTTCAAAATCCTTTACCAAGCCAAAAACACATATAGCTGTGCCCAGACTAGCCGGGTACGTCGAGTACGCCGACAATTCGTTTTCAGTTCAGCCAACTCTCTAACTTGCATTTGCACTTTATTTACCTCTAAACTGGCTTAAACAAGCGAAGTTGGTACACAAACAATGCTCCAAGCATTTTGTTCAACACGAGTTTATTGCGGACGCCATTTATCCGCTAAGTTTGGACGTAATTCTTGGCGCAAAGTGTGTTTCTTTGGTCGTCTGCACTTGGCATGGCGCGGGGCGAGGTGTTGATGGCGAACTGAAAAGTGCTGTTCTGTTGTCGTGTTTTTTCGTTCATGTTTCACGAGGTGCTAAGTGAATCCGTTGTGAAGGTGGGTGGAAAAGTTTTGACATTGTTATGTGGAACATGATGGCTCGGATTTTTTTTAATTTGTAAAAAAAATTCATGCATGATGGGCAAAGAATTTTTTTATTGTTTTCTACGTTTTCTTCGACGTTTAATATTCTTTTGGATACATACTTTTCTTCTTTAGACAAGATTAGTTATTGTAATTAGTTATTTGTTCAGTACCATTCTGTCCTATTAAACTCTGTGAGGGGTATCCTATCCAGTGAATGTGGCCGTATTGCATGGCTTAATTGTAATATTAGTCCACGCCAACATTGACCAGTAAGCCACTTCCGCCTGATTCCAAGTCCTAAAACAAAACACCAAAATTTAAACATACCTGGGGAGGTCTATAATTTTTGGCATAGCGACTGGAACAGGGCAGTAACTGGTCCAATCTGGGTACTAGCCACCTGCTCCGAAATTTATCGTCAACTTTACAACGAGCTGGCGAGTTGCCACTCCCCTGTTACCTTGCCGTCCAATTGTGTATTCTTGGCTTAAGCAGCGTTGCTAATCTGGCCTATTTGTGTTGCTTAGTTTCTTGTGCTGAAATTGTGACTGGAATGCATGACTGCGGGTATTGGTATTAGCTGTATTGATGTCAAATGCTGAGTGTACAAGACCTAAACAAAGGAAATACCTATGGGGTATACGTGTGTTACAGAAACATTGCAATCCAGTGGCATTTAAATATATAATATGAGAGAAGGACTGTCCCAGCCGTGGAAATATTATAAGCTGCGGGGTAGTTGCGTAACACACTATTAGTAGCAATGGGTTTCATTTTGACAGATCAACAACGTTCATTGCGTGTTTTACATTGTTGAGCAGACACATTTTTCGAACATATGAAGCAATGGATTAGCAATAGGTGCTTCAAAATGATTCAAATTGAGATCGATAGTGTGTTTCGCAATTAGGGTGCTGGTTATGCTTATGCTATTTAAGTCCTTAAAAAAATCTAGTAGGTCGGTGTCCGACTAAATATCCGTTGTTTCTTACTCGTAGGTACCGTTTCAAAAATAAGTACTTATATTATTTTAGTTTTATTATAAATTATATATAGATTAGAATCAGCATTGCCATTCAACGTGGTAATGCTGTCAGCCTTTCGGGTACTTATTCCCTTTGACAGTGATGCAGATGAATTTTTAAAAAAATTTTAATTGTTAAATGGCCCCGCTCTTAACTGATGGAAGGCGATAGATGAGGTCTATGATGAAACGAGCGTGCCAGAAGATGCCTGTTCACTCTTGATTTGAAGGCAGACGGGTTAAATGTGGGAGGGAACACAGATTTCCACAGAGTTCCACACTTTGGCTGTGCGCACAATAAAAGTGGAGGAGAAGCGCTGAGTACGACTCGTCAGAATATCAACCAAGTGCGGATGGTACGCTGCAGTACGTCTGGTTGTCCGGTGGTAAAAGGGCGATGGTGGGATCAGGTCGTGAAGCTCCTGCGCACACTCCGAAGTACAGTCTATAGAAGACCGACAGGCAAGCAACATTGCGCCGATGAGCCAGGCAATGAAGCGTAGATACCAACGTCTCATCGTCTATCAGCCTTTTAGCTCTGCGTTCCACCGAGTCAAGTGCAGCAAGCTGGTATTTTGCTGAGCCATCCCACAAGTGGCTGCAATACTCCATACAGGAACGGACCTGTGCTTTGTACAGACTTAAAAGCCAAAGCCAACTTGATGCCCAACGAGGTCCCGCCTTTTTCTTTAATTTGTATTATATACTTGTATATAATTTATATATACATATGTTTTACTGTTAGCTTGTAAATTGTAATTGTCGAGTCTTTTTGAATAAATACAACATTATAAATCAACTCCTATAATTGGCCCAAAACATGAAACACTAGCACAAAAGGCATTCATACAATCAACAACAAATAAGCCACCATTGATGGTAATGAAAGGAGTTTGTAACTCAATATAATTAAACCACGATATTGCTTACAGAAACCCCTGTTATCTTTCCGTCTTTACATAATTATATAAACAGAAATACCTTTTGGATTAATATTATAATCGGTGGAACTTATACTGAAACATTTGTTTAGATTCCAACCATCCGACGGAGGTATGTAACATTGCTTGACATTCTAATGCGTCGTAGATTTAGGTCTTGATTGTTCAGAGTTTGGTATAGAGCTAATAATAATTACTAATTTAAGTTTAAGTTCATATTTTGGGATGGATTAAGTGAATAACTACTGGATGTAACTTGAGAGATTTTTTACGAGATCCTAACTCGTATTATAAATGCGCAAGTGAGTTTTTTTGCTTATTTGTTGGTCAATGAAGCAAATCGGCTAATCAGATTTAGATCAAATTTGGCACACAGATAGACCATGGGCCTGGATTTTTCAACCTAGATCGCAGACGAAGTCGCGGGAAACAGCTAGTATAGCTAGTGTAGCTAGCTAGTATAGTGTTTTTAAATTTTTATTGTGTGTAATATGGGTTTTGCCTGAATTAAATGAATTTTATTTTTTTTATAATCCATTAAACGCCAAATACACGCTTGTACACACGGCTACACATCAAGCTATAAATTTCCAGTTTTAGCTGACCTCGCATTGTATTAGTTTTTCGTACAATCAGAAGTCAACTTAAACTGGTTATATATAGCTTGATGTGTAGCCGTGCGTACGTGGAGTTGCGGAAACTAGCCCATTATACAATAATCGACCTATATTATATTTGGCAGTAAATTTTTAGGCTTGCGTTTTCGTAAATGCACTAGGTTCAGTTGGTTTACTAATGTTTTCAATGTCTGTACCATGTCTGTACAAATTAAACTGACGACCGCACATTGTCAGTTTTCACTAACACTAGGCAACACCTACATAAATACCTAATAAAAACGCGCTTTTGGATTTTCAAAGCTTACGGCCCATTCACGACTTCGGTCTAAGCGACGCGCGGCGCGGCAAGCGGTGCGTTTTACACGCCACGTACCCTCAGTAGCGGCTAGCGGCAGCGGTCGAGGTGGACGTATTTAGGTAGTTAGAACGTGCTCAAAATTATGGCGTTATCAAAATTATCTCTTTTGTGTTTAGAAAGCAGTATGTTTTTAAAACAAGTATGAGAGAAGGAGTGCACGAACTGAATAAAGATCGATATTTAAATGGCTAATTTCGTGACCTATACGAAAATTACAGAAAATATCCGGATAAGTTTTATGAGTACACAAGAATGAGTGTGGAAACATTTGATTATATTCTATACTTATACTCTATATCCATTACCGCCACAAAATCGTCTAAAATTTTTTGTTTATAAGTTCGCCGCTGAGTCCGTCACACCTACGCCGCTCTGTTTCGTGGCGTCGCACTCATTCGCCAGTACTTTTGATCTCGCCGCTCCCCGCACCGCGCGCCGCTCCGACAAAACCGCGCGCGTTTTCGCTTTGAGCGGCGACTCGTGGCGTGCTTCAAACATTTTCATACTTTTGTCTTTTGTTCTTACCGCTCGCCGCCCCGCGCTTCCGCCGCTCACCGCGGCAAGGTCGTGAATGGGCCGTTGCCTGATTTAAGTGAAAACAGTCATTCGTAGCATAATCAATCAGCCTATTATGTTCCAACTGTTGGGACACACCTCCCCTCTTCGAGAAGGACTTCTGACTGTAATCCACCACGCGGGACCAGTGCGGGATGGTAGATCATATGACTTTGATGTTTTCCTTCACCGTTTTTAAAACAGTCAAGTGGTGACGAAATTATTTACACAAAGTGCCTGCCTGGGTTCGAACGGACTCATAAGTTGGTGCTGTAACCACCAGGCCACCACAGCTCCTCAACTGGGCATACGGACTACTATTTATTATTCTACCTAACCATTTCTGTTCATAAAAAAACACGAAACTTTCTCAGCAACCCATATCAGGGATGCACGTAAACTAAGCAACAGTATTTCAGTATCGCGCCGCCTCATCCGTCCTGTGGAGAGTTACGAAGGTTATCACCGAACATATGACCCATCTGCACCGATTTATGACGGGCCAATACCTGCTAACTTACTTACATACATTACTAACCCTTACATTGGAAGAAATAACGGAGATTATTGCGTGGGTGGTTCGGCGGGGGTAAAGTGGAAGAAAAATCGTCGTGTAAAATTCTGTGCAAGAAACCTTAAATATTGATGTTTAGTGGATAATATCGATGTAATGGCTTATGTAGTGTGCTGAAAACAATAACAATAATGAACAGAACTTTACAACTAGGTGGCCGAAAGCCGGTAAAGTTTTAAACATCCTAGTCTGCCACACGTCAACAGTAAGTATAGAGCCACAAAGTTCTTTGGCGCGAGGCCAAAATGAGAACTAACGCCGCAGTCTTGTTTTTCAAAAACATTTAACAAAATAATTGCACAAATGTTTATTAACACCGCCCCCTGTCATCGTCATTCAAGCGCCACAAGATCCTTGTATTGTAGCAGTGTAACACTTAACGTAATACCAAAATAATTTGTAAATCAAACATATTCTTAAGGTGGTATTCCGATTCGATTACAGAATATCTAGGTTCTCAAATATATATTTTGAAAGGACACTGATATAAAGACGAGATAATGAGGAATTTCAAATTTTTATAGAACACTTATTTTTCTCATAACTCGTTTTTAAATCAGTGTCCATTCAAAATATATATTTGGGAACCTAGAAATTCTGTAATTCAATTGGAATAAATAGACACTACCTTAAGAATATGTTTGATATAAAAATTATGTTGGTATGAACTACGCATGCTCCGCCGGCCCCTTAAGAATCAAACATCTAACTAGAGTGAAATTCTATTTTCGTCTAAATTTTGAAGTTCAAAAGTGCCACTTAGGTGCCTAATTGAATAAAATGAGTTGACTCTGACTGAACGAATTTACGTTACATTTACAGCCTGTTACCTTTCATAACGTGTGGTTAATTTACGTTTCACAGAACAGGAGTAACTATTTATTTACTTTGAAGATTTACTTCCTAATTCGACGTTCGTAGAGTAAAATTATTATTAGTAGCTTTAAAACGTTCTTAGTTGACAAACAAAGACTCAAGTCTGAGATTAATATAAACAACTATGTATAATAATATGTTTTGTCCTAAATTATGCTATTTTTATTTTATTACAAAGATAAGCAATAAAGTACTTAACCTAATATGCATAGAGTACAATTTTGTTTCCAACAAGACGTATTGGTATAATCCCATCTCGGCACCTTCCCATCTCAGCACCCATGAAACATTCCCATCTCGGCACACAGTCTTAAATCTTTGTTAGGTACACATAAAAAAATGGAAATACAGTATCAGTGTAATAAGTAAATCATCTTGATTATCTATTAAATCGAAATAAATATTTTTCAAAAATTACCGTTTATTGCAAATACTAGTGTTAGGTTTTGTTCCAAGTAAGAGCACTTAAGTCCCAAAAGCGATAAATGCGGTATGCGGCGTCAAGTGCCGCTCGCATCGGGTCAACTTATCGTGTGAAGTGTTGGGTGACGCGCTGCTTGGTAAACACCGTCTCAATCCAATAATGCCAAACTTTAAAATATCTACTATGACAAACTACAGAACTACTTTATATTTATTATATTACATTTGTTTTAAAGGGGTTCTCTCACATCCACCTTAACCATTTGATTCCAAGCTTGCGATTTGGCTACTGACCGGAATTCGAACCCGGACCACAATAATGTATTTATTTATTTATTATATCAATTCAATTGTTTATTAGCCGGCCCATTACTCTTCCATAGTAGTAAAACGGAAGAGTGTAAACGGGTATTCACTCGCTAAAATACCCCACGCTAATATGGGTCGACAGAACCACAAAAATTTATGACATTATAATTGTAAACAAAATGTGATTATAAGACTTCAACATAATAACGTTCAGGAGTACTAATGGTGACGAAATCTAAAAACGAAAGCGTATTGGTACGTAATTAACGCAATATCCTAAAACTAGTCTTAGGTCTTTTTTTTTTTTTTTTTTGTGGATGGTAAATCATCCAATGACCCCTCCCGCTCTGGGTGGAGCAGAAGGGAGTGTCAGACTCTTACTGACTAAAACCCACCCGTGTTCCTTCCTTAGCCCTTTGTGTTCCGGGGTAGCGGTAACCCTTTCGGACAATCCCGCTGCCCCGGCAGGCTTCGGCCCTTTCGGGCCCCTTCCTTGCTGCTGACATCTCTTTGAGGCGCGCGTGGAACACGTACGCGCCGTCCGGCACGGGCCTGGTCCTGATCGGACGGAGAGTTACCCATTACTCTCCGCCCGCAGGCCCGCGCCTACGGTGGCCGGGAGTCGTCTCGCGGCTCCCGACGCCCGGGGCGTCTCCCGCGGCGGCTGGGACGTGAGGCCCTCTCCCTCAGCCGTCCCGCCACCTCCTTCGCTAGCATGACTGCTTCGCAGAAGGAGGTGACTTCAACATAATAACGTTCAGTAGTACTAATGGTGACGAAATCTAAAAACGAAAGCGTATTGGTACGTAATTAACGCAATATCCTAAAACTAGTCTTAGGTCTCAAGTAAATTCTGAGGCAAGATCCGTGATATTATAATCACATCAAACAAAGTAGATATACAATTTGGGCGTGTACTTACGTTTTGAGTGCTTTTCACTTCTGAAGTGTAATCAACAGCAGCCTCAGCGGTCACCACTCTCAGAAGGGAAACTATTGTAATTGGGAAGGCTGTATGAATGCAAACTCAAACTGTTCACTTAGATTTAATGGGTTTCGAACAAAACAACTACTGTCGGACTTTTAATTAGCTGCAGTAAAATGACAGCTTAAGTGTTACCACTTTTTCACGAAATTTAAATAGTGATGTGACAAAATAATCGATTCATTCAAGTAACATCCAGTTCAAAATCGATCCATGTTAAAATAAGTTTACAAAAAAAACATTGAGCAATGCATAATTACTGTTTTGTCATCACATCAGTGATCGGATTGGATTTATAAAAAAGCATTAATTCTAATCACAAACATATCTTTTGAATATTATTATTTTTGAGGTTTTTGGTGTTTTGCAAATAATCCTGTATAGTAAACGTTATTTTATTCCTAATGAAAACTTTATTTTATTTAAAAAAATGATTTCTTAGATCGATATAGTAGGAGTTTTATAGTAATAATTGAACAAAATTATCTTTAGTAGACTATATGTATTTACGCTGATTTGAAACTACTACATATATTTGTATCCGATCAATACAAAGAATATTTGATTGTTTACGGTTAAATCGAAGTTGGTCAATTTCGAGTATCAAAATTAAAACGATATTTCATTGCGTTTTAATCACATCACTAGTAGAGATAATGTGGCAACATTTTTTAACGAAATGACAGTAAGAAGTGTCATTTTACTGCAGCTAATTAAAAGTCAGACTATATGTTAAACTTATTATTACATTTACATTTTTGGAACCAACCGATTCTAATTGAATGTCGCAATCGATGGTCCAGGAGCGAATGCCCTCTGCGCACCCGCTCCTAGCCCACGAACCCCCAACATCCCCGCGGCCAATCCTGCTCCCCAATTGGCCCACGACATCGGGCGATACCAATGTCGATAACCAATCGCAGAGCGACTTATGCACCAATCAATATTAAATCAAAGGTTGACATTCCCAAACAATAGAAATGAATCGTATATACAACATTCCTTTAATAATATTTAAAACATAATTCATATAAAACAAAAATCCTAACTGAATCAACTCATTTTAACAATTATCTTTAAAAACAAAAGGAACAACACCTAACACTAGTGTATAGTGGACAAAGTAAAAGATATTTTTATGGGACTTTCACAGACAAGCCCTTGCTCTAATTGCTCTAATTAGAGGTTCCATTATCTCTGCCTTGGCAGTAATTTGACTTGATTGATTATACTGCATCACATCATGGGGAAGTGCCGCAAAAACACACCTCATCGAAGTTGAAAAGGCACAGCGTGCCATACTCAAGGTAGGAGCTGGTCTCCTCTTTCATTTTCCGACTACTGACCTATACAAAGGATGGGACACTCACTGTCAGACAAACGTTAATACTACTGAAATTCTCAAATGCAGTTTAACGCTAAGCTACTCAAAGACAACCGATGAAAGCGTAGGGTATGTCCCACGGCTCAATTCAAATCCACACTCCCTAAAAGATTATTGCTTTCTGGGCATTATCTTTATAACAAATAGATTGAATAAATTCCTATTCCCATATCCAAAAACTCGATCAAGCTGTAAAAAAAATAAAAAAAAATACTTAAAAACCCTTGACTATCATAAAACTGAGAATCTTTTGACCGTTCTGAAATAAAATTAATTTTGACCAACCCACATATACATAGCTTTCCTCACCTCCTTTAAAAACAACTCTCGTAGCACTCACTCCACTAAAGTTACCTTCATTCATACACTGCTCATCTGAATTACTCACGTAGGAGATCCTACTAGTCTAACACTTCACACAAGATAAACACTCACTCACAATCGTCTCACAACATGACTCAATAACTTCTGCAGAATTATAGGTAGGTATTTTTTATTTTTATCACTTCTTCTTATATTTGTTTTAATCATAATTATTGTTTACTTAGTTTTTATTTTTGTTATGCATATTGTTTACTTCGACACGGTATCTCTGTAAAAGCTAATTCTAGCCGTGGAGCCTGGTGACCTGATGTAGTCTACAAAAACACAGATTTTTTCCAAAAATCTATATCAGATACCAGTCTCTCACAAATGTGGAATAACTACAGCTGAGTATTGTTTTGTACACAACAACTTTAAGTCAGGTTTGTGAAGACAGAATCACTACATAGTAAAAAACAAAGTCGCTTTCTCTGTCCCTTTGAATGCTTAAATCTTTAAAACTACGCAACGGATTTTGATACAGTTTTTTTTTATAGAGTGATTGAAGAGGAAGGTTTATATGTAGTATGTTTAGTATCAGCATTGCACCCGTGCGAAGCCGGGGCGGGTCGCTAGTAAATGATAATTTAATCAAGTTTATTCACTCACTTTAAGGGCCTATACTACCTCAAATGGCTTAGCATGATCCTCCGTTATGTCGAAAATACTGCAGCATTAATTTTGAAATAAATATATGGTAAAGTTGAGGATTAATGTTAGGTCTTATGTTAGACGAAAACACGATTTCATAAAATTTTCTCGATAGAAAAAAATTTCAAAGTTACCTCCAAGCCGAACAATAAACCGCTGGTATTCAAAAAATAGTTCAAATTAGATCATGAAACTTTGTATACTAACCGAACTAACTATAAAGCAGGTCTTATGTTATTTACTTTTTTTTAATTACCATTATTTTCACCGTAAAAAGCAAATACCTAAACTATTGCCGCTGCCTGCCGCCTAGCACCGCACTCTGTCTCGCTCTCACTCAGTCCGCGAGCAGTATCGTGCGAGCGAGATAAAGAGTGAACTTCAGCTGAGGTAGTGTAGGCTCTTAATCATTTATCCATGTGTGTCCATTTTTTGATGACTGTGTACCTAAGAATGATTAATGACTGGGCGCCGAGATGGCAATGTTTCATGGGTATGATAAATAAATTCATGGGTGTCGAGACGGGACTACACCGACGTATTTGAACAAAAAAATATCTTAAATTTAATTCTAGAGGCACAACTTAGGTACTCTAATAATGTAAATCAAAGGGAGGAAGATTCAATAAAAAAAAAATTGAACAATAAAAAGTTCTCTGTTCACTTTTAGATTCATTACGATAGGATTTCGAAAATGATAACAGATGAATATGGGGAACTTCGTAATCATTGTGCAGGGTAAGGTGACACTTAACTTGGTGCTCATAAGGTACACAATCGTATGTCACTTCACTTTTCGTGTAACATTGATCTGCTTTATGGTATGGATGGTAGCGCCCTGACATCGCCGCTATCATGTTGAATAATGTTGGCGTGACGTTTCGCTCCTCAGAATCAACCCTTGTCAATTTCTCACGCGAACGATTACCTTTTTGATGTAAATATGGGATACGATTTTGATGTTCAGGGGTAAAAAACTGTCAATCAGTCATATTTGTATGTCTTTGGCGCTGCTCCCAACATATTTGAAGCTTAAGTGACGTTGATTTCAAATGTTTTTGTTTTTTTAGAGTTCAGTACCTCAAAAGGAAAAAAACGGATCCCTTATAGCATCATTTCGATGTCCATCCTTATGTCAATCTATCAAGCCCTTTTTCTCAGGAACGTGTGGAAGTATCAAATTGAAATTAATATAAATTACATAAGTCTACGGTCACTTAGAGCTCTATAAAAATTAAGCTTCTGAATCAACACAATAAAAAGACACGGCCATAAGCGACATATTTTGATATTCACAAATAAATAGGGTACTTACCCGTTCACTTAGAATCATAAAATTTGGCAAGAAGCAAAGTTTCACAGCACTAATAAAGGAAAATTGTTAATTTGTAGTTTTATCACATTTATAAAATATTTTTTTGGGATTGCAAACTTGCATTTGCAGTTGAAAATTTGACCGTGACGTATACCGATGTACGGAAGAACATGTTTTTAACAAAAAAGTTAAGTTCGTTTACGGAACCCTTCATTGTGCGTGGCACGCACTTGGCCGGCTTTTAGTGACTATGGCACTCAGCGATAGTATACCTATAAGTGAAAGAGTTTCCGTAATCGGGTCAGTTCTTCTAGAGATTACCTCTTACAAATATATAAACGAACAAAAAAAAAAACGAATAAATAATTTTGCCTCTTTATAATATTCGTTTAGGATTCGGATAGTGGCCGCCGAAGGGGACAGACGTGTCGTGTCTTGACCCGCCTTTGTTTTTACTTGATGCAATGTGCACAACACGTGGCCGACTCTGAGCTTGAAACTCGAACGGGGTTTCGCTTGCTGTGTTTTTGTGGGTGCAAATTAAAACACCTTAAAACGGTGGTAAAGTGGCATACGTGTGTTCCTGATATACAAGCCTGAGGTCTAGGCCTTCCGGCCGAGAATATCGACGACGTGGATTTGGTGAGATCTTTCCATTATATATTTCAGGGACCTCCGCTAGAGGCTTGGAGGCTGTATAAAACTGCGTTTTGCGTTGTTAATTCGAACTTTTGACGCCACGCGTGAATTTAACATCATTGTAAGCTATAAATAGGCTTTAAGGAAATGTCTTCATATTATATTTAGGAGCGAAGGACAAAATAATACACTCTATTATTTTAACCTGAAATACGGTATCGCTCTAGAATTAGTACTTCACGCTTTTCTTAATTTAACATTGTACTAAATTATCAAAACTGCCTTGAACAAGCTACCTATTTCCTAGCTTGTAAAATTTGTATACCGCGCGCAAAAAAGGACCCAAAGGGTAAAAAAAAAAGGTTAAGTAACAAAAAATAGCGAAGCTCATAAATTTCAAGCGTTAAGCTCCCCTGTCAGCTATAGTGGTTCACAAACCCAAAGCTACACAACATGTGTGCAGAGCAGGTCTTGTAATACCATAAAAACAAAAAGTTTTTTCTTTTAAAATGGCCACAATTGTGCGTATGACAAAAGACGGAAACTGCCTATTCAGGGCTATGGCCCTGGCACATCAAATAAATAATGTAATGGGTTTAACTTTCGACCACGTGTCTGTCCGTCAGGATCTTGCTTCATATGTTTTAGAGCATCGAGATGACGAAAGAATTCGCTTAGCCCTTCTAAATAATGTACAAGAAATTCTTCCTAACAGCATTCTCTCCCAGGAACAAAGAATAACAAAATACATAACACAGCAGTTTAACAAGACGTTCTGGGGAGGAGAGGATATCTTAATCGCCGCAGCCGAGTTCTATCTTGTAAATTTGCACGTGCACACGGATACAAGACACAACCTAGTGTATTCACCTACCGGCGAACCAGTACCCGGCAACATACACATCCTCTACAAGGACCAGCACTACGATAGCTGGGTCATGACCGACGACAAACACTATAACAGCAACCCGATAGATATAATGAAAAAATCGAACAATGTCACAACAACACTATATAATAAGCCTTTAATTAACCAGTACAACACACGTGAAGAGAAAGGTCAACTCACGAAATCCCAGTCTCAAACGAACAGCCCTCAATTAGATAGCTCATTAACACAATATGAACAACAAGCACCAATGTGTACACCGTTATCAGAAATAGTCGCAGATGTCACTGGGTTCACAATACTTAGAAACCAACCGTCTACCTCAATAAATTACACTTGCCTAGACTTGCGTATTGCAACTTGGAACGTCCGCGGGGCCTCAAAACCGACCAAAAAAAGATAAAATTGACGCTGAACTTTCAATTAGGGGCATTCATGTAGCCTGCTTACAAGAAACAGGTATGAACTCAGGAGCATACAACTCTACACACTACGAATGGCACCTCTATGGAACCTCAGGTAAAACACATCGGGGACTT
The DNA here is from genome assembly GCA_949316385.1 of Globia sparganii. Taxonomy (NCBI): domain Eukaryota; kingdom Metazoa; phylum Arthropoda; class Insecta; order Lepidoptera; family Noctuidae; genus Globia; species Globia sparganii. The sequence goes on along the minus strand of OX438660.1, from coordinate 24,333,179 downwards.
GCAATTCTAATCAGAAAAGATGCTCAAATTGAATTAGTTAACAGAAAAAAGGATACAGACGCGATGTCAGCTACTCTTCAAGTTAACAGGGAAAATGACAAGCCTGCTCATCTGTATATAATCAATTCTCACATAAACTGTTGTACATCTATAGCAAACAGATCCTTCACAGGCTTATTAAACTTGATCAGACAAAAACCAAGGAAATGTACTTTAATAATTCTTGGCGAGTTTAACGCTCATATTGGTCGACATGATACACAAAGTTTCCAACGCAAAGGGCTGATCCAACAAAACCTACACCATGACTTATCTAACTACAACGGGGAAATGTTAATGGATATAGCCAACAGGGAAAAACTGCAAATAGAAACGACAAAAGCGAGATCATCGTGCAGGGTAACATGGTCAAAGGGCACTCAGAAATCCCAACTGGATCACATTATAACGCCACATGCATCAGAAAAACTTTTTGATTTTATTAAAGGTGAATGGGCCGCTAGGGGCACATCCGACCATAAAATAATCTGGGGTCTAATAAGAACAAATCGAATTTCAAACAAGAAAGAAAGCACCAAACACATTATTACACAAAGACAACAGCAAGCCGCGAAGGAAACAACAATTGCGGCCAAGGATTTTAACTATAAACAATGCTATTATGCCGCTCTCAATAGTAAATTCACAAAAACAAAATACCAAGATTGCATAACAAAAAAACTAAAAGATAAAGGGATCAACTCAACGGAAAAACTCATCGAAATACCCTGGAATAACGGAAGTATTAAAATCGGCTGCTCAGGAAACTCTTATTTTTCAGCCAGTTCTCTCCAGAGATCATCGACTAGCTCTTGCTAACCTACAAAAGGCTAAATTCCTACAAAGCAGGCAACCAGATAATCCAAATAGGCACAACCGAGTAAAAGAATGTCAGGCAACACTTCAAAAGGTTAAATATCAGGAAGAGCAAAAAGCATGCAGGGCCTGCCTCAATGGATTGGGGAAAAAACACCCTGCAAAACGCATGCAGATGCTATACTTTTTTTACAGCAGGAACAAACTTCAAACAAAACGTCGAAAAAGATCTACTAATGAATATCGCCGCATATCGGTTTGCAATACGGGTTACAGAATTTACGCCTCCTACGTATTAAAAAAACTAGATGAGATAATAACGGAATTGGGCAACTACCAAGAATAGAATAGAATAGAATAGAATACTCTTTATTATGTACACCATTATAAATTACAGACATAAATATAGAACTTTTGCAAAGGGTGACACAATGGGCGGTCTTATCGCTAAAAGCGATCTTTTAAAGACAACCTTTGGATGGATTAAATAGGGGGAGGAGAGACAAATACTGTAGGTAGTCCGTGGTGTACCATTTACAAAATACAATAAATACATAAATAAAGTAGGTATATTATACTAGTCTAAATAAATATATAGATATACATATATATAATAATAAACATCAACACGGGCAAGTCATTCCATAACCGTACTGCTTGAACAGTAAAAGATTTGTCATAGAAACTGGTGGAATGCATCGGCATCTCTAGTCTCAGGTTTTCCGATGACCTCAGATATCTATTATGTGTGTCATGAAGGAACTTAAAACGTTCTTTGAGATAAGAGGGGGTTTTAGGATTAAACAAAATACTGTAAAGCTGAAACAACCAAGCGGCCAAGCGGCCTTTTTAAACAATAGATCAACAGACGACCATATATTCACGCTTAAAAGGGTCTTAGACGAAGAATGGCGTGCAGGTAAAAGATTTTATGTACTCGCCCTCGACATTGAAAAGGCATTTGACAACGTCGACCTCAATGCACTAAGAGATATCTTATTACAACGAACCAACAAATCGCTAACCAACAGGATAATCAAGGTATGCATGAATGAACGAACATGCATCAAATGGTGTGGCCAGCAAAGCAGTTGGATTATTAAAGGAAAGGGAGTCAAACAAGGTTGCCCTCTGTCCCCTCGCCTGTTTACACTGGTCATCGACGAAGTCCTTAGAACCCTCGACGAAGAAACACAATTAATAAAACTTGACCAGGATCGCGAAATCTCACTCCCTCTAGTATTATCATTTGCGGATGACCTTATCTTTATTACAGATGACCTAGAAGGATTAGAAGGTATCATATACCATATTAAACCCCTACTAAATAGTGTAGGCCTCCAAATATACGAAACAAAAACAAAAATACTAATTAGGGACCCTAAAGCTACACAGATAACGACCCACGTGACCCTTAATGGAATAAGTATACCAACATGTGAAGAAGTTAAATACCTAGGTACATACATAACATCTACATTAAGTAGAAAAAGCACTATAAAAAAACGTTGCGAACAGGCCATGAAAAACGCCAAATCGTTACTACCATTCATAAATAATTCAAATATGGACTGGAAATTAGCCAGACTCATGTATCGAATGGTGATCGTACCGTGCATGATACACGGTTTGAAAGTTTCGGCACTTACTAAAGCTAACAGATCAAGACTCAGAAAATATGAGCGAGTTATCATGAGGGACTTGATTAACCACTCTAGAAATAAACCAAGACAAAAGAAAATGCATGAAATATTAGACGGAAAAACAGTAACCAAACGCATCAAGAACCATAGGATGTGCTACCTCGCACATGTCTACAGGCGTCGCAAACCACACCTGCTACATGCAGCAATGCAATACAAAGCCAAATCCAAGAAGGTCGGCCGACCTATTTACACATGGAACGACAATTTAAAACAGAACATGAAGTACTTCGACAAGGGAATCAATTTCTGGATGGATACAGCGGAAGACAAAAGTAAGATCAAGATCGCTGCTAGTGAGATTTACAATAAACCGGAAACGGATAGTAGCGAAACTTCCGAAGATGACATCGATAACAGCAACATCTAACACAATACAACAGAACAATGACATACAAAAGAACCGAGAAAGCAGTAACACTCCGCCAAAAGACTCGCCGATGAAGCTCGACCTGAACCAGCCTGGCGGCAAGGTCGTTAGAAGATGCCCATCCATAGATAATAATTACCCATCTCTCCACTAGTCCAATGCTTGCTCTAGGATGCATATCCGGTAGGCTCTTAAATCCTTCCCTATCCTACGGGCACGTCCTCCTTACCAATTACCGCGCCCCCCGGTCTATTCCTTGATATGCAATGGCCGCTGTAGCACCATGATCATGAGGCTACAGAAGCTAGTGCGAATCTTGGGGTTCATTCGATTAATCGAGTCTGGTTTAACCACGCTGGGATCGGTGCAATTCATTCATTCATTCATTCATTTATAATATTCGTTTAAATATTTGGGAAATGCTGCAATGTTCCCACAAAAATTCAAGTATCAGTGTTTACTTTCTCTTGAAGGAGAAAAAAAAATCTGTGCGTCGAAACGCAGTTCCTTATAAAAAAACTGTTGAATGTTGACCTTCTTTGTGCAGTCACTGTTTGATTCATAGTTCTCTATTCTATGCTACTGTCGTAGGTTTTTGAATTTAGAGTGAATTTTGTATTCGCCAATGTTATCGCCTGACGGCTGCGCTCATGTATTTCCTATGTGATTTTATTTTAATATATCTGGTGTACAAACTCTTCAAGTCTTTGATTACATCCACGGAAAATCTCTCTACGAGAAGTTAACAAGGGTTATGGGCCCAGAGTGCGCAAGGAACAAGAATTGTACTGAGATACAGTGAGCGGACGAGAGATGGCAACCATGTCTGCAGAAGGCGGAAGCGTGAGTGGGCTTTCTATTGAGCGTTTGAGGGGGCGAGAGAATTACCTCCTCTGGAAGTTTAATGTGAGAAACCTACTTATCCATGACGACCTTTGGTGTTCTATCGACGGGTATCCGGAGGGAGATAAGTCGACTCCAGAGCTGAAACGGCATAAGGATGAAAAGGCGTTGGCTAAGATCTGCCTGTCACTGGACGCTTCGTGCGTGTCTCACGTGATGTCTGCGAAGACAAGTAAGGATGCCTGGCTGAGCCTGGAGAAGGCGTACGACGATAAGGGCATAGGCAGGAGATTAAAACTGTTGCGGATGCTGTGCTCGGTAAAGTTGGACGACTTTGGTGGCGATATGGACAAATATGTTGGCGAATGTTTGTCGCTTTCGCAACAGTTGGCGGCTGTAAATAAACCGATTGACGATGAGTTCTTGGCGGCGATTATTCTTCAGGGATTACCTCCTAAGTACCTCCTAGATCCAATGATCATGGCCTTGGAGAGTACTGTGACCGACCTGACCAGTGACTTCGTGAAGGCTAAATTGCTTCAGGATACGAAGTGGTCTGACAATTGCAAAGGTGGAGATTGCCTGATTGCTGATAAGTCGGAGAATAAGTCTGGTAAGAGACGTAAAGAGAAGAAGCCGAGGTGTTGGAACTGTGGAAAGTCTGGTCACGTAAAGAAGGAATGTACCCAAAAAGGGGCGGCAATGGTCGCGACTCGTTTCTTGCCTGACACGTGGTATGTAGACTCGGGTGCGTCGAGTCACATGACGGGACAGCGAGAATGGATACATGATTTTTCTACAAGCAGTGTAGAGGTGAACGTGGCGAGCGGACAGACTTTGAAATGCGTCGGTATCGGTAATGTGTGTTTAAAGCTCGGAGATTATGTTTTGACTCTTAAAGAAGTGATGTACGTTCCGGGACTGAGTGTAAATTTACTTTCTGTAAATTGTTTAGCGGTTAAAGGGCTTAGAGTGGAATTTATTCAGTCTACTTGTAAGTTTTTTAGAAATAAATCTTGTATAGCTAGTGTTAGGTCTGTTGGCGGGGTATACAAACTGCATACTAACGCGATAGCTTTAAGTAGTGTAAATAAAGAGGTTTCAAAGGAGTCTTGGCACCATAGATTAGGTCATTTAAATTATGACAGCTTGAAGTCACTGTCACACGTTATTGATTTTCAGAATACAGAAATTGTAAATAATTGCGATGTTTGCATTCTTGGAAAACAAATAAGGTTTCCGTTCAAGAAATCTGGGCGTGATGTAGCGACTAAGCGGTTGGATCTGGTGCACACGGACTTGTGTTCGATTCCTGTTGCGTCCCACTCAGGTAAGCGGTACATTTTAACATTTCTAGATGATCACTCGCGGAAAGTATTCTTGTACTTCTTGAAGAATAAGAGCGAAGTAGCTAGCGTCACCAAAGACTTTGTTAGGCTCGTGGAAAATCAATGTGAATCCAAGGTAAAGGCTATACGCAGTGATAACGGTACGGAATACGTAAACAAAGAGCTGAGCGCATTCTTCAGACAGAAGGGCATTGTGCATCAGGTCACTGTTCCGTATTCGCCCCAAATGAATGGTGCGGCGGAGAGATTGAACAGAACTCTTTTGGAACGGGTACGTTGTATGTTGTATCACGCGGGTTTGGATCACAAGCTGTGGGCTGAGGCGGCTAATACTGCCGGGTACCTTATTAATCGGTCTCCGTCTAGTAGATTAGGCGGGAAGACGCCCGAAGAGGTTTGGTCGGGTATGAGGGTAAAGTATGATCACTTACGTGTTTTCGGTTGCGAGGCCTATGTACATATGGATGACGTTAAGCGGAATAATTTACAACCTAAGAGTAAGAGGTATATTTTTGTCGGTTATGAAGACAATAGCAAATCTTACAGGTTGTATGACTCTGAGACACATGCTATACAGAGAAGCCGTGATGTCTTATTTAATGAAAGTGTGTTCCCAGCCAAAGTGCTAGGAACTGGACACGGATCAGCCACTATAGAAATCTTTCTTTCAGGGGAAGAAGTTGACGATTCCACTGGAGAGGGGAAGTCAAGCGTGCCTGAGAGTGAGGTGGCTGGTGATGCAGCTCGGGAGCCTGTCACTGAAGAGTCGGTAACGGTGAATGTTGAGCCGATTGTGTCAGCGAGCGGTGATGATGGCGGCGACAACACTTTGGTTTTTGAAGATAGTGTTGAGGAGGTGGTCGAACCTCCGGAACCGAGGTACAATTTTAGATCTAGACAATCTAAGGGTTTGTACGTACATGATACGATCCCAGCTGAACCGCACACTGTTAAGGAAGCTCTGGGTTCTGGGCAGAGCGACTTGTGGCGGCAAGCTATGCAGGAAGAGATTGACTCATTCAATCAACATGAGGCTTGGGAGTTGGTGGATCGGCCTATGGGCAAAAATGTGGTTCGGAATAAATGGATCTTCAAAATTAAGTGTGACGCCGAGGGGAAGATAGCCCGGTATAAAGCTAGGTTAGTAGCCAAGGGGTTCACCCAAAAGTATGGTGAAGATTATTTTAAATTTTTTCACCGGTAGTACGGTACAGTTCTATGCGACTGTTGTTGGCGATTGCTGTAGAGATGGATCTGGATATAGACCATCTGGACGTACAGACAGCGTTCCTCAACGGTAATTTAGATGAGGAGATATTTATGTTTCAACTGGAGGGGTTCATTTCACCTGGTGGAGAAAATAAAGTCTACAGATTGAAGAAGGCAGTCTACGGACTGAAACAAGCTTCGCGAGCTTGGTATCAGAGGGTGAAGGACGTGCTTCTGTCGACAGGTTTTGTTCAATGCCAACTTGAACAATGTATCTTCTACAAACGAAATGGTAAGTCGGTTGTTTACATTGCTTTGTATGGGGACGATTTCGTTGTCTGTTACAATGACGCACGCATGGCTGAAGAGCTGAAAGAGAGTTTACGTAAGCCGTTCAAGATTACAGACTTGGGTGCGGTGCGGCATGTTCTCGGGGTCGCGGTAGTGCGTGACAGGATGAACAAAACTCTTAAGCTTTGTCAGGCGCGGTATGTTGAGCGCTTGCTCGACAGTTTCGGTATGTCGGAATGCAAACCAGTCCAGACTCCTTTGGACCCAAATGTTAAGTTTACTGATACGAGTGTGTTAGGCGAGGGTACTGTTCCGTATAGGGAATTGATAGGTTCTCTTATGTATCTGAGTGTATTTACACGGCCGGACATTACGTATGCAGTTTCGTACGTAAGCCAGTTTAATACGTGTCATACTATGGAACACTGGAGGGCTGCGTAACGTGTATAGAGGTATCTTAAGGGGACTCAAAACGTTAGCCTTGTGTTTAGCAGGTCGGGTCATGTTAAGGTTGAGGGGTTTGTAGACGCGGACTGGGGCGGTGACGTACGTGACCGAAAAATCATTTTCGGGGTTTGTTTTCAAGTATGGGGGTAACACCATCTCCTGGGAATGTAGAAAACACATGTGTTAGTTTATCAAGTACTGAGGCTGAGTACATTGCTCTTAGCGAGGCTGCTAAGGAGGCAAGTTGTCTTAGGGACTTGGTGACTGAATTGACTGGTAGTTCTGGGTTGATAATAGATTTGTTCAATGACAATCAGTCTGCTCAGAAACTTGGTGTCAATCCAGTGTTTCATAGGAGGACGAAGCACATAGACATAAGGTACCACTATGTTAGGGAGGCTGTGAATAATGATTTGATTAAGTTGAATTATTTGTCTACTCAGGAAATGGTGGCTGATGTACTAACTAAGTCTTTGTGTGCTCCTAAACATAAGTTCTGTGTTGTGAACTTAGGCTTAGGTTTTTTAAGCCAGTTGAGCCAGCGGTGATGTCTGAGTTCAAACAGCGATTGAGGGGAAGTGTTGAATGTTGACCTTCTTTGTGCAGTCACTGTTTGATTCATAGTTCTCTATTCTATGCTACTGTCGTAGGTTTTTGAATTTAGAGTGAATTTTGTATTCGCCAATGTTATCGCCTGACGGCTGCGCTCATGTATTTCCTATGTGATTTTATTTTAATATATCTGGTGTACAAACTCTTCAAGTCTTTGATTGCATCCACGGAAAATCTCTCTACGAGAAGTTAACAAAAACTTTTAATAACTCTTGAGCATAAAGGGTAGATATCCCAATGATACCAGCTGCTAATGTAACTACTTATAAACTTTGCTAATATTTAACATCCAGCACTTTATAGCTCCCTGTGGCTTCAAAATTAGTTTTCTTAGCTTCGTACCCGTGTTAATATAGAAAGAAAAACCAAAATAAGTATTAAAAATCTAGCAGATTCATATTTTACTTTGAAATATTTTTACGATGTACTTGGAGGTAAAAATTTTAACTTTATCCTCTTATATCTCTTAATTGTAATTTAAAGACAAATTTAAGTCTAATTTGATAATTATAATGTTATTACAGTCGATAGGGCGTTATTTTATAGTCGTCGGTTTCTGATGATTATTATTTATTTATTTTAAGTAGCTATCAGTGCAAGAAAACAGCAGCAGGTATTCAGCTGCATCCGGTTGGACTGGGAGCCGACCCCAACACAGTCGGGAAAAGGCTAGGCAGATGATGATGATGATCAGTGCAAGAAAACATACATAGAATCTTGTTAATTTGGGCATAATCGTATTCATTAATTCTCAAAAGAAATCAGGCTAAGAAATGTTTCAACATGTAATAAGTCACATGTAAAATCAAAATCCAAAAGATTTCAATTAGGTATTCAAACTAGACCGAGAATCAGCACTTTTGATCGTTAAAATTACATAAGAAAGTCCCCCAAAACACCCGCCCTAAAACACAAGCCTTTTCTCTCGCAAATGAATTTCGTTTTTTTTATTAATTTCAGCTGAAAAACGTCCTTTTCTAGACATAGGCCTTCCTCCGCAAAGGAATACAATCATTAATTTATTAATTACAGCTACTAGCTATTGCCCGCCTTCATGACGATTGTCTGTGGCTTAGGATTGATAAATTTAGTGGCTTAGGCCTAAAAAGGTTACATACAAACAGACCGACAGATTTAGTTTCGCATTTATAATATTACTAGCTTTTACCAGCGGCTTTACCCGCGTGGAGGTCGGAAATTATCCCACGAAAAAAACCCGAAAAGATAAGATAAAAAGTATACTGTGTTAATCCAGATTATAAACGGTGTGGCATTCAAATCCGTTTAGCCGTTTGCAATCAATATTAAGAGCGATAAATAAATTAATAATTGACAGATTTTTTTTCTCAAACACATAAAACAGACTTTAGCTCATTCTCTCTTAGTATTACCTTTACCTTAGAAACGCCATTTAATACATTACTCTGGTGATTAATGTCAGCATATTATGCGAGCACAGGAACACAATCTCGCGTGCCACGCACTAGTTTGTTATGTTTCCTGAACAAAAAAGCAAAAAATACATATTCTGTAGACCGAATGTGGAATGTGTATTAGAGGAATTTATGGTTGAAGGTTTCACGCACGAAGTTTAGTGTTTTCGAGTTCTTAATAATATATGGCCCGTTTGTGGTAATAGATTTGTTTGTTTTTGGTTTGAGAGTAGGTAAGGGTCTGTTAAAAGTTGCCACAACATCGACAGCAAGTTAAGACTGGATACAAAATTGTGTGTAAATGTGGTAATTGCATAACGTCTAACACACGTTCATTTTGACGGCAGTCACGAACTTTTCGTACTTGCGGTCAATCGATTACATCTCGGTCATAGACCGCACATGTTTTATAAACATGCAGTCAAAGTGATCGAGTCGCCGTGGAAGTGGCGAAATTTTGGGCCAACAAGATCGTACTGATAGATATTGTCGAGCCAGCAACACGAAGAAGAATAATAATTATTATATTAAATGGACCGTATTTAATGTTTAGAAAAATTGCGCCAGATTACAACATCATCTATATATTCACGTACAAACTACTTAGTACGTAACCAGTGAAATTCTATATTAGCACCTGTGTGTTGCGCACTGAAATCCAATGAAACGTGAGCTAATGAACTCGTGATTAGAAATCAAGCGACTAATTGGCTTAGCATTTATGATGACGTGTATCCTGGTAATGTCAACGGGTCAGGACATACAATGGTTTCCTAAGTTCATTAATACATAGTGAGTAAAAAAATACCTACTATGCTATTTGTTTTTACCCGACTGTCCTAAAAAGAGAGTAATGTTTTTCAAGATAGATGCCGATTTATTCAATATTCCCGACTACAGCTAAAAAGTTCAAAACAATCTCACTTTTTAAGCAGTCTGATGCAGTTGGTGGCAGTTATTTTAGTTCAATCTCATATTTCATCCCATCCAATTTGGAAAGTAGAACTTTACTAACTTATTTACGTTTAAAATCCACCATTTTGATTTTATACAAACAGAACCGATAGTCTTAAGAATCCCACATACAAACATACAATATAAATACCTAGATACAGGTAGAAAACATAACCCAATTTTTATTGCCACGCAGTCGGGAAACAAAGTAATATTAAAATATAACTTTTGTTTCCCAAATGCGTGGCCGGATGATGAATTTTTGATGAATGTCCACGACAGACAATTTTTAGGGTTCCATACCCAATTTGTGCCAACGGAACCCTATTATCCGCGTCAGTCCGTCCATCTGACTGTCTGCTAGCTATCTCATGATCTGTATCACACGAAATTTTCACAATGTGTGTATTTCTATTGCTGCTACAACAACAAATTAAAAAATAAAATAACGATAAACATTAGGGAGTCTCCATACAAGAAACGTGTTTTATCGGCGTTTTTTTGCCGCGGGCTGCATCTCATGAACCGTAATAAGGAGACAGTTTAATTTTTAACAGAGTGTTATTTCTATAAATTGCCGATATATCAACAAATAATCTAAATTAAAAAAATTAAGGGGGTCTCTATACAAGAAACGTGTGTTTTTCAGCATTTTTTGCATTGTGGTACAGAACCATTCGTTTGCGAGCCCGACTCGTACTTGCTCGGTTTTTAAAAGGTATTTTCAAAATTCAGGCGCTCTGTTGAAACTTATTTAAGAACTAAGCCCATACTTACATACAAACAACTCAATTCCATATTCCCGTATAGAGAGCGCCATTGATTATTCAAATTGAGGATGCGGTTCACCACCCACGGGGATTAAGGGATCACTTATCAAAACTGGAATTGAATTTAGGGATATTTTAGGGCTTTGACGTAAATATTTGTTTATGTGTCCTTTGTAGGCCCTTCATATACGCAGATACCCTTTCACGTCACCTTGGGATCCAACATCTATATTCTCTTTGCGGAAAATGTTTTTATTTAGACCTTTTGTTGGGACCAATGGGTTATTGAATTGTATTAAAAATGAGATGAGGATCGACGGAGTGAGGGGACATGTTTCAGAAACGTTTGAAATAAGGAAGTATCGAAAGCTTTGGGATTCATATTCCCACTGCACAGGCCAAGCCACCACGCGGGTTCAGTGCGGGTTGGTAGATATCACATGACTTCGAACATTCTTGAAATAGTAATCAATCTTGCTAAGTCATTGAAAAACTACATTAAAATAAATTACGAAGTCTCTCATTCCAGTTACAAAGTAGATCCTGTCTCGACACTTAAAAACTTGCATCAAAGAAGTGCAAAATGAATTTTAAAACGTTTTACGTGCTCGTAAAGGAGGTCACGCGCAGTCGCAAACTGCGCTTCTGAGCTTGTAAGACTGTGATCGCATTACGGCCTAGTGTTGATCAGTAAGATCCTAGGGCTGCCATCTGTTGATAGAAAGATAGGGCTGGATAAAAAATAAATAAGCCTTTATTCTCAAACACTGTTTGAGATTTTTGGATGTATTGCTCAAAAGATTTGCCAAGCAATAGTTATACAACAAAGTCGTTTTAATGAACAAAGCAAAATTAATAAAAAAAAAAACTATTCTTCTAAGAAAATACCAGTTCACTAGAACTGTTTGCTTTTTACCTAACTAGAGAATCAAATTCAGCGTGTTTAATTATTCGTAAAGTGTGTCTTCACTTGACGTGACAGTGTTCAGAAGAATGCTGCACCAAATCGAAATAAAACAATTTCTTGGCAAAGACAGCACAATACTCTAGTGAGCACGCGTGACAATCCTGAGTTCACAAGCTACACTCATTAGCTTCCTAATTGCAGTAGCGGCCTTACTTTCATCGCAGCGACTGTCAAAGTTTCACACTCAAGTAGTTTTCTATTTTATCATCGTAGTCTTCCCCCAACTATAATAATTATTATTATTATTATTATTATCTATTTATTTCAGGCATCAAGGCCCATATAAACATATACAATACAATATTAATATAACTTAAAAATACTATAAATACATAAACCATTATAATTACACTAAAAACTAACTAACACACACGAACTAGTGTCTGCGTCGTGTTTCGCTGACTGGTGTCATGTAGCCGGCCACGAAACCGGCGGTACACAACACCCTTCGGCCAGAAGTCTTCCTTGAGGAACTTCTCGAGATGATGTGTCGGAACTCGCACCACGAACGACTTGAAGTTCGTGTTGTGACGCGACTCCAACTTCTCGACCCTCAAAGTCCAGTTGGTCTTCACACGCATGTACTCCACGACCTCCTCAACCTTCGTGGAGTGGTGCAGTCTGGACACGTACAGCTGCGTCGTCGGGATTGCGGGACGCAGCAGCATGTTGGGTCCTGCCAGCGCGGTGCCGCACTGGTTTCGACAAGGCAGCTTCTTCTTCTTCTCCACCTTGATGAAACCATCCTTGTCGCACGTGACCTTCTCTGGACCCTGCCTTTTCAAAACCTTGTTGGGTTTCGACCGGCTCCGTTTACTTTTGTTTTTTCCGCTAGTTTTACCTGCGAGTTTTGCGACTCAGCAGGCTTGTTAGCGGCTACTATTGCTGCGTAGGCTCGTTTGGGGGTCGACAAACCTACACATGTCGTTGTCTCCACCTGTGTCGAGGTAGGGACGGCCACGGCACGCGTTGCAACGCATGCATTCTCGGCAGTTGGTGACGCATTCGAGCCCGCTGACTCGAAACTGCAGATGGAGGCGTTTTGTGATAATGTGGTGTGCCTCCAGTTCATCCGAATGCAGTTGAATAATTGAATAATAGTTACCAGTATTTTACACGTGACCTCTGTAACAAATGGAAATAGTTATGCAAATGCAATTTGTCTTCTTAACTATACGATTTTATTCCTGCATGGTACTATTATTTTGGTCCTGAGTAGTTGGGTGCGTGGTAGAAAGAACTGAACTGAATTTTTGTGACTGTTGAAATTTACATAATTGCTGGCTGTTTGTGTATGTCAGTTTAAATGTTTGTAAACGCACCCACGAGACAGGAGTAATTCCTAGTGTGGAGAATAGTATAAAAAAATGACATATAACTTGGACATGAATCATTTGGAAATACAGACAAACCGTTTTGGTTCTTAGTTGTGTTAAAGGTCACAAATTCGATTCCAACTCGGATAAAGTATAGGAATTGCTGATAGACTTTAGCCCCCTTATTACAAAATAAGTTTTTTCTTTAGATCAGGTATAAACCACCGAGCCAGATATTGAATTAAGAACCTAACTGTTATAGAAATGCAGTTCTAACAAAAATTACAGCTTAATTTGGAGCTAAGTTGTCTTCTTAGTATTAAAAACTTTGCCTTAATTGAAATAAAAGAGCTGAGCTGTGAAACCGAGAAAAAAATTAAACGGAGAAATCAAATAAATGAAGGTTTATAGAATCAAACTCTCAACTTTGAGAACTACAGTCTGAAGGTGTTCGGAGAGCTTGCCAATTTCCTTACTGGCGCGACGAACTACTAATGGAGTTATAAAGTTAAAACATAGCGCTATTTATTTATTGTCGAAGCTATGGTCACGTTTGCTCAGCAGAAACTTTATTTATGTTACTTTAATGACTTTCGCTTTATTGATTTCTCTTCAATTTCAAAAGATTGCGTTTGTATTAGCTTTATCTACATTTATTTCGTTCAATAGAGATACAAATCAGTGCGATTCTAGATCATAGTCATCGTAGAAAATTGGTTTTCATTTTTTTGCTGGCGTAGGCTACGCCCGCTACGCCGTAGCAACCGCGTAGTTATAGCGAGAAATAATTCGTTTGTAAAGGTATGGTGGCATAGTTACTTACTTTACAAATGATATTTACACATATTATTACAAATTAAAGTAGCCTTTTGTGACCGCTATGTGACCGCGTTGTTTTTCTTATCTACGCGGTTTTCTTCTTTCTGTGCGGTTTACTCTATCATTCAGAACATTATTCCGGAAGGTTTTTTTATCACATAATAAAGAAATCTCGATATTTTAATAATAATAATAATAATAATCTTTATTTATATAAAACAGATTGTAGTACATTTAACAGTTTTTTAACAAAGTGGGTAGTATTCAATCTCTGGCAATCAAGTGGGTGACGTGCTGTTCTCCTTGCTAGGCTATGACATAGCCTGTATTAAGGAGTAACAGTGCCGATCCCCTCTAATTGTATTACTACAATTTTATGTTTACAACTTATAATTTTTAAATAAGTACAAGTATTGGTGTTCGAGCGCGTTTGTGTGTGTGTGTGCGTGTGTGTGTGTGTGTGTGCTTGTGAGTGAGGGTGTGTGCGTGTGTGTGCTGTGTGTGCGTGTATGTGGGTGTGTGTGTATGTGTATGTGCGTGAGCGTGCGGCTGTGTAGGCGTGCGTTATTAAAGGGATTGGATTAGTGTGGGTCTATGTATTGGGTGAGTGGTACAATATACAAACTTGTCAACTTAATTGAGTTAGATATTGTTCTGTCTCGTCGTAGGTTTTATTTTGAAGGAATGTGCGGACAGTCTTTTTGCAATTATGATAAGACAATTTATATATTGGGCATTTTCTGTTTATTGTGTTGTAAAGAGACGGACCTAAATAATAAAAGAATCTTTTAGTAAACGACAGTCGGGTTTTTGGAGTAGTACATATCATATCTTTTCGTCGTTTAGTAATTTCAATATAAGGGGTTATACGGTGTTGCAACAGAATTGATTGTAAAATAAAGTGTTGCCGCACATTGAGGACGTTGCAGGTTTTGTATAACTGATTAGTTGGATAGATTAGTGGACGGAAGGTAGCCACTTTTAGTATGGCGCGATGTGCAACTTCCAACGGTTTAAGGATAGTTTTTGCAGCACCACCCCAACAGGAAATACAATAGGTAATAATAGATAGGCATAAGGCAAAATACACATTACGTATAATTATAGGATTAGCAATATTTCTTAAGGTTTTAAATATATATATAATTTTGCGAACTCTGCCAGTGAGGACATTAATATGAGATTTAAATTTAAGATTCTTGTCTATGACTATACCTAGGTATTTGATTTCATCCGTAGAGGATATAGGTTCGCAGTGGCATGAAACTTGAGTTTGCAAATTGCATGTGTGAGCTTTAAGTGATATTGGTGAGTTTGGTTGGGTGGCAGAACTGATCGAGTAGGTAATGAACTTGGTTTTGGAGGTATTAAGTGTAAGCTTATGGAAGTAAAGCCAGTTTAACGCTACATCAAAGCCATGCTGTGCTTTGTCCTCGAGTTCAGACCATGTGTTAGCGACAAAAGTTATAGCAGTGTCATCAGCAAAGGATGTTATCTTGGCATTTGGGATATCTCGATATTTTATCACTTCAAGTAGTGAAGATACTTAAAGATACCCATGAAGTGCCAAAAACTTCTAGATTTACATCAGCTACTTTACTCCGTTATTCGACCACTACCAAATCAACACACTTTCTACTTCTACTATAACTTAGTTCTACTTTCATTATCAACCGATCTTTGTGTAGTGCCTCGTGTAGATCGGAATCTAGTAACGAATGTGCTCCGTACTTCGTTAAGGGCTATCAGGCTTCATTAGTTAATGTAAGGCATTCTAATCTGCTGCCCGTTCAGGACTTTACGAGACTTTGTCACGCTTTATATTACTAACTATTTTTGGTAACCTTTTTTTAGAGTATATATAGCAAACTGTACTAAAATGGTGCTAATGGGCGCCACATTATTTGGCATTCTGAATAACAATTTTTTTTTGTGAACAAAATGTTAAGAATCTATATTTAGCCTACGACGTTGTTCGCGTTTGAAACAGGCAATTTTAAGGGGTTTATTTTGGAGAATGTTTGTTCAGTACCACTCTACACCCTTTCAGGAATATATCTTCCTTTCATGTTTCACTCTGCAGTGCCTGAGGCTGGTTTCTTTCAATCAGTCAGAGACGAAACGCCTTCTAAAAATACGGGTACGGATACAATCATTGAAGAGAGTGTAAGGCTCTGACATCGAACTAATAAATGAAGGACATAATAAATATAAACAAGAATACAGTGGGTATTCGTGTTTAATGTCATACAGAGTTATTTTGAATTGGGTAGTTAAACTTCACAGCTGCGACGGGTATCGATAACTAAACACGATAAAATAAAAAACCAAAAAAATGTTATGTTTTTTTTTGGGAAATCATCGACCGCTAGTGTAGTTACTTGAAGTATGAGTTAAGAAAAACTGTTGTCTTATGTTTTATCATGTTTATTTATATTTCGATACCCCACGTTTGTGATGTTAACACAAAAAAAAAACAATTTTTTAAACTAATATTTCAAGTGACTACAATTACAGCAGTCAATGAACCCACAATAAAAAAATATCAAATTAATAATTTTCTTTACTAACGTAGTTTTATATGTTGTGTTACTAACAAAATTAATGATGATGATGTGCTATGATTTATGAATTATTTGTGTTCGATTTTAATAAATTTTAATAAAGTTGAGTTCGTCCTTCCATCTCATTCTAGGCCTGCCGCGTTGCCGAATAATAATAAAATTAATAACATGCTGGCTCGTAGTTTCGGGCGATGTAATAAGGAAGTAAACGCTATGTTGTTTAGGGTATTTTGCCAATCGTTTTAGACGTGCAGCCTATGGTTCAATCATACGAAGAAATCGTACGACACCCTGCGTGTTCTGTACAATAATGTCTTCAGGGCGTTGATGAAGCTGCCCCGCTACTGTAGCGCATAGGGTATGTTTGCGGACGCAAATATAGATGGATTTGCGACGATTATTCGCAATAGAGTTGTGTCCTTATTGCACCGCGTACGAGGCAGTTCCAAAAGTTACCTTTAACTGTTTGCATGGAGGATGGATTTGGATCTAGATTGCCCAATAATGCGGTACTGGACCAGGCTGCATGTTGAGCACTACGGATTCAAACCTAAATTTAGACGATGCAACTTAGTCATCATCTACCTAGCCTTTTCCCAACTATGTTGGGGTCGGCTTCCAGTCTAACTACCAGTATTTTACATGAAGCGATTGCCTATGTGACCTCCACAACCCAGTTACTGGGTAATACGATACTCCTTGGTAAGACTGGTTGTCAGATTTTCGAACTTCTGACTACCCGTAACGACTGTCAAAGATCCACGAATGACAGCCGGAACCAACAGCTTAACGTGCTTTCCGAGGCACGGAGGGGTCTCGGTATGTAAAGATGGTCACCCATCCACAGACCAACCGCGGCAAGCGTAGCTTAACCTGATCAATCGATCTGTGCGGCTGTTATTATTCAGCTACGGGCCCCTCCGATGCCCGTGCGACGATGCAACTTTGAGTGTATCTTTTTTTTTGTAAAATAGTAATTTGATGTTTTTATTGATGATTTTTGTAATATTTATCTAATTGTAATATTTTAATTAATTCTTAATGTTTGTAATATTATTATTTCACATGATTGTATGCATATGGACTGGAAATAAATTAATTTATATTATATAATACATACTCTCAATTTAGCGAATGAACGCAGAATCCCATGAGAAGCTGTCAAAATGTAAATGTTACATGAATTTCATACATATTTTGGCAACTTAATTAATTGAATCTGCATCTTGATAAGCAGATTACACGTAGGACTTAACAGTTCTAGAGACTAACAATCATTTCACAACATCTCTATATGAATGTTTTCTTGTAAAATACGTAGGTAGGAATATCTAGCCAAGCTTAAGACTGCAAAATTCACCATAAATGCCACCAAGCAGATAATAGCCTTGCCATTAATATTCAAACCTCCATTCTAAGCCCCCCTCCGATTGTTATGCAAATATTGATGAATAGCGACCATCTTATAGCGCATCGACCGAATAACGTCGTCAAAGGGACTTCATCTAGGGCGAACTCCTTTCATTTAATAGCTAATCAAATTACTTAATAGAAACAGCTCGAATGGATGTTTTACTTGGGATTTTGAAACATTACAATTTGGTACAAAGCTGACAATCACAGGCGTTGTTGCTACAGGTAAATTAATAAACGAAATGCTAACGATTGAAGTTAATACGTGTGTCGCTGTTTCGAACGAATGTTTATCAAACTATGTTTCAGTGCAAATGAGGTTTGTATATGTAAATCTGCACATCGTGACGACAGAGAAGATACCTAAAAGTCGTCTAAAGAACAGAAAGATATAGAGTCGCGGATGGATGGCACCACAGTACAGCGGACAGCGTCATATAACAATTTGATTGGTCAACAAATAATCATGTGATCAGAAACGCAAGCTAGCCCTACCGCTTGGGCGCGATCGTCAGTGTAGGGGATTTTCCGATGACTGGCAGAGAGATCGAGTGTTGCGACAGTCTACATTCGACAGTCAAGCTCAGACAGTCTTGGCGTTTGCCAAGACACTGCGTTTGCTCAGTACCAACGCACGCGTTTGTTTTCGACAGACGTGTGTTTTTCAGATGCTAATCGCCAGTTTATTAAAGTTATTTTAAATTCAAATTATCTTTTCGTTTGCGTACCCAATGCAGTGTCCACACCTATGTAAACTATGTCGGATCGTGAAGAAGACCCGATGTTTCGCATCTCGCCCACCCGCGATGCGACATAAATAAAATGTCAGTTTTGACATGTTATGATATGTGTTATTAAAGTTAGTATTTTTAATTTGGATAGACGTTCCAACTTCGATGACGGGTGAGGAACGAGGTTACTTAAATTATAATTGCTTCTTTTTGTGTACCTACTGTGCAAATATTTCGACACAAATGTATTTTTGTTATGAAATAAATAACTTGAACTTTTTGTTATGAAATAAATTGAACTTAACTTGAACTTGTCACTTCTAATTTCTTCTTTATGTAACTTCTTCTTCTGTCTTCTTCTTCCTTTTTTTGTCTCTTCTTCTGGTCTTCTATTTTTATGGAGAATAAAGGTGTGATTGGAATCACGTCTGTATTCTGCGCAGAGTTGGACAGAGGTGATAGGACATAATTGGGGAAATGTGGGTATACTATGACAAGTCCCATGTAATAGGGGGGCAAGTCAATTAATTGAAACGGACTTATTTTAGTTTATTTTGGATTATTTTTTAATAAACGATTCTATTTTTTAACGAATTCATAAAGTCATTCTCCCAATAAGTAACCAAACTGGTCAGGTTATCAAATTACGTTCCATAAACGCCTAAAATGACGGTATTTTACTTGTTATTTTCCAAAATGAAATAAGCTGGGCTGTTTTCTCTGGAGGCGTAACCGTCTGCCATTTAATTTTAGCACGTCAGGGGTCCAATCGGCTGTTATTGTTTCTTGTGATAACGTCAAAATAAAATTAATGAGGGACCGTTCTACCGGCGGGTGGCGTAATGTTATTGTGAAATAAAAGTGGCCCTAATTTGGTAAATTGTTATTTTTTGTTAAGTATAGTGCTGTGAGGGTAATTGTTGACTTTGAATGTGGTGTCGTGTAAAATTATTTTGGTGTGGTCGGGGTTATTAACTAGAAACACTTTAAAAGAATATAGGTTAAGGCGTTTAAGACACATTTTTTTTGAAGAAGACCCGATGTTTCGCATCTCGCCCACCCGCGATGCGACATAAATAAAATGTCAGTTTTGACATGTTATGATATGTGTTATTAAAGTTAGTATTTTTAATTTGGATAGACGTTCCAACTTCGATGACGGGTGAGGAACGAGGTTACTTAAATTATAATTGCTTCTTTTTGTGTACCTACTGTGCAAATATTTCGACACAAATGTATTTTTGTTATGAAATAAATAACTTGAACTTTTTGTTATGAAATAAATTGAACTTAACTTGAACTTGTCACTTCTAATTTCTTCTTTATGTAACTTCTTCTTCTGTCTTCTTCTTCCTTTTTTTGTCTCTTCTTCTGGTCTTCTATTTTTATGGAGAATAAAGGTGTGATTGGAATCACGTCTGTATTCTGCGCAGAGTTGGACAGAGGTGATAGGACATAATTGGGGAAATGTGGGTATACTATGACAAGTCCCATGTAATAGGGGGGCAAGTCAATTAATTGAAACGGACTTATTTTAGTTTATTTTGGATTATTTTTTAATAAACGATTCTATTTTTTAACGAATTCATAAAGTCATTCTCCCAATAAGTAACCAAACTGGTCAGGTTATCAAATTACGTTCCATAAACGCCTAAAATGACGGTATTTTACTTGTTATTTTCCAAAATGAAATAAGCTGGGCTGTTTTCTCTGGGGGCGTAACCGTCTGCCATTTAATTTTAGCACGTCAGGGGTCCAATCGGCTGTTATTGTTTCTTGTGATAACGTCAAAATAAAATTAATGAGGGACCGTTCTACCGGCGGGTGGCGTAATGTTATTGTGAAATAAAAGTGGCCCTAATTTGGTAAATTGTTATTTTTTGTTAAGTATAGTGCTGTGAGGGTAATTGTTGACTTTGAATGTGGTGTCGTGTAAAATTATTTTGGTGTGGTCGGGGTTATTAACTAGAAACACTTTAAAAGAATATAGGTTAAGGCGTTTAAGACACATTTTTTTTAAAATGATTTTGAACATTATTTTTTTCTAAACAAAGATGAAACTTGTTTTTAATTCTGATTTTTGTGAATGATAAATGAATATGTAATTTAATTATTCTGTTCCAATAAAATAGATTAAGAAAACTCTTTATCCCACTAATAAACAACATGATTTACAAGAGTAGCACCCATGATTGCTTGCAGCACAATGTGTTCAAAAATCTTTACAAAGACACGCGTTTTCTTAATAAAACCATTGCTAGCTAATATTCTTGTAACTTCCGCACTCTATACTAGAGCAAACAGGGTCTTATGGTGTGCTAACAAGTCCTATGCTGAAAAACTAACGACGTTAAACAAACACGACGATGACATCGCAAACACACATGATCGCGTCAAGCTGTTGTACGCCGTAGGGAAGTTCAATTGTGAGAACATAAATCTATCAGTTCTGTTTAATGTTTCAGTAGCGGCTGTATACTGTCCCCCAAGATACACGATAAACAAAGAATATGTAATATTTACACTTCTTCAGACTCCTTGGACATAGATTTATATTAGGTGGTGACTTTAACGCTAAGAACACTCATTGGTGAACGAGATTAACTTCAACTGAGCGAAGACAGCTACTAAGTG
This sequence comes from Globia sparganii, assembly GCA_949316385.1. Taxonomy (NCBI): domain Eukaryota; kingdom Metazoa; phylum Arthropoda; class Insecta; order Lepidoptera; family Noctuidae; genus Globia; species Globia sparganii. Next base: position 24,311,899 of record OX438660.1, on the reverse strand, counting down.
CAGTGAAAGACATGCGTTTTGAGGTCATAAGTACTGGAAAACCTACATACTGACCGACTGACCCCCAGAAACTAACACACCTTATCGACTTTTCCATTGTCAAAAATATATGAGAGAAGAGGGGTACCACATGAATTCCGATCGCTCTCTGATATTACAAATAAGTCACAAAATTATTATTAAGAGAAAACCACCTAACATGAGTTAATAAGTTTACAGACTGGAAAAGTTTTAGCTTAGACCTGCAAAATATATTATTGACATATAAACTTCAATAAAAAGCAAAGATTAGCTTGATTCTGAAGTAACTACTAAGTAACTACACACATCAAAAGTGTCTAGGGATCAACATATATTTTTGCAATAACTTTTCTCCTGATTGATATTAATTAAAATTTTCTTTAAGGATTCATCAAATAAAGTGTTTTCGTTTGTCACAGTAACGATAAACCAAGTCACCTTTGCATTAATAAAGAAATTTGCCATTTTCCTAATAAAGGGATTTTTGACATTTGAACCACTAACACAAAAGTTCGAAAAAAAGACTGAAATAACAGTTTTCTCTAAAATTTTATTGGGTAACTTAAACAATTAATAATCCGTGTTTCTACCGCGAACACTAACAACACAAGAACATCGGTTTGGCATACTCAAAATGAGTTCATCCAAATCACGCTGTGGAATGGCCGCCCATGTTCGTTGCAACAACAAAAAAAGGTCTTCTTGCGACTGGATACCCTCCATATTCGGCAGAGCTCTTCTCTGTAGCATATCCCATGCATGCTCAATCGAGTTCAAGTCTGGCGACTGAGCAGGCCAGGGCAGCACATTGATGTTAGCTGCGGCGAGAGTCTGTCTTACAACTCTTGCGGTGTGCGATCGTGCATTATCATGCATTAACTGAAATAAGGGACCGATTTGCACTTGTAGAGGAACGATGACGTCTGATACAATCGTCTCAGCATAAATTTGAGCGTTGAGGTTGCCTCTGATCCAAATCAACTCAGTTCTTCCGCCGATCCAAATACCCGCCCATACCATGATGGTTCCACCACTATAAGGATGGACTTCCTGGCAGGATTTTAATCGCTGTTGGCGTCCAGGGGTTCTCCAGTGTCGTATACGTCTTGTATCCGGTCTCATACCAAAACGAGACTCATTAGAAAAGCACACGAAACGCCATTGTTCTTCTGCCCAATTTCTGTGTTCAAGAGCCCATTGATATCGAATCCTACGATTGTGCATTGCTATAGGTGGTACCCGTAGCGGTCTTCGGGAATGAAGGTTCACTTCATGCAAGCGGTTTCTGACTGTTTGGTCGCTAATTAAGTTCCCTGAAGAGTGATGAAGCCTCACGGCTAACATCATGGCGGTTATTGTTGGAGCTCTTCGAGTTAAGATTTGAATGTATCGGTCTTGTCTCCGTGTGGTGCAGCGATACCGTCCTCCATGGCGCTCAGCCACGGTACCAGTGCTTCGGTAACGTGTCCAAAGTCGACTGATAACACTCTGACTTGTATTCAGAGCTAAAGCCACAGTACGTTGCCGGGAACCAGCTTCTATCATTCCCACGGCTCTGAGCATTTCTTCCCTGCTTAAATGACGTCGCCGCTCCATAATAACGTTGGTTTTAATCAGTAGTAGGGAAACAGTAGCACTAATAATGTCTTCAATGCGTTGTATGTTTTTATAGGGAAAATATTGACAGCTGATTTTCATCTTTTACTCGAATTTGATTCACAGTTCCTGATTCAAATTATGAAATGCACCAAAAAGGATCCATATAAATTTATAAAATCATAAATTTATTACAAAGCCACATCTCAATCTCAAGAAATCCGCATAAAAATGCTTGATCCCTAGACACTTTTGATGTGTGTATATCAAACAATGTGCATGGAACAACAGACCACAGATTCTATAAAAGATTAAAGGAAATACTTGCCCAAGAGAAAAAATAGACCTATTATATGAAAAAAGAACTCAAAGAAACAGATGGTAGCAAACTAGATTCCCGCAAGATAAAACTCTGTTGAATAACCTTACGAAAAGACTGAAGTGAAAAATACAAACCTTTCAAGATGAGGCCTTCAATACTATCTTACGCTAGTAAAGCAGCGACCATACAACGCAATACTCTCTTTGGAAAGCGACAAAGTCAGTCAAAAGGCCAATTACACCAATCCTATCAGGGATGATACCGGAAAGTGGGTCATAAACAATGAGAAAAAGCTCTAATATATGCACAACATATAGAAGAAACCTTTCAGTCAAATGACGTGTCTATAGACAACCTACAGTGTCACAATATTCTGCAAGATCAAAGAATTAAGCTTGTGAATCCGAAAGAAGTTGCAAAGGAAACTCAAATCACTAGCCCAAAAAAATCCTCAGGGTAAGGTATGACTTTATTACGGAGGAAATCCTAAAACATCTGCCGCGTAAAGCCATCGTTAAGCTTACTAGGCTCATCAATGCTGCATTCGTGCTAAAGCATGTTTTTGAGCCATGGAAAGTCGCTGAAGTGATTATGATTTCAAAGCCCGGTAAATGGCCTATATGATGATGCTTCGTGGGGTGGTTCCCCACGAAGCATCATCATACAGGCCCATTTCCCTGTTGGTTATACTATCAAAACTGTTAGAAAAAATGTATTGGAAACGACTATAACCCATTATAATCGAGAGAAACTTGATCCCTGACCATCAGTTTGGTTTCAGGGAGAACCACTCAACAGTAGATCAGAATTACCAACATCATTGAGAGAACGCTTGAAGATAAAAAAAGTCTGCTCCACAGTATTCTGAGATGTGGCACAAGCTTTTGGTAGAGTTTGGCATGAGGGTTTGATATACAAGCTAAGACTAATGCTACCCTAAGAGTTTGCTGATTTCTTGCAATCATACAATCCTGATGACGTCAGGCTGATAGCGGGACATGTGGGGTCCTCAGGAGTATTGTTAATGCACCCTGATATTTAGTGTAGAGTAAAAAGTATAGAAATATAACACATTGAACAAAGTGCTTATATCATCATTACTCTAAGAAAGTGGAACGAACTCGTGTAAAGTACAATCAACGCTATTCTAAGTTTAATATAATGATCACGTAAAAAAAAAGTTAGATTTATATTGCTTATATTCATAAAGTCTAGATTGTAATTAATTATTAAGAACCTGGTTCTTTTTAATAAAGGATAAAAAAAATTAAAAGTGCTGTTTTGAAAAAGTTTTTGTTACAATCTTTTTTATTGTGCTTCCTTGGAATATAATATGTCTTGGCCTCAAGGTGTTAAAATAAAGGATTAGCGAAAATGAAGCTATTATTCTTTAATCTGTAATTAAAAAGAAAATGTGTGGAGTTACTTTCATGCTTTATTTTGCTTGAAACTTTTTAGTTAAGAAAATAGCTATATTAAAACAAGATGTTTTTCTTAGATTATTTTTTAAACAAACAGCACCCATTACTTTTAAATGAACATAACATTAAAGATAATCTCTATTTAAGGATTCGTTCTCACTAAGATTTAAAAGAAAAAATGTGTTTTTTTTCCTTTATAAAAAAAAAAACATTTCTAATTTAGATTTAAAAGAAATCTCACTAACAAAGGGTAGCTTTTTCAATTTAAAATAACGTCGTTAACACGAAGCCTTTAAGGCAATAAACAGGTCTGAAAATAAATTCATTATCAAGTTAAAACCCGCCCAAAATAGAACTATAGGCAAACTAATGAGCAATCTATTAACGCAATGTTGAAAGAAAGTCTGGATTAATTTTGTAAAATCTAGTTAGCTCTTTATGATAGAATCAATAAGGTTACTAGTTTGTATCTACTGTAATTGAAGAAATGAGTGCATGAAGGTGATATGTCGCAAAATTGTAATATCGATAAAATTGAGTTCAAAGTTAGTACAAAGTCGCATAAACATTTTAGGATATTTCAAAACATAGAACAGCTCCACTCATGTCTTCAATTATGTAATAAATTGAATTAGCTTTAATTTATTGTGCTAAAAGGAGATTTACTATAGCAGACTATAATTGTCACATAGTAAATTTTGACTTTTCAGAAGAGGTTATACATATTTTCACCCACTATACTCCGTTTGGAATAGGATTACAGAATGATGAAAGATTACAGATTTGGACTTCTATTGCGTTGGTGGCATGACAAATGGCAGCTGCAGTAACATTGGCTTTTTTTGCCAAACCACTTTTTGATTTTTATGCCATCCTTATGCCTACGGAATAGAACTCAAAATCGGTTGAACGGACTGTAAAAAAGTGTATATTTAAATGTCTTATCTTATTCCAAATGAAAACTATAGCCTCTTCTCACTCAGCAAAGGGATACAATTTGAGTAAAAGATAACGATGTTTTTACCCGACTACGGTGAAGCAAAAAGGAGGGTTATGATTTTGAATGGTACATTATATCATCACGACTGTATTCCCCGAAGGGTTAGGCAGACTTGTACTACACCCACATTTTGCAAGTTGTGTTTAAGTACAGAGGCCAGCACATCAAGCTACCCCAATCTGTCAGATTTTCCCAATTGAATATGAACCTTATTCCTTTGTGCTAAAGTTGAAAATCTATCAAAGAAATTTGACAGATTGGGGTAGGTTGACCTGCTGGCGTCTGTACATGTAATAATAGCCTCCCCGACCGACTTCGGTCACGGTGGCCAATCTTAACGGAGATTAGCCAGGTACGCAGGAGATATTATAGTGCACAAGTGTGCGCGCAGACACAGGTGCACTCCCTCGTCCCTCACTCTCATAGTCCGATGGGACGGCAATCCGACACGACCGGAGATCAAGCGCAGGACCAACGGCTTATAATGCTTTCCGAGGCACGGGGGTATCACACCGCCAACTTCCAAACTCCGGGCTGTTACTAAGAAATTCCTAATGGAAAAACTCAATAACAATTTGCCCGACATATTAAAGTAAGTAATATCTAAAGTTCATGTAATAGGGGCAATTAAGCCTATTGCCACCCACCGGGCACAATGTCTTAAGGAAAAATCCAATAACACTGACGCTGTTTTAATTAATTGCAAGTCAGTGACGTTCAAGATGAGCTTGGGAAGTTAAGCACATTAATAATGACATTCATAAATCACATTGGTACTGGTCCAAACCCGCAATCTCGTCCTTGGGTACCGGCTCATCACGGTACTAGGATAACTACAGCCTACCGAAATAGCACAAACAAGCCAACCGTTTGTTTGCATTCGCCATGCTCCTATGTACAGAGTGGAATAGTCTCTTGGGTCATATTTCGTTGGGTCGGTCTGTCCATCAATTTGTATCTTGACTCGAGAACTGGATCAACGGCGAAGGTAATATCATACAATATTTCCTTATGGTACATTTTTTAAGGCATTTGTATGAAATCAATGCTAAACTAGATAAGTAATCTCTTTTTTTTTCTTGTAATAATGTACTTTATCAATGTTTCCTGTCCCAGTGCTATTTGTAAAATGTTTGTGATTACGATATTAATTTAAAGAATAGTTGTTAGGTATTTAGGTAAGTATACCCAACAATGGCGGATTCTGTGTTTTTTTACTACACACATCAAAAGTGTCTAGGGATCAACATATATTTTTGCAATAACTTTTCTCCTGATTGATATTAATTAAAATTTTCTTTAAGGATTCATCAAATAAAGTGTTTTCGTTTGTCACAGTAACGATAAACCAAGTCACCTTTGCATTAATAAAGAAATTTGGCATTTTCCTAATAAAGGGATTTTTGACATTTGAACCACTAACACAAAAGTTCGAAAAAAAGACTGAAATAACAGTTTTCTCTAAAATTTTATTGGGTAACTTAAACAATTAATAATCCGTGTTTCTACCGCGAACACTAACAACACAAGAACATCGGTTTGGCATACTCAAAATGAGTTAGAATAGAATAGAATAGAATAGAATTCATTTATTTGTTAGAATATTGTACAAGGTTGTTATGTGTAATAATTATGATCATAATATTCTGCCGTTTCCGGCGTACAAATAAGGTTTACAAAATAACATGGGTCATCATTACATTAAAATTAGATAAGAATTAAAAATAAATTAAATACATTGAACAACATTAATTAATTTAGTCAAAGAGATACATATGTTTTGTAGGCAATAATGTCAAATATTCAGGTAAATTTTTCTTTCATAAAATCTTCAGTCGAGTAGTAACATTTGGTTAAAAGAAAGTTAAATAATTTAAATTTGAATCTTCTGAGGCTGAGAGTTTTAAAGACATCAGGTAATTTATTATAAACAGTAATGGACATGCAGTACACATTATTATCAAACAATTTTATTCTACGCCTGGGAACATTAAGCATATGCACCTTGCGACTAGGTCTAGATACAACATCATTAAATAATTCAAATTCACGTCTATTTTGGTGGACAAAGATGCAAATTTCAAAAATGTATAGTGCTGGAAGAGGCAGTATTTTAAGTTTTTTAAATAGTGGAACACAGCTGTCCAGTGGGTGTGCTCCACAAATTGAGCGTACACATTTTTTCTGAGCTCGAAACACTCTTAATAATTCAGCCGAATTACCCCATATTATTAGGCCATAGCGCAAAACAGACGAGACATAGCCATGGTATGCACATAGAGCTGCATCAACACCAGCCACACGTGTTAGTCTATATAGAACGAAAACAAATCTATCTATCTTCTTACATAGATCTTCAATATGAGACTTCCAGTTACAGTATTTGTCAAATATTATCCCCAAGAATTTTGCATTATCGACCTCTTCTACTGTCTCATTTCCATATAGTATTTTAAGCCGTGGGCGATTACTTTTGTATGTCTGGAATTGTATCATTTTAGTTTTGTTAATATTTATATGAAGATTATTTTGTTTAAGCCATGTAATGATTTTGTTTAATGTCACGTTTATCTAATTTTGGTACTCGACAATGTCTTTATTATCATTTATAATACTTAGGGTCGTATCGTCGGCGTAAAGAATGCAATTGTGGGAAGTTACACTAGGCAAGTCATTAACATACAACAGGAATAAAAGCGGCCCTAGTATGGTTCCTTGAGGAACACCGCAGTTATTTTCCCGATATTCAGACCTGTATGCGAGCTTTTGATTGCCTGTTTGTCCCGAAATTTCAACGCATTGCTGTCGATGGGTAAGATAGCTTTCGAGCCATTTCAGCGCGTTTCCTCTTATGCCACATCGGTCTAATTTATAAATTAACAGTTTATGGTTCACGAAATCAAAAGCCTTGGACATGTCTAGAAAAATGGAGACAATAGGTAGTTTATCATTAAGGCTTTTCGTTATTAATTTTAATAGAGCAAAGCAAGCTGATGTGGTCGATTTATTTTTTCGGAAACCAAATTGATTTTCACTCAAGATGTTACATTTGGATAAGAAACAGGAGAGCTTTTCGTACATAACCTTTTCAAATATCTTTGATAGTATTGGTATGAGTGTTATGGGGCGGTAATTATTTACATCACTTCTATCACCTTTCTTGTGGATTGGTTTAACAATGGAGAATTTTAATCGTGAAGGAAATAAACCTTGCATAAATGAAAAATAATAATATGTCCAATATGAGTTGATAAAAATTTAGAGCAGAGTTTAAGAATTTTTGTGTTAATGTCATCGTAGCCTGTAGAGTTGGTTGATTTCAAAGAGCTAATTATTTTATATACATCGATGTCATACGTTGGGGTCAAATACATAGTGATGGGATTATATGTCATCGGTGGGGTGAAGTCAATAGATGGGTTAATTGTGTTATTCGTTATGTCTATAAAAAAATTGTTAAAAATGTCAGCTATCTTTTCAGGTTCAGTGTAAGTTTGTTTGTCTAATTGAATTCTATTTATGTCATGTGAAATTTGTTTTTCGCTGGTATTACTTTTTATTACTTTCCAGGCAGCCTTACACTTGTTGGTCGATTGAGACAAATAACGCGTGTTTTCGCCTTTTTGTGCCTGGTACATACATCTTTTAAGAATGGCAGTATATTTTCTATATCTTCTTTTATGGCGGTTCTTATTTGCTGTGGAGAGACGATATTTTAGATATAGGCGCCGTTTGTTTATACAACACTTTTTAATGCCTTTTGTCATCCATTTATGTTTTAAGGGCTTTATAGTTATTTTGAACTTGAGTTCATCCAAATCACGCTGTGGAATGGCCGCCCATGTTCGTTGCAACAACAAAAAAGGTCTTCTTGCGACTGGATACCCTCCATATTCGGCAGAGCTCTTCTCTGTAGCATATCCCATGCATGCTCAATCGGGTTCAAGTCTGGCGACTGAGCAGGCCAGGGCAGGACATTGATGTTAGCTGCGGCGAGAGTCTGTCTTACAACTCTTGCGGTGTGCGGTCGTGCATTATCATGCATTAACTGAAATAAGGGACCGATTTGCACTTGTAGAGGAACGATGACGTCTGATACAATCGTCTCAGCATAAATTTGAGCGTTGAGGTTGCCTCTGATCCAAATCAACTCAGTTCTTCCGCCGATCCAAATACCCGCCCATACCATGATGGTTCCACCACTATAAGGATGGACTTCCTGGCAGGATTTTAATCGCTGTTGGCGTCCAGGGGTTCTCCAGTGTCGTATACGTCTTGTATCCGGTCTCATACCAAAACGAGACTCATTAGAAAAGCACACTAAACGCCATTGTTCTTCTGCCCAATTTCTGTGTTCAAGAGCCCATTGATATCGAATCCTACGATTGTGCATTGCTATAGGTGGTACCCGTAGCGGTCTTCGGGAATGAAGGTTCACTTCATGCAAGCGGTTTCTGACTGTTTGGTCGCTAATTAAGTTCCCTGAAGAGTGATGAAGCCTCACGGCTAACATTATGGCGGTTATTGTTGGAGCTCTTCGAGTTAAGATTTGAATGTATCGGTCTTGTCTCCGTGTGGTGCAGCGATACCGTCCTCCATGGCGCTCAGCCACGGTACCAGTGCTTCGGTAACGTGTCCAAAGTCGACTGATAACACTCTGACTTGTATTCAGAGCTAAAGCCACAGTACGTTGCCGGGAACCAGCTTCTATCATTCCCACGGCTCTGAGCATTTCTTCCCTGCTTAAATGACGTCGCCGCTCCATAATAACGTTGGTTTTAATCAGTAGTAGGGAAACAGTAGCACTAATAATGTCTTCAATGCGTTGTATGTTTTTATAGGGAAAATATTGACAGCTGATTTTCATCTTTTACTCGAATTTGATTCACAGTTCCTGATTCAAATTATGAAATGCACCAAAAAGGATCCATATAAATTTATAAAATCATAAATTTATTACAAAGCCACATCTCAATCTCAAGAAATCCGCATAAAAATGCTTGATCCCTAGACACTTTTGATGTGTGTATATGGGTTAAAGACTAAGATATATCTTACTCTTTAACCCATATGGTAAATAAAACACAGAAACCAACGATTCCATTCAAAAAACCTCAAGATAAGCCAAGCTCCTGCGGCCTAATCCTAAATTCCCACATTCTAATCACACAAGCTGCTTACTGCCCTCAACACATTTTACGCTAAGCCCACAATATATTACGTGGACGATCTAAGGCACATCACACACTGCAACCCGCCACGCAACGGGACGCAAATACCATGCCCCCCGCGCGTGATATTTTACATACAAAGTCAATAAATAAACGCTCTTCCTTGCGTGGAATTTGGATCTGTTTCCGCGCCCCGTTGCGTGGCACGTTGCAGTGTGTGATGCGCATAAAACCTAAAACCTTCTGGACCTAAGCTCGGACTAAGTCGAGCCTATAGTTAATTCTTTCAACTCTTAACATTGATCACTGAGGTGCGAAAATAGAAGAAAACTGTAGTTTATAGTAGGTACGGTGGCCAGCACATCAAGCTACCCCAATCTGTCAGATTTTCCCAATTGAATATGAACTTTATTCCTTTGTGCTAAAGTTGAAAATCTATCAAAGAATTTTGACAGATTGGGGTAGGTTGACCTGCTGGCGTCTGTACATAAAAACTTTTGAAGTCGAACATTATTTATTTGGTTGAGAATTCTGGAGTGTGGTTTGTCGTTATCTGAAAACTTATTCTCTGAATGTGAAAATTTTCTAATAGTTTACTTCTAGAATCTAGTAAGTAATTTTAGGATTTCAAGTCACGACTTTTTATAGGTAACTAGCGGCCTGTCCCGGCATCGCACGGGTGGACATTTATTTTTTAAATATTTAATTTTTTTTCTTGCAATTAAAAAAGCCTTTATTAATCAGTGATAATGTAGCATTCAAATGGTGAAAGAATTTTTAAAATCGGTCCAGTGCTTTTTGAGCCAATTCGTTACAAACATACATACAAATCTTTCCTCTTTATAATATTAGTATAGATGACTACTGTTATCTTTAGACATTCAAAAACCTTATACGCATTTATTTTTGTGATTACTGCAATAATTAGCGTAAGAATATAATAGCTGAACAATTTCGCAAATTACAAATTAAAACTTTAATTACCTAACTTTAATTGTATTGTTAATTCTCTACGTTCAAGTGCCATACAGATAGATTGGCATCACTCAGTCCATTTCTCCTAACTAAGGCACTTGTATCAAAGTGCGCCCCGAGATTAAGTCACGTTCACACATGCACTTAAGTGGAGGTTATAAGTGGAAGGGGGATATGGCTCGGAATATACAGAAAACATTCCTGAAAATATTCATGCGCTCTAAATAATATGCCCAAAATGTAAATATAAATATGAAAGAATAAAATGTCTTTTTATATAATCAGTACCTTCGTAGCTGCTACGGCGTAGCAGTGATATGCTGGCTACGCGGTTTTCGTAGAAAAATACCAAATAGCTCTTTGATAATATTAGTTCTCAAATAATATAACGGCCATTTGGATAGAGTGATGATCCATTCTTTAAATAATATTGTTGTGATAATATGGTATGTGTAATGGTTTTCCTCTTATCTTCGCGGACGTCAGCAGTCTGTTTATGCTGGAGACTCTTCGTCGAACTGGTGTGATCTTGCAGCTGGCGTCCCTGAAGGCGGTATATTATCTTCTCTTTTATTCTCCATTTTTGAGTTCCGTACCGAAATGGTAAAAAGGAACCCTCATGGTGCGATTCAGTCTGTTTGTCTGTCCGTCTGTCACAGCAGGATATCTGAATAACTACTAATGCTATCAACTTGAAATTTGGTATAGTTTTAGATGACGTTTGCCCAACTAGTTTCTATCCAAAAAAAACTGAAAATATTCTATGTGATAGAAGTTTATGTGATGATTACAGAAAAATAAAACGATGTCTCTCTGAATAGCACACTTTTTCAGAAACCATCAACAAAAATTACATTAGTTCCACTATCGGTCAAGAGATGGCACTGACCTAAAGCTGCAATCTACACCGCGATGTTAATATAATAATAGCCTCCCCGACCGATTTCGGTCACGGTGGCCAATCTCAACGGAGATTAGCCAGGTACGCAGGAGATATTATAGTGCACAAGTGTGCGCGCAGACACAGGTGCACTCCCTCTTCCCTCACTCTCATAGTCTGATGGGACGGCAATCCGACACGACCGGAGAGAGATCAGGCGCAGGGCCAACGACTTAACGTGCTTTCCGAGGCACGGGGGTATTAAACCGCCAACTTCCAAACTCCGGACTGTTACTAAGAAATTCCTAATGGAAAAACTCAATAACACTTTGTCCGACCCGGGAATCGAACCCACGCTCAGCAGTCGCGCTTGCAACCACGAGACCAACGGGGCAGTCAAATGTTAATATATGATGTTATAATGTTAATATATGATGGTACGAAACCCTCGGTGCGCGAGTCCTACTCGCTCTTGGCCAGTTTTTTATTAACCTCATTACTATCGGACTGCGTATCATCTTTATGCTGGCGACTTGCAGCTTTACTGCCGGGCAGGTGTTGGTAACATATCAGATGCGATTGACGACCTAAACCGGGATTTAGATGTCGTTAAAAACTGCAGCATGAGGAAACTGAATAGCTTAACTTTGCCACCTGTAATCCCGTTTAGCTCTGATGTTAATCTTGGTCTGCATGTCGACACATGTCTTGACTGGCGAAAGCAGGTCAGTCTGTAAGTCATAAAATCACCGGAACGTTGTGGTCGCTCTATCGATTGAAAAACCTTCTCCCTTCACACATTAAGGCAATGCTATGTTCTATGTTATGGGTTTGGTTTCCGCACTTGGTCTTTCAAATGGACCATTGTGCGTGAAAAGGCAATGCTTGTACAGTCCCTAATATTTCCAATAATTGACTAAGGTGATGTGTGTTACTATGACCTGAATGCAGATCTCCTCAATAATTTTTATCGTCTTCTTAATAACTGCATCCGATTCGTTTTCAAACTTCGTAATTATGACCAAGTATCCGAGCACAGGCTGCTTTTAAAATGGTTACTCATTTGCCAGAGCCAGAGTTGAGGGCTGTCTGCGTTGTTCTCTATTCTCAACAAACCCGCTACTCCTTCTTTCATGACTTCCCAAATTCAATATTTATGCTCTGCCCATGCTAATAATCTTCGTTCCACCGCCAATCATCTTCTACGACGTCCTCCTCACCTTTCTGGCTTCATTCATTCTTCTATCTTTGTCCTGGCGGTCTTTCTTTGGAATGCGCTCCCTCTGAACATCAGGACGGCAACCAGTCGGTTATCTTATAAAGTGAAGGCACGTGAATATATCAGTCAGAAGATGACCGTAACATCCCAGCGCTGATTTGCTGGATTCGTTTTCTCCTCTACCGATAATTTTTCCCCTGACAGTTCATTTTGTTAATAGGTATGTATGTATCTATCTATCTATATTAGTATTTATTCTTGTATTTTATAGTAATTTCCTAGCTATTTATCCCGTATGTTGCACCTACTTGTTTTGTCTCTACATCACCCTAAGGTTGACTGGTAAAAAATACCTCAGGCATTAAGTCCGCCTTTGTACAGTTTTTTTTACTTGTGCATAAGTTATAATAAATAAATAAATATGTGTGATGCAATGGTAGTAGTGTATTGTGAGTATAAATTGCATAGCTATGAAACGAATGATAACAGCTTTCAAGGTGGTTAGCTGGATTTGTTTAGCAATCATCGAAACATAAGATTTAACACAATGTTATTACAGCTTATCTTCCATTGCAGTCCCATCATAATAAACTTGTTCCTTCAGTCCCCTCACAACCTTAAGGCTAATGACTCGTGCTGTAGGAAAGTGCACACTTCGTCATGCCGAATGTTTGTTTGTTTCGGTAATGACGGCGATGCGAGCTTGTTTTTACCCGAAGGGTGACAGTTTGTCAAATGTAGGGAGAGAAGACGGAATTGTGATTTGTACAAATGAGGAACGCTTCGGGTGCATAATTTTTGATGCCAATTTTCCAGGTTATTTGTGAAAATATGTCGTAAATGTAGTAATAGACGATTTTTTCTTGAGACACTGTAGTTTTCTTTTGTTTTTGACGACTATGTTGATTTTTTGTCGTATCAGCGTGAACTTAAAGTAGACAATCCTCCCTTGATTAATCTATTACGGATATTGATAGTTTATTTTATTTTATTTATTTGGGAAAACAAACGGTTACACACTACAATATTGCATAAAATATGAGCTACAGAATGAGTAAATGTATAACCCACGACATTTTCCACATAAGTATTAACCATTTTTAATTGTATCAGTTTTGTAATTACCCGATTGCGCGCATTAGCATTGGCGCAGTTAGGTTTATAATTTTCACGCGTATCTATGTATGGGCGATAACTATTCTTCGTTCTAAAAAAGAATAAACGTACAGGATTTTGCATGTATCAAGGGATTAACGAGAAAAAAGGAATACTTATCTGGATTTAAATGACTTCGAATGTATTAGACGCTCACGTTTTATTCCTTGAGATTCCCTCGAGGAAGTACGATCCAAAGTAGTACTGTAGTGCGATTCTGTAACCATCTCACCGTGAAAACTTAAGTGAAGTGAGCGTGGAGTGAGCTGTCAGCGTCATCCTGATGCTAGGGATTGATACTCTTGACAGCTCACTCTAAGCTCACTTCACCTAACTTTTCACGGTGAGATTTTTACAGAATCGATCGGCTGGTACTCATTTGTCAAGGTAAAAAGAGTTGGGTTACAGATTCATATCTAGTTACCTAAATATAATAAATCAGTAGATAAATGGTTCTCAATAGAATGTAAAAGGAAGAGAGGACGCCCGAGATGAAGGTGGGACGACGATCTTAAGGTGACAGTGGGGCCAATGTGGAAGAGGGAAACCCAGGACCGGGAACCATGGAAGATGCCTCGCCTAAAGCAAAACAATCGGAACCAATATGTGAAGAATAATTTTTTCTTATTGACAAACTAATATTAACTATATTGTAAGATTGTTAATACAGGCGATTTCAATTACTATTTATTCTTTCCTTCATTTCACTACTGTAAATACAAATTATATTTTTAAATATTAGAATATAAAAACATTTAAAAATATCTCTTACTATTATAACTATTACCTAAATATGAAAAGCGTTATGTTTGTGAAATATTTCTTATATAGGCACCAACAACAAACATCAACTTACATTTTCTTTATACAATGTGACAAAAATTTTAGCTTCTTTGTAAATCAGACATTCAAAGATGAATAATATTCCCTGATTCTAAATATTCCTTCAATCTGTTCATAATAAGACGACGTAAAATAAATTATCGGGGAGACTAGATAATTTATTGTTCAGCCAGTAATATTAAATTACGAAGCTATTGTAAGAATACAATTATTATATTATTATTTATCAGAGACGAGATAATGAAAAAACGGGTCTTGGTTTCTCTGTAAAGGGTATAAAATGTTTTATAGATGATAGCAATTGTTTGAATCGCAATTACATAATTGGAACATTTTTCGTTTCTTCTTTATCTGTTTTTTTAATTCTAGTCTGCTGTAAAGAAGCTGGTATCCATTTAGCACACGTCTAGGATGTAGCTTGTAATGCTCTAGATAAGCTATAAGATACTAGTTTTAATTATAGACAGTTCTTCTTTCATATCGACAGTAGGTATTTTGTGTTCTACAATTCTGTTCAAAATTATATTTAGATTTTATCATGTACTTTTATTGCTGTGTTTCGTGTACTTGCTTCTTTCTTACGGTGCGTATAAAATTCCTAGCTTTGTACAACGTGAACATAGGAAAATTACTATACTCCAGTTCTATTCGTAAAAGTATACCTACTTTAAATTTTACAATAGTGTAGGTTTTTTTCTTCATACTTTATACTTTCTCTAATTTACTACTCTCTAGTTACTATAACATTCTTATCACATTCTGACCTTTTGAGTATTCCTTTATCAATTTTGAAAATAGCGACCCTTATAAGTTATTAATTACTTGCGTGTGCCCTGATATGACTCGCTAGACCGAATTGACCATATACAGGGATACCCAAAGAACTAAAATTAACTAACGAAATCAATACCCAATTACCACGAATAAAGCATACAATACAAACCTTACGAAGTCATGAACAATCACAGCTACAAATTGATCCTTTCTGGATTATAATGGCTTCACAAGTGCCGAAAGCGTGGACCAAAGGACGCGTATGAAAGGGATACGATATTAATTAAAACTTGAGCTCCCGCGGGTCGCGCAGTAACAATTAGTGGGTTGGAGGACGCCTCGTACGTCCAGCGGTTCATTTTAAAAGCTGGACAGGCTTCTGCGAATAGATTAGTCCCGGGGGTATCATAAGATCTGAGATGAAGTATAATTTCTGGATTGGATCAAGGCCGTCTTTGAGAGGCGTTAGCTTTTAGATTCATTAATAATTATGAAATTTAAACGTGGTTCGCCATGCATAGCTAATTAAGCATTTGTGATAGTAGATGCTTTGATTATTATAATACGTAAGTTCCTGGTAAAAGGTGGCTTTATCCATTAGGACTATTAGTTGATTAATTAATTAAGACAAATGCAAATACCTTTCAGTAAGTAATGGTTTTATTATAAGCGAGAAAGACGGAAGATATATATCGTACAATCGCAAAGGTGGAAACCAATCAAGAGAACAACATTGCTGCGAACGCTATAATGAAATGAACAGCCCATAAGAAAACCTGTGAGGAAAGACATTTGTATGAATGTTATTCAATCAACAACGCTATTGTTTATCGGAAAGAACTAGATGAATAAACAAACAGGACAGTCCACGGAAGGCAATATGCTTGTCCACAATACAGAAACCTTAGTTTAATGAATGCCGGTGTTTATTTATCCGGACACAAGAATCCACGTTTTCATTACAACTAGTTTCATTTTTCTCATTGTGTTCAGTGTAAAAAATAATAGTAATAAATGTGTGGTCGATCTCCACGCTATCCCACAAACATAATCAATATTTCGCTTAAAAACTACCTGATAGCTCGATAGATGGCGTTGGGATCGAATTAGATCGCGGTATGGTTTCGTTACCGGGCAGAATATATAAGGCTCGGGTTTTAAAATAATAAATTGGAAGCCCTGGCTGGAGGCCTTAAAGGGATGTCGAAAGTGAAAAAAAAAGCGATATATCGATACATCGATATTTAAAAAAAAATCAATATTGGCATTGATATATCGCGGAATAATTATCGATATATCGATATATCTGCAAAATTTTAAAAAAATATTGTGGTTTTAAAATAACAGTGTATTTAGCTTAGCCTAGCGCAATAATATCAATAGTAATTTTTATGCAAAATGTAAATTATTTTAATGTACAAATATTTCAATAGAATAATTGAATCATTTGTTTTACAGCTTTGGATTCTAGCGACTAACGACTTTAGAATTGGATGGCGTCGGCTGTGGAGGCACTTCCAAGCCAAGATCCATAAATAAAATAAAAATATCGTTTTTGATACAATTTTCGATATTGGATATTTTATATCGATTTATTGGTTAACAATATATCGGCAAAAAATATCGATTTATCGAATTAAAAATATCGATGTATCGATATTTTTTCAACAAGCCTACCTCCATCTCGACCTTAGTATACCCACCGTCCAGCAGTTCATGAAACGCCTCTCCAAGCGCTTCTTTAATTCTGCTATCAAACACCCCAATCCCCTGATTGCGGCGGCCTCCCGATACACTCCCTCTCGCATAAGTAAGATTCGCCGACCGAGGCATACTCTCACCCTCCCTGACGACGCTACGACCCTCTTACAGGAGAGTAGTAAGAAAACAAGTACAAGCCCAGACAGCCGTCCTATCGTCCTCGCCGTCGAGGCCCGTCGCGACGCCCCGTACCTAGTCCACCCCGACCCTTGCTCGAGCCACTGAGCCAGCCCGCGCCGCTGAGCCTGTAGTTTTAAATTCGTCCCTAAATAATACCGATCCAGCCTGTCCCTTGCTACCCTCTTCCAGCGACGCCCTAAGCCGAGGTCCGAACCCCACGGGGGGTGCCCTTAGCGTGAGTCGCTTAGTTTTTAGTTAGTTTTTAAGCCCTGGCTGGAGGCCTTAACTTAGGCATCCACAGGAAAGCCCGGTTAAGCAGTCGACAACCTCCTACAGGTTGAACTGCGAGATGCCATTCCCAAAAAAAAAAAAGAATAAATTTGCTCTCGCTCTGAGGTACTGCGTTTTATTCTAGTATCACAGGCTCCAAGGCACCTTGTGCCGATATTGGACACATTGTATTTGAAACGTGTCTTCGGTATTTCAAGTTGCACACTTTATTAGAAATACCTATCGAATCAAACCGATTCCAAATAACCCAACTGAGGTATTAGTACAATACCTTTTGTTTGTTTATATTATTATTAGTCAACGAAGTGGAATCGACCGATCAATAATCACTAAATAGATACTTAGTTGGGTAGCCTAAGACATTAGAGCTTTTTCAAATGATGGAAGTCTTTATTTATTTATTTACCATTTATGTACACACCTATATAAACAGACAAGAAAAAAACAGAACAGAAAAATAGGTACAAAGGTGATGCTTATTTCATAAGAAATCTCTTCCAGCATACCTGCGATAGGACAAGCGTGTGAAAGAATAAAGGAGACAAAAAAAAATACATAAAATCATAAACAATTTACTTAATAGAACTAAACAAATATTATGAGAATATACTTACATACATACAAATAAACATACACACTACTAAAATAAATATCACTACAATCTTAATAAATATATCAAATACATACATACATAACTATGATCTGTCTTTATTAGTCTTTAGAAGTGTTCAGAAGATGGCATTACAGAGATAGAGCTCAAAAAATTGCTGCTCCGAAGTCTGTAGATAGTAGAAATTTATCATCACCATGATATGGCTAATGTTTCAAAAACTACAAGAACAAGATGATGTAGCTGTTCTTAAAACAGCAATTTACTAGTTTGTGTAAAGTCCCGTGCATTCGCGTCTTTGTGGGTTAACACTAGCAATGCAAGTGGGTCCCACAGGCCCGCTCAGCGCATTATAGCTGAGCGAAGGCGAACCACGGGTATCTTGGAACAATGTTCACAGGGTTAATTATGGGGATGATGTTGTTTGCGGAACATTTTCTTACATTTGTAAGACAACGTTTTATCTAAACATAATTGCGTTTTCATGTTGTTGTTATTTTGCAGAATGCAATATTTTTCGAACGTTAACATTGCAAGCAGCATTGTTATTTTAATGTTTAGTATCGAAATAACAATTCCTGCTACTGTTATTTTCTAGTCTAACAAATACTTGGAAGGGCAATTCCATCAACATACCTATTCACATTTATCCGACAAGCGATCATATCGAAAATGACACGTTTCGATAACCTGATTTGCCTTGCCCTCGACGGTAAACAGCTGTTGGAAGAATTGGTAAAGGCCGTTTATTTGTTAAAAAACTGACAAAATTTTCGGGTTTTGGAGATGTGAACAGCGTTTAGAGAACTCCTACAATAACACTGATTTATATTCGATACGGTACGAAAGCGTATCGAGTGGTTGTAAATAGCTATGCTGGTCTATATTGCATCCTTACTTTTCTGAGCATATCCATAAAATCCGCAAAAAATATATGTATTCCATTTACTTAACAACAAAACACAATCGTAAACAATCTTACGTAAAAAACCAATCGCAATTTCAGGGACGATTTACAGTCCAATATCGGATTTACTAGGATTGTATTTGAAAGTACGCGGAGCTACTTGTTACTCAGTCGGCTGGCAACAATTGGCACGGAGGCGTGAAATGGTCAATTGTACCCGCACCGCACGAAGGGGTCCGTGTGCCTTTCATGACGAACGTATTATATAGGCGTTAGGAATGGGGCATGTCTTGCAGATATTTCCAGAAATAGGTACATAAGATCATTTCACACGACTGCCCAAGAAAGATACTACAGCGGAAATATAATTTGTGAAAAATAATTCTCAGTTTTTATTATTATAGTTTTGCCGATCATGACACGTGATTTTCTGAGCCCAAAGACGAAAAATAAGCAGCGTTCCTGCATCCTTAACCATCATAGTCGACGACTTTATACCTAAACCTATGAACACTGCCAGTCGACACTGGGAACTATAAGAATTTCTGATAAGTTTATTTGTTCCGCATCTGCCTCACAAAGTTCGCAACACTTTTAATTCCTTTGTTAAAAACTAGTTGGTTTTGTCTTTATGATTGTACAGACAATGAAAACCTATGTGCCATGACACATAAAACTAAATCAGAGTAATACTGTTCATCGCCAGGAATAAAACTAGTATTGAATGGTTTGCAAGGCTTGGTAGTGAGTTTATCTACGTTGTGTGGGGATATCCTCAGTTATTTTGTCCTGTATGTGCGAGTTAGCGACAGTCGTTCAATGAGCTAGTGTTTGTTTGCGCACAGACGGCCGTGCAAAGCGACGGAAACGCCGCGACAGCCGCGCAACTCGATTCCTATACTTACAGTTTTTGCTTGGTCCAAGATGTAGGATCCAGTGAGTCATTATGAATAGTGATTTTATCAATAGCATTGTCTAGTATTGCAAGTTTTACAAATATCACCCGCCCGTGGCGGAGCTCAAAAGGAGAATTTCGTAATTACAATTACGAAATCTAATCTAATAAAGAGAAAAGATTTGATTTTTTGTGTTTGTTTGTTACGCTTTCACGCTAAAACGGTTGAATGGATTTGCGTGAAGTTCGACAAATGGGTAGATTAGAACGTATAGGCCTAAGTAGCATATATTTTATCCCGATATTCCTACGGGATTGAGACTTATGCGGGTGAAACATCGAGGCGCAGCTAGTAAGTCATAAAACTGGTGAATCGCTTCCAACCTGCTTTTATAATCGGACACGTTGGGTTGGGGTTAGAAATCGCCCCGTATGAAGCTAGTTTTACCCACAGTAAGGATCTCGCTGCCTTTCCGACATTAATGTATCACATCATTCTCCTAACAGCTATATTGCCGAAAACGATTGCTTTGAATCTGTAAAACCCATTGACGAAATTGTTTTAACGCGTTATTTGAAATATTATAAAAATACATTTCTTCCTTTCTTTGCAGCCTTTATTTTATCAATTCAATATCAATTCAATTCAATTTATTTCAGGAACAATTCATATTGTGTTTGAAATCATTAAAATTATAAAACTAACACATTCATATTACAATAAACCATAGAAAATAACAAAAAATAATAATAATAATAATACAATAACATTACAAGCTAATATTACCCAGTATTTCATTAACTACATGCTAATTTAACACAGTTTCTTATTTACTAATTTCAAATTTTTAAAACGTGGATATGTCATTGTCTATCGAATACAGACATTTCCCCAACAGGAACGCTTTAAGTCTTGACTTAAATGAGCTCTTGTAAATTATACTTTTTAAGTCCAATGGCAACCTGTTAAAAATCCGCCATTCAAACCGCTACCACTTGTACGTTGGCCTGTCCTCACAAGGGCTAGTTAAAGGCAGACCAGAGCGTATCCTGGAGCACAGTAGCAGGCGTTTGTTCTGCACTCATTGTCCAGCGCGCTTTGTTCAGAAACTTGCACCTGCAATGAGAGCAGGCGCCTGCTTGTGGAGCTTATGATTGGCTTCGTTTGTCGCTGATCGAGTTACTGTTGTGTTTACCTAAGCCGGTGCATTCTGTGGTGAAACAATAGCGGCTTTTCAATGGTTATTTTGGTTGTTTGTAATCGAGTTGGTGGCTTCTGGGAATATGGTTGGAAGATGAAAAGGTTGACTCAAAATCGTGATATTGGGCCGCGTTCAAAAACCTCCAGATATCGAGATGTGAGAAATGAAAGTGTTGATTGTAAGTTGTGGTTTGTGCAATTATGGCTGAATCCACGGAACATATATGAGGAATCTTAAAATAGTCTCAAAAAAAAAACTTTAACAAGATAATAAAAAAAAAATAACGGAAGATGAAACTATAAGTAGGTTTTAGTTTCGATGTTCTTACATTATCATTCGAACGTAGCCTTGGAAGGCCTTCTACAAGGTGAACCGATGATCTTGTGAAGGTTGCAGGAATTCGTTGGATGTAGGAAGCATGGAACTGCTTGAAGGTGAGGTGCTTGGGGGAGGCCTATGTCCAGCAGTGGACGTCTTTCGGCTGATTATGATGTACATTATCATTCTCTTGCCATACAACTTTTTCGTATCGCTGTATCTTGGTATGTATTTAATGCAATAAATAATAAGTACTTACTACGTGAATAATGAAATCCTTAAAACATCTAAACAAAACGGTCGCAAAATAAATATTTATATTAATATTTCACTGTTTGATAAAGTGTTAAAAGAAAATTGTGCTTATATTTTCCACCCCATTATTATTCAAATAGCGTTTCGAGCAAAAACTGTTCCATAGTAATATTTATTTGCTAATAAAAATAACGGTTAATGGTACCAAACGAAAATAAAAGTGAGAATTAATATTTCAGTTCATACATTTTTTATTTATTTGTTGGTTAATAAAGTAATAAGTTAGAGTCAATGTTTGAATTGCTAAAAGTGAGAGAATCCAATTAATTTTATTTTTTTGTAAATAGTTGTCCGTTTTGCGCCATTCATGTAAGGTTGCTCACCCGCAATTTTAATACTATTGCAAAACATTTTCCTTTCATAATGAAAATATTAAAACGTTATTTTTAGCAAGTTAATTACAAAGTTATTTTTAGCAATCACTTCGTTCAAGGAATTCGTATTCCGTCCAAAAATGAATGATTACTTCAGTTCTATTGTTAAAAGAAAATCAATAAGAGATTACCTACCTACCTACGTATTTTGGCTTTTATAAAAACTGCTTCACCATTAATGTGGGATACACGTGATATTTAAGTCGCATGAAAATAAACTGTAAGTATGATATTTAAGTTACTCCCTTTTCCTGGTAATTAATCCAATAAAACTCTTTATAACCTCACTAATTTGTAAGTAATTATTATAATACCCAGAATGGACGGATGGATGACCCCTTTACAGGGGTCATCATGTGTTACCACAGGTTTCGCCTAGCATGGGCGTCATTGATCATTTATTTTGTATCAGGCTATTCGCATGCTTAAATTAAGTGTCAGTCTATAGCTGTGTACTTTTTTATCTATACTTATAATAAATCTGTAGAGAGGTCAATTCTGTACATGAAATATATTTCCAAAATAACTATCAGCGGGTGATTAGTGATCGATACTGACGCCAAAAATGCAATCAGTAAATTTTTTGTCTGTCTGTCTGTCTGTATGTTCGTTATAGAAACAAAAACCACTCGACGGATTTCAACGAAACTTGGTACAATTGTTTTTCATACTCCTGGGCAGGTTATAGTATACTTTTCATCACGCTACAATCAATAGGAGCAGAGCAGTGAAGGGAAATGTTGGGAAAACAGGATTTCTTTTTAGGTGAAGTAGTAATAGCTTAGTAGTAGTTAGTTAGTAGTAGGTAAGTTTTGGTTAATTTATGTTCAGTTTTTTTTTATTATTAAGTAGGTAAAAGCGTAGGTACTTTTATTAATTATAGGTATAGGTATTATTAATGACAGTAGTTATAGGTATTTAGTTTTAAGTGAAGTAGGTTTTATTATATATTAGACGTAGTTATATATTTTTAGTTATTCAAGACCCAAGCGGACGCCGGCGTCCGCCCGCTATTGTCTTGAAAAAGGCGTTGAATGAGAAATACGCGTTCTCCAGAATCGGCAGAGGAAAGAGCACATCGGTTAAACTCTATGAGAGTTAGTGCCTCAATTTCCGGAAGTCATTATTCCACGCGGACGAAGTCGCTGGCAAAAGCTAGTGTCAAAAATAAATGTATATTTATATATTTATGTTTTAAATAAATGTATAATTATTATTATTAAGTAAATGAAAATAAAACAAAAATCCAAAGGTAGTCCTTTTTTTTATTCACGGCCAAGGTATCTCTTTCGAACAAACCGCGACCCTGGCAGGCATCGGCCCTAGCAGACCCCGTCAGTTAGTGCTTACATCTCTTTGAGGCGCGCGTGGAACACAACGCGCCGTCGACCCGGGCCTGGTCCTCACCGGACGGCGAGCTGCCCATTGGTCGCCGTCCACAACCCCGCGCCGACTGTGGCCGAGAATCGGTTGCCGATTCCCGACGCCCAGGGCGTCTCCTGCGGCGATCCAAATGTTGTCCTTAAGTCGGCTTTAAACGGTACCATTTCATTGCATGCGGCATACCGTAACTTGAAGCAACTTGAATGTTGGACCGTCTAAACAGTGTTTATACGATACAAGTCATTAGTTGCTACAATTTGATTGCATGCCACTTGCAAGAAACGTGCATTGCGTAACCCTTTATTAAAATTTCTTCTTAAATCACATGAATACATCTGAAATAAAATTAATCTGGAATTCTCATATGACGAAGTCGAAAGGTTATTACAGTGATGTAATAATTTTTGCACACAACGTAGCACTCTCACGTTCAGTCTCACACACCTTCAAACTCACCCTCACATGTCATGATCACACACTTCCACTCGCACTCATTCACATAATAGCGTTTTTTCTAGTTTTATTATTATTATTTTCTTTTCATTCTCGATTTGATTGTTATGTTTTCTTTCATATTGATTCTTAGATTTTTAATTTAGTTTTTTTGTAAACCTATTTAACTTTTACTACCGAACATGTTTTTAAAATTAATATTTAAATGGCATACCCTCCAAATTGGTACCCAAGATATAGACTTGCATAGTTTGGGGCCAATGTTAAATCTGTGTTATCTTTTTAGCAATTAAGTTTTTTTTTATTATTTCACTATTTTTACGTCTTTTGATATTTCTCCTCCCGGACCTTTGGAAGGCGTACGAGGGACCGAAGCCAACTCGCAGAGGCCCGTTAGACGTTTTCAATGAAATGAAGCACCAACCGACGATTATCCCTATAGGCATTATGCAAGTGCACCCAAGGATAACCCCCGGTTGGTGCAGGACTATTGCCTACTTTCACTATTTAATATTATTAAATTAATTATGGTGTACATAATAAGGAGGGTGTGAATGGGTCAGCCGACCCCACGTAGCGGGAAAAAACGCGACGCCAAAGAACAAGAAGAGAAGGTGTAAGAATAAGAATAATATTTATTTGCGTAAAACATGGTATATAAGGTTGTTAATATACATTATAGAGCATACATGTTTTGCTTATATCATAGCATGCAAATAATATAGGTGTCATTACAAAATGTTTCCCGTCAACGAATTCTTTTATACTGTAAAAATTATTATTATTCAACCATTTGTGTAGTTTTTTTTAAGCAATCTAATATCTAAGGTTTTAAAATCACTTGGAATTTTATTATATATCCGAACACACATGGCTAAACAGCTTTTACTATATTTAGTCAGTCTTGGCAAGTCATTTAATATGAGCCTGTGAGGATGTCGCCGGTCTCGAGGATACACATCCTCTGCCTTTTTAAATAAGTCTTTATGCTTTTTAACAAACATGCATACTTCATAGATATAGAGAGAGGGTAGCGGTAATAAACCAAGTTCCTTAAATATTGACCTGCAAGATTCATCAGGTCAGGTAATAAAGGGTATTTCATCTATCTATCGATCGATCGATATAATACACTAACGCCAGTAACATAATATGTTACTGGCGTTAGTTACTGGCTGAAATATTATTTCAATAATTCAGCTCTCCAAAAACAGCGAAGAGTATTTAAATCCTTAACTGTATTTCTTCGGCTTCACAACTTCAATAGTAATTTTGTTTTAACAAAAGTGGCGAGCAAATGAAAAAACTCGCCCAAACGTACCGCCAATGTAAAAGTAATGATTGTTTTCAAGATTTTTTTCCATTTGCTTCTCGTTTATATGGAAGGTGAGAGCTCTCTTACTTTGTGTTTTTGTATCTTATTTGTGTTTATAAAATGTCAGTTGGATAATATTTTTTTAGTTTTTCGCATACAAATAAATTATTAGATTGGGTATTTATATTATTATCAAGAGGTTTAGTTTTTTTTTTTTGTATTGGGTTTATATTATTGGGTTTTTAATTATAAAAATGTGCTTGACTTAGTTAACGAAAGTTACCTATAATATTTTAAGTGAATTGAAAAATAGAATATCAACCTTAAGGAAATAAATCTCTTTGAACAGTAAATATTTTATGCAGCAATGTTTATTTCCCTCCTAATTCCATACACTTTTGGCATTTTGTTGTCCCCTGACTCTAGTACCAAAGGATTTACAGAAGTAGGTCACACAAACATAAGCCAACATTGAAAATTAAAGCTAAAACTGTGTTCTATTTTTATTCCACTTTTCCTGCTTCGTTGAAAGTAAGTTTGCGTACAATATTATGTTTTTTTTAGCATTAATTTTAGAAGCTAAACAGTTATAAATATACGTAGGTCGCAAAACACAGGTATATTTATTATTTTTCGTTTAAGTACATTTATAAACATTTTTTTTTTACAAATAAACAGTTACAGTTAGGTGAAGTTAGTTCAAGCCCGTATGAGGTTATGTTGTAATCTAACAAGATTAAAAAAAAAATACTTCACTTCCAAAACTTACATCTTTTCAAAACTGCTTACTCTAAACCGACTGATTACTTCAAACTGACTTTATGTCTAGAAGTATAGGTGTCATCTATAAGATACCAACAAATTCCACCTATAAATAGCAGAAATATAAATCAACATGCAATTCAAGGAAAAATAACATTCAAAAGAGGTGCAACAAATTATAACAAAGCTGAATGACCAGGGGAACATCACGAACCAAGGGAAAAAGTGTTCCTGAGCACTTGTTTCAATACTACCTTCATTTTTTTTACTTTTATTTTTTTATACAGCTTTAAGTTGAATTGTAGAAAGGTAAGGACTAAAGAGTCCAGCACTGAGACTTACCAGTCAAAGAAAAACGTGGAAATGAAGGTACCTACTTATTATCCGGACGATCTGTAAGTCGACTGAGAAAAGGACTTGACTCAAACGAGATTTTAAAAAGCTATTTAAATATTTCCTTTGGCAGAATTTCTTGTAGTCGAGAAAAAATAGTTTTCTTTCGTATTTTATCTGCGAGTAAATAGATCTTTAAAGATAACTCGGCTCACAACAAAATTAGAGCAAAAAATGAATCAAACAGCTGAGCTTTAAAATTGTTTAGCTATCCTGTTAAATAAACAGTAGGTACATCCTGTAAGTTTCCATAGACAAAAAAAGAGCGAGTCGGACTCGCGCACCAAGGGTTCCGTACCATTATGTTTTAAATTTTCATTCGTTAGAGAATTTAACACTGCAGTGTGCGGTTCAGTTTAAGGTCAGCGCCATCTCTGGACCGATAATAAAACGAATGTAAATTTTGATGATTTCTGAAAAAGTGTGCTATTTAGAGACATCGTTTTATTTTTCCTGTAATCTTTACATAAACTTCTATCACATAGAATAATTTCAAATTTTTCTCTATGCAATCCTTGGAGATAAGGGGAATGGTACTTTTTTTTTTACATTTTTCATCAAAAGTCGAAAATTGTGTGGCCCAAAGAAAAAAGAAAAAATGTTTGAGAATGTGCAAACTGCGCTCTTTTATATTATATCCTACATGCCCTAGTAGCCCCACTTCGAATTTTTCAGACCCCCTTTCAGTCTCTGTTGCAAATATATATATATATGTATTTTTATTTCTTTCTTATTTGAAAAATAGTTGGGTAATCGTCATCTAAAACTATTCCAAATTTCAAGTTGATAGCATTAGAAGTTCATTAGATATCCAGTTGTGACAGACGGACAGCAGATAGATAGACGGACTCAGTCTCACCATAAGGGTTCTGTTTTACAATTTTGATACGGAACCCTAATTTAACAAAAATAACTCGCTAAGTAACAAAGGAGGATGAAACGAACGGAATATTAAACTACTAATAACAGGGTTATCTTTGTTGGTAAATGTTAGCAAAAACTAAGTTTGCTTTGTAAGCGTTCATCTTGCACACAAAGGCCAACTAACGCAAGCTTCCCGTTATAACGCGTTGTTATAAATTAAATTAAAACTTTAATAGGAATTGCTTTTTCTATAAACTGTTTCTAAAGGCAGGCAATGTGAAAAATAAATAAAGTATGCAAACGCTTGGACTCTGAAGTATGTGTATGTGGCCTTCAACAGCAGGACAAAGCTTTTTTTTCCTAAAGGCAACTAAACACACGTCATTATATCCTTTGTTTACCTTAAAAATATAATAATTGGATAAAGAATAATATGAATAATTACTAGTCAAACGGCTATAAATTTTAGTGGATAGCTGTGTTGTCAACAGTTTAATATTTAATATGATACAACATCATTTCTGTACTCCGCGGGTAGGCAGAGAGGCTGCCCGCATTTTGTCAGCTATGTGAAAGCTCTAACATAGTATTTTAGTGTTTAATTTCATTATTAATTGGACTTATAACAGAGTTTGCTAGATTCATGCCGGTAACAAGCGTAAATCTCTCTGTTCCTCTTCTTTATAATATTATATTTGTGCCCTTATTATTTATCTATCCGACCCGACAAGGGTATATCCTCATAATTTCTTCTTCCTTACCAAAAACAAAATACAAAAAAAAATAATGAAAGCACTCGAAATATATCATTTTTGTCCTAGAGTATAACTTCCCTGTGTAACAAATCATTTTATAAGGAAAACTAAAGAGCTCACCAACAAAAGTACAACATGACTGTATTTTCATAATCCTACTTAAAATTTTATTTGTCCAGAGCAATATGACAATAAAGTACCATTCATAATACTCAAAAAAAGTTTTTCCGCCTCCTGAAGTCTGTTGTGTGAAGGTGTAGTCATGGAATTCAATTAGAAGAGAGTAAAAAATTGTCAATATATGTGTATGTTGCAGTCAAAACTCATAACCGGTCAAAAGTACTATTGACTAGCAAAATAAGTCAAAAGTACTTTTGACTGGTTAAGAGTTTTGACTGCAACATATACACATCTTCTTGCAGTAAGCCTGATTATAGAAGTTTACCTATCTGCCTATTACAATTGCAACAAAGGTAGCTAAAAATTAAACTAACAGGAGGTCATAGCTCTCTTTCCACAAGCGAAATTGATACTAAAATGCAAATATACACTGTTAAGGGTGTTATTGCCAAAAATGTTCAAAATGTTGTTACAAAATATCGTAACATAATATGCCTAATAAAGTATCGTTATCAAAGTGAGGGTGTTTCGCAAAGTGAACGCTGCATTTTCATAATAGGTGCAATTTGGTGCGGGGCGTTGCGGGTCGGTGCGGGGCGGTGCGGGGAGGTGCGGAATCGTGCGATCTAGCCACTTTATGTTCGTAACGTGTGATTCTTCCGCCCCATAATGTAAAGGAAAATGGTGTGGTGTTTTGTTCCTGTATATTTTTTTTAAGAATTTGTTTTTCTTTTTGAATTTGCGAGTTTATACGGCGTCAAAAACAAATGACGCGTGTATTTTTAAATGTATTTAGTCCTTGCAGTTTTAAGTTGATAAAGACATGGGTCTTATCAGATTACCTATAAGCTTTCCCAAGTTATCAATCTTAGGATTACAGATCAACGTAATCAAGGTTTCACGAGCAGTTAAATGTTTTTGCCCTTCGAAAAGTAGCAAGGTTACTTTGTTTTGAGTACCGACCTATCATACAAAAACTGTGGGATTAAAAGTTTTTTAACCTTTTGACCGCCACGGTCGGGTATAGCCGACAAATGAAAACGTGCCCAACACGTCACCGTCGGCTAATGCCGACAAGAAAACGCCATGTTTTAAGTACAAAATAAATAAACTAAATTCAGTTTTCTGTGTTTATACTTAAAACATGGTGTTTTCTTGTCGGCATTAGCCGACGGTGACGTGTTGGGCACGTTTTCATTTGTCGGCTATACCCGACCGTGGCGGTCAAAAGGTTAATCTGGTTTTATTGTGCAGACATGCTATTCGTTTACCGCGTTTTAAAACACCTAATGCCAGTTCTCAATTCCACGCGTAAGATTTTTTTATTAATTTAGCGAGCATTCTTTATTCCTAGTAATAATTTCCACACAGGGCCTCATAGTTTAAAAAAAATGTGAAAATCCGAGAATTATGAAAGTCTATTAATCAAAATAATGTAATGAAAAATCCAAGAATTATGTAAGTTTTATTTTAATATCGTAGTTTAAAATGTGGCATATCACCCCCGCCCACCTTATCCGCCATTATGAAGTCATCACGGGAATCTCTTCGGACTAATATTAAAATCATAAATTCTCTTGTCTACAAAATGGTTAACGAGCGCTTTATACCTGCCTGATTAAGGGAAGGGCTAGCCTTTTTAAAAGATGTCTGTTATGGCCACAAGTTTTAAGTTAAGACTATGCCGACCGCACAGTGGCGCCCTCATCGTTTGTTTGGTTATTTCATACAATTTAGAATGAAAATGCAGGAAATAAGCACGTTAAGTTGTACTTCACAAAATTATACGATTAGAAACGGTAGTTTTACATTGTTTAGTTTTATTATAATCCTTAAAACGGAATATAGTGGCCACTGTTATCCGTTTTAAGGATTATAATAAAAATAAACAATATAAAACTAAGGTTTCTAATAATATCAACGTATAATCTTGTGAAGCACAAATTAACGTGCTTATTTTCTGCATTTTCATTCTAAATTGTATGAAATAACCAAACAAACGATGAGGGCGCCACTGTGCGGTCGGCATAGTCTTAAGAGAAGGAATGGTTTGAACTTTGAATGATAACTAAAAGATTTTGTGGCGAGTTTGAAAAAAAAAATAATGCAATATCTGAGTTAAGTCCGGTAGTTTCGTAAAGTGGGAACGTCTACCGATCGTAAAAAGGACTAGCGTCTCAAATCTACCAATGGATTAAAGAGTAAGTTATGAATAAAATAATAGATTTATTTTTGTTTTATTAATTACCTTAGAAGACTATAATGGTGTGTGGAACATAAGACATCTAATGAATATTCGTTAAATTTCGCCTCCAATTCCTCCAACTTAACATAGGTACACGTTAGAATCCACCACTTCATCGAATCTTCAATTAAATTAATACGAAACTACCAAACCACTTGTTCAATTTAGAGGAACATAGTCGTAACAGAGACTACAAATTTATGAAGGTGTCCCTGTGTTGTGAGAATGGTGGTACCACAATGTAGATGGGTACAGAAGGCCGGGTCCGTCAGTGAGCGAACACAAGGGCACGAGCACGTGGATACGTACGCACGGCGATCTCAAACAAATGTCTACTTTCTAAGTCTGCCAACGAAGATACAGGCCCGTCCAGAAGTACCTAGTTTGAATCATTGAAGTGAATCAACCCTACACCCGATTTATAAAATTTTTCGGACGAGCAAAGACATATCACAAGTACGGACCACTGTCATTCATTCGTAGATGGGGCCGAAGCTAAACTTATGTCCGTAGGTGATACTGAGTAGGAATTGCCCGTAACTTCGGCTAAAACTACGGATTTTGTGCTTACGACCTCCAGTTGCAAGTGCGCTTACACTCGGTGTTCATAGAAGCGTGTCTATGTGTGCGTGCATTGTCGCTCGTTGTGTGGAGCTGGCCTTCTGCACATATTTTACGTTGGTGCCACAATGGCCGCCCCGGTTCGTTTGATACCGACCCTTTTTTATTTGTAACTGTATTGTTTTACTTGTTCCTTGTTTGGTGTATCGCCTAACTTTTCCACTTTAACGGTTACGAATAGCTGTAGTCAAACGTGTGTGTTAACGGGAGCATTGGCCTGGAATTTGTAAAATAGAATGAATTTACTGTGTAGATGAAAGAAAATATAACAGTAATATTAAATTGTTCTTATTTTATTTATGCTTTTAGAAAAGGTAAAAAAAAACAAACAACAAAATAGTTGGTACGAAAAAAGTAGTGTAAGCATTCAAAATGATAATCGTCTATATATATAAAAATGAATTGCTGTTCGTTAGTCTCGCTAAAACTCGAGAACGGCTGAATGGATTTATCTTATCTTGGTCTTGAAATGTTTGTGGAGGTCTAGGGAAGGTTTAAAAGCTGAGGAAAAATCGAATAATTCCCGGGAAAATCCTAAAAACAGGCCTTTTCTATTTCCCATACAAACGTTTTCTAAATAAAATGTAGAGTCAATTTGAACTTTATTGCAAAATAATAATAAATAACACTTCATGCTTCATTCAAAAAATGTTTTTTTATTAAATACGGATTCGTTTTGTTTGTTTTAAAATTAATAATATATACAAAAGTTTAGGTCTTTTATTTATCGATTGAGGCAGTACGAAGTCTGCCGGGTCAGTTAGTTAGATATATTATGGAGACTTATGATAAATTATGTTTATCTCCGACTACTTTGCTGTGCCCGATAGGGTCCATAAAAATGCAGTAAATGATTGAGTATTGAAAAAAGCTACATAATGATATTTCATGTAGGTATCACTTATTTATATCCAAGAATAGTCGATGATAGATAAGGCAATTTTCGTAACACAAACTTCTTGAACATTCTAAGCAATGAAACAGTTTCATATCAAAATAATCCGGGAATCAGTTCTTTGACTACACAGGTCAACTTTATAGAAACACTAGCTGCGCCCCGCGGTTTTGATCCCGTGGGAATATTGGAATAAAAAGTATCATATGTGTTAATCTTGGTTATAAAGTATTTGTGTGCCAAATTTCATCCAAATCCGTTCAGTAGTTTTTGCGTGAAAGAGTAACAAACATCCATCCATCATCCTCACAAACTTTCACATTTATAATATTAGTAGGAGTAGGATTAGTAGGATAGTAGGATTTATAAACTCAAAACATTTATTTCAATTAAAACAATTATAGGCGCTTTTGAATTGTCAAGGAGTCAGGAAGTTAGAAAAATGAAGGTAGGGCCCATTCCAAAGCGCAGTAGATTCCTTTGGAGAAGAACGGGCAAGAAACTCCATGGACACGTTTTAAATCAAAATATTGTTTACTAGAGGGAAATAGGACAAAGAGGTCGCTCTGCGTTAAGGGACATCTACGTCGGTCGGAGTGCACTCTGCAACTAATCGACGAAACGACGCCGCGCGTCACGAAGATAAGAGAGAACTATTTTATGGTCAGAATACACGAGACGGTAATGGGTAGCAGTGACATAGGGGTTGTGTCCCGAGTCTTATGACACCAGAGATTTTATTTAATTTTATTTTGTTCGGGAAACTTACAGCTAATATAAACAGTGTTCTTAAACAATATCCATTTGAAGGCCATTTATAAGTTTCCACTGATAAACACTCGAAACAAAAAAAAAGACAACAAAAAAAGGTCGGTACAAAATAATACCTTTAACATAAATTAGGAAACAAAATAACACGATCATACATGACACAAACAATTACTTTTCCGTAAAAAAGCTTTTCACCAAAAAATGCTTAAGCCGAGAAACACTGGTATTGAAAATGTCCAAATCATGTTCATTAGCTAGTCTATTAAAACTTCTGCACGCACGGATTAAATACGAATTCTGCCTGTACGCGGACTTGGAACGAGGGACATGCAACAAACTAGGTTTGCGAAACATTTTGCAGTGCGTAACTAATCTTATACTGCCTAACAACTCAGGGCAATCTATAGAACCATTTGCGATTTTAAACAAATATGCTATATCAGCAATGCGTCTGCGCTCATGCAGTGGTAAGAATATGAAACCTCTTGCATCGCGCTACATAATTGGGAGTATATTTCCTAGTTTTGTACTGTACTGAGATAGCTGGATATTTTACGAGTATTTCACCAGTAGCTGTTGTGACGTAGTATGGGCAGTATTACCCTTTTAGGAAGAAAGACTTAATAAATTAATTACTAGACTGCTAAATTTAAACGTAGTGGTAGTCCATTATACGCTTGAACCTTGTTGATTCAAGTGAAAGAAACTGAACAAGCACATGTACCATGGATTGCTTATAAAGAATTTCTAATAAGTAGAACACTTTGGCTGAACTGGAAATCAAACGCTTTTAGCCGACTTCAAAAATAGGGGGAGGATATCCGGTTTACCTTACAGAATAAAAAAAAATACTACTCCAGCAATACGCCTTTGAAAGTGTTCTGTTCTTTGAAAGTCATGACTCTAAAAGCAATGTCACCTCATACGAATCTTGTCCCCCAATCTCCATAACCACTTACCAAGAAAAACCGAAGTTCGACTTTTAGACAAACATTCATAAATTGTAAACAAGAGCCATAACTCACTTCACCAAAAGACAATTTATATACCCTGTGTTGTATCTGTGACGTCATTCATCTTACTTGCTTTTAGTTCGGGCTAAGTTCTGACACACGTGTAGGATTAGAACTGCTGTGTGTAATGGAATGGGTTTTGTAAATCTTTAAAGATTACTGTGCATAATCATTCTCTAATGTTCCCACCTCTGGCTTTAGTGTTAATAGACAAGACGAATCGTAGATGTTTGATGTGTCGGAGCGATTTTTACCCGACTTCAAAAAAGGATTATGTTCACCGGTAACTGAAAAGTTGAAAGGAAATCGGTTGTTATGGTATGGGCATGTGATGAACGAGGAAAATGTCGCGAGGAAAGTTTTAAGTATGAATATCGATGGCTATAATAGTAGGGGAAGACCAAAGAAACGATGGATGAAATGTGTGAATGATGACATATGGTTTGAAAGGGGGAAACGAATAATAGAGAAGTATGGAAGAAAAATACATGTTGCATCGACCACAAATAAATTGGGATAAGGGCTGGACAGTGATGAATGAATCTCTGACCTCAAGATGGGTAGGTCACGTGGCGAATGTCAGCAACTAGGTACTTTGATTTTGTTTCATCATATAAATTCGTACTCTCTAGCATTAATTACCGCACTTATAACGTCGATGCTCAAACGAGCGCGAAGATAAGTGGATCCCACTTAGCAATAAGTAACCTAAACTAACTGACATTTTCTATCAAAACTTTTAAGCTAGATGAAAATAACACGTCAAAATCTCTAACTTGAGCATAAGCTGGAATCTTCTGGGAACACCTGAGGTTACCCGATATTGATTACAGGTCTAATTATTAAACTTTGCTAATTGAATGGAATTTTGTTACCTGACGGAATTTCGTCTTTACATTATAATAAAGTAAATATTTGGGTCGTAAATTCTACGAAATATCCGACAGTGAGTTGAGCAAACGATAACATAATATATTTAGCCTTTATTTTTAAATGTCATCGCAATAAAAAGGTTTGTGGTTAATGGTGTCTCGTAGCCGATCCTTGATGTCAAATGGCTTTGATTATACTTTTTATTTGATGCCCAAAAATGTCTGTAGAACCCTTTTATTAGATTTTCTTTTTTACTTTTGCTAAACCTCTTAAACTTGAATCAAGCCGTTCACAAAAAGCTTACTGGTTTTTTTGTGACTTTTTTATTGGATTTACAACCCTATTTTTCCGGACTTCGTTATTCTACATTTTCTCCTCCTCCCCAACTTTTATATATTCATACAAACGAATCCTCCGGATCCTCCACAATTTATGAGGCCTATTACCAGTGCATCCTCAAGTGTTTGGACAGAGGTGCAGGGCCCATAAAGTGATGCAAATGGTGCATAAATCTGAGTGAGGCATTAAAGCATAGCAGTAAAACTAAGACCCACTTTCGCTGGTATGAAACTGCATGTATGGTGGGAGGGTTGATTTAAAAAGATTCATGAAGACATATGGAGAAGTAAATGCTAACAAATGTGAAGGCGGTGCCTAAATGAAATTGATGAGAGTTTGAGGAGCGCTCATGAATTTGCTTACGCCTACTGCCCCAAATTGCACTTTGGTATCTTGTAGCGTCGTCAGTAAGTGAACATATGACTGCAAAAACAGACTTTGACTAATGAATTTTCTTCAGAACTTGCTCTTAAAATATGTCAGACGCACTTTTTACTTGGCTAGCATCCCTCCACATTTCTCAGTCTCGCAAGTTTTTATACCATCTAATCCAAGTTCATTTCAGAATGCAAAGCTCTCAAATGTTCTGAGAACAAGCAAAGAGTCTGCATTCCATGTTTGTAAAAAAAAAACAAAGTTTTTCTTTCTCGCTATCTATCTAAACTTTGAAGTCTACGGAAACAGAAACATGTCGAGATTCTTAAGTTTAAAGAGATCTCCACAGTCAACAGTTCGGTACAGTGGCGCACAATGTTAACATGGCTGTACTGTTCAAAGAAGCGAAATGTTATTACTTTGACGGTCGGGGCACGGATGCTGAATTTTGTCAGAGGGAAAATGAAAGGGGAAGACGAAATGGGGACGAAGTTTTTCTCATACATTTCCAGGGAAAATATATATACATGCGTTTATGAGTATGCACGAATTTAGACTTGAATTAAATAGATCTTTGTGATATTTTGCATTAAGGACACACACACACACAGTTTACACACAGTTTATACATATTACATAGGGTGACTGGTAATTAGTGACCGATACCTAAACACGTGATTGTACTCATGATAACAAACAACTTTTACTATGGGACCAAACTTGAATTCGCGAAAAAAAATCTGCTGTTCAGTACCTACATCTTGACCAGTTAGACGAACATAAATGACTGAACAGCAGATTTTTTTTTCATAATTTGTACATACATATGTACATTGTATTATAAGACTCCAGACCGACTCATATCCGTCGAACAATGGACAATCAGCGCAGTAAAAATGCAGCCGACGTGGTGCGGCACAAATTTGACGCCAGCAGGTGCACCGCGTATCGACAGGTGCTAAATATTTTTAGGTTTAAAAAAGTTTCTTCCTCAGAGTAGGAAATCACAAAATGCTTACGGAAACTAAACAATCACGCTTTATAAAGGTTGGTATGAACTGGTAGACTTTTGAACATATCGATTAAACATATTATTTGATTTTAATCATTTGAGTTTTGGCGTCTTTCTATTTTGTGATTGTATCATATACCTATGTAAAGTATGGGTCAAATCTTTGCCTAACAGTGAGGCAGCTCATGTTAAAAATAATAATTGTATAAGTATGTAAGATGTTAAAAAGTCCATCAAAATGTGATGTTAAAAAGTTCAGAAATGGTATGGATATATTGTTATGAGCTAAAGGTTTGGAACTTTGTTTGTAAAGCTTATATTGAACAATATATTACAACAAAATTAACAAATAAACGGTTTCATACATGTACACCTAGAGACCTAAAAGCGCTTAAATTTCTATCCACTCGTTTTATTAAAAGCAAAGCCGACACAATTTTTCAATGCCACTAGAGCGAACGAACTTATCCAATTAAAGCCAGACGTTCTTAAACGCAAGATTAATTTGTATTCTAAACTCTCATTACCCTCAAACGATCTGGAAACTTCTACAGATAGTTTTTCAATAGGTTGAAACGTGGAATAAAGAAAAAAAGGGAAATTGTCACAAAAAGACTTTTCCTGGGCAAAAGTTGACATTCGTTACATTTATCACTATTTATGGGCAAACTGTTGATATACTTTGACTTCTCAACACTATTATTGTTTTATTTAGTTCAGCATCGGGCTCAAATGCAAATCTCATGCAATTATGGTGTAAGGATAAGTTTCAGAAAGTTCGCGTAACAAATTGTATAGCCTAGTTGAATTTATCGGCTTACCTCCAGAAGTGCTTGGAAAGCAGCGATTTTTGTGTGTTAATTTATTTTCTCTATTGCTGTCATTATTCATGCTTCCTTTATTTAGGCATTTTCAAACATTGAAAAAAGAACCTTTTAAACGTTTATTTTAAGTAAGTAAGTAAGTTTAATTTGCGCCTTAAGGACACGCACGCACACTTTAAAAAAAAATGACAGTCGAGTCGCCTAAATCTTTGTCTATTCTATATTATTTTTATATGGTAAGTAAAGCCTATGTCGACTAAAAAATAAAATTAAATATTATATTATAATTGTTAGAACATTGAAATAGACATTTACCACAT
This sequence comes from Globia sparganii, assembly GCA_949316385.1. Taxonomy (NCBI): domain Eukaryota; kingdom Metazoa; phylum Arthropoda; class Insecta; order Lepidoptera; family Noctuidae; genus Globia; species Globia sparganii. The sequence continues at coordinate 24,274,396 of OX438660.1, read as the reverse complement.
CCAAACTTATAGAATATTAATAGAGAAAACAAATTATAATTTTATATTAGGTACTGTGGCGGATGAATGTCATCAGCGCCACAAGCAATTCCAGAGAGGGATATGTTAAAAGGGAGGGGAAATAATCGGAAGAGAGATCTTAAATTTGGGGAGACAGCTATACAAATCTGAAAAGGTGGGATTTAAATCTTTGTCACTTTTCAAATTCTTTCCGACCCCATAGGGTCAAGCAAAGGTCTTTTAGTACCTCCGTATTTCGCCAGTTATATGTAAGTCCCATATAGTAGGGATACCTATTTAATATGATAAAATACTGCCATCTTCGTGGCTCAACACGAACTGACAATGGACAGACCTCGTCCGGTTTCGAAGAAACTTTTCAATTTATACAAGGAATATTCTAGACAGGTTTTTTATCACGGCAGGAATAAAACAGAGCGCTGTTCTTCGGTCCACAGACAATCTTTCTGAATCCAGATTGAATAATAATAATCTAAGATCATTTTTGTATTTTTTGGTTTTGATGTGGATCGATTTTACATTAAGAATCTATAATAAAATTACAACAAAATAATAATAAAAATGTATGGCAATCAAGATTTTGCCAGAAAAATGTTGTCCAGTAACCACTGGATAACATTTTGACATATACTTACCATATTCAATCAATATCTGAAGATAAACCTATATTCAGATATTGTACAAGTATATTATTGGTATTGTCTCTTGTACAAGATAAAGACGACAATACAACGATGAGTTACACTGCGTATATTTAACCCTTTGACCGCCACGGTCGTGTATAGACGACAAATGAAAACGTGCCCAACACGCCAGTGCCGACAAGAAAACACCATGTTTTAAGTATAAACACAGAAAACTGAATTTAGTTTATTTATTTTGTACTTAAAACATGGTGTTTTCTTGTCGGCATTAGCCGACGGTGACGTGTTGGGCACGTTTTCATTTGTCGGCTATACACGACCGTGGCGGTCAAAGGGTTAACGACGTTCCCAGTCTGCATACGAAAATTCAAACAATTCATTCAATTTTATATTTGATTCTAGTCAAAAATTAGCAAAATCCATAGTCGGCCTAACACTACAATTTAGTGTTTGAAAAATTCATTTTTCAAATGTCTCATAATTTCGAGTACGAAGCTTTTGGCTAGTTACTTAGATTGCTGTTTTGCGTCTTGTTGAGCAGAAAAAACAGTTTCTCTTTCAGTTTTACGTTCTTTAATAAATAGAACGTCCGTCAATATTGAAGCAAGATTAAAATGGCTAATAGATTGCCTGCAACTTCCTGCAGCGTCAATTTGTCTGCAATGTAAAACAATTAATAAGCTGACACTAACTAATTGCCTAGCACGACAAGCACCTGATTCTAAATACCTTTTTTCTGCTTTTATTATAAAAGTTCAGGCTATATTCTCAATTTTGATATATTTTTTTAGATGATTTGATTATCTTGGGAAATTTTAAATGGTTTTTACCTTTTTAATTTAGGTATAGAATTTACTAGCTGCCTAAGTATGGTGTAGAAAATGTGTACCTACTTAAAGTTTATATTTTTTTTGTAAACATAAAAAACTGACTATCTAGAATTATAGTATATAATAATATTAATGTGAATATAGTAGTAATAGTAGTTTGGCCTAATGAATAATTCGTTCCCTATATCCTGATACAAATTGTTGATAGTTTTGTTGCTTAAGACTATCTTCCACTAATGCACACAACAACAAGCGACTACCTACTAGCATCGTTTGAATGAGTACCTAATGCATATGAATACTAAAATATGACTCACTGTAAAACTTGGTACAGACTTACTAGGCTGCGCTATCAAACTCAAGCTGCAAGCGTAAATAATTGAGATGGTATATATCGTATTACCAAGAAAACTAATCAATTTTGAAACTTAGATTTTGCAAATTGTACACTAATTTATTATACGTCCAATTGGCCGAGTTGTGAGATTATAAATATACGGGATACAAATAGGTACAGACACGTTATAAATCGTTTTTGAACGAGCACACTCAACACATTTTTCGAGATCTGGAAAAAAGAAGATGGATGACTTTTTGAAGTGAAACTTCTTTACGCACGCTTGACTTGGGGAGTAAGCTGGCGAACGCGTGACGTAAGCGTTACGAAAAGTGTGAACGGGCAAGGCGAACGGAAGTTAAGTGGGGGATTGCGCGCGCACATTTTCTTTCTCTCTTCCTCTCATAGCCAAATACGTTCCGTATATCTAAGCAATAGAAGATCTATGCAAAAATATTAATTTACCAATGAAACCATGAAATAAATTTAAATATTTGTAGAAAATTAATATATGTATATGTGTATAAATGTATATATTGTACACACACATATATAGAATAGAATAGAATAGAATACTCTTTATTATGTACACCATTATAAATTACAGACATAAATATAGAACTTTTGCAAAGGGTGACACAATGGGCGGTCTTATCGCTAAAAGCGATATATATATATACATACAGATGGAGCGAAAGAAGTTTCACTTCAGTCGTGTGGTCATAAGCACACTCGTTTAAGAATTTTCAACTCATGCTTACATATTCATAAACTCTTAAGGTAAGTAGTAATAGTATAAGTATACAATGGAGTACCCTAATAATCATAGTAAGTACCTACCTAGTAGTCTAAAAATATCTCTAAAATAATAGAACATTGCCAAAATGAAAATAATGCCAAAATTAGTTACCTGTCACCTGTCAAATTATATTCTGCAATATCTAGTCCGAGTTTCCTCAAATAATAATTTATTATTCAGACGTTGACCTCGGAGAGTTTCCTTTACCTTCTAGACCCGAGTTGAGGCTGATGGCACGTCAATCATGGTTTCAATATGCCTAATGGCTTTCTCACATTGCCATTCATCGACAATTTGGAATTTATTTTCGGAAATTTGTTACGTCGCATTGGTACCAATCTATTTTTCTATTAATGCAATGCATGAAATCTCGAGATATCTACAACTAGAAAGTTGTACCAACTAAGCTGGTTAGTGTTTGGCTACTGAGACCCTGTCATCATCATTTACAGGCACTGGACGAGCGGGACAAGTCAACATTACAGGTACTTAATAACCGCACCGCGCATTCACTTCTAACTTCACATAACACTTCACTTCTTGCCTATTATGATAGTGTATGCAAATCCCCAGCCTGCAAAACGTTTCGGCACCAAAACTAGCCTGTCGTATATTCCACCACCGAGCCACTCCGCGCCGAAATATCTCACAAAACGTCTGAGAATTTAATTTAGAAACTCGTTCTCTGAAAACTAATTATACGTTCACAATACGACGCGATTAATTTCGTTATCTTAAACTGCTTCACATCCTAAACGTTTGTTTGTGAGAATTATGCGTCATCTGAGGGTACTTTTACAATTTGTATTGTTTAGGTCGTGGATTAAATTCTGCGCGCTGAATTTAAAATAAATGTAACAAATCGGTCGGTAATTTGGTAATGGAATTGGGTTGCCTATTGTTTTACTTTTTAATTGATTCGGGGCTCATACCACAAAATACAGAGAGTACAGAAGTCAATCTACATACAAAGTGCGCTTGAGCAACGCACACATAGACACCGCTCATGGACACGATATCTCGGAATGGTTGGGACTAGTGCGAGCGTGAGCGCCATCCGCTTGAGACACGCGTCAGTGAAGTGCAATAATAGAGCAACAAAAAAATGGCTATCTAAGCTCGATTTATATAATAGTTTCCTATTTTGAATCAGTATAAAAGAAGTAACTTTTTTGTTAGGTAAATTCACGCCACCAAATATTAATATTAAACATTTGATAGGTTTAGGTCTAAAACGGATAGGGCAAAATAAATTGTGTAAATAGGGTAATCCTTTAGAATTTATTATGAATTTTCGATAGTGAAAATTGACAAAAGTAAAATTTTATAAGTTTGGTTCTGTAAACTTTTTGTACTGTAATACTATGTTTATTGTTTTGTTTAATATTTAAGAATAAGCTCAACAATAAATCAAACAACTAGATACGAGTGTCACTACCACGATAGTTTTTTGTGCTTAGGCCAAGGTTGACAACCCTAGCGCGACCGCCGAGCATAGGTATGAAAAGTGAACTACATACATGTGATTGTCTTCTGTACTCTCTGTATTTTGTGCTCATACCTATTCCATTTTCATGACGTACAACAAAAGCTAGTATAGGTAGCGTATTATCGAGTTTATGAAACATTATAGAATTACACTCTATTAAAACTATAAATACATAATTATGCAGATTTACATTATATGTGTAGGGCGGCTACACTGTATTTTATTGTCCGCACGTGCGAAACTTTAAATTCTAACGTTTAAACGTCTTCATGTAGAACGATTTTGCAAAATATAACATCCAACCAATTTCGAGAGAAAAAAACCACATAATTACGTTATAAAATTGTCATTTTACCGCAGGTAATATACGTATTGTATGTATTAAATTGTAATTGCTTAACTTTATTCATTTTTTATATTCATTTTTAAATAGCTGCTACTGCAATGAACTCGATAATATCAAATGTTATCAATATAAACTATTACATTGCACACCAAACCAAAATAAGAGTTGTACAAAAATAACAGCTTGACTTATTAAAAAAAGTAATTTAAAAAAAAATCGACTTCAAAAATAAATTAACTCAAAATTATAAAATATCTTTAATTACGGAAGTTGGTGTCTTGGTATTTTAATTTTAGTTTCTTGCCACCGACTTTCGAAATTAAAGTTATTACATAATTTTGAGTTAATTTATTTTTGAAGTCGATTTTTTTTACTTTTTTATTACATGATTTTTAGTTTCAAGTAAAACTGGAATATTTGTTTGTAATAAATAGGTAATAATTTTGTTGTAAATATTGCATTAGAAGTTGACACCAGTAGCTCGTATCAATAAGCCAGGCCGTCACACTTACATGTATTAGTCCATATCTTGAAAACTAGTGAGCCGATTTTGATGAAACTTGCACTGTTCCCTAATTTGAAGTAAACGTGAGCCAATAAAAATGGTCATAATCCGATTAATAGTTGCGGAGAAATGCGTGGACAAACATACATACTTATGTACATACATACATACATCTATAAAATTTTGTATTGCAGTTCCAATAATATTACACACATACGTGCCGAATTGATAACCTCCTTTTTTTGAAGTCGGTAAAAAGGAAATGAGAACATAGGATGCAAGAGCGAGCGTAGCGAGCTCGGGCCTCGGAGCTCCTCGTCTCGGACAGGTTAGGTTTGAAGGGGATAACCGAGGCTCAAGTTGGCGAGCAAAGCAAGCAGACGAGCCCCCATCATCCCCTTCTTGTTAGAGCCAGAAATAGGAGCCACGTTAAGCGGGGCGCCGCCGCGCCGCGCTGTCAACTACGCCTTATTTTTGCTTAGAAACAATCGCCACGTGATCTTCCCTACCATTAAATACACCCACTATCCCACCAATTTTTTGCGCGATTTTTTTCTCTCCACCTATAAATAGTTTTGCTGGCGTTGAGGTTTAAAAATTTTCTCTAAAAAACTATGTACCCAAAATAATTGCTGCTATAAAAAAACGGGTCATAAACTACTTCCAAACTAAATTCTGATGTTAACCGAAGTGTAGTTACCTACAACGTCGGCCTTGCAGTATTAATATAGGAGATGTTCAACACTGACGGGTACAAAAATAGCCTCCATATGTTTAGAGAGCCTTGGTTTAAATATAAAGGTGAGAGAGTATATTATGTAATTACATAACAAATAGTGGAGCCTTATTTTCATAACAAAAAGTGGGCTTACTCATTAACGAAATATTCTGTTCTTATAAGCTATTTTTGAAGTGTCTAGCCTATTCCTACGCTGTAAGTGATGTCAACTGAATTATTATAAGCCCTAAAGATGGGTTCCTCAATGGCTGCTATGATTTCCTACTAGACCGATATTTTTACTTAACACTTTGCGGGACACTAAACACCTCAAACTTCTTTTGTGTCTCGTTCAGCGTGTAACTCTTTGACGCTTTTAAATCACACACTCGTATTACCATGAAAATAAAGTTCCAAGTATCAAGTAAGTATAAATGTTTGGCGATGTTTCGTTTGATAAGGGCCCGGGCCGCTGTCAGATCGATCCGACCCGAACTGTCACTTCGAGATTAAAATGTAGCTCAAGTACAACTGTATAAATCTCCGGATAAAAAACGGACCTGAAATTAAAGTATCAAAACACTCCGTGCATATCGAAGGTCTGATTGTATTTCTTTTTTTTATCTGACAGTGTATTGGTCCTATTGTATAATTGAGTTTCAAGTTCTTGTGGTTCCAATATCTGAAAAGACAAGCTTATTGATTGTATTGAATATAAATATAAGTACATCATCCAACTAACCAACCTCAACCAACCAACCAACAACCACCAACCATCAATCTTCCAATAATATTACACGGCGATCCTTAAGCTTTACTTTGTAGAAAATAAAAATGTGCGTCTGCCGGTCTACTTTATTTCCCGTTGTGCCTTTATTTCCAAAATTACCAGCACCGATCTTGATGGTTCAGTAATATTAAGTATTTGTCCTCCTCACCGTATCCGGCGACAGCGTCGCAGAGTAATGTTCACTCCTTTCGTAAGCTCTCTAATGACTTGCAAAACCAAAATTGGTGTTTCTAACCTGCCGATCGATTCTGTAAAAATCTCACCGTTATAACATAGGTGAAGTGAGCGTGAAGTGAGCTATCAATGGAAGCAATCCCTAACATCAGGTGGAATGACAGCTCACTTCACCTTAGTTTTCACGGTGAGATTTTTACAGAATAGCACTGCTGGTCACACCGAGTACAGGAGAATTGTCTAAGTAACAATTTATGGAAAAGGATACTTAATTTATTGACAAAATAAACAGGTTAATTTAAGCCACATGAACCTGATCTGCTCCTCATTACCGTTAACATGGCAGGTGAATATTCATCAGCAGCTGCAGTTCCTCTGATCTCCACAAAGAGTGAATGAGCGCCGAATATTAAACGCTCATACGTGCATCAACGTGAAAATTAATTTAAAATGAGATATTCGGCGTAACGCGTTCGAAATTCACTTTAGTAATACGATCGCGAGGGATATTATAATGAACGTGTGACGTGTTGACGTACGATTGAGGTTGCATTTTCAATGTTGTGGGGTTTTAGCTTTGTAATTCGATTGTTGTTTTATGTCGAACGCTTGTCGGAATAAATAACGAAACTAGCGTTTCAAGATGCAGATATATATTATTTTATCAGACAGATAAACAGTAGCTTCATCAGTTTCATCACTTAATGTACTGATGACATCATAATATTCTAAAAAACGAAATGTCAGATTGGAGTTTTGTCATAACTACGCTGAAATTGCTTGCTTGCAATTCACAACTTTCAGTGATTTTTAAGAAAATTTCCGTGAATTAATTTTACAAAATCTTTGGCAAGTTGCTGTGTTAAATTATACCAAAAAGTAGGTATACCATATCTCGTAACTTTTGCCTCTCATCCTCGTGACGTCACGTCGTCGTCGTTCCGATGGCAATATCTTAATGCAAATTGTAAGGCATTCGCAAAATGTAGGCAATTCAATTTGCCACCAGCCACGCATGGGTACTTAAGACTTGGAGAATTTCTACAATTGTTTATTTATAGGCGTTTTAAGTTAAACTTTTGGAGATGTTTTATTCAATCAACGTAACTTTATTTGGATTTTCTGAAAACATTACTTTAAAACGCTAAGAAAGTGTAGAGTTGGCGCTCTGTTGTCACATCAATAAAATGTCAGTTATTTTTAATGTCAATGGAAAATATATTATTCCTTAGATAATTATATCGCATGAATATTCTGTGTATATAATTTCACCTTCCGTTCTAAATTTTTAACCGACTTCCAACGAGGAGGAGGTTATAATATGTTCGACATTATGTGTTTTTTTTGTATGTATGTTCACTGATTTCTCTGTCAAATTTTAGACCGATTTTCAAAATTCTTTTTTTATTTGAAAGGGTATGCTCCCGAGGTGGTCCCATTGTCACCAAATCAGAATCTGATGAGGGAATCTCGTGGAAATCGAGGGAGACCCTCAAATTTTGTAGGCACACCTATAGCGATTTGGGTATTTTTTATAGTAACTCGTGCATTTGCTCTCAGAAAGCACCATTCGGTGAAATGGAACTGATGATGAAGACCACAGATGGCCATCGGAACTACTCAATAATAAATATTTCACGGTTTGTGATTCGATTAGGTACTTTAATGTGGTTGCTAAGCACAATGCGTATCGTGAAGTGGAGCTGATAGTGATCAGTTCCAGTTCTTCTGGTTCTTACAAGGAGATCTCCTAAACAATTAACGTCCCTGCATCGGGAAAAGCAATATTTTGTAAAAGGTGATGAGCAGTTGACATTAGGCCATTGTAACTTAGATAAAAAACCAAACTGGCCCACTAAAAAGTAAAAATTAAAAAACTTTTTTACAAAAAAAAAAAAAACAACAACCGACTCCCAAAAAAAAACACTACAAAGTGAGAAATAACTTTAATTTCGGAAGTCGGTGTCAATAAAAGAAAATGCGGAACCAACGACGCCGACTATCGAAATTAAAATTACTCACTTTGTTGTGTTTCTTTTGGAAGTCCGTTGTTTTTTTTTGTAAAAAAGTTTTTTTATAGTAAGTATATCTTTTTATTTGTGGACTTGATCATTATACCAATAAAGTAATTAAAAATATCATCTTTCATTTACATCCACGATGTACCTATCATTTCAAAAGCCCTTAACTGGACACAAAGAAAAACATAAATTGTTCAAAAAGAGTTTGTTTTTCAAAAATATTGTGAAGCATTACTTAAGCAGAAAACAAAATCTGGAGGAACTTTGGGACAAAAACACACGCCTTTGTAAAAAATAACATTAACCCTCGAAATAATAATAATTTATCACATCATAACATCGTCGACAAACTGTAAACAAAGATAAATGGTGTTTCAATGGCAAATCAGAACGCCATATATATTGGTGGAGAGAAATCAATGGCGATTGAATTAATAAGCATCGGCTGGCGATGGCGGAGCTATAACCACATATGTGACGTCACAGAACAATATGGTGGCAGGTCGGGACATTGTTTCCATTTTCTATAAATTTTCTTTTAATCTTTCTGAATCTCAATCTGAATCTTCAAATCAAATCTTTCTGAATTTCGCTTGAGTGAAAGGATAGTAAATTGTTTCCACTTACAGACTTATAGCGAGGGTAGGAGGGAGGGTTTATTTTCTTATTAACATGTTTTTCACTTCTCATACTCTAAAAGTTCGTCTTTATGTTGTGTGAAGGCGACATAAGTCGCTTTTTATGTTCTAGTGCAATTTTTTTTTCCCAACACTCACATGCACAATAGAACGTTCACAGATTAAAGTCATCAAAGTATCACTTCCGTGTTTTCTAACGTTAATTTAATAAAACCAGATAAAATAGTTGTAATTTATTATTTATTTCATTTATTATTAGTCATAAAAACGCAAATAAACGTTTTTGTGACTTGGCAGTATGAAGTACCCAAGTCAAATGACACATGTTGAAAATTAAAAATAAACTTTTAAAAAGTTTCGTGGTCTCTTCTTCAATCTAGCAACATTTTTGAACAGTGAAAATACTGTTATTACTTTATGTCTGTTTAATTTTCTTTTCTTTTTTTCTTTTTGCCTGTTTTTTTCTTTTTTTCGAAGTGAAAAATAAGAGTGTATACCTCGGGCATAAAGGAGCCATTAGCTTCTTTTACGCACTAGTTGTACAATCTACTATTACGAGTATACGAAAAATAATAAAAAGAAATACATCGTCTTTCTTATGCTGATCATTTATCTAGTGTTTTTTTTTACAAAATCATGAAAAAAACTTTTAACATGAAATTGATATTCTTCGAGCTACGTTAAAAAAAGCTTTTCCATCAAGAAGAAATGAGAAATTACGTTAATAACAGTAAGTAATAGATTTTATTTCAGTAAAAATTTCATCTGAACTAAGAACTCTCATTAAAATCTTTGAAATGAGTCCTTTTCAAAGATGGATGAAGGCGAGTACTATCAATTTATTTTTACTCTCTCTGGGACGTAATGGGAACTTCACGTTTAATCCTCTAATTGGTTTGTGAAAGCCAGTATAAGTACATACCTACCAGCAGCTACAAACTAAAGAATATTCGTTTAAGAGGAAATGCGGGTGGTTTTTTCTCCATGGAAACGCTCTCGCCTGTTTTATTTCTGGTTGATGACCATAAAGCAATGATTTTTTACAGAACAATAAATAATAACTACTTGTATCTACCTAGGCTAAATAATAACTACTTGTACCTTTTCGATGATACATTATTTTTTTAAGCACTAGAACCCTAAAAAAAAATTGGCAACTATTTATGAAAAAGTATAGAGACATACACACATCAAAAGTGTCTAGGGATCAACATATACACACATCAAAAGTGTCTAGGGATCAACATATATTTTTGCAATAACTTTTCTCCTGATTGATATTAATTAAAATTTTCTTTAAGGATTCATCAAATAAAGTGTTTTCGTTTGTCACAGTAACGATAAACCAAGTCACCTTTGCATTAATAAAGAAATTTGCCATTTTCCTAATAAAGGGATTTTTGACATTTGAACCACTAACACAAAAGTTCGAAAAAAAGACTGAAATAACAGTTTTCTCTAAAATTTTATTGGGTAACTTAAACAATTAATAATCCGTGTTTCTACGGCGAACACTAACAACACAAGAACATCGGTTTGGCATACTCAAAATGAGTTCATCCAAATCACGCTGTGGAATGGCCGCCCATGTTCGTTGCAACAACAAAAAAAGGTCTTCTTGCGACTGGATACCCTCCATATTCGGCAGAGCTCTTCTCTGTAGCATATCCCATGCATGCTCAATCGGGTTCAAGTCTGGCGACTGAGCAGGCCAGGGCAGGACATTGATGTTAGCTGCGGCGAGAGTCTGTCTTACAACTCTTGCGGTGTGCGGTCGTGCATTATCATGCATTAACTGAAATAAGGGACCGATTTGCACTTGTAGAGGAACGATGACGTCTGATACAATCGTCTCAGCATAAATTTGAGCGTTGAGGTTGCCTCTGATCCAAATCAACTCAGTTCTTCCGCCGATCCAAATACCCGCCCATACCATGATGGTTCCACCACTATAAGGATGGACTTCCTGGCAGGATTTTAATCGCTGTTGGCGTCCAGGGGTTCTCCAGTGTCGTATACGTCTTGTATCCGGTCTCATACCAAAACGAGACTCATCAGAAAAGCACACGAAACGCCATTGTTCTTCTGCCCAATTTCTGTGTTCAAGAGCCCATTGATATCGAATCCTACGATTGTGCATTGCTATAGGTGGTACCCGTAGCGGTCTTCGGGAATAAAGGTTCACTTCATGCAAGCGGTTTCTGACTGTTTGGTCGCTAATTAAGTTCCCTGAAGAGTGATGAAGCCTCACGGCTAACATCATGGCGGTTATTGTTGGAGCTCTTCGAGTTAAGATTTGAATGTATCGGTCTTGTCTCCGTGTGGTGCAGCGATACCGTCCTCCATGACGCTCAGCCACGGTACCAGTGCTTCGGTAACGTGTCCAAAGTCGACTGATAACACTCTGACTTGTATTCAGAGCTAAAGCCACAGTACGTTGCCGGGAACCAGCTTCTATCATTCCCACGGCTCTGAGCATTTCTTCCCTGCTTAAATGACGTCGCCGCTCCATAATAACGTTGGTTTTAATCAGTAGTAGGGAAACAGTAGCACTAATAATGTCTTCAATGCGTTGTATGTTTTTATAGGGAAAATATTGACAGCTGATTTTCATCTTTTACTCGAATTTGATTCACAGTTCCTGATTCAAATTATGAAATGCACCAAAAAGGATCCATATAAATTTATAAAATCATAAATTTATTACAAAGCCACATCTCAATCTCAAGAAATCCGCATAAAAATGCTTGATCCCTAGACACTTTTGATGTGTGTATTTTGCTGGCAGGGCAACCATGGTTGCGCCACCATGGTGTCCCAGTGAGATATAAGCTATAACATAATGTTAAGAAGAGCGAGCTCATGGTCTTCAAAGTAGGTTCCAAAATGGCCGGATGCTCAAGAGCCGTCAATGTTATTGCTTGAAATTAATGGATCGTTTGAGTGCAAGGGCTGATTCAATCATATTGCGCAAAGTTATTGTAGGTGTAGGGGCCGCCTAATACTTCCGAAAAGATTCTGTTGAAAGCTTTTTGTGAAAATGTTTTTCCATTTTATTACATTATTGTGGAATCCTCTCTTTGAAGCATTTTATCATTTATATATATATTTTACTTATATATTTTAGAATCTAATTCTATCTAACTACAAACAGTTAGTATACTCCTATTTCCCGTCATGATGTTTTTGTTTTTTGATAGGAGAGCACGTTAAAAGAACATTCTAATATACAGGTTAAAAACATTACCCTTTATGCGGGTTTCGCCTTAGTTGAGCAAAAATAAATAAAATTAGCGAACAAAAATACTCAAACTGCACAAAATAAAGATAAGAGACATTAAATAAGAATATTAGACAGACATTCTAAAACAAACTGCACAAAATAAAGATAAGAGACATTAAATAAAAATATTAGACCAACATTCTAAAACATACGATGCTGTCGGCGCTGCCCCGCATCCTACGGACCAAACATGCGCACCGCTTCCATATCATCGTGTAGAACCGCACCCACGTGAGCTTCTTTTTGCAATTTATTTTTTTTTATTCTTATTTTTGCCTTTTTTGCCATTTAATTGACGACATTTGCATAAATTGCAAATGTGCAATTTTTCTTAATTTTTACAGAATATAGAGATAAGTTGTTAGCTTAAACATAGGAATAAAGGAAGAAGCCAGTCAGGAAGACTAGATTTGGTAAATATAAATTGGATAATTTTTTATTGTTCAAAATGTACAGACGCCAGCCTGCACATCAAGGTTTTCAACCTTATCGCTACAGTAGTTCAAGGTTGATTGGGAAAATTTTACAGTTTCGGGTAGCTTGATGTGAGCTGGCGTCTGTACTTGATCCCTAGACTACGTAGAGTAGTATATTATCTGTGCCTAGACAATTTTGATGTGTGTATTAGGTATGCCCTTTTTTGCGTTGGAAATTATCAAGTAACTTCTACCGCTCTGGGTGGAGCTCCTGAGGGCATGTTAGACTTTTACTGACTAAAACCCACCCGAACACGGGGCCACACGGGTACACGGGCCCCGTGCACAGACCAGGGGTAACTCTTTTGAACAACCCGCGACCCTGGCAGGCATTGGTCCTAGCGGACCCCATCAGTCAGTACTGACATCTCTATGAGGCGCGCGTGGAACACGACGTGCAGTCGACCAGCCCGGGCCGCGTCGGGCCTGGTCCTTACGTCCGGTAAGACATTGCTCGCCGTCCGCAAGCCCGCGCCTACAGTGGCCGGGAATCGGCTCTCAATTCACGATGCCCAGGGCATCTCCTGCAGCGACTACGGGCGTGAGGACGCAAATATTGCCTCTACCTCACGCGCTCCGCCTTCTCCTTCGCGAGCATTACTTCTTCGCAGAAGGAGGTGACGGCTTCCCATGCATTCTTGCTCGTGTGTATTATGACCCGAGGCCACAACTTATCATCAAGGAATGTTTTTACTTTCGATTGTGCCACAAAGAACCTGTAGCCACAGTATTCAGACTGTCTTTTGGCGTTTATTTTCTCTAATTTACCAAACAGATACTTGCGTTTTCCTCAGCCTCAGCCTCTTTTGTGCACTTTCGTTATAAAAAATAGGAACATTTCTTTTTGCAGCTCGAAGGTTTTCTACAGAATCATTTGCAACTCCCATCATCCCCGGTTTTTCAAATTGTAAATTTTCTTCTTTTAAATTTCAGTAAGTACATCCTTCATCATCAACTCGACTTTCTTCGAAACTCAGTTTGACAACGTCAACCGCAGTTTGTTTAAGTTGCTCACTTAACAGCTGACCAACAAACCGGTTTGATATCTCGTGAGGAGCGAACGACGTCAACACCGAGCGCGGACTACGTTTACTGCTATGACTCACTGTTACCGCTTTGTGCAAAATGTTGCCGTCATTATTGATATCAGCTGACATAGCGTTAACCTTATTTATGCTTGTTATATATCTCTCATATGATCATTCCGAAACTATTAAGCTCTCACAACGCTGAGTTCCAGATTCATTAGAGACTTTCATCCAACGTGCACCTCTTCTTGTATTTACGTTATAGTGAGTGGTTACAGGGTACAGATTGCGACTTTGACACAAGCAATACACTTTTAAGGTCATCTAATTGACTTACTGTGACACAAGTAATCTTTAAGTTATTTACCTCCTCTTGAACTATCACTATCTTTTTCAATAGATCAGAAACGTCCAGATGATCAAAGGTTTCTCCAGATTACAAGCCACAAATATCGGCATCATATAACTGTTCATGACCTTAAACACACTAATTATATCGTAAATAGTACGATCTTCTTTGCCTTGCCCGTTACGTGTACGTTAACGTTTTAAATCACTTAGAATCGACTGAAATAAAAACGAATTCGACTTTTTAATTTGTTCACTGTCAAACGTCGACACACATGATGGATAACGGATGACGGTGGCCACTATATTCCGTTTTAAGGATTATAATAAAACTAATCAATATAAAACTACCGCTTCTAATAATATTAACGTATAATCTTGTGAAGCACAACTTAACGTGCTTCTTTTCTGCATTTTTTATTCTAAATTATATGAAATAACCAAACAAACGATGAGGGCGCCACTGTGCGGTCGGCATAGTCTTAACTGAACTCTCTTCATAGATGAGCGATAGCTTATTTTATGCGTTAGTCAATCAATCACGATATTACAAGAGACACATTTTAATGTATCCGTCATTTTCTTTGTTTGCAGAACACTCACTGCCCGGCAATCGTAAACAAGCACGTCACCCAGGGATGGGTGCGCGCGATTCCTACCTATCTAAGATTACGAAACATTTTCCATTTCGATCATTCGATGATATCCAATAATCAGCCTATATTATTCCCACTGCTGAGACACAGGCCTCCTCTCAGTGAGAGGGAGTGGGCCGTTATCCACCACGCGGGGTACGGGTTGGTAAATGTCACATGTCTTTGAATTTTGGGTTCTAGGACATACCAGTTTCCTCACGATGTTTTCCTTCGCCTTCAGTCGTGATGAAATAATTTACACAACGTAAAGAGCCTGTCGGGGTTCGATGATATAAATAAGACAAAACAAGAGGACCTTGCTCATCCATTTTCCCAACGAGAATCAAAGCAGTAAATCATAAACTATCATAGCATCAGAAGACAAAGCATAATAAACGTTACAATGGGCTCAAAATAATATTTTTCATTAGAAACGTGTCGTAAATAACGCGCGTGACATTATTATAGAGGGCGAATTTATGAGCGGACACTGTTGGTTCATATATATTGGATGCTAAACGCTAATACCAGGTTCATTGTTCCACCAATATTTAGTGCGATAATTTTTAGTGCCTGTGATATATCTTTGGTACAGGAAATTATATATTTATTTATGGCTTAGCTTACAAGCTTTAGGATTCAGATAAATCTAACACCGGCCTCTTTTCAGTGAGAGGGAATGGGCACATACATTCAAATGCATCATGAAAGCATATAGCAAAATCAACCTTTAATGTCCCCACTGATAGGATACAGACCTCCTCTGTGTGAGTGAGAATAATCCACCACGCGTGTCCAGTGCGAGTTGGTGTCACAAATGTCTTCAAATTTTTGGTTCTAGGACATGCCGGTTTCCTCACGATGTTATCCTTCACCGTTTTGAGAATAGCGGTGATAAAATAATTTATACAAAATAAAGCGCCTATCTGGATCGTCTGTCTGGGTTTGAACCTACCAACTCAGACAGGTCGCGACAACTTGTAAGTCGCGACCTTTACCACTACGCCACCACTGCTCTTTCAACCGCTTGTCAATGTAAGAAGCAAAAGCAAAATATATCAAAATGAGGAAGTGGGGTAGCTGATGCATTGCGACACTGTTTGGACATACACACATCAAAAGTGTCTAGGGATCAACATATATTTTTGCAATAACTTTTCTCCTGATTGATATTAATTAAAATTTTCTTTAAGGATTCATCAAATAAAGTGTTTTCGTTTGTCACAGTAACGATAAACCAAGTCACCTTTGCATTAATAAAGAAATTTGCCATTTTCCTAATAAAGGGATTTTTGACATTTGAACCACTAACACAAAAGTTCGAAAAAAGACTGAAATAACAGTTTTCTCTAAAATTTTATTGGGTAACTTAAACAATTAATAATCCGTGTTTCTACCGCGAACACTAACAACACAAGAACATCGGTTTGGCATACTCAAAATGAGTTCATCCAAATCACGCTGTGGAATGGCCGCCCATGTTCGTTGCAACAACAAAAAAAGGTCTTCTTGCGACTGGATACCCTCCATATTCGGCAGAGCTCTTCTCTGTAGCATATCCCATGCATGCTCAATCGGGTTCAAGTCTGGCGACTGAGCAGGCCAGGGCAGGACATTGATGTTAGCTGCGGCGAGAGTCTGTCTTACAACTCTTGCGGTGTGCGGTCGTGCATTATCATGCATTAACTGAAATAAGGGACCGATTTGCACTTGTAGAGGAACGATGACGTCTGATACAATCGTCTCAGCATAAATTTGAGCGTTGAGGTTGCCTCTGATCCAAATCAACTCAGTTCTTCCGCCGATCCAAATACCCGCCCATACCATGATGGTTCCACCACTATAAGGATGGACTTCCTGGCAGGATTTTAATCGCTGTTGGCGTCCAGGGGTTCTCCAGTGTCGCATACGTCTTGTATCCGGTCTCATACCAAAACGAGACTCATCAGAAAAGCACACGAAACGCCATTGTTCTTCTGCCCAATTTCTGTGTTCAAGAGCCCATTGATATCGAATCCTACGATTGTGCATTGCTATAGGTGGTACCCGTGGCGGTCTTCGGGAATGAAGGTTCACTTCATGCAAGCGGTTTCTGACTGTTTGGTCGCTAATTAAGTTCCCTGAAGAGTGATGAAGCCTCACGGCTAACATCATGGCGGTTATTGTTGGAGCTCTTCGAGTTAAGATTTGAATGTATCGGTCTTGTCTCCGTGTGGTGCAGCGATACCGTCCTCCATGACGCTCAGCCACGGTACCAGTGCTTCGGTAACGTGTCCAAAGTCGACTGATAACACTCTGACTTGTATTCAGAGCTAAAGCCACAGTACGTTGCCGGGAACCAGCTTCTATCATTCCTACGGCTCTGAGCATTTCTTCCCTGCTTAAATGACGTCGCCGCTCCATAATAACGTTGGTTTTAATCAGTAGTAGGGAAACAGTAGCACTAATAATGTCTTCAATGCGTTGTATGTTTTTATAGGGAAAATATTGACAGCTGATTTTCATCTTTTACTCGAATTTGATTCACAGTTCCTGATTCAAATTATGAAATGCACCAAAAAGGATCCATATAAATTTATAAAATCATAAATTTATTACAAAGCCACATCTCAATCTCAAGAAATCCGCATAAAAATGCTTGATCCCTAGACACTTTTGATGTGTGTATTTAAATTGCATATAGTAATCAGGCATTTCACAAGAGGCAAAGTGAAATACCCGCTGATACTACGATTATATTTATGCTGAAGACCTCTTTTAGACCGAATCTTTTGAAGCGCAG
Organism: Globia sparganii; assembly: GCA_949316385.1. Taxonomy (NCBI): domain Eukaryota; kingdom Metazoa; phylum Arthropoda; class Insecta; order Lepidoptera; family Noctuidae; genus Globia; species Globia sparganii. The sequence continues at coordinate 24,256,532 of OX438660.1, read as the reverse complement.
GATTATATATTCTTTGGCGCAGGCCACACTGGGGAAAAAACTAAGTTCGTTTAGCTTCGATCATGTAGCTACCACGTGTTTGCATACTTCGGTTCACGCCGCGAACTATGAACCGAAGTATGAAAAGACGCGGTAACGCGGTCGTAAAAATGAAGGAAAAACGAATCTGTCGTTTACATTCGTTCATATAGCTGAGCGAACCTAAACGAACTTAGCTTCGTTCCCGGTGTGGCCTGCGCTTTACAGGTTAATTGTATGAACCAGACACAATATGACCATGATCCAGTGACACATGACTGGTACAAGAGAGATTTTGAAAGTACTAAGACTAAGTTGCAGTACTAAGTTTTTGTACCTATTTGTTACTCCAAATCAAAAACTTCGTACTGCTATGTTGTAACTTAAAAAAAACGTTTAGCTCATCGTCATCACTAATCCTGAAAGTTAATATTACAGTCCAACAAAACCCAAAATAAAATAATCACAAAACAAAATATTACCTACACACAAATAACAAAAATTATTGACTACAAAAAACAAAAGGTATACGATACATACCTACATATCCGTATGTGCTGGCATGATCTCGCTGATCGAAAACGTACGGATTGCGGATACGGCGCGGATACCAGCGGATACGGCGGATATTACACGGAAATTGTGCCGCCTCGAGCCTCAGTCTAAGGTGTAGCTTTGTAATTAACTGTCGCAGTACTCATTCAGGCATAAACGTTTGCTATTTCTTTCGTAGATTATAGTTTATTGATTTTCCTAAGCACTTGCACTAGTAGGTAACTAATCTTTAATTTCTTTTGTAGCTAATCGTTTTTCCGAAACGAACCTACGGAACTCAATTTTTCTCTCGCATTTTAGGTCCCTGGATACGGAGCATTAATGAAATCGAATTTCCGAATATTATTCTGATTCGGTACTTTTCTTACTTTTTATTAACTGATTTCAAAAAAGGAGGTTTTGTATTCGACCCGTATACCTAACGGATGAACAAATTTTGATAATTCTTATTCATTAATGTGATCTGCATACTTTCAGGCAGGTTTTAGTATTTGGTAATTATTCTTATGTATGAAGTTATATGCATAAATGATAAATGATTTTATTTCTGTAAGTAGGTTTGTACAAACACTTTTACACGTCAATCATATTTTTTTAAAACAAGATGAGGTCGGCGTTTCCTATCTGACTACTCTGAGAAGAAAGGCCGAAACAAACTCAGAGGTCACAGTCTCTTTTAAACTCCAGACATAATCTTGGTCAGATCATGTGCCAAAAAGATGTATGGTTTGTTACCGTACGTCTTTTGCTGATTGATACTGATTGATAAGGATGCTGAATGATATAAGTAAAACTATGTAATTAACTTGATACGTGTATTGAGTCCACGACCTTAACTAATGATAAATGAGGTGTTGCTATGACGCGGTCCGAATGTGAACTGAAGTTGATGTAAAATGTGTGTTAATTAATTACAATACAATTATGATGAGAGAGCATTTGCGCAATGTGCGGTTGCACCGTACATACTCCCGGGCGCGTGGTGACTGATGCTGATGATGCTTAGATGTGGTGGTGTTAGTATGATCTGATGATACAAGGTGATAGAACAATTTTTTACTTATGTTGCTAAATTGTTAGTTGATGTTTTTGAAACTACATTTTTTGGTAACAGGTGAAGTTCCTCTATCAATTACGAAAGCACTTGAATTGTTTTCTACTAACGCGCACTGATCAATACGAAACACTTCACTCGCGCACTGTACACTTTGATTTGGTGCACCACTCGCACTAAGGTCACTGTTTAGACCACACCTTGCTTAAAACTAATCTTTCGTCTATTACCCTAGTAACAGCTCCTACAGTTTCCGATCATGGAGCAGTCCTGCTTAGTTTAAAAGTAAAAACCCCTAGATCTAAGTGTACAAATACCATTACTAAAATAAATATGAAAAACCTTGAATACGCATTAAATCATATTGACTTTAACCCAGTTTACAAAACGGATGATGTGAACATTTCTTTGCCTTACTTTATTAATAAGGTGCAATATGCTATTATAAATAATACATCGAACATAAAACTAACTAAGAAAAATAATAACCTGAAACCATGGATCACGCCTGGGCTAGTAAAGTGCATTCAGCATAGGGATAAACTTCACATGCATGTAAAATCCTCTCCAGATAATACCATTTTAGAAACATCATATAAAAGATATAGAAATTTCTGTAACAATCTTCTAAAAAAGTTGAAAAATACGTATAACAGAAATTTACTTGAAGAATCACGAAAAGACAATAAAAAGTTATGGCGCCATATAAAAAATCTAGCTTTTGTATCAAAACAGCATGAATCATCATCAGAATTATTACAAACGCACGCCTCGCCGCTTACGTCAGCAAATCATGTTAATAGTTACTTTGTTAATGTGGGTCAAAAACTTGCTGAGCAAATAAAATGTATTTATTACACAAATCACAACATTCACGGAAACAGGGGCGATGTGTCATCGCAATATCATCAATTAACTTCTTTTGTTTTACTGGATACAGACAAAGACGAAGTCGAAAGGGTTATTATGGGGCTGAAAGAAAGCTGTGCGGTTGGATGGGATGGTATCTCAAATAGTGTGTTAAGGAATTTCAGACACATTTTGGTTCCGCCTTTAACTCATATTTTCCAAATTTGCCTCTCTGAAGGCATTTTTCCCGACTATCTAAAAAAAGCTATAGTTGTCCCAGTGCATAAAGCAGGTGACAAAAAGGTAGTTTCTAATTACCGACCTATTTCAATACTATCATCTACATCTAAAATATTAGAAAAATTAATTAACAATAGGTTAATGAAGTACTTAGAGTCTAAAGCCATCCTCTCGGATAAACAATTTGGTTTCAGATCAAAATTATCCACAGCTGATGCTGTACAAGATATGACCGATTATATATCTCAAGAACTAGACAAAGGTAATCATTCAATTGGTATTTTTCTTGACCTAGCAAAAGCTTTTGATACCGTATCTATTCCTATCTTATGGAACAAGCTCGATAAAATAGGTATTCGTGGTAAGCAGCTTCAGCTTTTTGCAGACTATTTAGAAAATCGCTGTCAATGTGTGAAAATTGATAATTTTACTAGTTCAGAACAAAAAAATACTTCTTTTGGGGTCCCGCAAGGAAGTATATTAGGACCAACCTTATTTCTTATTTATATTAATGACCTCTGCAGTCTCAAACTGAATTCGGGCAAAATAATATCGTATGCTGATGATACCGTACTCCTGTTCTCCGCAAATACATTACATGAAGTTTGGTTATGTGCACAGCAAGGTTTCAATATAGTTAATAGATGGTTACAGCATAACTTATTGACATTAAATGCTGACAAAACTAAATACATACGCTTTTCTTTACGCAACTCAAAGCCATCTATAATAATTCCAGATATTCATGCACATGTTTGTAACAAAGTTGCAAATTCAAAATGTAATTGCCCCGTAATCCTAAATACGAAAACTATAAAATATCTTGGAGTAATTATTGATGCTACTCTTACATTTAAAAACTCACATAGACCTATTATGCAGTAGAGTCCGTAAATTGATGTTCATTTTCAAGAAAAGTCGGTGTCAAAAAACGAAAATGCGGAACCAACAACACCGACTTCCGAAATTGAAGATATTTATCACTTTGTACAGTTTTTTTTTTAAAGTCGGTTGTGGTTTACATAACTAGCTTCTGCCAGCGACTTCGTCCTCGTTAAATTTGTCCTCCTGACTCGCCTCGTCGCATCGCATCGCCTGCCCGCGATATTACTTCATTTTCGCTTAGCGTTTTTTCCTACTTTTTCTTTTTGCTCAGCTCCTAAAAGTTCTATTGTGATGTTCAGTAGCCTTCCTTTAAAAAATGGACTATCACATGCGAAAATACTTTTTTAAATCCGACTAGCAGTTCCAGAGATTAAGGCGTTCAAAGAAACAAAAAAAAAAAAAAACATATTCTTCACCTTTATTATTAGTTATTGTGTTAGTATAGATAGTCACCAAAAATTTGGGTGTAAAAACTTGTTTGTTTTTGCAAAAAAAAAAAGATAAATATTATGATTGCCAAAGCTAAGGTACCTATTATAAATTTAAATATTATTAAAGACCTGTATAGGTATGTTAAGAACTCACTTTATCGCAAAATAACTTTTAAACATTATTATTATATATATATTTTATGTTCAAGATGTCTTCGAAAAACAAGCACACGTTATTTGCAAATATAACTCAAACATAAATTCTCGTTACGTGACTTATGTTAAAGCGTTCCCATTAGTATTCCAAAACAATTATTTTCGAACACAACAGATGCCGTATTCGTAAACAATTGTTAACAGCGAGTTTAAAACATTTCAACTGTTACCAAAGTTATATAACATTACTTTTAAAAGTCGCACAACGTGATGTAGGCGTCGCCACAAAGTTACAAAGTCTAAGCATAACTTTGTGGCGGCATCTACAATTCCACATGCGAACTACGTATCACACTGACGTCACCCAAAAATTCTGCATCGCGCAAGCAGAGTTTACCGCGCGACTAGCATAAATGCAACGTCTCGACATCATTAGTCGGGCAGTAGCCCACCACATACAACACCTGTCTGGTCGGAGGATCCTCCCTTTTTTATGGAGAACTGGATTTTGCCCGCGACTTCGTTCGCGTGAAATGTCACCCTGTTAGGAGTGGAATTTCGAAAAACCCTTTCTTACAAGATACCTACTCTTCACAAATAACATACTCTCCAAATTTCATATCTCTAGGACCAGCGGCTTAGGCTGTGCGTTGATATATCAGTCAGAACTTTGAATTTTATACCTAAATATAGATTAGTGAACTTTATAACTTTACCCGAAATTTATGGTTTTATGTGGCAATGTTACAGGTACCCTTCAAAATTATTATACAAGGACAATGTTTTGGAATCTGCAGTTGGATGCCAACAAGGTGATCCTCTCGGGCCAGTCATTTTCAGTTTGGTTATTCATCCAATCATACGGAAACTAAATTCAAAATTTAACGTGTGGTATTTAGACGATGGAACGCTAGGAGGTGATGTAGACACTGTTTTGAAAGATCTACAACTTCTTAAGCAGGAATTTCAATCTATTGGCTTGGACCTTAACCCCTCGAAATGTGAACTTTACCTTTCTGACATTACCGACAGACAATTGACTCTAGATAAATTTAATACAATAGCCCCAGGAATCAAAATTTTAGACAAAAGTTCACTGTACCTCCTAGGTTCCCCAATTTTAGAAGACAGTTTTTCTCCTTTCATCGACGAAAAAATTAAAAATTTCAACGAGATTTCAGATAGACTCTCCAAAATTAATTTACATTCGGCATTCACCCTGATTAGATACTGTTGTTTTGGCCCAAATTTTTTATATTTTCTTCGTTCTTCCCCTTTATGGAAGCAACCACAGCAGTTAGACAAAATTGACCAAATTGTTCGTAGCACATTAACAACCATTTTAAATGTGGCCTTGGACGACCGAGCGTGGCTTCAAGCCACACTTCCAATCCGTTTTGGTGGCCTCGGCGTCCGCAAAATTACCAGTATTAGCTTACCGGCGTTCCTATCTTCTGTCCACAGCACTGAAAAGTTGACCGGGAAAATTTTAGCCCCCTGCCTGGTTGACTCTGAAGTGCCGTGCTTGACAGACGCGGTAAACTCCTGGAAAGCGACTTGCCCGGATACAGATCGGCCCGTAAACCCATCTTCCCAGAGGCAGTGGGATGAGCCGCTCTGCAGGTTGGTACGGAATAATCTTATTAATACGTCCACCAATTCTGCTGAGCGTGCCCGCCTGCTGGCTGTGGGTGAGTGGGAGTCGGGACTCTGGCTTCAAGCACTCCCGTCACCCAACATAGGCACTATGCTGGGTGATACCACCTTCCGGCTCGCTACTTGTCTGCGTTTGGGCGCTCCTTGCGGGGCTCCACATCGCTGTCAGTGCGGTGAAGCTGTCGACTGCCTCGGACACCATGGCCTATCCTGCAGTAGGAGCGCAGGCCGGATAGCACGGCACGCCAGCATTAATGACATCATCCGTCGTGCTCTTGTCACCGCCGGGGTGCCAGCTGTTTTAGAGCCCAACGGCCTGGCACGCGACGATGGGAAGAGACCAGATGGAATGACCATAATGCCCTGGAAGTTAGGCAGACCTTTGGTGTGGGATGCAACATGTGTCGATACCCTTGCGCCATCCCATCTTCCTAGCACGGCGGGCTGTGCTGGGGCGGCTGCTGCAGGTGCAGAAAACCTCAAACGGCGAAAATATTCCAACCTGATTGGGAGTTATATTTTCGAGCCGTTTGGGGTTGAAACTCTAGGGCCATGGGGTCCGAGTGCCCACTTGGTTTTTCGAGATATCGCCAAGCGGTTAGTCGACTCTTCACGTGACCAGAGGGCTGGCCTTTTTCTTGGCCAAAGAATTAGCATTGCCATACAACGTGGTAATGCTGCCAGCCTTTTGGGCACTGTTCCTGTTGACAGCGATGCGGACGAATTTTTCGATGCCCTATGATTCTTTTGCTTATTTTATACCTGTACATATTATTATTTTAATTGTTAGCTTATTTTATGTAAATAGTAGGTCATTTATTAGTTTTTAAATTATGACATGACAAATGAATAAAATTATATGAAATTTATTTTAGTTAAATTACTGTGAACTTTATACCCTGTTCCTCATTCCTCTATAACTTTTAAGAGTTAATAGGTACTGTGAAGAGCTGATGAGCTCTTCAGGATACCGGCAGGAATCAATTAAACCACTTTTCATCACGTAGGTTCAATAATTATTGCTAGAAATAAGTCTACGTATTTTACATATTTTTCCCTTGGCCTGTCAGCAAAATCTGAGGCCTAATAATAACTTAGACTTATCTTCTAATCTTAAACTATCTTGTCTTGTCTTGTGTTGTGTGTGTGTCTTATCGTATTTCATGTCAATAACTATTAACTAACTCGCGGAGGTTGCATGTAAACACCAAAATATAGGCTATAGATCTCTGCAGTACCTTAGCAGATACTGCGTAATATTATGGTATTTTTTTTTAAATAAAATGTATATTGAAAATAACTTTATTAAACACTAGCAGTGCCCCGCTTTTTCATCCGCGTTAATTTGAGGAAAAAACCAACTAAAATATATTTATTTATTTAATCTTTTCGCACACAAAAAGGTACAAAGGTGGACTTAAGGCCTTAGCCAAAGCCATATGCCTTATTTCATTACTTTATGAGTATATGATTTTTAGTTAGTACATTAGTTGAAGCTTTTTCAGGAGTGGAACTACAGTAAACCTCGCTGAGCTACCGGCGGCCGTGCGGAGTTATTTTAAAACTACGATATCTCCTAAGATATTCATTGAAATCAAATGATGTCAAGGGCAATTTTGTTCAAAATTAAATACTTGTGATGAACAACGTATTTATTTGGATAAGGATAAATATCGTGTTTATAAAAACATATTCGCAAATAATGCATTATTTTAGAACAAATTTAATTAACATAAAAAGGTTATAGTGAGTCAACCTTAAAAGATAGACATATTCTGTAGCGGACTTTTTTTTTTTTAGAACTTTGAAAGGGATTAATTCTGTCATACATTATGTTTGCATAACTTTAACCATTTATGCAGCGTATACAATGAAGGAAAAGCTCTCAAAAGGATCAATTTTTCCCATTTTTGCAACATTTTTCATTGATGTTCCGCTTCTATAGGTCGTAGCGTGATGTTATATAGCCTAACGGTGTTATTCATAAAAAAAGCTTATAGAAGGTTTAAGACGTTCATTAGTTAAAATGCTCAATAAGCCTTTAAAACGTTCGATAAAATTTTGTATTCACAAACGCTCCATAACCGTTCGATAACTAAAATGTCCTATCAGGGAAGGTACGTATTTACGCGACCAGGTTTTTATACCAGGTATTTGCTTCCAAGTACGCACACCAGGTACGGGACCGAAATACTTGAAAGACTTCAAAGTATTTTATACGGCTACTCGCTCAACTACGTAGGTACTCAACTGCGTTAGTTTCGCAAATGCGATCATGTTCCTTATTAGTAAGAGTATACGGAACAATTTCGTATGCAAGTATTTTTTACTTCATTGGTTTGTAAGTATTTATTTATAAACGCGATTGTGCTCCTTATTTATAGGATAACACGGATCAATTTCCTATGCAAGTATTTTTCTTCTAACAGGGCTTGGGGTTGATTTGATTTTTAACCTTGAACTCTGAAATGTAATCAATAATACGCAATGTAAGCAATAATAATAACGGTTCTTAGTAGCGACACTATAATCAAAAGTCATAAGATACATTATCGCGCGTACGAAGGGGATTTTAAAATTTGTGATTTTTTATGATGCACATGCGCTTAGTGGTTTTTACTCGTGATTTATTTAAGTCACCGATTGCTCGTGCATTGTGCGTGACCTAATTTCTTGCGAACTTTTTTGACTAGCCTACTTTCCTATTTTGCTAACCTTTTCATTGACGAATGAATGTATTTCATATTAAGTAAATAAACGATCTATTAATTACGGCGTTTTATTCTACTTACCAGTTACCATGTGATCTGACTGAGTAGCGATGTTTACAAACTTCATAACCACGTAGGTACTCAATCAGATTTTGTAAGTATTTATTTGTAAACGCCATAATGCTCCTTATTTATAGCAAATTAAGGTTCAATTTCCTATGCAAGTATTTTTACTTTCAACAGGGCTTTTGAATACGCGATTGTACTTCTTATTTGTATGAAGTCATGGATCGAATTTCGATGCAGATAGAAAATACTTGAAAGTATTTCGAGCCCTGGTTTTAGGCCCTGGTTTTTTAAGGTGGACGTACTTGGAAGCCCTGGTACTCGATTTTGCAAGTACGACCCATGTCTATGTCCTATAACTTCACTATAAATCTAAATGTTGCCATTATATTGAAGTCATCCAACAAATTCGCCAACACAGTGAATCGTCAAACGAGAATATCTGTCTAAGCACTGGATAATTGCGACCATAGACATTATTATGTACGGAAAACGAATGTATTGTCTACAGTTTGGACAGTTTTGACGCGGTAACGTCATGGCTAGACGTCAATGAATTTGTTATTATTTATCTGATTATGCGACGAAAGTTTTTGAATAATTATTTGTATTTATAAGAAATGGAATTATGACCGGAGACTAGTTCCAATAAAGGGCAAAGAAGTGAATATTGGTTGGAGGAGGATAAGATGTGTACTGTTACAGCTATGATGTGTTCAAAGTAAGTTTTGTTTTGTAAACATTCTCAATTTCGTATTCGAATACAGCTTGTTTTTGCTTCTACTCCTTATTTTTTTTTTTTTGAAAGAGTTGGTCAGAGAGAGGGGAACAGAAAATAAAAACACTAAGACAAACACCAACGCGAAAGAACGTAGGAGCTCAACGCGAAGGGGCGGCCTGGCATAATTTACGAATTAGATGCCTCTCATTTAATGAAGTTACTGAGTAGGCATGTCAAGAACTTCGTTTGCCTGTACAAAACTCTTGATAACCAAAAAAACCGCCGCCAAAACAATAACTAATAATGACTCGTAATATTAGTTATTCTTGTGCCACTACTGATTTAATTATTTTAGTATAAATAAGATAAGAATAAGAGAAAGAATACTATAACATTAATTTTGTATTTCAGGACAGTAGAACTAATAAGGATGGTGCTTCACTACAAAAAGCAGAAACTGAAATGGCCCACAGAAGAGAATTACATGAAGCACAAACGGCAAATGGAAAGCAAAAATGTTAAATTTATGTTGTTCTACTAGAACAACGTCTAGAAGCCAAATTAGAGATTATAAAAATAAATTAAACTGATATTTTTATACAACTTTTTATTAATAAAATACTCGCTACAATGTCTCCTCTTCTTCTTCGCCGCGGGCACGACTGTATTTTAGATCTGGTTGGCCCAAAACTTCGGCACCTCCACGGTATCGTCAGTGGCAGCGCAGAGGTATCTCTGCATGTTTTGGGACACATAGAGCATAGTTTGCGACATAGCTTCACCACACCCTACTGCTGCATCCTACAGGAGCATCTCCCTGCAGTGTAACCATCCGTAGTCCACACAGAAGTCCCTGAACCGTCTCTGGACACAAGTGGGAAGATGTAACTACAAGTTGGTAAAGTGGGGCTACCTTGGTGGAATGTTTCCTTAAAAGTTTGTATAATAGCATTTGCATTCCCTCTTGCAACTTGTTGGGGTGACTTTATATGATATTCATTGATACTGCTACCGTCTAACTGCATTTCCATGGTCAACTGCAATATTGTGAACTACTGCTAGAGTCACTATGGTTGTTTTCACATTTCCTAGTTTGCAGGTCATGCCATGTTAAAGGCATTGAAAGCGTTGTTTCCACACTCCAAAGCAATATTGTGAAGTACTGCTTGCTAGAGCCACTATGGTTGTTTTCACATTTCCTAGTTTGCAAGTCATGCCACGTTAAAGGCATTGAAAGCATTGTTACCACACTCCAAAGCAATATTGTGAAGTATTGCTAGTCACCATGGTAGTTTTCACATTTCCTAGTTTGCAGGTCATGCCATGTTAAAGGCATTGAAAGCATTGTTTCCACACTCCAAAGCAATATTGTGAAGTATTGCTAGTCACTATGGTTGTTTTCACATTTCCTAGTTTGCAGGTCATGCCATGTAAAAGGCATTGAAAGCGTTGTTACCACACTCCAAAGCATTATTGTGTAGTACTGCTAGAGCCACTATGGTTGTTTTCACATCCTAGTCTGCTGGTCATGCCATGTAAAAAGCACTGAAAGCATTGTTTCCATACTCCAAAGCAGCAGCGTTCCACAGTATGTTTTGCTGATAATTATGTGCTTCGTTATATTTTTCCTGGCTTCTATTTTTCATTGTAGGTTTATACCTAATAATAAACTACATTGGTTAGACAGAAGTGAAAAATAAATAAAATACAACTGCCTTTTCACACAATCATGTTACATTTGTACATCAAATGTCATTTTCTTAATAATCAGCTGTTGTGTAATCGGCCATTTTTTCCTTATAGTACTGTTATAGTAGGGTTCTGGGTTTCATAACTTTATAGTAGGTTTATAGAACGTTTTAGTGCTAAAATGCGTTTATGAATAACAATTTTTGACAACCAGACTTTAGCAAGCCTTTAGATGTTCTATAACTTATTATGAATAAGACTGTAAGTCTTTTTCAATAAAAGGAATATGCAACATAAGAAGAATTTTTCAATTCGAACCAGCCGGTCGATTCTGTAAAAGTCTCACCGTGATAACTTAGGTGAAGTGAGCGTGAAGTGAGCTATCAATAGGGGTAATCCCTAACATCAGATAGAGTGACAGCTCACTTCATCTAAGTTTTCACGGTGAGATTTTTACAGAATAGTACTGTAGTGCTATTCCTGAGATTAGCGCGTTTAATCAAACAAACAAACTCTTCAGCTTTATAATATTATGTATATGTAGTATTATCGATCAGAAATAGAATTAAATAAAAAAAAAAATGCACAAAATGTACACAACACTTCTGTATTTTAATAATTAAATAATTACAAGCACAACTAATTAAAAGTATAACGAGAAATAGTTCCTAAATCCTAGCACAACCGTACGCTCCAACCGTCCAGGTAGAAAAGGGGAGAATCTTCACGTGCCGCCCGTTTTATCATCTTGCCACCTCCTGCGACTCGATGACGCGAACGATGGCCACGCCTACTGCTTGGTAGTGTTGCCACGTTACACGGCCTCCTGACGGGCGGTCGTCCTCGTCCGCAACGCCAATGTCTTCGCAGCTTGTCCCCGCCAAAGGCTCCACCGATGCATCTTGCAACGAGTCGCCCGACTCCGCTGAAATTCACAAATACATTGGGCTAATTAGAATTTGTTTATCCTTTAACAAACATACTCCTTTCAAAAACATGTCATACTTTATTCATACATCATATCGTTTTAATCATTTCTTACGCAAATCGTTCAAATTCGTTCATACAGGTCAGTCTCTTGAGGGCCCCCATTCATTTTTACTAAACCGCCGTGGTAGAGAATCACACTCGATACCACAAGTGAACATAGAAATTACTTCAATTAAGCAATTCATTAACCGTGACAGAGAACACATCTCGATGTCAACGTGAATAATAATATGGAAGTACTCTAAATGAGTAATCCATCTGCCGTGACAGAGAACACATCTCCATGTCAACGTGAATAAAAATATGGAAGTACTCCAATGAGTAATCCATCTGCCGTGACAGAGAACACATCTCCATGTCAACGTGAATAAAAATATGGAAGTACTCCAATGAGTAATCCATCTGCCGTGACAGAGAACACATCTCCATGTCAACGTGAATAAAAATATGGAAGTACTCCAATGAGTAATCCATCTGCCGTGACAGAGATCACATCTCCATGTCAACGTGAATAAAAATATGGAAGTACTCCAATGAGTAATCAACAGTAAAATATAAAATGATCAGTATTGGTAACTTACTATCAAAAAATGCTGCGCAAGTCTCGGGAGTCCACTCTCCTGCCCATGCTACCATGTTCTCAGCTGCAGCCTCTGTACGCTTTCCGTAAAGGCTCGTTTCAACTCGTTGGTGTCTTGGCGATGGAGAGAGTACAAAAGACAATACTTTGTAAAAGCATCAATTATAATTAATACGTACTTATAGCCTTGAGATTCTGGCAGGGGACCAAGTACATCCATGTGTATAATGGAGAATGGAGCGTCTGGTTTAGACCATGATTCTATGGGTTGATGGGGTGCACGTGGCACTCGTTTGTGAGAAAGGCACACAATACAGTGTTTGAGGTATTTTCTAACAAATAATCGTAAACCAGGAAACCAGAAATGGCGCAAAATAAGTTCTACCGTCTTATCATACCCAATATGATCTTGGTCATCATGAAATACATGAAGTAAACTCAATCTGTACCCCTTAGGAATATAACATAATAAGCGAGATTCTTCGCCACTGGGGGAGTACTTAACATATAAGAGATCATTCTTTAAGACGTATCGGGTAGAGTCTAGTTGACCATTATTGAGTTTATCGATAAGTTTAAGTGTCTCCTCATCTGCGGATTGAGCTAACTTAGCCCAATTTTTGGGGTTTTGAATATGACATACATCAATAGGGTTTCTACTTAAATAGTCAGCATGAGACATTAAAGACCCTTTCCGATATTCAAAAGTATACTGAAAGTCTTGCATGATGTGCCACCACCTAGCTACACGTGGAAGCAAATCTTTTTTTTGCTCAGTTAACTTTAAAGCATTACAGTCCGTAACGATCTTGAAAGAAATTCCTAACAAGTACTTTCTAAAGTTTTGGAGGGCCTTTACCACAGCCAACGTTTCTAATTCGTACGAGTGGTATTTAGACTCCGCGCCCTGAGTTGACTTGCTAAAATACGCTACGGCACGCCTAAGTCCTCCCTCATGAATCTGTATCAAGACTGCGCCATAACCGATTGCGCTTGCATCGGTATGTACTTCAGTCGCTAATTGGGGATCGTAAATAGCGAGAACAGGTTCGTTTGTTAAACAATCGATAATGTACTTACGGGCATTGTCTTGTTCAATTCCCCACTCAAACGGAATATTCCTTTTTGTTAGGCGTGAAATACATGCTGTTCGTCGAGCGTAGTTTGGAATGTACCTTCTAAAATATCCCGCAAGGCCAAGGAATTGCCGGATTTGTTTAACATTACTAGGTTTTTTTGACTCGACTAGGGCTTGTACTTTCCGCGTGCTCGGCCTAACCTGACCATTATGGATAACCCTCCCAAGATATTCTATTTCAGTGCTGAGGAAAGTACATTTCTTTAAATTTATCGAGAACCCTGACGAAGTAAGAGTTTCTAGGACTTGTCGCAATAAAACTAACCCTTCGCGTACCGTGTTCGACATTAGAAGAACATCATCGATGTATACTAGAACCTTTCCCGAATCAATAAACGGCTTGAGAGTTTTTGAAATGATCTTCTGATATACAACTGGTGCATTGGTAAGACCGTATGGCATCTTTACATATTCAAAGTGACCTTCTGGGGTTACGAAAGCGGTTTTGGCGATTGAATCTTCCTCCATACGAATTTGGTGGAATCCTGTTGCCATGTCTAAACTCGTAAAGAATTTACTTGATCCTAACCTATCAATGTGATCCTCTATGAGGGGCAAAGGAAATTTATTTTTAACAGTACGCGAATTCAAGACCCTATAATCTACGCACATTCGATCTGTGCCGTCTTTTTTTTTTACTAATATCACGGGGCTTGCGTATGGAGATTCAGATTCCCGAATAATACCTTTGCTCATTAAATCGTTAATAATATTGCGAACGCGAAGTCTCTCATCATACGACAATTTATACGGTCTGTAACACACTGGTTCAGCATTAGAAACTTCTATTTTCATGCTACCTGACGTAACTGTAGACATAGCCGTGCCCGATATAAAGTAATTTGAAAAATCACGTATAACCGACAAAAGTAATTCCTTTTCTTCACCTTCAAGAGGCGTGTTAATTTTACTATTATCAGTGATATTGTTCACAGATACAGATATATCTGAACGCGTTAACAACTGGACACCGTTCCTTCGGATATACGTGACACCCGCGCGATTCAATATATCGGTACCTATTATAACCGATGTGCTAATGCAACTAGGTGGAACTACGTAAAGATCAGCTTCGATAGACATGTGGGGTAGTTCAATAATCAGTGTCACGTATGAAGTACATTCGACAAGCTGACTTCCTATACCCCGTAAAACACGATAGGTCGGTTTCTGATTAGCCTTAAAATATTTCAACAAGGACTTCGATACGAGTGATATACAAGAACCACTATCCACTAACACATCTACCGGTATCCCTTCGATCACAGCACTTGTAACATCTGTCGTTGATTTCGAGGCAATATCATCGGATTTTCTACAAAAATTGACACTATGCGAATTAAGGTTGGTTGATTCGGAACGCTGTTTGGCAAAACAATCATTGACGACGTGGCCAATTTTTTTACAAAACGAACATGTTTTCGTCGAAGGCGACAACGTCTGTTTTTCAGATGATTTTGACCCTGATCCGTTGTTAGACCGCGCTCTCTTAGCACTATTACAGTCTATACGTTTGTGTCAAAAATGACATTTTAAGTCGCTAACACCTTTCTTATTTTCATTATGTCGAACGGTGGAAGAACTAGAGCCAAGACGTGATAGACGAGAAATATCGCGGGTAGACCGAAAATCATTTTTTGGTTTTACATACATCGACAGAAATTGTACTAGATCACCGGGTTGTAATTTAGCATTAGTGGCTGCGGCCTTGATATGAGGATCAGTAATGCCCCTTAACACTATGGCAACAATTAACTCGTCAGACAATCCTTTAACTAGTCCCAACCTCAATAACGAACGCCTAGCATATTCGGCATAAGTAGCATAACTTTTGGAATCTTTGGTCATCACTTCGTAAAGGATGGTCGCAATATCGACGGTTCGCGGGCACAATGTTTTAAATTCCCTTTTGAATGAAGTCCATGAACGATCGGTGCTGGACCATTCGTTCAGCCACACACGCGCGTCTCCCTTTAAACAGTTTCCGATTCGCGACAAACACTCATTATCGTCCCATCCGTTCATTTCTTTAGCCCTATCTACTTCCTCGCACCAAACGTCTATATTGTGAACATCTGGGTCAAAATTTGAAATAAAATAATTATTAGACCTTACTTTGACCAATGAAGTGATGGCTTCCACGATTCTGCCAGTTGCATCTCCGCCTGTTGAGGTACTTTCCCGAGATATTGAGGGTGGTACGTGACCCGCTGTCGAGTCGTCATCGCGCACATCGTCTGTGACTGCACTATTTGCTAATGCGGGTAGGACCGGTTGCGGCGATGTCGATGGAACCTGTAAAGGAAACCTGGACGGCGGCGGCGTAGTAAAACGTTCCTCAAGTGTATATAATCTGGCAAGAATAGCATCCAGCGCATCCTTGCTCGAATCACGCTTGCGTTTACGAGAGCGAGATTTTTGTTCAGACATTATGTGACCTTACTAAACTAAACAATTGATGAAATGGAAACTACTATAAAATTATTTTTAAAATCAACAAGACACTTATTACTTATTTTCTTAATATAATGTCGATCAGGAATAACAAAAGCGGGTAGGCAAATGAGGCTCTATCCCACTTCTGATATTATCGATCAGAAATAGAATTAAATAAAAAAAAAATGCACAAAATGTACACAACACTTCTGTATTTTAATAATTAAATAATTACAAGCACAACTGATTAAAAGTATAACGAGAAATAGTTCCTAAATCCTAGCACAACCGTACGCTCCAACCGTCCAGGTAGAAAAGGGGAGAATCTTCACGTGCCGCCCGTTTTATCATCTTGCCACCTCCTGCGACTCGATGACGCGAACGATGGCCACGCCTACTGCTTGGTAGTGTTGCCACGTTACAGTAGATTCATTAAATTAATTATTTTATCATATATATTACATAACGCAACTAACTATTTACACTAAATACTGAAAATAAATTTTGATAGCCGTTTTGAGCAAGGGTGTGGTGATCATTGCTCGTGTTTTCTCTTTAAGAGAAGGATCTGTAAGGATTGGTAGATGTCACGTTTTCGAATTTTTGGTGTTAGGATATTCCGGTTTGAGAGTAGTGATCAAAGGGGAATGCCTACTCTCTATAGTGTCCTAGGCCCAAGATGGACATTAAATATTACTATAAAAATGGAGTGTTTTAAAATCTTAATAGATATATAAAAATATATTCATGTTGACGCCACTATTTTAGAAATATTATTAAAAAAACAAATACGTTTTGAGGTTAATTTAAGTTATTATTTTATTTAATTTTATTTAGGTTACTACCAACCAGCAGTTGTGGCAATTATGACTATCTCTTGACACCTAAAACAATATTATTAACGGTTAATAACTGGATGATGATGTAGGCAATAACAAAATCATTTTAAGGTTTGTATATTTACCTGTTGTGGTGCAACCCACTGCTGTATCACACTCATTTCTTCGGGTTCCAAGGTATGATTTTGAATCTCGGTCAGGTTAAAACCACAATTCACACAATGTTGTCATTGTATAAAATGTTATTGATCGGTATCCAAAATCGAATGCAGCCGTGATCCTTGATTCCAGAGCCAAAGTTGTCGTTGAAGGTGAGAACAAAATCCATAAAACAAAGCCAAAGTCGTTGGTAGAAATCCGAATCAAGTCCGTATAACAAAGCCAGGTCGCATTAAAAGATATCGAAGAAAAATCAAAACAAATTCACATTGAGCGTATCAGCTGCAACAAGCGAAGTGTCAGTCAGTGTCAGTGTCAGATTCAATTCAGTATTGTCACCATAACAAAAAAATAATAACATTAAAATAATCGATATCTCGATTACTTTTTTATATAACCGATAATTGATTTATTTTTCTTTGTTTTTTTACGAGCACACATTAGTTTGTATTTTCTTTTAGTTAGTTTTTGATTAAAACACCCGTAAAGTCCCTTATGTAATGTGGGTATGCCGTTGAGGTTATTGTATTTGTTTATAAATCGATTCAAATCGATTGATTAATTATAATTTTAATGCTGGCAATATTTTGCCAGCGTCAAAATAAAAAAAACTTCTTGTTTATTCAATGGAGTTACTTTTTTTTAGAGAATTGTTGTAAATTGTAGTGGCGCTCATTTAGAAGAAAGTATATACATATTTTTTTATGGCAAAATTAATGCAGAATGTATTTTTTCTCTAGTGTAACGTCCATCTTGGGCCTCAAATGGGCATTCGCCTTTGCACAGAGTAAAGCGCCTGTCTACGTAACGAACCTATGACCTACACCTCGCAAGTCACAGTCGTAGTTACTATGGCACCACTATTCACTTTAAATTACTAAGTAACTAACTCAATATACTAATAAATATCTTCACATTTTATTACCTATATTGGTGCTTAATATAATTTGTATTGTGCTATAACGAATCGATATAATTGGTATGCTCAACCTTCTATTCTATAATGTATTAACTAGATTAGAATAGCTATAAATGAGAGTTTTAATAAAGAGTCAAAAGCAAGAGTAAAAAAAATATGGAAACTGGTGATAAAAGTGGACAAGTGATAAAAGTGGAAACCACAATGGAACCACAATAACAATTCCTCCACAAGCGAAAAATGAGAAATTGGCAATTATAAAATCCATTTTTAAATTCATTTTCAGACTTCGGTCAATCCATTTTAGGTGAAATTCAATTCATTCTATGATGGAGACCGAATGCAAAATTCTTTAATGCGATTGGCAAAATAGGCTGGGAAATGCAGCATACGCTTGAACTATGAACGGCTGAAAAAAGCGTAGGCACCTATTCAATTTTATAACAAATTCGCGCCAAACGTGTGTTTCCAAACCTTTTTTTGTACTTGGAATAAAACAAATTAATAATACCATCATCCTCCAATATCAGTACGGATAAAGTAGCATTCTGCATAGATCCAAGTCAATTGTTTTATAAATAGAGCATTACTTTTTTAAACCTCTGTAAATCTAAAAATATTAATTTTGCGCAAAAAGAAAATATTTTAGGATAATTGAACATAAGTATTGCCAAGCGCTGTGTGGAGATAGAAACGTGAATTAAAATAATTGGGTCGATAAAAAAATCATAATGATGCCACAAAATTGATATTTAAAACGTGTACCTTGAAAAGATTACATCGTTAATCCTTGTAAAATAAATAAGCCTTATTGTGTTTAGGGCTTGGTGAGAAAACATTTTATAATTTCCTAAACAAATATACTTACACAAAATCTAACAGTTCAAGAGGTCGCAACGGCCGGCCAGTGCCTGCGAGAGAGAAATGCCCCGATCCTTACCTTATGCGGGGAATGAGGAAACGTTATCATATCTACAAACCGCACTACAAGACGGCCTTAAGAAACTTTGTTATTAGAATAATTGTTTACAATTCGTGAGATTCTATATTCATTGAATTATTTAACTTTGGTTAAATAATTTATTTCAAATAGGCACATGAAAGGCACTTTTGAACGTATTATCTAACAACAAATTTTCCCCGAAAACGTGAAAAAAAAGACAACTAGCTCACGTTAAAAAAACAACAGTATTCTGATTCACAAAAACTCATCGAATTGGGGTTTACTCCTAACTCGCTGGCCTCGGGCCCCCGGGCCGTGTCGCTCGGACCAAAACGCAACTAAAAATAATGCAATAAAACGTATCATACAGCCGCACTGCGCACACCACACATCTAAATGTATTTTAATCGAATAGTAGCACCGCACTATGTATTTAATAATGAAGAGTAAAAAAATTTTTTTTTTAGAACGAATGAATGCTGCTTCTTTTTGTTCAATTTATATAAATGGTTTTTGTTCAGTTAAAAGCAGTTTTGATGAATATGAATCACTATAACTTTACAATGTTAGTTATTTACAATACAGTTCTTACAATACAGATCTTCGGTGGGGCGTCCATTTACATTTAAACTACGTCCTTTAGCCGCGATTTAACTTTCTTTTTGCCTCGAATTTAATGGCAGGTTACTTCAACGTTGATACTTTTTGTAACCAACTTTCGAGGTCTTCGTAAAGTATGTTTTATAGCCAAAGTGGTTAAGTTAGCTTCTTCAGACTTATTATACTGTCGAGCTTTAGACGTCAAAGATTGGCTCTAAGTATTGGTAACTTAGTTTTAAATCGAGTTTGTGAGTAGCCGAAATGTTGGATGGGTGATTTTGGGAAAAACAAAGGATGGTTGGATTAGGTTTTCCCTGGGGGCAGATTTTTATGTTAAGTTCTAAAAATTGATGAACGTGTAAGTTAATTCATATTGTTATAAGTTTTACAAAATTTTCTGAAGCAGACGCTATTATTTTGAAAGATAACGTAGATATAGCTAAAAATCTGAATAAATCACTAAAAACTTTCTTTGTACCATCAGGTAGAAAAAAATCTGCCTTTTTACATACACTAAAACCAAACTCTGCTGAAAACAAAAGTGCTTACAAACACAACTCCAAAATAAAACTGGACTCGAAAACTTTTATATTGGTGATGCGAGTTCTTCCATATGAGGTCATAAATCGCGGGATACAGTGTGCTTCAGAAACTTGGCACTCTTTCGGGTCACGCTGGAATTAAACTTGGGTTCGAATAAAGATAAAGTTTCTCGGACTTAAAAACATTGTCTTATTCCAATGAAAGGTTTTCAATAGTTAATGTGCAGTTTTGTTTGAAGCGGCAGATTATGTATTATAACAAAGCATAGCATAAGCATCATCAGCCTGTAATGTTGGGAACATTGGAACTGCTGGAATACAGGTCTCCTCCTGTGAAAGGGAGTGGGCCGTAATCCACCACGCGGGCCCAGTGAAGTTTGGTGGATATCACAGGTGTTCGAATTACAAACAAAGAACAAACATTTTGTATATTTGTCTTTTCTTTCGTATTAATTTACTTATCCCATTTAGAATTCAGAACAGATTTTGGTTTCTGATCAAGCCATCTGCCGTCAACTGTAAAATCTTAGGCAAATACGTCAATAATTTTTTGTATATCCTGGAACAAAAAATTTGAAGACATGTAACATCTAACAACCGCGCTGGGCCTGCGTTGTAGATTACGGCCCACTTCCTCTCACAAAGAGGAAGCCTGTGTCCTAGCAGGAGAAACGTTATAGACTGATTATGTATATGTAATGACGTATCCGCGATCAAAATCAATAATAATAATAATAATAATATTCCACAACTATCACACAACGCCATCTAGTCCCAAGCTAAGCAGAGCTTGTGTTATGGGTACCAGACAACTGATAAACATACTTATATATTTCTAAATACATAAATATTATAGATAAATTACACCCAGACACAGAACAAATGATCGTGCTCATTACACAAACATTTGTCCTGGGTGGGAATCGAACCCACGACCTCCGGCATAGCAGTCAGGGTCACTAACCACTGGACCAACAGGCCTGACAATGATCGCGGATCGCGAAAATATCTAGATATTTTGAAATCAGATGCATCAATCCGTCAATCTAATTCGTACATTATCAATCTGGATCGCGATCATTGATTTTGATCGCGGATCGCGATCGATATTGACTGTGTACGGGCCGCCATAGTCGGCCCATCAGCACTATAGACTTAATATGTTTGAAAAAATCACGTTTTCAATTGCGATGTTACGATTTATTTGATAATTTCAAAATATTCTTATGCATTAGTATTGACAGTATTTTCATTCATTTCCGTATTGCCCACATTGTATATGTATTAACGTTTCACTGTAAAATGAGCACATTCTCATCAAAACTAATAACTCATTCCAAACCACTCATACAGAACCCAAGTTGATAATCACGTCGCAGCAATCGAACAATATTTGCCATTCCGTGTTTGCCCACGACCCAATAACTCGCCGCCGCGCCGATGTTAATAGCCAATTTACAATATTCCTAGCTAAACGGCAAGCTTACACGTGCCACACATTCGAATAGAGGCTTCAAAATAACTTCACTATGGATGCTTTATGGTTACGTGAGAAATGACACTGTCGTTTTGTCAAGGTAGAGGTACCGATAACTTTGTTTTGCTAAAAACTTTCCTTTTGAGTATCTACTGTATCATGGGATGCCTATCAAACGCTCGTTACTACTCTAAGGCTTCTGCAGTAAGTTCCGATGAGAATCTATTAAAGCAGCTTCCTTTTATCGCAACCTATTAACATGGACGTCCTCTGTAATAGTTCCGAGAATGTTAACCTGGTTATCACAGAGAACTACAACGTTTGCAAATTCACGGTACTGGACTGACTGACCTTAAATTCAATACTGAATTTTCAATAGGTAGGTACTTCAACGATACTAACCGGATCCACAAATAAACGTTAATTTCCGACTACGGGCTAGCGCGAGCGTAGTGGATAACTTTTTATTTAAAAATGCATATGCAAAAAGAAATCGTATAAAAGAACCATGCATTCAGTGAGCACTAATATTACTTCTGCAAACAAAGCCCCGTTGGCAAACGTTAAATTAAATAAAATTTAAATTATAGCACGATAGAAGCCCAGCTTTATTTTCCTTATAGATTTCCCTTTTAGTTTTTAATGTTTGCCCCTTTTTTATACAAAAAAAAACTTATCTTGCTACACCAGCTACATGAACTCAGATCCTGAACAACTAGTAAGTGGACCAAACAATATAGTACTTATATCTTTCCTTAAAAATGTATTATAATAGCTACACATCTTTATTTTCATCGACTCAAAATATCATCTACACTAATCAAAAATAACAATGAACACTATAATGCGAGTACGTAGACTTGTCTCTATAATGAAAAGACTCAGACATTCTACTGTCATTGAGACACTACAAAATGTTTACTGTGCACTTGATCACTCAATCCTAAAATATTGCATAACTGCCTGGGGTGGAGCGGCCAAAACTCATCTTTTGCAGCTGGAACGAGCACAAAGAGCCGTCTTAAAGGTTATGACCTTCAAGCCCCATAGATACCCTACTACACAACTATATGAAAAATGTGAAATACTTACAGTGCGCCAACTTTTCATCCAACAAATAGTGCTACGAAAACACTCCACTCTCCCATTCATTGCAAACTACACACTCAACCGTAGGAAATATCAAATCCACCCAATACTCCAGAACAGCTCTTGCTCAACGTCACTACACTATTATAAGCAACCACCTGTACAATATCATAAACAAAAACTGCAAAATTTATCCAATGACTAGGTTCGAATGTAAGAAAAGTGTTCAAGGATGGCTACAAAAACTTAATTACGAAGACACCGAACATCTGCTTAAGATACCTACTTAGTAACCACTGTAACTCATACACGATTTTCTCATTCAAGTCTAATTATTTTAAACTTACGACATTACACATACATACACTACACATACATAAATTACACATACATACATTACACATCCCTAAACATTCACTCACCCTTACACACTTACATTCGTTATCCACTTTATTTTCTGTATAATTTTTACTGTTTTATATTTTTACTTCATTTCTCTGTGACAATGAAACTGCACTAATGCCCCTGCTGTCCCTCGTGGGAACCAGTGTACCTTTGTGTATTAACTTTTGTTGGAACACTGGTACTCATAACACAAGTTACATCTTACTTTGAGTACCAGAGTTCAAAATACGCTAGTTTTTAAATTTTCTGGTAACACAATTCTTAACGTTAGTTACTAGTGTTATTGTTCACTTTTTTGCGAAAATAAAGAATTTATTTATTATTTTATGATAAACAATATGGTCACCTAACACAATAATAACGAGACATCTGAAATTGCAAATGGCCGCCGGCCATCGGACACGCTAATCAGAACAACTGAATCGCAGCGCGCTAAACTGAAATTTAGTTCTGCTAGTTAAACCTCTACTGATGGACCTCGATTCAAACATGAGCAATAGACTATATTATTTAAATATTATGTAATATGTTGTATCAATAGAATTGAAAAGAGTGTCCATAGAATTTCTTGCCCGTTCTTCTCCATAGGAACCTACTACGCTTTGGAATGAGCAACTAGCTTCATCTTTCTTATTGAGTTGACCGACTCCTTGACAGCTCAAAAGTGCCTGTAAATGGTTTAATTGAAATAAATGCGTTGAAATTGAGTTTGACAGATTATATAATCGATAACAGTAAGGGCAAACTTGAAATGGTACCAGCACCAGTTTGTAATAAGACTTTAAAGAAAAGTTGGTAAAATAGTCAAATGGTTCGATATCAAGCAATTACTGTGGAGTGGGAGCAATGCTAAAAGATTTTTTTAAACATGAAGTTTCTTTTCAAAAATAATAAAATTGTAACATTTCAGCCAAAGATAATTCTAGAATGGGTTTCGTAGTACCTAAGTACCCGCAGATCGATCAATTGGTCTAATTGCACGGAAGTCGAATCTGTCTCGGTATTGTTATATTGAAACCGCTATTACTGCCCTCTGCCAATAGAGGGGGAGTGAATAGGAGGATGATTAGAGGCTTGGGACGGAGGCAAATGTCACTGTTTGAAAGTCCATTATCTAATGATGACTATTACTTTTGTCGAGATAGTTTTACATGGAACTACACATTTGTTTGTAACACTAAGGCAATCACTGCACATTATTACATGATGAAGAAAATGAAAAGATAACTATAAGTTTAAATGGGTAGTCGAAAGAAATTGCCACAATGATTCTAAATCACGATTAAATGATTAACAAATCATTATGGCACATAAATCGACTGAAGATTTGTTTATAAATAAATACACAAAAGAGATTAAGTTGAGGCAAATCTAACCGCGAAGCACTGTTTAGAATAAAGCCTTAAAAGTATAAAATTCAGAATAAAATATTGAAGACACATTGGATAACTATAAATTCTGAAACGTTCCATTTAAATCTAAATGCAGTAGACGCACTTGTTAAACACAACGACAAGCGACAAGACATGCTCAAACATGTCATGAATCAGAGAACACCGATTGAGAACAGCGATTGAGAATCTAGTGAACATTTGAGAATATACTCCATTCCAGTTTGACTTCAATTGGATACGAAGACAGCATGTTTTATTCGGATACTGAAGATATTTGAATATTATAATGTTCTGTGTATTTTGAAATTCTGATCTTGGAGTGAATATAAATTTCGAGCGCTGCATTCAATGCGCTGAAGATTTTGTAGTAATGCTCTTCTATTTGCTTAATATCGACAGGTTGAGTCCTGAAAATATTTATTGTAATCTCCGACGGCTGCATTTAACTTAAACAAGGAGTTATGAATCAAGACTTTCAGTAATATAGTGACGGTTGAGACCCAAAATGTTTCTAGATTTCAAGTATTTTGTACTGATTTATAACAGAACAAAATGTTAAAATTCCATTCTTGTTATGTCCACCCAACGCCTAAACAATCTTACCATAAAACTAAATGCGTTCTAAACCTAACCACTCTTTACCAGCTCCAGTCCGCATATTTTATTCAAACAGGTTATAAAAATCCCATCCAATACCACCCGGGTAAACAGAGGCCACTGGCACTTCATATATGGCACTAAAAAATTTAGTGCCACTAAAACTAAGCCCAGTGAAATTACGGCATTAGTGCGACTTGATCCCACACGATTATTGCTCGACCTAAAAGATTGTTGTTATAGCCATAAAGTGGGATTGATGTAATCGCTTTCAAATTGGGTTAGTGGAACGTGAGAGGATGCGGTCAAAGGTTATTCGTTTCAAGATTTTTGATAAGTTGCAATATTGATTACTTTTTATATTTCCAGCAGACGGTAACATCTATATTATATTAATAAAGCTCAAAATAGTATTTATCCGAGTTAAAAAATAATTTCAAATGTATTCCGCAGAACCAGCTTCCGACTTCGGTTAGTCCGAAATATTCCATCCATAAATAACTCCAATCACTTAGCCATCGCTCGCTTACAGTTCCAGATACAGCCAATCCTGCAATAGAAAATAGCCAGAATAACACAGTAACCTATATAGAAAGCGGTAATCCTTCGAAAAGGAATTCTTCTGAGCTCAATGCTCGAGTGCATTCAAATATTTGCTGGAGAGGCGTGGACTGGAACGGAGTTGAAGTGAGGAGTCAAATGCAGGTGTGCAGGAAGCCGGTCGTTATCGAGGTCTCACGCCAGACGGGGGTGGCTTATGTGGGGTGTGGAGCACACCGGAGTGTAACAAATAACTTGATCAACGCCTTTTAGGAAAGCAATTCAAATTATAAGTTACGTCGATGGTCTATGGCGGCCGGGCGGCCGTCTGCCCGTCTGATTGAATCTTTTGTTGATAAAAAAAAAAACACAAATATTTTGAAAATGTTCGTAGTTTTTTTTCTGAGAAAATCATAATCCTACATCTTGTCTTCAATCTTTGTAGTAAAATTCCTACTGCAAATCATACTCGGATACACACAAAAACACAGTTCAACAAATGATCGACAAATCATAACTTAGGTACTCGAGTACAGTTTTAATCAAAATCAATATCATGAACTATCAAGCCTCATTAATATTGCAATTCGTGTTTGATTTGGCATGTAACGATCGTAACATATCGCAGTGGCATCTAATAAAGATAAATTAACGTAATTATGATCTTATCATGTACCATCTATAACATTTAGTTGGAAACTAATAGTAGTAGAGAGGCCATATTTTGTTAAATGTTTGGAACATTTTCACTGGAATATTGTTAATTTATTTGTTATTGATTTTGTCTGTCTGTGTGTTTATTGTGTCATTTTGATTATTTACTAGCAACTTGGTCTGCTCCTGGCTTGTATACCTGTCAACCCTTTTAAAGAAGACTCTTAATGCAAAGCTGGAGCCCTGGACTTACCTTCTGAGACTGTTCTCCAATTTCATACACATACATAACAGCTGTAATCTCGAAGGGTCTGAAGTGTACATATATAAGTGTACATATAGTATACAAACATTTCGCTAGTTATGTTTAAGTTCCCTGGAGTAGATGGCAAGCCTGTTGCCATCGATGGGGCACAAATCCAAATTCCGGGCCGCTATACAAATTCCCGATGGATTAAAATGATAAATGATTTTACTTCTGTAAGATGTTTACGCAAACACTATGCATATGCCAAACTGTGTCAGTTTTAAAAGAAGAGTAAAAGAACACTATATTTCCACTTCATCATAGTTGTGTATGTATGTATTTAATATAATTATTAAGGTTGTAGTGATAGTTATTTTAGAAGTATGTATGTTTATTTGTATGTATCATCACTACATAGTATAAAACAAAGTCGCTTTCTCTGTCCCTATATCCCTATGTAAGCTTAAATCTTTAAAACTACGAAACGGATTTTAATGTGGTTTTTTATAATAGATATAGTGCTTCAAGAGGAAGGTTTATATGTATAATACATGTATAATATAGTAGAGAAACACTGATAATTTTAGAGGTTTCTAATGTGATGTCGTAAATAAACCCTTTTTTTTGCGCTTACATTGCAAACGCTGGCTGAACCCTATGAGATACATCAAAATAATGTACTACAGTAATTGTACACCTTAAAAAGGTCTACAAAAATGTCTGCGATGGTATATGTCTATCTCTTAGGAATAACCCACAATAACCATTTTTTTTTCCTTTACTTTTTACGAGAAATTATGGCTTATTTATTTGATTTTAAGCAATACAGCATTAATCCTTATCCAATTAAGTACCTTAAATACATTGTGCATTTAATATAGATCAATATGGGCCTTTACAGCATGTTATTTAAATTAATAATTTCGAAGATATTACAGATTTAAAATGCAGGGACATAGCGGTCGCTGCGGTATCGGCGGCAGGGGCTGGCGGCAAGTAAAAAAAAAAACATTAAATTAAAATTATTAATTATTCAATTAAATTTATTAAATTGCATTGCACCCGTGCGAAGCCGGGGCGGGTCGCTAGTGTAAGTATATTCTCATAATATTTGTTTAGTTCTATTAAGTGAATTGTTTATGATTTTATGTATTTTTTTGTCTCCTTTACTCTTTCACACGCTGTATACATCTCTCTATTTATTGTCCAATCGCAGGTATGCTGGAAGAGATTTCTTATGAAATGAACGCTGTTCTCCCATACCTACTGTAATTAGAAAACATTGTAAAAGCCAATTATTTTTAAAAGAGTAACCGTGGAGTTTCTTGCCGGTTCTTCTCCATAGGAAACGACCAATTGGAACCGTGCACCTAGCTTCTGACGTTTCATAAGTGCCCTTGTAGGCTTATGTGAAATAAAAATATTTTGATTTTGATGATTTTGATTGAAATAAGCATCACCCTTGTACCTATTTTTTTCTTGTCTGTTTATATACAGGGTGCAATTGAAGTCATGGGCATTATTTTAACCTAAGGCACTACTCATGATACTAATTGCATTAGGGCTACTATTACGCAAATCAAAAATATTATTAATGCAAGTATGGAAAACCTTAAAATGTAGTAAGTCATAGAAAGTATCAAACACTTTGCGCTTCTCGATAGCAAATGCGTAGGTACATTACGCCGTACGCGTCATTGGGCGTGAATTCTTTGACCCCGCCCGACTCACGTGACATTCGTAAGTTGCCAATGAATTGATTCATAATAAATTCCAACTTTCCCTTCGTACTTTGCCGGCTTAGGACGGTCAAAACTACGTCAACTAACATACATTAAAAAAAACATTTACGTACCTAGCTTGTGGATTGTTTTGAAAAAACCTTATTTGTCGGTAAAGTGACAGAGGGTAAACGGGTGCTCTTCCACGAGCTTGTGCATGTGCTGGCACGTGAAAAGACGAAAAATCCAACAGGTTCTTAGTGGTTCTGGTGGAATGAGACCCCGTGAAGGAATAGGGTCGTTTGGGTTGCGGCGATGGAACATTTCACGAGTTCATACAACCATTTGTGGGTATTGTTGGTTGGTGTACCTAGCCTGCACATTACGCGGTCGAGGCATCGTGTACACAAACACACACACAACACACAAATACTACACTAACACTTAATACACTGCAATCCAAGCACCGTATGACGCGAGCGGCGAGTACGGCGATTACATCACGGGATCAATAAATCAATTACGCGTCAATGCACCTGCGCAGTCGTTATGACACTGGTTCCGGGTTCATGTTGCGGCGGGAAGCAGACCCCGCGCGGGGGTGATATTCGTATTTTTGCAAGTGAGGGAGTGGGACGGAGAGAGTTCAGGGAATCCCGCCGGACGGCATGTCTTTTAGCCCATTGTTATTATTACTTGTAAGGAAAAACCCGCGCGCGCGCAGGTGATGTTTGTTTACATTTCGCTTTGCGCTGTACTGCGCTTTAAGATTTTGATACTTCAACATTTATTGGCGTTAACGAAGTATTTTGTTTTAATTACTTTAAGTGTTTATTTGCAATAATAAGCCTTGTGCAATTTGACTTACTAGATTTTTAAGGTTTTCCTTAATTGCATTAATAATATTTTTGATTTGCGTATTAATAGCCCTAATGCAATCAGTATCGTGAGTAGTGCCTTAGGTTAAAATAATGCCCATGACTTCAATTCCACCCTGTATGTGTGTACATAAATGGAACAATAAAAAAAAATAAAAATAAACATATTTTTTTAAAACTAGGTGAGGTTGGCGTTTCCTATCTGACTTCTCTGAGAAGAAAGGCCGAAACGAACTCAGAGGTCACAGTTTCTTATATAGTCCAGATATAATCTTAGTCAGATCATGTGAAGACCACGTAGATCAATGTTTGAAATAGCCTTTTGAGGAAAGAACCACACAGATTTAGTGGACCTGTCCATTCAGTGCACGCATTTGTCAGTAATCGTGCAAAACAACTCAGAACTTAAGGAAATTGTAATTGGAATATTTGTACGCCGTAAACGTCATGCATGACATAGCGTTTACTTTATTAATATTAACATCTGTACTGTTTGTTTATTTTTTATTTATAGCACAAATAAAAATATTTGAATTTGGAAAACCCAATAAGTAACACTGCCCGACTCAGGACCTCATGCTCAGCGTAGCGCTTGAGACCGTACTCTCACACCAATAAGAGTGAGACCGTTCTCTCACACCAATGAGAGTGAGACCGTTCTCTCACACCAATGAGAGTGAGACCGTTCTCTCACACCAATGAGAGTGAGACCGTTCTCAAGTTTCTTGATAAGTTATTAAAACAGCAATCAGCCTGTTCATAAAAAATACTAGCAAACTTGATAATCTAGTACCTAGTTGCAGATAAACGAAATTACAAAAATAAGAACATTCATATAAGATATATTTTTTGGGTTACACTACGGTGTGAGTTGTGACAGGCTCCCTAGTTGCGTGCATAGGATTTCCTTATGTATATCGTAAGGAGGTTCAGGAACACATTCGGTTGATAGTAAATTCCTAAGAAAAGCCTTTTCATGCGGTTGTTAAAATAAAAGTTGCTGCATCACGAGCCTTCTGTGTTCCTTCTAACTTCCTTATAATAATAACTAGGGTTTTGTGGACTCTTTATGGGGCCTTTTATGTATTTTTAAGTTCAGTTTGTTTCTCGTTTTGGATGAGGACTGTTTTAAAAGTAGAGCACTCTGGAATCTTCTAAAAGACTCGAAAGCACTTTTGTGCTTTTTATTTTCACACCACTTTAGTTTATTAATGATTGTTTTCCTATAAATAAAAAAGGATCGTTTTGCTTACCAATGATAGCTTTTTCATTGCCACACTGGGAATATAAATAGATTCATGGGCTAATTTTACCGATTATATGATACAAGAGTCTAAATTTTAACCAATATCAGGCCGTAAATTATTGTAGTCGATCATTAGCTGACCTTACCTCAAAGTAATGAATTTATTTCCGAAAATTATCCGTAAAGTAATTAATTAATACTACCAACTCAATAATAATCACTAAAAAGTCACCCCCGCCGTGTCTGTATGAAAGTGATAAACTGAAAAATTACCGAACGGATTTTCGTACGGTTTTCAATAATGTAGTGATTCAAGAGGACGCTTTAGGTGTATAATTCATTAACGTTTTGTGTAAATTGACTGAAATATGACTATGATATTTGCAGATATAGGAAAAAATCATGTCAACTGGGAGCTTCACTGGCGTATGCCGCGTAAACTAATACTAGTAATATGAAACAATGTATTACGAAATTAATACATTGGTTACCTGGATTAACACAAAGGGTCCTTTTAATCTTTCCCGTTAGTACGTTTCCTTGAGTTATTTTTCAAAATCCACGCGCGCGAAATCGCAGGCAAAAGCTAGCAATTACTGTAATTTAGGTAGGCACTACTAAATAAATCACAAAACGACTCTTCATTATTATGCCTAGTGTTAAATAAAACATTATTAAAAACATTTAAGATACAGGAACTGCGTAATGACATTCTGAAATTAAAACAAAAACCTCTTTGAGCTGTAAACTGAATGAAACTTTCTGTTATTGCAACAATACAAGAGTAAATCTTAGAATGGATAAGACGTACATAATCTTGATTTAAAATTTTTATAGTACCTATGGTAAACGATATCAATAAAGCATTTTTTCACTAACCTGCTATTTGCATGCTACATTCTGCATCCTCAATTTGTGTTTTGATTATGTTGAACTTAGGTTGAGTCCATGGAGTGCAATAATGTATTTTATTGTATGTTGTGTGTATTGTATTTTATGTTATGTATTTTCTAATGTACAATAAAGTATATATAAATAAACAATGTCCACATTTGAAAGGGTAGCCTTTATAATTGTTAGCATCTTCATGTTTTAGAAAATTCTAAATAATTAATTTATCAGAATAGCAGCATACTTTCTCTAACATTTACCTAATACAGTTAAAACAAAAGAGTTCAATGTAAGACTGGGTTCAGCAAAAATGTTTCAAATACTTCTTCATTATGAGCCTATACTACCTATTTGATGTCATATCGGAGGATCATGCTAAGCCATTTTGGCTCAGCATGATCCTCCGATGTGACATCAGTGAGCATCAGCAGTTATGTTGAAAATACTGCAGCATTAATTTTGAAATAAATAACAGTATAGTATAAGTAAGTATATAGTAGGTATATGGTAAAGTTGAGGATTAATGTTAGATCTTATGTTTGACGAAAACACGATTTCATAAAATTTTCTCTATAGAAAAAAAATCCAAAGTTACCTCCAAACCGAACAATAAACCGCTGGTATTCAACAAATCCTTCAAATTAGATCATGAAACTTTGCCTGAACTAATTATAAAGCAGGTCTTATGATTTTTTTTATTTTTTAATTACCATTATTTTCACCGTAAAAAGCAAATACCTTAACTATTGGCGCTTCCAGCCGCCCAGCACCGCGCTCTGTCTCGCTCTCACTCAGTCTCACTCACGAGCAATATCGTGCGAGCGAGATAAAGAGTGAATTTTGGCTGAGGCAAAATCCCTCTTGGCATATCATCTTACTTCTTTAATCCACGCCAACAACAAACTCGTATTCAAGTTCTCATTAAACAGGATCGCAACACGGAGTGGCCGAGGTAAGTGAAATAACTCTCTTACCTACTTTTTGAAAGCACTGCCGACTTGTCCTGCAGCGTTGAAACTTGGCTGCTAGTTCGAATTTAAAGGGTATCAGATGCTTTACTTGACTGAGCTGTACTGGAGAAGATTAGTTACTTGGAACTCGTTTTAAGTTGAGTTGAGTGGAAATCCTTGATTTAGTGAGACGTGGTGGCACTGTTTATAGTTGAGTTGTGCGGTACCTGACATTAAATCCTCGTTTTGAGGTCTCGAAGTAACAACGAAGGTATAGTGCTCATGAGCAACATTTGCGGTAGAATGAAGCATTAATTTGCTGGTCCTTGAAGCAATCAATCAATAAACTCAGCCTATCGCAGTCCACAGCTTTCACTGTCCTCTTGAGCTGCGCCACAAAACTCGGTTTTCTTCCTTTTTTTCATAGTCTGTCCCAGACACCTTTTCAGATACGAAGCAATTTCCCACTGTAATAAAAAACAGAATCAAGTAATAATAATACAATATAATCAAGTAATAAATAAAATAATTAAGTTAAAAAAATACATTAACTTGCCAATGAAAAGAAGAAAGAAAAAAACCGATCAAGTGCGAGTCGGACTCGCGCACCGAGGGTTCCATACAAAGTAGGTATGTAACTACAAATTTACCTTTTTCCTTTACTTGTGCTACATGACCTTGCTTCTTGCCAAATTTCATGATTCCAAGTCAACGGGAAGTATCTACCCTATACATTTTGATTCCCTTGAAAGTATCGAAATATACGTTTTTTGCGGCATAAACGGCCGTATATTTTTTTTACCTTAACTTTGAAGTTTGATTTTTTCACAGCTTCAAGGGACTGCAGATTAGAATGTATGGTTATAATTTTAACTCGATACCTTTATGCGTTCCCGAGATAAAGGGTCTTGACATATCGACAGACGGTCGGACAGACAACAAAGTGATCCTATAAGGGTTCCGTTTTTTCATTTTGAGGTACGGAACCCTAAAAAAAAACAAAAATAAATCTTCCAATAAATCAAAAGTACTGGCGTACACGATTGAAATCCTTTTGCAATTTTAAAACACTTCCCGCGATATTGCACAGGAGACGTATCGTTTTACTTCAGTGTTCGATAAACAGGCGGTGGACACAGCACGATTTATTGGCGCCACCTCGTAACGGAGCCGGCCATCGAATGCTGCTGTATTTTATTTTACAGATTTACTTCAAAGCACTTATTCAAGAGGGAAATAATAGCTCGTGACGGGTTTCAAGAAGTTTGTACTGTTGAATCTTTGAATTATTGTGATATTTAGTATCCTACTTCCTACTTTCCTACTTCCTACTAATATTATAAATGCGAAAGTTTGTGAGGATGGATGGATGTTTGTTACTCTTTCACGCAAAAACTACTTAACGGATTTGGATGAAATTTGGCAGACAGATACTTTATAACCAGGATTAAAACACAGGATGCTTTTCATGCCGATATTCCCACGGGATCGAAACTTACGCGGGTGAAACCGCGGGGCGCAGCTAATCTAGTATAATATAAGCAATAATTATAATGTTAACTTTAACTACCTATCTATAAGTTAGATTCTGCTGCTACTGATGTTAACTTGCTGCACCCTAACAGGGTTGTGTACTCCTATGTATTAGCCAAGTCTGTAACTGTATGTACATTGTGTAAATAAAAAAAATATCTTGCTTATTCGTTTAGGGTGAGAGGTTGCGGTTATGTGCAAAAAAACAAATATTTGCCGTTTATCTCCAAAACGGTTTGTCCGATTTAAATACGGTTGTCTATTTTCAAAATAAAAAATTCGCCAGAGGCTGCCAATCCCTGCCTGAAAATGAACTAAAGTTTTGCAATTTTATAAGTTTGTGACTAATTGGAATTGCGTTGTGTAGGTAAATAAATGTAGTCTTTAATTGATCTAAATTGCTGCATCTCTACGAAACACATTATAGCTTTTATACTACTATTATATTTTAATTAAAATTGGGAAAAGTTAAGGCAGCGGCAGACCCAACGGATTTTTTTATTTTTATCTATCGTTACTTATTTCCATTAAGTCGGGGGTTTTCCGAAATTTAATTAAATCTTTTTTTCATTACAATGTTTATACCTATCCTTCGTGGATTTAAAAATATTATATATATTTTGTTTTTATGTATCCATTTTGAAAGGAAATAACTGAATATCGATTGTTTATATAACGTTTACCTACCTTGATGTCTTGATATGGCTATAAACTTTACTTAGCACGTATTTTGGCTAAAAGTTATTCCTGTCAGTGTTGAACTACAAGTACAAGATAGAGATGGAAAATGCCTTTCAAATACGAACTAAGTAACGTTTATAGATATCGGTGTAGCCCAACTCAATTTTTATGCATCCAGTAGTACCGTAAGATATTATGAGAGAGAATCATTAAAAAATAAAAGTAACGCTGGGTATGAGATGGTAGTTATATTCAGCAAAAGTTGTAAAATTCGTATCAGTACTGGAGTATTTCCGGATAGTTTAAAAACAGTTATAGCGAAGCCACTTTTAAAAAAAATTATAGACCAATGCTATAATGTGTGCATGTATATCAATAATTTACCTCGCTCCATTAAACATCCTATGGTCTTATTCTCTAACGATAGTACTGCCTTGATTAAATGTATTGACAAAAAAACATATGAACATGATTTAAATGATAGATACTTTATTAAACATTATGCGCTGGGTTGACCAAAATAATTTAGTGATTATTATACGAAAGACTAATTTAATTTAATGTAATGCATTTTTATCAACGGATTCCACCAGAAAAGTAAGATTCTCTTCAGCTTTATAATATTAGTACCTAAGTATAGAGTAACTGTATTGACCTTGAATTGACGAATTTATAATCCCATTTTATTAAACTTGAGATTATGTATAGTATTGCCTATTTCAAATTATGTACTGAATTTCATCTTGACATGGTAAGCTTATATCGATTTGACTGAATGTTTTAATAATATATATTAATGAGTCTATAATAATATAGCTAAAACTGTTTGCATACCTTAGTTAAGGTAGTTACTATAGTATAATTTTAAACTTAACATCTGTAACTTGTACCTACTTTCTGTGCAAATGTGCAAATAAAGAACTATTATATTCTAATCGGTGTAAGAGCTTACAGAGTTGAAAACGTATATTCTTCTGTCTGCAAATAGACGTTTATAAAATAGCCTAGCTAGAGCAACAACGGTAGGTACCTATATCATGCCCACAAAGGATATTGCGTTAAAAAATACATCAGTGTCAGGATAGGAGCTAAACCAAGTTACATTTTTATCTCTTTGAACGAACATCAATAAAAAATAGCTGTACGGGCGTACGGCTAGTAATGGGAAATTCACACAAAGGAGGTCCGTAACAGAATAGGTTATAAATCTAAAGAGACGGGATATTAAGCATTTTTTTCCAATCACGGTGCCCGGGATCGTACGAGCAAAAACGTTGTTTTAATACTAATTTTAGGTAGAAAGATGAATAGAGCAGCGAGTTTCTGCTTCGTTTTTGTTGAAATTAATCGATTTAAGGTTTATCGATTGTGTCATGAGTTCAATGTTTCGTTGTTTGCGTTGTTGAGAGGCACACAACTTAGTGAATTCTAAAACACAAATAATAGGAGTGCAATCAATGAATCCTCAAGTGATTCGTAGCCGTAGTCTTACTTCTTGAAAAACTATGTACATTAAAACTTATTAAATAGTTCATTATTTCAATCAATCCACTCAGCCTTTCACAGTCCACAGCAGGACAAAGGCCTCTTCCATGCTGCACTACAACACTCTGTCCTCCACCTTCCGCATCTTAGTTTGTCCCCGCCACCTTTTTGATGTCATCCGTCCATCTAACTGGGGGGCGACCCACACTACGCACAGTCTCCACTCCACGCCAGCTCCACCAGCCATCGGTCCTTCGACAAACATGGCCAGCCCCCTGCCACTTCAGCTTGCCAACTCTGTAAGCTATATCGGTAACCCTGCTTCCTTTCCGGATAACTTTGGTATTATTTACTCCGTAATGATATTCAAGTGTACCTGTATACACGGCTACACATCAAGCTATAAATTTCCAGTTTTAGCTGACCTCGCATTGTATAGGTTTTTCGTAAAATCAGAAGTCAGCTTATACTGGTTTTTTATATGTGTAGCCGTGCGTACCTATAACCTTTTTCCAGGTTATAAAACATCTTCACAATCAAACACGAAATTATTAAGAGCCTACACTACCTCAGCTAAAATTCACTCTTTATCTCGCTCGCACGATACTGCTCGCGGATTGAGTGAGAGCGAGACAGAGTGCGGTGCTAGGCGGCAGGCAGCGCCAATAGTTTAGGTATTTGCTTTTTACGGTTAAAATAATGGTAATTAAAAAAAAGTAAATAACATAAGACCTGCTTTATAGTTAGTTCGGTTAGTATACAAAGTTTCATGATCTAATTTGAAGTATTTTTTGAATACCAGCGGTTTATTGTTCGGTTTGGAGGTAACTTTGGAATTTGTTTCTTTCGAGAAAATTTTATGAAATCGTGTTTTCGTCTAACATAAGACCTAGCATTAGCCCTCAACTTTACCATATGTTTATTTCAAAATTAATGCTGCAGTATTTTCGACATAACGGAGGATCATGCTAAGCCATTTGAGGTAGTATAGGCCCTTAAGAAAGTCATAGAAGTCCCCTTACATTGTCAGCCTTAGCGTCAATCGCTCATTACCATTTCGAAATAATGTAATCAGTAATTGAATGAGAAGTCTCGTTGCCGATTGACGCATAAACATGGAAGTTACGAGGCTGTAAACATTTTACAGGTAATGACAACCTTCGCTGCGGGTTGAGCGCTCCATCAATTTGAAAACGGTATTAAATGCTTTGTGGAGTTGTTAAAACTCTGAGTTCTGTACTTACTGAGTTTTAAATGTGAACTATTTTTATTGGGTAAGTTTCTTCTAGTTGTTCAATCGTTAGTGAGTTATTAAGAAAGTAAAAGGAATATTCTTATCACACTCATGAAAAGATAGGTGCATCGTCTTCATATAAATGAATATCTAATGAATGTAAACAAAATATTAGTAGGTACTTAAGGTGGGATGCGCTACCTGCCAGGGGCGCGGGTTGTTTGAAAGAGATACCGTGGCTCCTGGCACAGGCAACTGAAGGAACACGGGTGGGTTTTAGTAAGTAAAACACACATAAGGGCGGAAGAAGTTATTTAATAATATCCCACCTAAAAAAAAAAATACAAAAAGGGGGTTATGCTAATGTAGCTCGCAAATTTCTTACAAATTTTCTTACGTTTTTTGCAATCAGTGTCAGGTTGCATGTTGAACAAAAAATTCGCGATCGAAACCAATATGGTTTTACGATACAGAACTAAAATCTTCAGAATCAGGAATACAAAACTCCTAAAGTTAGAATTGGCCACAAATGTGATAATTTATGAAATATTTATGCAATAGGAAATGTAGAGAGTTGTATTGGTGATTATAATTCTATAACAAAATATTTGTCACGGCCGCGAATCATATTTAGATCAACAAAAAACCTGATATTGACTTGCAAATTACAAAAAAACGTAAGAAATGTTAATTTTCAGGGGTACCCTGACGCTTTCGCCTTAAATAAGGAGTTTCTTGCCCATTCTTATATGGAACTTCCTCAGAAAGGGCAGCCACATTCAATTCGTCTTTTTTCTTGTAAATGATATTCCAAAGTGTTTGTTTATTGGTCTATTTGAAATAAACGATTTGACATTTGATGCAGCCTTTTGAAATAAGCTTTTGGGATAGGTGCATGGTTTTAAAAGCTATTTTCTGACACTCTGAATTTGGGCCTCGGGAAATAGTTTATTCGTTCTTATCGTGATTATCGATAGTACCACTGTTCTAACGAAAATAAATATAGACTCCTGATTCTAAGCTCACCAGAATAATGAATTCAATCAACAAGCTGAGAATAGAGAAAGCCAAACAACTTTTAGATTGAAATGGAAGCAACTTGCAAGCGTTCATTAAACTAGCTCATCAGCTGAAACACTTACGGCTGGTTTCTATAGCAACACAATGGACATTGAAGCGCTTTCTATCTGCTATCTTGCGAGCCTCTTTTGAGAGCGTTAGGAACGTTAGACAATACGTATCGACAGTCGATAGAAAGTCTATTTTACTAGTCCAATATTATATGAATATACAAGTCACAGCCAGGGGATATGGTCTGGTGAAATGTGAACTCACTTTTGAACCTTCTGGAACTACTACGCGGCTGCTACGACGTAGCTTAAGTCATCCTACGCACTACGCCGTAGCCGTTCCCTACAAATATTTAGATCGTTTATATGAATTTCACTGATTAGTTACGCGTCTTTGCATCAATATTTTTTATTGCTAGTAAAAAGAATGTAAAATAAATAACAGTAACAGGCAAGTACAATTACAATGTGACTTTCTGAGTTTGTCTTGGACATTAGTGAATAAATATCATGAGGAAACCAGCGGGGTAATTGCGTATCACACGTTAGTGAGATTTTAACAGTTCAACAACATTAATTGCGTTGTTTACGTTGTTGAGCAGACAATTTTTTTAAATATGAAACAATAGATTAGCTATAGGTATATCCTTCAAAATTATTTGAAAATAAATTAGCTGGACTTATATTTAATACAAGTCTGAAGTCACCAGCCTGGCTTGAGAAAGCGTCGTGATCAATGATGTTCGTGCCTTCTTTGTTTCAGAAGAGGCCTTTGCCCAGCTGTGGGACAATAATATGCTGGTGTTGTTTATCGACAATTGACAAACGCACCATCCCTAATAGCCGAGACTATTGTCCGAACATTACAATGAGCCACGAGCGTGTGTAGCGCGCCTTATTTATAATTAAATACCGTTTGTCTGACAACATGTCGGCCATCTTGAATACTATGAATGGAACTAAATAGAACAGCAGTTTTATGAATTGAAGACCTCTGGGATTTTATTTTTAAGGATCCCAGAGGCTGGAAATGTAGGCCATTTGTTAGTAAAGTTTTCTTTATCTTTTTAGATGATTATCTATAGAAAGCAGAGTCAAATAAAAATTATAAAAGTTTACGTTTGATGAAATATATTACATCTCTGTATATTGAATTTGTAAGATGTTTTTTCTTATTTTTATTTACATTTAATACTTGTAAGTCTTGAAGTTCTAGTTTTACACCCATTGCAATTAGAACTCTTCTTACTCTTTCCTAATATTTAACTTTTCCATTTCCCCAGGCTGAACCAGTAATAAAATTAAGTTAAATTACGTATATAATTTATTTTACAAACCAATCCAACCTTCTTCTTTATCATTTTCCAACTTACTCAAAACAAAATTGAGCAACATAATTACAATAGACTGGTTTACCGCAAGAGTGAGTTTACCCGTCAGTCTTCATGATTACTTCGTACTTACTTACTTTTCTCTTCTGGACCGACGTGTCGCAGTCAATTTATGTAAATGATGTTCTGAGGAAGTTGTTAAGAACACGACTGCGGGAGAAGGGAGACGAGTCTTTATAAGTGGGCTTATTTGTTTTTTGTGATGTTTTTTGTTTCGTGAATTTTAGAGTTCAGGATGAACTTTAAATGGCCCATTTACACCACAAATGACTCAAAACATTCATTTCATTCGAATATTTTGTATCTGTCAGTTACTAGGTGATTTGTGGTACAAAGGAGATGTTACATTTTCGGCCATAAAGTGTACGGTTGTGAAAAAATCTATACTTGTAATAAATCTGTAGAGAGGTCAATTCTGTACATGAAATATATTTCCAAAATAACTATCAGCGGGTGATTAGTGATCGTTACTGACGCCAAAAATGCAATTAGTAAAATTTTTGTCTGTCTGTCTGTCTGTCTGTCTGTCTGTAAGTTCGTTATAGAAACAAAACCACTCGACGGATTTCAACGAAACTTGGTACAATTGTTCTTCATACTCCTGGGCAGGTTATAGTATACTTTTCATCACGCTACGATCAATAGGAGCAGAGCAGTAAAGGGAAATGTTGGGAAAACAGGATTTATTTTTAGGTGAAGTAGTAATAGGTTAGTAGTAGTTAGTTAGTAGTAGGTAAGTTTTGGTTAATTTATGTTCAGTTTTTTTTAATATTAAGTAGGTAAAAGCGTAGGTACTTTTATTAATTATAGGTATAGGTATTATTAATTATAGTAGTTATAGGTATTTAGTTTTAAGTGAAGTAGGTTTTATTATATATTATTTTATATATGAGACGTAGTTATATATTTTTAGTTATTCAAGCCCCAAGCGGACGCCGGCGTCCGCCCGCTATTGTCTTGAAAAACGCGTTGAATGAGAAATACGCGTTCTCAAGAATCGGCAGAAGAAAGAGCACATCGGTTAAACTCTATGAGAGTTAGTGCCTCAATTTCCGGAAGTCATTATTCCACGCGGACGAAGTCGCTGGCAAAAGCTAATAGGAAATAATTCCACGAATTATAGAAAAATATTCTTTTCTGAATATTCCCCTGATTACTTCGGCACAAAAAATAACAGTTTTTTAAACTATTGCCATAATATATTGAACATGGCGCCGTCTTACTTGCTTTCGTCCAGAAATCATGTTACATTATAACATAATAATATCA
The DNA here is from genome assembly GCA_949316385.1 of Globia sparganii. NCBI lineage: Eukaryota > Metazoa > Arthropoda > Insecta > Lepidoptera > Noctuidae > Globia > Globia sparganii. The sequence continues at coordinate 24,215,603 of OX438660.1, read as the reverse complement.
CGTAGACGTTATTTATTTAGTTATAAAAGGCATGTATTTCTTTGCTGATATGGTAAGATATGTATATTAAACAACTTTTTTTGACTAATTACAAGAAAGTGTGACGATTCAATTCATCGTTAAAAATATATTCTACTTTTGTGGATTGTAGATTTGTAGAGTACTTCTGGACGAAAAATCCTAGGTTTGTATTGTTGACAATGACATTACATCAGTCAGTCTGTAAGTCTCGTTGAGGTCTCGTTCGTTTCGAGTTCGTGGCTTTCGGTGTTATTTTGCGTTTCATTTCTTTCTTTTAACTTCTTACAACATTGGCTTTATAAAACGGAAAACAACAATCACAGTTTTAACAAATTCTAGGTTATGTAAACGTCATATGTCCAACCTGTCATGGCTGGCTGTCGATGATCATAAAAAACGTCATACATTTTCAGCTTTTATTTAGTGCCTAAAGAATATCAATTATTATGAAAAAAAAAACATTATTTATTGTATTCAGGGGTTCGTCTTCCAGGTTTTCTAAAGTGTACATGTTATGGCCGGAGTCCCATACAAAAATGAAACGTCTCCTTTGCCTCTTTCAAACCATGAAAAATAATAAAAATACTAGGTAATATTGACTTATCCTTCAAAATGAGAGTTACTTCATGACGCATTTTACATTCTGTACAGCGTGGAGTTTGGAAGTTGGCGGTGTGATACCCCCGTGTTTCGTTAAGCCATTGGTCCTGCGCCTAATCTTTCCCCGGTCGTGTCAGATTGCTGTCCCATCGGACTATACTACCACGACTACAAAGGAAGAGTAAGGGAAGAGGGAGTGCACCTGTGCATGCTCACACACTTGTACGCTATAATATCTTCCGCACCGAAGGTTAGTCTCCGTTGAGATTGGCCGCCATTGCTAAATATGATCGTGAAAAAAAATGTACGCTTCTTACTTCTTAAAGTATTTCCCAGTGAATTATTCTCTTTTGCTGTAAACATAACTTTTGAACACCTTCTTTAGGATTTTAATTAGCAAGAACAAAAGATCTGAAAGCAATTGTGACTAAAACATAATGCAATAGTAGTGCTGTAAGTCAGCTGGGAGTGGTTGTTGCCAGCGACTGTTAATGAATATTGATGTTTGGGATGCTGTCTTGGTGGTGGTAGAAATGCGTTGTAGTGTGGAAGAGCGGAATCGACAGTAGCGCTTTTAGCAAAACATATCAAGTATTTTACGTCCAGTTAATACAGCCAAGACCATCGTTTCGTTTAAGATGGATATCAATCAGCATTATTAAAACTACTATATCATCAAGTAATTTTACATCCAAATTATCAAAGGTCAGACAAAGTTAAAAGGAATCGCAAATGCAGAATATCTGCGATGATCCTGCGTAGGGAACCAGCTTAGGATGATAATGTTGAAGAATAGAGATATACAAGATGGAAACTGCAAACTTGTTACCCCGCATGCTCCGCCTGTCACCAAGTCTCAACCTTACGTTTCTGTTATCTTACGGAAGCGTAACGCCGCTTTCCTTTGTGAGTATCCAAATGTATATCGCAATGGAATGCCCTGTGCCTCTAGAAATGCTAAACATAATGGCTAGTACGATTATTATTTAGGACAACTACCCCGCCCCCACCTCGCCCCGTTGGTCTCGTGGTTGTAAGTGGGACTGCTGAGCGTGGGGTTCTGGGTTCGATTCCCGGGTCGGGCAAAAGTGTTATTGAGATTTTCCATTAGGAAATTCTTATTAACAGCCCAGTGTGATACCCCGTGCCTCGGAAAGCGCGTTAAGCCGTTGGTCCTGCGCCTGATCTCTCTCCGGTCGTGTCGGATTGCCGTCCCATCGGACTATGAGGCCGCTGCCTGGAATTTTGCGGGCAGCGGGGCGGCAGCGGGGCGGCAGCGGTGGCGGCGCGGGAGCGGCAGGATCTTATGCGTATATTTAAATGGACCGGTTCTCGAAAACAGCGGCGCGGGAGCGGGCAACGAGCGGTGCACTCAAGGCAATCGGCGACCGACCGCGCCGCCGCCGCTGCCGCCCCGCTGCCCGCAAAATTCCAGGCAGCGGCCTGAAAGTGAGGGAAGAGGGAGTGCACCTGTGTCTGCGCGCACACTTGTTCACTATAATATTTCCTGCGTACCTGGCTAATCTCCGTTGAGATTGGCCACCGTGTCCGAAATCGGTCGGGGACTATTATTATTTAGAATTTACAACCATACTGAACGTCGAAAGCAGAAGAAATATATATTTCCTTAAAAATAACTACAAAATTGTAAAATAAGTAGGTAAGTATAAAAAAATATTTGAGACCCTCACAACAAGCCCTTGTTAAGTCACACGGTAGGTACTTACCTACAGTTTGTTTTTAAAATTTTGTTTTTAATTTTCTAGTTTGCCCCCAAAAGTGACCCAATTCAATATTCATTTATTTACATTACATGTACGTGTTTTGGTCACCGATATTTATATGTGTACCTTTCAACTTAATCATTGAATAAACTGCATGCGTAGCTACACTAAAGTGAATATGACAAACCTCGAAAATGACATACGCGGTATTAATTTTGACCCTGTTTATGATTCAAACGATGCAAATATTTCTTTAAAGTATTTTATAATATCGCTACAATATACAATAAGGAAAAACACATTTACTAAAACAATGCCCAGAAAGTATAGTTGTATTAAACCCTGGATCACACCCGGCCTCGTTCGTTGTATAAGGCATAGAGACAAACTTCACCTAAAATTGAAACACGCACCTGATAACGACATACTTTCCGTTACATATAAAAGGTATCGTAACTTCTGTAATAATCTTTTGAAAAAACTTAAAACTCAGTATGATAAAAATGAATTACAGAAGGCGGGAAAAAATAGCAAACTTGTTTGGAAATTTATAAAAACTAATACATTCAGATCGAAAAATCCCGAACCTCCGCTTGATTTACTATGTACAGAGATAAACCCATCCGAAGCAGTGAATAAAGTCAACAATTTTTTTGGTAACGTGGGTAAAAATCTGGCTGAAAAATCTTTACATTCTAGCAATTTTTCCCCTCAAAACCCTACTACAACATCCGGTACAGTAAATTCTTTTGTCTTATTAGATACCAACGTTAACGAAGTACTAAGATTAATACTCGAGTTAAAGGATGCATGTGCTACTGGGTGGGATAACATACCTAATTATATACTTAAAAGATTTAGATACCTACTTGCCCCTCCACTAACCTACATTTTTCAGCTATGTTTATCTCAAGGAATATTCCCCAAATTGCTAAAAAAAGCTGTGGTCACACCCGTATTCAAGTCTGGAGACAAAGCCTGTGTGAATAACTACAGACCTATTTCAGTGCTAACAGGTCTCTCAAAAATTTTAGAAAAAATTATTAACAGTAGATTAATAAAATAACTGGAAGTTAACAGCCTGCTTTCAGATAATCAATTTGGTTTTAGGCCCAATAGATCAACTAGCCAAGCAGTACACAAATTAACTAATTATATTACTACCAATCTAGATAATGGTATGCACACAATTGGGATCTTTCTAGACCTTGCCAAGGCCTTCGACACTATTTCATGTACTTTACTTTTGCACAAGCTTGAAACACTTGGGATTAGGGGAGCACAACTTCTACTATTTGCGGATTATCTCAGCGATCGGCATCAGTGTGTAAAAATAGATCAGTATACAAGTTCTGAACTTAAAAATAGTGGTTTTGGAATTCCACAAGGCAGCATTTTGGGCCCCACGTTATTTTTAATCTATATAAATGAGCTGTGCAGTCTGCCACTCCAAAATGGAGTCATAATGTCTTATGCGGATGACACCACTCTATTGTTCTCAGCTAAATCAAGAGCTGAAGTCTATAAATATGGTCAAATTGGTTTTAACATTGTCTCTAATTGGTTACATAATAATCTCTTAACATTAAATGCAGATAAAACAAAATACATTTTATTTACAATGAGAAATACTAACATACCGCTTACTAACCTAAACATTTACGCACACAATTGTAGCGCGTACGCTGCCGCTGACACTGCATGTGCTTGCCCCACTTTAGCTAAGGCTGACCATTTGAAATACCTAGGTGTTACTATTGACCCCAATCTAAATTTCCGTAAACATATCGATTTGCTTTGTACCAGAGTGCGCAAATTAATATATGTTTTTAAGAACTTACGGAACATAGCAGACTATAAATTAATTAAACAGGTTTATTTAGCTTTGTGTCAATCCATACTTACCTATTGTATTACTTCCTGGGGGGGTGCTGCAAAAACAATTGTACTTCCTCTAGAGCGCGCTCAAAGAGCGATTCTAAAGGTTGCTACCTTTCGCCCTTTTCGATTTCCTACGCACCAACTCTACATAGTATGTAATGTACTAACAGTAAGGCAATTATTTATTCTAAGCATAGTACAACACCAGCACACTGCACTTCCTTTTGACCCAATACCTTCCGACAAGAGAAGGAAAGACTTGGTTTGCATAAAGCCTCAAACTAAACATGCATTTGTTAATCGTTTTTATGTGTTTTTAGGACCTTTTCTGTATAACAGACTTAACAAGTTACTAAGCTTCTATAGTGTAAGTTATAAAAAATGTAGTACAATGTTATCAGAATACTTAATGACACTCAATTACACAGACACGGAAAAACTTTTAGAAATTTTGTCGTGATCATAATTTGTTCCCTTGTAAGTATTTACTTTTGTATGTTTACATAGACTTAGTATTAGGTATTAATATTACAATGTGCTTTTTCTCAAAGTTGTTAATTAATTATTTTTATACTAGTTTTATTTTAGAGAATTAATGCTCCAATTTAATTGAAATGTAAAGTGATGGCCTGAAACACAGGTTTGAATATGCCTAGTTCGGGCGGGTCGCCACCTAAAACTCTAATCCCGAACAATCACTTCTTGAACCTGCTATAAAAATAAAAAAAATATTTTAGTTTTAGGTTAATTTTTAGGCACTATAATTGTATGGAAAATTTACTTCTCTTGGCTAAATGTACACCTTTTTGTAAACGTTTTTATTAAATAAATATTATTATTATTATTATTTGTAGTGTTTTTTCTTCTCAGCTCTTTGGCTGGTTTTTACTACATTTACGGGCCGAAACCAAGTAAATGCAGCATGTGTTGTGTTATGTTAAGAAGGTGTTGTGATGAGAACCTATTTCGTTTTCATCTATTTGCATGAACTTTCTGACAATGCGACATGTGTTTAATATTGCAGCTTTTTGGAGGGTGATATAGACAGTTTCTTTTAGGTTTATTAACTTAAGGTTATGGAGAAGGTGATTTGGAATGACGCCTGTTGTGGAGAGGACTATCGGGACCACGTACACTTTTTGTTGGCGCCATATTCTAGTTACTTCATCTTTGAGTTCTGCGTATTTACTAATTTTTTCAGATATTGTCTTCTGAATGTTATGTGTGTTGGGAATGGCTATATCTATTAGGTAAGTAACTTTATTTATTTTATCCTGTAGGGTTATATCCGGTCTATTGTAGTGAATTGTTCTATCGGTGAGAATGGCACGGTCATAGTAAAGTTTATGTGTGTCATTTTCTAAGATAGTTTGTGGTGTATAATTGTAGTAAGGAGTGTTTGTGTCTTGTATGAGTGTGTATTTGAGTGCTAATTTTTGATGAATTATATTTGCTACCTGATTGTGCCTATGCGTGTAGTCTGTTTGAGTGAGAGTTGTGCACGCTCCTGTTATGTGTTGAATTGTTTCTGGTTGAGTGTGACACTTGCGACATTTATCATTTGTTACTGTTGGATCTTTGATAATAAATTTTCTATAATTTTTTGTGTTAATAATCTGGTCTTGTATCGCAATTATAAATCCTTCAGTTTCTGGGAATAAATTGCCTATTTTAAGAAACTTATTTGAGGCTAGTTGGTTTACATGGGATTGTTCTAGGTCATGAGGATGTCGGCCATGAAGAACCTTTTTCTTCCAGTCCTCAATTTTTTGTTTCTGCGGGATGCTAGTATTTTGTGGAGTATCTAGCTGTTTATTTAAGTTAAGTGGGGTGTAGTTAAAATCATTTTGAACTATGGCTTTATGAATGTTACTAGTGCGAGATTTTGACTGAAAGAATGTTTTTAGTCGACAGACTTGTTTCCTCCAAAGGTGCTGGATGTCTATTAGGCCTCTCCCTCCGCTTTGCCTTTTGATAGTGAGCCTTTCTATTGCAGATTTAGGATGTAAATTGTTATGTTTTGTAAGAGTGGTGCGTGTGGTTCGTTCTAATTGGTCCGTGTCTGTTTTTGTCCATTTAATAACTCCGAATGAGTACGTTAGTATGTGGATGGCAAATGTATTAAAGGCCTTGATGAGATTTTTACTAGAAAGTTGTGTTTTACATATGGCGTTAAGTCTCCTTTTGTACTCTGTAGTAAGTGTTTCTTTAATCCTAACATGATCTATTCCCTTTAGTTGCGTGTACCCTAAATATTTATATAAGTCGGTCGGCTCCATTGCTGTTATGGTGTCTGTGTTGTTTACGACATAGTTGCCGGGTTGTATCTTGCCGCGCATGATATGAAGTGTTTTGCATTTATCCAGACCAAATTGCATCTTTATATCTAAGCTAAACTCTGCTGTAGCTTCTACTAGTATCTTCATATCTTTTTCAGTTTGTGCATATAATTTAATATCGTCCATATAAATGAGATCTGAGACTGTTGTTTGTTCTGTAGTGTGTTTGAGACAATACCCGGCCCGACAGCGCTGCAGCAGATGAGATAGGGGGTTTAGTGCAAGACAAAACCATAGGGGACTCAGTGAATCACCTTGGTAGATACCCTTCTTAATTGATATTTGTCGCGTTGTAATATTATTGTGATTGCAATTTATTTGAAGTGTGGTTTTCCATAGTGGCATTATGTTTCGTAGGAAATCTATTATTTTTGAGTTTATCCTATAAATTTCTAGTATTTGTATCAACCAAGAATGTGGAACACTGTCGAAAGCTTTTTTATAATCGATGTAGGTACAATGAAGATTTCTATTCTTTGTGGTGGCATGTTTATGGATAGTAGAATCAATGATTAACTGCTCTTTGCATCCCATATGGCCCCGCCTTATTATTATTATTATTATTATTATTATTATTATTATTCCAGTAGATTCGGAGCATATTGGCCGTCACAGACGTACAGACAGATAGACATATGAGCGATCCTGTAAGGGTTCCGTTTTTCCTTTCGAGGTACGGAACCCTAAAAATAGCTTGAATCAAGTTTATTTCACCTAAGTTTTCACGGTGAGTTTTTTACAGAATAACTAGCTGACACCGCCGTCGTCTGTTTTTTGGAAAACGTCGTTTTGCAAAAAATAAAATAAAATAGGGGTATGAAAAATAGATAGTAGCCGATTCTCAGACCTACCCGATATGCACGCAAAATTTCATACATATCGGTCCAGCCGTTGCGGAGGAGTATGGTAACTAACACCGTGACACGAGAATTTTATATACAGGGTGCAATTGAAATCATGGGCATTATTTTAACCTAAGGTACTACTTATGATACTAATTGCATTAGGGCTACTATTACGCAAATCAAAAATATGATTAATGCAAGTATGGAAAACCTTAAAATGTAGTAAGTCATACAAAGTATCAAATTAGTTGCGCTTCTCGATAGCAAATGCGTAGGTACACTACGCCGTACGCGCGTCATTGGGCGTGAATTCTTTGACCCCGCCCGACTCACGTGACATTCGTAAGTTGCCAATGAATTGATTCATAATAAATTCCAATTTTCCCTTCGTACTTTGCCGGCTTAGGACGGTCAAAACTACGTCAACTAACATACATTAAAAAAAAACATTTACGTACCTAGCTTGTGGATTGTTTTGAAAAAACCTTATTTGTCGGTAAAGTGACAGAGGGTAAACGGGTGCTCTTCCACGAGCTTGTGCATGTGCTGGCACGTGAAAAGACGAAAAATCCAACAGGTTCTGAGTGGTTCTGGTGGAATGAGACCCCGTGAAGGAATAGGGTCGTTCGGGTAGCGCCGATGGAACATTTCACGAGTTCATACTAAATTTCTTGTGCGATCGTAAATTACAACCATTTGTGGGTATTGTTGGTTGGTGTACCTAGCCTGCACATTACGCGGTCGAGGCATCGTGTACACAAACACACACACAACACACAACTACTACACTAACACTTAATACACTGCAATCCAAGCACCGTATGACGCGAGCGGCGAGTACGGCGATTACGTCACGGGATCAATAAATCAATTACGCGTCAATGCACCTGCGCAGTCGTTATGACACTGGTTCCGGGTTCGTGACTTCGTGTTGCGGCGGGAAGCATACCCCGCGCGGGGGTGATATTCGTATTTTTGCGAGTGAGGGAGTGGGACGGAGAGAGTTCAGGGAATCCCGCCGGACGGAATGTCTTGTAGCCCATTGTTATTATTACTTGTAAGGAAAAACCCGCGCGCGCGCAGGTGATGTTTGTTTACATTTCGCTTTGCGCTGTACTGCGCTTTAAGATTTTGATATTTCAACAATTATTGGCGTTAACGAAGTATTTTGTTTTAATTACTTTAAGTGTTTATTTGCAATAATAAGCCTTGTGCAATTTGACTTACTACATTTTTAAGGTTTTCCTTACTTGCATTAATAATATTTTTGATTTGCGTATTAATAGCCCTAATGCAATCAGTATCGTGAGTAGTGCCTTAGGTTAAAATAATGCCCATGACTTTGATTCCACCCTGTATTAGAAGATTATATTGGCAAAAGTCTTTAAACAACGCCTGTCAAGATTACCACCTTGTCGCTAACTGTTTTTTACCGACTTCAAAAAAGGAGGAGGTTCTCAATTCGACGTTATGTTTTTTTTTGTGTGTTTGTTACGCGATTACTCCGCCAATTGTGGATCGATTTTCAAAATTCTTTTTTTATTTGAAAGGATATGCTCTTGAGGTGGTTTCATTGTCACCAAATCGGAATCTGATGAGGGAATCCCATGGAAATCGAGGGAAACCCTCAAATTTTGTAGGCACACCTATAGCGATTTGGGTATTTTTTATAGTAACTCGTGCATTTGCTCTCAGGAAGCACCATTCGGTGAAGTGGAACTGATGATGAAGACCACAGATGGCCATCGGAACTACTCATTAATAAATATTTCACGTTTGCAATTCGAATAGGTACTTTAATATAGTTGCTAAGCGCAATGCGTATCGTGAAGTGGAGCTGATGGTGACTTCTCAATCAGCTCCAGTTCTCCTGGTTCTTACAAGGAGAACTCCTCAACAGTTAACGTCCCTGCATCGGGAAAAGCAATATTTTGTAAAAGGTGATGAGCAGTTGACATTAGGCTATTGTAACTTAGATAAGTTACAAATTGTCCCACTACAAAGTGAAAAATAACTTTAATTTCGGAAGTCGGTGTCACTATAAGAAAATGCGGAACCAACGAGACCAGAATAATATTGGCAAAAGTCTTTAAACAACGCCTGTCAAGATTACCACCTTGTCGCTTTTTACCTAACCTAAATGTTTTTGGATATAATATTATATTCAAAAGCTGATACCATAGTTTATACATAATATGGCATTTGCTGGCCCTCGGGGCGTGATAGAACCCGCAGGGTTCATAATAATTGCAAATTAAATCCATTTCGACAGACGCATCGCCTTAAAAACAGGCATTGAGAAGATTCGTTATTGTGTTCATTAGGTACAGTCAGCAAAGAAGATAAGTATGCAGGGTCGTCGAATATAGTTGAAGTTTACTAAGAAACCAATTGATGTTTTCGAATGAAATTTAATTTGATTAATGAACTGTTAGTTTTATAATAATTAAATTAAATTTTATTCGAAAACATCAATCGGTTACTTACTAAACTTCAACTATATTCGACGACCCTGCATACTTATCTCCTTTGCTGTCTGTACCTAGAAGGCAGTCAGAACAAAATTGCTTTTCGTCGAAATATTGACCTTATTTTACCCCAGTGATACGTAGAAACCTACATTTTTTTGAAGAATAATCCCCCACGCCCTCACGTTTTCTTGGACTATTTGCCACTCTCCTTTGGTAAGAGCTGGTCTTGTAGCTACTTACAGACTATTGATTGATGAATATTTAAGTAGGTAAGAATTGGTATTCTAAATACCTATCGACCCCTCCCTAAAAACATTGAATGGCACGTCGTCAATTCAATTTCTTTTGTCATTTACGTTTAGCCATTCGAAATATTTCAATCGGTTTTTTCTTAATAGAACTTCATAATTCGTCATTGACATAGGCCTAGCTCCCTCTAAGCATCGCCACAGCGGCCCTGTGCTTCTCGTATCCAGCGGATTCACGCGACCTTCTCTAAATCAGTATATAATGTTCCCACAGCTGATGAATTTAGGCGTGTGTTCTAGGACATACCGGTTTTGAGAGCAGTGGTTATGAAATAATTTACACAAACTTAAGCGTCTGTTCGAATCACTTTACCTGCACTGGGCCACTACTGGCTCACCCTCTGGGCCGCCGCTGCTCACCCACTGGGCCATCACTGGTTACCTACTGGGCCAACACTGCTCATCAACTAGGCCACCACCTGTCACCCACTGGGCCACCGCTGCTCACCCACTGGGCCATCACTGCTCACACACTGGGCCACCACTGCTCACCAACTGGGCCACCACCTCTCACCCACTGGGCCACCACTGCTCACCCACTGGGCAACCACAGCTCACCCACAGGGCTACCACTGCTCAGCCACTGAGTCGCCACTGCTCACCCACTGGGCCACCACTACTCACCCACTTTTCCACCACTGCTCACCCATTGGTCCACCACTACCCACCTACTGGGCCACCAATGCTCACCTACTGGGCCACCACTGCTCACCCACTGAGCCACCACTACTCATGAGCTAGATTCTGTATAAATTTTCCTGTGAAAACGTAGGTAAAGTGAGCTGTCTTTCCACCATCAGGTGAAAAGACAGCTAGGGAGCATCAGCTAGGGATTGACACTAGTTGGATTGACAGCTCCCTTCAAGCTCGCTTCACCAAATTTTTTACGAAATAGATTGGCTGATTGTGCAGTGCTGACAGTGCATCGAAAGGCACAGCGTGGGGGCACTCCAGACATTTTCTGCTCCATCGTTCATCAGTTCTGCGAGTAATATACCCCGCCTGCACTGACTACACGTCTGCCATTTTTTTCTTGCTAAGTTCCATTGTTAGGTAACCAGTAAATCATGATACAGTATGGATCGCCAATCTCTTCAAGAAAACTCTGAACGCACCCTTAAGTTTTAACAAGCTTAAACATAAGATACCTTCGCAATATAAATGTAAATTTTGCCAAAGTACCTCGGTCCGAGAGGCCTACGAAGTGGCACTTTTATGAACCAAGCTTAAGCCGAATTTTAATAAAATAATTCAAGACGGCTCCCATAAAAACGAACTTTGAATATGAAAAACTCTTTGATGGCTTTGGTTCATATTTTAAAAAGGTATATATTGATTAAACTTTTGTAAAAACTTTTCATTAACTTCCTTGCTTACGTTTTAAGTTATGATTGGATGTTGTGCGATTCCCATAATTGTTTTGCTTCATTGTAGGTATCCTATCAAAAGATTTCTCGATGCATAAGGTCTAGATGGTATTAAGATAAATTTAAATACTTTACTCGTATTACTACCCTTGTATCGCTCTCATGAAATTCATCTCATAAAATATTTGTGTTTACTTTAATTCACTTTATCAGCACTTTGTAAGTGTTTAGACAAAATACGACTTGCAGCACGAGAGAATTCATTTTAGGATAGCTTTCGCAAAGGATAAAGGAAGATAAAGGATAAAAGATTCCACTTAACGATAATTTGGATTTGTAGCTCTCCGTAAACGCCTAGCTTTCGTGTGTACTTTCAGCTGAAAGGCGAAGGCTTTCGTATGTTTTCCTAGTAGATATCGTTAAAACTATATAGGTTAGATTCTGAATTCAGTCTTGCATGATTTTCTCTAGAAGTGAAACATTTTTTCAAATTAATTCTCATCGGTTTTCCATTCGCAATATCAATTTAAAGTTGAGTGATAAATGTATGGTTATACAGTCGCTAGTCATTATTTATAAGCAACGGTTATAAATAAACGCCTACATGGTTTGTTGAACATAATTTTCATATTAGCTTTCGCTGGAATGTTTTCAGTTGTGTATTACATGATGTATGTAGGTACATAATAATCAGATCTGGTATACTTTGAATTCAATGATTTATTTTATAGATTCTTTTATTTTAAAGCAAATAAATATATTCTATTCTATTCTAGATTTTGTAAGAAATTAACTTTCACCAATATTCTTTTTAGAGTAAAGCTAGGAAGATGTGATTTTTTAATAAGGTGAGCTTTAGTTACTTTCTCGATCTCTTTCACCTCTTTTAAAATATTCAGCAGTATCATTCGACCTCCTTACTTAAATCTTAACTGAATAAGCACATCGTGGGCACTAAAGTGGCCTCCGGCCGGCCAGGTTATTCCATTAGAGGTGGCCGGTTTTGGGCCGATTTTAAAATAATTGGACGGCATAACCGGATAATCCGAGCTCGGTAAACTATGTGGTGTACTGAGAAATAGGATTTTGAGAACTATTTTTAGCTGGAGATGTGATCTACTTCTACTTGTGTGTTTAAATTAACTTCCTGCGTTTAAATCTCTGCCCTCATTTTCCTGTTGGTGTCCTTGTTTTAATTTTTTTCTCGACGCTTTTGATGGAGGTTTTACTAGGGATGCTTTTGATAGGGATTTTATATGAATAACTAGCTGACCCCGCAAACGTCATTTTGCAAAAAGAAAAAAAAATAGTAGCCGATTCTCAGACCTACCGAATATGCACACAAAATTTCATACAATTCGGTCCAGCCGTTTTGGAGGAGTATGGTAACTAACATTGTGACACGAGAGACTAGTTGACCCCGCAAACGTCGTTTTGCAAAAAAAAAAATAGATAGTAGCCGATTATCAGACCTACCCGATATGCACACAAAATTTCATACAAATCGGTTCAGCCGTTTCGGAGTAGTATGGTAATTAACACTGTGACACGAGATTTTTATATATTAGAAGATAATATTTAATAATAAAAAATTAAAGAAGCAGAAACATAAAGGAAGACTTATGGCGTAAAATTTAAGTCACTGTATAAGAGTTTTGGAGAGTGCCATGTCCTGTTGTTGAGAACTGAAACCCTAAAATAAAAACCCTAAGATAAAAATTACAAAAATAAAAGAAAACCAACAAAATGAATACATGCTAAACAGAAGAGTTAAGAGTTAACGTCTAATCTACAGCATCCATTATCCTCGAAACAGCGAATTGAAAATACATATTAAATTGAATCTGAACTCGAAGGAGCCGAAGCAGCGAGTCTCAAACGGTTACAAATTGCGCATAATCATTGACATCTCTACTCCTGTAATAACGATACATAAATTACCCGCAAAATAAGCGTTGTCAATAAGAGAATCGGAATCGGCCATTCCTTCTGCGACAATAAAAAGGAACGGCGTGATAAAAGTTTTGGAGAACGTGAAATGGCTCCTGAATTCATTATGGAACTGAGTTAAACGTCTTGACTTCCTTTCTTTAATCGATATCGTTGTCGTTACAATTTTTTAGATCAATTTTATCTTTTGGCTTTTAGTGGCCTTAAGATCGGGACTACACAATTTTGAAGAGCATCTGTTGAATTTTTTTATTTAATTAATAATTTGAATTAAGCTCTTGGAAATAGTCTGTAGCTGTTAAAACAGCTACAGACTATTTCCAAGAGCTTAATTATTTTTGTAGTTTCTTAAAATAGAAAAGGTTGGACTGCAGTTGCTTCAAATAAAATGGGTGAAGGTTATTAAACGTAGCTCGTAGTTAAACTTTTGGAAGTCTACCATGATGAACACAAACCTTTCTACAATTCTCAAGTATGTATAGAAAGTCCTTAGTCCAATTACCCAATGCGGCTTATAGCATTCAGTGTGCCACAGCGCTGCGCTTCCAACACCGCTATTTCCTTTTACGTATTTTGTCCAATAAAGCCAATTTACTGACCGAACGCCACTAGACTTTTTCACAGATATACCATTTAATATTTATACTCCATGTACTTAATATTTAGGTGCACCCTCCAAATTAATAGCTTCGAGGTACTTGGCCTAGTTGCCCAAATAAAATTCTGTTTTTAGGTTTTAGTATGCTGTTAGGGATGGTTCCATAACGACGTTGGGCCCGAACGAGTATTGAAAATAAATTACTTAAGTATTTTGGTATATTAAAGTAATGTACGAAACTGGCTCGGCTAAGCGACTGAGTAGGTATAGCCATATTTTAAAGCTTCGTGTTTAATGGAATAAATATCTTACACCCATGACGGACGAGGTTAAGATAAGTAGTGTGGTGACAGTTTAAATATTGACATCTATTCATAGTAGTATTACAATCATAGAGAGATTTGAGATCTGTCGTTTCAAATTGTTATTAGACTGAAAGTCTAACACGATCTCACGGATATAAAATATTTCACCATTCTGATAAAAAAAAAAACTAGTGTTTAAAAATATTTATATCATTATGCTTCTAGAATGACTGGTACTCTGCTATTTCATTCTTAATTGGATTCCTTTCAAATTACATCAGAATTTAACTTACAATATTATCATTGCATTTGCCTTCAAGTTTCACCGTTCATTCCTATTCAGGACACGTAAAAAGGATCCATTCTCGTACCGACAATGTGTTTAAAAAGTGCAAAGCGCAAGTCATTCTACTGAACTGAACGGTCTTCACAAAGCTGGGCTCGATACAAATTGAATTCTGTAATGACTTGGGGGCGACTTTGTAAGGACCGACGGTACAAGATGTATTTGTATAGGAGCTAAAAATAGGCTAGCATGAGTATGAAAAATCATTGAATGTTAATGGCGGTCTAAATGAAAACTTTGGGGAAATATAGCGGAGATTGTTACTGTACATAGGTTATGAAATAAAGAGAAGTATAGTAGTAACAGGTTGAAAGTTCACTCTTTCTCTATAGAAAAGGGAGAATCCTCCAACTGGTGTCCTATCTGGTGGGCAACTGCCTGACGTTTTTATGTCGGGACGTGGTGTATATATATGCTAGTTGCGCAATAAACTCTGCTTGCAGGATATTGAGCGACGACAGTTTGATGCGTAGTTCGTATGTGGTATTATAGATGTCGCCCTTCCTAAGACTGGAGGTCGACAATAGGCTAAGTCTTGTATCTTGTGATGCTTGCCAAGGCCAGTTGAGGTTCCAGTGAATCGGAACCGGGTGCCGCATAGTTTACAATGATTTGGAACTGTCAGCGGTGTTGCCACAGTGAGTCGGGGTGGCGCTGCGTTGTGCTTCAGTGTGTTGGATATAGTTCAGCGCGGGCCTGACTGCTGACGTCAATCAGGAGAGGTTTTAAGTGCTCGTCTTGTTAACCCGCCGAAAGTACAAGTGAAAGTGTGCTGTGCCAAGGTTGTTGATGAGGCTGACGGTGACCATGTATAAGCGTTCGCTGCATGGTGGTGGTCAGGATACCCGTTGAAGCCGTGGGTGCTGGCTGACTGTGTGATACTCCTCTTGAAAGCTTGAAGAAGTAATGATGATGTCGTGACACTGAAGTAGTTGCACGAAGGCTGCGCTGACGTTCATGAGTAAAGTTCTATGGAGGATGAGGCCCTTGCAAGCATCGCCAGATACAAGACTCGCGCCACTATCGACCTTCGGTCTCCGGAAGGGAGCGGTATGGCGGCATTGCTACATGAGAACTACAAAACACACTGACTTCACGCAAAATCCTGCATCGTAGAAGCAGATTTTTTGCGTGACGTTAATATATTATGTTTAAATGACTTGTGGCGATGTGGATGCCACCACAAAAATAACATGTAGCCGTGGTGAGGAAATGACCGTTGCCGCGACTTTTATCTACCAAAAAGGTGTGAAAATATATCGACGCCCCCAAGCAATAAGTCGGTAATAGTAAAACTCAAAGCAGAATGGGCAAAAATATATGGAACGTGGTACCAGCTCCAATAGTCATCATTAATATATCATTGAAAAGATATTTTGATGCAGAAAAACATCTACCATGGCGCATGTCCCTATTCACGTTTGGAAAGCAGTAATCTCACTAAGTTTTATAAATGAGAATTTACTAGAAACTACTCATATTAGTAAAAGAAAGCTAGAATAAGACAGAATTAGGCAATGATATAACACACTTAGGATTCCATTATTGAAAGAAGTAAGAAAACAAGCGTTCTTCAAATAAAAATCATATATTTTAGTAATAGTTAAGTAGTGAGTAGATTGAAAACATCACATATCGATATCAACAATAACAGCATTGAGGAAAGATGCCAGAGCAGTAAATCCCGTATGCCTCGCATAACCTAGATACCATACGATGGACACTATATGTGCAAAAGTGCCCATCGTACGTCGCCCGGTTATACATGTGCAATAATGTTGGACAATATTATTTGCACTGTTGATCAATATATAACAAAAATATGTTTTTATACGGACATGTCGCGACTGGATTCGTCCACGCAAAAGCCAGGCATCTTCGTGTATGCCATAGTCTGGCAGATCTTCTAGTCTTCCCCCTCTGTACGTTTCTATTATATACAGACCATTTGATAAATGCTCGGCACAGTAAGATCTTGCCAGCTTGAGTTGGTATGTACCTAGCGCTAGTAGAATTATATCCTCCTCCGTCACTGAAGGGAAGTTTTCTATCTGGCTCGCTTTCAACCTCTGAAAATCTACTCTTCTGTGATTGAGCCGTTTTCTTTCTACATACATATGCAGAAGATTCGGGGTATCTATTTTCTGCCTTATGATATTCACGAATTCGCTTGCGTTTATGCTATCCACGATGGGTTGGTGGAAGTGATTCGTGATAGCTGCGGCAATCTTAAAATCAGTGAACATATTTTGCAGTGACTTATTAAAATATTTTTGCCGCAAGAGCTTAAAATCACGTTTAAACCGGCCGTTTACCACTTCCACAACCCACCGGCATAGCGTTACCGATCGAGCTTCGTTGGATTGCTCAGTGGTCAGTTGTGTCACTTGGCGGTTCTTTGTTGGTGGGACATAGAATTCATACCCACATTCATCAATGAGATCCAAGCTGTTCCTAAAACCACGATCTAATATAAAATCATCGTTTGTTCGGAATAAACAGTGTAGTAGATGTTCTCCATCATTCATAATGTCACCCATTATTTGCGCATCTGTTTTTGTTGCAGCATATGGGCCCATTACATCTAATATGTATCAGTACATACAAGTAGGAAAGGTTTCAGTAGATTCTGAAACTTGTGTAAACTGTAGGACAATCTATGGAATAAGAAGTTTGAGCTTTTATTTATGTAAATGTATGTACCGTCGCCAATCAATAATAACTTATCATTATTTTCATTTCCAAATAATGCTTTTAGTATAGTGAGATTTTTTTCCAATAATTGTGGTCTGCCAATGTGATCCACTCCCAAATGCAGCCCGACATAATTGTTATTGAGACACTCCCTCACAATAACCAACAAACGTTCAAGCTTTCGTCGTGACATGTTAAATAATGTCGCAAGTCTTTTATCTGGCTCCCCGGTACGCAGTTTTGTAAGATAAATACCTAATGCAGTTCTCGGCTCTCTACATATTTCGTTTAGTGCAGGTGTTTGTACCAACATAGCGTCAAACTCTTCCTGTCCAAAAGTGCATCTCCTCGTTGGTTAAAGCGCCTCTCGTGTTGAAGTCTAGCCGAGGTCTAGGTTGTAAGGCCATTCTTAACATGTCACAAATGTCAGTAAACTGGTCTGAATTAAAATCATGAGTGACATTACATGTTTGAGGTAGCTCATCCCAAACATTGATCTCTAAGTGCTGTGTACACACTCTTGCACCATTTGGAATATAAAGTTTATACTCACAAAAGATGTGAGTTTTTATTGTTATTGGGATTCGATGGCGAGTTGCGTTTGGACAGTCGTTAAATATACAATGCCGTGGTGTGTTTGGAGCACGTGTATACTCTGAAACTGAAATTCCTGAACATTTTGCACTGCTTCCGGCATTGCTTCCGGCACTGCATCCGGCATTGCTTCAGGCACTGCTTCAGGCATTTCTTTCTGCACGGCAGGGCTCACTTGTCTTCTCACTGCATTATCAGCGGACTGCCAACATCGGTGACACACACGTCGTGTGCCATCGAATACCACCTGAAAGTGGTAAAAATATTTAATGTTTTTTTTTTTGTATAAGTAGGTACTTCATTTTTTGGAACTAAGCTGAAAAAAACTGAGAAAACAATGTCACGTAAATACAAAATATTAAAGTGTCGATCGTAACCTAACAACATTTTTGCTATAGTAAGCTCAGATTCAACGCAGTCGTAGGCCCATAAATCATTTCTATATGTCCATCTCGCACGCACTTACAGAGCTTATGGATGGTATAATACAAAATAATAGCGCAATAGAACAATGGAAGTGACTTTCGAAGGTCCGATGACTCCACACGTGCGCACAGTGTCCGGGTAGCTAATATCGAGTTAGAAAGGATAGGCCCTTTTGTTTGTACTGTTAGCCTTTATCTTTGTTATTGGTAATGACCGTCTGAAGTGGCTTCACCTGTGCATATTTAGAATGAAGAACATAATATACTTAGATTAAGAGAATAAACGGCACGGACGAAGGGATGGTGAAATAAAACTACACCTACATTATAGTAATGGAAGTGCTTACCTCCAGAACGGCATGTTCATGTATGAACGCAGCAAACTCAGAGCGCGTTCTTGACAGATTAGTTGTCAAAACATGTTGTTGGTATCTTCTGGTATATAGAGCTCGCCGACACATTACACAGTTGAGACGTTCCATTGCGATATTCCAGTTCGAAAAGCAAATCATTATAGTCCACAACACTAGCACAGGTTAACGTTAATAGCGGGTAACAAGTCCAGTAGGAGCGCAGGGGTCGGTAGTTAATAAAGCCAAGTTATGAAAGCACAAAAGAAACTCAAACAGCAGCTAAACGTCGTCACGAGTGCCAAACAAACGAGCAACTGACGCGGACGCCGACGACTCCCCCATTGCTCCCGCGCACACCCCGCGCTCGGGAGCAGCGGGGTCGAGTTGAAAGGAGGGGTGCATGGCAAAGTCTTACGTAAAAGCGTTATTAATAGAAAACATGAACGGAAATGCAGAAAATATTACCTAGGTACTCATTTTCTTACACAGATAAGTGGTACCTAATATACTCGTATATGTATGTTTATCGCCGGGGCCACGGGACTGTCTAAACAGGTTACCGTGGCCCTAGAACGCAAAGGGCAACCGAAGGAACAGGGTTTTTATTAGTCACTAGGACTGTCGTTTATCTCCAAACGCAATCAGATTTGAGACTGGCGGCTATATTCAATATTGTTCCTCTTGGTAAGACCTTTTAAACGACACTACAATCATATCTATTGGAGCCGGGTACCATTTTGCCCATTCTCCTTTTACAGGAGAAATGTTTTTCTGTTTTTGATGAATGTCTTTTCATCGAGTCGGAGTATTGAGGCGATTGATACATCAAACGAAAGCTATTTTTTGTGTTATTCAATGACGATGTCAACATTACATTATCTGTGTGAACATCCTTCCAATTTAACAGAATTATTATTACAAACATTTATGATAGGTAACTAGTTTCATTATCATACTTGCCATTATTGCAGACAAGACAAGACAATTTGTTAAAAATGTTGATACGTTACATTACGTTATTATTGTGGTTAATTTAAATTGACACAGTAACAGTAAGTATCATTAGAAAACATTTGTCGGGATCAGAGATGTTCTTTGACGCGTATGCAATACGTTTCAAATTATTTACTTTAAAAACCTTGTTGATTCCCATTACGGTTTGAGCTTACTCAACATAATTCAACAACAACAACGTGCTAGTGCTTATCAAAGAATTGCACGAAATTCATTTACTTCAATAAGTCGGTAATAGAAACTTACCAAAATTGAATACATACTCAAAACACTTCGGTATTGATACGTTAAAGATACTTTTCTCGTCATAATTTTGTTTTTTAATTTCCCTATAATGAAACTGTTTTACATGATATTTTCGTAAATATCACTACCTACGTAAAATGTGAAATAAATCATTAAGATGTATCCCAACCCAGCATTGCCGAATTTGACATAACAATAAAACGTCCATAGTAGCACATTACCGACTTATTGCCTGGGGGCGTCGATACTCGTAGGCATCTCGTAGGTATGTTTTCAAAGAATAATGTCAGTTTTCAACTGTTTAGAACAAAGATGGACATTGATAGTTATCTTGTTCTGGAAGTATCTTACTTATTAAACAAAGACTTATTGCAATAATGAAATTGAGAACTAATCAGTGGGGTTTTGTTTCTCAATTAAATCTTCGATGATCCAATCAATCGTTGACGTTGAATGAACATCCATGACTTTTTGATAATATTTAATTATTATGAACATTTATCATTCCCCCCTCCTTATCTTCGAAACTACCTACTGAGACTAAAATGAAAAAATATATATAGAAATGAGTTCTTTGCTTACAGATTAGGATTAACTTATAAGATATTGGCCCCGATTCTGTTGTTCACAAACTAAACTAAATTTAAGTTCAGTGCATCTTTTTCTTTCTATTTCATTATGAAAAGGACAGAAGATAAATATTAGTTTAGTCCTGTCAAATGAGACAATCCATAGACAAGTTTAGACGTGATTAAAAAATTGGCTACTAAAAATACGTCAATTTACGTCAGGCGCTGACAAATTTGACATTTATCTTCTGTCCTTTTCATAATGAAATAAAAAGAAAAAGATGCACTGAACTTAAATTTAGTTTAGTTTGTGAACAGCAGAATCGGGGCCATTAGGTAAGTCTACGGTCTTAAAATAGCAGGGTAAATCTTACAATATTAAACTTACAATTAGGTACAGAGGCCAGCACATCAAGCTACCCCAATCTGTCAGATTTTCCCAATTGAATATGAACCTTATTCCTTTGTGCTAAAGTTGAAAATCTATCAAAGAAATTTGACAGATTGGGGTAGGTTGACCTGCTGGCGTCTGTACAGTTGGAATGTATGGGAGAACATCCAGCGGCCGGATGGTCAGATGATAATTTTAAAGGATAGCCGCAAGTGCTGAGGCCAGCACATCAAGCTACCCCAATCTGTCAGATTTTCCCAATTGAATATGAACCTTATTCCTTTGTACTAAAGTTGAAAATCTATCAAAGAAATTTGACAGATTGGGGTAGGTTGACCTGCTGGCGTCTGTACCTACAGCATGCTCTAGTTAAATATTTTATTTAGTAGCGAAATAGCGGTGGTGAAATCAAAAAGGGGTACTTTTGTGAACGCTAGTGTTGCTAAAGCTGTTCATGAATAATAGGTAGGTTCATCCATTGGGTTCATCGTGATCACTCAGAGGACAACAAACAAAACAAATTATACTCTGATTTTTAATTCGAAGGAATTCTGACATTTCCGAAGTGTTGCCAAGAATAAAGCGGTCCTACTAAAAATGGAACGCATTTACGCGAAATAAAAAAAAAATCTTTCTTGTATTTAAGGTTTCAATTAGAAAAACTAATACTTAAAAATTTACTTATAATTTTAAAATGGTAATCAGATTTTTTATTATCATATTATTGAAGATACAATAATTAGTAAGGTAATTATTTTTCTTTCACTGGAATCCCTGACCACTAATCCATGGGTCACAAACCTTTTTTAGGAAAATCTTTAGATTGTGAAATCTTCGCTTCTTGTAGGTAACTACAGATTTGGCGGTATGGGCCTGAATTCCTTAGCCTGTTCTTCGGGACTATTCATAATTATAACGTGTCATTATCATGCATGTTATTCTTATTCGGCTTCTAATGTGCTCACGGTGGTTTTTGCGAAAAGACTAGAATTTTTCGGATAAAATAACATAAAATATGAAAGAGAATGAGATCAAGTAAACTATATGACAACAAAACGTCACGATCTCATTCTCTTTCATATTTTATGTTATTTTATCCGAAAAATTCTAGTCATTTAAATAGCTTAGAAAAAGGACAAGACAGAAAAGGTTTATGATATCTGAAGAGTCAAAAAATGAGCGCTGTCAGAATTTCTTGGAATTAAAAATCAGACTAGTCATTACAAACCAGCTTTAAATAGCCTAGTAGCGTCATCTGTACCATAATATTTTGAACTATCACGTGTCACTGGATTTCAAGCAGCAAGCACGTTTTCGTTATAGTTCATTTTTATAATCTTTGAATAGGTACATACTTCAAAGGTATTTTTTTTAAAACGAGTAATTTTATAACAATTGCTGTTTACTATAATAACTGATAATTCTAACAACAATAAGTTGTATCAGATAGTTTTTGAACGGATTCTCATTTTAACACTCTGACACTGACATTGACGTTCTTCAGTGTTATTACTTTCAGTAACGGAAAGTGTAATGTAATGTTTATTTCGTGTTTTTAGTTTAACAGAGTTAAAATGAGTGAAACCGATGAATATAAATGTGTGAACTGTGGCACAGCAGCAGCTGCACTATACCGGACGTACGGACCATCAGTATTGAAGCTGACTAAGTGTGTAAGTTTAATTATTTTCAAGTGCCGAAGTTTCTCGTCTTAAAGAATTATATTACCTAATGATAAACACTTGAAAAGTACTGAAGCAGTATTTTATGGACCTACAATTTAGTACCATATTGCTACTGGAAGCTGGGAGTCTATCGGACATCATAATATAATTAATTTGCATTATTCAAAACCAATGTTAAAACGCGGAAAAATGAAAAATGCGTATCAAGAAGATACATTTTGACGATTTTGTATTCCTTTTAATAATAGTATGCCAATGATTTTTTATTTACATAAAAACACTACAAGCTAAGAGATTCAATAATAAATATTTTTTTATTAACATTTTATTTTAGGAGAAATGTAAAGAGATTGTGGATAAATACATAGAATATGATCCAGTCATAGTAATGATTGACCTGGTACTGATGTCTAGAGAAGCACAGAGGCATATACTTTACAATACAGAGTTCAAGGTAAGTAAAAACTTAATAGTGATCAATAAGTTTAACTACATAAAGCCATACTTTTTTTTTGGATGGTAAATCATCAAATGACCCCTCCCGCTCTGGGTGGAGCAGAAGTGAGTGTCAGACTCTTACTGACTAAAACCCATCCGTGTTCCTTCTTTAGCCCTTTATGTTGTTTTAATATGTACAAATATTCAGCCTGTATATATAGGCAATTCAAATTAAAAACATCCCATATTAGAAGTGAACCCAGAATCAACTTCTCAATTCCTAAACTAATAATGTTTTTTTTATTATTTCAGTCATTTTGGAAGCTAGCTATAGTACTGATAATGCTTGAAGCATACGGAGTGTGGCGAAATGATAGTTTGTTCAGTTTAGGCGTAAATTCCATCTGCGGTTTTGCAAACAATTCTACAAATCTGTAAGTATGTAATAACATTATCTTATATTATTTTGTACTAGTGTTTTAAGGCCATCTAGTACACATAGCATGTACTTTGAATGCTTTAATATGCTCTGACATATAATAATATATGTATAATACCTACATATTGTGTAGTGCCTCACATTATTTCTTACTGACTGGGGCATTACACTGATGAATCTATTTTGCCCAATGCTCATCATCGAGATTGAAGATGTGTGGCTAAATAATAACAGCCGCATGGGTTGATCGTCAAGGTTTAGCAATGCATGCTGAGGTTTGACCGTAGATGGGTGACCATCCAAAACATAGCGAGACCTCTGTGTGCCTCGGAAAGCATGTTAAGCAGTTGGTCTCGGCTGTCATTCGTAAATCTATGACAGTCACGTTTGCATATTTTATCTTTTTTCATAATATTGTTTCTTGTGATATTTATCTTTAGTTATTAAACCCAATTGCACCATTTCCTTTCTTAAATTTGGTTCTTAACATTCTGGTCTGTGCTACGAATAAGTAATAAGTCATACATAAACTCAGCTTGCAATATTTTTTAAATTTTAGTTATGGTACAATCTCATGCATTAATACATATCATTATTAAATTGATTGGTATTTCCATAAATTATAATCATTAAGAAACTGTGATCTCATCAAAGCCTTTTAGTAATTAATACAAATTCGCTTCTAATTCCAGAACTATACCAATCAACTTATCCCAGTCAGTCCCCGATTCCTGGAAGGTCAGCTGCTGGGCGTGGACTCACGAGGAGAAGAATGAAGAAGACAATGATCTGTTTATATGGGAGAAGGACTTCTATGTACAGTTCTCGTCTATTACTTGTGGTTAGTAATACTTTATGTCCTGTACCAATCTACAAAAAAAACGCAGAAATCTAGCTTCGCAACTCCTAAAGTTCCGGAGAGTATGATAGGACCAGTTTTGCTTCTTTACGAATCCTTCCTTGTTTTCGTAATAAGTTCGTTAATTCCTTTTTATTTGCTATTTATCGCTCCAAATTGTAAAAGACGTCTAAGCAACCTGTCGTTTACTGGTAAACTTTGTAGAACTGCATCCCTACGGTAGTTGGTAGGCTTGCAGTTCCTAAAAATATTGTATGTATTTTAATGAGCAAATATTTTTCACTTTGCATGCTAATTTTTAAATAGTTTGTTTTTATTTCAGGTATATTAATATTTGTAGCGACAGCACATCTTTTAATGACGATGGTAACACCATTCTCAACACGAAATAAGGGTAACAACGTCTTTTTTTTTACCTCTTATCAGCTCTCAATGTTTAAGGCTCATAAGTTGTATCTGGCAAGATCGCTCAGTGTTGACAGGCATGTTGAGTGTAATGTTTTGAGAGTCCATTTACTATTCCCGCCCCTGCTTCGCACGGCTTTTGCAACGTGACAAAACATATTAAATGTTGGTGTCGAAATCGCATCAAACTCCGTTGAGTATTTTAGAAGAAAAACTCGTATCACACACAGATACAAAAAGCGACTTTCTTTTATATTCATATAACACTCTCTAATCATAATATTTTATATTTCCAGTGGACATAATGCGAGTCCTGAAAGCGTTCACCCTGGCTGACGTGAGCATACTCTTCACCTTACCTATGTTGGTATGGGGCTCTGAGACGTCCGCAGATACAAGGACCATTCACTTTGTACTAGTCTACATGTACAGCTTCGTTGTATTCCTCAATGTTTTTAGTGGTGAGTTTACTTTTGCACGACTCATAATGCGAAGCATTAGAGTGCTTTACGATCGAAAAAAAATTATTGCCTCCTTTCTGCAACTGTTTCTATTGTTATACTCCTGCTAATACACAGAACTAACGTTTCAAAAATTTATTTAATGCAGTACAAATACAAACAAAAAAATACATCAAAATGTTTTTTTTTCAAGTAAATTTTTCTTTTAAGAAATCGTCTCACCCCATAGGAGGAACCCTATTGAAAATGGATCTTTTATTCAAAGTAGTTTAATATAATTAATAAAAAACTAATAAATATAGTAATAACTATGTTTTTATTTTTATTTATACGATCAAATGAGCATTAAGAGTCGGCCCCTTTTAATTTTCCAAATTTTTTTAGAACATGATTGCGATCACTCTACGATGGAGGCGATGGCCATTTGGCCATTTGGCCATCGCCTCCATCGTAGAGCACAGCTGTCTGTACAGTTAGAACTTGATTCTATACAATAGTAAGTAATTAGTATTGGGTCCAGATGCTGGATTTGTTTGCGGTTGATCTCAATAGCCCCGTCCCTTTGAACATAACTGGCGAAATTTGTGTAAGTAGACTGTAGGTAACTAGGTATATTCTGCTCAACTTTTCAAGGAAGAATACCTATAGACTTGATGTTATTTCCCAAGAGTAATAGCAATCTGGATGAGCAATCTTGACTTTAGTCAGAAGCCTGTTCTTATTATCCATTCCTGGATCTAGACTTCCCCCCTTACTAATAAACGTAGGTATTATCGTATATTATCACATCAGATGAATAGTTACACACCAATTTCTCTCTTTCAGTCGTCAGTAATTTGACTTTCGAAGAAGACAAAGCATTGTGTAACTAATAAAGACTATACAACGTTTATTAGTACCTACTTAAGGGGTTCATGTTTAGATATGCACATGTCATTTCATAATACTTACTAGCTTTTGCCCGCGGCTTCGCTCGCGTTAAATTCGGGGTAACACGGTAAAAAAAAAAAGTAGCATATGTCACTCCATCCCTTCAACTATCTCCACTTAAAAAATCACGTCAATTCGTCGCTCCGTTTTGCCGTGAAAGACGGACAATCAAACAGACACACACATACACTTTCACATTTATAATATTAGTATGGATGGTGATTTTAAACATATCATTTATGTCTCTTTCCAGTGATATATGAATGCCCAGTTCTAATAACATCATTAATTCTAATATTGAGTAACGTGACGAAAAATATCACGTGCTACCATGCGACGCCTTTCTTTAGAAAAATATTTGGATATTGAAGACATAAAGAGGATTGCAGATTAACCAAAGATATTTAGCTGTCGGAGTTAACAGGAATATTTAAGTAAGCAAATAAAATATTTATTATTAGTTATTTATGTTTTAAGTAACAAAAAATAATAAACACTTTCACAGTATCACAGAGTATTTATTTCAAAAATATAACCTCATTATTTTGCTATTTATGAGTTTACTTAGCTAAATATACGATAATATACATTGGAGTAGTTTACATTATATTTTACACTTATTTAGCAGAATAATACACAGAAAAAATATAAGTAATGCATGGTACCTACT
The DNA here is from genome assembly GCA_949316385.1 of Globia sparganii. Classification (NCBI taxonomy): domain Eukaryota; kingdom Metazoa; phylum Arthropoda; class Insecta; order Lepidoptera; family Noctuidae; genus Globia; species Globia sparganii. The sequence continues at coordinate 24,188,675 of OX438660.1, read as the reverse complement.
CCATGCATTAGGTACTTATATTTTTTGTGTGTACTGTGTGTAGATACTTTATGTAAGTAATTATATTATTATGAAGAACATGGTTATTAAAAATAATAATAGGTAGCCATAGTTTTATCAGGTTCTAAGGTTAAATTATAAGCTAAAATTCCAATTGTATCCAAAAATTATTAAAAATCTAAAGTTACAGATATTTTTATCATAGCATTCTAGGTTAGACAATCCGAGAGAGCTGATGGAAAAAGTGATTTAAAAAGGACAAAAGAAAATACCTACTTATATTATTGTAATGTATCTATAGAAAAATAATATATACTTATCTAGGAATGTATGTTCATGTGGGTAGTTATCTGAGTTTTTACAACTATTTATATATTTTATTTCCATAGAGTTCTGAGAATATACCATAAACTTACAGAACTTATACTTTTGTATTTATTGATATATTTATGAAACACTTCGTAAGAACTAATGCTGAATTCGCAAAGTATTCGCTAAAGATAAACTAAATGATGAAACTGATAATTAGCTGCTTTAAAATTGTGTTTAATCCATCCAAAACATATTTTAATAAAAGAAACTAAGTAGATATTAATAACGAAACAACTATTAGCTATTAACCAGCTGTGATCATTATGTTACTTTGAATCTAGAATGATGATGAATCAGTCGCTCCGTGTAAAATACTGGTATTCAGCTGCATCCGGTTAGACTGGAAGCCGACCCTAACATGGTTGGGAATAGGCTAGGCAGATGATGATTCTAAGTTGTAACAAAGATTATTTTTATTTAATTAATAAAGACTCAATTTATATTACTGTAAAGTAAGACCACCCAATGTATGTTTATTTTTTTACTTAAATTTCAGCATTAATTTGTCAATTTGATACAATAAATGTGTAAATAACTCAAATAAACTTATACAAAACCATTAACCCTTTGGTAATTACATAGTTATGATTTTATGCTTACCTACAAAATAATTTGACATATAAAATTGAAAAAATACATGCAATTACTGTATTATTTTAGTCTTGATCCAATATAATTTATAGAGTAAACACTAGCCCGTATCATTTTACATAGACATACATTTATAAAAAACTACTGCAAAATATACAAATAATAAATTGTGATATTATTTCGTTTATAACTGGCAACACCATTCAGTCTTTGGCTAAATTGAGCAGAAGCAAAATCTAAACTTGATCTAAACTAAAATAGAATACAATGATTTGCAGTAAAAAATAAATATTGCAACTTATACTGGCTAATGACATGCTTATGTAAGTAAAATAAAATACAAAATAATAAATGTTAATTATTTTATAACAATAATAATGAGAATTTTCTGTCATGCTAATGTAATTCATATACTTATTCAAAATTTTAGATTCACATTTTATATTTTTAATTCAATTATAATAGGATGAATTTGTGCTACAGGATAATCTTAGATTATGGACTATTTTTGTTTATTATCAAGTAATGATGATTGATTAGCATAAATTATGATGTTTAAAGTTGCTATGCATCTGCAACTGCTGGCAAAAACTTACAAACATCACTATTGTCTACTGTTACCCAATCACCGAAATTGTGTGTATCAAAATTAAATCTTATGTTTTGAATGTTATGGTGCAATTTCTTTTGTAATTATGACATCTAATATGACCTTTAGTTTCCTCGTGAAGTATGTACAGTGATGTTGAAACATTATCTTACATTTTAAGCAAAGACATTTACATTAAAAGGATAAAGATAAATATAGGCATGTTCAGATAAGGATAGCAATATAAGCTGTCTTCAGAAATTATTTGAATGTAGAATAAAATCTGTAGAAGATAAAGAAACATCTTGCTAGCATGAACAAATTATTTAAGAAATGGAAGTGTGTCAATTCTAACATTTAATATAACACAATGCAATATTTTCATTTTTGTGGTGTCCATAGGTTGTAATTTTCTACTAACTTCTTACTGTATCCTCATCTGAACAAGCACTTTTAACAAGTTATCACATAAAGAATCAGGGAGCAACATAGTATTGATTATCGAGAACTATCCTAAACATTATCATAATTTATAGGCATCTGTGCACCTATACATAGGCAAGATGAGTCATCGCACTTATAGGGTGAATTTCTTACGCACACATACAGAGGCCATACACAGAGCAGCATGTTGTATTATGATGTGTGGTGTTTGACAGATAGTTGACAGTTGAGAGTTGACTGACAGTTGATTATTATAACAAGTGAGGGTACCCCACAGGACACTTTTCAAGCTACCGACATATGCCGGGGGCAGCCATCATGGATGCCAAGTAAGTACATAACAGTGGCGACGAGGAAAAAACGTGAAATATCGTGAAAAAACCAGTGAAAATTTTGTGAAAACGGTGTAAATACAATGGCAGATATAAGATTTGAGATTTTTGATATGAAAAGTGGGGATTGGGAATCATATAAAGAACGATTTGGTTATTTCTTAGTAGCACATGGCTTAACAGAACCTAATAAGCAAAAAGCTGTATTTTTTGCATCTTGTGGTAGTGATCTGTATAACTTAGTTAAATCATTAGTGTTTCCGGATTCGGTGAGCCAGATTACATTAGGTGAAATAGAGACAAAACTGAATAACCATTTTAGTCCGCGACCAAATGAGATCGTAGAATCATTTAAATTCCACAGTAGGAATCAGGGTAAAAATGAATCAATTCAAGAGTACATTGCAGCACTTCGAAAAATGTGTAGGTTTTGCAACTTTGTAGATTTAGAAAGAACCTTGAGAGATAGACTGGTGTGTGGCGTAAATAATGCCAAACTGCAAGAGAATTTACTAAAGAAGGTTAACCTAACTTATGCAACAGCTGTGGAGTTGGCATTGCAAGCGGAAAAATGTGTTGAAGACCTAAAGATCTTGAAAGTACCGGCCATTGAGGAAGCATCAATCACTTGTCCGGTAAGTGCAAACAGGGACAATGTGGTAGAACCAATGGAGGTAAATGCAGTGGACGAGAAGAAAAAGAAGCTATACTGCTACAGATGCGGAGGAAACCACTTGTATCACAAATGTAAGTTTGTTTCTGCTAAATGTAACACATGCAACAAAGTAGGCCATATTGCAAAAATGTGCAGAAAAAATAATAATGGAACTGGTGATATCAAAGAGATTCAAGAAAGGGAAGAAGAATATATGAATGGAGTATACTGTGTGGGAGGTACACACCGTGAACCTGCTATTTATACTGAACTTCAACTGAATGGCAAATTAGTCAAGTTTGAGGTTGATTCCGGCTGTTCATATACAATAATGTCAAGGGAACAAGCAGAATTAATCTGGCCTAATGGATTGAATTTACAGGAATGCAGGCTAAACTTGCACACTTGGACGAATGCTAAAGTGCAGGTGCATGGCAGGACCAAAGTTTTTATTAAATATAAAAACTTTAAAGGTTACCTGCAAATAATAATTGGACAGGGGCGAGGTAATCTCCTTGGTAGGAATTGGTTCAAGCCTCTAGGGATTTCAGTTGAAGGTTTAAATAACATCAATTCTCTGGATAGTGAAAAGGATAATGAATCTCTGTTGAAAATACTTAAAAAATATGAAGAATTGTTTGATGGACTTGGCGAATACAAAGGACCTGAAGTTGTGATCAATTGCAAGAAGGATGTACAGCCGAAATTTATGAGGAGCAGGTCAGTACCATTTGCGATAAGAGACAGAGTGTGTGAAGAAATAGATAGGTTGGTTAGTGTGGGAGTAATGGAGCCAATAGCTTATTCAAATTGGGCTACACCAGTGGTTCCTGTTTTAAAAAAAGATGGTAGTATTCGACTGTGTGGAGACTACCGGTTGACTGTAAATTCAGCAACTGACACAGATACATTCCCTCAACCAACAATTAACGAGTGTCTGTCTGAAGTAGCAGGTGGCATAATGTATACCAAACTGGATTTGAAAGAGGCTTATACACAGCTGAAAGTATCGGATGAAACAGGTATGCTCCTGACAATTAATACACTAAAGGGACTATATAAGATGAAGAGATTACCCTATGGTTTGAAGGCTTGCCCAGGTATATTTCAACGGGTCATGTCAACAACATTGGCAGGTATTAAAGGAGTGACTGTATTGCTAGATGACATTTTAATAAGTGGAAATAGGATAGAGCATAACAAAAGGCTGGAAAAGGTACTGGAGTGTCTAAAGGATGTAGGACTCAGGCTGAACAGAAAGAAGTGTGAGTTTGCAACAAATAAAGTAGAATTCCTTGGTTATGTGGTGGATCAAGATGGTATTCATCCTAGTGAAAAAAAAATCGAATTGATTATGAATGCGAAGAGCCCTAGAAATGTTAAAGAGCTACAAGCTTTTTTGGGATTGTTGAATTTTTATGACAGGTTTATTAAAGATAAAGCTACGTTATTGGAACCACTACATAGGTTGCTGGATAAAGATGCTGTATGGAAGTGGGGCAAGTTAGAGACAGAAACATTCCAGAAGGCTAAAGCTATACTATCTAGTAAAGAGACTCTAATACATTTTGATAATAACAGGAAGGTAACATTAACATGTGATGCTTCAGAATATGGGGTAGGAGCCGTTCTGTCTCATGTTATGGATGATGGATCAGAAAAACCTGTTGCTATGGGATCCAGAACTTTATCTAAATCGGAACGTAATTATGCACAGATTGATAAAGAAGCGGCAGCGATTATATTCGGCTTAGAAAAATTCAATCAGTATGTATATGGAAGACATGTAGTAATATATACTGACCATAAGCCATTGCTTGGGATTTTAAGCCCAAATAAAGCAATACCTAAAGTGCTATCCCCAAGAATGATGCGATGGGCTTTGAAGCTGAACTCACATGATTATGAATTACAATATAAACGTGGCAATTGTATTGGTAATGCTGATGCTCTCAGTAGGTGGCCAATGGATACGACTGAAGATTGTAAGTCAGATACTGACGATGTTGAAGATATTTTATTACTGTCGGAGACACCAAGCGCCATTCAGTATTCAGCAAAAGATATTGCAGAACAAACGGGGCGAGACGATATTTTATCTAAAGTGAAATTCTGGATATTGCATGGATGGCCTGATACCGTAAATGACAGTAATATGAAATTATATTGGCTCAAAAGAAAGGAGCTATCTGTTACAAATGACTGCATAATATGGGGTACTCGAGTGGTTATACCGCCATTGATGCGGGAACACATGTTACAGGCTTTACATGAGACTCACGATGGCATAGTAATATCAAAATCAATTGCACGAAGCTATTTTTGGTGGCCAGGGCTGGATCATGAAATTGAAGCATTAGTGGCAAATTGTGATAGTTGTCAGGTAAATAAAAATATACCTGCAAGCACTGGACATTCTTGGATCACCCCTTCTAACCCATGGCAACGTTTGCATATTGACTTTGCTGGTCCAGTTGACAATAGAATATATCTAATTGTGGTGGATCCATACTCAAAATGGCCAGAAGTAAAGATAGTTAGATCAACGTCAAGTGAATGTGCAATTAAGGCTTTAAGAGAAATTTTTGCCCAGCAAGGATTGCCACAAGTATTAGTATCGGATAATGGAACGGCATTCACATCTGAACAATTCAATAATTTTATGAAATGCAATGGCATTCTACATATTATATTGACTCCACCATACACACCATCATCAAATGGCCAAGCTGAAAGATTTGTACAAACAGTAAAACAGAAATTACGTAGTTTGGCTGGAACTGACATGGATATTAAATTACCACGTCTGTTGTTTAGTTTGAGAGTAGCGCCAAGCTGGGTTACTGGAAAGTCTCCGGCAGAATTGTTGAATAAACGTCGTTTTAGAACACGGTTTGATATCATACATCCTTTCTCCACAAAACCTGTTGCTGAAAGACAAATTGAAAGTAACATAGAAGTACCAGTGAGAGGATTTAGATTGAAGGACAAGGTGTGGTTGCGTAACTATTCAAGAGGGGAGAAGTGGGTGAAAGGAGAAGTCTTCAGAATCAGGGGTCCTGTTCGGTTCTTGGTAAAGATCAATAACGGACCAATAGTTACACGACACATAAACCAACTACGACGACGTGATTCTGATGAAGATTCAGGTCCTAGTAATGAAATGCGTGATATACTCGGCATACCAACAGATGCAGTAGTAACTTGTGAAGGAGGCATGTTACAAAATAATTAAATAATAAGAGTGATTTAAATATTAGGATAGTTAGGTTAGTTAGATAAAAACTTATTTATAAATAATATTATAGTAATTTGAGTGAAGTCTGTGAAGTGCATAAAGAATAGGGGGGAAGGCATGTGGTGTTTGACAGATAGTTGACAGTTGAGAGTTGACTGACAGTTGATTATTATAACAAGTGAGGGTACCCCACAGGACACTTTTCAAGCTACCGACATATGCCGGGGGCAGCCATCATGGACGCCAAGTAAGTACAGACGCCAGCAGGTCAACCTATCCGAATCTGTCAAATTTCTTTGATAGATTTTCAACTTTAGTGTATAGGAATAAGATTCATATTCAATTGGGAAAATCTGACAGATTGGGGTAGCTTGATGTGCTGGCCTCTGTACATAACAGATGTCACAATTATTATCAGTTGTTATTTTTATGTGAATTCTTTATAAACAATGTATCCTTTTGTTTTTGTATGATATAAAGAAGAATGGCTTTATTTGAATAAGATAGTAATACAATGAGTATAGTTTAGTGAACTTTATACAAGTTTTAGTAATTTGTTTGCATCTTTGTTTAGCTTGGATCAAAATAATGACCTATACAACAAAAACAGATGATACACCATAATACCAACAAAATTGTAAGTCTGTGTGACATTTGTCTGTGTGCAGTAGAATCTTAAATCATCTTAGACAGTATATTTTTTCTTACATTGTCTTATGGTAAACAAACACGTTATCTACGAAATTCGTACACTTTGAACCCTTTGTATCCCGAAATGTGGGTCCACATGAGACACAATGGCTTTTAAATCGTTTCTGTAATCACGGCACACAACTGGTTAAGTTGGGTATGCGTATGAATGTTGTAACTGTTTCTAATTTACTATTAAAATGCATAAATTTTCTAAAAATCTAAATCTCAGCCTGTCCATATTTGTTTACCAAATAAGAAAAGTAAATAAAAATACACTTTAATACACATAGCTAACGACAACATAGAAAATATTTATTTTTAATACATTTTAACGTCATAATACTTGGATGTGTTTTCTTTGACCTTTCTTGTTCTTATATGTATGTCAGATATAATTTGGTCCGATGCCAATTTCACATTCCTTGGAAAAACATTGTCATTGTACAGACGCCAGCAGGTCAACCTACCCCAATCTGTCAAATTTCTTTGATAGATTTTCAACTTTAGTACAAAGGAATAAGGTTCATATTCAATTGGGAAAATCTGACAGATTGGGGTAGCTTGATATGCTGGCCTCTGTACAATCAATAAGTATAGACAATAAAATTAAAATGAGAAATATAGTCGATCTGAATAAAAAATAATTTCAATTCGTCTTGTTCAATTAACTTGTTTAGTTCTAATCTTTCGACCAAAAGTGCTTGATAGCCAAAAAATTCCTAAATATTAATACTTTCTAGAAAACACTTTCTATTTTTGTGTAGAACCTTTTCGTTTTATAACCACTTAAGAAACCAGTTGGTAATGTTTAGGTGTGGCACTAATGGTACATGGTTATATGTCAGCTAGTTTTAACCGCAATACAAATATTTTTGTATCTGTGGTTAATGCATTTGCTACTTCAAACATGATTCATGTACTTAGCAGTAAAATGTATTTTTTTTCCTGTTTGTCTATAAGGAAAACAGAACAGAAATGTTTTTTCGAACAGAAAAGTAACAATAATATGTATTGGAATTCTTATCAAAGCATTTTGGAATACTGAGAACCCTCTAAAATATATCATATATACTCTGATATCTTGGTTAAACAGTGGTATCATAACAAAACACATCCAATAACTATTCCTTTAAATATAACAATTACAAGCTACATAAATAAATTACAAACGGCAAGGCAACTAGGGACTGAGTGGCGGGTCATCATTACCGATCATAACGTCTTCATACATGACATCATGTGTCTGTCTCGCCTCAATCTTCTGCCGGACGTAATCAACTAAATTGTACTTCCTAACTACCAGCACGACGCCTGTTATGAGCAGAGCAAGCGTGAATATCGTTACTATAGCTACAGTCGCGCCATTGTGTGACCCTGCCGCGTCGGCCGGCGTCTCGCAGTCATCCCCGACGCGCACAAACCCTTCCAGGCACTCACACTCATGCGAATTCGCATTACACTTCTGGTGCACAGGGCACGTATACAGAACCGTTTCATTGCAGGACAGGATGCGCTCTGTTAAATAGAATAAACTCCATAATACAGAATAAATTGATTCAATTAAATAATTGTTGGCTACTTACAACTTACCAGAGTAACCGTATTGTATCAGATTTAGGAGCAACGTTGCCAAAATGTCGATTGTTTTCAGCCCCATGATGTTGTAACACCGCGCCACGGTATATTCACATCACAATTACTGCTAAATATGCTTGAGTTTTTCGTCTGTTTGAAAAAGCGAACAATACCTTTCTACGAGTAGCGCAAGCAAAACAAACGTCAAAAATATTGTGCTGTCATACTTCAAATACGTTTAGTAGCTGTTGTATGAACAAGTACACAATCCAGTGTACGTCGTGACAATCTTTATTATTTTTTGCCTTATCAATGACAATAACCGATAAAAAGGATGCATTAAATATTTATAAAGTTTAGATATTACCTGTTAATTTTTTTTTTCCATTAGAGAATTTATGAAGGCTAACAAAACGTGACAGTTACGTTCCGCTTAGTGCATGATATGTGTGAAAGATACTCACGATAAGTTTTTTAGACAAATAAAACAGTGATTTCAATTTTATTTTTTTATTCACTTCTATTTAAAAAAGTATAATTATGTAAATCACATTGAATACCTAACTAAATAAAAAATTGCACACTAACAAACACCCTAAAAGTGCTAATACCCGCTAACAGATGGCGTACTGTCATAGAATAGAAAAAGTAAAAACCTCCTTTTAGAGTTCGCCGCAATAGTTTTTTTTTTTTCTATATTCTATCAGTCTAGAAATATCACAAGGTGAGTTTTCTCATTTTGCATCAGCTTCGCCCCACGTGTATTTTTCGGGTAGGACATAATCATTTTCATCATGCCCATAGGCTTCGACACCACCATTGCCGTCGTCAGCACCCTCTCTGAAAAAATTAATTAGCACGTTAATATGACTAGCACGTTTAATGACTGCCTCGTTGGTCCAGCGGTCTCAAGCACGACTGCTGAGTTTTCCATTACCTACTTGGGTACCTACCTACTAATTTCTCACACACCTCTTTATCGCGGAAATCACATAAATCTGTTGGTCCTACGGCAATTATAGGTGTTTATAATATATGAAGTACTTACTTACTTACCTTCCTTCTAATAGATCTTTTAATTCTAAAATTATGAAGGTCATCGCTTACCTCAGTTCTGAGTGAGATTCCTCATTGGGTTGTTTCCGTTGTTTCTGCTTCCTTCTGGGACGCTCTTCCTCCTCATCTTCAATCTCTTCGGGTTCTCGTTCCTTTTCGGCTGTAAAAATATAATGCGTTATAACTAACATAAAAACAAAAGTTGGAAAATAAAAGAGTTCTCCAATAGGCTTTTATTAATTATTCATCCAGATTATTTTTAAAGTTATAGGCGGGGATCATTATGGATTAGGTATATTAAATTCGGCGGGGTATGGTAATTCAATGGTTTTTCGGTGTCTAAGTTGACTTTCATCGACCTCGAATTAAAACAGCCATTTGAAAATTCTTCTCAAAAGCTTCCGAAGTCTAATATGCTTTTAAGAATCACCTAGTTTTTCATAATTGTTGCTGTAGGCTCCGTCCTGACCCTTTTCTTCTTGTCCGTAGGAGTCTTGCTTTTCAAACTCGTAATTGTCTCCAGCCTTCTTGTGAAAGGAGTCAAAGTGCTGGTAGCCTTTCTTTCCACCACCGGTCTTCTTACGAGAGTATCCGATTTCGCCGTCACCTTCGTTTTGCACTGATTTGTGCCAGTCATCCGGCTGTGAATGATAAGAAAATCAAATTGGTGAATTAATCGAAAAAACTACGGCGCCTTTAGTAGGTAATGGGAAATCAAAATTGCTCTAGTTCTAAAGTGTGTCTTCTCCGGATTTTGATTACCTACCTACTCATCAGAAAATGATCGTGTCTCAACTTACCGCAGCAGCCCTAGTTTCTCTGACGTATGATCCAACCGAAACGGTATCATCGACCATCAGGAGGTCTTCGAGAATATTGGCAGGGTTGGTCGGCATAGCCGTGGCCAGCTGGAGCAGGCCCAAAGCAATCGTCGCGAATTTTAACGCCATTTGTAAATCTCTGAAAATGTAGCCGATTTTGATTAGGTGTTCCAAAATATCCATTTGTTAGCTTATCAGTCTCGTTGTATCATTTACAAAATTAAATAGCTAAAATTATTTTTGGGATTTGGTTCTTTTAAAACCCCCGACAAAAACAGAGGGGTGTTATTATCTATACAAAGTAGGTACACGATTATTCAGTGGTTGTGGTTTGTTAGGTGAAATATTGGGCACAATTCGGGATAGATTAAACTTTATGGAGGACGAAGTCCATTCATAATCTTCAAACAATTACTTTAAACAAGATCACCATCTTTAATTACCACAAAAACCCAATCATGTGCAACAAATAGAACAGTGTCGTTACTTAATAATGTTTTTTACCTTATGTTACACAAAAGTACAGTTGCTTTGACGCGTTCAGTTCAATAGCAACTCAACACAATCATTCAAATCTTGTCTATTTTATATAACACGATATTGCAGTCGCCTGGGTCTTTCACAACGGCTGGCTGACCTATGTTCAGTTCTTCTCGAGTACCGTCGAGCAGGTTAACAGTTTTTGTGGCCATTTCATCAAAGGTTTCTTTAAATTCTCTTTTGTGGTTGACGGCGGCGCGTGTGGCGACCCGTGACTACACAAACATTCCTTTGAAGAGTTGTCTACTAGCGAATCATAACTGTCATTATTAAGAGCCCGCAGCACAAAAAACGTCTCATTCATCATTGAAGACTTTCTACAAATGTCCAAATGCAAGTGATCCTTAGGTATATTTATCTGCGTTTAGTTTACCAATGTAATTATCAGCATCCTAATTATTTTCTTTTACAAGTTTCTATAACCTTCAAAGATTTAGTAACGTTGGTAACTGGCAGAAAATTAAATGTTTCATTACTTTAAATGCTACGAGTATTTCAATAGTTCATGATAAGTCAACACAGCATGAAATTGAGCAAATACCGCAGACTTGAAATGAACTTGGGAAACTATTCCGATATGTCGTCGATTCGATTATGAAACGATTGATTGTATGAATAAATTGAGAGTAAGTGCCATTGGTATAATAGCTCACAGCCTTTGTGATTGGTAATCACTTTTGTGGCTGAAATTATAGTGATAGTCGGCAAGCATTTCGTAAAACATATACCTAAGCGAATGATTTTGAAGTTGTAGGTATATTATATACAATGTATTAGTACTAAGAGCTAAGTCAATAGTGAACACTCACGATCCTCAGCTTGCCAATTCACGCGTTTTCTGGGACCTCCTACGGCTGCCTACCTATTAATGCTTGTAGGTATTCTCTTCTTGTTAGCTGGCTGGTGATGCTGCTCAATGTTCTAATTTGTAGGTAAGTCTGATAAGGTACTGTTTAATTCGTTTTTAGCCTTGGTTAACTCACAAAAATATAAGTAGGTATTGTCAAACAAGAATGTTGTGCAGTTCCTAGGTAAACAAAATCTGAGTTGGATTTACTCATTATTATTTTTCAATATGATTGTTTTAATCAAAATATTTTGACCGTGGCTTGACCACGATTTCATTTCGATACTAAGGCGGCGGCTCAAAAATCGTTACCAATTAGGTACCTACTTAAGTCTTGTTTATGGCACCATCATATTCATTAGGTAGATATACCTAGGTACTTGCAAATGTGTGCAGTGCCGGATTAGTCACGTAGCAGGTGTAGCAAAATGCTACTGGCCCCACGCTTGGACGTACAATAACAAGTCATGGTATATAGCAGCATATTTCAATAAACCTAATGGTAGAGCCTACCTATACCTTTAGGTTTATTGAAATATTATCAAATGAAACCTAAGCTCTCCGAGATGGGATGCTAAAAGTTTTCGAGCTCGCTTCGCTCGCTCTTGCATAGGTACAAGGTTCTCTCTGAACTTGCAATCATGTAGGTTTTTACAAAAGTACCTACTATACTGAGCATTGTTTAAAGAAAGTAATTTGGCTCAAGTACTTCAACTGACATGGAACGGAAAAGAACGTATTTGTTAGGAAACATTGATTTAACTACTGAAAAATCACTACCTACACAATTAAAACTTGGGAAAAAGTTCTGTATTATCTTGTAAACCTTAGAACCTTAACAAAGTTCTACCATATTTTCCCCTAAGTAAAATTTGCTACAGGACCCGCGCTGGCTTAATCGGGCACTGAATGTGTGAAGGGCTCATGGAAACAGTAGGCCAATTCTGCTAATTTAAAACGTTCAACATCTAGTCGCAGTCTCATCTCAGCGACAAACAAATGTCAAAAACTCGTCAAAATGTAGGGAAATTCGAAGCACTTTTGACAGATTGAGACTGAGATCAGACTGTGAACATTCTTAAAAATTACGGGAATTGCCCCTCTGATCTCTAGCTGCCGTAGTGCTAAGATAACGTAGGGACATTTTGCCAGATTTTTTTCTTGTCGCTAAAACTGCGGTTTCTCCTAGATAACGGTGACCGCCATAGCGTCCGCAATTTATTGGTACGGTGAATGACGTCACTGAAACGTTATCTATGAAAGCAAGTTGGTTTATTTTCCAAGAGAGCTTTTTTGACACCGTAGAGTACCTATATAAAACCCTGCTACCCAAAGATTTAAATCGCTAGATTTGCTCTTTCCGAGTCTCGCGAAAACGTGCCTTTAGTGAGAATAGTGAGCTCAATCAGTTCAGAAGTGTCAAAACAAAACAAATCTTTTACACGGTATGACGCATCTAGCGATTGAAATGTTTACCGTTGTCATCATTTACATGACATTCGTCATTGCGGCCGTTATGTGCTGTTACCGCTTTTCTAGGGAACGGTAGTTTGCCGGTTGAATGCCGTATGTTAGAGAGACAATTATAAAGTCACTGTGTCTCGTGTCGATCCACGTTCCGGCCGAATTTTAGAGTACTTAGTTTGTCGCGACCGCTAGAACATTGGCCCGAGATTGTAACCGGACGATGTGATCTTGTTCACACTCTACCGTCGCACCGGCGCCGTTTGCCCAGTTTTTATGTTGTCTATCATAACATACTAATTAAACCGCCGAGTTCCGTCGCAGTGGACAAACGATCGCGGATGGTTTTGAGAAAAGAGATTATTCGGTTCGAGTAATCTCGTTTCTCGTTGACGTCCCAGTAACGGCTGCGGTGGATAAACGCCATAACAGTTAGGTTGGATTTATCTACAACTTAGTACTTAATAAAAAAAAAACACAATCTTCTTAAACCTGTTTACTTTACAACTGTCAACAACCCGCCATTATGTATATCTTATTCTTCGTTTCATTGGCAATTTTTATTATCTGGGTCTTTTTCTGCAACGGATGTGTATACGGCTATGAAGCTGGATCTCGCTAGTTCAGTATTTGCTTTCGGTTCGTCTGTGCCTGTTGAAGTTTCTGTTAAGCGTTTCTCTTTCAGCGACTCAGGGAGAACATCGTACATGAGTTGCCATTCTTTTTTTAATTTCAGTTGCTCCAAAGCATTTCCACTGGAAAGAAAAAAATCATTTTTTTTCCTTTAGCTTGTATTGTCCCACAGCTGGGCAAAGGCCTCCCCCATAATTATCCACATTTCTTTGTGCTGTACCTTCTCCGTAAAAAAAAATAATAAAAAGCAATACCTATTTAATACGAAATAATATTTATCTAACCGCGCGTTGACGCCTGATGGTACTGACAAGTTTTTTTTTCAGGTTGAGTAGGTATGTGTAAAGCCGTGTCTCCTGCGCATGTTTTTTTTTAAAACATTACACAGTAAAATCAAAGGGGCCCGTGGCTAAATAATAACAGTCACACGGGTCGATCGACCAGGTTAAGCTACGCTTGCCGCGGTTGGTCTGTGGATGGGTGACCATCTTTACATACCGAGACCCCTCCGTGCCTCGGAAAGCACGTTAAGGGTCAGTTCACACCGAGACGCGACGGGACGCGACGATACTGGAAGAGGCCAGTGATTTCGCGCGCGCTGCGCCGCGCGGCGCATCGCGGCGCAGCACGGACGCGCCGCTCTCGCACGCCGCGCGTACCGGCGAAGTACCGCTGCATCGCGATGCGTCGCTCTACGCCGCGAGGCGTCACGAGGCGCAGCGTTGCACGGCGCAACGTATTCTGAACTCTCACAATGCAATGTGTACCTTTTCGTGTAGAAAATAAAGTATATTTTGGGTCACTCTTTTAAAGTGTGCGCGCAGCGTCGCGTCGCGTCGCGTCTCGATGTGAACTGACCCTAAGCCGTTGGTCCCGGCTGTCATTCGTGGATCTTTGACAGTCGTTACGGGTAGTCAGAAGCCCAAAAGTCTGACAACCAGTCTTACCAAGGGGTATCGTATTACATAGTAACTGGGTTGTGGAGGTCAGATAGACAGTCGCTCTATGTAAAATACTGGTATTCAGCTGCATCCGGTTAGACTGGAAGCCGAACCCAACATAGTTGGGAAAAGGCTAGGCAGATGTGAAAGTGGCACACGTGAAGATAACACAGTAAAAACAAAACAAAGAGACGGGGCCATACACATTTGTAGGTATATGAAAACACGATGTTTGTGTTTTCCGAGGTTCATGGAAAGATTCCCCGCGCGGGTGAAGACGGGAAGAGTTTGCTTCATTTTCAACCTCCACGCGCACCGCGCACATCTGGGTAGCATTTACAATTTTGAAAGCTTAATTCTGACTGGTTTTGAGGTTATATTGTCTTGTGACTAGTTGACAATAATCTACACTGATATTATAAAGAGGTAAGATTTGTTTGTTTGTTTGAAATGAATAGGCTCCGAAACTACTAGACAGATTTGAAAAATTATTTTTGTGTTGGATAGTCCACTTATCGAGGAAGGCTATAGCATAAGCGATATTTATTTTTAAATATCGCAGCATCATGCTGAGATAGGAGCCTATTGGCCTCGTATAGGACTTTTTGTTTCATTTTTCTTTTTGTTACTTTTTTTAGTTTTTATTTTAGTATTTTAATGTAGACTGTGTTTAATTTAGTTTGTGATCCTTCTGTACGAGTCGCAATAAATACTTTTTCTTTCTTTCTTTCTTTCATAATATGTCTATCGTTAAGGTTGACTCACTATAACCTTTTATATGGTAATCAAATTTGTTCTAAAATAATGCATTATTTGCGAAGGTGTTTTTATAAACATGATGTTAATCCTTATCCAAATAAACACGTTATTCATCACAAGTATTTAATTTTGAACAAAATTGCCCTTGACATCATTTGATTTCAATGAATATCTTAGGAGATATTATAGTTTTAAAATATTCCTTATAATAAAGCTGAAGAGTTGTTTGTTTGAAAGCTCTAATCTCTGGAAGTATCGGTCGGATTTATAAAAATATTTTTGCATTTGATAGCCTAATTCTTGAGTAAGGCTATACTGTTAAACGTCACGCTAGGACCCTTAGCAGCGGGATTGTCTGAAAGGCTTAGCGCTACCCCGGAACACAAAGGGCTAAGGAAGGAACACGGGTGGGTTTTAGTCAGTAAGAGTCTGACACTCCCTCCTACTCCACCCTGAGCTGGAGGGGTCATTTGATGATTTCCCATCCTCAAAAAAAAAAAGGACCCTTAGCAGATGAGCAAAAAGAAAAAAAGTCAAACTTTTACTTAGCTAAGCGAAAATGAAGTAATAGCTCATGCAGGCGATGCGATGCGACGGGGTGGGTCGGGGGAGCAAAAAATTTCACGCGTATGAATGAAGTCGCGGGCAGAAGTACCTTTCATGGGGAGGTGGAGAGGATGTAAAATTTTTTTGAGGAAAATACGAAACTCAGGACGAAGTCGCGGGCAAAGTGTTAAGTAGTCTAAAAATATTTTAATAAGCAGGAGACAGCTTACGTATGAAAACAAATGTTTATATGTAATTTTTTGAAAAAAACACGCTCAGGTGACATGGCTTAATAGGGTCTTATTAAAGTCCACAAACGGCACAGACGGCACGGTTGGCGCAGTGGATAAGCGATTGTCTGCTGCGCTGCGTGTCGCGGGTTCGATTCCCGCACGGAACAAATATTTGTATGACCTACAAGTAGTTGTTCCGGGTCTGGCTGTTTGTGCAGGTATGTGAGTTTATATGTTTGTAAACGCACCCACCTAGTGTGGGGCAACGTTTTTTTATGAAAAAAAAAAGTTCACAAATTATAGCGGTCACCATTATCTTTATTTTTAATAGAAACGCTAAATGTTCCTTTTTTGTTCCGCTCTCATTGAGACAAACTATTTTTGGACTGAAAGTAGGTACCATGATCCCATGTTTGCCACCTTTAATTTTTTCTAGCCTGTATTGTTCCACGCATAAGCAAAGACCTTCTCCTTTTCTTTATCTCTCGGTGATGCGGCTCTTCCGTCAATTGTTTTCTTACAGTTGATTTCCTTCCTTCTATAATATTAACTTTCTAAAGTTTACTAGGAAAGTGCACTTACACAGCATCATCAGTGACATCGAACCGAAGAACTGGGAAGCCGACGTCGCGACCTCTTTGTATCGCATTTTTAACCAGCACTTGAACTATTTCAGAGCTTCTGGGACAGTTTTGAGGCACAATCAGAATTATCTGGGAAAAAATGTTTTACAGTACTTTCGTTAAAGCTACGACTTTCCCTTAGGGAATTTTCCAGTACCTGCCCAGTCTGTATTTGTCTGCCTCTTGTAATTTTATACTTATGTACAGGGGCCAGCACGTCAATCTACCAAAATCTGACAAATTTCTTTGATAGATTTTCAACTTTACTACAAAGGAATAAGGTTCTTAATCAATTGGGAAAATTTTACAGATTGGCGTAGCTTGATATGCTGGCCTCTGTACATCTCTGACTAACCCCTAGGGAATACAGGTATGCTGTTAGGGAGGAGGCATTTGCTGTCTATGTAGGAAATCTGGATTCCACGTCTAAATGTTATTACAAACAGGCTAACATTTTAGCTCTCTGAACATCGAACAGCAAAAGATAGTGAGTGGTCCTGGGCGTTAGTCAGTGCTCAATTTCCTTATTGTCACGCAAGAAAACACAAAGGAATCGGTTGTCTTGTGAAGAATAAAATTTGTGCTTTGTAGGTGCCATTGTCCTTTTCTATACCCCGCATTTTTATTATCAGTTAGGATGCGAAAGTAAATTTGTTTCGTACCTTTTCACGGCTAATCCAATGAACCGATCATCTTGAAATTTCACGTTGTCAGGGGTATTGAAAAGGGTATAGCCCACCTCTTATCTAAAAATATACTGTGTACCAGGAAAAGAACAATGACTTTCGACGGTGACAATTGCTTTAGGACGCTAGATGGTGCTGCATGTCTTTCGAATCATGATTGAAATATGACCCGACTTTCTGAGCAGTGTTCTAACAAAAAGCACTAGGCTTGCATGAATTGACGATAGTATTTCAATCATGATAATGCTTTTCTGTTTATTATAACCCGGATTAACACAGGATAGTTTTCATCCCGATAATACGTTTCCGAGGGTTGATTTCCGGCTTCCACACGAGCAAAGCCGCGGACAAAAGCTACAAAAAAATAAAGATTTCAAAACACCTGCAATATGTTGTGCACACGATACTTATCGTGGAGTGCTGGTGCGCGCAAGCAATGTGCGGTGAAATGCATCAGTCTCCGGGAGCGGGTGCACCGCACGCATCGGGCCCACTTCTCAAGCATGGTCGCGTCCCACGGACACACTGACATGCCGAG
The DNA here is from genome assembly GCA_949316385.1 of Globia sparganii. Taxonomy (NCBI): domain Eukaryota; kingdom Metazoa; phylum Arthropoda; class Insecta; order Lepidoptera; family Noctuidae; genus Globia; species Globia sparganii. The sequence continues at coordinate 24,170,499 of OX438660.1, read as the reverse complement.
AGCCAACCCTCGGATTTGGGGCCAGCCTCGTCGCGATTCTTGTTGTTCTGCTAGCATTGAGTGACCTAGACAAGGAGTTACGAATAAGGTTGTCAATCTTTTCAACTATGTTGTTTTACTTTAGGTAAGTACTTGTGTTTGAAGTTATGTTTTGCCATAGGTACCAATAAATAATATCGATGGAGCCTCTAAATCAGAGCCTCCCCTTCTACCGTACGTAAACAAGAGGGGCAATTCTCGTAATTTTAATAACGTTCATAGTCTGATCTCAAGTCTACATCTGGCAAAAAATACAGAAGGAAGGAGAAGAAGAAGTCAGAAGGGAGTGTCAGACTCTTACTGACTAAAACCTACCCGTGTTCCTTCCTTAGCACTTTATGTTCCGGGGTAGCGGACACCCTTTCGGACAATCCCGCTGCCCCGGCAGGCTTCGGCCCTTACGGGCCCCTTCCTTAATGTTGACATCTCTTTGAAGCGCGCGTGGAACACGTACGCGCCGTCCGGCACGGGCCTGGTCCTGATCGGACGGAGAGTTACCCATTACTCTCCGCCCGCAGACCCGCGCCTACGGTGGCTGGGAGTCGTCACGCAGCTCCCGACGCCCGGAGCGTCTCCCGCGGCGGCTGGGACGTGAGGCTCTCTCCCTCAGCCGTCCCGCCACCTCCTTTGCTAGCATGACTGCTTCGCAGAAGGAGGTGACTGCCTCCCACTCCCTCTCGCCCCGGACCATGGCTTGAACCAGGGCCGGGCGCGAGAGGTCACCGCCGCAGCTGATCGCCTCTACGAGAACATGGCGGTGCTCCGCCCAAGTGGGGCAGACCTCCACCGTATGCTCCACCGTGTCCTCTGGGCGACCCTCGCAGTGGTGACACTCGGGCGTTTCCTCCCGCCCAATGGTGTGCAGGAACCTACCGAAACACCCGTGTCCGGTGAGGACCTGCGTCAGGCGGTAGGTAGATTTTGAACGTTTTAAATTTCGAGAATTGGCCTACTGATCAGTTTTCATAGTACGACCACCTCAATCTGTACTTAGGTATCTAACCACATGTAGGTGTTAACGTTTTTTTCTGCTATCACATCACTCTTGTGACGCCGCTACTTTCGTATTCGCATCGCATGACGTCATTTTTTTTTAAATCTGATGGGCGGGCTACTCTTGCGCTTTCGGGGAGTTTCCATACCTTGTGCCAATGCCCTAGCGATATAATCGCACAGGACTAAATGCGTCGCAGGCGGGGGCGCGACGATGCCTGGCCAGGCGGACTTGGCGTGCTCGCGCACGAAGCGCAGCACGCGTGGCACGTCGGCGGGCCGCGCTCGTCGCACGCGCACGCGCTCCTCATTCTCAGTCCCCTGCGCCTACAAATAAAACCTACAATAAACACTTACGCGACAGTCTTAACCATCACCATCCCGAGCCCCAAGACACAGACTGTCTAGTTTGGGGCTCACTAGCAAATACTATATTGTAACCTAGCTGTAGGTAGTATTTTAACCCCCCCGGTGGGTTCCCGCATTGTCGAGGCGGGGGGGCTCAGTTGCATGGCTTGGTCACCCACGGTGAAGCGAAGAGGAACCCGAGGAAGGGCCGCTCGTCAGGGCTTTTACCGGTAAGCTGACGACGTAGCGGTGAACAAGTAGGTTGCGGTGCAACTTGGGCGAAATTGCAACTGAGGCGGGCCGTGATGTCGTATGGGAGGCATCGTGGCTGAAAGCTGTAGGCCGCGGCGGGAGAGGAGTGCCGGTATTGTGGTGCGCCGCTCTCCCTAAATTGGCAGGCCGCGGGGCCAATGACCTGACCCGACGCAGGGGGATCAAGGGTGCCCAGACACGGAGTCGTCTGGCGCCCATGTTCTGGTTTGGTCCCTGTGGTGGTCACGGCGTGCTATTTGTTCTGGTGCGCCGGTGACGGACAGCCGCGGCGGGTTCACGGATGACTGCTAACGCGTGCCCGTGTTCCCGCCGTAAGCGGCAGAGGAGGACACCGTGGAGTTTTAGTGGGTTAGAGTCCCACATAACGGCACTATCTCCCCGTGGTAGTGCAGAATGCATGAGCATTTCTCCACGATAAAAATAGGTAGTATTTTAAGCTACTCATGTCGTCTTAACTTGCTGTTAACCAGTGAACCTGCTTACTGTATTACCTGGACAATAAATATTTTCTATTTTTATCATAATCATTCTCTTGCTCTTTTTCCCAGTTTATTTAAGGTGGGCGCAGTATGTTTTCTTCTCCCATACTTCTCTTTTAGTAGTCATCTCGGTAGCCTCCCCCTTTACAGCCATATCATTTACCACACAGTCCATCCCTCATTTCTTTGTTCTTCCCCTACTCTCAGCCATCCACATTTATACAAAAAACTTTTCTCACGACATTTTCCACATTCTTCTCCATCACGCCCATACTATGACAACCGATTTCTGATTGATTGTCTGTCTTAACCACCTGCAAAAATACATTTAGACTACCCGCTGCCTTTTAATATTTTTCTTTTATTTCCATTTGGCGAAATCGCTCGGAGCAATGAAGCTGCCCCTTGTAAGTGCACAGATGTCGTTCTCTGCGTATTTATTTAAACACGGAAGCTGCCTTAATGCAGCACTACAAAATGGATTAAGAGCAGTAGGTATTTCTATCTTCTGAATTAGACTTTTGAATCACCAAACTTTATCACACCCTTTATGCTACAGACCAACCTCATTGTTTGTGTGAAAATAACTTAAAAATTCTCCTTTATTAGATTTACAAGGAAAGTATTTTTATGTACTGTAGGTATATAACTACGCGATGTCTACAGAAACGGCATACGTAGCGCCTTTTACACCGACTGAGGGTACAATTTCACAGTTTCTATCTACATAATCTACCTACACTAATAGGTAATAGTAAGTGTCGCTAGAACCTGTGATTTAACCACGACGCGCTTCGTTATATCCGGCTTGTCGGAGTAACTCCTCCTGGGATGCCCACTGAGGCAGCTAAGCCCAACTTGAGGTTTCCTTACGGTCTGTATCGCCGTAAATAACTTGAGAAAACTTGACAACGCGGACATAGTGGGGCATCCGAGAATGATCACTTTAGTTTTGTGTAATTTCTGAAATCTATTTACGCCTGTTTAGCATGTTTAGGTTTTTTTTTTATTTTACTTTTATAATTTAATAAAAATAACCAAAAATATATTAAGATGGCATAGTGACGGCTGCTGTGACAGCTTGTCGATTCGCGTCACAGTTTCTTAATTTGAAATGTTTTTCCAGTGGCCTGTTTAAGGCGAAAAAGTTTTTAGTACCTTTGTCTGTTGTTTTTACATACATATCTACATACTCGTAAGCTCACGCCCTCTTCAGATGGGCGTAGGCAGAAAATTCAGAAGGTCATCCGCTACGATCCGAGCATTCGATACGATTCGAGTCATTTTGCCTCGTTTTCGTTCATACATCTGCACCCTAATTGCATTTAACACACTATCAATCTCAATCTGAATCAAGTTCAAGGATATTGCTACTCCATTGCTTCATATGAAAGCACTAGGAAGTGATGAAGGGCGGGTGTTTTTGAGGACTGTCTTTTGTAATGTTGACGTTCGAAAAGTGCTGATTCTCAGCCTAGTTTGAATAAACCCATTGCTACTGATAGTGTGTTACGCAATTACCGTGCGGCTCGGTAATTGTGTAACACGCTATCAGTAGCAATGGGTTTCATTTTGACAGTTCAGCAACATTCATTGCGTTATTTACATTGTTGAGCAGACAAATTTTTCGAACATATGACGCAATGGATTAGCAATATGCTTCAATATGATTCAAATTGAGATCGATAGTGTGTTTCGCAATTAGGGTGCTGGTCATACACGCATATTTGTTAAAAGTACTACGCATCTGACATTTCTGAAGTACATTACCAATAAGATATTTAAATCCTGCTAGGGCGACTGTATTTTTTAATAACTCTATAAATATGATTGTATTACACCGATTGAACGAAAACCACTTTTTCTTTTTGTTAAAAAATATTAATTACCTTGTGTCTTAGTTTCGCTTCGGTGTTTCTGACTTTTCTTCTTTTTGATCGGCTCTTAAGGGTCTAAAGACATTCAATTATTTTTGTGGGTATCATAAATCTCTTTGTAAGGGATAAATGATGGTCCTACCGTGATGTTAAATAGCCTATAGCCTTCCTCAATAATTGGTCTATTACCTATATGCAAAAAGAATTTCATTTCATTTCAGACATTAGCGCGTTCAAACAAATTCTTCATTAGGTATAGTATAGTTAAAGATTTTGAAGTATGTAGGTAGGTATTGTGAAAATCTTGGAAGATTATAAACTTTTCCATTTTATCATTTTAAGAAACAGTTGTGGAATAAATGTCATCTGTCATATTTCTGGAATTCAGTAATTTCATTTTACCTCCGAAAACCATGTAGTAAAATAATTCTCCAAAATCAAAACATACATACAATAGAAAAGCAAAATTATTCAGTAATCAGGAAATAGGATCAGAGAAAGGGTCAAAATGCAGTGTTTGAACACATTTAGGGTCAGCGCATTGAAGTTGTCTGGTACGGCTGCCGTCCAGCCTCACATCAACGTTCTCGCTAACATGTTCAATAGGAAGTCTACATACCGTTATATAGCAAAGGACAAGAAACCAGTAAGTATCACTACTACACTAGCTTACTGAAGTTACCACGCAAGAGCCCATCACAACTCCGCTGGTGCTTTCTGCCTATCACTAGATGGTCACGGTTACCTATTTGATTTTCTGTCCTAGAAAGTGATAATTGGCATATTGCGGTGACCTTTCCACAAAAGCAAAAAATCTGAGTTGAAATTAAAGTTACCTTGAATTTTACATTGATGTATATTCTTAGATCCTCTTCAGATTTTGTAGTACCCTTTTATTTTAAACTACGTTTCTAGTGTTTCGACATTCGTAATGTGTCCATCGTGCGAGGGAATGAGAGCCACGCACAATTGATTACTTCGTTCATGAATATCCACTACTGGCCCCGCGAACCCAGTGTCATTGCGTTATGGATGCCCCTCGATAGCCCATATCTGGAATTTCTTACCGAAAAATTCTCTTATACTGGTTAGTAGGTATACATGAACATTTAAAATTCCTACTCTAGACCGGCCATCGTCAGTATTATTTCAATTTATTATTGTTTGGACATTATACTCTGGGCCGCAAAGAAAGCGGGTCAGTAACATACCTACCTCAATAACTTCCAAAATATTCTAAATCAATGTCGTAAAAGTTCAACAATATGAAGTTTATTTTGAATAAAAGTAAGTTATGTAAAAATTACCATTTTCAACAGATTTCGAATGTGAAAATATGTTACGGTTTTGAATATGCAATTTTTACACATTTCAGTATTCTGTATTGTCACCACGAGCTTTTAATACAGCTGCTATACGGTTTGGCATGCCACCAGATTTCTGAGCCGATGCTAAGGAATTTACTCCCATTCCTCTACCAGTGCTTCTTTCAGTTCACGAAGCGTGATTGTAGGGGAATTTCGCTGGCGTACACGTTGTCCCAGTTCGTCCCAGGCATGCCGATTCAAGTCTGGGCTGCGTACTAGCCGCTCCATACGTATGATAGGCTCGATATGTTCAAGGTAGTCAAACACTCGAGCTGTATTTGGGGACGAGCGTTATCTTGCCTAAAGATGGCATTCTCGCCCATGTTTACAAAAAATTGGCCAACATACTCATTTAAGATTTCATTCACGTATCTTTCTGTGGTTAAAGTGCCATTTTTTCTGCGGATAAAGTGCCATTTTTTATTACCACTAGCTCAGTGCGGCTTTCGGAAGAAATTCCAACCAACCCGTGCATGGAGCCCCCGTCGTATGGCAGTTTCTCTTCAATGCAAGCTTAGTAATGGCGCTCTCCTGGTCTTCTATAGAATCTTTGCCGCCGTCGTGCGTATATAGCCTGAATCTCTACTCGTCCGAAAACATTACTCTTGACCAGTTATCCGGAGTTCAATTCATGTGTTCTCTAGCGTAACTCAGCCTTGAATTTCGGTGCTGCCATTCGTGTTTTGGACCAATTGCAAGTCTAAATGGCTTTAAGTTTGCTTCAGAAAGACGCCGCCTCACTGTATAAGTGCTCAGATTGCTCCCTCCAGCAAGCAGAAGGTGATTTTTACTTCAACAGCCGTTTGAAATCGATTTCTCAACATTGTTGACACCACATATCAATCCTCCCGCGCTGTCGTGCACCTTGTTCGGCCTGTTCCTGGTCTGCGAATATTGGAGCCAGTCTCTTCAAATCGTTGGAGCACTCTTTGAACGGTTGATAGCGACACACCAACAGTTCTCGCTGTATAACGCTGACTGCGCCGGTCTTCAAGCATTGTCAGAATTCGGGTACATTCTTCAGGGGTTATTGCATGTTTTAAATTGAATTTGATCAGAACAATGAATTTCTGTAAAGGAAATGCCGTATTTATATACAGCAACAAAATTAAAACAAATGCAGGTTTAAAAAGTTGTTAAAATTTTATAAAATTCGTCTTTTTGTGGTTTTACATACAATCACCAGTAATAAATAAAAATATTTTACTTCTTCCTATATTTGTACATAATTAAATAAACTCTAATTTAGTTTTTATTTTAAAAGGATTGCTAATAAAAAAATGCGATAGCTTCTAAAATACTTGTTAAAAGTTATCGCATTTTTTATAACCGACCCGCTTTCTTTGTGGCCCAGTATAAGTATTATAGACATAGATTCATTAGGCAACAAATGTCCTGCGAAACGTATCTATAGCATAGCAAGACATCGTGGATGCAACGTCGGCGTCGTTCGTCGTCAGCCGTCTTGTCTCACGACGTTTTGATAATTTTTGCCAGATTTATCTTGCGATGTCGCGTGTCTCAAAACATTTGTCGCTTTCTGAATACATTGCGTAATCCTTCATCATTTTCTACATCCAGGAGAGCGTCTCCTAGCTATGGAGTACCAGCCGCGCACACGCGAGAATAGGATGATCGGTCTCATCGTAGCGAGCAGGGTGTATCCGTGGATGATCAGCGAGCTAGAACAATGGAGCCATGTCACGGATACAGCGCCCGAACGACACAGGATGTATTTTTGCGCCCATTGCCTCAAGAGTCCCAATTTGTTTAAAAAGTACAATGTTGATTATATATTATATTAAAATTAACGCGCAAATACTCACGACGTGAGTATTTGCGCGTTAATTTTTTTTTTCGCCTCTCGTATTGGCACGAACTATATGAGAATAGATAGTGCCTAAATACGTAATTCAATGTCATACCATTATCCAGATAATAGACGTGCATTTGAGTATAGCCAATCATGGAAGATAATTTTAATAGGTAGGTACCTATAACAATCGATATAGTAAATTGTAAGCAAGTAGGTAATACGGTAGATAACGCCGGCAATATAACAGAGGGTTTTGAACCTAGGAGACATAATACCTTTTTTTTTTGTTTCCGGGGTGGAAAATCCTCATGGACGTCCGCCGCCCTGGGGCGGGCGGCGGGGTCTGTCAGACTCTTACTGACTAAGAACCACCCCGGTGTTACATCTCACACCTACGCCGGGGGTCGCGGGAACTTATGATTCTTCCGCAACCCACGACTGGTGCCGGCCCGCCACTGCGGGCCTCCTCAGGTCAGGGGGGGGGAGTGAGGTGTTTGACACCCCCCGCGACATCTAAGGCGCGCGTGGAACACTACGCGCCGCCACCTCAGGTCCTGAAGGCCAATTCTCGTAATTTAAAACGTTCAAAATCTAGTCGCAGTCTCATCTCGGCGACAAACAAATGTCAAAAACTTGTCAAAATGTAGGGAAATTAGAGAGGTATTTTTGACAGATTGAGACTGAGATCAGACTATGAACGTTCTTAAAATTACGGGAATTACCCCTCTTATGTGTGAGGGGCGACGGACTTCCCCGAGTCCGTCGCCAGGAGACATCATCCAACTCTGAGAAAAAGGCACCGAAGCGGAAACTGAATGTTGGCACATTGAAGTTATCTAATTGTCTTTTTTTAATGTTATCATCACAGATTGAAGTACTGGGCACTGCAGCAGAAGTAACAGGGCAGGGTGTGAGCACACTTTTGCTAAAAACGGCACTAGATAGCGCGCAAGAAATGCGACATCCACTCGTCCAGGTTATCGCAGTCAGTAAATATGCGTAAGTTATTCAATTCTAAACCAAATACCTAATATATTTTTATAATTTATTTAATTACTTTTTCTTACATGATAAACTAAATAATTTTGACAAAGTATCTCTAATATTATGTCCATTTACAGTGCAAGAATTTGTGAAAAATGCGGAATGAAACAGGTTTGGACAATGCAATACAGAGACTTTGTTGATAAGTGTGGTCAAAGCGTTTTCTTCCCACGAAGTCCTCACCAAACAGTTGCCATTTACGTCAAATACTTTCCACCAACTAAAGGAGGAGAGTTCCAATGCAAGCCAAATTTCTAACACTGCAACTATAGTTAAAAATTTTCTGTCCACGCATCAGAAACTTTGGCACGACATGAACCGTTCATCTCTTGTACAACTCCGTTTCAGAATCAAACTAGTTGTAGGTATTGAAAATGTTCATATTATATTAAAACAAACTACAAAATATATGTTTCTTTTAATAAAAACATTACAAAATTACAAAAACATTACAAAGTTACAAAAACGCTAACAATAATAAATAATACGATAACTGCTCATAACTAATAATAGTTGAACCTAGCAACTGCAGTTGTGTTCAATTATGGTGTCGTTATGTTCTACGTCTAATGCAGTAACATAATACCTAAAAATAAACTTGAGTCTTTACAAATACACTCACAGATGAGCTCAATGTTGGGTAAAAAGCGTTACGGGATCACGACAATCCCGAGCAAGCGGCACATAATAGGTACCTTGTTTGGGGAGAAGTCAACGTCGTGTGCGCAAATATATAAATAAACACTCCAATATTATAATGTACTTATAACCGGTAACAGAAGACTAACTTCTATGGAATTAATCCTATATACACGATAAAGAAACCACTCTTATAACCAAGTATTCATGAATGTGTTACAAGCGAAATATATATACAGAATGTAAAATCAACAATCCCCTGACAATAGTTCATAACATGACATATTACAAACGCTTCTTATCTTGTAAATTAACAAGATTTAAAAAAAAAAAGAAATTAATCAAGTTCTCTCAAATGACGAAGCGATTTAAGTAACCTACTTAAATATTTTGCCAAATTAAAGAACTCACAAAAAATGAATGCAGACTAACAAAAAGTCTTGCACTATTCATGGGGACAAGTTCGATTGGATACGCTAAGTTACGCAAATCAATGTTTGTGTCGCGGTCAATGTTTTGGTTCAAGTGAATATTAAAGTTATCTAACTTAGAAAGGTGATTGGAATTTATATGAGCATGATGAATTTTAATCAGCCTATTATGTTTCCACTGCTGAGATAGGCCTAATCCACCACGCTGGCCTAGTGCGGGTTGGTAGATGTCACATTATAGGACATGCCGGTTTCCTCACGATGGTCAGCTCGTAAGTCGCGGCTATTTTTACTGGGCCGCCGCCCACCACTGCTTCCCGAATTATGAAAATTTTATCAAATATAAAAATTAAATAATGATAATTATAGCATGTACCGAGAAATTAAAAAAATGTTACGAAATAAAGGAATGAAGCTGAATTCATCATCATTGATGAGAATAAAATAATTAAGATACTTAGTAGCTTATTATTTCGAGCTTAAATAACAAAAACAAAATTCATAAAGCAAAAAAGAAACTCATTTAATTTCACGTTAACGCAAGTTACGTTTTTAACATTATGGCAAAAATCTCTATAGAAATTAGGAAATAATCAATTTTATAGAGCGAATGCTTCGCTAATCTAATAGTAGAAATTATACACACTTCATCAAAGCACTTTCCATTCATTGTTGTGTAAAGCTTTTGTTATCTATTAAAGAGTGGAATGCCATATTTAAGTTAGATTTGGAATGCTCTAGAAGTTATTGCTATATCGTGAAAACAAGTATTGACTGCAACTTGTGACACCACTTGTTCCGGGTCAATTCAAATTGCCGTTTAATTATGACCATTATGCGATCGTTAAAAAGCCATGAAAATCATTAGCTGTAAGATTACACCATCAGGTCAAATACGCAACTGAATAATAATGATTACGTTATATTTGATTCTGATATTGATTTTTTACTTATTGGATTGGAAGATGGGTCGGAAATCGTCACCATTAGATTGTATTATGGGTAGGAAATAGTTATTAATGAGTGTGGGGAATTGTAACTCACAAGATTATTGTACGGATAATTAATTAGGTCATATTCCCATCCTGCACAAACCTAGACATTACTCTAGAAAAAAGATGAACCAAAACCCACAAATTGCATTGACATCGAACTTTTAATCCTTACACCAAACTATAAAACAACATCCCTAAATGGCATATAACGCAACAGAATCCCAGAGCAGACTGACTCTTAAAACCTAAGACGTACGACCTAATTTTTCTTGTAGCCCCACTGGGATGCACCCTCTTTGCCACCTTTCCTGCCGTGGTCTGAGTGATTCTCGTGGTGATGTTCGTGACCATGCTTCCCGTGGTAACCTTTGTGATCGGCGTCCACGTGGCCCTTGTTACTGGAAAATGAAACGATTTTATTAGTACAGAATAATAATTAAAAATCGATAAAAGTCATCATGACTAACAGAGTTTCTTCTTCAATAGTAACAGCTAAAGTAACGTCACAAAAGTCAGTAACGGTTTTTATTTCTTCACTATTTCAGCTGTTACTTGAATTAAGAAAAACATTTGCCATAGTATCAGTAAAGGTCAAGTAAAAGTCAATACTTTGACTGATTACTTTAGTTGTTGATGAAGAAACTGGCCGATAGAAATGTAAAAATAACAAATCAACTGATTTTACAATCGCATCTAACTATCGTTGGAGAACAATCTCCGTTGATTGAATGAGTAGAAAGCCACCTATACGATGAAACACAGCGTCCTGTAGTAGGTATTATTATTATTTGGTTAGATACACTAGCAGCTAGTTAGCTGATGCGTGTGTATTGTATCGCGTAGTTTGGTTATATTTAATCTGTCCTGTTAGTTAGGGAGGCGAATAGGGGAATTTTCGGTAATACTCGAGCGTGGCAGTTTGAGATATGAGAGATACCTTAGACCTAATAGAACAACCTTGTAAAGTATTTAGCTCTATATGTAGTGACGCGCGCCTAGGATAGACGATCAGATTAGTTTAAAAAAATCGATAGTCTGAAATACTCGAGCGCGTCAGATTAAGATATTGGGGGTTGATTTTAGTGTTTTAAGACTAAATTTAACGAATCTGACGATAAGTCCTTGACGCCGCCGAGTTATAGGGTCGCGAACTTGTAAAAAAAAAACGTTAATCCGGCATTCTCGAGCGCGATTTTTTATTTTTTTATTTTGAAGAATATAATCTAAAACTCACTAAAAATACAAAATCTGCCGGTTTCCGCATGACCAGAAGTGTGGAGGAGCCATTTCGTCTTCCGAAAAACGCGTTGCGGCATATAAGTCGCGAACGATTAATCTTACAAAAAAAAAGTTTAAATAAACAAAAAAGGTAATTTTATTTTACACAAAAAAGGTCTCTTTACATTTTTTTCCAAAGTTAAAACTTTTTGACTTGAAGCATCATAAAAACTCAAACTCCCGGTTTTTTGAGTATATCTCGAAAATTGAGGGTGTTAAAAAAATTGATACTATGAAATAACGATGATTAAATTATGTGACTTTTATTATATCTCACAATTTTTTTTTTTTTCTAAAGCTTCTCGACAATTTTCGTGGACTCGGAAAAAGCTACGCATATCTGTATACAAAAGTATTATTAACATGTACAGTTTCATATATATTATTAATTAGCCTGTTGATCCTCAAATTGTTTTTTGGACGTACCGTAAGCAAAACGAAGTGAAGAATTGAAGCAAAAAAGAGGAATTTGCCATAAACATGTAATACAGACTGAGCGCTTCGCGGAAATATGCCGTCCTACCAGTAACAGTTTTCCTTTATTTCGCAACATTGATGGTGGGGAAAGAAGCGGTAGAAGGGAATTTTCGGTACACCCTAATATATATATATATGTTTATGGTCCCCTACCGTAGACCTATGTGCCCTCAGTATAACGACGATTGAAGAGAGAGAAAAGACCCGACGGTATATTTCTCGAATGTGCTGGAAACTTTGATGAATTGTATTGAGCAAAAATGTAAAGGTCATACATAACAATACAATTATAATACAATTTGTATTTCATTTCATTTTTTTTTTATACAATAAATAATACAATTCGTACTACATTTCATCTACATTTACGTTGGTTGTATCTATCGCTTTATTGTCATTCTTAAATTCCCCGTTTTAAAAAACCTTTTTCGATCAGATTAAGAGAACCCACCAACATTTTTGTCAGATTAAGGAAATATGCTTTCAGGATACCGAGATAAACCTCCCCTATGAAAATCTGACGCGCTCGAGTATTTCAAAAAAAACTTTTTTTTTTGCATTTTCAAAAATTCATCGCAACTTATCGTCACGCCGAAATCGTCAGTTTTTTTTAAAATGAGCTTCCTTGGGGCCTACTTAACACCCCTTCCGAAAATCTGACGCGCTCGAGTAATTTTTTTTTTTTTGCATTTTTGACTACTTTATATGCCTACCCCCACCACGCAAACCGGCAGATTAGTATACCGTTGTTATCAGAGGCACTTGGGGCGAACGTAGTATGAATATCTGACGCGCTCGAGAATGCCCAAGTAACTGTTTTTTTTAACATTTTTGAAAAACCGTACACGCCAAACCCACCGCTAAAATGGTTTTTACCATACGAGCTTTTCTTTTCGAAATCATTTTATCTTTCGGTTTTGATAGGTCTCGACGGCGCCGTTGAATTACGCCATTTAGCTACCTCGCCTCCCTAACTATGTCGATTCTTGAAGCAGTTCAGTGTGGGAGCCGTCACAACATTTTCGTCGCAGCCTATTCCAAGCTGTTATAACTCGGTTAGATAAGAATTGCTTCAAGGGCTTTTTTTTATAAATTTTCCCATAGCTTTAGGGAATACCCACGCAAATTTTTGTTCGGATTCAGTGTATAAAGGTCTTGAAAGCTGGGCACTTCGTAGTGTAAGTAGCTTGTACGTCTCAATGAGCCTACCCCTTTGTCTGCGCTTTTCTAATGGGATAAAGCCAAAGTCTTTGAGGCGCTGTTCAGATAAATTACGCTGCCCTACGCTGCTGTATTTGGTTGCCCTTCTTTGTACATTATCAAGTAGAGTGATGTCTTTTTTTAAATAATGGTCCCAGATAACATTAGCGTACTCAATATTCAATACTAAATACTCAATAATTTATTGCTTCCACGTGTGAACTTTTAGGTGGTAGGTTTACAGAATATGATCATTGTGGACCCTGTAAAATATAAGAGTGTAGTATGGTCTAAAAATATCTTTCAGCTGTGTACTTCCTTCAATTTACTTATCAACCTTGTTCGTCAGTGTTCATTAAGGGGAGTTAAGTTCACTATACCTTGAAAAGTACCTGTAGATGGTCTTTTTTAAAATAACCGCTTTGGCATTTAAACTCTAAAGCGGAAATTCATCAATTGACATCCTATTGACTTTCTTATCCAATGGTTTATACTTGCTTTCTTTGAATGACCTTATCAAAACCGTTGTCTAGAACACATGCCCATTCGCCACTTTGGCTCATTATCACTTTAAATTAGTAACAGAGTAGACTTTGACTTTAGAACTTACGAGTAGCCCTTCTTTCCTTTCTCAATGAAGTCGTGTCCTGCGTTGACGTGATGCGCCTTCTTCTTTCCGCTCTCGTTGCTGGAATGCTTGGCATTGAACTTGCCGTAGCGGTGGTGTTCACCGCCTTTGTGGACGTCATCGTAGAACTTGTGTTCTTTGTGGAATTCGTCCTTGTGGTACTTGTTGTGATATCCTGGAATATAAGAAATATTACATGAAGATTTTTTTGGTGTCAAGTCCCTGCTGTTATAGGCTTATGTGTTGAATATTGGGATGACTGCAGTTAAAAAGAAGGAAGCCGAACGGTACTGTGAGGATACCAGCTGAATTTGTTCATATGAGAGAAGAACTACAACCTTGCTAAATTGTGGTAAATACTGATATCAATTAGGAAGGTTTGCTTGCGGCTAGTGCTTAGAAAACGCTAGTTACCTACATTGATTGCCACTAAGGTTAGATCGGATGTTAGTGTAATACACGACAAATGACGTAATATTTACATATTGAGAGCAACAGGTAAGGTTACAACAAACTGTAACTAGTAAGGTTACAACAATGAATAGCTTTTATAAAAGGATTACATTCAAAGTCGTGACGCATATTTTGGACACATTTTTTGTCATACAATATTTCTGAAATGAGCTTGAAGACAAATTAAATATAATTTTAGTCACGTACACTTGCAACGAATTTCATACTTTGTTCCAAATCCTTTTGAATAAGACAGTGAAAAAGATCTTGAAGTGCAATCTCGCGAGTTGTTCTTTGTGAACGAATCAATGGAAAATTGTAGTATTGCGGTTGAGGTCAATTCAAATTGAATTCGAATAACAAATAACTTTACGTAACTTGGCTTTCACTTGCCGCAAATTGTTACATTTTCTATTATAGCAGGTGTAGTTGGGTCTCTGAATATGCCCAATTATCTGTTTCGTTCTAAATAAATTTGTGTAATCAGTAATGCAACTTTACATAATACATGTTTGATTATGTCATTAAGCCGTTTCTTCTCATTCAAACAATTTCTTGTATTATTTTCTTATTATTCTGTTTGGTTTGTTTTTGCTCCCAAGCTTGTTGAGAAGTAACATACGTTACTCTTTTGTAGGAATATACTATCGTCACTGACAAGCATTTAGAATTCGCTATCGGAATGTAGTAAATCTTCGTAATATTTTATTGCGTTGGTATTTCGATTGGTTTGATGGTTGTTGCGTCCCAAATCATCTTCAAATTAAATTGCTATAAGATCGTCCATTCATCGACGAATCTTTTAGATTGAAGGTTGAACCATGTAAAAACAAATAAAATGATATACAATCACAAACATGGTTTAGACTAGAAATTGCGCAATTGAAGGACATATGTCATTTGATGTCATATCTCCTTCAATTGCGGACCACCAACCCGCACTGGGCCTGTGTGCTGAATTCCGGGCCACTGCTCATAGAAATATGTCCCGGATCCTAGCTATACGAATAATACACGTAGATTATTATGTGTGTAGGTATATTATTCTTTAGACGAAAGGTTTTCGAGTTAATCTTACCCTTAGTCTTATGTCCCTTTTTGTGGCCCTTCTTCTCATCGAACTTAGCTCCTCTGAGTCCAAAGGCCTCTTCTTCATGGCTGCCCTTATGTCCAGCATGGTCGTGGTGCTTCTTTTTCTTCCCTGCAGCTTCCTCATACTCTTTCCTGTGATGCTCATCAGTCTTGTAGCCTTTGCCTCCCTTGTCTAAGTGGTGGTCGTGGTGGTAGCCTTTGGAAGTCTGTAATGCGTCAAATTGACTTTTATTATATTAATGGTGGCTGGGCTTGGTAATCGAAATTATGATTAAGGATAGATCCCTATGGATTATTTACTTTAACGACTACTTCCGTTTATAGAAAATAAATTGGTCTAATATTGACAGAATATACTGTATCTACCTACAACAATGAAATCACTAGGTTTTAACAGTAAAATATAAACAATTTACATGTTTTCAAAATCCAAGGTGGAGTTGAATTATTATTTCTTACTTACTTATTGTTTTTCCTAAAGTAATAAAAATGTTAATTATATTTTATTGATAATTGTCTTCTAAAATTACTTAGAAGACAACACAAGGTTAATAAGTCTGGAGGAAGATTGGTAATCTTCCGCCAGACTTATTAACCTTGGAATAATTATTTCTTAATTAAAGTTTAGAGCAATAACCAAATGCTATTTTTATGCTATTGTTGCTATTATTTCAATGTGTTTGTACACATTAATTAATTATTTAAGTAGAACATAATCTAAGATTGTTTATCGTAGTTTTTTTGCTATCGATTTTCTTTCAGTAAAGTCTATTACCAACATCCTACATTATGATACATGTGTACTATTATATGTTGGCCATTATACCCGATGCGGTATGTTTCGCGCGAGTCGTAGGCGGGCGCGATAAGGCAGCCGAGTGTGTAAAGATCAATACCCGTTTCATACGACGTTTTTCAACATACGAGTACTTGCGAGGAATAAAACAGACTTGTATTATTTATTTATCAAATGTTTGTTTTTTCCACGCGCCGCGCTAGCACTGCGCTCACTGTGTAAATAAAGGCACTGACAAAACCGCTAAATAGCCTATATAAAAAACAAGCGGCCTGTCCCGGCTTCTCACGGGTGGACATTTATATTTTATTAAACATTTTATTTTTTCTTGCAATTAAAAAGCCTATATTAATCACTGATAATGTAGCATTCAAATGGTGAAAGAATTTTTAAAATCGGTCCAGTACTTTTTGAGCCAATTCGTTACAAACATACATACAAACCTTTCCTCTTTATAATATTAGTATAGATAGTATACATATCATAATCACAAAAATAATGTTTTGACTGATCGTAATATTGTCGTATGCCAAATTGTAGTTTAGTTAGTATGGAATTATAAAGTACTACCTATTAGCATAGAGAAATATTAACTTATTTGATTAATACGGCTTAAGAAACCAATTACTTATATTAAAGTAAAAACATAAACTAATAACAACAATTAAATACAAAAATGTAGATACATAGGTAACCATTACATTGGCAAATTTATTAGCGAACAGTTCGCAGTCCGAGTTGGCCTCCACAAGCTTATTTAGTGCGGTCAACACGCGCGAAGACACACGAAGGTACGTCTAGCAGTCGATGTTTTCTGTCATAGAGATCATTATTCGGTGTGTAAAGTCGAATCAGCTCATTATGGATATCTGGAGCATCCATCATACCCTTCCATACTTTGAGCATAACGCCTACTTGGTCACATGCCCTTCTGGTTTCCAACATTTGATATCTCAGGCATCCTAAGAGGAACTTGGTAAGATAGAGGTAGGGATAGTAACCAAGAGTTCTTCTATAAAGAAAACGCAGTCCGAATGCTTTTTGCATTTTTTCAAGAAGTGCATACTTTGCTTCGTGCGGATTTCATATAGAAGAACTAGTTTCTTGCTTCTTCTTAAATATACATTAGTTCAATGAGAATCCGCATCATTAGAACGCCAGTCAGGGTCTTTTCCGTTTAGTTCCGGGATCGACCACGGACAATTTAAGGTAGGTACTTAAATAAATTTTGATGAATTTTGGGGCCAATGACAATTTTATTTAGACTATTTAAAAGAAAATATGAAATATGGCCCGCGGATTCCTTTTGGCATGAAGTCTAATTCATGAGATTAAAAAAAACGCACATGTCCGACTAGTAAATACACGCGTGTTTAATACACTGCATTATGGAACTGAAAACGGTTCATTAAGAGCCACTTTACGAGCAAGTGTGTTGAAAGTAGGTTTATTATATTCTCCAGGCATAATCTCATCGCTTGGTTTCTAAATTTAACGACATCATCAGCTGCTAACGTTAAAAGGACTATAACAAACTGCACCTTTTTACATACCTAGGTGTCTATAGCAGATTGCTTGGTTTTATAGTCATAACTAACGTTCTACGACTAGGTAAAGTTGCAATATCGGTTACACACAGTATCCAATATGCTGTTGTGGTTGGAATTCTCCAACTTAACATTTAAAGGTCAGCAACCTATTTACGATATATTATTTGCTAAATTGCCATAAAATATCCAATCTTTCCATATTAACTACTTACGGCTAATTTCTTCATTATTTTTTTTCTAAAAGCAGATGTTGTCCTTACAAGGACGTCTGATTTTCCTTTCGGAAAAAGAAAGTTTTCAAATGAGGACAGGAAATAAAATCATTTTCATGTGATGACGTAACGCAATAACTTATGAGAAAATGTGGTATTTTCTCCATAGAAACAATCTCGCTTGTTTTCTTTCTGGTTAATGGCCATAAAGCAATTATTTTTCACAGAATAATAAATATTAACTACTTGTATATCCCTATGTTTCCTTTTTGATGATACATTATTTTTATAGGCACAAGAACCCTCAAAAAATGCCGATTTAAACCGCTGTCAACAGAGGCCTAGTCTACAAATTTGACAACTATGAATGAAAAAAAAAAAAACACAGGGACGCAGTATATATCCTTCTAATTCAATTTAAGATATTTTTCTAAAAGAAAAACATAGAAAAATATCTTAAAGTAAAATATCATAAGCTGAATTAATTGGATCTGTGATTGGTAGAACCTTACTTTAACCGAAAACCACACAAAACTACGTTTGTGTGAGCTATCCCTTCGTATGTAAATGGCAAGTCATTCGTAAGTATCTATCGCATACATTTATAGAAATAAATAAAGTTGAAGTGTCTATTTTTATTGTCAAAAACAGCTTTTAACCGACTTCAAAAAGGAGGTTCTGTATTCGACCCGTAATGTGTGTATGTTTATTTGTATGTCCGCTGTTTTCTCAAAAACGAATGAACCAATTTTGATAATAATTCTTTCATTAATGTAATCTACATACTTTTAGGAAGGTTTGAGCATATAATACATTAGGTAATTATTCTTATGTACGAAGTTCTATGCATAAATGTACTGCATCCCTGCATTTCTATGCGAATTTATGTGGGGTATGTACCTACAACTTTTTTTTTGAAAAAAAAACTTGGCAAACTTACTTCACTCTGATTGTTAGTAATATGTTTACGCACCAATACTTATATTTCAATACTCAATTCTAAAGTGTCCGTGGCAGTGTTCGTACAGCGGAGGCTGGGATTTGCGAGGACCCGAGTTCAAATCCTACTGCAGACTTTTTAATTTATTTTTTGTTGTTTTTTAATTTGTTTTTTTTTTGTTTTGTTTTTTTTTTTTTTTTTTTTTTGCTAAAATGATTTGCGCTGGCTGTAATGCTACTATTCTCGTAACACAAAAGAGAATTAGATGCTGTTTAAGCAAATGTGCCTTGCAGTACCATTTGGAATGCGTTAAGTACGATGAAGCATCAACACCTAGGACTAAATGGACTTGTCCAATCTGCGTCTCTGGCCGTCCTAAACTGGACAACACTAATACACCAGTACATGCTAAAGGTCACACTGTACAAACTGACCACGCAGCTCCAGTTGCTCAACAGGCTACAATGCATTCCTCTATATCGGAATCGTCTAATAACCAAAATAAACCAGTGGTTGGTCAGAGACTTACGCCAGCTGTGAAGTCACCACCAGGTACGCCTCGAGTGGCATGCGTTGGCACAGAAGTTAACTTGCAAGACTCAATACTCTTAGAAATTCGTAAATTGCGGCAGGAAATGAATGAAAAGTTTGATAGTCAACAGGCCTCTTTCGCGAAATTCGAAACCACTTTAGCTACGGTCCAAAGGGAAATGAATGACCTAACCTTAAGATTTTCCTCAATGTACGAAGACTTGGACGAGTTTAAGAAGACTGTTACTTTTCTTTCTGACGCTTACGATGATCAAGTTGAATTAAATGCCAGCAATAATAACTCTATTGCCGAACTCCTTAAAAATAACGCCGCGGTGAGCGCTCAAGTGACAGAATTGGAAACTAAATTGCAGAAAATTGATCAATTAGCACGTGAGAGCAATATCGAGATACAGTGTGTTCCGGAACACAAAACCGAAAACCTGTTAACGGTCATAAAACAGTTGGGTAGAATTGTGGGTAATGAACTTCAAGACAATGAAATCCAGTCTTTTCATAGAGTTGCCAAATTAAATGAAGAAACAAATCGTCCACGTAGCATTGTCGTCAAGTTAGCCAGTCCTCGCATTCGCGATAGTGTACTTGCTGCAGTTAGGAACTTTAATAAGAAGAATGAGTCGGAGAAGTTAAACAGCAGCCATATTGGAATTGGTGGAGAAAAGCAGCCGATTTTTGTGACGGAAAATCTGACTCTAGCTAATAAAAAACTTCATGCAGCGACAAGAATCGCTGCTAAGGAAAAGAAATATAACTTTGTATGGGTTCGGAATGGTCGCATATTTGTGAGGAAAGATGTAACAACTAAATCTCTGCTAGTTAAAAATTTTGATTCTTTAGAATCTTTGTAGCTTATGTTTTTTTTTTTTATTATTACTTATGTACTTTGCACGCATATAGTGTTATTAGAAATTGAATTCAAGTTTAAAATATATTATCAAAATGTAAGAGGCTTACGAACCAAGACAGAGGATTTTTATAATGCTGCTTTAAATTTTGATTATGATATAATTATCGGCACTGAAAGTTGGCTCAATGATACGGTGTTAGATCATGAATTTTTAGATAAGCGATACAGAGTTTTCAGGCGCGATAGATCTTCTACGGTATCCGCGACTACAAAAAGGGATGGTGGGGGAGTGTTTGTTGCAACTCTGGACAAGTATGAGGTCTCACGTAGGTTAAATTGGGAGTCCCATTGTGAAGAATTGTGGATCACAATCAAATGCGAGAGTGGCTTAAGTATTAATATTTGTGCGGTTTATATTCCACCTCCAATCAAACAAGACTATATCGATGCACTATTTCGAAACTTTACTGAAGTAATTAACAAAAAGATTAAAAACAATTCTATCAACTTACTGGTCGGTGATTTTAATATGGGCAGTATCTCTTGGGAATATGATGTAGATTCTGGGCTGTTGGTTCCCAAAGGATCTAGTAGTAATCTAGAACACACTTTTTTAGATATGTTAGCGTTTAATGATCTTCATCAATGCAACACGATACCCAACGCTTCAAATCGTATTTTAGATCTAGTTCTTAGTAGTAGTAACAACAAAGTGCTGGTTTCTCAGGCCTTAATTCCACTTATACAAATTGATCCTCATCATCCAGCGCTGGAGATCTCGTTTACATCTAATCATAGCAATCCTCTTGTGCAAAACAAAATCCCAAATTTGAACTTTTATCTCTGTGATTATGAAGCAGTCAATGCTAAACTTGCGAAAATTGCTTGGTCGGATGAATGGAATTCTATAACCGATATTAACGAAATGTTGCAGAAATTTTATGATATTTTTATGCCAATTATTAAACTGCATACTCCGGTTACAAAACCACGAGATGAACGCTATCCTGTCTGGTATAGTCGAGCTTTACTAAAAGTCATTAAAGAAAAAGCAAAATATCACAACTTATATAAAAAATATGGGAATCCTAGAGATAAAATTACGTTTGAATGTCTAAGAATACGTTGCAGTGAGTTGATAAAGGACTGTTATGCTAATTTTAAAAAGAATATAGCTGAACATCTGCGTACCAACCCTAAACATGTCTGGAAGTACTTAAAAAATAAGCAGATAGTTAGCAGTTATATCCCCAACAAAATGACTTATAATAACACTAGGTTTGCTAGGGGTGGCCAGGAAATTTGTGACCTGTTTTCCGATAATTTTCAGTCCATATATAAATCAAATAGTAACAGGCACACTGCAACGCCAGTTGAATCAACTCCCTGTAACAATAACACTTTTAGCCGGTGCAAACTTGAAGTACAAGAAGTTTATAATTACTTGTCTTCCCTAGATTGTGATAAGGGACCTGGGCCTGATTCAATCCCTCCTCTTTTCCTAAGAAAATGTGCAGCGAACCTGGCTGATCCACTGACTACAATATTCAACAAGTCTTTGGCACAGGGCGTATTCCCTGATCAGTGGAAAATAGCGCACATCACGCCAATCTTTAAATCTGGTAGTGTTGACGATGTTGCAAACTATAGACCAGTGTCTATCCTATCCGCTTGTGGCAAAATTGTTGAATCGCTAGTACAGAAAAAAATGTTTTCTCACTTTAAAAATGTATTGAATGATAACCAGCACGGCTTTCGCCCCAAAAAATCGACACTGTCTAATCTAGTTGAGTATGTTTCATATATATCATCTGCATTAGATGACGGTAGAGAAGTTCATTCAATATACACCGACTTTAAAAAGGCCTTCGATTTGGTAGATCACGACTTACTAATTGCAAAATTGGAAAGTATGGGTGTTCATGGGTCGTTGCTTCGTTGGTGTGAATCGTACTTAAAAAATCGGTCGCAATTGGTGTATCTCAAGGGTTTTAAATCCAAACAATGTTACATACCATCAGGGGTGCCACAGGGGTCACACCTGGGGCCTCTTTTTTTCTTAGTTTTTATAAATGATTTGGGCTACAAAATTGATTCGAAATATAAACTGTTTGCAGACGATTTAAAAATATATAGAACTATATACAATGAATCTGATATCATTCAGCTTCAGTTAGATTTAAATAACGTACACAATTGGTGCATACAAAATAAAATGTCATTAAATCAAAACAAATGTTACTTCATTAACTTTAGCAGAAAAAGGAAAACAAGTCAATATTATTACTCAATTAATAACAGCCTGCTCCAAGAAGTTGATACTATAAGGGACCTTGGTATTTTAGTAGATAGTAGTTTAAGTTTTAGGAGTCATTACGACCAAATGATTAGTCGGGCATCTAAATTGTCAGGTTTCATTGTCAGGGAAATGAAAATTTTTAAAGAACCAATTTTAACTATTTCCATTTACAACAGCGTTATTAGAAGTATTTTGGAGTATTGCAGTACGGTATGGAACCCGTTTTATCGGGTGCACTCTGATCGGATAGAGCGCGTTCAAAAAAGGTTTTTATATCACTTATGTTATTCGGATAACAGATGTCGTAGTCTCAACTCGTATAACTCTAGACTGAATCATTATAAAATGAAATCTTTAAGCGCACGTAGGAAATCTTTAGATTTCATGTTTTTATTTAAACTAATAAATGGCATAATAGACTCTCCTGAGCTATTAGAAAAAGTGAATTTTAGTATCCCACGTAGTAGCAGCCGCTTACTAAACCGAAGGACTTTCGTCCTGCCTCATAGTCGGACTAATATCGGTAATTTTTCACCCATTTGCCGCATGCTTTCTTTTGCCAACTCCATTCGTGGTGAAATAGATGTCTTTACTGGTTCTGTAGCCTCAGTTAGGACTAAACTTAAAGTCTTAACTATGTAACTTTACTTTTGTTTTTTTTTTTTGTACTTTCTCAAAACTTTTTCATTATCTATGGTAAATTTTACATTTTTATAAGTTTTGGTTAATTTTTGTTGTATATACTAATTGTTTTACTTAAATTATGCATGCTAGATTCACATCTAGTAGATGTCAATCAGAAATATTCTTTTGTAACTGTTTTGATGCATTTGTGATTGTACATCAGTTTTGTGAATTATAAATAAAAAAAAAAAAAAAAAAAAAAAACAACTAAAAGTGATAAATAAAAACATTTTTACACAAAAACAACCGACTTCCAAAAAAACACAGCAAAGTGAAAAATATCTTTAATTTCGGAAGTCGATGTCAAAAAACGAAAATGCGGAATCAGCGACACCGACTTCTGAAATTAAAGTTATTTTTCACTTTGTTGTTTTTTAGGAAGTCAGTTTTTTTTTTTTGTAAAAAGTTTTTTACTAATTGCTTAAGAAAGTATTTACGGTACTTATAAGAAAAAACTTTTTTAAAAATTTTGTCTGTCCGTTTGTTCCGGCTAATCTCCGAATCGGCTGGACCGATATTAACGGGACTTTCACTGAAAGATGTAATAAGAAGTAACTTAGGTTACTTTTTATTTAGGGTTCCGCGCGGAAAATTTAAAATAACCATGAATTCCAATTTGCTTTCCGAGATACACGCGAACCAAGTTGCGGGAACAGCTACTTATAAATAGTGATATGCGTGTGGCTACCACAAATTCAATTTCATCATGTTGGTTCTTATGAAGTGTTCTAACATTACTTAGGTATTCTCTCTAGAAAATCATCGTAGCACAAGCAAGTTGATACTTATACATAAGAACCATCCGTGCAATTCATGAGTTTTATAAGAATATATAGAAATGGCTCATAGGCACGGTTTCCTGTAAACGGTCTTTATTACATTATCCTATTATTTATTATCATGATTACCGATCTTGTTGTTGAAACATATTATTGCTCAATTGTCACGCGTCGTGATTTCCTTGGACTAACCTAGTTCATAAATGTAGACACAGGATGTCACTTACAAAATCTTAACATCAAGCTAAAAGTGTCGTACTTACACCCTTTATTCATAAACGTTACTTAAAGTTAAGTAGTTATTAGTGACTGTATAACCATACATTTTTGTCGTTTGAACGTCATTTAACTTTAGGTACGTGAGAATTCATTTAATTTTATGTAGGGGAAGTGCCAACAATAAATACATAAGGTGTTACTCTGAAAATAAACCTATAGTCTATTAACAGTTACAAAAAGTTTGCGAACTTCTGAGAAGACTGATTTTTCCAACGCCAGATAATTTTATCCGAGGAATAATATTGAATTTTTAACAGTTCTTCTATACATATACTGTCAGACGGTAATTTATTGCACGAATAAAAATTATCTGTCGATTGAAAAATCAGCCCATACGCCATATGAAATGAGGATGAGCAGCTAAATGTCTGCTAACATCAAAACATTGCGAGCTATAACTATACACGCTATAGGATATGCCCTTGACGATTTTGAAGCGATCATTCATACTTAGCCGTAGAACCGTTGCACAGAAATATTATAAATAGCTGTAAAGTCCCTTACCTTCCCACCATGCTCTGCACTATATCCTCCATGTTTCGAATGCCCTCCACCTTGAGAATGTCCATGAGCATGCTTCGAATGATGTCCAGTCGAGGCGCCGTACAAGTCTCCTGGAGCCAATTGCTTAGGAGCCTGAATCAGCGGCTCTGCAGACACCGGCACTGGCAGAGGGTTCTCAACAGGAATAGGGTTCGGAGCCAAAGGAACGGCCACTGGCGCACTGGCTATGAACTGAACAGGTTGCACAACAGCGTCCACTGGAGCAAGCTTCGCCGCTTCAGCAATGTTAGCACTGTTCACATCAGTTTTCAAGTACCGAGGGGCCGGGGCGTACACTCTATGGTAGTGATTCGCGCTCGCTGCAAGCATCTCCTCGTAAGGCGGGGATTCCATCTCCCCATCATCAGTGAACTCGTGGACTTCATACTGGTGCAGCTGACGAGGCACGCGCACGTATTCCGCAGCTCTCCGTGCCCTCGGCTCACAACACCGCTTGACACGAATATGCTCGTCAAAAGGACCTGCATCATGTATATCGCGCCTACTCCTGGACTGCTCGTAGTCATCATACGAATCGTCTACATCTTCCTCCTCCACCCACGGCTCCTCCACCACTTCAGCTGCCGCGATCGCCAGCAACAGCAGGATGACCACTGGCCGCATTTCGTTCTTTAAATGATCTGAAACTGTTCTATTTTTTTGTTTTATACTTCTAAACCTTTCACCGTTGACACCGTTGACTAAGAAAAGGATCTTGCTAAATGCAGTTGCGTTTATATCAGCGTTTTTATATGAGCCGGTGGGTAAATGTTTGTTGTGTGGCGGCCGGGCGGTCGCGCGCGCTGTACGGTCAGCACTGATGGCAGACGTAGCTCACCACCTAGAAAGCGTATAACGACACGGAGCAAATTAGTTTTCCCGGTGCATTATTTTCGCGATTTTTCGACCGCAGTGAAAACAGCGGCCGTGAATAGAATTAAACTTTTTCTAATAGACTGGCCGTGAGATCCGGTTGGGTAAGCAATTACGAGGGGAACTGAATGATTTTGTATGCGTGAACTTTGACGGAAGATGTAACTTACTTTACGCAGGTAGTAGTTGTAAAAAAGTTTCCAATCTACCGGATATTATTTGACAAATGTTGGATATTCTGTTAAACGTCATTGATTTTGTAGTAAGATGTTTATCTAATTCTCTTCTAGGTATTTATGCGTTTTGTTTTATTGTAGCAACTTCTACAAACTGCGGGTGGTCACTTCAAGAAAAAGTGAACGGCTATCGTTTCGATAAGAATTGCTCATTACCTACTCTTAATTCGTTTTAACTATTTAATTCTGAATCAAAGATGAGAAGCCTATTTTGCGTACCAACACAAACAAATAAACAGCAGAGATGCGAAGACGCGTGTTTGTATGAATCACAGTTGACGGGACAACAGTGAGTGTTATCTTATAAAAATATTGCCCGCGTTAAGACGTCAATGGCGGTAAATACGGATTCACTTCGAGCTAAGGAACTTTATTTTAATTGTGTTGCAAGATTAGTAAACACTAAGCAATTAAGATGACTTTATTTAATCCTACATCTTCCTGCATTGTAACACATTGCATCTGTTAAAAGTTTACATTTCAGAAACACATAGAGAGTTTCATTACCTACCTCATCATCTGCCTTTTCCCAATTATGTTGGGGTCGGCTTGCAGTTTATAACTGGATGCAGCTGAATCACCAGTATTTTACATTGAGCGACTGCCTATCTGACCTCCACCACCCAGTTACTGGATAAAACGATAGCCCTTAGTAGAATTGGTTCCCGTAACGACTGTCAAAGATCCACGAATGACAGCCGGGACCAACGGCTTAACGTGCTTTCTGAAGCACGGGGAGAAGTCTCGGTATGTAAAGATGGTCACCCATCCACAGACCAAACGCGGCAAGCGTAGCTTAACCTAATCGATCGACCTGTGCGGCTGTTATTTAGCCACGCGTACCTCTATTTTAATTACCTACCTACTTCAATTAGATAAAAAACAATAATTAATTAATTTATGTCGGTAATCTGGGTAAAGGTGTGTGCAGGTAGAACGCTTACTAGTCTGTATACACAAAAAGCAGTAGTATAAACTATGACCTCAACATACTAAGCTGAGATTTGATTCAGCGTGCGGTTCCGTAACTCCGCCTCTCCTTGACCGCGATGCTGGCTGCTGCAACGAGTTTTTATTAACATCGATTATTATACCACTACTTTTGATTGGTACCTACTCATTCCTTAGCGCAGGAACTTTAATCGAATTGGTTAAAAATAGTTTCAATCACAATCGGTTTGATTTTGAAGGATATTGGTAATCCATTGTTTCTTAAATGTTCGAAAAATATGTCTGCTCAACAAAGTAAATAACGCAATGAATGTTGTTGAACTGTCAAAACATAATATCTAAGCCATTGCTATTTTTACCCCCCTTAATAATAAGCGTATTACCTATATCATATGAATAGTAAGTTATACACCGACTTCTCTCTTTCAGTCAACAGTAATTTGACTTTCGAAAGGTTTTGACGGCACGTTTGGCGCAGTTTAAGCGATTCACTGTATGTAAACGCACCCACGATACAGGAGTAATTCCTAGTGTGCGGCAACGTACTTACGTCTACGTACGTCGTACAACGTACGTCTTTTTGCTAGGATTTGTCGTTGATTGTGGAACCTTATTAAAGTAATCTTCACCTTATTTGATAATTGCTGATCTTATCTATAATTATTGGTCTGTTTTATTCAGTGGATTACTGCGTTATAGGTATTTGTCGAGCTAATTTGAATTGACACTTTATGTGCAGATATTCTTAATATTTTCCATTAGGGATTCTGTATCTACAGTAGTACATCTTTAAGATGACAAAATATTCAATATTCGTCGGTGAATGTAATTCGTGATCATTGATTGCAATGGTTAAGGAAATATCGGTAACGTTAGTCACGATAAGAATTACAATCGGGTAGCTGGCTGGGTGCCGCAGTGTTACAGTTGATGCTTTAAAAAAACGCTGTCGATGTTTTTTATCCGCATTAATATTTAATCCGCAAGAAGGAAGCAAAGGTTTCATTGTTTCCTTTCTTATATGTCCTCTTTAAACCAATCTACTGCGTTGATATTCACGTATGTAGATTGTTACTACTATTTGTATTTTACATATTGTAGAATTTGACTTTATAGGTCTGCTGGCAATATTATTAAATGTAAGTGCCTAGGTACTAATGGTCTGAACCAAAAATACTTATCTGTAGAAAAGGTAAACAAACGGATCAGAAAACGTAACTGTGGATGCCAAGTTGTGGTGCCACTTACAAATTGAGTGCTTTGATTTATTTGAGTACAAACTGAAATTATAATTGTTATTACCATCTTCACTCTCTTGGCTTTATCCCAATGTATTTGTGCTCGGTGCAACACGTCTTTTTCTTCCATACTTCTCTATTAGTCGTCCATAATTTTTTCATCATTAGGTATTTATATTACTTTTTCACCATAAACATGTATTTCTTTTGACATTTTTGAGGTTATTTTTTAAATACAATCTGTACTAATTATGTTCTTCAATTATAAATTACAATAGGAAAAGTCGAAAAACCTACCTACTTTTTTTTTTTAAGAGACGTATACAAGTTGCAACCTTCTAAATACAGATGAGTGTGTAGAGGTGAGCGATGGCATTTAAATAATTCAACCTGAACAGGGTTTATTTAGGTACACTTTCATCAGGTACTATTTTAGCTAGGTAACGTATAGCACGATCACAGAACATTAATCTCTAACGAGAGCTCAATCGTCTAAACTACGCACGAATAACGATGGCGTAACTTAGGATACTTTTTATTTTATATTTCGAAAAGTAATTAAGTACGTACCTTTCTCAAGAAGCTAGATGTATTTAATTATTATTTCCAATTATTATTTCGGCAGCATTTCGAATTTAATATTACAATGAAGACCAATTAACTTTTTGTATATGGTTACGTATATTAATACGCCAATCAGCTACTGTGGTGTTGATGTTGTAAAAGGCAACCAAAGATTAAGTTATGAGGACTGACGGACTGCAGCAACATCAGCGTATGCGCTGACTGGTGCTGATCATAATGAAATATTATACGTTAAGGTACCTACCTAATCTTTATTTGACAGTATAACCATTCGGACGGTGCTCGTGGCTGATCATAACAGCCGCATGGGTCGATCTTCAAGGTTAAGTAATGCTTGACGAGGTCGGTCCGTGGATGGGTGACCATCCATTACAAACCGAGACCCGGACGTCGTTTGTACATCTTTGACAGTCGTTACGGGTTGTCAGAAGCCCGAAAGTATGACAACCAGTCTTATCAAGGGATATCGTATTATCCAGTAACTGCATTGTCGACAATACTGGTATTCAGCTGCATCCGGTTAGACTGAAAGTTGACCTCAATATAGTTGAGAAAATGCTAGGCAGATTCATCTGCCTAGCATTTTCATAGACATAGACTGTTTATAAATTTTTCTAGAATGGTTATTCATTCTAGAAAAAATTGTAAAAAGTCTGGATTTGTTCCCCTTTGGTGGCAATAGGCTTGCGCCCCCTGTTTGGTACAGACACCAGCACATAAAGCTACTACAATCTGTCAAATTTCTTTGATAGATTTTCAACTTTATCGCTGAAGCGTAAGGTTCAAGGTTGATTGGGAAAATTTGACAGTTTCGTGTAGCTTGATGTTCTGGCGTCTGTACATGGAACTTAAAACGTAACTGGCGAAGTGTGGGTGTACTATTAGGGCCACCTCTGCCTGACCCTGAGGACACACAGGAGGTGGACTCTTATGTATGTTAGCTCGTATTTATAGTTCAAGGATTCCATGTAATATTGTGGACCTAGCACTTTCTTTTTGAACCTGAAAGAATTTATTTGACTCGTCTGATCTGAATATACCTAGCTTGGACATGGCTGAGCTAAGAGTTTCTTGGAGGAGAGAACATGCATAGCATAGTCTATTCAGCGTATAATATTAAAAACAAAACAAAAAAAAACGTAAATAAACGTATTTTCTTTCTTATCTTTCTTTCTTTCTTACCACTGCTGGGGCACAGGCCTCTTCTCTGTGACAGGGAATGCGCTGTAATCCACCACGCGGACTCAGTGCGGGATGGTAGATGTCTCATGTTTTTGAATTTTTGGCTCTAGAACATGCTGGCCCTCGCGATGTTTTCCTTCGCCGTTTTGAGAGCAGTGGACCTACAATTGGTAAGTCACGGCCGTTCTGCTCTCGTGTGTCACTACTGCTCGTAGCGGGCCACTACTGCTCTCTAAGAAGATACACGATCGTCTATATTGTTATTGCGTTGGTTGAGGCATGATGAATGTACATCAGAACGTTTGGTCAATCGAGGTGGGGAGCTGGCTGCTACTCCAGTTTTTATTTACAATTTTGTGATGAAAGAAAGAAAAAACTATTTATTGCGACTCGTACAGGAGGGTCACAAACTAAACTAAACACAGTCTAAATTAAAATACCATAATAAAAACTAAAAAAAAAATAAAAAGTAACAAAAAGAAAAATGAAACAGAAAGTCCTATACGAGGCCAAAAGGCTCCTATCTCAGCATGATGCATAAAGATGCTAGCCAAATAATTTGTGACAGAACAGTCCGAAAGTTAGAAAAATTTATTTAAGGCCGAACGGCCAAAGGGGTAATTCTCGTAATTTTTAAGAACGTTCACAGTCTGATCTCAGTCTCAATCTGTCAAAAATACTTCAAATTTCCCTACATTTTGACAAGTTTTTGACATTTGTTTGTCGCCGAGATGAGACTGCGACTAGATTTTGAACGTTTTAAATTAGCAGAATTGGCCTACTGATATCTGTATGATACCTGAATCTCCATAACTAAGGACCTTAGAGAAACTGTTACTGAATAGAGAGTTAGTGACGCTTTTGTGACAAACAACCATTGTTTTACTTTTACTCGTAATGCCACCGGTTAAAAGTAAAAATTAATTTTAGTTCCCGGAACGTCAGGCCGTTCGGACAACGTGATCTCCATAACTGAGGGCTTGAGAGAAACCGTTAATGAATAAAGAGTTAGTGACGACACTTTTGACGATATTTTTGTGACGGCGGTAAATTGAATATTAAACTTATAACCTCAAAACCATTGGGTTTATCGATTCCTCCACAACGAAGAAGCCTAGAGAAACCGTTAATTAATAATAGAGAGTTAGTGACGACACTGAAACGAAATTATTGCATTAGTTGTTTTTGTGACGGCCCCATTAAATGGTAAATTTAAAATTAAACTTATAAATAACATTGAAATTATCGATCCTTCATAACGAAGAAGTCTAGAAGACTAGTAAAAACCCCTGATGTGATGCAGTCATCGAGAATAGGTAACTGGTCTGCAGGTTTTAGTGCCAGTATTTTTATTAGTAGCAGCCAACTCCGTACCTCCATTGGCCAAAAGTTCTGATGTACATCATGATGAGCCTCAAGAATTAATCGGTCACGGTTAAAAAAAGATAGGCTAGGTAACTAGGTACTCCCTACTCGAAGGTTGATATTGCCATCTACAGTTTTGATAGACAATTACAATAAATAAAACACGACAAATACAGCGTAGCTAAGAAATATAATCCGATCTCTTTAGATTACAAGAAAAAATAAGGCAAGTGATACAGCTGTCATAATAATTACTGCACATTGCGCAAAATGATCTTGTCCGAAATCCAAATTAAATTTAAATTCAATTTCTATTATATTTCATTGTCAAGTTGCCCAATCGACATCTTGTTAGCAAACAATGGAAGTAGGTGTACCGTTAGTAATTATACCTAGTAGATCTTGAGTTTCTCTAATCATGGTTTGTGTGGAAATCGGATCGGAAGTAACAATTATTTTGTCTATGGCGACGGAACAAAATCATCAAGTTTGATGGATATTAAGTTTTTGCTGTGCGTTTTTTGCGTACCTACCGTGCTAAATTAGACATTGTTACGAAACTTGAGATTAAGTAGATACCTAAGCATTATGATCCGCGGATTTGAGATAATATTGTTTTAACGCTTACAATAGATTGGTAAATATTGTACCAAAATTCATTTGTAACAAATCTTTTCGAAGCATATGCAGCATCCTATATTTTGGGGTCGTTTGAGTCGACTGATAGATTTGGTGCTCCTTGGATCATCTGCCTAGCATTTTCCCAACTGTTTTGAAGTCGGCTTCCAGTCTAACCGGATGTAGCTGAATACCAGTATTTTATATGGAGCGACTGCCTATCTGACCTCCACAACCCAGTTACTGGGTAATAAGATACACCTTGGTAAAACTGGTTGTCAGACTTTCGGGCTTCTGACTACCCGTAACTACTGTCAAAGATCCACGAATGACAGCCGGGACCAACGGCTTCACGTGCTTTCTGAGGCACGGAGGGGTCACGGAATGTAAAGACACCCATCAAGATCCCCACGAAAGGGGTCACCCATCCACAGACCAACCGTGGTAAGCGTAGCTTTACCTGATCGATCGACCTGTGCGGCTGTTATTATTTAGTCACGGGCCCCTCCTTGGTGTTCCTTGGATGTCACATAATATTTGTGCGGGCATTTGTATATACCGTCTACAAATGATCACATGGTACCCATATTTTCCGCCGGCTTGACGACAGATATTAATGGATGAATGGAGAAATTAGATATTTTTGGCGAGCTGTTCATAGTTCACATTTATGCTCGTGACAGTTGACCTTATGTACCTAAAGAAGTGAAGAAAAACCCAAAAATATTTGTCAATAATTTTATTTCACCGTGTTAGTAAACAAATCGATACATCTAAAGCAACAGAGTGCGATATTTATGTTAATCGTAACACCGTCGAACTTACTATTTATTTTAATTATTATTTACAATAATATTACACTTAAATTAAACTTACTTTTTACTTAAAAATTAGCAAGAAAATCAAACAATTCGCCTTTATTGAAGGAACTTACCTACTAATCGTGATTGCAAAACGGTTCAAGACTTTTTACTTTAAAATAATATTTCTTCCACACACTTAAAAGAATTATAAACAGTAATTACAGTTTTTTTTATCATTCTGTGCAGCTATAATTCTGTAGTATAAATAAACATTTAATTGTAATGAAAACTCAGTTTTATATCTTACACTATTAAATATGGCACAAACATTATCAACTAGTTATTAAATACTTAATAACTTTCAAAAGTCTTTTATTTTTCGTTTAAAAATAGTGTCTACGGTGATGTACAGACGCCAGCACATCAAGCTAATACAATCTGTCAAATTTCTTTAATAGATTTTCAACTTTATCTCTGAAGCTTAAGGTTCAAAGTTGATTGAGAAAATTTGACAGTTTTGGGTAGCTTGATGTGCAGCTGGCGTCTGTACATTTTTGTGTTACATAAATAATTATATTTAGATATTAATCAGCACCATAATTGCGTAACACACCACACCACAATTTGCAGTCTTCATTTTGAAGGATATTGGTGATTCATTGCATCATGATCGATAGATTTGTCTGCTGAACAGCGTAAATAATGTAATGAATATTGCTACCGTTAGTCTGCTACACAATTACCCCGCTGGATTAGTAGGTACTTATTAACAACCATAAAAGCTAAAATAATATCAGAAAAAAAAAACATTATTTACAAACTAAACCACTACAAAGTTAAAGAAAGTACAAAAGAAAGTGTCACAAGATATAACTATTTGTGTAACACAAAAAATCGTTACCACCAATAAAAATCTAAATTCCACAACTAATTAATAAGTCTTTATCAAATGGTCTGACACAAAAGGCGTGAACTCTGGATCTTTAATTTTCTTCTTCTTGTGTAAAGGACAACTCTTCTGCCTTTGTCCCGTTTCTGATTTATTATGCGTCAATTTAAAATGTCCGGATAACGAAACACTTTTTTTCCTATGTTCTATTTTTTGGCAATTATTTTTAACTACAATTTTGTCCGCGCCGTTCGCGGTTGAACCACTGTGCAATGTGTTTTGTTCTAATATTCTAGAGTCTACTTGGTTTTGTTTTAATTTGTTCGTGTAGTCTGCTGACACTTCCAGCTGGCTGTGATGCAAACACGTTGATGTAATCTGAAAATATATTGATGACATTATTTTATATGCATTTAAAAAAGTGGCGAAGTTGGGGCAAATGTAAGGAAGAATAAGTTTTAATTAGGTTGGTTCATAATTAATATCTCTAACAGGACGAGGACTGAGAAGGGAAAATTTTGATATACTTTGAATTTGATAGTGACACAAATAACACTACAAACGCTACCTACCTAGAAAGGCATCGTTTATTATTACTCACACACTATACAACCTCACTACTCACACTCACGCTCACACCCACACTCACTCACTTGCACACTACATACTCACCCTGACTCTCTCATCACACGTACTCGCGCGATTTGGCCTTTTTCTGTATAACGCTCATTCTTTTGCAGCGCTGTTTGTTTAATTGTTAACTTTCCGGTTTTATTTTTATTTTTATTTTAGTCTTGCATGTTTACATTGTCTACATTTCAATTGCATAGTAATTACTGATAAGTGAAAGTGCGGAGACTCCTAATACAAGCAATTCCTTGCTTAAAAGGTGATCTCCAAAAAATATTTATCTAAACGCCTATTGTAATTGAAATAAACATTTTTATTTTTTTATAAAGGCACCTACCTAGGTAAGATAAGATTAGGGAAAATTTTTGCAGTTATAAACATAAGCATAATCACCCTACAACTTACCACAGCGTAAAAAACAGCCTTCCTCTCTATGACGGAGTCAGCTATCATCCACCACACAAGCATCGCTGGATGTCATAAGTCTACGAATTTTTGGTTCTAGGACATGTTTTTCTCACGATGTTTTACAAGCGATCCCTTTTAAAACAGCGCCAGATTAGCATCAAGGGTGTCCAAGGGTACTCACAGGAGTGGGCTGATGCCTCGGTCGCGCGTATAGTGCGGCGCGCTCCGCCAGCTCACTGCGCAGGCGCCACGCGCGCGCCGCCAGCAGGCGCCGGCTCGCGGGCTGCCCGTCGCCACGGACGCCGTGCCATCTGCAATGCACACAATTATTTAATTACCTAATGAGAACCATAATGTCATTATCGACGTGTGGTGTCACGCGGATATATTAAATTAAAAAAGAGTACTAAGAGGAAATGTGAAAGTGAAACGCGGAGAAATGAGAAACATGTCGTAAGGACTATTCTGAGTATGAATGTGGGTTGGCTACAAGGGTAGGGGACGACAAAAAAAAGATGGACGGATAGAATAAAGATGAGATGAATTGGAAAGGGGAGACTACTGAGA
This sequence comes from Globia sparganii, assembly GCA_949316385.1. Lineage (NCBI taxonomy): Eukaryota > Metazoa > Arthropoda > Insecta > Lepidoptera > Noctuidae > Globia > Globia sparganii. Next base: position 24,135,244 of record OX438660.1, on the reverse strand, counting down.
TGACAGCTATAGATATAAATATATGGAAGAAGTCGTGCTGCGCCGATTCCAACTTAATTGGGATAAGAGTAGGAAGATAAATAAAATAAATAAAATTTATTCAAAACTAAAAGGACTAAGTAAAATTAAATACAGTTTTTCTTAAATCTATGTCAAATTCACTCATGATTCGTGCCTGAACTAGGTAATCCTGTGTTTCAGGCGATTGGAGGTAACATTAATTGATGTAGTAATCACTCAGTTATCATATTTATCTTATTGGTGCATATGTAGAAAGGTGTATAAGTGCGTCACAGCACAGTGGCGTGTCACCTGACGAGCAGCTGCAGCAGGCGCGAGCGCTGTCCGGCGGCGCGCAGCAGCAGGGCGGCGGCGCGCAGCGACACGCGCTGTGCGCGCGCGCCGCCGTGCGCCGCGCAGAACGCCCAGCGCAGCGCGCGCGTGTAGTGCTGCAGGGCTAGTGGGAGGAGGCCTGGAAGGTAAAGCCAAGAAATATAAAGATAAAAGTGGAGCCAACACTCAGAACACCTAACGGGGTGTCCTGCGTGAGCGACGAAACGACGCGACGCGAGGCTGCGAATGCGACGAACGCGATCAACTCAACGGCATACCCTGCTTGCGGCCTATATGGCAATCTGCGGCGAGACGCGACGTAACGCGTACTTGTTTTGAGGGCGACCAGACGCGACAGCACGAACTACGGAATGGTTGATTCAGAAACGTTGATCGCCGCAGTGCGTGAGCAAAAATGGTTGTGGGACAAGAAAAAAAGTCAACAAGTCAGTCTGTAACTTTAAATATGAACTTTCAAGCAAAATTGTACTGTACTTCTAGAAGATTCGAGAAGTAATGACCAAAATCACGTAGGACATTTGTCGCGTGTAGCATCGCGTCGTATTGCATCGTGTCGTGTCGCGCCGCATCGCGTCGTATTCGTCGCTCACGCAGGACACCCCGTAAGTGAAACCGACTGTAGGCTGTCGCTCTCTTTCTGAATACATACATAAGACAAAGAAAACATATATCACTATCTCGTTCTTAAGTACGTATTTAGAAAGAGAGCGTCAGCCCACAGTGAGTTTCACTTAGGTATTTAGAGTGTTGCCTCCATTTTTATCTACAAACTTCTTGCGTAAAGCAGGACTATGTTAGTAACTACAGGCTATAAAAAGACTGTCATCTACCCATCGTGATGTCACCGTTTAAATATGAACATCATTACTTTATCTATCTCGCAAGATTATAAACTAGGTATCGAAAAATTTCGAAATAGATTTTTGTCCTCGCTTGAATGCATATTGTGTTTTGTTAGTTATTTTTTTTTATTTTCTCGTGTTTACGTTTTATTTATTGTACTTAACCTAACCTACCACCTACCTTCCTCCTTATTTATGTATGTGTGTCAATTTTTATTATGTAAATTGGTCTATAAAACGCCATGGGATTATATCCTGTAATGTTGTTTGTACATGTAATCTTAAATAAATAAATAAATGTATCGATAATTTACAATCTCGCGAGATAGTTTAGAAACTAACGGTGTTCACAATCATACCATGACATATATGCAATCAAACTAAGTAATACTGAGTAAAAATTATTCGTGGGAAACGAATTTTATTTTTATGTGCAAAATTGCTGTTTGTTTTGTTTAGTTTTCTGTTAGAAGCACGGTGCCTCGGCTACCTCGTACTGTGTGGGTGCTCCTTAGCGGAATTTGACTCACCTCTGTCCCTAAACCAATTGCCGTAAAGTAAGTAATGTTCCCAATTCCTCGGCTCCAATTCCAGCAGTTTGTCTAGAACTCCTCTCTTCTCATTTTCTGATTTTAGCAGCAAGAGCTCAAGATACGCCTGGACAAACCGTGGCTCTAAAGATATGCAGCGTTCCAGCATCTTCAAAGATTCTGGTATTCGATTTTTCTTTCTGAAAAATAGTGGAATATTGCTTAAAATGGTTATTTTGATATATCGATACAATAATGGATTGTTCAGAATTGTAAAAAACTTAAAAAGGGTTTTAAGCTGCCATTTGCTTAATTTCCATTTGTGTTTTATTGACATGACATCAATGTTTTCTTCTTCAACAGTTGTTCTTCTATTGATTGAAAAATGCTATTATTATTCCATTCAACATGGCAATACTGCCAGTCTTCTGGGCACTTTTCCGGATGACAGCGATGCGGACAAGTACTTCGACGCCTAAGTCTCCTTTGTTTTTTTGTATTTATTTGTATATCTAGTAAGTTATTCTTTTAATTTAGTTTCTATTTTGATGTGCTATCCCGACTGATGTTTTAAAGTTGTAATTTAATTTAATTTTCAATTTAGTGAACAATTTCATTAATGTTTGCATGCCTTATATAAGCTAGATTGTACAAGGCTCATCCATCTTATTGTATGTACCTGCAACCTATGCAAATAAAATTGACTTTACTTTACGATTGAGTCTCAGAATATATTCACTGTCCCTAGGCATAAATAGTATTATTTTCAAATATACAAACCTGTACAACTTAGCCAGATTATAATGCGCATTGACATGATCCCTGTTGTACTTGAGAGCCTGTAAAAAGTGGTGTTCAGCCCGACCTGATGCCAGCACCAACGTGCCCAGATTATTGTGAGCACTCGCGTAGCTTGGCCATAATCTGGAATGAGACAAATGTAGATCAGATAATACTATGTATTGAAGTCTGTAAAGCTTGTCTTTTTAGGCGGTAGATATGTTGACAGTAATACAGATGACAGCATCAGTACTCTATTGCTGTGTTATGCTAAGCAATGATGAAGAGACAGTGAGCTATGGATATGCGATTGGTATAAAATCTAATTTGCATAAATGACTGGAAGACTAAAGAAAAATTATGACTGCGCTATCCTCTAATAAGTTCGGATAAAAACACAACACTAGGCCTCCCATTGTGTCACCCTTTGCAAAATCTTAATATATATAAATTACGTGTCACGTTGTTTGTCCGCAATGGACTCCTAAACTACTGAACCGATTTTAATAACATTTTGCACACTGTGTGCAGTTTCATCCAACTTGGAAGATAGGATAGTTTATAACTCAATTTATAATCGCAATATTATTTTATTGCGAATATTGCCAGGACAAGATTTGTATGAAAGAAAATTTCGGAAATTTAAAAAAAAAATGCACCCGTGCGAAGCTGAGGCGGGCCGCTAGTTTCTATATAAATTATGTCTGTAATTTATATGGTGTACATAATAAAGAGTATTCTATTCTATTCTAGGATGAAGATGATGAAAGCATAGGATGCAATCAACGTTTTAGTGTTATAATTCTTACTGAAATATTATGTTTGTCAGCGAAAAATACTTACTTCAAGGCCTCCTTGTAGTGTTTGATGGCGTTCTCTTGTTGCTCAATATCTTTCAGGAAGTTCGCGAAATTGTAATGCAATTTAGCGTTATGCGGCAACACAGACAGGTCCGCTCTAAAAAAACAAACAAATAACCATTTCAATTAAAAGTCTATATTGCAAGGTACAATCCGAAGATTGTGAATGACGCTGTGTAAGCGTGTTTTATTTATTGATTGAAAATCATTATTACACTGAGTGGTGTTATCACATCTCGATGTTGGTTCATTTTTCAGACTAAACAGACGTGTTTTAATGTCAGTATTTTAGGAGCGACTATTTTATTCAAGTCGAAACAATGTAGGTACATCATTAGGACCAATATTGATGACAAAGTTGGCTTCAACCCGATACTTATTTCTTTTACAGTCTTTACTTATTTTTCTTAGTGTGTCGATAGCAATCAATGGATTGGCCAAGAATTCAGCTACGTGTGTGGCGCCTTCACTAGCGTCCATCAGTCTGTACTGACCTTAGCAGCGTCTCCCTGGTCCTCCAATCCCTATTTCTGACGTGTGTCCTGGCGACTCCACCCGCCACCAGTACGGCTACTCCAAGTACTAACAGTCTGCTACCAGAGCTGCGACGCCACATCATCTGGACGCCGTACACGGTGATTATTACTGAGCCCACACTGAAATAGAAATATAGATTAGAATATTTATTACCTACTCAGGTAGGTAGACAGATATACAAAAAAAGTGAGTGGTTAGAAATATAATCTACAGCTAGGTTATAAGTACTATAATATTAATGACCAATGAGCATTTACGTAAGCAGTTAGTTTGTATTTTGGAGCTCACAATGTGATTTTAAAAGTAGACAATGTAGTAAATGTGCGCGTGTGTGGTGTGCGCGAGTGTGATTGTGGCATATAGGTTTCTGTCATATTGACATAAATATACCTACATATTACTTAAAAACTTTTTAGGGGGGTCCGTGGCTACATAATAACAGCTGCACAGGTTGATCGGTCAGGTTAAGCTATGCTCGCCGCGGTTGGTCTGTGCATGGGTGACTATCTTTACATACCGAGACCCCTCCGTGCCTCGGAAAGCACGTTAAGTTGTTGGTCCCGGCTGTCATTCGTGGATCTTTGACAATCGTTATGGGTAGTCAGAAGCCCGAAAGTCTGGCAACCAGTCTTACCAAGGGGTATCGTATTACTCAGTAACTGGGTTGTGGAGGTCAGATAGGCAGTCGCTCCATGTAAAATACTGGTATTCAGCTGCATCCGGTTAGACTGGAAGCCGACCCCAACATAGTTGGGAAAAGGCTAGGCAGATGATGATGATGATGACTTAAAAACTTTTTGGCAATAAAAATAACTAAGATCACTCTGTTTTTTTACTAAGCAAGTTCAGTGATTGCGTAACATATAAAACGACAATCGCATTTTGACAGTTTAGCCAAGTTCATTGCGTTATTTAAGTTGGTGACCAGACGAAACTATTAAACCTATGAAGCAATGGATTAGAAATATCCTTAAAACTCTCGGAATGTGATTCAAACTGTGTTATGCAATTAGGGTGCAGTAGGGATTGTTATTTTGTTTTTATGCTGTTCTACAGGAACGTGGATGATGCTTGTCCATTCCTACGAGAAACTTTATGCAGCACTAACCTGGGTATGTACAACACCCGCTCTGCTACCACGAAGCCCACAGTGACGAGCAGGTTGGAAGCTGGGAGGTACGGTATCACCAGCAACATCAACCCCACCACTGCGGGAGTGTGGCGTTGGAGCTGGAAATATTAAAATAATTAATAATTATTCTATTAATTTTTTTAATTATTTGTTTTAATTTGAATTAATTTTACGCGATTTATTTTGATTTAATTTGATTTATATTGATTTCATTTTACTTAATTTGATATTTTTCTGATTTGATTTTTCTTTTATGTTTTCTTTTAATTTATATCGTGTGGCAATGGGTGTAATGTACCTGGAATAAATGAATTTATATTATATTATTATTATTATTAAATCAGTTGGTACTAAATTAATATTTAGGCAAACCTGTTGGCTTTGAGATTCATAGTTGTTAATTAGCTCCAGTTAGATTATAAACAGACAACAGTATATTGTAGTTCATGAATCCATGGTACAGACACATACAAGCACACCAAGCTACCCGAAACTGTAAAATTTTCCCAATCAACTTTGAACCTTATGCTTTAGCGATGAAGTTGAAAATCTATTAAAGAAATTTGACAGATTGTAGTAGCTTGATGTGCTGGCGACTGTACCTTGATATTTATGAAGTTTGGCCTTTTTATCATACTTTCGTATTAAACTTTACACTAGTAATTTAAGTATGTATATTTACTGTAATTATTTACGATTTATTGACGAGGTAATCAGAGGACATTTTGATTTTTTTATTGAGATGTACAGAGGCCAGCAAATCAAGCTACCCCAATCTGTCAGATTTTCCCAATTGAATATGAACCTTATTCCTTTGTTATATAGTTGAAAATCTATCAAAGAAATTTGACAGATTGGGGTAGGTTGACCTGCTGGCGTCTGTACTACACTTTTTTCTTCCATCAGCATAGTGCATTACAAATAATAAAATCCACTTCGTACCTCTAAATCCACTAGGCACCGATATGACAGCGCCAGCAGTGCTATGAAAGCTGCACAAGTGAGCAGGTTCCTCGGATCCCATCCACTGGTGATGAGAGGGACCGATCCCATCTGCCAGTCGTGACTGAGTGTCCATGGACACAGGAGTAACCACCAGTTGAATGCTGCCAGGTAGCAGAAGGTCATCAGTCTGTCAAAATACGAAACCGACATGATTATAGGAAGTTAATATGAAACAATAAAAACTAAATCTGCTGCTGTTCACAGCTATGTTAAACATTCGACGTAAAAGGTTTATATTTGACTAGCAATGCCCCGCGGTTTCACCCGCATAAGTGTCGATCCCGTGGGAATATCCAGACAAAAACCTTCTTATGTCCTTTCCCTTGACTCAAACTATCTCTATACCAAATTTCATCTAAATCGGTTCAGTAGTTTAAGCGTGAAGAGGTAACAGACAGACAGACAGACAGACACACTTTTGCATTTATAATATTAGCATGGATTCTGTTTTTTTTTTGGGTCGTCTTAAATCCATTACCAATTAAATTTAATGAATATTTTTACCACAATGATTCGCAGTATGATCTAAGACGGTGCAGATGCCTATGTAAATATTTTGCTTGTATGAAGGTGTTGGTGATGATGGAGTACCTACTCAAAAGAGTGCCAGATTGGCTAAATCTACGACAATAAATCGTTTGAAAGAATCTGACGTGGTTGCTGATGTCAGGATTAGTAATGTTACGGTGTGCTGGTAACAATTTGTAGGATAGCGAAAAAGAGGATAACTCCAGCTGCATCTGATGTATAAACTTACCGGACACTAAACGATGGATGGAAAGCAGGCGGGTTATCCTGTGGCGAGAATGCAGGCAGGGAGCCCTGCAGTAATGCCAGCCTGGCTCCAGCTAGCAGCACCAGTGCAGCTAATGCCCGAAGCACCCGCCCGTAGGAGCTTTCACTTCGCCATCGCCATTTTATTGATGGTGAAAATCTGGAATAGATGGCAAAGACATAAAACTTTTAGGTAGGTCAAAATCAAAAACATCTTAATAAGTATAGTTTGATGAAGCAAATCAAGCAAGCACCTGCGTACTGAGGCGGACTTTCTACAAGTTGAGCTTTGAGAGATGCAAAATTAAATATTCGTAGGTATATATCTTTTTATAGATTTGTTTTCATTACTTGGTAATTTGTTTATATTACTTGGTACGTTCTCAGTAGATAATAAAATACTTACGACTGTTTCTTGTATATTTGCGTCCAAGCAATATGAATTTTTTCGTCGAAATCTAGTTATTTCCAAAAACAAAACGCTTTGGGTCGTTTTATTTCAGTATGGGAATCATTGACTTCCTCACCCTTCACATAAGTTCTTAGATCTTGTACTTCCCTACACACTAATAGATTTGTAAGCAAGTAGATTACACAAAAATTATGATCTATAAGTTACCTATTAGAAGTCCAGCACCTGTAGAGATCGAAGGCTACGTTGAACAGTAGCGCGGTGAGTCCGGTCTCCTTAGCGAGCATGCTGAGCCCAGCCAGGGCCACGCTCGACCACACGCGGTGACGACCTGATGATCTGGAAAGGTGGGGGGATGGCATTTAGTTGATGGATTTCGAGTTTAATTAATTTTTTAGTACCTAATGCGAATAGTGTTCTCTCACAAAAACTGTTAGAACAGATACAATATACCAATCATTTAAACTTTTATACCTAAATATTTCCTATTCTTATCCATTAGGTACTTCTATAAATACATAATTATAAATTAAAGTTACTTTTCGTGTCTACGCAATGGGTTTTGATACGGTTCTCACCATCGTTTAGAGAATTTATTCTGGAAGGTTACGTATAATGTTACGGCTAATTGCCGAAGTGCGGCTACACCTAGTTTTAGCCGGGTACAACTAGGTGCATCCTACGTCGATGGAGCTATTTCTGTGTCAAGGGTTTAAAGTAACCTAACCAAACCTAACCTCGGGGTGCCCTTCGATCGCTCTTGCATCCTACGTCGCCTATTGACTGACCCCAACCATGCAACCGATGTTACCCGAAGTACACACGAACCGCATGTGGCCGGCTGCACCTAGTTGTACCCGGCTAAAACTAGGTGTAGCCGCACTTCGGCCATTAGCCGTGACATATATACTACATTAATACTAAACTAATAATTATAATAAAGAAATCTCGATGTTTTATCAAGACGTAAAAACCATGTGAAGCAGGGGCGGGTTGCAAGTTTAAGATAAGAATGAATTCGAAATACTTTACTCTTCGGATTTCAAAAATTGGTACAGCGTATTTGGGGTGGAGCTGCTATTCATAACATATTCTTTACAGCGTTCTTATTTCAGTCCATTTGGATTAGTTTAATGTTTTTTATTTAGCTTACATCTTTGCCATTTTGTCGGGACGTCGTAGCTACCTACATAAGTTGTCTAGGTAATTCTGTTTTTGGCTGATTAACGGTTGCATTAGTTAAGTTGACGTCTATTACGTGACACTTCGCAATGAAAAATAGTTTTAACTAGATGCAGCTGAACATCAGTATTTTACAAGGAGCAACTGCCGATCTGACCTCCACAACTCAGTTACTTGGCAATGCGATACCCCTTGGTAAGACTGGTTGTCAGACTTTCGGGATTCTGATAACCCGTAACAACTGTCAAAGATCCACGATTGACAGCCGGGACCAACAGCTCAACGCTTTCCGAGGCACGGAGTAATCTTCACACCAAAGTCTCTCGCACTCCAAAGCACTCCAAAGTCACCCATCCACGGACGCTAGCGGTAGCTTAACCCGATCGATCGACCCGTGCATCTGTTATTAGGTTATTACTTAGCCACGAGTCCCTAGTGACCTACGTATACCTAGCTTCTATTTGTTTCAAAACTGAAATTAATCCCAACATTTTTTCATAATCTGATACATGAAAATGAAAGCTCCAATGTAATATCTGGATCCTTTATTGATAACATTCCTTATTTACGGCAGAGGGCGCCACTCTCGTTAGCAATCTCACCGTTAATCAATATCGACAGCGATCCGATTCCCTATCGAAGATATTTCATATTTCACAATCTGATTGTCAACGAAACTCATTTATATCAATTTTATTTTGTATCTTCGAAATTGAATGTAGCTCGAATTTCAATTTTTCCGACCTAAGTAATTAAATATTCATGGCGTTGAAATGGGAAAATATTAATGGATGTTTGTTGTACAGTCAAAGCCCAAAGCCAGACCTACATAGGTAAAGGTGAAGACTTTATGACGGTACCTACGTACATAATGTAGGTACCTATATGTGTTAAGGACTATCATACATGTATCGTTGTTAACCTAGCTGTATTTTTTAGGTTCCTGCTATAGAGGTTTGAGAGGTGAGTGGTGAGGGTAACAGTTCTCTCATTGTCCATAGAAAAGGGAGGATCCTCCGACCAGATGGGTGTTGTGTCCGGTGGGCAACTGCCCGATAATAGATGTCGGGACGTTAAAAACTCTGCTTGCACGATGCAGGACTTAGCGAGACGTCATTATGATGCGTAGTTCGCATTTGGCGATGTAGATACCGTCACGCCCGTCACACAGCCTTCGTACAAAAGGCCTAACTTTCTATACACATCTACGAGAATGTCATTAAGTATAATATGAGCAATAGTGTCAAGAATCTGAGGGGCAATTCGTATATTTTGAAGAACGTTCGCATTCTAATCTCAGTGTAAATCTTTCAAAAATACTTAAATCTAATTTACCTTTATTTTTGAATAGTTTTAGATAGGTATTATCGCTGATATGAAATTGCGACAAGATTGTAAACATTTTTGATTACGGAAATTGGTCTTGTTATTGGATCATTTATAGGACACCAAGCATAGCGCTTATGAAACTACAGGGGTGTTAGGGACATCAACTTTTTTGATAACCGACACATAATGTCTGCGCTAGGATCATGCACTGATTTCATGGTTTCATGGTTTGCCACTGTAAAGAGTTCACTCTATTTAGAGCAGATATAATTTTAAAAAGATAAATAATTGCGTTAAAACAACCATTCCGTTGAGTGTTCAAAACTGTGAATAACCTATTTGTATCTAGTAATAAAGGCACGCCAATTACCTATACTTACTAACTCGGAGTTGACAGAAGACTCATATGTATGTCAAACTTGCGAACATATATCCTCAAAACTGGAGAAGTTGAGGGTGGAAGCAAAGCTGCCAAAGTAGCAACAACTCGTCTAGAATAACTTGCTGAGGTCTAAGTTATATTATGACGTCGTAACTTACGGTAACACGTAGCTTTATGTGGTGGAAACATAAACATTTGTAATTTTTTATAAAAAAATTGTTTCTTTGCTAAATTAAGTTTGTTAACGCAACCAGACAGTGAAGGCTAACAAAAAATATTGCTGAAATTCTAATTCAAAATATTTTATTTCACATAACCCAACATGTGCGCTTATGAATCGTCGAAAGCTCTGATTGTTCGTTTTCTATGAAGAAGAGCCGGCAAGAAAGTCGTCTGGTGCAAATTAGTCTAGCGAGCACTCATAGTTACCTGCGATAATATAAATAGATAAATAATAAATAGACTGAATACAAACGATAAGCAAAGCAGCAGTTAAGTAGAGTTTTCCCTTCAGCCTTGTTATAATGTGTATGGAAAGAAGTCATAAGAAGATTAGAATGAAATACTATGTAGCAAAATTACCCATGATATAGTAGAACAGAAGAGAGGAAGAAAAGGCACGCCAGTACATCAGCTCTGCCGACTACTCCAGCCACCTGAAACAAAGGAAATGCACCCTTAAAATAATTATCACTAAGTCAAAATTGTCGATACTCGTATATTATAAAAGAAAACCAGATTAAAATTACAGTACCTAATTTTACTAGATTATGTGATTAGCCAGTCTATTCTGTAAAAATATCACCGTAAAAACTCAGGTGAAGTGAGCGTGAAGTGAGTTGTCAGTCCACCTGATGTTAGGGATTGACACTATTGACAGCTCACTTTATCTAAGTTTTCACGATGAGATTTTTACAGAATAGGTCGGCTGTACTGCGAGCCTTATGATGCCTATGCAGAATTAAATGAATTCTATTTATTTAAAGTCAGGAAAATTAAATTGTTAAGCGAATTGTCTGCTAACTTAAATAGTCAGTGTATTTTAATCACTACTGTCATTCTTTGACTGTTATATGAAATGGTTATAACACGGCAAATTGACGTACTATGTCAATTTAATTATTAATTTCCCGGACCGTACACAAGCAACTGCAACGGTGAGAACGTTCTCATTTCCTTCCTTGCAAAAAAAACCTAATTTCGCCCTCTAAATATCTGAAGATCTAATCTTTGTCACATTAGGTCTGTATCGAGTAATTAAGGGGCTTCTAACTTCATTAGGAGTCCATTTATTCGTTTTAAACGAGAGTGCTTCCCCTTAAGTGTCCATTACGCGTATAATCGAAATGGTGCACGTCTTAAGTGCGTGGTGCAAGTGCACGGACTGGAGCGGGCTGATCAATTGGTGCAAGTTAAGTGCATATTGATTTTCAGTAGGTATAGATATAATACTCTTTATTATGTACACCATAAAAATTACAGACATAAATATAGACATTTTACAAAAGGTGACACAATGGGCGGTCTTATCGCTATAAGCGACGTTTTTACAGTCGACGTTTTAGTAGTCTGGTGTACCGTTTACATATAAGCAATAAACACATACATACATAGACCAAATTATTTGTATCTATATAAATAGGTATGCTGTTATTGTATTCGATGAAGTAAAAACTTTATGCTGTACCTAGATTGTTGGATCAAAGTGGATGTTTTACTAGTTTTATGTTTGTGCAATTAAAAAGTAGTGTAAACAAACCCAAAAAATAAAAGAAAAAATACCTAATAAATTAACAACTTTAAAATCATTTACAAAATAATTTAGGTACTTACTTCAAAACACCTCAATTATTTTAAAGCGAGATTCTTTGAATTTATTTAGCCAAGAAGAATCTCGATTCTTTTTGTAAATGAATGAGAAAGCGAACTACAATTACTAAACAAATAAAACTTTTTAAGACTTTAATGATTGTCTATTACAATATTAGGCAAAGAAAATTAAGTAGTTTCAAATAAATTATTTTCATTAGAAATTCGCTGAAGCTGTTCTATTATTAGCATTAATTACTTCGTTTCTAAAGATCTTCGTAACTAAATATTCGCGAAAAACTTGAGTAAATGAGCAGACAGACAGCAAGTTTTATCTGACTATTTTCATAGTCTGCTTCTAGACAAAAGAATGATCTAGATCAGGGATTCCCAAAGTGGTCGATATCGACCCCTTGGGATCGATATTGGTTTCCTAAGGGTCGACATAAACGAAAACTGATTTTGGGGGTCGACGGGGTTGATCTTAAAAGTAGGTAATTTGGCCGTGGGGGTCTGAGGTAACAGTTCATTTTGGAAAAGGGGTCACTTGTCCAAAATAGTTTGGGGATCCCTGATCTAGATAAAGTAGGGCATATGGGAAGTTCCTTGGGTTACTAACAAATTCAAACTAATATTATAAATGTGAAAGTAACTCTGTCTGTCAGACGTGCAGGGAAATTACGTAACACATTCACAGTAGGAATGACTTACATTTTGACAGTTCAACAACATTCATTGCGTTATTTACGTTGCTAAGCAGACAAATCTTTCGAACATGTGAAGCAATGGATTAGCAATATCTTTCAAAATGACTCAGATTGTAATTGATCGAGTGTTACGCAAATATGATGTTGTGTCACTTTTTCAAGCCTTAACTGCTGACTGGGTCGGTCTATCACGGATAGACCACGACCTAGTTTAGGACATAGTATACTTTTCTTCGGGTAGTACGTTCCTGTCGGATAATATCCGACCTCCATGGCAAAAAGCTTGTAGTCAAAGAATTAATTGGTCAGTTTTGCCCTCACTGTATTTATTTTGCTCAATCTAACCGATAAGAGATAAGAGTGAGTTCACACATTCCGTATAAGGCCGCTCCGTGTATGACCGTTTCCATGGCGACTGAGATATTGTGTGTGCCTGAGGCATTTTTGGGTTGTGTAAACTTCTATTACACATCCAATAAGAAATACATAATTCAAATATTTAAAAAATAATTTAACTTAACGTGTAACGCTTTTTATGGCTTACAATGTTGGGTAAAATTTTGCATGGGTGCCTGCAACCCCATCCCGTCATTGCGTGTTTATATTGCGGTCTTTGTCTAATCTAAGCGACAGTATTATTCTTACGACGTGTGTAAGTGAGACAGATATATGTTTACTTTTAAATGTTTAGTGGTTTCAAAGCTACGTCGTCGCGTTTAAAAAGTGGGTACACTTTTTTGACACATTTTATTGAGGTTTGCTTCTCTAGTTATTTAACTCAATGGCCTTAGGTGTCAAAATGAAACAGATATGCGTCCATCTTTCAACGCAGTAGGGCAAATCTAACACTTCAAATCTTTGCTCGTATGGTATATTTTTAACCCCCGACAAAAACAAGGGATGTTATAAGTTTTGTTAGAAGCGAAAGACCATCCGTTATCTTATCACTTACACCACACGTACTAACAATATAAAGGGCAATTTTTGAAGTAGACAGTGCGCACCAGATTGGCGTCCGCTTTAATATTTAATTAATTGACAATTAGACCCTTATCAATGAGAATTGTTATTGGAAAAGTTACGGCTTAAGGGTTTGCTGTGGTACAATGGTTATGTAACCATAATAAGGCCATTTTCCGTGTTTAGGGGGCCCCTGGTCCCAACCAAATCTTAGGTGAAAGCTGTTGTCTTAAAAGTTTATTACTTACTTTTAATTATCAGAATGAACATGTTGGTGACGTGGAATGAAACACTTGGAAAACCCATTATGAACAAAATCGATGCAGTTACATCCATCTTGGATCAACGTTGCAGGAATTCACAATTTCTTGCAGTTAAATCGAAAAAATGGCAAAATCATAGTGATTCTGTTTCTACCAATTGGTTCCAGAACCTTCGAAAGGATAATTCAACTGTAGATGAATGATTACGGTTAGGTTAGGTTAGCGTGACACATGGCGTTTCCTATCGCTGTTTCAGGTCAAAAATTTTTCTAAATGTATATACCTACTTATACAGGGTTATTTGTAAAACACCAGCAACCTCTTAAGAGGTCATTGGACTCATCATTATGAACAACTTTTACTATGGGACCAAACCTGAAATCGTGAAAAAAAAACAGCTGTTCCCTACATTTATGTTCGTGTAACTCGTCAAAATGTAGGGAACAGCTGATGTTTTTTCGCGATTTCAGGTTTGGTCCCATAGTAAAAGTTGTTCATAATGATGAGAACAATGACCTCTTAAGAGGTTGCTGGTGTATTACAAATAACCCTGTATACAAGTTGGCTTCGCCACTCTAACTGCAACCATGATTCTAGATTCCCAAGCGTCGAAATGTTTCGTCAATTATCAAAAAAAAAAAATCAAGTAGTCAAAATATTGGAACAAATAATTTATTTACTAATAACCGACGAAATATTTCATCAATCATTCACGTGCTGAATCCATAGTTACAGGTTGGTCGATGTCCGCCACCCTGTATAAATATTGTATATACATTTAGAAAAATATAATATAAAACTATAATAAATGTACCTCCGGGTCTTATAATGGTATTTTCATTCAGGGAAAAGTGTGTATCAGTACAATTATGGGTTACGTTAGTCTGTCAATACAATTCAATTGGTAAAGAGAGAAAGAAAATACATTTATTTAGCACAGACCAAAAGGCACGCAGCAAGTACAGGTTAATTCATGTAACTGTTGGCCTAGTATAAGCTGACTTCTCATTATACGAAAACTCTGCAGAATGCGAGGTCAGCTAAAACTGGAACTGCGTGTTATGTCGCCGTGTATACCTAAGCAGAACAATCACGTTTTGTGCTTTTAACGAAAAGAACTGAGGCAGACTACTCCCAAACAACAAGACAAATCATTAACACATAAATTAACCCATATACTTTTAAATTAAAAACTCATTTACATATAATTAGTCACACACCAACTCCCCACAACCCATCAACATTAAAATTGCAAAAAAAACACACAAACAAACAGAATGCTTGACGCTCAAATTAATTCATTCGGCCGACTGTACTAATTAATTCAGCAGCCAACTGTACCAGAGGCGACACCAATTATTTTCGCACCGACAACTCTCACAGCAATTTGTACATAATTAATTAATACCCATCTCTTTTGTCCGTTCTATCTGTTTCACTATAAAAGGTCTGTGGAGTGTATAGCCTATTGAAAATATTTTAGGGGAAACAATTATGCGCCGTGTGGCCTCGACTATGAATAGATCAGTTCCCGGGTTTTAGACTATGAATGTTGTGTTTGGGTGGTGACTTCGTGCACAATTTATTACTTGGTCATTTGAGGCGGGAGACAAAATGTTTGGTCGGTTTTCAAGTAAATCGCTGCACTACACGAGTACGTGAAGTGCAAATAGCAAAGGTGAGGTATAACATCAGGTAATATAGTGGTCTAAAGCAAGTTTTATTAAACTTAAATCGTTTGCTAATAACTGTACTATAAGTGGCACCTCACCTAACAGGCGGTTTACCTTAGGAACCTCTGTAGCTAAAGGTAACTTGAAGTTTCAATAACTAACAACTTGGTTAGAACTGTTAATGATAGAACTAAGGCCTGGCTGAGCAAACAGAAAACGCCTGAACGATATAACTTAGCAACACGATGACCCTCTAAATTAAACCTATAAGGAAAATAAAAACGAGGCAAAAGGAGTAAGTAAGGATCGTAGTAGGTGGCGTTCTGTAGTTTCTGATTACCCCCATGGGTAGAAAGCGTGCGTTTATGTATGTATATATGAAAATCCAAATAACGTTAATAGAAGGTACAACTACTAAACACAACTCATGAATGTTTTGCTGATTGAAAATTGTGAAGCAGTACTAATTTAAAATTTTCAAAACCGTGTAATAATTTTGTCTTATTTTCTGAAATTCAAATAATAATTAATATCATAATTAGGTATTTCCATTTCAATAATAAATATGAATCCATTAATTTACACGGCTATTCAAAGAGGCTTTTAACTTTCCATCAGTGTATAGTTAATTAATACCATTATTATTTATTATAAAATATGATGTTTGTAAATGCTTTATTTATAATCCTTTGGCAGCATCACAACAAAATAATAATGTAGGTGTTCACGTGAAATTCAGTCTAACTATTAATTTGTTTCATTTTCAGAGCTCAGAAATTATTACTAAAAAAAAACAACCGACATCCAAAAAATACACTACAAAGTGAAAAATTACTTTAATTTAGAAAGTTGGTGTCGATGGGTTCGCAGTTTCGTTGTTTGCCACCAACTTCCAAAATAAAAGTTATTTTTCACTTTATAGGTACCTAGTGTCTTTTTTAGAAGTCGGTTGTTTTTTTTTTGGCAACAAAAATATTTTTCACTTTTAAGTTGTACTTACAACACACAAATTCTTATCACTACTTGCTATGTAAATGACAGTGACCGGAAGTTATTATATCATCATTGATATAAATTAAGTGGCAAAAATACGTATTATTGAAGCTAACTCAAAAACTAACCAAGCAAAGTTAATAAAATTTATATGGGCGGTACCATATAAATTTTGTTAACTTAAATTAACCCCTGAGATCGATTATTTATCATCGATTTCAAAAGTTCGATTCGATTTGAAATCGATTTGCAATTGCAGGAAATATCGCGTAACAAACATACAAAATAAACAAATAAAAAAAAAAACATACTTTTAGAAGTCGGTTAAAAAAAATGAATCAATGATGTTTTCAGAATTTGAAGCATCTATAATTAACTATTATAGAAATAGCTTAACCACGAATTCTAAATAAAAACATGACTTTGTTCTTGATATCACTGGCACCCTAAATTGCAGATCCTTCAGGAATCGGCAGCCTGATTGTGTAACACACTTTCAATCACAATCTGAATCATTTTGAAGGCTAATCCATTGCTTCGCATAATTATGTTCGAAAAATGTGTCTGCTCAACAACATACACACGTAAGCACATCAAGCTACCCGAAAGTGTCAAATTTTCCTAATCAACTTTGAACCTAATGCTTTAGAGATAAAGTTGAAAATCTATTAAAGAAATTTGACACATTGTAGTAGCTTGATGTGCAGGCGTCCGTACATAACGTTATGAATTCTTTTGAACTGTAAAAATGAAAGCCATTGCTAGATACTGATAGTGTGTTACGCAGATCTTTTACGAACACTCGAGAATCCTACAAAAGGGTTAACATTCCCCTTGATAAAACTGCCTAGTAGGTAGGCACTTATTCCTTACTATTCCCACAGGAATCCCATGACCCCATACATCCACCACATACATAAAATGGAATGAACAGTAAGAACAAAAAGAGCTTGAAATAAATTGCATAGAGCAACTTTTCGAATTAAAAGGCTCGCTCCTCGGCGGGCAATCAGAGATGTAATCGGAAAAGTTGCCAAGATGATTGCCTTCCAATATCTTATGTTACGAGGTACCTTTGTTTGTGGATCTACAGGTTGGATGACGTCATGATGTACTTCACAAGAATATCTGTGGGTACCTTATAATGTGTTGTTATTAAGAAAAAGATTCCTCTATCCGCTAGTGGCTGTCGTAAATAGCAATTTAGGGATTACCTATATAAGTGAAGTTTATCGGTGTGCGTATAAAATACCTGTGTCATGTGTTCTATTTAAATGGATCTAAGGATTCTCCACGGGATCACGTGATGATGTAAGGATGATCGGTGTTGTCACGGGTGATTTTGATACCAAGAAGATACAACAGTTGTTTAATTATGTTCCTACTTAACAAATGAATGGCCAAGTTCAAGATGTCCCTAAGTCTTTTTCCTTAGACTTGGTCCTTGGTTCTTTTTATTTTATAATTTATCGCAAATCTTGGTCAAAAAATATAACTTAAGATGTCATCTAAATTTAAATATTTCTTGTAAATAGTATTTAAAAAAAAAATACGCATCACTCTCACACACCCCAACAAAACCACACACAACACACACGCTACAAGCACCCCTCTCACACCTCAATACACCCTCACACACCCATTCACCTTAGACTTACAGCATTAACTCAACGTCAATATACATCCCAAATCATTAGGTATGTCTTATTCTGTACTGTTTGTCCTTGTCTTATTTTCTGTTTTTATTAATAATTTACTAAATCAAATTAAATTATGTTAAATTAATTGCCATCTAAGCACTTTTTACATGGAACATCATTTCATTCTGTATCTGGCGATGGGCGTTGTTAGCTGCGCTACTATTTATACTTTTGCAGCTATCATAGTTTTACTTGTTTTTAACCGACTTCAAAAAGGAGGAGGTTATCAATTCGGTTGTATTTTTTTTTTTTTTTTTTTTTATGTTTGTTACCTCAGTACGCCGTCATTTATGAACCGATTTGGAATTATTTTTTTTTATTTGAAAGGATATGCTTCCAAATTGGTCCCATTCTTGTCAAAATCCAGTTCTGATGATGGGATCCATGAGGAATTGAGGGAACTCCTCAAATATTATAGGCATACATATAGCAATTTTCATCAACATGTCAAGCATTTGCATTCAAAAAGTATAATTTGGTGAAGTGGAACTGATGAAGGAGACCACAGATAGCCACAGGAACTCTTCAATGATAATAAGTATTTCACGGGTGGCGATAAGATATCTCGATTAAGATAGTTAAGCGACTATGACGAAGCAAATTTAAATAAATGGTTCTGACGAAAATGGTACCATCAAACCGATCTGATGATGAAGCTGGAAGGTAGGTACCGGAACTTTGTAATAAAACCATGTATTCGAGCCGTGTTTGGGCTTATTGGAATTGTCATGAGATGCACTCTGACTATAAAAAGTAAAAAATAAAAACTTTTAAACAAAAAAAAAACAACCGACTTAAAAAAAAAAAAAACACTACAAAGTGTAAAATAACTTTAATTTTAATTTTGGAAGTCGGTGGCAAAAACGTAAATACAAAACCAAAGACACCGACTTCCGAAATAAAATTAAAGTTATTTTACACTTTGTAGTGTTTTTTTTTTTGAAGTCGGTTGTTTTTTTTTTGTTAAAAAGTTTTTAAGTCTTGTTTTATTGTTCCAAAATAAACTTTTTATTATTTATTTAGTTTGATACATGCATACCCAAACAAGTTTCAGCTGCTGCCAATAATGGAAGAAAATCAGTTCGATCTAAACAAAATCCCGTCACTTCTCATCTCTTGTCGTATTTATTAGCAGTATCGCGTTTGGATCAAGTCATCGCCTGTCGTTTGCCGTAGGGACGGCACATCAACCAACAAGCACTGACGCGTAAACTTATCACTGCCAGGGATTGAAACGGACGACATCAGATGTCCGTACGATATTGTCCGAACGCACACGGATACGGACGTTATTTTGGATAGATTTCTGACCTGAGATTATAGACCGAAGGATCCCGGTAATCTGCTTCTAGTTAATTGATTTACAAAATCAGTTTATTAGGTAGAAGCCTTTGTTTATAAAACTTGAATTTTATGTAGAATTATTTGCCATAATTTATCCATACTAATATTATACATGTGAAAGTGTATGTGTGTGTCTGCTTGTTAGTCCGTCTTTCACGGCAAAACTGAGCGACGAATTGACGTGATTTTTTAAGTGGAGATAGTTGAAGTGATGGAGAGTGACATAGGCTACTTTTTTTTTAACCGTGTTACCCCGAATTTAATGCGAGCGAAGCCGCGGGCAAAAGCTAGTTTGCCATAAATTTCGAAATAATGTATCATTTAAATTTTTGCAAATTTCGAAATAATAATAGCTTTAAAGTTCTTACGAATATGCGCAGGTTATTATAGTATTTCATCCTAAATTATAGAAATAGACAAGAGAGAGAGGTATGAAACTTGTCAATTTATGACTAAGTTCATTGAGTCAAGAGTACTTTAAATCTAAAACAGACAGTTCCTATGAAAATTATTATCGACCACAAAGTCGAAAGCCTCTTCAGCTCTCTTCAGTCCTAAAACTTTTAGTCTCGAAGGACCAAAACTAAATGTAATTCTAAGTTTCCATCGCATAAAGCAATAAATAAGTCATACAGTATAAATTTTCTGCCGAAAAACACAGCAATAACTTAAACTTAGTGAACTCTTGTCCAATAAATTGTGTTAATAAATTAATTTATAACCGATCTGAGGGGAGATCGTTAATCAAAGGAGAGGAGTTTATCGAGCCTCCCCCCGTACTCATCAAGAATTTGATTCACGGAACGGAAACTGTAAATTTAGGAGATATTATTATTTATACGTGTGCGCGTGTTGTGATGTAGTCATTGTGGTGAGAGAAATGTCAAGGGTTTATTAAAATAGTTCTGAGTGTATTAAGTAGGCGAGTTCATTTTAAAGTAGCTAAAGAATGTATTTTCGTGCGTGCGGTTCGGTAGGTATCGCGAAAGTATTTTGGTATTCATACTGAAAGTTTATTTATTCAAATTTTGCAAAGTTAGTTTATGTACCTTATATAGGCGGACTTAAAGCCATGCCATGATTTACCACGTAGCGTATTTGATACATTCTAAGTTCAGCATGTGATATGACTTGTTCAAATTAAACATTGCGTATCAAAAAACTAATGAAAAGAAGTACCTACTATATTTATAACTGCCAGATTTTTTTATTAAATCTCTTCCTCAACAATCACCGTTTTAAGTTTAAGTTATGTTATCTGCCAATATCTATGAATATCTCTTCAAAGTTAGTGAGTATAATACTGCTCATACTGATAGCTTCAGTGACTTTATCCAAGGTCTTCATAGTCGCCAATTTTATGTAAGTACAACAGCCTCATCTTCAATAAAATATGAGGCAGCAAAATTAAAAGCAGTACTCACATACAGCATATAAACTATTTACCTGTGTGCTCGCATTTTATTGGTTTTTATATTACTCGGTGCACGGCATCGTAAAACTTGATGGCGTCTATCTCCTTACAACGTTCTTATTATATAGAAATGGATCGATACAGGTTTATTGTTCGACGGAAATTTTGGCGGTTTTGTAAGCGTTTTTGCTCCGAAGACCTTTCGTTGAGGCAAGTTTTCTGTTCCAATCGATGTTTAAGTCGAATTCATATTACAATGTTGTCAAATTAAACTAAAATCGTAGACCTTCTATATCTCACAGATTTGTGATAAATTTAAAATCTAGGGCCATTCTCGTTCATTTTGATTTTAAAAACTTCCATGTCTGGTAAAAAGCGACAGTCTATCCTTTGCCAGAAACAAATACATGTTGGTGGAAATAGATGATTATTTAATGCAATCCTGACGCAAACATAGGCCATGTATTTAAACACATCATTACCAACCTTCAAAACGAAAAAAAAAACCTACCCACACCGAAAAACATACAAATATTTCACCTGTTATAAAAAAATTATTCTAAAGAAAAATTTAAAGAATTTTTCGATTTCACTTCAATGACTGCCGAAGCCTTCGGCAAGCCAGTAATTACATTTTTTGAGTCAACCCAATTACTCGGCTGAAGCCTCCGACATACTTTTCCTGAGAATAGCTGAAACTTTCAGGAAGCGCGTGTCAATCTGCCTGTCACAGTTTATATACTTTTGATTAGTTTGACTCTGGGGTCCTGGTTCACGTCTTCGCAAAGTTTCTGCTTTAGTTCAATTTAATAGAGTATGCCGTAGTGCGGTCTTTGTAAGGTAGCCATGATTTTTTTACAGAAGATTGATTGTTGATGAATATTTTGTTTTGGAATCATACGGCTGTTTGTTATTATGTGGTGCAAATAAAGCCAAATACAAAAAAAAAAGATTTACAAATATTGAGCAAAAAAAAAAAAAACGAATATCTAACGCAATAGGATGAACAGTAAATAATCGGAAACCATACAGGAGCGCAGGAGCGTAGAAAGAAAACCACACCTCATTCCTTTATATTCATAGATTTAAACTTGAATATCTTGCAAAACGACAGAATAATATACCTACTGTTAACGTGCATTATTCATGTTTATTTCAACGTCGGTCTCGAATGCCTAGATTTTTAGATTCCTACGAGATAGTTACGTATTCATTTACCTGTTTCAGTAGTCGTAAATATTTAAAGTAGCCGCTCGGAAAGCTCGTATGTACCGAATAACCTGTTACATATTATCGAATCGTTAAGTTCTTGTTTTAACTCTTTTATGGTCGTTTTGATGTTTGATGTGTGATGTTAGATGGAACAGATGTGACATAGACGTGTTTCTTTTTTTACGTTAGGAGAATTTCAAAATTAAAATAGGTACCTACTCACAAAAAAACAAAATAAACTATGCAGAATTTTTGAGCTGTCAAAAGCATCAACGGAAATTCATTGTAATTTCGAGAAATAACTGTTATAATTATTTACTGCCAAAAACAGTTAATGACATGACATGGCAATTTCAAAATATGGTGACACAATTTTTTTCATTCCGCTTGGCATATTTTTTTTTACCTCTACTATCCCACTTCTGGCCAAAAATGGTCTCTTCTATAGCTTTCCATTGTTCCTTAACCGTGTTCCTCAGCATACTAAGTAGGTAATTAATCTACAGGTGACCAATGTAGGCTTTTCCTTATAAGTACGATGCTTATGCAAACAATACAAATAAACAACCCATAACTATAACCTCATACAAGTAGAAAACCAACACCCCAGATTTGAAAGCAGCAAAAGTTAGCTCGACAACCAAATCTGATCTCCAACAGAAACAACGCTTGCGCTGGTTGAATTTCAAATTCAATAAGTCAGACGGTAACAATAACCGTTCGTTCTTTATTAATTATACGAGCCGTTCCTAGTTCCCGGTTACAATGAACACGGTAATCTTGTTTACTAGAATTTTGCCAGCGCACAACTTTGCCTGATGCAAATCTGGTGGCTATGAGTTATGAGCAGTTTGCAATCTTGTTTAACTTAGAGATTGATGTTCGAAGAGTTATATCGGCTGATTGGCGTTATAGAAATACATCGGAGAGCTTGTTGCCAACTACTAGCTGCACAGTGTACATGCGTTTAAGTTTAAAAGGATACTCATAACGTTCTTCTAAATATCCAAGAACAAAATTAAATACATGATTTCCGAGAGAAGTTAAACTTAGCTGATTTATAGACGAACTGATAGACTTTTTTTTCCTTTATGTTTTTCTGCAATCATTCCCTGGACTATGAGTAGA
This sequence comes from Globia sparganii, assembly GCA_949316385.1. Classification (NCBI taxonomy): domain Eukaryota; kingdom Metazoa; phylum Arthropoda; class Insecta; order Lepidoptera; family Noctuidae; genus Globia; species Globia sparganii. The sequence continues at coordinate 24,111,922 of OX438660.1, read as the reverse complement.
TTTGTTGTTGGATTTGATGGTGCAGAGTGATTTCTCCAGCGAGATTTCCCTCATAATATTTTCATAGCAGCATGCCCTAGTTGACATTATGAGGGTTGGCAAGATCCACCACAGCTAACCTTTTCAGCCGCCTTTTATGATCCGGCTTAGAGAGCACTTTCGCCAAAGGATTTGGATGATTCTGAAGGCTTGCTCTGTAGCGTTCTGCCCAGATTTTCACTTCCTGATGCACTGTGTTTTGGTTAAGATAATCATGAAACTCGCAGTTTCTTGTAAATCATGGTGCATTTGTGATGTTTTTGAGGATGACATTTTGGAATCTTTGGAGCATGTTAATATTAGAGGCAGTAGCAGTTCCCCATAGTTGGATGCTATATGTCCAAATTGGCTTTGAGATGGTAATGGTATTGTACTTCAGTAGTTTATTAACTATCGATAGGATAGAATATCTTCCAAGGAGCCTGTATAGGTTCTTGTGTTTAATATTGATTTGATTTCTCTTGGCTTGGATATTGTGTCCTCCATGTAAGCCGGCGGTCAAGGTGCATGCCTTCACTGAGTCCTTATGTGGAGTTCGTGATCGCCTAGTCTCACAGGTAGACATATACCTCATCTCAGACTGAAAGTAACCTAGGCTGACTTAGATGCACTTGCTTTTTATTCGCCACCTTTAGCCATTTATTTATGTCGTCAAGACTACTCTGGAGTATTTTAGATACAATTTCAGAGTCTTTGCGGCTAGCCGAAATGGCTGTGTCATCTGCGTAAGTTACTGACGTAGTGTCTGGAGTATGTGGCAGATCTGATCTGTGTATAGTGTACAACACCGGTCTCAGTACAGCCCTGGGGTACTCCTGCAGTTATTTTGTGGAAAGATGAGATAACATCTCTTTCCTCAATTTGGAAACTGATAGACTTAATATCGAAAAAATCACGGTTAAGTAAAAAGCAGAGGCGCATTAAGAATATACCCATAAGTATTCTTGTGCCTATGCGGCATAGTTTCTTTTTAATACGGGGTATAAATTGCGCCGTAGAAAAAAGTGTTTGTCAACAAGCTTCTATAGTGCTCCATACAACACTGACGATCATGCTTATACGCGGCGAAAAACCCGTAGTTGTTCACAGTAAGAAAAACGCGTGTGCACAAAGGGCCTTAGAAACCTCAGCTAACAATCTCGTCACTTAAAAGCCTTTATAGTACAGAGGCCAGCACATCAAGCTACACTAATCTGTCAAATTTTTCCAATTGAATATGAACCTTATTCCTTTGTGGTAAAGTTGAAAATCTATCAAAGAAATTTGACAGATTGGGGTAGCTTGATGTGCTGGCCTCTGTACATTACTGTCACATACGAACACTAAAGATACGATCCATGATTTTGACAAAAAATCAATTTTATTTTTCGACACACACGCGACATACATATAAAGAAAATTTACCTCCAAAAATATTAGTGCACTCGCCGTCAGTTCACATTTGATGCCCGACCACAGGTTGGCGCGCGGTGTCAATACGATTTTCCGCTACCTTCTAACTATTTTATACGCTGTGGCAACACCGCTGATTTTCTGAACTAAAATCTGTTTGGCACAACTTTAACTAAGTTGAAATTAGACAGTGTCGGCTCCACTGAATAATTTGAGAGTTAAACGGGGTATTTTTGCATTTAAAGTCTAGCTTTTTAGCATTAAGCGGAGCTTTGGTTTAACGGGTCACTTTGTGTTTAAGTACCTACATGTGATAAATCAGGGTTTTATGAGCTTTGAAGTGTTAAATAGAGTCACAAAGATACTCGAGATAAATGTGTTCTTGAAATCATTGGGTTGAAACTTAATTGCTCAATATTTAAGAAAGAAGCCTTTGTTTATGGCTGATTTAAGGAAGACTCAATTATGAGATAACATTGCAGTATTGTTTCTAATAATTCATTTACCTTTTTAGCAAAACGAACATCGAGTAAAATAGTTTTCGTCTTGCGTAAGTATAATGTTTTTTTTTATCCATCCTTCCCTTCCCTATGAGATAAGAATCGAGATACAATATCGAGTATCGTTCTAGATTTGGACTACCATTAATGAAGACTGGGCTTTCATCAATAAATACCTCGAGACCAATAAAAACAAGCGAACCCAGCACAATCTCATCTCCGCTTACGGTACCAATAATCTATCTAAACAAAACACTAAAGCCTTTACGATTCTCGGAGGCCGCAGTGTCATAAAGTTTTGATAGGAGGCCATTATGAAATATAGCCGATGACCTTCCCTCTGCCAATCCAGATAATGGCGCACAATAATAATATTACTCTCAAGTTAGTGATTAAATACACAAGTTTAGAAGTAATTTGTGAGAGAGCTTCCATGGAAGCTGCTGTTGGTCACTGTGGATGATGAGTTTAGAGATTGAAATCAGGATGGATGACAAAGTTGAAAGATGTTATGTAGAAGAAGATGAGGAAATTAAATGATTAAACATTTACATTTTAATTAGATTTTACAGTGTTATTATTTGGATTTGATATGCATCCCGCTTAATAAGGAAAGAGCAAAATGTTTAAGAGATGAAAGTTGTTTTACGCTGGCAAACTTCAGCTTGGTAGTAAATAATTAAAAAAAGCACATCGTTTAAAATGCTTTTTTATATTAGATACCTATGTGGATTCTGTAAAATTGTACACAGCCCAAATAAAAAACAAAACATTCGAATTATCGCGGTCTCGCCATGTTACTTTCTTTTGCCAACAAACAAACCTGACCACTTCACTTCACAGTCATACTACGATCTCAGTCCGCTATAAAGTACTACAAAACTCTAGCAGCACTTGTTGGCCGGCTCAACTGCTCCAAGAGTTATTTACTAGGTTTTTCATAAAGATTGGCTTGTTTATTAGTTTCAAGTTGTTTCAAAGCATTCTGAGTAGTCCCTTGAGTTCTCAATGCTTTTGTTCGACTGGGTATTTACTATGTACCTACTATATTTTCTACTAGGTACCTATTTTGTTTTGTTGTGTGCGTTTGTAATGTTTGTGCTGTTCGTAATTGTGGTTTGAGCCTTTGGCTTTATTTTTGGGTGAGAAGTGGCTGTGGGTTGGAGACCAGACTGTTGGTAACTGTGTGAATAACTGATATTTCAAATTAGTGCTAGACTTGGTGCTGTTGAAGCTGTAAAATCTAATTCAAACTTTTATTATTTCAAGTTTTCTTTATCTGAGGAAGTTAATAAAAGTCTTACTGTTGTTAGACCCCACTTACGAGCTGAAGGTCGTGGGTGCTTTACTTTGCGCACTTAAATAATTTCACCACCACTGTTCGCAAAACGGTGAACAAAAATATCGCAAGGAAACATGTCCTAGAACCCAGAATTCGAAGACATGTGACATCTACCAACCCGCACTGGGCCTGCGTGATAGATCCAATTGAGTCCAATCCCTCTCAAAGAGAGGATCCTGTGTCCCAGCAGTGGGAACATTCTAGGCTTATTGTGCTTATACTTGTCGTCATTAGCCTTAACATTCTAACCTAAAATATTGTCGAAAAGTAATAAATTACGATAACAACAAGGGATTACGGTAAACTGAAGGCTGCACAATGTAATAATATCGTCACCTATTAAAACGCCCTAATCTGCTCCGTACAACAATCATCAGTACTAAATAACCATAGTGCAAGTTAGCTCGTTAAGGCTAAAACCAGGCCAAGTTAATTTGCCGGGGGCCCAAAGTCTAAGGAGCGAGCCATTGATTGCAACCTGTTACAATTCGCAGCCAAGGTGGTAGAACACTTGATCAAACTTCCTGATTGGCTCTAAAATAAAGTCGGTTTGAGAGGAATCGAATGTACTTTCAAGCTTAGTTTTGAATACCCGGAAAACTGAGTTAATTATTTTTGATCAAACTGCAGTTCACTTGGTAGTTTTTAACGCAAGAGGGGTTTTTAAACAAATCAATGTCTACTTTTGAGTTTAAGTTTTAATTAAGGAAACTGTGGTGTGTAATCAAACTTTACTTATTGGCCTCTTGAATGAAGTGGACTTAAGAAACAAACTTGGATTTTCTTAATACGGAAAGCCGAGTTAAACCTCTTAGTTTTTGCAAAACATTTTTTTGTTAAGTTTTTCTTCATAAGGTTCATAATTAGGAATATCATTAGACCCTCTTTGAAAAGTACAAGTGATCATCTACATTGAACATATCAATTTTCTTCGAGACACGATCCTTACCTATGGCTATACGATACACATATATTCCTCTATCCAGCCAACGTATTTACTTCTACAATAGCCTTGTTGTGACCGAGAGCCTTTCAAACAGTTAGCTCAGACGGCCAGACATCCGTTACTGCATCTCCTTTGACATAGCCACAGAATAGACGGATACAGAAGGCTGGCTTGATACAATGAGCGATAACGCACGCACACATAGACACGCGTGTACGCCAGCGAGAGCTAGCGCGCTCGCGACTGCCATTTGTTTGAAATCATCTTCGAACGTGCCTATGTGTGCGTACGCCTGTTTTCGCTCGTTGTATGGAGCCTACCTTCTGTAATTATCTATTTTGTGTCACGGCTCCCGATCACTGCCACTTTGAGTGTCTAATCTTTAGAGCTGTGTTGAACTTACTCTGATGTAACCGATCAAATGTAGTTTAAGCGGAATTCTGGGGTCGTTTGAAAGGACTTGTGAATCAAATTTGATTAATTGCATCATTTGTAGTTTTCTTTGGGGGTAGTTTTTGTGTTAGAGAGTGGGATTATTATGTATGTGGGATTATTATAACATACACAAAGTTTGCCAAAATGTATAACAGTCTGTCGGCAGTTGCTCTTTTAATTAAAAATGGTTTACATTTTTTCAAATAATTTTACAAATTAAATGTGCTAGAATAGATGTTTGGATTTTTCTTTCTCAATCACGCATAAGCGGCTGAACGGATTTGGATGCAATTTGGCACAAAAATATTTTATAACCTGGATTAACACTTGATATATTTTATCCCGATAGTAAATTCCCGTGGAATAATTCCCAACCTCCACGCGGGCGAAGCCGCGGGCAAAAGCTAGTAATTATAGGTAATAAGTAATACGGGCTGGTGTCCGCAACACTACGTCAGTACGCGTATTTTGCGTACGGAAATATATAAGTATTTATAAAATATTTATTTAATCTTTTCGCTTACAAAAAGGTACAAAGGCGGATTAATGCCTTAGGTATTCTCTACCAGTCAACCAATATATTTGGAAAAAAAAAATGAATTAAATAAACTTATTTATTATTTTTTTTTTTAGTAGGTAATTATAATAAATATACAGTCGAGATAAAAATATCTCACTTTTTACATCCATAATAATAATAATAAATCGTTTATTTCGACCAACATAGGATCATAGACACACAACAAAAACACACAACCACAAATAAAATAAAATAAAAAACACATACAATTAGAAAGACCATAGATATTATTATTACATACTTCCATGAACAATAAAATTGTACATGGATGCAGAATGCGAAGATTGTTACAAAACAGCTACGGACACAATAAGAGATAATGTTTCTCTTGAACTATTTTGATCTTAGTTTCAAATCCAGCTGTTATTTGATTTGATAGTATTGTCAATGAGACAACTCATAGTTTTAATTTTTTTTGTATTTCACCTACTTAACCGATCAAGGCCGGCATGGCACGATAAAGGCTCATTACAATAGAAAAATCGATTGTCTCATTAGCGGTGATTAATCAGTTAAATATACCTATGTGTCACTTTTTAGTTTGTGTTGTGCATGAAAACTTCTGGCAGTATCATCACAACGGTAATATTTTCTCATTAAACAATTAGATGAAGAATGTCTTATTTATTTTTAGTAAGTATATTCATGTATTTATGTATATTTATTTGTGCTTATATTATATATATATATGTAATTAGGTATTTATTATATTCATAGTTTTAATAGGTTTATGCGTATCTTTATATTTAAAATATTTATTCCTCAATTTTCATGATTGCACCTACCACTGTTTGTCTCTGCATCATCCAAAGGTTGACTGGTAGAAAATGCCTATGGCAATAAGTCCGCCTCTGTACATTTATGTGCTTGAAGTATTAAATAAATAAATAAATAAATAAATAAATAAAACTTATATAAATTATTAGTCCATATAAAATGTCTGCATCATCATCATCAGCTTTTAGCAGTCCACTGCTGGACATAGAGGTGCACGTCATTCTACTCGATTTACGGGCCAGCTCCAGATCCAGCTCCACCAGCCATCATCATCATTATTATCTACTATTTTTGTCAAACTAACTCATAAACTTTTATTTTCAGCTTCTACACACAAATTGAGACAATGTGCCGCCTCTTTATTTTTATTAAGAGAACAACGAGTCTCAGTAGGAGCACGTCTTTGCAGTGCGATATTATCTGTGCACGGTTGAACGCTGCTTATTCATCCGATATAATTACTCATTTCTTACAGAAACCATGACAGGAGGTGGATCTTTTGTGAGCCCAGCGGGATTAAAATAAGGCCCATTATATTAAAATCCTTGAAGAATAAGCACGTCTTAGATTAGCCTTCTCTTTAAGAAATAAAGTTGTCTGGTACTTCCTGAGCAGTTTATTCGCCAACAACTCGAACGTCTTCATCCAAGTAATTAACGCGTGAAGTACAGTCTATTGACAGTTTTCAAAAGTCATCAGCCGGCACACTAGTCGGGGCGACTTCATTAAATTAACGCCCGCGGGTACCCTCGCTTAATGAGCCCCATAACACTGATAGTCCAACTTGGCCGACTAACTGAGAGGTAATCACACTTTATGTTTCGCGATACCATCGAGGGACTTCCTAACACCTATAAAACTGTGGACCAAGTTTAGCACAAAAATATCTCGGAATTAACAGGTCTTTATATTTAATAGAGGGATGTTCCGGAGTTTTTACGACCTGGTAATTCAAGAGAAATTGTGTAACGGCTGCTTGTCTCAATTTAAAAGTTTTAAGAGAATTTGTTGTTAGGAGACGCTTCCACTTTGTCTCTAGAGTTGTCTTATGTACGTAAAATAAATACTAAATGTAGTGAAGAGTGCTTCTACAAGTAATAAAAGTTAAATTGAAAACGGCACTTACTATAAGAGAGTCGAGTAGCTAATATGTAACGCAACCATAATCATCATCTGCCTGCCTTTTCCTAGCTATGTTAGGGTCGGCTTCCAGTCTAACCGAATACAGCTGAATACCAGTATTTTACATGAAGCGACTGCCTGTCTGAACTCCACAACCCAGTGGTACCTAATGCGATACCGCTTGGTACAGCTGGTTGTCAGGCTTTCGGGCTTCTGACGACCCGTAACGATGGTGAAAGGTCTACAAATGACACCGCCGAGACCAACTACTTAACGTGCTTTCTGAGGCACGGAAGTCTTAGTATGTAATGATGGTCACCGTAGCTTAACCTGATCGATTGACCCGTGCGGATGTTATTAATTAGCCACAAGCCCCTCCCCAATACCTAACGCAACCATGATAATAAATCTTGGTACTATATTATTTCATTAAGGGCTCATTTCTCCAACGCCAGTTAATTTTATCCGAGGAATAATTATTTTGAATTTTTGACAGTTCTTCCATACATAATCTGTCAGATATCGATTTTATTCCATGAATAAAAAGTATCTCTCAGTTGAAAAACCAGCCTATAAAATACATTCAGTGCAACGCAATTCCAATAAATAAAAATAAATTTGGCCGCCTCCAGCATTGAATTAATTAGGGAAACATTTACTCCGTAATAATAGCATTATTTTGAAACTAGCTTCTGCCCGCGACTTCGTCCGCATGACATTTTTATTATTAAGATACAACATCGCTCGCCATACAAATTCATCTTAAGATACATTATTTATTATCTTCGTCGTGTGTGATTTTCCATTGAATTGTATGGCGACCGATATTGTTTCTTAAGCCTTTGACCGCCACGGTCGTGTATAGCCGACAAATGAAAACGTGCCCAACACGCCACCGTCGGCTAATGCCGACAAGAAAACACCATGTTTTAAGTACAAAATAAATAAACTAAATTCAGTTTTCTGTGTTTATACTTAAAACATGGTGTTTTCTTGTCGGCATTGGCGTGTTGAGCACGTTTTCATTTGTCGTCTATACACGACCGTGGCGGTCAAAGGGTTAAGATAAAATATTATAGTATCTTAGCCGTGTGCAGCGCCCCTTAGTGAACTCCACTGCGGGTGACGTAACCTACGACAAACTTATTATTTGCGGTTGGTACAGTAATCGGGTCTAGGGAGCGAACCGCAAAATTAAGTTTGTTTTTATTGTATATACTTTTCCGGGATAAAAAGTACCCAGTGTGGTGCCCAGGATATTAAAGAATAATTATACCAAGTTTCATCGTAATCGAACCGGTAGTTTTTGCGTGATGCCTGAACAAACAGACAGACAGACAGACAAAAATTTTTTTAATCACATTTTTGGGTTCGGTGTCGGTCTAGTAACACCCCCTGCCATTTATTTTTTTGATATGTACATGTACACTTCTACAGATTTATTATAAGTATAGATAATCCAAGCCATAACCACAGAACATACAATACCGGTACCTATTATTATTTCTTAAACACAATAAACACGCTCATTTTGACATCCATTACAAAACATGGCGACTCTCAACAGAACCACCCTGTTGAGAGTCGCCATGTTTTGTAATGGATGTCAAAATGAGCGTGTTTCACCACCATCACCCAACCTAATAAAACTTTAATCATCCATTGCTTACTCAACCCCGCTTCACTTTGAAGAGACTGTCCGTCACCCTTCAGTGGAACACAAACATAATTATCAGTTAATTTCACACGCTAATTATCCCTGGACTTTTATTCTGGACATGTGGACGAACCCTCGTCTTGTTGAAGCTTGTTTAAACAGAGATAAGTGGCCCGGCAGAAGTATGTAATAATTTTAATTAGGTAAGGATGCCTTGGAAGTTGGTGACACAGAATACATAGGTACAGAAGCTCCATACAATGAGATAAAACAGAAAAACGCACACATAGACGCATACCGTGTACGGTAATCTAATATAAATGCTAGTCACGAATACGCTTGCACTCGCTGTACGTAGATGCGTGACTATGTGTGCGTGCGTATTCGCTCTTGTATGGAGCCGACCTTCTTGTACCCAATTATTTTGTGTTTGTGAGTTGTCTGTATAACGTGGATGTATAACTGTTTGAGTTTGTTGCGTAAGTTTAATTGGAGCTGTTTGTCGTTGAGTGCGGGTGGGAGGGGATTTAGGTGATTATGTTAAGCTGTGTGGGAGAGGTAGGACAGTAATAATAATATATGGCTAGCAATAGAATACAGTCTGACAAAGCTCTAAATGATCTTTAATGCTGGCACGGCTTGTGAAGGAAGATATAAAAAATACATTTCATGTTACGGGGTGTCCTGCGTGAGCGACGAATACGACGCGATGCGACGCTGTCAACGCGACAAATGCGATCAACTCAACGACATACCCTACTTGCGGCCTATGTAGCAGTCTGCGGCGAGACGCGACGTAACGCGTACTTGTTTTGAGGGCGACCAGATGCGACACCACGAACTACGAAATGGTTGATTCAGAAATGTTGATCAACGCAGTGCTTGAGCAAAGATTCTTGTGGTACAAAAAAAAAAACTTAAAAGTCTGTAATTTAAATATGAACTTTCAAGCAAAACTACGTTCGTTTTAATTCGTTTAATTTACTGTACGTCTCCATGTTTCGAGAAGTAATGACCAAAATCACGTAGGACATTTGTCGCGTGTAGCATCACGTCGCATTGCATCGTGTCGTGTCGCGTCGCGTCGCGTCGTATTCGTCGCTCACGCAGGACACCCCGTTATCTTTCTTTTATCACGTTCATTTAGATTCAAGTGTTTCCATAAAAAATATTATGATAACTAGAAAGTAGAAGCTTTTTATTTTGTGACTGCTATTACGATTACAGTAAGTAGTCTATTATTTCAGAAGCGGGTATTAAAAGACTTATGATCGTCGCAAAAGACGATGATACAAATATTGGCTCTCACATCAGAATCCAATCAGTGACGTAGCACAAAATGGACACCTCTATTATTCTACTCCTAGATAAAGCCAACCCAATTAAAGCCAGCTCAATTTCGGAAATTACCATCCCATCATTAATCCTTCAAAATTGAATCGCTTAAATGACATGAATAGGGTTTTAGGCCTCCATTGTTTAGTGCGTTGAAATGCACCGAGGCTTTATCGAGGGCCTTTGTGGGACCTGATATTGTCATAGTCGCTGGAGATATAGCGGCCCACCGTCCTTTTGTATGGGCCTATAATGAAAGAGTACCTACCTCTATATTACACTATGGAGAGTATCAATTTCTGCTTTATTTCTATTTTAGCTGTACATTTTTCTGACGTTTTTAAGTGGGATTCTTCTTACATTTGCGTAAACATTTTAATAAAATCGCAATTCATCAAAATTTTTCCTTTTACATTTGAAAATATACGAGTAGGCTATGGAAACAAGATTTAATTTCCTAGGTAGGCCTGATTGTGAACGACGCATACATGGATGAATAAAATTGTCAGGAGTATTAATACAAGTTGAATTTTTGTTTAACTCGGAGTCCATAATTGATTCTATTTTTATATACTTACCTTTTGTAGGTATTAACATTATGGAAGCAATAAATGAATTCGTTTACTTACTAGTCTTTTTTTTTTAATCTTTATTTATTTAGAGGCTTTTGGTTATCACACAAAGTCAAAGTCAAAGTCAAATCATTTATTTCAAATAGGCACTTAAAAGGCACTTTTGAACGTCAAAATTTAAAATGAAAAAATAGAATTGATTCTAGTCGCCCATTCCAAAATGTAGTTTTCGTGTGGAGAAGAATGGGCAAGAAACTCCACCGTTACTCTTTTAAAATGTTTTACAAGTTTTTGTATACATTGTTTATATAATTATATGTGAAGACGATGCACCAAAAACACATAACCATGTCAGCCCCATCATAACTCATAACAAATAGTAGATTATACAACAAGTGAAAAAAAAGGGAATTTAATTCGAGGGACTACGTTGGATCCCGAGAGCAGCGAAGGATTCTAGAATAGAATCCCGAGCGTAGCGAGGTATTCTAGATTTGAATCCTGAGCGGAGCGAGGGATACAAGGACCTAGATGAATTATTTTTTACACGAGTTGTGTACTCTACTTTTTACCATTGACTGCGAGAAAATAAATAGTAGTATAGTATTTATCACATTTTACTATAATTGCTGCTTTATTTCGAAATGATTCCGGAGTTAGTGTCTCATTTTCGTCACTGGAAGAACTCATTTTATTATAATTTATGTTATTAGATTTTCCAATGACTTAAAACAACGATAACAGATAGAAAAGAACCTAAAATGGCGGGTTTTTTTTTTTTTATTATGGAATAGCTCCGTATAGCCAGCCAGTACGTACTTTCAGCACGTTTTATTTATTTTTGTATATAATTCGTATATTCGTGCTTGTTCCAAATTCAAAATGTTTTTATTCACTCAGTGACTAAAAGAGAGTTTTATTCACTGTTTTCGATGAATAAAATGCCCTTTTTCGAGTGGCAATGGTAAAAAATATATTTTTACGAACTAAGAGACACTATAAAAATTATATTAATGATGTATAGGTAAGTATACAAAAAAGGAGGGAAAATAATCATAAGATATCAAAAACGCCAAATGATATTGTTCAATAATATGCAAATCATTGTTTATGTCCACAAGTAATTCTGAAAAGCCTCATTTAATATTTCATGTGAAAATAATATTATTTATTTAATAAAGATTTACAGAATTACTATAAATATAATTATGAATTCTGAAATTAAAGAGGAAATGTCGTGTATAAAACCGTAAAGTTTAAACTGAATTATACAAAAATCAAATCAAATTATTTATTTCCTAGAATGCAGGTATACAAATATGGTCGTGAAGAATTAAAGTTGAGCCATACATTCTGCCCAAGATTCGACATACAAAATTTAAATGGATGAATAATGATTACGATGCTATAATAAAACACAATTATCAGATAAAAAATTAACAATTCAGTGCAATTAAAATCACTTCAGTCAAAATGCAATTAATAAATACATAATAGTCAAAATAAGATCAAAATGCCAAAATACAATTAATAATATTAGTTCACCGTTTTTTGTTTAGTTTGAAGTTTCTCCAAATAGTAATAGTCCATTTATATTTGTCAAAATATTATTACAGAGATAGTACATAGTTTTTAAAGTTCATAAATACTACTCAACGTAAATAATGACACTGTCAGATCTTCAACACATTGAACGGGGAACAAGGCTTTTGTTCAACAATGGCCTGTGGCTGTCTGAAATGAAGAAATAGGACTGCTGATTTGTATTAATAATCACTGATATTTATGTACGTTCATAGATAATAGGTACCTATACAAAGAAAAACCAACGATTTTGTAAAGGAGATCACCCATTTTGTTCGGCGACTTGGGATAAAAAATTAAAAGTCGGCGGATAGGAATGAATTACATTTTATTTGAATAGTCGCAGTTATGTAGAAACATTTATTTGTATGGCTGTATGGCGACAACGCTGTAATGAATTTGAGAACAAAGATATACCTACAACGATATTATCTTTCGATCGGCCTCCAAATCTAAATAATAATTATATCTCCGAATGCAATGAATTGTTCTCGACTTTGACGCCATAGAAAAAAATTATGAGTTATATGTGTACTTTAAAAATATGTAATTACCTATTATTGATGGCCACCAAAAAAAAATATCCCAGAATGGGTCCTATCCTTTGGTTTACTGCCACTAAAATTTTTTTGGTCTTGATAGGTACTCGTTACTATAATAACGGTCTTTCCAGCCATGAAGTGTAACGAGATACCTTAAAACCAAAATGTAATAACTGGATGATAACGTTTCTAGTTGCCCGATAAGGAAAAAATTGTCTACAATATTATCGGCCTCCTAGATATTACAAAATTCAATTTACAATAACCTTTCAACAAAACAGTAATAAAGATAACTTGCAGCATCCGTGATATAGTGCTGCTGTTCATCCCGCATCCCGATACTGACACTACAAAATTTATGTTCCAATTAAAATTTAAACGCGATATTATCCGGCAAATTCAAAAAGCAACGAGCTGCTCACGAATCGATTAATAAATAAAACGCCGACATTAATCAAAAGGGTTATATGATGTATTGTTTACCGTGGATATGTCGTATTACTTTCGAAACAATGAAGTGTAAACTACAGGGAAGTTTAATTATTTTAATTAAAAGTTTGTAACGCACTTCAGTGTAACTAATGTACCTTTGTACCTACGTAATGAAATGAGTGATGTAAAAGTTGTTAGTTAGTTACATATCACTCAAGTCTTAGACAAACGTTAAACATTGTAAATTAGAAACACAAATCCAGACAAACAAAGTCTTCCAAACAACAATAACAATACATTTTTTTACAAATTCTATATTCAACACTACCTGACCCCGCAAACGTCGTTTTCCAAAAAAAAAAAAAATAAATAGTAGCCGATTCTCAGACCTACCCGATATGCACACAAAATTTCATACAAATCGGTCCAGCCGTTTCGGAGGAGTATGGTAACTAACACTGTGACACGAGAATTTTATGCGTGTTGGAGTATAGCAAAAACAAATCTATCCTACTAAACACTACCTATCGTCTTTCTCGTTCTAACTCATAAATATTATTTAAGTATCCGCCCTTAGCACTTGACTGAAATCCTTAGTTTCGCATAGTGACTGTATTACTCAATTAGCATTGTGTGGGATCACACGTCTCACGTGATATTAGAAAACACACCTTCCAATATATAAATATAAGGATAATAAACGTATTATTAAAATCTTTAGAACGGACTTTCCTTTGGTGTTCCTCCATTAATTAGATTTAGTGCCCTCCTTTACTAGTCTTCTCGAACAGATGCATTGTCAAGATATTGACTGAAAAAATCTAATAATTTATCTTAGGTCCTGAAATTCAATAGGTTAGTAGTCAATCCTACTAATATTATAAATGCGAAAGTTTGTGAGGATGGATGGATGGATGTTTGTTACTCTTTCACGCAAAAACTACTGAACGGATTTGGATGAAATTTGACACACAGATACTTTATAACCAGGATTAACAAATAGAATGCTTTTTATCCCGATATTCCCACGGGATCGAAACTTACGCGGGTGAAACCGCAGGACGCAGCTAGTAGGTAATAGTTCGAAAATAAGTTAATTTTACAAGCATACGATTAAATACTGCCATCTTCATAAATAAACAGAATACAAGTGATATCACAGAGTTAGTAACACTGAATGCCATAAGTAGCAATAACACATTATTATAATGGCAGTAATAACATAAAATAATTTGCTGACTCAGATCGGTATGGATGTTAGCCGTTACTATTATAATAACAATAAAGGTTGATCAGCTAGAAAAACAGATTATTTATACGTTATATGAACAACAAAAAACTGTCCTCTCAAGTAAAGGAATCAACTTGCCTACTCTTTGCTGATGACCTAAAGCTGATTCATGTGGTAAAGGATAAGGCTGATCATGACATACTGCAGCAGGATTTAGATCGAGTCACCAAGTGGAGTCAAGAAAATAAGCTTTATTTCAACGTGGCCAAATTGCTCTATCCTTTCATTCACCCGCGCCCGCACCCCGCGTCACCATGAGTACCACATAGAAGGTAAACAACTGCAGCGTGTCTTGGAGGTCAAAGATCTGGGCGTTCATTTTACAACGGATTTACACTTCCGCAAACATGTCGTAGAGGTTTGCAAAAAGGCATACCGATATCTAGGGTTTGTCTTGTGACAGGCAAATCAATTCACTAACATGAGTGCTTTAAGGGCTTTGTACGAAGCACTTGTAAAGAGCCACTTATAACACAACGCGGCTATTTGGAGTCCTAGTGAAGCCAGTATGATGCTAGAGCGGATACAAAACAAATATATTAGATTTATGTATTTGAGATTACATGGAGTTTATCCAGGATATCCATTGCTGTATTCAACCTTATTTATTTTGGGAATGGTTGGATATTATAAATTAGAGATTAAGCGGGTACTAGTATTAGCCACATACTTGTTCCATGTAATGAGGGGTAAAATTTCGCGGCTGCTGGTGGTACCGACTGCACGCACCAATCTGCTTCAGCGCGCACCGTTCACGCGCGCGCTTTGCACACTCAACATGGTGGCTGATAAAATTGACTTGATTTCTTGTTCTCTGAACGACTTTACTTTGGTGACCGCTAGGGTGTTATGTTATAATTAAGTTTTTCTGTGTTGTTTCTTTAGTTTTTATTGTAAATTTAGTTCCTATGTAGTAAATACATTTATTAAAATAATTTTATTTAAATTACATTTTAATAAAATAATTAGAAAGTATGTAGATTTATATGTAGACTTAACTATCGCATTAGGGCAACCTGTAATGGTAGATTTAAGGTTTTATAATAATAATAAATAAATAAATAAATTTTCGCCGCTTGCGATTTTCCGCAGCCGCAGCAGCAGCGCCAGCACAGCATGCCGAGCTAGGAAGATGGGATGGCGCAAATTTAAAAATGTCAAGTTGAAATTGAAACTGTAAACATGAAAGGCTTGAAAATGATAGAAACTTCAACATAATAAATGACTCAGACTAATATTTATGAGACTTGGAACATCGTGTTTTCCCGATACCTTGAACAACATGTAGAATTTTTTTATTTCAACGTCTGCACCGCTCCAGCTAATCAATTCTTTCCGCCAATAACACCAGGAACCATAACTCCTATCGCAGAACGCATAGTTTAAATTGAAGCCTTTTGTGTGATGGCCAGCATTCCCTTTTAAATGAATCCCCATCGATTCACAACGATACAAAGGACAGCAATTTCGAGCCATCGAAACGGTTTTCCAATCGTAACTAAAAAAGAAAAATATATCGCACCCAGTTTCAATCTAACCCTTTGAATTCTGAATAGTTTTCAATGTAGCCAGTTTAGAGGGTTGGACGTAAGTGGCGTCTTGAATCCACGCAGAAGTGAGGTTTTGTATCAATTTCGGGGTAAAAGGAAGCTAGGAATGTATTGTGACGTGGCTTCTGATACAATGCATATTATGTTTGGTACAATTTCTAAACAATGTGACGATCCGATACTGTCATGAGATTGGAATTGGTTATGCCTCCAAAAATAGGACCAAGAAACTATGTACTATACTTTCCCCAAAAAATTTCACAACCCATGATTGTTTTTTGTTGTTATTTCCAACCAAAATCGTAATACCTGTCATTCGCGTATAATTTATTGAATTTTATTATTCACATAACTAGATTAATAATATTCGACTGCTCAGTTTGAAATTTTAACGTCGGTTTGAATTCACACTTCAAGGGAATCGAAACTTCACATATACATCTCTGTATTTATCGAGGTAGAATAGTATATAGACCTAGGTATATACTCAAGCCTCTGGCTTTCGGAACAAACAGAGTTTTGCCTAAACCAACGTATAGCCGCTGTGATCTAGTATTTGCATAAAACCACATATGAAGGTATATCGGTAACTGGGAATATTTCTGGTGCTGCGATAGGATTTATAGTTTATGATGTTTGCTATTCAGTCTTCTTATTTCGATATTGACCGAATCTAAAATTTAAGTCTGAGATTAATATAATCAGAGGGGCAATCCTCGTAATTATAAGAACCTTCAGTCTTTTTCAGTCTGAATCTGTAAAAAAATCCTCTAATTTCCCTACATTTCTGACAAGTTTTCGAGATGAAACTGCGACTAGATTTTGAACGTTTGAAATTACGAGAATTAGCCTTCAGATGTTAAAATTACTGAAATAACTGTCACGGCTAATTTTAATTTCTGAATTCTTATTTTTCCTTGACGAATAAACTTCTTAACAAACTCTTAAGAAACACTTGGCTAGTAATAATAATAACTTCAAAACCAATCAACTCGGCGAGCGAGATGATTATGTTAATACCAAAACCTCTTGTATTTTTAAAGAACCCTTCAGAACTTACAGGCCATTATAATTTCAACCTTAATTTCTCATCCATTACCTCTAAGCGTCAGGAAAACATAAGCCGCCGCCAATATTGATGCTTATAGCCCATCTATAAAGTGTACGAGAAATTCAACTCTTAAATTGAGATTCTTGAAAAAAAAAGCAAGCAACCGATGAATATTCATAGGCAACACGGCGACGAAAATGCGGAACCTATTATTGGATCAGGGAGGATCGTGCCTCTCGCGAGGAGAGTAGGCTATACTTTTAAAAAATTCTCGCGTAAAAGAGGGAAAAGATTTAACCGAAGGGCATGAATATAAGGCAGGCGACAAGGACGAAGGAATGTAGTTACACAAGCTAGTGCAGTCGACTAGTTTAAGAGCTGGGTTGGCTGTGGATATCTAGACTGCATGGATTGTGGGTCGTTTGTTCGAGTTTTATAGCTACACTAGCGACCCGCCCCGGCTTCGCACGGGTACTGATACTAAGTACAGGTATTTCAAGAATGCCAGCACGCGCCGCCGCGGCCGGTACCGCAGCAACCGCTATGTCCCTGCATTTGAAATCTGTAATATCTTCGAAAATATTCATTTAAATTACATGCTGTAAAGTGCCATATTTATCTATATTAAATGCACAATGTATTTAAGGTACTTAATTAGATAAGGATTAATGCTGTATTGCTTAAAATCGCTTCGTAAATAAGCCATTATTTCTCGTAAAAAGTAAAGGATAAAAAATGATTATTGTGGGTTATCCCTAAGAGATAGACATATACCATCGCGGACTTTTTTGTAGACCTTTTTAAGGTGTACAATACTGTAGTACATTATTTTGACCTATCTCGTAGGTTCAGCCAGCGTTTGAAAAGTAAGCGCAAAAAATGTGTTTATTTACGACATCACATGCATGCATGTATTATATATGTAAACCTTCCTCTTGAGTCACTCTATCTATTAAAAAAAACCGCATCAAAATCCGTTGCGTAATTTTAAAGATCTAAGCGTTCAAAGGGCCAGAGAAAGTGACTTTGTTTATACTATGTAGTGAAGATTTAAAATCATTGAGCATTTATAATAGTACCTAGTGATTTCACTGTAACGCATCTTTTTAATCTTTTGAAGGTTAAAGAAAGCCATCAAAATTTAATCTTATGCCTCCTTATTTATAAACGTTGCTTAATGCTAAGTAATGATAAACAACTGCTGAACCAACACTTTATTGACGTTTAAACGTCTCTTAACTTTTATCAACGTTTATAAATAAGGTGGATTATGTTTAGACAAAATGTTTTTTTTTTCATTTGTTAAAAGTTTAGTCTTAATAATTGTATTTGATGAGCAGCTGTCGTGCTATCGGTCCTATAGGACAAATTAAACACGCTATTCGAATCAAAGGCTATTCAGAAAGTGGGCCACAAATACATAAGAGTTATTTTTGGGCAAAAGATCACAATTGGAAATAAAATATTATAGTGCCGACGGTATGTAGGTACTGCAGTATTATTTTACATTTTATATCAGTTTTAAGGATATTATTGTGCTTTCACTGAACTAACGCGGGAAGTAAGAATCGTTATTTCCCGCAATTCACTTTTATAACTGTCGCATGTAAAACATTTATGTAGTATTTTTTTAAATCAAAGAGACGCATTTTTTATGTGAACGTTTCCGTATTTTTATACACATCCCGTATGTTTGTATTCGCCTGTTGTACGTCTCATAAACTGTTATTGGTCACAATAACATCCGCTTAAAATATTTACTAGTGAGTGTTTTCATTGTTTTTTTCTAAAGGTGACTTGATCGAGAGTGTTCTTGGCTATGATTCAAGAAAATCTTTTCAACCGTTTGAAGTTTATTAGCTCTTTTCTAGTTAATGAATCGATGTAAGCATTTTCCACAGGTCCGATTGAGTTGAAAATTGGTATTCTGTTACTTCCATAATATTAGAAGAACATAGTAACCTTGAACTGATGCTGCAGCATCGCCTGGCATTTGCGGGATACCCAATGCCCTCAACAACTTACAGCAGAGGTTTGGGCTCATCTGATTGGGTTCAATGAATAGGTTATTGATAGATGTTGATCACCGTCTGATGATGGAGTAGGAAAGAGAATGGAACCAATTACTAACTAGCTTAACTGTGTAAAATTTCTGCAGCGTATAATATTTCAGCTAGGCACGAGTCGATCGTAGCATGTTTACTAGCAATAGGTATTAAAGCAGAAAATAAACCCCTAACACACAACAGCTCTCGTCATAATTATGTAATTTTGACGTCCAATTTTTTTTCAGTCTAATATGAATAAATGGCTTTTGATTTTTATTTTGAAACCTTCAAAAAGTAAAACAAATATTAGTGTAGTTTAGTGTAAGGTACAGATAATAAAAAAACAAGTCGGCTGGTAAGTAAAACAATTCTCTGATAAGCTAATAATAATGTTATACTGGGATGTAAGACTAGAAAATAACCCAGTAATAATTATTATAAGCCGTTGATAAATTATACTTAGCGCAGAAGGAAGGTATCTTAACCTTATACCGCAGCCATTAAAATCATCGTTAATACAACGACCGGCCAAAGGGTAAGTGGGGGCTAAGTGCACCATTCTCATTTACCAACGAATGAAATTTGAATGCAATAAAAGTTAACTGGTCGTTGTGTAGCAATAACTGGGAAATTAGCGAAGTAACGTACAGAGGGCGCTAGCCGCTACTGTTATTAGACAACGCTATTGCGATTTATGTTATTTCGTTTATTTTTACATGTTTTTAGGTTGGTTTTTGTAATTGCTATGAGATTGTGAATAAAATTACCATTGTTAAAGAAAATACCGTTTTATAGTACTACCTTCTAGCAAAATTAATAATAATATGTAGTTTTCTTCAAATTACATGATTTTAATTGAGTTCCTAGAAGTTATGTTTATGTGCACTTAGCCTTTTAATGGGAAAATTACAAGCTGCTATTATTTTTGATGAAGCTTTTCATCATGAGTTGCCAATAAAAATAAGCTGGCTACAAATAAAAATAATCACCAGGCACTTTTTGTTAAACAACAATGGCTGTTAACTTAATTTTCTATTGCTTTTGTTATGTTCCTTTCACAATTTCATTTAATAAATTCTCTCTGCGACACACATATTATTTAGAACTTGTTATTATGGACGGACCTAACGAGGTTTGCTTTTATTATGAAACCTGCTTTAATACCGTATGTTTCGTTCGCAATTTGTTTAACATTCACGTTTCGTACAAACACGTAGGTACCGTACAATTGTTTTAACCACCTAATCACCGTCTCTCTTCACTTGTGTTAGAATGTTTGTCCCGAATTTTAGTTTGCTATGTTTGGGTTGCTTATTTGGTAACTCGACAATTTCGTTTAGTTTATTTATTCATGATTAAGTTATATTTTGGGTCGTGCTTAGTTGGTAATTTGAGGTTTTGCTTTGTCAGCTTATATAAGTTGAAGTGACCTAGGCTATTAAGGTCTCTGTGGTGTCCTTATGACGGTTAATGGCGGCATACAAATGGCGATATAAAAATAAAGTAATATTTTATAGCCTTTCATAAAATTCGCAAAATAAAGGCGAAATACAAAGCTTATTGTATAAATACATAATTAATTTTTATGAATTGAAATATCATCTTATTTAAAACAATATTATTTTATGGCTTACGTTTTAAATTCATCATTCACTCCAAGAGTACCTAGCTATGAAGTTAATTTCATACTTGACTAACTACAAGGCGCTTGATCTCTGACATTTACTAATTAGTATTAGTTCTCCCGGCAGAGGTCACTACTGCGGCAATATCGATATGTTTTAGATTAGGTAATACGATTATTGTATATGATACATGATAATGTTCGTCCGGGATTTCTGTGCGTATTTGACATGCTCCGTTTATTATTAATTTTCATTGGCATCATATACTTGTACGTTGATGCAGCATATTTCGTTTTATTATCATCACTATTGTCAAAGTTAAATTCCCCAAGTCATTAAAATAAAGCTATTGTTTTATACAGTGTGTGGAATTAATAGATCATTTCATTATTATTATGTGGACATATCTTTACAAATTACGAAAGCAGTATTTATCGTACGAGTACATGATTAAAGTGTAAAACCCATATGGAAATTTTGATAAAAATCAAATTATAACCTTAGATCAAAAAACTTCTCTCGTATTACGTAAAATGGAATTTTTCATTTCGCAATTTCACATGAAAAACTCCCATAATCACAGGCAATAGCGCGGCCCAATTCAATTTGCAAGGGACCTGATTTCCCAAAATCGTTTCAAGAAATGGAAAAAGCGAACTGTCCGAAATACTCTATCTATCTTACTTTTTTTTTTGTACTAGGAAGCGCACACAATTAGTTGGCCCTATTCGCCTGACTTCCTCGACAAATCTAAAAATAAGGTCCACCGTAAGTTTCTGCCAGAATTCAGTACCTACTTAGGTTACTTGATTGAATAAATTATCTACATTATCAATTGTTTATAGTAGTATGTATATAGGTGACGCTTTTAGCTAAAAAAAAATACCAACCGATTGCCAAAAAAATAACACTAGGTATAAAGTGAAAAATAACATTAGTTTTGGAAGTCGGTAGCAAAAACCGAAAATACAAAATCAAAGACTTCCGAAGTTAAAGTTATTTTTCAATTTATAACTAGTGTTTTTTTCGGAAATCGCTTGTTTTTTTTTTTGTGAAAAAATTTTTATTTTTCACTTTTTTGTTGTTATCATAACAAAAAATATACCCAAATCGCTATAGGTGCCTATAATATTTGAAGAGTTCCCTCGATTTCTCCATCAGATCTTGATTTGATGACAATGGGACCACCAGGGAAGAAAAAAAAAACTTTCAAGCAAAAGTAGTAGATTGCTATACAAGGCTCGAAAGGAATCAATTCCCATACGAGCTATTTACGCGCAGTGAAGGCGGCTATAGTTCAAATATGGATTGATGACTTTCAACCCGTGTTAAACTACTTACTTTTCATTTCGAATCTAAGGAAAGTAAAAATTATTTTATTTTCATGTCTGCTCGCCACTTCATAAAATCATTGTATACATTTAAGTATATTTCTTTTGAAATTTCTAGCAAAAGATTTTCGATTACTGTAGGTATTTGCCTCGTCTTTAACCGAATCTGGGGTCAACATTTCAGAATCGCTTGAACTCATTTTTAATCAATTATTAGTCTGTAAAACCAAGTTTTTGAGTTTCGGTACAGCCTACCGATTCTGTAAAAATCTCACCGTGATAACATAGGTGAAGTGAGCGTAAACTATTAATGGAGGCAATCCCTAACATCAGTTGGAATGACAGCTCACTTCACCTTAGTTTTCACGGTGAGATTTTTACAGAAAAGCACTGCAGCTTGACTGCAGCTTACAGAGTTAGTATCCCACCAAATTATACTACAAACTTTTTTAAATTTAAAACATGGAACACACCGCGTCACTGCCGCGGGCCCTCCCGCTTAATAGGTATTTTTTTTAATTCACACTGGCTGTCTATACACTCACAGCACGGCAGTATTTTTCTTAATTATGTAAAAAAAAATCCTCCATATTTAGTTCTATTTTTAAAATTCATTCCCGCCCTAGAGAAGGAAGCAATCGATATGAGTCTTTCCCGCCCAAAGGTGGGAAGCAGCGTCTTCCACCCGCTATTCGGATCAAATAAACACTACTTTCCGAGTATGAGAAATGAAATAGTTATTTGTGCAACAAGAGAGCAAAGTCGTTTTTTGCTGCGAGTGCTGATTTTTAATCCAGAGTGTGGCGAGGGATTCAAAGGCACGAGATGCAAAAAACTTTGCTCTCGTGTAACATACATAACTTTTCACTTCAGCAGCGAGAACACTTTATGAGATAAATATATTACGTAACATTATTGAAACTAGAAATAATTATTTACAGGTTAAATACCAGTTTTATTTGCAGTAAATACTTATTTTCGTTTAAATACAACAATAAGTTAAAACGACCGCAGCAATTTTTTTCAGAAATCCGCGAATATCTTATTCAGCCTTGGGTTAACCAAGGATCGACGATTTCTGAAAAAAAATTTAAAAAGTTACTTGGTCTCACTCAGTGAGCAAAATCACATTTTGCTCACTGATTTCAGGCAGCAAAACCTACATGTTTGAGCTACTGAAGTGAAAAATAATTTTCCAAATTCGTCCATCCGAGTAATCGGGGAACATACATTAAACAATAAGAGGGGCCGATCGATCAGGTTAAGCTACGCTTGCCACGGTTGGTCAGTGGATGGGTGACCATTTTTACATACCGAGCCCCCTCTGTGCCTCGGAAAGCACGTTATACCATTGGTCCCGGCTGCCATTCATGGATCTCTGACAGTCGTTATGGGTAGTCAGAAGCCTGAAACTCTGACAACCAGTTTTACCAACGGGTATCGTATTAACCAGTGACCCGGGTTGTGGAGGTCAGACAGGCAGTCGCTCCATGTAAAATACTGGTATTCAGCTGCATCCAGTTAGGCTGGAAGTCGGCCCCAACATAGTTGGGAAAAGGTTAGGCAGAAGATGATACATTAAACAAAAAAAAAACCAACGAACTGAGAACCTCCTCCTTTTTTTAATCGACTTCATTTAAAGTCGTTTAAAAATAGCCTCCTCGAGTGAGTGACGATAGCTTTATGTACCTAAATGCCGCCCGCTCTGGAAAGTCAAGCTCGCTAAAAATGCTACAATCTTGCTGACTAATGTTTTTATCACAGCAAATAGCTGCTAAGAAAATCAACTGTCACTAATGAGACAATTATTACTTTTTCTATTGCTACCGAACTTTTAGTAACCTTGCCTAGCAGACGAGTAGATAAGAAGTAATATATATTTCCGTTTATTTTATTGCATAGACGAACACTACACATTTTTAAACGTTTGAAGAAAAAACATTCAAAAATGTTATCTTTAATTTTTATTATGGGGTAATGTTATTTGTTTATTTGTAAGGAGTGATCTCTATAAGTAGCTACTGATGCTTTTAAAAAACCTTCACTGATAAAATGCTACAGAATTATGGAGTGCCATAGGATAATTAATTATGTTTTACTTCCACGCGGCTGGAAGCTACTGTCGCCGGCAGAAGCTACTGTAGGCACTTAGTAATAAGCTTACAAACTAAAACCAATTAGTCTGAATCGTTTTTTTTTTCTCTATTTAGCTTCAACACTTCAGATACTCGTTTTTATTCAAAATGGCTGTCTTTTTTCCCGTAGGCTGAGCGAAAAGATCCACTAAATCATTAATCAACATTAGCAGTAAGTTTTGAGTGCCTCTCCCGACCTCGCTGAATCTAGAATTAGGACATTAATAATATTTGTTTTATGATTATACAATGATTCTTGATTACTTACGCTTTGTTTCGTTTCATAAATTATCTTATGAAATTCAAATATTTCTGAGCGTTGTTTATTTTTGCAGTATAATCCTATTGTTCCATTTTATAGTTTGTGGTACGGAAACATGTGAATTGATTGTTGACTAAATATAAGTTATTATTAAATAATAAATATTATTAATATTACGAATGGTCATGATCAAAGACTGAATTTTAGTTGAGATCATGTTTTATTTCTATTTAATACGAGTATCGAGAGCTTTATTAATAAAAGAACTTTTAAATTCTAATTCAAAATATTTTATTTCACTTGAACCTACGGGGCTCTTATGGAACGCCAGATCTAGGTACACGATTCCAATTGGTCTTTTCCTATGGAGGAGAGCCGGGAAGAAACTCCACTTTTGTAAAATGAATACGCTTTTGCAATGTTTCCAAATACCTATGCGACGAAAGTGGCGTGTCAAACCTGGCGCTTAAATGGCGAAGCATCATGCTGAGATAGGAGCCTTTTGGCCTTGTACAGGAGTTTCCGTTTTTACTTTCTTTTTAAATAGTTAATTTTTTAAAATCTTTATGAGTGTGTTAGTTTGTGCTAAACACTTTTTCTTTTTCTTTTTTTCATTTTTTCAAAAAGTACCCCGTACCTTTTGCTATCGATACACCGGAACTTCCTCCCACAGGAAGCTCAACTCCAAAGCATCGTGCGTACCAAAAGACCATTTTTTATCTTGCTTCTCTTCATCGAAGCAGTATCCGTGTATGTCGTAACAACCCAATCACGTTTCGTACATTCTCCTATATCTGTTGAACGTGGAGCCACGTCGCACCCTGCTCAGCGATCCCGACTGATAACCGTGACGACTTCGATCCTCGGCTTGACATTAATTTTCCAATATTTATGCAAGACGTGTACCTACAAGATTTTTGGATGTTCGATGTATTGGATGAGTTAGGGAATTGTTCTGTTTTCTTGTTTAGTGAATGTGTCACTAGCTTGTTGTTGGATTTGTCTTCAAACCGTGATAAATACTTTATCTTATTAGTTAAAGTTAGGTACTGAGAACAGTTCCAGGTATTTGGTCTATTTCATCAAGTTTCAACATGGTATTAAGTTCTCAGAATCAATATCTACTAATACAAATTTACAAACAGTAACTTGAAAGTTTATCGTTGCCGAATCAGAAGAAAAACAACTTAAATACACTAAAATGATAGACTAAATTGAGATAACATACTGAGTTGATAAAATACGAGGTATTTGTGAAACTAGACTGTCATTTGTCTATCAATGTCAGAGAACCTTTCCAAAAATACTCTCGAGTTTAGTCAACCATCACCGTCCGTCCAAACCGTAATAGGACGTCCAGGAAAAGTTTACTAATGATAGAAATTGGACATGCCTTGTCACGTGTCAATCAAGAACATTGAAAAGCAATTATAATTGGAGAAACTGGGAGTATCAGGAAAGTTCAAAGAGGATTTGCGTGATGTGCACCAATAGACCCATACAAATTGCGTTAACAATAGAACCACATGGGATACCACAAAGCCACAGTTCTTCAATAGTAAACACGAATGCGTATCGAACTGAAACGCTTTTGTTTACATGTATTAAGGGTGTTTTCTAGAAAAGTTTTTGAGTACAATTGAATTTTGATTAGTATTGTTTCGGATGATTTTGGCTTTTGCACCTTTCAAAGCACTTCCGAAAACAGTGAACTGTGAATTTGAAAATAATGTGTTACAAAAAAAAATCTTTCCTTTTTACAGAAATTGCCTGAACCTATCTATACATATAATAAAATCGTAGGAAAGTCAAAACTGTACATTGAATATTTTTTAAAAAGAATACTTGGGGCATGATCTACAATCGATATCGAAGCCAAAAATATAGTTTTTAGAATTTTTGTCTGTTTGTCTGTTTGTCTGTTTGTCTGTTTGTCTGTTTGTCTGTCCGGGATAAACTCAAAAAGTACTGCATGGATTTACTTCAAATTTTGCATGAATGTTACTAAGAGGTCGGGTCAACATATAGGCTACATATTATCACGCTATCACCTACGGGGGAGGAGCTGTGAATCTTTATTTTTCTTACGCATTCTGTGACAGCGGGTAATCTAACGACGCATATTTAAATGTTGTTTTTGAGTAAGCCATGCTATTATCTAGCTTTACACTATAAAAACTACGCCATTTAAGTAACTTGGGCAGAGAAATATAGTTTAATGAATGTTAGTAGTATAAAGACAATTTTAAAACAGCGCCATCTATGAGATTTCATAAAAATCAAATCAAGTTACATGTTAACATTTTTCGGAAATTAATAATTTAAATTTGATCATGTTGGCGAGGTAAGTAGTTAGTTTTTCTTAAAATTCATAGATGGTGATGTGCATTTTTTTCATAAAAGTTGTATCGTATAGTTCGTTTTGACAAATTCAAGTTCCAACAAAACCCTCAAAATCTTGAGCAGAGTTGAGGAAGACAATTTAAAAAAAAATGCGAAATTTATAAAAAAGTTATGTTCATTGATGATGATCATTTCATTTCATTTCATGACACCGTTGCGGAGGCGAGCGTCAGTGACAGTCCCAGCCGCATGCGTCATCTGTTTGCCGTCATCTTGGTGTTTTGTGGAGTTGCGAACCCGGTAGCTTTGTGGGAGAAGTATCGCCATCATCTGTCTGAAGATTTTCTACGAGCTTTGAGGCGTGCTACTGGAGACGAAGTCGAAGTAACTGATGAACGCATGCTGAACACCTGTCTCAGTTCACTTCAAGATGTGGTCATTTCTATCGGCGGCAATCCACTGATCGAATATGGGTTACCAGCTCCCCAATCATCACCGTATCAAGACCGTGGAAATCGGGAGTATAACGCTGAGACAAATTACGATCCGGGCGAAATGACCACCATACGAAATGACCATGTCGCTTTGTTCTCTTCAGAGCAAAAACTTTATGACACCGTCCTTGAAAGCGTTGGGCAAAACCAGGGTAAAATGTTTTTCTTGGATGCGCCTGGTGGAACAGGAAAAACATTTGTTACCACTGGCATACTTGCAGAGGTCAGGAGGCAAGGCAAAATTGCTATTGCTGTAGCGTCGTCGGGAATCGCTACCACACTGCTTCCGAGTGGCAAGACAGCACATGCCATGTTTAGAATTCCCATCGATTTAGAGAGCGCCGAAACGCCTGTTTGTGGTGTGTCACGTAACAGCGATAAGGGACACGTGCTCAAGGATTGCTCTCTGATCGTATGGAATGAGTGTACGATGGCCAATAGGAAGGCAGTTGAGGCCGTGGGCAGAATCCTGCAGGACATCCGCAGGAACGAACATTTGATGGGTGGTGTCACAGTTCTGTTCAGTGGTGATTTTCGGCAAACGCTTCCCGTGGTGACGCGGGGCTCGAGGGCTGACGAGGTGAATGCTTCGTTGAAACGATCTTCGTTATGGTCACGAGTTCGTACGTTGCGCTTGACCATTAATATGAAAGCTCGGCTCGGCGGCAATGCACGTGCTCAAGAATTCTCCGACGTCCTTCTAAGTCTTGGCGAAGGCACTCTACGAGAAGAGATAGGTGGACAGGTGGTGCTTTCAGAGTCTCTCGGTAGAGTGGTATCCAGCTTAGAAGAACTAATTCTCTGTGTGTACGGGGACATCAGTCGTATACCGCACCAGCAGAATTCTTGGGTGTGTGAGCGGGCTATTTTGATGCCCAAAAATGTTCAGGCTGCAGCAATTAACGAATGCATTCTCTCGGAAATTGAGGGGAATAAAGTGGTCTACACCTCGATAAACACTGTTGTCGAGCAAGATGACGCCACACACTATCCCGTGGAATTTCTGAGCTCCCTGTCAGCAAGTGGACTTCCAGCGCATACCATCAAGCTGAAGGTCGGTGTTCCGATTATGCTTCTTCGGAATCTATCTCCTCCGAAGTTGTGTAACGAACCTTAAAGTCATCTCGCTCCACAGACACACCATTGAGGCGGAAATTCTTACGGGTTGTGGCGTCGGCGAGGCAGTATTTATACCACGCATTCAATAAGTCGCAGGGGCAGATACTGAGGGCAGTGGGTGTCGACCTCAGGACGAGTTGCTTCTCACAAGGGCAACTGTACGTCGCTTGCTCCCGCGTCACCAGTCCTGACTCTCTTTACATTTTGGCTCCTGGCAGCATAACTACCAACGTAGTTTATAGAGAATTTTGTACGTATTTTTACTCTTTTGTGTCCTGGAATGTATTCCTGCATTATTTTCTCTATTTCCTTCAGACACATCTTATGACTGAACTCAGCAGGATTCCCATATAACTCTCTTCACTTGCTTCGCTTGCAAAAAAAACTTATATTTTAATGCTATTTTAAAAGTTGTGTACTTATAATGCTATAGCGACACTGGCATCTTAGGTATTTTTGGTGCTGTAGAGCCTTCACGCAGACGACGTCGCGGGCAGCAGCTAGTACTACAATAATATTTTAAAGAGGAAAGATTTGTATGTATGTTTGTAACGAATTGGCTCAAAAAGTACTGGACCGATTTTAAAAATTCTTTCACCATTTGAATGCTACATTATCACTGATTAATATAGGCTTTTTTAATTGCAAGAAAAAAATAAAATGTTTAAAAAATAAATGTCCACCCGTGCGAAGCCGGGCCAGGCCGCTTGTGGGCTATAATTTAAAGACTTTATATTATAAACCATCACGACAATATTAAAAGTTGAACTACGAAAACCCTCTCTGCCATGGAATCAAGGCTCTGTTGAAACCAAATGTTGCCATGGACGCGAGGTTAACTGTGACACAAATTAGTTTCCAACATGATTTCTAGTCTTTCTATCCATTGTGCTATCCTAAAAACAAACAGGCACGGATGTCAGCAACCAAAATTTGTGTACATGCCGATACCCGGTATCTATGCCGTGTCCGGTGTTCGCCCGATTTATGAGCGTGTGCGACAGTCGCGCGGCGTGCGCGATAACACGATTCGTGCACGCTAAACACTTTGTAATGAACTGTTAAGTGACATTCCTTGTATGTTTTAGTTCTATGTAATCACTGTATTATTATGTTGCACGCAAATATTCATGACTAGCTTTTGCCCGCGACTTCGTCCGCGTGGGTTTCGTACTTTCCTCAAATAAATTTAACATCCTCTCCACCTCCCCCTGAAAGGTATTTCGAAAATTTTTGATTACGATCTTTATACTTACTTTATTTAAAGAAATAAGTATTCGGGCCAATATTTTAGTGAAACTACCTAAGATGTTTCAAATAAACTATCCTCCCTTTTCATCACGACAGCTCTTGTTTTTGCATTTGGTACGTTTCCATTTTTATGATATAAAGATTATTTATACCCATTTTCGTGTTAATGGAAGTTGGAGTTTCTACTCCTTAAACTTTATTACCCTTTTCTACCCCGGTAGGAGTAGAATAAGTAAAACCCTAAAACTCATACTTTTTTATTTTAAGTAAGTAAGTAGTAAACCACTAAAAGAGACAATCTTTATTATTTACTGAGGCAAATCTTGAAAAGTTTCAAGTTTCTTAACCAAAGGAATAAGACCACATTTTCACCTTCACAGTTTTTATCCCCATTGGGGCGAAATATTGAAAACATGTATGGGACGTTTCCATATCTTGACTCAAAGATTATTTATTTCCCATTGACTCAAGCCACGCAATAAAATACTCCTCTGTGATATGGACTACCCCCGTTTACCCCGTTAGGGTTAGATTGTCGAAAAACCCAGTCACACTTTTTTATTAATTTTGGTCTTAAGTATACATACTGAGTTCCGAGTTTATATTATTGGACCGCGCGATAAAATTCTTCCATAAACTGACACCCTCAATCTCCCTTTAGAGCAGAAAAACATAAAATGACAAACTATAATTTACTTAGATAAGTATTTGTGCCAAGTTTGAAGCTTAAATTTATTCATACCATTTTTTTGGAGTAAATCAAGCTACGCACTATAATACCGGCCTTAAAAATCGAATTACCACTTATTTACCCGTCAGGGGTCTACTTTCGAAAGACCCATTTCTTATTACTTACTTAGACAAATATTCCTTCCAAGTTTCAAGTTTATTAACCAAATGAATAAGATTTTTCGTATAAAGTTTTTCCCCACTTTTCACCCCACACAGGAGGAATTTTGAAAAAATGTTTGGGATGTGTTCATAACTTGACTCAAAGATTATTTCCAACAATTTTCGAGTTAATCAAGCCACGCAGTAAAATGGAAAATTAACTACTCCTTTTCACCCCGTCAGAGGTAGATTTTCGCAAAACCCTGATACATGTTATTCTTTACTTTTGGTCTTAAGTATAAATACTGAGTTTCGACTTAATCGGACCGCACGTTAAAATTCTTCCATACAAATGTTGAAACCCCCTAATCGCCCTTTAGGGGGTAGTTTAGAAAAGCAAAAAATGCCAAAATTCATAATTTACTTAGATAAGTATTCATGCCAAGTTTCAAGTATATTAACCAAATGAATAAGATTTTTCATATAAGCTGTATCCCCACTTTTCACCCCCACAGGGGTGGAATTTTGAAAAATCGTTTGGAATGTGTTCAATACTTGACTCACAGATTATTTATACCAATTTTCGAGTTAATTAAGCCAGGCAGTAAAACTTGCCCTATAAAATTAACTATCCCTTTTCTCCCCGTTAGGGGTAGATTTTCGAAAAACCCTGATACACGTAATTCTTTATTTTTGGTATTAAGTATAAATACTGAGTTTTGAGTTAATCGGACCGCGCGTTAAAATTCTTCCACACTTATTTTGACACCCCCCAATCCCCTGTTAGGGGGTAGTTTAGAAAAACAACAAATGCCAAACTTTATGATTTACTTAGATAAGTATTCGTGCCAAGTTTCAAGTTTATTAACCCAAGGAATAAGATTTTTCATATAAGCCGTATCCCCACTTTTCACCCCCACAGGGGTGGAATTTTGAAAAATCGTTTGGAATGTGTTCATTACTTGACTCACAGATTATTTATACCAATTTTTTGAGTTAATTAAGCCAGGCAGTAAAATTTGCCCTGTAAAATTAACTACCCCTTTTCTCCCCGTTGGGGGTAGATTTTCGAAAAAACCTGATACACGTAATTCTTTATTTTTGGTACTAAGTATAAATACTGAGTTTTGAGTTAATCGGACCGTGCATTAAAATTCTTCCATACAAATTTTGACACCCCTTCATCCCCCTTTAGAAGGTAATTTAGAAAAACAAAAAAGACCGATTTTCATAATTTACTTAGGTAAGTATTCGGGCCAAGTTTCAAGTTTATTAACTCAAGGAATAAGATTTTCAATACAAACTTTCATCCCCCATTTAACTCCCTTAGGGGTTGAATTTCTAAAATTCCTTCCTTATTCCTCGTCTACATTATAAAAGAAACCTCTGTGCAAAATTTCAGCTTTCTAGGTCCAGGGGTTTGGGCTGGGCGTTGATGAGTCAGTCAATCAGTCAGTCAGTCAGTCAGTCAGTCAGTCAGTCAGGACTTGTCTTTTTATATATATAGATAATGAAATACTTCATTAACTGTTGGAACATAAGTTCATCATAAGTTTTTGCTAAGTTATTTATTTGGTTATGATTATTTAGCATTAAATTTTAAAGCAGTGATGGCCCCGTGGCCGCGCCTTACGAGTTGTAGGTCGTGGGTTCAAACTCAAGCAGGCATTTTACATTGTGTAAATTATTTCATTACCACTGCTCTCAAAACGGTGAAGGA
Source organism: Globia sparganii (assembly GCA_949316385.1). NCBI lineage: Eukaryota > Metazoa > Arthropoda > Insecta > Lepidoptera > Noctuidae > Globia > Globia sparganii. The sequence continues at coordinate 24,079,616 of OX438660.1, read as the reverse complement.
AAACATCGTGAGAAAACCGGCGTGTCCTAGAACCAAAAATTCGAAGACATGTGACATCTACAAACCCGTTCTTGACCCGCGTGGTGGATTATGGCCCATTCCCTCTCACATAGAGGAGGCCTGTGTTCCACCAGTGCAGCAGTGGGAACATTATAGGCTGCTGAGACCCTCAAGTGGCGCAAATACTGTAGCAACTACAGCTTTGAGCCGTTTGAGGTCGAAACGCCCGGGTCATGGGGCCCGAGTGTGCGTCTGCTTTTAAGGAAATTTATAGCCGGCTGGTCGAACCTTCACGTGACCAGAGGGCTGGGTCGTTCTTTGGCCAAAGAATTAGCATTGCCATTCAACGTGGCATTGCTGCCAGTCTTCTGGGCAGTTTTCCGGATTACAGCGACACGGACGAGTAGTTCGACGCCTTGTATTTTTATTTATATAGTAAGTTAGTTAGTCATTTACTCATTTAGTGTAAATACATCGTTAGTTAAATTTTCTCTAAATATACAGGGTTATTTGTAAGACACCAGCAACCTCTTAAGAGGTCATTGTACTCATAATTATGAACAACTTTTACTATGGGAGCAAACCTGAAATCGCTAAAAAAAATCAGCTGTTCCCTACATTTTGACGAGTTACACGAACATAAATGTAGGGAACAGCTTATTTTTTTTTCACGATTTCAGGTTTGGTCCCATAGTAAAAGTTGTTCATAATTATGAGTACAATGACCTCTTAAGAGGTTGCGGGTGTTTTTCAAATAACCCTGTATATTAAACATATTTATAAATAGAATATTAAATAAAATTAGGCTGATGATTATGTAAATTTTATAAAAATCCTAGCTATAGACTTGATTCTATTTTCAGGCAGTAATTAGTAACTTCAGGATTAAGCTTTATCAAAATACTAAATAACTAATTTTGTGCTTGGTAATTGTGTAACAGATTATTTATTGGATCGCCAACAGAGGCTACATTTTAGTTACATGCATGTTAACACGAACAGGGACAAATACAAGTGTTCCAATCTATAATTGGAACACTTGTATTTGTCCCTGCGACCACATCATTCACTTAACATCTAGGTAGGTACAACAAGTTTGGCCAGGACGAACGCATTAAAATAAAGATCTGAGCATTCCCAAGTATGTTAATTACGAATCGTCCTTTATTTAGTGTTCCTTATTACTAGCTTAAAATACCAACCGTTGGCTGTAAGGCTTCCGAGCCTAATTAGTAACTAGCTAATTAGAAACGTGAGTAGAATACATAGCTTGCTCTTCGCAAGGTGCGAGAACATTGTATTTTACATAAATAAGTTTCTCAGTATCACATTGTGAAAATGATTGTAATTCATGTTATTCAGCGTCGTTGTTTGGCAAAAAAGAGAAACGTAAAGTTCTCTAGGCATTAACGCCATTTAATATCTTAAATCGATTAATATATTACTTGTCACGAACGACCGCATTTTTATGAATATTATATTCCTAGAAACTCTTGAAACAATCTTCCTCCCTATTTTCCCCCAGTCTTAAATATTCCGCGCTCAAAAACCTCTTCAAAGGCACATCTGAAAGGAAAGACGTATTTTCACAACCTTCTATTGAATATTATACTATCGAATCAAAGAACATCGCATATAGAGGATTAGGACAGGAGAAAAAAAGCCGGCAATCAAAAAAATTTGCGGAAGAAGATGGCACTGTTTAGGTAAGGGCCCTAGAACTGAAACAGAAAATAACTGAAAGTTGTAGATTCGATAGACCTTTGCTATTTCAGCTTGTTTGGCCACAAACATAAAGTTTTTAAGTTAGTAACTGAAAGCGATGGAAATGGACTGTATGTGTTAGTGACTGGTGAAATGAAATAAAACTAAAGCTCAAAGTGTTAAAAGGATTTTAGTGAATAAAAATGAAAATTATAAAATAAAATTGGAAACTTATACACAAACCTTTGACAGATGAAAAAAAAAGAGAAAAATCTTCTAAAAAGTTGAGCACAACCAAGGAGTTTGCAACAGTAACGGTTTTCTTCTGTATTATATTAAATTCAGAATTTAAATACTTTTGTTATTTATTAAATAAGATAAGGTTCATATCCCTCTTTAATCGTTATGGCTTCTTTTGATGACTTGTTCTTAATTAATTTTTGGTTTAGTCTAACAGAATTTGTGGTACGTATCATATTCACAAACATGAAATTCTCACGTAGCCATACAAATGAATACGAAAATATAAAATTACCATAATGTAAGGTTTTATTTGAAAGCAAATAATAATAGGTACAATTTCTTTATCAACAATCGTTGAAAAAGTTAGCTATATACCTTGATCCTATCGAATCAAAAGACCACATCTAACGTAATAACAAAGCGACATTTCCCTCCCACTCATGACGGATTGTCGTTAGGTACATAGTGCCACAGAATTAGGCTCAGTCAGAACTGACATACCCTTCGTCGCCTGTGTTGAGCTTTATTATGTCACTCAACTGCCCTAATCTAGTTGTTATTAAGTGGAGTTGTTGATTTAAGTTTGTGTGGGAACAGGATAAGATTGATTCTGTTACTATGGATAATACCCTGATACGTTGTCTTTGAAATTATGTGTACAACTAGCTGACCCCGCAAACGTCGTTTTGTAAAAAAAAATAGATAGTAGCCGATTCTCAGACCTACTAAATATGCACACAAAATTTCATACAAATCGGTCCAGCCGTTTCGGAGGAGTATGGTAACTAACACTATGACACGAGAATTTTATATATTAGATAAAGATTAAGAACAAGAATGAATAAGTTTCTGTGTGCTGAACAATCATAAATATCGTCCAATCATTTTAATATATAAGAAGCAATTGCTGTTTTCAGCAACTTTCTACATCATTTGTTTTTTATACACTGAATGACAAAGGCAAACATTATAGACAAACTGCTTGAAAACGGAGCTTTCAACTGTCGAGCTCCATATCATTTATGAATATTTTATTGAACACCCGATCAGTTCTTTATGTATGCAAAATATTGTAAAAAATTTTAAAGGAGGAACTGTCAAGTTTCTCGCCCATTCTCCTCCATACGAAACTACTTTTTGGAAGAGGGCACTAGACTGAATTGTATTTTATTGTAAATTTTCGCGTTCAAAAGAACCTTTCATGTGCCTATTTCAAATAAATGCTTTGACTTTGATAAAAGAACTTTCAAGACAAAAACGTTTCAAGATCTAGTCTTAATATTTAACAACAAGGCTCAACTTAAAACAGTATCTCCCATCAAAATGGAACTATAAGTACTCCAAATAATTGAGCACACTTTTGTCCAAATTCGTACAATCTAGGAGTTTTCGTCCGCGCGTTAGAGTGCGAAATATCCTGTGAGAAATTCTACAATTTCGCAGTTTCCCAGTCTGAGAGCCAAAACTGTGAAGTTTTGCTCCACTTGCCTAGATTGTTCGCTGCTAAGTTCCGAAACTTGCCTTAGTGTTATATAAGAGACTAGATTCACTATCACGCCTTCTATAAATACTGGCAGATCGTTAATGTGCGCAACTGTTTATTATAAGCAAATGCCTACAGCAATTGTTTTGCTGGCGGTGAAGAGGCTTTCGGCGCAGTGGCTTACCACTTGTTATCTGAATTCAAGGTGGGGCGTTTGATCCCAGTCTTAGTGCAGTTTGAGTATTTTATAATGGTTAGACCAGAGGGTTACTTTACTCTAGCGGATTCGTTTCTGTCATGCGATAGTTTTGGCAGCATACTGTTACATTTCAGCGAGCTATGTTTTCAAGCTATAGTTGTTCTTAACTCATATGTAGATAATAAAGATCATTCTAATTTCATTTGTTTACCGGATACCAGGCTTGAACATTCTGGGAAAGTAACTAATCTAGTTACTTTGAGGATCTCCTCATGATTTACGTTCAAGCTTGACCTCATGCAACCCTAACTTATCAAACTACCCTAGATTATACAATATACATCGCTACAACAGACCGTCAAACCATGACCCCAACACTTGACGCCAGGGTCGTCCCCAGTTAATTGCCCCAAAGTGAATATAACTGATAAAATCTGCGAGCAACAACCCTGATTTATCGTCAGGTCGAAGATTAACTAGATGTGTTTCGTTTACGATTTACGATATCGATGGAGACGTGTGACTAACGAGCGGAGTGCGAGCCGCGGCTGATACATTATTTTTGTAGGTATTATGTGCGAAAGGAAATATTTATCTAGAGATAATATATTTATGCAATATTTTTTTACCCTCGGGCTGTGGGGTCCGAATGCTCATGTTCTTTTTATGGAAATCTTGAAACGACTGGTTGACACTTCCAATGACCCAAGGGTTGGCTTTTACCTTGGCCAGAGGCTAAGCATCGCTATTCAACGTGGTAATGCCGCCAGTCTCTTAGGTACATTACCAGTAGACAGCGATGCGGATGAATTTTTCGACGCTATATTTTAGTTTGTTTTAGTTAAGTTAGGATTTAATTTTATTATTCATTATTAAATTAATAAAGAAAAGGCTTTTCTAGAAAAAGACTGAAGCCGAATTTAACTGATTCTTAGTTAATTCTACCCAGTTTAATTAGCAAATTGTAGAGACAGAATATGATGGTCTCATCATAAATAAACATTTAAATAAATAAAATATCGCGAATATCTAGATATTTTTTTTCCTAATTTTATTTAATAAATTAAGACAAAGAAATAATTTCGTCCAGACGGACGAATTGATATCTTTGTCTAATAGCTGATTTTTCCATCGCCAGAAACTTTAATTCGAGGAATAAAATTGACATTTGACAATTTTTTGGATATTTCCAAAAAATTGTCAAATGTCAATTTTATTACCTTACAGATAATTGGAAAATCCGCCCTTAATTAAATTGCGTGTTTTATAAAATAATTACTTAAACAATTATGTAGTGCTATTCTAGTAAAAATCTCACCGTGATAACTTAGGTGAAGTCAGCTGCCAATATTATCAATCGCTAGCATCAGGTAGGGAGTGACAGTTCACTTCAAGCTTACTACACCCAATTTCACGGTGAATTTTTTACAGAATAGACCGGATGCACAGTGTACTAATTCAATAAATGAAAGCTCTCTTCTTCTCTCCTACTTTGTGTGTCCAACAGGGTCCACAATTATCATAATTATCTTTGTAATATCTACCATCTAAGATCACATTGTGGAACGAAAATAAATTTTGATTACTGAGTAAATGGTTACTAATTCGATCATCATTATCATTTCAGCCGAAAGACGTCTACTGCTGGACACAGCTTCCCCCGAGCACCACCACTATGACAGGTTTTGAGCTTCCCGAATCCAGGGGATTCCTGACTCGATCAATTCCTTTCAAGTCATAAAGAACTCGATACCAATTTTTCTTTTCAATATGTAACTGTAGCTTCTAAGAGCTGTAGGTATAGTGCAGATTAGTAGATTCAATTAACGAAAATAATAATACGGAAGAAATGTCTACTCAATAAATGTCTACGAACAACTCTAAAACTAAACTTTCAAAGCAAACAAAACTAAAATCAAATCACTTCTAAACCACTCTGATAAATCTGGACACACGAGAAACTTCTATTGAATCGAAGTAAAAGCGGCTCTATAATAAAACATTACAAATTGGCTTACAGCAGGGCCGGCTAAGTGCTTACTTAAAATATTTATTTGTACTTCGCTTTTAGCGTCCGACGTCCACTCAGCTCCGGAAATACATTTGAAGTGAAAACGCGAAACTGTTTCTTGGTCGTTGTCGTAGCAGAACTACACGAGTTAGTTACACGACGTACAAACTGCGCGTTTGTACGTAGTTAGAATTAAAATTTTATGTTTTATTTTGTTTTTTTGTCCTTTTATTTTTTGGTCCTTAAATACGTACATCGTCGGCTAAATATTCTAAGCTGCTAACTCCATATTTGGCTAAACTGACTTTTTGGTAAAAGAAAATATTTTTCTCTTTCATTTGATACCAAACAGTCAGTTTAGCCAAAATCGAGTTAGCAGCTTAGAATATTTCGCCGACGATATATTAAGATTATTACAGCACATGTCTATTTAGATTTTATATTAGTAAGTTAAACATGAGAGTGAAAATCACAATTAAGGTACATTGTTTTCAAAGTGTTCTCACATCCCATATTATACAGGCTGGCACGGACATCGACGCGCAAACTGAAACCATACATTCAGCACCTGATTCTCGACCCCCTAGCGTAGTAATTTTTCATCGATTATAAAAAAAACTGCGATGACAAATTTTTCTTTTTTGATAACTGACAAAAAATTATGACGAAGTCGCGTTACGTCCGCTACTCGTAACGTCCGTTTATGGCCCTATGTTTCTTCAAGGTGATTTTTTCTCGGATCAATCGCGTTACAGTCGTTATTTATTTGGTCTGTGTGTTATTTTTCTAATAACAAGCGCTTCTAGTGTTGAGTGTACCTTTAGGTAGAACGGCTGTAACGCGACTGATCCGAGAAAAAATAAAATTCAAGAATACAATAGGGCCATAAACGGACGCTACGCGTAGCGGACGTAATGCGACTCCCTCAAAATTATAACGAAAAGGAGTTCAGGATCATGTACTGAATATATGGTTTCTACCATTTTGTTTTTTATTATTAAGATATCAAAGTATATAATAATTATATACTTTGATATAATAAATTAAATTATTAAATTCTAAAACTACTTAAGTAGTTTTAGAATTTTATAATTCAAACTCAAACTCAAAGCATTTATTTCAAATAAATCATTTATAGACACTTTTGAATTGTCAAGGGTCGGTCAGTCAGAAAGATGAAGCTAGTTGCCCATTCCAAAGCGTATTCCAAGAAACTCCACGGACACTCTTTTAAATCATAAAATTGTTACATAAATCTTGGTTACATCATTCATGTTGAAATTATACATGTGAGAACGATGCAGAAAGACGTGCACGTTAAAGGCGTCCGTACTAAAAAGAACAACCTCAGCAGACGTGAATCTCTAAGGGAACTGTTTAAAAAAATTAACATCATGACGGTTCCTTGTCAATATATATATGAAAACATTATGTACGTTCGAAAAAATCTACATCTTTTTAGTAAGATATGTGACAGGCATAATTTTAACACTAGAAATAGGAACAAATTAGATCAACCTCGTTTCAGATTGTCTAAAGTAAAAACTTCTTTTATGGGTTATTGTGTAGAGTGTTATAATAAAATACCACTCGATATTCTTCAACTAAATGAGAAGAAATTTAAAACATGCATTAAACGCACACTATGTAGACAAGCATACTATAAGTTGGATGATTATATCGTAGATAAAAATGCTTGGCTAAATGCTGGTCCTGCTCCACAGACACTTGGGCTCACTAGTTAAAATTTCAATATTTGGAAGACATGCTTCCCTTTTTTTTCTTTTCTTTTTTTTTTTTAAGTGTTTCTGACATTCGAACTTAATTTATTTATTTATTTATTTGGGACAAATAATAATGTGTATTTTTAATTCAATCAAGTTTTAATTGTTACTTTAATATCTTATACCTCTTTCTAGTAAAATTTTATTCATCTCGTAAATAAATTGGTAACTATAGTTTTGTATAATTTAGAAGCATTTTTTTTTTAAAATTTTGTAAATGTAAGAACCATGGATCCGTTCATTATAATTTTTTTTATATTGACTTGAAAGAGCATGGCAGTTGAGAATGTGTCATGCTCACTTAAATGTCTCACTGATGGTGGCGCGTGTGTTGGATCATTCGGTTCCCTTCAAAATGGTTGAGCTGGATGGTGCTGATCCATGCGTCATGTTCGTGAACGGGCGCTGTCAGTTGAGACTGGTCATCTCTTAGCTGCCAGGGCTTCTTTTTAATCTTATAACTATCTTGAATTGTTTCTTCATAACATTGTTCTCACATATAGAAGCAACAAGAATACTGTACTCAGGATTTTGTAATATCTTAATTTAAAAGAGTGTCCTTGGAGTTTCTTGCCCGTTCTTCTCCAAGAGATCTATGTTTTGGAATGGGCAACTAGCTTCAACTTTCTGACTAACTGACCGACTAGTTAATTTTGACAATTCAAAAGTGCCTGGAAATGGTTTAATTGAAATAAATGCTTTGAGTTTGAGTTTGAGTTTGAGAACAATTAATTAATTAAAATAAGCCGTGGCGGCTAAGAAATGACCAGTCCTTACTGATGGCGCCCGTTCACGAATATGACGTATGGATCAGCACCATTCAGCTTAACCATTATTATATTAAGTAGTTATAGAATTAGATATCAGTTATTACAGGGTTTTAGAATTCTTAGTTTTACTATTTTAGTAAATCTTCTCTTCACTTTTTGTCTGTGTAGTTAGTTCAGTGAGGTAAAAAGCTAACAGCCTAGGTATGCCGGACGTACCTACATTAAGTATCGTCGACGCTCTTAATGTGACCCTACTTTTCTTGGCTCCACTATAAAGGATAGCTCCTCACAAAACTTTTCTGAAACATTGCACATTCATCCAAGCATGATATTTATCAAGTTGGTATAATAATAATTAAACTACGACAGCACAGACTCAGTGAGGCTAACATTGTTTAAACTTGAACATTCTAGTTAGATCCAAGTTCTTCTCATGACTGGTTTCTTGCAAATGTAAAGGTTACTACTAAAGTAGTTAAGTTAGTTGACTGCATAGTAATAAGTGCAATTATCTGAAGGCCAATTTTCGTAATTCAAAACGTTAAAAATCTAGTCGCAGGCGCATCTCGGCGACAAATAAATATCAAAAACTTGTCAAAATGTAGGGAAATTAGAGGTACTTTTGACAGATCCAGACTGAGACCAGACGATGAACTTTCTTAAAATTACGAAAATTGTCTCTCTGGTTTCATTATAATAAAGAAATAAAAACATTTAGCTTTTATATTCACAGATAACAAGCTAAATGATTTTATTTCTGAAAGCAAGTTTGTACAAACACTTTCATCATACGCAAATCATATTTTAAAAACTAGACGAGGGTGGCGTTTCCTATCTGACTATATATTTATCTGGATATCTTTTCAATACTACATGAAAATAATGCCTACATAACCGTGATCGAAAAGGACCAACATCAATTGAGGAATAACACACTTGACTTAAAAAATTGTAAGTCTAAAATGCTATAACAAAAAACTTAATTAATATATCCATTGTAATTCACACATAATCTTATCTTAATATAATATATATATATATATATATATAAACTAGCGGCCTGTCTCGGCTTCGCACGGGTGGACATTTATTTTTTAAACATTTTATTTTTTTCTTGCAATTAAAAAAGCCTATATTAATGAGTGATAATGTAGTATTCAAATGGTGAAAGAATTTTTAAAATCGGTCCAGTACTTTTTGAGCCAATTCATTACAAACATACATACAAATCTTTCCTCTTTATAATATTATTATTATATTATTATATACAGTAATATATAGTATAGATTATTATATTATTATATACAGTAATATAGAGGATAGTTTTATCATCTCAATTTATAATCGCAATATTATTTGATTGCGAATATTGCCAGGACAAGGTTTGTATGAAAGAAAATATCGGAAATTTGAAAAAAAAATGCACCCATGTGTAGCTGGGGTAGGCCGCTAGTATCTTATATAAAATAAAATACCCTTGAGCATGAAGAGGATTAGAAAGATTCGTATAATGATCTCAATCATTAGAGATCCCTCAAAGCGTAGGTACACCTGCAGCAAAAACCACAGATACTTGAGCAGGAAAATACGTAGATGTTCCGCAACCGTTCTTACTTTCCTAATGACCTTGACCTTGGCCAAGTAATTATGCGCAAAAAAAAGAAATTTAAAAGAGTTTCTAAGAGGAAGTGGCCATTAACTTTATCAGCTTTAATTTAGAGAGTTATTATTAATTACTTTACTGCTAACATTCATTTTCGTGTTTCTTTTTTTTGCAAAATTATGTATTTGGGAAAGGGTTATAAAAATGTACCTATACAGGATTTGATTAATTGTTTTTTGGTGTCCGTAAACAGTAGTTTGAAATAACGAGCGCTGTTTAATTAATCTAACGTGGTCTGAAAAATGACACCCACTCACACAAGCTATGGTAACCAGTTATGCTTTGGAATTACTGCCCGACTATTATCTCTTCAAGAGACAGTTCCGAAATAACAAGAACACTTACAAACACGTCAAAAATCCTCAAGTCTATAAGACCGTATCATTTCCATTTTACAGACCGAGCTACTCGTAACACATTCGAACGAGAACAATCTTAAAGAAAACGGGAAAGTCGACACAGAGAGTCCTAATAATCACTGACAATATGAAGCTTCGGTTGCTCGTACTAACATCTTTACGTTACCGACGGCGACGTCTTTTTAGAGCTATTGAGCTATTAGATCTGCTGTAGCAGAAGAATGACAATATTTGCGTTTGCGCAACAACCGGTCGGTAAATGATTTCCGTGCTGTTTGGACTTGAATTTGGAATGTTGGAATGTTAAACCATGTGCTGAGGGGTGGGGTTCGTATTTTTCAAGTAAAACTTCTGTCTAGATTTAACATTTTTTAAGATGACTAAGGAATGAAAATTGCAAAATCATATCGAAAAACGTGAAGTCTTTCCGAGAATTTAAGAGGCCGTTAATTAAACAAAGACAAGCCTTTCTTGATTGCGGAGTACCCACGCTATTGTTAGATATTTTAATCATAGAAATAAGAACTTTGCGGATCAAAAGATCAAACCTAAAATAATGAGAATAAAAAATAATAGTTTCTTCATTATTTGATTTCAGTAGCGAATTGTTATGACTTCCCGACTTTCCTGCTTTGTTGAACGAGGAGTGTAAAAGTGTTTTGATTGAGAAATGTAATTATTGTGGTAGGTGTGTACATCAACGCTACAGTTTTCTAATACGCCATTGTCAGTTCATTTAAGCCCACTAGCAGTATTTTCTTTTGTGAATACAAGGCTTACGATATCAAAAATGGATACGCTATCAGTAAATTTGTAAAAACCATGAATGAACATGTATTCCTGAATGAACTAGTGAGTGTCAATATGATGGGTATAGGCTTCATGTTTATAACGCAATAAAACAAGTCCCAAGTGCCAGATCTGAAGAAGTAAGCAGTAAAAACACATTCAGTTATAATGTGACGCTTATGTAGTAAATAATAACTGTTTGCTTCAGCCTATAAAGTTTTCCGAATAGGCCTTTAGTACATTTTGTGAAAATTAAGAGCTTCGGTACGCGTATGCCTATATATATATGTATTTTTACACACGTGAAATTCACAATATGTACTACTGATCTAACGTAAACTAATTTCTACATACATAGCTGCCAAAAGTGCAGCAGTGCTATTCTGTAAAAATCTCACTGTGAAAACTAAGGTGAAGTGAGCAGTCATTCCATCTGATGCTAGGGATTACCCCTTTTGATAACTCACTTCACGCTCACTTCATCTAAGTTATCACGGTGAGATTTTTACAGAATCGATCGGCTGCTATCATAACAAAATGGGTAAGTAAGGACCTTTTATTTTGTGAAACCGACAGCCATTAGTAACGATTAATGACTAGTGGAATAGGCCGGCGGTAGGTAAACCCACATGGAACATTAAAAACGATTTTAGTTCTTAATTCTTTGACGATTTATTTACGAAAAATTGAATAAATAAGTACGTATTCACAATGAAACCCTCAGCTCTAGACACACCGATATTCCGCAAAATACTCTGCCGTAAAATCGATACGTATCGAGTAATTCCGATGATCACAGATAAACAGAACACATGACATTTGCCACGCAAGTTATTTTTGGTAACGCATGCTCCCGAAAATGAAACGTCGACCTTACACATCAAGTGGTTTTTTCACATCACCGTTTTTTCTATCAGATTGAAGTGTTCGGAAATTGGAGATATGTTACAGACGGTTCGCACGGTATTTACTTGTTGGTACTAGGAAAATATTTGCCTTCATTTTTTTCCGATATCGAAAGAATTGTGACAAGCTTAGCTGTGTGTTTTGTGTCAAGTTTTAGGTATGTTTTGTGTTTCAATGTGCAACATTTCGTCTAATCATCATCAGCCTACATCAGTCCACTTCTGGACATAAGCCTCTCCTATTGCACGCCATTCGACTCGATTTTCTGCAAATCCCATCCAACTGCTACCAGCCACCCTTCGGAGACCGTCGCTCCAACATTTGAGTGATTTTTTAAAAATGAGTGAATATGAGTGGAAAGAGAACTCGTCTTTATTCAAAGTATATTATTATGTAAATCATGGTGTTTATTGTGTCAAAAGTGACGTGAGAAACACGATGATTTCCTGGCAGATAGGTGCCCATCAAATTATATTTTAAGCGTTATGAACACATTTCGTGTTGTGGAGACTCGAAACACATGTCGTAATTTAGAATGGAAATCGGACTCGAGAGGAAAAAGCTTTAGGCAGACTAACCCTTAATTACTTTTGCTTTATATAGGTTCGCGTTGGTCGTTTTTGTATGAATTAAAATTATAAGAACCGCTGATACTAAATTTGTTGATGCAGAAAATTTTACTGTCGGGATTGAAAGACTAGAAATAGGTAGTGAACCTTTTTGATCTGAAATTAATAAACATTCAACTTAATTCATTACGTACATAGATTTTAAATTAGACGAAGATTGCAATACATGCCTCATAAAAATTTGTTACACATTATCCTGAACTTTTGAAACCCTAATTCCAAATCATGTTCGCATAATAATTCCAACTGTTATCCGTACAATCACAGCTCGTGTAAGCATAATATTTTACAACAAATAAACACAACGAAACAGCATTTAATTTCCGAAAATACAACATTTCCGAAACATTGTTGTGTGTCTCAAGAAAAACGCAAACGATAATTACCACTTATCTGCTAAAATATTTCCATGTTAATTTACCGTTACTGCGCGGTATGGCTTCAATTTTCCGCCGATTTATTTGAGAACAAAGCGGCCCCCAGCGACGGAACGTTATCGGTCGTTATTTATCGGTCCTGGGCCGAGCTAAACTCGTTAACACGGTTTACCTGTCCCTCTATAATTCACCCGTTTTTACTTAACGAGCGGTTTGTTGGCCGCGAATTAATGTTTTAACTCAGTGGCTTTTAAACTTGTTTAAATCATCCCCCTCTTTCTTATCTAGCACGCTATAAAATGTGAGGGTTAGTTTTGGGTGATTGAATTTTAATTATTTTTGGATTTTTTTCAAATCAATTTTAAATATTTTTAATCCTTTGGAGGTCGGAGGGCAATAAATTAAATTGGAAAAGTATATCTGGGTGATTTCAGTGTAATATGCTTATTATTAATAATTATAATTGATCTACAATGAACAAAAACCTGTTGAATCAAACCCTAGCAAAAGAACGATTATGTTAATTAGGTATTTAGCTTTTTTCATTTGTATTTTTTTGTGTCGTTCAACATCCCTCTTTTTAATTCGCAAAAATACGCGCAGTGTTTTTAACATTGAGAGCCGCTGTTAAAAACGGTTGTAATGTAAAAATAAACAAATGTACCGTTTAGATGAGGATGGAATTTAAATGGGTGTAAAGCTTTATTCAAGTGGAAAATGGACGAGTTAAAATAAGCAATGGTCCTATTGGAATAAATTGTACATTATAAACTTTTACATCTGTTTGTCAGACTATCATAAAAGCAAAAAGTATTTAACTATTGCTGTGCTTTAACGTCGTAGTTTTGTATGTATTTAAACAAAACAAGATTTACAACGTTATGGCTTATCTCCGGCACCCTAATTGCGTAACACACATCAATCGGAATCTGAATCATTTTGAAGCAAATTGCTAATCCATTGCTTCATAAGTTCGAAAAATTGTCTGCTCAACACGTAAATAACGCAATGAATGTTTTTGAACTGTCAAAATGAAACCGATTCCGATTGATAATGCGCTACGCAATTGCCCCGCTGTCTTAAGAACCAGTATTTGTATAATTGTTTGTTAGCAAAAGAATTTAGCAAATCTGTAACCTTTGCAGAGATCGGTACTTTTTCTAAATCTTTGTTCATCATGTGTTAAAAAAAAAAACTCCGACTGTGAGTAATACAATACAATGTTTCAATTCGTATAGGTATCCTGAAACCTAGTAGGTCATACGTACGGATAAAATTGTTATTACCTACCTTGGCACTCGTATTTATTACGTTATCTATCCACGCAAGCTGTTACGAATCCTTTAAATAATTACAATCCTCTAATCGCTCCCATCCCACACATAGAAAAGGATTAACATCTCACATGGCAAATTAATATAATCAAAGGAGCGGATGTTCTCTATTTCAAAGAAAACCTTCTTGTAAACGGGTCCTAAACAGTCAGGTGATTTAAACTGGCTTTAATTAAATACAGTTAAATCTGTCGACAATTGAAGCAATAAAACATTTAAGTTGACTGCGCCACGATAACTTTATTCCCCCGTCAATAATTACAGAACGTGTAGTGGGTAGATTTCCGTCGTGTGGGGCTTCAGTTGGAGGAGAATGTGGGACAATCCTGCCTTTCAATTGGCTTATTCATTAAAGTGGCTGCAATTGATCTTACTTATTATTAAAATGAAATGTTAACTTAAGCAAGTATCTTTTATAGTTTTAAGAGAGATTTTCTGTCGCCATTTGATTACGCATATTAAGGTGAATGCGCAGTGGTAGACCGTCAAATTTTATTACGTTTTTGCAATTTGCAGGTCAGTATCAGGTTTTATCTTGAAGTGAGATTTGTACCACAAACACTTTTCCATGAGAGATTTCTTCTTGTGGTACAAATCTAAGTTAGGAAGATGTATTAATGATTCTAATGATTATATTTCTTTATATACGTAGGTACCTGTTATAGTCGCGAATCAAATTTTGATCAAGATACAACCTGAAACAGACCTGCAAATTGCAAAAAACGTAAAAAAAATTGAATTTCGCGGTAACCACTGCGCAATCACTTTAAACAAGTGAATGAATTCAACAGTAGTTGTAACTAAAATAAAATAAAACTATGTGCTTAACAAAATTTTCAAGAGGCCATTCTAGGGAACGCCTTCTTAAAAATTAAAAAATTAGGATTCACAAACACAAAATCCATGCTTCCAACCATCCCGGTCCCCCTTAAAGTACACCTTTCCTAGAGGTAATTACGAACACATATGAAAGTAACGTTCAAGCCTTAAAATATTCACGTCGCGTTCCCGTGCGAGAACTTTCGCTCGGAGAATTTTAAATATTTACTGATCGCTCTGCTCTTTGCGCTTTTGCTGAATAATCACATATATACGACAACGACGATGGAGAAATTTCTTTGAGATTACTTCGATACAGCAGTGCTATTCTGTAAAAATCTCACCGTGAAAACTAAGGTGAAGTGAGCTGTCATTCCACCTGATGTTAGGGATTACCCCTATTGATAGCTCACTTCACCTAAGTTATCACGGTGAGATTTTTACAGAATCGATCGGCTGTATGGAGTTTGCTGGTAATTACGTTGTGTTATTTGGAGGACGATAGTTATTGGATTTGTGATTTTTTTCAAGTTATTAGACTCAATTGAGGACGCACCGGCAACTAAGAAGAGCTTTCATTTATTTTTATAGGATCGTTACAATATTATTTACACGTTTTGTGATGAATTAGGTAGGTATATATTCCTTTAACCAACGATGTATTTTTAGAAAGAAGAAACTCATATAAATATAAGAAAGAATACGGGTCCTTTCTCATCGTTATCCTAAATTCTAATCATTCTCAGAAAATATGTGATTGTAAAATTTACAATAATTTCCAGAATTACCGAATATCGAAGAAAAATATCGTTTACAAAATAATCCGTAGGTAATGTGGAATTTTTCTACGGCAATTTTTCGGGTCACGTGGTAAAGTAGGGACTTTTATGAGTGAATACATTTCGCGTGAACCAAGAAGTCTCAAAGGTTGCTACATTTCCAGCGATATGTGGATCTGTGATCACGCGATTGCGTCGCATCGTGTCCAAGCGTACGTGGAAAGTGAGCAGCTTGGCACAATCTGTTTGATGTAACATATAATACATTCTGTTGGTGCATTTTACGAGGTCACGTATTCTGTTTGAGAACGATTAGAGTACCTAAGTACTGGCTAAACATCTGGATGCTATCTACGCATGTAAGTATAGATTGGCATAGGGCATAGCAAGTTTATCGTTGGAAATGGGTTCGGTTCAGAGTAATGATAAAATGCAGTGATAAGCAAGCCAGTTATATATTACTTCAATGTAAACCAACCAGAGACCATGGATGGTATCTAAAGACCAAATTAACAATCGCTTTGATGTATTGACTACGTTACAACAAACATGAAATCAATGTTCATTATCTCGCTACTGAACAGAGACTAGAGTGCGCTCCATATTTACCCGTAAACGTTTTCCGCTAAACACGTTTTTTTAAGCATAATAACTGTAGTAGCGTAATGCCACGCAAACTAATTTAAAAAAGGAAGATTTTGGTGACTATTCTTAAAAGTTTTTTCATGAACCTTTGTGAAACGAATGCATTAAACAGTAATAAACAGCCACATGGCAGGCCCAGGAGAGATGGCGGGACGGACTCGACTTTTTATACAGTTAACAAAATACAGGGATACAAAAGCCAGCAATAATAAAACACGAAAATATTAGAAACTCAAAATTAATCTAAGCGTTCATTATAAACTTTTAACTCACAAATGTCCCCATTCCCTCTTGCAAAAAACAAAACCGCTAATACATTTCCAGTGATACGAGTACAACAGTACAAGCCTTCATTCTCTTACGACTTACCCCCGCACCTCCGATATACCATCAAAAACACACACGTACACTAATTAATACAATTAATAGTACAAAAACATGGCGCTTTGTATCAGACAAGAGTCTGCTTAGCTTTCAAAGCCTTGTGATCCCTTTATCATGTAAAACTTGTGAGCAAATTAAAGAGAGAGCCAATTTCCAGCTCCAATATCTTATTAGCAAAGATAGTTTGGAGGAAAATAATGAAGTCAGGAAAATCTTTTAAAAAGTCCAGAAAATTATGCTCGCTTTTCTATTTTTATGAACGTTGCGAATCTTGTGACAAAGCTTGGTATTTTGTAGAACAGCGATTTAGAAATATAATTAAGCTTTTGGTGTTTAGAGTGATTTCAGGATTTAAAAAAATCTCAATTCACTTAACATCAGGGGGCTAAGGAAACAATGTGCTTATGAATTTATTACTTAACATTGTTTTGCCGCAAGTATTAAATACCAGTTAAACGAATGCAACCTCTTTTCTGAAAAAACGTGAAATACGTAACAGCCAAATGTGATACAAAAATTCCCTAAAATTCCAAACGTGAACCATCATTCACATTAAGCGTTTGCATCTCATTGTTTCCTATATTTTCGTACAATTTCAACAGCTGTGCTCGTAAAGATGCAGCGCACTACGGTTTGTGGCGTATGAATGGAAATTATTTCACAAGGCAACTGCGGCCGGCGTCTGTGCGCCTAATTTGAAGACAGCCTTAGCATCTGCCGCTCTCTTTAATGTGCTGTATGTGTTGGTTAGAAATGTGAGGCTCTGTGGATCCCACTTGACTTCTCTTTGTCTATTTCCGTTTTTAACTGACTTCCAAAAAGGAGGAGGTTATATGTTCGACTTTATGTATGTTCACCGATTTCTCCATCATTTGTGGACCGATTTTCAAAATTATTTTTTTATTCGAAAGAGTTTGCTCCCGAGGTGATCCCATTGTCATAAAATCGGAATCTCATGAGGGAATCCCATGGAAATCGAGGGAAACCCTCGAATTTTGTAGGCACACCTATAACGATTTGGATATTTTTTATAGTAACTTATGCATTTTCTCTCAGAAAGCACCATCCGGTGAAGTGGAACTGATGATGAAGACCACAGATGGCCATCCGAACTACTCAGTAATAAATATTTCACGGTTTGCGATTCGATTAGGTACTTTAATGTGGTTGCTAAGCACAATGCGTATCGTGAAGTGAAGCTGATGGTGACTTCTCAATCAGCTCCAGTTCACCTGGTTCTTACAAGGAGAACTCCTCAATCTTGAACGTCCCTACATCGGGAAAATTTAAAAAAATTTTTTTACAAAAACAACCAACCGTCCTCCAAAAAAAACACTACAAAGTGAAAAATAACTTTAGTTTCGGAAGTCGGTGTCTATAAACGAAAATGTGGAACCAACGACACCGACTTCCGAAATTAAAGTTATTTTTACTTGTAGTGTTTTTTGGATTCTTGGTCCTTGTTCTGTTTGATCCTTTGTGTCAGGTTTTTAACCTATAGATGTGCAGGCTGCCGTATGGCAATGCAGTACGATTGTATTTATGTACAGAGAATAAGACCGCGTACCGGAAGACGTAGCTTTGGAAGGTCTCCCACAAGGTAGAACGATAACTTGGTGAAGGCCGCAGGAATCCGCTGGATGCGAGAAGCACAGAGCCGGTCGAAGTGGCGGAGTTTGGAGGCGGCCTATATCCAGCAGTAAACTTCTTTTGACTGAAATGATGATGATGATGACGAAAGAGAATAAGGTGTTCATTACAATACAACATACAACGTTGGGTATGTACCTACAACCTTGATACGTTTAATTAATAATCTGTTTCATTACTGTCGGTTTCGGCTTATAGAATAGTTTATTACCGACAGGTCTACAATTTCATTCCCAAGTCTTCGGAAGTAATAAATAATGAAAATGAATTAATCACCAACAAAGAGATAAACAGATAATCAATTACCAGACTCTATAAATAAGATTATTTATTACAATAAATTGAATACTGAACGCCATTTTAATTACGTATCCATCAGAAACAATTATTATCGACGATGTAAAACCGTTACATTTTTAATCACTACTCGCGATTGGTTGGTTACATCATTCGGGAGCCAATAGGAAGCGTTCGTCGTCCGCCATTTTAATTTTAATGTTTTGTTTGAATTCGGAATGGATTGCAAGCGTTAATCAAGGTCGCTATTTTATTAATGAGTATACTTTGGTGGGGAAGATTAATTATGTAAATTGGTTGACATATTCGGATGGGCTGCGGTTGCGACCGTGTCGACGGATGCCGAAAATGGTTTTGAATTATTAATTCCGTTATTAATTACTGAAGTGGGTTAATAATTTATTGTTCCTGTTTGAGCCGCTCAAAAGGAAAAGTTTATTTTGATGACATGATGTCGGGGATTTACTGAGGCTACTTGGATATTGATGAAGTTTTTGAAGCGTGCAATATTGTTGTAGTTCATGGCTACCCGAAGGGTTATAAATTCGAAAGTACGCATGGCTACACATCAAGCTACACATAACCAGTATAAACTGACTTCTTACTGTATGAAAAACCTATACAATGAGAGGTCAGCTAAAACTGGAAATGTATAGCTTGATGTGTAGCCGTGTGTACCTATTAATACTAAAACAGTCTTACATTCTGCACACTGCACAGAATATTGTTCAATATGTTCATAAAATTCTTGGTATCCATTAATATAGATTTTAAGTAAGATATAGAATAGCTTCTATCATGTATGTAACCAAATTTCTATACATGGCACTGAAACTTTGCCTAATAGGTACAGACAATGTGAACCCTAAGTTATTCATTAAACTTGAGTGATTGTGTTAACGCTAGGTTTCAATTATTCATATAAAATAATGGAACTAGGTCTGTACGTTGATTATTTTACGCGAGGCCAATTTTCTAGTAATTGTGGCCTTGTTTTCTAGTAATTGCATATGTAAAGTGGCTCATAGGCTCATAGCTAGTTATTGTGTTGCTGAAAATGCAATCTAACAAAGAAATTACGTGTCCATAATAAAGAAATAGGAATACATTAAGGAAAGGTGCAATATTTTTTTTTTAATCGAGGCTAGTGTTTTGGGATTGCAGCAGGGCTGGTTCTTGAGGTAATTGATGGTGTGGAAGCAGAAATAAAAAGCAGGCTTTTGGCGTGACGTGAGTGATGCTGAATTTATTGCCAACTGCACTTAATGACAAGCGATTGACAACAGTAACAGGAAATGTATTACTTAAAGATAAAAAATAGTTTGATGGAGTTGCCAACAGCTGGGACCCAAGTTCTCGTTGTTGAATATAAACCGCTTAAAAGTTAAGAATTTTATTAATTGATTTCTTACAATAAAATGAGTTGTTTTAGGGCCTGTGCACACCACGTTTTTTAAACGCGCCGCTGACGCGCGTTTTAGTACCGTGCGTCGACGGCGCGCTTTTATCCTACAGAAGGTCTACAGGCTGCGTCTGACTCGCGTGCGTATCGCGTCTATATCGCTACAAACGCGCGTCAACGGCGCGTTTAAAAAACGTGGTGTGCATAGGCCCTTAAAATGAATACAAATGAAGCCTGCTTTTTTGAAAAAAACAAAAATACAGAGTTTAGAAAAGTGCTCTCAGGACATTACTGGATGGTATGATATACTTCCTAGCAGTAAACATCAAGCTCTTACTTAAATCAACTAATTTCCGCAAGTAAATCCTTTTCAAAGCCCTAGTGTAAAACATTATTGAGTCAAGCAGGCTAAAGTTTAATATTCAGTCTTCAAAGTTACACCAACTTCGAAGGCATTATAATATAATACCTAATCTTACATATTTGATTCAGATAGGTAAGATTGCAGGATTGTGAGAGTCTCACGTTATACCTCAAGCTTATAATATACCTTCTTAACATCGGAATATGAAATCTAGGAACGCTTGGAAGTTAATCGGTAGTCATAACGTGAGATGAATTGTAACAAATTATTATTTTGATACCCAAAATGTTCGTTATGTAGTGATTTGGACCTAGAAATCCAATTACGAAACTTTACCGAATCAAAAACCCGTTTGCTATAATATTAATTAAGACATCTGGGCTCGACTTCACATTTGTTAGTCTGAACTGGCTTGCGACCTCTAATAAAACATTTTTTTCATTAAAAAAATACTTTGACCATAAATCTATCCAACAAACGCTTATTTGACTCCTCAATACACCGAGATTAATATTCTAGGAGCCGATTTAAATTGAAAAACTGAACTCCCAGATAAAAGCATCGGGTTGCACGCTTTGCACAGATGGGTTGTAATTTGTACTATAAAATACTTCAATATTGCGACCGCGAGAGCTATAAATCTTCGAAGATCTAATCTGAAGACAGACGATATCTGATTACGTCAGAAACCGTCGCCACTTACTGCTGTCTTTATCCAGTTTATTCTAGACTTTAACAGTGAGGACTAGATATGTCTGGAATTGCCCCACTCTAGAGCAGATGTCACATTTTACACTACAGACGTTCAGTGCTTGTTATCGATTTTAGTATAAGCTTTCGCTGCGATCGTGACATAATTTTCCTACGGAGTTTTGCGTAGGTATGTAATTACTAAATTGTTAATTTAAATCACGATATAGGCTCCTATGCAACTTATTCCCAGTTTTCGCGGAACTCCTCACGATTTTCCGTAAACATAGAATACGCGCTCACGGTGACATTATTATTTATACCTACACATATCTAAATATACTGTGTAAATATAACTTCCTTCATTAGGACGAGGGGAGGGTGACGCACAAATGACTTTCAAACCTGTTTGCAATCATCGCAATAACACAGAATTTAATATTTGCCATGTTCTCTGCCTCTGACTTACAAAATTAATTTTCCTTTCAGAATAGTAAAGTACAAAACTTATTCGGAATATTCTTCATCCTAAATATTTTCTGAATAGTCGTGGCAGTCTCAATGGTGATATTATTTACGAGCGCTGTAATTCCTTCAAGGTTGGAATAAATCAGACATTTTCCCAATTCTTATTCGATAAAAACTTTCATACATTTCTAGTGTTCCGTCGCGGACGTTGGAAATCCGGTACATTTGAATCAATTGGGTTTCTTTCTGGTTCGGAATTTTATATCTTACTTTGTGGTCTAAATGATGAATTGATACGAATTAAGAGTTGAATCGTTTTCTCAGTCTATTGCCAGAGCTTGAGAGTTGTGGGTTCTGGGGGATAAGAAAATTTTGCAATGGTATTGGTACCGTAAAGTAAACTGGTAAGATAAGTCTATCAGTAACTTCACTTTCCCATATCTTTAACTCAATCCCTAACTCACCTTTCACGACACCACAGTAAGTCACAGAATACAGAAACTATTTGTTACAAACCCAATTTATTACGTTCTATTTCTAAAGGAGACTTTTCTTACTACGGAATACTTTAGTCACAATTCTGGCGGACCCGTCCAGTTTAGTAATTGTGTTATTGGAAGTTCACCGAATGATCCTGGAATATGAATTGTGGGAACTGGGTCGTACTTGTGTTTTTTTTTTTAAGAAAAAATGTCTCTATAGTATTATTAATTAAACGACTCAGAAAAAAATCGTTCTTCTACTCTCAGCCGCGGAGCTTTGTGTATAGTTTCGAATCTCATTATTATATATACAGTTATTAAGTTATTTATCTTTTATATTTTTGCCTACTTAAAAGTTGCTTAACTAAGTTAATGCTCTGCGAAGAGAAGCCGATATTGTCTAACCCTGATTTTTATATGTTCCCACAAGCTGTAAAATCTCACTGCTGAAAGGGGCCTCCTCATATATCACTCGTGAAATATGTTGAGGTGCCACAGTGGAAATACCTTCCTTACTTTATTTTTCCACGGTTTTAGATTCCGTAAACCTATCCTAAACTATATTTTTGTGCCAGCCACCATCATAGATGTAAGTACCGAAGGACATAACTATAACACATTTCTTGTACTACAGAAATGTGTGGTTATCTTTATACAAAACTTCAATAACTTATTGACCCTGACATTGAAAATGTACGGGACAGCTGATATTTTTTCGCGATAACAACGATGGTCCCATGTAGAAAGTTGTTCACTTTGATTGTCTGTACCACACCCTTAAATATAACCGCCGATACACGCTGTATATATAAACAAAATAATAAATAATAATACATAATAAATAATAATAAAACATAATAATAATAATACATAATAATAATAATACATAATCAGCCTATAATGTTCCCACTGCTGGGACACAGGACGCCTCTCTTCGAGTGGGAGTGGGCTGTAGATTAAGGTATAATAACAACATTTTCTCCCTAAGTGTTATTATTGTAGAATAATGAATTTATATTTCACTTTCATTGTTTAAAAAATATTTCCCAATGTTTGAAGGAGGCACTGGAGTTGTAATCTCACGAAGACTAAGTTTGGAGAGTGCTGGTCGAAATATTAAAGCTACGAAGCAACGGAGGCAAAATAAGCTGAAAACTTGGCTTTATTCCAATTAATTTTTGTCATAACAATAGTTCCTATCTGGATTTGGAAGCACTACAAAATTTCAGATATTGTTTTAAGTGGTTTTAAAAGATAGTTTATTGGATAAGTTATTTATTGGGCGATTTTGTTTTACAGGTTCTTGAAAATAAGAGAAAATCGAGGATGGTTAATGAAAGTAGACTATGGAAACAAATAACGCTATGTTAGACATAACAAGGGAGAATCAAGGCAGGTTAACTTGTCATTATTAATTATGCATCTTCTCACGTAAATATTATATTAGTCGTTAGCTTCTGGCCGCGACTTCGACCATATGAAAGCCAGTTATAATATAAAACATATCCTACGCCACTCCGCAATAATGTAATTTTATATCAGTGAAAGAAATTGTGTAATTGGATGAGAAATTCCAGAGATTACCTCTTATAAACAAACAATTAATTTTACCTCTTTATACCTAATGTTAGTTTAGGTAAATAAGCAGACGTACCTAACTTTAATAAATTTATATATGTATATACATTGCATAAACAAATTAAGATGTCCTATTTCTTAACAAGTCAAACGCAGGCTTTATTATTGCATGCTTCACACTAAATAATGTCTAGGCCGATTAAAAAAAAGCTTAAACATTGTATACTCTCTTAAGAGCTCGTCCAACAGTTTGTCACTACTAATTCACAATCGTAATCCTTAACCCCTTCACTTCGCGACTTCAAACACTTAAACAAACCTAATGTTGATACTTTGGATTTAATTCAACCCTTAACAGAAAATATTAGCAACGTCCTGCAAAATCGAACCTTAAAGTGATTCGTTTAGAGTAGAGATTTTAAAAGTAGGTTCATGAGAAACAGCAATAGCATTTACATTTCAATTATTTGATGTTTTTCTAGTTAAACGAAGGGTTAGTGAGGTACAAATGGATAGTTTATCGCGACAGTTAGATGTTTATCTTGTTGTTACAGTTGTTATCATTGGTAAGTGACTGGTCACTTACAATTTGATGTGATTATTTTACATACCTAAATAAATCAATGGAAAACGTATTCAAAGAGAATAAATAACGAATACATATTAATTTAATCATTAAAGTGCTGTCCTTCACGCCACCATCACGCCTATACGCCTCGGAAGGTTTAAAATCTGCTAAAAACCCAATAACACTTTCTCCGCCCGGGGATAAGTACCAGATGCGAGGTAGAAGTAGCGTATGGCCCATAAAAGAATATCAACAAGTTCAGTTCACAATATCATATTCCTAGTTATACATTACCGTATTGTCCGGTGCCCGAGCTGGATGAAGCCCGGACGCAAATCGCTTACGACTCAGTTCAGTCGGTATCGTTCGTACGAGCCCCGGCTACGGAGAGCCAATCGTAGACACGGAGAATGATATTGATGTAAAGAAAATAGTAATAGAGAAAAAAATGGGTTGGTGTATAGACAAACTATTTCAAGTAAGTACTATTGAAGGGATGATGATGAGACGAGAATCCATGAGTAGCTTTTGGTCATTCGTGAAGCTTTGACAGTCGTTCCGGCTGTCTGACAACCAGTCTTACCAAGGGGTGTCGTATTATGACAACCAGCCTTACCAAGGGGTGTCGTATTATGACAACCAGTCTAACCAAGGGGTGTCGTATTATGACAGCCAGTCTTACCAAGGGGTGTAGTGTAACGGAATTTTTAATGGAGAAAGGAATTTCTTGATTAGTTTTTATAATGATTAGAAATTGGAAAAATATGACATTTCAATTTTATTTTATTAATTTAATTCCAATACGAAATAAGTTGACTGCAGAAGAATTGTGTATAGCATAATAAATATAACTATTGAAGTACTTCATAATTAAATTGTATTATAGTTGATCAATCTTTGTAATGACATTGTTTTATCTTTATTATTATGTACTTAGCATCTCTAATGTATTTTGTACTTTTGCATGCCTTCCGGTTAAACATGGCTGTTTGCTAATTCTATTTTTTATGTCACCGTGTTTTGTACTCATATTTGCAAAATAAACATCTTATCTTATAAAAAAAATACTCAGAAACTGGGTTGCGGCAGTCAGATAGGCAGTCGCTCCATATAAAATACTAGTATTCAGCTACAGCAGGTTAAACAGGAAGCTGACCTCAATATAGTTGGTAAAGGGCTAGGCAGATTGGTTAGATGAGACTTCACGAGTAGCGAACGACGATGTACTTAACGTCTTGCACACCCTAGACCCAGTACCAGCCTTGCAGATAGGAATATAATGAACTCGATACCTTCAATACATGCACAAAATAACACACACACCCTCATTTCAACAGTAATGTTATAATTCCCATGAGGGCGATCCCATTACACACTCACATTGGGCACATATCCGGATTCCAGATTGCCACTGCCCATTTTCTAATGGAAAACGCAAAATCTTTCTGGCCAATCTTGGAATAAAACCCAGAACCCAGCTGTCTGCCACACTTGTGCCCATTAGGCCGGCGAGTCACTCTTCACACCTTCTTCGCTCCCTAAACATACTTACAGCTGCAAAAAAGCGGCCAAGTGCAAGTCGAACTCGCACACGAAGGGTTCCGTACGGCAAGGCATACAACGCTGAAAAAAACACATTCATCATGTATGGAGACCCCCTTTAATTTTTAACTTTATTATATTTTTATTATTTGTTGCTATATATAAATTTTCACAGGGTGTGTAATTCCATTATTGCTGTAATAGAATTACACAGCCTGAGAAAATTTCAACTCTATCTATTACAGTTCATGAGATACAGCCCGCTGACAGTCAGATACGGAAAGCGGAGACTTAGCAATAGGGGCCCGTTGGCAACCTAAGGGTACGGATCTCTAAAAAGTACTAAAATAACATAGAAAATGGCCCCGATTCTGTTGTTCACAAACTAAACTTAATTTAAGTTCAGTGCATCTTTTTCTTTCTATTTCATTATGAAAAGGGCAGAAAATAATTATTAGTTTAGTCCTGTCAAATTAGTAAGCGCTTGACGTAAATTGACGTATTTTTAGTAGCCAATTTTTTAATCACGTCTAAGCTTGTCTATGGATTATCTAATTTGACAGGACTAAACTAATATTTATCTTCTGTCCTTTTCTTAGTGAAATAGAAAGAAAAAGATGCACTGAACTTAAATTTAGTTTGTGAACAACAGAATCGGGGCCAATGATGAACTAAAGCTTATGAATCGAACAAAAATGTAACGCCACCTTTTTACCTCGGCACTCAATAACTAAAATGTCCTATACCTTTCTAGCTACTCGTAACATATCTTAAATACCTCTGTGCGATCCAATATGGCGGTTTTATTGTTCGTTCTGTCCCGATAGAAATCTATAAATGTGTTTTATTGTCTTGCAAGCTGATACGGTGTATTGCACAGGTATTCGTTGTAATATTCTGGTTAAAAACACCTTTGAGCACAAGTTTAATGTTTTTGGTGAGCGATTATTGTTCCTGTTTGCTCTGGGACGAGAAACTTATTTTTATTTAATTCTATTGTATTTGTAGTAGGTAATTTATGTTATTCATAACAATTTTATAGATGTGTTTGGAAATCAGAAATAGACATAATAATAATAATAAGCATGAGTAAGCAGTATAAGGAACGTAGCAGATGGCATTCTGTAGTTCCAGCCTACGACGACGTGAGTTTGAATGTACATAATACCTAAGCCTAGTGAACGTAAAACAAGAAATTGTACAGCTAAACAATGGTAATTATTTTCTGTACCATAGAATAGGGTGGTAAGGCCTGAAAAATGCAAAGAAAACAGGCAAAGTTTTTGTGAAGCCCTCATTAGTATTTTTAAGGTTGTTTTTAAAAGATCGCTCTTAGCGATAAGACCGCCCTTTTGTAAAATTTCTATATTTATGTCTGTAATTTATATGGTGTACATAATAAAGAGTATTCTATTCTACTTTAATAAGTTTCTAATTGAGTGCTTCTCTGTGGCCGTAGGGCAGGAAATCATTAGACTGAATGAGACAATAGTTAGGCTAAAACAGGTCCTGTTGAAATCCATCGCCAGGCACCAGTTGTTTGGCATTTTTACTAAACTGAGCCTTGTTGGCGCAGCCGTGAAGCACAATTTCCTGCTAATTTCTAACATCAGACTTTTCACTTTTTATTCGATTTCATTTGTTTTTATCTGATGTAAACTACTCAAAAAAAAAAAAATAGGGCCCACCCTAAATTAATTTAGAATTTCGTCTAAAAATAAATAATTAGGTAAGCATTTCTCGTATGAAGTAAAGCACTTATTTGTGGGTCCTTATCAACGTTTCGAGCGTAAATTTTAGCGTCGAACTCAAGTGGGTAGGCAGAAAATATGAAGTGCTTGAAAAAACACTCGTTGTACGAATTCTTTCACTTATGTTCTAATTCCGATTCAAAGCGTTGACGTTACCCGTCACATTCTGTCACAGTTTTTTTATTTTTATTTCTGTGTTAATCGTGATTACTATTTCTGGTTATCGTCGTCATATGAACGGAAAGCGCAGCAAGAGCTGGTGCTATATACTTCAGGAGGGAGGCTCTCAGAGATCTGTAGCAATACGTCCGGGGTGTCTGATCCGAAACGTGTGGGAACGCTTTCGGGAGACCTGAGTTTAGCTAAGAGGCCTGGATCAGGAAGAATAAGAGCCATAACTTCCCATGAAGACCGGGACATCAGGTTAACTGCACGAAGAGAGCGTACAGGAACCGCCCGGGCCTTACAAAACCGGCTGCGGCAATCTAGTGGTAGCAGTCAAATTTCCCGAGTGCGTGTTGTTCGACTCAAATTGACAAGGGCCCGCAGAGCAGCGCGTTTAAGGTACGCTCGCGAGTATTTGAACTAGGCAAAGGATAACTGGAGGCTCGTAGTCTTTTCAGACGACTGTAGGATTAAGTTTTTCAGTGATGATAAACGAGTCCGCATGTGTAGAAAACAAGGTGAACGTTTTACAGAACCAAGCATCCAAGGAAGAAAGCATTTTGGGGGTCCAATTGTTATGGTATGGACGGGAATAAGCTTGGTAGGCAAAACAGAGCTGGTAACAAGCTGCGGTTACAATACCCTCATCCAGTGATGAGGGTACTGTAACCGCCGCTTATTACGTTGGGTGGATCCAACCTCATGTCATCCCATTTTCGCAAAGAGTGGGCGCCGGCGTCGTTTTATTGCAAGACAATGCTCGTATACATACGGCCCGTGCCACTCAAAGAGCACTTTCTGAGGCCAATATCACAGTTTTGCCATGGCCAGCTATGAGTCCCGATCTCAATCACATCGAGCATTTATGGGATCAATTGAAAAAAATCCTTTCAGAAAACTACAGCCATGTTTAGAGTCAAAAGGAGCTCGAAAATACGCTAAAACTCTGTTGGGAACGAAGTCCGGAACAATATGTTACCTATCTTCTTGAAAGTGTACCAGATAGGCTTAGAGAGTACATACAGAGCAGAGAAGGCTTCACTCGCTACTAACCATAACATTTATCATCAAACGGCTACAGCAAATTGCGGTATAAGAACCAGATGAACGTATGATCTACAAAAAAAACTTTTTTTGATTATTTTGTAGATACGTTCATCTGGTTCTTATACCGCGAAATGGACAATAGACTAAGTTTATTTTTCAAGTTAATTTTATTTCCCTTAAAAGGGTTTTTTTTTTGTGTAACTCGATCATAATAAACAAATTTTACCATTGACTATGTTTAAACAATTTTTAAATCTCTACTCCAAACATATCTACCCATTAAAATCACTTGATCATTGACATTTTTAAATAACAGCTTCTTAACTGTGCCCTATTTTCTTTTAAGTAGTTTATATTATAATGTGTGCCTTTTAGTCTGTGCTAAAAAAATATATTATCTTTAAAAAATAACATTGTTGACAAAGTTGATCCTCTGTGCTAACAAAATTCTACTCCAATCGATTCTTGATCACAAACAAACCCATAATCACTTACTAACCTCAATTCATATAGAATAGAATAGAATAGAATACTCTTTATTATGTACACCATTATAAATTACAGACATAAATATAGAACTTTTGCAAAGGGTGACACAATGGGCGGTCTTATCGCTAAAAGCGATCTTTTAAAGACAACCTTTGGATGGATTAAATAGGGGGAGGAGAGACAAATACTGTAGGTAGTCCGTGGTGTACCATTTACAAAATACAATAAATACATAAATAAAATAGGTATATTATACTAGTCTAAATAAATATATAGATATACATATATATAATAATAAACATAACGGGAGCAAAGAAAAATATAATGTTGATGTCTAAGGAGAGAGAAAGTGCTTTTTTATCATTTCTTTAAAAGTGGACAAAGATTGTGCACGCCTTACCGACACGGGCAAGTCATTCCATAACCGTACTGCTTGAACAGTAAAAGATTTGTCATAGAAACTGGTGGAATGCATCGGCATCTCTAGTCTCAGGTTTTCCGATGACCTCAGATATCTATTATGTGTGTCATGAAGGAACTTAAAACGTTCTTTGAGATAAGAGGGGGTTTTAGGATTAAACAAAATACTGTAAAGCTGAAACAAGATATGAGAATTCCGGCGAAGACGTATGGGAAGCCACTTGAGCTTTGTACGAAATTCAGATATGTGATCATATTTGCGCAAGCCAAATATAAATCTTATGCAATAGTTTTGAAGTCGCTCAAGTTTATCTAGTTGTGCCTCAGTAAGATCTGGATAACTGACATCTGCATAGTCAAGGATAGGAAGTAAAAGGGATTGTGCAAGCGCAGTTTTAGTGGCAGTTGGGAGAAAGTTTCGCAATCGTCTCAGCGACTTACCGGATGCAAAAATTTTGCATATTTTATTTCCAACCATAATTTCATGTCCTTAAATCCGCAAGCTGTCAACTTATGTCAATAGGACGGGTGTAACCAATCGATAGGTAGGGCGGAGACATAGAACAGGTAGGTACAGAAGGCCGGCTCTGAGTAAAAAGTCGTGTGAAAATAGGTAGCTGTATAGAAGGCTGGCTCCGACTAAAACTCGTGTGAAAATCGGTTATCATAGTACGGTCACCAAAAGTGATTGTTGGGTATTTTACTGTTTAGTACTGCAACACCAACATTAAAAATGTAAACCGTTTGTTATCTGTGACAACACGCACCTTCCAACTGTGAAACTGGAACAATACACACGTAAATCTACTTGTCCGCCGTTTTATTAATCTTCCTTGGCACCAAGGCTACCAGCACCTCAACCGCACCCAACACAAAATACACCGCTGCACAGTGATTAAGAAACCGATAGATGCTTTCGAATAAGTCAGAAAAAAGGCTAAACGAAACTAAGTAATAGCGCTGCTAGGCGATGCAATACGATGGGGTGGATCGGGTGAACATAAAATTGCAGAAGCTGGTCTTTAAAATTTGACAAATATTTGACATTTTAAATTTAATCAACTATGATTGATGTCCCAATTATATTAGCTTTATTTATTTTTTATTAGGATCTCCAATAAAGAATACACCATACATGCTATAATATAATGGACAAGAACAAAAATCTATGTGCTCCTTCAATTATTAGTAAGATATGTGACAGGCATAATTTTAACACTAGAAATAGGAACAAATTAGATCAACCTCGTTTCAGATTGTCTAAAGTAAAAACTTCTTTTATGGGTTATTGTGTAGAGTGTTATAATAAAATACCACTCGATATTCTTCAACTAAATGAGAAGAAATTTAAAACATGCATTAAACGCACACTATGTAGACAAGCATACTATAAGTTGGATGATTATATCGTAGATAAAAATGCTTGGCTAAATGCTGGTCCTGCTCCACAGACACTTGGGCTCACTAGTTAAAATTTCAATATTTGGAAGACATGCTTCCCTTTTTTTCTTTTCTTTTTTTTTAGTGTTTCTGACATTCGAACTTAATGTGTATTTTTAATTCAATCAAGTTTTAATTGTTACTTTAATATCTTATACCTCTTTCTAGTAAAATTTTATTCATCTCGTAAATAAATTGGTAACTATAGTTTTGTATAATTTAGAAGCATTTTTTTTTAAATTTTGTAAATGTAAGAACCATGGATCCGTTCATTATAATTTTTTTATATTGACTTGAAAGAGCATGGCAGTTGAGAATGTGTCATGCTCACTTAAATGTCTCACTGATGGTGGCGCGTGTGTTGGATCATTCGGTTCCCTTCAAAATGGTTGAGCTGGATGGTGCTGATCCATGCGTCATGTTCGTGAACGGGCGCTGTCAGTTGAGACTGGTCATCTCTTAGCTGCCAGGGCTTCTTTTTAATTTTATAACTATTTTGAATTGTTTCTTTATAACATTGTTCTCACATATAGAAGCAACAAGAATACTGTACTCAGGATTTTGTAATATCTTAATTTAAAAGAGTGTCCTTGGAGTTTCTTGCCCGTTCTTCTCCAAGAGATCTACGTTTTGGAATGGGCAACTAGCTTCAACTTTCTGACTAACTGACCGACTAGTTAATTTTGACAATTCAAAAGTGCCTGGAAATGGTTTAATTGAAATAAATGCTTTGAGTTTGAGTTTATAGGAGACCACATTTAATTAACTAATGAAATCAATAATTTTGCAAGCTAGTTTTAGCTATATGTTTTAGTAACTTAAAAAAAACCAACCGTCTGTAATGTACTACAATTCTTGCAAATAATTACTTTTAATTTGTATTGAGTCGGCCTTCTGTAACTGTTTATTCTATAACGATAGGTTTGGCGGACTGACGTCCAACCGGTCATTATAACCCGTCCCTCTATTGTGGGCAAAAGAGGATTATTTTTAAATAGAAGGAATGTTGGAATAAATGTTTTCGTTCCCTTTGAGGTAAACGTAGGTATTTATTGAGTGTTTGGGGTTGTAAATATTTGCAATGTTATGTGAGATATTTTGAAACGGCCAAGCTGGGAATTTTTGATGGTTTGGATCAGTGATCTGAAGCTTCTTCAAGATATTCTACTGAGATTACAAGTTAAAGGGAAACGATTCAGATCTCATGTCGGATAACGAACTTCATTGACCGTAGCTTTTTTTGCGGTGGTTTTGCAGATTATACCTAACTTTATTTAATTCATTTCTTCTTTTATTCAATCAATCAATCATTCTTTCTTTTTCCCAACTATATTTTGGTCGGCTTCCAGTCTAACCGGATGCAGCTAAATACCAGTACTTTACATAGAGCGACTGCTTATCTGAGCTTCACAGCCCAGTTACTTGGAAACACGGTAGGTACCCCTTGGTAAGTCTGGTTGTCAGACTTTTGGGCTTCTGACTACCCGTAACGACTTTCAAAGATCTACGAATGACAGCCGGGATCAACGGCTTAACGTGACGGCGTAACGCGGAGGAGTATGTAATGTATGGATTTCATTTAATATGTACTCGTACTAGTTATTCACAGTATCTCCTAATAAACCTCGTATCCATTCACCGCAGTGAAATGTAGATCATTATGTCTGCTTGAACTTACGTCACCTACGACCCTTTAAATTGATACCACCAAAGACCAATGTGTAACCAAATTACTATTTCCATCCACGTACGAAAAGCAACAAAATTATATAATATACTGAAAATATCTGTCATATAACATGCTCCCTACATGGCTTTAAAGTACCGCCGCGCAAGACCTCACGCACATAGAATCACTCGTAAAAGCCGAAAAGCCGCGACAGTTCAACGTTCTTGCGAACCGAGCGAGAGGCACAGAGTAGTTAAATACAGAAGCTTAAGATACTTTGTGTAACTTAGCCTATCGGCATTCATAAGGCCCGTGAACATACAATTCTTCTGTTCAGCGAAGAAATAACCGGCACACTCTGAGTATATCCTGGTATCACATTGCTGGCTGGCTGCTACATGTGCTATCTTCTCGATCTCTATCTCTAATGTTAATACGAGAGAAGAATTGGACTACATGTATTTTTTTTGCGATATGTCTCAATCTGATGTCGCTAGGAGTGAGTTTTCTGAATTCTTCCTTGTGAGGTCTGCAGTTGGATATAGTCACGTTTGCCAAGACTTTGCTTTGCGAATATTCACAGCACATCTCATAAATAAGGTATCACGTTCAATAAATGTTATGTATGAGCAGAATTCAAGCTATGTGCGATATTGTAATTTTATGCAAGTTAGTATCGACTAGCACCACTGCTTAAAAAAATATAGAAAAAGAATAGAATTTTTCTTCGGGAAAATATGTATATATTTTTTCTTATTAAAAGTAAATATTATTTACTACATATTCGTCAGACGCGAAACGTCTAATTGCTTGATTTACTTCTTGAAAGAACACAAAGCAAATAATTCGTTTTTTTTTTTCATTTTAATATATTTGAGTACAAGAAGAAAATTAAAAAAAAAACGTTGTCATTTTTATTTCACAAACATTTTCCATGTAATTATAGGAAAAACAAGTTTATATTTCTATATCCAAAA
Source organism: Globia sparganii (assembly GCA_949316385.1). NCBI lineage: Eukaryota > Metazoa > Arthropoda > Insecta > Lepidoptera > Noctuidae > Globia > Globia sparganii. The sequence continues at coordinate 24,045,739 of OX438660.1, read as the reverse complement.
GCAAAGACACGTCAAATAAAAAAAAATATTGTTGGTAGCAAGCGATGTATTTATTACTGTAGCATCGCATAATATACATTGAATTATTCATACGCTTGTCGCAAGCCCGTCGAGAATCGTCTCGTACTTCAAGAGTAATGGAAGAGCGACATGTGAAAATATCGTACGGTATGTCGTGATTCAGTTATTCATAAGATTACGAGTAAGACCGATTTGTTTGTCCTTGGATTTTTAAGAGGTTTCAATATCCTTTGGCTTAGCTTTTGGTATTATGAGAGAACAGATAACATAATTTCTACGTCAATGATTTTGCTTACAGCTATAGCTGTTTCGGTTTCATTTCAAACATGGAATTAGGTATTTATTTCATAAGGCCAATTCCCGTAAGTAATTAAAAACATTCAGTATCTAATCGCAAACTCATTTCAGTGACAATTTCAAAAACATGTCAAAATGTGGGGAAATTAAAGGTATTTTTGACAGATTGAGACTGAGATCAGACTGTAAACATTTTTGAAATTACAAGAATTGCCCCTCTGAACGTTCTACGAAAATCCGAGAAAATAAAGAAAAATAAAGCCAACCTTTATTGTAGCTACGTTCTTGTAATACCTGTCTAAGATAACAGTAATAAAATATTCAGAAGAACTAGTAGTACAACTAGAACTCTTCGTAAACAATTATTTTCTTTGCTCACCGTTGCGTGCGCAAGCTTCTCCAAATCGAATTGAGAACAGACAAGATAGTGCTCTTAGACATTTTAAGGGTAATTCGACGAAGGAACTGGTCGTTAATAGTTTTCTGTGGAACCTCCATTAGAAGAAACTTATACTTATGTGAAAGGCTGATGGCAGTTTATCTATTACTGGAAATTGGATTGGTTAGGTAAGAAACAAAAGAAGAACACACAAATACAAGAGACAAGAACTGGATTGGTTGGTTTTGGTGGACATTTGTTTCTAATTCATTTTTGTAAGAGTAATAGGTACGAGAAGATTTAAGTGCCCATGTGTCGAGTGAATCCTTGTGAAGGATGATTCCTCTAATTTCCAGTAAAAACACCTCTAGACCGAATTTTGGACATGGCGACTAATCTCAGCGTAGACCAACCTTCGGCGCGGGAGATATTATAGTGCACAATTGTGTGCGCAGACACAGGTACACTCTCTCTGCCCTCACTGTCATAGTCTGATGCAATCCGACACGACCGGAGAGAGATCAGATGTAGGACCAACAACTTAAAGTGCTTTCCGAGGCACGGGGGTATCACTCCGCCAACTTCCAAACTTCGGGCTGTTACTAAGAAATTCCTAATAAAAAAACCCATTAACACTTTGTCCCACCCGGAAATTGAACGCAGAACCCTACGATCAAGAGTCCCGACCACGAAACCAACGGGGCAGTTTTTAGTCTTTTTAGTGTTTAGTTTAATTTCCATGAATCAGTCAACACACAAACACGCATACTCCATTTTAAAAACAGATGTGTGCAACAAATATGTATGTTTTGAAGACACAGTAATGCACGAAAGACCCGTTTCTCGGACTTCAGGACAATTTCTGGAGAAATACGTAAATTCACAAAAAAGCCACCGGAAAAATAACCTATAGAGTTTTACGTTTCTGTTCTGAGAACACGTTTCGAAGAAATGTTCACTTAAATATGGTTCAGTAAGTAATATGGTTCCAGTGCTACGCAGAATGTGCTGACAGGCCCCGGTGTTCAGAGGAAATGTCTGAAATTGATGCGGTTTCAGAGTAGCTCATTCTTATTCATAGCTTTTAACGAACTACCCTCGCATGCACGCCGTATAAAACTAAATTTAATTAACTTGCTGACTCTCTTGCACTTTACACAGCCATCTACTGTTATTTTACTTTCCGAGTTTTGATGGTAAATAGAAACAGTAAACTGTCTTAAAAACTGGCTGATGTTTAAGAAGCCCGTATTTTAGGAATTGTTTTTATTTAACGACTAGCGGCCCGTCCCGGCTTCGCACGGGTGGACATTTATTTTTTAAACATTTTAATTTTTTCTTGCAATTAAAAAAGCCTATATTAATCAGTGATAATGTAGCATTCAAATGGTGAAAGAATTTTTAAAATCGGTCCAGTACTTTTTGAGCCAATTCGTTACAAATATACTTACATACAAATCTTTCCTCTTTATAATATTAGTATAGATTAGTATAGATACAGATTAGCCGCGGTGGTGTATTTTTTTTTGTAATTTTTTGATCCTTTAAAAATTTTGTTTTGCGTTTGAGTACATTTTCATTTACTTTAGGTATACAAAAAACTACCTGAATTGTTTTTTTTTTTTATTAAGTAAGTATATCGTAAATGCTTTCGGATACCAAACTGAATTTTATTATTAATATATACTCATATATATATATCATCCTACTAATATTATAAATGCGAAAGTCTGTGAGGATGCATGGATGTCTGTTACTCTTTCACGCAAAAACTACTGAAAGGATTATGATTAAATTTGGCACACAGATAGTTTAAAACCAGGATTAACACATAAGATACTTTTCATACCGATATTCCTACGGGATCGAAACGTATGTGGGTGAAACCTTGGAGTGCTGCTAGTACTTAATAATTATACTTATGTATCAAACTCACCGCCTCAGTATGTACAGGATGCACAGCGAACAACAGCGCTGCAAGTGCGGCGAACGGTCGCTGCAACCGCGCTACCACTGCGCCTGTTCGTGCAACGAGCGCGCAACACGCAGCGTGCAACGCTACATTGCAGACGTGCCACCACCACGGCGAAAAGCCGCAGAGTTTGTAGTTAAGTCTGTAACAAGGAATGATAAAAAGTTATTATTATGTAGAGTTAACATAACACGATTTATTCCGGTCTGACCAAACAGCAGAGGTGAATAGTAGGTATACCCATATTTCACCAATTGCCATCAACTGGGCACAATTATGCAGAGTCTGGGCCTGAACTGAACTGGAGAAATTCCTGTTGGAAAAACACACACACATACCCGAACTAGGGATCGAACGTGCGACCCCCGATAAGCATTCTTGCTAGCTAGGGCAACGAGACAGTATGCAGTGTAATTTACACAAAACCCAAATGTTGTGTCTACAGGGTTATTTGATAAACACCAGCAACCTCTTAAGAGGTCATTGTACTCATCATTAAGAACAACTTTTACTATGGGATCAAACCTGAAATCGCGAAAAAAAAATCAGCTGTTCTCTACATTTTGACGAGATAGACGAAGATAAATGTAGGGAACAGCTGATTTTTTTTTTTCGCGATTTCAGGTTTGGTACAATAGTAAAAGTTGTTCATAATGATGAGTACAATGACCTCTTAAGAGGTTGCTGGTGTTTTTCAAATAACCCTGTATATGAGACATTTTGTGTGTTAGATTCAGATTAAATTTTTAAAAATCCAATAAAACTGCTAAAATTTCACACAAACTGCGAACATGAATGTCACTATAACCCATTTCATCGAAAACTTTCATAGCTACGAACTGTTCATAAAATGTTTTGACAAAAACGACAAAAAAAGGAAATTTTAAAATAGAGTGTTAATCAATAGTTTCAAACTGAGCTGTCTAAGCCTGCTGGATTTTGTCAATGGCCCCGATTCTGTTGTTCATAAACTAAACTAAATTTAAATTCAGTGCATCTTTTTCTTTCTATTTCATTAAGAAAAGGACAGAAGATAAATATTAGTTTAATCCTGTCAAATTAGTCAGCGCCTGACGTAAATTGACGTATTTTTAGTAGCCAGTTTTTTAATCACGTCAAAACTTGTCTATGGATTATCTAATTTGACTGGACTTAACTAATATTTTTCTTCTGTCGTTTTCATAATGAAATAGAAAGAAAAACATGCACTGAACTTAAATTTAATTTAGTTTGTGAACAACAGAATCGGGGCTAATACCGAATGCAATACTTTACTTAGCGTGGAGATGGAACTTAAAATTCAACGCTGAACAAAGTGGAACTCAAAGTCAAATCATTTATTTCAATTTGGCACATAAAAGGCACTTTTGAACGTCAATATTAACAGTGTTAGTACAGTCGCCCTTACAACCAAGGCAGTTATATACTTCAGTAGGTAAGTCAGACAATTCGTCAAACTGTTCTGTTTACAAACAGACACAGTTTCAAATTCAAAACTACTATAAGACAAATACGCACAGAATAAAGCCGGAGCACACTGTCTGTGCACAAAGTTATGTCACGACTATAACAGAGGGCTCATGTACAATGGGGCTAATTGTTTCCTAGTGTCCTGCCTTCAGGCTAAGTCGTCTTAGACTTCTCTACACTGAAACTTGATGAAGTAGTTTGACCAAAAACTTTAGATGAGAATGTTGGTTTTGTTTACATGAGCTTAAGAACTTACAGGTGCTAAAGTATTAAGTTTAAATTATTAACTTTAAGTTTTTGATTGCTTTTCCGAGGCTCCACGTCTTTTCCGTCTATTAAATATTTTTCGCTGTAAAAACGTCATTATTATTTTTATTTCTGTAGTTAATTTACATTTGCGAAAGTCTAAGATAGTAAATCTTGAACTTAGTAATTAAGTAGATATTTTTATTTTATTGCTTGCTCGCTATCGTACACTGCTGAAAATGCGAATTAAAGGAGCATATTAACCGTAAATAATTTTCAAGTCACAGGTGTGGTTCACATACGTCTTCGGGTAAGTTTTAGACATGGGCAGTTTCAAACCACAGAATATTTGGCAAATACATGCTGTGGGATAGTTGGCATGTAATATCCACAAGTCACAACAGGCAATATACGTAAAGTTATGGACACAAGCACGACAGTAAGGCAAGCACACAAAAGCTAATTGTTTCCTCATGTTGTGCCCGCCGGCGATGTATCCGTGTCCTTACTATAAATGACCATGTTCACAGATTCGAGATATTATGTTGTGCTCGAATTGCACAGACGGGATCACGCTGTAAGTATTATATATACATTAGCATCTAATTTTTTTTTTTCATTATTACCTAGCGTACTTGTAATTTATAAATGTTCAACGACTCAAAAGGAGTATTCAAGGTTCGTAACAGATGAGGTTCTGTAGGTTCTGCCTACCCCATGGAAAGAATGCGGGAGTTTATTTATGTATATAACTGTTGTTCTTAATAATTTTAGCTCAGACTAGAGATGGCGATGCATTCCACTAGTTTCTATGACAAATTTGTTACTGTTCAAGCAGTACGGTTATGGAATGACATGCCCGTGTCGGTAAGGCATGCTTAATCTTTATCCACGTTTAAAATTATGATAATAAAGCACTTCCTATATCCTTAAACATCATCATTATATTTTCTTTGCTCCTGTTTCATGTCTATTATTATACATATATTTATTAGTTTAGTATAATATACTTTGTGTATGTATCTATTGTATTATGTAAATGGTACACCACAGACTGCCTACAGTATTTGTCTCTCCTCTCCCTTTTTAATCCATCCAAAGGTTGTCTTTAAAAGATCGCTCTTAGCGATAAGACCGCCCATTGTGTCACCTTTTGTAAAATTTCTATATTTATGTCTGTAATTTATATGGTGTACATAATAAAGAGTATTCTATTCTATTTTGTTAAACATTGGCCCCGATTCACAAACTAAACTAAATTTAAGTTCAGTGCAACTTTTTCTTTCTATTTCATTATGAAAAGGACAGAAGATAAATATTATTTTAGTCCTGTCAAATTAGATAATCCATAGACAAATTAGACGAGATTAAAAAATTGGCTACTAAAAATACGTCAATTTACGTCAGGCGCTCACTAATTTGACAGGACTAAACTAATATTTATCTTTTGTCCTTTTCATAATGAAATAGAAAGATAAAGATGCACTGAACTTAAATTTAGTTTAGTTTGTGACCAACAGAATCGGGGCCGTTATCTTAAATTTGATGTTACAAAAAGAAGAGAGATGTATAGGTAAACAGTTTTCAAAAATATTATAACAACAATAATAATTAAACATTTCTAATCAGACAACCTTTGAAACATTGATAAATGTTTCACGTTCGGAAAGTGCCTTTTATGTTTGAAATAAATTATTTGACTTTGACGTAAAAGATTGTCTGTATATTGTAAATAAAGCCTAGATAAGTGGTTTTTCATGCAAATTGCTAGTAGCATTATTGTAAGAAGAACAGAAAACACTAACAGTTTTATATTGTTAATCATACAACTGTAATAAAAAGTGGCGTTCTGTAGATTCTGCCTGCCCCCATGGCAAGGAGGTTTATGCATGTATTTGCAACAAAAAGGGCAACATAATTAAACAGACGAATTAATTGTTTAACTAGGTTAATTAACCTTCCTGTGATTTTCTGCTTTGCATCCAAACTAGACTGCAAGCGAAGCATCCCTGTTTTCGCATTAATTTTAGCTTTTGATACAGAATGTAGCTCTTCAGTATAGGAGTTGAACGTTCTGTGAACCAGATTGCCTCACTGTACCTAGTTTATAATGATTTACAATAACGTTACATCACGCCTCAAATTCTGGAAGGGATAGACATAAGTAAACCGCTAGTGAACCCACTTTCCGCCAGTTATATTAAAGTCCCATGTAACAAGGGGCGAGCCTATTGTCATCGACCGGGCACATATTCAACACCGGGCTGTTACTGGGAAATTTCTGATGGAAAAACCCAGTAAAACTTTGCCCGGTCCGGGAATCGAACCCAGGACCTAATGCTTAGCAGTAGAACTTGCAACTACTACACAAACGAGTCAGTGATTTTACTTGTAATAAAAGAATCAGAGTGGTGTCAGACGAAGATCGGGAAAAACATCAAGAAAATAAATTTAACAAACAAACCAATTCGTTTGCTAAACAATAAAGGTATTTTGTAGCAGGATTTCCGGTTTGATGGTTTGCTTTAAAACCAAGTTACAGTTAATAACGTTTTGTTTGGACACGATGTTGGAAAGTTCGATAATTCTTCGACTGGAACAGAACAAAAGTCAAGGAAAAGGAATATAGACGAAAAAAATACTTGGTCGGTTCATCATCGTAACAAAACGTAACGCGTTTAGTTATGTGAATAGGTATTCTCAGAAAGCGTTTGAGGCTTCACGGAGGACGTTAAAGAGAGCTTGTATATAGCCTATATATAGCTCTTATATAGCCGTGTAGCCTTATAGGGCTTATGTGGAGACAGTGTCGTAAAGCGAGATGGTTTGACAAGCAATTTGAGGAACTGCCGGATTTTGTAAGTGCGAGTTTTTGGGTGCAAGACTGGTCTGAAGAGATTTTACGTGTTTGTGTTATTTTGGCGCGTGTGAGTTTTTTTATGTATTGCATAGAAGGTCAACACTTATGTTATTGTTTACTGTCATAACTGCTTCTTTTATCCGCTCCCTTGCTCACAGGGAATTAAATGTAGTTCAAATTTTAATGTAATTTGTTTTTATAGAGTTATATGTTAATAATTAGGTATATGTTACGATTTCAAGTACAATTCAATAGCATGTCAATGGTAAAAATTTGACAGTGACAGTGCAGTAGCAGTAAGGGCACTTGGGCCTAATTCGATATATGTGCTAGCTACTGTATCCGACTCGAAGGACCAAAAATATTCGGGAACTTTGGGGGACTCTTCAAAAGTGACAGGTACGCTTTATAAAAATTGCCTTGAAGACCAATACAGGTGGAATTTGCCAATCGTACATTAACTAACAAAAACCAATCCTACTATAAAAGTACCCAAAACAAACATTAACGCACACAATAATTACCATCCTTTTGTACTAAGTTGCATACTTAGCGACATAATAGACGAGGCATTAACAACCTGTCAGTAAATGCATACAATTGGTTATTGCGGTGACACTAATGGATTATTGTTCTCTCTCTAGTGTACCTACAGGCGCTACAGTACCTACACCGCTAAGCTGGGTTTACAACAAACTGAATAGATTTCGATTGAGATGATTTTGAAATCTATGCTATACAACGTGTAACGTTAAATGCGCAAAACCTCATACACCACAATTAGAGCATTGAGTTAAAAGCATAATACAATGACCGAAACTATTTTTTTTTAAAGCTAACTATTATTATTAAGAAAATCGTGTTGATCCTAGCATTACTATATGCATTCGAAATTGAGTCTTATTGCCTTAAAATAAGACTTAATTTTCTTTGGCTCAATCGGCGGATGATATGGCAAAATATAATTTTTGAAAAATAAAAACCTGTATTAAAAGTTACTGAAATCGATTCAGTAGTCAATTATCAACAAACTATTTTCAGGTTTTCCGCATTTGATGTTACACATTGTATACTATATTTACTATAATATTATAAACAGATAAAATTTGTTCGTTTGTAAGTTTGTATGTAGGGAGTAAACTCTGAAACTAAAAGTCGGATTTGAAAAATTATTTTTGGATTTGATAGCCCAATTCTTGAGGTAGTCTATAGACTATTTAACATCACGCTATGACCCTCAGAAGATGAGCAAGAGAAAAAGTCAGAAAGAACGCCTAGCGAAAACGAAATGATAGCGCGGACACCCTCGGCTGCGCAATTTCAAAACCTAGCAACTGATATTAAAAAATAAAATCGGTGTTTTCGCATATGTGCTAGACATCTAAAGTCAAATATGCAAAAACCCCGATTTTTTTAGAAATGTGAGTTGCAAGGTTTTTAAATTGCACAGCCGAGGTGATGCGATGCGACGGGATGGTTCGGGGGAACGAGAAATTACACAAGGACGAAGTCGCGGGCAGAAGCTAGTCGTGAAATAAATTGCAGAAGATTTCATTTAATTGAATTACAATTTTGGTGTACAATAAAGTAAATTATATCTATCAATCTACATATTTATAGACAAAAAAATCTTGTTTTAATATCTGACCATGTCAAATTTCTTAATAATTTTATCTTATGTAATTGTCAGGAGCATTTTTTAAATCGATATGAAATTCTTTAAAAACTTAAAAAAGAAGACACTCTCCACCACTTTTTAGCTGAAGAAAGTTCAATCCAATCGCGCCAAGTTTAATTCGGATTGCTTTTAGAAGATTTCTCCGTTGGAACCAGGATTAGGTCAGCCAATAAAACTACGTCTATCGTTCGAGATATCTAATTCAATCACAATTGCTGCCCGTTTGGAACTGTCCAAAAATGACATATTTTAGCATGCATGCTTTTTGCTTGAACACAATATGCAGTAGTTGATACATACCGTTTTAGAAAAAACAACGTAGGTAGTCATGGGGAGTGTCCACAGAAGTGAGAACTTAAAACTAAAACATGCTTTTACTGCTAGCCAAGTGCATAAAGTTATCTCATAGCTACAGACATCATCATCATCTGCCTGCCTTTTCCCAACTATGCTGGTGTCGGCTTCCAGTCTAACCGAATGCAGCTGAATACCAGTATTTTATATGAAGCGACTGCTTATCTGACCTCCACAACCCAGTGACTGGGTAATACGATACCCAGTCACTGGTAAACCTTCCCAACCACCCTTTGGTAAAACTGGTTGTCAGACTTTCGGGCTTCTGACTACCCGTAACGATTGTCAAAGATTCACGAATGACATCCGGGACAAACAGCTTCCGAGGCACGGAGGGGTCTCGGAATGTAAAGATGGTCATCCATCCACAGACCAGCCGCAGCAAGCGTAGCTTAACCTGATCGATCGACCTGTACGGCTGTTATTATTTAGCCACGGGCCCCTAGAGCTACAGATATATACTGTTAATATTAGCATGTACTTACGCGGGTAGGTGTCGGGAACCCCTAGGATTTTCCCCTACCAAAAATGTTTCAACGTGCCTTAAGTGTTTCCTTGAAAGTTCGACATCACCACCAAGTTACTGCATAAATATTCAAAATGATCACCATTTTTCCTCCACATTTCCCAAAAATACAAATATTCTCACAGTGGCAATAACACCATTGGTTCCAACGCCGATGTTTGGCCGCCACGCTATCACTGCTTACCGTAATATGTGGCGCGAGCAAGCCAGGCCAGGCGACGTAATAAGACGCCGCTGTAGCTCGTGGGGGACAGTTTTACTATTATTTGAATGCCTTTTTGACTTTGTGTTGCTGAAGAAAATATTGCTTATAATCTTAGTTGAACATCATTCTAAGTTATATTCGATGTCGAGAATGGTTTTGTTAACTGTTTATAGGTAAAAGTATAATAATAAAAATGATCAGATGAGAAAGAGAAACCACACGACATGTGACATGTGGAATGTGAGCTCGGCTGTCATTGTGCCGTTTGTCGGATCAGCTAATGGCCTGATGGCCAAAAGCCTCCATCAACATTTCTCGAGGCTTTCGTTAAGTGGTTGGATCGAGGGTCTGATTCAGAAGGCGGTACTGCTCGATACGGCTCGCATTGTGAGAAGTTTCCTGTCTCTGAAGCCCTAACCACCGGTAGCTTGAACCCTGCTTCCGATAACGGCGGATCAGGTTTTTATATTTTGCAAATGTTTTTCAATGACTTTTATAAAAATAATGAAAAATGTAATGAACTCGTAAGAAAACGAATAAACGAGATAATTATTTATTTATAACAGAGAAAATTCCATATACATAGGTTACATAATCACATCACAAAATGTTTGTGTAACAAATTGTAAGACTTCAAAAGAAATCCATATCGGGAATAATATCTACGGCTTCTTCAGAATAAAGCCGCGATAAATAACGCACCCGAACAACCCCCTCTACCTACCTCTTGAGGATATAAAACAAAATCCGAAAAACACCTTTTGTAACTATCCCAAGAACATTATACGCAAAATTGTATCAAACTTATTATTTCAAAGATGTTTTCCCGTAAGATATCAAAAGATTATGTCATGACGGCTTGGGAGCATCTTTCGTGTACTCGTATATTTTCAGCGTTCAACTCGGCGTGTCTTCCAAGACCGTCTACAAACGCGTACGGGGATGACAACGCTTTGTAGTCAATGCCGGAGGCATCCCATGCAATGTCTCTTACATGTAAAGGAACACATTTTTTGGCATGTTCTTGTTAAAGCGGTGTTTTGAGTTCTTGTGATCCGTGTGAGTAAGCGGTTCCTACATTTGTAGTGTGTTGTGGTTCTCAGAAAGCTTGTCCTCCTCATGCTAGGTCACTTAGTGTTTATTTCAATGACTGCAAAATAAATTGAAGAGAACCAAATTGGAATTGAATACGGTCCATCCATTATGATAACAATACGTGCAAAGCATGAAGCTTCAATATTTATTACTTACCTAATTATTGCGTGACAAATCTAGTTTAGTCTAAATCGGTTGGATTGAGTGGGATATAATCCTATCAATAAATATAAATCCTGGATAAGCCTATACTTTATTTTACATAACAGTGACAAACTTTGGCTTACATAATGTGATAACTATAATAAACAAGAATCAGTCAAATCAAGAAAAATAGTAACAGTTTTAACGCTAGATCATATGCCTTTAGACAAATTAATCGTGATTTCCAGAAGTTTCTATTCAATATTAGCTACGACAAAATGTCTCGGTATATGTACGGATAGGTACAAGTGTTTGTTACTTGTATGTCCCGCTGCGCCGGCAGCGTTTCGTGCACTTTGATGTCACATGTCTGAAGAAACCGTTTGGAGTTAAAAGCTATGTTTTGGCGACTAGTGAAGTGAAATAATTCTTGTGATTATTTTGATATTAAAGCAAGAAATTCTGCTGGAATTGTGGCTGTATGTTACGTTGCAGAAAATGTTCCTTTGTTTGGACATCTATAGAAAGTTGTTCAAGTGAAAACTAATTCTTTTAAGGAAATTATTCGAATTGACATTCGTGTGTATTGAACTGTAAATATAAAGATTTGGGTTGGCGTTATTTGAATGACATGTTTGAATTGAATTTGATATAAGATAACTTTGTAACAAAAGTGCAAGACATTTTTCCCCACTTGTTAAAACCCACTTCATTAGCCAACCTAATATCTATTGTTATAGCTACTTAGTAAAACAATATTGTGCATGTTTGTATAGCTGCTGAAATCCCTGAATAGCAAACACAGTTGGTAGCAGTACCTACAGAAAATTAAGGTAAATACCAATTTGATATTGTTTGCTCTTCGTAGCTAAAGCTTGTTGTTATATTGTAAACATTAATTAGCAATTTCAGGTCGCTATACACTAATTCAATGAAATTCAATGAATTTGTGATGATTGGGAACAATTTATTTCAATAAAACAATGATGTCGAGTAAATTGTTAAAGGCACTAAAGCATATCAATTTCTAGAAACTCACTATGGTTTAAATCTATGTGGAAGCTGTTTTACTCCTTTGGAGCAAATGCATGCCTACATCTGTCACTAGGCTATTTTTATATTCCAAATAAGAGTTTATTTCTCTATGAAATATAAAATCGATGCTCACGAACCTAAATCGTAGTGAGTTAAATAAAAACATACAGCAGTAAGCCATGAAGACGTGAAGCTTGACAACAATACCGATGATCATACTCATTACATCATAAACCAGCTTCTGACATATAAGATGAAAGGCAATAAACGAGAACCAAAGTATAATATAGATCGCGATTACAAGCTTAATAAACTGCGCCATGTTTAGGAAACCGACACGAGTCAGACGGAAATGCCAACATCTGACAGGCACGCGGTTGGAGCCGACATCACTTCAGGCTTGTTACATAAAATTGTCATTTTATACGCGTTTTGTGACGTCAGATGGAATTATTCTGATTATGCGAAACACATACCTACATAATACATCGGATGAGTTGCTTTCTGAAGTCGATAACTGTTATAAGGTTGACAATAATGTTTTGTGAATTCAAGGGAAATTATTAAATACTAGCGGCCTGTTCCGGCTTCGCACGGGTGGACATTTATTTTTAAACATTTTATTTTTTTCTTGCGATTAAAAAAGCCAATATAGGCTTTTTTAATCAGTGATAATGTAGCATTCAAATGGTGAAAGAATTTTTAAAATCGGTCCAGTACTTTTTGAGCCAATTCATTACAACCATACATATACAAATCTTTCCTCTTTATAACATTAGTATAGATTAGATAAAGAGGGCTTAATAGAATCAATTTTGTGAAAAAAACTTTCACAAAATTGAGTCTATCAAGCTCTCTCCCTTTTTTCTTCCACCCATATTCGCCCATTGCTGAGTCTACTCAGCTACGTCTGTCCTCTGGTTCTCATTAATTGCTCGCCATTTTTTCCAGTCTTGGGTCTCCCTCTACTGCACTTTCATTATTACCATAAGCTCCTTTTGAGTTGAATTTAATTAAGACTGGAAGCAAAACACACCTATATACTGCATACGCAAATCTACAAACTACATTCCATTCTCACAAAATTCTATCTCGTGTTTCTATTCGCCCATGCAGAATATTCTAACTTTCCTTTACGGGCAATTAATACGGACAATCTTGCATCCATTCATTATGCAATTTCCTAGAATCCTTGGTACGGCAGCCCACTATCTCCACGTTAAGCTGAGCAGGATTTATCTGGAGAACGGCGAGACCATTCTTTACTATTACCAACTAGAAACAGCTGGGTTTTACGTGTGCCGCGAGTTATTGAGTTTTGCGGTGCCGGTGGGAGGTAAGCTGGAATTCTACGAAAATATTTAATAAAACCAAGTGCTAGTTAGCAACTAAAAAAGGTGAAAGACTGCAAATACCTACATACATACAAAACACACAGGATGACAATAATTGTGATTATCAAGCAAGTTTTTTAGTATTGTGCATGATTGGCTGAAAAATAATATTCTCACTTTAAATTCCGAAAAAACTAAATTCATCACCCACTGAAAAATCAGCCATCCGTTCAATCATTCACAATAGTTGCTCACACCGGTCCTTTTCCCCTAAACGGTGATTGCTCCTGTTCCAAACTGCAGAAGGTCGACACCATTAAGTGCCTGGGTTACTTTGAGTTACCTTGGATTCCAGACTTACCTATGTCGCTCATATTAGTTGACTCACTGGTAGAATTCGCAAATTTATCTTTGTACTAGCTTCTGCCCGCGACTTCGTCCGCGTGAAATTTTTGTACCCCCGATCCACCCCATCGCAGCGCATCGCCTGCCTGCGCTATTACTTCGTTTTCTGACTTTTTTCTTTTTGCTCAACTCCGTAGGGCTCTAGCGTGATTTTTAAATCTTATAGCCTTCCTCAAGAATTGGGCTAGATACTTCCAGAGATTAGAGCTTTCAAACAAACAAACTCTTCAACTTTATTATTAGTACTAGCTTCTGCCCGCGACTTCGTCCGCGTAAATTTTTTTTGTTTTCCCGACCCACCCCGTCGCAACGTGTCGCCAGCCTGCGCTATTACTCCGTTTTCGCTTGGCGAAAACTTCAGACTTTTTTTCTTTTTGCTCAACTCCTAAGGGTCCTAGCGTCAAGTTTAATAGAATATAGCCTTCCTCAAGAACTGGGCTATCAAACGCAAAAATATTTTTATATATGCGACCAATACTTCCAGAGATTTAGAGCTTTCAAACCGTGTTTCAAACAAACAAACTCTTTAGCTTTATTATTAGTATTATTTTAAAACTATGATATCTCCTAAGATATACATTGAAATCAAATGATGTCAGAAGCAATTTTGTTCAAAATTAAATACATGTGATGAAGAACGTATTTATTTGGATAAGGATTACTCGTAATACCATGTTTATAAAACACCTTTGCAAATAATGCATTATTTTAGAACAAATTTGGTTAGCATAAAAGAGGTTATAGTGAGCTAACTTTAAAAGATAGACATATGCTGTCGCGGACTTTTTTTTAAAGCTTTTAAAAGGAAACAATTCTGTGATATATGATTTTTGCGAAACTTTAACCGTTTACTCAGCGCACGCAGCGGAAGCTCTCAATAGGAAAAAAATCCCCCGATTTTGAAACATTCTTCATTGGTGCTCCGCTCCTATTGGTTTTAGCGTGATGATATATACCCGATAGCCTTCCTCGATGAATGGTCTATCTAACACTGAAAGAGTTTTTCAAATCGGATCAGTAGTTTCTGAGATTAGCGCGTTCAAACAAACAAACAAACAAACTCTTCAGCTTTATAATATTATAGTATAGATTATTTTAAAACTATGATATCTCCTAAGATATTCATAGAAATCAAATGATGTTAAGGGCAATTTTGTTCAAAATTAAATACTTGTATGTGTATATATTTGGATAAGGACTACCTAAATCATGTTTATAAAAACACCTTCGCAAATAATGCATTATATTAGAGCAAATTTGACTACCATAAAAAAGGTTATAGTGAGTCAACCTTAAAAGATAGGCATATGCTATTGAGAACTTTTTTTTAGAACGTTTAAAGGGAAATAATTCCGTCATACATTATTTTTGCGTATCTTTAACCGTTTACGCAGCGCACACAACAGAAACTCGGAAAGAGAATATTTTTTCCCGTTTTTGCAACATTGTTCATTGATGCTCCGCTACTCTTGGTCGTAGCGTGATCCTTCCTTGATAAATGGACTATCTAACACAAAAAGATTTTTTTCAATTCGAACCAGTAGTTCCAGAGATTACCCCCTACGTACAAACATACAAACTTAGAAACTTTATCTCTTTATAATATTAATATAGATTTAGGAGTCTTCGGTCGGTTCTGAACTCCAAGCAACTAATATCTGTCTATTGTGCGTTATGTCAATCGCTATTGACATATTGCATTACTTCTTGGGGTAGTACATTTAAAACAACCCTTTTTCCTCTCGAAAGGATTTAAAAGGCAGTATCTAAAGGTGGCACTGTCTCTTCCCATTCGTCATCCCACAAAAGATGTTTATAACTCATTAAATGTCCTCTCAATTCGTCAGTTTTTTATTCTACATGTTGCTTTAAAACAACGATCTCTTATCCCTGTTTTTGTCTCCCAGAAGAACATTGGTTTGCGCAAAAGAAGAAGGACCATACGCCAGAACATTGGTATGCGCAAAAGAAGAAGGACCATACGCCAATCTAGGCCAGTTAAAACCAAATTTGTTCGGAATTTCTTTCTTTGTCCTGGGCCGCTTCTATACAACAAACTAAATAACCTACAAACCCCTTTCACACATATCCTAAGCAAAATAACTTTTTAAAGAACTTTGACTGAATGTCTTCTTTTCTTAGATTTTGCCCAAACTGAAGATCTTTTCACTACCTTATCCTAATTTAGTTTTCCCAAAATAACGAACGCAACTTTATACACACAACCCACACCACCACTTCCACATACTCTCACTCCCTTATACACAAACATACACCCTACACTCTCATACATCCTTTGCACATTTCCTACATAAAAAAAAACTTATTTGCAATATTTCTATTAATAAATTTTATATTTTTTAATAAATAACATAGTAATGAATGAATACTTACTACTGTGTATTTCAAACAAAATGCTTTCAGTACAGTACTTGAAATACTGATTGTTAAGGGGGCCTGGTGACCTGACTTAAAGGTTTTGTAACAAACTTAGTTTAGGCACCAGCCTTTCACAAATCAAGGACAAAATTTTATCTGTAGGCTAATTTAACTTTAAGCTGTAATTTGTGGCATGAAAAATTACATCTTTTCTATTCTGTTAACAAGCAAGTTATTCTTAAAGGGCATTGATTGGGAAACCAAAAAGTAATGAGCAAATAATGTTGCAACGTTATACTTCTTAATACGCCACGTTCAATAGTGAAAAGAAAATCATTGTGTGGAACACAAAGAAACAGATAATGCAAAGGTAGACTCAATTATCAATAAAATGCGGGACATTAATAGCTACTACTACACCTAAATACTAAAACAATACCAGAAAACTTATAAACATAAAAAAAAAGTTAAGATGAACAACCCAACAAAGCTTACTAAAGCCGCTGGCACCACAGTCAGTCGTGTCAGCCTCGTACCAAACATAAAAAACTTAAAAGAACTACTAAATTTTCCAGACCATGAACCATTCGCAAAACTAACTCAAAAATTCCGTAACTTAGCAACATTACGGTTTGAGTCACGTACTTAAACTCATTTGACTTCATTGTTATAGGATAAGTAGGCACTCGGCAATAAGGTATCCTAAGCCAGATATAAGGCCGCGGTTAATTTTCAAGTAAATTACTAAACGACTTTAGTACGCCGAGTAACGCAGTTAAATGTGGAGTTTCGTCTAAATTGGCAGTCAAATCTTGCCGCTCCGCACATACAAATGAACTAGGTACACTCTTATTGCCTCGATATTGCATTTAGGGAAGGGATTTCGTCTTTAAATGCAAATGTAATGTAAATAGCGGAGATGAGTTTGGCCGGAAAAAAGAGGCTGCAATAGGCAATCTGTAATAAAGACGAAGATTTTAGTAGAGGATCCTATCATGTTACTGTACAATTTACAATAGTGTTTTCAGCGTATCAGCGTATAAGTTAGTCTCGCTAATTCATTCCCCAAGTATTTTGAAAACCACTTAAACACTGGAAGTCTTCCAACATTTGGAAACAAGTCGGACTCGGCACTCGTTAGTGAGTCTTACATGGTCTACATAGACGATGTGATATTGATCGGTTGCTTCATGCAAAACATAAAAATCGACGGCGGACAAAACGCTTACATAATGCAGTAGACAATCGTACGTAATGAAAAGACTACTATTACTACTTACAGTGCAATTTACATTCCCTTTTATTTTTGAAATTACAGGGACTTTGATTTTAAGTGGAAGAATGAAAATACCTAGATAAACTGTTTGTGTATAAATTTAAGTTATTGGAAAATCTAACTATTGTTATGTATTTAAACTTAGAAGCAGTATTAATGGAATATCTGAAAGTTCTATAATCTACCGGCTAGTCTCGCGGGTGGAATGAGCAAGAATCTAAGTTACGACGAATCTTTGTTGTTACTTTAAAACTTCTTCGTTATATCATAGCGCATACCCGCGGGAAACCAGGGCAATCTAATTTCGAAGTAGGTGAACGTTTCTGCCCTGCTCCCGGATATAATCCCTTACACACCTTTTACTGCTACGATGGGAGGTGGTGGGTTGCCCTGTATAAGCTCTATAAGTAGAAATAAATGCGTATCAGTGTCACTTCTATTACAAAAGTTATTATATTTTAGGGTAAGGTTTGCCAAAACTAAAATAATAATGCTGGATATTTTTAAACGTACTGCCAAAGTCTTCCAAAAATAAGCATGAAAACAAATATATTTTTCCTGTATACAATATTAATGCACACCTATCACGTAACAGGAAGGAACCTCCATAATCTGATTCCCAACATCTCGCGACATGTCATGATTGGCACAAAGACAGACGAGTACGTTACGCAGTGTATACTCAGTTGGCGCGCGAACGCTACAAATTTTCATACCAAAGGAAACTCAGACGTAAAATGTATTTTTAGTGGAAACACGAACGAGAATTCTGGCAATAAAATTTTATTCGCCAGCGCTCCAAGTGTAGGCATATTCTGAACGCAGTACGTGGAGCAACGCGTTAATCTAAAGTAGGCCCTAAAATTGGAATGTAAATGAATTTAGGTATTTTGTTAGGAAAAACGAGAGATTTGTTTTTGTCTGAATAGATAGGATGATGGACGTTTTTCTAGAATTGGACCGTTTATTTTGATCTTGCCTACGATTGTGTTTGGATTCTAAATTGATGTTTTGAGCTAATTGATTGTTTCAGTTTACTCGCCAACGTTTTGTTTTAAAAAGCTATTGTTTCAAAAAAGTATTTCATTGTTAAAGACAAGGGCAGCATTGTACAAGTTAAGTTCTTTGTAGTAAACGTTTTCATTCAGGAAATGTTTTCATTGTAAATTAACAGGCCATGGAATTTCTTTTTAATGTTCCAACTATTGTGAATTCAATTCTTTCAAAGGAGACTATAGGAATTTCTTCTCATGATCTTTCGCCTCTGCCTAAAATAACTTAAGAGCCTACACTACCTCAGCTAAAATTCACTCTTTATCTCGCTCGCACGATACTGCTCGCGGACTGAGTGAGAGCGAGACAGAGTGCGGTGCTAGACGGCAGGCAGCCCCAATAGTTTAGGTATTTGCTTTTTACGGTGAAAATAATGGTAATTTTAAAAAAATAAATAACATAAGACCTGCTTTATAGTTAGTTCGGTTGTTCGGTTAGAGTACAAAGTTTCATGATCAAATTTGAAGTATTTTTTGAATACCAGCGGCTTATTGTTCGGTTTGGAGGTAACTTTGGATTTTTTTTCTATCGAGAAAATTTTATGATATCGTGTTTTCGTCTAACATAAGACCTAACATTAATCCTCAACTTTACCATATATTTATTTCAAAATTAATGCAGCAGTATTTTCGACATAACGGAGGATCATGCTAAGCCATTTGAGGTAGTATAGGCCCTTAACGGTTTCTCGACTTATTAGACTACATCGTTTAATTAGTTACATAAGTATAACGGTATATTTCCTTTAACCACAAATAACTCGCCGTTTAGATTTTCAACCCCAATCCCAGGATGTGGAATACGTCCCCAGAGATTAACATACAACAACAGTGTCGCAGCCTGGATATTCGTGACACGATCTGATTTTGTTCCCGGCATCACTGTTTTGAAATATATTTATGAAACCTTACTGGGAATGGCAGTACAAAAATGACAGGTGGCTGGATAACGTGAAACAAATATGAAAACCTTTATAAAAGATATATATATTACCAATATCTACTTTCATTATCTTTTTCACAGCAATGTCGGGATCATAGTCGGGATTGTGTGCTATAGGATGGCAATGATGATGAAAATATATTGAAATGACCGCTATCGTAAATACATGGAGCAAAATATGGGTATATTTTGCTCCACAAACTCAAACTTGCAGAAGTTTGCAGTTGTAAGTTTTTCATTTCCGATTAGTAGAATGATTATAAACCACATCGATGAGAAATTAGATATCTGAGGAATGTTATGAATGATAGAAAATCTAAGTTTATTTGCACACAAAGGAGGTCATTTACAACACTTTTAAAGTGAGAAATAAAATATTTTGGTAACGCTTCAAAATTTTTGGAAAAAAATAAATGCTCTTGAAATTTGATACCCAGAGCCGCAATAGAACTTTTGTAGTGCTGAAATTATCTAGTAATAATACAACACTGTTTGTTTTATTGTTTTTTAATACAATTTTTTTTTTAATTAGCGTAATTTATAAAAGAACTCCGTGTTCAAAAATATTCGTAACTTTTAGGCAATTGATATATGGCTATAATGTAGATAGATTTTTTATTGAAAATCACCTCCTTTATCTCCCTATTTGATTTGATCTACGACTTTTTGACCAGCTTATATAAATTCACACCTTCTTCCCATGAGGAAATTACAGACCGTCAACTGCTACGATCCTTACATACTCTTTTGCGTCGTTTACGTTCATCATACATCAGTCATACACGCACGCGGTTTCGAATACTACACACCTGTAGGCCAATTCTGCTAATTTAAAACGTTCAAAATCTAGTCGCAGTCTCACATCGGCGACAAACAAATGTCAAAAACTTGTCAAAATGTAGGGAAATTTGAAGTATTTTTGACAGATTGAGACTGAGATCAGACTGTGAACGTTCTTAAAAATTACGGGAATTGCCCCTCTGACCTCTTGAAAGAGCATCATCAATAAAGTAATGGCACGATCATGTCCTTCTTGGACGTCCCCTCCTGGCGCAAACCTTTGGTTAGTTGCCTTTCTAAGCTTATATATAAAAAAAAAACCTTTATAATATTATTACGGAGCAATTACTGACTAATAAAAACGACTAATTAATTAAAAACATCAAGGGAAATTGTTGGTAGTACAGTCGGTTTGGTTCAAAAAGTTTCCAACTCCGTCGAACCATTTTCTAGGCCACTGAGGCTATTTTCTAATAGGCTAAAGTTAATTTAGCCGTGCTGTATTTCAGCCACATTTAGAATACACCTCGACTGAAGTTTGATCCACCTTAATAGTATAATCAGCTTATAATGTCCCCACTGCGGGGACACAGGCCTCCTCTGTTCAAGAGGGAGTGGGCCATCCACCACGCGGGTCCAATGCGGGTTGGTTGATGTCACACGTCTTCGATTTTTTGTTTCAGACACGCCGGTTTCCTCCACGATGTTTTCCTTCACCGTTTTGAGAAGATTGGTGCTGAAGTTATGAAGTGACCCAAGGCCTAGCCTTTTCCTTGGCCAGAGGTATTGCCAATGCCATTACAATTGGCAATGCCGCCAGTCTCTTGGGTACATTACCAGTCGGCAGCGATGCGGAGGAATTTTTAGACGCCATATTTTAGTTTGTTAATAGGTTATTAGTTAGGATATTATATTTTTATTTTAATAGTTTATTTTTAGTAAGTAACTATTAGAAGTTTATCCAGTGTAATATTATTATTATTACATCATTTATTTCGGGCTTCACCCACAGTGTTAGTAACAAAGGTCTTAAATACTAGTGTTAGTAGACATACAAGTTTTATTCAGTCTGGAATTTCATCCAATATCGCAGCATTGGAGACTCCCATCTATCTGCGAACCAACTTAAGATAGTGTTGGTACCGCTACAACAACAAGCAATCAAAGAAGAGCATCTTTTACCTATGAAACCATCTACGAGTATATGCCTTTCTGCTAACATCTTTGACGCGCTACATCACCACGGCATTTTATATATTAGACTAGCTGACCCCGCAAACGTCGTTTTGCAAAAAAAAAAAAAAAATAGATAGTAGCCGATTCTCAGACCTTACTGAATATGCACACAAAATTTCATGCAAATCGGTCCAGCCGTTTCGGAGGAGTATGGTAACTAACACTGTGACACGAGAATTTTATATATTATAATATATAATTTGTATCCTCCTACAATGACGATGTATGACTAATGTCTTAGTTCAGCAGTGGGACACGTTAAGGCCTACAAAAATATGGTCTGACAAAATTAGAGTAGAGTATTTTATTTATGAGGATAACGTCGTTTATTAATGTCTCGTTCATTAGTAATTTCTTTTGTAATCTGGGGCGCACGGCAGTGCCCCCGCCAAGTCGAGCAAAAACAAGCGGCACGGCCGTACCATCCTTTTCTCGAAGCAGTTCAGGTCATTTTCGACCCCCCCTATAACTTCGCTGTGGATAAAACATTACAACAAACATTACATTACAAACATTTATCTTTTGGAAATGTGTCATCATGGATAAAATAATGCCTACGTTTCGCATACAATTACATCAGGAAATCCATTTATCATGTAGAAAATAAACTAAATAAGAGCTTATTTAATTCCTTCCTAATTCCCTAATCCATATTATCAATGAAACACCCCATAAAGCTGAACACCGGCATAATTTCCTCACAGATCACACAAATGAAGGCTCAACTTTATAGCATCATATGCATAATAAGGTAACCGTTAAACCTCTTCGCAACGCAGCAACGGGACCACAAACTATTCACCGAAGGGATTTCGGCGAAATCTTTCACGAACCCCATAATATTCCGTTGGGACTATTAAATAAGCCGTATGGCGGTGCATGGATAAACAATGTTTGGAATTGTTTTCGTCGGACCCTCGAATAGTTGGGGCTGCTGAGGGTTGTTGAGGGTCGGGATAACAAGTGTGTCTTGTCCGGGCTTTAAGGAACTTTGAGTGATGAGCTCTTGCTTGAATTTGTGTTGTATTTCTAGAGTATGTTTGATAAGAACGATGGAGGCGTTGTGTCAGCCTGCGGTTACAAGCGTGTTGCTGTAGTATCTTCTTGTATAATCTACATAATTATGTAGTCTTGTCCACCAAGACTACTTATGTAGATATGTAGTCTTGGTGGATTTATAAACGTTTTGAGCAAGTTTTTGGAGTTGTTATTGAAAGTGGAATCTTACTTGAAAACATATATTTTCTACTAAAAACGCATTATTGACATAAAATAAGTACGGCATCAGTCTTCTACTTATTGATAAAAATAAATGTTAATTCACTGAGATGAAAGATTTCCTGTTTGCTTATTAACGTCACACTATAAATAGATAATATGCGGAAAGGCTTCCGGGTAATACCATCTATCTATTATATGAGATTTCTTCGTAATTAATACCTACTACAATAATAATAGCTTTCCATTAATTCGGTTTCCTAGAATATGAACGATTTTAGTTAGGTACACGTAGAATTCATACACAGTTTACCTAAAAGCAAGTAACACTAACAACTTTTCGATACTGGCAATGTTAATGAGAAATAAGTAAATAATGAAATGTGAATAATTAAACTTTATACAACAAAATAGGTAGAAAGGCGGACTTTATGTGGTAAGTGTTACACGAACTTGATTATTATTCTATGGTGCCTCTTATTAAGAATGGAAGGATTTTTATAAACATACATTATATATAATATACATATACTAATATACAATATACTAACTAGCTACTTGTTATTTAAATCAACACAATCTTACTTGTATCTATTCCTTCAGGACATTATTTCAATCGTCCGTCTAGCAATTTTATTAGTTTTCAGTGTCAATATATTATATAATTAACTGACTACGGACAAGAGATCTTTTAAGAAGCCAATTATCAGTAAATTAAATGAGTAACTAACTAAATATACATTTACTCTAAGTACTTAATTGCTATCTATACAAATAAATACAAAACCAAAAGGATATTTAGGCGTCGAAGTAGTTGTCCGCATCGCTGACATCCGGAATCGTGCCCAGAAAACTGGCAGCATTGCCACGTTGAATGGCAATGCAAATTCTTTACCAGTAAATTACATAATACATCTATGAACTTGACTATAATTTTTTATAGTGTAAGTCAATGAAGAACACAATTTTATTGAAATCTTAGCATTGTCTTTCGTTATCTCTCTCGTCTTCAAAATGAAGAGATATATACAAGCAAAGCGACTTATTAAAATGTTTGTTAAAAGGCTCAATGGGAAGTAATATCGTGTTTCGTAATTTCACGAATCAACATTTCTAATGTAGGGACGGAGCGGCATTGTCCGGGTATATTGAGGAAAATATCTTTAGAAACCTTTATTTTTTGTTCGCAAAGAATATAATAATAATAGTCATATTTATGGAGGATCAATAATAAGGGATGGGGTTCGTGTGTTATTTTAATGTAAAAACCACAAAACTTTTTAGTATTTAGTGTTGACGATATTACATTATGCCTGTGAGTATCTACTGACATCGGTACCTACTGTGTATGTTTGAATCAAGTCTCTTGATATTTTTAGTTTGTGTTTTTGTGTAGTGATAATCAGTAAATTGTGAATAAAGCACTAAATCGCTTTTCACCAACCAGATTCACAGCCAAAAATAGCTACCTCCGCGAATCCATTAAAAGCTATTGGCAAGAAATAGGTACGACACAAATATTTATTTAGAATGGTCTATCTAGCTGACAAGCGGGAGACAGAAAATGAAGAAAGTTAAATTATAAATGTAAAAACTTAAATCCATTCTAGGAATAATTAAGGATGTTATATAACAATCTGATTGTTTAATTTACTCTTCCCGGCTCACAGTATCTACACAATGATAAGCATGAATTTAACTTCTACATACACAACCACAAACTCTAATATTTATTGCTACTTACTTGATTCTTGGAAACCCAGCCTCATAATACACAACAAAACTCCATCTTGCTTTAATTTCATCCAAAATCCGTATTCACTTAAATTGTAATACCCTTCCTTTATACCAGCACTCCGGAAGCAGTACATTATTACCATAAAACAAACTAGCCTACTACACTCCGCCGACTTAAAGGATTTATTCGCAAATCCACGAAACTAGAGAAAATAATGCGAAAATTAATAAATAAACACGTTTACTCATATCGGGGGTTCCTGCCCGAAGAATTACTGGGAAAATAATCTTTCCGCTTGTTATTGGGCTAAACGAGCATTCGTAGGAACCGCCATTAACTTTCATGAGAGCACCGGTACCAAGATGTCTGTTGATTAAATTAGACCCACACATTAACGCGCATATGGCCCCGCTATTTGTTACCTAGTTGTAGTTTCTAAATTAAATTCGCCGGATAATAATTTGTGTTGTAAATCTAACAGTTTTGACGTTTGTTGGGTAGTAATGAGAAGGTGTGTGTTTATTTAAAACTTGGTATATAATCATTGTGACGAGAATTGTTATGTTAAATATAATAACAATAATTATGTAGTTGTGTTGATATGTATTTACTTTTAGTTCCATTTCTAACAGCCTATTATATTATTTTCTTACTGAAGGAAAATATAAGAGAAGCGGGCCAATATTATGGAGTAATAATTTCAGTAACAAGTAACAGGGATTTTTCGTTGAACGCGAGCTTATATTTTTTTTTTGCCTAAACATGCTGGTCTTACATTGAAAAAGGAAATTCACCGTTATAAGTAGAAAATGTTAATCCTTTTTCCAAGGCTTTACCTACGCCTGTTCTCTATCGGGTACATCTCTAGTGAATACAAAAAAAATGTACAGAAATGGGGAGATATTAAATATTTTCTTTAGTGCTCGATGTAATCTACCTACAGGGAAGAACGTTGCTTTAGCAAGAAATAAGAAACCTTTTCCTAACATCAGAGGAAAAAAACTGTGTCTAAATTAAATGAAACCAAGGTACAGTGTCTGGGAAGCAGAGCAGCTAAAGCAAATAGACTAAAAGATAGAATCTTTATGAAAGTTCATCAGGACATTCTGCAATTATCTACCTCGTCCTTCAGTCTGGAGGAAGGCAATGGGCGACGGACTCATCTAACTTTGAACTGCTCTCACAATCCTCTTTGGAAGAACTTAAATTAATTTCTCAGATACAAAAATAGTTTCGGCAATATTCAAGTGCTGTTCATAAATTGGTGGATAGATTCTGATCTTTGAAAGTTGAAATTATATTCCAGATAATAGTCGTGCGATAAATCTAGTTCTAACAATCTAATCACATTCGTTAAACTTTCTAGCGATAATAATGTTTATCTTGATATTGAAAAAAAAAATCGGCGCAGAATATGGCACACAATATAAGAACCAAAGAAAAATAGAAAAACTTAATCACTGTATAACGTTTTTGACAAGGAGTAAAATTTAAGCAATCTGTACCTACCGTTCATAAAGATATGCATCTTTTAAACACGCAAACCTAAAGGAATCATGAGAACCACCAGCTGTTTATCTAAAAACAAAACTTATCTAAGAAACATGGCTTTAGTGTTACTACAGGCCGTAGCTTATAATTTAAACTAGTGCCTTTGTATCCTCATAAATCAAATAGTTTTAAAACCTTGTTTTAAAATTCAAATATCTGTTTTGGGAGCCACAGTACAATTTAAACTGTGAAATAACTTTACTACTGCGATGAGCAAAACTTTTAAAAGACAATCAAGACTTAAATGGAACTACGAGTATCTAAGTTCTATCTCTAATTTTATGAGTACATTTTGTGCAATCTCAACTTTTGGAATACGTTTTTATATTTGGACTAGCACTTCGCCCGCGACTTCGTCTGCGAGTATTCGTGCCAAATTTCAAGTTTATTAACTCAAGCAATAAGATTTTTCATAAAAACAAAATCCCCCCTTTTCACCCCCTTAAAGGTCAAATTTCCAAAAACCCCTTCTTAGTGCTCCTCTACATAATAAAAAGAAGCCGTATGCAAAATTTCACGTTCCTAATCCTTGCAGTTTCGGCTGTGCGTTGATATGTCAGTCAGTCAGTTTCTCCTTATATATACAGAGTTGATACGACCGAGGGGCATTAAATTACACTACGTATACTATACGTGTTTAGTATTAATTCGATAAGGTATAAAAATAAAAAGCGCCAAAAATGAGAATTTTTTTTTTTCAAACAAACTAAATAGCTTACAAATCAGAGTAAAACGCAACCACCCTTTGTAAGTAAAGGAAAAACCCAAATTTCATAGAAACTTGGACCTGGCGACTGACCTTACAAAGTGGCAACGTCGCACGCGCGCCGGGGCGCGGCATGTGTTATTTCGTGTCGAAGCGGGCGGCCGGCGGTGGCGCGGGCGGCGGCTTAGGCCTCCGCTCGCGCTGGCTGTTATGTTAGATAGTTTTGAAGTACGCCGACAACAAAAACACTAAATTTTTAAATTCTCTATGTGTTCCATTCACATTAATGCACAAATTATACCGACGGAGAATATTGTTATTTAGTTTTGTAATTAAATCACTGTCCGTCGCTAAGCACTTTAATTTATGAAATGCTAAAATAATCCTGTTTTTTAGTTCAACAATTGTATTTACCTCGGAGGCATACACTTCACCCTTAATGTACCCCCACAAAAAGAAATCCATGGGAGTGAGGTCCGGAGATCGTGGTGGCCACCGAACAGGTCCGAATCGACCGATCCATTGCTGCTCAAACATTTCTGTGAGCCGCTCCCTGGAAGCCATCACAGAATGTGGAGGCGCACCGTCCAGCTGGTACCACAACTTGCGATGAACGGCTAAAGGTAGTTGGTCAGTGTACTCGGCCACAGGACCACTTAATAAATCTAAAAATTTCACCGCTGTAAGGGTGCCGTCAATAAAAACAGGGCCGATAATATTATTATTATGGATACCAGCCCACACATTGAGAGAAAATCTGTACTGGTGTTCAGATTCTCGAAACACGTGTGGATTTCCCAAACTCCAGTACCGGAGGTTTTGCCGATTCCAGATGCCGTTCCGAGTAAAAGTACACTCATCGGTCCATATTACATTTGTTAAGAAATGGCGGTCTTCGGATGTTTTATTTAATAGCCATTGGCAGTAACTGTTCCTGATCGGTAAGTCTCTCGATAACAAAGCTTGCACCTTCCGATATTTATAAGGTTTGCGTTTGTTACGTTTTAGAACCTTGTGGATGGTTCTATGGCAACATCTAAACTGCCGGGCGGCTCTGTGGAGACTCGTTGTCGGGTTGCGGGAAAAATGATCTAATATTCGTTCGTCCCATGCAGCGGGTATTTGCCGCGGTGGCACTCCCTCCTGTTGCGGCACTACACGTTTATTGTCCCGTAATCTTTGTACTGCCAACTGTATGGTGCGGGCGTTCCTAGGGCAATTGCGGCTGTCACCATACCTTTCTCTGTATGTTCGCAGAGCTAATGCTGCGTTTCCACGGCATTCACCGTAAATTAAAATCATGTCAGTGTATTCTGACGCCGTGTAAGTTAGACGAGGCATTGTTGAACACTTTAATTAGGTATACACACACACAACCAAAGTTTAATTACGTGTCCTATCACAATAAAAAACAGTAAATCACAAAAAAAAACACTAACACTAAATAAGTATAATAGCAAGTTACGTGTCTTGTCACAATAAAAAAAAAGAAAGAAGTGTCCTATTCACAATAACAAAACAAAATCACAATTGTCAGCGCACGAGTTCGACAAAACAATAGCGGCACAGGACTTCCGTGTTACGTAACGTACATACGTCCCGGAAGGATAGCGTTGGCGCACTGAAAAACCAAGTTTTTTAGTTTTTAGAGGCCCCCCTCGCAAGGACCAAAGATGCAATAGCAACACACTGACCTATTTCTATTTCTTTTACGCGCGTGATGTTTTGCTAATGGGATTGTCACTTTCTTTTGTAGGACGTATTTGCTTATGACTTGCGTAAGAGCGGCAACAACGTATCGTAGATTTATCGTTTTAAGGTGCATGACCTATGCCTATAGACATAATCAGCTGTTAGGAAAAATACATCATGTTCAAACGGGCCAAAAACTTAAAAAATCATTTGCGACTAAACTATTGTTTCAATTTAAATGATATTTGGTACAGAGCTTGAAAATGGTACCTAGTATAAGCAGTTTAAAGGAAAGCCTTTCTGTCGTATCAACTTTGTATATATATAGATAGATAGATAATATGAATGGTAATTTCAGCAGTCAAACCACCTATTTTTTTTTTATATTATAGTAATTGGCGATTAGTTTATCACATCAATAGAACAGCGGTTATTGTAAGTTGTTATCAGTCTGATAAAATAACAATTTTACTAAAAATACGAAATTGAATTTTTCAAACAAAATATATTATAGCGTAAAAGTTGGCACGAAATGAACCATCCTAGATGATAAGGCACTAGACATGCGTGGGGCCCATGGTATATCGACAATTCAACACAAACTTTATGGTATTGTTACCAAATAATCACAAATTAAATTAATATTGTTTTTAATCCTAAAACGTAAAAAGGTCCCACGGCTAGAATGTTAATTGTTTTTTAATTGGTTTAAAATACCACGTATTCTACATACGTGGTTTCAATTAATGTGATAACCTAATTGCCACATTGTATAAGACATGACTTCCTTTGAATAATGATGCTATTAGTGTCATGACATGAGTTTATTTGAAAAGAAGAAGAGGGAAGGTATATTTTCATGGAATAATTATGTGCCTAGCTGATGCAAATAGTATCGGAACCGTAGTTAAACAATAATACGTTATGAATGTATTTACAAAAACATAATAATTTTGCAAAAGACAAAAGTCTTTACAGATTTCCTCCAATATCGTTATCGTAATTTTTCCATCAAATTGCGGATTTATAGTTCTCGGTAATCTTTAGATTGTGCTTAGACATATACGTGTGATAAGGCAAAGGCAAGGCTTCTACTGCCAATACGGATTTGTGTCGGCCCTAATGTGATTGCGAACTTCCCGGTTTTCGAGAGCTAGAGAAAATAATATTGACATAAGTACGGGTGCTGAAGTGCGAAATTGGATTTCAAATCTTTTCAAGAATTTTTATGGATGAAAGAACCTAGAAACTGGAAAGGCAGGCTTTGTACGAGTATTAGTTTAACGTAACCTTTACAGAGTGTATAGAACTGTAAATATAATACAGAAACTACTTTTTGTACTTTCACAATTCGCAGAAATACAGCCTATATGAGACACTGTCGTAATCGGGATTTACATACATAAACTCACGCCTTCATCCCACGGGGATAGTCAGAAACTACAGAACGCCATCTGCTACGATCCTCCGACTCCTTTTTCCTCATTTACTTTCAGACACGCACGCCGGTTGTAAGTACTGCCTACATAACTGACCTTCCTGAAGAACATCACCAGAGGTCACGATATATAATGTGCTCCTTGGGCGTCGCCTCCCGGCATTTCTCTTCACATCTGCCTTGAAATACCTTTTGCTAGTCATCGAGATTTTAGAGAATCATTTTAAGAACGGTTTTTGCATAAAATTAATTCAAAAGTACCTAGTAAATATAGCCTGCAGTGATGCTTGCTACAAGGACTAATAAAGTTTAAGGTGAAGAAAATATAATTCGTGATGCAAAGAAAACTTAAAACGAACTTTAAAAAACAACTTAACAGTAGATAATTCTCCAAGAAATAGATAAAGATAGCCTTTCAAAGCGTTTTTATAAATTATAGGACATTGACCCCGAATCTGTTGTTCACAAACTAAACTAAATTAAAGTTCAGTGCATCTGTTTCTTTCTATTTCATTATGAAAAGTACAGAAGATAAATATTAGTTTAGTCCTGTCAAATTAGTTATCGCCTGACGTAAATTGACGTATTTTATTAGCCAATTTTTTAATCACGTCTAAACTTGTCTATGGATTATCTAATTTGACGGGACTAAACTAATATTTATCTTCTGTCCTTTTCATTTTGAAATAGAAAGAAAAAGATGCCCTGAACTTAAATTTAGTTTAGTTTGTGAACAACAGCCGATCGATTCTGTAAAAATCTCACCCTGAAAAGTTAGGTGAAGTGAGCTTAGAGTGAGCTGTCAAGAGTATCAATCCATAAGTATCAGGATGATACTGACAGCTCACTTCAAACTCACTTCACCTAAGTTTTCACGGTGAGATGGTTACAGAATCGCTCTGAATCGGGGCCATTGTATTTATATGCGAAACTAAGTAAGCAAGAGAGGCAGCTGTCCTGTAGGCGACACCTGCCGGCACCAGTTGAATATCAAACGAGCCGTATCCGGGCGCTCGCCGGCCGTCCGGTCCGTAAAAACGGACGCAAATGAACTCAGCACGCGTGACGAGCAATCTGCGAAGTTGAACTACTTTATCGTCATTCTTTTATATGGATCGAGAATTGTATTGCGTTTGCGATATCACATTCTAGACAAAATCAAATTGGTTGCTAATTTAATTTATACATACACATTTTTTTTTTAAATACATTGTTTTTTACATTCTGTGATAAATGTAACTCACACACTTTTTAAAATACTAGTAAAATTTTACAATTTTTGTAAATAAATGTGAGCACCATGTATCTATCACATAATTGATTTACCAGTCTGTTATATTTTTAATTCTTTTTACCATTTGTGGTAGACTAAATTTTATTTTAGGTGCATCGTTTTCACATATAATTATATAATGAATGTATACAAAAACTTGTAAAACATTTTAAAAGAGTAACGGTGGAGTTTCTTGCCCATTCTTCTCCACACGAAAACTACATTTTGGGAGGGGCGACTAGAATCAATTCTATTTTTTCATTTTAATTAAAAAAAAAAGTGTCTTTTATGTGCCTATTTGAAATAAATGATTTGACTTTGATTTTGACAGTGCGCTATACCTATATGTCAATAAAATTCTGTTCTAATACTAGACTTGACATGGTAAAGAAAAACATGAAGCATCATTGCAAACGTCACAATAGTAGAAGTTTCAGTTGCATTCACAAAATAAAATTAATTTAAAAAATCATGACACTGCGAAAATGAAATATTTCTCTGTTGTCTATGTAAGCACGTTATCGCAAGATTACCTACCATAATCAAGAAACAGAAAATCAGTATCTTTGTAGGAAAATATGCCACAAGGAAAACCATCTTGGGCCCACCCACTCATGCTATCCCTTTACTACAAATCTTACAATCCTGTTAAAATATCCGCCTGTCCGCCAGTTCCCTGTATAATGAGACCTGCGCTGTGCAGGCTACAGTGAATAGCAAACGAACCGAGACCCACTGTCGTTTGCTCGGACGGTCTGACACTACACTACTTAATTGCATATGGCGACGATGGATTGGGAAAAAAAGATTTAATACTGGCAAACGATAAAATAAAAATGTATTTGACATAGTTGTTCATGTTGAATAAAATGGTGTCATATATTAAGAAACAGATTCAAAAGAGCCCATTATCATAACAGTAACAGCTGAGACAACCAAAGAAGAAAGAGGTTCCAACATTTCAGACTAATAAATATAAGAATGTCAGACTGTTACATGCTTAAGCGCACAAACGCGCTATAGCTAGATATTCACCTAGGAGTTTTTTGCCCATTCTTCTCCACAAAGATCTACGTTTTGGAATGGGCAAACTGAACTACTCTTTGACAGTTAAAAAGTGTCTGTAACTGGTTTAATTGAAATAAATGCTTTGAGTTTGATAGCTCAATGAGTTTGATATTACTTCTAAACAATTAAGGCTTCTCATACACAAAACTCAGGAGATATTATTATGTTAGGTTAAAAAGGAAGCACTCACATAAAACTAAATTTCCCCATTCATCATAAACCTGACCTTACCTACGCATCACATTGTGCCGGTTACAGTCCTTTAACAGAATAGTAACATTTTGAATTATTCATACTCTCAGTACCTATTCAATTCCTTGTTTTGTTTACCGAACAAATAATACGAGCTTTTGCCCGCAGCTTTGCGTGGAAAGTTATCCCAGGGGAACGTTGGGTATGTTCCCTTGGGATAATTACTACCGAGATAAAAATGTATTAAATGTCCTTACCCAGGGCGTGGTCTATTCATGTGCCCTTATCCAAATCCGTTTAGCCATTAACGCGTGAAAAGGTAACAGACATACTTTGGCATTTATAATAATAATAATGTTAGTTTGGAATAGATACTAGTTGCTCGTCTGCGTCTGCGTGTACCTATTTTATATTTCATAATTTTTTTATACAAACATCTGGGATTAAAAGTAGCATTCTCCAAGTCCCAGGCTACCTGTCTGTCAAATTTCATAACGATCGGATCATTGGTTTAAGCGAAAAAGGTAACAGACAGACACACAGACAGACAATAGAGATAATTCCTTTCGTATTTATAATAATTACTAGCTGACCCAGCGAATTTCGTACCGCCTCAGATTTTTTTTTGTTATTTTTTCTCATGATTTAATAATTATTCTGCTATTCGGGGCGGAGACAAATCCAACAAATAAAAGATCATACCAATCTGTCCAGCCGTTCTTGAGTTATAAATGGTTTAACTAATCCGACTTTGTTATATATATATCTAAATATATAGATGGATATAGTATACACTGTGAGATCATACTTCAAGATACGGTAGAGGAAAGCCTTCGGGGTAAGCGGTACCCCGGCTCAGTGTCAGGGTCAATTTTTGTGAATGGTTCGGGTTAAAGGGGACCTTTTTCAAGTTGAATTCGATTGAGGGCTTTGTTTGATTTTTTTCCGTTTCGATTTGGTTAGCAACAGAAACCTATATTGGCATTATTTTTAAATATTAAAAAAACACGTTTTAAAATATAAAAAATAGTAACCCATCAAGAACAGGGTCTAAGCCACCGGTGGTCAGGGCTCTAGAGAGAAGAACCTCCTCTTTATGCGTGTAATGTTCAGGAATGTTGCTTTCTGGATCAGCCCTTGAACCAGCCGGGCAGAGATGCGTACGCATCCATTGAGCCGCGGAAAGCTTCTATGGACAAAAGCTGAACAGAGCTGAATAAGTGTGGTTAGTCCCTTATTGGTCATATGTATAAGAAATGATTTCTATAAATGTAATCTAACTGAAATAAAAAACGTAGTTTTACAGAAAGAGAATTTCAAAATCTAAATGAAAGTGTTGAGAGAGCTTTCATAAATGCAAAAACGGGCTACTCTACGTGCTGTTTCCAAGTATTTTGGTATAATGGGTCGGGACGTAAAATGTGCTACGTATTATGCGAATTTCTGAATAATTCTTGACTGAATATAGGTCGGGGAGCTAGAACCAAGGATTTACAAATTACACGGTATGACACGCTACTTTCAACATTCATTTGAAGTTACTTTATTTTATTAAAACAGAGAAGACACAAATGGTGAGATTATAATAGCGTTTCTTCTGTTGAACATGATTTTTCAAAATAACTTTGTAAGAAATATTAGGAAACATCATCATCTGCCTAGCCTTTACCCAACTATGTTGGGGTCGGCTTCCAGTCTAACCGGATCCAGCTGAATACCAGTGTAGAAACATTAGGAAACATAGTATAAATAAAGTTGGCTTGGTTTTTTTTTAGTATCACGAGTAAATCAATGGATATTGCTTCGATGAAATCTAATTCAGCGATAGATTATTTTACTTATCTCGGGAACATGGGGTCCCGGCCCCTTAGGAAATTTTATGAAATGCGGCACCAACCGACGATTATCCCTATATGCACTATGAAAGTGCACCCAAGGATAGCCCTCGGCTGGTGTAGGACTATTACAGGATATAGAAAAATAAAAAAAAATTACTATGGGTTTGGGTGGCTAAAGTGGACTGGTTACCAAGAACTATGGAAGAACTATGACCCCTGCCTGATCAATTTTTTATATATACACGGATAAAATGCAGGGGGTGACTTGCATAGATTTATTATTATGGTAGAGGAACTACTCAATTTAATGTAATGATGAAAAAAATATCACAATAACATACCTGAAGGTCAATTCCTATAATTTAAAACGTACAAGATTTTGTCGCAATCTCATCTCAGCGGCAATCAATGTCAATAAAAATTTCAAAAATGTAGGGAAATTTGAGGTATTTTTGATAGATTGCGACTGAGATCAGACTGTTTACGATTACGTTGACGTTCTAGAAATTACGAGAATTGCCCCTCTGATGTAACAAAATCTACGAAAAGGATCGATGCGATCCCCCCCTATGCAGAAAGTATACAAAATTCTGCTATCATAATAACAGGAAAGTGAGGACAAAATAAAGCACTCAAGATAAAAGCCATATACGGCATATAACACATAACTCAAGTTATTTTTCAACTAACTCTCCATAATCAGGATGGAGCATCGTTCCCGTTCCTAAATAATGATTCGGTCCAGTCGGCCATTAATCCTTTCTGTCGAAATTTTCATGCTCTATTTGAAGGGTTGGAGTGGTCTGACCCTTTATTATAACAAGTGGTTTTTGAGACCTCTTACGTATGGGTATTTTGGCATACTGTTTGTGTGGAGTCACAT
Organism: Globia sparganii; assembly: GCA_949316385.1. Lineage (NCBI taxonomy): Eukaryota > Metazoa > Arthropoda > Insecta > Lepidoptera > Noctuidae > Globia > Globia sparganii. The sequence goes on along the minus strand of OX438660.1, from coordinate 24,010,455 downwards.
ATTTCTTTATCAAAGAATGTTGGCTATCATGATGTTTTCATTCCGCACTACTCTTACCAGACCTACACTTGTAATGTTTCCCTTTCAGATTAGACTTTCAGATAATAAGTAATGTCTTTTTTTTACTTTTTTAAAATTTTCGCAAACTCAGTAGTACTTTGAACCATGTGCCCTCAAAGCAAGAACAGCTTGATCGATAAACACATCTTTAACGTGTAATCCGCAGCCAATCACGCGGCACTCGCCAAAAGTCACGTTCCTGTTAAATTGGCTCAAAATAAGCACGCTTCTCGGTATTGATTGGAGTGGAATCGACGTTGCCGTGTTAACTTTTCCTATAGTGAATGCCGATTTTCAGAAGTTTTGGCAGTAAAAGAGTACTTACATTTTGCGCCTTTAAGTATAATATTCCGATTTTCAGAGAAGTCAGCGAGTAATAGAGAAGTAGAGTGCTGGTTCCTGATAAATGTATTAGTTTAATGCAGATGTAAATATTATAGATTTATTTATTTGCGTAGAATGTAGGTAATTAATACAATTAGGTGTTACAATATTTTTGAATCCTTATACATTCTGCCTCATGGCATGAAAAATGTTATTAACTTCATCATCTGCCTAACCTTTTCCCAACTATGTTGGGGTCGGCTTCCAGTTTAACCGGATGCAGTTGAATACCAGTGTTTTACATGGAGCGACTGCCTCCTATCTGACCTCCATAACCAGTTACTAGGTAATACGATATCCCTTGTCAGATTTTGGTTGTCAGATTTTCGGGCTTCTGACTACCCGTAACGATTGTTAAAGATCTACGAATGACAGCCGGGACCAACGGCTTAACGTGCTTTCCAAGGCACGGAGGTGTATGTAAAGATGGTCATCCATCCACAGCCCAACCTCGGCAAAGCTTAGCTTGACCTGATCGATCGATCTGTTCGGCTGTTATTATTTATTAATAACAGTAAAAATGTTATTATCTTATACTATAATTATTTTTTATTTAATATAAAACTACTTAACTACATTGTAACACAAACATTCAGTTATTGTGAGCTGATTGGAAAGTTATAATGTTCCTATCTCCAACTTTCATACGTACCATTCTATATACATAGTAAAACTCCTGGCTATATGGTATTCTATTCTTACACATAATCAATACCATTTTTGGTATCTTTACTATCTTCTTTCTCTCCCTTACTAAAAAACGTATTATATCAAATGAATAGTTACACACCGATCTATCTCTTTCAGTCGTCAGTAATTTGACTTTCGAAAGAAAAAGACAAAGCTTTGTGTAACTATACAGACGCTATACAACGTTTGTTAGTAAGGGGGATCTATACATAGCACCTATAAAACAAAGTCGCTTTCTGTGTTTGGCTGTGTGACCGCTTAGAGATTCTAAACTACGCAATGGATTTTGATGTGGTTTTTACCAACCAGAAGGTTTATGTGTATCATACTTTCTTATTTAACTTGGATATTGCACAAGAATCTCGATTTTACGATTGTAACCGTGCGCAGGGGCGGGTCACTAGAGTGTTATATTATGCACCTAACGTGAATTCAGAAACACTTTTCAGTTGTTTCATCTAAAACAATAGAGTTAAAACTAAAAACAGAATACAAAACTGGCCTGCACACTACACAGCACAGGTAAGTACAATAACACGAGCAGGCTATGAATTAGTTCAGTATTCGCGGCGCTCGCTACATTATACAACAGTTCAGACTTGGAGGCCGACAATAGACCGACGGTCACAAAATCTTGACGACGTGAATAACTCTATTCTTCAGGTCCAAGATTGGTTTACGGTAAATAATTTAGTACTTAATGAAAAAAAAACCAAATGCATTAAATTTAAATTGCCTAATGTTAGAAGCAGCGAATGTGACATCATATTGAATGGCCAAAAACTAGAGTTTATTGATCAGACAGTTTTCCTAGGAATCACGCTAGACGAGAAATTACAATGGGGGCCTCATATAACATCTATTGCGGGGCGGCTAAGCTCGGCCGCTTATGCTGTTAGAAAGATAAGACAGTTAACAGATGTAGAAACCGCGCGTTTGGTCTATTTTAGTTACTTCCACAGTATTATGTCATATGGCATTTTACTGTGGGGTCGGGCTGCTGATATTGAATCCATTTTTATTTTGCAAAAGAGAGCTGTCAGAGCCATTTACAATCTACGTCGTCGTGAATCTCTTAGGGAACTATTTAAAAAGGTTAATATTATGACGGTACCTTGCCAATACATTTATGAAAATATTATGTATGTAAGAAAAAATCAACATCTTTTTAATAAAATAAGTGATAGACATAATTTTAATACTAGAAATAAAGATAAATTAGATCAACCTTTTTTCAGATTATCTAAAGTGCAAACATCTTTTATGGGGTACTGTGTTAAATGCTACAACAAAATACCTTTTGATATATTACAATTAAATGAAAGAAAATTTAAAACTCATATAAAAAGTACACTTTGTAAACAAGGATATTACAAATTGGAGGATTATATCCAAGATAACAATGTTTGGAAACATGCTGGTCCTGCTCCATAGGACAATCTAGAGTCTAGACAAAATCAAACTGGTTGCTAATTTTTATACATATACACATTTTTTTTTTACATAGTTTTTTACATTCTTTGACAAATGTAACTCACACACTTTTTAAAATACTAGTAATATTTTTCAATCTTTGTAAATATGTGGACACCATGTATCTATCACATAATTGATTTACCAGTCTGTTATATTTTTAATTCTTTTACCATTTTTGGTAGACTAAATTTTATTTTAGGTGCATCGTCTTCACATATAATTATATAAACAATGTATACAAAAACTTGTAAAACATTTTAAAAGAGTAACGGTGGAGTTTCTTGCCCATTCTTCTCCACACGAAAACTACATTTTGGAATGGGCGACTAGAATCAATTCTATTTTTTCATTTTAAATTTTGACGTTCAAAAGTGCCTTTTAAGTGCCTATTTGAAATAAATGATTTGACTTTGACTTTGACTTTTGAGGCGGTCAGGGAGGCTATTGCTGACGTCAGCGTACAGATTTAGTTTCACTGTAGAACACAAGGTATCAAACGGATCTCCACGTGACGTGGGAAGACAGGAGAGTAATAAATAGACCTTTATTTCGTCTTTTGTTAAAAGATCATGTCAGTAATAGAGGGCGACCTTATTAACATTAACATTTCGTCAATTTTGTTATAAGAACATGTCAGTAATAGAGGGCGACCTTATTAACATTAACATTTCGTCAATTTTGTTATAAGAACATGTCAGTAATAGAGGGCGACCTTATTAACATTAACATTTATTAACATTTCGTCAATTTTGTTATAAGAACATGTCAGTAATAGAGGGCGACCTTATTAACATTAACATTTCGTCAATTTTGTTATAAGAACATGTCAGTAATAGAGGGTGACCTTATTAACATTAACATTTCGTCAATTTTGTTATAAGAACATGTCAGTAATAGAGGGTGACCTTATTAACATTAACATTTCGTCAATTTTGTTATAAGAACATGTCAGTAATAGAGGGTGACCTTATTAACATTAGCCGGATTCAGATGCAGACTAGACTGCTACTAAAGCATATAAAGCTGTTGTTATAACAAAGAAAGGAATATTATACATCACAAATAAGACGCTGTCTACTTTTTAACCGACTTCTAAAAAGGAGAAGGTTATATGTTCGACGTTTTTTTTTTTATGTATTTTCACCGATTTCTCCGTCAATTGTGGACCGATTTTCAAAATTATTTTTTTAACTGAAAGTGTATGCTCCCGAGTTTTGAATTTTGTAGGCACACATAGAAATTTGGGTATTTTTCATAGTAACTCATGCATTTGCTCTCAGAAAGCACCATTGGGTGAAATGGAACTGATGATGAAGACCACAGATGGACATCGGAACTACTCAATAATAAATATTTCACGGGTTGCAATTCGATTAGGTACTTTAATGTGGTTGCTAAGCACAATGCGTATCGTGAAGTGGAGCTGATGGTGACTTCTCAATCAGCTCCAGTTCTCCTGGTTTTTACAAGGAGAAATCCTCAACAATTAACGTCCCTGCATCGGGAAAAGCAATGTTTTGTAAATGGTGATGAGCAGTTGAGATTAGGCTATTGTAACTTAGATAAGTTACAAACTGGCCCACTAAAAAGTGCAAAATAAAAAACTTTTTACAAAAAAAAACAACCGACTTCCAAAAAAACACTACAAAGTGAAAAAAAACTTTAATTTTGGAAGTCGGTGTCACTAAAATAAAATGCAGAACCAACGACACCGACTTCCGAAATTAAAGTTATTTTTCACTTTGTACCTAGTGTTTTTTTGGAAGTCGGTTGTTTTTTTTGTAAAAAGTTTTTGTATTTAAATATTTATTTATAAAAACTTTGTGCACAAGTAAAAAAAAAAACTGTACAAAGGCGGACTTAATGCCTGAGGCAAATATAATAGGTGAACGTTGATTAAGGAATTTAAATCACAAATTAATCTTTCAAAATTCACGATTAGGTAAGCTAGGCACTACGAAACATTAAAGGAAACTAAGTCCAATGACACACTTTACCGCATAACTGAATACTTCCGCCTTTTCATCCAGAAATACAATTCCTAACGTAAAACGCACCGGGAGCGTCCCCATTCTCAGTCGGACCCACACCTCGCTAACATATTCAGGTAAACCAGACAAATGTGGAGAAACAAGGGATGTTCTAGTTATTCGTAGCGCGCCGTTCCACTTAAATTATGCAACGTTTTAGACTCGTAGCCGTGTGTTTCTCAGACATTTATTTACATCCTAAAGTCAACTTCACGTTTAACTCCTGGGAACTAGAAGCTGCCCTTCAGGAAGAATTAACTGCTGTGATTTGAGGCAATAATTATTCGTTTGCTGCTACATGCAGTGTGTGGTTATTATTGCCTATTACCTTGTAAGTAGGCATTGCAAACATCTGGCTTATTTTATATTTAGTTACAATTTTTGTCTGTGTGCCTAGAAAAGTATCAGGAATTTGTATCTGTTATTTGAATGAATTACTAAAATAAAAAAAGCATTAAAATACAGATAAACATTTTAAGCCCGTAACAGTTGTATTTTTATTATAGTTTTTTTTTATCTATTGTAATTTTGATTGTTTCATGCTACGAGTAGAACCAATCGCTCCATTTCTGTAGAAAGTTATTTGAAAGCCAAAATGATTAAACCATGTACTCGCCAACTTCGCCCGCAAATATTCTACCCAACGATGACAGAGCCGAATAAAACATCCCTTATAGACATGCACATATTAATTAAAAAACACACTCACAAACCGCCACGTCACATGATTGACGCGGCCGCGCCGCAAAACTCCGTGCAAAGGGGTTTGATTAATTCATTTAATTAAAACCTTATGGGATCGAGGTAACTTTCACGTGGGGTTCGATGTATTCAGAAAAATGGTCTTCTGCAATATTCTGGTGTGGTTAGCGATAATTAATGAGGTGCATATGTAGGTATATGTTTTGTCATTAATTAATTTAGTTAGGTAACTATTTAACTCTCTCGAAGATAATGAATTTGGGTTGATTTTAGGTTTTGCAAGTAGGCAGTAGAATGTAAATTAAACTAAGCTCTGCGAAATCATCAATTTTATGAAGTGCTGAAGTGCTGACGTTGCAATCACAGGCCTTTTCCCAGAGAGAAGAAAAAATTAGCTACTTAAAGAATAACCATGGCATATAACAGGTCATTTTCCGTAGATAAAAGTGAAAAAGATACTTCACCCGACTCTTTTTACCACCAGCTACAGTAGGTACCTATCACCTTACACAGCAAGAGTATAGCAACTTATAATAATTCAAAATGCAGGAACCAAATGTTACCGAACAAACCTTAATTATTCATAAAGTAAACAGAACTTTGTGTTGACCTCGGGACGGTATCGGTCAGAATAAATAAGTCCAAGGTTGAAAATTTGCGAGTTGAGGTCTTATTCCGGAAAAGCCGATCCATTTTGCGAAAAGTTTACTGCAGTGTAAGACTTTTCTTCTGTTTTGTTCCATAGCAAATACTTGAAAAGGAAGAACTTTTTAAAGTATGACTTTAGAGGTCTTCCGTAACTAGGGTTTGGGTCCCGGGACGTCTCGTGACTCGAAATCCCGGGATTTTTTTTTTAAATTGGTTTATAAGTTTTTGACAAAATCGCGGACATACAAACATACATATAGATCAAATACAGAACCTCATTTTTTGAAGTCAATTAAAAAGTCGAAGAAAATGTACCCGAAATTCTCACAAAAAACACAAAAGCAGCAATAAAAAAGGAGTTCCAGTTGTTTGAATACACATTTTACATCAGAATATTGCAGGCCTGATTAACAAAACTGACATTTTGACGGTACATTTAGAAGAACTAGACATAAAGAATATACCTATTGACGTAATATGTATTACTGAACATTTTATGACACCAGAACAGGAGGCTACAGTTAATTTACCCAATTTTCGCCTAGCAGCAAGTTTTACGAGAGGCGTTAATCGAGGAGGTGCCTGTATATTTACCAGAATAGGGCATCCATACACAGTACTAAATAATACATTTTCTATTAAAGGTGTCATAGAATATAGTGCAATAGAACTAACGGAACATAAGTTGATAATTATTTGTGTGTATAGAGTGCCCAACTCATGTATGACTATGTTTTTTAATAATCTAGATAAGTTGCTACGCCAAATATGTGACACAACTAATAAGAAAATTGTTGTATGCGGGGATTTTAATATTAATACATTGAAAAGAAACCGAAAAGCCCTAGATTTTGAATACATTCTGCAAAGCCATAACTTAAAACTAGAAATTAAAGTTCCCACTAGACTCATGAGTGGAACTTGTATCGACAACTTTGCTCACAATACTCGTAAATGCAAAAGTGAGATAATGGAATTCGGATTATCGGATCATACTGCTCAATTGTTGCATTTTCCAGTTAAGAAAACCTGTATAATAAAGTCTTGGCGTATTAAAAGACGCGATTATAGTCAAGAAAACTTGACAAAATTTAAAAATTGTATGAATAACTTGACATTCTCTGACATTTATCTCACAAATGACCCAAACGAGGCATATGATTGTTTTTTGGAACTGTTCCTATGTTTTTACAACTTGTGCTTTCCCTACAAAGTCATAACAAAAACATTACATAAAAAAACTAAATGGGTTTCAAAAGGTATAAAAACATGCAGCAAAAGAAAAAGAGAATTACTGTGGCAATATAGGACACACAGGACAAAAACAAACAAACATATATTTACGCAATACGCTGCTAAATTTAGAAAAATTATACGCCTAACACAGAAAGCACAAAATAACCATCACATAAACACAGCACAAAATAAATCAAAAGCAACATGGTCAATTATAAATAACTCTAAATTTAAATTTCCCAGGGAACCAATTAGTGAAATATTGAAAGATAATACGAACATTACAGATCCAATATCGATTGCGAATAGCTTTAATGACTATTTTATCGACCAAATTGCAAAATCAAGGCAAACAAATAAATGTGATAGTAAAGCACCCCTGAATCAAAATATTAACACTAACTTAAATTCTATTTTTCTTACCCCCACAACCCCAATGGAGATAGATAGAGAAATTAGTCAGCTTAAAAACACCCAAAGTGAGGGTTATGATGGTATCTGTACCAAGGTAATAAAACACGTGTCGCATTCAATTGCGGCTCATTTAAGCTACATCATAAACCTATGCATTTTAGCTGGAATTTACCCCGAAAAACTCAAAACATCTGTTGTTATTCCTCTCCACAAAAAAGATGATAAGACGGATATGGGAAACTATAGACCTATAGCTTTGATCCCTATCTTCTCTAAGCTATTTGAAAAAGTCATACATAGTCGTCTATACAGCTTTTTAGAAAAATATAATATCTTAGCTAGCGAACAAAAAGGATTTCGCAAGGGCAAATCCATAAACACTGCAATATATGAACTTGTTAATAGGGTATTGACTAGTATGGACAGTAGAAATCCAATATGTGCTATATTCATGGACATGAGTAAAGCTTTCGATTGTGTTGACCATAGCATACTCTTACAAAAATTAAATATGTGCGGCATAAGAGGTAAAGCACTCGACCTCATTCAATCATATCTGCATGAGCGAAAACAAATTACAGAAATTACTAGAATATGCCACAAAACGCGGTATGAGATGACATTTAGATCCGATATTAGAACCACAAAACTAGGAGTTCCACAAGGTAGTGTTTTAGGCCCCTTACTCTTTTTAATATATATTAATGATCTCCCCCGACATATCAAAGAACCAATGGTACTATTTGCAGATGACAGCACGGTAATAATAAAATGTGACGAACAAACCAACTATGTAAATAAAATCAATGAAACATTAAGTATAATAATTAAGTGGTTAATAGACAATAATTTGAAAATAAATATGGACAAAACAAATATAATGCACTTTCACCAAAGGACTCAACAAACAAGTGTTAATATAAATTACAATGGACAAAGAGTAAAATCGGTAACAAGCACAAAATTTCTGGGAATTGATATCGACCACAGACTGTCATGGACAACTCATTTAGACAGCCTCTGTAAAAGAATTAATAAATCTTCATTCGCTCTATACAAACTCTCTAAATTAGTTAGTAAACAAGCTGTTTTAACAGCCTATCACGGACTTGTTGCACCATTGCTCAGATATGGCTTAATATTCTGGGGTAATTCGGTAGACAAGGAAATTATATTTAAAGCTCAAAAGAAATGCATCAGAGCAATGTGCCAAATTGATAGTACAACAAGCTGTCAACCTCACTTTAAAAATCTTAAAATTCTTACATTACCCTCCCTGTACATCTATGAAGCTAATATTTTTGTAAAATCGAATCCAGAGTACTATAATACTGCATTTAAAAGCTATTATCGAAAATTAAGAGATAAAAAAAGATTAGAGGTAGAAATACCCTATGGTAAAACGGCGCTATTAAATAAAAGTATTTTATGCATGACATCGTTGATTTATAATAAATTGCCTGATGACATAAAACAATTACCTATTCTCCAATTTAAAAAAAAACTACAAACATTCCTAATAAATAAATGTTATTATGATGTCAAAGATTACTTAGGTGACAAAAATATTGTATTTTAATGACAACAAAGGTCCGGATAGTAAATAATGTAATATATATTATATGTTGGACATAATTAATTATAAATTTGATATAATGCTGGACATCAGTAATTTATAATTGATGAATTATTATATAATTTCTGGACCTTAGTTTTTATTTTTTAATTTTTTTTAATTTGCATGACATTATTATTATTTTTAATTCCTTATTTTGTTGACTGATCTGTATTTACGATAATTTTATTTTTAATGACATAGTAATTTATTCAATTTATAAATTAACAGTTAAAATTCCTGTTTTATATTTGCACACCTTATAGGGTTATTAACAGTGTACCATTTGACCCTCTGTAACATCCACTGAACCTGTTTTATGCAAATAAAGGATTTGATTTGATTTGATTTGATTTGAAGCTACCGGAAAACGTACTGAAAGTTTGGAACTACTCGTACTTTACACAGCTTTAAACACAATAAAACCGACATTTGTGAAAACGAGAGAGTGCTCACCTTGTCCGGTCGCATTATTACAGAAATCACAAACAAATTGTTTTTCTATTGATATATCTGGCCAATTCGATTCTAATTTATTCTGAGAAGTCTCGAGTTCCGGGACGTCCCGAGACTTTGAGGCTGTCGAGAAATCCCAAACTCTACTGCTGATGGTGTAAATATTATTATATTATTCTCTCTGTGTGTGATTCTCCTTACTTTTAGAAAAGAGTTAACCATTGTACACACGGCTACACATCAAGCTATACATTTCCAGTATAAGCTGATCTCACATTGTATAGGATTTCCGTACGATGCGAGACCAGCGTAAACTGGTTTTGTATAGCTTGATGTGTAGCCGTGTGTACGTATTTTTCTGTTCAAAAAAGAAAGATGGAAAGGAATAAAGGAGGGAAAAAAATATTAAATAAGATTAGAATGAAACTGAGGTTTATTTGTTACACGTCTTTGAATAACTCCAAAGTACTTTTGTTTCATTCCAAAGCAGTGCTTCCAGATTCACTGTAATTACTTACTGTATTATTATTTTTCTATCAATATTTAAAAAAAGTTTGTCTGTAATTTTACTGTAATCAATTTTGAAATCTACTGTATTGTTTTTAGAAACTCCTGTATTTTTTAGCTCGCACCATTGTAATTTTACTTTTGGGATCTGGAAGCACTGTTCCAAAGTCATATTATTACAAAATTTTCATTAATACAAAATTTTCCACGGCTTACTACTTAGAAGAAAGTGAATGGGTTCATTCAAAACCAAGGGGTTAGCTGATGCACTACCAACCTGTTGAAATGGTATATAAGTCATGCGCCCGTATTGTAACCACACCTCGCCATCTCGACCACAGTAATCAGCAGGAAAACAGGTTAGATAATAGTAGTAGTGATTTTATATTTTTCTTTAAACTTTCAGTTATTACTCGACTGTGCGACATCAAACACAGGGTTATGTTTTTCACGTGTATCTTTGTAAATGGTAGTCTTTCATAACGGATAAATGGATTTCTAGTCGATATATATTATGAGGACAATTTTATTTAAAATAAAAATCCAACTTGCGGATTTTACACACCAGTAAGTAATCTTTTAACCCCTTAAATCTCTTTATAGGTTGCCCTAATGCGATATAAAGACAAATAAGAACTCCATTCCCCCACCATCGATCGCCCGTACATTGGCACTATCATCCTTGTCACAATCACAACCGCATGCAGGCAGGGTAGAAAGGACCCCGTATCAACGCATCAATAGGCGATGAAGTGGACTGTAATATTCCAGATAAAGATTATTGTTTAACGCGGCTCACAATAGCGCAAGTTATGGATACTCACAACGGATTACAGCTTTATTGGAGGCTCGGAGCCCCAGTGCGGATATGTGGGGATATTTTAGAACGTTATCAGTAAGGTTTAGTGGGCTACTAAATTAAGCTTCTATCTTGAACAGTTGTAAAGGGATATTTATGGAATTATCAGGAATAATATTATCGTATATGTTCATCTTTGTAACATTTCTCATCTGCATTGTAAGAATGTATTTTTGGGAGATGGAGACCTTATTATAGATCCTTATTTCGAATTGAGAATTTGCAGTTGAGAACTTGTCAAATTTGCAATAAACGTCAGAAATTTTGAATTTCAGGGCTACATTGAAGAAATCACCGTAAACAATGTTAGAGTCGAGTTTGACAAGAAAACCAATTCCCGTAATTAAAAACGCTCTAAATCTAGTCTCAATCTAATCTCAGCGATAATCAATGACAAAAACGTACGGAAATCAAAGGTATTTTAGACAGATTGAGGCTGAGGTTAGACTGCTGAAGTTCTTAAAAATACGAGAACTGCCCCTCAGTTCTCAAGTTCAATTTTCAATTCGAAAACTGGCCTATATTTGCAACTTTAATAATAAAATATGCTATGCTTAGGATCAAACTTCATATCATTTTTATTACTGCATCATGTAAAATTGTGCACAGTTTGTTACAATATATATACATATGTCTCCATGAACTTCACTTGAAGCTTTCAATAAAAGCTATTTCGGAAATCAACCGTTCATATTCGTAACATAAATCAAAAGCTGTTTTAAACGAATGTTGTTCAATAATGTATGAAAGGTTGTACAAACACTCCGTGATTTTCGATTCCGAATAATTTTTCATTATTGACAGCCTTGAAGCATGAATTATTTCTGTTAGGTATTTGGTTCTTGAAACTGGTTTTGGTTATATGGTTTTAATAACCAGTTGCGCTTTAGCTGTAGTTTATAATATTTTCAATATTTTATGCGATGTTTATCATTACAAATCTCTTTGATTATAAGTTATTTGTTTTTATTATTGTTGAAGCGTGAACACGTTTAACGCTAAATCTGCCCTTTCTAATGACAACAGAAAAGATTTAATCAAATCTATAAAATCTCATACCCTATCTCCCATATTCTCCCAACCGTGAAACTTCCCCATCTTTGCTGCAACGCCAAACAATTCTAATAATGACGTGTCAGTACAATGACATGTGTCAACACGTGTCATTTATCACATGTTCGAGAGACGGCGCGCGGGATATGAGCGAGTGAGTTCTGAACAATCACGAAATGAAAGACAGAAAAGCCAGTTCTTGAAAAAATGAATGAATGTGGTGCTCAAACAATGAATGTGGTGCTGACACAGAAAATCAAGTGGACAGGCTTAATGATACATTAGATGAAGCTAAAGATTATAAAGAAACACACTGGGATAGAAAAGAGAGGAAATAATAATATGTTAAACAAAAGATAATGCTGACATCATCTTAAATTACTCACCAGTAGGATGACTCCTGCAGTGCGATTCTGTAACCATCTCACCGTGAAAATTTAGGTGAAGTGAGCGTGGAGTGAGCTGTCAGTGTCATCCTTATGCTAGGGATTGATACTCTTGACAGCTCACTCTAAGCTCACTTCACCAAACTTTTCACGGTGAGATTTTTACACAATCGATCGGCAGGTCCAGGAATAAACATAGAACTGGTAATTCTGTAAAGAAGCATGATTTTTTTTGTTTTAGATACGACTCAGGGCTATAACTATAAATAGACCAAATTCAAATTAGTTTTATTTCATCTTTATACAATATCAACTCAAACATTAAATACCATTTTGAGCAACGATAAGTTGATCTTAGATTATTGGACATAATGTGAAGTAAACCTTCTGATTCCATCAACATGGCTTTGATAGCTGAGCGAGCTGCGGTACAATAGAGTGCGTCTTCGGCTGGTCGCGTGATAGATGAGCGTTGTCAGCATTATGTTCCACTTTATTTTACGATTAAACTACTTTTACGACTTCTTTAGCGTTCCATCCAACGTCTTTAGCATTCAAATGATGATGGCTTTATTTGCGTGAGTGATGGCATCTGAATCAAACAGTTAAATCGATAAACACGTTATAATAAATAACGTGTGTATCGATTTAACAGTTTCAAGTTTCTTGAACTCGGTATGGTTACCAAGAATGTAAATAGTAAAGTAAATAATATCTGCTGATAGATTAGCCGTAATGATAATATGGTTGGCATATCGGAGTCAGAACAATTTTGTGTTATGATAGTATATTTTTTTTAGTTGTTTTTTTTTTTTGAGGGGCCCGTGGCTAAATAATAACAGCCGCACAGGTCGATCGATCAGGTTAAGCTACGCTTGCCGCGGTTGGTCTATGAATGGATAACCATCTTTACTTACTGATGCCCCCCCGTACCTCGGAAAGCACGTTAAGCTGTTTGTCTCGGATGTCATTCGTGAATTTTTGACAATCGTTACGAGTCGTCAGAAGCCCAAAAGTCAGGTCAGATAGGCAGTCGTTCTACGTAAAATACTGGTATTCAGTTATAAAAAATATTTTAATTAAATAATTTAATTTTTTTATGTACTATGGGCAATCGAACATTTGTGAATGCGATGAAAACTAATGTGTGATGTATATTTAGGTAAACACCAGAAGGCCAATTCTACTAATTTAAAACGTTCAAAATCTAGTCGCAGTGTCATCTCGGCGACAAACAAATATCAAAAACTTGTCAAAATGTAGGGAAATTTGAAGTATTTTTGACAGATTGAGACTGAGATCAGACTGTGAACGTTCTTAAAAATTACGAGAATTGCTCCTCTAGTAAAGCATCTATTATGATCATCTAGTTTCTTAGTATTCTTCTGTTTTATTCTATTACTACTTAAGGTTACAGCATTGCTTATCACACGTTGTTTTGTCAAAGACAGTGTCAATCATTTAGTTCAAGTAGGCCGTTAAAAGGCCCTTTTGAATGTCAACATTCCCAAGAAAACTAAATCGATTCTAGGCACACCTTGCCTAGGCTTCCAAAAGGTATTTCGTATGGAGAAGAATGGGCAAGAAAAAACATAGTCACTCTTTTAAAATATTATTAAATGAAAATTAATATTTAGAATACAGTAATTCATAATATGTGAAGACGATCTACCTAGAATAAAATTATTTAAGGTACTATTATAGGCACGGGCGCCAGCACATCAAGCTACCCGAAACTGTCAAATTTTCCCAAACAACTTTGAACCTTATGATTTAGCGATAAAGTTGAAAATCTATTAAAGAAATTTGACAGAATGTAGTAGCAGATTGTACAGTAAAGTATAAAACATTAGCAATGATAGATAATTATGTTGATAGATGCATGGCGCTTTATTTACTAATATTGCCACCATAGACGATTTTTCATAACATTTTAGCAAATAATAAACCACCTCTTTTTCATAAAGTATATCGTTTTCAAATTTTCTAGAATTAATCCAGTATTAAATGACCTTTTGTTTCTCAGAAAACTTTAGAACCGAAATGAAAGTAAATACCGCGTATTCGTTATTCGACAAAAGAGGGTAGAACTATATTTTTTTTTTATTGTTTAGCCTCCGCACTTTAAAATTAATTGGTCATTTTCAAAGACATGTATTTCATTGAACAAATATAAAGTAAAATAACGATTGTATCTTTTGTGTATCTCAAATGATTCCTATTTTGGAGTCCTAAAAATACTAAATAGCCAAATAACTGCGACCAACTTGGATATAGTGAACACGGTCGGTCACAGTTCTCACCTAACCGAACCCAGCCGGAATCCGGTCGCGATGACTTACGAGTAGTAAGTTGAAAACAGTATCATAAGAAGCGCTAAAAGTTTTTAGAGGTTCATTAATTTTAAAAAGCGTTCTTTAAGAGTCAAAACATAATCTCCGAGTTTTAAACACACATTACCGATACCGACGCATTTCAAAGTCTGTCCGCTCGCCACGTTCACCTCTACACTGCTTGTAGAAAAATCATGTATCCATTCCATTCTCGCTGTCCCGTCATGTGACTCGACGCACCCGAGTCTACATACCACGTGTCAGCCAAGAAACGAGTCACGACCATTGCCGCCCCTTTTTGGGTACATTCCTTCTTTACGTGACCAGACTTTCCACAGTTCCAACACCTCGGCTTCTTCTCTTTACGTCTCTTACCAGACTTATTCTTCGACTTATCAGCAATCAGGCAATCTCCACCTTTGCAATTGTCAGACCACTTCGTATCCTGAAGCAATTTAGCCTTCACGAAGTCACTGGTCAAGTCGGTCACACTACTCTCCAAGGCCATGATCATTGGATCAAACTTAGGAGGTAATCCCTGAAGAATAATCGCCGCCAAGAACTCATCGTCAATCGGTTTATTTACAGCCGCCAACTGTTGCGAAAACGACAAACATTCGCCAACATATTTGTCCATATCGCCACCAAAGTCGTCCAACTTTACCAAGCTCGGCATCCACAACAGTTTTAATCTCCTGCCTATGCCCTTATCGTCGTACGCCTTCTCCAGGCTCAGCCAGGCATCCTTACTTGTCTTCGCAGACATCACGTGAGACACGCACGAAGCGTCCAGTGACAGGCAGATCTTAGCCAACGCCTTTTCATCCTTACGCCGTTTCAGCTCTGGAGTCGACTTATCGCCCTCCGGATACCCGTCGATAGAACACCAAAGGTCGTCATGGATAAGTAGGTTTCTCACATTAAACTTCCAGAGGAGGTAATTCTCTCGTCCCCTCAAACGCTCAATAGAAAGCCCACTCACGCTTCCGCCTTCTGCAGACATGGTTGCCATCTCTCGTCCGCTCACTGTATCTCAGTACAATTCTTGTTTCTTGCGCACTCTGGGCCCATAACCATTGTTAACTTCTCGTAGAGAGATTTTTCCGTGGATGCAATCAAAGACTTGAAGAGTTTGTACACCAGATATATTAAAATAAAATCACATAGAAAAAACATGAGCGCAGCCGTCAGGCGATAACATTGGCGAATACAAAAGTCACTCTAAATTCAAAAAACCTACGACAGTAGCATAGAATAGAGAACTATGAATCAAACAGTGACTGCACAAAGAAGGTCAACATTCAACAGTTGTGGAGGTCAGATAGGCAGTCGCTCTATGTAAAATACTGATATTCAGTTGCATCCGGTTAGACTGGAAGCCGACCCCAACATAGTTGGGAAAAGGCAGGCAGATGATGATGAACTGTGGAGAATTTATTTGGCCGCCATTTGTTTTCAGAAAAGTATTAGGTGTCTTTCGAGCTTGAATACTCGTTTGAGTAGCTTAGAAGCAAGTGCGTTTGTATTTATACAGAAGAAAATACAGTTACTACACGTGTTTCAGAATATCGAAACTTTATAAAAAATCCAATCACAGTTCTTGCTAACACAGCCAATGTTAGCAAAGACTGTGATTGGGTTTACTATTTCCTAGATTTAAAATTAATAGGAACAGAATCAATGCCTGTTTAGTTACAAGGATGATAGTAGAGAAAACCAAAAATATGACCAAAAGTATCTGCACTGTCTGAAATGTATCTGTGTGTCGGATTACTCCTACCAAATGAATAAAGGTGCCGTCACTTTACAGTGCGCCTAACTAGAACGCGTGAAGTAAACGCAAGAATAAGAATAAAAATACAAATAAAACATAAATGTATGCGGCTGGTTTTATTTTCTCGATTTCAATGTTGGTCTCATAGTAAAAGTTGTTCATTTTCATGGGGACTACACTCCCTTAAAATTTGTCCATCGTTTAACCTAACACACTATACATATATGGGTGATACCGGGTGTTTTTAGAAAAAAGTGAATCAAAATGCTATAGGATTTTTGATTAGAAAATCGTTCGTATTTACGATACGTTTACGTCACGCATTCCCGCTAAGGCCTCAAAAACTCAAAACTCAAAGCATTTATTTCAAACTAGCTTTTGCCAGCGACTTCGTCCGCGTGGAATAATTACTTCCGGAAATTGAGGCACTAACTCTCATAGAGTTAAACCGATGTGCTCTTTCCTCTGCCGATTCTTGAGAACGCGTATTTCTCATTCAACGCCTTTTTCAAGACAATAGCGGGCGGACGCCGGCGTCCGCTTGGGTCTTGAATAACTAAAAATATATAACTACGTCTAATATACAGGGTGGAATCGAAGTCATGGGCATTATTTTAACCTAAGGCACTACTCACGATACTGATTGCATTAGGGCTATTAATACGCAAATCAAAAATATTATTAATGCAAGTAAGGAAAACCTTAAAAATGTAGTAAATCAAATTGCACAAGGCTTATTATTGCAAATAAACACTTAAAGTAATTAAAACAAAATACTTCGTTAACGCCAATAATTGTTGAAATATTAAAATCTTAAAGCGCAGTACAGCGCAAAGCGAAATGTAAACAAACATCACCTGCGCGCGCGCGGGTTTTTCCTTACAAGTAATAATAACAATGGGCTACAAGACATTCCGTCCGGCGGGATTCCCTGAACTCTCTCCGTCCCACTCCCTCACTCGCAAAAATACGAATATCACCCCCGCGCGGGGTATGCTTCCCGCCGCAACACGAAGTCACGAACCCGGAACCAGTGTCATAACGACTGCGCAGGTGCATTGACGCGTAATTGATTTATTGATCCCGTGACGTAATCGCCGTACTCGCCGCTCGCGTCATACGGTGCTTGGATTGCAGTGTATTAAGTGTTAGTGTAGTAGTTGTGTGTGTGTTTGTGTACACGATGCCTCGACCGCGTAATGTGCAGGCTAGGTACACCAACCAACAATACCCACAAATGGTTGTAATTTACGATCGCACAAGAAATTTAGTATGAACTCGTGAAATGTTCCATCGGCGCTACCCGAACGACCCTATTCCTTCACGGGGTCTCATTCCACCAGAACCACTCAGAACCTGTTGGATTTTTCGTCTTTTCACGTGCCAGCACATGCACAAGCTCGTGGAAGAGCACCCGTTTACCCTCTGTCACTTTACCGACAAATAAGGTTTTTTCAAAACAATCCACAAGCTAGGTACGTAAATGTTTTTTTTTTAATGTATGTTAGTTGACGTAGTTTTGACCGTCCTAAGCCGGCAAAGTACGAAGGGAAAATTGGAATTTATTATGAATCAATTCATTGGCAACTTACGAATGTCACGTGAGTCGGGCGGGGTCAAAGAATTCACGCCCAAGGACGCGCGTACGGCGTAGTGTACCTACGCATTTGCTATCGAGAAGCGCAACTAATTTGATACTTTGTATGACTTACTACATTTTAAGGTTTTCCATACTTGCATTAATAATATTTTTGATTTGCGTAATAGTAGCCCTAATGCAATTAGTATCATAAGTAGTACCTTAGGTTAAAATAATGCCCATGATATCAAATGCACCCTGTATAAAATAATATATAATAAAACCTACTTCACTTAAACTAAATACCTATAACTACTATAATTAATAATACCTATACCTATAATTAATAAAAGTACCTACGCTTTTACCTACTTAATATTTAAAAAAACTGAACATAAATTAACCAAAACTTACCTACTACTAACTAACTACTACTAACCTATTACTACTTCACCTAAAAAGAAATCCTGTTTTCCCAACATTTCCCTTCACTGCTCTGCTCCTATTGATCGTAGCGTGATGAAAAGTATACTATAACCTGCCTAGGAGTATGAAGAACAATTGCACCAAGTTTCGTTGAAATCCGTTGAGTGGTTTTTGTTTCTATAACGAACATACAGACAGACAGACAGACAAAAATTTTACTGATTGCATTTTTGGCGTCAGTATCGATCACTAATCACCCGCTGATAGTTATTTTGGAAATATATTTCATGTACAGAATTGACCTCTCTACAAATTTATTATAAGTATAGATAACCCAATTACAGTCACTTTTGAATTGTCAAGGGATCGGTCAGACAGAAAGATGAAGCTAGTTGCCTATTCCAAAGTGAACCTATGGAGAAGAACGGGCAAGAAGCTCTACGGGCCCTCTCTGAAATCAAAATAATACAGTTACAAAAAGTCAGTTTTCTATCTCCAATAAACTCTCATACCTAAATAATGCACATCTAATCCAATTCTCTTTTCACCCATAACCAAACAAATTACAATATTAAAAATCTTGCGCCGTATAGCCCCCATGTTTGCACAGCGAACCTCGGATCGAGCTGCCAACTTAAATTATTCACCAGCGGATATTGCAGTGCAGTAATAAGGTCGTATCACGCGAACGGTTTCCTTATTTCATTTCCTGGCTAATAGCCTACAATACACTTCATTTTGCATCGTAATTATGAGGATTTCGCTTTGTGATGCTTTGTTTTGTCAAGGGGGATGTTTTTCGTGCTGAAATGTAGGGATTGAGAATTTGTTCTGCATTTCTTGGAATACAGCATAAAAGTCACAATGTAACTTATATAGGGAGAGGTGATATAGCGATGAATGTAGTATATAGGAATTAACAGTTTTATTTTGTGAATAATTTTTTTTTCAGATTTTTTGGATTTGAAGTTACTTTATTTGAGAATATCATGAAAAGGTTTTTATTGAAAATAACCATAAATAATAGATTTTACTTTCACGGCGAATTGCTTGATAAATGCGGTTGAAAACCACGTCAATAGTGTTGAAATGGAATGGCAAAATTCTCATTTGAAATCGGAGTTGAAAGTGAGGAAAAATGTGAATGCTTTTGGCAACCACTGATTTTAGATTTACACGTCGACTCTAATTGCCATGAATTTTAAAACTAGCCTCTGAATTCATTCGCTGACGGCCTATAGAACATTGAACATAATGTCAATTACTTACCCGAGCTTCAAACAAAGAGACAGTAGACACAACACAAACACTTTAGACCCCTTCAATCCCAGTTTAAAGCCCGAAAAACGGACCTCTCTAAACATAATTAGTGAAACGAAATTAAAAATGTAAGAACTGAAGCGCTCCTAATCTGTGTTTTATTTAATTTTCTGATTACAAAGGCAGTACTTTTCTGAAAATAACGCAAACGTTGTGTTTTTTTTTTACTCAGATAATCTGATAATGTCGGCAAACCTCCGGAGAGGTCTGTTTGTCCCTTACTTTGAAGAGTTCAATTAGAGGGCAGAACGCGAAACCGAGAAACGCAAAAATATACTAACGAAATTATGCCATTATATCTAATTTATTTCTAATGGACAGTAATTGTCGTTATTGTGATCTTCTCCAACTTGAGTTGAATTTTTGAGAATATTTTGCTCATTTTCGTGTTCACAGGCATTAAGCTGACAGTACAGCATAATCGCAGCATTCACACACGCGATGAATTTTTCCAGAGATACAGCTCCGCGCTCACGAAAGCGCGACTGCATCGCGGCACGAAATGAATTGACAAAAGAGTTAAAAGTTTAAAACTCCTGAGCTACTGAGTCGATTTGGAATTCCGTCTCTTTTTCTGTTTTGATTTATTACACAGCAAAATATTACCTGTCCGTGAGAGAATTTTATAGTGCAAAGTGATGATAAAAATGTGTGTCGTGGCATACCACGACACACATTTTTATCATCACTTTGCACTATTCAAGTAAATATCTAAAGCGATTTATCCACCATCTTGGGCCATTGTCCACAGACAGCCCATTACCGTCAACTATCAAAAGAATGACGTCAATTAACCATACAGCTGGCAAAGTGACAAAGTTGAGCGTCCCTCTCAAATAGTTGAGCACGTCTCTTCTATCATTAACAAGTTTGATAGCACCCATCAATCTGGAGCCGCGGTCGCGCGCAATATAACTTAATTACTTTCATCTGTTTCAGTGCGGAATTTCACTATTATGTGCCTGGAGTTGTTTTTTGAGAAGTCCTAGATGCTGAACCTTGAACAAAAGTGGTACTTCCAACTAAACTAGCATGTCATTATTTTTAAAATATAAGCCCGAACTTCAAAAGATTCTAAACGGGACTAGACTTGTAAACTCAGTCACTAGACAAAGTATCAAGACTTAGCACGTTTGACTTATTTGTTAAAAAAAAAAAAACTAAACAGATAAGATAATCCCTGTCATACAACTTAAAAAAAATACACTAAGTGGATTGTTATTTATATAATTACTTTACACTTTTTGGATACTAATTGTGACTTTTATGTTCTTTTTTTTCATTTGTGCTTCTAAAAGCAAACCACCAAAGCTCTACTCAATCTTGATTTCCCTCATTGTGTTATGCTTAAGATACATCATATTTTAAAATAGAAAGCAACATTGGCGTCCATTAAGTCACTTTACGCCAAGACTCGAGGCGCTAATGAGTATCCATTATGCCTTCTTTCATCCGTGAAAAGGAACATGACATGACTTTCACGTTTAATTTGAGAAAAATTTATGAAATTATACGAGAATGTCATCAGCTCCGTACTGATTTGCTAGTTATAGGTAAATAGAATTTATCAAATGGCTTTTATCTTCCCCGTATCAATTTAACGGAGAAATACGAAAATTAAGTTTTTTTGAATGCACCAAAATGATGGGGATGATGAATAAGGACGAAAATATATTTGGAAATGCTGGTCATGTTGTATTTTAGAACGTGGATTTTGGTTTGAGTAAAATTAATCCTTGACAATAATCTTCTGATGATATGCGACAGATGTGTCCAGCCCAATTCCATTCAAGCGTGGCAGCTTTCTAAGTGACATCAGTTATTTTAGTGATAGAAAAGATTGTTGTATTCTTAAGCCGGTCCACATACATCAGATAAAAACAAAAAATAAAGATCAAATAAAAACTGTAAGGTCCGATATAAGAAATTAGCAGGAAAGTGTGCCTTACGGCGGCGCCAAAAAAGCCACACAAACACACACATTTCTCACTTCCCCATAGCATAAATCATACTTAAACAAACCATCATCATTCATCTCAAGAATAATATCAACCGAATCCCATAGTGATACCCTTGAATAAGAAACCTTAATAAATACTCATTCAATTCACGAAATTATATTTTTCTCTCAGAAATCCTGAGTGGGGTCGTCATCAATCATTCCGGTCCCCTTTTAATTTACACCGAAGCATTTTTCAGCTACTCATCTCTGTGTCGTTTATCACATTTGCCGGCCTCTGTTTCCGCCAGCTATTGTCTTTAGATGCAGCACTGTGACCTGCTTTTGTACCGTGTTCTGTACGTGTACCAAGTTTTCGAGAGACAGAACAAGTTTTTAGTTTTATGGAGGATTTTGAGGCTGTATTGGGTGCTTAGAGCTCGAATGGCTGCGGGTTTTGTGTATTTAGATTTGTGATTGGTTTTAATTTTGAATTTAATAAAATACAAATTTGAATATTCAAATTTATATATAGGGTTGACATAATACAAAAGCAAAGTGAAACACACTCGCATTGTCTGTATGAGAGGTCTAATTGAAGAAAAGCACTCGAAATCTCGGCAAGTTTTAGGAGGCTTTTCTTAGCCAGCATTTTCACTGAACTAATTGATTTGCGATTGTTCGGATTTGTAAAATTAAATATTATTTCAAAGCATGCTCATTTTATAAACAACAAGCTGACCCGGCGAACTTCGTACCGCCTCAGAATCATTAAGCTGCTCCATACAAAATGTATCAGAAAATGGATTATTTTCATTGTTTATAAATCGTGAATTTTTCCAAGATTTTAATAGCTATTCTGCTAACCGGGACGGAGACAAATTTGGATCATACAAATCGGTCCAGCCGTTCTTGAGTTTTGTATGATGTAACTAACCCGACTTTGTTTTATATATGTAGATAGATATGAATCATCAGCTAGCTCACTTACAAAACCGACACCTCAGTTACTTCACCAAAATGAATACCAAACATCCTAAATTCAGGCACCTCCCATCCAAGAGCAAAGTCGTTATATTCATCATTACATAACTCAACCGTCGTAAATTCCTTTGTTTCTAATGTAAGCCCA
The DNA here is from genome assembly GCA_949316385.1 of Globia sparganii. Classification (NCBI taxonomy): domain Eukaryota; kingdom Metazoa; phylum Arthropoda; class Insecta; order Lepidoptera; family Noctuidae; genus Globia; species Globia sparganii. Next base: position 23,987,436 of record OX438660.1, on the reverse strand, counting down.
CCGCAAAACTTCTTTGAGCCAGTAATGGCGAGAAAGGTGAGAGCGTCTTGTATATGTAACGTTAATGCGCAATTTAGAAGCGGATCCCTGTACCGCATGATAACCCAGCGCCTGGGATATCATGCGGTACAGGGCCAAGTATGCTCCCTTGGGGTACACCTTATACAATAATTGTAGGTATACTTAAGGTTTGATTGAGTTTTGATGGAGTAATTGCTAAGCTCGTTGCGAATAGCCCATTAGATCGATCGCGATCCTAATTTCCCATGTCGCTTTCCATCTAAAAAATATGGTGCATTAGTGCATGCCTACTGCTTTACATATTTGGAGAGTATCGTAGTTATAAGTAGTGTAAATAGGAAATACACCACACTGTACACAACGTTTACAGTTAGTAGGTACCTAATATTTTTGTTTTAGGAAAATTGTATGGTTAGTTTATGTATTTTATTTTAAATTATAAGAGCTATTTAAACATATATATTTTTATCTATTTATTATAATTATTAGTACACTATGTTCAGCTAGGATCACAGAAGTATTTCTGCGTAAGAACACTTACCCGATTTACGGTGGGACGTCATTACGTCATTCGAGAGGTAGTTGCTGAAAATCAGCGCTGTTGACTTTATGTTTGTCTGAAGTCACAGCATTTTGCTGAGCAATGACCTGTTCTTGCACAGATGCGACGCACGGCTTAATTGTTTTAATATTGGTTTGTTTGTTACAAAAGTAGTTATTTCTCCACTCTGTAATTTATTATTGGTATTTTGTTTTTGTTTTTGATTGTTGTTTTGTTGTCACTATGCCAGTGTCGCGCGGGCGCACCACGGAATTTCATTATAATTTAAACGCACTGTCAATGTCAAGTGTCAACTGTCAACTAAGGCAAAGAGTATAACTAATGGACAAAATTGACAATATTTTTATGGTTAAAAAAAAAATAACATCATAATTTAGGCAATGTTGTCAAAAGGCTCGTACTTTTGACAACATTGCCTAAATTATGATGTTATTTTTTTTTTATCTGTAATGTGCGTTTTGTTTGTGCAGAATAAACATTTTTTCTTTCTTTTCTTTCTCAGATGGTCTAATGCGAGGAGATAACACCCTAAAGAGGCTGTTACTTTTTATTTTATTTACTGATAGACTTTAAAATTATATTTAATGTTGTCAATGGCCGATAGGGAATTACGGACTGATACGTTCTACTAATGTCTCTCAACAAGTCGATAATATTTTTTGTATAATACCAACGTAGACGAGTAAAGGATAATATTATAACCCTCTCATCTTTCATCAAGATCACACAAAACCCACAATACATGAAGATACTAACCCTTGAAAATTGAGAGATAGACAAATCGATTTTGCTCCATTAAAGGCACAATGCGGAAACCTTCACAATAATAAGTGTAACACAACAAATCTACATATCACACGTTCCATTACCCTCTTATCCCGTAGCAACTTTGAAGTATCTAACAAGTCGCTATGTACAACAATCAACCTTAGGTCTAAGAAAAAATGTTCAAAATTGAATGTGACAAGGTTTTGATGTGTTAAATTATTTTCGTGTTACAATAATGCCTTTTTCGTATGATAGCGAAAAGGCCTGTACGAACACACTGTGGGAAAAAAGTTCATATTGATATTCGATACGGCTCAAGTGATTCTTCTACTTTATCTGTTTGGTATTGACTGATCTATCTTTATGGGATAGGTGGAAATCCAGGTCGTATCAATGCTATTCATATCACACGTTACGTCCGTCATAGATCAACTATACTATTTGAGGAGACAATCGTTCATGGCTTGATCCGATTCGCAAATCATAGTCAAGCAAAGGCTTGAATAAAGAAAAAGGTTAAAGGTTTCCTATAGAAATAAATATATGTATCAAGAGAGGAAATTTGTATTATTAACATAATATTCAGTCGTATTTGCTATTTTTAGGTTTTTTGTTTTGTGGTCCCTCTTCTTGAAAGGATGTGTTTTTAATCAATAACGTAAACTACGTCATTAATATTGTAATATTGTGTACCCGTTCCTCCAATGACAGTACGATCAATACCTCTAATTACAACGGTTAGTAGGCACGTTCAGCGAAGATCGATGACACTTAGATATTCTAGTGCGACCGGATTTAAACCTTCTATTACATAGTTTATGTTTCTGAAGGCTTTATTCGTAACCGTTTATAACCATGTACAATTGTAAGTACTTCTTAATGTTGGTGCTTCGGTGTTTATTGTTTTATAAACCAAACGTTTATCAAAACATACAGTAATATTTATCAACAATCATCATTATTTCGCTAAACATTGTAGCAGATATTTGCTGTGTTTTTTTTTAGATTATTTTTTTGTGTGCCCTCTATTAGTTTGAGTTCTTGCAAAATTATGAATTCATAGGAGTTTCTGAACATATACTCTTTTCTAGAAATAACCTGCATAATCGCGATGCTATCTAACCCGTCTTTAGACTTTTATTACTGTTTGCTACAGCCAAAATTGTTTCCAAAAAAAAAAAACAATATTTGAAGCGATTCAAGTCGCGTGTCTATCCTTCATTACCTTGCCAGTATAAATGGTATTCGCATCGCAAGCCTCTCCGTAACGTTGGAGGTATGACGGCGCTTTTAAGGCGAGACGTGATTTATTTATAGGATTCCACTGTTACACAAAGTTTTATTTGGTTTTTTGGGTCTTTAACGGTAGTCAGTTGGAGTTGTAGTAAGAACTGACTGTAATTTGACGGGAGTTTGTGTTGTATTGATAATTTTTTTGAAGTTTTGGAAAGGGTTGTACTAAAGCGTACTATTTTTCCCTCCTCAAAAATATTTTTCATTTCTGATCCAGAAATACCCCAACGAACACACTGGGCTGACAGATATTCACCTAAGAGGATCCATTGTACGAAAAGTTTCTAATAAATGCGTCCTTAATTTGATCGCAATACCAGTAACCCCAGGCAAGCAACATTACGCCGATGAGCCAGGCTGTGAAGCCTACTAAAATCCACCACACACACGATAATTTCAAACGTACTATATGTAAGTATTCTCTTAAAACTCGCCTAAAGATTGTCTACACCCAAACTATCTCCGACCCTTATGTACAGTTACATAAAATAGCCGTTCCCAATACCATTATTTAGCGAGCATTCGAACCATTTCCCATCTAAGAGAAAAGAAGTAAGCACATAGGCGCAACGTAGATACATTGGGTGCCGACTCAATAAGATAAATTACTTTGTTATCTAGTTATTTACGGATCTTATTTTCTAGTTTAGCTCTTGGCTTTGGACATCTAGAAATGCTTACAGTGATTGTTTTTAACTGTGTTTGTATTTTATAGGTTTTCATAAATTGAAGAATAGTTGAGACTACATTTATTTTGTTGCAGTGAAAAAGTCAAAACATCTATTTCAAATAGGCATATAAAAGGCACTTTTAACATCAGAATTCATAATAAAATATCATTGATTCTAGTTGCCCCTTCTAAGAGGTAGTTTCGTATGGAGAAGAAAAGCCAAGAAACTCCATCACTCTTTTAAAATGTTTTACAATAATTTGAATCAATTAATTATTTTATTCCAGACCTAAAATAAAATTACTATACCACAATAGGTAAAGAGAATTATAAATGAAGCAATGACAGGTAAATTAATTATTTTAATACATTATAAAAGTGGGCGATTTTCCTCGAACCAGTTATAAGTCAGTGTGTGAGTTTTAAAGTAATCACGGAATGTAAATCTATGTCATAAAAATAATACCATTGAATTAGCAACCAGTTTGATTTTGTCTAGATACTAGATTGACCAATGGATCAGGCATCTGCTAATCTGAAAAGGGTCGATCTATATTTCTAATAAAAATAATATGTCTATCACTTTATACACACGCATCAACTGATTAGCTGCTAGTGTGTCTAACCAAATAATAATAAAATAAATATTATTTATATGTATTTAGTTAAATAAAGGAAATAATAATAATAATAAAACTTATTTTATTAAGTACATAATTAATATAATTATGTTCACTTTTTTGAAACCCTATAGAATAACGTAAATTAGATTTGTTTCACTTGTCGGACACTCGTCTAAATTGTGACAGGTCGGGTTTAAAATCACTCCATATCAACCACTACACACAAGAGTAATAGACTAATACTGTAATTCCACATTAGATTCAACGGAGACTGAAGAAAACTAAAGTGGAATTAAGAAGCACACTTAATAGTTTACGCCATCTTTAAACTAAAATCCCTAAGCCTCATAGAAAGATATCAAAGAAAAAATAATATTTTGACCCAAATGCCTAAACGCATCTTTTTAGTGGAATATTTGACAACAAAATGCCGTCCTTACTGTGAGGGTCGCTTTGCCTTTGTATGTACAGCGATTGTTCAGTCTGTGGAAAAATGTGGGTAGCATGGAAATTCTTCTGATATAGATATTTTGGTCTCTGCCACTATACAGTTCGGTTTTTTTCGTTTTTCTTGGGCATTCTTCATCATAAACTAGTTTTTGGACAAAGTGATTTTCATTCTTTGGCTAGGATACAGAAGTCGAGATGACTTCATAACAATAACATAATCAAAATAAGGAAAACTGGAATTAATAATAAATGTTTCTTTATGTCAACATGGTTTTTCTCTTTTACCAAAATATCAAAACAATTAATTTTAATTATAACATATTTTATTATAATTTCTCCAACAGTAAACAGTGACTAACTAGAAACAATAATTAATATCCGAAGGCAAAAACTGGGGCTTCACGAGCATTCGCCAAATGATGCCATGATAGATGACCGACGCGTCATAACAGTGGGGACTGGAAACGAAACGCCATTTTTGTTGAGGCTGATTTGATGTAAATTAATGACATTTTTTACAGAAGGCTCCAAAACTAAAAAATACAACGTATTATCTGATTAAATATGTCCACGTCTTTTATTTTCTTCTAAATTTACCAAACCCATTTTGAAAAAAAAGCCTACTTATATGAAAAAAAAACACGACTATCACAAAATAATATTATTATCGAGAAGAACATATCCAAACGCTACGAAACAGCTGCTACGAAATGCCACGTGTCTACGAGTGCTACGACAGTAGCTACGCGGCTACGTGCTACGAGAGTAACCAACCCGTTCGCCTCTACGCTCGTAAATCTTTCCTTACTTACGTATACGCCGTACCTGTTTTGAGCACATTACCATTGACCATATTTTGTATACCCTAGAGACAATTTTTCTTGTAGTGCCATCTCGATTTTATGCCTCAAAGAGTTGTTTTATAAACCATCTATTAAAAGCCAGAAAAATCAAAAGACTATTGAAAATTGAAAATTGAAAATTGAATTGTTTATTGAAATAATTGATTTACATAAATATTTACAAATTAGGGCCTTAAACTAGAGGTAGGTAACAAATAATTGGATTCTACCTGAACTAGGAATTAACCTGTATCTCAGTTATCTCACTCAAGTGCTTATACGTAAGTATTATCTAAAATGTCTACAAATAGTAAATACCTAATTTATCTACTTTAATTATGGCTATATTTAACTTGAGAAAATAGTAAGTATAATGCTACTTTTTTACATCATCGTAAGATATTCATTTTACAACCGTATTCTATTACTTATGATTTTCGCAATGTTACTTTTTAATAAGGTCGCGTTTACTTTGTCATACAGAAAAATTTGTCGTGTCAACAAAATGTTAAGATTGCATGTTTAGGTACTTATAATATAAATTGTAAAAACTAAAAACAAAAATTTATTTTACGTACTTATTATAACTAGTTAAAGACGAAATACGAATAATTATATAACATAAAGTAAAAGTAAAAAAGGCTTATAGAGAAACATTGGTGGTCTTATGCGACGTCATTATAATCTATAGAATTAATGTATCTTGTCTCAGCTATTTTCTTTGCGGGGCATTCTTGGTCGCCTGTTTTGTGGTCGCTCGGTTTTTTAAAACGCAAGCATGTTGCACAATGTGACGGTTCAGCATGTTTAGTGCACTCATTCACCTGATGACCCTGTTCCCCACAATGTCCACACGTATAGGTAGCCTCCCGACAAGTCTTTGCAGCATGTCCATACTGTTGACATTTAAAGCACCTGGTCACAAGTGTGAAGTCCCTCACTGGGCAGGAAGTCCAATTAATGAACACTCGAGTTGGTTTATAAGCGCCTTTCTTATGTTAGCAGTAACTTCAAGAATGAAGTTACACGTAGGTCCCCCTTTTTTACCTGACTTGTGACTTAAATTTATAGAGGTCAAAAAAGAGTCCCGGGACAAACTAGGTAGCTTCTCGACTACATTCTGCTCATAGATGCAATCATAAACTTCTTGTTCACTTAAAACGGTCGGTACTCCTATAACCACAATTCTTGGTCTTCTCTTATGGGGCTCTTCCACTTTCAGGCCAGAACTACTTAGCTGGGATGATTTCTTAAGTTTTTCTATGTCATCTTTGGTCTCCGTGCTGATTATAACGCCTCCGTTTTTTGTTTTGCGCAGTCCTCTAACGTGCAATTTCATTTGTTCAGGGCATATAATTTTTTGTACAAGAGATTTAGTGTCCTCACTAGATTTTAATTTATCCGCTGGATAAATTGCAATAGAACTGACGTTATTGGGGCGCAAGTAATTATTTCTATTGGTTTTTACCATGTCAGCGAACGAAACATTTTCTGCCATCGTTGGTTTAGCGCAGTTTTCTTGAATAGTTTTCTTGATATTTTCGAGGCAATCTGTGAGGTCACCCTTTTCTCTCAACACTAATTTAGAGTTTTGTATTTCTTGGGCCTTTAGCTTCAAGTCCTGGTAGTAAACCGCCATTTGTGAAACGCCATGTCCAACCTTGCGCGATAGGGAATTGATCCTCAGCTTTTGCTCGGAGTTCAGCTTTCCTTCCTGAGCAATGGTACAGACTTCATTTAGGCATGATTCAATTGAGATCAACCAGTTACTAATGTCCCTGGTGTCCACTGCTTGAATTTTTTCTTCAGCTGCATGGTAAGGTATTTGAGATATGCTGGCAGGGCTGCCTGGTGGTGGGATCTTCCGAGGGCTGTTTTCACTATTTGACATACTTAAGTCTTAAATGATTCTCATAATTAAATGTTATTCACTAAAGTAAATCACTAACTTAGCAAAAAATGCGCGATTCGTTTTCTAGGTCACAGATCACTTGGAAATATTTTATCGACATATGATAAATAATTATGCTTATAAAATTATACACACGTCTGCTCTACATGAGTGTCTGCAGAGCAAGTTCCTTAAATATTAAAGAAAAAATATTAAAGCCAAATAAACCTTATCTAACTTAGGATGAATTCTATTAAACTTTTATACCAAGTCATAGTACGCACGGCTACACATCAAGCTGTACATAACCAGTATAAGCTGACTTCTGATTGTACGAAAAACCTATGAAATGCGAGGTCAGCTAAAACTGGAAATGTATAGCGTGATGTGTAGCCGTGTGTACCTAGTAAAAATATGATCCCGTAAACTAATTATGAATTCTGTTTCAGTTTTTCCGTACGAAAATTGTCAGATGTCATTTATTCGCAGGTTATGACATAATTAGGTACCTACATATAAGTCAAATTTGCACTAAGGCATTAACACTACTCCAGACGCTTAGAAATCTAACTTTCAACGATTGTGGTTAAAAATGAGAACCCGGACTGCGTTCTCATTTTTAATCACAGTCTACTATCATTGTTTATTCACCAAACAAATCGTAGACAATGAATAAACAATGTAGTTTTTTCACTCTCCATACACACCCACGCTACCCAAAATCGCTTTATTTAGAATGTATCGCAATATAGAAGACATTTAAAGCCAGATATTTCACAAAGTCAGCCGTCCAATCCTTTATTACACACTAAAGCGCTTAATCCTGTAATCAATATTGAATTTCGCGTATCGGTTGGTGACAAATTAGGCATGAAATGGCTAAATAGAGTGTGTTACCGAACTATCATGTAGGTTTAGTTACTGTGGAATGGTAAATGAGTACTACTTAAGTCATAAAACATGATGTAACTCACACACTTTTTAAAATACTAGTAAAATTTTACAATCTTTGTAAATATGTGAGCACCATGTATCTATCACATAATTGATTTACCAGTCTGTTGTATTTTTAATTCTTTTACCATTTTTGGTAGATTAAATTTTATTTTAGGTGCATCGTCTTCACATATAATTATATAATGAATGTATACAAAAACTTGTAAAACATTTTAAAAGAGTAACGGTGGAGTTTCTTGCCCATTCTTCTCCACACGAAAACTACATTTTGGAATGGGCGACTAGAATCAATTCTATTTTTTAATTTTAAATTTTGACGTTCAAAAGTGCCTTTTACGTGCCTATTTGAAATAAATGATTTGACTTTGACTTTGACTTTGATGTAATCTATGTATTCCTCTAGCGTGTTGCCATGAAAATGGGTGATATCGTGGCAAAATATTAGACAGTCGGTGATGGCTACCCAGAGAGCGATGGACGTAGGTACAGCCGAAAAGCTATCTGGTAGCTTATTTGCTACTACTAACTACTTTTGACACAATTTTGCGCGTATGCTGAGACGTTAATTCTTTTACATCATACTCTCAAGTATGTCATTAGCTTAAAAACTTATAACGCATATAATAATTTATATGAATATTGGCAGTGTAGTAGAAGGATTCATATTTTTGCCTGTTTACCAAATAGCTTGTTCTACAGTACATTTATGTATCGCCGCTCGTGGTGGATATTTTAGAGAATCTACTATTCACGTAATAAAAACAACTTGCGCAAAAAGAAATCTGTAATTAGTCTAGACCATTACTGGAAGAGGCTCTCTTTAGGTAATAATAACTAATAATAATATTTATTTATTTAAAAAAATTTAAACATGTTTTAAAATTTTAAAAATAGGCTAGTTTTGAGTACCATCTATCTAGCCGAACTAAGCAAAACCTGTATTTCGACTATCAGCGCCAATCCCCTCGGATAATTTTAAATTTATCATAGCTATTTACATTCATTTACAAGATATTAACAGTTAGTTGGGTCAAACACTGGATCTCAAAAAAGGTAGGCTAGACAACTTAGGTGCTCTTTTTGTTGGAATATTTCTTTATAGCAGTGACTGTAGGTTGGTCTCTCAGTGGTAGTCTATTTATTTTTTATTTGATAAACCAACAGCATTACATTCAAGGAAGTAATAGAAAACAATAATTAAATAAAAGTGCTAGTATATAAATCTATATATATATATAATTCAAAGACCTGACTGACTGTTATATCAATGCACAGCCTAAACCGCTGATCCTAGTTACATGAAATTTAGAGGGTGTGTTCTTTGTGAACAGTAAGTATCCACTAAGAAAGGGTTTTCCGAAATTCCACTCCTAAGAGGGTGAAATGGGGGAAGGTTGAAATTTCACTCGGACGAAGTCGCGGGCAGAAGCTAGTATATATATACTAGCCTACTACATTAGCCTTTATTTAAAAAAGCTTTTAAAGGTATACGCAGCAATTACAACAAAGCCAACGACGCATTTAACTAAGAAAATTATAAAAATAGACTAAGATAGAAGGGGTGCTACTATGTTTATACCTAGCTTTAACCGTTATTTTGGTTAATATTCATTTAAATAATGTACATTAAAATGAGTGAGACACAAAAACGAAGTTCCAAAATTACTAGCGTACAACAAACCGTAGCCTAGCATGCAACCGACTAACCGCGGCGGTTGTCACGGACGGTTAACCGGCGGGTTAACTACCGGGTGGGTTAACTGATTATGATTCGCGCAAGTAACCGACGCGAGCCTTGATGACACCACAATGATTGTGTTCGCACATAAATAAAGGGATAAATTGTCAAATAACTCTTGTACGAGGAAATACTTAAATGGGGATTGAATTTAAGTCGAAAGAGATTTGAGATTAGTGACGCTTTGACTTTTAAATTCTCAGTCATTGTGAGCGTTTTGTTGAAAGTAATAACTGACAATAAAAATCTTTGATTTCAATTCAGTTACAATCATGCAGTTGAACTGGAATTTCAAGGTTTACAAATAATTTCGTACCGGATATTTAATGTTACTGAATAAAACATTTCGACACAGTACTTCGTATTTCAATAAAAAACGTGAAGAAAAAAGAAAACACTGGTGGCTATCGAGCACAATAACTAGTTATTGGCCCCGATTCTGTTGTTCACAAACTAAATTAAATTTAAGTTCAGTGCATATTTTTCTTTCTATTTCATTATGAAAAGGACCGAAGATAAATATTAGTTTAGTCCTGTCAAATTAGATAATCCATAGACAAGTTTAGACGTGATTAAAAAATTGGCTACTAAAAATACGTCAATTTACATCAAGGGCTGACTAATTTGACAGGACTAAACTAATATTTATTTTCCGTCCTTTTCTTAATGAAATAGAAAGAAAAAGATGCACTGAACTTAAATTTAGTTTACCTAGTTTGTGAACAACAGAATCGGGGCTAATGTCAAAATATTTTGTTCAGTATATCTCTCTGTGGAATGCGCTCCCCCAGGAAACCAGGACGGCAACCAACCGATTATCCTTCAAAGTTAAGGTTCGTGAGCACATTCGCAAGAAGCTGGCAGTATCATCACAACGGTAATATTTTCTCATTGTTTATCTTATTTATTTTTAGTAAGTATATTCATGTACCTATTTATGTATATTTATTTGTGCTTATATTATATGTAATTAGGTATAATTATATTCATAGTTTTAATAGGTTTATGCGTATCTTTATATTTAAAATATATATTCCTCAATTTTCATGATTGCACCTACCACTGTTTGTCTCTGCATCACCCAAAGATTGACTGGTAGAAAATGCCTATAGCATTAAGTCCGCCTCTGTACATTTATGTGCTTGAAGTATTAAATAAATAAATAAAATATTGATCAACAAACAAAACACCTAGGTATATACCGTATCCTCAAGAGAAGAAAAAAAAAAGCTAAAACTCACCGAAAGGACAGCGTCGTCAGCGGCCGATACGACTTGTGACTATTATGGTCTGACATCGGCGTGCCCCAGAAATCGTTCCTGAACACTTGTAGCACATAGCTACCACCGTTCACGTCACTATTGGACACGATCGCGGGGATGTCGTCATGCACGAACTCGCCATTCAAGCTATTCGCATACGTCAGAGCACCCACTGAGGCGACGAGCGTGTACACCGCCCACTCACTTTCGCATAATGTCCGCCATGACTTCGAGCTTGACACTTCTTCGCGAACCGGCGGTAACGGGCGACGACGCATTTTCATACACTGTTTTTCACTGTTTTGTTCGTTTTATTTTTTTGTTATTAGTTTACATTCCGAGAGCCCTTTTATATGTGAATGTTTGATGCCAAACATTTTTTTGAAAGCTGTTGAGTTTAATATTGGTGATATTTGAAACGAAATTCTGGTTGATTTTTTATTTGTATTGGATATTATAGTACTAAAAAAGTAGCTCCGTATCGATCTGAATAGAAAACAGATACGTAACATTTAAAAACTCTTTGGAATACATTAACCCACTTTACTAACAAAACCAACTCAAACAAACAAAGTCTCAACCGACAGAAAACCTCATCGATTCAATATATCGCTGGAAACTTCATGCATACTCAATTGGCAAACAATCTCAGTTCGATGCACAAAAGGTTGTTACGGACCGTTGTCGTTTCGAGCAAAAGTGTGCCCTGTCTGTTTGTAGGTTCAGTTATCCGTAGCCCGTGTGATGGATCACCGACGCCGCATAAATCAACATCGTGGGTCAGCTACGACCGCTGATGTCATATTCATGAGTGCTCCGGATAGCTGGGTAAACGATAGTCCGCGCAAGAACGATGAGCGACCATTCTTTTTCCTTTCCTATTTCGTTTTTTAATTCTTGGCTCACTTTGCGATGAATGTGTTCGTTTTTTTATTTTAAATGCTCGTGATTTATGTGGCAGCGGCTGCAGTGTAACCTGGAACAAAGGATGGATGTTATTTTTATTGCTGAGATTGCTCTTAGGTCTAATGAGTATAATAAAGGGAATGTGTTATTTCATGGAGCTCCTGGGGATAGTTTCATAACATTGTTGTTGAACGCTATTCTTATTGTGTTAATGAAATGTTCAGGTAACATTATTATTCATTAATGATGCGCCATTCATTCAGTATTTAAAAGAACAGTAGTAGTAGTTCAGTATTTATCTTATTCAAAAGAACGAAAGAAAATTGTTAACAAAAATATAATTCAGCTGAATTCAAAGTCAAAGTCAAATGATTTATTTCAAATAGGCACTTCAAAGGCACTTTTGAACGTAAAATTTAAAATTAACAAATAGAATTGATTCTAGTCGCCCATTCCAAAATGTAGTTTTCGTGTGGAGAAGAATGGGCAAGAAACTCCACCGTTACTCTTTTAAAATGTTTTACAAGTTGTTGTATACATTCATTATATAATTATATGTGAAGACCATGCACCTAAAATAAAATTTAGTCTACCACAAATGGTAAAAAGAATTAAAAATATAACAGACTGGTAAATCAATTATGTGATAGATACATGGTGCTCACATATTTACAAAGATTGTAAAATTTTACTAATATTTTAAAAAGTGTGTGAGTTACATTTGTCACGGAATGTAAAAAACAATGTATTTAAAAAAAATGTGTATGTATAAATTAAATTAGCAACCAGTTTGATTTTGTCTAGAAAATTACTCTTGATATAACGACCCCTTAACAAACTCAACGTGAAGAAAAAGATTTCTCCTTCCGTACACACCACCCCTTAACCTCTAGTTCGACACGCCTAAGCCGGGCCGCATCGCTCAAAATTCTATTAACAACCCTAAAATCCGTATGGGCCTGAATATTTACCCAAACTTACAACGACTTAGTTTGAGAAAACAAACTAACGCGTCATAACTTGGCTAAGAATGTTGGCGTATGTACCGTATCTAATTCGAATTGCTAATGCCTTCCTTAATTCAGTTGTGGGGCGAATTAAAAGGTCTATGAGTTAATCACATTCTCTGTCTGTTTGTGTTTCCTCTCTTTATCTGGTCGGAGATTATTTTGGTTAAGTTTTTGTAAGAGGTCTGTTTCCTTATCACGGACTTGTGTTATTGTTGTCTGTGTTAATACGAATATACGACAAAGCTTCTTTCTTAAATTAAATAATATAGCTCAAACAGGGCGTATACCTAATTCTATGCTACTAGGTAAATTAAGTATAAGAACATGGATCAATATTGGAAAATGAAATAACAATTTTGCCATTTCAATCCTCTATATATATAATAAAGCACATGTTTAAGTTCGACCCACCAAGTAAGCACTTTTAACTAAACCAATACAAAATCATTAAACACCATCAAAAGTTCCGTCCACTCTTACTAACAACAACTAAGCACAAATATGTCAAACATTTGCACAAACAAGTGTCGACAAACGGCGATCATGGGTCATTAATCACACCACAATTAGGGGCTCACCCCGTCGAACACGTTGGACAAATATTGGATTATGTATGATTGATTGGTCCCAAGTTTTGTGGCCACCCAACTAATAGAAGAACCAATCGATATGAATTGGAGTTTGGGCGGATTGTCATAGATTAATGACGTGACATGTGGGTCGTAGGGGATTGGGAATAAGTACCTATTGCTGTTGACTGCGTTAGGTATATTCTGGCAAATACAATCAATAATATACCGATTTCCCGTACAGTATAATAATTTGAACAAACAAAAAAGTAGAAACATTTTGAAAAGAAAGCTGAAACATACATTTATCAAAATATAGCCCATCGTAAATTATCTAAGAACCAAAATACTTTTAAATTCACATTATGTTGAACATGAGGCACTAAATAGCCTCGTCGCATATTTCATGTGCGCAAAACCTCGACTTACTGAACCAAAAAACTTAAAGAATATTAATAGCTGATAGCAAAATTTTTACCCCGTCCAAGCTAACAAAAACCCTCGCACATATTTCGCTCAAAAAGTTAGTTAATTTATTATTCCGGGAAAGTTTGCCTTGTTTCTGTTCAATATTACACTCGCAAATTGTTTTTAAAGTATCGCATATCAAGATAACGTTCAAGTTTTTGGTATTTTCTTTTGCGGAAAAAAAGTTTTGTCCCCAAAGATTTTGGGTTGAAACATACCGACGACCTAACATATGTACATCAGCGGGGTAACTTTGTAACACACTAACAATTGCAATGTCTTTTAGTTTGACAATTCATTTTCATTTCGTTCTCGAGCAGACGAATTTGTCAAACTAATGAAGCAATGGATTTGGAATTTCTTTCAAAATCCTGTTTTGCAATTGGGGTACGTGATTAGATGTCCATTGATGAATTTGTGTCACATTTTGTATAATCGACCTTATAAAGAATCAAAAATTTACTATGGTTGTAACTATCTGTCAGAGGGCCCATAGAAAATTGTAGAACTAATCGATCTTAAGGATAATTATTTTTCCAAATGAACGGAGATTGTTAGTCCATTGAAATCAGTAACAAAGCATTAAAAAAGATTCTTTTACATCTTACGCAAACAATTTATTCCGTAAGCTATCCCATTGCATAAAAAAATAATTTTCATCTTAAGTACTTCAAGCAAAGTAAAATTATTTGTACCATTCATTTGATGGAAGTAAATTAAACCACGACACAATAAAGAATTAAGATCCAATGAGAATTCGACAAAGAACATTTACGTAAAGTACCATTGTTAACTCGATGTGAATCTTTGAATAAAACGAATTGTTCAAAAATGAAAGAGAAACTAAGTAAGATGATACTGCTTCATCATTATCTAGCCTTTTTCGAATTATGTTGGAGTTGACTTCCAGTCTATCCGGATGCAGCTAAATACCTCCCAGTATTTTACATGGAACCACTTCTTATCTAAACTCCACAACCCAGTTACTGTCTAATAAGGCACCGCTAAACAAGATGATACTGCTTAAAAAATAATAAAAGAACATTAGAACATACAAATCAAATGACCCACTCAAGCATACCTAGAAACATTAAAACCTGTACATACAACATTATACCCATCATCATACATATTTAATACCCTACCTGATAAATACCACTCAGAGGTGTAAGTGAAACACTCGTAGGATGTGACTAATACCCTTCATGTGACCTTGAACGGTTCTAATAATTTGGTGTTTGTCCTCGCATAGGCACGTCGTTGTTCATTTATCTGTTAATGCTATTTTCTTATACTTCAATATGTATAAAAATATGGCAGTAATGAGAGATTTACTCTTGGGAATCATAATTATCCTTACAAAATCTGGCATTGGTTAATTTTATTATAAATGTAATAGCTTTCACAGTCATAAAGACAAACCTGTAACCAGAAAATACAAGTAAACCAAAACATAATTCACACTTCTTACGTAAGAATAAAGTATAGAAATGTTACTACTTTCATATTGGTCTATTTAATATCAGCAGCCATTCAAGAATTTAAACAAAACTCATACCAAAATCACTTCATTTCTATCGAGTTGTTCGCCCGATTACCGGCTGTAGTACTGTAGTAGCCCAAAACCGCAAGAGGCGAGTTAATCTTCCGGCTGGTGGTTCGTAATTCGATTAAAGTTGCCAACTCTTGGCCGACTCTTAATTATGTTTTCGGTGTATTCTCTCGCGGGGTTACGTCACGCGAACCTTTGTTGACTATCGAATTTGTTTGAGTTATGTCGCTCGGCTTAATAGATTTGTTCAAGATGGACGTTGTTTATTTTGTTTTAAGGTTTCAAGAGGTTTGATCTACGTTTTTGTGGTAGAATTTAGGAGATTTTCTTTCGATGTAGGTATAATATTTACATTATTTTAACGGTTCGTGAAGATTTCCTTGGAAACAACATATCATGTAATATTTGGGGATGTTGATGGCTCGATAGTTTTCTTTTTCTATTTTACTGCTTTATTAAAATAGTTCAGTTTGAAAAATTAAATAGTAATATTTAAAAAATAAGATGTTACCACTATTAACGGCTTATAGCAAAAGAGGAAACGCTTATAATTCTGCCACAGTAGTGATTGAAAACAAAAGGTGTGCTAAAAATAAACTTTAAAAAAAACCACAGTGAGCGAGCATCCCTAAGCACAAACTTATAATGAGTCCATTCATGAACTCCAAGGTCTTCGCCAAAAATCCCGAAACTCAGAAAGCCTTATCCCTTTATTTCTTCACAATGCAGGCCATTGTCGACGGCGAGCCTGTTACAGCCACTGTTACTATTAACTAAAGGAGTCTTAGCTTCGTAATCTCGAATGGAATTTGCGAGACTACATTAGCATTTCAAATCAACCTCTTGCCGTCTTTCACGAGCCTATCTTTTCAACCTTACGGATTGTGTTACTGCAGAATTTACTTAAATATCCAACTTGTGTATTCCTCGAAGCTAGCCAGCTAAGAGGCGGTTCGTGTACGCTTTTTAGAATGTGGATTATAAAAGTTAATGAAGCGTCTAGAGGTTGCTAAATTCCGCATACTTAGTGTCTGTTTATCTACTCTTGTTTACGAATTGAGAGACTTTAAAGTATTGTAGGGTAAATACCTCTCGCGAGTATTACCTAAAAGTCTTTAGAGCCATAGAAACTAGGGATAAAGAGCATCTCTCAAGATTATTCCAAAGCCTCAACGGTCCAATGATTAAGGATCTCCACTCGAGAGCACTCGTTCCGAAGGCGAGAATTGTAAAAACATTTTTTCAGGCGTTTCTAATCTACTTTCTCGCAAGTTATTTTCTTATGAAAGTAAAATATATTAACATAATTTGATCTTATTTAGACATAACTTTGAAAGGCATTATGATGTTCTTGTCATCATGGAAACAAAAGGAGGATAAGGCTATACCGACCTACACAAAGAGCAAAGGGTAAATGGACGCCATCTAATTACTTCATGTCTTCATTACTCTACAGCCTTATCTGCCTTCAATCCGAACGATCTGTCGTCAGCTATAAATGGCTCTGATAACACGGGCTCCTTTCAAATCCAGCTCCTATTCATCACTCTGTTCTCTCGCGATATAAATAATTTAAAACAAAGACTGGCGACATTGATCGTTGTTTACGGCAAAGATCCTGATCTTAATGCAAATAAATTACTTCTTACAAGGATTTGTTTGAACCCCCTTCTCATGCCCCTTATAACGGTTTCTGGAACGCTGATCAATCAAGTGTTCAATTTAATAAGTTTATTAACGCCGAAAATTTGGACGGGATTCTCTTCGTTAATTTAATATTAGATTAATTTGTTTTGAGTGAAAAATGTGAGTCATCCCGTAGATAGATACAGTGTATTTGTAGATGTTTGATATAATGTTACTGTTATTTCGTTTCTTCAAGTATTGTGTTTATGATAAATAATTTCTTGAGTTTTGCCACAATTTATTCTGTATCGCTGGCTGTCGTAGTGAAATAAATATGTATGACAGGTTCAAATTGATATTCCAGCCTGTCTGCAGAAGATTGGGAAGTTCTTCGTATATTTTGTTCTTAGAGAGACAAGTATAATCAGAAAGCGGTGTCAACGTCAAATTTTGATGACAGAGAGATACAGGACAGGTTATTTGTGTGACGCCAAAACCATTCTGTGTATTCTTACACTTGATTCCAAATAATCATATTACTTGTTATCTAATTCCTAGAAAACAGGGATAGATTTAAGTCGTTTTCAGAAAAAATATAATACGATTATTAAGTTGTTTTCTGAAAAACATTATCACTTAATTTCATAATATCATAAGATATTACTTAAGAATATTACTAAGATGTTAAACAGAATTATAATTCTTTCCAAAATCATGTCCCACGTCCCACCAACGTTCAGTAACTGGCTGTCAACAACACAATAACAATATTCCAAGTTTATAAAGTTCAAAATCTTATACACGCTCTTTTAGCGACATCGTCATTTTGAAAACAATCATATCACGCAGTTTATAGGGTTCTATTTTCTTTGTCGATGTGTGGGTATCGAAGGGTGTGAGCAAACATCTCAGCAAGCGTGATTGATTATGGGCCAAGTTGCTTCGACACTTGTAATTTCCGAACTATTATATGTGCCATTATTGTGTTTGTTAGTTTTGTCAGCATTAGTAATGTGATCATAGTTTTGTTCGCTTATTGGAAGAGTAATGTGGTTGGGGGACAAGGATTTGATTGCTTTGAAGGAATTCGGGGCTAATAATGTAAAGTTTTATGCTAAATAAACTTGAGCTGATTTTATATCATTGGTTAGTCAAGTTACACTATTTTAGGAGTACAGTCGATCTTTTCTTTAAAAATCTCACCTCAAAAGAGCACTTCAACTAAGTCTTCGCGACTTATGTGAAGTGAACTTGAAGTGAGCTGTCATTCCACCGCCGCTCCGCTAAGGATAGACATTATTAACAGCTCAATTCGTGCTCACTTCATCTATGTCTTCACGGTGAGTTTTGTTACGGCATAGACTGGCAGAAATATAAATTACTACAGTAATATATCAATAAAAAATATCAACTAATGATAATCTTGGGAACAATAAACAATAGTTGCGGAGGAAGTCAGCAAGACATAAATCATAAAGGATTTTCCTCGTTCTTTAAATGTTGCCGTCCAAATAAATGTGCTGTTATCATTTGAAGGCTTTGGTACATTCTGCTTGCAGAAGATCAAAGGAAATCATGTTTATTTGATCAATAATGTGACTGAATCTTCTACAAGCAAACTTTTGTTCCAATTTTTCAAAAATTTATTTTGTATAACATTGTTTAAACAAGAATGATCTTGGGGCTCAGTATGCAACCTTGAGGGACTCCAGTGAAAAACTCTCTGAGAGAGTTTATGATAGCGATGAGTAGGACTAACAATACCTACAAGGTTTTCATTACTTAATATTACACCTTGTATAATTAACTATAATGAAAATTAAATATTTCCTACCCCTGTAGATCACTTTGTTATTGTTGAAAATTAACGTAAACAATTCAATAGTCTTCGTTTATGCGACGGAACCGTTTAAAATTGTAAATGAGCTTCTTAGCAGCTTTTGTTTGAATAAACAATACGATGTTGCTGTTATTTCGGATGTAATTTTCCTTTAATTGTGGCGTTAGATCAAAAGCTTTAAATTTAAATTAAGGTAGTGGCATTTAGTTATTATTATTTTCAATATTATTTGAAGAAACAATATTTCATATAGAGCTTGGATCTATACGAGTAGGAGAAGGCCAAAAAACAAATATGAAAGATGATAATATGGCTAGAAAGGGAATGACTACCGAGGTGACGACTAATAAAGAAGTGTGGAAGAGATCAAAAAGGATGGAGTTATATTACGCCAACAATGAATACATTGGGATAAGGGCAGGAGATTGAGCTTGGATCATAAAACAATACCTAATACATTTTGCAAAACGTCATGTCAGATGAATTCGGTATTCCGTATTGTTTTTAAACGCAATAAATTTATATGCTAATGAAACTATATATATATCGTCTATCATCTAAGCTCACGAAACTAGCATGCATATCATCCGGAAAATAGAAGGCAGCCTATCTTTTTCCGTTGACTGCACAAATCATAAATAAACATCACGTTCGAAGGCAGCTATTCTCATGATCTGAGATCGCGATAGCCGAACTTAGAAACAAAACAATAAGACTCGCTACCCGGGTACCCGGTGTATTGACGTTCGGTGGCCGCATAAAATGCAGCGTTCGTGGCTCGCTTAGTTTTGCAATTCAAACTTCGTCTCATATCGGTTTACGGACGAATGGTTTGGCTACTGGACTGTGACGGGACGTAAGCGGAGCGGGCAGAGGTTTGTACTGTTTTACAGGAGGAAATAGGAATGTTAAAGTCATGCTATTTCAATGTTTGTTTTTTTTTTACAAATTAACTCAGTTCTCTGCCCAATATATTTGCTTGTTGTTAAATTAAATTATGTATGGGAAAAGTAATTATAAAACAATATTTTCTGACTTTTCACAATTTATTTATTTAAGTTTATTACCTAAACAAAAATTAAAAAAAAAACATAAATTGTAATGAGAAGGACTTATTTTGCGTGATTGAGTAAACATCCAAATAATTATCTAAACATAGATACATTTAGACTGGAAGACTGGAAGTCGACCCCAACATAGTTGGGAAAGACTAGGCAGATGATGATTATGACATAGATACATTTCACATTAATATTATAAGTAGGATATTTTAGTGTTAGCGACAGATAGGCAGTCGCTCCATGTAAAATACTAGTATTCAGCTGCATCCGGTTAGACTGGAAGCCGACCCCAACATAGTTGGGAAAAGGCTAGGCAGATGATTGATTGTCAGGCCTGTTGGTCTAGTGGTTAGTGACCCTGACTGCTATGCCGGAGGTCGTGGGTTCGATTCCCACCCAGGACAAATGTTTGTGCAATGAGCACGATCATTTGTTCTGTGTCTGGGTGTAATTTATCTATAGTATTTATGTATTTAGAAATATATAAGTATGTTTATCAGTTGTCTAGTACCCATAACACAAGCTCTGCTTAGTTTGGGACTAGATGGCGTTGTGTGATAGTTGTGGAATATTATTATTAATATTATTATTATTATTATGATAATGATTTTAGTGATAGCTTGTATATTTTATTCAAGATGTTCAGTAATTGATAGAAAATGAAAATTTTAATGAACTTTTGTAAACCAACCACGAATAAAAATCAAAACCGCTTCCGCTCATACACGGCACTACCTAACGTATGACTTTCTGATACAGTGGGCACGGAACGTGAATATTTGTGTAACCGCGGTGTAAAACATGACCGCTGACCGACTAGGTACTATTGTTTGAGTTATTTTTTATAGCTCAACCAACTCACCCGACTGTGGTAGATAATGCACGTTGGAATCGCTTTCAAAGCGAACATCAATTTATTGGTTGTTGGAACAAGTTAGCTTGGAAATGTTGGATGGGTTACTAAACAATGACTTTCAAACATTTTTTTCTGTTATATGTCTATGCATCAATAAATTCTGAGAGCTACACAATTACTGACAAATGCGTGCACGGCTGGAAAGGTCCACTCAAACCCGTTTAGTTGTTTTCTCAAAAGACCAACTCCGTCCTGATATTACCTGATAGAGATAAATATGTTTGGACTTTAAAAGCGACTGTGACTTTTGAGTTTGATTCGGTATTTCTTCTCAGAGTACCTACCTAGTCAGATCATCGATGTCTGCGCACACACTTGTGTACTTTAATATTTCCTGCATACCTAGCTAATCTCCGTTGAGATTGGCCACCGTGACAAAATCGATCTATTATATTTTTGTGTTAAAGTGTTTTAACAATGTGTGTTTACAGAAATAAATTATTATTAATTTGTGTTTACTTTCAGTCAGTTTTGATAAGGCTTGCTTCGCGCTCTTTAAAAACCACCCCAAACAGTACTTACCTCATTATATTTAACATTATCCGTCCATCGTGTGCATTATTATATGAACTTTTACAAGATTTTTGCTTAGGTACGATAGATTAAGTATAATTTGGAACAAGCACTACTAACTATTACTTCTATACTAACACCCGGTTTCAAGAATTTGAAGTCGAGAACTTGCCAAAATCTACTTTGGCATGACTTAATTAAGTTGATTCCTTTGATATAGACCGAAACGTAAACAAAATTCAAAATTTCTTATATTTTTATAAAGATATGAATTTCGCGGGAGTCACCCGCCGACCGCACAGTGGCGCCCTCATCGTTTGTTTGGTTATTTCATACAATTTAGAATGAAAATGCAGAAAATAAGCACGTTGAGTTTTGCTTCACAAGATTATACGTTGATATTATTAGAAACGGTAGTTTTACATTGTTTACTTTTATTATAATCCTTAAAACGGAATATAGTGGCCACTGTTATCCGTTTCAAACAATGAGGGCGCCACTGTGCGGTCAGCATAGTCTTAAGTAATGGCAAAGTAAAGATACATGGACATAGAGAACCAGAACTTGTATCGTGCCTTACACAACTGCCAGAAAATCAAGAAATAACTAAACTTTAATGATTGCAAGAAGAAACTTCAATCCTTCTCAAAGTGACGTCTAAAAGTGAACTTACTTGCAGAAGGACGGGGCTAAAGCTAAACACTACATATTCGTCAAAGCGGCGCCCGCGGCTGACCTAATTTTCTACGTGACGTTACTTCGTTACCGACAGAACGGAGCATTGGCGTCTGGGGACCAGCGTGATTGTGATATACATACAGACATACTACGTAGACGTGTAACGTACGTGTTTTATTGGAACTGGATAAAGAACAACATATTGCAGATGTTGGTGATTGGCAGTTGTCTTTGTTGAGCACAATATTATTATGCTATAGGTAAGTATACCGCTGTTATATTTATGATCCGGTTGAAAACAGATGGAACAATTATGACTTAATTTAGTTTTAGGAAAACAAAAGACATATATACTTACTTACTGCAAAATATAAATACATGGTTTATAAGCTATATCATTATCTGCCTACTAATACGATACCCATTGATAAGACTGGTTGTCAGACCTTTGGGCTTCTGACTACCCGTAACGACTGTCAAAGATCCACGAATGACAGCCGGGACCAACGGCTTAACGTGCTTTCCTAGGCACGGAGGGGATGTAAAGATGGTCACCCATCCACAGACCAACAGCGGCAAACGTAGCTTAACCTGATCGATCGACCTGTGCGACTGTTATTATTTAGCCGCGGGCCCCTCTGGTTATAATAGCTATAATAGTCTGAAAATAATAACAATATGAATATGTTAAAAAGGGGGAGGGGAAGGAATCTTCGAGCATTAAAATGAAGCTTTAACATTACAAAAAAAATTAAAATACTGAAACTTCAAATTCATTGAATCTGATTTTAAACAAAAAAAAACATATGATTGAAATAAAAAAAACGCAATATAGACTGATCTTGTGTGGTAACGAGTGAATAAACTTCATGTCATAATTATGATATGACGCCCCAAAAATAGAACTACGATGCATTAGAACCTAATTTTCTAGTTTTCGAATAGAACTCATGCTCAGCACATAATTGCGTTGCCACTCAAATCTGCGGGTCACAGAATTAATCTGTTGTTCGTGGAAGCGACGAGCTCGTATGAAATGCTTTGCTTCAGACTAATTCTTGAATTTAAGTGGCATATGCAATGTCAACAGTAATTTCTAGACAATCCTTAACACTAATAGGATTTTAGATGCTAGGTAATTTGCAATTTTCTAATGTATACAGTGTCAAATTTAATTTGCTAGCGAAACTACACAGACATCATGGGTATCTTAACTTTTTTCCACAGATCTGCTATATAAATCCTGCAATGTACTAACCGTTCGCCAGCTTTTCATTATGTACTTAGTATTAAAACAGCACACCATGCTTGCCTACAATGCCGACAACACTAACAAGAGACGGAATGATCTAGTATGCATATCCAATGCAACCTCAAAACATCTGTCTTTGTAAAAAGATTTTGAACATTCTTAGGCCCATACCTGTACAATAGATTAAATAGAAAAGTAAGTATCTATAAACTAAATTACGATAGCTGTAAAAACGTTATACTTAAATATAATTTATTAACAATCGACTAAGCACAGACAGAAGACCCACTTACTGTCTGCAAATAGAGTAACATGCTATTTTTTTTTACCTACTTTTCAAAGTCAAAGTCAAATCATTTATTTCAAATAGGCACTTAAAAAGGCACTTTTAACGTCAAAAATTAAAATTAAAAAATAGAATTGATTTTAGTCGCCCCTTCCAAAATGTAGTTTTCGTGTGGAGAAGAATGGGCAAGAAACTCCACCGTTACTTTTTTAAAATGTTTTACAAGTTTTTGTATACATTCATTATATAATTTTATTTTATTTACTTATGTTTTAATTTACTTTTACGTTATACTCATTGCACTTTTACCTTATAGCACAGATTCAAACTAGTTCAGGCAAATTAGCAACTGTGCGCTACTTTAATTGTTAAGGTATTCATTGTAAATGTATCCCCTTTTTATGAATATACGATTTTATTTTTACGATTTTATTAATTTGGGCGCCACCATTCAGGTTTGACCCAGTCCCAGTTTTTGGCACAAAACCCGGCTAACCTTTTGAACGATAAATGTTTTATTTGTTTCGCAAACAACCGGCTTCATTCTTCTACCTCCCATTATATTATAGGATGTCTGAAAACGTTTTAGGGCAAACTTTCGAGACATAATTATTATAACAATGAATGTATCGCTAAACAGCATCAGTATTAAATATTATTATTAAATATTATTTATTTAAGCTGGTGAAGAAATTGACCTAGCCACCCAAGAAAAACTACGTTAGAATTTTAAATCTAAATGTATCTACCTTAAAATCGATGTTCTTGTCTGTCGAGTTGTTCTTCTAAACTACACAACGGATTTTGATGCGGTCTTCACCATCATTTAGAGAATATAATGAAGGGAAATATATAATATACTGGATGATTTTCTTACAGTCTCGAAATTTTTACAGAGTTTTCTACCCATGAATATGAACAACTTTCACTCTGGGAACAACTCTGAGATCACGAAAAAAAATCAGCTGTTTCATACATTTTGGTCAAGTAGGTGCTCTATAGGTATTAAATTTTTGTGTTAAACAGCAGATTTTATTTTCGTGATTTCAGACTTCGTTTCATAGTGAAAGTTGTTCATATTCATGGCTAAAACATCCTGTCAAAATTTCGAGACTGTAAAAAAAATCATCCAGCGTATACGTTGTTGTTAATTAAGTCCGCCTCTGTACATTTATGTGCTTGAAGTATTAAATAAATTAAATAATAAATAAACATAACAT
Source organism: Globia sparganii (assembly GCA_949316385.1). Classification (NCBI taxonomy): domain Eukaryota; kingdom Metazoa; phylum Arthropoda; class Insecta; order Lepidoptera; family Noctuidae; genus Globia; species Globia sparganii. The sequence goes on along the minus strand of OX438660.1, from coordinate 23,962,462 downwards.
CCCGCCCGTATTCCCCGCTGGGTCAGGCATACGTGTACCTTTAGCACCACACCCACATTCCGCCAGTTATGTTCAAGTCCCATGTAATAGAGGACGAGCCTGTTCCCATCAACCTGGCACAAATTTAGACTCCGGACTGCTACTTCGAAATTCTAGATGGAAAAACCCAAGAACACTTTACCCGACCCGGGAATTAAACCCAGAACCTCATGGTCAGCTGTACCGCTTGTGACCTATCACGAAAACATGATGTTTTGTCAGTCATAAATACCGTGCGAAGCAGAGGTGGGTCGATACAAAATCCATGTCTCAACTAACATAAAATCCTCTATCAAATCCACTCCTATTAATCACGCAAAGACAACCAACAGATTATATTATCATTGAGTCTGCAATAAGACAAATTAGTTTTGTAGAGACGGATCGCGGTGGCGCCGTCCTGTGGGATAACGCAATAAGAGCCGTTACTCTGCTGCTAATTGATCGAGCTCTCTGCGTCTCTACAGCTCTATCGATCTCTACATGTAAGTATGTAGAGCTAATGGAGAGAATACTGAGAGTGATACACTTTGTAGACGATTAACAAGATTATCTAAACTAATTCTGTTGCTTATTTCAACACCATTCTGTTTTAACTCATGTTTGTTTTCCAAAAGTCCGCAGACTTGGTCTTTGACTATCATCCAGAAGACCAAACTCCAGGTTCTCCAACGAGCAATGGAGCGCAGTATACTAGAACGAGCTGGATAGGTTCCGTCAAAACTGGAAGGAGAACCGCGCAGGCTCGTGAAAGGTGCAAGGAGTGGAGGGAGGCCTTTTCCCACGAGAGGACCAGAACAGATTAGAAAAAAAAAAATCCGCTACTGAAAATGGCCTCCTTACTGACCACTTATCCTTAACTAATGGGAAGTGCAACTGGCAATTCTTTCCAAAATGAGCAACAACCAAGTAGAAGATATCCTATGCCTAGAGATTTAAATACCTTTCTCTCATTCTTATTTTGTTCATGCCTCTAATAACGATTCGCTTTCAAGTTCAATCAACGAAATGGAAAGCAGATCGGAGTAAATCTCCCTTCACTCAGTCTCTGGTCGCCACGGCAGAAAATCTGCCTTTATAATTCTCGTTATTAGAAAAATATCCGACCGAAGCTGGCTGTTAAAATTAATATTATCTATCGAAAGGCGAACGATAATCGGAATATAAATCTGCATTCATGCCTTTTATCTGGAAATTCTCATAAAATATTATCAAATGAATTCATTTAAATAAACTCGACGATGAACTAGGAAAGTATTGGAGAAAAGAAACTGAATAAAACAATCTAAGTGGCGGTTGTTTAAAAATAAGCTCTCAATATGAGCACAGCTTACAGAGTATTTAGACTACTGCCTCGTATTAAGTGCTTAACATTTTGTTAAAAACACAAGAAATGATGCTACACAAAGAATATTTCTCAACGTTTTTGTGAGATAGTAATGTAAATAAAATTAACATGACAAAAAGACGTCATTTGCGATGAACTACGGTAGATACGATTGAAGAACTGATAACACGAATAAACCAGAGATAACAACCCGACACACGTACGTGAAAGCGACAAAGCAAAACCACAAAAGAACGTCGTCTTCATTTAACTTCGCGACTTCATCGTCCACATCATAAGCACAAAGAATCACTTAATTTCCCGCTCCGTGAACTGGCGTTATCGCTGATTTTCCGCCAAACCCGACCCCTGGCTTCGGTCCTGGACATCGGGATTGGGGGGATTCGGGAATCACTCTCGTGGGATTCACACCCCGTTCGAGACGGGAAGTATCGGCTAATACTCAGCGGTGGGCGGTCGTTAGTAGACTGTAATAAAATTTAACTCTTCGCCAATCTGCGGATTTGAGCATCTTAGCTCCAGCTGCAATGATGACGATTTGGGATATATTGTGATAGTATCGCTTACGATTCTACTTAACGATGTAAATAGCACTTCGAGCGAAGACGCGATGAGTTTTATGTTACTTCCAGCATTATTCTTGCTTTAAAACGCCAATGGTGTAGAAATAGTAGCCGTTTTTTGTTAGATTTTGTTGGCGAGTAATGTTTTTGTTAGCGTTCAACTTAAACTAACAGATTCAGATATTTCACGAAACAACCAAAAAACCTCCAAACACAAACGCATAATTGAAGCCGAATCACAATTAAATACATTAATACTGAATGATAAGCATGTCCAAATTAATTGTCAAATACCCATCATTATAAATAGTACAACAAAACAAATAGTAAAACAATAAATCCATCTAGTTATGAATACAATTAAAACTACAAACGCAAGTTATCAAGCCGGACCATCATTTAGGAAACTGTGGCCCATTTAACTGGATTACAGCACCAAGGTCTGTTCACCGACCGGAGGATCCACAAACTTGGACAATTAAATCCATCTATTTATAATCGACATGCCCCAGAGAACCTTTGCCGGGATTATCAATAAAGGAACATTTAACCATCGTGGAAGTTACAACTTGTCCAATTTTGGTCACTTTATTGGAGCACTTTGCGGTCTTATTCTGGGTAGCGCTAGTGATTTTCTGTGGTGATTCGTCGTCGTGAAAACGGGAATAAGACAAAAGTATTATAAAGTTTTTTTTGTTTTTAACTATTCTTTTTGTTTTGTTTAACCTTTAATTACTGATAGGATTACCTCTTCATATGACTAGCAAAATAATCAATCTATCTGGATCCAAAACTATAACTAAGACATTGTTCATATTACATATTATTTTTTACAATAAAGTAATCCTCGCCCTGATCCTTATAATTCAGTGAACCGCCTACCAATATCGTAGCATCCCTGCATGAAGCCCAGAATACCCGTTTATGTCCAAAACCTCGTTACAGGCGCCCTTTATTGGCCACATTTGGTCGCAATTTGACAAATTGATTCACTCGTGTTCTCCACTCGTACCATTATGGGATCGGATTGGGCCCTCCGATAGTCAGGCTCGATATTGCTGTTAAGCCACGCTGTGTAATTGATGTCGTTATTGAGTTAAATATACTTTAATAGCGGTCAAAACCGTAGTTGAATATTTTACTTTACGATTACTAAATTACACTACAAACAATAGTTTGTAGTTAAGTGTTTAGCATCAGCCTATAATGTTACGACTTCTTGAATACAGGCCTTATCGGGTTGGTAAGGTTAAGAGGAAATGTGATCGGAGAGACTTTTGAAAAAGCCTAAGTAAATTCGAGTCCTACTCCAGTATTGAACCAATTTAAAAGATATTTCATAAACTGAATTAGAAAGGTATTATACTGTGTCTCTATGTTTTTCATTTTTGGTTAATAATTGTCTAATTTGTACACTGGGCCTCTGTTGACAGCGGAAATTTGAGCATTTATTGAGGGTTCTAGTGCTTATAAAAATAATGTATCATCAAAACGGAAAACATAGGGACATACAAGTAGTTAATATTTATTATTCTGTGAAAAATCATTAATTTATGGTCATTAAACAGAAAGAAAACGGGCGAGAGCATTTCTATGGAGAAAAGACCAACCACAAATGCGGGTGGTCTTGGTCAATTATGTATATCTACACATTCTCTTAAAAGTACACATATACATAATTCAACACAATTCACAATTCAATACATAATTCAATTCAATTCAAATATTTTATTTCAGATAAAAATCCATATATTGTTAGCAGTGGTATAACTTAGCCTAATGTTAATATTAATTTAAAATAATAATAATAAACAAATAAAGAACACAGAAACTAAAAAAATGTGTGTCTGGTGTGAGGGTGTGTGTGTGTGTGTGTCTGGATTGTACAGTAAGGGAAAAATATTGTTTACCTAACTGACTATCAATTTAAACTGTCCGTTTATTCAAACCTTAATATTCAAGATTAATAGTCTAAAATAGATTAGTAGTCTAGAAATAGCTTTAACACGGCAAAACGTAGTGTGATCGTATGATCTGCTAAATATTGAACTCGTGTGTATTAGAAGTTGTAATACTGGTTCTAATTACGGACGACCTTGGTACGACAAAAAAACATACGACGGATTCTGTCACTGAAACATAAATCATTCGCAAAAAACACTATTAAAACTAAAATATATATTAAACTAGCTGACCCCCAAACGTCGTTTTGCAAAAAAAAATAGATAGTAGCCGATTCTCAGACCTACTGAATATGTACACAAAATTTCATACAAATCGGTCAAGCCGTTTCGGAGGAGTATGGTAACTAACACTGTGACACGAGAATTTTATATATTAGATAGACTAGCTGACCCCGCAAACGTCGTTTTGCAAAAAAAAAAAAAATAGGAGTCTGAAAAATAAATAGTAGCCGATTCTCAGACCTACTGAATATGCATAAAATTTCATAAAAATCGGTCAAGCCGTTTCGGAGGAGTATGGTAACTAACACTGTGACACGAGAATTTTATATATTACAAGAAGATAAAGCAAGGACTATAAACAACATAGTAACAACACACAAGAAGACTGAAGCAGTGTCAAACATATCATCAAGTTATGAAGGAGCAGATCATAATGAAGTAGTCTGCAGCGTTGCCCTCCCGAGGACCCTCTCGACTGTTCCGCAAAAATTAGTGTTATTGACACTTGACCCTATTGTAGAACATTCTCGAGCGCACTCGACATATTGTGGGGTCGCCGGTCGTACGAAAATCTGTTGTATGAAGAGTCTTCACAAAGTTTTGATGTCCACTGCGGAACTCCGCTTCGTTTCTACAATGTTTTCAACTGCTTTTGTAACTTTGGTTAAGTCTAAGAAGGGAATGAAACATGTCAACACTTTTATAAGTACTTAAGTTTTTCAACGACTGAAAATGGTAATAAAATAACTACATAGATACGCTAAAATGAGCAAAATACTACCGAAGATTTTGAAAACCAAAGTTTCATATCCACAGTAATGATTATCTTTCATTTTATAGTTAAAGAAAACTAATGCGAGTAATGTCTCTAATTCAATAATACTGTATTAATAACAATGTTCCAACTAGAAGAAAATATTGTTTTAAAACTTGTAATAATTTTAGACTTTGAAATATCTGATATTTGAGATTTGTAAGCAGACACTCATTTGTAAATAAAATCAAGTTAATTTAGTTACACTGAATTTGAAATGGATTTATTACAATAGAAAATAAAGTGGATTTTCTTATCGATCACAAAGATACCAAGTTTACTTTATTAAATTACGTTGGTCTTTCAATTATTTTTGTACTTTATCAAAATTTAAAAAGGAGATGATTTATTTTTGTAAAATTGAGATTTTTCTAATGGATACAGAGCCTAATAAGTTTAACTTAAAGAAGTTGCCTCTCATTCAAACCATCAACAAACGTACTGAATTTAAATCGTATTATTACAAAAAGTTTTTCTACAACAGAATTGAGCACCATAAGATTTCACCTCAACCCACTACATCGTAAAAGAGAAACGCTAACCACATTTCAATACATTTTTGTGTATGAAATTTTATAAGGTCGTCAAAAAGCAGTGTGCGTAGCTTAGTATACCGCTCCGAGAGTGCTGACAATAAAATTGTAGTACCAGCTTAGGGGGCTCCACATATGACGGTGTCAGACCGACTTTATGATGTGTAATCGTATAGCAAGTGTCTGCCTGTTAGAAGTTGTGGAGTTACTTTACATTTTTATAGAGTGCCTGTATATTTCTGTGGGGTTAAGGGACCGTTCACGGCTTCGAGCGTGGCGACTTGCGACTTACGTCAAGCGACACGCGTGATCGTCACTAGATTCCGTCCGTCGCTCGGCAAGTTTCGTCGGTGACTCGTAGCATACTCAAAGCAACTTCTTTCATTTGTTTTCACCGCAGGTGTTGTCACAAGACACGCGTCACTTGAGCGTGTAGCTCGTGGTAAGCCTTTACTAGGTACTGATCTGTTGTGGTTGATATTCAAGTTGGTGCAGTAATTCGTTAGGAAAAATACTTCATTCCTGGCTAAAAATATAGCATGTCGGAAACCATTATTAAGAACCATTAGTAAGATTATAGAAATTCTCGCTACGCATACTTACGGCTGTTTCGGTATTGTGAACCAAATTGTGAGGTAGTGGAAACGCGATCTAACCGCACTACGCCATTATGTCGAGATACTAACAGAGCCTCATGGAATATATGTCACTTGCAGCATTAGTATCTATTATTATGATAACTTGTGGAATAACAGTTATTACAATACATTTTGTGAATGCGATAAACAATGCAGCCGACAGTCAATAATGTAGAGTTACTAGCTAAATGTCCGTCGAAATAATTATGGTCACAAACATTTATTCCACCGAATTTTGTTTTGAAAAACCTATATATTCCTAGATCGTCAAAGAAAAATTCCAACTGGAACGCTTCCTAAAACCCGTATAGTCCACATCACGAGGTATTACGGCATTTTGGTCGAAAGTTTAACCCGAAAATGCCCATGCCTGCACTAAAATCCTGTCACATTTACCGGTTGCAAATTCCGCTAAAATAACCCGGTACAAAATACCGTCCGACTAGGGCTGTTGCGGTCGGTATTTGACTTATTTCGGCCATTTTGTGAAAGAGAAGAGCCCAAGGATTTCGATCTTACTAATTAGATGCTTGTTTTGTTTCTTTCTCGTTGGTGGTTGGCCAAGTGAGGTTTCGTGAGTTCAATATTTAGGGTCGCTGTGTATTTTTTTCCGACATTAGATTTGATGTAGCATGACGTCACGCACGTCAAATATCAATAGGGTTAAAATATATTGTATCCCACGCACTTTTTTCAAAGCTTACTTATATTTTTTAATAGTAGACTCTTGATTCTTGTATTCTGTTTAAATATTGTGTTTATGTAACGCAAATACAGAATATTAAATCAATGTGTCTCCACTAGAGATAATTAAAATATCAAGTAGATTACCTACCACATTTTTATTTCAATACAAATACAAGGTGTAACGTTAAATGCTCAAAACCTGAAAATAGTTTGTTCATAATTGACTACTGAATCGATTTCAGTAACTTTTAATATAGGTTTTTTTTTTCAAAAATTATGTATTTTGCCATACTATCCACCGATTGAGCCAAAGAAAATTAAGTCTTATTTTAAGGCAATAAGACTCAATTTTGAATGCATAAAGTAATGCTAGGATCAACACAATTTTCTTAATAATAATAGCTTTAAAAAAATAGTTACATGTTGTATAGTTAGGTACTTATATTTTATTATTTCACTAACAACCACAACCGACTTTTTTCTAACAAAATTAGCATAAAATCCACCCTAATGCGAGTAGGTACTAAAATGTTTTCTATTTTTATTACAAGCAGTTACGCGGGCTGCATTACTAATTTTCTCATTAGCCGACTGTACAAGAGCTTCAGGTAAGTAATGTGAGCACTAATGACACGTTCATAATAATTATATTCTAACTTGTAAGTAGGTATGAATTACAAACTGGGTAAAATCAGGGAAATTATTTTTTTTATTAAATTTACTACTAACTTAAATTTTCCAAATATTACATCACAACTGTTCTTCTTTGACAGTCGTTTGAATTAATGGTACAACCAATTCTTACAACACCGTATATTGACTTAGTGTATCAAATTAACACACAATTTATTTCCCTAATTGTACCTAGGGCTCATCACGGGTCATAACTTAACGCCTGAATATACAGAAGTTGAATATAAAATAGAAAACTATCATATACTATCAAATACAAAATAAATGTACTTTTTTCTTTTTTTTCTAAATACTCCAATATTACCGATAAATAATTACCCATAAGTATTAACTTTATCAGTAATAGAGCTTTCCACGTTTTTATTGTATTTCGGCACTACGCGCATGTTATAGAGATTATTTGCAAGTTCTACATACCGCTTCGCAATACCGGGAAAAACCACTTGCACATCAGTTTGAGCCTTCCATATTCATTCCATAAATATTTGCAAGTTAATAAATGCACTACAACAATACAAAATACGCTCGCATATCAAAAACGCTGGGCATCCCACCGGTAACCCTGGCACGCAATTTAACCCGTTCGCTGACCATTGAAATGCGGGTATTACCGCGCATAACGACATCCTCTGAAATGTAGCACTAATAGTGATAAGCGGTTGTTGTCAATTGTTGTTGTTCGGTGGCCTGGAATGACTTCATTCTAGGATGTTGTGGATGGAGCTTTGAATTTACAGAGGATGAGAGAAAAATATTATGTAAACATATTTAGTTTACATTCCGCAATAACTATATCCAGATTTGCACAATGCGAGTGATATAGTTATTACATCGGACTGTAGGTTTGGGTTGCATTTTGTATCTTAACAACCGTATATTCTACATCTGCATGTGTATATTTTTGCGGGTGGGAGGGGCAGCCCTGCATTTTGTATCCAAGCCTGGATCTAATTGTTGCGGAGTCAAAATCTAACATTTTACTGTCATGGATATCTACATAGTAACGCCTGATTCAAATCAAATCAAAAGTTTATTTGCTAGAAAAAGGTATAATGTTTTTCTAAAGGTGAGATCTTATAACCTAAGGCCTGAATTCCTCTTACGCTGACGTCGGTCGCGTATCGTCGGATACGCGTACCAAGACGCTGACGGTAAATGGACGTGTTTACTGTAGCATCGACGGTCAGCGAGCGCGAGTACTTATAAATCGGTACGCGACTGACATTAGCTACCGACGTCGGCGTAACAGTATTTCCAGATTCTGCCTTTAAGCAATCGTGCAAACTGCAACTGTTTTTTAAGTTTACCTAAAGTATTTATTATTATTATATAGTTAATAATAACTAAATAGTATTTAAGAATATTAACAATATAAATAAAAAGGTAAATGAATGCAGCTAGGTATAAACCTAGATGCATTTATTTACCTTTTTATTTTTTAAATATACCATCCATGTATAAATGCAGCCAGATATATTTAGGTTTATACCTAGCTGCACTTATTTACGTTTTTATTTATATTGTTAATATTCTTAAATACTATTTTTTTATGTTCCATAAATTCCTTAAGTAACTTAGAGAGAACAAAATGTTTACTGTCCCTGCGTGACCGATGTGGCCAATCATATCTATCATTCCTAGAAGTCAGTCAGTTTAAATAGGCACGCCGTATACTGTCCGTTCACAGGTATTTTACCTCTGATTTTGAATTACTGTCAATATCACAGTGATATTTATTCCCGTTAAAATAAGGTTGATATTGCGTTACTGCTGAAACAACAGTGGACGGACTATAGCTGTACCTTACTATTACAAAACTGTCTTTCTCTGCTGTCTAGTTAAAACATCTAAAAAGTCAAGTTAAAACTGTTAAACACGACATTTATGGATGGAGTTTTATAAATGTCAGACTAACATTAGTGATCCATATTTTTCATTTTTTTCAACTTTTCTTTAATCAAACTATAATGCAAAGTTAGGATTACAAAGTACCTTGCACTGTAATTACAGTACGAAACAAGAGTTGTAACGTTAAGTGGAGTCAGAGACGGATTGACTGCTTAAATCACGTTGAAGTTGAGAACATTACACGCTATATTATTTGCATCAAGGGAGTCGTGGGGTCTCTGGTTAATACAAAGGAGATGGTGTTATCTATACTTATAATAAATCTGTAGAGAGGTCAATTCTGTACATGAAATATATTTCCAAAATAACTATCAGCGGGTGATTAGTGATCGTTACTGACGCCAAAAATGCAATCAGTAAAAATTTTGTCTGTCTGTCTGTCTGTCTGTCTGTATGTTCGTTATAGAAACAAAAACCACTCGACGGATATCAACGAAACTTGGTACAATTGTTCTTCATACTCCTGGGCAGGTTATAGTATACTTTTCATTACGCTACAATCAATAGGAGCAGAGCAGTGAAGGGAAATGTTGGGAAAACAGGATTTCTTTTTAGGTGAAGTAGTAATAGGTTAGTAGTAGTTAGTTAGTAGTAGGTAAGTTTTGGTTAATTTATGTTCAGTTTTTTTTAATATTAAGTAGGTAAAAGCGTAGGTACTTTTATTAATTATAGGTATAGGTATTATTAATTATAGTAGTTATAGGTATTTAGTTTTAAGTGAAGTAGGTTTTATTATATATTATTTTATATATTAGACGTAGTTATATATTTTTAGTTATTCAAGCCCTAAGCGGACGCCGGCGTCCGCCCGCTATTGTCTTGAAAAACGCGTTGAATGAGAAATACGCGTTCTCAAGAATCGGCATCGGTTAAACTCTATGAGAGTTAGTGCCTCAATTTCCGGAAGTCATTATTCCACGCGGACGAAGTCGCTGGCAAAAGCTAGTAGATAATAACAACCATTCTTGACTATCTCTAGAATCAATACCATTTCAAGTGTTTATGCAAGTTTGGTAAGAGATCATTATTGTGCTATTTATTACCCGACTGCCCGGCAGCAAAGACAGGTTTATAATAAATCTGCTGTCAATTCACACAATCGTTCTATTCTCTCTCTCTCGTGATACCTCTTTTCAAAAGCGTAGACGGGTTCGCGAAATTCTACAGACTAAGGGTGCCAAGATGCTCGCGATCGCGCTATCTCGATGTCGATACTCGCTATTTCTACATGGATGGAAGTGCGAACACGTCAGTTTAGTCACATCAGAAAGCTCAGTTGCCCAGTCCTGTGTTTATCCTATACTGTACCTACTCCAGAAGAACTAGTTGAACCGATTTGACCAATCACTAGCCAGATCACATCGATGCTTGTCGTCGACCGCGATGTAAAAACAAAATATTTTGTTTTTACGTAAGCATCGTGGTTAACCCACAAACAGCCCGCGATGTATCGCAGTGAGGCTATTAGCATTCTTTTGTTTTACATATAGGTGACATCGAGGTAGCGAGCTAAACCGCGATCACGAGGTATCGCAATGAGGCATCTTCGGCATCTAATTTCCCATAGCCATTGACAGCCCAATACACTGACTTACAATAGCTTGTGAAAGGAAAATAGGATCATAATTAAATTAATTAAGATTTATATTCCTTTGTTTTAAGTTTTATAATAATAATAATTTATTTCAGATTTCTCCTTAAAATTTTTTAGTAACACGAAAATACTTAAGAGCTAATGTTATTAAACAAATATAATAAACAGATTTTAGGACAATCCGACACCAGAACGCATGTATGCTACTTCACTGCGTGCAGCCGCATCCAGCACTCAAGCATCGGAGAATCCCACCGGTCCGTCAATGCGCTCAAGATGCTGTTGGAACTAGCTCGCATGCGAGTTAGGGTCGAGGTACAACGTTTAACGTTTTATAAGAAGCCAAATTTTTATTACTCAACTGATGATAAGTATTTCATTCATTGAAACGATAAGCTCTTTAAGCCATTGCACCAACTGCAGCTAATATGCTGAGAACATTACTAACTAAAATTCTGTACGTAGCAACTAGGAAGTGACCACATAAGTAATAAACAAGAAGTGTTTAAGTTCATTCTAGCAAAACATGGAACTTGCTTAGAACGCGAATTTTAGAATGATTGCTAGGATATTGCACCATTACATGACGAAATCGTGTATTCTAAAATAAATTCATTGTAGTAAAATACTTAACCCCTTATTAATAAAACGTTCTATAGCGTCTGTATAAGTTACATAACGCTTTGTTTTCTTCTTTCAAAAGTCAAATTATTGATGAGAAATCGGTGTGTAACTATTCATCTGATATAATACGTTTATTAGTAAGGGGGTTAATATACGAAACATATAAAAAAAACAACACACACATATAAATAAATAACATCACGCCTGCATTACCGACTTAGTATAAGCTGACTTCTCATTGCACGAAAAGGCTATAACATGCGAGATCAGCTAAAACTAGAAATAACGACTCTATTGCTATTAGCCGGACACTATCCAGACTCCAGGCTGAAACTGAGAAATTCCAGATGGAAAAACCAAATAAAACTTTGCCCAACCCGGGAATCTGACGAAATTACTTCAACTCACGACTTTTATTTGCAAATAGAACAATTGCCTGTTCGGAAAACTACGAGTGTACTAATCTTATAACTCAAAGACTACAGCGATAATCTACGAGTAAACGCTTTCCACTTAACACATGCACAAATCAATTTCACACACTCTACTTCACCCAATCACCGAACAAACACTTAAGTCAACACAATTTTTCCTCCCCCCCCCCCACTCCCCTGTATTCCCGAAATGAACAGCAGAACTAAAGTGAGGTGAATTAATCTGAAAGGGAGGCCGTATCCGACCCCTTACCAGAGATTGACAAATGATGCGGGCATACGTTCCCGTTTACCTACACCACTGTTTTTGCAGGGTTGCTAAGATGAAATGTATGCGAAATTGTACGCCAAGGGATTTAATACTTAATTTGTGGAAAGGGAAGGACTAATTTTGAGTGTGGTTTATTGGAGCAGGTTTTATTTGGAGACTTGAATGACAGTGAGGTGATATGATCACCTTGTTATGTTGTAATCTGAGATACTTTATGTCTTAGAATTTGATGCGCAATCAGTGTATTCAGAGCCTTTTTGGACTTATCCTGGCACCTCATATTGCAATCTTTTATAGTGTCCAATGTAAAACACATCAAAAACATTGAAAAGACAAAACAAACTATGTTTTCCGTTTTGGAACTATTTCTCCTATCAGATCCAACAGAATGAAGACGTGATATGATCATGTCCTTGTTAAAATTATTCGTAGCTAATAAACATAAATAAATAAAGAATCATTCACTAATGGCTGATCTTTCTATCACCAGATAACTTTTATTCGAGGAATAAAATTGACGTTTGATGAAATACTGTCAACATTTCAAAATTATTCCTTGATTATAGTTATCAAATGATTTAAAAATCAGTCCTTAGACAAAATATCAGAATAACGAAACGCGCCACTCGAAAACATTATTACGTTTCAAAACAAAACAAAACCTTTTTTATTTTGCCAACCCTTGCAGTCCGTTTCTCGTTACTAATGTCCAACAAATAGAATTCATGCTCTACGAAATGGATACGGGACGAAACAGATAAATTTACAATTGATTACACTTCGAAATTAGACAAACTAGCTCCCAGCAATGGCGAAATAATTGTGATGATGGCAAACTTTTGATTTGTATTTCAGCCCTAATTGCTTGATCAATTGTTTCTTGCTGATTTGCTAAAATTTATTAAAGCTTTGTTGAACCAATAAAACAGTTTATCACGAATTTCAAGTTATGAAATGCTATGATATCAATTTTAGTGAAAATACCAATTTATCTAGTCATCAATTAAATGAAATCAATCCGTTGGTCCCGACTGTCGTTCGTAGATCTTTGACAGTCGTTACGGGTAGTCACTTCAGAAACCCAAAGATCTGACAACCAGTCTTACCAAAGGGTATCATGTTACCCAGTAACTATGGAGGTAAAATGTAAAATACTGGTATTCAACTACACCCAGTTAAAATAGAAGTCGACCCCAAAATAGTTGGGAAAAGGCAGGCAGATATCATATTAATTAATCTAGTCCTGTTTCTCTACTGATTGTAATTGCAAGGATTATCTGGTTTTATTGCGAGCTTTTTAAATCAGACCAGGGCTGTTATTAGTTTAGATATATAATGTATATACTGTGCCACAAATGAAATAAAAACAGGGTTTAAATGTTTTCAGAGAACGAATTAAAAGTAGAAATACTCAGGGTGTTTCAAATGTGCACAGAGCGTTATAAAATGAATCACGGAGTAAATATATCCAGAAGTATCACATATATTAAAACAGTTAGACCTCAAAAGAATAAGGGAAAGGAAGACACATGAACTGAAAACACTGCAAACCCACCGTAAAACTAAACGATACTACCAGAGGGGCAATTCTCGTAACTTTTAAGAACGTTCACAGTCTGATCTCAGTTTCATTCTGTCAAAAATACCTCAAATTTCCCTACATTTTGACAAGTTTTTGACATTTTTTTGTCGCCGAGATGAGACTGCGACTAGATTTTGAACGTTTTAAATTACGAGAATTGGCCTACAGGTGTGTATCACTAGTTAAAACCACCACAACAATTTAATTTAATAATTTTATTCATCATTTTTTATTGAACAAATGTTAAATACAATATATCTACAATCTAACACTAGAATATATATATTATGTACGAGTTTATAAAGCTCATTGGGTATAAAAAATCGGCGTCGCTGTCAGCGGGAAAAGTGGCTGGCTGTGTTGCCACGTTGAATGGCAATGCTGATTCTTTGACTTAAGAATTGGCCTGCCCTCTGGTCACGTGAAGTATCGACCAACCGCTTGGCGATGTCACGAAATACTCGATGAGCACTCAGACCCCATGGCCCTAGTGTTTCAACCCCAAATGGTTTCAAAGTTTAAGGTTTTTCCATTTAGTACTACCCTAGGAGGATTCAGATTTCACATGTTGAATCTCGTAGTTTCCTATCCGTCTAGTATCTACATCAGCACAGCACTACGATCACTTCATGCAGTGGTATCGTTTAACTTTAAAACACCCACCGTACCACTAGCCAGGGGTACTGTGGGCCTGCAGTGAACTGAAAATACTGTAGGTATATACTGATTACTGTGTGTGTTGTGTGTGCTGTGTGTGCGTGTGTGTATTCTGAATATGTGTTTTTATTTGTGTTGTCGTAAAATACCTATTTGTTCATTGACTCTACGCGGTGCATATAATTTCGTCTTTTCGTTTGTGAGTCCTGGAATCTTACTTTTGCAAGAAGTTAAACTTCTGGAACTTCTTATTTGATAGACAAACTCGGAGAAATAGGTTACTGCAGTGCTCGTTAACAGTGCAGGCACGGTTTTTGCAGTATTGCCATTTTAACCCAATATGGAGTACGCGTAGGTATGCGTCGATAGTTTTGAATGTATCTTGAAATTACTTAGGAGTGTCTGGCTAAATCGGTCAGATGCTAATGAACTGTAGGATGTTACAAAAGCAGAGGAAATATTTATAATTACTTTCCCGGTTTAGCCCAAGAGAAATGGTACTTGGAATTATTTTAGTTTGATGAATATGAAGATATAATATGACAAATCAGCTCATCTGGCCATTGGTCTCCTATTATTGTAATAGAGTAAAAAAAGGACAATGCCAGAAACTCTATAGAACTTTGTCCAATTCAATACAATTATACTGATAACTAAACATTTTTCCTAATGCCTGTAGAACTTGCGGTTTCTGAAATGTTTGTTTTGGAAATAGCAAAAAGGAATTTCAGGGGTTGAATTCCATTTAATATTGATTTGTAATCCGCAAGTCCTGAAGATTTAATAAACGATTTATTATGATAAGGTCTTATATTCATTACAATGATTTTCTTAATTTATATTTTCTGTAAATTGCTGGGGCAGGATCTGGCATTGTCCTTTGTTGGATCCAACTTGATAATAATAATTTTATCTTTCCTGCTCTTTGTATCCCAAAACATACAGTGAAAGTGACCTCTGTGCTACCACCCACGACGCCCTGGATGTGACGAAGTTTTGGGCCAACAAGACCTGAAATACAGTCGTGCCCGCGACACGAAGAAGAAAAAGACAAACAATTGTATGCTAATATTACAATTGGAAATAAGACCGTATTTAACTACTTAGATGCACACCTATTTTACTATTTCATTGTTTTTTTTTCTGTGCTTTATATTTTAACAAATGATTTTCTTGTTGGCTTACAATATACACAATTATTTATTTATTATTTATTTATATATACTTTATTGTACACCACAAAAATACAACACAACAATATGCACTCTATAGTTGCTGTATCTATGTAACTATGGTTATGAGACGATGACTGACCTCACAATCAGTAACAAAGACTTAGAAATCGCATAATCAACACCTATGCCGTAAATAAATAAATAAAGTCCTCCAGGTGGAATTTCGGACATGGCGACCAATCCCAGCGAAGAACAGCCCTCGGCGCAAGGCATAGTATAGTGCACAAGTGTGTCGCAGTGTGCGCGCTGTATGGATTTTTTATTAGTAAGTATCAACATTCGTCTTTTAAAAGTTAAGATTGGATAATGTTTCTGCCATCTCATCAACATCATAAAAATATAACATTCGTTCAAGCCCCACCCTATCTTCTGACCCCTTTCATCCTAATTCCCACCATAATCTGCGTTACACGATCATTATTTAAAGCCATAACCTAGCTAAATAACCGCGGTACAATAATGGTGTCCTTATTATCATGGTCATATTACCATCGCACACAATGGCTTGACAGGCTTAATTTTGTAGGCTGTATTTACGGACGCCTTTTCTTGGGCTTAATAACTTTGGTTCCCCGGGGAAGTATGAGTGATGTCTGGTGTAGTAAAAATGTAGCAGTAATATCAGTTTGTTTTGTGTTTAGAAATATTTGATGGGCTTTCTTTTCTTGACGTCCTGTCACGAGAAAATTGCGGGTATAACCAAATGTTAGACAAAATAAAGTTTGGACTTTGACTTTTGACTTAGATGTTCTGTAACCGATTTTGCGCCTCCTACCGGGTGCAATTGTGTAAGTCCAATCTAAATCATCCAGGGACCAACTTAAACAAACCAGGTCCAGCCGTATATGAGAAGTTCAGTGACATACACTCCTACAAAATAATTATATATATACAATATAACTAGCTGACCCCGCAAACGTCATTTTAAAAAAAGAAAATAAAAATAGATAGTAGCCGATTCTCAGACCTACCCGATATGCACACAAAATTTTATACAAATCGGTCCAGCCGTTTCGGAGGAGTATGGTAACTAACACTGTGACACGAGAATTTATATAATAGATATAATAAATATAGATAAATTGAGACGTATTTTTGAAGTTCATTCGAAATATCTACTTATAGATTCCCAATACAAAACATTAAACTGATAGAATTCTTCTCATGTATGAAAAATAGACGTTATTAGTTTTTTTTTTTTTTGTACGCACGATGACATAATTATCAAGCTCAGTTTAAGCCGACTTCTTATTGTACGAAAAGCCTTTACATTGCGAGGTGAGCTAAAACTGGAAATGTATAGCTTGGCGTGTAGTCGGGTGTACCTACATACTTATAATTTAAATCGTGTCCACAAGTATCCTAGGCAATGTCGTACTTACTTGTTTATTTACTCCTTGAGGAATGAAAGCTGTGAAGTTTAATTCATGTTCTTTTTCTTACAAAAGTTCTCAGCAGTCTACTTTAATTACCTCTCTCTTTCATACACTCCAGGACTCTATTCCTTCATGTTTTCTTAAAATGTTAATATCTATATGATTATTCAATTTATTTTGTTTCTCAGTAGCTTTGAAATTTAATACTTCAAGATAATTAAAGCTCTCAAAACAAAAAATAGATCAAAGGAAATAAGATTATGAGATAGGTGCCTAACGGCCTAACCTAATTACGTAACTATCTCTGATTTTAACGTCCCAATAATTTATATCAGTAGCGATCTGTATGGTTATATTAATTATACTGGCAGTTATAATTATAACTATACTGGCTCCCATCAGTAGCGATCTGTCTATAGTTATTGGATTCGGCCGTAAATCATTGGAGTTTGTGCGAAGGTAACAGTTTTGTTTTTACCCGACTACGGCGAAGCAAAAAGGAGGGTTATGATTTGACCGGTATGTATGTAAGTATGTATGTTCAGCTGCTCCCTCATAACTTCAAAAGTATCTTATAATAATTTGACAAATGAGGTATCGTTAGAAGCGTCTTAACCGTCCGCTGGTTAAATGGTTAAAGGCTATGACGCCACACTAAATTCAATATGGTGCCCTCTAGAGGACATAAAGTAATGAATTTAAAAATAAATATTTTAACATGGTGTCTTGTGGGGTATCAAATGAACGGACTTAATTAGCAAAAATAATTAAATCAAAAAAATTTAAAACTAAAACCCGACTACTGAAAAGGATGAAACAAGAAAGTACCTTCCCGTGGTCGCATTCTACCATGGCTTATAAGTACACACATCAAAAGTGTCTAGGGATCAACATATATTTTTGCAATAACTTTTCTCCTGATTGATATTAATTAAAATTTTCTTTAAGGATTCATCAAATAAAGTGTTTTCGTTTGTCACAGTAACGATAAACCAAGTCACCTTTGCATTAATAAAGAAATTTGCCATTTTCCTAATAAAGGGATTTTTGACATTTGAACCACTAACACAAAAGTTCGAAAAAAAGACTGAAATAACAGTTTTCTCTAAAATTTTATTGGGTAACTTAAACAATTAATAATCCGTGTTTCTACCGCGAACACTAACAACACAAGAACATCGGTTTGGCATACTCAAAATGAGTTCATCCAAATCACGCTGTGGAATGGCCGCCCATGTTCGTTGCAACAACAAAAAAAGGTCTTCTTGCGACTGGATACCCTCCATATTCGGCAGAGCTTTTCTCTGTAGCATATCCCATGCATGCTCAATCGGGTTCAAGTCTGGCGACTGAGCAGGCCAGGGCAGGACATTGATGTTAGCTGCGGCGAGAGTCTGTCTTACAACTCTTGCGGTGTGCGGTCGTGCATTATCATGCATTAACTGAAATAAGGGACCGATTTGCACTTGTAGAGGAACGATGACGTCTGATACAATCGTCTCAGCATAAATTTGAGCGTTGAGGTTGCCTCTGATCCAAATCAACTCAGTTCTTCCGCCGATCCAAATACCCGCACATACCATGATGGTTCCACCACTATAAGGATGGACTTCCTGGCAGGATTTTAATCGCTGTTGGCGTCCAGGGGTTCTCCAGTGTCGTATACGTCTTGTATCCGGTCTCATACCAAAACGAGACTCATCAGAAAAGCACACGAAACGCCATTGTTCTTCTGCCCAATTTCTGTGTTCAAGAGCCCATTGATATCGAATCCTACGATTGTGCATTGCTATAGGTGGTACCCGTAGCGGTCTTCGGGAATGAAGGTTCACTTCATGCAAGCGGTTTCTGACTGTTTGGTCGCTAATTAAGTTCCCTGAAGAGTGATGAAGCCTCACGGCTAACATCATGGCGGTTATTGTTGGAGCTCTTCGAGTTAAGATTTGAATGTATCGGTCTTGTCTCCGTGTGGTGCAGCGATACCGTCCTCCATGGCGCTCAGCCACGGTACCAGTGCTTCGGTAACGTGTCCAAAGTCGACTGATAACACTCTGACTTGTATTCAGAGCTAAAGCCACAGTACGTTGCCGGGAACCAGCTTCTATCATTCCCACGGCTCTGAGCATTTCTTCCCTGCTTAAATGACGTCGCCGCTCCATAATAACGTTGGTTTTAATCAGTAGTAGGGAAACAGTAGCACTAATAATGTCTTCAATGCGTTGTATGTTTTTATAGGGAAAATATTGACAGCTGATTTTCATCTTTTACTCGAATTTGATTCACAGTTCCTGATTCAAATTATGAAATGCACCAAAAAGGATCCATATAAATTTATAAAATCATAAATTTATTACAAGGCCACATCTCAATCTCAAGAAATCCGCATAAAAATGCTTGATCCCTAGACACTTTTGATGTGTGTATGTTAATACAGCGACTTAGGACCACGTCAAGGTACTTTATTTTTTCATCCTTAAATAAAAATTAATAGAAAACAAACAGTTAATTTATCAAATTCAATTTGATTCGAAAACATCAATCGGTTTCTTAGTAAACTTCAACTATGTTCGACGAACCTGCAAACTTATCTCCTTTGCTGATTGTACTTAAACATTATAATTAGAGTTGATTTTCTGTACATTTGTCTGCCATACGTTTTTATTTGTCCCTTAACAGTGCTTAGAAATTAATTTTCCATCATGAACGAAAAATATGAAAAACATTTCCGAAACATCTGTGAAAATTTTAGGGTTATTGCTTTTAATGTTGAACATTACATACATAAACCATAAAATATTGTAAAAAGAAACGTGTCTGAACTATTCAATATTAAAAAGAAATAAATATAAAGGTATTTGTCGTACCTTTACACACACGGAATTTATGCTTGCTTTCCGCTCTGAATGCACAATAAAACAATAAGAAAAATATCGATGAAAATTAAATTTAATTCTGTAAAACATACTCCTACGAGCAACATATTGAGAGTAGGTATTATTACTGGTTATTATTTTGTTGCATAAAGATTTTTTATATTAAAAAAAACATTTTAAATTCTGAGCGAATCCGGTCATGAGTCTATTCAAATAGCCTAGCTAGACCAAGCTATTTTGGGGAAAAAACTCGCCTTTTTGTAATATAGAAAGACTAGCTGTTGCCTGCGACTTCGTATAAGATTCAAGATGAAAACTAGCTTATGTCCTTACCCAAATCTTGGTCCAACTATGTGCCAAATTTCATCCAAATCCGTTCAGTCGATTTAGCGTGAAAGCGTAACAAACTCGTTTTCGCATTTATAATATTCGTTAGGAAGTTAGGATATACACACATCAAAAGTGTCTAGGGATCAACATATATTTTTGCAATAACTTTTCTCCTGATTGATATTAATTAAAATTTTCTTTAAGGATTCATCAAATAAAGTGTTTTCGTTTGTCACAGTAACGATAAACCAAGTCACCTTTGCATTAATAAAGAAATTTGCCATTTTCCTAATAAAGGGATTTTTGACATTTGAACCACTAACACAAAAGTTCGAAAAAAAGACTGAAATAACAGTTTTCTCTAAAATTTTATTAGGTAACTTAAACAATTAATAATCCGTGTTTCTACCGCGAACACTAACAACACAAGAACATCGGTTTGGCATACTCAAAATGAGTTCATCCAAATCACGCTGTGGAATGGCCGCCCATGTTCGTTGCAACAACAAAAAAAGGTCTTCTTGCGACTGGATACCCTCCATATTCGGCAGAGCTCTTCTCTGTAGCATATCCCATGCATGCTCAATCGGGTTCAAGTCTGGCGACTGAGCAGGCCAGGGCAGGACATTGATGTTAGCTGCGGCGAGAGTCTGTCTTACAACTCTTGCGGTGTGCGGTCGTGCATTATCATGCATTAACTGAAATAAGGGACCGATTTGCACTTGTAGAGGAACGATGACGTCTGATACAATCGTCTCAGCATAAATTTGAGCGTTGAGGTTGCCTCTGATCCAAATCAACTCAGTTCTTCCGCCGATCCAAATACCCGCCCATACCATGATGGTTCCACCACTATAATGATGGACTTCCTGGCAGGATTTTAATCGCTGTTGGCGTCCAGGGGTTCTCCAGTGTCGTATACGTCTTGTATCCGGTCTCATACCAAAACGAGACTCATCAGAAAAGCACACGAAACGCCATTGTTCTTCTGCCCAATTTCTGTGTTCAAGAGCCCATTGATATCGAATCCTACGATTGTGCATTGCTATAGGTGGTACCCGTAGCGGTCTTCGGGAATGAAGGTTCACTTCATGCAAGCGGTTTCTGACTGTTTGGTCGCTAATTAAGTTCCCTGAAGAGTGATGATGCCTCACGGCTAACATCATGGCGGTTATTGTTGGAGCTCTTCGAGTTAAGATTTGAATGTATCGGTCTTGTCTCCGTGTGGTGCAGCGATACCGTCCTCCATGGCGCTCAGCCACGGTACCAGTGCTTCGGTAACGTGTCCAAAGTCGACTGATAACACTCTGACTTGTATTCAGAGCTAAAGCCACAGTACGTTGCCGGGAACCAGCTTCTATCATTCCCACGGCTCTGAGCATTTCTTCCCTGCTTAAATGACGTCGCCGCTCCATAATAACGTTGGTTTTAATCAGTAGTAGGGAAACAGTAGCACTAATAATGTCTTCAATGCGTTGTATGTTTTTATAGGGAAAATATTGACAGCTGATTTTCATCTTTTACTCGAATTTGATTCACAGTTCCTGATTCAAATTATGAAATGCACCAAAAAGGATCCATATAAATTTATAAAATCATAAATTTATTACAAAGCCACATCTCAATCTCAAGAAATCCGCATAAAAATGCTTGATCCCTAGACACTTTTGATGTGTGTATATTATATACAGGGTGCATTTGATATCATGGGCATTATTTTAACCTAAGGTACTACTTATGATACTAATTGCATTAGGGCTACTATTACGCAAATCAAAAATATTATTAATGCAAGTATGGAAAACCTTAAAATGTAGTAAGTCATACAAAGTATCAAATTAGTTGCGCTTCTCGATAGCAAATGCGTAGGTACACTACGCCGTACGCGCGTCATTGGGCGTGAATTCTTTGACCCCGCCCGACTCACGTGACATTCGTAAGTTGCCAATGAATTGATTCATAATAAATTCCAATTTTCCCTTCGTACTTTGCCGGCTTAGGACGGTCAAAACTACGTCAACTAACATACATTAAAAAAAAACATTTACGTACCTAGCTTGTGGATTGTTTTGAAAAAACCTTATTTGTCGGTAAAGTGACAGAGGGTAAACGGGTGCTCTTCCACGAGCTTGTGCATGTGCTGGCACGTGAAAAGACGAAAAATCCAACAGGTTCTGAGTGGTTCTGGTGGAATGAGACCCCGTGAAGGAATAGGGTCGTTCGGGTAGCGCCGATGGAACATTTCACGAGTTCATACTAAATTTCTTGCGCGATCGTAAATTACAACCATTTGTGGGTATTGTTGGTTGGTGTACCTAGCCTGCACATTACGCGGTCGAGGCATCGTGTACACAAACACACACACAACACACAACTACTACACTAACACTTAATACACTGCAATCCAAGCACCGTATGCCGCGAGCGGCGAGTACGGCGATTACGTCACGGGATCAATAAATCAATTACGCGTCAATGCACCTGCGCAGTCGTTATGACACTGGTTCCGGGTTCGTGACTTCGTGTTGCGGCGGGAAGCATACCCCGCGCGGGGGTGATATTCGTATTTTTGCGAGTGAGGGAGTGGGACGGAGAGAGTTCAGGGAATCCCGCCGGACGGAATGTCTTGTAGCCCATTGTTATTATTACTTGTAAGGAAAAACCCGCGCGCGCGCAGGTGATGTTTGTTTACATTTCGCTTTGCGCTGTACTGCGCTTTAAGATTTTGATATTTCAACAATTATTGGCGTTAACGAAGTATTTTGTTTTAATTACTTTAAGTGTTTATTTGCAATAATAAGCCTTGTGCAATTTGACTTACTACATTTTTAAGGTTTTCCTTACTTGCATTAATAATATTTTTGATTTGCGTATTAATAGCCCTAATGCAATCAGTATCGTGAGTAGTGCCTTAGGTTAAAATAATGCCCATGACTTCGATTCCACCCTGTATATATTGTTTTTTTTTTTTACAAAATAATAGCGGGTAATATCCCTATACATATACTATATTGATGACTTTCTTCTAATTCTGTAGGTACAGAGGCCAGCACATCAAGATACCCCAATCTGCCACATTTTCCCAATTGAATATGAACCTTATTGCTTTGTGGTAAAGTTGAAAATCTATCAAAGAAATTTGACAGATTGGGCTTGATGTGTGGTGTGATTTACAGATATGCGGCCTTTTATACTTATGACACGTTTGGGAATCTGTGCCAATGAAACATGTGTGGCACTTTCTTTCTAAAACTTGATTTACCATAATAATAACTGGCACCCCAACTGTGGAAATTCGAAGGCTTTTCAAGGTAATTCATAATCCATTGCTTCATCAGTCTAACCGGATGCTACCAGCTGAATACCAGTATTTTACATAGAACGGCTGTCTACCTCCTCAAGCCAGTTATTAGGTAACACGATACACCTTTGTAAAACTGATTGTCAGACTTTCGGGCTTCTGACGTAAATACTGTCAAAGATCCACGAATGAGAGCTGGGACGTGGCTGGGACCAACAGCTTAACGTACTATCTGAGGCACGGTGGGGTCTTGGTATATAAAGATGTCAAAGTCAAATCATTTATTTCAAATAGGCACTTAAAAGGCACTTTTGAACGTCAAAATTAAAAATTAAAAAATAGAATTGATTCTAGTCGCCCATTCCAAAATGTAGTTTTCGTGTGGAGAAGAATGGGCAAGAAACTCCACCGTTACTCTTTTAAAATGTTTTACAAGTTTTTGTATACATTCATTATATAATTATATGTGAAGACGATGCACCTAAAATAAAATTTAGTCTACCAAAAATGGTAAAAGAATTAAAAATATAACAGACTGGTAAATCAATTATGTGATAGATACATGGTGCTCACATATATTATTTACAAAGATTGTAAAATTTTACTCGTATTTTAAAAAGTGTGTGAGTTACATTTGTCACAGGATGTAAAAAACAATGTATTAAAAAAAAAAATGTGTATGTATAAATTAAATTAGCAACCAGTTTGATTTTGTCTAGACTCTAGATTGTCCTATGGAGCAGGACCAGCAGGTTTCCAAACATTGTTATCTTGGATATAATTCTCCAATTTGTAATATCCTTGTTTACAAAGTGTACTTTTAATATGAGTTTTAAATTTTCTTTCATTTAATTGTAATATATCAAAAGGTATTTTGTTGTAGCATTTAACACAGTACCCCATAAAAGATGTTTGCACTTTAGATAATCTGAAAAAAGGTTGATCTAATTTATCTTTATTTCTAGTATTAAAATGATGTCTATCACTTATTTTATTAAAAAGATGTTGATTTTTTCTTACATACATAATATTTTCATAAATGTATTGGCAAGGTACCGTCATAATATTAACCTTTTTAAATAGTTCCCTAATGGATGGTCACCCATTCACGGACCAACCGCAGCTAGCGTAGAGTTAGCTTTCGATCGAACCGTGTGGCTAATCCATTGCTTCATAAATGTTTGAAAAATTCGTCTGCTCTACAACGTGTGTTGTTGTTCTGTCAAAATTGCAATTCCATTGTGATTTTGTTACACAATTACCCCGCAGCTACTATACATTTTACGTATATTTATTCCGGTCTAAAAAATAAAACAATAACGTGGAATGTTTAAAAAAGGCTTGAAATTAAACAATTTTAGTTTTAAACCATTCTTGGAATGTGTGAGAGGTGGGTGGTGTGAAGGGTAAAAAAGTTTCTAAAATATTGTTTAACTAAACACGTCAATTGTAAGTCTGTTAAATTAAAAAAAAAACTCTTCTTTGTTGCTAACATAATTTACAAAAAGCTTTATGTACTTATTATGATATTTTAATAAGACCTGAGAACAGATACTATTGAGCTGTCTGTTAGTCCTTTACAAAAGAAATAAAAAGTAAAGGTACCTACTGTATTTTTTGTATGAAATTAACGCAATATAAATACCGGCAAAAAATACTACTTTGTAAGAAATTATGAACTGCCAAAATCAGAAATTTTCGTCAAAGTAAGTTGGCCATTTTATGTTCAAAAAGCCGAACCTAACTAACCCTGGAAGGAAAGCAGTCAGTTTATGAGAACCATTTCATGTGACGATGTGTTATCTCTAATATAATTCCTCTCAGTAAATAGAACAGGTAGAGTCCAAAGCACAAACTGTAAAGGCACAAGTAGTTTAACACACAGTCCTATTCAGTTCCAAGAAAACTATACTTTATGTACATTATATAATGGGAAAACTGAACCCTCGCTTGTGAGAAATAATAATATTATGAACATTTCATTTTACTGAGTCAAGCTTTATGTAATGTTTGAATCAATTTAATGCATTTTCGACCTCCTTGTACTCAAAAGGAGGATGTTTCTTGACCAATACAAACATAAATAGTTGAATAGTAATCGTGCTTTTTTTTATGGATGGTAAATCATCAAATGGCCCCTCCCGCTCAGGGTGGAGCAGGAGGAAGTGTCAGACTCTTACTGACTAAAACCCACCCGAGTTCCTTCTTTAGCCCTTTATGTTCAGGGGCAGCGGTAACCCTTTCGGACAATCCCGCTGCCCCGGCAGGCTACGGCCCTTATGGGCCCCTTTCTTATTGCTGTCATTGTAGGTATAAGTAAATAACTTTGAATGATTGTTCCATACTATAATAATGCATGTGAAGGTAGGCAGGTTAATATATCAACGAAGTACAATAAACCAGTCTTTGCTCAACCACCGAGTTTCAATGCTGTGTCCCTGTCTCCCAACATAACATGGCGCAGCCGGTAGCTAAATAAGATAGTAAGCCGTAAAAAAAAAAAAAAAAAAACTATTACGAGATAGAAGTGAAATAAAAGAAAAACGTAGATGACAAGTAGCAGTGGTTCCGAATCATTCGAAGAAGCAGAAGTAATATTAAAAACGAAGCATAAAATGGAGTCTATTTTGCAACCGCCGCAACCGTTCCTTTTTGAAAATGACATAACGAATGTAACATCAGGAAACTTAAGCAAAGAATGGGAAAAATGGAAAAAGGCGTTCAAGATATATTATGAAGCTTGTGAACTACATCGTAAAGAAAAAATAGTGCAAATCAACATCTTGTTACATATCATTGGAGAAAAATGTCGGGAGGTATATGAACAATTTACACGCGAGTACAAAACTATAGAAGACTTGCTAGCTGACTTCGACTCATTTTTCTTGCCACGTAAGAATATAACGATAGAAAGATATACATTTTTTAAGAGGGACCAACGAGAATTAGAGTCAATTGAACAATACGTATTCGAACTTAAAAATATAGCAGCAAAGTGCGAGTTCAAAGATTTAAGCAGTGAGTTGGTGCGTGATAAAATGATCTGTGGAATTAAAGATAGTGGACTCAGAGAAAGATTGTTAAGAGAACCAGACTTATCCTTATCAAAAGCTATAGATATCTGTAGATTAGCGGAAGTATCGCGAGCTCAAGCCAAAAACATAAAAAACGAGGATCAGGGACAAAATCATAATGTACATGCAGTTACCACCAAAGAGAAGGAAGAAGAAAAGGTTCACTATGCAAGAAGTTTGGCGCCGCGTCATAGAAAATGGCGGTCATCCGGTTCCAGTGGTGGTGATGCTAGGACCTTCCGTCAAAATCGTGACCAGAGAGATGGACAGAGATCAGGAGGACACACACACGAACAACTAGGAGAAGCTCGTCGAAGATCACGTCCAGTATGTGGAAAGTGTGGTAAAAGCCATGACAAATATAAATGCCCAGCGTATGGTCAGCGATGTAGTCAGTGTAGAAAAATGAACCATTATTCAAGAATGTGTCGTGTGTACGAGGTACAAGAAGACTCCAGCGATCAGGTAATTAACGCTATTGATAGTTATTCCAGTAATGAGTGGACGGTAGCATTACGTATTGGAAATAAATATGTCAATTTTAAACTGGACACTGGAGCCGATGTGAATATCTTGCCAAATAGACATCTAACTAAAATTAAATTATCAAAAGATGAATTGGTCCACACAACAATGAAATTACAGGATTACTTATCACACTGTCAGGCCTTTTTAACATATAGAAAAGAAAATACAAAAGAACCGTTAATTCCGCATGACATACCCGACAGAGCTTGGTACAAGATAGGCACGGATATTTTCCACTACGGCACTAAATCCTATTTGATAGTAGTAGATTATTATAGCAAGTTCATAGAAGTTGTTGAATTGTGTTCGACAACATCCTCAGAGGTAATCAAACAAATAAAATATTTATTTAGACGTCATGGAATACCACAAATAGTTATGTCAGATAACGGTCCGGAATTTTCTTCTAAATTGTTTAAAGAGTTTTCGTTGAACTGGAGTTTCCAACACATAACGTCATCTCCTAGGTACCCACAATCAAATGGACAAGTCGAAAGAGCTATTCAGACAATTAAAAATATGATGAAAAAGACCACCTATCAAAATACCGACTTCAGTTTGGGACTGTTAGAATATTTGAATACGCCGATAAGTAATGAGTTAAGTTCACCTGCCGAGCTGTTATACAACAGAAAATTACGAAGTATTATTCCGTGTTCTCCACATCTTTTTCAACCGAAATTGCAGGAAAACATAACAAATAAACTAAAGAATCGACAATTAAAGCAGAAAAAATACTTTGATAAAGGATCAAAAAGACTAAAACCATTAACAAAACACCAAAAAGTAAAAATAAAAATGCATAATCAGTGGATTAATGGAGTTGTTCAACGTTTGTTACCAAACCGATCTTATTTAATACAAATGAATACAGGACAGATCTTAAGACGAAATAGAAAACATATAATCATTGATTCAGATAAGCGTAATGACGAACATCCGCATGAACACTTCAGAAATTCATATGATGACATAATTATAGACAGCCCGCAAAGTCGTACCATGCCCATAGATGAGTCACACAGCGGCACCAGTGCTCCAACAACGACACACGTAGATAATAACAGCTGCAACACTAATTATTATAAAACTCGTTCCGGCAAGACAGTGAAACCTCCTGATCGCTGGGGACAAGCTACCTGAAGCACTCAAATGTCAAGCCGCTGATTTAAAAACATAAGTGTAAACAATAAAATAAATTTTAAACCTAAACTTCTCGGCAATGTAGTATCAGAATAATACATACATATATATATATATATACCTATGTAATGTTAATATAACAATGTAACTCATGCATGTCTTAAAAAAAAAAAAAAAAAAAAAAAGTAAAATCTAAATTGTGATTATGTAAAAACTAACTACTTATTAAACTTAGATTGTAATAAAATAAAAAAAAATGTTGATAAGGGGATATAGGTATGCATGTAATATTATACCAATATACAATCATCAATGAATCTTAAATTGTTATTATAAATCATCTTAGTCGTTCCAGTACAGATATATTTAACTAGTGTGTAATTGTGTACCTACATTATGCTGATCTATTTCAAAACCAAGTGAATAGTTTATTTTTATTTCCTTTCTTTATTGTAAAAGAATCTGAAAATAGAAAACATTATGTGAAATAAGTTATTAAAGGTAGGTACAAAAATGAATGTAATTCATAACTTGAATCAAATTAATTAATAAGGGGGTTGCAGGTATAAGTAAATAACTTTGAATGATTGTTCCATACTATAATAATGCATGTGAAGGTAGGCAGGTTAATATATCAACGAAGTACAATAAACCAGTCTTTGCTCAACCACCAAGTTTCAATGCTGTGTCCCTGTCTCCCAACATAACAGTCATCTCCTTGAGGCGCGCGTGGAACACGTACGCGCCGTCCAGCACGGGCCTGGTCCTGATCGGACGGAGAGTTACCCATTACTCTCCGCCCGCAGGCCATAGTAATTGTGCTACGATTGAATTCTTGATGCATCCTTTCTCTCGGAAGGCAGCTGTGAAAGACGGGTGTTTCGGGGTCTTATGTAATTTTAAAGTTCAAAAAGTGCGCTGATTCTCAGCCTAATTTGGATTTTGATTCATCTTCCTCTTACATTAATCACAGAAAATGTGCAATAACTTCTTGGACAAAATATCAATTAATCAACTCAGCCTATCGCAGTCCACTGCGACACATAGGCCTCCCCCAGACTCTGTCACAACGCCCTGTCCTCCGCCTTCCTCATCCAGTCTAACCCAGCCGCCTTTTTAAGGTCGTCGGTCCATCTAGCTGAGGGGCGTCCCAGACTACGTGGCCTCCACTTCACGTCCCATCTGCCATCGGCCCTTCGACAAACATGGCCAGCCCCCTGCCACTTCAGCTTGCTTACTCTGCAAGCTATGTCGGTAACTCCAGTTCTTTCCGAATAAATTAAGGCGACGAGATGACTTGACAAAGTTTTCCAAACTCTGCCCAATGGACTGACCCAACCTAACCGGATCCTTCTGTCGACTTCTTTCTGAAATAAAATATTCTATTTACTTTCCCATTATAATCGGACTTCAGACAATATCAATGCATTGCAGTGCAACACCTCACAATTCTTTTCACAACGCCATTCGTCCAAAAACAAGACTGAACAAATTCCCGACACACCCATAACCTTCAGTAACTTGAATAATTCGTAACGCTGCAGCATGTTTAGACGTTCCCAGAAAACACAGACATACCAGTTGAAATAAGACTTTAATATCTAAACAGCAGTAACCCGGTAGCCGACGTAACCGACGTAATAGCGTGTTCAGACGCACGCAAACGACTCGCACGCCTCGCTGAGCTGCCGGGGATTAACTGTTTATTTACAAGCCCCATGCCATGGGAAGAAATAAACATATGGGGTTTATTCATATAGGGATGTTAGACGTAGGTACGCATGCTTTTAAATTTTCATGCGTGTGTTTTAGAACTTAACAAGCTGTGCGCCTGATGGGATTTACCATCGGCAAAAATGAGAAACGTTCATTCAATCTTTCATGCCATATTTAACCTCTTTTGGGGTTGAATTTTCATAAGTCACCTTCGTTATAAAAAAAAAACTCTTGAGCCTTTTGTATGAGTGAATTAAAGATTTTTTTAAGAAGGTGGATGCATTACTACTAATGGTTCAGTTCCATTGATTGAAGTTCAAACGGTTGTGAGAGTTAAATCAAACGAAACTAACACGAATTCATAGTAGGGACTTAATCCAATTATATTTGTCGGATCCCCAATCAAGCAATTGATAATTACAACTTAGTTTCGACATCAATACTATTTCTAGTTGTTATTATAGAAATAAACGTGAATCCAATCAAACTGATTCGGAAATTATTCGAAACAATTTGTTTTCCCAATTTCCTGCTTTTAATGTTTACTGGGAATTTATTGAAATAATATTGTCCGAAAGGATCAACCACCTCGTTAGTCACAAGCGTGACTGGTGAGCGTGAAGCCCAGCGTCCCCCGGGGTCGGACAAAATGTCATTCAATGTTTCCATTAGAAAATTTTCAGCAGCAGTTTGGACTCTTGAACTTGAGCCCAGTTGATGGCATAAGGCTTTCCTCTATTATATAGGACACAGGCGAAATCAGAGTATACATCTCTGTCTGTCTACCTGTGTAGGGAATACAAGCGAGATGTTATTTTCCGTATAACTGATACCAACTATTTTCGCACTCTCCGCTCGTGTTAAATTGAGACAAGGTGTCCCTTGGGAGGCAGATTCGATTCCCGAATAAAAAGAATCTTGCGTGTCGGTTCGGGTTGTTTCCTTATTTTGAAATGCTTTAGATGGATGCTTGCGTATTTAGCATGCTCGTTTTTTAAGGTACAGACATTATTTTTTTAAAGAAGGTTTAACTGTGAATATGTGAACTCATTTATCTTTTAAAACAATATCTAGATCAAGTTACTCATTCCATCTCTTCTAAATTGCCTGAATTATGTGACTTCAGTATCCATTAATACGCTTATTCTTCACACAAAAACACAAAATGATGTCATATTTCGAATACAAAAATGTCAAATAAATCAAAGAAAAACAAGAAACTTAGTACAATCAATTAAATAAACACAATTGTGGCAATTAATTCCCACCGTCCTAACAGAATGGGAAATATTCCCAAAGCGTCTCCTTTGCCCATAACTCAAGGAGGATCAATGAGTTATTAACTGAGTAATAGCTGCGCCCTAAACCGGGCAACCGGGTATAACAGGCATGAACAAGGACGGAGATAAAGAAACCTATTGAAAAGGCCAGGTACGTAATAGCTTTAGGCAACGTTATGGGTTTATAGAAGCATAGGGGCAGGTCAAACGAGATCCGCTTAGATTAAAATTATTTGCGGAATTTTAAGACTGTAGAGATAGAAGATTTACTAGATATTTTGGGACTAGGGAATTTTACAGTGTAAGTGTTTCAGAAGATCGGTGACCAATACACGACTATACCGTTGGAACAAAATTATATCGTAATATAAGAACAACAATCCGTTCCATCACTAAAATAACTGATGTCACTCGGAAAGCTGCCACGCTTAAATGGAATTGGGCTAGAAACATCTGCCACATGTTAGACGATCAGTGGACCAAACTTACGACCCAGTGGGTCCCTCTTAATGGCAAGCGACATCGCGGCAGCCCCACAAGGAGATGGCGAGATGAGCTGGATTCCTTTAATAAAGCTTGAAGAGTCCTTGGCAGCTCTGGACAGAGAGATGTGGAAAGAGAGTAGGGATGCCTTTGCCCGGCAGTGGGACATTAACGGCTAGTGAAAATATAAGAACAAATTTGTAATAGGCGGGTCGAACTGGATAGGTACCGTCAAAGCTAGAAGGAGGACGCGCGGGGTCGCGAAAGATAGAAATAATGGAGTGAAGCAGGCCCAGGAGTATGACAAAGCAGGCTTAGAAAAAAAATATATATGTCACGGCTAATGGCCGAAGTGCGGCTACACCTAGTTTTAACCGGGTACAACTAGGTGCAGCCGGCCACATGCGGTTCGTGTGTACTTCGGGTGACATCGCTGGCATGGTTGCGGTCAGTCGATAGGCGACTTAGGATGCAAGAGCGATCGAAGGGCACCCCGAGGTTAGGTTTGGTTAGGTTACTTTAAACCCTTTACACAGATATAGCTCCATCGACGTAGGATGCACCTAATTGTACCCGGCTAAAACTAGGTGTAGCCACACCTCGGCAATTACCCGTAACATATACAGGGTGTGTCGTAAATAGTGGTCCAGAGAAAGGAGAGAAAGGAGGAGTGAAGCAAGGTACAGACATTTTAAAAATCAAGGTTTTTTTTTCGAATTTCGGTGTGTGATACTTAAGAATACAGTGTATCGATTCCTTTACTCTGGACCACTATTTACGACACACCCTGTATATACACAAAACCTTGAATATTATCCACCTGCCCACTTCCAAATGAATAAGGTTTAAATGAAAAATATCAAAAATAAACGCGAACAACTTCACAGATCGTTGTACGTAAACACAAGTGCTTGGTTGGAAACAAATTTAATTCACATGAACTTTCGACACAGTGCATAAAAGAACAGTAAAAAAATGCATGACGTAATAAAACTGCATTCGAAACACCACATTGCGCTCCAAAACAAACACAAATCACTGACGTGGATCAAAAAGCTGCAGAGGTGAAGTAGCCATGTTTGCTATGAATTGTGAGCCAAAATTTTCGCTGCGTGGAGGCCTGACACAGCCACACGACGTCGCGATAGGATACGAAGAACATCACGCCTATATACCTCAAAGGGGAAGGCAGAAGTGTAAATAAGCCCACATTTTGCAATTTAATAAGTATTTAAATCCCATGTGAAATAGGGTAAGCCTTTAATGTCACTAGGGCAAAAATACAGACTGTAGGCTACTAATGAGACTAATACAAAAACTCAAGAGAAGAACGAAAAGACAATTAACGATGACTAGGAAAAAGATGGTGGAAAAAATAAAACAGTTTGAACTTTACAAAAAAATAGTCCATATTTCCACCATGGCCATATTTCGACCATGGCGGACAATCTCAACGGAGACTAGTCTTCGGCGCCGCGGGAGATATTATAGTGTACTATAGTGTGCGCAGACACTGGCGCAGTCTCTCTTCCCTCACTATCATTGTCCGGTGGGACAACTTTATAACCATGTTCGGAAACCACAACGAGGCCACTAGAAGGACCTAACAAGCGAGTAACAGGTTACTTAAAAGAACCTAAAAAATCAATATCTATAAAAACTAAAGCAATAAATAAAACAGCAATACATCGCGAACAACACAAATCACTAATTATAGATCTCAGTACATTTCCCACTTATTACAGAGTATTCAACGCTAGTATTCGAGGAACCAACATTGGTCTAGATTTAGCGAATATAACGTTTCATTGGGCGGGAATCAATTGTATCCGTATTGCAACTAACTGGTCCGCTTCGGTAGCTGGAAATGAAGACAACTGGGAATATTGGCTGCGTGTGCTGCATAATTATGTGTGTTTAATTAGGTTACTGTTCAAATATAGGTTAATAAGTTAGATGAAAGTAAAACATAGTGAGATGTTTAATCATGTCGAATCTTTAGGATTTGCTGAATGAAGTTGAATGTATTCAACTTCGTCATTCCATTTGTGTTTCATAGAAAGATAAAATGTTATTTCGGTTAGATACAATTAACTATAAAACTCAGATTTTTATTTACTAGTCCTTAATGACATTTTTTGTCATATCCTAAAAACGTCGATCGCAGCTGTTATTTTGGGGTATTAGGCAATTCGCACTAATTTACTTCAATTGAATTATACATATTTCTGAAGTTGTCGACTCGCCCTCAAATAAATTAACTTCGAGCGAGTCGCTTATAGAAAAAATAATATTATTTAAAAGTGAAGATTCGTGCGAATCGACTAATAAACCTATCGGTCTAGCAATTTAAAAGCCAGCGTTTAAAATATTACTTCTTTATAAATGCATATTTTATTAGAGTCTTTATAGGCGAAAGTTTGTGTGTATTTATAAGTTTGTTACTTCTTCACGCTAAGACTACTGAACGGATTTGGATGAAATTTGGCACAATAATAGTTTATAACTAGGATTAACACATTGGATACTTTTTATTACGACATCCTCACGGGATCGACACTTATGCGGGTAAAACCGCGGAGCGCAGCTAGTGACCTATAAAAATATATGCACGGAAATATAACTTTATACTATGAAACCTATAAATATGGAAAGGCTGGTGAGCTTCAAAAACCAAACCTGAAATATAAAGGGAGGACAACCGCTATAAAAATATATCAAAGGACTCATGCATAGATTATTCTTTTTATCGATAGAGGCGACTTTTTACAGCACATTTTTTACATGGAAACCAGATAGCTATTTAATGTATATACTGATTTTGAGAGCAAAAAATAATTGATGACCTACTTGCTATATACGAAAAATAATTAAAACTGTAATAACGTATGCACAAAGACTGGAAATGTGCATTATGTTCTGGACAAAAATCAAACAAGTTATGGTACAGACACAACAAAATTCGTTGACCCGAATTTTATTACGGCTTTGTTTACGAATATCATAGTTTCTTTAGATATACTAAATTTTCTAGATATATATAATTTTAGTGACACCAAGCTCGTAAAAACAACAAGGCATAAAAAATATGTTCATTAACGTATTAGGCCAACTTCTAACAGCCTAAAGAATAATAAGACGGTAGGTTGCGTACTTTTTTTCTACCATCGATTTTTTAAAATGCCACGTCATGAGTCAAATCGATAGACGACTCGTTTTGAAATCGCATTACGAGAGGCATTTTCAACCCCCCGACGAATTTGCTGAC
The DNA here is from genome assembly GCA_949316385.1 of Globia sparganii. Taxonomy (NCBI): domain Eukaryota; kingdom Metazoa; phylum Arthropoda; class Insecta; order Lepidoptera; family Noctuidae; genus Globia; species Globia sparganii. Next base: position 23,927,284 of record OX438660.1, on the reverse strand, counting down.
GTCACTTCATCTAGCAGATCAGGTGAATATACCTATAACTTAACCGCGTTTCTTAAAAAGTAGTCATACAAATGATAATTATAAATCATAAACTGCTTGTTACCCTACGCAAGTTCTCAAAGTCAATTAAACTAAGCCTCATATTGGACCGGACATCTGTTTCGTTGTAAACGATATACATAGTAGAACGGTATTTCAATTAAGTTGATACTCTACACTGATTATATTATATAATTGCTCTCAGAACTTGCTAACAAAACCGAATCAAAACTTACTGTTACCGGAGAATTTCGAAACTTAAACAATGTAAACTAAAGTAACTAAAACGAGGGTAGAAATGTTATCCAAAATAAAACAAACACCTGTCAACTGTTGAAAACAAAACAAAGCCACGCACAGAATAAACCGACAATCGTTAAAAAAATTCGGCAAGCTATCTACAATTTGAGTCACCTTGTCGGAATAGTGAGAGCCAAAAAACTTCATACGTCATCGTTTAGTGGGCGATCAGGGAGCGCGATTCACGCGTCGTTTGGTTCGCTCTCCCCTACTTTGGGGGGAAACTTTTGCTTTTCATCGTTTTTGCGGCTCAATATTGTGTTTTACGAACGCTTGGCTAAATTTCTGAGGATCACCCTGAAACTATTTGATTTGGAGATGGATTGAATGGTATTCTTGAAAGCCCCTTTTCTGGGAGGGATACAAAGGTCGTTATTGTTAGAGCCATGGCGAAAACTTGAATGGTTTTATCCTATCAGTAGCTTATCCAATACCATGCTCAACAGATTGAAGTTTTTGAAGGAAAATATAATGTACAATACCTAAACGATATTTTGGAAAGTCGACTTAAGGTTTGCACTGAAATTTATACAAAAATTGTTGTCATATTTAAGCCCTTTCTTCAGTTTCTTCTTTCCCAATATCTCATCAAACGAAATTATCCACCAATCAGCAGGGTAATTGCGTAACACACTATCAGTAGCAATGGGTTTCATTTTGACAGATCAGCAACATTCATTGCGTTATTTACGTTGTTGTTCAAACACATTTTTCGAACATATTGAGCAATGGATTAGCAATATGCTTCAAAATGATTCAAATTGAGAATAATAGTGTGTTACGCAATTAGGGTGCATCCTATAGTGATCACGCGGTTTCCTCACGATGTTTGCCTTCACTGCTTTGAGAGCAGTGGTGATGGAATTATTTACAGAACGTAAAGCGTCTACCTGGGTTCAAACCCACGACCTTCCACTCGTAAGTCAGATCCGTCACCACTAGGCTGCCACTACTCTTGATTAATTATTTCAAACATTTATTGATAGATAGAGAAATCGTTTATTAAGCGCACTCAAAAGAAATAGCATAATCCACAAGAGCACAATTCAATAATAAAAAATACACAGACACACATTGCTCTTTACATTAAAATTGTCATGAATTGCTCGTTAAGTTCAAACGTTCATCTCATAACAAAACATCGCATCATAAGACACTACTAAAACGAATAACGGACTTTCCTTGATCAACCTTTCCAAACAAATCCCTAACATAATTAAGATGGGTATTATCTCCATCAATAGAGTCAGTCACCTTCTTCCATATTTATTATGAATCGTATCAGATCAATAGTAACGCATTGGGCAAACATTTCGAGTGTCCCATTAGCGTTAGGATCTCAAACAACGGGTCGGCTGTCGGGTCCAATATGGTATGATGAGGATTTATAAATAGGATACGTTCTTGTTTGGATAAGTACGTTTCTGTTGTTCTTATCTGTGCTTTTGTTTCTGTGTTCTGGTTGTTATGTGGCTTTTGTTGTATAATAACTTGGTTTCCTATTTAATGGGTGTGTGGGTCGGAATTTATTTTTAGTTCGGATTCATAGAGAACATTTAATTTTTAAAACAAAAATATAGGTAGTTCCTTTTACATTTCAAATTCTCCGAATTTTATTACAGAAAACAGCTTGAATGGAAATTTTAAAAAATAGAACTTCCTCAAGAACAAAAGTTTTACAAGCAAATAAAATTATAAATCAAGAATAAATAAGCTCTACAAAAAAACATTCACAACAGACATACAAAAATTGACGACTACAAGTTTAATTAGTTTGAGTATTTTTCTATTAAAGTGAAATCAAGTGTGAAATCAAAAGCAAAGGATTTTACTAAGCTCGAAGAACACTTAGAATTCCTCTGATAATTCACTTTGCGATCAAAACAAGGAACTAACGAAACGAAATGGATCGCTCCTTCCCTCTGGTCTGCTATTGATGGGAACTTTTCATGTATTCAAGTTGGTTAACTGCGACCCCTTTAAATTCTGCGGTGACTTTGGTAAAAACATGGTGCTTTTCTTTTCACTTCAAACTTTAAAGTTGTGTTAACTTCTGTGTTAGTGGCTGCGGTTGTAAAAACGACGTTAGTATCCGGGTAAACTGGCCGTTTATCATTGTTACTTTTCAGTTACTGAACTAGACCAGTAACTGTGCTGAATCTTTTCTATTAAATGATTCACTAAAACCATAACCCCTACTTTTTGCTTTATGTGTCTGAACTTGAATAATATTTAACATATAAACGATTGAGCAGTGGTGGGGCACTGGTAACAGCCCCGGCTTACTAGTCGTTGTCGTGGCTTCGTACCCAAGCAGGCACTTTAGCCTCACGTGCCATCCGCCACGGGAGAGGCTCCGGGCGTCGGGAGCCGCGTGACGACTCCCGGCCACCGTAGGCGCGGGCCTGCGGGCGGAGAGTAATGGGTAACTCTCCGTACGATCAGGACCAGGCCCGTGCCGGATGGCGCGTACGTGTTCCATGCGCGCCTCAAAGAGATGTCAGCGTTAAGGAAGGGGCCCGTAAGGGCCGAAGCCTGCCGGGGCAGCGGGATTGTCCGAAAGGGTTACCGCTACCCCGGAACACAAAGGGCTAAGAAAGGAACACGGGTGGGTTTTAGTCAGTTAGAGTCTGATACTCCCTTCTGCTCCACCCAGAGCGTTGATTTTTTTTGATGATTTCCCAACTTCAAAAAAAAAAAAAAAAGTAGGCGCTTTACTGTCTATAAATAATTTCATTACCACTGCTCTAAAAATGGTTAAAGTAAACGTCGTAAGGAAACCCACACTGTGCCCGCGTGCTGGATTAAAGACCACTCCCTATCGTAGAGAGGAGGCCTGTGTCTCAGCAGTTAAAACATTAGAGGCAGTTTTTTATATACATATTTATACGATTTATGAAGGGAAAATATTTAATTGATCATCAACATTTCTTATTTTAACTCGCAACAAACAATAAATAATCTTTGTATACATTTTATTTAAAAACGTTTCCTCAAAATTGTATCAAAGCAAACTTTGACGGCACGCCCAAAAATGACGAACAATATCAAGAATCATCTAGTTCCCGAGGCTGGCACACAACACCTGGGGCTAGGCAAACAAAATCTAATTTATAGATAACCTTTTATATTCCCGGGGGCCTCAAGCTAGCAAAACAGGTCATCATTTATTCAGCCCCTATTCCTACTAGATATAAATCTTACGCGCTCTCAAGTCACTTATGCTTCTTGAAAATATCTTTATTAAGAGCCTATACTACCTCAAATGGCTTAGCATGATCCTCTGTTATGTCGAAAATACTGCAGCATTAATTTTGAAATAAATATATGGTTGTAAATATAAGTAAATATAAATAAATATAAGTTCAGGATTAACATTAGGTTTTATGTTAGACGAAAACACGATATCATAAAATTTTCTCGATAGAAAAAAAATCCAAAGTTACCTCCAAACCGAACAATAAACCGCTGGTATTCAAAAAATACTTCAAACTAGATAATGAAACTTTGTATACTAACCGAACTAACTATAAAGCAGGTCTTGTGTTATTTATTTTTTTTTAATTACCATTATTTTCACCGTAAAAAGCAAATACCTAAACTATTGGCGCTGCCTGCCGCCTACCAGCGCACTCTGTCTCGCTCTCACTCAGTCCGCGAGCAGTATCGTGCGAGCGAGATAAAGAGTGAATTTTAGCTGAGGTAGTGTAGGCTCTTAAGTTTTGGTGGGTGTCTTGTTGGTATAGTGCTCGGAAGCGCAAACTGAGCATGAAGTCCCCAAGTCGAGCAAAGTTTTATTGAGTTTTTCCATTAGGAATTTCTCAGTAGCACACCAGAGTGTTGTGCCCAGTTCATGTCAGTAGGCTCGCCACCTATTATATGGGACATGAACATAACTGGCAGAATGTGATGTACCATAGGCACACGTCTGTATAACCCTGCGGGGATGACAAGCGTGATGATATTTTTATTTATTTATCCTCACACTGGAACGCCATACAGTAACTACACCAACGGAGCAAAAAACCATTTCATGTGCTGCTTTTCATCCATCCTGTGCGCGGTGGACATCAAACGAGTGGAGATGGTTCACGTATGCTCACGATGCTCACGCAGTATGAAGACATTTCTCCACATAACTCCTTCCATATTGCGCACATTCATTGCGAATTTTTTAAACTCAATTATTTTTCAAATTAAATACAATAAAATTTAAAAAAAAAAACAGAAATTTTAGAGTTATCATCCTGCCTGACAGATGGCAGAAAATATATATTACTAGCTGACCCCGCGAACGTCGTTTTGCAAAAATAAAAAATAGATAGTAGCCGATTCTCAGACCTAGCCGATATGCACACAAAATTTCATACAAATCGGTCCAGCCGTTTCGGAGGAGTATGGTAACTAACACTGTGACACGAGAATTTTATATATTAGATGAATGTTTCATAAGTTCTAGTGGTTTGTTAATATATAAATAATTTTGTAAGATAAGTTTATTATCACGTTTAAAATAAAAGTCTAAACAATTAATTATTTAATAATTAATTAATTAATTATTATTTTAATAATTGATTAATTTAATAATTAATTAATTAATTATTATTTTAATAATTAATTAATTAATTATTATTTTAATAATTAATTAATTTAATAATTAATTAATTATTATTTTAATAATTAATTAATTAATAAATATTTTTATTTTTTTAAATTAATTTTTCTAATTTACAATTATCGTCATCATTGCAACCCAAAAATATTTTACAATTTAAATGGTGTTGGACCTGAAAAGAGGCCATTGTTCTCATCACTCTCAACAAAAATCAGCTGTTCCCTACATTTATGTTCGCATAACTCGCAAAAATGGTTTGGTCTCATAGTAAATGTTGTTATAATCGATATCCGTGTTCATAATGACGAGAACAATGGCCTCTTTTCAGGTCTAACACCATTTAAATGACACCTTGTATACAATATATTGACGTAGGTTACCTAGTTAGCTTAAAACAGGCCTATAAAAGAGTAAATTATAGTGTCCGTGCTACATTAGGTATACACTACTAGTATGTACAGACGCCAACACATCAAGCTACTACAATCTGTCAAATTTCTTAAATAGTTTTTCAACTTTATCGCCAAAGTATAAGGTTCAAAGTTGATTGGGAAAGGAGACGTTTCATTTTTGTATGGGACTCCGGCCATAACATGTACACTTTAGAAAACTCGGAAAACGAACCCTTGAATACATTAAAGAATGATTTTTTTCATAATAATTAATATTCTTTAGGCACTAAATAAAAATTGAAAATGTTTGACGTTTGCTAAGACCATCGACAGCCAACCATGACAGGTTGGAGAGATGACGTTTACGTTACCTAGAATTTGTCAAAACTGTGATTGTTGTCTTCCGTTATACAAAGCCAAAGTCGTAAGAAGTTATAGGAAAGAAATGAAACACAAAATAACACCAAAAGCCACGAAGTCGAAACGAACGAGACCACAACGAGACTGACAGACTGACTGATGTAATGTCATTGTCAATAATACAAACCTAGAATTTTTCGTCCAGAAGTACCTACAAATCTACAATCCACAAAAGTAGAATATATTTTTTAACGATGAATTGAATCATCACACTTTCTTGTAATTAGTCAAAAAAGTTGTTTAAGATAGATATCTTATTATTAGCAAAGAAATACATGCCTTTTATAACTAAATAAATAACTTCTACGTGATATTATTAAGTTATAATTTAACATGATTTCTGGACGAAGACAGTATGCAAGTAAGATAATAATAATAAGTTTAATAATAATAATAATAATAAGTTTATTCATCAAAAAGTAAAATACAATGTGACGGATTCGGTGAGCCACAAACTAAGCATGGCTTGTATCTTGTGGCTCTGGAGTGCCATTTTACAATGTTAATGAATACTTACAGTTTGTGGATGTTAGATAGTTACAAAAAGATAAGAGTTTAGATAAAATAAAACATTGGATAGTTACAAAAAGATAACAAACAGTTCAAATAAAATAAAACATTTGTGCGATTCAGATCACAAAATAAAATAGTATTGGTTTAACCTAAGGCTTGTACTATGGTGATTGTGGGTGTGTTAGGGTGTGCGTGTGCGTGTTTGTATGCGTGTGTGTGTGAAAGGGGTGTGTATGTGTATATAGGTGCTATATCAAAGCTTCGGTGGCGTCGTATGATAATTTTAAAAGAGCTGAAGTTAGGATTTTCTTTAAGGTGGTGGTAGAGCAGTCTTTTAGGTCGCAGATTTTGCTAACTTTATTGTAAGTGTTGGGATGGGAAAAATAGGTACAGCGTCTAGCTAGTTCGGATTTTGCATTTGGTATGGGTGCTCTGAGGACACGCTTGTTTATTATGTCCTTGTAATCAGGACGATTTTTTATTGTTGCATGATATTTAAGCGTTGCTTGAAGTATAAATATTTGTCTTACCCTGAGGACTTGAAATTCATGGTGGATAAGGTCTGTAGGGAACCTGAAAGGTTTCTTTAATGCGACTTTGATCAGTGCCCGTTGCGCCCTTTCTATCATTATAAATGTGCTTTTACCAGCGCGTCCCCAAATGCAAATACAGTATTTTATGATTGATTGGCAGAGTGCGAAGTAGATCATTCGCAAAATATCGATAGGTGTGCAGTCCCTGAGTTTTTTCAAGACGTGTATTAGTTTTCGTACTCTGGAGGAAAGAGCAAAAATGTGGGCTTTATATGTTAAGTTGTTATCTATGATTATTCCGAGATATTTGATCGTGTCAGTACGTTCAAGGTATTTACATGCACAGGGGTGGTATGGCAGTTGTGAGAAAATAGTGTGTTTCTGTGGACAGGTATGTATTTTTAAGGACATAGTTTGAGAGGCACTGGAGGAGCTAGTTTTGGAGAAGGCAATGTATTTACTTTTACTAACGTTAAGTGTCAGTAGGTTAGAGTCTAGGGATTGCGCTATCTGAGAGAGTCCTTGTTCCGCCAGTCGATAAACTCGGTCCCATGACGTGTCATGGAAAACGATGGCTGTGTCGTCAGCGTAGGAGATCACTTCAGCGTTTCTAAGAGGGAGATTTACTACGTCGTTAATATACAGCGTAAACAACGTCGGGCCAAGGGTACTACCCTGCGGAACTCCAAACGTGATAGGGAGCAACCTGCTTTGGTGGCTGTCTATTTTACAATATTGATACCGCGATGTTAGATAGCTGTGAAACCATTTTAGGGGAGTGCCTCTTATACCTATTGCCTCAAGTTTCTTCAAAAGCAGTCCAGGAGATACGGTGTCGAATGCTTTTGCCAAATCAAGAAAGACACCAACACAGATGACGCCATGTTCAATAGATTATGGCAATAGTTTGAAAAACTATTATTTTTTGTGCCGAAGTAATCAGGGAGTATTCAGAAAAGAATATTTTTCCACAATTCGTGGAATTATTCCCTATTTTTTCACTACCGTACAATATATGGCCGAAAATGAAACATGTCCTTTGACAGTTTCAGGTAGCTTGATGTGCTGGCGTCTGTACATTGTTGCTTAAAATAGATTTAATTAATGTTTTACTTTGAATAACATTTTCTTCGAATTGTAGGCTTCTATTTATAGTCCTACTTTGATGCCTCATCTTTGTTTTGTTTTGAAGAAGACCTCACTATACATAAATAACTACCGATCACCGACCGACCATTACATAACATATACTCACACATAAGACACTCGATTCGGCTCATAGAATCAATGTGAAAGAGAATCAATCCATTTGGCTACTACCTCCATAAAGTACTTATAAACCGCTTTGTTACAAAACAGACGATTCATCCAATGTGGATGTGCGGATGTAAGGATGTCGGGTTTAATGTGGCTTAGATTGATTGTAGCTAACTTATTCATCCGCCAATGGATGAAACGTCTTGTGGTTCTTGAATAAGAATAATGCACTCTCATCTTAAACGTTATTTACTTAAGTGAAAACATGGGGGAGAAATATCAAAACCAGCTTCTCCTATGAGTAGTTACAGACATAATTACCAGGATTTGCAAACTGTAACAAACTGCAATTGCACACACACACATACATTCGTTCCACAAAACTGTAAATGTTGTTCCGAAACAACAAACACTTACTCAACTTTACTTTGGAGCCAAACCAAAACACCAGCCAGTAGAGCAGTTGTAACGTCAAAACATTTAAAACTACCCTCAATTTATACCCAGAATTTAAGCCACTAGATCAGATTAAGCTGAAGCAACACGTTGAAAATAGGGTTGTAAGGGAACCTCGCCTCCGCTTCTGTAAATGCGAAAATTCCGCGAGAACTCGTACCTCCGCAAGTTCTTAAAGGCTCCAATCAAACCTCTAATAATTCCCATTTTGCGCTCATAAAAATATTATTGAACACTCTAATAAAATGATCGCACCTCTTTCTGTAAACCTCAAATAATTCCATATTTTGGGGTCTTAGAAATACTGCCACTACCGCGGAACCGCTTGCTTCGTTAGCTTGGTTCGCGAGCTATTGGTCACAGTTCTAACCTAACCTAAAAAATTTGGTCGATGTGGCCTAGCTTAGTTAAGTAGTGCGACCAGTTCAGCTCGAGCATGATTGGTCTCAGATCCAACCTAACCTAACCCGTTGAGTCGTGGTACTTATTGTCTGCAAGAAATTAAAAAAGAGACTCAAATATTCAAAAAAATGTACTTACATCATTAGAAGGGCAAAAAGTTTTTAGAGGTTCAGTTTATAGGATCGACTCCTAACTGAGCGAAGACCCCTTAATAATGTGGTGGGAATATAACTTGAAGTATTAAGTTTTTGCTCCCCTGTCACTGCCGCCGCTAGATTCAGTACCAAGGGAGTAACTGCTTAATGGAGCCGGTTTAATTTATGAACGGACATTGCCTAAAAGATGACAAAGCCCCAAAACTGTTTTATTTAGCGAAATATAGGTTGCCCCTATTCAATTTTAATAGGTCGGTTTTTTCTTCCCGTGCCTCGGAAAGCACGTTAAGCCGTTGGACCCAGCTGCCATTCGTGGATCTTTGACAGTCGTTACGAGTAGTCAGAAGCTCGAAAGTCTGACAACCAGTCTTACCAAGGGGTATCGTATTACCTAGTAACTGGGTTGTGGAGGTCAGATAGGCAGTCGCTCCATGTAAAATACTGGTATTCAGCTGCATCCGGTTAGACTGGAAGCCGACCCTAATATAGTTGGGAAAAGACTAGGCGGATCATTATGAGGTAGATTTTTTCTTCAACAAAATGTTTATTTAATCTTTTGTTTCCACTTTCGCCTCCGCTAAGATGACTTCCGTTACGTCCCTAGTTGAAAAGAGCTCCGAGTTTTAGTGGTAGTGACAAAGTTGCAGGTTTTACTACATTTTAACGTATTTCAGTGGCCAAGGCAATGGTAGTGCGCCATAATGTGGGTAGATTCAATTTGAGTATAAGTTATTCTGCAAAGTGCGAGTTTTAAGTGGTCTTTGTGCGAAGTGAATAGTTTTATGGTTTGAAGAGGCGTTGAAGTAAGTTTACATTGGGATGTGTTTGAACTTCTTTCCAAGACTTAATTAATTATTTGAAATAAATGCTTTGAGTTTTTGAGTTTGAGTTTGAAGACTACCATATCCTGTTTCATTTAAAAGATAAAGTAAAAAAAAAAAAGTATATGTCACAGATGGTTAAAGCCGTGATATAGTTAAATCCCTAGGGATATATACCGTCATATAGTTATATGAAAGCGGTTCATAAATGTCTTACTAGGAATATAACTATGATACGAACACGATCTAGTAACGTAACTATCTTACTACTTCTAGGACTAAAACTACAGGGTGAAATTGAAAACATGCGACAAATCGAAATAGGAGATTGTACTCATCATTATGAACAACTTTACCTGAAATCACGAAAAATAAACAGCAGTTCCCTACATTTATTTTATTTTTATTTTTTTAATTTTTTTTATTTTTATTCAAGAGGAACAACAAACAGCTACAATATAAAACTTACAAACAAGAAATACACAAAAGATATATACAATATTGCAGCCCACAATGCTGTTCACAGATTAATAACAGAATACAAATACAGTGAAAATAATCACTAGGGTTACAAATACGTATAATATTTTATTTTATTTTATTATTATTATTTTATTTTTTATTTATATTTATGTTCGCATAACTCGTCAAAATGTAGGGAAAAACTGATTTTTTTTCGCGATTGCAGCTTTGGTCCCTAGGTAAAAATTGTTCAATCTTCCATTTCGGTTTGTCGCATGTTTTCAATTTTACCCTTTTTATTACGGCTTCAACCATTTTATTGCGACATATACATTGGTCAACATCAGAAAATGCACAAGCGATCTTAGCAAACTATCTAGGAACTTAATTTTATAGAATTGTGTTGATAGATACTCTACTACAGAAAACCTAACAAAGTGTGTTGATTTATTTGATTTACTTATTTACAAAAATCAATCTTTAGTCGATTCTGTAATAATCGATATGTTGTAGGTACTTATTTTATCAAAATAATCTCATCTTCTAACCGCCATCTTAATTTTTTCTTACTTGTCGTTTGCGCTTTAGTAAAGACGGACGTATAAACCTTCCTAGTGACTTTCAATTGGCTATATTATACTTACAGTTATATAAAGCCCATGACTCGTTTTATTTAAGTATTAGAATCTAGATTTCCTACAAAGTGAAAAATAACTTTAATTTTTGAAGTCGGTGTCGATGGGTTCACATTTTCGTTATTTGCCAGTGACTTTCAAAATTAAAATTATTTTTCACTTTGTAGTGTTTTTGTTGGAATTCGGTTGTTTATTGTTAATAAAATTTATATGGGACCATCCCCGGGGTATACACTATCTATTAAAAAAAAATTGAAATCTATTTACAATTTCCCGAGATATCGCGTAACATACAAAAAAAATTAAAAAACATACAGTCGAATTGAGAACCAGCTCCTTTTTGAAGTCGGTTAATGATTAAGTTTTTGAGAACTTGGGAAAATAAATCATATTATCCTTTGAACCAAGATCTCTTTAAGCGCTTAAAAAGCACTTACAAAGAAGTTTCTAAAGAATTCTAGCCGCATCTCTTGTAAACTAGCATGTGTTGAAATTAACTATATTTCTTCCGTAAACGAAGGAATCTTTGAAGAGCTTTCAAACCGCTAAGCGTCTCTCTGTTACCTACATACTGGATGCGGGTGGTGCCTCGTTTAGTCTATCTGTGCCGTGACTTCTGGTACTCGTATAATAAGACAAGTGAACTGAATTTGGTTTATTTCATCATGAATTTATTTAGAGAACGATTAAAATTATTTAAATGGTAAAGTTAGATTTGTAGTATATTTACAACGGCGCTATGTTGGTAGATATCTAAATAGAAAGTCTGTAATGTCATCGTGACACATTTCAGTATAGACAATTTTTTTGAGTTTCACAACATAATATTATAGGCAACCCTTACCTTTGTGGTATTCCCACATACAGAGTATTTTTATCTGATCTGTTGAAGATCTACACATCTCCGAGTTTGTCATCTGTACATGCGTTTTTATTATACCATTCCTGTTTTCCTTTGTGTACTTTATTATAATTTTATACATAATTTGAGATGCAAATATATTTACTAATTAAACAGCAAAAGTAGTGGCATTTATGCTTCTTTGCAAATCTTGTATTTTCATTGAATCGAATGCCACATACAAGTTATGCCCCAAAAACGTCATAAACCACATCAACAAGAACGCGCGCCTATAAAATTACCACAAAAGAATTTTACTTCATTGCCATATGCAAGTGAAATTGCCCATCCAAACGCTCCACATACTCGTAGCAACAATAAACCCGACACTTTATTTGTGCTAGCCGGCCCGCATACCTCTTATAAACTTCGTTCGCAAAATCTACATAACATTGCAGACAGAGAGTAATCAAGAATACTTTCAGGCACTTGTGTAACTTGTGAATACATGTTAAATGTGTTTTACTTTATATTCGTTTCCAAAGGATGTATTACGGAAGCGGAAATCTGATATTTTATTTAAAGGAAATGACTGAGGAAATGGAGACGGAAAAGTGAATTTAAGTAGTTAAATTCTGTAATTTCTTCTGTTGTCATGGTATCGAATATCACGGTGTCCTATTACATTTTTGTTGATTTTCTGGAAGCAATTTCATAGCTTATAAATGGTTTCATTGGTCCTGTAAAAATTAATTTTTCCTTAAGGAAAACTTAGGATATAAAAAAAAATAAAAAATGTATTTTGTATTTTCCGCAGCACACCTTAACGTATTTACACACTGTAACGTTAGGTTCGATAAAACAAAGAACATGCTTTTATAGGAATAAGTAAGCGGTGGTTTTTATTGAAGATGAATGGCGGACGTCGAATACTATATTGACAAAAGATAGTAGTCAATCAATATGACGTGACGGTGACAGTTGACAAGTTTGACATTAGATGTCTATACTTTACATCTCCCTTTCTTTGTAAACAAACATAATATTATAATAACAAAACAAACTTACAATAAGTATGAGTATGACATAACAATATCGTTACAATTTACAGGTACTAATTATAATCAACATAATATACCTTTTAATTAGTCTTACAGAACTAGTTAGAATATAGTTATCGTTATCACTTAATTAAAGTATTAAAGATCAAGTCTATTTACTGGTTTAATAATTCTACCAGATCTCGATGTGCGCGTTGCTATCGCTGGTTGAGATAGGTTTGACTCCTGCGCATGACTTGGAATGCTTGGTGATGGATGTGTAGACATTGAGACTGACTCAGGAATAACAGGTGTCTGAACTTGTATAGGAATATGTTCTACTGTTGACTCATCTGTGAATTTAGTTTCAGGTACAACTACTCTGTTGCTGGTTATGTCTGCTTGTGTCTTGTGCAGATGGCTGAAGTTTCTTCGTAGGATTTGACCTTGGTCTGTTTGAATTATCACTGATCTTGGTAGGCCTTCAGGCTTTTCTACTACTCTCGCTCCTTCCCAATGTCGATGAGCAATTTTGTGTCTGACTTTATCATTGATTTTAAATTCTTCTGGTTTTGTAGTGTGTTTATTGCTGTAGTTTGTTTGTTTTTCTCTCAATCTTTTTAGTTCTGCCGCGACTCCTTGTATTATTTTCGGTTTTAATTTATTGTCGCTTGTGGGTATTGGTGATCTAGTGATTCTGCTAAAAAGCCGTTGGTTAGGAGAACCCAATTGATCATTTCGTGGTGTATTTCTCCAGTTTAATAAGGCAAGTTGAACATCTGACTTATCAATGCTACATTTTTTTAGTATGTTCTTTGCTGTTTGAACTGCTCTTTCAGCGAGTCCGTTACCTTGATGGTGATGAGGACTGGATGTGACATGGTTAAATTTCCATTCTTTTTGAAAGGTCTTGAATTCTCTAGACATATATTGTGTACCATTGTCAGTTTGTAACTCTTCTGGTACTCCATGTACAGAAAACCATCTTTTAAGTTGTTTAATTACTTCATATGATGACTGATCTTTCAGCTGTTGAAAATCTATATATCCTGAATAACTGTCACAAATTACTAGGTAAGTTTTTCCTTTCAATTCAAATAAGTCTGATGCAACTATTTGCCATGGAAGTGTAGGAATCTTCTTGACTAACACTGTGTCTTTAATATTATCTCTTTGTGTTTGTTCACATACAGAGCAGCCTCTGACTAGTTTTGTAATATCATCATATTGTCCTTTCCAGTAAAGAAATTGTCTGGCTCTTCTTAAGCAGCTTTGTATACCTAGATGTCCTTGATGAATACTCTTTAACATTTTAGTTATTTGTGATTTTGGTATTATGATTTTATCACCTTTGAAAATAATTCCTTTGTAATAGCTAAGTTCTTCTTTGAAGTTGAAATAATGTTGTAACTCTGTAGGAAGGTCATTGGCATTTTCTGGAAATCCTTGTATTATTATCTTGAGGAGTGACTGTAAATGTGGATCTTCTTTTGTAGCCTTAATTATTTCTTCTTTGGCATTTGATGACATAGGTAATATAACTGCAATTTTTAGGTTTGCTTCCTGTTCATATTTTAAGTTTGATGCATCACAGTCTCGACTGAGGAAATCTGCTAAAGGTATTTCTGTGCCCTTTTTAAATATTACTTTTGGTGAGTATGGTGAAAGATTAAACATTATGCGTTGCAACCTGGCTGGAGCTGATTGTATATTCTTTTTAAAGATTGTTTCAAGTGGTTTATGGTCTGATTCTACTGTCAATTCTTTGCCATAAACATATTCATGAAACTTCTTACAGCCAAATAGTATAGCGAGAGCTTCTTTCTCTATCTGTGGATAGTTCTGTTCAGATTTTGATAATGTTCTTGCTCCATAAGCTATTGGTTGTCCTTCTTGAAGAAGTGCAGCTCCAAGGTTTTTGGAACTTGCATCTACTGATAATGTTACAGGTTTGTTGACATCATATAGTCTCAATACTGGAGGACTTTGAAGTACTTGTTTTATTTTTTTAAGCGCTTCTTCATGATGAATTTCCCACGTAAAACTTGCATTTTTATGTAATAGGTCTCTTAGAGGATTTGTAAGATCTGACATGTTAGGAATAAATTTATTTAAGTATGTGATCATCCCTAGTAGTCTTTGTAGTTCTGTTTTATTTGTTGGTGTTTTCATTGCTTGTATGGCTTCCACTTTCTCTGGGTCTGCTTCTAATCCATTAGCGGAAATAATGTGTCCCAGGAATTTTATTCTTTGTGCTTCAAGAATGCACTTATTTTTATTGAGTTTGAAGCCTGCTTTATTTAGTACTTTGATGACTTCACCAACAGTTTTGCATAGTTCTTCTTTACTTTTTGCATGTATAAAAATGTCATCAATGGATACCCTTACATTTTTAAATTCACTGAGCAAATTTGTCAATATTTCTTGAAATATTTCAGGTGCTGACGATACTCCAAAAGGAAGTCTCTTGAAAGAATATCTTCCCCATGGTGTGGCAAATGTTAGTATTTTTTGTGTTCTTTCTGACAGCTTAATTTGCCAGAATCCTTTTGTGCAATCTAAAAGTGCAAAGAATTTAGAACCTTTAATATCAGCTGAAATTTCTTCTATAGTTGTTAGTGGAAAATGACGTCTCAAAATGTTTTTGTTAACGTCTGATGGATCTATACAGATTCTAATTTTATCTTTTTGTCTGACAATTACCATAGGACTTACCGCAGGAGTAGGCTCTTTTTCTGGTTTAATGACATCCAAATTTACCATTCTGTCAAGTTCTTGCTTAACCTCATTTCTTATTGCGTGTGGAATTCTTCTTGATGGTTTAATTTCAAGTTTTGGATTCTCAATCAGGTCAATATCATACTCATAATCCTTATAACAGCCTAAGCCTTCAAATATATTATTATCTTCTTTGCATTGACTTTCTTTCAATGTTTTTACTCTTGCAATAAGGCCTAATTGCTCACATGTATTTAGTCCTAAGATTGGTGTGACTTTTTCTTTAACTACTTTGAATGTTATATTTATTTCTTCGTTTTTAATTTTACATAGTAGCTCTACTTCACCTAAGACTGCCATTTTATCGTCCGTGTAACTAATTAAATTTTTTGTTCGGCTTGTTTTCAGTGTTGCCTTAGTTTCATCCATTAAATATCTCGGTAACACATTGCATTCTGCCCCTGTATCTAGTTTGACTGTAAATTTGACATTACCAACTTTAATTTCTTCTGTCCAGTTTTGCTTTACTCCAGTACTTATTGCAGATATGTATACATCATCTTCAGAATTTGAGCTTTCTTCTAATAAATTTACTCTATTTATCTGTTTATCATTTATTATCTTTGTTCTGCACATCTTTGCAAAATGTCCCTTTTTATGGCACTTAGTACATAGTTTGTTAAAAGCTGGGCATTCTCTGCGTTCGTGATTTGTACCACATCTATTGCAATCAAAATTCTTGTTATTTTCTAATTTAGCTTTAACTTTTTTCACTACTGAGACCTTATCTACTTTGTTTTTGCCTTCAAATTCGTCCAGTTGTTTGGAAGCTTGTTCACTTGTTTTACAGATATTAATTGCTTTTGTTAAGTCTAATTTTTCTTCAGTTAATAATTTTTCTCTTACTTGATTGGATTTTATTCCGAACACTATTTTGTCTTTCAGCATTTCGTCCAGTAGATTGTCAAATTCGCATTTGCTTGCTTGAGTTTTTATTCTGGTTAAAAACTCATTAAACTGTTCGTCTTCATTTTGTTCAATTTTGAAGAAAATGTATCTTTCGAATGATATGTTTGTCTTCGGTGCAAAGTACTCCTTAAACTTATTTTTGATAACTTCTAAGTTACTTTGGTCTTCGTTACTGAGATTGAAACTATTGTATATTTCTATTGCATCTGAGCCTATCACAGCCATAAATGTTGCTGCTTGGACCTCGGCTGGTTTTTTGTCGAGTTGAATTGCTGTAGCGTACCACTCGAATTGTTGTAGCCATTTTTTCCAACACGTGGATTTGTCCGAGTCAATTTGTAGGTTAGCTGGCGGCTTTATTCCAGATACTGCGTCGTTCGTAGCCATTTTGCACAACTTTCTCACTTATTATTATCACTTCTGACACCATGTAACGTTAGGTTCGATAAAACAAAGAACATGCTTTTATAGGAATAAGTAAGCGGTGGTTTTTATTGAAGATGAATGGCGGACGTCGAATACTATATTGACAAAAGATAGTAGTCAATCAATATGACGTGACGGTGACAGTTGACAAGTTTGACATTAGATGTCTATACTTTACACACACCGTATTCATTCATAATTCCTTTTTATGGGCGAAATGATACTACTTCCGGGCTTCTTTTTCATTCCTTTTCCAGGAATTCTTTTAAAAACTTGCGCCGGAGAAATACTAGCCACTATCCCTTCAATCAGTTTGGACCTGGCTAAACTAGGTCAGAACCACAGGCACTTGATCAATTTATATGGTCGGTTAACATTCGTTACCAGGCTACCCAATCAGCCTTGCAAAAAGAAGCAACAGCAAAAAAACCGATCTCCTCACCACAAATCACTAATCGTATTTAACGCTAAACGTATCTAAATCTAGGACGAATGAAAAGCAGCTGTGAGTGGAATCGCTGGTGCCACAACAGTCCTCCTAGGGCGTCCGTACTCATCCCTAGAAGAACTAATAGTGGCCTTATTGGTGATGTTCTTCAAAGGTACTCGCAATCAGCGTGCGTGTATGATGAGATGTATGAACGTAAACGAGGCAAAAAAGAGTATGCAAGGATCGTAGCAGGTGGCGTTCTACAGTTTCTGCCTACCCCATGGGAAGAAGGCGTGAGATGTGTGTATCTAAAACATCATTCTGTCTCAGTCATCTTCAAACAATTCACCGAAATAGAATGATGTTTTATTTTGTTTCAAGTTAAACGTGTTTATTGTTTGGTGGTGCAATTGGGCCTTAATCTACGTCCAACTCACACTAAACCTAATTATAAACTGCCTCACAGCAAACAATAGGTAATTAAAACAAAATTAATAAGCTCAACTGACGCGAGCGCACCGCGTCATCGTGTCACTTCGGAATTTCATTACGTCACGTCCCAAGAACTAATCCGAGTAATAAACTGCCAGATCTCCTATGATTTATAACGATTTCTATTGTTATTAAATTCAGGGCATAATTGAGATTATTATGGTAAAGCTATTGGATCGATTTGAGACTATAGATTATGGGAGTCTATTGTTATGTTGTTTTTTTTGTACATACCACTGGTTGGTATTGCTCAGCTGCGTTACTATTAATTAAAGTAGCATTTACCTGAAAACATACGAAGTTTCCGAGTCACATATTCATTCGTAGTTTGTACAATTGACTTTGGCCTGAACTTAATGGAAGGATTCATTCCTTCAACTGTATTTCGTCACAGGACACTTTAGTTAATACTTTCTAACAATAAATCACTTTTCTAAACCCTAATAAATAAGTTTTCACAATAAATTAGATCAAATATTGTAAATAAGTTGCCAATGTTTACATTCCAAATGTCATTCAGTTGAACGTCAGTTTCTGACAGTTAAGAGGCGACATCTGGTGGCCGCCGATTCATAGTTGTAGTTTTAATCGATATTTTAATATTTTGGTTGGTAACCATCGAATTAATATCGTATGGAGCAATCCTTAATAATTTTCAGTTTTCAGTAAAATTCATAATAAACTAAATAACCGAAAACGGAAATGAAACTATTTTTTCAATATAGACTTTTTTCTAGAAATTTCGTTGTCCGATTAATCTATTTTTAATCTGTGAATTGTCTTTGACAAAATGTTGTCAGGTTGTACGTTCTAAATGTGCCTAATTAATATTCTGGGATAATTACCCCAATTAAGACAATTTCAAGAATCGGAAATTACAAATAAGTTGTTGGTTGGTCTGGATCATGAAGATTCTTATTGTTTCAGCGTTTAAACGTCATGTCAGATTGTGGTTAGTGAATTTCAAGAAATTAAGTATCATCGTGTAGTATTTATCTACAGTGATCTTATAATCATTTTACCTGAAATGTGGGAGATTTTCTAGATGCTCCGTCTAATTCCGGTTTGTTGTCCATGACAGTGTTATTGAACAGAGGTGGCGTCCATTTGCCCTTGAACACGCTTAGGGGATCCTACGAACGCCCTTCCATGTTATAAAAGGTAAGGATTTTGTTGTAATAGTGCTTGGAAGTGGTCCGTGAGCCCTTCTCTGGTTGTTAAAAGGATATTGTCGTGATCCCTGGATATTTATTACAGGATTCCAGATTGCGCATACGCCGGCAGATATCCAGCCAGTCGAGGATCTATCAGCCAAGTGCTTACTTCAATAGTCAACCGTGAGTATTTCACCCGCTGACTATTTTCTATAGGAATTTCCTCAGTGTTAACCACGGTATTAAATTATTGTTCAAGGGAGTGCCCTTGTTGTGGAGTTGATGGACGCCACGTGGGTAATCCTCATTCCTACTTTCCCACCAATCAGAATTAGGCAAAGGCTTTATTAACCGGCTAATGTTTTAGCCTTCTTCCTTCTTTAATGTCCCCTCATGGATGGTACATTAGTTTCCCTTCATATTATTAGGCCTCCGTATTGTCAATTCCAGGAGAGGCAACTCGGGAGATTCGTCTCGCCGCCCGGATCTAGCGAAGCGTCTGGGGCCGGGACGAGACCCGTTCCCCGAGTCTGCTCGACGCCTCTGAGGAGACGGCTGTACGGCTGGCGGAGTCCGCCTAGCGATAGCGCAGGCGGGACGGTTTTTTTTTACCCCTAATTTTATTTTTCATAATTTAATACGGTTTCCGTTGAAACCGGACTTGAAGAATTTAAATTAAGGATCTTGGGTTCGACGTCCTACTTTAATCCATCCTCTAACAAGGAAGCTATTTGGGACACCTTCTTCGGCTCCAGGATCCGGGACTCTCTAAGTCCCTGGCGCCCATTAAATAACTAATTAGATTAAAACCAACAACTGGAAGGATACCTATTCCGTGATATTAAAATTTATACTATATTTAATTTAAAATTTAGAACCGGAGCAGTACTCGGGTTTTTCTCTAACTCCCCACGACCATAGCTCTTGCTGAGTTAAAGCTGGCTGGCAATTAGAGTTAACTTACAATTATTTATAATTAAAGATGGTTGTATTTATTAAATAAACAATATTGGAGATAGTTGTTGTTTTTTATAATCTCCTAGAGGGAAAAAGTTTAAAAATATAACAGTGGCGACCAACGTGTGTATTGGTTGGAGATAGAGGTTACGTCTGTTGCTGTACCTTACAAACCAGAGTGCTGTTCCTAGGGCCTTCCAGTTATCCTAATTATAAGAAAAAAAACCGTCGCGTGGAATCCTTTTTATTTTTTTTTTTAACGTGTTCATGTTTATGTTTGTACTGTTTTATACACTATTATTTACTTTTTACACTTTTTACACTTTTTGCCGCTATATACACTTTACTATTTTATTTTAGCTGTGTCCCAAAACAAATCACCGGACTATTGTCCTGGGAAATAAAAGCCTGGTATTAAATACAAACTTACTCTTAAGACTGCTATTTTTGTAACTGCATTGACCAATAATATTAAGACTGCTATTTATGTGACTGCGCTTACTATTGATAATTTTTTACACATTGCTCGAGATTGTAAATTGTGACAGCCAGTTTTTAGTTCAGTTTAATTTTTTTTTTAAATTTACAAAATGGAACGACCCATTACATTTAATTTACTTCGCAAAGATGAGCTCATATATGAGGTACTGGTCCGAGACGCGAAACCCGCTTCAACCGTAGAGGAACTACGCGTTCAAATTAGGGATCTCAGTAAATTGGTACGTTCCGACGATATAGTGGAAACAAATATAGATCCAAAAACCGAATTGCAAGCAATTAAGGCCAAACTGCCAGAAATTGGTGAAGTACTAGATAGGTACCCCTCCAGTTTTAAAAAATTTAACCGCGTTAAGGCTCTAGGTTTCCACCTGTATCACCGTTTGAGTAGGGTTATGCCCCCAACTGATCTTAGTGCCGATTTTGCAGCCATTGACAAGCAGCTTAATGGTTATTTGTCGAAAATTGATTCGGTTAACGCGAGTTTCCATCAGTCATTTACTTCCGCCGAGGAGACACCAAATGTACTGTCAAATTTGCAGACGAAGGACGTCATCGTTTCCGGCAAGAAAGAAACCGTAAAATCCCTGGATTGTAAATTTGACGGTACAGGTTGCGTAAAAGCATTTATTGAGCGTATTGAAGAGCTTTGCGAGGCCAGAGATATTAGCGAAGCCTCCTTACATCGATCTGCTCTAGATCTTTTCTCGGACGGAGCCTTATTGTGGTACCGTGGAATCAAAGCGTCGGTTGGTGATTGGGCGGAACTGAAGAAGCAGTTACTCACAGATTTCGCTCCGCCTGATTACGATATGCGTCTATTTTCAGAAATCACCAACAGAACGCAGGGGTCGACAGAGCTGTCTTGTATATATATAGCAGTCATGGAGAATCTTTACAATAGGCTATCTTATAAGGTTCCGGAACGCGATCGTTTAGCACGGATAAAGTTCAACATGAGACCGGAATACACGTCGGGGTTGTCAGTAATGACTATCAACACGCTGGACGAGCTAAAGGAGAAGTGTAGACAACTGGAGCTAGGTTTCCATAGCAGGGCTCAGTTCCATGAGCCGCCCAAACCAACGTCTTCTTTTGTTGCAGCAGACTTGGCGTACCAAGCCCCGAAAAGTTCTAAAAGGATTGAAGCCGTGCAAACTGATTCTGGTTCGTTGTTCTGTGTTCGTTGTAGGGTTAAGGGGCATTTGTTATCACAATGCAAATCCACAGCAATTGTGTGTTACCGTTGCGGCAAGAAGGGCGTACGTGCACCATCGTGCCCTACGTGCAATAAAAAGCAGAAGGATGCTCAGTCCTGTCCGACCTGCACTTCAAAAAACTAAATTTACGGAACTACAGCAATAATTTTGATAAGTCCGATTGGGACAATTATTTAAAGTTTTTAAAACTATTTTTTAAAACACTAAGGGTAGATACAGTACATTATAAGACTACAGACGATAGTCGTCCACATTTAACAGTTTCTATATACGATGAGCATTATTACGGTTTACTCGACTCGGGTTCTTGCATTTCAGTGTTGGGTTCCGATGTTGGCCAACAATTCATAAAGGCTGGTGCGACTTTACACGCCGATAGACAGCTGGGCAACATCGTAACTGCCAATGATTCGCGAGCATCCGTGGAGGGTTATTTATTTTTACCAGTGACTCTCATGGGAGTGACTAAGGTTATTAAATTCTATATTATTCCAGACATTACCACACCGTTAATTTTTGGCGTTGATTTTTGGAAGACCTTTAATTTGGCACCAAAAATTTTTAATAAATTACCTTTTAAATATTTAAAAAACAATAGAGGTCATACATGCGTCTCGGAGGTTAGGCACCTACAGCCGTTTGACGAATTAACACCGGATCAAAAGAATGAAGCGGAGTCATTAATTAAAGATTTCGAAAAAGTTTCCTTTGAGGCTAAAGGATTAGGTCGTACCCATCTGTTGCGTCATAAAATAGACACAGGAGATGTTCCGCCTATTAAACAGCGTTATTATCCTCTATCACCTGAACGCCTCAAGGAACTAAACCGTCAGCTGGATGAGATGTTGGAGATGGGAGTAGTGGAACCTAGCAATAGCGCGTGGAATAACCCGGTTCTACTGGCTCCAAAACCAAATGGGGAATGGCGATTTTGCCTGGACAGCCGGAAGCTGAATGCGGTCAGCAAGCAAGATGCGTATCCACTACCCTACGTCTCTCACATCTTAGACCAGTTGCGGGACGCGCGATATCTTTCGTCTATTGATTTGAAATCTGCATTTTGGCAAATCGAATTGGACTCCGTTTCATCCAAAGAAAAAACCGCGTTCACGGTTCCCGGTCGAGGTTTGTTCCACTTTAAAGTGATGTGCTTTGGGTTGACGGGAGCCCCAGCCACCCAACAGCGATTGATGGACAGACTTTTCGGCCCGGAGTTCGGTAATAAGGTGTTCGTATATTTAGATGACATCATTATTTGCTCATCAACCTTCGAGGAGCACATTTCACTTCTGAAACGGGTTTTGGACAAGTTGAAGCAGGCTAATTTGACAATTAATTTACCTAAGTCCTGTTTCTTTCGACGAGAACTAAAATATCTGGGTTACAGAGTGGACGAGCATGGCTTACACACTGATCCGTCGAAAGTTCAGTCAATTGTTGACTTTCCAACTCCTACAACTCGTAAGGAAGTGAAAATGTTTCTTGGAACGGCCTCATACTATAGACGTTTTATTAAAAACTTTAGCTCGATAGCGGCGCCTTTAAACGCACTAACGAGTACAAGCAAAAAAGCGCCGCCTTTTAAGTGGACGGCTGAGACAGAAGCCGCGTTCTCAACCTTGAAAGAGGCATTGGTGTCTGCTCCTGTATTGGCTTGTCCAGATTTCTCTCAACCTTTTGAGATTCATTGTGACGCATCCAGTTTTGGGATAGCGGGCACTCTGACTCAGGTTATAAACGGGGAGGAGCACCCAATAGCCTACTGCAGTCGTTCGCTTAATCCGGCGGAACGCAATTATTCAGCAACGGAGCGTGAGGCCCTCGCTGTGGTCGTCGCCGTGGAACACTTTCGTCCCTATGTGGAAGGCGGTCCTGCGTTTAAAGTGATAACCGACCACTCGAGTTTAAAGTGGTTCTTTAATTTATCCAATCCCTCTGGTCGATTAGCCCGTTGGGGTTGTCGGTTATCACCTTATAACTTTACCATTGAACACCGCAAAGGCAGAGACAATGTGGTTCCAGACGCCTTATCTCGTGGCGTTCCGGTGCTGGAAATTAAAGTGTCCGACACTACTGACACTTGGTTTAAAGGGTTGTGGGATAAATGTGTCAGTACGCCCAGATCGTGCCCTAACTTTTTAATTAAGGATGATAAACTTTTCCGTTATTCGAAAAACAAATTCGGGGTGGCTAGTGACTATGATTGGAAGCAGGTAGTACCGGAGGGCAATCGACAAGAATTATTAAAGAGTCACCATAGCGGTGAATTATCTCCACATTTCGGAGTATTTAAAACATATAAAAGACTTGCACTCCGATACTACTGGCCTAACATGTACAAAGATGTCATTAGCTACGTTGGTAAATGTGATATGTGCGCCGCATATAAACACTCACAACTACCTCCTCCCGGTCTCTTAGGTGATGCAAAAGAGTGTTCCAAGCCATTTGAAACCATAAGCATTGACTTGGTGGGCCCGTTGCCACGGTCTAGAGCGGGATTTACATATTTGTTAGTTGTAGTGTGCTGCTTTTCGAAGTACTGTTTACTGTTTCCTTTACGTAGAGCTATTGGTAAGGCTATAGCACAGAAACTAGAAGACGGAGTTTTCCTGGTACACGGTATACCCCGTACGGTTATAGCAGACAACGGGACGCAATTCACGGGTAATGAGATTCGTTCACTACTAGAGAGGTACAAAATACCTCAAGTTCACTTCACACCTCGTTATTGCCCAAGCGTGAACACCGTGGAACGCTATAACCGTACCATTATGACCGCGGTATCAATTCTAGTGGAGGATGATCATCGATCCTGGGATGTTAACATCTCCAGGATCCAATTCGCTATGAACACCTCTACAAATGTAGTTACTCGTTTTACACCGTTCTTCCTAGTACATGGCAGAGAGGCAGTTAGTAGTGGTGATGTCTTCGGCAATGATACCGTTGGACAGCCCACTCTGGCTTGCGCTTCCCGCAGTTCATATGCAAATCAGCTTGAGACCTTGGATAGCATCTTCAATAAAGTAAAGGACGCGCTCATCAAATCACATAAACGTAGTGCTCGTTATTATAATAGTAGTAGGAGGCACGCGGAGTTTGAAGTAGGCGACACTGTGTGGAAGAAGACATATCCCCAGAGTGACGCCTCCAAATTCTTTATGGCCAAATTAGCTCCTAAATATGAGAGATGTATAATTAGGAAAAAACTTTCACCCTTAGTGTATGAATTGGAAGGCTGTAGTTCCGGTAAAAACCTTGGCACATGGCATATCAAGGACTTTAAATCACCATGTGGCAAGGAATAATTTTTTTTATATTTTATTTTGGAATTTAAATTTCCTAGTAGTAGTTGGTCGCAGTGACCTTAGAGGGCTGTATATGCCTTGAGGTTGCTGGTTTTTATTTTAGCATTCGTGGCTGCATGTGCACGGTGCTAGATTACAGTTAAATATATTTTACTCTTTTTAAGGTTCGTAGTGGTACACAGGTTCCTACTGTGTTCACATTTGTGAACTATATATTGGAGTAGAAAAGTAGTTTGTTTGAAAGTTGTTAGTAGTTAGTGGTTGTTGCAGGATTGACACCTCTGAAGGGTGTATAAACCTCCGGATTGCTGGTAAGGCAGCATATTGATAGTCCTGAGATGGGAGGCCATAATGGCGGGCGTGTAGGCTGCATTGATGGAAAACGTTTTAGATGGTATTTTTTTTATATAGGGGCAGAATAATCGTTACATTCCTTTTATGGAAGACGGTTAGCCAATTTTCTGTAGTTTGTGGCATTTAATTTCTTTTGGTGTATTAATTGCGCACCAAATCAGCATTATTATAGCTAGTATACTCTTTTGAGATGTGAAAGGTGATGTACGATGGAGTAGGGTGGTCTCTCCTATATAAATATAATAGGTCAGACTAGAACTTTAGTGCTTAGGGAGATATTTACACATATTTTTTTACTCTTTTTGGAGCTTGTCTTTTACATGTTTGTAAATGGATTAGACTCGCTCTAGGAGAAACAGTATATATAATATATTACACAGGTCACATGGATAACTAAAAATAAGCCATAAAACACGAGCGGACTTGTAGACTCGTTAACCAAAGCCTTCTACAATGTCGCCTAATAGAGCGGGTTGTTACTCTATACTTGAAATGTGACCAGGAACCCTTTTAGGTCGTAGGTTTATGTAATATATTAAGTAAACCCAAATTAGTATACTTCACATAGGTTTCATGGATAATTAAAAATAAGCCATAAAACACGGGCGGAATTGTAGACCCGACAACCAAAGCCTACTACAATGTCGCCTAATAGAGCGGTCTGTTACTCTATACTTGAAGTGATTCTGTATTGTTGATGTATATATCTTAACTATCTTTATAATATCATTTATTTTTATAATAGCTTTGGGGATATAGTTTAATAATATAAATCGTACACCGGCTTCCATATTTTTTTTTCTCTTCTTTGTACCTCTTTTCAGGCATGAGCTTTGTAGATTTGTGTATGTGTACTTGCTCTTTTGGAGTCTGCTTTGACGCTGGAGGGCCAGCGTTGAGATTTGCCCTAGAGGGTCAAATCTCTGGTGGTTGGGGAGGTACTGTTATGTTGTTTTTTTTGTACATACCACTGGTTGGTATTGCTCAGCTGCGTTACTATTAATTAAAGTAGCATTTACCTGAAAACATACGAAGTTTCCGAGTCACATATTCATTCGTAGTTTGTACAATTGACTTTGGCCTGAACTTAATGGAAGGATTCATTCCTTCAACTGTATTTCGTCACAGGACACTTTAGTTAATACTTTCTAACAATAAATCACTTTTCTAAACCCTAATAAATAAGTTTTCACAATAAATTAGATCAAATATTGTAAATAAGTTGCCAATGTTTACATTCCAAATGTCATTCAGTTGAACGTCAGTTTCTGACAGTTAAGAGGCGACATCTGGTGGCCGCCGATTCATAGTTGTAGTTTTAATCGATATTTTAATATTTTGGTTGGTAACCATCGAATTAATATCGTATGGAGCAATCCTTAATAATTTTCAGTTTTCAGTAAAATTCATAATAAACTAAATAACCGAAAACGGAAATGAAACTATTTTTTCAATATAGACTTTTTTCTAGAAATTTCGTTGTCCGATTAATCTATTTTTAATCTGTGAATTGTCTTTGACAAAATGTTGTCAGGTTGTACGTTCTAAATGTGCCTAATTAATATTCTGGGATAATTACCCCAATTAAGACAATTTCAAGAATCGGAAATTACAAATAAGTTGTTGGTTGGTCTGGATCATGAAGATTCTTATTGTTTCAGCGTTTAAACGTCATGTCAGATTGTGGTTAGTGAATTTCAAGAAATTAAGTATCATCGTGTAGTATTTATCTACAGTGATCTTATAATCATTTTACCTGAAATGTGGGAGATTTTCTAGATGCTCCGTCTAATTCCGGTTTGTTGTCCATGACAGTGTTATTGAACAGAGGTGGCGTCCATTTGCCCTTGAACACGCTTAGGGGATCCTACGAACGCCCTTCCATGTTATAAAAGGTAAGGATTTTGTTGTAATAGTGCTTGGAAGTGGTCCGTGAGCCCTTCTCTGGTTGTTAAAAGGATATTGTCGTGATCCCTGGATATTTATTACAGGATTCCAGATTGCGCATACGCCGGCAGATATCCAGCCAGTCGAGGATCTATCAGCCAAGTGCTTACTTCAATAGTCAACCGTGAGTATTTCACCCGCTGACTATTTTCTATAGGAATTTCCTCAGTGTTAACCACGGTATTAAATTATTGTTCAAGGGAGTGCCCTTGTTGTGGAGTTGATGGACGCCACGTGGGTAATCCTCATTCCTACTTTCCCACCAATCAGAATTAGGCAAAGGCTTTATTAACCGGCTAATGTTTTAGCCTTCTTCCTTCTTTAATGTCCCCTCATGGATGGTACATTAGTTTCCCTTCATATTATTAGGCCTCCGTATTGTCAATTCCAGGAGAGGCAACTCGGGAGATTCGTCTCGCCGCCCGGATCTAGCGAAGCGTCTGGGGCCGGGACGAGACCCGTTCCCCGAGTCTGCTCGACGCCTCTGAGGAGACGGCTGTACGGCTGGCGGAGTCCGCCTAGCGATAGCGCAGGCGGGACGGTTTTTTTTTACCCCTAATTTTATTTTTCATAATTTAATACGGTTTCCGTTGAAACCGGACTTGAAGAATTTAAATTAAGGATCTTGGGTTCGACGTCCTACTTTAATCCATCCTCTAACAAGGAAGCTATTTGGGACACCTTCTTCGGCTCCAGGATCCGGGACTCTCTAAGTCCCTGGCGCCCATTAAATAACTAATTAGATTAAAACCAACAACTGGAAGGATACCTATTCCGTGATATTAAAATTTATACTATATTTAATTTAAAATTTAGAACCGGAGCAGTACTCGGGTTTTTCTCTAACTCCCCACGACCATAGCTCTTGCTGAGTTAAAGCTGGCTGGCAATTAGAGTTAACTTACAATTATTTATAATTAAAGATGGTTGTATTTATTAAATAAACAATATTGGAGATAGTTGTTGTTTTTTATAATCTCCTAGAGGGAAAAAGTTTAAAAATATAACACTATTGAAGGCTTCGGATTGTTTGGGTAACTCTTATCCTGGTGAATTGGTAGCAGGTACGAGTGATCATGTCACAATGATAATACTAGAAAATTAGCAAGATTATTAGTATTGTCGAGACCCTGACCGAGACTCTCACTACGTTTTGTGTTGTGTTGTAACTTACATAACATAATCAGCCTATAATGTTCCCACTGCTGGGACACACAGGCCTCCTCTCGCTGAGAGGGAGTGGGCCGTAATCCACCACGCGGGCCCAGTGCGGGTTGGTAGATGTCACATGTCTTCGATTTTTTTTAGTTCTAGGACATGCCGGTTTCCTCACGATGTTTTCCTTCAGCGTTTTTAAGAGCAACGGTGATGAAATAATTTACACAAAGTAAAGCGCCTGACGGGGTTCGAACCTACGACCTACAACTCGTAGGCCGCGGCCGTTACCACTGGGCCACCACTGCTCACACTGCACTACACTGCTGCTGCACTGCTGTTGTAACTTCCTGAGTCAAAAAAGTTTTCTAAGTTATTAACTAGAATTTTAAAAAATATTTTGTGTATTATAATGTTTATCATATTCTAATTAGTTTTCTAGTTTAGTTTTGTTTATTAGTTTTCATATTGTGATCTAATAAGACTGACTAAAGTAAGTTTGTAAAGTTTTTTTTTTTTTGAATAACGGATGTCGTATGTAATTACGTAACATGAATTTTGCTAAATCTTATATTACGTAAAATATTGAATAAATTTTGTTCCAAATTATAGAATCAAGTATAAAAATAACATTCCAATGGGATTCATGTTAATCGCACAACGTATATAAGGAAAATGTGCCGAACTACATTTATTAAGAGTATTTGTTCTACGAAAAGCAAGCGTGGTATAGGTAGTGCAATCCACGAAGATGCGCCCCACTCTTCTTCCGAATCGTTAGTGGTTATCGCTAGTTAATTCCAATAGTGTTTTAGTTTTTTCGATACACACTAATAATATAATTACCCACTAAAATTTGTGTGTATCAACAAAACTAAAACACTAGCAGAATGTTGCACACTTGTTTTGTAAGCATTATGAAAAAGAGTGGGGCGCGTCTTCGTGGATTGCACTACCTATATGCGTAATGCTCAGTTCTTTTCTTTATGAGACAAAGAGATTTAAGATAAATAATTAAATGTCTTTTTTATGAGATAATTCCTTTGGGCTTCAAGTACCGTCTTGTGTTGTTTACTTAGTACTTTTGAAACGCGTCCATTGGTTTCTGCCCACTTACACACTTAGGCATGTAGGTCCACACCATATGATTCTTCGATTGATTTTCTCACAATAATTTTAGATCCTTTCATCACCGATCCAACCTACATTCATAAAAACAAAAGGTTCAAAGGAGATTAGATGTCAATTACATCAGTATTAATTGTCGACGATTTTATTAGCATTGGCTTGCTCAGCTATCATCGCAAACGACTGCCATTATCATTGACAGATGCTGATTAAAACGCTTAGTAATTTTACTAATGGAATGATCATGACATGTTAATGATGATTTTGACACTTTACGTAGGTAGCTTTTGGACAAAGTCAAAGTCAAAGTCAAATCATTTATTTCAAATAGGCACTTAAAAGGCACTTTTGAACGTCAAAATTTAAAATAAAAAAATAGAATTGATTCTAGTCGCCCATTCCAAAATGTAGTTTTCGTGTGGAGAAGAATGGGCAAGAAACTCCACCGTTACTCTTTTAAAATGTTTTACAAGTTTTTGTATACATTCATTATATAATTATATGTGAAGACGATGCACCTAAAATAAAATTTAGTCTACCAAAAATGGTAAAAGAATTAAAAATATAACAGACTGGTAAATCAATTATGTGATAGATACATGGTGTCCACGTATTTACAAAGATTGAAAAATTTTACTAGTATTTTAAAAAGTGTGTGAGTTACATTTGTCAAAGAATGTAAAAAACAATGTATTAAAAAAAAAAATGTGTATGTATAAATTAAATTAGCAACCAGTTTGATTTTGTCTAGTCTTTTAGACTTATAGGCACTTGGGAATATGACGCTTCTAATAGTGATTACAAATTGGTATGGTCTTTAATTATTTATCCTGTGCAAGTTTCAAATAAATTATTATTTTTCTTTGTTTTTTTTTTATCCCACCAAAAACATGAACTTTGTTTCGTTAAGGGTCCCGTAGGCAGGCGCGACGCGAGTCTAGTAGAACAATTTCCATGAAGTGTTCATAGAAATTGTCCTACTAGAGTCGTGTCGCGCCTGTCTGCGAGAGTCTTTAGAGCTGCAGGAGTTTGGTGGAAGTTGCAATATCTTTATTTTTAATTTGAACCTGTCTGAACATACTTCTTAAGGTTTAGACCAAACAAGCGAATGCACATTGTATTCCCATTGAACTAAATTATTTTGCGTAAACAGGGATAAGGCATTCTTTCGTTACGCTAGTCATACTCAAATGTCAAGTGATTATCCGTCACACTTCATTACCACCATCATTACCATCACTTAAACTAAACACGCATAACTGTCTAAAGCTTCCACTAATGAGATTAAAAAGAAAAATGACTTACATGCTCCACAAAATAATCACTTTTACGTCATCCATTAGTTTATACATTCACCCTTTACTGCGCACCACACTATACTCCATTAAGACTTTCCAATTGACTTAAAAAACCCAATATACACTTAAACTAAACGATGCCCCAAACAGTTTGCTCGATATCAGTGTCCGAATCGATACCGATGCCGAGTGGGGCAGTAATTAACGCGGACCAGTGTGTGGTCGCGGACAGAATGTAATCACAACACGGCCGATAACTGTCAATCTGATGTGTGGAGGACGGGCTGTTGAGATAGTGGGGAATATTATTAGATGGGGATGAGAATTAAAATGGAATTGAAATATTGTGAACGGCTTCCCCGTGATGGGGACGGTCAGAAGTACGACAATTATGCGTGATCTGTTCAATATCAAAATCAAGAATTTATTTATTTAATAATTCAAGCACAGAGAGGCGGACTTCGGGCATTTAAACTTTAAGCATTTTCAACTAGTCAACGTTTGGGTGATTCAGAGACAAACAATGGTAGGGGAATCATTTTTTGCCGATTTTTTTTTTATTGTTGATTATTTGTTTGCAGATGTGGCAAAAATAGAGCACATAATATTTCAGAATAGCTTGATCTACTTATTTGAACATAGCAATAAAATAATATATGTATCTGTTTGAAACTTTTATATTGTTACAAAGACTCACTGTCAGTGAAACAGTGAGTCTTTGTCTTTGAGGGGCCCGTGGCTAAATAATAACAGCCGCACAGGTCGATCGATCAGGTTACGCTACGCTTGCCTCGGTTGGTCTGTGGATGGGTGACCATCTTTACATACCGAGATCCCTCCGTGCCTCGGAAACCACGTTAAGCCGTTAGTCCCGGCTGTCATTCGTGGATCTTTGACAGTCGTTACGGGTAGTCAGAAGCCCGAAAGTCTGACAACCAGTCTTACCAAGCGGTATCGTATTACCCAGTAACTGGGTTGTGGAGGTCAGATAGGCAGTCGCTCCATGTAAAACACTGGTATTCAGCTGCAGACTGGAAGCCAACCCCAACATAGTTGGAAAAAGGCTAGGCAGATGATGACTGTCAGTAAAAACATTTGTCATTTCAAAATTCAAGAAGTAGGATCTAGAGATAAGTCAAAGGACATGGACAAAGTCTGGCCTACACAGACAAAAAGTTAAATATATTTAAAAAATAACTGATATTTGAAATCCCACCATAGCTCGTTACTCGGCAAAACTTTGCAGGAAATATTTCAATTTAAAAGATTATTATTTTGATGCACGATGATTTTGAAGTATTCGAAGAGATATTTATGTTGTCAGTTTTATAAATTATTGTATTCATTTGAATATAATTGCAATAATTCAACAGCAGACTCAATTGTTACACACCTCCATCGCAACTTTATTCAAAAGTGCCTACGTGCCTTTATTATAAGCAATCTGAAATTCAGTTTATAATAATTTCAACAGCGCGAGCGGCGCTACGATGTGACACACATCTAAGCAAATCAAGATCAACGGTGAACCAGTAATGAACGCCACCATTTAGGTCGTATTACAGGAATTTAATCACAACTACAAGCAATAACTGTCACGGTGATATATGGCAGCTGAATGTGACAGCTTATGGAGTAAGGAGATGTTACTTATGTGGTGGAGAACTGAGTTAATTCTGTTTAGGTATTTTTCTTCACAAATTGTCATTGTTTCATTGCTGTTGGGGTCTGTTTGACAAGACTAAGAAAAAATAAGTTTTAATAAATTTATCGTGTAATATTTTTCTTTGTTTTTTGTTCCAGTGGCCTTGAATATAAATCTAAAGATTTCCGTTCTCCCAAGGATTCCATACAACCTGTAACGTTAAATGCGCAAAACCTCATACACCCCAATTAGAACATTGAGTTAAAAGCATAATACAATGACCAAAACTATTTTTTTTTAAAGCTATTACTACATATTAATAAAATCGTGTTGATCCTAGCGTTACTATATGCATTCAAAATTGGGTCTTATTGCCATAGAATAAGACTGAATTTTCTTTGGCTCAATCGGCGGATAGTATGGCAAAATACATATTTTAAAAAAAAACCTATATTAAAGGTTATTGAAATCGATTCAGTAGTCAATTATGAACAAACTATTTTCAGGTTTTGCGCATTTAACGTTACACCTTGTATATTTATTTTAATAGGTTCATTAGATCATGACCCCATATTTCACAGAAAAATTAAAGCCGTATTCGAGTGTTTAATAGTTGCTGAAAAATATATTATAAATATAAGTACTAAAAATAGGTGCCTACTTTCGAAGGCCTATGTATTATTTATCTTTATCAAATAAAAAACGTTACATAACAGAATAAAATAGAGTAGATATTTTTTTTCTAGACACTATGATAATAAGGGCTGATTCTTCAATCTACAGATAATTTTATTCGTGGAATAAAATTGACGTTTGTCAGTTTTTGTATGAAAGAAGTGTCAAAAATTCAAAATAAAATTAATCCTACGACAACGTTCATCTGGTGTTAGAAATATCAGCACTTAGAGGTATAGTGTAGGAGCTAGCGCACTTTTTAGAATTACACTCACTCGATACAGTAATTACAGCAGACTTGTGGTTTGTGGCTAACGCAAGGGTTGATCGATCAGTTTAAGCTACGCTTGCGGCGGTTGGTCCGTGGATGGGTCATCTTTACATACTAAGCCCTCCGTGCCTCGGAAAGCACGTTAGACCGTTGGTACCGGCTGTCATTCGTGGATCTTTGACAGTCGTTACGGGTCGTCAGAAGTCCGAAAGTCTGACAGCGAGTCTTACCAAGTAACTGGGTTGTGGAGGGTCAGATATGCAGTCGCTAAATAATACTGGTATCCAGCTGTATCCAGTTTGACGGGAAGACAGTAATTACGGTAGACCAGGGATGGTTATATGTATAGACTGCTCAGTGAAGTTTGGTTCGGAATAATGAAGTGTCATTGTGAAAGTATTTGTTTCTTCATCAAACACCTGGAAAAATGTGGGAAAGTCAAGTGACATGTGAGTTACTTTGATTAATGAGTCTCCTCGAGATTGCCAGCGAGTCACTCCACAACGTGGTTGTGTGACACGAATGTAATCACAACTACAAGTAATAACCGTCGCGGTGACAAGCTCGAGTTACTGCACTGATTAATTGTTTGTGTTGTATTAAACAGCATTGTCACGTGTCTCGTTTGTTGTAGGGTTGATGTTGAATACTGTATTGAAAGAAAAAAAAACATTTATTTGCACTAAACGTGAAGTATACAACGTGTCCCAAAATTCAACGATGAGCGGGCACCAGAGGATGGACCTGCTCATGACTACTTGAGAAAAAATATTGAAAAGAAAATATCTCAATTTTTTTGGTAATTTTACAAAGCGGAGTGAAAGTAAAAAACTGAAAAGTTTAAGGAAAAAAATAATTTTGATTAATTTTTGTATGAAAACTACGGCCATTCTGGGATTTTCAAGGAATTTGGTGGATAGCAGTGCTACTTAGGTTGCTGATACAAAAAAAAAAAACAGAAACATTTAAAAAATTTTGGTCATGGTAGTTAAAAATATATTAAAAGGTGTAAATTTTCGAAGGATTTCAATGTATTTTTTGCAATTTCCGAAAAAACTAGATTTTTTTGTATGTATTGTGATAAAATATGATGTGTACTACCAGAACTTTTGTTAAGTACTTGTTCACAAGCCTACATTGCCCTATCATACCTAACAAATTATTGGCTTTTACAACTTTTTTATATTACGTAGATATAAAAAACGTTGTAAAAGCCAATAATTTTTAAGAGTGACCGTGGAGTTCCCTGCTGGCTTATCTCCATAGGAAACGACCAATTGGAACTTTGCACTTCGCTTCTAACGTTTAATAAGTGCTCATTTAGGCTTTTAGCCAATGTCATTTTTAATTTAAGTTTAGTACGACCAGCAGGGAAGATAATTTAGATACCAAATTAGTGAAAAAGTGAAGAAATTAAAATCATCTCCAAGCCTTGAGATAGGTACAGTCGAGTTCATTAATATATTAGCAGTGATAATATTTCAAAATATTGTAAGAATTATAATAATCATATAATTCTATAAAAACTTAGACCTTATGAACAGTTTATATGATAACATTTTATTGATGTAAGTTTGTATAGAATTATATGATTATTTTAAAGCTTACAATATTTTGAAACATTGTCACTGCCAATATATTAATGAACTCGACTGTACTCTAGAATCTACATTGAAGTGATAAAAACTTTGAATAAGTTATCTTCGCATTTTCTAATGATATCAGCATATTTCATAAAGTTTTTCTTTCTAATATTCCGTCCTGGTGACGGAACTTTTCTGACTAACTTTTATCTAGTTTGCAAGGTCTTATGATGTTTACTGGTGTGTAGAAAGGCACTCAAGAGTAGGATTTAAAAAATCTTTACAATTTCCTTTAATAGAACATCTTGGTTAGAGTATTTTACATAACATGGTTTCTCAACTTTGATTTCTGTCGGAAACTCGGAACGGTCTAAGAGTTTTAGTTAAGACTATGCCGACCGCACAGTGGCGCCCTCATCGTTTGTTTGGTCATTTCATTCAATTTAGAATGAAAGTGCAGAAAATAAGCACGTTAAGTTGTGCTTCACAAGATTATACATTAATATTATTAGAAGCGGTAGTTTTATATTGTTTAATTTTATTATAATCCTTAAAATGGAATATAGTGGCCACTGTTATCCGTTTTAAGGATTATAATAAAACT
This sequence comes from Globia sparganii, assembly GCA_949316385.1. Taxonomy (NCBI): domain Eukaryota; kingdom Metazoa; phylum Arthropoda; class Insecta; order Lepidoptera; family Noctuidae; genus Globia; species Globia sparganii. Next base: position 23,891,568 of record OX438660.1, on the reverse strand, counting down.
AAACAATATAAAACTACCGTTTCTAATAATATTAACGTATAATCTTATGAAGCACAACTTAACGTATTTTCTGCATTTTCATTCTAAATTGTATGAAATAACCAAACAAACGATGAGGGCGCCACTGTGCGGTCGGCATAGTCTTAATTGTATAGTAATTGCGGTACCGCCAGAGAATCAGTGATGTTCAACAAGTAATGAGAAAGCGTGATGCATAAGAAAAATCAATGCCTCAGGCGTTAAGTCCGCCTTTGTACGGTATTTTTTTTACTTATGCATCAAGACCCACTTAAACAAACAAAAAAAAAAATAATCAAAGACGGTCCAGCCGCTTAGGAGTTCAGTGATATGAATAATTATTTATATGTATAAAGATAATTAGCAAAATCAGCCTATATGTTCCAACTGCTGGGTCACAGGTCTGTGAAAGATAATGGGCCATATTCCACCACGCGGGCACAGTGCAGGTTGGTAGAAATCACAAGTCTTCGATTTTTTTTTAAATTCTAGAACGTGCCGGTATCCTCACCATTTTTACCTTCACTGTAGCGATTAAAACTCATTCCATCCTTGTATAACATAAGAAGATGTCATTCCCCTCAGTGAGATAAAATGAAACCAGTGTCAATATTCTAAAAATAAATCAAAAGTTTGCCTCGTCAAAGCCGATATAAGCGAAAAGCATGGGCGGAACTTTTCACCGAAGGAGGTAACTAAATTAAAACTTCCTCGTTGACATTAAGTAGAAATACGGACGTTTCATAAAATGCCTAGAGTCTCTGTACCTTATTTACTGAGCATAAAAAATAAGCACTCTTTGCTACTCTTTGAGTGAATCGTGAGTTGAAAGTTAATTGGCATTTCAGTCAAAGTAACCTTGAAGACGCTTCAAAAAGTGGAGGCTTTTTAAGAGATGCGAACTGGTTTTTTTTCAGTCTAGACAAATTTTTAGGGACTGCTAATTTGGGATCATAATTTAAGCTACTTTTTTATCTGCCATCTGTTGAAGGTCGTGTCACTTTTTAGGCTTTTCATTTGATGCAGACACATTTTTGTTTGATGTAATCTAATAGTAGTTGATTTTATTTTCAACTAGCTGCGCCCCGCGGTTTCACCCGCGTAAGTTTCGACCCCACGGGAATATCGAGATAAAAAGTATCCTATGTGTTATTCTGATGTATAAACTATATTACTGTAAAGTTTCATCAAAATCCGTTCAGTAGTTTTTGCGTGAAAGAGTAACAAACATCCATCCATCCATCCTCACAAACTTTCGCATTTATAGATAATATTAGTAGGAAGGATAGTAGGATAGGCTGGCAGTATCATCAAAACGGTAATATTTTCTCATTGTTTGTCTAATTTATTTTTAATAAGTATATTCATGTATTTATATATATTTATTTGTAACTAGGTATGTATTATATTCATAGTTTTAATAAGTTTATGCGTATCTTTATATTTAAAATATTTATTCCTCAATTTTCATGATTGCACCTACTACTGTTTGTCTCTGCATCACCCAAAGGTTGACTGGTAGAAAATGCCTATGGCATTAAGTCCGCCTCTGTACATCTATGTGCTTGAAGTATTAAATAAATAAATATTCGATTAAGTTAGCTATATCATCGAATATTACTTCCTCGTTTCTATAACGTAAACGTATAAGTTAAAAGAAGCTGTCATAAATGAATTCGGTATTCCAATTACAGTACTTATGCGGAGAATTCGAGCCCATCTCTAATAACAAGTAAATTATTATTACTACTTAACATATGCATAACCAGCCTATAAGCTTCCCACTGCTGGGATACAAGCCTCCTCTCTGTGAGAAAGAGTGGGCTGTAATCCACCAAGCGGGCCCAGTTCGGGTTGGTGGATGTCACATGCCTTCGAATTTTTGGTTCTAGGTCATCCCAGTTTCCTCACGATGTTTCCTTCACCGTTTTGAGAGCAGCGGTGGTGAAATAATTTACACAAAGTCAAATTGCTAGCTTGGGTTTCAAACCCACGACCTACAACACGTTAGTCGCGGCCTCTACCACTATGCCACCACTGCTCTAATTACCAATAACTTTAGGGTAACCCACAACTGAAATCCGTAGAAACCGGATCCGACCTCAATATAAAACGCAACACCCAAAGCATACCTTCATCACTGAAATCAGAAAAACAAAACAAGATCCTACTCTCAACCAACATCTATATACGTAGCATATACCACCAAAATCCCCGTCTCTAAACCAAACCACAGTGCACCGATACAATAAGAAGAAGTGGTCAGCTGTAAAAACTGCCGAGTCCATTTAATTGAGTATGCAAAGCGGCTTGCGGATTCAGCGCCTTTGAAGTGCCCTCCCTTTATCTGACGTCAGTCTACCGTGCAACGTATGCTGTGCATGCATTGTTTTTTTTTATATATATGCAAGAGTGGTAAGTGGTAAATGCAGTCGCGAATGTGAAAGTGAAGGGTCCCTGAAACGATCAATTGCAATTGATTGTCAATCGCTTCAATTGCATTTAGTAGAAGATCAATTTGAGCATCAATGTGAAACAATCACGTACTTATTGACAATTGCAATTGATAGATTCGGGGTCCCTTAATAATGCTTCCTATATTCAGAAAATAGGTAAAGGACAGTAAGATGTAGTGTAGTGGTGTTAAACATTCCTTCCCTCGAAACTAGTTTTATTTTGTTAAGATTGAATAAAATAATTCAAATGTGTCAATCTAAAGCCGCATGCACCACAAATCACTAAGTTAACTCGTTGCAGGGTACTAAACTCCCCCGACTCCCCAGGACGTATTGACCAAACTTCTATTGTGTCGCGTTCAATTAATTTAAAGGGGATACGCTAGATAGCTCGCGAAATTCAAATTATTTTACGTTTTTTTGCAATTTGCAGGTTGGTGTCAGGTTGTATGTTGATTTAAATATAATTTGCAACCGTAACAAATATGACTTTACAGAATTATAATAATTAAAATCATCAACACAACGCTCTAAGTTCATATAATCCTATTGAATAATTACCTATTTCATGAAATATCAATGTTATAAGTTATAACACTGATACCTACTGATAAATTTAAAAAAAAAATATTTCGATTTTAAATCAAGTTTTTTTTTCCGTCAATCGTTTGAAGATGGCAGACACAGAAATTATGTTTCAAATGTGTTTAGCGTTACACGCATTTAGTGATTCGTGGTGCAAGTGGGCCTTAATCCAAGTTTGGACCTAAAAACCCGAATTTTCTAAGAAAATATTTACGATCGCCGCAAAATCTCTTAAGGTATATTCATTGTTTTATTCCACTCCGACATGTCTCGTTGAATTTCCTTCGTCTATTATTAACTAGTAACTCTCATGCTACAAAAGTAATCTAGCAATAAATTGAAACAAACCAAGATACATGTGAAGGGATATGACAAAATTATTAGGGTCCTTAATAGTTGGGCCAAAAGAATATAGCTCGTTTTACTGCGCAGCTCGTAAAGTGTGACAGAATACTGAAGAGGCTGAACAGCTGCTCATCCCTATTTTATGCACCATTGCAGTCTTTATGTCTCACCACAAAATTGAGAGGAGCAGAAGTTTTAATCTTGTAGGGGAGATAAAAAGATTGTGATCATAGACACTAATGCAAAATCTATAACCACGACATTACTGCCACTCGGATTGTGGACAGACCTTTGCAAGATTTCCTATAATCTAATTCAAGTCATTTATTGCACGCCGTATTGTAAAAGAGATGTTACTAAGGGCTTAAAGCTAGGTACAAAAAGTTAGGCCTGTAAAGATACAGCAAACGGATAAAATTAAGATTACAAAAAATAAAAGTAAAACTATCAATACTATAAAAAATGGTAGGTATTTCAATTAATTTAACAATAAAATTTCATTCGTGCAAGTATGAAGCATAACTCTAAAGATATTTAAATTTTAAAGAGCCTCGTTTGGGTTTTTAAAGAGTAAGCATTCTGAACGTCGCAAATAGCTGTAAAATATTTCGCTGTTTTGATTAATTTATCAGTGACTACTACATAAATAGAAAACATCGTGAGGAAACCAGCATGTCCTAGAACCAAAAATTTGAAACGTTACATCTAATAACTCGCACTGGGCCCGCTTAGTTACGGCCGACTCCCTCTCGAAGAAAGAGGAGGCCTGGGTCCTAGATATGGGGATATTACAGGCTTTTTTTTTTGTGGATGGGAAATCATCAAATGACCCCTCCCGCTCTGGGTGGAGCAGAAGGGAGTGTCAGACTCTTACTGACTAAAACCCACCCGTGTTCCTTCCTTAGCCCTTTGTGTTCCGGGGTAGCGGTAACCCTTTCGGACAATCCCACTGCCCCGGCAGGCTTCGGCCCTTACAGGCCCCTTCCTTAATGCTGACATGTCTTTGAGGTGTGCGTGGAACACGTACGCGCCGTCCGGCACGGGCCTGGTCCTGATCGGACGGGGAGTTACCCATTACTCTCCGCCCGCAGGCCCGCGCCTACGGTGGCCGGGAGTCGTCTCGCGGCTCTCGACGCCCGGAGCGTCTCCCGCGGCGGCTGGGACGCGAGGCTCTCTCCCTCAGCCGTCCCGCCACCTCCTTCGCTAGCATGACTGCTTCGCAGAAGGAGGTGACTGCCTCCCACTCCCTCTCGCCCCGGACCATGGCTTGAACCAGGGCCGGGCGCATGGGAACATTACAGGCTTATTATACAAATTAAATGATGAAAGATCGCTCTATAGTGCACTAGAACACTTAAGGATATTGATGTGTTTGGAGACGAGGGCCTTATAAAAACAATATCATTTTAAGCTCCCAGAATTTAATGCAATGTGCAACTTACAGTTTGACCTAGTCAGTACGACAATTCTAGTAGCTAATAAAGGTCAAATTCGTAAAACACCATTAAACAGACATGTATCCAGAACGCGTTCTCTTGTCGGCCCACCTGCACCCTGATGGCATAACACACTATCAATTAAAATCTGAATGATTTTGAAGGATATTTCTAATCCATTACTTCGTATGTTCGAAAAAATCGTCTGCTCAACAACGTAGATAACGCAATGAATGTTGTTGAAATGTCAAAGTGAGAGCCATTGCTACAGAGCCTCAAGTCTGCTATTACAATAGTGTCAGAAGGGTCTATCATTGATTTCATAATTGTTGATTTTGACAAGTTTGGTAATCTACTAATATAACGGCGTCATTATGACTTTCCAATGGTCAACCACTGACACTCCATTGAAAGAAATGGCATAAAATGGTAATCTCGTACATAATGACAAATGAATAAATGTAATGTTTATTGCTATTTATGAACTTCTTACTACTTCAGATTGCAAACACTAATACGTAATATGTAAAAATATATATTAAATGAAATCTAGCATGATATTTAGTAGTAGTTTTTCTCAGACCATTGACGAACCAATGATCATCCATTATGAATTTAGCAGATTACGAACTTTTAGCAAAATGACAATGGAATGAATTTTTACAATGGGATCGTGTTGGAATGACGAATTTATAAAAATAGCAGACTTGGGCCTTGGTTGTGTGTTACGCAATTACACCGCTGTACTGAAACACATGAAACTGTCAGATTTTTAAAACTAGAACTGATAATCTCACTTCACTATTCGGTGGACCTTTTGCGTCTCCATTCTGTTCCTCCCCCACTGACAGTGCAAGTGTGACATATGGCGCCATTTGGGGCTGGTTACGAACCAAGTTAAACTTGTGAAAAAATAAAGTCGTCACCTCGCGAGAACGGAAATAGGGAACAATTCAGTCTGGTTTATGCGTTTTACTATTCTATTTTCTTCTAGTTTTAAATATTTTGTGGTGGAAAGTATTTTTCAGCCCGTTTCAGATATTATTACCGTCTTGCAATTTTTTTTAAATCGGTTGTTTATCTATGCCCTGAAAAAGCATCTTCATCATCATCCAGATTTCACCCACTGCTGACCATAGGCCTCTCTTTCCATGTGCCAATTCCCACGCTCCTGTTCCAGCCTCAAGCAAATTCCACCCGCGATGGCAACAATATCGTCCGCCCATCTTGCCGCCGGATGACTGATACTTCGTCTTCCAGTCCTTTGACGCCACTCGGTCACCGGCCGCCACTCGGTCGGGCCTTATTCGACCTGCCATCACTGCGCCTTGCCAGGTGTCCTGCCAAACTCCATTTGAGTTCCATGACTCATTTTCTAATATCGAAAGCCTTCGTACATCTTCGGATTTCGACGTTTAGAACTCGGTATATAATTAGCCTTAGCCGTAAACATGGAACGCAAAAAGCGCCAAAAAAAAACAAAAGCGCAAAAGCGTCTCAATAAGAATCAAGTGTGATCAAATTACCTGTCATGACCAGAAATAGTGTGAAACAAACAAACAAGAAACAATGAATGCTATCTGCTACCTCATTATTTTCAGATCACCACGAAATTATTCCCACAACAAAAATATCTAGAAATAATCGTTGGTAGAACATTACTTATTTCATATACTTATAATTCATTAGACCGTTTTGTGGAGCCTGAATAAAGGGAAACATAATTATCTCGAATAAAAAAATAATTATTTTCATTACTCCCAACCACAATGTTTTTTTTTACAATGGCGTCACCCCTGCAAATTAGAACCACCATCGCCATAATGAAGATGTAGATAAGGCTGGTTGTATACTTGTGATTATGCAACAAAAGTATATGACATAATGTGGGACTTGGGTTTTTACGCTAGGAATTGAGCTCCAGACGGAATAAAAACTACCACAGACAGGCGCGTCGCGATTTTAGTAGATGAATTTTCATTATGTTTTCATAGAATTTTTTCTACTCTAGTCGGGTCGCGTGTCTGTCTGCGAGAGCCTTAATGTAACAAACAAAAACATATTTGTTTTGAGTAAAGGGTTTGGAGAAAACCTAATCATGAATGGGAATCTAAACAAAACAATGGTATCCCCAACGGAGACTAGCCTTCGGTTCGGGAGATATTATAGTGCACAAGTGTGTGCGCAGACACAGGTGCACTCTCTGTTCCTTTACTCTCATAGACCGATGGGACGGCACGTAATCCGACACGACTGGAGAGAGATCAGGCGCAGGACCAACGACTTACCGTTCTTTCCGAGCCACGGGGGTATCACACCGCCAACTTTCAAACTCCGGACTGTTACAAAAAAAAAATGTAATGGAAAAAAACTTCAATAACACTTTGCCCGACCTAGGATTCGAACCCAGGATCCCACGCTCAGCAGTCGCACTTGCGACCACAAGACCAACGGCGCAGTTCTACGTAACACTCTAGTTGATAACCTTCTAACAAAGTCACCCACGTTTTTTTTTTTTTATTGCGACTACTTAAATCGCCGCTGTATAGCTAGCCTACGCAATATTTCAACGCAGACTCTTGAGAGACACTTAGTTATAATATTTAAGCATCGAAGGCGTAATTAAACAGGCAAAGTAAAGGCTTTATGGGTGCTCTGTAATTATTTATGCTGTGCTAATAATAGGGCTGTAAAGTTTTGTTTCAGTAGTCGAGTTAGGGCTGACTCTTTTGTCAAACACCCGATGAACTGTAAAGATTGTGCTCCATTATTAGTCAGGGCAGTTCACAGCCCAAACTTTAAAGTTCTTTGTTAGTTTGGTTCGAATAAAACTCTAGGTACCCACCTACCTCTTGAACAATTATTTTGTAATAAGCGTTAAGTGAAAGTCAAATCATTTATTTCAAATTAGCTGTGCCCCGCGGTTTCACCCACGGTTATTTGAGGAAAAAACCTACTAAAATAATATACATACCTATATTCCATTACTTTAAGATTATTATTTATACTCATGACCGGCCGCCTTGCGGAGTTTTTTTTTAAAGTATGTTATCTCCTAAGATATTCATTGAAATGAAACGGTGTCAAGGGCAATTTTGTTCGAAATTAAATACTTGTGATGAATAACGTATTTATTTGGTTAAAGATTTATATCATGTTTATAAAAACACCTTCGCAAATAATGCATTATTTTAAAATAAATTTGATTACCATAAAAAAGGTTATAGTGAGTCAACATTAATAGATAGACATATATATGCTGTCGTGGACTTTTATATAACTTTTAAGGGGGAACAATTCCGTCATGCATGCTGTTTGCGTAACTTTAACCGTTTACGCAGTGCACGCAACGGAAGCTCTCAAAAGGAATAATTTTTCCTGTTTTTGCAACATTTTTTATTGATGATCCGCTCCTATTAGAATTTTTCCATTCGAACCAGTAGTTCCTGAAATTAGCGCGTTCAACCAAACAAACAAACTCTTCAGCTTTATAACATAGGATAGATAGGCACATAAAAGACACTTTTAAACGTCAAAAATTACAATAAAATAGAATCGATTCTAGTCGCCCCTTTAGTGTTCGAATGGATAAGAATGGGAAAGAAACTCCACCGTTACTCTTTTATAATGTTTTACAAGGTTTTGTATACATTCATTACTTAATTATGTGAAATATATGTTGAGCCGCTAATTCGGGTCTTAATCTTTAAATCTATATACTTATGCCTATGGCATTACGTCCGCCTCTGTACATTTAAGTGTGCTTATAGTATTAAAATAAATAAATAATAATAAAGCTGAAGAGTTTGTTTATTTGAACGCGCTAATCTCTGAAACTAACAATCAGATTTGATAAAATATTTTTGTATTTGATAGAATTGGCTATATTTAACATCACGCTAAGACCATTAGGAGACGAGCAAAAAAACTATGAGTTATAAAGAACGCTAAGTGAAAACGAAGCAATAGCGCGGGCAGGCGATGCGATGCGATGGAGTGGGTCAGGGGAACAAGAAATTTCATGAGGACGAAGTCGCGGGCAGAAGCTAGTGGTACATGTTGAGTGGAGGTTGCTGCCACTTTAGGATAATTGCAAGACTATGGGAGTAGGCCAAAAAAATGCCAAACTTAAGAGCCTACACTACCTCAGCTAAAATTCACTCTTTAACTCGCTCGCACGATACTGCTCGCGGACTGAGTGAGAGCGAGACAGAGTGCGGTGCTAGGCGGCAGGCAGCGCCAATAGTTTAGGTATTTGATTTTTACGGTGAAAATAATGGCAATTAAAAAAAAAAATAACATAAGACCTGCTTTATAGTTAGTTCGGTTAGTATACAAAGTTTCATGTTCTAATTTGAAGTATTTTTTGAACATCAGCGGTTTATTGTACGGTTTAGAGGTAACTTTGGAATTTTTTCTATCGAGAAAATTTTATGAAATCGTGTTTTCGTCTAACATTAATGCTGCAGTATTTTCGACATAACGAAGGACCATGCTAAGCCATTTGAGGTAGTATAGGCCCTTAAGACGCAGTGGGCAGGGCACATTGCTCGCAGAACAGATGGCCAATGAGGCCAAAAGGTTCTGGAGTGGCGACCGCGTGCTGGAAGACGTAGCGTTGGAAGGCCTCCCACTAGGTGGACCGACGACCTTATGAAGGCCGCAGGAACCCGTTGGATGCGGGAAGCACAGAACCGGTCGAAGTGGACGTGCTTGGGGGAGGTCTATGTCTGGAATGGGAGTTTTTGTATGATCATAATATAATATCAGAATAATATATTATTAGATTCGTTGCCCTAAAAACCGTAGAAAAACAATGATGGTTCATAACAGAAACAAGAATACCTACCCTGACGTACTGTCATAGGAAAAGTAGGTTTTTTAATGAAGAGTACATAAATAAAAAAATAAATAAAAATGTTTATTGCATCATCTTAAATAACTTATTTTAATTACACAAGCAAACTAATTGTTTAAATGAATTCTCCCCGAATTCATTTAAACAATTAGTTTGCTTGTGTTAGGATGCTCCGCCCTTCCCCAGGTTATATAATTGTTATTTAGTTATTAAGCTATTTCAAGATAATTTAAGCTTATACAAATAAAAAATAAAGACAAAAAAAAAATGAAATGCAAATACAGTATTTTTTGAAAGGCAAAAAACGCGCTAGGGATGTGTGTGTTATGTGAGTAGGAGATTGTGTGGAGGAGAATGTGTATGTGTGTAGTGGGTGTGAGTAAGTTTGGTAATGAGAGAGAATAAATATGTTTAAATAATTTAATGTTAAGCCTAATCAGAAGAATCTTATTTACGATGTAGGATAGTAATGAAGTGTATTGGATAATTACTTGGCTTGTTATCGGTGAACATGTTCCAAGTATGTACGCCTATAACGGTAATTGGGATAATTCTTGGAATTTCCTCGAGAATATGTAGTTAATTTGAAGAAACTTTTAAGTGAAGTTTAATGAAAGGTAACCGGCGGGGGTTGTTTTTTAGTCCATACTGAGTTATAAATAGATTTATAATTAATGCTATAACTTGTAGGTATTTTTCTAGTCTTGCGTAACCATTGGTAACGCCCACATCTAATGTTAACCATAGTTTTCCGAAGTAGACTTGAAGGCTAATTCTCGTAAATCAAAACGTTCAAAATCTAGTCGCAGTCTCATCTCGGCGACAAACAAATGTCAAAAACTTGTCAAAAATGTAAGGAAATTAGAGGTATTTTTGACAGATTGAGACTGAGATTAGACTGTGAACGTTCTTAAAATTACGAGAAATGCCCCTCTGAAAATTTTCATAACAGCGGGGTAATAGCGTAACACACTAATAGTAGGAATGGCTTACATTGACAGTTCAACTACATTCATTGCGTTACTTACGTTGCTAAGCAAACAAATTTTTCGAACATATGAAGCAATAGATTGGCAATATCCTTCAAAATAATTCTGATTGTAATTGTTAGTGTGTTACACAATTAAGATGCTGGTCTTTGGAAAGGCATTAAGTAAAGTAGTAAAGGAGCCAGACTACAAGAGAACTTTTTAATAGTCTATACTTTTGTGCCCTCCACGATCAATAGATTTACTGATCCTTTTTATTGACCTAAAATATTAGGCACATAATAAGCTTTAAATGCCTATAAAACCTCAAGAGGAACCACATCACGATACCCTGATTACTTTCTTCTGTATCTATCTATGTTCTAATTTTAATATTTTCGAGTTAAATGAGGCCATCTATAAATGCATGATTTAACTGTATAATCACATGTTAGGAATATTTTACATTCTGTGAGTAAATCATACATGTCTTATTACATATTAAAATTTTAGGAAATTCGCTTACAACAATATTTGTAAATAATTATGTGAGCACCATGTATCTTTTGGCTTCATTTTTACCCATTGTGCTACAGTAATTCTACTGTAGCCTTCAAATAATATATTTATAAAATTAATGTACCTATACAGGGTTATTGCACGGTATAATTATATACAGTATTCCATCTTCATACAAACGGACGATGTGCGAGCTATGTCTACGCGCCTCGATCTCGGCATTCGCTCGGCAGGCAGACAGTCGCGACTGTGCCGCAGTGACGAACGGTCGGTGTGTTGTTTTTTTAACAATAACCGCGCGATTTTTTCACTAAAAATAAGTTCAAGTACATATTTAATATGACGAGTAGGATATATTGTGCTGTTTTTGGTTGCATGAATTCGTCAATAACGCATCCAGGGATAACTTTTTTTAGATTACCTGGAAACTCTGAAAGGTAAGACTATAAAATAATTTTACTTACTAGTAGGTAGGTACATAATGTGTGTCTTTTTAATGGATAAGTATTTCCTTGTAACTCCCGAAAAAAACTATGTCTGGATTAATAAAGTGAATAAAGGAAAGTGATTGACAAGAGTGAAATACGAGTAGGTAGTTATAGGCGGTTCATGAATCATGATACGGTAGGTACTTACGCTTGTGTTAAAAACCTCGGGGTATGTCTGTTTCGTTTTGTTAGTTTGTATAATTCAAAGTAAGGACGTGGTATTTTATTATTAATAATAGTTGTTTGTACTGTGTGTATGAATAATACTAGAATAAAATAAATTTGACCGTCTGTCTGTCACTAGATAGTTGAAATTTTCTCAGATTAAGTATTTCTGCTGCTGCTATAACAACAATTATACCACTAAAAACCGTTTATTTTTTTATCGGTATTAGTAACGACAACAACAGCTAGACTCATGAGATATTCACAGAATATTTAGATATTTGAGAGGGTTGTGATTTTAAAACATTCGTAGCCAGCTGTTCAGCTTGGCATTGGTGACCAAAGAATTTTTGTTTTGAGTTGTTGCGAGTTGTAGGTACCTAATTTATAGAGACGTTAATAAGCTGAGATAAAAAGTTATTAAAATTACTCGTCAGCTGTTTCTTGCATTGTAGTTGAGTAGGTAGGTGTTGAAGTTTGTAAAGATTGGAGTTCTCCACCTTGTCCATGTTTCCCAAAACAATTTTTAATTAAGCTTTATATTAGAATGCGGATTTTTTATACTTTAAAATTTAATAATAAAGCGTTTCGTACGTCTCAGTCAAGGCGCAAATATTTTTCGGTCGCAAATTTATAAGACCGATTTGTTATTCAAACATAAACATGGTTTTTTAATTAAATCTACCAATAAAAAAACAACATGCATTTTTATTGAACACTTCCTATTCAATTCACAAAGTACTTATTTTATTTTTTTATATAAAATAAAGTATATTTACAATCACAAAACTAAATGGAAACACAAAGTAGGCAAATGTAATTCAAATGCTGGAGGCGGGCAGCCCTATCGCATGTTTACGTACCGCGCGGCTGTAGGCATTTATGTCCAAGATACGGCCGAGTTACAATACTGTATATAATTATACTGTGGTTATTGGAAAAACATTAACAACCTCTTAAGAGGTCATTGTACTCATCATTATGAACAACTTATACTATTTTCTTATTTACTATTTTCTTTTTTTTTTTTTTTCTCTTTTTTTTTTTATTTTTTTTTATGATAAAAAAGCACTTTCTCTCTCCTTAGACATCAACATTATATTTTTCTTTGCTCCCGTTATGTTTATTATTATATATATGTATATCTATATATTTATTTAGACTAGTATAATATACCTATTTTATTTATGTATTTATTGTATTTTGTAAATGGTACACCACGGACTACCTACAGTATTTGTCTCTCCTCCCCCTATTTAATCCATCCAAAGGTTGTCTTTAAAAGATCGCTTTTAGCGATAAGACCGCCCATTGTGTCACCCTTTGCAAAAGTTCTATATTTATGTCTGTAATTTATAATGGTGTACATAATAAAGAGTATTCTATTCTATTCTATTTTCAGGTTTGGTTCCATAGTAAAAGTTGTTCATAATGATGAGTACAGTGACCTCTTAAGAGGTTATTAATGTTTTTCCAATAACCCTCTATATAAAATATTTCTTACGGTGGAATGTCTGTCCTATTCTTCTCCATACGAAACTACATTTTGGAAGGAGAAACTGTTTTTTTTTTGTATTTAATGACTTTCCAAACTGCCTTTTATGTGCTTATTTATATACATATCATAATCAACCTATAATGTTCCCACTGCTGGGAAACAGGCCTCCTCTGTGAGAAGGAGTGGGCCGTAATCAACCACGCGGGCCCAGTGCTGGTTGGTAGCTTGGTAGATATCACATGTCTTCAATTTTTTGGTTCTAAGACGGTTTCCTCATTATGTTTTCTTTCACTGATAACACGATCCCGTGGGATAATTTACAAAAACCACGCAGGCAAAACCGCGGGCTAGTTTGAACTAAATGATTTGACTTTGACCTTTTGGTAGGGAATTATGTGATTCTGCGAAACCCTGATTCCCTTTGTAATTAGGTACCTAATACTAAATTAGAAGAACGAGGAGTTCGTACTAAGGACTGTATGCTTAAGGGCCTATACTACCTCAAATGGCTTAGCATGATCCTCCGTTATGTCGAAAATACTGCATCATTAATTTTGAAATAAATATATGGTAAAGTTCAGGATTAAGTTAGGTCTTATGTTAGACGAAAACACGATTTCATAAAATTTTCTCGATAGAAAAAAAAATCCAAAGTTACCTCCAAACCGAACAATAAACCGCTGGTATTCAAAAAATACTTCAAATTAGGTCATGAAACTTTGTATACTAACCGAACTAACTATAAAGCAGGTCTTATGTTATTTACTTTTTTTTAATTACCATTATTTTCACCGTAAAAAGCAAATACCTAAACTATTGGCGCTGCCTGCCGCCTAGCACCGCACTCTGTCTCGCTCTCACTCAGTCCGCGAGCAGTATCGTGCGAGCGAGATAAAGAGTGAATTTTAGCTGAGGTAGTGTAGGCTCTTAAGATTTAAGCGTACCCACAACTGTTTTCAGACGAACTTAAGGTAAATAGAAAACTAGAATTAAACAACTTAATGGAAAATTCATGTAGAGACGGCACTAATAGCAAATCGTAATAATATGATTTATTTAGTTACTACTTAGTATTCGTTTGAACTTAGAGGAAGAAATGAAAGAAATGAGTTTATGTATGTCGTTTCATTTATGACTCCCAAGATACAGGCAAATGTGTTGGGCTCGGCTTCAAGTATGCAGCTGAATACCAGTATTTTATATGGAACGACTGCCTATCTGACCTCCACAACCCAGTTACTGAGTAATACCATACCACTTGGTAAGACTGGTTGTCAGGCTTTCGGGCTTCTGACGACCCACAACGACTGTCAAAGATCCACGATTGACAGCCGGGACCTACGGCTTAACGTGCTTTCCGAGGCACGGAGGGGTCTTGGTATGTATAGATGATCACCCATCCGCGAACCAATCGCGGTAAGCAAAGCTTAACCTGATTGATCGACCCGTGCGGCTCTTATTACTTAGCCACAATCCCCTGAGAGTTTATATATGTATGTGTATGTCATGATTGTAATCAATCTTCAAAAAATCTTCTTCTAATACGTCTCGGTTTCATATAAATACATATTCGCACATCAAAGCCTTTGGGATTAGTCTCTTATACTTGTTGAATAATAATATTCTGACATTTGACAAATTGTCTGACTGTCAAGACCGAGGTCCTGAAGATCTCGTGAGGAAACAAATTAGATAAAAAGAAATAAGGTAACAAAACATTAGATCGTTATTTATAAAAGAAAAAGAAAAATAAAAAAATCGGGTTAGTTACACCATTTATAAACCAAGAACCACGGGACCGATTTTTGTAGTCTATGGTTTTTTGGATTTGTGTCCGCCCCGAATGGCATAATAACTATTAATACATGGGGTAAATTCACAAAGGAAAAAAATAAAAGATTTTCTCATACATTTTGTATGGGTCGGCTTTTTTGAATCTGAGGCGGCACGAAGCACCCGGGTCAACTAGTTATATAATAAACAAACATTTTATTTTAAAACTAGCGTCTGCCCGCGACTTCGTCCGCGTAAAATTGCAACCTTCCCACCGCGTGGGATCCGATACCAGCCCGAGCTACTACTTTTTTGGCGGTTATTATCGTTGTTTCTGACTTTTTTCATTTTGTTCGGCTCCTAAGAGTAATTGAAAAATAAAATAGAATAAAAAATAGAATAATGTACCCAAGATTTTCTAATATCTTTTTAAAAGAGTGTCCTTGGAGTTTCAGTTTTTTTTTCAGTTTTTTTTTTTCTTTATATTTTTTTCCGTAAGAACCTTGTACAGAGTATTAGAAAACTACAAAAAAAAAATCAGCCAAATCGGTCAAGCCGTTTTCATGTTATGTCGTGACAACGGAAAACGGGTTTCATTTTTATATATATAGATTATAAATGATCTGATAAATCCTTTGTTAAAGACACTTGACTGGTTTTTTAAATTCGTTTAGCTCTAAACGCATTTTCTGATTTTAGTGATGCAAGCGGACGTAAAAGTCACGATTTCTTTTTTTAAACGTTGCCCCACACTGGAATTTCTCCTGTATTGTGGAAGCGCTTACAAACATTTAAACTCACATACACAAACAGCCATACCCGGAAAAACTAATTGTAGGTCATACAAATTACAAAATTTGTTCCGTGCGGGAATTGAATCCGCGACACGCAGCGCAGTAGTCAATCGTTTTACCACTGCGCCTACCGTACCGTCTAATTACAGCCTACATCAAACAAAAAGATTAGATACGGTCTGTATTAAAAGCCACTTTTCTATAATTAAACGTTCACTATTAAAATTGCAGCACAAAATTACCAAAAACCATCAAGCGATAGTCAGTTCAAATAATGATAGTCTTGAACTTTTTGATTGTTTTGAAACACAACAACACATTCCAGTACCTACAACCATTAGTTGTTATTTGGAGATTAATGGCCGTAACTCACAGCTAAAATTGATTTTAACTTAGATGTTAAATGGAAAATGCATTCAAATACTACATTCTTCTTATTCCTAAAGTACCTATGGTTTACATTTCTTTGTGAGCCACTTCACAGACATCCACGGCGTGTCTCGAAGCATTATTTAAATCACACTTTTTATAAGTAGAAGAACTATTGTACCTATACATTGAACGTACGGGAAATGGAATAGGCAAGGAGAGATCCCATACTCTTGCTAAAGGCACTATTAGATACCAAACAATATATCTTTTAAAACCAATCCCATAAACCAACGACACCCACGGGACCCGTTAGAACAATCCTATCTTCCATCTATGGACAACCACAGAATGACGCGATTCGATTCACCCGTAACTGAAACGTCCACGTTCCCGTCCCGACTCCCAGAGGTAACGCGCGTTAACCGAATCCGTATCGTTGACCGAGCACCGCCGCCCTCACCCACGGAAAGGCCAAGACTTCGACACCTCCATGCAATAACATCGTAACTCACTTTTTGTGATTTTACAGGAGAGCGATTTTAAAGTTTGAAAAATTATAGCAAACTCAAAACACCCCGTACAATTTTTGAAGCTGGCTCTATTTAATATAGTTTAGGCGGACTATAAATAGGTATGGTTAAGTCGTAAAAGAAAAATTGTTTTCAATGGGTTTTCATGACTTACGTGAAAAACAAAACAGTGAAATGACATATAAGTTACTAAGACAAACATTGTATGTCTGAGTTACAATATAGTTTTTTTGTAGTTTAATTTATTTTTGTGGTCAGATAATTGTAACTCCAAGGTGTTAAGTTACATAAAATGTTTTTATTTTAGAAACGAAAGGGAATAGAATAACAATGATAGTACAGAAAAAATGCATTTTTTTTTACATAACAATGCCGCTGTAACTCAATTTTTGGAAAAAAGTGAGTTACGATGTTATTGCATGGAGGTGTCGACTTTATATTTGACATTTTGCTAGCAAACCATTATGTTTCTGTTGATATTAAAATCATTTTTTGGGTTACATTTTTGTTTGATAGGCTATTTCCCCTAGGAGCTTGGAGTGAGTTGAGATGGATTTTCTGCTAAGTGGTATAACGAAAGATTTCGCGCTACCAGGTATTATTTTTTTCGATAACATCAATAATTATTAATTTTGTAGAACATATTTCGAAACATAATTGTAAAACCTTACGATGGCACAACTACATAATTATGTTATAAATATGAAAAGGCAAAAACCTATAAGTATCTTCATTTTGCTCACAAATCTCAAGAAATACTCGTACTATATAGAAATTAAGGACAATGTATTAATTGGTTTTTCTTATGTAGGTACAATAAAACGTTAGCATTATTTAGCATTTTACTTCTAAAATACTTCACCGGTAATTCTTGAAAAACGACGTCTCATAAAGCAATGAGCAATCAATTCGTCTTATGACTGCATTTTTTTTCAGAAGTTAAATAAAATACCTTTTATTTTATAAATTGATGGTAGTTTCATTGAAATAATAAGAGTTATTAAGATTATCTAATAAGTAATAGAAGAACATTCAGATTATTTATTAAATTTTCGAGCTAGAATGTTGTGGAATTTTATTTTGTTAAAATTCACGTCAAAACTTTTAATCGTTTTATATATATATATATATAAAATTATATATATATATAATTTTTTTTATAAGTTTTGTTAGTTAGTTTATTTCGTTGTTAATATAAAAATGTAAAATGTAAAAATGGTCATGTAAAGACGGACCAGAAGATTTCAAATGAAGTTCTGGAGGCCAATCCTTGTACTTACGACAATCACACCTGTATTCACAAACAATACTTGTCTGAGTAAAGCAGCAAAAATATTATGCTAAAGGACGCATAGAGCCGATCGCCACTCAATTATTGTCTATGAATAGGTTTTTGGAACCTTGTAGGTACGCGCGCGCACTGTGAAACCTCATAGTAATGTTTGTGAACATCTATGTCAAAAACTTGACAAAACATTTTTGACAGATTGTGACTAAGATTAGAATGCGAACATTCATACAAAAACGGAAATTGTCCTTTTGGAAATTAGGAAAGTCGTGTGACTAACCCTTGTTTTTAAAGCATATACTAGACTAATAAAACTACTTACACTCAACACATAGAATTTCAACAAATAACTGTAAAAGACAAAACCAAAACTAATTCCCGAAATAGCCACAGTCTAACAACAAGCAGTACATCGAAAACAAAACTCCGAACTAAAAGCATTACGTACAAATCACCTGTTTATTGGTTCGAAAAGATTCGATGCAAATGTACACACGGCAAAGTTTCCGAATAAAGTGGGGTCTCTAAGTCCCCCATAAGTCCCCGACGATAGATACGCAAATATTGTAATCGGATTGTGAATGTCATCTGAACATGTTGGGAGCTGGGGGAGTCACTTGAGATTGATGCTCGTAAACGATGGGAAACTTGTAAGTACGTTTTAATTTAGAACTTTTTTGTTGAAGTCGATTCGATATTGACGATGTTTTTGTAATAGGTATATTTTGGGCGTAAAGGGTGCTGTTTTTATCAGTCACATTTGTTTCTACTAGTTTTTATTAACAATAACAACTGACTGTCATTATTGTAACTTAAATTTGTACGTGAGGGCACGTACAAATTAAATGTTAAGCAATTCGTAAATTATTTAACGGGACCAGTCATTCAGAGTAATGTCCAGTTGTTATTGTTTGACGGCCACTTTCGTTGTTCGCAAGGCCGCTTCAAGTGTGCCTTTGAGATTGTACGAAATTGTATAAGCCTTGTATTCTTGAGAGAAATAATTCAAAGAGCCTAGAGGGGTATGGGGAGGGACGTAATTCACGACCATTTCGTAAATGAATCTTTACAAACTTGGGACGAGTTTATAAAGGGATACGGAATATGATTGTTTTTTTTTCTCTCGTGATCCTATTTCCTTTTCGAGGATCTGTTGGGCTTGCAAATTGTAAATTTCGTTTAACGCTTGTTGGGGTAGTAAGTTTAGGACGCGGTGTTTCTGCCTGTAATGGGGAGAATATCTCGTAAAGAGGAGGCTTTAAATAATGATCGCGCGCGAGCATAACAAAATGTAAAGAGTTTTTGGATGAAATTCTAACAACAATATGAATATTGTGTGTTTATGATCATACCAATTTAATCCTCTATTCATACTTATAATATAAATATTGAGATAAGAATAAGAAGTAATTTATCTCCGATTATTTTTAGATCTAATATCATAAAAAGAATTAATCCATGGATTGTACACATAAAATGTTACTAGCCTACTATTAATAGTTTTTTTTTAGTTTACACTGTCCCAATGCTGAACAAAGGCCTCCCCCAAATCCTTCCAGGCATCCTTTTCTTGAGCCACCTCAATCCAACCCTGACAGTATTGATGGTTATTTTTTGTAAATTATTTGTTTATTAAAACTTTATGCACTAGTAAAAAAATACTGTACAAAGAAGGACTTAATGCCTGAGGCATTTTCTACCAATCAACCTATTAATTACTATTGTGATTATATAATAGTAGGTAAAGACGCCAGCACATCAAGCTACTGCAAACTGTCAATTTTCTTGAATAGATTTTCAACTTTATCGCTAAAGCATAAAGTACAAACTTGATTTTTTATTTTGTGGATGGTAAATCATCAAATGACCCCTCCCACTAGGGTGGAGCAGAAGGGAGTGTCAGACTCTTACTGACTAAAACCCACCCGTGTTCCTTCCTTAGCCCTTTATGTTCCGGAGTAGCGGTAACCCTTTCGGACAATCCCGCTGCCCCGGCAGGCTACGAGGTTGATGTGCTGGCGTCTGTACTTCGGCACTTTCCCAACAGACCAAAATAACTTGAAAATTGAAATAAAACCGCAAGCAGGACCTGCTTCACTAAGCCTCTCGTCCCACTTGTCTTGGATCCTTTAGTTAAACAGGCTGAAACTCCCAGTTGGGTCTAGACTTTGAATAGGGCACCATTGTTGGCTGAAATTATTTAAGTCTGAATTAAAGTAACCTTTGTAAATCCACGTCTTGATATTATGGGCTTTACAGTAATTACGTATAATGATGCTAGCCCCGGCGTGGCCTCCGGTCACTGGTCCACTTGAGAAGAAGTCAGGATTATTCATACTTATGAGAGAACTGAATTTATTATAATTTTCTGTCTAAAGTTAGTCTCTCAAGGCCAAATTAAGTTAGTGGAAAGGAAAGAGGTATCTTACTAATGTTATTAAAAAAGTTTGTGATATGGAGAAGTTAGTATATAGGGTGACTGGTAATTAGTGACCGATACCTAAACACGTGATTGTACTCATGATAACAAACAACTTTTACTATGGAACCAAACCTGAATTCGCGAAAAAAAATCTGCTGTTCAGTACCTACATTTTGACCAGTTAGGCGAACATAAATGACTGAACAGCAGATTTGTTTTTCGCAATTTCAAGATTGGTTCCATAGTAGAAGTTGTTTGTTATCATGAGTAAAAACACGTGTTTAGGTATCGGTCACTAATTACCAGTCACCGTATATAAAAACCGATTCGTTTGACCTGCATAACTGAATCATTGATATGTTTCGCGATATACAAGTGGACCTAATAAGAAAATATTTATAGATTCGGCAGAAATATCACTAATACTTGACCACTGGTGATAGAATTAATAAGCAACAGAATGGATAAATACTTCAAAAACAATAGCTATTCTTTCTAGGGAACACGATTATCTATATTTGAATTTTTGGTCGTAAATTTACGTAAGAAAAGACAACAAATGCGAGAGGAAATGATAAAGTCAAGAAAGAAAGACTTATATGCAGTAATAAGAAATAATCAGTTATACGTAGAAAGACAGTAACCATTTTAAGAGATGAAACACACAAAAATCAACTAAACTCTTCACAGCAAATGAGAAAAATGGTAATTCGAAAACTTCCCGCGACACCTGCCAACGAGACCCGACAGACAGAAATGAAGACATTGACAATAATTCCTTTCGAAAACACAGACCAACTATGTATAAAAAAAATCTGTTTCAAAATATTCAAAGTCTCTATAATAAACAACACTTGCTTTAAACCTTCATCGTAGATAACCAGTAAGAAAAAATAAGCATGACACAATTTAGTGGATATAAAATAGGAGCATCATACTGGCGCGAGGTCCGGCGGCGTTTGCATCTTCCTGTAAGATCATGTCGACTTCAAAGAGAGAAATTATATATTTTAGAAGTAGTTATGTGCAATCGAGTTACTCAAAGAAAATTAGATTTTACTTTCAACGACTTAAAAGTAGAAGCCGTTAACGAATTTACCTTATTCGGACTAGTTATAGACAAAACTGGAAATCACGCATACAGAAAACTCACTCAAAAATTTCTAAATTCTCTTACGCCCTTCGTGAAATAAAAATATCACCAATTTACAAACAGCTCACCACCTATTATGTTTATGCTTAAGCATGGCTTAGCTATGGTGTCACCCTTTGGGAAACAGCACAGATGTACAAACACTTCTCACCTTGCAAAAGAAATTGGTTAGAATCCTGGTAAACATTGAGCAAACAGATAGTAACAAACTTTTTTTTCAAAAACATAATAATTTAATCCTTCTCTGTATATACATTTTAGAAATATGCAAATATGTGCGGAAACATCAAGAATTTTATTTTAAAACGTGAAGACATTCAGACACCCTATCTGCTCAGACACCGATCTAGGCTAAAC
Source organism: Globia sparganii (assembly GCA_949316385.1). Lineage (NCBI taxonomy): Eukaryota > Metazoa > Arthropoda > Insecta > Lepidoptera > Noctuidae > Globia > Globia sparganii. Next base: position 23,869,543 of record OX438660.1, on the reverse strand, counting down.
TTACCAAGTTCTCGATTAAAATGCACTCTACAAGTCCTATGTAATTTCCATTAAATTAAATAATAAACTACCCGCACCAATAAAAAAAGAAGAGAAAATTAATATATTTAAAAAAAACAGACAATTTTTGCTAAATAAAAGCTACTACTTTACATATCTCAACCTCTCTGTATAGTGGTTTGCTAAGTACTGTTATGTAATTAACAAATGTTTTCTCTCTCTTAACTCATTTATTTTGCTGTGCCCGACAAGGTCCATCTAATTATAAGTTTACCACCTAAGAATACCTACTTGTGGAATGCAATAAAAGTTTTGAGTATCTATTGAGTATTTGATATGAAAGTTATGCAATATTTTTTCATTTACCGAAAGGGTAACTACACATTTTGTTCATTTAGTTTATTCGCAAAATGAGTAAAATGCCCCCTTATCTAAGTGGACAACAGATATTAACAAGAAAGATAAAACGAATATCATTACTATGCAATGCAACTAAAATTAACAGTACAAGCAATACAAGAAGAAGTATTTCTATCTATTATATTGCTGCTGTTTAGCCGTTTTGTTACTACAAGAACTATTGTATAACAGAAAAGTAATGAACAGTGAATACATTTTTCATCTAACGCCCATGTGACGGTAGCGACGGCCAAGCCACATATTTTGACTAAGGTGTAGAGTAGGTCCAATCCGGAATCTGTACTATACCGAATAAACGCCCTTGCGCTTCGCTTGGCTCGTCTTGGCGGGGGCACTACCGTGCCCCCAGATGAGTAGTAACTGTGTGGCTGATGAATATCATCAGTTTAAAAAGAAAAGACTCTCTTTATATTTTGGTTGCTGAGTCCAAAACTACAAACGTGGTATACAGGAAAGTTTTATTAACATGTGGCTGTTATTTCAGTAAAATGTGGCGTCTTACGACTTCCAAGCGAACGAAGTTGCAGGCAGAAGCTAGTTGGGAATAAATCGAAGAAACTATGTATCATGAAGATAAATAGCTATGATTATTAGAATTGGCAAGCAGAAAAGCATACTTCCAATCATAACAGCATTGGTTATAATTATGTAGCTATAATTTCCCTTGATAAAGATCTACAAGAAACTACTCAATACAGTGAGGGACCACATAAACTACATTTTGTAGAAGCTCTAGCATCGAGATAAATATCGCCTATCAAATAAAACTGAAGCTAGTCATGCGAGCAAACAGTGTGACGATAAAGTAGAATAGAAACAGAATAGCAAACATATTGTTTACCTTTATACTTCTGGAGTTGCCAAGTTATTTGCTTTAGCTACGGGAAACATTCGTGTTATATAAGTAGTGCTTGTATGTGCCACGTTACTGTCATGCTGGATATGTTTTGTATGTATTCAAAAGAGTTTCAACAAGGAAAATAGTTACTCTTTAATGTCAAAGTAATTTGTTTACTAGTAACACATCCCAGATAGGAGTCAGAGCCTCCATGAGCGACGATATATGAATGACCATCCAGGTTACCCCGGATAGTCAGCACCGCTATATGGTTACGTTTTTACCACGGCATAAAATATGTTTGTGTAGCTTAATCATGCTAACATGAAATAAGAATCTATTCAATAGACTTTAATTTTATTTACTTCCGAAACTTCTTTAATTTTGTTCAATTTTAATTACCATACATAATGAGGCTAAGCATTGCCATACAACGTGGTAATGCCGCCAGTCTCTTGAGTACATTACAGTCGATAGCGATGCGGATGAATTTTTCGACGCTATATTTTAGTTTGTTTTTTGTTTTAGTTAAGTTAGGATTTAATTTTGTTATTTTTAAGTGTCTTTTTAGGAGAATAAATGTATGCCTTGAATTAATTAAAACCAGAAAACATAAGTATCTAGATATAAAGTCATTTGCTAAACACCACAAACTAGTCCCACTTAAAGAAGAAAAGCCTAACACTCCAAAAAAAATTGAAGACGACACAGAAAGACACTATCTCAGAACTATGAAAGCAAAAACTGCAAGTACTAACCACTCAGAAGTCTGTCTCCGTATTAATGAATAGAATCACCATACATAATAAGCAATAGGAACAAGAAACGGACATGCTTATGATAATTTTAAGGTAACTTTTATTTAGTTGAGAACGGAAAAGGAATGTTAATTTTCTTCCCGTGGACTGTATTATCGCAATATGGCGAGTAAGATGTTGGAGATTTTAATTTAATGGACTTTCATGGTTATTACTTAGAGCAAAAAGAAAAACTTGTGGTGTAACAACATTTTTTTAAAGAATGTTCTGATTTAGAACTGGTTTCTTCTCTTCTTCTTTTGTTGATTCTAAAGTTTAATATATATTCTTCTCTTACGATTTCTAAAGAACGAACGTCGGAACTTTGGGAATCAATGTTACAGTATTTAAATCCTACCTGTCTATTTCTTTGAATCGATATTTCTATGAGTTATAAAAGCATTTCCAAGTACTAACATAATGAAAGTACGGAAATCAGCTTAAAGGAAAAATCGTCCTTCACACATACTTTCATGATAAACATCCAACGCATACGTGTCATCACCTTACATCCACATCCACATGACACACATAACTATTCTGTCACACTCCCCTACCATTACCTTTCCTGCCATTTGCCTCTCCTGTCATTTATCTCCCCTGTCATTTGCCAAGCCGTTATCAGCGAACCACAACCGTATCTCGGCGTCACCAACCCGTGAAGGAGGCGGCCGGCAAAAATTGAGTAATTCACAAGGTCCTGCCGTGTCTTGGAAGACCCCAAATAGGCTTTTAGGAATAAGGGTGAGCGTTTAATGGCGTGTTAATTTGAGAACCCGAGTGAGTTTTGCTCTGATAAGTGTATGACAGTGGGTTCATTAGGATGTGCTATATATAGCTGTACCTAAAGATGTAAGTATAGGTCTATGATGAAACTCGAAGTTTGTAACGGGGTTTTGTAAGAATGATTCTCGCCTCGTCTGTATTGAGAATAGTCTGCGTTACAAATAATGAATTCGTTTTAGTGTAGTGTACAGTTACTTGACAAGTCCACGAAAAGCTTGATTTAATCGAAATTGTTTAGTGACTTTCACGTTTCCTAGAAACTGTCTATGTTTGAGATAAGATGACAGGATGACAATAATCAAAGTGCTTTTTAAAACAACGCCAAAAATTGCTGGAAAAATGATTCAAAACTATTCTTGAATTTAAAGAGGTCAATAAACAAAACAGCAGGTTTACAAAGGTCTGAAAATGGAAAATTTTGACAAAGTGTCTATAGCTTCATAATATCACAACAAATAAATTGGAATTCTTAAAATATTTCAGTCAAACTCAAACTCAAATAATTTATTTCAAATAAACTAATTACAGGGACATTTGAATTCAAAGCAATCAATATATTATCATGAATCGTTATTCAGCCCTAGCAAGTCTTTCTATGGGACTTATAATGAAATAAGTATATAATGCAACTTATTTATTTATTGAAACCACAATTATAACATCTTTACAGAATCATCCAAGGCGATGTTAAAAGTCACCATATCTATTCCTTTACAAAAATAAAATAAATTATAATCAATCTTATGTATTGTGATACAACATTACTTTTGATACTGGTAATATATGTAGTTGATGCTATTACAAGACCTGCAACCTTTCAAGTGATATAAAAGTTTTGTTGTACAAAGCCACAACTGCTCAACTTTCAAGGTTTTATTGTGATATTACCAGCCGATTTCGTTCTAAACTCAGATATCATGGTTGAGAATAGTATTGACTATTATAATTGAGAGCATTGGTGGTCCATTGGTAACGGCTGCAACTTACGAGTTGTAGGTTCGAACCCTGGCAGGTGCTTCACTTTGTGTAAATATTTTCATCACCACTGTTCTCAAAACGGTGAAGGAAAACATCGTGAGGAAACCAGCAGGTCCTAGAATAAAAAATTCGGAGACATGTGCCATCTAAAAACCCGCACTGGACCCGTGTGACGTATTACGGCCGACTGTCTCTCATCGAGAGGAAGCCTGTATCCCAGAAGTGGGAAAATTATAGGCTGATTATTAATTCTATTTGAGAAAATGACTCAAATGATTCATATATTTTTTTTTCTGTAATGAAAATATTCGTATCTCGTATATTTCATTGTTCTTATTACAATAATGGAATAATAAGAATTGTATGTAATGATTGTACATACTTTTAAGGTGTAGGTAGGCACATAGATGTGCTCTTGTGAGACATGATACTCGTAGCAATATAAATATTTTATTAAAGACTCTTTGAGAACATATCGTCCACATTAAATATTATTACAAAGGCAACATCTTCCTTTGGAAAAAAAAATTTAGTGTAGGAAAAAGCGTATTCTGTAAGATAAGCATATGTCAGAATATTATATTTCTCTTCATTTTATTTAACATAGCTGGGTTCTGCAATATTACATGGTACTACTATATTGTTATGTATGTTAATGTCATAACAACCTACCATTTATAAATCATTATGTAAATATCACATGACTATCGGGAATACACAAATAATGTGATTAATAAAACTTATGTAACAATGGACCTAATTATGAACCTTGGGGAACACCATGCAAATTAGCGATACTATGACGATGTACAAACTAATCTAAAATTAAAACATTTAAAGTTACTTTATAACGACGCGATAGAGTAGTTCACAATAGAAAATATCAAAACCAGCGAAATATATTCAGTTTTATGCAATAAATATAACTAATAAGTTTATTGAAAGCTTTGAAAAATCGCTGAATAAACCAACACTCTTTTTTCATGTATTTATTGATATAACTAATACGCATAGAAATATTATGCATGCTCATATTTCATGGATAGGATTTAGTTGGATGAAAGCAAACATAAAACAGAATATTTACTCAGTAGCTATATCTATGCACGGATGGTGAAAGCATATTCATTCAGACTGTCACTATTGATAATATACTGGTGTATTAATTAACAGTTTATTAATACCTAACCATTGGTATTGATTAAAAGCTAACGAGCATTCATAAATGGCTGTTTTAAAATGTTTCTCGCCATTCTCGCCTTTTGTAAGAGAAAAACTAAGGTCCATTTTATTATGATGATAAGAAATGTTTATTAAATTTTCATCCCCTTTCATCATTAGTTGGTTTTGTACTTTGTTCTTTGTATTTTCTCTCGTTATCCTAAAAATAATTCTCACGTGGAAACCGTTATCTTTTCACTATATACCCTGAGTTGCCTTTAACGATACCTATGGGAACAAAAAGGTTTTCCTATTTTAGCTGAGGGCCTAACCAACACATAAATTCGAAACCAAACTCATGACGAGAACAAATTAGAATTAGAAAAGTTATGTTATCTGCATAATGTCCTCCTTCTTCAAGAATATTAATAAATGAATAATAATGTCTATCGATAAAGACGATAATAACAAAATAGCCCCTGTCATTCCTAATGGAATTAGGTTGTAGCGAGAAAATTTGATCACAAATCAATTGATAGTAAACTTAGTCCCAAGTGCGAAAAAAAATAAGCACACTGGCCCCGATTCTGTTGTTCACAAACTAAACTAAATTTAAGTTCAGTGCATCTTTTTGTTTCTATTTCATTAAGAAAAGGACAGAAGATAAATATTAGTTTAGTCCTGTCAAATTAGCCAGCGCCTGACGTAAATTGACGTATTTTTAGTAGCCAATTTTTTAATCACGTTTTAACCTTGTCTATGGATTATCTAATCTGATAGGACTAAACTAACTATTTATCTTCTGTCCTTTTCATAATGAAGTAGAAAGAAAAAGATGCACTGAACTTAAATTTAATTTAGTTTGTGAACAACAGAATCGGGGCCTGTGTGTAAAATACACATATATTTTAGAAGATAGTGTAGTTATTGAATAAAGTAACACTTCCCAACAAGACCTAAAATAACACAAATATGTATCATCAATGTAATCAATATAACAGTTGATAAATACATATGGAAAAGTAGTTGAATTCTAAGCAACGTTTTTCTCTTCACCCAATTCACTAGATGTAATTAATACAAACCTTTTACGTTTACGAAAACCGTCATTCAAAGAAATGTAGCATTACTAATTAAAAGTGAACCCTCAAGAATGACATACAGACTTACATACGTGATTTTATATTATATAAAGCTATAGAGCGTTTCCCTGTCAAGGATGTTTACGTACAACAAGTCGACGTTGGAAAAGGCAAAGGGTTTGAGATCGTATCAGTTAACACGCGTTTGTCTGTCAACCTTTTATACATGACAGGCTTGATATGTACGAACGAGTTTATTCAGACACATTTAACATGTCAGCTAAAATCTAAGAAGATATTGTTAAAGAAATATTTGTAATTCTCCTCCTAGTCCTATTATCAATTGAAGATAAAAGCCAAACAACTTAATGAAAATTATTAACTAGCGTAATAAAATATTGTAAAAAAGAGATTAAAATGACGATCATGAATATAAATTTAAAAATCATTACATTTATTTAAGTACTAATAAAATACGTAGTAACCGTAGAGCGCTATAAAAATAATAATTTAAAACGCGTTAACAACTCACCTTTTAATAAAATATTCTGAAAAAAAAAAACTGAATAAACAAGTCCACTTTTTGCTCTAAAGTGACATTACCATACACAACACTCGGGATCAAGTCAAAAAGTGTTCGCACAACCGCATTCAAAATACGAAAACCGGCGCGACGAAGGGACGCAAAACGCCCACCCCTGATGACATCCAGCGGCGTACTGCAGAATAAATAGGGTTGGGAACGTATGTAACATCCCGCATCAGAGATACGGCGCATGCGCGGGACGGACTCCGAAACGGGATGTCAGCTGACGGGCGGTAACTAAGGTCACTGTGTCACTGTGGGACGGATTCTTTTTTGAAATAGCACTTAAGAATATAAAGAACCCTAGCCGTGGAGGTGAGCGGAAACATACCGACCGTGAAGATAAAATAGACATGGCCAGATAAAATGACGGGTGTGATGGGTTTGTATTGAGTCCTTGTTTTTAAGGACGTAGTGACGTACAGGAAGGTTAATAAAAAAATTAAAAGATTTTATATTTTATACGTTAGGAAATAATCCACATAATGGAAATTTAAAGTGGATGACAGCTAGCTTCATCTTTCTGACTGATCGATTCAAAATTTCCCGTAAATAGTTTAATTGATATAAATCCTTCATGTTGACCGTTATATGAAGAGATCTCGAACGATGCGTTGTTGAATCTATGGACTATTTAAAAGTATCCTCAAGTAACTAAAATATTATCTTCACCTTCCCGAAAGCCGTAGTCCAGCCCACGCAACCATGCTTAACTCGACGATTGTATTATTTCCTGAAAGAAAGAGCTGTACTTCTAATAACAGTTGTCTGCAATGTAACCAGATACTTCAGTCCATTCCAAATATCAGTTAACCAACGTCAGAGCTACCTGATATTCGACCTTCGGAGATGGAGTAGATGTGTCTATACTATTAGTTGGTGTGATGGACGATAGAAGCGTTATCAAGTTACCGACAGAACTGAGGCAATGGTTTAGGATTGAGAAAGTAGGTATAGACCTCATTACGCTAAATAACTATGTTAGTACAGTGTGGGTGGGCGTATCCTTGCTTATTACAACGTATATTTATTCTAAGGGAACAAAATGTTGAAGAGATAGTATTTATTACAAGGAAATATTACTGAAAATTTATGGTACAATGGAGAAATGTATTACAAACTATATCTCGTTTTAGATCAAATAATTCACCATTTTCAACATCTAGTTAAAGATTTCTCAAATTCAAATAAATTTATAGTTGGGTTAGGTTAGGTTAGTTTTAGTTTATGTTTTTAATGAAAATAAGTTATATTTTTGATACTGTAACACACGTGTTAATACAATAGAAGAATTTTTATTAACAAATAAATTAAATGTACGATTTGAATATTCATAATCAAATTCATCCGCCAACAATTCCACCAGCAATAGTTCCCAAAATTTTAATTGGGCCGCATTCTGCACAATATCATACACAGTTACACATACATTACATACTTTGTTATAATTTTAACAGTTCAACAATGTTCGTGGAATAATGGATCAACTCGATAGCTGTCTGTAAAATACCAAAACCAAAAGCTCGTATGGGTGCGCCTACGAATAGGGTACGTGTTATTTCGTAAGCATGTTTTCATGTATCTATATTTGGGCAAAAAAAAAATGCTTTTAGTATTATACAGGGTGTCCCGGGAAGTATGGATCAAATCGAATAGGAGCGTGGGCAAGGTCATTTCCAAACTTTTTGGTCCTGAAAATGATTGATGATTGAGAATTATTTTACGGTTCACAAGTTGTGACCAATTTTTTTCAATCGTTTCGTGTAGTGCTCAAAGAAAAAAAAATAATTAAAAAAAACTATCAGGGCTGTCTAAAAAACTTAAATTGATAGTTCCTGGTAGTTTTTTTTTTTTTTAATGATTTTGTTCTTTGAGCACTGTGCAAAGTGATTGAAAATAACAAAAGTTGGTCATAACTTTTGAACCGTAAAAAAATTCACCAACATTCTCAGGATCAAAAAGTTTGAAAATGACTTTGCCCACGCCCCTATTTGATTTGATCCATACTTCCAGGGACACCCTGTATAAATTCCGTAAACGTGGAAGCTATGTTTGAGGTAGGTTTGTGTTATTTCAAAAAAATCAAAGTGATGCTGCCTACACCGTGCACCGGTTCAAACAGCAGTACACAAAACTTTGAAGCGACATCGCAAATTATCACCGCCAAACTCCTAAGGGCTACTAAGTACAAAAGTAATAAAAGTATGTCGGACCTAAATGGGTACGCGAATAACATAGTTTCTAATTATCTTAAACAAGAGGTCCACGTTGTAACACTGTGAATGTGCAAACATACGGGGTAAGAAGTTCCGATGGTACTATAAACTCAGCCCGTTTTACGATCGTCTCGCCGTGCTTAGCTATAATTAGAGTTGGCCGCTGTCCCACTATGTATTCAATCACGGGATTTAGTGCCGGGACCTGAGTCCGAGATACCGAAGTGGGACATCTGGCTTAGTCTTTAAGGGGTTTCGGACGTGCTCTGAGAGAGGAAGAAGTAATTTGGTCTTCGAAAAATGTGCAACCATTCTAATGAAATATCATGTTTTGTAGTTACAATCCCATTTCTCTTTCAATCGTAGATAATGGCAAAGCTCTTCAAGTGTCATCATTGAGTCTACTTGCGATTAGAAGCATATTTAACTGTGGTCGGTTTTTGGAAACTACTGTACTATACCGAAAGTTGGATGACACCAGAAGGCCAAGTCCCTTAATTAAAAAGTTCAAAATCTAGTCGCAACCTCATCTCAGCGATAATAATAATCAATGTTAAAAACTGGACAAAAAATTAGGGAAATTAGAGGTATTTTTGACAGCTTGAAACTGAGATTTAAGACTGAACGTTCTTAAAATTACCAAAATTGCCCCTCTGCTTCCGTATCTTCCATCAATTCTAACCAGGACTAGCTTTACATCACTAAGCTGATTGTGCAATTTGTTAGCCGTAACTATACTGAGACGTCTTCTAACTAATTTACAATAATCTGTCCTAGTCTTATTAATGTAGCTCAGCTAGTATAACATAGTGATAAAGAAATGGGATTACTTTTGCTAATATTATTTAAAATATGCAATTCAATTTTCATCAGTTTCATCACACCAGTGCGGCGTGCCCACAAAACCTAATATCATCTTCTGAAATGACCTGTGCTAACACGAAAGTCACGTGTGCAGAGTAAAGAATATTATATACCGAGCAAAAATAATCTAAAACACTGCGGAAGAAACTAAATTGGATGCTCCCAGACGAAAGGGCCAAAATATTCAGATATTTTTTTCGAAATCGCATGGCGTTTCCTACCTTTGTTTTCTCCGAAAGATTGGGCTATTAAATTACTTATGAGGGAAAAATTACAAGAATGTGGTAATGGTATAATTTTGCGGTATCATACCTTGTTATGTACCTGGTAGTTATTGACAAGCATACACCGTTCTCCCATACGTATTAACACTGGTATTTGAATACAAGCCAATTACTTATAAACTAGCGACCCGCCCCGGCTTCGCACGGGTGCAATGCAATTTAATAAATTTAATAAAATAATTTTTAATTTTAATTTAATGTTTTTTTTAACTTGCCGCCAGCCCCTGCCGCCGATACCGCAACAACCGCTATGTCCCTGCATTTTAAATCTGTAATATCATCAAATCTGAAATATTAGTTTAAATAACATGCTGTAAAGGCCCATATTGATTTATATTAAATGCACAATGTATTTAAGGTACTTAATTGGATAAGGATTAATGCTGTATTTCTTAAAATCGCTTCGTAAATAAGCCATCATTTTTCGTAAAAAGTAAAGAAAAAAAAAATGGTTATTGTGGGTTATCCCTAAGAGATAGACATTTACCATCGCGGACTTTTTTGTGGACCTTTTTAAGGTGTACAATACTGTAGTACATTATTTTGACCTATCTCGTAGGGTTCAGCCAGCGTTTGCAATGTAAGCGCAAAAAAAAAGGATTTATTTACGACATCACATTAGAAACCTCTAAAATTATCAATGTTTCTCTACTATATTATACATGTATATTATACATTTAAACCTTTCTCTTGAATCACTTTATCTATTTAAAAAAAGCGCATCCAAATCCGTTGCGTAGTTTTAAAGATTTAAGCATACATAGGGATATAGGGACAGAGAAAGCGACTTTGTTTTATACTATGTAGTGATGACTAACCGGATGCAGCTGAATACCAGTATTTTACATGGAGTGATTGCCTATTTGACGTCCACAACCCATTTATTGCGTAGCAGGATACCCCTTTGTAAGAGTGATTGTCAGACTTTTGGGCATAAGATCCATAACAACTGTCAAAGATTTACGAATGACAACCGGGACCAACGGCTTATAAATATAAGGGTCTCGGTCGGGTATTGGATGATCACCCATCTACAAGCTGACCGCGGCAAGAGTAGCTTAGCCCACAATCGACCCTATCGGCTGATATCATTTGGCCACGAGTTCCTCCGCGCTAAATAAGCGAACAAAAAAAGGTGCGGAGCCGAAACACAAGCGGCGCGAATTGAATTTCGAATATTCGGCGGCCATCTTTGTTTTTTTTGTGCACAATCTCTGTCCAGCGGTAGCCGTTATGAAATTTTTCATTAAGCCCAGTGTCAACTAGTGCCGCCTTTACTGTTTCTCCTGCCGTCGGGTGGGGCACCATTGATCGAGGGGAGTATTCCTCCATACCTCGTATTGTAGAAAAATTCTCCGAACTCGGTGTAGAAATAAGCTTAAGGTGATTGCGCAGTGGTTACCGCGAAATTCAAATTTTTTTACGTTTTTTGCAATTTGCAGGTCTGTTTCAGGTTGTATCTTGATCAAAATTTGATTCGTGACTATAACAGGTACGTTTCTAAAGAATTATAATCATTAGAATCATTAATACATCTTCCTAACTTAGATTTGTACCACAAGAAGAAATCTCTCATGGAAAAGTGTTTGTGGTACAAATCTCACTTAGGAAGATGTATTAATGATTCTAATGATTATAATTCTTTAGATACGTACCTGTCATAGTCGCGAATCAAATTTTGATCAAGATACAACCTGATACTTACCTGCAAATTGCAAAAAACGTAAAAAAATTTGAATTTCGCGGTAACCACTGCGCATTCACCTTAACGGAAAATATTGTAAATTCTGACCGGAAGGTTTCTAGGAAATGTTTATTGGATTAAATAGTCGTGTTGTTGTTCTTACAATGAATATTGTTGAACGCTCAGGGATTTTATTATATATTGAGGAAAATTAAGTTAATTGTATGAAACTTTTTGGAGAACCAGGGGTAGGAAATGTAGGTAACAATGATGAGCCCCAAGCGTTACGTTTACGATGTAATAAGACATAAGAAACAATGAGAAATAAAACACTGTTTTCCATTTTTTGAACTCAAGCATGGACCAACAGACAGGCAGCCCACCTATTTTGATTGAAATACAAGTTAAAAAACTCAAGTTAACAGCCGTGCTTGATGACTTTCAACAACACTATATAAGGGGTGTTTCCTTTGATCTTGTTTTCCTGTCCTCCCTCCTTGGGCTCTTCGCGTGCAGTGGGGTGCGACCTCTAATATCGTTAGCGCGAGTTTTCATTAGCACGCTATTGGCGCAGCGTTTAGTGCTCGTTACGCGTTATAGTGGACAACACGCTTTATTGTTATTATTTTTACCGTTAAACGAGATTGGATGGTATCCGTGATATTTGGGCTTACATTGTTTGGCTTCGTAATTTTCATTGCTATGAATTTTTTGGTAACATTTTTAAATTCCAGTTTTTTTTTTTTTTGCGAATTGTGTTCAACCTGAAATCACAATTGCTTTATTAAAAATCCTATAAACATAATAATACTACCCTGAGCATTAACTAATTTATTTAATGTTACAAAAATGTTGATGACATTGATGATGTTAAGGACTATTGATGAATTTATTGTCTAGATTGATATACATAGGTCACGACTAAGTCCAGTAAGTCGTGACCTATCCAAGATTCCAAGATTTATCAATATCAAATAGTCAAGACGATAATCTAGCCTTATATCAAACTTTCTAAAAATGAAATTGTTTATTGAAATAATTTATTTACATAAATATTTACAAATTAGGGCCTTAAACTAGAGGTAGGTAAGAAATAATTGGATTCTACCTGAACTAGGAATAAACCTCTATCTCAGGTATCTCACTCAAGTGCTTATACATAATTACTAGCTGCGCCCCGCGGTTTCACCCGCGTAAGTTTCGACCTCGTGGGAATATCGGGATAAAAAGTATCCTATGTGTTAATCCTGGTTATAAAGTATATGTGTGCCAAACTTCATCCAAATCCGTTCAGTAGTTTTTGCGTGAAAGAGTAACAAACATCCATCCATCCTCACAAACTTTCGCATTTATAATATTAGTAGGAATAGTAGGAATTAGTAGGATAGGATTATCTAAAATTCCTACAAATATTAAATACCTAATTTATCTACTTTAATAATATTATGATTTAATCACGTCTTATGTTGATTATCATTATTTTATAACTTAAAAATATAACTAGCAAATATGTTATCTCTTAATATTCGTTTATTGGTCATAAATACAGCTCTCATATTTTTTTTTTTTCATAATTAAACAAATAAAAACAAGGACAATCAAACAAAACAAACACAACAACATGAAAACAATTAGTCAAATAACCCGCCCCTAACTGTTCCCGGCGCAAAGGTGCCCAAAACGCTTGCTGCATTGCCACGTTAGATAGCAATGGCTAACCTTTGCACCAAAAACGAGCCGGAGCGGGAGTCACCCGTTTTGTTACAGAGCCTGCGCCCTATCTCACAAATGAGCCTCTTGGCCTCAATGCCCCAACCACCCAAGGTCTCCACGGCAATGGGCACAAAATGGTATCGGTCCGCCAACGGCGCGTACTTCACCCTCTTCCTCTCAGCGGCGGCTTCCGCCGCCGCTGACGGAGAGAGGATGGTACGACCAAGGTGGCTGGCGGCAACAGTGCTGACGCAAGTCGCGTCCCATATCAGGCACTTACCGCTACTCCAAGGCACCAGGGTCAGCCCGTCCGGCCTCTTGCCGTCAGTCCTGCACAGACCCGGAGGCTCCAGCACGCAGGGGACGTCTGCCGACACAAATGCTCTCCGAATAATATCGTTGAGTGCATGGTGACGCGGGAACCTCCCCGAGCAACGACGACAACTCAAAGCGTGATGACCATCGGCCTCCACCATGGAACCGCAGGTGCATCTGTGGGGTTCACACACCTTGCAGCCCAGGCGGAGGGCCACCGCCACACGCAAAGAGTCATCATCAAGAAATGTGCCCAGGTGAGGCGAAGGAAGCGCGTGCAACCATGCCCCCGATTCCGGCTGCGATACGGCCCTGAGTCTGGCCAAATCAGCCCCCGAGGAACCCACCAACATCTGTTCCTGGACCAGCTTAGACGTGACGTCGTCCCAAGCGCGCTGAACATGCGTCGCGTCAGGGCTTGCTGCCCCCCTGTTGAGGACAGACCAAGCTGACCCAGCATCCAACATAAATGGAATGTGTGCCCCGTCACCATTGGAATTCAGAATTACAGTGACGAGGTCAGCCACCCCATGTGTCGACGCCAGGAAAGCCGGCAGGCCCACATCATGCACGCACCGCACCCCAAGACCCCCGTAACGAACAGGAAGAGCCGCCTGCCTCCACTGTGCATCATTAAAAGACACATTCAGGATCGACTCAACCGTTGATTTTAGAGCACAGTCAAAGGAACGCACCTCCTCAGGACAAAGCCAGGTAGGTGCGGTCCGCAGGAGATACGTAACCTTGGGTAAGGCAAAACACATGCGCAATAACAAGATCGCAACGTGGGCGGAGAGATCCTTGAGACGTTCCTGAGCATTGAGGAGAATCTGTTTACGGGAAGAAATGGCTTCTGGCACTCCGTCAAGAAAAATGGGAGATCCCAAAAGGGAGAAAGAAAGAGGAGAAAGTTCCTTGAGGCCAGGTAAATGAGAACCAAAGCGTGAGAAGTGTGTACGAGCTCCAACGCCACACGCAAAAAATTCACACTTGGAGGGATTCACCTCCAGACCCAGCTCCTTAAGTCGAGGAACAAGAATCTCCAAGTCCTGGCAAACCTCCTCCGGTGAACCGCCAATAATGCCATCATCAAGGTACCACAGGTTCAGAGACGATTTCAACCCAGAGATGACTTTGTGGATTGCTAAACTGAATACAAGTGGTCCCAATGGATCTCCCTGCTGCGCTCCCACTTGTGACGCAATGTGACTATCACCAAAGAACAGATTAGAAGGGGAATAATATACCTGAAAGAGAAAGGGGTATAGGGAAGGAATTTTATCCTTGACCTCCCTCAAAAGAACGTCTCTTTCAAGGGTGTTAAAGGCATTGCGTATATCGAGTTATATTTAAATTGAGCAAAATAGTATGTTACTTTTACACAATAAATTACACACAACACAACAAATTGCCAACACAATAAATTGCCTTTATAACATTAAATTACTAGAGCCCGACCCAATTTTGGTTTTCGTTGTCGGTTTTCGGCAATTTTCGTTTTCATCTGAAAAAAAAAAAATATAATATTAAATAAAATATTTTTTTGTTTAAACAAAAAATTTATAATAATAATAATATAATTATTTGCGTAAAAAATGGTATAAAAAGGTATTAAATAAGTATTTATTTGCCTCTTTAAGTTTAAACTGTTAAATATAATAATTTGAGAGATTTACATTGCATTTCCTAACTTTATAACCAAACAAAACTTTATCGCTGCCGACAATATGAGTGTATATTAATTTGTTAGTCCAATTACCAAAAAGTTTGTCCCACCGACGCTAACACCTTTCTCGTGACAATTTCGGGCCCGCACCAACTCGACCGAGGTGCGTCAGTTATAGGCACGCAATCACTTAGCAGCTCATAAAACTTGCTTCATTTCGATTGGCTGAGTGACAAGTTGCTACTTGCCTTACAATTACATAAGTTGAACCGCTAACCTTAGTTGTCACTTACAGATAACTTTGAAATGGTTTCTAAGGGTTGAGCAAACAAATGGTATTGATTTTATATTATTACTAGCTGACCCGGCAAACGTCGTTTTGCAAAAAAAAAAATAGATATTAGCCAACTCTCAGACCTACTGAATGTGCATATAAAATTTCATAAAAATCGGTCAAGCCGTTTCGCAGGAGTGTGATAACTAACACTGTTACACTGACACGAGAATTTTATATATTCGAAGATTGGATCTTACATCGAAGAAAAACTACATAAAGAACTTGATTTCGTCATATTTTTATACAGATTTTTAATGAATAAGAAGAGTGGAGAAGAAAGAAGCCTTAAATGTATTCTATTTAATTTTTTATTTTTTATTTTAGAAGCTGTCGGGAGTCGGGACCAGCTTGACGCCTGCAGACAGGATTGGTCCACACTAGCTCAAGAGAGAGAGGTGTGGAAAGGAGAAACGGAGGCCTTTGCCAACATAGGTTAAAACTAAATAAGTAATAAATATATTTTTTTATACACTGCAAATGAAAACAAATGATTTCAGGGAATACTCGTACAAACCACTTTTAAATCAAGTAGCACTCTCAAAAACACAAAACCAGACAATCCTAATTACTTATTCCAAACACTACTCCAGCTAGTCTACACAGAACACAAAAAACTGTCGCTAAAAAATATAAAAGGATGCATCCCCACTGCACCACTAAAGCAGCATCACAGTCGGGCACAAATTATACGAATTGGAAAAAGAACTGGTCGGAACTGGTTGATACCGGACAAAGGCGCCAGGCGAGGCTAATCGAACACGAATGGAATGGAAAATTTCTGCATGCCTTTGTTGTTCTTCCCTAGCTCGGTGGAACTCGTATTCTTTCAGCGCATCCGACGCTGTTAGTGTATTTGGGCGATCTATTGGGAAAAACGTAAAAAAAGCTGCTGAATTTATTAAGGATAGTCTTTTGTAGAGTTCTCTCTTTTATATGTTTTTGTATTTCTACTCTCGTGTCGCAGTGTCGGTTTTTCAGATCTATTGTGTTACTCGCGATTTGTTTTAGAGCAATATTGTTTCAAAATAAAAAGTGTATAAATGCCATGATTAAATTCTAGCTTGCTGTAAAAGTGAAGAGAATTGTATTTGGAGACACGTAATGTGCCATTACGATTAACGTTGAGGGTTAGTGTCATAGTTTTACTATTACTTTTTCTAGTAGTTCGACTAAAATTTTATTAAATCTTTAAGAGATCATGAATTTAATTTTATGTATTTATGTTTATTTTATTGTCCATTTCATGAAATGGGCTATAAGATCGTCCTAGAAAATTTTACTGTCTACGAACAAAAATACGTTTTGTAATAGGCCCGCAGGCATCTTAGTAGACAATACGGTATCTACATTGTTTAAAAGCAATACTGTAAAATGTATTAAGTCTATGACTGTTTACAGTCCAGTTGTTTTCTATTTTATTAGAAAGATTATCTTTGTGAAAGTCTGTACTTATAAAAATGTTAAGAAACTTACCTATAGTAAGTAAACAATATGAAGTAACAATTGCCTGTACTAGCTTAGATTTTCATGGCCGTTAATACAAATAATATTTCTTTTTGGTGTGGCTTAATCTGTTCCGTTCTAAGAGCTGATTTTGGCATTCAGACATATATTTTATCCGTGAAATAACGTGAAAATTAACGTCTAAAAGTTACTGACAGAAAAATAAAAAAATGGCATTAAAATAGCAGGTTTAGACTTAACGGTGTAATCTTTCAAATTTAAATACCTAGTGTCTTTCAAACACAAAATCGAAAATAAACAAAAAAAATAATAAGTCCCTTGTCTTGTCACTTGCAATCTTAAGAAAAATACTCGAGCACACGTTCACACTATGCAAGTCAAAGCGTTCCACTCGCCACACACAAATCACACGTGCAGGCTGTTACTCTAACAAGCCGCCCTTACGTTACAGCGCAGTGAGAAGAGGCCCTTATGTGGCAAATCGTCGCCTTACTGTTGAGGTCACAAAAGAGGTGTGTATAGAAGATCTACATTACAGTCATCAAGTTTACTTACCCCAAGATGCTATAGAAACAAATATTGCCTTCGTATTTTCAGTAATGCAAGATGAAGGAGCGGGGTCGCGATAGGTTGAAGGAATGGAGAAGAGTACCTATAGGTTGATGCAGGCTAGAAAGAAAAAACAAAAAATATGAAAGAAATCGGCAACAGCATCAGTTGCAGAAATTAAATTAGCTAGCGAAGCTTTGCATACATGATGGGCATCGATAAATAAACACGATAAAAAAATATCTTCTAATATATAAAATTCTAGTGTCACAGTGTTAGTTACCATCTTAATATACTCCTCCGAAACGGCTGGACCGATGTGTATGAAATTTTGTATGCATATCGGGTAGGTCTGAGAATCGGCTACTATCTATTTTTTTTTTTGCAAAACGACGTTTGCGGGGTAGTATATAAATTTTGAAATTTTTTTTTGGGGGGCTCAACGACCGCTGGTAGTTTTTGAGTTGAGAAAATCTATTTTCTTTTGTTTTTACTATGTTTAGACATCAAAACCCGTCTCGTCTGTGAAAGTTTACACAAAAAAAAAATACGATTTTATAAAACTGATATTTTAAGTGACCTATACTAACTTCGATCAGTGACCCCATATAAAAAGCCTTCAAATTAATATAATTATGTTTTATTTTATCAAGTTTTGGTATCGAAACCCATCACGTCTGCGGATTTTCGCTAGCTAATTTAAATTAACCTCTGTAGTTACAGTCACTCTTTGGCACACAGCGATTTCCCCACATCCTTACAAACTTCAGTGATAATGAACATTCTGAAAGATTCCGAAGAAGTCTAATCAAATGTTGAGGGTAATTTTTCAGACACACACACATGACTACATGGTCCCCAAAATGATCTGACCAAGACTATTTCTGGATTTTTATATACACATTGACATTGATAAATTTTACATATACAGTGACATGAATATTTACTTTGTTAAGTATTATATTATTTTAATGACTGTGAATGTGACGAGTATGTGGGTTAATTTTCTTTTGCCTTTATTTTTTTCTCAGATAGTTTTAGTCATGGTCTGGCAGTTTGAGTAATTTATGCGACCCACCCAAATGTCCTTTCTTTGGTATTGTTCGTCGAATCGTTGAGCTCCTTAAGTTTGAGTTGAGCTGCATTATTACTGACAAATGCGTGCCCTGACTGGACAGTCCGCTCAATCTGTGTGGTTCTTTCCTCAAAAGACCATTTCAGACAGCAATCTACATGGTCTCCACATGATCTGACGAAGATTATGTCTGGACTTTAAAAGAGACTGTGACCTCTGAGTTTGTTTCGGCCTTTCTTCTCAGAGTAGTCAGATAGGAAACGCCGACCTCATCTCGTTTTTAAAAATATGATTGACGTGTAAAAGTGTTTGTACAAACCTACTTAGAGAAATAAAATCATTCATCATTTATTTATCATTTATCAATATACAAAGTGTCAAAAAATTAACCAGACAAACTTTAAGAGGTGCTTTAGACCATCGAAAACAACTTTCACTATGGGACCAACTCTGAAATCACGAAAAAAAATCTGCTGGTTCATACATTTTGGTCAAGTAGGTATTGGCCCCGATTCTGTTGTTCACAAACTAAACTAAATTTAAGTTCAGTGCATCTTTTTCTTTCTATTTCATTACGAAAAGGACAGAAGATAAAATATTAATTTAGTCCTGTCAAATTAGATAATCCATAGACAAATTAGACGAGATTAAAAAATTGGCTACTAAAAATACGTCAATTTACGTCAGGCGCTCACTAATTCGACAGGACTAAACTAATATTTATCTTCTGTCCTTTTCATAATGAAATAGAAAGAAAAAGATGCACTGAACTTAAATTTAGTTTAGTTTGTGACCAACAGAATCGGGGCCATTGAACGTGTGTAGGAATTGACGTGTAAAAGTGTTTGTACAAACCTACTTACAGACATAAATCATTTATCATTTAACTTTTGTATTTTTTTTTAAACTTGTAATACGGACTGGACCTTTTCGAGAGCTTTTCTGTAATGTTCGCGGTTGGAAATAATGAGCCGTGCTCCCAACAGTTAATGGCTTAAGTGTCAGCATGAAGGGCGCACAAACATGTATAGTTTTATGGCCGCCTGCAATTCTCACGCTCTTTTCCACCATTTTGAGCTCCCAACACATGCTCGTCTGCTTATTATTTTAATTTGGGGCTATTTTCTTCTTAGACGTAAAGGTTCTGATGCAGAAGTTATATTACACTCTATAAGTAGGTACACAATGTCGCCACAATGGCGACATTAATTTAAGGTGAATGGGAAGTGGTACACCGCGAAATTCAAATTTTCTTACGTTTTTTGCAATTTGCAGGTCAGTGTCAGCTTGTATCTTGATCAAAATTTGATTCGCGACTATAACAGGTACGTATTTACAGAATTATAATCATATAAGAAACATTCATACATCTTTATAAGTGAGATTTGTACCAGAAACACTTTTGCCTAGGAGATTTCTTCTTGTGGTACAAATCTAACTTAGGAAGATGTATCTAATGATTATGATTCTGTGAATAAGTACCTGTTATAGTCGCGAATCATATTTTGATCATGATACAACCTGACACTGACCAGCTAATTGCAAAAAACGTAAGAAAATTTGAATTTCGCGGTAATCACTGCGCAATCACCTTAACACACGAGCACAGAATACATAATAGTACTACGAAACGGATACGCTAGTAGCCAGTAATCATAATAAAAATTCATCATCATCATCATCATCATCAGCCGGAAGATGTCCACTGCTGAACAAAGGCCTCCCCCTTAGACCACCACGCCGAACGACAATCCGCCACTTGCATCCATCGGTTGCCCGCGACTCTCACGATGTCGTCGGTCCACCTAGCGGGAGGACTGCCTACGCTGCGTCTTCCGGTTCGTGGTCGCCACTCAAGAACTTTTCTTCCCCATCGCGTATCAGTTCTACGAGCGATGTGGCCCATTGCCACTTCAACTTGCAAATTTTAAGAGCTATGTCAGTGACTCTGGTTCTTCGTCGAATATCCTCGTTCCGGATTTTATCACGCAAAGAAACTCCGAGCATAGCTCTTTCCATTGCTCGTTGAGTGACTCTCAGTCTCTCTAAAAGGCCAGCAGTTAAAGACCACGTCTCAGTGCCATATGTCATCACTGGCAACACACACTGGTTAAACACCCTAGTCTTAAGGCACTGTGGGATTCCCGATGAGAATATTTCACGTAACTTCCCGAACGCTGCCCATCCAAGTTGGATTCTTCGGGCGACCTCTTTCTCAAAGTTAGACCTACCTAGCTGAACAATCTGTCCAAGGTAAGTATAATGGTCTACAACTTCGAGAGTATCGTTCCCAACAACAACCGGTATGGGTGTCACATGGACATTCGACATGATTTTCGTCTTGTCCATGTTCATTTTAAGACCCACCTGTTGGGAAACGCTACTGAGGTCGCTGGTCGTTTTAATTTCACATGGTTGCTCTAAGATGCTATTTTACAAAATTGATAATAAATGTTAACGTTTAATGAAATTAAAATTATGTTCATTAAACGAAAACGCGAAACCGTATACCTACATGTATTAAATTAATTTCGCCATTAAAGCGTCACACTGTTCATTTTTCGGTAACTTTCAGTAAATTAGTATTGTGCAATTTGGATGGATTTATTAAATTAGACGGACTTACGTTTTACGGTAATCAAAAGTTCGCCTTTATCGTCAAAGTACTTTGCCTATAGTTATAACACTTTCTAGTAATATACGAACTATAACTCATTGTGTGTATTTCATCGAAGAACAGTGTTACTACACTAACAATATTGTTGAAATCCTTGTCAAGAATGTTCTTCAAAGTTTCAAACATGTCTAATTATGAAATCTGAGCTTCAATATTCATTTTAAAGAGCTTCACCCATAGCATAGAACCGTTCCCACTTAGCGAGGCGAGGGAGGCTCCCTATCCCATCCCCATTTCTCCATATAAATCAACAATAGTAATTCATTAACCCGCCAGAGGGGGCCACTAGGCACCATTCACGGCCAGGCTGGTCTATCGATGGCACTCGTGGCCCAACGAGTGTGGAACAAAACGCCTTTGTCACTGACACGGCGACCACTGTACGTGGGAGCGTGAAAGTGATCGTGTCTTTGAGTAATTTAGGTCAATATGCCATAGCATCCTTTGCTTGTGTAAGCTTGGGTAAAATAGAATAAAATCCTGGAATTTCGTAGAAGCCGACAAAGAAATTGCATGTTGTATAATAGGTATGATTAACTAGCTTTTGCGTGTTATTTATTTATTAGCTGCGCCCCGCGGTTACACCCGCATAAGTTTCGATCCCGTGGGAATATCGGGATAAAAAGTATCCTATGTGTTAACCCTGGTTATAAAGTATATGTGTGCCAAACTTCATCCAAATCCGTTCAGTAGTTTTTGCGTGAAAGAGTATCAAACATCCATCCATCCTCACAAACTTTCGCATTTATAATATTAGTAGGATATTAGTAGGATTTATTTTTATTTCTTGTTCCCCCAATCCACAACGTCGCATCGCATCGCCTGCCCGCGCTATTATTTCGTTTACGCTTGATGTTTTTTTCTTCGTTTTTTGTTTTTGCTCGGCTTCTAAGGATCCTAGTGTGATAATAGCCTTCCTCAAGAATTGGGCTATCAAATGGAAAAATATTTTTTCAATCCAACTAGTAGTTCCAAATTAGCGAGTTCAAACAAACTCTTCAGCTTTATTATTAATATACGAGTAGACATGCAATTTATTTGCAAGCAACCCCTCTTGCTCATTGCAGGAAATCGGGCGTCTTCTCAGTGAAAGGAAAGAAACTGGCCGTAATCCCCCACGCGAGCCCAATGTATACCTACTATAATTAATATGTAAATAATTAATTAATAACTAATCATTTTAAATTGGTGTTACCACACCTTATATTGTATTTTACCTTTGATAGGCTCGATGGCACTAGTTTCAGCGCACCTTTGTGGAACCAAACGCCTTTGTCAGTGGCCACGAACATCGTCCATTGTAAATGGGGCATGGGCTCTCAAAGTGAGTGGCTCCTATGGCCGACATCTTTGATTTTTGATTCTCTTTAGTTTTGTTTACAGCTTTTGAATTGAGTATTTTATTTATTTTATTATTTATGTACACACAGTAAAACATAGGGATATGACTGTAATAGTTATAATTTGAGTACAAAGGTCCTGCTTATTTCTTATGAAATTTCTTCCAGCAGACCTGCAAAAGGAGAAGTAAAAAAAAAGAAATGTAGACAATAGTGTGTGATAACAAGAAGAGTAAAATATCAATGTGTGAAGTCTAAAACTAAAATATTAAATAAACCTACACAAATCAATGCAAAAAAAATAACATACCTATACTTAAATAAATACATAATGCTAAAATATATAAACAGTAGTGTAGTAGTGTAGTATAGTATAGTATAGAGGAAAGGTAATGCTCTTTTAATCGACATTTAAATAGAGAAATAGTTTTTAAATCACGAATGCTAGGCGGAAGTGAGTTCCACAATCCTACAGCATGGACAGAGAAGGAATAAGAATAGTAGCTAGTTTTATGAGGATGAGATTTAAGGAGGGATCTTAGATGTGATCTACACGGTGCGTCGCTAGGGCGAGCGTAAGAAAAACGCTCACGCAAGTAGGAAGGATAAGACGGGTTGTGTAAGATGTTGAAGAGGAGACATAGAATCCGAGTATTCCTGCGAAGACGGGTTGGGAGCCACTTGAGTTCCTTGCGAAGGTGAGAAACATGGTCATACTTTCGAAGACCGAAAACAAAGATATTTCTTTTAAGATATTTCTTTTGTGATTTCTTTACAACTTCTACCCAGTCATTTTAAAACGTCAGTTATTTTTAGGGTTCCGTACATCAAAATGAAAAACGGAACCCTTATAGGATTACTTCATTAGATAGACAGACGTCTGTTTGTCAGTCTGTCAATACAGTTTTTAGGAGCGCGTGGAGACATCAAGTTGAAATTAAATACATAGGTCTACGGTCTCTTGTAGCTCTAATAAAATCAAGCTTATAAGTCAACGCAATAAAAAACACACCCATTAATGTGACATTATAATACTCGCATATAAATCGAAACCTACATGGTACTTCCTGTTGACCTGGAATGACGAAATTTGGCAAGGAACAAGAGTCTCACAACACAACTAAAGGAAAAAATTAGTTAATTTCGACACCTGCAATTTAAAACATTTTTCAATACTTTTCAGGATAGCGATTTAAACATTCAATATATTCTCACTTTGTTCCTATAAAGTCCTAGCGTCTTCCGGTTTTGTAAATATAAGCAAAAAGGGATTACCTACTTTGCTGTATGACTAATATGTTGTTTACTCAAATGTATTTTATATGTTTTTATGACTTAAAATTATTTTTCTTTAAAAAGTGAGTTACAATGTTATAAATTGCAGGTGTCGATTTGTAGTTTTGTCACATAATCATTTATTTTTTTGCAATTACAAACTCACATTTACAGTTGGAGAATTGGCCGTGACGTATGTCGATATTTTCAGCTACAATGTTAAGTTTTTTTTTTGGTATAAATTCATCCCAACTACGTGGTCCGACACGCACTTGGTCTGTTTTTTTTTATAGTATAGCACATCTGTTTGGTGTCCCCAACTCCACGTCCAGGCGTGTATTGCGCTTACTGAGAAACTTACCTAACATAGTTGTGTTAGCAAGAAAGCGCTTTATGCTTTCGAGGTACCTGGGGCCCAAGTCTGCTATTTTTATAAAAATTCGTCATAAATTTATAATGGTCGATCATTGGTCGGTCAATGGTCTGAGGAAAACTACTACTAAATTTCATGCTAGATTTAATTTAATATATATATTTACAATTGTACATATTAGTGTTTGCAATCTGAAGTAGTAAGAAGTTCGTAAATAGTAAAAAACATTAAATTTATTCATTTGTCATTATGTACGAGATTACCATTTTATGCCATTTCTTTCAATGGAGTGTCAGTGGTTGACCATTGGAAAGTCATAATGACGCTGTTATATTAGTAGATTACCAAACTTGTCCAAATCAACAATTATGAAATCAATGATAGACCATTCTGACACTATTGTAATAGCAGACTTGAGGCCCAAGTTGTCATAACTTGACAGGAGCTTACACAACATAGATGTGTTAGTTAGAAAACGCTATACGCCTTCGAAGTACCAGGTTGTTTATGTTATTGGCCTGAATAATAAGATCATCGAAGTAGGTAAACCCCGAAAATGTATTATACAAGCCAAACATACATCGTGATCAATCTGGTGTGGAGTGGCGCAATTTACATAGAAATAGGTAGCAGATGCGAGTCCAATGGAGTTAGTGAAGTACTCTCCAACGTCATGCCGAGGATGCAGCCAGCAGCAGCTAACGTCTTCGCAATCTGGTGAAACGTATTCGCCAGACCCAACTAGGTCATAGATGAAGTATCTATGAATATTATTATAACTTACTGGCGGAGAAATAGATTTTGGTAGTGGCAAAATGAAAGTTTAAAAAAACGATTGAAATGATTCTGACTTGTTCGGTTTAAAGAAATTTATTTCTCTTATGAACTTACAGTCCGCTTATAATGAGATACAAAGTAATAAGTATTATAATACAGTACAATACAATTTCCTCCAGAGTATTAAAAGTTATAAATTAGAAGTTATAATTCATATACGTGTTTCTTAAGCCTACTTTTAAAAATATTCAAGCTATCGCACTCTTTAATATCGTCCGGCAATTCATTGAACAGCTGTGCTCCTTCAAACAGTATGGTCTTTCTACCGTAATTAGTGCGTACGCTGATGACTTCAAGTTTGTTTTTATATCTGTTTCTCAGGTTATATGGCATTGTTTTTTTCTTTAGTTGTATGTTAGTTTGTATTGAGTTTGTAGTTATGTTTTTAATAAGAATGCAGGTGTAGTAAGTGTATAGCTGTCTAATATTTAATAGTTTCGTTTTTTCGTATAAGGTCTTTGTTGGAGTGAGATAATGATAATGGAACAGAGTTTTAATTATTTTATTTTGAACTCTTTGAAGTGAATTTAAATTAGTTACTGCTGCGGATCCCCATATCTCAATTAAATATTCTAAATGCGATTTTACTAACGAGTTATAAATCAAAGTGCGCACTTTTTTTGGAATACAGTTTGCTACTTTCCGTAATGCTCCCAATAACGATGTTAATTTACCTCGGAGATGATCGATGTGTAATTTCCATGTTAGTTTTTCATCCACCCTCAATCCAAGATATTTTTCGTTAGTTGATCGTTTTATTATTTCGTTGTTTATTTTAAGAGGCATGAAGTCCGGTATACGCTTATTTTTAGTAGTAAAAATCATGAATGAAGTTTTCAACGTATTAATAGTAAGAAGGTTGTATTTTAGCCATTCGTTTAATAGATCAAGGTCATGTTGAGCGTCCTTTATAATGTCATGAATCGATTTGTCAAAGTAAAAGAGACAGGTGTCGTCTGCATATAGTGTTAGGTGTCCTGTTAACCCTATTTTATTGATATTATTTATATAGATTAGAAAAAGTAACGGACTAATAATTGAACCTTGGGGGCAGCCGTATGAAATATTTTGGACCGAGCTAGTGTGAGTATTTCCTATTTTAACAACTTGGCGCCTGTTCTCCAAATACGACTTGAACATTTTATGTGCTGCACCTGTAACACCTATGTTATCTAGCTTCTGTAGCAGTTTTTGATGACTCACGGTATCAAACGCTTTTTTTAAATCGATAAATATGCCTAAGGCAACCATCCCTTGATCTATACAAGTTTTAATTTTGGTAACTAGATCCGCTGCAGCCGAGAGGGTACTAAATTTAGGGCGAAAACCATACTGTTCGTTTATTAGATTTTTTTTTTGTGTCAAATAGTTGTTTAGGCGACTATATAATACGCGTTCAAATATTTTGGACATTACAGGTAACACTGACACTGGCCTGTAGTTGCTCGGGTCAGTTCTTTTTCCAGATTTGTAAATAGGACTAACCCGAGCCACCTTGAGGGAATCAGGAAAAGTACCTTGTAGTAAACAGGCGTTTATACAGTTAGTTAGCTGCTCAACGATTAAATTTTTTAAACATTTTATTGCCTTAGTACTAATACCATCCAGACCAGTGCCAGTGTTACTATCGAGGTCGTCAATGATTCTGACTTGTTAAAGTTGGTAGAGGGTACGCTAAAATAAGAGAGCTACCAGCCAGAAAAAAAGCGAAGACAAAATAAAGCAATATGCTCAAATAATTAGCTCAGATCAATCTATATCAGTATTATGTATGTAAGTATATATAATATTATTTGAAAAAAAGCGATGAGGACAATTTGAGTGTAGTCAATTTTCTTCATTGCTTTCCTCCACCCACAACAGATGATGGCAGCTATATACGTCCATGGATATAAATACTTTTAAACAACATGTCCCGGAATTAACGCACACCACCAAACACCCCAGTTAAAATATTATGTTATAATCATAAAAAAAAACACTGAATTTTTATTATTATGTAAAAAAACATTGTTTTTTTTAATAAATTTGATAAATTGCTTGTGGGAGAAAATTGTGGGCACATTAGAAATCTACACATACATACAGTCGCATTCGTCTAAGGGTATAACTTAGTAGGTAACTCATCCATTTTGGTTTGTTTTGAGTATACAGCGGAAGTGTGACAGTAATTTACAAAGTTTTCATTATTTTTGGGATAAAATATTGCCTATATTAAAAATTAAAGAACTCGATTCAGTAAACGATAGTTACACATTGTATAGTATCATTATCATTTAGTAGTTATCATTTAATTTTACTACGGCACTCAAAAATATCTAAACCTGAAAACAGCCGGTCACCAAAGTGAATTCTTGAAGAAACCGTCTTAAGTACAGCTTCACTATGTATACTATGTATACCATTACAATGTACATACAAAATGTAGCTATTGACCCAGTTAGCGGCAGGGCTGCCAGGCACTGCATTACATCGAGGGCTTCATAGCAAATGGGCGTATAGACAAAAGTGTACTTTTACAGGAGGGACAAAAATGTGAATATTTAAACCAGTTCATATATCACGCTGGTATTTGGGACAAATATCTTTCTAGGTAAAATACGTATGCTGGTAGGACTTTCTAAGTCTTTGCACACGCAGTTTTTTAAATATGGTCATTACGCATCTTTGTTTACATAAAAACTGAAAAAAATAATCGTAAATGTGGGCACAATGTAGATATAAATTTGGGGCGTACAGAAACACATTCTTCTTTATTTGGAAAGACCGTTATTTCTTATTTATATAAAACTTTATAAATTTCGTAATGTATTAACTGACCTAAAAGTACTAGCATAGGACTTTTAATTAATTGAATAATTATAAAAATGAAATGCATAAGTCCTTTTGTTACCTTTATATATGTTTTAACCTGAACCTGGCATGCCTTCAAGAATTGTCTACCAACGACGGACCTGAACGCCTTTTTGGCGTATAACTTTTTTTTTTTTTTTTTTTTTTTTGTGGATGGGAAATCATCCAATGACCCCTCCCGCTCTGGGTGGAGCAGAAGGGAGTGTCAGACTCTTACTGACTAAAACCCACCCGTGTTCCTTCCTAAGCCCTTTGTGTTCCGGGGTAGCGGTAACCCTTTCGGACAATCCCGCTGCCCCGGCAGGCTTCGGCCCTTTCGGGCCCCTTCCTTGCTGCTGACATCTCTTTGAGGCGCGCGTGGAACACGTACGCGCCGTCCGGCACGGGCCTGGTCCTGATCGGACGGAGAGTTACCCATTACTCTCCGCCCGCAGGCCCGCGCCTACGGTGGCCGGGAGTCGTCTCGCGGCTCCCGACGCCCGGGGCGTCTCCCGCGGCGGCTGGGACGTGAGGCCCTCTCCCTCAGCCGTCCCGCCACCTCCTTCGCTAGCATGACTGCTTCGCAGAAGGAGGTGACTGCCTCCCACTCCCTCTCGCCCCGGACCATGGCTTGAACCAGGGCCGGGCGCGAGAGGTCGCCGCCGCTGCCGATCGCCTCTGCGAGAACACGGCGGTGCTCCGCCCAATTGGGGCATACCGCCACCGTATGCTCCACCGTGTCCTCCGGGCGACCCTCGCAGTGGTGACACCCGGGCGTATCCTCCCGCCCGATAATGTGCAGGTAC
The DNA here is from genome assembly GCA_949316385.1 of Globia sparganii. Taxonomy (NCBI): domain Eukaryota; kingdom Metazoa; phylum Arthropoda; class Insecta; order Lepidoptera; family Noctuidae; genus Globia; species Globia sparganii. Next base: position 23,840,588 of record OX438660.1, on the reverse strand, counting down.
CTCCCGAAACACCCGTGTCCGGTGAGGACCTGCGTCAGGCGGTAGGTGAGGGCGCCGTGGCGCCTCTCTAGCCACTCCTCAAAGAGGGGTCTTACCGCCGCTATCGCGGCGTGCCCTTGGCGTATAACTTACGCCTGTTTATTGTGCAAGTTTTTTTCAAATAAAGATATATTAATGGCATATACGTAGTTTACGCCTATGTGTTACAACCGTTTTACCGTGCGATAACATTACGCCAATAAATTATTTTAATGGCCTGTATAAATCTAAAAAAAAAAAAAAAAACAGTAAAATATAAGACTTTAACTACGTTATGGACCCCTTTTGGTACTACTCGAAAGTATATATTGCAGTAAACATCGAAAAATTCTAAATGCAACGAAGCATTTTTGTGAGTACGCCTATTTTTATGAAGCCCTCGACATGAAACTCGGGTTATGCGCACTTTAATTAGCTACCAACGATTTGGCGAAAATATTTAGTAAGTCTTGTTTTAAGCGCCATTTGCGTAAACGACGGTAATTGCGCAGTTGTGGCCTTTATTACTGTGTTTGGTTACAGTGTTGGTAAGAACTGTGGATACGTTTTTTGAAAAGAAACGTTTGCTACTATGTATGATTTTGTATGACCCACATTTTAGGCTACAAGAAAATTTAAAAGTACTCACCGCGATCTTCCTGGCTTGAGGTCAGATAGGCAGTTGCTCCATTTAAAATACTGGTAGTCAGCTACAGGGAAAAGGCTAGGCAGATGGTGAAAGGACGTGTTCCGTACCTTCGAACACTATTGGAAGATTTAGTCTTTTGCAAACTCCTTACCGAACCTTACTTACTGTCAGTTCGAAGTTCATTATTTTTTCCACTACTAAAGTATTGTCATAATCAAGAAATATTCCAGTCCATGGTAGCCCTGCGCGCATCACAATTCCGCAGCACTCGTGGCGAGATATCGAGAGGTTCGGCATCGAGTGATCGCCGACCGCTCGAGTTTGTTCGATACTCCTGCTGCTGCAAATTGTTCCCAACTATTCGATACCTAAGTTTTTGTCGAGAACTCGTACGAGTGGCCGAGACTATTGGTATTTGAGAATGTGAATAGTCAAATAAGAATGTGGAATAAAAATATGTAGGTATTTGTGTTGAACCATATTTGATGTTTGTTCAAGAAACTGTTGATTGTACAAAATATTTCTGAGGTTTTACGAAGCCAAATTATGATTGTTGTCATGAGTTATTATTGAAGCAGTTTTGTTATAAAAGATCGATGCGCATTTTGAAAGTTTTACCCCAATGCAATGTTGCAAAGAATTATAATAATCATTAAGATTACAAAATTAATGAAAAACCCGATGACAGATTTACCCCTGAGCCCTTTGCAATGTAAGCAGAAACACAAAACCCGAAAAAGCTACGTCTAAGGCCCTTAACGACATCGCCTGATGAAACTAATTATACTCGTTAATTATGAGCTTTTGCTCCAATCGTTAGGAGCTGTTTTATTTTTATTATTTTTTCGTACTCAGTTGTATCGGCGAGTTCCGATCCGTAAAACAATACAGTGATTCTATTACTCTGCTAGTAATTTCATTCATTTCAGATCTGAGAATGGAAGACAAACGGAGCGAGTTCAATAATTAAAACTAATTCTAGAACCTAAAATAATATAAATAATAACCGATACGATTCTTTGGTATAAATGTTGGGTCCAATTCTATTTGTGGGTGACTTCATCAAAATAACTTTGACCACCGAGCCAACTTAACAATTCAATACATTACAATAAAAGTGGAAATACGGCTAAAAATACGAAACGAACTTTTATTAACGTTTAGCGTACCCCCGAATTTTGTTCTTACTTAGTTTGCAAACTGTTGCGTTCCGTTCGCTGCACCAACATGGCGGAATTTTGTTGGAAATAACTGAAAGAGTAAATGAAAAGAGTATTTTCAAAGAGTGTTTTTGCTCTTTTTATATATGAGATAGAATTGAAGTTTTTATAACTTTGGCAGGGGCCAATCAGAGGTGATGAGTGACTATTACAGTTGGATACTGTTATTATTTCAATGTTCGCTAACAATTACCACAACATACAATTGCCATATATTGCTTTATATTTTTGTTAGACTATACTTTCTTACTGATCAGCAAAGGCCTCCTCCAAGTCCTTCCAGGAACTCTTTCCCCGCGCCACCTCGACCCAGCCTCGACCCGTCCACGAGGTACGCGTCCAGGTGCATATAAAACTGAAAAAAGATTAAATCGATACGGTTTGATGGTCAGTTTTGAAGATTGTCAGTATATTTGTAGATACTACGGTAATATATTGTATGTATTTGCTTAGTTCATTGAGTGTCAATTAAGCATCAACTTTTCTTCAAAAAACTACGGCACCTTTGCTTTTAAAACATCATCAATTTTGATGGCCCCTTAACAACTCAAACACCCCATTTCACAAAAGAACTATGCGAAAAATTCGCCGTTTATACACAGCGAGTGAATTAAAAATGAATTCAAAATGGTCCGCGTTGTCACATTTAACGGGAAATTAAATACTTTCGGCCGACCGACTCAACTTTAGATAGAAAAAGTTGTCCGGGAGTGATAAACACAATGACGGCGCCTTCTCACACGATCGGGCTGGAACTTTTTAAATTCCCTACATCTACCTTCAGAACCCCACCTTTATTAATCAGGAACTCAATTAAATATCTTTTTCACGCCAGTCTGAGTACATTTTTGTTTACTTAAAGGGGATGTCCGGTATGGAGAGAGATTTGCATATTTTGATGAGGGGCTGAACAAATACAGGCCCAATAAGTTGCTACGCTCGGAGAGAAGTGAAAAACGAATTACGAATGTTTAACAAAATATTCCGCGGCCTACAATACTTGAGAAAGGAAAGTTTTGAAGGCCGCGGAATATTTTGTTAAACATTCGTAACCATGTGTATAATTATATTATTTTAGCTTTCGATTCGTGAATGAAAATATCTAATTATGTTATGGTTAAAGCAAAATGCTTATATTTAGATTGTTATTTTTAGCAAGACCAATAATATTCTCAATAAATTTGCTTGCCCTAAATATTTATAAACTTTATAATGAATGATGATGAATGATTTTATTGTAATATTTGACGTTCAAAAGTGCCTTTTATGTACCTCTTTGAAATAAAAGCTTTGATTTTAATTTTGAAGAATGGACTTATACTTAAACCTATTAAGTATCAGTCCTATTACCCAAAAAATAAGGGAGAAATATGAAGGTCTTACCAAACTTATCTCCATATAACATGAGGAAAAGTATGCGAGGTTTTCCCAACATTAGGATTATAGCACCTTTTCCTGGTAGCACCTGTTAAAAACAAGGGAACGCATGTGGGGTATAAAAACTGTTACACGGATCCAAGGACCGTTGAAATTAATCACTGTTACCAGCAGGGCCGTCTTTAACCCATTGGAGGCCCTGGGCACATAAGGATCGCGGGGCCCCTGTGTAGATTATATTACAGAACCTCTAGACTGATACGTAAGTAGTTAGAATCTGTCAGTGTCCGGTGTTCGTGGCTCGTCCGCGATCTGTCAGTGCCGGTGTGACTGATCCCTGAGTGAAACAGTGCATAGTTGGTGGTTTTTTTTTTTTAAGGTTAGTTTTTACTAGATTATGTGTATTCAACAGGCGCTTCTCGCCATCAAACTCGAAAGTTTGGCGAGTATTATTGTAAAAACATTAAAATAATGTATTTTTGAGAATAAATAATAAAAAAAAAAAGATAAGCAAAATTCTAAAATTATTCAACAATTGTTTTTATTTCTTTACAATCACATGATAATTGTAATAATTATGATTTAAAAAAGTAACGCATACACATGTTGATGCTTAAAATTCGCACTGCAAATCAATTATTTTGTTATTGAATCGGGTACTAATAATGCGTAGAGTGGAACTTCGGCTGCAAAGAATGATTTTTATTATGGCAGGCCGGGGCCCCCGTCCTTCGCGGGGCCCTGGGCACTGGCCCAGAGTGCCCAGTGGGAAAGAGGGGCCTGGTTACTAGGAGCACGACGAGTTTTCCGAAACATTTTTAGACAGTGTCTCAATCGGTTTGATTAGCGTGAGTTTTCGTTCATTGTAACGTAGGTATGTCTTTAATTGAAAACATATTATGAAGTTAGCAATATCTGTTGTAACATTTTACCATTGACATTACAAAGTCAGGAATAGGTACAAATGTCAATAATTTGCTCGAAAGTGTGCAATGGCATGCAACATTGTCATTTATTTCTGATTGATAAAAACATAACGTGAAAATTGTGTCACAATGGCATGTAAACTACTTGCATTCTTTTTGCACATTACTAGCGTGTGTATTCCAAGCTTAATAGTTTTTCCAGATATCTCACGTTAATCGTATTTAATTCACTCACTCCACAATTCTAACAGAAGGATCAGTCTGCAGTCTGCATGTCTGATACATTTGCCTCGAGGCACTCCATTTGATTCGATTTTCCATTTCATGGAGCCTGTTAATGCACGCCGGACACACTTAGATCAATGTACAAGACCGGGCTGGGTGAAATTAGATTGGCTGGCTAATTTCATGAAATTCTTAAACCTGGGCCTTAAGTCTGCTATTACAATAGTGTCAGAATGGTCTATCATTGATTTCATAATTGTTGATTTTGACAAGTTTGGTAATCTACTAACATAATGGCGTCATTATAACTTTCCAATGGTCAACCACTGACACTCCATTGAAAGAAATGGCATAAAATGTCATCTCGTACATAATGACAAATGAATAAATGTAATGTTTATTGCTATTTACGAACTTCTTACTACTTCAGATTGCAAACACTAATACGTAATATGTAAAAATATATATTAAATGAAATCTAGAATGAAATTTTGTAGTTTTTCTCAGACCGTTGACGTCAGACGCTGTCGACTTTTGCACCCGAGTCAAAGGACTCGAAGCGTCCCGTAGTTGAGCATGGACGTATAACCATTGTACTTCGGACTTTGGTCAATTTCGACCAGTACTTCGTCAAAGTAACTTCGCGATTACTGTCGTAGTGATTTTAGGTAACGTCAGAGGAATGAATTGCTAAGCAAATTGTCTACCAACTTAAATTGTCCGTAAGTATATTCAAAGCACAAGTTGCTTATGAAATAGCTATAACACGGCAAATATTAATGTAAGGTGTCAATATGCTTTAAAATTAACTAGCTGACTCGGCGAACTTCGCACTGCCTCGGAGTGAATGTGTGAGAAAATGAATTACTTATTTTTCGTGTTCCCATGTTTTAATAGTTATTTTGCTATTCGGGTCGGAGATAAATCCAACAAATCAAATATCATAAAAAGTGGTCTAGACTCTAGCCGTTCTTGAGTTATAAATGGTGTAACTAACCCGAAATTATTTTATATAGGTATATATATAATAGCTGATGCGATGAAATGAATCAAAATCAAATCAAAAGTCATTTACTCAAACTAGACTGAGAATCAGCACTTTTCGAACGTCAAAATTACAAAAGACAGTCTCCCAAAACGCCCGCCCTTCACCTTCAATGATGCAATTAGATCTCTTGTGTCGCTGACTTGAAGATTTACTCAAGAGAATTATTTTTATTTGTTTAACCATTTATGTACAGTCAGCAAAGGAGATAAGTATACAGGGTCGTCGAATATAGTTGAAGTTTACTAAGGCCCGTAATACAGAACGTCACTCAATACTCAAGCATTACTTAAAACTAGATTCCAGCCATTTGATTGGTTGAAACTAGTTTTAAGTAATGCTTGAGTATTGAGTGACGTTCTGTAATACGGGCCTAAGAAACTGATTGATGTTTTCGAATAAAATTCGATTTAATTAAGACGCTGAAATCCAATATTGAGCTCCGATGTTTAGGTATTTTTAGCCACGCCCACTATTTCTCCGATATCCTAGCGCCATTCTTAAAAGGATGTGATACAGCGAACTACCAAGGATGAAACAAAGTGACGCGGTCAATAATAATTACCAATGAACCAATAGAGGGCGCTCTTATATATTTATTGTTCTGTATGAAGTGCTAAAATCAAATTAGACAAAGCGATTAAAAAAACAAATGAATATTTTTACCCCTTTTTTAAAATTATTTTAAGTATTTACACTGATTTTTTTTAACTATTTACACTGAATTAGACGCTGACAAGAACCAAATAGGCTTGTCTCAAACAATTTTTTAGCCAAATCTATACAGTTTGTGACGGCGAAAAAAATATATGTTAATCTTGAACATATTTCTGAGAACCCTGTTGTATTCAAAACAGGTTTTTGAAAAGTTTTCTCGATACAATAAAATGGTAAACTAACCTCTTAAAATGATCTTTTAACAAAAATATCTCTATTAATTATCAACGTACATTGGTAAAATTTATAACAATAACGTATCATATTTAAATACAGAACTTGGTTGTTTTTTATTTTTGACTACTCGACCTATTTTTAAGTAATTAATTATTTTTTGGTTTGTATAAAGTTACGAGCGTCGCGTCATCGCGCTTCTCTTTCTTATGTTTCATTTAATATTTTGTTTTTGAGAACTTATTTTATTTTGTTCTTTTAGCTACAATAAATTGTAAAAATATTAGCATTAGCACGTAGACATTTGTATAGGTGATTTTATAAGTTGTACAGGTACATATTGTATAAGTTATTTTATAAGTTGTACAGGTACCTACATATAGTTCTAAGTTGTGTAAATATTTTCTGTGTAAAATGGGAAACAAACAAAAATGCCGGAGGCCAGCAAAAAAGCGCTTCTATAATAATAAACAAAAACATCTCATGGAAGTAGTAAAGTAAGTAATTTTTATAATGTAATATCACAGTATAATTATATACAGTATTGTAACTCGGCTGTATCTTGGACATAAATGCCTACAGCCGCGCGGTACGTAAACATGCGATAGGGCTGCCCGCCTCCAGCATTTGAATTACATTTGCCTACTTTGCGTTTCCATTTAGTTTTGTGATTGTAATATACTTTATTTTATATAAAAAAAATAAAATAAGTACTTTGTGAATTGAATAGGAAGTGTTCAACAAAAATGCATGTTGTTTTTTGATTGGTAGATTTAATTAAAAAACCATGTTTATGTTTGAATAACAAATCGGTCTTATAAATTTGCGACCGAAAAATATTTGCGCCTTGACTGAGACGTACGAAACGCTTTATTATCAAATTTTAAAGTATAAAGAATCCGCATTCTAATATAGAGCTTAATTAAAAATTGTTTTGGGAAACATGGACAAGGTGGGGAACTCCAATCTTTACAAACTTCAACACCTACCTACTCAACTACAATGCAAGAAACAGCTGACGAGTAATTTTAATAACTTTTTATCTCAGCTTATTAACGTCTCTATAAATTAGATACCTACAACTCGCAACAACTCAAAACAAAAATTCTTTGGTCACCAATGCCAAGCTGAACAGCTGGCTACGAATGTTTTAAAATCACAACCCTCTCAAACATCTAAATATTCTGTGAATATCTCATGAGTCTAGCTGTTGTTGTCGTTATTAATACCGAGAAAAAAAAACGGTTTTTTGTGGTATAATTGTTGTTATAGCAGCAGCCGAAATACTTAGTCTGAGAAAATTTCAACTATTTAGTGACAGACAGACGGTCAAATTTATTTTTTTCTAGTATTATTCATACACACAGTACAATAAACAACTATTATTAATAATAAAATACCACGTCTTTACTTTGAATTATACAAACTAACAAAACAAAACACACATGCCCCGAGGTTTCTAACACAAGCGTAAGTACCTACCGTATCATGATTCATGAACCGCCTATAACTACCTATTTCACTCTTGTCAATCACTTTCCTTTACTCTATTCACTTTACACCAGACATCGTTTTTTTCGGGAGATAAAAGGAAATACTTATCCATTAAAAAGACACATTATGTACCTACCTACTAGTAAGTAAAATTATTTTATAGTCTTACCTTTCAAAGTTTCCAGATAATCTAAAAAAAGTTATCCCTGGACGAATTCATGCAACCAAAAACAGCACAATATATCCTACTCGTCATATTAAATATGTACTTGAACTTATTTGTAGTGAAAAAATCGCGCGGTTATTGTTAAAAAAACAACACACCGACCGTTCGTCACTGCGGCACAGTCGCGACTGTCTGCCTGCCGAGCGAATGCCGAGATTGAGGCGCGTAGGCATAGCTCGCGCATCGTCCGTTTGTATGAAGATAGAATACTGCATATAATTATACCGTGGTAATATTGACAAAATAGGTATGAGAACAAAAATTAAATTTTTGTACAACCCATAGCGTAAATTCGACTACAATGATAACTCTAGGTTGGTCTAGAGGTATTAGCTTAAGTTCAAAGAGCAAGTTCCGAGTTCGTACCCGGGAGAATTTTTAGCAAATTTGAAATGGTTTCTTTTTTTTATTTATTTGTAATTTTGAGGAAATTTTCATTTTTTTATATTTATTTTTACTTATATAAAAAAAAATATATATACATATAAATATTTTAATTATTAATTTTCTTTACATTAAAAAGAGACGTTTGGCGAACAGTTTAGAAGCAGGTGAAGCTTCGGAAATTGTTTTTCACCAGTAAGTTTGTAATAATTACAGACGCCAGCACATCAAGCTACCTGAAAGTGTCAAATTTTTCCAATCAACTTTGAACCTTATGCTTTAGTGATAAGGTTCTAAATATATTAAATAAATTTTACAGATTATAGTAGCTTGATGTGCTGGCGTCTGTACATACATAAACAGGTTGAAATTGAAAACATGTGACTAAACGAAATGGGAGATTGTACTACTCAACATTATGAACAACTTTAGTAAAGGGACGAAAACTGCAGTCGCGAATAAAAAAATCAGGTGTTCCTTATATTTTGACGAGTTATGCAAACATAAATGTAATGTAATAGATTTAGAACCTTATCACTAAAGCATACGGTTCAAAGTTGATTGGGAAAATTTGACACTGTCGGGTAGCTTGATGTGCTGGCATCTGTACTTATTACAAACTTACTGGTGAAAAACAATTTCCGAAGCTTCACCTACTTCTGAACTGTTCACCAAACGTCTCTTTTTACTGAATAAATATATATATTTTTTAAAATATAAAAATAAAACAATGAATTTCCTAAAATTACAAAATAAAAAATGGATCCTATTCAAATTCTGTAAGACTTGGGTTGAGTTACGAACTCTAAACTAGTTCGTCAGAACCGATGCTAATACCACTAGACCAACCATGCATTATCGTTGTTGACAAATTTGCGCTATGGGTTGTACAAAATAGCCTTTAAAGTACCTATTTAATTATAATTTCATTTTTGTTCGTGTACTTGTTTTTTCAATATTACATTATAAAAAATTACTTATTTTACTACTTCCATGAGATATTTTTGTTTATTAGCTTAAAAGCGCTTTTTTTGCTGGCTTCGGCATTTTTGTTTGCTTCCCATTTTGCACAGAAAATATTTACACAACTTAGACCTATAATTATGTGCAACTTATAAAATATCCTATACAAATATGTTTACGTGCCAATATTTTTACAATGTATTGTAGTTATAAAAACATAATAAAATAAGTTGTCAAACAACAAAATATTAAACGAACGGATAGCGGGACTGCGGGGCTGCGGGGCAAAGCGACATACGTCCGTCTAGCAGCGCGTCTATGCGATCACTGTCGAACTGCATACATAAGAAAGAGAAGCGCGATGACGCGACGCTCCTAACTTTATACATATCATAAAATAATTAATTACTTTTATATAAGTTGAGTATTCAAAAATAAAAAACAACCAAGTTCTGTATTTAAATATGATACGTTATTGTTATAAATTTTACCAACGTAAGTTGATGAGTAATACAGATATTTTTGTTAGAAGATCATTTTAAGAGGTTAGTTTACTATTTTTTTGTATCGAGAAAACTTTTCAAAAACGTGTTTTGAAGACAACAAGGTTCTCAGAAATATGTTCAAGATTAACATATTTTTTTTTCGCCGTTACAAACTGTACAGATTTGGCTAAAAAATTGTTTGAGACAAGCCTATTTCGGTCTTATCAGCGTCTTAATAGAAAACAAACAGTTCATTTATCAAATCAAATTTCATTTGGAAACATCAATCGGTTTCTTAGTAAACTTCAACTATATTCGACGACCCTGTATACTTATCTCCTTTGCTGACTGTACACACATATAGGTATGTATAAACATACAAGAAAAAATAACAGAAAAATAGGTACAAAAGTGATGCCGATTGTGTTATTTTCGATTTTTATTTTCCGTGCGCAAAATACACGCATTTACGTGGAATTGCGGACACCAGCCCGTATTACCTATTACCTTACGTTATTTAAAAATATTTTATTTTACTTGTCACTCGTGTAGAACATGCTTACAGAGATGTGTTTCTGGGACCTTTGAGGGTGTGAAGACAAGTGGGCATCTTTTGTAAGTTTTAACCATGATGTACTTAAATTAATTTTGAGTCAGACTCAAAACTAATTTTAGTGTGTCAACATAATCTTGTAATCGAATTTCCACCCACTTGATGTTTATTAAATGTGTGGAAATTTCGCGCTTCCATAATTTATTATAACTGTTGTAAGAAGACCCATCACATAGACATTATCAACGCATTCTGTACCTACATTAAACTAAGTAACATAATTGAGCAATTATTGCTGCGAAACGGTTTTTATTTTTGGTGTGAGTGACGGGGAGAACACCTAAGTACAATATCATAAAAAAGAAAAAATATGATTTATTCCGGTCTGATCCCCTAAGCCCCCCCTCCATCCCCCCCGTTGCATACCCCGCTAGATCTTCTTCTGTTTTAGACTCGTGTCTTATCCACATTATCTAGATTTACTCGTTTTGACGGGTAAGTACAGTCAAAAGAAATTAAATGTTTTATATCATAATTATTATGGAGACCTTATAACCAGTCATACGAACTTCTTGGAAAACTCATTGCTCATCAAGATTCTACAAGATAACCTCAGTCCATTCTATCAAGATTTGTGTTCTAAAAATACCATGTTGGAGGTACAAAGCAGGTTTTTACGCCACAACTCAGTTAGCTAAAAACAAAATCATCTGCTAAGAAAGCACCTATATAACCTACCTACTCACTATGTTTGTGAACCTCGTTGCTTATCAAGATTCTACAAGATAACCGCGGTTTGTACTATCTAGATCCCGCATTCCTAGCAGACCTGCTCCATCTACGTACTCCAGGGAAGCCAAACACAACCTTTGCCCGGTTTTAATGAAAGAATCCATTCTGTAGTGACCCCATGTTATAAATGCGTGCTATTTAGGCGACGCAGCCACACAAGCCGCTCCTTGGAAACGTCGGTTACACAGGTTTTTATAAACGAATTTTTTGCTGGCTTTGGTTGGGCTAATGTAATTTTTTCGTAACCACGAAGTTTTTGTTTTCATTTCGGTTCTTTAGATTGCTGAAAATATGTGGATCTTAAAAATAGTATCTACAGTGTTGTCATGGTTGTTTAAGGAAAAACCTTTTTTTATGAACCAACTAGTTGCCCGCGATTTCGTTCGCGTTCACGTCGGAATGCAAATTGGATTTTATGTGTTTAATTGTTTTGCGCAGAATCCTAATTCTTAAGATAAAATTAGGCTAAAATCCTCAGTTACTCCTTAAAACATCAGCTATCTGCGGGTGAAAGTCCCGTGAAAATGCGTCCAGCCGTTTCGTAGATTAGCGTCACAAACTGACAGACAAAAAAATAAAAATGTTTTTATGCATTTAGTAAAAGACTGATGCTAACATTTCACACAGATACTTCAATTTTATTTATTTATATTCAAACTCAAACTCAAAGCATTTATTAACCGACTTCAAAAAAAGGAGGAGGTTATCAATTCGGTTGAATATTTTTTCAAACAAACCAAGGCACTTTTGAACTGTCAAGGGGTCGGTAGTTAGAAAGATGAGCTAGTTAATATCGATAGAAGTTATCCTACTGCTGAAGAAAGGGAGACCTTTGCTAAGACAGACCTCCTTTTGCTTTTGGATTTGCTTTCAGTAAGGACGACTGTCAAATCGTGTTATCGTTAATTCTTGTTTCGGGCCCCGAAATAATCTTATGTCCGAAGGTGATACTGAAGATGCGCTCGTAACTTCGGCTGAAACTACGGATTTTTTACTTAAAGAGTCTTCTTCTCACATACTTCATTACTGAAGGTCGTGTCCCTGAAAGGCCTTCGTGGCTTTATACACGATGTTCTTCCACTTCGTTTAGTTCTCAGCTTCTCTCAGGGCGGTCGTAACAGAGAGTCCAGTGAGGGCGGTTACTTGGTCTGACCAGCGGTTAGGTGACCGTCCGCGAGGTCTTTTCCCACCAACATTGCCTATCACCACCAACTTTTCTAGATTTTTGTTTTTACTTAAAAAGTAAATCCCCAGAATTTTTGATCGTAAAAATTCCTCGTCTTAAAGAAGATACGAGGCACAGAAGTAGAAGCAAATCCGTTTTATGAACCGATATAAAAACCTATAGGTATTGTAAATTAGGAACATTTCTTACGAGTCTTAATGTTTTAGCATCTTATTTTAATAGCGCAAATTAATTTACAGGACTGTCTATTGTTCTACTAAACTTAATTACCTTACTTTACTACCGTATACCGTAGGTACCTTCATTTATTACCTTAATTATACTTAACTATTAAAATAAAGATGAGGCCTATTTATACAGGGTTATTTGAAAAACACCAGCAACTTCTTAAGAGGTCATTGCACTCATCATTATGAACAACTTTTACTATGGGACCAAACCTGAAATCGCGAAATAAAAATCAGCTGTTCCCTACATTTATCTTCGTCTATCTCGTCAAAATGTATGAAACAGCTGATTTTATTTTCGCGATTTCAGGTTTGGTCCCATAATAAAAGTAGTTCATAATGATGAGTGCAATGACCTCTTAAGAGGTTGCTGGTGTTTTTCAAATAACCCTGTATAACGTTCATAAAAAAAACTTTAGGCCTTCTAATAGAATTTCGGTGAAGGCTCAAACAGAGTTGTCTTCATGGAAAACGTATTAATATGGGTATACTTCTCAGACATCAATATAAATTAATCTCTAAATTCCTGTTGATTGTAATCCCGCAGTGGATCTTCGTATCTATTCACAACCATTCGACAGGCTATCGTATCGAAAATTAAACATTTCATTAGCTGATTTCCCTTACCCCCCTACAGCAAACAGCTGTTGGAAGAATAGTGGTCGTCTATTTGATCTAAACTGACAACATTTTCGGCTTTTTTACTTCTTCACAGCGTTTAGAGAACTCCTACGATAACATTGATTGATGTTCGATATGGTACGAAAGCGTATCGAGTGGTTGTGAATAGCCATGCTGGTTCGATTAGCATAAAGTATCTGAAAATTGAGACAGTGGTTTTCGGCGCTATTGATTGCAGGTTTGATTCTTACAATAATAATTAATAATAACAGAATATTACTGCCCCACTGCACGGCAAAAACCTCTCCTCATACACATAAGGCATCAATTTGCTATTGATCACCACGCTTGCTCAAAACTGTTGGCGATGTATTACCTAACTGTAAGTCCAGGTTTCTTCACGATATTTTCCTTCACCGATGTCCAAAATAAACTGATCTATAATACCTTTCCTAAATACGTTTCTAAACCAATGTTGAATGTTTGTATATGCTGTTGGTGTTTTTTTTTTTTAATAAATAAATAAACTTAGAAAGTACATATAAATTGAAAAAGTCACATTGGTACTTGTCCGGATTTGAGCCCATACCCTCGTGCATAAGAGGCGAGGTCTCACTCAACCGCGGTCATCACGGCATTCTTAATAAATATTTGATGTCATTTACAAAAACATAAGTGTTAGGTTTTTGGTTATTCTATAATATTACGTAGAGATAAACTTACGATAGGTATCACAATGTACTGACATAAAACTTAATTACCTTAGAACAGAGAATCAAATGGTTTTTCTTTTATATTTACACTTTGAGTTATAACTACAGTTCGTGGTTGAAACTAGACGGTTATATTAAATACTAGCTGACCCCGCAAACGTCGATTTGCAAAAAAAAAATAAATAGTAGCCGATTCTCAGACCTACCCGATATGCACACAAAATTTCATACAAATCGGTCCAGCCGTTTCGGAGGAGTATGGTAACTAACACTGTGACACAAGAATTTTATATATTAGATACATAAAAACTTTTAGCTTTAACTTTTTTCCTTTAAGATGCAACTACATACATTCTCTTTTCCTGCAAAAACCTAACAAAACTTTCTCCGAACAAGTGTTAGTCCTAGTTTATTTTCGTCAACTGTTCAAAATGAAATAAAGAGCAGATTGACTGCCCACAGACCTAACCTAACCTGTGGGTATAGCCACAGACATCGATCCAGTACGACGATATCTACCCGATATGTTTTTTTTTTCTCCTCGTGAGGAACAGAACAAAGGCAGCTTAAAAACATCCAACACATGACGCCCAGTTATTTTCAAACCCGGGATTAAAATGTATGGGTTCGAGGAATGTTTAATTTCACCCTCTAGCTGGAGCCCCGGACACGGCTGGACATGTCCGGACACACCGCCTTCTGTCCGACGTTTGCGTTGCCTTCTTATATTAGAAACACTTGAATTATGCCTGATTTGTTTGTATTAAATTTACGTAAAACAGCGTGAAATTGAAAGGTCAGTGACTGATGTAGGTAGCTACCTGGTACAGGTTTAAAGTAAGCTCAAGGATAAGTTGGTGTTTTTAATTTCATTCGTATTCCAAGGAAGCAAGGTAGGCCAGGTTGGGCTTCTGAGATCTATAGATATAACAACAGACCTACCTTGTCCTTCAAAAAAGGATCTTATTTACGGAATGTCATAAAGGCGTGCAGTAGCGATTGTTTCACTACTAAAATAAACAAATCTTATTTCTAAACGAAAGATGGCTTCTCATAACTGTAGGTACAAAGATTTGATCGATATTCAACATTTTTTTTTACTTACCTTACTCTGTCCCTCTGCTGATGAAAGCCAAAATCCTTCCAGGAAAAATTTATTCCATTCAAATAACAGATTTCACTCTAAATAATGTTTAATTTTATTTTTTTTTCTTTAATAGGTTTTTATATTTTATTTATCTTTTCTTTGAGATTTTGATTTTGTAAATGTGAAGACTTTGTAGGCCCTGTAAATTTTATATCTGTAGACCATTTTTTATTTTATCAAGTACTTGGTACTTGTTGACAGGCCTACGCTGTCCTCCCATATCTACTGTAATTAGAAAACATTGTAAAAGCCAATTATTTTTAAAAGAGTAACCGTGGAGTTTCTTGCCGGTTCTTCTCCATAGGAAACGACCAATTGGAACCGTGCACCTAGCATCTGACGTTTCATAAGCACTTATGAAACGTCAGAAGCTAGGTGCAACGGCACTTGTAGGCTTATGTGAAATAAAATATTTTGATTTTGATTTTGATTGACTTTTAAAAACTAGACAGGACAATTATCTACTAACTAAAACCATTTTGTAGACACCAAAAATAAAACACTCTCGCGCAATTTAGCGTGGCGCGAGGATGTCAAGGGGTGACAGACGTCATGCCCTAATCCCTGTCCGTCACGTCACGCGGGTTAACACGCTAGCACTCGGTAAAAGCTATGGCCGTCTGTACCTATATGGACACATTCAATATTCATGATGGATGGGAATAAGCGGAAGGTATACGGAAATTTGACGGGTGAAAATGTCAATTAGAAGTGACCTGGTTATCTTTTTTTATTGCTATGTGTGTAAAGCGGGCTACTCACACACCTGCCGCAGGGGCAATCTAGGGTGTAAACCCCTGCTTGCCTATACACATCACAATTTAGGTGGCAATTCATTGTCATCCCCACCCTAGACCCTAGATTGCCCCTGCGGCAGGTGTGTGAGTAGCCCGCTCAAGAATAGGTAAAATAAATTTAAGGTGTTTTTTTTTTTGACGAAACTCCACAACAGGCTTCGTTCTTCCTCCAAGTTTCCAAATTGAGACTTCTGCCTGCCTTTTGCTAACTATGCTGGGGTGCAGCTGAATACCAGTATTTTACATGGAGCGACTGCGTATCCGACCTCCACAATCCACGTAACTGATTGCTGGTTACTGGGTAACACGATACACGGTATCTCAAGAAATATACATTACCTTGTAAACTGAAGGCTTCTAAAGACCTCTAAAAATTGAATTCATTATTAAAATAACGTGAATACAAAACTCTGCCTGCGAAGCCCAAAATAATCGAGTTTCAAGACATCTTTGTTATTATAAAAGCTTATGTACTCACGAATGTAATTGTATTTGCCCCGAACAAAAGAAACCACTCGGGGTTTATAACAATGAGAATATTTAAAATCATTACCTACGGGAAAATTCAAGGTTCACACTGTATTGTTAAAGAGAAGAATTATCTAAATTGAATACAATGAGCTGGAAAAAGGTCAAGATGAAGAAGGTACCTACTTCTTAGATTATGAAATATAATAGTAGGGCGCCGTTATGAAAAGATTTCCTAGATGGCCCCCAGTGGTAACGGCCGTGAATTACGAGTTGTAGGTCGTAGGTTCGAACCCGTGGTTCGAACCCAGACAGACGCTTTACTTTGTGTAAATTATTTCATCACCACTGCTCTCAAAATCGGTGAAGGAAAACATTGTGAGGAAACCGGCATATCCTAAAACCAAAAATTAAGACATATGACATCTACCAACCCGTCCTGGGCCCGCCAGGTGGATTACGGCCCACGTCTTCTCACCTAGTTTTTTGTGGATGTGAAATCATCAAATGACCCCTCCCGCTCAGGGTGGAGCAGAAGGGAATGTCAGACTTTTACTGACTAAAACCCACCCGTGTTCCTTCCTTAGCCCTTTATGTTCCGGGGCAGCGGTAACCCTTTCGGACAATCCCGCTGCCTCGGTTCTCACCTAGGTTGATTATGCTACTGTCGAAGAGGGTGTAAGCTTTCATAAGTGAACATGATCAATAATTATTCACTAGACACCTAAGTAGATAATTAGGCTCATCTGGCCCACACCTAAAAACAAAATATTATGAAGTATTTCAACACTTCATAAAATGAAACCGGATTTTATTGAAAAATAAAGCCCTGATTTATTTTGACAAATCATGGATTTTTGTATAAATTGACGAGCTTCAATGACGGATATCAGCACAAATACAGGTAAATCCATCCTATTGGTCGGCTGATGTTTTAAACAATAGAGGATTACCACAGATTACCTCGTTACACGTGACACAGTGCCCCCGGCGGACGCCGGCTGAAAGGGACTACATTTTTCATATTATTCTTTTTTATGAACTGTACTTCATATTCGGTTCCGCTTGCAAATTTATGTGAAACAACGGCTTATAAAAAAAAATTAAATTAATACTTAAACTTAGAAAACTTTATTTATAGAGAAGTCGTACGAATAAAAAGTAGACATATCATAAATTAAAGTCGCTTTGCCTGTCGGTCTGTATGATCGTGTTGTTCTTTTAAATTACGCTACGGATTTTAATGTTGTTTTCACCATCATTTAGAAAGAACATGGCCAATTTATGAGTGGACGTCGGCATAGTTATCGAATTTAATGTACACAAATAATTTTTGGTGTTTTATATTCGCGAATATTAGGACATTCAATTGCTTTAAATAAAAAACTCAAAGAACTTGTCATTACAACAGATTAGACGTAAACAGTTTCATTAAACATTCTAATCAATTTGCTGGCAATGAGTGTTTATATTATGAGTTTGCTATTAAAAAAAACTTAAGGCGCTTTAAAATTGCAAACAGTTATGAATTCAATTAAACAAAGTAAACGAAACGGCCAAGCCTCATATTTTGACTAAGGTGTAGAGTTTGTGAAGTTAGGGCTTGTAGAGTTAGATGCTTGGCTCTACATGAGACCTGGACCTCAAGTCTGCTATTATATGTAATAGTGTCAGAATGGTCTATCATTGATTTCATAATTGTTGATTTTGACAAGTTTGGTAATCTACTAATATAATGGCGTCAATATGACTTTCCGATGGTCAACCACTGACACTCCATTGAAAGAAATGGCATAAAATGGTAATCTCGTACATAATGACAAATGAATAAATGTAATATTTCTCGCTCTTTACGAACGTCTTACTACTTCAGATTGCAAACACTAATAGTATTATGTAAAAATATATATTAAATGAAATTTAGTAGTAGTTTTTTCAGACCATTGACCGACCAATGATCGACAATTATGAATTTAGCAGATTACGAACTTTTAGCAAAATGACAATAGGATCGTGTTGGAATGACGAATTTATAAAAATAGCAGACTTAGGCCCCTGATAACTGTTTGACAGTGCGAGCTATATGATCTCGTCTTGGCAACATTTTATATCAAAATGTTTTTGGTGGGATTGTAATATTCTTGAGTAATTGTTCTTAATATGTTGTCTAAAAATCCTGTTGAAGCTAGAATATTGTTTTGGTGCCTTGCCCAACCAAGTTACCATATTATTGTCAAATAAATGTATCCAGAGGCAACTAAAAATAAAATACACTAACGATAATATCGCATATGTATACTTATATACTAATATTATAAAGAGGAAAGATTTGTATGTATGTTTGTAACGAATTGGCTCAAAAAGTACTGGACCGATTTTAAAAATTCTTTCACCATTTGAATGCTACATCATCACTGATTAATATAGGCTTTATTTTTCTACCCGTGCGAAGCCGGGACGGGCCGCTAGTCATATATAAAAATAAATCAGATTAAGTTTTTTTACTCCAACTTCTTATCTAAGGTTGACTGGTAGAAAATGCCTTAAGTCCGCCTTTAAATAAAAACTGACAAGTTTAGAGAGGTTAAAAACTACGTATTAACTAATTTTAATCATACAATATAATATTAACTATGCATTTGTATATGGAATGTACTTTTTTGTACATTTCATTTATTCCGGAAGGTTTATAATTATAATACGACTTACTTAAAATAAAATAATGATTGTTTGTCATTTCGTTAAATCTGTGCGAAGAAGGGGCGGGTCGCTAGTCTAAGTAATTAATTTGGTACCTATTGTAGTTCTCGAGTTATAAACCCAGTAACGATCAAATAGACGTTTGATTTTAATTTCGTGTAGTACTAGCCTAAAATTTTCTTAGTCCCAACTGTGAAAATCTCCTGTATGAGACCAATCTTCTGTGTCCTGTCATCTCATACAAAGAAGAAATGAGCAGTACACTTGCTCACTGCGTGTTGGAGAGAATTCAAGGCAACAAAATCTTGAAAACTCCCCTTAAACCAATAAAATCTTCATCAGATTACGTAAACACGACACACCAATACCTACAGTATTTTGGTCGTACAGTCAGCCTCAAAAACATGTACCATAGATACAATGACATGTTTTTTCGACAAGATTTCTTTTGATTGCCTGCAATTTGTTTTCAATAATACTGTAGGTAGGTAAGAAAGAAAATAGAAATAGTTTTATTTGTTACAGAAACGCTAATACAAAAAGATAAGTTAGCTCGAATAATTAAGAAAAAATCCCCACCGCCACACCCTATATATAACAAAATAGATATATACGGTGACTGGTAATTCGTGACCAATACTTAAACACACGATTGTACTCATCATAACAAACTTTCCCAAAGAAACTTTTTTTTAATTTACCAAGCGCATTCTATTCACTATCGCTGTTCTGTGCACTCTAATAATGTGTAATACAATTGATACAAATTATGGAACAAAGATTGTAAATAATTAAATGTTTTTTCGTCGATGTAAACATGTCCTTGAAGCTGACTGTACAGATCAACAAAAAAAACCTTTGAAATTGTTGTGTCGATGTAAACAGTACCTAAAGATTAGAAGAAAATTGCTTTTTTTCAAAATACGTTGAATGTTCAAACAAGCTTTGTAATTATTGTTCACAATTTTAATATAAAGGCTAATTGTATGTATGCTTACGTGATCCGGATCATATAACCTATCCCGTTCAATCAAATGTACAATTCGTTATTAATAGAATTTCCAACGGTATCGAAGTGAAACTGATATTTCAATACTGACGTTAGACTAAATTTCCAATATGGTTGAAAAATGTTTTACCGAAGTTGATAATTGAGAGCACTTTCAAAGATAATTTGGTATATAACGTCATGGATATAAGAAGGTGATAGTCAAGATCCAAAAACTCTTTAGTTTATTAGTTTTGTGTCAACTTCTTACTGTGCTTATTTGTTTTTTTTTGCAGTATTTAACATTAACAACTTATATACGTGTCCGGGTACACAAAGCGTTTTATTTATTTCTATAAATACAGAGTGGCCATTACGTTATTTGTTATCAGTCGGTTAAAATAATCAATTTTAGTAAAAATACAAATCCGATATTTTCAAACAAAATAAATAGCTTCAAAATTGGCACGATATAAACGACCCTAGCTAATAAGGCACGACACACGCGCGGGGCGATGGTACATACAATCACACACACACAAAAGAATCTTTTTAAGTAATAAAATCTCCCGAGAAACAATTTTTTTTAATCACTAGGACCTCCAGTGAGTGATCAAAAATGTCAGTGATTAAAGTATCTTAGCAATTAATTACGCGTATAATCCTCATGTATAATGGAGATTAGTGACGTCACCGTCGCCCATGTCGCGAATTCGCAATGCAACAGCTTACGACGGTTTACAGCCAGTTGAGATACAAGTATTAAAATATTATGTTAATATAATAAACTATTTATTTTGGACTTACAATAATATGGATGTGTGGGGGACACATCCATATTATTGTAAGTAACACAAAAATACTTTTAAACTAAGTTAGTACTTATAATGATTTTTAAAAAAATACCTAGGTACTTACAATGAATTTTTTTAATATAATTTATTATAACGATTTCGCATAGGGTTGGCTCTCGAAACATTACATAACATCACGCCTGTTTCCTCAAAGGGTTAGGCAGAGCTTCCCAATTGTACAGACGCCAGCACATCAAGGTACCCGAAACTGTCAAATTTTCCCAATCAACTTTAAACCATATGCTTTAGTGATAAAGTTGAAAATCTATTAAAGACATTTGACAGATTGTAGTAGCTTGATGTGCTGGCGTCTGTACATAATACAATACAAAATTCCGCCAATCATGTTTAAGTCCCATAGGGGGCGACCCTTTTGACATAAACCGGACACAAATCCTGGCTCCGGGCTGTTCCTGAGAAATTCCTGATGGAAAAACAAATAACACTGGCACCCTCCACTAGACCAATGAAGCAGTCTTCATGTCTAGTTTTCATTATTTTTATTATCTGCCACGACAGAGATTCACAATATGTATTTATGTATCTACTAGCGGACCCGCTCCGGCTTCGCACGGGTGCAATGCAATTTAATAAATTTAATTAAATAATTAATATGTTTATTTTTAACTTGCCACCAGCCCCTGCCGCCGATACCGCAGCAACCGCTATGTCCCTGCATTTTAAATCTGTAATATCTTCGAAAATATTTATTTAAATAACATGCTGTAAGGCCATATTAATCTATATTAAATGCACAACGTATTTAAGGTACTTAATTGGATAAGGATTAATGCTGTATTGCTTAAAATCGCTTCGTAAATAAGCCATTATTTCTCGTAAAAAGTAAAGGAAAAAAAATTGTTATTGTGGGTTATCCCTAAGAGATAGACATTTACCATCGCTGACTTTTTTGTAGACCTTTTTAAGGTGTACAATACTGTAGTACATTATTTTGATGTATCTCATAGGGTTCAGCCAGCGTTTGCAATGTAAGCGCAAAAAAAGGGTTTATTTACGACATCACATTAGAAACCTCTAAAATCATCAGTGTTTCTCTACTATATTATACATGTATTATACATATAAACCTTCCTCTTGAACCACTTTATCTATTAAAAAACCGCATCAAAATCCGTTGCGTAGTTTTAAAGATTTAAGCATACATAGGGATATAGGGACAGAGAAAGCGACTTTGTTTTATACTATGTAGTGATGTATCTATTCCACGTTCAGTACTACACTATTGTGTGCTTGAAAGAGCTAGGTTATTTGCATAATAGCAAACATTTACACTGACTACAGATACGTAGGACGCTTCACAGAAATATCAGAGAAATTCTAACCTTACATGAAGCTCTATCAAGCATTTAGTTTGCAATTAACAAGTTAACCAAACCGGTAATCCAACATCATCCTCTCGTGGCAACAAAATTGAATGTCTTAACCAACAGTTCGATACAACACTAATGAGAGCCAAAAGCATTTCAATAATTATTGCCAGATTGCTAGCAGGCCGAATGGTGTTGCCAATAATTATGGCATGCCACGTACGTACAAACATCAATTTGTTTTGCAAACACTGTTCCTGGTTCGATTTGGAGGTGCTAATGGCAAAAGGGAAATGAAAATGGTGTTTTCATGTTTCTTTTTTAAGAGATCGGGATGAAAAAGTCGTAAGTGCAGCAGTAGGAAAATATTATCCCAAAATGTTAGTATCTCAATCGCCTGATTCTGCACCAAATGAATTTCATTTTTTTTTATTACACTACTATCTAGCAAACTAAAATGCACATGATCATTTCTCGTTTCATCGACCTAATGCAACGGCAAAATTGTGTCGCGCTGCGTATCTTAGGAGTGCTATAAAAATGTTCGAATCGGAATGATTCGGTACAGGCGGGGGGCAAAATTGAATATAATATGTAGATACCTATATTATGTTCCGGAAAAGGCTACTCGGCTTAACTTGGATTATGCCAAGCTGTCTCGAACATGATTAAGCGAGGGTAGATGCCGAACGAAGCTTGCCGATCGACACGAGCCAATTAAAACGCGTATATGTGCAGTAATAGTACGGGTCGGATTTTTCGTTCAACAAATACCGTCGAATACATAGAACATATGTGTAGAACTTCTTAGCTGTGCTGGTCTCGACAACCCAGTTAGTGGACAGTAACAAAAAAAACTAGGACAAGACTATCTTCCACATCTTATCATATCTACTTATACTTACACATCTTCATCATCCAATCCGTGCATCTGTGACGTCACTGCAAATGAATTGCATCGCCGTCGCAAAATCCTGCACACACATAACATAACATCACACATGTATTCCGCGAAGTTTTAGGCAGAGGCCTATAGTATTTTTATCTCACGAAGCGACGCGCGCTTTACTTGTGGTTACCAAGTATGTGTGCGTAAGCGCGGGAGCTCTCGATACCATCAGAGACAATGGCGAAGTCAGGAGTGTGTGTGTGTGTGTGTTATGTGCTGACACTGTCTGTGAGTCTTCACGCACACATTCACAGCGTGTTTGTACACTTAGTTACAACAAGTAAAGCGCGAACCGCTTTGTAAGATAACAATACTGTACCTATAGTACACCCGCACATCGTCAGTTATGTTTTTAAGTCCGATATAATAGGGGGCGAATCTTTTGCCATCCGGGCACTCAGGCATACGGCTGAATTATACACTCGCAGAATAAAACAAGCCTGCTTGATTGAACGCCGGCGACCGACAGCTATCGAATATTATCGCTAACTACGAGTAGCTTCTGATACGGATTGCATTGAGATCATTTTCATTATATCAGAGGTTGTTTTTTGCCTGATTGGATAAACGAGACTAAAATTACAACAAAATTTATGCGAACTTATTACAAAACAAGGCTTATGTTTAGACTCAGGTTTAAACCATCGAGCCATTTTTTTAATTTGGATTTCATTCTGACAAAGCCAAACTTCGAATTACAAAAATTGGCGTTGAAACTGAATCATTTCATCATCGTTAATAATAATAATAAATAAATAAAAATGGGATACATTTACAATGAATACCTTAACAATTAAAATACCGCACAGTTGATAATTTGCCTGAACTAGGTTAACCTGTGCTTCAGGCTAGAAAGTGCTTAAATACACACATCAAAAGTGTCTAGGGATCAAGCATTTTTATGCGGATTTCTTGAGATTGAGATGTGGCTTTGTAATAAATTTATGATTTTATAAATTTATATGGATCCTTTTTGGTGCATTTCATAATTTGAATCAGGAACTGTGAATCAAATTCGAGTAAAAGATGAAAATCAGCTGTCAATATTTTCCCTATAAAAACATACAACGCATTGAAGACATTATTAGTGCTACTGTTTCCCTACTACTGATTAAAACCAACGTTATTATGGAGCGGCGACGTCATTTAAGCAGGGAAGAAATGCTCAGAGCCGTGGGAATGATAGAAGCTGGTTCCCGGCAACGTACTGTGGCTTTAGCTCTGAATACAAGTCAGAGTGTTATCAGTCGACTTTGGACACGTTACCGAAGCACTGGTACCGTGGCTGAGCGCCATGGAGGACGGTATCGCTGCACCACACGGAGACAAGACCGATACATTCAAATCTTAACTCGAAGAGCTCCAACAATAACCGCCATGATGTTAGCCGTGAGGCTTCATCACTCTTCAGGGAACTTAATTAGCGACCAAACAGTCAGAAACCGCTTGCATGAAGTGAACCTTCATTCCCGAAGACCGCTACGGGTACCACCTATAGCAATGCACAATCGTAGGATTCGATATCAATGGGCTCTTGAACACAGAAATTGGGCAGAAGAACAATGGCGTTTCGTGTGATTTTCTGATGAGTCTCGTTTTGGTATGAGACCGGATACAAGACGTATACGACACTGGAGAACCCCTGGACGCCAACAGCGATTAAAATCCTGCCAGGAAGTCCATCCTTATAGTGGTGGAACCATCATGGTATGGGCGGGTATTTGGATCGGCGGAAGAACTGAGTTGATTTGGATCAGAGGCAACCTCAACGCTCAAATTTATGCTGAGACGATTGTATCAGACGTCATCGTTCCTCTACAAGTGCAAATCGGTCCCTTATTTCAGTTAATGCATGATAATGCACGACCGCACACCGCAAGAGTTGTAAGACAGACTCTCGCCGCAGCTAACATCAATGTCCTGCCCTGGCCTGCTCAGTCGCCAGACTTGAACCCGATTGAGCATGCATGGGATATGCTACAGAGAAGAGCTCTGCCGAATATGGAGGGTATCCAGTCGCAAGAAGACCTTTGTTTGTTGTTGTAACGAACATGGGCGGCCATTCCACAGCGTGATTTGGATGAACTCATTTTGAGTATGCCAAACCGATGTTCTTGTATTGTTAGTGTTCGCGGTAGAAACACGGATTATTAATTGTTTAAGTTACCCAATAAAATTTTAGAGAAAACTGTTATTTCAGTCTTTTCTTCGAACTTTTGTGTTAGTGGTTCAAATGTCAAAAATCCCTTTATTAGGAAAATGGCAAATTTCTTTATTAATGCAAAGGTGACTTGGTTTATCGTTACTGTGACAAACGAAAACACTTTATTTGATGAATCCTTAAAGAAAATTTTAATTAATATCAATCAGGAGAAAAGTTATTGCAAAAATATATGTTGATCCCTAGACACTTTTGATGTGTGTACTTAATGTAATAAATTAACAATGAGTATAACGTAAAAACTAAATTAAAACTTAAGTACATAAAAGTAAAATACCATCTTAGAAGTTCTATTTGCAGACATTAAGTAGTTCTTCTGTATGTGCATAGTGTGCATAGTCGATGGTTAGTAAATATTTAAATATATTTTTTTTACAACTATAGTAACTTAGTTTAAAGATACTTAGTTTTCTATTAATTAATCTGTTGTACAGAAATGGGCCTAAGAATGTTAAAAATCTCAGTTGTCAGTTTAGCATTAAGAACTTCATCTTGCTCAAACTCAAAACTCAAACTCAAAGCATTTATCTATACTTATTATACTTATAATAAATCTGTAGAGAGGTCAATTCTGTACATGAAATATATCTCCAAAATAACTATCAGCGGGTGATTAGTGATCGTTACTGACGCCAAAAATGCAATCAGTAAAATTTTTGTCTGTCTGTCTGTCTGTCTGTATGTTCGTTATAGAAACAAAAACCACTCGACGGATTTCAACGAAACTTGGTACAATATTGTTCTTCATACTCCTGGGCAGGTTATAGTATACTTTTCATCACGCTACGATCAATAGGAGCAGAGCAGTGAAGGGAAATGTTGGGAAAACAGGATTTCTTTTTAGGTGAAGTAGTAATAGGTTAGTAGTAGTTAGTTAGTAGTAGGTAAGTTTTGGTTAATTTATGTTCAGTTTTTTTTAATATTAAGTAGGTAAAAGCGTAGGTACTTTTATTAATTATAGGTAGGTATAGGTATTATTAATTATAGTAGTTATAGGTATTTAGTTTTAAGTGAAGTAGGTTTTATTATATATTATTTTATATATTAGACGTAGTTATATATTTTTAGTTATTCAAGCCCCAAGCGGACGCCGGCGTCCGCCCGCTGTTGTCTTGAAAAACGCGTTGAATGAGAAATACGCGTTCTCAAGAATCGGCAGAAGAAAGAGCACATCGGTTAAACTCTATGAGAGTTAGTGCCTCAATTTCCGGAAGTCATTATTCCACGCGGACGAAGTCGCTGGCAAAAGCTAGTTTCAAATAAACCAATTATAGGCACTTTTGAATTGTCAAGGGTCGGTCAGTCAGAAAGATGAAGCTAGTTGCCTATTCCAAAGTGTAGATACCTGTGGAGAAGAACGGGCAAGAAACTCCATGGACACTCTTTTAAATCATAAAATTGTTGTTCAGTTGTGCTCGGAGCAAAGTTCAATATACAATAACAGGCTCGATGGTTTATGCTTGGACTAAAGTTAGAATTTGTTTTGTAATAAGACGGATAAGGTTTTTTGAAACGATTGAATTCTTGGCGAACTATAGTTTTGTCTACTAGCATTGAACTTAGTTTTAATAAATGTTTAAGGGCTCCATACCCAAAGGGTGTCAACGGAACCCTTAAGCCTCCGCTATCCGTCTGTCTGTCTGTCAGCAGACTGTATGTCATGAACCGTAATAGGTAGACAGTAAAAATTTTCACAGAGCGTGTATTTCTATTGCCACTATAATAACAAATAATAAAAATGACATAAAGTTAAGTAAGCTATTTTAACCATACAAGAAACGTGTTTTTTTCAGCGTTTTTTGCCTTGTGGTACCCTTCGTGCGCGAGTTCAAATCGCCTTTGGCCGGTTTTAGTGTCTCTTCACCGTAACTCAACCGGTTGACAAGATGAAAATTAGATTTGTGTCACAAAATTCTAAGGAGATATACAGAGATAATCTCAAAGGACAGCCTTTTATTTAAATAAATTTATGATGAAAAGAATATTTCTCCTTCCCGGGACACAAACTAAATTCCGTTCCGTTTTTCCTAGAACTACATCGATCTAGAACTGACCCAACCAATATTAAACGTAAAAAAATAATTTCCAACATCTCAAAAGAAGCCGACATTCACTTGAGAACTCTATCAGAACTCCACACTAGCAACTTGTGTCCTTGCTGGCAACACTAATAATATCTTCGTTACTGAGGCAAATCGAATCGCTGCAAACGAAACTTTTCGTTTAAGCTCCTTGTACGATGTACACTAGGTCCAATCTTATTTACATGCATTACCCATGCAGATTAGTTGCCAACTTGCACACGACTCAAAGAAAAACTTGCTGGCTCCCAAAGTAATTTTAAAGTTGACTTCGGACAAATTTCTAATGAAGCACTGCGGAGTTTTGTTCCGATGTGTATGTGGGAGTGCATTTTATGTTATGTGTGCAACAGCAATATCACTTAATAAGGTAGGAGGTCGGAGGTGGATAACTTTTAAGGAATTGATTGTGTTTCCTGCAATATAAAGGTGAAGTTGAAAATATTACGTAAACTATTGTTGGCAAAGGAAATTACTTTTAAAGTCTAGAAAACCCAAAACACAAAATATTACATTTTCTTTGCTTCAAATTCATTATTTTACCATTTGCAGAGTTTTGGGAACGCCTAACTGGTCCTTTGAAAAAACTCTGAAAGCCTATCAGAAACTTTCCGAAAGGATAAAAAACTGAAAGGGTTCTACGATTTCACAATATTAGTTTGCATAAATACTGAACATTTTCTTTAGCCGGCTAACTTTTAAATACCACTTTGCTAAGAACGATTATTCATAACGATTTTGATTACTACTTTTTATTCACTGCCCCGATTAAGTATCTTATTCTTATTTCTCAGACAAAAACCAGACCCACTTATCCATATTTCTAACACAACATTTCAACAAACTTCATGGATATATTGTTAGAATGCTGCCCACCCTCGCTGTGCGACAGTGTGAGGTGAAGGCCGGTCACGGCGCGGTGACGGACGTTTCCATTAGACCCTTTGTTCGGCCGACGTTTATTGTCCGAACCTATCACATTTTATTGCCATACATTGGGATTTTTTCTGCCACCATGTTCTGTGGGTACAAGCATGAATATAGCTGTTACAGCCTTGTCAAACTCGATTTGTATGGACTATGTTTTTCGGTTATTTTTGTTAGTTTATTTTTATAGATTTTTTCGGAAGAATGAGGTTGGTTGAAATTCGAAGGTAACACAGGGTTTTATAATTGAAAAAAGACTTTTAAATTATCATATTATACATTAATAAAAATAGATCCATCAAATAACAAAAATAATAATAGCTCCTCTCAACAAAAATAAAGCAAATGAATCGCTTCGTAGCGGATTATGCTACGTCACGTCAGCGTAGCTGATTGCAGTTTTACTTCACTAATAAACTCTTTCTATTATGGATTCCAAGAAAAGTTCAAGCAACTTGAAAAATTAGATATCATAACAACAACCTATTTACTCAATATTCCTGGAATGATTATATTGAGTAAATATGCCTTCAAATGCAGAATGTTATTTTAAAAAGCAACTTCTGCCAGGCCTCCGTCACTCCTGCGCACTATAATTACCTACCGCCTGGCCGAGCGGTCTCGGGCCGTTTACGCGTTTGCGGACCAAATTCAGTGCGGTTGTCGCAAGCGAAGCGCACGCACGTTGTTCAATTTTTTAATCGTTCCATACGTTTGTACGCGTACCTACGATGCCGTCTGATGCCATATGTGCAGTAGGCGGGTACAAATTAAGTAAAAGAAGGGATAAACACCTAACATTTTTCCATTTACCTGTCAATGAAGAAAAAAAATATATAAAATAAAACACATGACATAACTTTTAAAGATTTTTTTTATTTTACCTACACACTGACCTCTATAATTATGTTTTAGATGTATTGCACAGTCAGTACCAATTTATAAAAAAAAAATATTTTATAAACGATACAACTTTAAACTAGCACCAGTCAGAACATATTCACAGTTCTCAATAAAATAGATACAAATAGTAATGTTAATTTAATTTTATCGAAGAGGCAGCCCTGCGATTGTTGTGGGATCGCGCGGTGCGAAGCAATCACAACTGTACGCTTGAGCATTTAGGTACATTTTAGCATGCAGCAGTTGCTGACGCGACAGAGTTGGCTATTATAGCAGTAGTATTGGAAATTTTCTACTGAGTGAAGTATCTGTTACGTAGTAAGTATTTAGTAATCTGTGCTTCTGCTTCAAACTGTAAATCAGTGTGGGGTACCTGTACCTACCTACAACAAACATTACCAGTTGCAACATGCATATCCAGTGACACTTACTTCTGGTAAGTAACTACCTATTCTGTGTCCGATAAACTGTGATACCAGCACGCGTAGTATGATCGCCATAGAAACGGGTTTTTTCGACGGAAGAATAGACCAAATGACAGATTGTAGAAAGATTTCTAACGGCTTAAGCATGGCGATGAAGAGAAGAAATGTTTCTATTCTTCAGTCGACAAAAGTAAACAATGTCAAGCATGACGAGCCATTTTTTCTCTACTTTTCACACTTCGGGGTAGAAACATTTCTTCTCAGCAAGTTTCAAATCACATTGGACCTAGACAAAAATCTACATCGATGATAAAATTTTCTCCCTGTTGTTACGATAAGAAAAAAATATGTCTGAGTCTCCATAGATGCTCGGGCAGAAGAGATGTCGAGTTGGATCGAAAGAACTTTGTCTATTCTTGATAAAATAGAGATAGAATTGGTCATACTACGCGAGCTGGGAGACTTCTGAAGAATATACTATGAATAGTACTTCGATAACAACCCATGACACTTGTGCCTATAATGACATAGACTTCGCCTTCTATTACGTGGGGCTTGGTATACAGTGTAGCGATTAATTATCATATTGATTGAAACTGTAGCGGCTACAACGCCACATGTGAACAACGCGTCATACTGACGTCACAAAATCCTGCATCTCGCAAGCAGAGTTTACCGCGCAACTAGCTTATACAGAGTTGATACGACTGAGGGGCATTAAATTACACTACGTATACTATACGTGTTTAGTATTAATTCGATACGGTATAAAAATAAAAAGCGCCATAAATGAGATTTTTTTTTTTCAAACAAACTAAATAGCTTACAAATCAGAGTAAAAGGCAACCACCCTTTGTAAATAAAGGAGAAACCCAAACTTCATAAAAACTTGGGCCTGGTGACTGACCATGGATACCTACCTAACAAAGTGGCAACGTCCAACGTCGCGCGCGGGCAGTAACTCAAAACACGTGTGGGATTTTCCAAACTGCAGTACCGGAGATTTTGCCGATTCCAGATGCGCCAGTCCGAGTAAAAGTACTCTCATCGGTCCATATTAAATTAGTTAAGAAATGACGGTCTTCGGATGTTTTATTTAGTAGCCATTGGCAGTAACTGTTGCTGATCGGCAAGTCTCTTGATAACAAAGTTTGCACCTTCCGATATTTAGAAGGTTTGCGTTTTTTACGTTTTAGAACCTTGTGGATAGTTCTATGGCAACATCTAAACTGCCGGGCGGCTCTGTGGAGACTCGTCGGGCTGCGGGAAAAATTGTCTAAAATTCTTTCATCCCAAGCAGCGGGCATTTGCCGCGGTGGCACTACCTCCTGTTACAGCACTATACATTTATTGTCCCGTAATCTTTGTACTGCCAACTGTATGGTGCGGGCATTCCTAGGGCAATTGCGGCTATCACCATACCTTTCTCTGTAAGTTCGTAGAGCTAACGTTGCGTTTCCACAGCATTCGCCGTAGATTAAAATCATGTCAGTGTATTCTGACGCCGTGTCAGTTACACGAGGTATTTTTGAACACTTTAATTATACACACACACAACCAAAGTTTAACTATCACAATAAAAACAGTCAATTACAAAAAAAAAAAAACACTAACACTAAATAATAATAATCCCAAGTTACGTGTCCTGTCACAATACAAAAAGGAATACTGTCTTAAACTTATTTAGTCTCCTCTCACAATAACAAAACAAAATCACAATTATTGTCAGCGCACGAGTTCGACAAAACAATAAGGGCGCAGGAGCTTCCGCGTACGTACCTACGTTCCGGAAGGGTAGCGTCGGCGCACTGAAAAAACAAGTTTTTTGGAGGCCCCACTTACTGATCGCAAGCACAAAATACAGAGAGCACAGAAGTCAATCTACATACAAAGTGCGCTCGAGCAACGAACACATAGACACAAAAATGGAGCAATAAAAAAAAATTATAACTGTTCAGTGGACGGTTGTTTAAATTCAACATTAAACGGTGAATTGTCGTTTTTTAATCTACCAGTTGTTTCAGAGAGGTAAGTAGGTATTTGCTTGTATTTCGATGGTTTGTATTAACGTAACACAGTAGTTAGGTAGGTAGGTAAGCACCCCGGCCCCCAGTCCCGCGCCGTAAAGTAAAAGCGAACATGACTTTGTAGCACTTTGTGACAAAGTAATGTAACAATAACATTAAAATTAAAATATTTTAGTTATTATTGGTTTTTTCGTTTCTCATCATCATCAATAAATCAAACAACTAGATGCGAGTGCCACTACCACGATAGTTTTTTGTGCATAAGCCAAAGTTGACAACCATAGCGCGACCGCCGAGCGTAGACTTCTGTACTCTCGGTATTCTGTGTCGCAAGGATCTAAGATACAATAGCAACACACTGACCTATTTCTATTTCTTTTACGCACGTGATGTTTTGCCAATAGGATTGTCACTCTCTTATGTACTACGTATTGGTTTATGACTTGCGTAAGAGCGGCAACAACGTATCGTAGATTTATCGTTTTAAGGTGCATGACCTATGCCTGTAGACATAATCAGCTGTTAGGAAAAATACATCGTGTTCAAACGGTGCAAAAACTTAAAAAATCATTTGCGACTAAACTACTGTTTCAATTTAATTGATTTTTGGTAGAGAGCTTGATAATGATACCTAGTATAGGCAGTTTAAAGGAAAGCCCATCTGTCGTATCAACTTTGTATATAGGGTGACTGGTAATTAGTGACCGATACCTAAACACGTGATTGTACTCATGGTAACAAACAACTTTTACTATGGGACCAAACCTGAATTCGCGAAAAAAAAATCTGCTGTTCAGTACCTACATTTTGACCAGTTAGGCGAACAATAATGACTGAACAGCAGATTTTTTTTTCACAATTCCAGGTTTGGTCCCATAGTAAAAGTTGTTTGTTATGATGAGTACAAGCACGTGTTTAAGTATGGGTCACTAATTATCAGTCACCGTATATAACAGCCCGACATGAATCATTGGGCAGTTGCCCGCCAGACACAACACCCGTCTGGTCGGAGGATCCTCCCTTTTCTATGGAGGTTGAGTGAACTTTACACCCTGTTCCTCATACCTCTATAAAACCACGTTTTTGAAGTGAAACTTCTTTACGCACGCTTGACTTGGGGAGTAAGCTGGCGAACGCGTGACGTAAGCGTTACGAAAAGTGTGATCGGGCAAGGCGAACGGAAGTTAAGTGGGGGATATAAGCAAGAGACAGCAGTGCGCGCGCACATTTTCTTTCTCTCTTCCTCTAATAGCCAAATACGTTCCGTATATCTAAGCAATAGAAGATCTATGCAAAAATATTAATTTACCAATGAAACCATGAAATAAATTTAAATATTTGTAGAAAATTAATATATGTATATGTGTATACATGTATATATTGTACACACATATATATATATATACATACAGATGGAGCGAAAGAAGTTTCACTTCAGTCGTGTGGTCATAAGCACACTCGTTTTTTTTTTTTTTTTAAACATGCACCATTACAATAATTAATAACAATTAATATTCCAGGCGTGGCACATTTTTTTTCGTTTGAGATGTCACCAGCATCATTTCAGCCGAAAGACCTCCCCCATAGGCCTCCCCCAAGTACCTCCACTTCAACCGGTTCTGTGCTTCTCGCTTCCTATTTATTCCTGCGGCCTTCGTCGGTCCACCTTGTAGGAGGCCTTCCAACGCTACGTCTTCCGGTACGCGGTCGCCACTCCAGAACCTTTCGGCACCATCGGCCATCTGTTCTGCAAGTAATGTGCCCTTCCCACTGCCACTTAAGAGCCTACACTACCTCAGCCAAAATTCACTCTTTATCTCGCTCGCACGATACTGCTCGCGGACTGAGTGAGAGCGAGACAGAGTGCGGTGCTAGGCGGCAGGCAGCGCCAATAGCTTAGGTATTTGCTTTTTACGGTGAAAATAATGGTAATTAAAAAAAAGTAAATAACATAAGACCTGCTTTATAGTTAGTTCGGTTAGTATACAAAGTTTCATGGTCTAATTTGAAGTATTTTTTGAATACCAGCGGTTTATTGTTCGGTTTGGAGGTAACTTTGGAATTTTTTTCTATCGAGAAAATTTTATGAAATCGTGTTTTCGTCTAACATAAGACCTAGCATTAATCCTCAACTTTACCATATATTTATTTCAAAATTAATGCTGCAGTATTTTAGACATAACGGAGGATCATGCTAAGCCATTTGAGGTAGTATAGGCCCTTAAGTTTGAGATGTAACAACATTAAACTTCATTTATGATAATTTAGTAACAATACCATAAAGTGTGTGTTCAATTGTTAATACCACCGCCCCGCACGTCTCGTGCCTTATTATCAAGGATGGTTTATTTCGTGCCAAAATTTATAAGCTATTTATTTTGTTTGAAAAAATCATTTTTCTATTTTTACATTTAAACATTTAATTCAGACCAGGTCCATATTTTGTTAGTAACAATGTAAGTACTTAAATCTATATTGTTATGTTAGTTAGTGTTATTTTTAGTCAAATTGATTATTTTATTATTTTAACAGACTGATAACCACTTGTAATAACCGCTGTATTGTTTAATGTGATAACTTAATCGCCACACTGTATACCACTGCCTACCCCTTCTAATAATACAAGCACGATGCTATGTAGTCTATCCTTCAGTTTAAGATATTCCAGTAATTGAATATTGCATGCAGATTGATAAACGGCTTGTCTCGAGTTCAAGTTGGTAACGCGTTGTGTATCATGCATGCAGTAGGTACTTATTTATTAACATGTTCTGTAACTATCAATGCAATAAAGCCGTATTGACGCAGACGGCCGCCGAGCGCCGCCGAGCGGCTAAACTGTTTTGAAGTTTACGTTGGATCGGTCTTATGAACTTAAAGCGTATCTAAACCTATAAGTTTAGATACACTTTAAGTTAAGTAGATTATTAAGTAGATAATTAAGTAGTAGGTAGGTAGCTAGTTGATTAGTTAAGTAGTTTTTAGTTTTAGTTTACGAAAATTATAGAATTGTTCTAAGACAAGTAAATAGATTTGTGATTAGGTAATCTCTACAATTTTTCGCTTTTTGTCACATGCGATTAAGGAATATCAGCATCTGCCTAGCCTTCTCCCAACTATGTTGGGGTCGGCTTCCAGTCTAACCGGATGCAGCTGAATATCAGTATTTTACATGGAGCGACTGCCTATCTGACCTCCACAACCCAGTGAATGGGTAATACGATACTCCTTGGTAAGACTGGTTGTCAGATTTTCGAGCTTCTGACTACCCGTAACGACTGTCAAAGATCCACGAATGACAGCCGGGACCAACGGCTTAACGTGCTTTCCGAGGCACGGAGGGATCTCGTTATTTAAAGATGGTCACCCATCCACAGACCAACCGCGGCAAGCATAGCTTAACCTGATCCATCGACCTGTGCGGCTGTTTTTATTTAGCCACGGGCCCCTCTAAAGAATATATATTTATTATATACTTAGTCAGTAAGAGTCTGACACTCCCTTCTGCTCCACCCAGAGCGGGAGGAGTCATTTGATGATTTCCCATCCTCAAAAAAAAAAAAGCCAATCGCAAGTTGGGAACCGTTTATTTATTCCTAATCTATACTAATAATAAAGCTGAACAGTTTGTTTGTTGTTTTGTTTGTTTGAACGTAGGTACTAATCTCTGAAACTACCAGTCGGATTTGAAAAAATATTCTTGAGGAAGATTATAGGCTATTTAACATCACGCTAAGACCCTTGGGAGCCAACCAAAACGAAAACAATCGGAGAGAACGCTAAAACGAAGTTACAGCGCGGGCAGACGATGCGATGCGGCGGCGTAGTTGGTCGGGAGAACAATGGACATGTCATGGGGACGAAGTCGCAAGCAGAAGCTAGTAGTTTTATGTATCTCTTTAGTTGATTTTGTGATACTAACATTTTACAGGAAACGTACTTTTTTACTTTTCAAAGGTTCATTTGATTTAAGACATACCTAATTTGATAATTTTTCCTCATCACAAATTCTAACCACCTCAGAACAAAACCTAGAATAACAATCAATAGAACGTAAAGTAAAAATGACAATATTATTTCAGGAGCCATCCGGTTGCCGTCCGTTCGCCGTCCGGCGTCCGGTCGAGGCGCGGTTAATCTCATGAATATTCACCTCACCGCTGATCCCGGTAAACCGGACCGCGCGCCCGGATCATGTATAATAGACCTTAAATGCTGCGACCGAGGGATCTTGATACTTGAGTTAAAG
This sequence comes from Globia sparganii, assembly GCA_949316385.1. Lineage (NCBI taxonomy): Eukaryota > Metazoa > Arthropoda > Insecta > Lepidoptera > Noctuidae > Globia > Globia sparganii. The sequence goes on along the minus strand of OX438660.1, from coordinate 23,804,529 downwards.
GAAAATTTATTTGTCGTGTGGTTTGTACTAAGGAACAAAGATAGATATATAAGGTTTTAATAGGCAATTAAGGCCTACTAATAACATGGAGAAACAAAAGCTGAGTTAAGGAATTTTAGGTGAGCTAAATATTGTAAGTACGAGTTTAATGTTTTGTGAGATAAGTTAGTAATATGAGCCTACGGTACATAAAAAATATTGAAAAAGTTCACAGTAGACTGTAGATGAAAAGTCTTCTATTCACAAGGGTGTTTTGTGTTTTTCCCGTATTTACAGTTAGAGTCAACAAAGATCTACTCGTATTTAAAAGATTCACATAATACGTCTGGAAGTTATTGTTACCTCAGAAACAGTGGAGATCCTAAAGCAAGTTAAAAACCCACATCAACCCACATTTCGCCAGTTATTTTTAAGTACCATATAATAGGGAGCGAGCTTACTGCCAAACACCAGGTACAAAAAAAGTGTTTAAAAACTGTAACGTAAGGATACTCATAAATCATAATAACAAGGATCAAGACCTCTCAATCCCACTATATTTTAATATTACCGCGCCGCTAATATATACGTGCTATGATGATAATTGATACGCGGCAAATTTTCAGTCGCCGCCGAATATAAGCACCGCCTAATATAAAGCTGAAATATTTGATGACATTGTTTAATTAGCTACTGCGGTGTACCGAGGTCGGTTTATAAATCAGTTATACGCAAACTAGCTGGCTTAGGGATCATGGTATTAGGTAGATAATTATTTTGTATAACTGGAAATTGTTAGAGATGGTCCAATAAATTAGGACTTGTTGATAAACAGTGTATTATGGTTTAATTTCCCAAAGGAGTTGGTAGGTGGTTTACTATTGTAGGTATTATCACAGATAGCTAGAGCTAGCTGGGGATTTCACTCCTTACTACCATTAAACCGTCTGTTTCTTAGCATCTTCGTATCGTAACGCAAAATAATAAGGTTTTAATAATCTTTAAAAATAAAACAAAGTCGGGTTAGTCACACCATTTATAACTCAAGAACGGCTGGAGGGATTTTTATGATCTTTAATTTGTTAGATTTGTCTCCGTCCCGAATAGCAGAATAACTATTAAAAAAGGTAAAATTCACGGAAAAATAAATAATGAAGATAATTTTTGATTCTGAGGCGGTGCGAAGATCATCGGTCAGCTAGTTATTCAAATAAAATGCCTCTACTAGCATCGATTACAGATGTATATGGTGTGCTACCCGTGTGTGCTACACACTTGAGCTTGTAGTTCAAGAAAATGCTGATAAATTAAATGTACCGAACATTTAATTTATCAGCATTTTCTTGAACTACAAAGACGACTCGATGCAATTAACGGCTTTGGTCTCACGAAGCGACTCGCGATTTACTTTTGGTTACCAAATGTACACACACGCTGTGAATGTGTGTAAAAGCGCAGGAGCTGTCGGTACCGTCCGAGACGATGGTGAAATTGGAAGTGTATGTGTGTGTATTATGTGCTGACGATACTCGTCTTCACGCACACATTCACAGCGTGTTTGTACACCTTGTTACCAGAAGTAAAGCGCTTGTCGCTTCGTGAGGTAAAATACTATGAATTCAGAATATGTTTACAGCAGTGCGATTCTGTAACCATCTCACCGTGAAAATTTAGGTGAAGTGAGCGTGGAGTGAACTGTCAGTGTCATCCTGATGCTAGGGGTTGATACTCCTGACAGCTCACTCTAAGCTCACTTCACCTAACTTTTCACGGTGAGATTTTTACAGAATCGATCGGCAGTTCCCCTAACGTAGAAAGTTTTCGTTGATTATAAAAATCAGTAGCGGCCCGTCCCGGCTTCGCACGGGTGGAAAGAAACGAAAAAAAAACAATATATATATAGTATATTAATCAGTGATAATGTAGCATTCAAATGGTGAAAAATTTTTTAAAATCGGTCCAGTACTTTTTGAGCCAATTCGTTACAAACATACATACAAATCTTTCCTCTTTATAATATTAGTAGATTAGTTGTTCCATACATTTTGACAGCGTATGTACTGCGCTACTAAGTTTTTTTTTTACCGACGTGAAATTCCTATACTGGTCTAGAATCATATATGCTGAATTCATAGACAGTTTGCGCACTGGTTATTTTTTTTCTGTATATTCGATTTTGCCGCCCGGCTGTACTGACTCAAATAAATGTATAGCACTACTAATGCAGACAGCCCCGCTCTCGATTGAAATGCCATTATTGTACCCCTGCATGATCCTTAAGATCGTGTAGGTACGAGAGAAGTAGAAGAATGATTAGAAGTACAATTTTTATATTTTTAATCAACTCTGAAGAGTTGAACTGTTATGCTGGAGCATAACTCAGTTTCACATTTCAGATTCCCAGTCCACCGTGAAAATTAAACTGATCGTTGTCTTTATAGCTTGGTCCTTAACTCCGGCCATTACAAAAGGCATTCTCTAATTCGGCATCAACACCGTCTTTACGACTATAGCGCCAATTCCACAATGTTTACTACAGCAGTTGACATCACTGTCCTAATTCCATTAACTATTGCGAGACCTCTTTTTATTGCTATTGCTATGATAAGTAATTGAGGAGTGAATTTCTTTGATTGTGTTTTTGGGACCTAACTTACCACGTATGTTACAACATGATTTTTATTACGACTATGCCGACCGCACAGTGGCGCCCTCATCGTTTGTTGAAATAACCAAACAAACGATGAGGGCGCCACTGGGCATAGTCTTAATAAGCTGTAGGTCCATTTCCTTTCCTCCATTTTCATTATTTGTTCAAAATGATGATATGCTATGAGTTATGAGATTTTTGAAATAAGGCCAGGCGGTTTAATTTCGGAACAATGTTCCTTAACGCACGAACTACTCTGCACACTTGGCGAGCTAGCGACAGCTAGACCGAAAAACGTGCAACATTTTGACCGGCACTTTTGTTACGTAACAAAAGTGTGCCAATGCGAACGGAACTTTGTTCCTACCGAGTGTTGACTTAGGTCACGTCACCACTTTTAATTTTTATAATTCTTACGTAGTCTTTATATAGGGTGACTGGTAATTAGTGACCGATACCTAAACACGTGATAGTACTTATGATAACAAACAACTTTTGCTATGGGACCAAACCTGAATTCGCGAAAAAAAAATCTGCTGTTCAGTACCTACATTTTGACCAGTTAGGCGAACATAAACGACTGAACAGCAGATTTTATTTTCACAATTTCAGGTTTGGTCCCATAATAAAAGTTGTTTGTTATCATGAGTACAAGCACGTGTTTAAGTATCGGTCACTAATTATCAGTCACCGTATATACAGGGTATTCCTGGAAGTATGGATCAAATCGAATAGGGGCGTGGGCAAGGTCATTTCCAAACTTTTTGATCCTGAGAATGACTGACGATTGAGAATTACTTTACGGTTCAAAGTTGTGACCAATTTTTTTCGATCGTTTCGCATAGTGCTCAAAGAAAAAAAGTAATTAAAAAAAAGCTATCAGGGCTGTCTAGAAAACTTAAATTGACAGTTCCTGGTAGTTTTTTTTAAATGATTTTGTTCTTTGAGCACTATGCAAAGTGATTGAAAATAACAAAAGTTGGTCATAACTTTTGAACCGTAAAAAAATTCACCAACATTCTCAGCATCAAAAAGTTTGGAAATGACTTTGCCCACGCCCCTATTTGATTTGATCCATTCATACCCCATAACATCATCATGTTTTTAAAATGCACTTCTCGAGTTAAATGTATAATTTCGGCTATATTGAGAATAAGATATTTTGCGAATATCCTATTTTGAGAATGTGCAACTTTGAGAATATGATATTCTGAGACGGAGCGAAACGAACTATCAACAGCAAAGTATTTCCTAAAAGAACTCAGTGACGATACCGAACAACTAGACCGGGAACATGACACCACAAAAAAAACCTATTTTCAACCTTCCTTTCACTACAACCAACACAAAACCAGAACCTCCGTTTCAGCACTTAGTAAACAAACCCGTTTCCTTTACAAATCCTATATTTCCATAATAAGTTTAATGCCCTATTCACGTAATATTCCCGTTCATTGATTTAGCAATTAACGCGTCCATTTGGTATTCATAAAGGATTGCTTTTAAAAGAATGTAAAGCATTGAAAGCGCTTAATGAATCATCGCTCGATACTAATTGGTAGGTATTGGGCGGATACTGACATGATAAGATTGTAGGTTTGTTGTTTGTTATTACATAAGATGTATTTATTTAAGTTTATTTTACGTAACTTACATACAAACCAATTCTTTGTTTTTTGTGATATTGATGTCAGTAATTATTAATAAATGCTATCACAATTTGTAAGGGGCTTGTAGCTAAGTCTATAGTCTATAGTCGCACGGGTTGATCGATTAGGTTAAGCTACGCTTGCTGCGGTTGGTATGTGGATGCGTGACCATCTTTACATACCAAGACCCCTCCGTGCCTAGGAAAGCAAGTTATGCCGTTGGTCCCGGTTTTCATTCTGTCAGGCTGGATCTTTTACAGTCATTATGGTTCGTCAGAAGCCCGAAAGTCTGACAACCAGTCTTACCAAGGGGTATTATTCAGTAACTGGGTTGTGGAGGTCAGATAGGCAGTCGCTCCATGTAAAATACTGGTATTCGGCCAGAATGGATCTTTTTATATTGGGCCCCCGGCAAGACTTCATCATAGCAATTATGTATAAATTGTTCAAGTTACATTAAAACGATTCCGTTTCGAAAATGGTTATCTTTAGGAACCCTCAACTAACTTAAAAAGTATTTTATTATCAAAAATAATAATCTCTTAAACGCCAATCCTCCCAACGTAAAAAACAGGTGTACCAACAAAACGAAAGAAAAATATTTCAAGGAAAACTTTCCGCGTTATCTCTTGCATCCTGATACACCGTTTACCAGATAAACCCTAAGTATTGCCTGAATAAAGAGCCTCTCCCACTAATCTCTTTATCAGAAGGAGGATGCGAGGCGAGTCTTTAGCTGAGCAGTTTAGGGGTTGTTTTTTTGTAAAGATAACCGTGTTTTTAGGAATACGATATCGAATTGGCGGGGTTTAAATAAGTGAGGAGTGGTGTTGCAGTAATTTTTATGGGACAATTTTAGTAGAAACAAGTTTTATTAAAAAAAATAACATCGCTTAAAAAGTTGTCATGGTGGTTTTTTTTTTGCATTTTTATATAGGAACTGATATGACACAGCGCGTTAAAAATGCGTTTCGTCCATTGGGCCTTGCACGAACGAATGCACTAAATGTAACACAAATGCGATCGATTTTAAAATTGTGTATCCGCGTTTCGCACATAACATTGATTCTCTCTTCTTCAATCGGTCCCTCATTACTGAGGATCGTGGTCACTGGACCCTTTTAAGCGGACAATCTGCCTCCATCTACCCCGGTCCAAAGTTGCCATCACCACCTGCTGAACATTGCTTGAGGACGTACCTTCCTTTGCTTGGTCGGACCATCGTGTTGGCGACCGGCCTCGTGCTTTCTTTCCTTTAACATTGACTAAGGTCCGATTTTTCAATGGTCACATAACTTTTATCTGGAGAATTAATATGGTGGTTTGACATATGGTGTATACAAAAGCTGTCAAACCACCATATTTATTCTTCAAATAAAAGTTATCTGACGACTGAAAAATCGGAAAAAAAATCTGAATTATTACTTATCCCAAAAGTTATTGCTTGTCCCAAAAATTAAATCCAAAATGCTAAGTACCTATAAAGAACAGTTTTATTTTCGATTTAAAAATCGTTCAAATTTATGTAACGTTTATGTCGTTTTTTTTTTTTAATCTTTATTTATTAACGAGGGTTTGATCACATAGTGAACATGCCACGCTCATAGGAACTTTTATTACATGCAAAACTTAACATCTACGCTTAATTCCTAAATTAACTAATTTATATAATACACACATCAAAAGTGTCTAGGGATCAACATATATTTTTGCAATAACTTTTCTCCTGATTGATATTAATTAAAATTTTCTTTAAGGATTCATCAAATAAAGTGTTTTCGTTTGTCACAGTAACGATAAACCAAGTCACCTTTGCATTAATAAAGAAATTTGCCATTTTCCTAATAAAGGGATTTTTGACATTTGAACCACTAACACAAAAGTTCGAAAAAAAGAACTGAAATAACAGTTTTCTCTAAAATTTTATTGGGTAACTTAAACAATTAATAATCCGTGTTTCTACCGCGAACACTAACAACACAAGAACATCGGTTTGGCATACTCAAAATGAGTTCATCCAAATCACGCTGTGGAATGGCCGCCCATGTTCGTTGCAACAACAAAAAAAGGTCTTCTTGCGACTGGATACCCTCCATATTCGGCAGAGCTCTTCTCTGTAGCATATCCCATGCATGCTCAATCGGGTTCAAGTCTGGCGACTGAGCAGGCCAGGGCAGGACATTGATGTTAGCTGCGGCGAGAGTCTGTCTTACAGCTCTTGCGGTGTGCGGTCGTGCATTATCATGCATTAACTGAAATAAGGGACCGATTTGCACTTGTAGAGGAACGATGACGTCTGATACAATCGTCTCAGCATAAATTTGAGCGTTGAGGTTGCCTCTGATCCAAATCAACTCAGTTCTTCCGCCGATCCAAATACCCGCCCATACCATGATGGTTCCACCACTATAAGGATGGACTTCCTGGCAGGATTTTAATCGATGTTGGCGTCCAGGGGTTCTCCAGTGTCGTATACGTCTTGTATCCGGTCTCATACCAAAACGAGACTCATCAGAAAAGCACACGAAACGCCATTGTTCTTCTGCCCAATTTCTGTGTTCAAGAGCCCATTGATATCGAATCCTACGATTGTGCATTGCTATAGGTGGTACCCGTAGCGGTCTTCGGGAATGAAGGTTCACTTCATGCAAGCGGTTTCTGACTGTTTGGTCGCTAATTAAGTTCCCTGAAGAGTGATGAAGCCTCACGGCTAACATCATGGCGGTTATTGTTGGAGCTCTTCGAGTTAAGATTTGAATGTATCGGTCTTGTCTCCGTGTGGTGCAGCGATACCGTCCTCCATGGCGCTCAGCCACGGTACCAGTGCTTCGGTAACGTGTCCAAAGTCGACTGATAACACTCTGACTTGTATTCAGAGCTAAAGCCACAGTACGTTGCCGGGAACCAGCTTCTATCATTCCCACGGCTCTGAGCATTTCTTCCCTGCTTAAATGACGTCGCCGCTCCATAATAACGTTGGTTTTAATCAGTAGTAGGGAAACAGTAGCACTAATAATGTCTTCAATGCGTTGTATGTTTTTATAGGGAAAATATTGACAGCTGATTTTCATCTTTTACTCGAATTTGATTCACAGTTCCTGATTCAAATTATGAAATGCACCAAAAAGGATCCATATAAATTTATAAAATCATAAATTTATTACAAAGCCACATCTCAATCTCAAGAAATCCGCATAAAAATGCTTGATCCCTAGACACTTTTGATGTGTGTATTTTAGCGGCTTTAGATGCTGGAAAAGCTAAGATAATATTACATTCGCCTAATTGATTCATGTTAATATTAGATTTATCTCGCATCGAATACCTTTCCGCTCCGTTCTGGACACATTCCACCATAATATGAAAAGCGTCTTCAACCACATTGCATTCCGTGCAGTTTGGAGATGTAACTTTGCCCATCAATGCAGCAAAACTATTCAATGGGATGTGTCCAGAACGAAGTCTCAAACTTGTCACAATTTCTTGCCTACTCATATCGGCATTATCAAACCAAGGATAATTCTGAATGGTTGGTTGCATCGTCCGATACCAAATACCTTTTGTCAAAGTTCGTGCTGGGGCCTCTGACGCAGACTACCCGCCATTTCACTTTTAAAACATTTCGAAAATACATTCACAGTTTTACACTTCCAAAACACGAATGGAACACGTAACTCCTAAAATACTGCGTAATGATTAACTCAAAAGTAATAAAAGTGCCGCCATTTTAAAGCGTTCTTTTACGATTCTACCCTCATCTCCTGCGTAAAGTCAGTGCGCTTATAAAAATAAATCGACAGGTCTTTGAGGCTCGCGAAGTGTATCGGTGTAACGGTGTACGTGGCAAGAATGTTGAGTGACTATTCGCTTGTAAATTACCTTCCAAATGGAGTATAGGTAGGACCCGTGGGTGGGTTTGAAAAAAATATATGAAAATATTTTTTGTCCTTTGAAAAAACCGCAAGTTGTGCGGATCTCAATATCCAACGCTAGACTCTAACAACCGACTTCCAAAAAAAAACTAAAAAGTGAAAAATAACTTTAATTTCGGAAGTCGGGTCGTTGGTTCCGCATTTTCGTTTATTGACACCGACGGTTAAAAAGACTATAGCATACTTTAAATACTCTTTACATTATTATGTACACCATACCATAGAACACATAATAAGTAGTACAAAAAGCTATGTGGGTTATATTTATTTATTTAATACATCAAGCACAACAGTGACAGAACAACAGTTCTTAAAGGGTAATTAGTACATCAATTAATCAAAATGTTACAGATAAAATACCTATTCAGTGAACCAATTTGATATCATTACGTTACCCCCTAAATAATGTACCAATAAACATTCACCGTACAGGACTGCCCCGTGTGTACGCCTCCAAAAAAACATTTTAAATATAAAATAATCTTCCTAAAATAACACACCCATGTCTAACATCCAATAATCTCGGAGACACACGACATCTAAGCTCTATAACCTAATTTGTAAAGCAAACAGACACACACACCCGCCATAACACACAAACACACCCACACCCACTTATAAATTATGCACGTACACTAGAAGCACCGCAACATCAGTCACACGTCGACCCGACTCAGCCCTTAAATATCCGCACGCACGTTCATATCCGCAAATATTCGGACATATCCGCGACACACGGACTTTGGAATTAGGTTGCGGTTACGCCTCCGCTCCGTGATTCGTCCTTCATTACTGCCCTTTTAGAACTACGCTAGATATTTGGAGTATTTTGGAAAGGTAATTGTATGTGTAGTGATGTAGTCAGTTTATTTTATGGTATGATTTTGGGACAATTTTGACTACCGACTTGCAATGTTCGGCTGAAGGTCGAATATAATACAGAAGGAAGTCTGATTTCGATTTAAATCACTAAAAAGTTTACGAGCTGGCCATATTGATAATGTTCAATCTCCTAACAACATAGAACTTTACATGAACGTTGATGATTTTTTATACACCTCTAGATTGCTAATAACAATCCTCCACAGATAAATACAAAAATATTGATTAAGCTACAGCAACATACGAGTAGTTTTACTTACTTTGTTAATGTTAGGTTAATTTAAGTTTTTTTTTTTATATTCAACTAGCGACCCGCCCCGGCTTCGCACGGGTGCAATACTGATACTAAGTACAGGTATTTCAAGAATGCCAGCACGCGCCGCCGCGGCCGGTACCGCAGCAACCGCTATGTCCCTGCATTTTAATTTTACATGCTGTAAAGGGCCATATTTATCTATATTAAATGCACAATGTATTTAAGGTACTTAATTGGATAAGGATTAATGCTGTATTGCTTAAAACCACTTCGTAAATAAGCCATTATTTCTCGTAAAAAGTAAAGGATAAGAAATGATTATTGTGGGTTATCCCTAAGAGATAGATATATACCATCGCTGACTTTTTTGTAGACCTTTTTAAGGTGTACAATACTATAGTACATTATTTTGACCTATCTCGTAGGGTTCAGCCAGCGTTTGAAAAGTAAGCGCAAAAAAATGTGTTTATTTACGACATCACATGCATGTGTTAGATTGCTCATATTTATAGGAAACAACTGTTGTTTAACAACGTTGTAAAACCAATTGTCCGTATGTATAATTTGCTCTGTGAAACCAATAACTACATTTAGAACTTGTTTAGATAACAAACACACTGTCAGCTGTCATAAAACAGATGTGTTCCATTTCAACATCATTTATTCATTCTATTCTCATTGTAAATTTATATTTTATGAAACGAGAGTTCTAATTTAAAATAAATGTAATTACCACTCCTTAAATTGATATTTTACAAACAGATAATTTATGTCAATACCCAAGACAAGTCAAGTATTTCAAGTCACAATAATTGAGACTTAAAAGACTAGATTCCAAACGAATAAATTATGATTTGCGGTTGTGCATAATCAAAACAATGTTTATTAATTTTAACATTAAAATTTGAGAACTTAATAATTAATAGTATGATACTTTAATGTTTCTTAGATTTTACATTGCAATTTCTATGTACTAAGTTGTTTCTAAACGGTTCTCGGAACTTTGAGGTGATGTTACCAATTTATCAACTATATATAAAGATAACAATTATATACTTACTAAATTTCTAAATTATCTTAATAAATTCTAAATCAGTTCCACTATATAATATTTGTTTATTATTACTCATGTAAGAAATTAGTTAGTCAAAACTGTTTGACGATCTGTGATTGGTGGATACTAAAATCTTATCAGATCTTAAAATGCAAGTTATTTATAAACACAAGCTATAGTGTTATACCATCTCATTAAGTTTTAAGATAGTCTCGCTATATAAGTTTTGTTTATTAATATCTATAAAAAATGGTTAATTATCCAAAGTCTGTATGATGCTCTATGATTGGTCGAAAATGGCGGCATTTTTAAAGGGTATAAAAGGGTAGGTGACCGCAGCGGCGGCGACCTCTCGCGCCCGGCCCTGGTTCAAGCCATGGTCCGGGGCGAGAGGGAGTGGGAGGCATTCACCTCCTTCTGCGAAGCAGTCATGCTAGCGAAGGTGGTGGCGGCACGGCTGAGGGAGAGGGCCTCACGTCCCAGCCGCCGCGGGAGACGCTCCGGGCGTCGGGAGCCGCGAGACGACTCCCGGCCACCGTAGGCGCGGGCCTGCGGGCGGAGAGTAATGGGTAACTCTCCGTCCGATCAGGACCAGGCCCGTGCCGAACGGCGCGTACGTGTTCCACGCGCGCCTCAAAGAGATGTCAGCAACAAGGAAGGGGCCCGAAAGGGCCGAAGTCTGCCGGGGCAGCGGGATTGTCCGAAAGGGTTACCGCTACCCCGGAACACAAAGGGCTAAGGAAGGAACACGGGTGGGTTTTAGTCAGTAAGTTTAGTCTGACACTCCCTTCTGCTCCACCCAGAGCGGGAGGGGTCATTTGATGATTTCCCATCCACAAAAAAAAAAAAAAAAAGGGTAGGTGACCGACGGGGCGGGAACCACTTCCCGTGGATTCAACTATGGTAAAAGATGGGCTACCATTCATGTAAGTTAATTGATATTATTGCTGTTAACTATAACTAGTATGTTGTTCCTTATGTGTTACCTACCTATAATATGTCTATTGTTGCATTTTTGTGTAAAATCGAAATAGGGAATATTCATGTTCTGTTCCTTTCCGTTGATAAGTCGCTATGGCTTTGAGAATAATGTGTTAAAAATAATTGATACTTTAACCAAATGTAAAAATGGGTTGCTGCTTGCTACAATGTTTTAAAACAAGCTGCCATGAAGTTTACTTGTCCTTCCTTCTTCATGATGACCTAGTTTTGGGAACGGACAACTAGTTTTCTCACTAAAGAATTTAACTGACAAGCCTAATTGAAATAAATGCCTAGTCTTGCCTTTCTGTACTTTTCTTCATAAAACCCTTTCCCTACATACCATATTCTTTACTTCATATAGTAATTAACACCAGCCAGACTCACAGCTTGCTAATTAAGCTGATATTACTGACTATCCTTATAATCTCGAATCCCCATTCTGACACATGCATGTATCACTACATAGTATAAAACAAAGTCGCTTTCTCTGTCCCTATGAACGCTTAGATCTTTAAAACTACGCAACGGATTTTGATGCGGTTTTTTTTAATAGATAGAGTGATTCAAGAGGAAGGTTTATATATATAATACATGCATGCATGTGATGTCGTAAATAAACACATTTTTTTGCGCTTACTTTTCAAACGCTGGCTGAACCCTACGAGATAGGTCAAAATAATGTACTACAGTATTGTACAACTTAAAAAGGTCTACAAAAAAGTACGACTTTGTTTTATACTATGTAGTAAATCTGTAATATCTTCGAAAATATTCATTTAAATTACATGCTGTAAAGGGCCATATTTATCTATATTAAATGCACAATGTATTTAAGGTTACAATCGACTACAATCGACTTCTTTCTTGTTGGCGACCTCACACCGTGGTGAACAGATGAGCCAGTCAGTAATTAAACTGCGGGGCTGACTATGCAGATTGTTCGGGGCATGCCTCAGTGTCGCCACTCAATGAGACTTGCTTTAAAGATCCTTTTCATAGCTACCACGCGTGTGATGTGTGTAGCCAGAGGGCTTAGGCAAGTGGACATCGCTTTCAAAGAACTGCGTATTTCTTGGTAAGTTTTATTAGGTTTCTCCATCTGGAATTTCTCCGTAACAGCCTGGATTCTAGTTTTTTTTTTGGATAACTGGCGTGATGTTATGTTATGTGACAACGTTTTCGGTGGGGTGTGTCAATCTAATACATTTTTAACTTTTCCATCATCGTTTTTGCTAATAGCCACTTCTTCTTTGCCTTCAGATGTATGAATGTGATTAGAAAACAATAAGAGTATGTAAGAATCATAAGCACGGGGCGTTCTGCAGTTTTTGCCCACTCCCATAGGAAAAAGGAGTGCGGTTATACAAGGTGTAACATAATTAACGCAATACCTCATACACCCCAAAGAGTATTGAGTTAAAAGCATAAGACAATAACCAAAACTTATTTCTTTTAAGTTTACTATTTTTATTAAGAAAATCGTGTTGACACTAGTATTACTTTATGCATTTAAAATTGAGTATTATTGACTTGAAATAAGATTCAATTTTATTTGGCTTAATCGGCGGTTAGTATGAAAAAATACATAATTTTTGAAAAAATACCTATATTAAAAGTAACTGAAATCGATTCAGTAGTCAATTATGAACAAACTACTTTTAGGACTTGCATTTATTCTGTTACACCTTGTATACTTATTCACACTCCACTCTCATAAATGAATGACCCCTACATGACAATCTACTTGTACCTAATCAATGAAGGGCCACCTCCATTCGTCGTGGTATCGTCCCGTGTCTACTGCTGTTCGACAAAGTTATTACGCGCGTAATTCGCCCAAACAACCACTAACGGTAATAACTGCGCGTATCCAATAAGTGCCGGCCGAACGTTGGGTCCAATAGTGTTTGGTGTTAGTTATAAGCGGCGGCGATTATACAACGTGTAACATTAAATGCGCAAAACCTCATACACCCCAATTAGGGCATTGAGTATAAAAGCATAATACAATGACCAAAACTATTTTTTTAAGCTAACTATTATTATTACGAAAACTGTGTTGATCCTAGCATTATATTATGTACCTATTCAAAATTGAGTCTTATTGCCTTAAAATAAGACTTAATTTTCTTTGGCTCAATCGGCGGATAGTACCTATGGCAAAACACATAATTTTTGAAAAAAAAACCTTTATTAAAAGTTACCGAAATCGATACAGTAGTCAATTATGAACAAACTATTTTCAGGTTTTGCGCATTTAACGTTACACGTTGTATAGGGAAACATAGCATAATTATGTATATATCCGGTACATTATAAATCTCGACTAAAAGTCAATGAATATAGTATCATCATTCCTTTTTAGCACTCTGCTGCGCCAAGTAGATATGGACAGATACTTATCGTATTAACCGTAATAGATTTCATGTCTTTAAAAATTGCCAATCTCAGACCTTTTTATCGTATTTATTTTAGTGTTCATAAGTGGAAATGGTAAACGACTTTCAATTGAAGTATAAGAACACTGTATCAGTTAACTGTAACGTTCCTGGATATTCTTCTTCTTCGTTGACCTCGCCTTTTCCCGCTACGCGGGGTTGGCTTTCCCAATCATGCGACGCCATTTATTTCGGTCTTGTGCGTCATCTTCCGTAAGTCCTATCTCCCTCAATGAAACTAATACGAAGGTCCACAACCCACACCTTATTTATTTATTTATTTAATCAATAATTCAAGCACATAAATGTACAGAGGTGGACTTAATGCCATAGGCATTTTCTACCAGTCAACCTTTGGGTGATGCAGAGACAAACAATGGTAAGTGCAATCATGAAAATTGAGGAATATTTTTTTTAAATATATATATAAGATACGCATAAACCTATTAAAACTATGAATATAATATATACCTAATTACATTTAGATATATAAGCACAAATAAATATACACAAATACATGATTATACTTACTAAAAAGAAATAAGACATACAATGAGAAAATATTAACTTCGTAGTAGTTTTCTGAATAAAATAAACATCGTCGTCGTAACATCTCATGACTTGTCCCCCACACATACAAGCAACACTAAATCATCGAAGACTTAGTGGATCTCCCACTAATTGTTAGGACCGACGCCGACATATTGAGTGCGCCATAATAACTACTGTTTATTGGATTATTGCCCAATATTGTTGCCATGTTCCTATCATGTGGTCATCGGACACATAAATGATGACTACAGGGTGTTGAAAGGGACTCGGACGTGTTTAATGAAACATAATTCATATGAAGAATGATGTGTTGAATGAAACATAATTCATATGAAGAAAAAAAGTTGAATGAAACATAATTCATAATTCATACCAAGATTTTGTCTAGACTTTAAAAGAGACTGTGACCTCTGAGTTTGTTTCGGCCTTTCTTCTCAGAGTAGTCAGATAGGAAACGCCGACCTCATCTAGTAAAAAAATAAGATTGACGTGTAAAAGTGTTTGTACAAACCTACTTACAGAAAATAAATCATATAACATTTAATAACTTTATTGGATTACTGACCAATATTTATGCTATGTTGTTCGACTGTGGTATTGGATGTTAATGTGGGATGACGGGACCGTCTTCAAAGTGAATGTTTGTCGTGTGCTCAGTGAAGCGAAACGCTGCAGTGGTAATAGCTGGATGGAATAATAATAAGATTATAATTGGGGCTGAAATGTGTTTGTTATTATTATGCATAACCACACAAAATATTGTCTCATTGCCATCAGCAGTATTATTTTATCACTGGAAAATGGAAAACCTTCTTAGCACCTGGAATAGTACTGATTCAGCATTTTTTAGATAGAATAGTATAAAAAAAGGAAGGATAGAGAGAGAGCTACTCTATTTACTTATTTTTTCAGATTTCGTCATTTATATGAAACATCACTGGAAGTGCCAAACAACTCACGCTAAAACAGCGTCAGGGCACTGCTAAGCTAATGCTCTTCAGAACTTCGACAACAGTCTGTATGATCCTCTTGTTAATGATTGCCACCAGGGGCCCAAGTCTGCTATTTTTATAAATTCGTCATTCCAACACGATCCCATTGCCATTTTGCTAAAAGTTCGTAATCTGCTAAATTCATAATAGTCGATCATTGGTCGGTCAATGGTCTGAGAAAAACTACTACTAAATTTCATGCTAGATTTAATTTAATATAATTATATTTTTACATATTACGTATTAGTGTTTACAATCTGAGGTAGAAAGAAGTTCGTAAATAGCAATACACATTACATTTATTAATTATGTACGAGATTACCATTTTATGCCATTTCTTTCAATGGAGTGTCAGTGGTTGACCATTGGAAAGTCATAATGACGCCATTATATTAGTAGATTACCAAACTTGTCAAAATCAACAATTATGAAATCATTGATAGATCATTCTGACACTATTGTAATAGCAGACTTGAGGCCCTGGTCTCTCTACAGTCTGCTCCAGGATGTACACTAATTGATACTAGGTTACGTAACTCCACCACGTCTATAGTCATAACAATATTATTGATTAGATTAATACCTGATGTTGTTCCTGCGTCAGCCTTAGGGCTCAAACACATGAACACGTTACGACGACGCAACGTGCCACTGCACGGCAACGTGACGTGGAAGCCCACGTCACGGCGCCGAGACGTGGAAATCGCCGTCGAGCAACGTAAAAATCCACGTCACGACAACGCAACGTGCCACGTTGAACGACGTCATATTGAAGCCGCCGGTGGCGCAATTGTAGAATTGCCGCAGTTAATTTCGAGAAATGGATTGATATATGTTCTTGAAGTCTTCAGATGTTTTTTCCTATAGTACGGGACGCCCCTGAACTAGCTTCAATATCATCCGTCATCTTTGAATATTGAATAACAAATGCGGCACAGCTGCAGGAGTGCACCGTGAGATTTTACGTCACGACGACGTGCTGTGCAACGTGGCACGTTGCGTTGTCATGACGTGGATTTTTACATTGCTCGACATCGATTTCCACGTCACGGCGCCGTGACGTGAACTTTCACGTCACGTAGCCGTGCAGTGGCAGGTTGCGTCGTCGTAATGTGTTTGAGCCCTTAGTGCCTATAGCGACGTAACAACGAAGGATGGCTTCTATTCCATCGAAGTAAATCTTATTTTCCTTGAGTAGGACTCTCTAGTGTATTGCTGTGTATTTTTTCTTTATTTTGACGTATTTCTATTTACTCAGCTGTCGTATTATCAATAGGCTGAGCACGTTAATTACAAGCTATTTTCTTTTCGTACAAGTATTGGCTTTGGTAATGTTTCAAGTTTAAGGAAAAGTTTCACTACGATGATTTTAATGTCTTCCCAGCTAAAGCACAGGGAAGTGGGCGGGCGTGCCGGGGGACTGTCTTATATAATTTTGACGTTCAAAAAGTGCTGATTCTCAGCCTTATTTGAATAAATGAGTTTTGATTTTGATTGAACCAGAACAAGAGCAAGATCATTATTTTCTTGATATTCTTGAATTTGATAGATATTGATTTTGATTTTAAAATACATTTTTCACAGTTTAGACAGCGAGTGAAATTAAAATGAATATATTAGTAGACATTTTTGATCGCCATAGATTAAAGACAAAGTCAAAGTCAAAGTCAAAGTCAAAGTCAAAGTATTTTATTTGTTGAACATAGGTATACATATGGTACATGGTATAAAATTTGCATTGTATCACTATGTTTTGCCTTGCAAGGCGTACAAATTAGGCGAAAAAAAAAACTACAAACTAAATAAAGGTTTCAAATAAGTCAACAAGATAGAATAACAAGTGGATCGGACATTTTTATTTTATGCTTCTATCATCTAAAAACTCATTGATAGAGTAGTAAGCCTTTTCAATCAAGAATTTCTTAAGTTGCGATTTAAAATGGTTTATGTTGGTCATGCTTTTTAAAGTTTTTGGTAGTTTATTGTAGATCTTTGGACCCATGCCGAGACAACTCTTTGAGAAAAGTAAAAGAGCTGGTCACTGAGTACACGCCATGACACAGGACTTTTTCAACACAATATCGAAAGAGAGAACTAATAAAAACAAGTGAGTAAGACAAACTGTGCAACCCTTATCACAATGACACAGTGATTCATTTGCATCGCTCTCCTAAATTAAAGTTGTCTGTACCAGAATTTCAAATAGGCCAATATCATTCAACTAACGGCATACTTAGTACGTTGTTCCAAATTATCGTTGTCTATACAAGTGGTCTAAACAGCTAATGCTATTAGACTGTGGTCGTAAAGTACACAAATACTATTAAAATCATCCCAGCTGTAGGTACTAAAAGTCAATACTCGCTTTCACCCCCACTTGACTTCTACTCCCTCAAGATAACGACAGTTAAGGCTGCTTCTCCATTGGAGCGATTAGCGACTCCACAACACGCTCCGTTTTAGCGGATAGCTGTAGCTGAAATTAATATTATAATAAATTTCAGCTGATACCTGTCGACCTATGCTGGAAAAATCTTAAGGTTTTTTAAGATATATTAACGCTGTCATTTCACCTGATGGGATTGTCGGATTGACACTATTGACAGCTCACTTCAAGCTCACCTGACGTAGGTTTTCGCGGTGAGATTTTTATCATGGATCGGCCGTAGTTTCAATCTCCATATGGGACAATTTGGCGATTTTATAAGCTTGACTTCGATATACTGGAGTGTCCACTCACTTCAATTTAAACGGGGACACTCCGCCATATTGCTCCCTCGCTCTTCTCTGCTTTCTCGCTCCGCTTCAATGAACAGGCAACCTTAATAGAAGTCCCTAAGGCGATGTTATTTATTGGATTAATACGAGATTGTAACTTTATTGTGTGCTGCCCGAGATTTGTATAGACACTCACTAATATTGACAAATTACGGTCTCAAGAGCTTAGCGAATCTCAGAAATTGTTGCAAGGACTCGAAGAATTAAGTATTAAATGCATTAGTTTAGTAATTTCTTGAGTGACAGACTTAGTTATTCATTGGACTGAGTATAAAATTCAATAGCTAGAAAAATTTGTTTGATCAAATAAACTATTTTCAAAATACATAAACTTATTTTTAGATATGATCCAGACTTCGCACATGAGTGTGTTAGATGTTATATGATGTTTTATACTGAGTTAACTAATCATTTTATATAGGTATATATAATACAGTTTAATCAGAATCCTTAAGTTTACGTTGTTAGTTTATAGCATTGTTTCTATTAGTACTGTGTGTGTGTGTAATCACGTTCAAATCAGAGATGTACTCTAAGATTCGGTCCCCGTGTTATCAAGGTCTCACTGACAAAACAAATTTTATGGAAACTTTGAGCCAGGGCTGACTGTGTCACGCTGCGGCCACGCGATCCATACATTTGTCACGCCTAATGCGCTCCGCACCTCTCCTAGGGCTGGCAAACATATAGAAAAATACGTAAGCAAAAAATTCCAACTATTTCTCTTTTATCTTTCTTTTTTTTTCATTTAATAAACATATTGAAGATTACCGAGAAATCCGAAGATTTTGCACGATGAAGCAATACTTATATAGACGGGCCTGGTGTCTCTATAGAGGTGATATTAAAAGGCTTGACACTTTTCACCTGCGGTGTCTTCGGTCTATCCTTCGAATAAAATGGCAGGATTGTGTTCCCAACTCGGAGGTGCTAAGGCGCACGGGAATGATGGGCATGGAGGCGATTTTGATAAAGATCCAACTGAGATGGTGTGGCCATGTGCAGCGCATGGATGCTAGTAGGCTACCTAAAACCGCTTTCTACTCAGAGCTCGCCAAAGGAAAACGTGCACAGGGCGGGCAATACCTGCGCTACAAAGATGTCTTCAAACGTCACCTTACGACCTGTGGCATTCCCGTTGATCGGTGGCAGGAGCTTGCTCAAAACCGAGAGAGGTGGCGCACTTCAATTCACAAAGCAACAGAACGATTTGAAACAAATCGTCTTGAAGACCTAGACAACAAGCGCCAAATACGCAAGAGTCGCCCAAAGCCTTCCTATGCATACACATACAACGATGCTGATCAGCTCTTCTGTATACGTTGTGACCGGGTTTTCAAGACCAAATTTGGTTTTGCTAGTCATCAGAGAGCTCACGAAAGGAAAGAGAAGTAGTCGGGGTCGCTGTCACCGGATACGGTGAAGAGGACTATATATATATATCTATATATAGACGATTTGATATGTTTGAGAAAAATATAAACTTATTGAGCACAAAGTTTTGGGGATGATTCATCTTCATGATACACGCTTTGGTTTTTCGTATGAAAAACCTACAATTTGTTCACGACATCCGTTTTCGCTTAAATTTTTTTTTAGATCTCCTTAAATTGCGCTCGACTTTCTAGCCATAATAAGATGGGGTATTCATATGAGATTGTTTTTGTGGTATTCCATTGAACATTCACATTATGTGGTGTGTGTCAGTACTAGACTCATTTTAAGTAATAAAAATAATTAGTGTGGCCTAAATCTCTGACGCAATTATTAACATACTTCGGAACCAGCATTCTTCAAGAACTCATTAGTGATAATCCAACTTCCTTAACAAAACCTTACAAACAGTTTCCCTAAAAAAAAAACCCTTCTTACAACTCCCAGGTAAAGAATCTAACTACAAATTGGTACCAGTAGTGGCGCCCCTAACTACATACAAATCGTCGGTCCGATACGATCGGTGCGGATACAATTAATTACGCGAACAATAGACGCCGTCGTGAAAACTATTGATGACGATCGCGTGAACAATCCCTTGTACGCGGGTGTCGAATAACTTGCTATTTCACGCTTTCATGTAATTTAGGGGTGGGCGTTGAAGTACGGAGTTTTTTGGTAATATTGAAGGTTCAATCTACGGATTATTGGGCACGCCACAACTGCGGCGATAAGTCCCCTCTTTGAGGAGTGGCTGGAGAGGCACCACGGCATTCTCACCTTCCGCCTGACGCAGGTCCTCACCGGACACGGCTGCTTCGGGAGGTTCCTGTTCCGGATAAGGCGGGAGGTGTCTCCAATGTGTGGATCGCCCGGAGGACACGATGGAGCATACGGTGGTCTGCCTAGCTTGGGTGGAGCCGTGTGCCATGTCCACACGGCGCCGACCAGCGGCAGCGAACTCTCGCGTCCACCCCTGGTCCAGGCCATGATACGGAGCGAGAGTGCATGGGAAGCCGTCACCTCCTTCTGCGAAGCAGTAATGCTCGCGAAGGAGAAGGCAGAGCGCTTGAGAGAAAGGCAATCTTTGCGCCCTCATGCCCCTAGTCTAGCGTCGAAAACCCAGTGCCGATTCCCGGTCACCATAGGCGCGGGCTTGCGGACGTCGAGCAATGGGTAACTCGCCGTCCAGTAAGGACCAGGCTCGCGTCAACGGTGCGTTGTATTCCACGCGCGCCTCAAAGAGATGTCAGCACTGGTTGATGGGGTCCGCTAGGGCCGATGCCTGGTAGGGTTGCAGGTTGTTCGAAAGAGTTACTGTGGCCCCTGGCATAGCCAACTGAAAGAACACGGGTGGATTTTAGTCAGTTAAAGTCTGGCACGCCCTCCTGCTCCGCCCAGAGCGGGAGAAGTTATTTGATAATTCTCCACCCAAAAAAAATCTACGGATTATATTTATGCAATATATTATAAAGTAAGGGTTAATTTTTCAATATTCAAGGGTAGGGGCTCCTCCTCACACAACAGACGCAATTCATTACACGCAAAACTTAACACACACATAGCAGATGAAATTAGCATTAACAACCACGCCTACTTGAATTATTGGTAGCTATTATTCCGATCACAACAGAGTACCTACATGAAATGAACAACAATCTGCTTACAAGCCCCCTGCGACTCTGTCTAACAGGCTGACTTCTTTCATCACTGTATATGCACAACAAAGACCGACACATAATACCTATCACTCATTCACGCGTCTCTCACAACACACCTACACCCCAGTTACATTCCTTCAACTCGAAGAATGAGAATACCATCGGCGTTTACGAAGTGCTCAATAAACAGACCATTCCAGAGTATTCCCAGTTATTGTGCTGCCTTTTATCAAGAGATACGGCCGTGTACGTAGCTCGCTTGGGAAATAAAATAAAGAAATACGCGTGCACACGACAGTACGGGCCCCGACATAAATATTAGAGTCGATACGGACTTTTATGAGACTTAAGCTTATGAAAATATATGTCCTAAGATGTATTGTGATTCTGTTTTTGAGTTCTTGGTATTCATTTGCAGGTTTTTGCTGAGTTTTTCTCTGTATTGGTGGTGAGGGTTTTGGAGTTATTTACATGACTCAATGAGAGAAAAATCCGGTTTTTAAATAGTCACATTAGATATTTGTATTCATAACTTTAGTTACATCAAATATTTTTCAACATATTTCAAAGTATCGTAAATAGCTTCATAAAATACAATACTAGTTCCATACTGCTAAAGAAAACAACTTTGCATATTTTACTACCCCATAAAAAATAAATATTTTCCCATCAAAGAGGACCCAAATCCATAAAACGATGAAATCAGCGTTATAAAAGTGAAACAATCAATAAAAGTATAAAATTGGATTTAATGCCGACGACCTTCGCGTTTGAGCGCCATTATCCAAATGACCGAAAACAATGAAACATGAGCTTAAGTGTGCGTGATAGAGACGGAATGATTCCCCCTCCCTTTTTCGCCAGTTTATCGTTTAATCAGGATTCGGTTTGAGTGCACACATAAACGTTTAGTGCCTGTATGTGTGTCTATTTACGTTGACAATAGTCGTGTAATGTCCGATCATTGGCAATACTCATAAAAGGTAATTGGTATTTTTGCTTCCTTCCTGATTTCAGCTTCGTCGTGACATAAAGATGTATAAACTACAGTACATTTATTTTTTCGTGGATATTACTACGAGTATTTATTTCAATTTCCAAGATAATAATATATGGATGGATGTGTATATAATTGTATAATTACTATTTTAAGACTGTTAGCTTAAATTATGTAAATATGTATACATATTCTATCCACTGCCCCGAGTAACTGAATATCCAAATATCAACTGTAAATAACAAACAAGTAAATATTGGCATAAGTGTCGAATATTCCGCTCGAATTAATATCCTGTTACCTGCTGCATAAAATATTACATTATGATACTGCGATGTGTTTCATTTCCTGTTAACTAGTATGTACAAAAAAATAACACATTCATGATTTTAGGTCTGAGCAAAGTTATCGATCTATAAGACCAACATACCGATATGACTTATGCCTAAGAAGATCAAAAACCACCCTTATGTACAAGAGCATACTTTAGATGGCTCCGAGAAAATTTAATAAGCTACTAAATGACATAAAAGATTTAAACTTGATTAAATTTAAACGCAACCTAAATAATTTTGAATAGACAAATGCTACTATACCATTGACGAATTTCTTGCTAACAAAATTTCTTGTGACTGATTCTGTATTTATGATTTATTAATGTAATATTCCTATCTTAAGACTTTTAATTTATTAGAACTGTATCGTATAAAATGTTTTGTTTAATTTCTAATATTGTTAAATTAATAGTGTAAAGGGTATTTTTTTTTTTTAGTTTCTATAAAATATCTGTAAGACCAGAGGGGCAATTCTCGTAATTTTTAAAAACGTTCACAGTCTGAGGGGCAATTCTCGTAATTTTTAATAACGTTCACAGTCTGATCTCAGTCTCAATCTGTCAAAAATACTTCAAATTTCCCTACATTTTGACAAGTTTTTGACACTTGTTTGTCGCCGAGATGAGACTGCGACTAGATTTTGAACGTTTTAAATTAGAAGAATTGGCCTACTATTTTTTAACACCAAAAATCGCACTAAGAAAAAGTTTTACTTCTTTACTTCACTTTGTATGTTATACTTTGACTTTGATACAATTCTGATTATTATCGGTTTTACCAGTGACCTTGTCAGTATCAGCCCGGATTCTGGATTTATGACCGGCTGATGGCATAGGCTCGCCCCGATTACAAGGGATTTAAGCATAACTGGTGGAATGTGGGTGTGCCTAACCGTTCGGGCACTACTGGGGTTAAGTTTAATTTACTTTACTAGATTCCAGTCTGTAGGTACACATTCATGATTTTACAATTCTGATTCCAGTAAAAAGGTAAGTTTATTGGAACAAAGTTCTTAAATAAACTTGGAGAAAAAGCGTTATGCCCGCCCACTACATGAGTTTTTTTTTTTTTGAGACTCAGAGAGAGATAGATATACTTTTGCATGATTTTCGAGGATGCGGAATCCGATAGTGAGGTCAAAATGAAAATCCAAGATGGCGGCTGCAAAACTTTTAAAATTTTTCGTCATGGGTATCGTCGTCATGGTTTTCAAGGGTGCTGAATCAGATAGTGAAGTCAAAATGAAAATCCAAGATGGCGGGTTGCAAAACTTTTCAAATTTTTCTTCATGGGTATCTTTTTCGTGGTTTTAGAGGCTGCTCAAGCCGATAGTGAGGTCAAATGAAAATCCAAGATGGCGGATGCAAAACTTTTAAAATTTTTCTTCATGGGTATCTTTTTCATGCTTTTCGAAGGTGCTGAAGCCGATAGTGAAGTCAAAATGAAAATCCAAGATGGCGACTGCAAAAAATTCAAGTTATTCTTCATGGGTGTCGTTTTCGTGATTTCCGAGGGTGCTGAAGCCACGCTGAAGCCGATAATGAGGTCAAAATGAAAATGCAAGATGGTAGATTGAATATTTTCAAATTTTCGCAGCCGCCATCATCGCCATTTTCATTTTGAACTTCGCTCCTACCGTCGGGGGACCTCCGGCAGGAACTAAGTTCATTCACGTTTCCTCACGTATTTGTTTTTTTTTTATTTAGATCGGCCTGAAGATCTGGGTACCATGGTACAATACAATGTCAAGATTTCAAGCAGAAGCAAATTAACAGAGCATTTACCGGTCATTTTTATACTCCCGAACTAATGGATCGTTGAAGGTGGCTGAAGATGTAACTCGGAGGCATGTGATTACTGCTGCCTATCTTTATCACGGCTCTCCGGGCTGATAATGATAGCAATGGTAAAAACAATAAAGCCTGATTCACACGGTGCGATTTAAGGGCCTATACTACCTCAAATGGCTTTGCATGATCCTCCGTTATGTCGAAAATACTGCAGCATTAATTTTTAAATAAATATATGGTAAAGTTGAGGATTAATGCTAGGTCTTATGTTAGACGAAAACACGATTTCATAAAATTTTCTCGATAGAAAAAAATTCCAAAGTTACCTCCAAACCGAACAATAAACCGCTGGTATTCAAAAAATACGTCAAATTAGATCTTGAAACTTTGTATACTAACCGAACTAACTATAAAGCAGGTCTTATGTTATTTACTTTTTTTTAATTACCATTATTTTCACCGTAAAAAGCAAATACCTAAACTATTGGTGCTGCCTGCCGCCTAGCACCGTACTCTGTCTCGTTCTCACTCAGCACGCTAGCAGTATCGTGCGAGCGAGATAAAGAGTAAATTTTAGCTGAGGTAGTGTAGGCTCTTAAGTTAAAGCAACAGTAAAAGTTGCACCCATTAAACAGTGTTTAGACGATACAAGTTATTCTTTACATCAATTTTATTGTATGCCACAGGCAAGAAATTTGCTTCTTGGAAATATAGCTTAAAACTACAAAAACACACTAAAAGCAAATAATAAACCAGAGGAGTTTTACAAGAATCTCCGTGTTATAAGTCTTTGTTACGGCATCTATTGAATATTTCACCGCGGGGCGCGGAGCTATCAAAATAAAAAAAAAACTTGACAGAGAAGGGTTCCGTAGATAAGATGAATATTTAAACATGCACAGTATCAATTTTACTGATAAAAATATTAATATTCGCATCCGGTTTGACTGGATGCCGACACCAACATAGTTGGGAAATGGTTAAGCAGATTGATTGCACAGTATCGATTTTATCGAACGAACTATGAAAAACAATTTTATTACTGAATATTGTAACCAAAAACATCCCGTATCTCACAAACTGTTGATTAAAATAAAAAAGTCACTTAGAAACATGATACATCTTTTTAATTAATTATAAGATCCAATAATTACACTCACTTTAAGTGCATTGAATTTTTTTTTCATTCCTCATTTACATGTATGTGGAGTGCCACACCTAATTGTTTTTTGTAAGTTCAAACTATTTTTTAGTGATGCACCTTCTTCTAATTTTCATCGATATAGTGCAAATAGTCTCTGAGTAAAATGGCTGTGTACGTCCGGACAGACAGACGAACATAACGAAATTACAAAGATTTCCTTTTTGCTATTTGGCTACGGGGCCCTAAAAAGTGAAGAGTGTCCCGAGGGCGAGCAATTTGCCTACTTAGTTCACACATAAGGAAAGAAAACGTAACACTGTGTTAAATAATGTATGGAGCTATTCTTTTGGAACGAACAGGCGCTACGAAGTTACTTTGTAATCTTTTATTCTTGTTCTTACGTTTATTAGATTTTGCTGGCTTTATAATGGTCTGAAAGCGTGTATTATTTGCAATATTATGTATATTGCAAATAACAATGTATAATTACTTTACAACTGTTTAAATAAAACATTCTGCCCTTAAAAGATTTTGTAAAATCGCAATGGGTATGCGTCTGTGCTCATTGGTGAACTTTAAGGGCTCGACCACACGTACCACAACCACGCCACATAGCAGCGAGAAAATGTGAGCCAGCAGAGGTTACGTGCTAATAGTGTCGCTGCAATTTCTTGCAGTTGTGGTTGCGTTCTCGCTAGCAGTTGCGATATGGTTACGTTGTGGTTAGTGTTTGCGATGTGGCCGGCTGCTCATAGGCTGTCGCGCTGGTGATTGCGTTGTGGTAGCGACGTGGCCTAGATGTGATCGGTACCGCCCACACGGTTGATTTTGACGGCCAAATGTGGTCCGTGTGAAAAAAACTATTCATTTTAATACAAATTATCGTCCGTCCACAATTACATCGTTGTGGTGTGGTTGTGGTACCAACCTACGCATGATCAAAGACTGACCAAAGAAATGACCAGGCAAATACTGAAGATCGATTTCAAATAAAATATTTTCTGAATGCACTTGCAACTGTGCCGTAACTGTACTGTATGAGTAGGTACATTAAGTACATAACATATTCATGTTTTACTGAATCCATATTCCATTCGATATTTCCGGCCGTCAATAGTTAAAATAGTGAAACTATTGAGTCCACTGAAAGCGCTGGAACTGAACAATAATAGAATATTCTATTCAACTTGGTCGGATGCAAACTACTGTATCATGCGGACAGAGATGTGCAACATTTTTGAGATACATAATTGTATAATGTAGGTACTAAAAGAAAAATGGTTACTGATGTTTGTGATCTAAGAAAAGATCAGTTTTCTGTAAAAAGAAAGTAATTTGAAATCAGTATCATCGTCAGTCAGCATTTTAAACTAGGACTTCGTTGATGTACTTACTTTATTTACGATCCAGACGATCCAGTTCACATGAGCACCTTCGCATTCTAACTATATTCTGTCTTCATCAAGATTTCTGTCTTAGCATTCGGAGAGACGAAAAGACAAAAAAAAAAAAAATAAAGAATTTCCATCTTTCACGAAAGCTAAAAAATAATAATGTTCGTACTGTTATTCTGCACAGAAGCCAGCACATCAAGCTACTACAATCTGTCAAATTTCTTTAGTAGATTTTCAACTTTATCGCTAAAGCATAAGGTTTAAAGTTTATTGGGAAAATTTGACAGTTTCTGGTAGCTTGATGTGCTGGCATCTATATATTACATTCTATGTAGAACTGGTGCGTAGGAAATCTAACAGGGCATAATGTACATTTAGAATTGCTTTTTGAGCACGCTCTAGAGGGAGTAAAATGGTTTTTGAAACACCACCTCAAGAAGTTATGCAATAGGCAAGAATGAATTGACACAAAGTTAAATAAACCTGTTTAAATAATTTTAGTCGGCTATGTTCCGTAATATCTTAAATTGCGCACTCTAGTACATATTAAATTAATATGTTTACGGAAATTTAGATTGGAATCAATAGTGACACCTAGATATTTTAAATTGCAAATACTGAACAAGAACTAAACTGGCATTAAGCTGGGCAGACTTGCAGTGTCAGCGTGCGTGCTACAAATTATGTGCATCGATGTTTAGATTAGTGAGCGGTATTTTAGTATCTATTTCTCTTGTAAATAAAATGTAAGTATTCTGTTTTATCTGCATTTAATGTTAGGAGATTATAATGGAGTAATTTGAACATGCTCGGAACGATTTTAGCTAAATCAAGAACAATAGAGCGGTGACATCCACATAAGACATAATGACACAATAATTGTGTAATAAATAATTGTGACAGGCTGCACACTTGTACAGTGCACAGTTCATTTATGTATATAGATTGAAAAGAATGTAGGGCACAAAATGCTGCCTTGTGGAATTCCAAAACAATAATTTTTAAGTTCTGCCTTTGTATTCTGACCATTTTTAACACATTGATGATGATCGCTGAGCAGAAAATAGAAGAGCCCTGAGTCAGAAAAGTCACTAATTAGAATTTAAAGAGATTTATTGTATTATGTTTATCTTATTCTTATTAGCTTTTTAGTCTAGTTTTATTTATTAGTTTACATATTTAGGTTCACTTTTTGAATAATCTAAGGATTGTCGTACATATTATAATTACTTAACTTGAAAGTGTGAATTTTAGATTATGTAAATATTTGATAAAGTTAACATTAATGCCGCAATAACAAATAAATACAAAAAATGTCCCTTTTCTCCTTAAAAAGATAAAGAAAAATGAAAATAAAATGTTTACAACGCCTGTTCCGGCCGCTCTCCTAACGGGCTCTAGAGTTTGACAGTTTAAACGTAAGGCTCTCAAATGGAGACTGTATTTTTGTACTCGATACCCATTAATGGCTGAATGCATTAATTTTTCAATGCACTCCATTATCGCTTGCTACAGACCTGTTGAATTAGGGCTATCAAACGATAGTTATAAATATTTAAATTATAGCAATTCAGAGTAAAAATTTTGTGGCTAGTGAAATAACAACTAATAGAGAAGTATGGAAGAAAAAAAGGCATGCTGCGCCGACACCAAATAAATTGGGATAAGGATGATGGATTGGAGAATGATGATGATTCGATTTCGCCGCCCGGCTGTGCCGAATGATGCCGACCTGAACATGTCTGTAGCACCCCTAACTAAGAGAGTAAGGACATTGTGATATGACGTACACTCGCCAGAGGGGCAATTCCCGTAATTTTTAGGAACGTTCACAGTCTGATCTCAATCTCAATCTGTTAAAAATACCTCAAATTTCCCTACATTTTGACAAGTTTTTGACATTTGTTTGTCGCCGAGATGAGACTGCGACTAGATTTTGAACGTTTTAAATTACGAGAATTCGCCTTCAGGTTGTGAACCCGCACACCGGAAGGCACAATGACACTATGTAATTTACTTTTACATTTGTATGCAAATAAAGGGGAACCGTTAACGGCCGTATAACATAAAACAACAACAACCCGCTATCGCTATTAACAACCCGTATGGGGTAGAACTGGGTGAAACCATAAAACATTACAACCGGTAGTTTTTCACGAACCACTCGTAAATGTCAACGAAGCGCTAAAACTATTGTTAATTATATACCGGCGAATTGTAAAACTTTTCATAACTTAAAGCTAGGAAAACGTAGTCACGGTGACTGGATTTAGGTACTTATCCTACTAATCCTATCCTACTTCCTACTAATATTATAAATGCGAAAGTATGTGAGGATGGATGGATGGAAGTTTGTTACTCTTTCATGCAAAAACTACTGAACGGATTTTGATGAAACTTTACAATAATATAGTTTATACATCAGAATAATACATAGGATACTTTTTATCCCGATATTCCCACGAGATCAAAACTTACGCGGGTGAAACCGCGGGGCGCAGCTAGTAATATTATAAATGCGAAAGTTTGTGAGGCTGGATGGATGTTTGTTACTCTTTCACGCAAAAACTACCAAACGGATTTGAATGAAATTTGTCACACAGATACTTTATAATCAGGATTAAAACATAGGATGCTTTTCATGCCGATATTCCCACGGGATCGAAACTTACGCGGGTGAAACCGCGGGGCGCAACTAGTAAAGCCATAATCTTACATGTACACACGGCTACACATCAAGCTATACATTTCCAGTTTATACTGACCTCTCACTGTAAGGAAATCCTATAAAATGCGAGATCAGCATATATTGGAAATGTATAGCTTGATCTGTAGCCGTGCGTACCTACATTTATCAAGACTCAGAACTAAAACGCCAAAAGTAAAATGTTTACTTCGGTTTTCAGTTTTTATCTTTAGCACGGGTAATAGGAGAACAACTCCCTTCTGGTTAAAATATTCACAATCTAAACATCCTAATCGAGTGCGGTCACGCAGCTGAAAGATATCTATTATAGGTATCTGGCAGTAGACCAGGTTCAAAATAGGTATATATTACTTTCAGGTACGAGTTTCACAAGATTATTTAATTACATGATAATATTTCACTCCCAATACCTCGCTGACTACATAAAGATGTAACTTTTGGAAGGCTCTTTTAATGCCACGTTGCTGAAAAAGTAAAAAAAAATACCAGTGTCAGTAAGAAAGTATTAAAGAAAATTCTGGAATTTTCAATAGAGCGTCCATGTTTTATTCCATCACCAACCCCATATGCTATCCATAA
Source organism: Globia sparganii (assembly GCA_949316385.1). Taxonomy (NCBI): domain Eukaryota; kingdom Metazoa; phylum Arthropoda; class Insecta; order Lepidoptera; family Noctuidae; genus Globia; species Globia sparganii. The sequence continues at coordinate 23,774,342 of OX438660.1, read as the reverse complement.
ATCACACAAAGTAATAAAAAACTGATTAACAATAAAATGGAGCAGGCGGCTGATAGTATCGCAGTTTATTGTCAAAATGATTGATTCGCTGGGGGAGTAATAAAATTAATTTAACCCTTCTTGATTCGGAACGCAGTTGTCGAGTGGGCTCCGGATTAACGCAATACTGTGGACGCTATACGTTAATCTTTATTACTACTGACATACGTACTTATATATGTACTGCCTTATGTAGCACAATAATAAAGTTTTGGCTCAAATTCTACAGGCACTGTTCTACAGTAAAACTTTGAGAGAAGTACAAGTTTTTAGGGTTTCTGCACTTGCTTCAAAATTCCTTTGGACAAAAATGATGACATCTTTACGATAAAAGACCTTTTCAAGCAATGAAAATGACTCCAGTGAAACTCCTGGGACACGCTCAATTCCATGGAGCGAACAGGCTGGCTGATAAAACATCCAGGTACCTATCTCTTATTGTTGAGGTAAGATCAGCTGATAAGCTTTGACGACATTTGGATAGGAAGCTGTTCATTTCTGTGATATTCACTAAAATGTCTCACTGATGGTGGCGCGTGTGTTGAATCATTTGGTTCCCTACAAAATGGTTGAGCTGGATGATGCTGATCCACGCGTCGTGTTCATCAACGGGCCCCGTTGATTGAGACTGGTCATCTCATTTTGAATTGTTTTTTTTTTTTTTATTTTATTTTTTTACCTTGTTCTCACATGCAGAAGCAACAAGAATAATTTACCCAGGATTTTGAAAGAGCGTGATTTAAGAGAGTGTCCTTGGAGTTTCTAGCCCGTTCTTCTCAAAGAAATCTACGTTTTGGAATGGGCAACTAGCTTCAACTTTCTGACCGACACGTTGACAGTTCAAAAGTGCCTGTAAATGTTTTAATTGAAATAAATTCTTTGAATCTGAGTCTAAGTTCTATTAGTGGGCCAATACAGATTGGAGATCATGAAAAGTGAATAGATAAATGGCCAGTAGTAGAAACATTGCAAGGACCTTACGTAAAAGCTTTGCTTCGAAGTTAACAGAAAAGAGCACACGAAATATTTTTAAAATTTATTATTTATTTGCTTATTCATCTTAAACACAATGTACTATCTAACACTGAAATAAATATTTATGTACAACTATATAAAGGGAAAAAAAGGAAGAATTCTTTGAGCTTCAAAAAGTTCGTCCGCATCGCTGTCAGTGGGAAAAGTGTCTAAAAGGCTGGCAGCTGACGAAAACCATACCGATTCAAAAACAAAATATGAAATTAGAGCTTGAAAGAAGACTTTCAAAGTAATTGAAGATTATCCTTACTCAAATAGCAGTCTCATCTCAAATAAATTTTATCTTTATTAAGCACAGTAAAATACCTTTTCTTTTATTTTTACCGAATTCAAAAAACGGAGGTAATCAATTCGACACGTATGTATGTAATATTATTGGAACTGCAATATATTCACATATGATAATCTATTAGGGCTTCCAAACAAATATACAAAGTTTTAGAGATGTATGTATGTTTGTCCACTCATTTCTCCGCAACTATTAATCGGATTGTGACCTTTCTTTTAAGTAAACGTAAGCCAATAAAGCTTACGTTTACTTTATTACAAACAAATATTCCAGTTTTTATTAAAAACTAAATTAATAAGAATTTTAAAAAAATCTACTTCAAAAAGAAATTATAACTCAAAATTATGAAATAATGTTTTATAATTTTGAACAAATTTCGGAAGTCGGTGGCAAAAATTCCATTCTCCACACGAAAACTACATTTTGGAATGGGCGACTAGAATCAATTCTATTTTTTAATTTTTAATTTTGACGTTCAAAAGTGCCTTTTAAGTGCCTATTTGAAATAAATGATTTGACTTTGACTTTGAAAAACTAAAACTAAATAAAATACAAATCCCAAGACACCGAGTTCCGAAATTAAAGTTATTTCATAATTTTGAGTTAATTTCTTTTTGAAGTCGATTTTTTTAAAATACTTTTTTGTTATAGAAAATGCATCGTATTCAGAATTTCAGATATAAAATAAAATCAGTTAGATAAGTCCAGATAGTTAGCTGATAAGCTCCACAGAATATGTTCTCAAAAGCTCCAAAATTTATTCTATCTAGATTTTAATGGCTAGTCTATTATAGATTATGATTGCCTTTTTCTTCAATTCTTTTAATAACAAAATTGAAAGTGAAATTCTCTGTTATTTTATCGGTCTTGTTTTTTTTTTTAACAGAGGGTATAGAAGCGAATCGAATTAGGTATGGTATACATAAATTACATTTTCTTGGAGCTACTTATCAATGACTAAATCAATTAGAACCAGAATACTTTAAATCGAACCTGTTAAGGTGAAATGAAAGGATATAACGGAATGGAATGGAATTGGAATGGAAGTTTCGTAACTAGACTCCAGACCAACTGGTACTAAAAAAAAATCGAAATACTTAAAAAATACCTGGTTATTGTTAATAAGCAGGTATTAAAACTACCATGACATCTCAGATTATTGTATTTGGTCATCATCATCATCATCATCAGCCGGAAGACGTCCACTGCTGAACAAAGGCCTCCCCCTTAGACCACCACGCCGAACAACAATCCGCCACTTGCATCCATCGGTTGCCCGCGACTCTCACGATGTCGTCGGTCCACCTAGCGGGAGGCCTGCCTACGTTGCGTCTTCCGGTTCGTGGTCGCCACTCAAGAACTTTTCTTCCCCATCGGGTATCAGTTTTACGAGCGATGTGGCCTGCCCATTGCCACTTCAACTTGCAAATTTTAAGAGCTATGTCAGTGACTCTGGTTCTTCGTCGAATATCCTCGTTCCGGATTTGGTCAAGTTATTCCGAAATCAGACGCTTCATTATTTGTTAATCTTTGCCTTTCGCGCGAAGTAAATCGTCTAAAGTTCTAAACAATAAATGAATCAAAAGTAAAAAAGCTACCAAGTGCGAGTTTGACTCGCGAACAGGGTTTCGTACCCGCGTACAGTATTTAACACTACATATTTTTTTATTACTTCAGTAAAAAAAATCACAAGGATAAAACACGTTACATGCATGCTTTTAATTATTAACTTTATTTTATTTTTATTATTTGCTGTATATATAAAATAGCTACAATAAATCAAAAATTAAAAGTCATTCATTCAAACTAGACTGAGAATCAGCACTTTTTAAACATCGAAAAAATAGTAGTACCTACACACTGTGAAATTTCAAGTGCATACCTATAACAGTTCAAAAGATACAGCTCTGTGACACTCGGACGTACAGTCAGCAAAGGAGATAAGTATGCAGGGTCGTCGAATATAGTTGAAGTTTATTAAGAAACCGATTGATGTTTTCGAATAAAATTTAATTTAATTAATAGAAAGCAAACAGTTTATTTTTCAAATTAAATTTCATTCCAAAACATCAATCGGTTTCTTACTAAACTTCAACTATATTCGACGACCCTGCATACATATCTCCTTTGCTGACTGTACATCGTATCCTTAGAAATAGGGTCCTTTGGCAACCTTTGGGCACGGATCCCTACGTAAAAATGAATTCATAAGTAAACCGACCCTTCACTCACCGAATAATCGAATAAATTAAATGAAACTAACGTTCACGTTCGCGGATTAACGTTCATTCCTATTGGTGGCACTACAACTCAGCACATGAATCACATAGCATAGAAAGATCTAGACGATTATCAAAAAAAATCTGCTGTTTCATAGAAAAGCCCTACCCCTATACCTACGCGGTCAAAATTACAACAGTACATTTTTTTTTTACAACCTTCGGACACCTTCAGCGGTTCAGATTCATGTACTGAATCCTTCCTAATGAATAGTAATAAAACAAAAATGAACCGTCTGATGTCGACTTTAGTTCACTTATTGAAGATCCATTTTAGAAGTTTTTAACTGACAATGTCATGAACAATCTAGTGAAAAAGCTCCAGCCAATCCACAATTTTTTACCTGCCTTCATTTTCCCAGATCGTTCTGGGCCCCATCGCTGCTAATCCTCTTAGGCCTGGCCATCGCGCTGGTGCTGATGACCGTAAAGCGTTACCAGGAGAACCCCGCGTACATGGTGAAGATCGACAGGAACCTCAGAGCCAGGAAGTTCCCAGCTGTGGTGCTGTGTCCTGAGGTCAACTTCGTCGAGGAGAAAATGGATGAGTTTTTGGCTAAAGTGTATGAGTATAATTTTTTATTGCTACTTTTTTTTTTTGCTTGTGAAAAGTCATGACGTTTCTACAGCCGTTACAGTAGCTCATAACATAAAAGATAGAGATAAAATAAAAAAGATTATTTGCAGAAACACTAGCTTCTGCCCACGGCTTTGCCCGCGTGGATGTCGGAAATTATCTCACGTGAACGTGATCATCATCATCATCATCATCAGCCGGAAGACGTCCACTGCTGAACAAAGGCCTCCCCCTTAGACCACCACGCCGAACGACAATCCGCCACTTGCATCCATCGGTTGCCCGCGACTCTCACGAACGTGAACGTGAACGTGATACCGGGACAAAAGTACTTCCCCCAGGATGCCATCACATCTCATCTCACCAAATTTTATCTAAATCTGTTCGGTTGTTTAGGTGTGAAAAGGACGGGCGTATTATACACACAGAGTTACTTTCGAATTTATAGATAATCCATACTAATATTATAAATGCGAAAGTGTGTCTGTCTGTTATCTCCTCACGCTTAAGCCGCTGAACCGATTTAGATGACATTTGGTATAGAGATAGTTTGAGTCCCGGAAAAGGACTTTTATCCCGATATTCCCACGGGATCGACACTTATGCGGGTGAAACCGCGGGTTGCTGTTAGTATTATACAGGGTGTCCCTGGAAGTACGGATCAAATCAATTATGGGCGTGGGCAAAGTCATTTCCAAACTTTTTGATCCTGAGAATGTTGGTGAATTTTTTACGGTTTAAAAGTTATGATCAACTTTTGTTATTTTCAGTCACTTTGCACTATGCAAAGTGCTAAAAGAACAAAATCATTAAAAAAAAACTACCAGGAACTGTCAATTTAAGTTTTTAGACAGCCATAATAGTTTTTTTTATGATTTTTTTTCGTTGAGCACTATGCGAAACGATTGAACAAAATTGGTCACAATTTTTGAACCGTAAAATAATTCTCAATCATCAATCATTCTCAGGACCAAAAAGTTTGGAAATGACCTTGCCCACGCCCCTATTCGATTTGATCCATACTTCCAGGGACACCCTGTATATATGTAGGGGTGGTGTTTGGATGACCGAAACAAACTTCACTTCTTGAAAATTTCTTTAATTATTTTTAAAACTTCTTACAAAGTAAAAATGTCTTAACATCTTAGTAGCTCGCTTGCCATCTTCCTTTTTCTTTTCCACACATACCTACTCTCTCATTCACTCATCGCTGCGTTCATATTCTATTTGCTTTTCTTAAAATTATGATGCGTTCCAAATTAACATCCTACATATATATAATATATTTTTAGCCAATACCCTGCGGGCATGAACTCGACCAGAATGCGAGAAATCCTGCCACAGTTAGCCGCGTTCTATTCCCTCGACGTGGTGTACAATCTGCAGGATCTGCTGCACATCGAACAGCTCCTGGACTACAATGGAATAGACGTGGAGACTGCTGGGGAGCTCCTCACAGCTACGTGTGAAGAGACTGCCATCAGGTAAGAATTAATTTCTATTTGATCTGCTTGTGTAAACACTACAGGATGAAACACTTTTCTTTTAGAGAGATAATCTAGATCAGGGTCGTGAAGTTTCCTGGTTACTATGAACTTGGATCATCCCACTGCTGAACAGAGTCACCCGGGTTCCCTTGACTTCACGAAGCGTTCTACTATTCAACATAACGAGCGTACTATGAACTATTTTTCTTCCAACGCAGGACCCTGTTATTTTGGCGAACTAGCGATATTTGGACAAGGCCTATGTCTACCGGTGACGTCTTTCCGCTCATGATAATAATATGACAATAATTTATCGATATTAAACCACAGGTGCCGTTGGAGTGGCGTTATTGTAAACTGTTCAGATTTATTCCGAATGGAATTCACTGGGGATGGGTTCTGCTGCGTTTTCAACGGAAGATCTTTAAAACGGTAAGGTGGTTACAGGCTTTCCCAGAAAAGCCTTTTCATCTATTATCGAGAGCCCACTCCTGCATAAAGCATTATATCTTTGAAATTTTGTGTATTTATATGGACTGGACAATACTATTGAAACATTTATTACATAATCAGCCTATGACGTTCCCAGTGCTGGGACACAGGCCTCCTCCCTTCGAGAGGGAGTGGGCTATAATCCACCACGCGGGCCCAGTGCGGGTTGGTAGACGTCACATGTCTTCGAATTTTTGGTCGTAGGATATGCCGGTTTCCTCACGATGTTTTTCTTCACCGTTGTGCGAGCAGTGGTGGGTATATAAATACACAAAGTAAAACGCCTCTCTGACTTCGAACCAACGACCTACGACTCGTAAGTCGGGGCTGTTAGCACTGCGCCATCACTGCTCAAAAACACTTATTGCGCTGCCGTAACTAATAAAAAGCAAATAAGTACCATAGATGATAATAATCTTCAAAGTTCCACTACCATACTTCGTGCACTACTATCTTCACGATTTAAACTTACGAATATTACATTAATATCTTCAATTTAGTTTCCTCTTGCTTAAATATTAATTTCCCAAAAGTTACGTGTAACAACTCGGTAACTTCGCAAAGTAAGTTACTGGAACGCACATGTACAGAAAGTTAAACATTCCTACTAATTGTGCAGATACGGGGTTCAAGCAAATAGTAAGACGGGTTTTCAAACACTGCTTAATTTAGACGCAGATAAATGTAAATATTTAAGTTAGATTAGAGCATTTTTTTTTTTTTTTTTTTTGATATAATTTATATTCTTAGAATGTCTAATTTTGTAACTCCACTTTCATAATAACTTTGTTTTTTTTTTGTCGGTTTGTACAAAAATGACCATGAAATCTTCTCGCTGTTTGCTGCTCAGAGAAATGGAAAAACATGGAGCACACATAGAGGCAACCCAACCGAACCAACACAAGTACACGAGCTGGTTCGGATACAGTACTGGTCTAATGATAGCTGTCAATCAGAGCCAGACACCCACCATCGTTGACCTTTCCTATAAGTGGGTGAGTATAATGTACATACATTTACCTAAACGTAACGTATTTGACGAAGATTCATCTTACTTTGAAGTACCCTGCGGTAGGTTATATTCAAAGTAAGGAAGTCAGAAAAGTAAAAGAATCCTAACAGTAATTTACGAAAAGTGTTTGAATAATCCAAGCTATATGAAGGACTAGCTGCGCCCCGCGGTTTCACCCGCGTAAGTTTCGATCCCGCGAGAATATCGGGATAAAAAGTATCCTATGTGTTATTCTGATGTATAAGCTATATTACTGTAAAGTTTCATCAAAATCCGTTCTGTAGTTTTTGCGTGAAAGAGTAACAAACATCCATCCATCCATCCTCACAAACTTTCGCATTTATAATATTAGTAGGAAGTAGGATATTATATATTATATTAGTAGGAAGGATTTACTCTTAATTATAAAGTAAATTAGCAGCTGAATTGGAGCGGAGGGCCGAGTTAAATGGCGTACGATTGGAGGGGCCTATGGCCAGCAGTGGAATTTTAAAGGTTCATGATGATAATAGTAAATATGACTACAAAAAGCGAGGACCTCCTCAACGCTCATCAAACAGTAACAATAAAGAGGAGCCACACTAAAAGGAATATTTTCATGACCCTCACAGATAGCGATACTGACCAGCCAGCACTTTGTAGACGTGTCAATGAATGGTACAGCCCTCAACCCTGGCTCCGAGCAGTGGCTTGCCTTCCACAGCACTGGCTACCAAATAGCGGTCGGAGCGAGATCTCTCAGACCAGCACTGAGGAAGTGTATCATGTCCACCGACAAGCCACGGTACTTCCCGATTTATAGCAGGTAAGTATTGGTTCTTACCAGAATTGTGGTAAGATGTTGCTTTAGGCATTATCATTGTTCTTGTCACGAATAACAATCAAAAACTAATGGGTGAATTGTAATAGATGATAAGCCAAGAAGGGCGTAGACACTGAGATAATGGCTGGCAGACATTTGTATGGAAGAAGTAGGTTTGCTGCGCCAAACTCAAAGAAAATAGGGCAAGCGCAGGCAGAAATTATGAATGTACACTGTAGATAAAAGTTTATAATGTTAAGTAGATTATAAAAATATTATATGCTTTCAGAAAATACTGTACATTAGAACAAGAGATGGCACAAACTTTGGACAAATGCAAGTGTGTCCGTTCTAATCATCCGAAACCACCTGGTGCCTGTCGATGTCGAGCGGCCATGTTGCAGTGTTCCATCCAGTTCTTGGGTAACTACTTACTCAAATCTATTATTAGAGGCTTGAAGCTCTAGCTCAATTCTGGCGCATCCCGCGCTGGCTGAGACGTGACTGCCTGCGTCGATGGTTTTATTAATGACTAGCGGCCCGTCCCGGCTTTGCATGGGTGGAAAAAAAAGCCTATATTAATCAGTGATAATGTAGCATTCAAATGGTGAAAGAATTCTTAAAATCGGTTCAGTGCTTTTTGAGCCAATTCGTTACAAACATACATCTTCCCTCTTTATAATATTAGTATAGATTAGGGCCCGATCACACATACCACAACCACATCACATCGCTGCGACAAAATGAGGGCAACCAGTGGTTAATTTACGTGTGGATAGTGTCGCTGCAGTTGCGTTGTGATAACTATAATTATGGTACGTGCATGTGGTTGCATTGTTGCTAGTAGTTGCGATGTGGTTACATTCTGACTAGTATTTGTTTACTCCGGCTTTCTGAGTTTGTGTTGTGGCCGGCCACTAGTGCGCACTCGCGCTGTAGATTGCGCTGTGGCTGCAACGTGGCCTTGATGTAGACGGTATCACCCACACGGTTGATTTGACGGGCAAATGTGGTCCGTGTGAATGAACTAATCATTTTCATATAAATTAGCGCTCGTCCAAATGTTGTCGTTGTGGTGTGGTTGTAGTACGAGTGAACCGGCCATAGAAAGTGACGCGACTATTCGCGCATTTCGTCCCGGATTTGATCGTATATATTTTAGTATATTCCCCATAGCTTCATCAGTTATTTCAACTTGTATTTCCAGTCGGGTATGATAGCTTGAGCGTCCCCTGTCCAATGACGTGTGATGTGGAGAAGACTTACGTTGTAGCATCCAGTTTCCAGCTCGATGATTCCGTGAAGACTGTGGAACCGTTCTAGTGAGTATTTTAATATATTAACATCGATCTGATTCTCTGACTGTGGCTGTTGATTGGGCTACAGTCGTTCCGCATCTTGTACAGATCTAAATGTTGATTAGCCGCGTTTGAACGCTTTTTCTTTACTTGAAACTCGAGACATATTTATTTGTTTGATGTATAAATAAACACTCTTTATTCCCTATTGATAAAATTTGTTTTTCTTTTTAATACGTACCTATGTTGTTAATGTTTTTGGTTACCACAGCAGGGATTTGGATTTCAAGAAAGTGAGCGTGGTAAGAATCTTCATTCAGAGTCGCAAGCGGCCGACCTTCGAGCGCTGGTCATACTTCTCCTATTTAGATTTATTCTGTAAGTTTTAATTTACATCTCCATAATAATTTCTTAGTAGCCGACATTACTGCCGCCTGTCCGCCTGCATAAAAACTTTTAGTAGATCAAATGTCCAATGAACATGGCAATAAAAATACTTACCACTGAGGCAACTGGTCTGACAACCACTCTTACCAAGGAGTATCGTATTCCCGAGTAACTGGGTTTTAAGGTCAGTCGCTCCATGTCAAAAACTGGTATTCATCTAAGGGGCAATTCTTAAGAACGTTCACAGTCTGATTTCAGTCTCAATCTGTCAAAAAATACTTCTAATTTCCCTACATTTCGACAAGTTTTTGACATTTGTTTGTCGCCGAGATGAGACTGCGACTAGATTTTGAACGTTTTAAATTACCAGAGTTGGCTTTCTGTATCCCGATTGGCTAGAAGCCGACCCCAACATAGTTAGGACAAAAAAAAACAACCGACTTCCAAAAAAACACTACAAAGTGAAAAATAACTTTAATTTCGGAAGTCGGTGTCGTTGGTTCCGCATTTTCTTTTATTCACACCGACTTCCGAAATTAAAGTTATTTTTCACTTTGTAGTGTTTTTTTGGAAGTCGGTTGTTTTTTTTTTTTGTAAAAAGTTTTTTATTTTTCACTTTTTAGTGGGCCAGTTTGTAACTTATCTAAGTTACAATAGCCTAATCTCAACTGCTCATCACCTTTTACAAAACATTGTTTTTCCCGATGCAGGGACGTTAATTGTTTAGGAGTTCTCCTTGTAAAAACCAGGAGAACTGGATCTGATTGAGAAGTCACCATCAGCTCCACTTCACGATATGCATTGTGCTTAGCAACCACATTAAAGTACCTAATCGAATTGCAACCCGTGAAATATTTATTATTGAGTACTTCCGAAGGCCATCTGTGGTCTTCATCATCAGTTCCACTTCACCGAATGGTGCTTTCTGAGAGCAAATGCACGAGTTACTACAAAAAATACCCAAATCGCTATAGGTGTGCCTACAAAATTTGAGGGTTTCCCTCGATTTCCATGGGATTCCCTCATCAGATTCCGATTTGGTGACAATGGAACCACCTCGAGAGCATACCCTCTCAAATAAAAAAAGAATTTTGAAAATCCGTCGACAATTGGCGGAGTATTCGATGAACAAACATACAAAAAAAAAATTTACAAACATCCGAACATAGTACCTCCACCTTTTTGTGAAGTAGGTAAAAAGGCTAACAAATGATGATTCATCATATGGAGATATAGTATTGTTTTTGTTGCAGCTCAAATAGGTGGAATGTTCGGCGTGTTCTTCGGTTGCAGTATCCTCACTTTATTGGGGTTGCTGCAACTCGCCTGGCACGTTATAGCGAAGCAGTGGCAGAAACGAAAATAAACAATCTTTCACGCATTTAGTAAATCCACGCTAAACTTTATACTGAGAGCAGGATGATTGAATAAGCCTAATTATAATGTTAAACTCTGTCTCTGTCTATTGATCACGTGACGTCATTTAACTAATTTTTAACACGTTTTTCTAAGCACCATTTTGGAAACAGTAGCGCACCTTAGAAACGTGTGATCGTTTACTATACTAATAACAACACAAAAAAGAAAGAAAAATACGTTTACTTTCATTAGAACAAAAACACATTAATACTATGAAAAGAGAAAGAAAAAAATGCTTAAAACGCCAAAAAGACCTCGGAAGAAGCTCAAAATTATTTTATTTTTTCATTAAACAGCAAACATTTACTTTAAGAAATACCCGATGGAATTAAAAACGAGTCCATTCCACTGTTTAAAAAGCAATTGTCAGTCTTATTAATTTATAAATGTTATTACTCAATTTGTGAATTTCTAAATGATAAAATCTTATAGTTTCCTAATTAATCCTGAAATCTTTAATTATTTAAGCCATACCATATTATAAGAATTTTTCATATTGACAGTACCTATTTTAGACTATTTTAAGCACTTGTGCTAAATGTTTTCATGTCTAATTTAAGGCAGAACGTATAAGGATCTCTAATTATAAAAACATATGCATTTTTTGTACCTACTTTCTATGCAAATAAATAATTATCCTATTCTATTCTATAAGAACTTACAACAAATTTAACAAAAACAATTTTAGTAATAATAAATAAACAACAACGCTGTCCACAGGTAGACATGATAGTTTAGATGACAACACTAAGCATACCACGAGGAGGGAGTCGTGGCTAAATAATAACAACCGCACATGTTGATCGATCAGGTTAAGCTACGCTTACTGCAGTTGGTCTCTAGATGGGTGACCACCTTTACATACTGAGACCCCTCCGTGCCTCGGAAAGCACGTTAAGCCGTTGGTCCCTGATGTCATTCGTGGATCTTTGACAGTCGTTACGGGTAGTCAGAAGCCCGAAAGTCTGACAATCAGTCTTACCAAGGGGTATCGTATTACCCAGTAACTGGGTTGTGGAGGTCAGATAGGCAGTCGCTCTATGTAAAATACTGGTATTCAGCTGCATCCGGTTAGACTGGAAGCCGATCCCAAAATCGTTGGGAAAAGGCAGGCAGATGATGACTAGGTATACTACCTTCCGTTGATTTTCAGCTGCAGCCCACGAGTGCCATACGCATAAAAAAGCGAAACGCTAAAAGCGCAAAACAAACAAGCGTAAAGCTCTCTATAATTTAAATATTCAGCTAATCTTCCTTTGAAAATAAAGCTATAAGCATAAATAAAGCCCATCGTGGTCATGTCAGACACGAAATAAATTTGTTTCACAAATAAACGACTTGTAGTTTACAGACCTTCATGTGTGGTCACCAGAACATTAATCTCCCGTTAATATTATTCGCTGTTTCGTATTGTTGTCTCTTAAAGTATGTGGTATTACATACATTTTGAGGGGCATTTAAATAGATCGCTGCTTTAATTTGATAGTGGCACGTTACAAAAATGTGTAGGTAATTTTTTTGATAATGTTAGGTACCATTCAACACAAACTAATCTATAACATAATGTGAATAAACCTCATAATTATGTTGATTTTTTGAGATCTGTCGTTATAAAATTGAAGCAGCGAGATGTCTTCATAATTGAAGTTCAAAAATCTTTTTAAGCTATTTTACCGCAACTCTAATTTAATAGGCCTTTTCCTGATAATCAAACTGGACATTTAAACTTAAGATTATCGGTCAGGTTTATAAAGAGATCCCCGATCTTCGGTAGATATTAATAAACCTTCATATTACCTCAAACTGCTGCTGCTGTGTTATAAAATTATGCTCGTGCTTTATTTTATTCTTGGAGTACTTAATGAAAAATAAATAATTGTGAACAAAAATAACAACTTGTTTTATTAAAAAAAAAATAAACAGTGTTTTAAATGGATGTGTATATCTATTTTATTACTATTATGCTTTATGGATTGAATCTGAACGTTTTATTATTTCCTTTATTTAACTAAATACATATAAATTATATTTTTAAATATTAGAATATAAAAACATTTAAAAATATAATAAAAACTTTTTAACAAAAAAAAACAACCGACTTCAAAAAAAAAAACACTACAAAGTGTAAAATAACTTTAATTTTAATTTCGGAAGTCGGTGTCTTTGGTTTTGTATTTACGTTTTTGCCACCGACTTCCAAAATTAAAATTAAAGTTATTTTACACTTTGTAGTGTTTTTTTTTTTGAAGTCGGTTGTTTTTTTTTTTGTTAAAAAGTTTTTATTTTTTACTTTTTATAGTCAGAGTGCATCTCATGACAATTTCAATAAGCCCAAACACGGCTAGAATACATGGTTTTATTACGAAGTTCCGGTACCTACCTTCCAGCTTCATCATCAGATCGGTTTGATGGTACCATTTTCGTCAGAACCATTTATTTAAATTTGCTTCGTCATAGTCGCTTAACTATCTTAATCGAGATATCTAATCGCCACCCGTGAAATACTTATTATCATTGAAGAGTTCCTGTGGCTATCTGTGGTCTCCTTCAGCAGTTCCACTTCACCAAATTATACTTTTTGAATGCAAATGCTTGACATGTTGATGAAAATACCAAAATTGCTATATGTATGCCTATAATATTTGAGGAGTTCCCTCAATTCCTCATGGATCCCATCATCAGAACTGGATTTTGACAAGAATGGGATCAATCTGGAAGCATATCCTTTCAAATAAAAAAAAAATTCCAAATCGGTTCATAAATGACGGCGTACTGAGGTAACAAACATAAAAAAAAATAAAAAAAAAATACAACCGAATTGATAACCTCCTCCTTTTTGAAGTCGGTTAAAAATAGTAACACACCGGTATCGGGAACAGGGTCCAAGCTACCGGCGGTCAGGGCTCCAGAGAGAGGAACCTCCTAACAATGCGGGCCGTGTCCAGAAGTACTGCTTTCTGAATCAAGCCCTTGATCCAGCCGCCCAACGAGAGCCTCCTCAGGTGTTGGTCGAGGCTCATGGCTATTAAACGTTTTATTATTATTTTTTATTATTATTGCAGGTACAGTAATTTTACTATGATGAAATTTACTGTAGTTACTTAACTGAAAAATATTATTTGTGAAATTGCTTTACTATAATGTTTATGGAGATTTCTGTCATTTTTCAGACCTGTACAACTAGCATCTGACCTATCATAACAGCCTGCGAAAAATATTTAGAAAATATCACCAGCCATAAAGGTAAAATTAAAACTCAATAAACATTAAACAAATCGCAAAAAACCCTTTAAACCTTTAATAAAAGGTACGAAAACTGATCGAAAGTATGTGTGACGCGGAAAGTTTCGCGCCGCTCCAAATTGTCAGCGACAACCCTAATGAATAAAGTTTACCATCAGATTGGGAACTCGCACCGTTTAATTAAAATACTCCAGATTATACACAAACTAAACTATTCCAATGGATTCTGGGTACGTGGACTTTTTGGGAAAGGTCTGTCTACCTAAGTGCTACTTTTTTTTAATGACGATTTAAAACACGCAGATTTTTTTTGACATAAAACAGACCTGCTGTGACAAGATTCTAGAAGAAGGAATTAACCTAAAGTCAGCTATTGTGACAGCACACCTACCTATTATACTCGTACCACGAACGCGAGAGATAAACGTAACGTTAATTCAAACGATTTTTAACCAAAACTACAACTATCCTACAGCATTTTGCGACAAGCACGATAAGTATCACCCATAGATACGAAACATCGAAAATCGTTAGAATTTACATTACCTACCTACGTTTAGGTACTGGTACGGGAGCCCAGAGGGTTTTCGAGCAACAAGCATATCCAGGACGAAAAGTTGATAGCTGAGTTTGTCCAAATCTGAGTTTTCAAAGTCAGCCCACAATTTTATTTAAGTCATTATGGGTTAGGCCGCAAACGATTATACCAAAACCAACGGCTCCGTAGATAACTTTATTTTTGGTCCATTTACAAATCCAAAAGTGAACTCCTGACCTCTGGCTTACTATCTAAAAACTTATTTTCGGTGTTCCCTCATCATGCCGCACCGATTCAGCTATCAACTGTTTGCCCTGCATATGCTTAGTCTAAACTCTCTCTGCGGGTCAGTGCTAAGCCTACCGATAAAATGCATTCCTGAAAAAAGTGGAGTAAACGAAATAGAAACAAGTAAATAAACAAAAGTGTGGAGTGAACATCCAATGAAGATATCTATAATAATAATTTACTTCAGATTTTTTGTCCATAGTTATTAGTAACTATGTCTCAATATGTGTGTCAATCTATAGGTATTCTTGTCTTGTATATAAAAATTACAAAAGCAAACGAAGCAACAAAAACATGCCATTTCATCCACGATTCCCAATCCATTCAACATTTTGAAAAGTCACTCTGTATCAGGAACCTATTGCTCGCACAAATCGAATTATATTTTAGCTAAATCACGCCGTAGCAATATATTGCGTTCTCCTCGCCTTGCATCTTGTATCGCATCGCCGATTGAAACCGATTGTACCTCGTATCGATTCGAGGCAATGTAAGACATGTGAATTACGGTATGAGATTGGCGAATAAAGACTTTGATATTGTGAAGGGTTTGATTTCGATTGCTACTCGCTCGCGGTCGGACAACTTTTGAAAAGACCTAATAGAACAAGTGTTTGTTTTTCTTCATTCCGAATTATAACAAATAAAGAAAAAGAAAGAAACTACGTTTAATTGCCGTAAACATGACGCAGGGAAAGAACACAAACACAAAAAAAAACAGTCAAGTAAGAGTCGGACTCGCGCAGCGAGGGTTCCGTACTTTGTAGGTATGTAAATAATATATGACGGAATTTTTTTTTGTAATATATCTACAAATTTACGATTTTTGTGTTTTTTTCTTTACTTGTGCTACATGTCCTTGCTTCTCACCAAATTTCATGATTCTAGGCCAACGGGAAGTACCATATACATTTTGATTCCCTTGAGAGTACCGAAATAAACGTTTTTTGCGGCATACACGGCCGTATCTTTTTTTTACGTTAACTTATAAGTTTGATTTTTTCACAGCTCAAGGGACTGTAGACCTGAGTATATGATTTTAATTTCAACTCGATACCTCCACGCATTCCCGAGATAAAGGGTCTTGACAGACAGACAGATGGACGGACGGACAACAAAGTGATCATATAGGATTCCGTTTTTCCGATTGAAGTACGGAATCCTAAAAATTACAAGTTCGGGGAAAATATGTGAAAAAAGAAACAATAAAAAGATATGAAATAAGATTATTGAACTGATTTATTATTGTAATACAATAATATCGCCAGTATGGATCGATCAGACTTTTTTCATCTCTTTAATCTCTTCTTATCTTTTATATAGTTTTTCTTCTATCTTTTTTCTTTAGTTTTTCTTGCTGGCCTTTCGATTTTAATCTGTGTACAGGCGTTTAAAACAAAGTACCTACCTAAACTGAAAAACCTTGTCCCAATTTAGTTACCACCTAAAATAAACGCATCCCACTCAAGGTTAGGTACCCAAAAACATTAAACGCTCGGCGAAACCAACGAAAAAAAAATAGCAAAACAAACAAGACAGACTCAAAGGACTCATATTTAATGCCACGCATATTACCCTAAAAAAATAACCGCTACTTCCGTTTATAAAGATTGCAGGAGCGCCCACGGAAGTGCGGAGTGCGGGGCCAAGTTCATACAAAAATTATACAGTGGCTCGGTAGCTCGGGGCACGGGCATAAATTGTTTGTAAGCGAGCCTGCTCCTTTTAAAGCTTATTGTTTTTACCTTGCCACGAATGTTTCCCTTATTGGTGTAAAATATTTGCATGTTACGCATTGTGGAGGCCCCGGTTTACCTTTTTCCGCGGTATTTTGTCTTTTGTGCAAAATCTGGGTCTTGCGTAACGTTGTTTACTTTAGAAATATGATAGTAGGATAAAAAAAGATGGCGGTGTGCACGTGTAATTTTTGTGTGTTAGCTGAGGTGGAAGAGGCTTTTGTTAAAGTAAATGGCGTGGTTTTAAATGGTAGGACTCTTTTTATTTTTATAGCTTAGGTACAGGTGTAGGTTGGTGAGAAAATGAAACCCATAATACTTGTCACACATAGGTATTATGGGTGATAAGGACCTAACTAAAGGTCTGTAAATTAGAGTGGACTGTACACACATATAATAGTATGGTTGTAAAAGACAGTACAATGTTGGAATTAGACTTTGGAAAGCATGTATGCGCGTGCGTCGACGACCATGTTCGGTAGCCGGTGCGGGCGGCGGCCAGCCCGCTGCCGCGGTGTCGTCTCACGTCGCGCCGCGCCCTCCGCGCGTCCCCTGACGCGGACTTAGATTCACACCTTGTCTGCGTGAACAATGGGCTTAATTTTAATTGTAAATGTAATAAGCGACAATAGACTGTATGGTGTTTTGTTTAAAACAGAAAAAGTGTATTTCATGTCGTAGATACAGCTGATACTATCCTTAATAACAAAGACTTAAGAGCTAAAGAACCAACAAACCTCCAACAACTACGCTTATAAAATAGACCATCCACATTCTGTTACCAAAGGATTCTCGTTTTTTTTTGTCACATTACCCGTCGGGAACCAGAAAATCGTGAAAAGTTTATGGATATCATTGTGACCATTTGTGGCAGATTTCTGCCATTTTGGCAGATTTCGCTCCTAAATTTTGACTGTGGCAGATCATGCTGACGATTTACACAAGTGGCAGATTTAAAAGATTTCAAGAAAATCCACACTATTTAACTAAAATTTTCAATGAATTCATCTTTTTTCAGTGTAATTACATCAGGTTTTCTACAAAATTAGGTTACAAATGATTTTATCGAACTGGCAACTTCTGTTTCATGGCCAAATTATACGGGGATTTCTCAGGTGAATTTAAACAAAACTTAAATTTCATTGAATTCGTTGTGTATTTTTTATGGAAAAGTTTTGGCGCCAAGTGTGGCAGATTTTGGCAGATTTTTTGCCCAGTCTGTGGTAGATTCGCCATTCAAAAGATGGTCACACTGGTGGAGATAGGCAAGATAGTTGGGAAAAGACCTCGCGGCCGGTCATTTAACCGCTGGTCCGACCAAGTGACCGCTCTGAGAGTTTCCGAGAACCGAACGAAGTGAAAGAATATCGTACATAAAGCCACGAAGGTCTTTAAGGGAGACGACCTTCAGTAATGAAGTACGCGACCAAGAAAAGAGAAGAACTATAAATACCGTTTAAGAACTTGAATGGATGTAGGTACGGTAACACAGTGAACTCCGAGATCATGAACGGTCAAATACATTCACAATTACCAGTAAGTACCTAATGAAGTGAGCTGGCATTCCACCTGATGTTAGGGATCGCCCCTATTGATAGCTCACTTCACGCTCATTTTACCTAAGTTATCACGGTGAGATTTTTACAGAATCGATCGGCAGTATACTTACCTAGTTTAATAACAAAAGGCAGCAAACCATATAAAATCTAAGCCCGCAACTTTGTCATCCCGACTTGCCCCATAGTTTCGCAAGACTTAGGTAACTTGAAGAATAATTTGTTTCACAAACTCGCCGACTCAAGAATGTACAGCCATGAATGTTCCGCGGGATATATCGCTGAAGTTATAATATCAACCCGGTTGGACCCGACGCGAATAATAATATTATAGGGATGGGACGAGCTGGTTGCGGATTCGTATTTAATAAAATGGTCGTTTGAGGTAGGGGTTTGGTACTGATGGTAAATGGTATTTCAGGTAGTCGAACCAAACCGTTTAACGTTAAAATTGTAGGCATATCTCGCCCCGCATCTTTTATTCCTAAAACTGTATTTTTGTGTAATGCTGATTCTGTTATTCTTTCATTTCTGCACAATTTCGAGATTGTCGTTTTTTTTTTAATTAGGTACTCCTACTAATATTATAAATGTGAAAGTTTTTTATGTTTGGATGTATAGATGCTTGTTACTCAATCACGGATTTGGATGTTTGGCATACAAATAGTTTATTATTTATTTATTTATATTTATTTATATATACTTTATTGTACACCACAAAAATACAACAAGTAAAGATACATCAAACACTACAAAATATACAATGGGCGGCCTTATCGCTTTCTGCGATCTCTTCCAGGCAACATTACGATGGACAGTGATTTTCCAGCAGTGCTATTCTGTAAAAATCTCACCGTGAAAACTAAGGTGAAGTGAGCTGTCATTCCACCGGATGTTAGGGATTGCCTCCATTGATAGTTCACTTCACGCTCACTTCGCCTATGTTATCACGGTGAGATTTTTACAGAATCGATAGACTGGACATAAAAGGGGGCTGTCATTGGTGCAAATATGATGTATACAATACACTAAAATATATACATATCCAAAATTATATAACCTGGATTAGCAGTTAAGATACTTTTTAACCCGACACTATGTTTCAGGACAGCATGCGGGCGAAGCCGCGGGCAAAAGCTAGTCTATTAAATTTCTACGGCTACCGTTGCTTATATTTAGTCAAGTCTGCTCTCAAACGCCTGGCTGGAGACAAGATTCTATAGATAGGAAGTCAGCAGCAACATCTCAGAATGTTCAATCCCATCACTAAAGCTCCAAGGAGTCCCGAATAGACTAGCTACACTACAAATCCTGACCTGCCTCACTATCCGGAGTTCAGAACTCTCCGTACAAAAATGCGCGCATCGTATTCCAACCATAAATAAATGGATCCCACAGTATATCCACCAACTGAATTTATACAGAATGACTTTGGGAAATCGTTTTCCGTCTTGCTACCGAAAGTGGGGAAGTTTTTTAGACTGTGGATTCATTAAGGTGTAAATCGAATTTCAAAGAATTTTTTTTTCGCCTCATATGTTTGAACACAAGATCAATGAAGGTAGAAATGGGTTTTTCGTTCTTTGATGTTGATTGACTTTGGAACTCGTACGTTAAATTCGATTTGCATGTGGAAAATTAAATTATTTGAATTTGTGCTTTATTAGTAACCTTTGTATAATAACATACGCTTTTATAAAAAAAAAAAACTCCCGGTAATACTTACTCTATGATTAGTATTAATATGCATATAAAGTGCTTAAAAGACTTTTGTGCTTTCAAATAGTAGTGTGTCCTTATAGACTTATATATATTTAAGAATGTTTATAAAATATAATAGTAAACTCTGTATAAACTCAAACTCAAAGCATTTATTTCAAATAAACCAATTATAGGCACTTTTGAATTATCAAGGGTCGGTCAGTCAGAAAGATGAAGCTAGTTGCCCATTCCAAAGCGTAGATCCCTGTGGAGAAGAACGGGCAAGAAACTCCACGGACACTCTTTTAAATCATAAAATTGTTTCAAAAATCTTGATTACATCATTCATGTTGAAATTATACATGTGAGAACGATGCAGAAAGACGTGCACGTTAAAGGCGTCCGTACTAAAAAGAACAATTCATAAATTAAAATAAGCCGTGATAAAATGTTAGTAAAGGTAAGTTAGCCTAAGAACTTGTTATTTATATGGTCGTACACAATTAGAATAAGATCTTATTGTATGCACTTCTTAATACTAATAATATATTAAGTTAGTAATTAAAACTTTTAAAATCAAATCAATATTCTATATGATTGAATATGGA
The DNA here is from genome assembly GCA_949316385.1 of Globia sparganii. NCBI lineage: Eukaryota > Metazoa > Arthropoda > Insecta > Lepidoptera > Noctuidae > Globia > Globia sparganii. The sequence continues at coordinate 23,753,556 of OX438660.1, read as the reverse complement.
TATGAAGATCAAAAGGCATCCTCAGGCATTAAGTCCGCCTACCTTTTTGTGTTCGAAAAGATTAAATAAATAAATAAGATCAAAGCTGCTGCAAAATGAAAATAAATTAATGAGTAGGTAATTCAATAACAAGAGTAGTTACCTACAAATACCTTATCAAAGTAAAACCTTGCTTCCTCTCCGTCACTATAAGTGGAATAATACCTATAGTTGTCCATTCGTACACATGAAAAATGTAATACTTACATTTAAATATTCACAGACAAATAGGCATGAACGCTGAAATTCAGCAAAAGATATTTCCGGAGCGTTATGACTAAAACATTTATTTTCAATCGTAAAACATTAATTTTTCACAAACATTCAACAAGAGTGAAAATCATAATCTGAACATAGTTCGGAGCATTTGCATACGCGTCGAGTTCTCATACATAAATTATTTTACAACACTTACAACTACATCAGACGAGCTCTCTGGATCGACTAGTTGAACTGTGCTGCTATTTCTGAAGCAGTCTATTTTTTACTTGCTTTTAGTTCAACACAGCCGTGTGAAATATTTCAAAATAAATTCGAATGTACTTTTTTTTTTTAGATAAATCCGTCCTGCCGGCAACTAACTGCCTCTCTCGGGTGCCAACTAATATTCATCAACCGTTAACTTTAATAGAACAGCATCACACAGCATATTGGAACGCTGTCAGTCAAAAACATTTGCTGACATCAAAATTGCTGACGTAGGTATTGTGATGGGGTCAATAAATATTCGGATCGTAATTATTTAAATGAAATAAAGTTAATCCAATAGTTAATCTATATCATTTTACATGATGACAGTCACTGCCAGCTCTTCAGGCTGAATCTCTATTTATATTTAATCTTCTAAATACGAAATAGTGTTTATCTCATAATATTATGCCTTCTTATAAATACTCGCAAAGGTTGCAGTTTCTACAACAAGCTGGTCAGTGAAAGTTAATTGATTAATTATATTATTAGGTCCTTACATAGGAAATTGGCGTTTTGTACGGGAGGAATATAAAGTCATTTTTTTTTTGTAAAATATATTTAATTAATCAAAGTATGCACCGTTGTTATCTATGCACTATTTCCATCTCATAGGTAGTTCATTGATCCCTTTACTAAAAAAACCATGGGGGCGAGAATCAATGAACTCTTTGAAGGCGGTTTGGACTGCTGCATCCGAGTTGAATTTTTTTCCTTGTAAGAAGTTGTCCAAATTCCGGAAAAATGGTAATCTGTTGGAGCAAGGTCTAGGGAGTACGCAATTGTAGCTCATCTAACTTAGTGGTTGTTTGTTGTGCAGTGTGTGGTCTTGCGTTGTCGTGAAGCAGTAGTGGCCTAGAGAGATTGAACAATCTCGGTTGTTTAGCAGCTAGTTCTTCCTTCTTGGTTTGCAGTTGCTGGCAATAGATATCTGCCGTAATCGTTTGGCCAGATTTTAGAAAGCTGTAGTGAACGACACCGGCGTTAGTCCACCAAACACTCACAAGTAACTTTTTCTGAGTCAATTTTCGTTTAGGGCAGGATTTGGCTGGTTCTTCAGGGTTCAGCTATTGCGACGAGCGCTTCCGATTATCGTACAGTACCTATCCACTTTTCATCACAAGTAATGATTCGATTTAAAATCCCTTCATTATTGTGTCGGTTGAGCAAAGTAAGACAGCAGTCGACGCGTGTTTGCAAGTTCGATTCACTCAATTCATGAGGTACCCATCGTTCAAGTTTTTTTACTTTCCCGATTTGCTTCAAGTGGATTAATACAGTTTTATCACTTACCCCGAAGCCTGCAGCTATCTTTGAAGTGCTTTGTGATGGATCAGCTTCCACAATAGCCTTTAATTGTTCATTTTCCACTTTGGTCTCCGGCCGTCCACGGGGTTGGTTCTGAAGGTCGAAACTTCCAGAACAAAAACATTGAAACCAAAAACGTACCGTGCTTTCTTTTGCGACACCAGCGCCGTACACATCATTAATCCTTCGAGCTGTTTCTGCAGCACTGGTGCCACAGTAGAACTCGTACTCGTAAATATACCGATATTTCATGTTTTCCATTGTGCGGTAATAAGCGACGCCAAAGAAAAAAGTAATGAGGAAAAAACAAATTAATGACTGTTTTCAAAACTCAAATGTACCAGCTAAATAAATTTATAAATTTGAATTTGGAATTCTTAACCAAAGAGGAGATATTTCAGATCAAAGTGGTTAGTACGACAAAACGCTAATTTCATATGTAAGGACCTAATATTATAAAGTTTGTTGGCGTTTTACTTTGTGTAAATTATTTCATCACTACGTTCAAAACGGCGAAAGAAAACATCGTAAGGAAACCGACATATCCTAGAACCAAAAATTCGAAGACATGTGACATCTACCAACCCGCACTGGGCCCGCGTGGTGGATTACGGCCCACTGCCTCTCATAGAGAGGAGGCCTGTGTCCCAGCAGTGGGAATATTATCCTACTATCCTACTAATATCCTACTTCCTACTAATATTATAAATGCGAAAGTTTGTGAGGATGGATGGATGGATGTTTGTTACTCTTTCACGCAAAAACTACTAAACGGATTTTGATGAAACTTTACAGTAATATAGTTTATACATCAGAATAACAAATAGGATACTTTTTATCCCGATATTCCCACGGGATCAAAAATTACGCGGGTGAAACCGTGGGGCGCAGCTAGTGATTATATAAATTTGTACTCTATTGGCTTCTGTAGGTAGAAACAGCATCCATCTATGGAGAGACTGAAAACAAACAGAGATCAGAAATAAATCAGCAAAGCATGCTACTTGTGACCATTTCCTCTTTGAACACTCCCTGTGGTACCATTCAAGATAACAGTCAGTTGAAGACCTTCGTTCTACAATACCATGGAGTAGCTGTTAGTGTTAAAGTTTGTACTAACACAAACAAACATAATGTTATTAACACTCTCCCTGCCATGGGAACCACCGGCGTCCCCCAAAAAATTTTGTTCAGCCGGCCAAAGCACATCACTCAAGAGAAGTATCACATTTTCCATGACAGCACGCCAATAGTTGTAAAAACTATTTGAATTCGGGAGGTCAGGGCGGATTCCACGGCGATTTTTTTTTGGACCCGCCGGCGTATCCCACGGCCTCTTGTAATAATTTTGACTTTTGACTCACGGCGTTCACAAGAAGAAACTTTGGGACCCTCCGGCAACCTCCATGGCCTCCTGAACTTAAAAAGTTTTATATATTGTCGGCAGGGAGAGTGCTAATAGTAAGTAGCATTCGGTGTCGGAGGCAAGGCGGTGACATCTACTAGAATATTCTATAATACAAGGAGGCGTATTCAGTGCTACTGTAGGTACCGACTAGGTATTAACTGTAATGTAGGAAAATTTATCTTTGAAAATGATACTAAAAGTTTTGGAAAAATATAAAGATAATGAATATTCACCACGACGGTTTTAGAGCAAAAGCGACTTTATTTTCACTGAGGATCCCAGAGCTGAAGTTTTTTTCGGCTTTCTCTAGGCGACGAGTTTTCTTGATCATTTCTGCTTGAACAATACAGAATACTTATTAAAGTAGGAACTATTGTTAGACTGTATTTTGCTCTTTCCAGTTTCGACATTAATAACGTCGTCGACGGCGTTGCCTATGATAGCAAGCAGGCTTGATTGTGCGTTTTAAAACCACTGCTGCAAGGTTTCGGCTGGGCCTGTCACCTTGCAGCAATGATGTCACAATCTGTTTTCTGTTTTTGACTTTGTATTTGTCTTTGTAAGTGTATTACTAACATAGTTTGTAAGTATATTCTTACCAACACTATGAGTCTTGTTGCTCGAAATAAATGAATAAGTATTATTTTTATTAATTACGAGTAGCTGACCCGGCAAATTTCACACCGCCTCAAAATCAATAAGAACGATTGTATGAGAAAATGAACAATCTTCATTATAATTTTTTTCTTGAATTTTTCTATGTTTTAATAGTTATTCTGCTATTCGGGGCGGAGACAAATCTACCAAATCAAAGATCATAAAAATTGGTCCAGCCGTTCTTGAGTTGCGTTCGTAGTGTCAGTAACAAACATTGTAGTCTGAAGATACGCGAATATTTGGGTAAACTTGATTACACAGACACAGAAAGACTTCTAGAAATACTTCAATAATGATGTAGTTATTAAATTGGTAATTTTTAATTGTATTTAGTACCTATTATAATATTAATTGTATTTAGTTGTATTTAGTGCCTACTATAATATTAAATAGGATAGTATTATTGTAAAAAATAACTAACTATGGATAAATAATTAGCTGACTGCTTAGTATGGGGATGGCCTGAAACAAAGGTTTTTATTAACCTAGCTCAGGCAGGTCGCTACAAGTTAGAATGACAGTACCAACGCACCTTGCATAGATAAGTCAATCGTGTAAATTAAACTAGCTTTAATATGAGTATTTAAGCCAATCCCTTAAGAACTTGGTACTACTAAGTATTTATAAGTTTGTAAATGTATTACTTTTTAAAAGGACCTAAATAATTTTTTTTTTTTTTATTTAGTTATAAATGGTGTAACTAACCTAACATTGTTTATAGATAGATATCGAAGAGTAACTTCAAAAAAAGGTTGAAAATATTGGTTTTTATTTTGCATACACAATATTTTTCTAGTTAGTTCCCCATCCAGCTTCTAACGTCACTTTCTATAAGCATATTTACATTCACTCCATTAACCAACTAGAAATGCAATCACCAAACAACCATAAACTGATCCACTAATAGTCTAATCACAAGGAATCCGGCCGAAATCAGGCAGCTCCCTAATCCGGCCTAGGCAATCATCATACAGCCACTGAATATGTTATCAGCAAATATTTATGAGTTCCCTTTGTAGGCTGTGGTTAATTATGAACGAGAGTAATTGATGCAACCGTGTGCTTCTGAATGAGTGATAACTGGGTTGTTTGTAGGCCTATAGGAGTGAGGTTATTTTTTGGAGACGAGAGGAGGTATTCTAATCTAAAAGTTCCAACTATGATCCTCTGGCGCTTAAATGACCGTGACAGTAAAAATTTGTGAAACGGTTTGCGAAAATGTATTGGAAAAACAAGATGGCGTCCTTAGTTTCGAATTTGAATATGCGCCAAAATTATCCTAGTACAACTACAGTCCTTTCTCAGTTATTTTACGTGTGATTTTGCATCTCTGTCCAAATCACATAGATCTTTATTCTCATTCTATTAAAGTTGATGATAATTTGCAGTAACCTAACAGCGAACGAAATGTATGTAATCTTTTCTTGATTCTATTGTTTAAGTCACCACTAACGAAGGTGACATTGCCACAAATTAAAATAATTAATATTGGAGGCAAAGTTTATTACGTCATAGAGTCAGATGTTTGCATGTAATCAAGATTTTATTCAATTCACTGCATTGTTCAATGTTATTATTTTTTTATGTGTAAATAAAAAGGTTTTTTAATCTTTCATATGAATATGGTATTGAACTGATATTATTTTGTTAACACAGTAAACGTTTTGTGTTAAATATATAGTTGAATTAGATACTAGTTATGTACCCGTGGCGTGGATCACCTATTACCAGGATACTGAGGTTCTTAAATATCTAAGAACCTCAGTATCCTGCTTCTTTTAAAAGCTACCTAAAAAAAAAACTGAAAATGTCGTTTTAGCTCCTTAAAACTAATTTATCTACCTCAAAAAATGTTAAATTGGTCCATCTCAACAAATCACCCAGTACATTTTGGTTAATTTTTTATTTCTTCGGCTGCCGGGAGGTTGTCGGGCCGGCACCGGAAAATAGAAAAACAGGAATTTTCTAATAGTTTTCCTGTAATTCTGCTCACCCCAAAACACCCTTTAAGTTCAAACTGCTAACTTAGTCAAGCTAACTAAGTTATGCAGCTTTGGGCCGGCCCTGTTTTGATTTAATTTGACTGCCAGCCTGATATGTACCCAGCTAAATGGATATAAGTAGCTGGTACTACCCGAATAATATAATACACATTATTATGGCTCATCGAGTTTAAGAACACGCAGGTTTGAGTGGCAGTCTGATCGCTGTACAATGTCGAACTTTTGTTTTCCTTGTTTTTCTTAATTTGCCATATTATCGCTATAGTGAGGCAAGCTCAGAGCTTAGAGAACTAATCAGAGAGCCAGCAGCTAAAACAGTAACTGAGCCAACAGCTGAGCTAGGATCTGAGACAGCTGGTCCTAAGCCTGATTTCCGAACGGATACGGAAGCTCGTCCAAAATTAAGGAATATTGCTAGAACTAATTATCGGAAATTCTTCTAGTTATGTAACTTTTAGTTTAAAATACATGGTGGAGGGATGTTAGGTTAGTTAGTAGATAGCTATAGTTATAGATGTGTGACCTGCGTGTCATGCGCGTACGCCTCTAAGCTCAGTGCGATTAAACAGCTTGTTACCGAAGGCCGTGTCTTATTTAACATCAGCCTACACTGTCCCCACTGCTACCACTCAGGCGTCCTCTCTTCGAGAGGAAGTGGGCTGTAATTTACCAGTGAGAGTTGGTAGATGTGACATATCTTCGAATTTTTGGTTCTAGGACATGCCGGTTTGCTCACGATGTTTTCCTTCACAATTTTGAGAGCAGTCGTGATGAAATTATTTACGCAAAGTAAAGAGCTTGTCTGGGTTCGAATCCACGGTCTACAAGTCGTGAGTTGGGGCCGTCACGGCCAGCCTAGGTAGCTAATGTCAGAAATGTTCAGAGGAATTAATTATTTACCAAATTGACTGCCGACTAAAATTGCCAGTAACACGATAAATTAACGTACCTAGTGTGCCAATTTGATGAAACAATTAATTTCTCTGAATGTACTTACAGTAGCTATAAACAGGTATTTTACGGTTAACCTACCACTACACACGGACAGACGGTTCCTATTCATCCATACCGTGTGTGAAATTTTACAGCCCCAAGATCATTGTGCCTTGAATAAGGGCCCCATGGTCACATGTACTACAACGCAACCACCAGCGAGACCGCGCATTAGTGGCCGGCCACATCGCAAACACAATGTTACTCGTATTTCTGTCAGCAAATACTAACCGCAACGTAACCAGATCGTAACTAGTAATGAAAACGCAACTGCAAGAAGTTACAGCGACACTATTCACACGTTACCACTGCTTGCCCGCATTGTGTAGCTGCGAGGTGGTGTGGTGCATGTGAAGGGCCATTGTCCCGTTCCATTTTTAGTTTATTCGTTTGATTTTAAATAAAACGATATTATAATAAAAAAAAAAATGGTTATTGTGGGTTATCCCTAAGAGATAGACATTTACCATCGCGGGCATTTTTGTAGACCTTTTTAAGGTGTACAATACTGTAGTACATTATTTTGATGTAGGTATCTCATAGGGTTCAGCCAGCGTTTGCAATGTAAGCGCAAAAAAAATCGGTTGTCTGTAAATTTGGTTTACGAACGTGACAACGTCATAAGAAACAACTAAAAAAAAAAAAAGAAAAAAAATCATTTTTTATTTTTTTTTTCGATTGTGCCTCTTTGTCGCTCGTTCCGCGCTCTCGCTTGTATTCAAGCCTTAAATGGAACGCCTCAGAGCGAGGTAACGCCGCATGACGTCATGTTTTTTCGTGCGTGCAGCCAGCTTCATCGAATTATAAGACGCTGTCACGTCAAAAAGGCAACTATATTTTAAAAGCTTAGCAATAAAAAAACGAGAGGGTAGAAGGTAAGGCCCGGTCAAAAGGTCGAACTACGTAGGAGGCCGTCAATACCGCACTCTCCTGCTTGGTGCCAGTCGGTGGCGTCGGCGATGGCTTCATAGTTAGTCCAGGAGGATATCGCTTCTCGGCGCAGGGTGCTGTCCAATAGCCAGCTACGCTGATCTTCAGCCGTGTAGAAATTCCCAGTACGAGAAGAACACTAGACACTTATTAATTCTTTGAATAACCAAGTATATTTATGATTTGTATAAGTTTCTAGGGATTTTATCTAGTTAATAGTATTTATCGAGTACGAGGGTGCAGAGATAGGTACTGTTTAGAAAAGGGCCCTGAGGACAGGTATACTCATATAATAGTACAATAATTATGTCTATGGCGCCATCTCTACGGCCGAGAAAATCGGTGGGATAGTCATACGGAGCCATCAAATTATCGTCGCGATTATATTGCCGTATAGAGATTGATTCATAGAGTTTCTATTGACTTTGATGGCACGATGATAATATCGCCGCGATTCTCTCGCTCGTGAAGACGGCCCCTAAGTACGAACTAACCATTCCAATTAATAAATAAGACAGAAACCTCATACAGAATCTATTCAAAAGGAATATTTTAGCGACCCTTTTCTTCAAATTTTTTTTTAAACTCATTTTTATAAAACGCCAATTAGCAAAGACAATAAAGGCTGAAGAAAATTGTAATACTTATGAAAAGATAAAGTGGCCTATTTTTTTGTTCTACGAAGAACTTAGAGGTTGCGTAAAAAAGGCTTCCGAGTAAATTAATTAGAGGGTAGGGTGGACGGGAGGGTGGTATTAACCCTTAAAAACCCGACAGCACCGCTTATGGGTAAGATAACATGTGGAAGGACCTATTGTGGGTGAATTAGGTGGGTAAGGTAATTAGTGTAATGTTTCCATCAAATTGGGGGTTTAAGAATTTAAAATTTACTGTTAGACATATATGGCGTTTAACATATTAATAATAAATATGAATACACAAGACAAGTGGGAAAATTCTCGTAATTTTTAAGAACGTTCACAGTCTGATCTCAGTCTCAATCTGTCAAAAATACTTCAAATTTCCCTACATTTTGACAGGTTTATGACATTTGTTTGTCGCCGAGATGAGACTGCGACTAGATTTTAAACGTTTTAAATTACGAGAATTGGCCTACTGTTATGTTGAGTACTGTCACGAGCAAAAATTCACCTTACATTGATGCAAGATGGAATTAAAGCGATTTTTCCTTAAGTTTTATAGTTAGATATTTTATGGTGTTAAGAACATAGTACCTACCTATTACCAAAATCATACATTTATGATATACGTGGATCATTTATCAAAGTTGCAATTCACGAAAAAAAACAATAGTTTTGAAGTTTGTGTAACTGTAAGGTATTTTCTTCGTAATTTTACAAGAATGATAGATATTACCAAAAACATTATAGTCTTATCCAAGAAAATACGGTGAAGTATTGAGCACGTAGCCTGGATCCAGTGGTCCACCTCTACCACACGCTGACTTCCTAATACTTCGTTGGCCGCCTCAAGTTTGTACGAGCCCGACCGAACGGCTGTGACCATAACTTTCATGTTTACAATAAAAAGCCATATTTTTCCACTAGGTATCAGAAAAACATATATAAAATAAAACTTTATTAGCTCCTAATATGAAGCTTTTAAAAATAAAGTAAAAATAGGAAAAATAAAATAATAAACGTCAAACTTTGTTAGGATTGAAAACAACAGTTTGGTAAATGAGACACGGAATCACACTACCTAGTTATGACTAGGTAGTGTGATTCCATGTCCGTGTGTGTGTTCCGTGTGGTAGTGTGTAGAAAAGTATGAGACCTTGATCACGCCGTGTAAATGAGAATTAATAGGCACTAGCATCAAAGATTTTAACGATAATTTATAATAAAAAAAACTGCAGTTGTAGTTCTTATTATCAACTGTCCAATGTGCCCTTTGCAAAAATCAATGCAATACCTGGGTACCTACTTCCAATCACACCACAGTCCGGCCTTCGAGAGAATGTGTTCTTGACACCCGTCAGTTTCATAGAAACGAATGTGTTTTGCGAATTTGATCTTTATTAGTTGCGAGAATTGTGTCAGGAACGCATTCTCTCGACGGCCGGACTCTAAATCGTTTGAGGTTATCAGTAAAGAGGTTCTCTCTTGCGTATGTGAGCAACTTGAAGGGCGTGAGAGTGCGTCGCGTAGCTCCATTTCTTCACTCAGAACATCCCGCGACCCACAAACTTTATGGTGACCTCCCAGCAGTCCAACATTCTAGTCACGCGCCGCCCCGAATTGAAAGGTGGCGAAGATTGAATAAAGATGGCGTCCGCGCCCTCGTCAAATCATCCAGCCGGAGTTTGAAACGAATAAAAACTGATTTCGCTATCACCTTTAATTTTGTGCGTATGTATCACGTTGTACCAGCGGAATGCTGAGATTTTGAAGATTTTTGTGAGGTTTGTTTCATAGTTACAATAGGCTTCAGTGTTCAGTTATGTAACTCTGAAAAATGTGTATAAGAAGTAGAAAATACTCACAAATTTCTGAAAACGCTCAAATAAGTATAGAAAGAGTGTTGTTAATATTTGTCTGGTTTAAAAAAAAAGTAAGATGCCTAATTGAAACTGAAACCTATACATCTATACAAATAATAAAGGTCGACTGGTAGAAAATGCCTATGGCATTAAGTGCTTGAAGTATTAAATAAATAATAACTTGAAGTGTCTGTTTGTAATGTCAAAATAACAGCTTTTTACTAGATGCCATGAAAGTACCTATATACAGTACTTAAAACAAAAAAAAAATATTTTTGTCTGTCTGTCTGTTTGTTCCGGGTTATCTCCGAAACAACTGGATCATTTTTTGCGAGACTTTCACTAGCAGATAGCTCATGTTAGTTATAAGGAACATGAGCTACATTTATTTTAAAAAGAATTAGAGTTCCGCCGCAAAAAAATTAAAAGCATGAAATCCGATTTACTTTCCGACATGCAAGCGAACGACGTTGCGGGTACAGCTAGTACTAAATAGAATGATGTAGGTAATAGTTGGAAGTTACCGATGTTTATTTGACCATAATGATTGTTATATTAATTTATCTTGCATTTTTGCATTATGTCTCAAAACGTCTGAACAAACTGCACAATATTGATACTGCTGACACATTGGCCCCGATTCTGTTGTCCACAAACTAAATTAAATTTATGTTCAGTGCATCTTTATCTTTCTATTTCAATATGAAAAGGACAGAAGATAAATATTAGTTTAGCCCCGTCAAATTAGATAATCCATAGACAAGATTAGACGTGATTAAAAAATTGTCTACTAAAAATACGTAAATTTACTTCAGGCGCTGACTAATTTGACAGGACTAAACTAATATTTATCGTCTGTCCTTTTCTTAGTGAAATAGAAAGAAAAAGAGGAACTGAACTTAAATTTAGTTTAGTTTGTGAACAACAGAATCGGGGCCATTGTCTTTTTACAGCATAATATTGTATTAGTAACCTAGGTAACGTAATCCAAATAACGTGCTTAAGATTTTTTTTTTTTTTATTCTTATTCGTGGAATAACATTGCCGTCTGACAGATTATGTATGGAAGAACTGTCAAAAATTCAAAATGATTCCTCGGATAAAATTATCTGGCGTTTTAGAAAAATCAGCCCTTAGACAACAAAACCATACTGCGGAGTAATTACGTAACACATTATCAGTAGGAATGGCTTTGATTTTGACAGTTCAACAACATTCATTGCGTTATTTACGTTGTTGAGCAGACAAATGGTTTGAACATATGAAGCAATGGATTAGCAATATCCTTCAAAATGTTTCTGATTGAGATTAATAGTGTATTACGCAATTAGGGTGCAGGTAGGTACTTTATCCCAAAAGGAACAACGAATTCATTTAACAAAGATGTTCCTTCATCTGATATAGTAACAAGTTCACCTAAACAACGTTATTAATTACAATACACAATCTTCAATACCACAATAATTATCATTTTCTTTACTATTATTTACCACATTATGTAAATAATTAACATTTGCTACAGTTCTACCAATTAGGGCTCATATTGTTGGTGCAGTAATAATGCATGCATCGTTTGGTATATTGTTACGTGAAACAAAGAACTGGTCAATATTAGAAACATATAAAGTGCGCACTAAGGGTGGTTCCCCAGTATCAAGTGGAGATTGTACGACGACATGAAGATCTTAGCAGGTCTCGTTTTTTATTTCTTCTTTTACAATTTAATCTATTATAGAAAAATCTCGTGTCACTGTGTTTTTTATTACCGAACTCCACTGAAACGACATAACCGATTTTTATTTTATTTTTTTTGTGTATAGTTGGTAGGTCTAAGAATAGGTCGTAGGCTATTTTTTTTTGCAATACAACCTTTGCAGGATGAGCTAGTAAAAACATAAAACTGAAATATTAAACAGGTTTATTTTTTCATGAAATTGGTTCTATTTAGTAATTTATTTACAAAAAATATTAGAGTATCCTACTTTTTTAATATTAATTCTTGTGTTAAGGGTCCCTATCAATTTCGCGGTCTAAAAACAGAAAATTCAAGTTTTTTCAGCGCAAATTTCTCAATAACCTTAAGTTAACTAGTTTTTTTTTTTAATACACAGTTATTTATCAACTATTTATCTAGTAAGTGTACAATTTTAAATTTTGATAACTACTTAATATAAATTACAAAAAATAAAAATCTAACACACGTTTTTACGTAAGCACGAAACACCATGTTTTTCAATTGCTTTCATAACTGCAGCAAATAAAAATCTGAAAAAAAATTATAAATACTGGGCATATATTATATTAGTAAGTGTACAATTTTGTTTTTTAAAGTTTAATGATTTATCACGCTGAAAAAACCAATAAAATCATGTGCAAAACCCTTGTCTAAGTCGTAAGAATTTATTGAAAATAATAATAAGTGTTAAATATTTTAAAAACTTAAATTCGATCGTTCGTTTACTAAAATTTAAATTTTTAGACTTACTAGATAAATAGGTGATAAATAACTGTGTATTTAAAAAAAGAATGTAGATAACCTAAGGATGTTGAGAAAATTGCGCTAAAAAAACTGATTTTCTGTTTTCACCCCGCAAAATTGATAGGGACTCTTAATCAAATTTTTGTAAAAAATATAGATAGCTTATATTATTTACAGGACTGCTGATTTTGGCTGCAAGCCTTCAACCATACATTGTCTGGGCTGACTCCGATGCAGCTGCAGCCGCAGCTGCGGCCGCATCAGCAGCATCTGCGGGAGATGGTGCTGCCACCGCCACCGCCGTAGCCACCGCTACCGCTACCAGCACGACCTCCGCACACATTCCTTGCGAATGCAAACGTATCTACAAGCCAGTGTGCGGCTGGGACGGCAGGACCTACTCCAACGAGTGCGTGCTCCGGTGCATCAATGCGCATAGAGTCAAAAACAACTTCGAACCCGTCCATGTCAAGAGCCACGGCGAATGCATATACAAACCATGCCGATGCCCCGCCGGCGGCACACCTCTCTGCGGCACAGACGGCCAGACATACGCTAACGACTGCTACTTTGACTGCGAGAATACAAGACGTAAGTTCCTCGGCCTGGGCCCCATCAAAGTGAAAAACCGCGGCGTCTGCACACTGCCCACTTGCATCTGCTCTGACGTCATAATCCCAGTGTGCGGCACTGACGGTAGAACTTACAGGAACGTCTGTGTCCTACAGTGCGCCAGTCGCCACGCCCAGGCCAACTGCAAGCCAGCCATCCGAGTAAAAAGCGGAGGAGTTTGCGATAAAGAGAAATGCATGTGTCCGCTTAACATCGACCCACTCTGCGCCAGCGATCAAAATACGTACAACAATCACTGCCACCTCCAGTGCGAGAACAGAAAACGCAATCAACTCGGAAAGCGCGCTCTCATAGTTCAATATAAGGGAAAATGTGTGGACTGCCGCTGTCCAAAAATATACGACCCAGTGTGCGCTAGCAACGGAGTGACTTTCGCTAACACTTGCACTCTGGGTTGCGAGAATAAGAGGCGCAAGGAGAAGAAGCTGCCACTTCTGACCTATCGCCACGGTGTCTGTTCATGCGCGTGCACGCTCGAGTATAATCCTGTTTGCGGTACAGATGACAGGACTTATGCGAATGGGTGTCAACTGGGGTGTGAAAATAAGAGACGGTCGGACTTGGGTTTGCCGCTGATAGCTGCTGCGTACCGCGGGCGATGCAGATGTTACTGCTGGTACTGCTCGCGGAAGTACGAGCCCGTTTGCGGCAGCGACGGCCGCACCTACTGGAACAGGTGCTGGCTCCAATGCAACAGAGACTGCAGGAACGACATCGGTCGTCGTCTCTTCGTGGCGCACAGAGGCCCCTGTTAAATATGCACTAAGCAATTATGCTCTTTTTATTTAACTATTTTTTAAATAATTTTGTTTTCGTTTCTTACTCCAAGGAAATCAATGTTGGCTTATCTAATACTAAAATGTAACTGAAATTAACTTGGTCTTTCATTCAGAGTCTATATTCTCTACCTCCGGCTTCCTGTCTAAATTAGGATTATTTCTGAAATAAATGTAGATTTTTCATCTGTGTCGGAACAAGAGGGACAAGACAACTCCGTCCTGCCTTTACCCCCTGGCCACGAGCTACACGCTCAAGCGATGCGCATCTTACGACAGCGACTGTGGAGAAAACAAAATTATAGAAGTTATTTAGAGTATGCCACGTCTTGCGGAGCGACAGACGAAAAGTCACGTCGCTGGAGGCCTAAGTGGAGCCTTGAGTTTTATCGTTGGCATACTTTGTTCCCAACCATCCACGAACGCCTCCGATATCACCGGAACGCGTAATGAACATGGACGTGTATATTTTTATTTAAGATACTACCTCTTCGTGCCAACTGTGATTTAGAACCGCAAAAATCATCATCTCATCATCATCTGCCTAGCCTTTTCCCAACTATGTTGGAGTCGGCTTCCAGTCTAACCGAATGCAGCTAAATACCAGTATTTTACATGGAGCGACTGCCTATCTGACCTCCACAACCCAGTGATTGGGTAATACGATACCCCTTGGTAAGAGTGGTTGTCAGATCTTCGGGCTTCTGACTACCCATAACGACTGTCAAAGATCCACGAATTTATGTTATTAGAATAATAATAGTAAAACTGAATGGACAGCATAAAGCTTGAGATGCACGATTTAAAATCTGCTTCACTGACAAAGAATTTGCTTGTTTTTTGTTTGCTTGTTTTTTTTTTTTGCTGACTGTTATTGGAATAACGGGAAACGAAATAGGAGTCTCATAATGTTTTGTAATACAGTATTATTGCGTTCCTTTTACCTACATGTTACTGGTATCGGTATTACCGGAGGAACTCCCCAGCGGCGCCAAGTTGAAGCCATGTAAGCAATAGCAATAAACTGTCATGTTTTATAATGCGGGCTCGTAAACGATGTTATACGAACACTGCATTCACCCACTCTTCTATGAGCTTGGTTTACGATCACATACACTATTTAATATTTATCTACTCTCTACTCTAATCTATGTTATGAGCTTCCGCTGATACAAACTCCATTTGGTACGGATACAATTTTAACAGAATTTAGGAGAGGCGTAGTCCAGCATCATGCCATCTACCAACTCGCTCTGTGTGGCAATTGCGTAACACACTATCAATGGGAATCGGTTTCATTTTGACAGTTCAACAACATTCATTGCGTTATTCACGTGTTGACTAAACAAAATTTTCGAATTTATGAAGCAATGGATTAGCAATTTGCTTCAAAATGATTCAGATTCCGATTGATAGTGGGTTACGCAATTATGCTTCTGGTCCGTGTAGTGGATTATGGCCCACTATCTCTCACCGAAAGGAGTCCCAGACGACGAACATTATACGCTGATAGTGTACTACAGTAGGTTGAAGGTTGAACCGCAAAGTTATCGAAACCCACAAGTATAAAAATACTCTGAGTAGCATTTTATTGTTTTTCTTATCGAATGACTTATATTAAAACGTTCTCGTGATTTCTTCTTTACTTTAAACTAGCGACCCGTCCCGGCTTCGCACGGGTGGGAAAAAAAAGAAAAAAAAGCCTTTATTAATCAGTGATAATGTAGCATTCAAATGGTCAAAGAATTTTTAAAATCGGTCCAGTACTTTTTGAGCCAATTCGTTACAAACATACATACGAATCTTTCCTCTTTATAATATTATTATTATTAGTATAGATTAGAGGTGGAAGATTTTTTTTTTCTTACACCTTGTATAATTGAAACAGCAAAACAGCTGCGAGATATAAATTAGAAGATATAGTCCTCCAGACCGTATCTCGGCCATGGCGGCCAATACCAACGATGACTAACCTTCGCCGCGGGAGATATTATAGTGCACAAGCGTGTGCGCAGACATAGGTGCACTCTCTCTTCCCTCATGATAGTCCGATGGAACGGCACAGAGTCCGACGCGGCCAGAGATAGTTTAGGCGCAAGACCAACGGCTTAACGTACTTTCTGAGGTACCGCACCACCAACTTCCAAACTCTAAGCTGCGACTATGAAAATTCCTTATGGAAAAACCCAAGAACACTTTGCCGCCTGAGAATTGAACCCAGGACATCACGCCATAAAGACCATAAAAATGGATAATAAACTACTATTTTCTTATATGATATCTCTGATTCCTCTATCAACCAGTTCTTTGAATTCCCTTTCATCTTTATTCCTAGAAAGAAATAAAATACGAGAGCTGCGGTGCACAGCAACGTCTCAACACAATATATACACACACGTACACAAATTCATTAACTCACGCTTTTTTCCCATGGGGTAAGCAGGAACTACAAAACGTATACTATTATATACTACCACATAGCCGATTGCGAGGAGTACCTATGCACCTGACCTTTCTTAAGAACATTACCAATAAGGTCAGTGCATCTGCCTTGTAAATAGGTTTTGTTTGTCACCTTTTTTTCATCCTCGTGGTCCACGTGAAAGTCCCTGAACCGTCTCCAGACCCAAGTGGGAAGACGTGAAACCAACCTGATAATTTTATTTATTTATTTCAAGCGACGCAGGACCATACATAAATACCTTAACCTGAACATACATATTTTCATTATAAAACAGTACTTCACTAGCTAACTCCGGAACTCTCCGGTCCGTGGAAGCGACGAAACACCACGTCCTGTGGCCAGAAGTCTTTTTCCATAACGACGGGCAGATAGCAACTCGGCACGCGCACCATGAACGCCTTGAAGTTGACGTTGCGGTGCGACTCCAGTAACTGCACCCTTGGCGTGTACCTCGTCTTCTGCCGCACGTACTCCACGATGTTCTCCGCCTTAGTGGTGTAGTGTAGGCGGGAGATGTACACCGTACATCTAAGATAAAGTAGCGATACCTTCACGGTACAGCATCAGGGTGTGAATGTGGAGCTACATATGTCGCAAACTATGCCAATCCTGAGCACCGTGTGTCAAAAAACATGCAGTCAAAGTGACCTCTGCGCTGCCGCCGACGACGCCGTGGAAGTGATGAAGTTTTGGGAAAAGAAGGAATACTGTCGTGCCAGCGACACGAAGAAGGAGATTCATACTCTTAACATGAACAAACCATGCAAATATACTCTAATACGTACCTGAGATTCACCTCCTTCTGCGAAGCAGTCATGCTAGCGAAGGAGGTGGCGGGACGGCTGAGGGAGAGGGCCTCACGTAACAGCTGCCGCGGGAGACGCCCCGGGCGTCGGGAGCCGCGAGACGACTCCCGGCCACCGTAGGCGCGGGCCTGCGGGCGGAGAGTAATGGGTAACTCTCCGTCCGATCAGGACCAGGCCCGTGCCGGACGGCGCGTACGTGTTCCACGCGCGCCTCAAAGAGATGTCAGCATAAGGAAGGGGCCCGAAAGGGCCGAAGCCTGCCGAGGCAGCGGGATTGTCCGAAAGGGTTACCGCTACCCCGGAACACAAAGGGCTAAGGAAGGAACACGGGTGGGTTTTAGTCAGTAAGAGTCTGACACTCCCTTCTGCTCCACCCAGAGCGGGAGGGGTCATTGGATGATTTCCCATCCACAAAAAAAAAAAAAAAAAAAAAATACGTACCTGAGACTAGAGATGCCGATGCATTCCACCAGTTTCTATGACAAATCATTTACTGTTCAAGCAGTACGGTTATGGAATGACTTGCCCGTGTCGGTGAGGCGTGCTTAATCTTTGTCCACTTTTAAAGATATGATAAATAGCACTTTTTCTCTCCTTAAACATCATCATTATATTTTCTTTGCTCCTGTTATGTTTATATATGTATATATTTATTTAGATTAGTATAATATACCTACTTTAAATATGTATTTATTGTATTATGTAAATGGTACACCACAGACTACCTACAGTATTTGTCTCTCCTTCCTCTTTTTAATCCATCCAAAGGTTGTCTTGAAAAGATCGCTCTTAGCGATAAGACCGCCCATTGTGTCACCTTTTGTAAAATTTATATATTTAGGAATGTCTGTAATTTATATGGTGTACAAAATACTCGTAAAGAATATTCTATTCCATTCTATTCTACGTAGATGTAGCCGCACTACTCGTTTACCTTGTCTAGTTAGTACAGTATCCCAGCTTCATAGAAACACTCGGGCTGCACTAACTAGCCGAGGTCACGCAGATAGGTCAAGTTAGCCTCTAAGATATTGTACGGGAACCTTGTTACGTAAGTAAACGCTGTGTCTTGAGCTTCAAGAGTTTTTTTTTAAGTTATTATGCTATCTACGGGCTATCAAAGTTATTAGCTTTTGTAAAAAATAAGTATAAAAACTTTTAGAAACAATAATCTACTGACAATTTACCAGATAATTTCCAGAATTGAACAGAATCTAATATCTGAGAAAGAGGTCTATAAAAATGTTTTAAATCTTTGCTAAAACAATGATTAATACATAAATTGAAGACGGCGCTAGTGCTGCCACGATCACTTCGAGTCTGTGTTTAAAAATACTTTAAAATTATAAAATGTGCTCTGTTTATAATCAATGTTATCTAAAAATGTGCTTAAACATCTAAAGCTCTAGTGACATTATTAGTGAGTGAACTGTAACGCATCAACTCATAATAAATCGCCTCAAAAACTTTCATCGTCAACTTCACTAACAAGTTGTCAAAAACTTAAAATTGTAAGTAAGAACAACAAATAAAGACAAGCAACGAACATAAAAGTGACCAGTGACAGTAACAAAACAATCAGAATTGAATAAAACAATCAAAACAAAAACAAAAGTGAAGTGTCATTGTGTGGCAAAATTTTTTTTCTTAATGAGTCACAGTAACGTACTTTCTAAATTCAAATTTTGTACGAAGAAGTAAGCAGTAGACAATTTGAACATCATTAAGTAACCACCAAGTGGCTAATTAGCTATAGTAAGGACACAATATCTGACACCGCCTTGCGACTCGAGTTCTAACCTAACCAAGTGCAAAAATTTTTGGAAACAAAAAATTTCGAATATGAATTTCTTAGATAACATTACCTTTCGTCGCAACCGTACTAAGTCTGACTCAAACACTACTGGTATTGAGAATGTAAGTATAACATCAACTGAATCGCCTATAGATGGCACCACAACAAGCTTACCTGACATATCTGATGATGAAGACAACCAAACTATTCAACTAAAAAAACAACTTGAACGATTAACAACAGAACTAAACAGCGCTCACAATAAAATAGAATCATTATCTCTAGAAAATACTAACCTCAAGCGTATTAATCAGGAGTTGCTTGAGCAAAATGAACATTATAAAGACATGACATGTAGTTCATCAAAATTAAAAACACCAGTAAACCAAGATTTAGACGAAAACAGCAAATCAATAGTTTTATGTAAACCAGAAATTAATACCACAACTACAGTGCAACACAATCAGATCAAACACAATAAAATTTGCATCATTAGTACCAACAAATCTAATAAAGTATTATCGATCGCAGACGAAAAAATAGACAATTATAATATCTATCATTACTTAAAAACGAACTGCGGAATCCATCAATTACTCAAAGGAATAAAAAACACGCTTAAAGACTATACTAAGGAAGATTTCTGTATAATACTAATTGGAGAAGACGACTTCAAAACAACAAATCACTACTTTGATTTAATCTATGACATAAGAAACACCTTGAAAGAAATTGACAATACAAATATTATCCTATGCCTACCTACCTTTAAGTTTAATAGCAGTTCAAATCTGTTCAACTGGCGAGTAGAAAACTTTGCCAACTTACTGTATCTAGATATAATGACACATTTACATGCATACCTATTGGACTCGAACCTACATCTTACATATGACAGTAGAATGTTTAGCAATTTGACAGGAAGACTGAATAATAATGGGATGCGCACCATATTTGACAATATAAAACGGCAAATGGAAGATATAATTGCTGTAAACCTTATGACAAACGATAGCTACGATCTCGAACAAGATGGTCAATCAAGGACAAAAGAAAAACTAGGTGACGGCTCTCAGTTTTTTCTCTAACACCGAATTCCATCAACGTAATAGAGTACAAGGAAATAAAATAGGTCAACTCACTAAGTTTACACTAATTTTCCAAAATATCCAAAGCATCGGAAACAAAGTAGAATTAATAGAACAATTACTTTTAGATTTTGAAATTGATTTTATATCACTATCCGAATTGTGGAAAAATGAAAATTATTGTCAATCAATCTTGCCCCAGGGATATAAAATAGCGTCCATTTTTTGTCGCAAAACCCGCGAAGGCGGAGGTGTTTGTATTATTGTTAAAGACTCATTAGACTTTATTGAACGAATAGACATTGTAAATCATTCAAAGGAGTATGTTATAGAATTTAGTGCTATTGATGTTCCCAAACTAAACTGTACTTTTATAGGACTTTATAGAGCAGATCGTCATAGTGATATATTTCTTCAACAATTGGGAAAAGTTTTACATAAATTAAATATTAAAAAATCACATAAACACTTAATAATAGGAGGAGACTTTAACATAAACGTGTACAATAAAAATAAACAGACTCTAGAGTTCTTAAACTTTATGAAAACATATAACCTGCAACAAATAATCCGCGAACCAACACGAGTAACTAAGACAACATCCACTTGCATTGACCTACTCTTTACAAACTACCCACCGCTCATAAACAAAGCAACTGTCAAAGATTATGGACTATCAGACCATAAGGCAATAAATGTTCAGTTAAACGTAGACTATTTATCAAATAACAATAGTAAAACTTGGTATACAAAAAAAAGATTATTTACAAAAAATAACGTCGAATGTTTTAAAAATTCACTAAAATCAGAAAATTGGGAAAATATAATAAATAAAAATAATAGTGTACACACAAATTACGAATCCTTCATTAAAGTAATAAAACAAAATCTAGATAAATTTATTCCATTGCAAAAAATAAGAATAAAATGCAAACCAAAAAAAGGATGGCTTACTAAAGGTCTCAAAAAATCATGCGAACATAAAAGAGTGTTAAGAACAATTTTTAATGAAACCAAAAGTAGTGTTATAAAAAAACACTATAAATTATTTAACAAAATATTAAAATTGACTGTTAGAAAATCAAAGAAACTAACATATATTAAACAAATGCAGAAATCGGACAATAAGGTAAAGACAATGTGGAATATAATTAACACAAAAACAGGGAAGGGAAAAATAAATAGACGTGAAAATATATCACTGAAGATAGACACTGAAGAAGTAAAATGTCCATTAACTGTATCCAACAGATTTAACGAATTCTTTGCAACGGTAGGGCAAAATCAAACAACTAACTCGACCAATAACACTGGAAAACCTGTGGTCAACCCCTCTACTTGTTCAATGTATGTACGCCCGGTAGACCAAACAGAAGTAGTTAATATAATAAAGTCAACTAAAAATAAACATAGCTGCGGTATCGATGACATTCCACCAATTTTATTAAAGCAATGCGCAATAGAACTTTCCATTCCTCTAATGGTTTTAATAAATCAAAGCTTCCAAGACGGCCAATTTCCAGACGCGCTTAAAGTAGCTTTAGTAAAACCAGTTCATAAAAAAGGTGACAAGCATATTCCAAGCAATTATAGACCCATAGCACTGCTACCAACCTTTTCCAAAATATTTGAAAAAGCTATGTACAATCAGCTATATAAGTTCTTAGAAAAGTTTAATATTCTTGACGATGCACAAAATGGATTTAGAAAATGTAGATCAACAACATTAGCGGTTTATAAATATGTTCAACAAGCGCTGCAACATATAAACGACAAACATTATGTAATTGGGCTACTACTAGACATGACAAAAGCATACGACAAGGTCCTTTATGACATCTTACTTACTAAACTATATGGTTGCGGCGTACGAGGACCAGCTTATTCGTGGTTCAAATCATATTTACATAATAGAACACAAATAGTACAAATTGAAAATTACGATCATGATAAAAATGAGATCAAAACTATTAGATCACAAAAAAAACAAATTACTTGCTCAATCCCACAAGGAAGTGTATTAGGATGCCCACTATTTTTAATCTATATTAATGACCTTCCCAAAACATTAGATAAAGAAAACGCTTTACCAGTATTATTTGCAGATGATATCTCAATATTAATCAAGTGTGAAAATGTAAATAACCCTAGTCTACAAATACAAGATACCCTCCAAACTGTAGATACTTGGCTCCAGATCCACAACTTGGAAATTAATAGTAATAAAACTAAACTAATACAATTTAGATCATACAAAAAATTACCTCTCAATCTAAAAACAACATTCAGAAACACGCAAATAGAAGAAGTTAATACATTTAGCCTACTTGGCATAAATATTGACACACACATTAACTGGAAGTCACACATAGAACACATAAAAACAAAACTCTCTAGATTCTCTTACGCTCTTTTCCAAATTAAACAAAGCACTAACACGCAAACAGCTATGGCTGCTTACTACGCATACGCATACTCATGGCTGCGATACGGAGTCATGCTATGGGGAAATAGTGTGAACGTAGATGAACTATTCATATTGCAAAAGAAATGTATAAGAATTCTAGCCCAAATAGATAATACGGAGAGCTGCAAACCATTCTTTATAAAATATCAGATTCTAACTCTGCCTTCAATATACATACTTGACATTTGCGCATTTGTTTTTAAAAATATCGACAAGTTCACTAAAGTAGAAGATACGCACAACGTCAACACTCGCCATAAAAAGAGGTTATGCGCTCCATTCTCAAGAATTAAAATGTTAAGTGATAGCCCATACTATATGGCAATAAAAATATATAATAAGTTACCCAACATATTTAAAACTGAAAAATCTGTAACAATATTTCAAAAAAGGCTAAAACTATACCTAATCCAAAAATGTTTCTACTCAGTAAAAGAATATTTAGAGTCCAAAAGTGGCGATGTGTCCTATAACATCTAGTCTATCAAGTAACTAACTTAATATAAAATTATAATTTATACCTGAAAATGATGACATTGTATTAAATTCATTATTATTGACATTTAATTTTGACATAACTAATTTCTCAATGTAATTGTACTAATATAAAAGATAATAATAATGTTAATGCATGCTAATTTATGATGATAAGGGCAGGCGAATGATAAAATTGCAATGCTTGTAAAAGGCTGCTAAGTCATAAGTACCTACTAACATAACACCAACATTTTACACTTAGTTTGCAATAAACGTTTTGACTTTTTTGACTTTTGACTTAAAAGAAAGGCTAATCATTATTAAAACCTAGGCTGCGACGTAGAAACAACGTCGGTTATCTTATTTTCATTACATTACCTATCTATTTGTCGATCTTATTCGTTCTCTACACGTAAAAGTTCTGAAATAGATGAGGAAAATTTGGTTTTCCTGGTCTTTTAATCATTTAGATCCATAGAAAAGAAACGACATTTAGCTAATTATTTTTGCAAAAATAGAATTTGATTTGTTGAGGAAAAAAAAATAGTCGAGCTTTTTACATAATTGGTTTTTGATCAGTTTCACTTGATGTTCATAAATACATAGGAAAATAGGTCAGGTAGGTAACCTAGTGTAAAATTAAAAAGTTCCACTACTAAGCATCATTTATGATATAAAACTTTTGCAGCAAAATAAAACAATATCACAACGGCGACTCAGTGAAAGCCATGGAAAAATCCACGGAAAAGCTAAATTCTAGCGCCACAGCACAGCATTTACAGTAGCACAATAATTTAAGACAGGTCAAAAGGTAAATGATAAATGATTTTATTTCTGTAAGATATAATATATATTTTTGATTTATTCCTGACATATTTTTTATTAAATAGATAACTATTTACACTAAGTATTAAATTAAAATAAGTACGAATCTAACTATATATGTAAATAAATACAAAAACAAAAGGATATTTAAAGGATAGTAAGTACGTAAGTAGGTTTGTCAAAACACTTTTACACGTCAATCATTTTTAAAAATCAGGTGAGGTCTGCGTTTTCTGTCTGACTACTCTGAGAAGAAAGGCCAAAACATACTCAGAGGTCCCAGTCTCTTGTAAAGTCCACAAACCCATAGTAAATAGAACACACACGCACACTAAAATTTTAATATACTTCAAGTTGCATTCACGCTACCCAATCTGCGTTCCTTAAACCAAAATATTACACTAAGCAAATATCAAACTGGTTGCTAATTTAATTTATACATTTTTTTATTTATTTATTTATTTTGAAATACATTGTTTTTTACATTCTTTGACAAATGTAACTCACACACTTTTTAAAATACTAGTAAAATTTTACAATCTTTGTAAATATGTGAGCACCATGTATCTATCACATAATTGATTTACCAGTCTGTTGTATTTTTAATTCTTTTACCATTTTTGGTAGATTAAATTTTATTTTAGGTGCATCGTCTTCACATATAATTATATAATGAATGTATACAAAAACTTGTAAAACATTTTAAAAGAGTAACGGTGGAGTTTCTTGCCCATTCTTCTCCACACGAAAACTACATTTTGGAATGGGCGACTAGAATCAATTCTATTTTTTAATTTTTAATTTTGACGTTCAAAGTGCCTTTTAAGTGCCTATTTGAAATAAATGATTTGACTTTGACTTTGACTTTGATTACAATAAGGTTGTTTTTTATAAATTTCTGCACCAAGTTGATTATCCTCTTCGACGTTACTTAGTAAAAGTAGCTTAAAAAAACATAATCTAGTTACCTATTAACACATCGCATCACATAAAGTCGTTTCTTTTTTGGACCCGCCCTTTGTTATGGAGATACTGCGTACAGTTGTCACATCTACCCTTTTGGAGATACCACAATGTTCCCTCTTTAGTTTACCTGCGTTGATCTACTGTAAATGTCCAACTACGTCACTGCACCGTGCACGGCGGGTCGCACGGGATTTGTCTCGGAAGCGAGCCGGACGCGAGCTCATCTGGCGCCGGCTCCGGCTACTAAATATTACGTACAACAATAATAAGCGTATAAAATATTACACGATCGCGTCATTGGCTGCCTCGCTTTTTACTAAAAGTATTTTTATTTTATTTTTAAACGACTTCAAAAAAGGAGGAGGTTCTCAATTCGGTTGTATTTTTTTTTGTAGTAAATACTAGCTTCACTTGAATCATTTGTGTAGGCATGAATTTCGGAAAAGGGAGTTGTATTTGCACATGTTTCTGACATTGACATGCCAGAAATAGTTATTTAAAGAAATAAAATTGATTTTCATGAATTTAGTGTTCTCTAACATTTTTCATAGCATTCCAATTTTTCACCAGACTCAATTCTTACTACCCTGACTGAATTTTGGTTCACCAAACCCGGGTTTGATTTCCGCACGGCACAAATTATTTGTAATATCGTCATGGTACTCGTACAGATAACGTAACAAGATGAATTTACATATGAACATCGTAACACAACGGAGAAAGAAAGTCTGGAAACAGTAAAACCAAAAGCCTACAACTTCTACTTATCCCCTTCTGTAAGACGCAGGATGCACCTGATAGCCGGGTAGCTCCGTGTGCGTCCCGACAGCGAGGCTCATCTGCCGCAGAGAACTAAATTGTTAACTCACAGCCTTTTAAAACATCCCAACTTTTGCCCGGCGGGAACTTGCCGCTACGTGGAAAGGGTGACCGTGGTGTTGTGGACAAAGACGGGATACAGTATATACCTTAAAGGATTCTGGGAAACTATTTCCAACGGCTCACGCCACGATCCACGCGCTTCTGGAGGAAACGCTTCTCGTTCCTGCTCGGCCAATGAGGTCGAGTGAGTCGAAGCTTATAGAACATTCTAGAAGCTTCCTTTAAAAATATACGACGTGATGCGCCTTATTTTTGACATAAGCCATTTGACGTCCGTCAACTGGGCTGCGTACCGAAAAAGGATTCCCTGTTATACAATTATACAAAGTGGAGATGATAATACATATTTCTGCTACTGGAAATAAAGCATTAAGTAGTGCATATGTGTGTATATTCTACTGTGTACTATATTTTCGTAGACCACTGTATAACTTGGCTTAGGAACATAGGATTCAGTCATCCGCGAGTGGAACAGGCTCTCGAGGTGACTGTAGGTACAAAATGTACTAAAGCAATGCAGGAGGATATTTGCGATGCATTGCAAAGCGGTGCGGCCCACCCAAACGTGCACGAGCCTTAACTGTTAAAAACATTTAGTAATTAGCTATTTTCTATACTATACTTATGATAAAGCTGAAGAGTGTTGTTTATTTATATGAAACTACCAGTCGGATTGGAAAAGACCCAGACAACAGCATTTACTAGCCCAAATAATAAAGCTGAAGAGTTTGTTTGTTTGAACGCGCTAATATTTATTACTAAAAAATATTTTTGCATTTGATGGCCTAATTCTTGAAGCTATAGGCTATTTAACATCACGTTAGGACCTTAAGGACCCGAGCAAAAAAAAAAAAGAAATAATGCTAAGCGAAAACGAAGTAATAGCGCGGGCGGGCGATATTTCACCCAGACGAAGTCGCGGGCAGAAGCTAGTTTATTGATAAAATAGAGTTAACATTATTCATTCCTTTTTTTTACATTGCCATTGCACTACTTCGTGGCTGCCGATCGATTCTGTAAAAATCTCACCGTGATAACTTTGGTGAAGTGAGCTTGAAGAGAGCTATCGATAAGGGTAATCCCTAGCATCAGGTGAAATGACAGCTCACTTCACCTTAGTTAGGTATTCTGTAAAAATCGCACCGTGAAATCTTAGGTGAAGTGAGCTGTCAATCCGGCTGATGCTAAGAATTGACAATATTGACAACTCACTTCACCTAAGTTTTCACGGTAAAATATTTACAGAATAGACCGGCTGATCCATGCGTCATGTTAGTGAACGGGCGCTGTCGGTTGAGACTGGTCATCTCTTAGCTGCCAGGGCTTCTTTTTAATCTTATACCTATTTTGAATTGTTTCTTCATAACATTGTTCTCACATATATAGAAGCAACAAGAATAATGTACTCAGGATTTTGTAATATCTTTATTTAAAAGTGTCCTTGGAGTTTTCTTGCCCGTTCATCTCCAAGAGATCTACGTTTTGGAATGGGCAACTAGGTTCAACTTTCTGACTAACTGGCAATTCAAAAGTGCCTGTAAATGGTTTAATTGAAATAAATGCTTTGAGTTTGGAAAACTGACAATAGTAAGAAAAAAAAAAAGGATTAACAAATGCGTAGTTTCCACGAATGAAAGGTTAATAATAGGTACATCATTAGGCACTTTTCCACTTCGTTTATTTCGACCAACACAGGATCATAGGCATTAGGCACAAATATGTCAAAATTTAAAAAATAAAATAAAAAGACCATAAACATATTACATATTTCGATTGCCCAGTATGAAAACCATACAGCAATGGTTCAGGTACTGGCAACGAACCTCTGCGCGAATGCCGATTGTAATAAATCAATTATTTAAAACCAATCAATTTTATCACACAATTATCTGACCATTGTGAAATTATGACTGTTTGTTTTTGTACGTACTGTCTGTTATTCAACGCCATTGTTTTAACGCTGAACAAATATTGCTGATGTTAATATTAAATAAAATAAAGTATGTTGCTTATATAGTAAAACCTCGCATTTTATTTGAGTCCCGGATTTGATCCCCGAGTCAGGTAGTGTTATTGAGTTTTTTTCCAGTAGGAGTTTGGATTGAATGTGCCCGGTAAAAAAAAAAACAAAAAAAAATGTCTTCCTTAGTCGCCAAATCATTGTCAGCGGCGCTTGAAACTTGTAACAAAGTTACAGTAACCGAAGTACGAACTATTTATATAATTAATAGAATGCGCACTCTAAGTGAATTGTTGATTCATTTGCTTGAACTCGGTGTTCAAACTCCGAATGTAAATAACTTGGAAAGGCGGTTTTGATTGTGTGGGGAAAAGGCCTAACACGAACGCGTGGAGTACACACGGCGACATATCAAGTTATACATTTTGAGTAGGTATAAGCTGATTCCTCACTGTACGAAAAACACACAATGTAAGACCAGCTAAAACTGAAAATGTATAGCTTAATATGTCGTTGTGTGTACCCAAACATAACTTAAATTCGAACGATTTTAAAATTGAAAATAGTCGTTTCGCACATAATATTTAGGTGCGTCCAGATATTACGAGGCGTTTGCTCCGAATGGTAAGCTTCGCATATAACGGCTACCTCAGGCTGAGGCATCTAACTAAACATCTAAAAAAATTATTTGCGGCGCATGGCTCACTCTGTCATCCAGACAGAGTGACACCTTACGACTCATTCATATCTATGGCTGATACTAACGTGCTTGGTTTAATTTTAGGCTAATTGCATTTTCGATTCAAAAATCGTTCGAATTTACGTTACGGTTACGTCGCGCGTTCGTGTTAGCGCCTCCGTTCCATGAAGAAAGTGTGCAATGGTTTTATTGTTACGAGTTTATTCGACTATCTTTTAGCAAAATTCACTACTTAGTCACTGTTGAGGGGCTGTTCATTTATTACGTAAAACAATTCTGACCCCCCTTCCCTCACCCCCTACGTAAGAAAAAAATAAGCTTGGATAAATCCTCTCCGCCCCCTTTTAATCTTACGTAAGATCAGTATCAGTTAAAATCGCAATGAGAAAGTGGCAAAAATTTTTAAAAACTTATGATCTTACGAATAATCTAGACCCCTTCCACCCCCAAGTAAGAAAAAATAAGATCTTTTTTCGCTTTACTACCATGGAACCAAAAAACTTCTAGCTATCGCAAATCCAGTTTAGCAAACTAACTTTACAACCGCAAAGATAAATCAACATTAAAGTTACGAACACAAAAGTCCTATTATAAGTAATTCTAAAGCTATTTATTTCCAGATTACTTATAATTGAAGTGCATTGTCTGCTTCACAAAGGCCCACTTTCAAACTTGTACAGTAATCGTTTTATTCGTGAACACTTGGTGAAGTGCGCACAATGAACGTGCCCTTTTGAGCCTGTAAAAGAATCCGCGCCACGGTTATTATCTTTGAACGAAGTTTGAAAAGTTAGCGAGATGTCCCGGTTGAATAGGTGTAGCTGTATTATTCCGTACTCATTATATCAGACTCGAAAGAAAGTGGAATGGACGTGTCAAGTACAATCAACAGCTAAGTTTTAAAATAATGACCACGTAAAAAATTGCTTACTTATAGGCTTGATTGTAATTAATTATTAAGAACTTGGTTTGTTTTTAAATAAAGGATTTTTAAAAAGTGTCCATACCTAACTATTTACCTACTTAGGTAGGTATTCTTGAATTTATAACACATATGTAGGTAAACATTCCTCATCAGTTTAAATTGTAAAAGATAATATCAATCAACTAGCTGCGCCCCACGGTTTCACCCGCATAAGTTTCGACCCCGTGGGAATATAGGGATAAAAATAGCCTATATGTTAATCCAGAGTTTCAGCTACCTTCATACAAAATTTTATCAAAATTGGTCTAGCCGTTTGAGCGTAAAGAAGAGACAAACATACACACACACACTCACAAACTTTCGCTTTTATAATATTAGTGTGATAGGGTGATTGGTCGATAGAGGACTCTGTTTTTACAGTCATGGAGAACATTAGATATTGGTAGGGAGGTGAGAAGTTACTTACATATCGTTGAAGATGATAAGCTATCTTGTACTTAAACTTGTTTATTGTGTTAACCGTAGCGTTAACCGTAGCGCGTAGCGTTTTTTGATAGGAATTAAAAGATTTTGATTGGAATTTTTCGTTGCGACGAACGAAAAATATTCACAATCTTACTTGTCCCTGCCAGTCAAACGAAAAGATTGAGGAAAAGAGTTTTTTCTTTAAAAACGAGCAAATATTTTAATCAGCACCCGTCCGCGATAAAACTCCGTACGTACTGTGAAATTTTTCCGGAACTTATCCGGGACAGTTTCGACCCCGGGACCCGGTCCCCTTGAAACGTGTTTCACAGGATGGGAACACCGCCCCGGGACATGTTTAGAGCGTTTTTAAACTTAGAAATTTCCCCTTTTTGAAGTTGTGCTGACGTCCTGCTTCTAGCTATAATACCTAAACCAAGCGATCCTGTTATTGATTTTCACGACTAAAGGATAATTCAAGCTTGATCTATATTTAAACTAATATTATAAAGAGGAAAAATTTGTATGTATGTTTGTAACGAATTGGCTCAAAAAGTAATGGACTGATTTTAAAAATTCTTTCACCATTTGAATGCTACATTATCACTGATTAATATAGGCTTTTTTTTCTTTTTTTTTCCCACCCGTGGGAAGCCGGGACGAGCCGCTAGTATTTAATAATGCGATCACTTATTGTTAACTTATGATTATTTCCTACCAACTATTTGTCTACCTATCCGCTGAAGATACATAGTTAGGAAGACAATTAAGAGACAAAGGTTTTGCCAATAACTGGATGTTAGAACTACTTTTTACCCCTGACTAAGGAAAATTGTAAGGTTTCTAACAAACGAAATGGCGGGCAACAGCTAGTGTTAATAAAATAAAGTAAATAAACAGATACATCTCAAGAGACTCTCAATGGGTGGCCGGATCAAGGACTTGATGAAGAAAGCGGTACTCCTTGATACGGCACGCACTGACGATACTGGAGCCTTGGAAGGTGAAAAATTAGGAAATTGAACTGCATATTTTTTTTAATGGTTAAGTCAATATTAATTAATAATATGGCTTCAAACTTTAATATTAAATAAGCATTGTCAAAAACTACCACAAAAGTAACTATAACTTATGATCGTCTACTGATAAGACGAGAAATAAAAGAACCTAACACTGTCAGTCTCTGGAAAAATCTTATGTTTGGCTTTGAATAAAAAACTTCTTACGGAAGCACCTTTCCTTCCGTAATTTTCTTTAAAAATTGCCCTTTCTCTCTGCAACAAGAGGACGCAATCATTAACTACGAATAATGTTAGGCAGAGAGGAAAAGTTGTTCAACGCCTGCACAAACACAATAGCAACAAGTTTCACTCCGGCACTCTGTCAGACATTGTCAGCAGGCGTCCGTCTCGTGCCATTGCATAACTAAATGCACTCCATAAAGTTCTTTGATTTCACGGCCATTTGTTTTTATAACTTTTAAAATAATTACGTTGACTTCTGCCGGAATAGAATATATGCCTAGTCGCCGCCAATAAACATTGTAACAAAGATGTCAAAAAGTTAACACAGAAAAGAAAATGAAATTAATTTTACAAACAGTTTATTATTTAATCAAAGTTTTTATCTAACAAACGTACAATGTTATTTAAAGTTTTTTTGTTAGTTATTTTGAATATTTACGACATCATTGGCGAGGAAGATAAGAAGCCTATTGGCGCCACTAAGGAGATGGACTACAGTGAGTTAGCGGGTGAAGCAGAGATGCATAAAAGTGACGTCTTGGCCTTTTTGAATCAGTCTCATGTGAGGGAACAATATAAAACATTGTATAACTGCCTGTTGTCGAAGTTAATCGAAGGTAAGCAAGCATATTATTCATTGTGCCTATAATACGCGACACGGTTAGTTAAAGATTCGAAGAAACAAATTAAAAGTTACGAACATTCGTTTGAGAATCGATCACGATATCTATCAGTAATGTTTAATTTAACTTTTAGTATTTGTTAAGAGTTCCTTTCTTGTTTTTTTTAGATTTTCTTTATCTCTTTGCTAATGATAACAAGGGGGATATTGAATTTCAAAATAACTTGGTTTTAGAAAAGTTCTATTGTTTTATTTGTTTGATTGAATCTCGTAAATGCGACATGCGAATTCTATTCTAATTCGAGATCGATAACCTTTTTTTTATTCACCAGAAAAATAATGTTAGGGCTATGTTTTTTATTCATAAATCAGTTCATACAGACTTACTATACAACTACAAAATCTCTAAAATAGCATTTTTAAAGTGAGGCATCTTTATAAACTTAGGGTCCATATCTGTAATGGCCCATGGAAACACACGGGATCCCAGTGGGTCATCCGACCAATGAGGGGCTTGTGGCTAAGTAACAGCCGCACGGGTTGATCGATCAGGTTAAGCTACACTTGCCGCGGTTAGTCCGTGGATGGGTGACCATCTTTACATACCAAGACCCCTCCGTGCCTCGGTAAGCACATTAAACCGTTAGTCCCGGCTGTCATTCGTGGATCTTTGACAGTAGTTACGGATAGTCAGAAGCCCGAAAATCTGACAACCAGTCTTACCAAGGAGTATCGTATTACCCAGTAACTGGGTTGTGGAGGTCAGATAGGCAGTCGCTTCATATAAAATACTGGTATTGAGCTACATCAGATTGGACTGGAAGCCGACCCCAACAAAGTTGGGAAAAGGTGGGCAGATGATGATGAGTTCATCCTACCAATCAAAAATTATTTAAGTATAAATAAATCTTGCACCTGTACCACTCTAAACATGCTGTTTTTTTTTTTTTCAAAAACGTGTGATAGTCATTTTTTATACTTACAAAATCTAAATCTGCTTTATATAAAGCAGATTTATTTTTATCATAATTTAAGCAGATAGAAAGAATGCCACCTACCACAGGTATAATAAACAATCATTTCTTTTTTCAGATGACAGTCACTCAAAACCAGAAAGACGAGGTAACATGTATACCATTATGATAATCTATCTGTTTGATCTCACACGATCATGATGACCACATTGTTTCATGATATTTAGACTTTAAAAGAGACCATAACCTCTGAGTTTGTTTCGGCATTTCTTCTCAGGGTTCAGTCAGCAATGAAAGCCCCCTTCCTCTAGTTTTTAAAATATTGACGTCTAAAAATCCATAAAAGATCTACCTACATTATTAAAAAAAACTGCACCTTAGGGCCGCTGCCTGGAATTTTGCGGGCAGCGGGGCGGCAGCGGCGGCAGCGCGGGTGGTCGCCGATTGCCTTGAGTGCACCGCTCGTTGCCCGCTCCCGCGCCGCTGTTTTCGAGAACCGGTCCATTGAAATGTACGCATAAGATCCTGCCGCTCCCGCGCCGCCGCCGCTGCCACCCCGCTGCCCGCAAAATTCCAGGCAGCGGCCTAACGGGGTGTCCTGCGTGAGCGACGAATACGACGCGGCGAGACGCGTCGTAACGCGTACTTGTTTTGAGGGCGACCAGATGCGACACCACGAACTACGAAATGGTTGATTCAGAAGCGTTGATCAACGCAGTGCGTGAACAAAGATTCTTGTGGGACAAAAAAAAGCCTTAAAAGTCTGTACTTTAAATATGAACTTTCAAGCAAAATTGTACTTTACGTCTCCATGTTTCGAGAAGTAATGACCAAAATCACGTAGGACATTTGTCGCGTGTAGCATCACGTCGCATTGCATCGTGTCGTGTCGCGTCGCGTCGCGTCGTATTCGTCGCTTACGCAGGACACCCCGTAAGGCTCCTGCAAACAAGCGCGACACGCGACGCGAATCGCACGAGACACAAAGGCACCGCTCGCGATTCGCGTCGCGTGTCGCGCCTGTTTGAAGGAGCCTTTATCTTGTGTGGCCTTGCCCTATCGAAAGATAGACTACTATCTTACACCTTCCTTTCCTGCCTTCCTTCTTGAATCTTGTCCAAATCGGTTTGTCCGGATGCGTTCACGTATACATTTGATTTGTGAAGATTTCTAATTGAACCATCTATTATATATTCTTGTTTATTGATTTTATTACTTAGTCGCTTCAAGACTTAGGTACTTAATTGCTCTTTTTGAGGCCGTAATAAACACACACAGTACGGGATATGGTCAGATGGATATGAAGACAGAAATAAGGAATTAAGGAGCCTACAGCAAAAAGTTCCACTTCTTAGCTATACGAACAATGGCCCCGATTCTGTTGTTCACAAACTAAACTTAATTTAAGTTCAGTGCATCTTTTTCTTTCTATTTCATTACGAAAAGGACAGAAGATAAAATATTAGTTTAGTCCTGTCAAATTAGATAATCCATAGACAAGTTAGACGAGATTAAATAATTTGCTACTAAAAATACGTAAATTTACGTCAGGCGCTGACTAATTTGACAGGACTAAACTAATATTTATCTTCTGTCCTTTTCATAATGAAATAGAAAGAAAAAGATGCACTGAACTTAAATTTAATTTAGTTTGTGAACTTCAGAATCGGGGCCACTGTCTATGTATGTTTATGTTTGCCATTAGAGAAACTAAAGAGTAATTTTATTCTAGCTGCAACGCCAGAACTGATTCTGCCCAGCTCAACGCGCCGCATCGTGTCTGGGCGCAACACCTCCATCGCGGCGGTGCCCTGGCAAGTCTCTCTGAGAGAGAAGACGTACCCCATCTGTGGTGGCTCAGTAGTCACCGATGTATGGCTGCTGACGGCTGCTCACTGCCTGTTGAGGTATTTTTAAATCCGGTGAACTTTTCCGGTAGGTACATTTACTTTTATGATTGAATGCAAAAGATAGGAACCCCTAGTTTGTTGAAGCTTGGTCCAGTCCCTGATTGACATCTGCTCACAAATATGGCGGTTGTTATTAATGAACCGAAATCAAAACACCAACTGGCAATTTTAACAATACTAAGCACTATTTCAGCTTTGCTTACACTCAAAGTACATTTAACATTATAG
Source organism: Globia sparganii (assembly GCA_949316385.1). Lineage (NCBI taxonomy): Eukaryota > Metazoa > Arthropoda > Insecta > Lepidoptera > Noctuidae > Globia > Globia sparganii. The sequence continues at coordinate 23,718,561 of OX438660.1, read as the reverse complement.
CATACCACAGGATAAATGACAATTACCTACTATGAAATAGTTTTAAGTAGGGTCGAGTAAGCTATGCATTATCCATGAGATTGAACCTAGATTATTTTTTCCACTAGTAATAATAGTTCTATGTGTTCTTCAGGATACGATGACCATTCGTCAAATTGGCTATTTGGTCACTAACCCTAATAGTTCACATTCATACGTCCCCTTTTTCTGAAACCTTTACAAAATGCTGCTTTAAATATTGATTTGCCATTTTATTGAATAGTGATAACGCCTAGGTACTTTATTTTTCATTCATTGCAAACGGAGAATAAAAACACCGCAATTTCGTTACGCACATTTTCAAAGTAAAATTGCAAAACTAAACACGTTAACTGCAGAATTAATCTACCATCAAGCATACACCTCGAACCCGAAACTAAACACACAAGAGGGAATAACAGCAAAAACAATGAACAGTCAACAAAAACCAGCCAACTATAGACCCACGAACTACTCGAAATAAATTCATGCAGTACCGCGCAGTTTTTATGGCCCGCCCCTAGCGAATTGCGTTCCTTTCGCCAATTTCAATTTATACCCTAGCGGGGCTGCGGGGCTGAGTTTTTCCGATGCAAAATAGCAATCGCCAGAGGCCATGGAACAAAGCAGCCACAGTTTGTTACTGAGGTAGTAGGTCTCCGGAGACTTTACGATTGCTCCGGAGAAATTTATTGTCACCCACTTGAAAAGCGATACGTTGCCGGCAAAATGTTGGGACATGTTCCAGTTCAATATCCTTCGTATTAGGATTGAGATGGTTGTTTCTTGTTACTATGTCTTTTGTGTAATGGGTTTATTGGTGATGCTATTATTTACATGGAGGAATACGTTTTGTTGATAAAATGTCAGGATTATCGCAACAAGTCGTTATAATTTTGCCTTTGAGTGATTGAATCTTTTCCTATAAGCCGAAACAATATTTAGGTCTGTTCTTCAGTTATTTTGCCTTTTTGCCTACTCACGCCAAAACGCGACGCCAATTCGCCTTTTTTTTCGATGCCTTAATGACCTACTCGGTGCTAATCCAATAGATGCGCCTTTCAATTCAATATAATCATCGAATTTCATCATTCTAATATTCTTAACTATCTAAATTCACATTCCTTGATAACAAAAAAAAAAACAAAACAATTCCAATTCCTATTTAGTTCAATATTTCTGTTTTCACAATAACTCGTGCCTAATTACAAATTAAACGGGCACGTGAACGGTTTCAATTACATTTTTATCGAAGGTCGCCTTTTTTACTACAACAGATGTTTTCGCAACACTTTGTTCTCGATCGGTGTCGATTATTGCGACAAATATTATAATATTTGCATTGTTATAAGGGGTGACGTCATAGCTAGATCACGCTTCTGTAACGTTCTGAATGGAGCCTCTGTCTGATTTATTGTTCGGTTGTGGAATGGAGTCGTAATCGTTTTTCCCAATATTGAGTAGGCAGTTTGCTTGTGTTTTTATTCCCCGTTTGTTCTGACTACTCCAAAAGGAAGCCATTTTTTTTACGCAGTCGAATTGCTTGTGAAATGCCTGCCCTCATAGTTCTCCAAAGCCAAGTAATCTTTACTATATCCCGGGTGTACGGGTCGTTGTGTACACACCTCTGCTTAACCTTTTGGGGAAATAGGCATGATGTTTATGTTATTATGTCCTGCTTGTTGGTTGCTTGGTGGCGGAAAAACCTAAGCTCATGAAAATATTCACATTTTCACTAAGGTATATAACAACATAATATCAAAAACCTTACAATGTCACAGCTAACCATTTCCATCAAAGGACCGGACCCATTTCCAAATCGGTAACAAAATAAAGTCAAATATAGCATTACGATAAAACTACCTAGTTCATTCTACAACTTTCTACATCATCAGAGCTCGAGCGAGTGAGCTGAGCGTCCGCCTTGGCTCATCATGGAAGACTCACGGAGGAGAGATGTATGACGTCAAGGAGTGCTACGTCCACCCACGTTACGTCAGCAAGACGAAGACCAATGACGTGGGGCTGGTGCGACTGTACTCGCCTCTGCGGTTCTCTGCCAGGGTGCTGCCCATCAGGCTCGTGGCGAGAGAGGCAAGGCTGCCTGCAAATGAGCCCGCTATTGTCAGTGGATGGGGCAAGCTTAAGGTACGGATTTTTAGATTCAGCCACGAAATGGTTTCTACCACATTTTTTTAAAGCAATACGCAAGGTGGAGGTAGAAGGTAGGTAGCGGTAATCCGCTGGTTGTGAGATGAACGGGACCGGTTGATTTAGCGACGCTTGGGGAAAGCATATGTCCAACAGTGGACGTCTTTTGGCCGAAATGATAATTATGAACACACAATATCAGATACGTAAAATGTTGCAACGTTTCTCCATGCAAGCCAGTTCGCTTAAAACCTGAACTATTTAACAGCACTTTCACCTAGAGGATAAAGTGGATAGACAGCCGATCTTAGAGACCTTGATTGACATCACCAAAATACTGATTTCCGACATGTACCCCTAAGCCCTCTAACACGCCTTGCTGCTCTTCTAGGAAGGTGGACCTAGCGCTACATATCTGCAGTCATCATCGATCAAGACTATTGCCATGAAGCTGTGCCGTCACTCTGGGCTGGACAGGAAGGCCATCGACCCTGCATCCATGTTCTGTGCCGGCTCCTTCAGCCAGGCGTCTCCTGATGCTTGTCAGGTAATGACATCTACATATTTCCGTAATTAAGAGGATCATCTGTCTGCATTTATTATCTGCAGTATTTTACATAGAGCGACTGCCTATCTGACCTCCACAACCCAGAGACTGGGTAATACGATACCCCTTGGTAAGACTGGTTGTCAGACTTTCGGGCTTCTGACGACCTGTAACGACTGTCAAAGATCCACGAATGACAGCCGGGACCAACGACTTAACGTACTTTCCGAGACACGGGGTCTCGGTATGTAGGTATAGATGGTCACCCATCTACGGACCAACTGCGGCAAGCATAGCTTAACCTGATCAATCGATCCGTGCTGCTCTTATTACTTAGCCACAAGCCCCTCTGTGTGTGTGTAGTAATTAATATCTATATAACAGTTAATGGTAAACATTTAGGACTATTCTTAAATGTATGAACATCTTTCTTTGAATTTGAATTTAAATGTACCTAGTTCACTTCGAAGAATCAAGCTACGGTAAGCACAACGCCGAGACAAACATTGGCGCGTCACGAACATTTCAGAATACCATGGACTCTTTCACGAATTCAACTGATACTAACTTACCAATGATTTGCCTAAATAATATTATTTTTAACTAACTACAAAAAGAAAGAGGTTTTCAATTCGTACGTATATAGGATCTCCCGCAAAAATAATGGCAAATCTAACAATACATCAGTACTGATTTTGTCACAGAGAGGAGATTTGTGGCCCAGCAGTACGAACGATACAGGCTGATTCGCTTATTTCTTGCTTCCAAGGTTTTTTTTTTTAACCATGGTCTCGTTTACATGTAATTAGACAGTTTCACCACACGATGTCCTCAATTCCAGGGTGATAGTGGCGGCCCCATTGTGTACGAAGGTGTGCTAATCGGCGTGGTGTCCTGGGGCCTGGGTTGCGCCCGAGGCAACTTCCCTGGGGTCTACACGCGCCTCTCCCATCCACTTATCTACGACTGGGTGCACAACCATATCACCAAGAAGACGGATAACAACACTGCTTTATAAATTAAATAAAATTAAATACATTACAATTATATTTTTGGTGGGACGAACTTGACTTTTTACCGACTTCACAAAAAGGAGGAGGTACTATAATAATAATAATAAAAACGTTTATTTTCTCCACCACATAATGAAAAGTTAGCAGGTACAATACATAATTGTGTATACATAAATACATTGATGTTGTGGAGACTGGAGCCTGTACTAGGAATACCTGTGTCACAGGTCTCCAGGCCTCCAAACTACACGGACAAGTCACACTGATACAGACGTCTATTAACAGATGCTAATTTTAATGGAATGAATGATAAAAAGAAAAAACAAAACTAATGTAAAAAATGGAAAGTAAAAATCAAACAATTAATTAACTAAAACAGAAAAGTAGGGTGTGTGGGTGTGGGTGTTGGTGTGGGTGTGGGTGTGTGAGTGTGGGTGTGTGGGTGCGGGTGCATGGGTGTGGGTGCGTAGTGAATGTGTATGTGATATTCAAAACTTGTCTTAATATGGTATACCACTTTAGGACATGTCAAGCTGCTTTTTATGAGATGACTTCCATGAGTCTCTCAGTGGCTTCATAATCATGAGATTGAAGCCAATTTTTGACTATATTTTTACAATGAAATAAAGATAAGGAGTAGATGGAAATGGCTTTATTGACTTTGTTGTAAAGGTAATCTCCTAGGAAACAAAAGAATCTACGGCTGAAGCTGGTTTTGAAGGACCTAGATTTACAGACTGTGTGTTTGCGTCTCTTGTTCAGGATTTCAACAGGATTATAAGGAAGTTGAGTATGCCTACGAATGATAGTGCCTAAAATGAATAATTGGCGAACTGTCAGTACTTTGCACTGCTGGTAAAGTTCTTTCGTTGGGAACAGAAAGGGAAGTTTACGACCAACTTTAAGAACAGCTCTCTGAGCTCTCTCCAGCCTCAGCAAAGATGTCTTTGGGGCTCCGCCCCATGCCGTTATGCAATATGATAGGATTGACTGAACCAATGCATAGTATACGGTGTCAATGGTCTTAGTTTCCGCCACATGGCGTAGATTCTTGAAAACATATATCAATTTCCGGGTTCTTGGTGTAAGTGCGTCTATGTGTGGCTGAAAACTAAGACGATCGTCAATCAGAATACCCAAATATTTGATAACAGCCGTTTTTTTGAGAATAGGACATGAGCAACGATTGCCTTGCAGGAAAGAGCAAGTGTGTGATGTTATTGAAAGATTTGTATAAGATGGAATCGCGTGATTTTTCATGGTAAAGGGAATATACATAGATTTAGCTACATTAAGAGTGAGTTTGTTATTTTTTAACCACTCTGCAACCATGTCAAAACCGAGCTGAGCATTTGAAAAGACTTCTTCCCATGAGTCCGCGTGAAAAAGCAGAGCCGTGTCATCCGCAAAGGTAATGATCCTGCCACCATGCAATTTGATGTTACAAAGGTCGTTGATATACGCCAAAAATAATGTGGGGCCAAGGATGCTGCCCTGTGGTACCCCATACGTGATGTCAAGGTCATCACTGCACAGATCACCGACCCTTACTCTCTGCATGCGATTTGTAAGGTAATCAGAAAATAATTTAAGTTGCGTGCCTCTCACTCCAAACCCCTCCAGCTTCTCGAGGAGGAGCGGAGCAGAGACTGTGTCAAAAGCTTTTGCTAAGTCCAAAAAAATCGCCAGCACCTTTTGTTTACCATCAAGATTCGTGGAAACAAAGTTCACCAGTTCTTGGACGGCATCACTGGTGGACTTCCCGGACCGGAAACCAAACTGAGAAGGTGATAACAGTTTGTTTGACTCGATGTATTTGGTTAATCGTTTGTTAATTAACCTTTCCAGAATCTTGGATACCGTTGGCAAAATGGAAATAGGTCTAAAGTTATTGACACAGCCCCTGTCTCCTCCTTTATGTATTGGGTGAATTTCAGCAAGTTTCAGAGTGTTTGGGAATGCGCCAGTTGAAAAGGCAAGATTACAGATATAAGTCAAAGGCGGAAGCACAATCTCTCTATAACGCTTTAGGAACATAGCAGGGATGTTGTCGCGACCAACCGCACAGTTGTTTTTAAGACCTTGAATGATTTGTTCAACCTCAGCTATATCGGTGGGAAGTAAAACAAAGGACTGTGCGACTGATTTTTTAGTGTGTATCTCAGGGAACCGATTATTGCAAGGTAGTATTTTTTCAGCAAGATTTTTACCCATGCTTGTGAAAAATGAATTTATATTATTCAAGTCGTCATGAGGATTGCTTTTAGTTATTAGTTCAGTAGGGACGTCCTTGTATTTTTTTGTATTTGTGACCGTCTTTATGGCTTCCCAGAGCTTTTTATTGCTAATAGCGGCAGCTTTACTGATTTCGGATCTCTCATATTCTGCTCTTATTTTTTTTAAAAGATCGTTGCAAAAATTCCGATATCTTTTGTATGTTATTTCTAGTGTTTCGTTATGTTGCTCTTTTTTTTTAAGTTCTTTAAGTTTTTGATGCATATTGTCACGGTTCCTCATACATTTTAACAAACCCTTTGTAATCCAGGGTTTAATAATAAAATTCTTATTTGAGGTCTTTATCGTAGAAGTATTATTTTTAATTGCTTGATTCAAGGTGTAAATAAAATAATTAGTAGCTGTGTTAACATCACTGTAGCTAAATATTGAGGAAAGGTCGATTAAGCTCATGTCATTGTCCAAGGTGCTATAGTTTATTGTTTTAATTAGTTTCGAACAAGGCTTTCGGTTTCGAGAAATTAGCTCAATTGCAAAAAATATACAATCATGATCAGTTACAGAACCTTCCGCTATGTAACAATAAGCTGGTAGCTTCGACTTAAGCATAACATGGTCTAGACATGTTAGACCGTGTGTAGGGAGTGTATGTGCTGGTAACATACCATGGGAAGCTAATAAGTTTAAGTACGAAGACGAGTTAGGGTCAGTATTATGAGGTGTAATGTCGACATTAATATCTCCTATAAGTATGATGTTAGAATAAGCTGAACATTTACTTAAAAGTGTATTAAGTGACTCAATAAATCTAGCTATATTTCTAAAACCAGCCGGTCTGTATATTGCAAGAACAATGGTATTTTCGTTAATTTCTAACATGAGGCAGTTGGCGTCCATAAGTAAAGGCTCCTCAGATTTTAATCGTAATGATGACTTGAAGTAGACCACCACTCCTTCATTCTGTGTCAAATTATTAAGTGTACTGAGGTAATCGTAGTCCTGTAGCTGGGGAATGGAATGAGTGCGGGGAAGCCAACATTCTGTTAGTACGACAAGGTCCCATTTTGTTTGCGATCTTTCTAGTAATGTCATAAAACTGGACAAATTACAACTAATACTTCTTATATTCTGACAAACAATTTTGAATGAAGTTTGATATGGATTTTCTTGAGAAAAGGAATCAACATTACCACAGGATGAAGTTGCTACAGCTAGTTCATCGAGGTCATTAGCTATTTCTATTAGATTATTGAAAATTTGATATTAAAATACTTTAATGGTTAAGCTCAGAACAGTATACGGGAATAAGTCCAGGAAAATGCATGTTTTCATTATGAGCTCTTAACAAGAGAAAGCGAATTATAAAAAGATTGCTATTTGGCATTACGAAACAATATAAAATTATAAAGTAGAGCAGTCAAAATGTCTTGTTGAAGAAGAATGATCTTGAAAATGTGTGTGTGTAAAGCAGTGCTAGATTCGGATGTGTCTTAATTGTTATAGAATGTTTAGTCCAATTATAGGGTGTGAGGTGGTATGTTGTGGTTACATAACAATCTGAGGCATATTTGCTGTTTAATTTAGTTACATAAAAATGATTAAGTACAATGTTACACAGTTTATACAACTTAGAAGTTTTTTTTGTTGTTGTTAATGTGACGTTAATTAGGGTGTGTAAGAATAAGGAAATCTGCAAGAGTAATAGGTACATTGCTAAGAAGTGCAGTCATTGGGTTCCTGGTTGTTGTTGTAGCTCATGAAGGGTTTGTTCCGATTTAACGAGTATTGGCTTGGCACCCGCGATTTTTCTCAGGAATATGCTTCCGTTTGTAGTCCAACAAAAAGCATATCCTTTAAGTTTTGCGAATTCCTTGGCAGCTAAGAAGAGCTTTTACGAGCTGGCAGGAAGGTGCTCCGATATGTAGATTGGTCGGGGTTCGCCGGCCAAGCCAATGACTTGTGTATTGAGGCGGCCATCATTTGGGTGCTTTCTATTGTAGTCGCGGACTGCTGCCAGCAGCTCGTTTTTGGTCGAGACAGTCGAGAACTCGGCTACAATCGGCCTGACGGTGCCCGGTTTTCCCGGGAGCCGGTATACGTCACGCACATGTGTATTATTGAGCGAGATATCAACTGTGGAGCCCACTTTAGTAATAATTGTGTGGAGGTCCGGTGCTGCCTCGCCTTCCTCGGCGGGTATGTTCCGGATCTCAATGCTAGAAGGCCGGGACAAGCGCTGCAGATCAAGAATTTTTGTATCCAGATTTTGTACAGTTTCTCTAAGCATTTGTTTCTCTTTTTGTAATGTATCAGTTTGTTTTATCATATCATCGTATTGCTTACTTATGAAATTAAGAGTTTTTTCGAATTCGAGATGTGACTTTTGAATTTCCAGGTTTTGCCGTCTAATTTCAGCCATTTCTGACACTAACTTGTTCAAAGAACAAGTTTGATCATCGCAAAATTTGGTAAGATAGGCTTCCTGGTCCTCTTTCCACGATCTTAGCATCTGATGGATTTCCGTTTTAAAATCCTGAAGTTCAGTACCCGGAGAGAAACATGCTCGGGGGCGCTTATTAGATCGCGCAGCAGTGTTAACATTATCACTCGGGCTACTAGACATCAGCTGTGGGATATCTGAGTCGGACATCGTATGTACCGACTTTGGTGTTTTCGTCGGTGGTGAGCGCTCCATACGGGGCATCACTTTAGATGGCCAAAGTAAAATAGACCGAGGTACTCACGTAGATAAGCGCACAACAGCTCGTAGACTCGTAGTATAGGAGTTGCGATAAGCTTCACACCAAGCGCTGCGCTGCGACACGAACGTAGCGGTCGTCGAGCAAGCGAGACAGCAATTATGACCACCGTGCTGCTTCCGCGGGGGTGAGGGCTCCTGCGGGGCTCAAGCTCACTACTCGGGCTCGGGCGTTAGAGCTCGTAGAATTTATGGATGCGAAATTCATTGAGCTATATAACTAGAGAAGCAAACCTCAATAAAATGTGTCAAAAAAGTGTAGCCACTTTATAAACGCAACGACGTAGCTTTGAAACCACTAAACATTTAAAAGTAAACATATATCTGTCTCACTTACACACGTCGTAAGAATAATACCGTCGCTTAGATTAGACAAAGACCGCATTATTAACATGCAATGAGGGGATGGGGTTGCCTACCCATGCGAAATTTTCCCCAACATTTTAAGCCATAAAAAGCGGTTTAGGTTAAGTTAAATTATTTTTTAAATATTTGAATTATGTATTACTTATAGGATGTGTAATAGAAGTTTATAAATAATGAAAATAACTAAGAAATTTTCTTTTTGAATATTTTTTCTTTATTATTAATGAAATTGAATAGCCAGTCAGTCTCTTTTCTCAGCAATCGGATTATTTCTACGCCTTTTTCACGGTGTGCTGCATCTTTAGGCACCCTGCTACGTTGTGATTATTAAAAAATATTTAAAATCACTTATTCCATAAATTAAAAACTCCCACTAATGTGGGAAACTAAAACTAAGTTTTTAGTGGTAACACTGAACCTAATTTACAAAATTCTACATTTTATTGCGTTTTTACGTTGATATAATCACAGAGGCAATTAATTTACGTGTGGAAAGTAATTCCGGTTAATTTATTATGTTTTTGTGATCTTGAATCGCACTCTTTCGCGATATTTTTTGTCGCATGTCACTCAGTTGACTTCGGTTGGCGTCACACAGAGCACTGAACTGACGTTAGCTACGCTGATGGCTGTAGCCATCAGCCTAGTGGCAACGCCTTGGTGCGGTAATTGCTAATCTAGTGTAACATATATATCAATGGCGAAATTGGTCACTCAATACTTTTGTTACGGGTTAAAACTGTGTGAATACTAATTAAAATTTCTTAATTAAATCAAATAGACGTCTACACTCAGTCACGGTATCGGTCGGAAGGGGCTTCGAAGGGGGTTCGGATGTATGATGATGTTCATCGAATACTCCGCCAATTGTCGACGGATTTTCAAAATTCGGTTTTTATTTGAAAGGGTATGCCCTCGAGGTGGTCCCAATGTCACCAAATCGGAATCTGATGAGGGGATCCCATGGAAATCGAGGGAAACCCTCAAATTTTGTAGGCACACCTATAGCGATTTGGGTATTTTTCATAGTTACTCGTGCATTTGCTCTCAGAAAGTACCATTTGGTGAAGTGGAACTGATAATGAAGACCACAGATGGCCATCGGAACTACTCAATAATAAATATTTCACGGTTTGCGGTTCAATTAGGTACTTTAATGTGGTTACTAAGCACAATGCGTATCGTGAAGTGGAGCTGATGGTGACTTCTCAATCAGCTCCAGTTCTCCTGGTTCTTACAAGGAGAACTCCTCAACAATTAACGTCCCTCCATCGGGAAAAGCAATATTTTGTAAAAGGTGATGAGCAGTTGACAGTAGGCTATTATAACTTAGATAAGTTACAAACTGGCCCACTAAAAAGTGGAAAATAAAAAACTTTTTTACAAAAAAAACTACCGACTTCCAAAAAACACTACAAAGTGAAAAATAAGTTTAATTTCGGAAGTCGGTGTCAATAAAAGAAAATGCGGAGATGTTTTTTTTTTTGTAAAAAAGTTTTTACATATGGATTGGCCAAAAACAGCAGAAGATAGGGATTTAGTAGAAGGAAGGAAGGGAGGCCTTTGCCTGCAATTATGCTATACTATTTCATCAATGACTATAGAAACTTTAAGAATAGTTGGTCGCCCTAATTAACTCAAGGCAATGTTTATGTTCTTTCTCCAGAATTAACTTACTGATAGGTAATATGTGTTCATATAATTGTTCATATATTTGACTGTATAAGTCAATTCAGTTATTTTTTTTTTATTATTTAGTGATATAATCTACTCATTTCAATGTTTTTAATGAGTTGATTGCAATATGTGGTTAGCTAGCGACCTCGGCGACTGATCATAATATTATTGCCTGAGCAACCGGCAGCAAGTTCGTCATGCTCCCTTAAGTTGTCACTGCTTGTGGTAACGTCGAGGGTCGGGTTGCCCCCTTCCCTCGTTGTCATTAGCAATAACTTGTTTATTTATTTAACTTCGATGGTCCTAGTTTATCATTGACTTCAAGTGACAGCTATGTGAACAGACCCCAGCATTGCATAAATATGTTTTTGTTTTAATTCATTTTTTTTTTTGGTTGAGTAGGTACTTATAGTTTTTATTGTATTTGTTGGTATATTGGCGTGGCTAGCTGACATATCGCAAATAATTTAATTTAATGTTCTGTGTCTTGTAATGTTAATTACTTTCCATACCTAGTATTGCATCTAATCAAGTATTTTCTAACTGAACAAACATCTGTGCTGCTGGGGAGTTTGTTGCGCCACTTCTTCTCCCCAGCGAAAGCAATAGGAATTGGTGAAGTGTGAGCGTTTTGGGGGACTGTCTTTTGTAATTTTTGACGTTCGAAAAGTGCTGATTCTCAGCGTAATTTGAATAAATTACTTTTGATTTTGCAGTAGGACACAAACGGCTAATAATAATAGTAGTATATTATACGGCATTTAGCAGTAGTTAAACTCTTTCGGCCTTGTTACAAAACAAGGTTTATGTTTAGACCCAGGTTTAAACCATCAAGCCTGAGCCGATGTCGGCTATTCTGCCAGCATCATGTTGTGGTGACGGCAATACAGCGAGGTGAGCCGTCGCACTTTACACTCCGTGGTAGTTTTTTAGATATACCGTACCTAAATGCTAGTAGCGGAAAGGACAAGACAATTTTAGTTATTAAACAGTTTTTTTTTTAATATTATTTACATTTAAAATATCACAAATCTTCATCAAAGTTATTAAATTATTACTTACCAGCGGCCTGTCCCGGCTTCGCACGGGTGGACATTTATTATTTAAATATTAAATTTTTTCTTGCAATTAAAAAAGCCTATATTAATCCTTCCTACTAATATTATAAATGCGAAAGTTTGTGAGGATGGATGGATGGATGTTTGTTACTCTTTCACGCAAAAACTACTAAACGGATTTTGATAAAACTTTACAGTAATATAGCTTACTAGCGACCCGCCCCGGCTTCGCACGGGTGCAATGCTGATACTAAATACACTACATATAAACCTTCCTCTTCCATCACACTATCTATAAAAAAAAAACCGCATCAAAATCCGTTGCGTAGTTTTAAAGATTTAAGCATTCAAAGGGACAGAGAAAGCGAATTTGTTTTATACTATGTAGTGATAGATCAGAATAACACATAGGATACTATTTATCCCGATATTCCCACGGGATCGAAACTACGCGGGTGAAATCGCGGGGCGCAGCTAGTCAGTAATAATGTAGCATTCAAATTGTGAAAGAATTTTTAAAATCGGTCCAGCACTTTTTGAGCCAATTCGTTACAAACATACATACAAATCTTTCCTCTTTATAATATTAAATATAGATTACAAAAACTGACGTTAAATCCGAGTCTAAGTTATCAATTTTGCATTAAGAACTTTACGTTTGTCGGAATAAAGTTCAAAATATAGTAACTGGCTCGAAGACTTAGGCTAGGTCTAAAGTTAGAACTCGTTTTGTAAAAAGACGGTTTGTTTAGGAGCCCCTCCGAAAAAGTACTACCGCACTACCACCGTTCTTATGTAAAGGTAACCTCGTAATACCGTTACCACCCTAAGATTAAATTGTCAAAACGTCGCAAAACTTCAAGGTCTCTCTCCTTCTCTAGGACTCTCTTCAACCTTAGTGAAGTTTCAGTGACAATTACAACAATGAAACTGAACGCAATCAGTACATTTAAACCACGTTCAAGAGCTGTCAGTCATCGGTGTTGAGAAATATTGAAGCAAACACCTTTTTATCGCGCTTGTTGTCGATGTCCTGATCGCGTTCAGTTCTATTGGTAACTCAACCCTCAATATACTAAGAGTTTTCAATTAACCAAAGTGGTAAGACAATTACGAGGTTGACCATACGTCTTATTTCTGCCGCCAAGCTGAGTTGATGTGTTCTGGCTTAAGAGTGTCCGTGCTGGTGCAATTACAGTCTGTTCGCAGTTATTTTACCTCTAATTTTGCATAACTGCGCAAATCACAGTGATCTTTATTCTCATTTGAACAATGTCGTCATTGACAAGTCTGTCAAAATAATTTTGATCTTTATTCTTGTTACAACAAGGTTGCTGTTAGGTTACTGCTGTCAAATCAAAGGTACAATAACTGTAAACGGACTGTACAGACACATAAGACATTATTTACAGCTTTGTCTTTGTGATGGGAACGCCGGCGACGACTCTAGTTCTAGAGATTCCCAAAGATGGTGGTGATCACTTACCATCACAAGGGCCACTTCCTTAGTGGCCATATTATTTGGTTGCGAGTTCGTAAAATACTTTGCAATATACCTCTAGTTATTTACCTAAATTAGTGACTGTTTTAGAAATTATAGGTCCACAGAAAAAATGCAATAATTTCGAGAATTGTTTATTGAAAATTCGTTTCCACGTATTTTTCCTGGTTTTGAAATAATTAAAGGCTTTACAAAAGATCTATACCGCGTTCACTTAATTATATTCTCACTCGAGTTTTATTAATTTTATTTGATTACCAAAACTAAAGCTAACATTTTAAATAAATTAACAAATTCGTTAAAATTAGGATCATTTTAGGTAACATGAATTAAATCAATTAAAATCATTAAGTATTGGTATCTAAACAATTGAGGTAATTAAAAACAATAAAGATTTTAAAGTTTCAACAAGAGCTAAACAAGTGTATAAAGATGTTATCTATTCTAATACAGCACTACGAAAGAATAATACTAAGTACTAACTACATTTCAGTGGTTTATGATTTATTACTATCAATATCACACATTCACAGGTCGCTAAAATGATGCTGACGCTAATATAAACAAAAAAATGCTAACAGTTCTCACTTCCACCTTAGATTCTGTGCTTGCAGGTGCTGTCGTCGAATGGTCCTAGAGAGAAGCAGTTGGTCCAATAAACCCATTGAGAGTCCATTATTAACCATTGTCAATGTTTCTAACACTAACAAAACAACATTATATTTTCCTATAAGTACTTCGGAGATGAGGTTTAAGAACTTTTTGCTACAACGCTATCTGTGACCCAAAAGTGGAACAACTTCTTAGTTGCACGCCATCTATGAACTATAAGTGGAGACACTTCAGTGTACAGACGTCAGCACATCAAGCTACTACAATCTGTCAAATTTCTTTAATAGATTTTCAACTTTATCGCTGAAGCATTAGGTTCAAAGTTGATTAGGAAAATTGTACAGTTTCGGGTAGCTTGATATGCTGGCGTCTGTACGGCACTGAGATGAATAAGAACACAAATATAGTCACTGTTTGAATAGAGTCGGTGTGACGCAGTTCCGTCATAACACTGGTAAGGAGTGCCGGACCCGGCTGTCTGGATTGTCTACGAACGGGCTGTTTGTTAATATAATATTTTTATATGATTGTGAAAAGTTAATTCAAATAAAACTAATGTAATTGAATACTATCTTTTGTTTGATTGAGTTAGTAACCCAAAGACTGAGGAAACATCCACGTTTAAAAAAGATCATGATTCTCAAAACGAGGCAAATAAAAGAGTTGGCAGCATAAAATCTCTCAGTTCGAGGCACCAAAAAGTATAGCTACAGTTTTATTAACAATCTACATTCTAGTGAAATAACAATATACAAAAGTTGTGCTTTATTACTCCGTACTTAGGCAACTATGACATTTAGCACTATGTTTATATAAGTTACACTCTGTCCACTAAGTTAACCTTTTTTGACAGATGGAACTAAGTGATTGCAGCAACGTTATAACACACATTTCGATATTTTCACTTTAATCTGTATGTAGTATCAATTATCGATTTTTTGCTGTCGACTAAAAAATGGTACGGTTTCTATACCTGTGTTTATTATTATTAAATACAAAACAATATAATTAAGCCACTTTGTTTACTTTCATTTCAATTTTGCAGGTTTTATAGCGGAAATCAGCGTAAAAATAAAATATCCACTGGTTTGCCGTATTAATTGTGTTGTAGGTATACACATAAATATGGGGTTTACTACATATTAAAACACACCGTTTTTTGAGCATAGCTTTTTATAAAAAGTTCCAAAATCGAAATAAAACATTAAAATATTTTTTATGGTGGCCAATCCGTATCCTGGCATATAACTTAAATATTTTATTGATATTTGATGCAGGGTTTTTCTATACTGATTTACTTATAAGTAATATAAAATGATTATTTTCGATTTATTCATTTGAAGCAGATACATTCGATCCCATCATTTGATACGAAAGAATGTAATTGAATACGCATAACATTATACCTACTTAGTATACATATGCGAAACCTGAAATACGTGTCTAGTATTTTTATGTAAAGAATCGATGTAAGTACAAAATTTCAAAACTCTATCATGAAAAATCACAAAGTTATAAGCTTGCTATGTTACCTAGCTGTCCGTACAAAAACATGCTCACCCCGTTAATGTCTGTAAGAAGTCATAAATAAGATAAGGCAGTTTATATTATAATTTATTTCGCATTTCTAAGTTAACTTTTACGTAATCTTGGAATAGTTACGTTCTAAGGTAGCTGTCAAAAAACTGGTAACCTCGTGGACAGAATATATTTACAACTCAGCAATTTTTTTTCACTTTAAAGCAAAAGCCTGTTCCTAAACAGGCCTCTTATGAGTAGTTAGACAACTAACCATTTTTTTAATTAATTATTTATTGCCAAGAAAAAATATTGGGTACCTATATTTCTAACAGTAACAAAAACACATCACCATCATTATTATCAGATCTACAAATTATATGACTTATTGATCAATGTAGTGCCTCATTCCCTACACAATAGTCACAAAGTCGTCGATCATAGACACAATTAAAATTAAATTCTACCTTTTTAAGTTTAAATAAAATTTGTATCTTTCACAAAGTTAGGAGTGACGCGTCCAGAAGTGACGAGAAGGAATGCTAATGAAATTCAGAACTACAAGCCGCGTTAAGCGGAATAGACCTATAATTTCTTTCGAAAAACACACTAATTTGTTTTCAGCAGTTTGTGCCTGCAGCAAAAATCTAGAAGCATTTACCGGAGTTTGCAATACAGCAACGAACACAAACACCATTTTGTTACTCAACTCGAGGCGTCAAGGTGTCAAGGCGTCTAATCGCGACACTATCAGGCTGTTTACAGCCGGAGTCTAAACCGGAACTTGTCATCTTAATTCCGTTATAATTATGTAAAACATAAGCTGACAAAATCAGAATGTGTATGACAGAGTAAGTGGTTTATATCCAGTAAACAAATATTGCGAAGTAACTACACACAGTATTATTTTAGATTTTCTCAAATAAACGATCGAGTTGTTTACCAGGACAACTTATTCGATTAATTATTTCTTTGCCGAATAGAACACAATTCTTAGAATTACTTGAATTTTTTTTTGGAATTAATTGAAATTACCATAATTATAAATTAATTACAACAGAATGTACAACAGTAATAGATACCTATTATATTATAACATTTGTGATAAAAATATATATAAAGATACTTTAGATATAATTATTTGTATATTGTAAATTATATACAGATTTAAATATAAAATGTTCATACTATCATGATTTCATGTAATTCTGGGTATCTACATATAGGAACGTGTAACTAAAAAGTTTAAGCTTAAGTCTATAAGTATAAATACATCATAAGTGTTACACTTTAGACAGGCTGACCAAATTTTACAAAATCATGTAGAAACACGACATTTTACAAAATCACTCAAACTTTAGTACCAGAAGTTGGAAAACTTCACAAACACACAACACTTTACAACACTGAACATCCTTTCAACATTCACATCTTCTGGTTTTCAGAAGATCCCAACATTAAACAGACACAAGCCTACACAACAGTCAAAATTCATTCCTTCTTCTCTTATGTCAGAAGAGCCAAGAAGACGCTATAACTGTAAAGAATCCGAGGCCGGCGGAGAAGGCACGGCCTCGCGATGCCTAGGTCTTCTTTCCTGGCTGAGGTCTTTTAAGCAAATGCAAGGGATCTTTCCTGTACCTCGCGAAAAGTTCCCTCTTGAATGTTTCGAAATGTTTCCTGTTCTTTTCGTTCTGTTTCTCTCGCCAGAGGGGGCGGTTTCTTCTGGCTTGCAGCCCCCAATGGATGGTGAAGATTGGAGACAGCACCTTGAATTGGTACCCGATTAAGAACATCTCGTATACCTGGAAGCGAAATGTGATGGTTTAGAATTTTCTTTGAAAAGTTCTGAGAATGCCATGGATGTAGACGTTTGAAAAGCTACCTTTTTTATTCGAAGATCCAATATCATCTACAAAATCATGCATGAACTTTAAAACCAACCTTTGAATTCGAAAAAAAGTGTTTGTACCTTAGGTACATTTATTACTTGATGTAAGTGTTTAACAACAATTAATACGTCCAGAACACAAATTACAAAGAAAACAACATTATTTATAAAACTTTATTTTAAAACCGTCTTTTACAAAAATAAATAAAACATAACACTTATACAGTCTAGGCAGAGCTTAAGATCGTTTAAAATCGTAACACGCTCAACTCAGACCACTTAATCTAAATGGTCTAAGACGCAAAATTAATTTATTTTGAAAAAGAACTCATACCAAATAAAATAAGGCAATGATAAGTTAGAATATGAACAAAAAGCCTCCATGCTGTAAGTACACTAACTTAATCGAGGGTACAAAAGTACAAAAACAATATTTCCTAGCCTGGCAATCGAAAAGCTGGCTCCGAGCCAGGATAACGCAAGCCCTAAGTAACCAGGATAACTTAAGCTCTGCTGGATTCTATATACATTTATCTATCACAGTGTCGCTGAAATTTAAATCTACATGGTTCAGGATAGGGTTGAATTTGAGTTAAACTCCGGTGTTGTCTGTGATCCAATTTCTGAGTGAGGCTATGTTCGTGAAGACGGTCGGTGATAGCGGTAATGCGCATCCTCTGGCGAACGATACGACGCCAAATGCTATGTTGCGGAACACCGCAGGTCCTCCGGAGTCACCCTGAAATGGTTGTAGAGAAGTGAGTTCGATGATTTTCTTTGATATTATATATCTTTCTTTGATTGCTTCCGATATATGTGTGGGAAAAACTTTCGTAACACTAACAATGAAACATTGTATCGCAATACATAAGCTTTGTTGTAAAGGGCTCTTACTAAACTCTAAAAGGATTGTTGCTTGTTGCTTGTGGTTCAAAATCAATTTAACACTTGTCAAAATTTCCAGTCCTATTTTGCCACTCACCTGACAAGATGACACTCCTCCGATAAGGAAGTGACCCCCACAGAACATGTGGTTGGTCAGCGAGTCACCGTACGACAGGCGACAGAGCCAGTGCGGCACTACCGGCACGTTTGCCTCCATCATGATGCGCGGGATTCGACGCCCACCTACCTGTAGGGCGGACAAGCACAAAAAAAAACATTATCTCAAGGTGAAGATGGTGGGTTTCGAAAGAACAGGCCTATTTTGGAACTTAGAAAAAGAGATCGGTGAAAAAGGGAGAAGCCATTGCACTATAAAGGTAGAATACATTGACAAAGATTTTCCCTTCAAAATAGTTCTTGTCCTTTGTTCAAAAATGTTCCTATCTGATGATCTGATCCTAAGATCCACGAGTTGTTTTACGCAGACGTTTGTGAGCAATCACCATCAGACCATAAACTACTACAAAGACTCGTGTGACATTCAAATAATAAGTTTACTGTTCTCATACTCACAGCAGTAAGTCCCCAGCCAGTCACAGTAAGCCTTACAAGCGGTACCGCTTGTCCCCGCTGCGGCAATCTAATAGCCCGTATGTTGTCATTGAAGTTAAGTGGCCGGAGCAGCCTCAACGCGGCTATATCATTGTCGAACTGTGGCCGTCCGTACTGAGGGTGTACAGTCACGTTGGAGACTCTCACTATCCTGCCGCCGGAGTCACGACGAGTACTGCCCACACGCAGTCGGATAGAGCGGGGTGTAGTGCTAAAATAAGGCAGATAAATAATCTCCTAAAATGTAAAGTTACATGCAATTGCTACAGTTATATACCCTATTATTACAGCGCTAAATGCTAGAAATAAACAAGAGTGATTGGGGGTGACAATTCATAAAAAAAAAATTGTTTGCCAAGCAATACCTATTACATAATAGATCCCCTACGTATCACTAGATAGGCTAAGTATTCGTAGAAACCAACAATTAATAGTTGCTATTTATACCCGCTGTCTCCGCCATTCGGACGTCCGGGCCAAGCAATGTGCCAACTAACAAATCTATATGCTAACAACGACTACAACATACCACGTTACGTTCAATTGGCTGCTTGTACTGTTACTGACAAGCTGTAAAGTGCATGATCTGAACCTAAAAGTTAACTAACGATAGATCTACCAAAGTTTTACGTTAATAAATAAACTTAAAACAGTTGCAATGAAGGTTGCGGTGCCGAAACCCGATAAAAAAAAGGTTTAAAGAAATCTTAATCAGTACTAATCGATTTATTTCGAAAACATAATTAAAATCAAGCAATCTAGCTTTAATTATAACTATTTCCGAACAATTTCTGAGAAATCTAGAAATAATAACTGCAAGGTTTTATGTCTTTTTTGTCTAGCTTTCAAAGAAACAGAGCGAGCAATCGATCAACTAAACTAACTGGAATAGGAAAACGTTTCGAAATGTTATATCTAAGTTAATAAACAAACAAAGATCAATCATTTCAAGCTGAGCATCAGCACTTTTTGAACGTCAAAATTACATAAGAGATTCCCTCAAAACGGCCGCACTTCACCAATATCTTTTACCAAGAGCTTTACAAACTACTTCAAGCTTACATATTGATCTGATTGCTCCACAAGACTCAATTAACCATGCTCTCCATGAAACCAAAAATTAACTCTCCAACTCCATAAAAATCCGAGAGACGAGCATTGCATCGTAAACTCGTGAAGAACCACTCGACCGAAACATTCGCAGTGGGAGCGGAGGGCACTTGAGCCCATGTTACACTGTGCTTCATAAAATATTCACGCACAGAAAAACCAGCGGGTCACGGCTGTAACGAACACGATTATATAGGTACACTGACACTATTTGCTTTGAACGATATTATTAAGGTTCTTGTAGAAATAATAGTTTCAGATGATGTTTTAGCGAACAATGTGTAATTTTAGAAGATGTAGTTTGTTTCATAGACAATGAAATAATAGTATCAGATGATGTTTTAGAGAACAATATGTAATTTTTTGGGCTGAGCTTTTAATTTGCAAAACTAAGAATCGTCCTTTGACGATTCTCTTTAGAATATAATAACTGAAGGAGCCTGACAAATTAACTCATTAGAAATAATGAAACCCAAAGATACTGAGAAAATGATGGAAGACTTGAGAGTCAGCATTAAGAATTTTAGTACCGCGCTTCGTACTATGGAAATGAAACGTCCTTCCTTCGGCGAAATATTTCTGGGCATAAATAATTTTCCTCGGCCTATATATTTAACGGAACCCTCGAAGTGATAAGCAACAATGTTAAAGAAGACCATAAACCCTAAGTCCCGCTCCTCTGGTCACAGTTTTATTATTACTAAAATCGTAAAGTTAAGAAACGTTACGAGCATGACCTTGACACCATAGAACCCAAAATGGTGTAGTCTACGAACAATATCTCCGATTTTACTACGCCTAGTAAAAAGTATAACTATTTTTATGATTACTGATAAAATGGAACGTCAACAAAGCCTCCATTTATGGTCGCATTAAATTCCTCTTTGATTTTTTCCTACCCGAATAATTTGGAATCAGAGGCTGACCGTAAAATTTATGAGCTTTTAGATTCAATTTTTGTAGATCTATAGTGCTATTCATTTATAAAAGAGGAAAAACTACAAAATATTTACGTTCTGTTATTATTGGAGTAAGTAGGTACATTTATTTTCATTCTGATGACATATTGTAACTTTTTGAAGTTAGAACGGTCAACGGTCAATGCAAATAGAATATATAAAATTATGAACTTACTTTAGTACACAATGCGCGGCGGTGAGCACATAGTCCCTGCTGATGATGAAGCCTCCACAGAAGGAGTTCCCATTCAATACCATGGACACTTGGTAAGGATGTCTGTTCACAGACGTCGGTCTACCTCCAATGATCTGGCCACTCAGCTCTGGACAAGCTTCTTCTAGCTCTACATCTAGTTCTTGTTGAGTATCCTGCGTGTCTTGAGCATCGTCTGCTACTGCGTCTGCGCAACATCCTGCGTCTACCGCCTCTTGGAGGTCTGCAAATAGTTCACACTATGAAGCTGCAGGATAGCTTATGACAAATGGATTTAAAATTAAAATATATGGAAGAAAAATTCAATTAATAAATAATAAACGCAAAATAATTTACTAAAATAAAATTATTTTTATGTGAAATAAAAGATATGCATTTCACTAAGGTTTACAAAACTTACAAAATAAATTATCAATTTTGATGATAAAGAACAAGTCATTAACACTGAACCACGCAAAAAAGAAAAAGTCATCTTCATAACACATATAACAAGTAACAAGATCATCACTCACCCACAACCCCGACAAGACACAACAACAGCAGCCCAGCTGTCACCGCAACCATGATGCCTGGTAAACACCACCTGCTTCAAGCACAGACTTAGCCGCCTGCGCCGGCGCAGCTAACTGTTCCAAATTCAAATTATTGCCTAATGTCTGGCACAGGTAATTTCGCACGGTAAGTCCACGGTCGCGACCTTTTCACCGGCTTCCATTAATTGAGTTAAGTCAAGGTGAAGATTGGTAGGAAAAACCGGTAAATTGACGCGGCGACTTAATATGCGTAACGTAGGTGTGACAATAGACGAGGGCAAGACAAGTAGTTTCGGTTTTTGTATGCGATCATAATACCGCAGACGTTTTTAATTTTTATAGTGTATAGTAAAAGCAGTTGGTATTTTTTGTTTCAGTATGTAGTTACTATTTCGACTTGCTTCAAAGTTAAGGAAAACTCAGCGGCGTTTTTTGCACATTTGGGGCGTTAAAGTTGTCAGGTAAAAGTCATGAAATATTATCAGCAGTTCAGTAAAAAGCAGCCAAATTTATAAAGACGTTGTAACACAATAACAATAGTTACAATAAGTGCATTCAATAATCGAATGTCTACATCCAGAGCATGAAATCAAATGAAATGAAATCCAAAAGTGTCTAATATGTTTTGGCGAAGTTAACCACATTCAAGCTGTCGGCAAATGATTTTTATTCTACAAAAATCTTATAAGAACGATTAAAGTAATAAATAAAACGTTAATAAGAACGAAAATAGATACTGCATTGTGCTTCTTTTCATCCAAAGGTTGTTTGTAAAAGATCTCTTTTAGCAATAAAACCGCCAAAAAACCGCCAATAGATACTTCCGATAAGACCGCAAAAAATATACTGTGTAATGTATTATTATACACCATAAACAAATTTGTGTGTATGAGGTATATATAGTAATAAAGAGTGTTAATGTTGCCCCTTGTCGCTACGACACTATGTGCTAGTGACCGTTTTTGGGGGCTCATTATTAAGCTTGCAAGTCACCCCCTGTCATTTTATCTGTAATTTATATAAAACATTGGTCAGGCAGGGGCTATATTCTTTCCATAGTCTTAAATAACCAGTTTGCTTTATCCACCTAAACCCATAGTGTATTATATCTTTGTTTCCATATCCTGCAACAGTCCTACATCGGGGGTTGTCCTTAGGTGCACTTGCATAGTGCGAACAGGGATAATCGTCGATTAGTTAGTCTAAAGGGTCTCTGCGAGTTGGCTTCGGCCTCTCGTACGCCTTCCAAGGAAACGTCAAGAGTATTACATGTATCTATCTTAAGTTTTGGTACTTTTGAATCTATCTCTTACAACACAATTCTTGTCACCAAAATGTCTACGCAGAAAAAGACTAATTTTAAGAGCCTATACTATCTCAGCTAAAATTCACTCTTTATCTCGCTCGCACGATACTGCTCGCGGACTGAGTGAGAGCGAGACAGTGTGCGGTGCTAAGCGGCAAGCAGCGCCAATAGTTTAGGTATTTGCTTTTTACGGTGAAAATAATGGTAATTAAAAAAATATAAAAAACATAAGACCTGCTTTATAGTTAGTTCGGTTAGTATACAAAGTTTCATGATCTAATTTGAAGTATTTTATTTAATCCCAGCGGTTTATTGTTCGGTTTGGACTAACTTTGGATTTTTTTTCTATCGAGAAAATTTTATGGAATCGTATTTTCGTCAAACATAAGACCTAACGTTAATCCTCAAATTTACCATATATTTATTTCAAAATTAATGCTGCAGTATTTTCGACATAATGGAGGATCATGCTAAGCCATTTGAGGTATAGGCCCTTAACACCGTTGTACTTTGGAAGATGTAAGGAATTTAATTTCAAACGCGCAAGTTTGAATGAAAGGCGGAGGACAGGGTGTTGTGGCGCAGCATGGGAGGCGCCTATGTTCAGCAGTGGACTGCGATGGGCTGAGTTGATTAAGATCACTTCCTTATATTTAAGCTGGGAAGATGAAATATGACAAAAACTCCGCAGTAATACATCTCCGTTTGTTCTCCAGCCCTGCACCCTAATTGCGTAACACAGTATCAATCGGAATCTGAATCATTTTGAAGTAAATTGCTAATCCATTGCTTCATAAGTTCGAAAAATTTATCTGCTCAAAACCTAAATAACGCAATAAATGTTGTTGAACTGTCAAAATGAAACTGATTCCGATTGATAATGTGTTACGCAACGCAATTGCCCCGCTGTTCAACTTCAATAACACGATGGATAAGAAAGCGAGCATTTTGTGAACAAACAAGACCTTTCGAACGCTTAATAATAAACCGGAATATGTCAAAAATTAAGGATTCCCACTTTTTTTAATAAAACGAACTAACTCCGATTGAAGAATCTATAGGTACAATCCCACCATGCGAAACAAACCAAAATGACCGATTGTTAGATCATCCCTCTCTTTTCTACAAAAGCGCGCGACAATGCATTAAACTTTGTTTCGACCCAGGGTTCGATGAATAATAAATCTGACTCCAACTTTTAAATGCGTATATTATAAAATTTTCTTTACAATAGATGGTTCCACAAGCTAATGATCCGATAGATGATTACGAACGAATGAATGTGTAAAAGAACGTATGGACGAATGAATGGTCGCGGTGCGGGTTCGCTTGCTTGTGTCGCTCCAAGACATCTCAGTCAGTGCGGTGCACGAACATCCTCCGGGGCCTTGGAAGCTCCTGACTCCAATGAAGCATCCTCCGTAGCATCCAGCAGGGGACATAGGTACTTCACACCTCTTCGGTAAATGCCGGAAGTTGTCTTGATTTCGGCAACTCGAGCGACTCCGTCCTTTCCTGGGAACAGAGACTGAATACGGCCTAGTTTCCAAGACATGGGTGGAGCATTTTCTTCCTTCATCAATACCAAATCGCCAGCTTGTAGCGATCGAGTGGGAACTCTCCACTTCTGCCTCTGTTGCAGCTCAGCTAGATACTCTAGCTGCCAGCGTCTCCAAAAACTTTGACGCAGCTGTTCCAGTCGCTGAAAACGGTCCAATCTGTTGAAATTTAAGTTTTCCAGATTAGGGGACGGCAACGAAGTTAGCGGTCGTCCGATCAGGAAGTGACCCGGAGATAAGGACTGAGGATCATCAGGACAGGAGGATAAGGGATATAGAGGGCGGCTGTTGAGGATAGCTTCAATTTGGCTGAACAAAGTGGCTAACTCTTCAAATGTCAAATGTGCATTACCCAGAACCCTTTTCAAGTGAAACTTGGCAGATTTCACGCCAGCTTCCCATAGGCCTCCGAAATGGGGCGCATACGCTGGTTGAAATTTAAACTTGATACCCTCACCCGAAGCAAAGCCTGCAATATCATCAGCATGTGTTGAGATCAAGTCCTTAATTTCCTTGTCCGCAGCAACGAAATTGCGGCCATTGTCGCAGAATATTTCTGTAGGTTTTCCTCTGCGAGCGATAAAACGTCGCAACGCAAGTACAAAAGCATCTTTCGAGAGCTCACTCACAGCTTCGAGATGTAAGCATTTAAGTCGTAGACAGACAAAAATGCAAAGATAACATTTTGTAATTTTGCATCCTCTCCCCTTCCTATCTGTTATCAAAAACGGGCCAGCGAAGTCGACACCAACGCTAGCAAATGGGAAGTCGGGATTCACGCGCTGTTCAGGTAAGGAACCCATCATGGGAGTTAACGTTTTCCCGCTAGCCTTCCTACAAACAATGCACTGCCTCGCAGTGGTCCGCGCGAGGTCTCTGCCAGCAAGGGGCCAGATGAACTCACGAATTGATGCAAGAAGTAGCTGAGGACCAGCATGGAAAAGACGTAAATGCTCATGCTGAAACAATAATTTCACAAGTTTATGCTTAGCATGCAACAACATTGGATGACGCTTCTCAAATGAGTAAGAAGAATATTTTAGACGGCCTCCAACTCTCATAATATTTTTACTATCTAAGAAAGGACTTAAAGCTAACAATGGATTTTTAGGACTTAGTGTCTTTTGAGAACGAAGCATTTTCAATTCTGAACTATAAAGTTCCTCTTGAACAAGACGCACTAGCCCTTCTAACGAAGCTTGAAGTTCATCAGGCCGTAAAACACCCGTAATTTTATTATTAAAATGCTTGCAATTATGTATGAATCGAAGTACATAAGCGAAAGAACGTTGTAATCTAAAAAACTTAGAATATTTATCAAAGTTAATTAATTTATTTGTTTCATTATCATTATTTGTACATACGTTTGATTTTATCTCAGGTAAGTCACTTATATTGTTTATCATTTTATTATTTGCAGGCCAAAACGTATCCGACATAAGTAAATACGAAGGACCGTTCCACCATAAGCCTAAGTTATTAGTTTTATTTGCATCTACTCCCCTTGATGCCAAGTCTGCCGGGTTGAGCGTGGTAGGCACATGACGCCATTCCGAGCCTTCGGTAAGCTCTAAGATACTGCACACTCTGTTAGCAACAAAGGTTTTTAATTTATCGTACTTGGCGCCTAACCATGCTAGCGCGATAGATGAGTCAGTCCAAAATATCTTTCGAGAGATAACACATCGCAGTGCGCGACATGCGGCCGCGGCGAGCTGAGCTCCCAGCAAACACGCACACAACTCAAGCCGGGGCACCGTAGTCGGCTTCACCGACGCAACACGAGCCTTAGCACACAACAATCGCACTGTGACGTCACCTAGACTATTTGTTGATCTCAAGTAAACACATGCGGCATAGGCGGTTGTAGAAGCATCACAAAAACAATGCATTTCTATCAAAACCGGATTTTTACATAACACATGACGGGGAATTAATAGATTGCGAATATTAGACATATTATTTATGAAAGATTGCCATGACTTAAGAATATCGTTAGGCACTGGTTCATCCCAGTTTATTTTTTGTACCCATAACTGTTGAATTAATATTTTAGGTTTGATAGTGAACAAACTTAATAGACCGAGAGGATCGAAAACTTTACATGAATCAGATAATATGGATCTTTTAGTGGGGGTGTCACTTCTATTTTCATAATTTGTGGGAAAATGAATGTAATCCTCATTAGGGTTCCACCCCACTCCTAACGTGTGTGATGATGAGCTGATTATCAGATTGCGTTGTACATTTTGGGAATCTGAAATTAAGGAGCGTGAATTCGACCTATATTTACGTAATGCAAAACAACCAGCTGACAAAGCATTTTCTATTGCATCCCTAATTTTAATCAATTCAGCTTCACTATCGCAACCTGTCAATAAATCATCCACAAGAAAATCATTTTGTATTATGGCCCTTATTTCAGGGTCACTACATTCCTCGCCTAATTGCCATAAGCAACGAGTACTTAAAAAACTTGAACTAGTGTATCCATACGTAACCGTGTTCAATCTGAGTGATTTCAATGGCTCAGTGTCACAATTACGCCATAAAATTATTTGCAAATCACGATGATCTTCGTGAATTAGTACCTGCCTGTACATTTTTTCTATATCGCCTGATAAAACGTAGGCGTGTTGGCGAAATCTGAGCAAAATATTTAACAATGAATCTTGTATATTTGGACCTGTTAACTGCAGATCATTAATAGAATATCCTGACGTTGTGGGTGCACTACCATTAAATACCACACGTAACTTTGTCGACTCGCTAGTCGGTTTTAACACTGCGTGATGTGGAATAAAATAAGATTGTTGTGGAATTAAAACACTAGATTCCGATAAATGCCCTAGGTCAGAATATTCCTGAATAAATTTCGAATACATATCCTTCAGTTCCGGATTTTTATTAAAACGTTTTTCTAACGCGATAAATTGCCTTTTAGCCATTATAAATGAATTGCCGAGACAGTTGGGTTCCGTATGAAGGGGCAACTTGACCATGAACCTGCCTTCATTGTTTCGGGTGGTATTGGTAACAAAATGATTCTCACATGCTATCTCCTCCTCAGTCTCAAAACTGTTTGAGTGAGGAATTTGTTCCAATTCCCAGAACTTAGTTAACCTTTTGTCTAATAATTCATTTGACACATAATTATCTGTACTATCAAAGGCAACATGATTACAATTAATAGATTTGTTTCGCGACTTACTAATATCTCGAACATACAGTGGGCCTGCCAAAATCCAACCTAACTTCGACCTACGCATGATAGGTTGGTTGGGACCAAGAGATATTTGTTCACCCTCTATAACCGACCAAAACAAATCGACACCTATCAACATATCAACCTTGGCACATTGGTTGAATGTGGGATCGGCTAATTTAATATTAGGAGGTAAGTTGATTTGCGAAATATCAAATGTTTTCTTAGGTAAATTACCTGTTAACTGAGGCAATACCAAACATGACACATTTACTTTAAAATCATTGTGTTTTGATTTAATTTGCACTACACATCTCTGTAGTGATTGAGAAGTAGATATGTTTCCTATTCCTACAATATCGACCTGGATTGGCTGAGGAGTCAACTGAAGTTTATGTCTCAAACTATCAGTGATTAAAGAAGACTGACTCCCGCTGTCTAGCAGAGCTCGAATTGTTGTGTATTGATTCGTCACTGGATTAAAAACATCAACCAGAGCTGTTGATAGCAACACGCTATGGTCGGCATTGACTGACATACTAACTACGTCATCAGTAGCAACTTGTGCAACTTGCTCGACTGGAGATTCAGTCGAGGATGCAGACGTGTGAACATTTGATGTGCTTGCAGGCTGAGACGGTTCCCTATGCAACAAGGTGTTGTGTCTTTTATTACAAGTGGAACATGGACCTAACCTGCATTGGCGTGATGAGTGTCCCTTACGCAAGCAATTTAGGCACAGCTTCAATCTTATCACCTCCGAGGCTCGATCTGCTGGTGACTTGGCCAAAAAAGATGCACAATCGTACAAACGATGACTACCCTTGCACAGGATGCACGCGTCAGAGGGCGCATCAGCATCAGCTGAAATGGCAAAAGACTTAGTGTGAGACTTCGCACCTTTATGAGAAGGAGAAGAATTTGTTTCACCCCTCAAATTAGATTTATTACTTTGAACAGCCTCTAAAATATTAGCTCGATTCTTGAGAAATTGAAAGAATTCCTGTAACGTAGGAGAATTTTCTATAGTGTTTGTATATTCCTCCCACTTGAACATAGTGCTGCTATCAAGCTTGGCCGAGGCCAAATGGACAACTAGACTGTCCCACCACTCTGTAGGCTCACCCAGACTCTTCAAAGCACGTAAGCCTTTAGAGACATGGTCTATCAGAAATCGCAGAGACTTAGCAGAATCTCGAGAGGTAGATGGAAAATTACAGAATGAATTAAAATGATTCCTTTTCAACTGTTTAACATTGTTGTACCTCTCGCAGAGGAGATTCCAGGCATCTTCGTAATTTGCAGAACAAACAGACAAGTTACTGATTACATTGGAAGCCTCTCCCTCAAGGTAAGAGTTCAAGTAGTGAAACTTGTGTATAGGTTCAATTGTGTCATTGCTGTGAATTAAAGAAATAAATGTATCACGGAATTCCATCCATTTAAAGAAATTACCATCAAACTTAGTTATTTGAATCAAAGGCAATTTGAAACCCATAGGTTTTTTACTGCAGCATTTAGAAGAATGAGAAGAATCGGGACTTCTACTAGGTTTCGGAAGATTAGCATCTATAAATAATTTAGCCTTTGCAATCAACGAACTAAAATCACATTCTATGGCATCTCTAATGTCAAGTTCATTTTCTAGCTCAGAGGAGTTTAATAATTCTATGTCTGATTGCAGATCTTCGAAATAAATAAACAATTCACGAAACCTTTCGTACCTATTTTCTAAAGTTTGCACTTCAGCATCAGTAGGGTTTTCTATTGAAGTCATTTCTTTCAAAAAGTTATTAAACTTAGTCACGCGACCTTTGACTGAACTACGCTTTGTAATCAAATCTTTTAAATCACATTTTGAATAGCTAGCAGTAGGAACTTGAACCTTAACACCTTCTACAGGTAATTTAGAACGCGTATCACGCGTACTTGTATGCGACATAGTTAAAATTCAGCAATACACAATCGAACGCACAAAGATAATTAAATAATTAATAATACTTAATCGCAATCCAGCGTATGCGTCGATGATTCAAGTTGCAATCACAAGTAACGGGACAAATCAGCTGATGGATCGGCTAGCGATAGATAACGCGCCGAGTAAAACAATGGGCGTCGAGCGTCAGCTGGTCCATTTCTCAAGGACACACTTCACTCACTCACAGAATGCACTGGAATGCGTAATTTTATAAGCATTAATTACTTATAAGAAATATAACGATTTAGAACTTTAGAAATATGTGCGATTAAGCTTTGAACTGGCAATTTGAGCATGCGCACGTGGCTGTGAAATCAATGAGCTGCACGGCGGCTTAAAAATAGTTTTAGGTACTAATATTTTAATGATAAATGAGCTATTTAGCTTGACATTCGTATAAAAGTTGAATAATGAAGAAAATCAGCACAATTTTCAAGCAAATAGAAGACAGGAAATATAGGAAAATAACAGAGGAAATAAAGGATGGATCACTTCCCTGGCTGGCTTCCCTGGCTGCGGCGCTCCTAATTCACAATATAGCTGACCGGCTGGGCTACAAGCTGTCTCTGGAATGATCTCCTGGCGATGAGTTTTAGCTCCAATCGTATTTCCTTGGCACTGTTAGATGGACTGTCCACAATATCGAGATTATCTAGTGGTTTCTCCTCTGATTATAGAAACCAATCTCTTTTTAAACTTGATTCTTCAACGATGTTCAAATTGAAGATGAAATTCAACGGCTGGGCAACGTATTTCCAATCAGTGAGCGTCGAGTACAAAGTCCGCTTTCGGTAATGACGATGCAATTTGAAATATGCCGATAGCTGCGTAGAATCTTCTTGATTTTGGCTTGATCACGTCGTGGTCACCATGTTTCGACCCAGGGTTCGATGAATAATAAATCTGACTCCAACTTTTAAATGCGTATATTATAAAATTTTCTTTACAATAGATGGTTCCACAAGCTAATGATCCGATAGATGATTACGAACGAATGAATGTGTAAAAGAACGTATGGACGAATGAATGGTCGCGGTGCGGGTTCGCTTGCTTGTGTCGCTCCAAGACATCTCAGTCAGTGCGGTGCACGAACAAACTTTGACCGTGATTTTCCAAAAAAGTGAAGTTTTGTCTTATTCCGGTTTATTATAAAGCGTGCGCTTTATTCGATAGTAGAACATGATCACGCGTTAAAATATGCCCCTACGTCAATCGCAAATTAGCAGCGACGGCCATAAATACAACATTGTTGACGAGTTGCTGGTTTTACGGCAAACATTGAAATATTCGCAACTGTCGGCCCTCCCAACCAACGGGTAGTTTATTTTTAACACACTAACTTTTGCACACGACTTCGTTTAAATGGTTCACAAAAATTGACATGTGTGTTGACAATATCTCTTCACGTCCATGGTTCCGCGGGAAATATTTTATTTTTCTGTTGTCTGTTGACGCTAAATGTTTGTACAGACGCCAGCAGGTCAACCTACCCCAATCTGTCAAATTTCTTTGATAGATTTTCGACTTTAGCGCAAAGGAATAAGGTTTATATTCATTTGGGAAAATCTGACAGATTGGGGTAGCTTGATGTGCTGGCCTCTGTACATCGGTTGCGCACTTTTTAGGTTTGTGGTTTCTGTTGTCAGCGAGTTTGCTACCACTGTTATTTAAATGTAAACATTGGATACTGAATTCATAGCTCCTTAAAATAAACTCACTTAAATCATGAACATTTTTAACTCGTAGGTCTACCTACAAGTTAAAAATGTTCATGCAAATTACTACAACATAAAAAACTTTATTATACTGTGGCTCTAGCCACAGTATAATAAAGTAGTAGAGCTATATATTCAGCGGGATTGTCCGAAAGGGTTACCGCTACCCCGGAACACAAAGGGCTAAGGAAGGAACACGGGTGGGTTTTAGTCAGTAAGAGTCTGACACTCCCTTCTGCTCCACCCAGAGCGGGAGGGGTCATTTGATGATTTCCCATCCACAAAAAAAAAAGCTATATATTAGTTAACAGCACGTTAAGCCGTTGGCCCCAGCTGTCACTTTTAGATCTTTGACACTTTTGACTTTTTTGTCCTTTCGGGTATTGTGTTAACCAGTAACTGGGTTGTAGAGCTCAGATAGACAGTCGCTCTGTGTAAAACACTGATATTCAGCATCCGGTTTGGCAGGAAGCGGACCCCAACATGGTTAGGAAAAGGCTAGGCAGATGATGAGGAGGCACTCACTGGAAACGGCAGGGTTAGACCGTCTTCTAAACTAAACATCGACCCAAGCAAAATATATTTAAAACAAGCTGCAAGAATACCAAGAAGTCAGCTAGTAGCTAGTATCAAGCCTGCGGTATTAAAATAGACAGACAAATGAAAATCGATTCGATATCGAGCAAATTCCGATGAGAAGTGGAAGTGTTTCTGTTTCAAAGTAACGCAATATTGATTATTTTCCCATTAGCTCGTTTTTAGGCTATGCTTATTGTAATAAAGATAATTTTAAAATGTTAGTTGAATCAAACGTATCCGACTATGAACCTTTTCTTCAATCAAAAGTTCTAGAACATAATAAGTATTGATTATATTACCTAGATATTGATGGAATTCTAGAATATTTGCTTGAATAACAAGTATAATTCCACTACCCTATATCCGTGAATAAAATCAGAACACGTGTAATGATCTGCTATTAATAATGTAATTCCAAAGACCAATTAAGAGATCATAACAATCCTACGCATAATAATAAAAACATAACATATCCTATACATGTTTAATATAAATATTCCATGGTAGGAGCCATTACTAAAAAAAAGAACCACTCCTCTGTTTCCAAGGACCAAAAATTTATTTAAGTATGTACTTAATCTTTTTGCCATCGGGCACTGGGCCCGCGTGGTGGATTACGGCCCACTCACTCTCACAGAGAGGAGGATATCTTTAATTAATCAAGCACTAACATTTCTATAATACTATTTTCCACACAAAATCGACGTCACATTTTAATTCGCGAAGTATTCACGCAACTTAACTTCAGAGAACTCGTTCAATATAAAAGTATGTTTTTAAACCGACCAGCTTAAAACATTCCACATAGACCAACAGACTCACTAACACACATACCTATTTCTACTAATTTTAGCCGGCAGCATCCGGCGACGGCTAAAAATAATTATAAATCTAACGCTTGCAACACCAAGCTTTGTGAAATTTTAAAATATCTTACTTGCTACACTGCAGCGATCGTGCTGAAACTGTTTATTGAATTATTTGTTATTTAGTTTATTCAATAAAAGTATGAAACTTTTGCATAAATAATAACAAGTACCATTTTTTACAGATTTACACAAAAAACTTTTTCTATCGGTTTCAATGAAAGAATACATTTCTAGAGAGTATGTAACATTACCTACCACAACTTGCAACTTCAAAATGAATCTTAACCTACTTACATAATTGGCTTTTATGGAAAGCTTCTGAAAATCGGATACAGCAAGCAAGTCTTGAAACGCGTCATATTATCTACTATTCGGTATGTGTTAAGATAACTGTGGACCAAGTAATAATTAGTCATCTCCGACAAGTTTGGACCAATTTTGCCGGGACTTTCACTGGCAGATAGCTCATGCTATAAGGAGGAACATAGGGTACTTATATTTTAGAAAAAAATTGCGTTCCGTGCAAAATAAATTAAAACCTATAAAATTTCCGACATCCACACGGGCGATGCCGCGGGAATAAGCTAGTTTTGTAATAAATTGCAGAGTTAGCATACCGTTGAAAACTTTCTTAGCTTGAGTACTAACATCAGTGTTAAATTCTATAGTTTCAATGCCCATGACATAGATACCATCATTGATATTAAGTACTATAGAACTATTTTATTTATATTTCGACACTATGTTATCAAGGCAAAATTATCTCCCATTTGTTTTAATCAAGTTTTTAAGTACCTACACACATTATCTAACAAAAAGAAATCGTAAATGAAACGCGATTCCTAATTACGCATCTGTTTTATCCCTACCAATTTCCTACAAACAATGAATGCCAAAATCGGAACAATTAAAATAAGTAGCGATCGATTCATTAACAAGCTGATCGCTATTAGAACAATATCTATAGTCGCGCCGATCAGGCGATGACTCAGTGACCTTCCACCGGCGGTGGAGCGCGACAAACCCAGATGTTTACTGGACAATTTATGAGAGGTAGCGAATAAACTACGGCTAGGCTAAATGGTTGAAGGTTGCCCTGTTATTCCTGGTACACGTCAACCATATTGCCCCAACATTTATTCTCGTCAATATTAATTCTTTGAGAATTTAAAAATACATGTAATTGCTTTTATTTAAACAAATGTTCTATGTTTGAGTTAACTCAATATTTAACACTTCATCATTATCTGTGGTACCTAGTCCATTTTTTTTTGTAAGTATGTCGGCGCAAACATGTCTTTTTCTTCAACTTAATAAATTAAATTCTTATAATATTAAAATTAAATAGGTATGTAAAATTTGCATGCCGACATTAAAAAGAGGTTGTAATCTTTAGAACTTTCTGTACCTTTAATACAATTAAATGATTTTGATTTTTTCCATAGGTTTAGGTACTTCTAATGCAATAATGGCCCCGATTCAGTTCTTCACAAACTAAACTAAATTTAAGTTCAGTGCATCTTTTTCTTTCTATTTCATTAAGAAAAAGACAGAACATAAATATTAGTTTAGTCCTGTCAAATTAGTCAGCGCCTGACATAAATTGACTTAATTTTAGTAGCCAATTTTTTAATCACGATTTATCTAATTTGACAGGACTAAACTAATATTTATCTTCTGTCCTTTTCGTAATGAAATAGAAAGAAAAGGACTGCACTGAACTTAATTGAAATTTAGTTTGTGAACAACAGAATCGGGGCCAATATATACTTACTAGCTGACCCGCAAACGTCGTTTTGCAAAAAAAAAAATATATACCTAGTAGCTGATTCTCAGACTTACCCGATATGCACACAAAATTTCATACAAATCGGTCCAGCCGTTTCGGAGGAGTTTGTAACTAACACTGTGACACGAGAATTTTATATACTAGAAGATTATTCTTTAGAACTCTATCGATCTTCGAAGAAAGGTTATTATTCTAATTCTCTTCTGTATGTATCAATAAAATTCTCGTTTTGGTAAGGATAACTTTCATAATTGGCATCATCTAATTATGTAAAAATGAGAATAATCAACTAATGAAATGAGTATAAACAAGTAAATCGGCAAATTCTAACTAAAATCGCATCAAATTTATTTATAATCTCATTAAAAAGCGCGACTACAATGCGCGCGAACATTCGAACCCGTTCAACATTGTCAAGATTCCAAAACTGACGTAGAACGTTTATCCTCTACTACCGATATTTTGGAAACTCGCCATTTGGACAAACACATTAAGAAACAATACGGCTACTAGTTTCTCATGAATTACGGAACAAATAGTCCACATAATTTACGGGGCGAGCGGAATTTCACGTACTAAAATCAGGGGGGTATGAGATAAGTAGCACGTATGCCAGCTGTATTTAAAAGAGTGTCCTTAAAGCTTCTAGCCCGTTCTTCTCCTTATACTTAGGTCTGCTTCAACTTTCTGACTAACTGAACGATTCTTTGATCATTCAAAAGTTCCTGTAGTAAATGGTTTTTTCATGTGAACTTCAGCTTCGGCTCTAAGGATTGGATGAAAAAGGCAGAAGTTTTTCAGATTAAAAATATTTTTGACACATGCACCATCACTGAAATCCACAGTGTCCCCGAAATTAATCAATTAACTACTTAGCTCCAACTTGCCTATTTGCCCATTGCCTAAAAACGTCACGCAAACAGAGAAACTACTTACACAATTTTTGGATTCGTTCATGTTTTTCCACGGTGTCTGGTAATTTTGGGTGCGACGGATTAAACTCATTAATCTAGTGTTGTTTCAATATCGGAACGTTAGCGTCTATAAATTCCCGAAGAATTCTGTCCCGAATGGATAAAAAAGTATGTTATTTATTACGAGTATACTTCTTTTCGTTATTGAAAACAAGAATGTGTTTTTTCTTTGCATCAGTCTTAGAATTAAACAATAAAAAACCTTTGTTATTTGTCTAAGGCATCATTTCATTTCTTTCATTTAGTAACCCGCTGTATCTAGTAAAGATGATTTTAATTCCGTATCGTTGTTGTTATTTTTGTGAATTAATCTTCTTTGGTAATTAGCCGTGAAATCGGAAAGATACCGTGACAAATTTTATCGCGGAAAAGTTATTCTTTTTATCAAACATACAATCGCCGCTAAGATAGTGAATCGATTGAACCGTTGCCGCAAAAAAGTAACCAAATGAACATAGTGAAACACAGAAACAAATTCTGAAAGAATCCTGATGCAAAAATAAATCCCGATGCAAACTGCAAGCGTTTCACGAACCTGACCGCTACCGGAATATGAAGATGCATATTATTTCTAAAATAAATGACATTCACAAGTTTTCAACTGGTATTTTTAGAGTTATTTTAATACCTACCTAGTCGTTTACAGCTCTATTTAAATATAATATTATTGTTTTTGTAGCTGCAATGTCAACAACTGAGAGAAGAGTCTAAGATGTAAGTAGTAAAAAACACAGCTTTTGGACATGCTATAGCAAATAAGTCCCCGTCACGAGAAGCTATAAATTTTGTAAACACACATTCAGGGATTCGCCTTTGGATCAAATAAAAATATCTTTTTTGTACTTAATTATTTTTATATAGGGATATAATTATGTTAACACACACATCTAATTACTATCGCCAGACGATTTCGAGTATTCTGCATCTGCATTCTGCTGCATTGACAGCGTCAGCGTGAACTTACTTCAAAATGCCGGCCCAATTGTTTACGTTCCAGAAGTCAGACGCGTTCCAGTACCACAAAACATTAGACGACAGCGCTTTATATCGCTAAAATATAACCCTTCCAAGTGAAATTGCTCGTTAGTTTCGTATTATACGTATATCAACTCAAAGTAACATAGTTGATTGAATTTGTTGATTGAATTTTCGCTACGTAACTTAGTAGAAATTCTTTATTTACTAAATTTAAAGCTTCTCGTGACGGATGGTATAGTTATTTAATACACACAACAAGTGTGCACAAAAATGACTACATTAATTTGTGATTAAATCTAACAATGTCGTAATAAAACATTATCAGAGGGACAATTCACATAATTTTAAGAACGTTCAAAGTTCAGTCTCAATATTTCAAAAATACCTCTAAAATCCGTAAATTTTTGACAAGTTTTTGACGTTTATTGTCGCTGAGATGAGATTGCGACTAGATTTTGAACGTTTTAATTACGGGAATTAGCCTTCTGGTTATAAATACATGGCAACATTTAGAAACACCACAGATCCCGAATAGCTTTTCAACCACAAGTTATTGTGTTGTGTTTATATACTTCATCTACTCTTACACATGGTGTCTACACCTCTTTTTGATCAAATTTCTCTTTAGAAATAAGCATCACCTTTGCACATAGTTTTATTTTATTTATTTTATTTTATTTTATTAGTTTTAGGAAAACTTACAGCTAATACATTTTAATATCAAGTACAATGCGTAAGCGATGGCCAATTACAAGCTTCCACTAACGATTAGTGTGTATTTTCTATTCCTTTCCTGTTCTGTTCTGTCTGTTTATATGTGTGTTTATAAACTATCTAATCTAACGAGCCTATGTTGTCCGAGACGAAGATGCTGATGCTACCGAAAGGACCGGCCGGAATTGTGTGGAAAAAGGAAACAGAGACCTTTGCTCAGCAGACGTAGCATCCACTATACAAGTCATCTGCCTAACCTTTTCCCAACTATGTTGGGGTCGGCTTCCAGTCTAACCGGATGCAGTTGAATACCAGTACTTTACATGGAGCGGCTGGGTAATACGATACCCGTTGGTAAGACTGGTTGTCAGACTTTTCGGACTCCTGACTACCCGTAACGACTGTCAAAGATCAACGAATGACAGCCGGGACCAACGGCTTAACGTGCTTTCCGAGGCACGGAGGGGTCTCGGTATGTAAAGATGGTCACCCATCCACAGACCAGCCGCGGCAAGCGTAGCTTAACCTGATCGATCGACCTGTGTGGCTGTTATTATTTAGCCACGGGCCCCTCTCCCGCATCCACTATACAAGGTGTAATATAATTAACGCAAGACCTCATACCCAATTAGAGCAGGTATTGAGTTAAAAGCATAATACAATGACTAAAACTTATTTTTTTTAAAGCTTGCTATTTTAATTAAGAAAATCTTTTGACACTAGCATTACTTTTATGCATTTAAAATTGAGTCTTATTGCCTGGAAATAAGATTTAATTTTATTTGGCTCAATCGGAAGTTAGTATGAAAATATACATAGTTTTTGAAAAAATACCTATATTAAAAGTTATTGAAATCTATCCAGTAGTCAATTATGAACAAACTACTTTCAAGACTTGCGTTTATTCTGTTAAACCTTGTAGAAACGGGTTTTGTCTACAGACACTATTCATCCGTAAAAGAATTTGTCTGTACTTCATTTTGTCTATTCTTCCGTCAACAATACCCGGTTTTATGGTGGTAATACGACGCGTGGTGCAGTGGGACAATACGGGCGAGTTAGATAAACACTTATATACAGGGTTATTTGAAAAACACCAGCAACCTCTTAAGAGGTCATTGTACTCATCATTATGAACAACTTTTACTATGGGACCAAACCTGAAATCGCGAAAAAAAAAATCAGCTGTTCCCTGCATTTTGACGAGATAGACGAAGATAAATGTAGGGAACAGCTGATTTTTATTTCGCGATTTCAGGTTTGGTCCCATAGTAAAAGTTGTTCATAATGATGAGTACAATGACCTCTTAAGAGGTTGCTGGTGTTTTACAAATAACCCTGTATACATACAATCTTCCATTTACATGTTTTTTTATTTGTCGATGAAGCAATACAGTCCAAGCCTCACTACACTCTCACTAGCACCTCTCAAGTTTTTCCTAAGTATAGTGGGCGTTTTATAGCCCTCTAGAGGATTTTATTTTTTATTTTTCTCTTGGAAACCCTATTTTTATTGCGGTCCTTAAATCCAACACGTAACATTGTACAAGGTTCGACGCTTGCACGTTGCTATGTTGACTATGAATGATATTTCGTTAACGCTTTGACCGCCACGGTCGGGTATAGCCGACAAATGAAAACGTGCCCAACACGCCACCGGCGGCTAATGCCGACAAGAAAACACCATGTTTTAAGTATAAACACAGAAAACTGAATTTAGTTTATTTATTTTGTACTGAAAACATGGTGTTTTCTTGTCGGCACTAGCCGACGGTGACGTGTACGGCACGTTTTCATTTGTCGGCTATACACGACCGTGGCGGTCAAAGGGTTAATGCCCTAGGAAAACTTCATTACAAAATATTTGAAAACTATACATATAAATAAAAAACCGGTCAAGTGCGAGTCGGACTCGCGCACCGAAGGTTCCGTACAAATGTATAGGTGCGTAACTACAAATTTACGGTTTTCGGATTTTTCCTTTACTTGTGCTGTATGAAATTATTTCTTGCTAAATGTGATGACATGACATAATTCTAGATCAACGGGAAGTATAGATTTTGATTCCCTTGCGAGTGTCAAAATATGCGGCATAAACGGAACATAAACGCCCTTAGCTTTTAATTGCGTTGACATAAAAATTTGATTTTTTCACTGCTTCAAGGGACTGCAGCCCTGAGTATTTGATATTAATTTCAATTTGATAACTCCAGGCGTTCCTCAGAAAAAGGGTCTTGACAAACTGAGAGACACGGACAATTAAGTGATCTTTTATGGGTTACGTTATTCCTTTTGAGGTACGGAACCCTAAAAATGAAATACGCGCACATCAACATACACAAAATGGATTAAATACGTGTTATTAAAGCTAACTCAAAAGCTTAATAAAATTCATATGGGATGGGACAAACGCGCTAACAAACAAAAAATAATTTTCAAAATCGGTCCACAATTGATGGAAAATCGATGAAAAAACATTTTTATAAAATACGTACAGGCAAACATAGAACCTCCTCCTTTTTTAAAGTCGGTTAAATCCTAAATAAACAATGGGACAGACTTTTGGAATAGTACTTTATAGAAAATCCAATTGATTTTAGTTTAGCTTATGTTTTCCTGTCTTGCGATAATAAATAATATTTGAAAACCTAGCTAAGGAGAATTGCATAGCAACAGTGGATGAAAAATCTCCGACTTGAATATGTAAGAGGTAAGTTCAAAGAAACAATCAAAGAGGCCTTTACCGTTTAGTAAAATAAAAACTTATGAGACTGGAAAACTGTTCGAGTAACATGGAAAAATTGGAGATCATAAAGCTACCCGAACATTCCTTGTTTTACGTATTCTAACGATCCGGTGTGGGCCAAGAGCGTCGGCGTTATATTTACACGACATAAATTACAACAGATATTTAAAAATAGACACTTTCGCAACGCAACAGCAGCAGGAGACATTCAGAAGCTTTGAATTAACCGAATTTAAGTGCATCCGGAACCTAGGACCAGAACGATCGATCGGAAAGATTTATTCATCCAATCTACGTTTCATTGCGTTTTTCCTTTAGAGTGCTCGGTCGTAATATTGCAGGCACGGTGCACTGGATTGCAAACAATTTAAATGTTAGTGTCGAATAATTTCATAGTACGGTGATTTGCACACAAGTGCAGATTTCGAAGCATTAATTGAAATGCTAACGGTTATTGCGTCGTTCAGAATGCATGTATAAAAAATGTTTGTGCATGCCAAATGACACTCATTATTACAATGGATTCACTCATTTAATCTCTACTGTTTGTGTTAGTGAATTATTGGTTTAAATTGAAATGTTTGTGGGATTTATAGGTACGTAATTGTGATTAGAATGTGGATAAATTAGTTTGGCGCCAGTAGTGCATCGTAGGAGATACTTATGGACTACAATAGATTAAATTAATTGATCGAGTAAATAAATTATCCATAACTACTATAAATTCGAGTCATCGTGCATTTCCACTTTCGATTTAAAGGCCTTAAACATCAAAGTAATTATGAGTCAAAGAAAAAGTTTTATGCAGTTTTGAAGCCGACATACCGGCTGGCCAGCATTTAGGTGCCATCATTGCATTGTTCCAAATTTTAATTCATGACCATATAATAGAAAACTTGTAGACGTTTATAAAAATAATACAGGATGCAGGCTCGATTGAGGAATCCTGCAGCCTATCGATTCTGTAAAAATCTCACCGTGATAACATAGATGAAGTGAGCGTGAAGTGAACTATCAATGGAGGCAATCCCTAACATCAGGTGGAATGACAGCTCACTTCACCTTAGTTTTCACGGTGAGATTTTTACAGAATAGCACTGCAGGAGTGTATTGAAAATATAAATAATCGAAATAATACACGGTTAATACGGTCATGTTATGTATTTGATGAATACGTGTAGCATCATCTTATTTATTACACTAATTGGTAGGAACATTTCAGTAGAAAAGTCGGTTGATAATTTCATGTGAATATTAAGTAGGTATGTCAAACACTTTGCAATTTTGGTTAGACACCATTATTTATAGGCACTCAAAAGTATATCAATGAAATTAAGTTCCATTGCATATATCAAAACGTAATTCATTTAATTTTAGACTGCCAGACGTAAATATCTAATAAATATTATTTATATGTGTTCCAACGTGGTGGATACTTATCAATGTCATACTCTCTAGATTCCGGCGAAATAATTTATAGCTTTTACTACAAAACTGTAAACAACAAGGCATTAAATAAAATCTTGAGGAAGATTTTCAGATCTTTTACTTTAAGGCAGGGATAAATTACTCAAAAATAACAAATAAAGTGCAATAACCGGTCTAGATATTTCGAATTCTAACCAGAATGAAAAATAAATATTTTAAATGCGAAAAATATCTGTCTTTCTGCTACATTGTCACGCCTTTTTTTGCGCGGTGAAAATCCTCATGGACTTCCTCCATCGTGGGGGTGACAGAGGGGCATGCCGGACTCTTGCCGGCTAAAACCACCGCGGTGTTCCACCCCTACCTATGGCCAGGGGTGCGGGATTCGCATAAGCATTCACCGCTCACTTCCTACCTTGGTTGGACCTAGAGAAGAACAAAGGCATCTCACCACGACTATATTTTTCATCCTAGATATTTGTCTATAAAAATGATTAAATACAAAATATACGCAAACGAGTCGCGGGCAACAGCTAGTGAAAAATATGTTTTTCAACGCATAGTACATTGAAAGACTATTAAAATTACACGCTTCTAATAATAATAAGTAATAATATAACAAACGGATGCATACGTACAGCAACATTACGTCTATAATAAACGTTTACCTCCCATAACGAATCCCTTAAAACAATAGTGAGCGAGGAGCAACGTAAATAGCCGGTCGGGTTATGAAAATACTCGCGCGGAATATTTCTGTACCGCGGTGTAATGCGATACGTGATACAATGCGGAATGCCGGGGGAAGGGGGGAGAGGGGAACCTGGTCTTTTGGTCCTATGGGTCGAAAAGACCAGGCAGTTTCTTAAGATACTACTGGGTTTTTTTAATACGAAAAATTATGAAAACTGAGCCATAGAAAACATTGTTTTCTTTTTTTTCTTCGAAACACAGCTCTTACCACAAATCAACGGAGAATAACTACCTTATACTCGTATCATCTGCCTAGCCTTTTCCCAACTATGTTGGGGTCGGCTTCCAGTCTAACCAGATGCAGCTGAATACCAGTATTTTACATGGAACGACTGCCTATCTGACCCCCACAACTAAGTTACTGAGTAACATGATACCACTTGGTAAGACTGGTTGTCGGACTTTCTTCGATAACTACGTGCTTTTTAAAATAACACTCACAAAACTAATGTTATGCATTTTTATCAACGTATACCACCGCAAGATCTAAATTTAAATTACAATGGACAAAAAATAGACCAAGTGCAAGTTACAAAATTTTTAGGTTTAATGATTGATAGCCAACTAACCTGGAAGCCACACGCAGAACAGGTATGCAAAAGACTAAGTACAGCAGCATATGTGCTTTTTAACCTATCCAGAAAAGTGAATATGCCACCAGATTAGTTGCTTACCATGGTTTGGTGGCGTCAATTCTCAGATTCGGGACAATATTTTGGGAAAATTGTAGCCTGAGAGAACAGGTATTCAGGGCTCAAAAACGATGCATAAGGGCAATGTGTAACATGAAAGTAACAGATAGTTGCGTACCTGTATTCAAGTCCCTAAATTTGCTGACATTCCCATCACTTTACATTTTTGAAATTGCTATTTTTGTGAAATCAAATATGCATCTTTTTAATAAATCGTCTGATAATAGAACACGACCAATTAGAAGGCAGTATACAAACATGCTACGTGTTAGTGGTCATAACACTGCATTAGTAAGGAAAAGTGTTCTATGTATGTGCCCAATTATCTTTAACAAAATACCCGATAGAATAAAAAACGAGTCCATTCCACTGTTTAAAAAGAAATTGTCAGTCTTATTAATTGATAAATGTTATTACTCAATTTGTGAATTCCTAAATGATAAAACCTTATAGTTTCCTAATGAATCCTGACATCTTTAATTATTTATTTTATTTTATTGACCATATTATAAGATTTTTTTTCATATTGACAGTACCTATTTTAGACTACTAAGCACTTGTGCTAAATGTTTGCATGTCTAATTTAAGGTAGAACGTATAAGGATATCTAATTATAAAAACATCTGCATTTTTGTACCTACTTTCTATGCAAATAAATAATTATTCTATTCTATTCAAACGTAAAGATAGTGGTCCCGATTCTGTTGTTCACAAACTAAACTAAATTTAAACTCAGTGCATCTTTTTCTTTCTATTTCAATATGAAAAGGACAGAAGATAAATATTAGTTTAGTCCTGTCAAATTAGATAATCCTTAGACAAGTTTAAAAGTGATTAAAAAATTGGCTACTAAAAATACGTCAATTTATGTCAGGCGCTGGCTAATTTGACAGGACTAAACTAATAT
Source organism: Globia sparganii (assembly GCA_949316385.1). NCBI lineage: Eukaryota > Metazoa > Arthropoda > Insecta > Lepidoptera > Noctuidae > Globia > Globia sparganii. The sequence continues at coordinate 23,674,711 of OX438660.1, read as the reverse complement.
TCATCTTCTGTCCTTTTCATAATGAAATAGAAAGAAAAAGATGCACTGAACTTAAATTTAGTTTAGTTTGTGAACAACAGAATCGGGGTCAGTATCAATGATCTTTATAACAGTATCTTCAAAGGAATAGTTGCTAAAGCGCCAAAATTCCCAAAAGTGTATTATTTCCGAAGTTTAGTGAGTAAGGCTGTTGGCACAATGTTGCATCGACAATAATACATCAAGGGATTAGCACTGAATTGTTGGCCAAAATTGTATTGTATAACCGTGCTCCAAAATAGCAGATGAATGACCCATCATAATTATTATTCTTCTCTAGTAGGTAAGTATATCATCGGGGTAATGGCGTAACACACTAACAATAACAATGGCTTTTATATTGACAGTTCAATAACATTCATTGCGTTATTTACGTTGTTGAGCCGACAAATTTTTCGAACTTATGAAGCAATGGATTAGTAATATCCTTCAAAATGATTAAGACTATGCCGACCGCACAGTGGCGCCCTCATCGTTTGTTTGGTTATTTCATATACCTAATTTAGAATGAAAATGCAGAAAATAAGCACGTTAAGTTGTGCTTCATAAGATTATACGTTAATATTATTAGAAGCGGTAGTTTTATATTGTTTAGTTTTATTATAATCCTTAAAACTGATAACAGTGGCCACTATATTCCGTTTTAAGGATTATAATAAAACTAAACAATTTAAAACTACCGTTTCTAATAATATTAACGTATAATCTTGTGAAGCACAACTTAACGTGCTTATTTTCTGCATTTTCATTCTAAATTGTATGAAATAACCAAACAAACGATGAGGGCGCCACTGTGCGGTCGGCATTGTCTTCAGATTGAGATTGTTAGTGGGTTACGTAATTAGGGTGCATTACGATTACTAATGAAATGTTTCGCATTTCTGCTTGTACGAATCATTATATCTAACTAGCTGACCCCACAAATAGCTACCTAGTAGCTGATTCTCAGACCTACCCGATATGCACACAAAATTTCATACAAATCGGTCCAGCCGTTTCGGAGGAGTATGGTAACTAACACTGTGACACGAGAATTTTAAATATTAGACTAGCTGACCCCGCAAACATCGTTTTGCAAAAAAAAAAAAATAGATAGTAGCCGATTCTCAGACCTACCCGATATGCACACAAAATTTCATACAAACCGGTCCAGCCGTTTCGGAGGAGTATGGTAACTAACACTGTGACACGAGAATTTTATATATTAGACTAGCTGGCCCGGCAGACTTCGTACTGCCTCAATCGATAAATAAAAGACAATTGACTCTACATTTTATTTAGAAAACGTTTGTATGAGAAATAGAAAAGGGCTGTTTTTAGGGTTTTCCCGGGAATTATTCGATTTTTTCTCACCTTTTAAACCTTCCCTAGACCTCCACAAACATTACAAGACCAAGATAAGATAAATCCGTTCAGCCGTTCTCGAGTTTTAGCGAGACTAACGAACGGCAATTCATTTTTATATATACAGACTAGCGACCTGCCCCGGCTTCGCACGGGTGCAATGCTGATACTAAATACACTACTTATAAACCTTCCTCTTCAATCACTCTATCTATAAAAAAAACCGCATCAAAATCCGTTGCGTAGTTTTAAAGATTTAAGCATTCAAAGGGACAGAGAAAGCGACTTTGTTTTATACTATGTAGTGATTAGGTAGATTAAAGTTCTGCAAAATACAGCAAGAAGGATTCAGGGTCGTTTACATAGTCACATCTAACGTTCCATTTAGAAATAGTATGACGTGCTATCAATGTCTATGCCATCAAAAATGTAAACAAATATGAATTTATGGAAAAATAACTTTAATTCCTACACAATAAAGTTCAGTTTACGCTACAATACAACTTCAATTTTTTTTTATAACTTTTTCAATAATGCTTGTCAATCTGAAATCTACTTAATTACTTTCCATTAAAATAAAGTTGATATTTGTTTAACTTGAAATAACATCAATTAGAAACATACATTTGAACAGATCTTACATTTATTATACCAACTATTGCCTGTGAGTAAACAATAACACACAATATAACATCACGCTTAAAAATAAGCGTGAGATTATGATGTGTTAATTTTACTACTTCTTTACCTACCCCTTCGGAAAAAACCATGAAGTGGTAGGTAACGAAGTAGTAAAATTCATGAACCTTTCTTTCTTCTGTGGTTTAGGCTATGCAGTCAATTTATGTCAAAATAAAGGACGGTACTCCCGTCCCTTATTTTATATTAAACCAGCTGATCCCGCAAACGTCGTTTTGCAAAAATAAAAGCTAGATAGTAGCCGATTCTCAGACCCACCCGATATGCACACAAAATTTCATACAAATCGGTCCAGCCGTTTCGGGGGAGTATGGTAACTAACACTGTGACACGAGAATTTTATATATTAGATAGAAGATTACAAACCAAACTTCATTGTTGTTTACTTTACTAAAAAAAAAACCTTGAGTGCCAACAGTTTCCGCCGCTTGCATGTTTTTCCAGCGTGTACAAAAATCCAGCGAACAGCATATACTTTGAACGAACAACATAATATCCCGAGTGTCGATTATGGAGAGGTGCCAAACGGGACCATTTGGCAGGCGGCACTACAAATCTATCAGTACCAGCTCGACGCTATGGGAGTCTGCCACGTACTGATTAACTTGCATACACGTCCACGACGGGATTTTGCAGGTTGGCACATAACAGTCTACCAATGAAGCAGAATGAGCAGAATGAAAACTTATTGACAAGGCCGAGGATTTGCCTTTGAACAGGTAAATAAATAGGAAAATTCTCGAAAGCTTAAATAAAAAAAAAACAATGTAAATCTCGATTCTCGATTTACAGCTTTTCGGATTCAGCATCGGGGTTTGACACAGAATGTGCACTTCGCAAAATGTGCACTTCGCAAAATGTGCACTTCGCAAAATTTGCACTTCGCAAAATGTGCACTTGGCGCAAAATGTGCACTTCGCAAAATGTGCACTTCGCATAATGTGCAATGCGTAAAATGTACACGTCTTATAATAGCATTTCTCAAAATAAGCACTTCTCAATAACTCTTCTCACGACCCAATGGGTCCCCCTCAACAAGAACTGGTCCTTAGCAGCTTTAAACAGAGAGAAGTGGAAAGAGAGTAGGGAGGCCTTTGCCCTGTAGTGGGACATCACAGGCTTTTAAAAATAAATAATAATAATTCTTCCAGTTTTTTCTTTCCGACTTTCATGCAGACGGAGTTTTCCTACTTATAAACAGGAATTAGAATCCACTCGTACCAATAAGTTTGCCAGTAATCGTTCCACAAAATATACATAGGTTAGCAAACACAATAAATTCTGTCTTTTACCCGTCCTTTCAGTAGACAGCTCGTCCCGCCTTCTTCGTCTCAGCTTGCCGCGATGTCATAGTGAGTTTAGTGGGACCCAATTGGTGGTTCTTTTAGCTCATTTGTCATCTGATATGTGGTAGACATATCTGCCCCAGTTCCATTTAAACATAGCGGCTTTCTGGGTAACATCCGTGATCTTGGTTTTGGGGCGCAGTGTTGTTGTGTTCCTTAGGGGTACACGGTCCGACACTGGAAACTCCAGGATACTACGCTCCATGACTCGCTGGCAAACCTCGAGCTTGGACTTCTACTGAAGTGTTAAAGACCAGGTTTGAGCAACATTATGTGAGGATGGGGAAATAATACATAAGCCATCATCTGCCTAGCCTTTTCCCAACTATGCTGGGGTCGGCTTCCAATCTAAACGGATGCACCTGAATACCAGTATTTTACATGGAGCGACTGCTTATCTGACCTCCACAACCCAGTTACTGTTGTCAGACTTTCGGCCTTCTGACTACCGTAACGACTGTCAAAGATCCACGAATGACAGCCGGGACCAACGGCCACGCAGGGGTCTCGGTATGTAAAGATGGTCACCCATCCACAGACCAACCACGGCCAAACGTAGCTTAACCTGATCAATCGACCTGTGCTGCTGTTATTATTTAGCCATGGTCCCCTCTAAAATAACACATACTTAATTATATTTTCATATTCCTAAAATTAAACTAAATTTAAATTAGTGTAGTGTGTAGCTATTAGGTATTGAGTCTACATACCCTCCATAAAAGCGTCAGTAATTGATTTACCTACTTAGTTCGTTTCAGCGATCCATGGATGAGGCTTTTCATTCAGCGGGAATTTTTCTTTGTTGGCCTAATTATATTTCATTCTGAATTGAATAGGTAGGATTTGCTTAATTCGCTAAATTTACATAATTAGCTGCCGGTTGTCACAATCTATATAAATTAAATTAAATACCATTCGTTGGTAAGCGCATCTCTTGAGAACGGCTGGACCGATTTGGCTATTTTCTGTTTTTAATTATTCCTTACAGTCCGAATAATGTAATAATAATAATGCCCGAATTAGGTTTATACGGAAAAAAAAAATGTTAAAAATCACGATAAATGTTCTTGAATTCGGATCGTTCAGGGATTTTTAGATAAATTAATTATTGAAAGGACAGGTCAACGCCTGTCGGATTAACTCTTTATAATATTAGTCTAAGCTAATATTATAACGAGATTTTATATTTGTATGTTTGCTACGCTTTGACACTAAAACGGCTGAACGGATTTTAATGGAATTTGGCACATGGGTAGATCATAACTTGGATTAGAAAATGTGATACTTTTTACTCCGATATTCTTACGGGATCAAGACTTATGAAACTGAAACTACCGTTACTCTCGAAATCATGGGGCGCGCTAGTAATATGTATAAATCTGAATACATACGAGTAATAGATACGAAGTGTCGTGTTATAATTAAATGCCAAGCAAGATTCTTGTTTATGTAAAGTACATTATAAATAAATACCGACCTTTTTGACCTAGATTTGGTATTATTGTATCAACTGGTCATATAAACTTCAATATTGAAACAACTAGTCAATAAAGTAACTCTGTTTTTTTCAGCATGTTTGTTCTGAGTTATTGTAGCATCGAAGTGGAGGCTTATGTACAGACGCCAGCAGGTCAACCTACCCCAATATGTCAAATTTCTTTGATAGAATTTCAACTTTAGCACAGAAAAATAAGGTTCATATTCAATTGGGAAAATCTGACAGATTGGGGTAGCTTGATTTGCTGACCTCTGTACATATAGTCGCCGGCACGCAACTTGGCAAGGTTTTGGCGTAGTGGTAGTAAGTTAGCGCAAATACACTTAGTGCAACAAGAAAATTGTCACTTTTATTGTTTGTCATTATACTATGCTAATTGCCATAGATCATTTTCAAAAATATCTGTTTACAGGAAAGTTAAAGAAAGGAAAAATGCATCTAAGGACTCTTGCCAAGTTACGTGCCGGCGACTATTACATGCTACGGTTTACACTCGGACGGCTCAAAATAATATTGTTAAAAGAAATATAAAACACGAAAGAGATGTCATATGTGATAGAGGTGACGCTCTGCGAAGACAAAATGTTTGTAACACTCGGTCACCCTTCTTATAAAACGTGGAATAAAGGGCGCGTTCCGAGTTGCGCTATAAACGATGTGAGCGTGCTTTAACGAGTACCGAATTAGCGTAAGCGCGATAACGATGTCCCGTGAATCGTCATAGATGACGTCATGACATGCGCTATCTTCGATAACGCCGACCATGCCTTTTATTAATATCACCGTGAGCGCTGTCAAAAACGACAGTGTGTGCGTGTGTTTGTGTCAGTGTGTGTTTTGTTTTGAGTTGTATCTTATCTTTAAATTAACGTCGCATTTTCGAAATTGTGCTTCTGGCTGACAGTCGCCACCTAACCAAAGAAGAAGAAATATGGTGTTTATACAACAAAGAAATACTTTAATAACGTTTTGACATTGAGTAAGCACTGTGAGCGCGTTCACGAGCATTCCGAATTGTTGACAGCTCTCAGCTGTCATAATCGTAATATCTAAATCGGAACGCATGTGAGATGATTTTTGTGAGTGCTGTGAGCGATTATAGCTAATTCAGAATGCGGCCAAAGTAACAAACAGCGCGGTAATTGCAAAACAGACTAACAGTAGCAAAGGGTGTAATTTTGACAGTTCAACAACATTCATTGCGTTATTTACATTGCTGAGCATACAATTTTTTCGAACATATGAAGCAATGGATTAGGAATATGATTCAGATTGTTACGGAATTAGGATGTAGGATTAGCTTCAGATTTACCTACCATAGGTACATATTTAAAGATTTTTTGCCATAACTTACTTCACGTTTATTAATAAGGGGGACGTCGTATATATTTACTTACACACTTCCGAGTTTACCAATTAACATAGATAAATAAGCAAGTACGCCTTAATTACGAATCCAATCACTTGTTTTCCCAGAAAGTGGTTATATAGGTAATATTACCGCGAAGTGGTCAAGGTTGACGGACACCATCAGTTTGTAAAGTTTGTAGGTACACGGAGAACAAAAATAGAACAACAGCTGTGCGCCGCCATCATAAGTTAATTAAAGAACACGTCTTGTATTTGTTTAAGTAGATATTTAGATTACTAATTGGTAACTAAATATGTATCGGTTTAAGGAAATTAGATAAAATAGTAAAAGGGTAGGTAAGGATTAATTTACTCTCTTGTTCTTTCTGACTGGCTAAACGACTTGATCGATTTCGCAATGTGTTATCGATCACTATTAAAGCACTTGTGTGGTGAAGGAGGATGGGCATATTAAGAGCTGTGGACTGTACCTATTCACGTCCAACAAGTGAAGATCAAGAAGGTCTTAGGTAAGTGCTAGTTTCTTTGGTTAATTTTTCACGAAGCGACTTAGAAGTGACACTGTGGGCAGCGGGATTGTCCGAAAGGGTTACCGCTACCCCGGAACATAAAGGGCTAAGGAAGGAACATGGGTGGGTTTTAGACAGTAAGAGTCTGACACTCCCTTCTTCTCCACCCTGAGCGGGACGGGTCATTCGATGACTTCACAACCTTAGAAAAAGTGACACTGTGATACATACTAAAAATAACTTTGTTTCTTACAAACTTATTTGTATTCAATAAGATTTTGTAATATCTCCTTGCCCGTTGTTCTCCATAGACTCTACGTTTTGGAATGGGCAACTAGCTTCAACTTTCTGACTAACTGACTGACTATTTAATTTAGACAATTCAAAAGTGCCTGTAAATGGTTTCATTGAAATAAATACTTTGAGTTTTGAGTTTGTATTTCACTCTCCGGCCACTCCCCACGCCATCCATAAATAACGTCATTGCGAATTTTTGGAAACATTGAACACCATTTAGTGACGTCAGCTTCAGCACGTGAGCTGACTGCTCACTGATTCTAATACAGAATGTGCAATGCTGCTCGCTGATGACTGATGTAATACAAGATGCGTACAAATAGATATTAAACAAAAATACAGATCGCCAAGGAAAGCATGCGCTTCGGAAATCATTGTCTACCTTCGAAAATACGAACTCGCGATCATGAGATCTAAAATAGAGTTTTTACAACCATGGAAATCCTTGGTTAATTCTTATTACCATAATGAATTTTTTTATGAAGCATTGCCTATATGGATGGTTACTCTATACCGTAACGTTCGAGCTAATTCGGACATACGAAGATTATCGAAGCGCAAACCTTTTCTGGTTTACCTGTAAACTTGCCTATCAAATCACTGCGCATCATCCACCTCAAGATGCAAGAAAACTTGATCAAATTATAGATTTTTAACCGTTATTTTTCAGCATTTTAAAAGACCTCAGAAACTAACATCTATCCGTCTCTGTCTCACCTGCGTGTTCCTAGTGAACCCGTACCCGAGGAACCTCTCATCATGAGCGGGCACAGTGTCGGCCGCCACGTAAAAAGGCTCGTACAGCAGCTCGAAGTTCGTCACGTTGTGGCTGATGTGCGTTTGCGTCGACTCGTTGCCACCACTCGCTTCCCATCTGAAATATACATGCTAGTGGAGAAACTGTCTCGATGCTTAACCCTTAAGCAAGTCCCGGAAAAATGCTACCCACATATATTTTTAAAGTCTGTAGACAGGTTTTGGTTTAGTAAATTCCACAATCTTACAAAATTCAATATATATATGCGGCTTGCATGAATCACTGAGTGTATTGGAACGTAAATGTCACTTCAGCGTCCATTTTAATTAGTTTAGGAAGTTAGCTAGGATTGATTAGAACTGTGACCAAAAAAGTTCACGGCAACACATATGGTACCAAATAACTTAGAAAAGGTGACTTTTAGCGAGGAATTCTACTGCCACATATTTTCTTGAAATTCTGTGTGTCATTGACGAAACGATTTGCATTGTCAACTTACCTAGAAAAATTCGAAGCGTACTGATTATAAATGAACACTTTCCTATGGAATGGTATCGCTAGTTTACTTCTCGAGAGCCGCACCAGCTCAGACTTGTTCACTGGAAACTTGGCCACTCTTCGGTCCAGCTCATAAGTAGGCACCACATATGCACATAGCGGACATTTGGGTGTACTCGCAAGAAAATTATCTAAGGCATCCATCATTCCTCTAGATGGTACTATATCAATATCCACTAAGAAAACAAAAGGTGTATGGCAGTTCTTCCGTGCCAAGTTCCGCATGTGATTCTGAGGGTAGGGATGCCTCGCTCTCCACGCGACGGTGTCCGCTCGTCTCTCCCCGGGCGGCAGGGGGTTGGCGTCACAGTCCCTCGCCCACGTGGCCATCGAACCGTGTAACCCTGGTCTTTCCGCTGGCATAGTTATATGTAAAGCTAATCTTGAATATAGTTCTGGTTGGCATCTAAACAACCAAGTAGTGAAGGCTCTTAACTGTCTCAATTCGTCCCCGGCCACGAAGACAGCTACAGAAATGGGGCCCGTCCAATGGGGGGCTATCCTCAGAAGCTCGTGGAGTCTCTCTATGGAGCTCTGTGTGGCGAGGCACACGCGGCTGTTGCTGGACACTTCGGCGTACAGCTCTCCGACCGCTGCGTAGTCGAACAGTCTATAGGATCGGCTGCCGTCCCACCTGCCCAGCCGCAAGTCAACTCTCGATATAGGATCGTCATCTATGGCGGAGCTGGGCGCTGTGCCGCCGATGCAGGGCTCGCAGGTGGGCGGGTCGGAGGGAGGCGCGGTGGCGTGCAGCGGGCAGGACGCGGGGTGCAGGAGCCACAGGTTAGCGACGGCGTTGTAGGCCACCAGCGCCACCGCCGCAAACATCACCACGCTCCATTGGAACCGCCAGCTCCGCTGTTACAAACAATGAACAGCAGTCAGTAATGTTCGCATAAAAAATGCAAAGCTTTCAAAAATATACATACTGTTGGATAATGGCGTCTTTGCCAGGAAACAAGCATTGATGTTCATGAATAAATCATAATGTTACTAATAGGTAGTTTAATATACCTACAATATTTACACACCACGGAATGAGAGCGGAATGCTCTGTTGACTATCGGCAATGCTACCGACACCTCTACGTCTTTTCATTTCAAATCTCACACAATTTCAAGTTTTAAGTACTTATCTAAACCCAAATTCTCTGACCCGGGCAATAAAGTCGTAATATCATCTATTTTACTTACTAGCTCTCGATATATTTGTTATTAAATTAAATTAATCAAATTAATATTGACACCAAGGACTTTACATGTAATCATGGAATAATTTATCTCTGTGATACGTGATAGATTGTAGTCTGTGCTAAAGAGCACAGAGTACATTTCTAAAGAGGTTTAGCAATTACTTATATTTTCTTTTAAGATTTTAGAAAGAAGGAACGTTGTGCCAGCCTGAACTTAAAATCTGGAAATTCAACATTTTTAAAGATTTTTTTTATTCAGCAATTTTCAGGAACATGAAAGATTTAAATTAAGAAAACATAAATTACAACTTGATATAACGATTTGCAACATTCAACGCACAAGTATCGTACATACTACTTTTTATCGCACCTATTAATTATTACTATCAGAATTAAAAACGTCTCACGACATGATTTTAAATTATTATTTTAATAAGCGTATAAAACTATTACGACTGTTTTGGCTGCGAGTATTTCCTGAAACCCGATGTGAGGTTGCACCGTAGTGAATAATGGGACTCACCCAACTCTCCTTGGCCAAAGAAAGCTTGTACGGGTCTATAAGTAGGTAACCTAGTGTACCCAATTCTGTATTAACATGCATGATTATTTTTGGATTGGACTATAAAAGATACTGTGACCTCTGAGTTTGTTTCGGTGTTTCTGTCCGTCCGTCCGTCTGCAGGTTAGCTCAGAGACTCTGAGTACTACAAAACTATAATTTGGCATGGATATACATATTAATCACGCAGACAAAGTAGTAAAATATTTTTTTTTTTTGTTTGTTTTAGGGTACCTTCTCTACACGTAAAGTGGGGATGTTTTTCTCGTCTACCCCATAGTGTGGGGTATGGTTGGATAGGTCTTTTAAAAATATTTCGAGTTTGTGGAAATCATTTTTCGATTCAAGGATCAGTTTGTGAAATATTAAGCTTTAAAGTGCTAATTTTTGTTAAGAGTCAGGTGTCCCCCTGCCAGCTAAACGGCTGCTTTTAGATATGTGAAAAAATTCACGACAGTAGTATATATAACGAATTTAAAGGAAAACCATCACAGCTAAGTAGGCTTTACAAGTTTACGAGTAATAGTCGACCAGTCGACCAACTTAAATTTGCAGTTGCAAATGCTGCAATGTATGGGAGAACATGATTTTCTACTACAATGTTAAGTTTTTTCTTGGGATAAATTCATTTCAACTACGGAACGCTTCATTGTGCGTGGTTCGACATGGATTTGGCCGGTTTTCAAATAAAAGTAAGTCGTAAAGTTGTATTATATCAGTACTCCATACCAACGATCGCTACAAGGTATAGCAGAAAAAGGATCTACGTAGTTGCTTTTACATCAACCTGTTTGTTTGTTAGCATTATTTTAAAAATATTCGGGGGAAAGGCACTGTTAACCGAAATAAATACAGGCATTACCTAGTTCGGTTACAGAAGCTAAATCCATTTATTTGCATATAACTACTGCGTAACTGTTTTTGTAACATAGAACTAAGTTTTTTGGGAAATAAATTTATTATTATATTTTTATTATTATATAATCTAATTGCGCAACACACTTACAATCACAATCTGAATAATTTTGAAGGATATTGCTAATCCATTGCTTTATATGTTCGGAAAATTTGCCTGCTCTACAACGTAAAAAACGCAATGAATGTTGTTGAACCATCAAAATGAAAACCATTGGTACTGTTTGTGTGTTACGCAATTACCCCACAGGCCCTTCATAGACCCGATTTCAACTTTTTGGCCTGGTATTCATATCTTTCGGGACTTCTTCGTGAAAACCGAAGGTTTTTTAAGTGGAGCAATGAATTAAACAGCAAGGTTTGACATAAAAACACGTTTGCAGAGTTCATTAAAAAAAAAAAATAACATCACGACTATTTTCTCCAAAGGGTTAGGGAGGCAGAGGTTTACTTGCACACGTATACGTTTTGCTAGGTTTTAGGTTTTAAAATGAAACAAATGAAAACCTTAAAGATGTTATTCATTTGTTGGGTGATTTAAAATTAGGTTCAAGTATTCAAATAACCAAATTAAATCACTCAATGGAAGTTGCACTACAAACTGGCGACCATATGTCTGTTTTATTTATTATGTATTTAATAATACTAATTAGTGTGCGTCTTTGTTGTTAGTGTCGCCACAACTTCAAGCACAAACATGTACAGAGGCGGACTTAATGCCATCCATTTGTTTACATTTCCATCAGACACATTTATAACCAGTGGTCGGAGTAGGTAGAGCTGTTTGGGGTGAATGACCGCAAACATTGATATTAACATGAATATGCCTCTGAAATCCCGGGATTTTGAAATAAAAGTAGATTATCCATTGAAATAAATAACGTTCCAATTAAGCACTGACAAAAGAAACTACTTAAATAGTTGTTTTTTTAATTTCGAGAATTCCCGGGATTTTCGGAAATACTTGGCATATCCATGTTATGTCCGCAATCCGCATGTTGCAAGTAGCAAAAACAGCTCTACATACTCCGACCACTGTTTATAACAGACTATAAGTGTACAGAGGAATATAAAAATTACCACTTTGTCTCTTCTTGCTTTGCCCATTTGTGTACGTTTCAGGTTCTCATGGATGCACGGGGCCGCTAGTCAGACATCATCTGGACAACATCAGCATTTCATTCATTTTCTTCGATTCTTCGTCGATCTGGTGAGAGAACACATGTATTAGTCATAATGATTTTCAACCATAACATAACAGAATCAGCCTAAATGTTCCCAATGCTGGGACACAGTCCTCCTCTCGCTAAGAGGGAGTGGGCCTTAATTCCACCACGCGGGGCCGGTGCTGGTTGGTACATGTCACATATTTTCGAATTTTTGGTTCTAGCACATGCCGGTTTCCTCACGATTTTAAACCAATCCTACTATTCTACAAATATTATTCATGCGAAAATTCGTGAGAATGGATGTTTGTTACCCTTTCTTGTAAAAACTACTGAACAGATTTTGATAAAACTTTACAGTAATACAGCTTATACTCCAGAATAATACACAGGATACTTTTTATCCCGATATTTCCACGGAATCGACACTTATGCGGGTGAAACCCCGGGGCGCTGCTAGTCCTAATTGGACGTCTCAGCAAAACGTCTGTTGCCCTGTACCTACAGTGTTAAATCCGTTTCTAAATACAAAAGAACGATTTTATATTGAGTTACACAAAGGGAAAAGCTCAAAGGTAAATTGAGACAACGAAAATAACTAACAATACAATGAACAAAACATGTTGATCGGTTATCGAACGAAATCGACAAATAATTGGTTACTATTCAATGATTTTTCTTTTATGTCCAATATTGAAAGCATTTCTATAGGTATCGTATATAGACCTATGTACCAGTGTCTTATTATTCTAACAATAACTTTTTTTATGTACCTTATCGATCGATATTTCGTAATACCTACTTAAATACGCGGTTCATCAGTTAACTCGATGAAGGACGAATCGTAAGTCAGCTGTGAAAAGTAAGACTGTTACCATGCAGATAAATCGTTCAGGGTGAACGACTTACTTATTTTCACTCCTCGTGTTCGTCGCAGATTTCGAAACCTACTTATCCTGACTAACCTTACCTTTTTTTTTATCGTGGAGAAATGCTCATGCAATCTGCACTACCACGGGGAGATAGTGCAGCTATGTGGGACTCTAACCCACTAAAACTCCACGGTGTCCTCCTCCGCCGCTTATGGCGGGAACACGGGCACGCGTTAGCACTCATCCGTGAATCCGCCGCGGCTGTCCGTCACCGAACCCTCCTCTGGAGAGTACTCCCCATCACTGGCGCACCAGAACACATAGCACCCCAGGGAGCAAACCAGCACATGGGTGCCAGACGACCCCGTGTCTGAGAACTAACTTAACCTATCCTTACGTAGCTTGAGTATTGTTCGTCGAATCGTTGAGCTCCTCAAGTTCTGAGTTGAGCTGCACGATTTTTGAAAAATGCGTGCTCTGACTGCACAGGTCCGCTCAATCTGTGTGGTTCATTCCTCAAAAGACCATTTCAGACATCAATCTATGTACATGGTCTTCACCCTATAGGTTCATAACGACAATTTCCCAAAACGTTCACCCTCCCAAAACGTCCACTTCCCAAAATGGTAATTCCCTAAATGTCTATTTCCTATTTCGTCCACTTTCCCAAAACGACCAGTTCCCAAATAGTCCGTTTCTCAAAACTACTACTCCCAAAACGTCTAGTTCACAAAATTTAATTAGCAACTTTTTTTTATACCAATGCAATGTTTGGAATGATTTAGTACGCACATTTACATTTGGTCAAATTTATGTATTACTTATGGAACTAGTCAGAGTAGGTTAATTATAAAAAAAAAAAAAACTTAGGTTAAGTTAGGTTAAAACAGTGACCTCCTACGCACGAGCCGAGCGAGCGAAGCGAGCGGTGCCGCGGCAGCGGCCGGCGAGTGCCAGAATCGACTAGAATATATAAAAAAATTAAAAAAAAACCAATTTAGAAAGTGGACGTTTTGAGAGTTGATGTGGACTTTTTGGAGTGGACTTTTTGGGAATTGTAGATTTGTGGTCGTTTTGGGAAAGTTGATGAAATAGGAAATAGACATTTAGGGAATTACCATTTTGGGAAGTGGACGTTTTGGGAGGGTGAACGTTTTGGGAAGTTGTCGTTATGAACCTATAGGAAAAATCAGAGGTCACAGGACCTCTGATTTTTTTCGGCCTTTTTCTCAGAATAGTCAGATAGGAGACGCCAGCCGACCTCAACTAGTTTTAAAAAAAAAATAAGATTGACGTGTAAAAGTGTTTGTACAAATCTACTTACAGAAAATAAATAATTTATCATTTATCCTGCAGTAAGTCATAACCTGCAACCCCACTTCCAACTTCTTGCCAAATAATAGTGTGAAAGAACTTCTAGGCATGCCTGGGCCTACACGCAATATAATCGTAAAGAACTGCAGTGCGATTCTGTAACCATCTCACCGTGCAAACTTAGGTGAAGTGAGCGTGGAATGAGCTGTCAGTGTCATCCTGATGCTAGGGATTGATACTCTTGACAGCTCACTCTAAGTTCACTTCACCTAACTTTTCACGGTGAGATTTTTACAGAATCGATAGGCTGGTTAATTATACCTAATTAACTTCTTACGAAAGTAAATAAGTAAGTACTAGCTTTAACTCGCAGCTTCGCTCGCCATGGATGTCAGAAAAAATCCTACGGGAACGTACTATCGGGATTAAAACTGCCCTGTTAATCCAGGTCATGAACTATTTGTGTGCCAAATTTCATCCAAATACGTTCAGCCGTTTGTGCGCTGATCCGGGACATACATCCAGCCAGACAAACGAACAAAAATTATATAAAACGCATGTGTCAAGGTAAAGAACGTAACAGGGAATTCGATAACGCGTATCAAACATGGAATCCCATTGAATTGTTTCTTTCATTTGTAGGTACATCACAGCCAGACTATGAACAAACACCTGTTGGCAATGCCAACCACTGTTAGCGACTTGAACCAGCGACCGCTCTTCGCCACTGCGTCAATTGATAGAAAAACTGTACACCATAATAAATTAAATAGGTGTAATTTAAAGGAGAATGAGTAAAATCTGCACCAACCCCCAAAAAGTAGACTTAAGGTGCTTCTGCACCAACTCGATTGTCCCCGATCGACCTATGTAACCGATCGATAAAAACTTTTTGATGTACCACATCTTAGAAATTCCACCGCTGGTAACCCAGACTCATCGACGCCAATCGCGTTGGTGGCGGAAATTCTGAGTACAGCCGGTCGATTCTGTAAAAATCTCACCGTGATAACTTAGGTGAAGTGAGCTATCAATAGTGACAATCTCTAACATCAGGTGGAATGACAGCTCACTTCACTTTAGTTTTCACGGTGAGATTTTTACAGAATAGCACTGCTGGCTGGCTGGTTTATCGAGGGACATATTGATAGACACATTCGAAATGCGATTCGAATAGACACGGGTGTCTATTCGAATCTCGTTTCGAATATGTAAAAAATCGTTATTAACAAAAAACATCGTGACATCGTATTGCAATAATGTTCTCTTCTCTTTACTTGGCGAATTATAGAAATTAATTAATTGATTTGAGTCATTTGCTAAACATATTTGAGCAACTATTGTGAGCATTGTCTACCTATACGAAATCATCATAACCCTGAGTATATTCGTCGTTTGATCAGTGATAATAAATACAAATGGAGAACCTACACTTTTCAACTATTATTGTTAGGGTTCCGTCCTTCAAAAGGAAAAACGGAACCCTTATAAGATCACTTCGTTATCCGTCTGCCTGTCCGTCTGTCAAGACCCTTTTTCTCAGGTACGTGTGGAGTTTCCAAGCTGAAATTAATATTCAGGACTGCAATCCCTTGACGCAGTGAAAAATCAAACTACTAAGTCAACGCAATCAAAAGATACGGGCGTTTATGTTTTGTTTATGCCGCATATTTTGACACTCGCAAGGGATTCAAAATCTATAAGGGTACTTCCCGTTGATCTAGAATCATGAAATTTAGCAAAGAGCAATATACCCAAAGTAAAGGAAAATATCAGTAAAGTTGTTACATTAAAAAAAAAAAAGTCGAGACACGATTCCGGTGACAAACTATTTACATACCTACGTACGGAACCCTCGATGACGAGACTCGCACTTGACCGGCTTTTTTTTAGAGTTTGCACCACTATTATAAATGTGCGTAATTGTAGTAATAGGAACCAGTACCTAGAAGTCTCACATTTTCTAAACTAGTGAGATTTTCCACTTATTTTATCTAAATAGGACGTATTTTATAAGATCCATGATCTACGAAATAATTTTGTCTTATAACTTCTTCGCTAAATGGCTGCAGTTTTCTTTAATTTTATATATTTTCCATACATGCCTTCTGAGTAGGTAACTGAGCAGTTCAACTGAACCGGTCTTTATGAATTAGAGGTCCCCAATTAAAAATATGTTCGCGCAGTTTTCAGGAGAAAAAGATTATTTGCTTTAACACCAAAATACTTACATAGGTAGGTATGTACTTCAACTAAGCACAATTATATTTCCTTAGACATTACAACACTGAAAACCCTCCTTTTTTCATGAATACAAATGACACTTGCAAAAATACACACACGGAATAACTAATAATAACTGCAACATTGTCATTGAGGTTATTATCTGATATAACTGTAAATGTAACGAAATATCACGGAAACACAGCCGCACTGAAAAAGGAATATTTTCCATAAATACAACGTTAATAAAACTGATGGAATTATTTTGTTTTAATTAGTAAATAACACAACACAGAGCCCGTGGGTGGTGAAATATGACCACGATTGCGCATGACAGGATTGCGGACATGCGCAGTGGGCCCCTCGCAAATTTCAGCTCTATCTGTACCTGCCCATGCTACAAAACAGACCTGCAGGTGGGTAAGTAGATAGATACGTATATTATACATTTAACGGGTGGCCCAAAACTTAATGAATTCCTATCCTAACAAGCCCGCATGAATCACGCACAAACGGCTGAACGGATTTGGATAAAATTTGGCATATACAGATAGTTTATAACCAGTATTAACACATAGGATACTTTTTATCCTGATATTTCCACGGGATCGAAACTAACGCGGGTGAAACCGCGGGGCGCTGCTAGTTAAACATAACTGACGAAATACCGGTGCCTCTACACAGCTCTGCCTACCATGAACAGAGGTCTGATGAATATGATGTAAATCTGATTTTGAGGGTGTCCACATTCAAAGGGTGAGTACAGGACCCTATTTAATTACAAGCCTACGCTGCCGTCTGTCTAAGGGTCAGTTCACACCGAGACGCGACGCGACGCGACGCGATGATACTGGAAGAGGCCAGTGATTTCGAGCTGCGCCGCGCAGTGTGAACGCGCCGCTCTCGCACGCCGCGCGTACCGGCAAAGTACCGCTGCATCGCGATGCGTCGCTCTACGCCGCGAGGCGTCACGAGGCGCAGCGCTGCACGGCGCAAGGTATTCTGAACTCTCATAATGCAGTGTGTACCTTTTCGTGTAGAAAATAAAGTATATTTTGAGTCACTCTTTTAAAGTGTGCGCGCAGCGTCGCGTCGCGTCGCGTCTCGGTGTGAACTGACCCTAAGTCGGTTGTTTTCAGAGTACCTATAGGCAAATACCTACATAAGCTCACGCTTATTCCCGAGAAAATTTACTTATGTCCGATTCATGCGGACGAAATCACATGCAACAGTGAATAACATAATCAGCCTATTATGTTCCCACTGCTGGGCTGGGACACAGGCCTCCTCTCTATGAGAGGGAGTGGGCCGTAATCTACCACGCGGGCCCAGTGCGGGTTGGTAGATGTCACATGTCTTCGAATTTTAGGTTCTAGGACATGCCGGTTTCCTCACGATGTTTTCCTTCACCGTTTTAAGAGCTGTGGTGATGAAATAATTTACACAAAGTAAAGCACCTGACGGAGTTCGAACGTACGACCTACAACTCGCAAGTCGCGGCCGTTACCACTGGGCCACCACTGCTCCTAAAACTTAAAAAACTTACCTTAAGTCCGATTCATGCGGACGAAATCACAGGCAAAACTGATTAGAAGTGTGCTCATTTATAAAAAAAAAACTGACAGACTAGTGACTTTAATGTATTATCAGCGTCTAGAATGCAATGAGAGGTTACTGAAAATTATGAAATAAAAAAAACAAATAGGTACGTAGGTACACCTACATTATCCGCAGCTATACATTTCCAGTAAACAGTGTGTCCGGTAATTAATGGATAACCTCCTTAAGGGTACATTGTACAATATTATTATGAACAACTTTTACTAAAGGACCAAACATGAAAACGCGAAAAAAATCAGCTGTTCCCTATACTTATGTTCGCATAAGGAAACTGCTGATTCTTTTTTCGCGATTTTGGTTTGGTCCCATAGCAATAGTTGTTCTTAATGATAAGTACAATGACCCCTGAAGAGGTTATCCTTTAATTACCGGACTAACCCCAACTATCGTTTTGATTCGTTTGACCCACGATTTTTACCCACCCTGGATATATGCTGACTTTTCATTCTACGAAAAACGTGTACCTATGTGAGGTCAGCTAAAACTAGAAATGTATACCTAGCTTGATGTGGCGTCGAAAAATATATAAAACGTTTCACTTAAAAGTATACCTAAAAAGAACTGACGCATCGGTGCTAAAAAGTAGGTAATCTAGGAGCTACTGCTATTATCAAAACATGAAAATTAATTTGTTTCATAATTAGGTATACCTAGGTAAATCTACCTTTAAGTAAATAGGCAGTCTACTGAAGTTTTTCGTTATTCGTAGCAGCACAGGACACAGATTAGGTATATTATGTTTATTTTTTTTTCTTAAAAAATATTCCATTCTCAATTTCGTACAGCCTGTACAGCTGCATATTTACACATACGGGCCACGGAAACAAAATGGTAGGTAGATGCAGAGTTTCGAAATATAAAGGATTTAAAAAAAATCCAAATCGGTTCATAAATGAGGTAACAAACATAAAAAAAAAATCAACCGAATTGATAACCCCCTCCTTTTTGAAGTCGGTTAACAAATAGACGGGCCACCTAGCAAATGCCCTTAGACGATTTTGATACAACGCAGAAAGAAAATATTTCCGACTGTCCGGAGAGGTTAGACGCAACAAAGCAAACTTTTTTGTAATTTTTTGCCGTAGCACGAGAGATGCGGGCCCTGTGGGCCAAAACACATTACTATACTCTTTGGGGCCAAGCTATAAACTAATCAAGGAAGGGGCCCGTAAGGGCCGAAGCCTGCTGGGGAAGCGGGATTGTCCGAAAGGGTTCCCGCTGCCCCGGAACATAAAGGGCTAAGGAAGGAACACGGGTGGGTTTTAGTCAGTAAGAGTCTGACACTCCCTCCTGCTCCATCCTGAGCGGGAGGGGTCATTTGATGATTTCCCATCTACAAAAAAAAATGCTATAAACTAAAATCATGGTCAGACAGTTTGAACTTTATTCCTACCAATTGGACTTGCCACGTCAACTCGTCTTATGCACAAGGCCACGCATTTTCTCCAACCGTTGGGTCAGCGAATCCCGAAGGAGATTTTGTGAGTGCGACTGGTGATTTATATTTTTCCGTTTAGAAACGAAAAACTAAACGCTTGACACTGTAACACTGACAATTAAATGTCAAACTGACAGTGGTTTAACTGCGCCTGCGCGGACGTGCGCACACTGCGCACAATAAACATAACCTTATTTTATTTATGCAGAAGAAAATTACTTTGGTATACTGTGTTTAATCGGCACTATAACTATATTAATATGTTTAAAATACCAGCCTGGGAGGATGACGGCCCTAAAACTGAATCAAAATTTATACAAAAAGTAAAGGTATGTTGGTTAAATTGCTCACTACCTGCCCCCGCGTGTTGTTATTTTAAAAAGAAATAATACCGCAAGTAGTTATTCAAAATATATTATATAAAATAACAACGAACTTCGTTGAAAAATTATGCGTATTTTTTTAGAAGTGTGTGTCTCAAATTTTCTAAATATTAAGAATCAAACTTTTTACATTCCATTCTGATACCAAATGAACAAACACCACCACCGACACCTTGAAAAAAACATGAACAACATTCCTCAGACCCTTTAGCCTTTCTGATACATTTTTATTACAGAAAAAAGAAAAACCAAATAATAAAATAAAATCACAAAAAGATAATCATGTTAAAGAAAAGAACAATAATGTCACTGGTCTCAACCATGCATCACGGAAACGTAAAATTGAAAATAAAGAAATAATCAAAAGTAAAAAAGATACAATATTTAATACAAAGAAGAAGAAATTTGAAGAAACAGAAGCCATTCCAGAAACTCAGAATTTTGATGAAATACTTCTCAATGCTAAGAAGAAAAAGTTCAACGAGGTCATTGAAAATGATGATAAGGAAGACTTGTTGTTCACTGAAAACAAGCAAAAGAAAGTAAAGAAAAATAAAGCTAAAATAAGTCCAAATAATTTAAGTATAAATAATAAGCCTACAAAAGAGATAACTAAGCAAAATAAAACTATAGTTAATGGAGAAGTTAAACAAAAGAAGAAAATTAGTAAAGTTAATGAAGAAAATGAAAAGACAAATAGTGAAGTAAATGAAGTTATTGAACCTGTTAATAAGAAGAAGGCTAGACTAAGATCTTTACTAGACAGTAAGAGTCACAGGAGCCCTATCAATGTTAGTCAAACTGGTAATAAGCTGCGAGATAGAATGTTGGAGAGGTTAAAAGGTATGTTTCTTCTGCTTGGTACAGCTATTCCAAAACTACTAATTAACCAGTTGAATGCCATAATTACAGAAACTATTAAAAAGTCATTGTGTCTCACGTGGATCCACGTTCCAGCATACAAAGGGTTAATAGTTAATTTGTCATGTCTATTTATTAATTCTATGAAAATAATGTAATGGTTTCAAAATGAATCTAATACAGTTCTTCACTAATGTTGTAGAAAATATTGAATTTAATCAGCCCAAAGTCTTGAAACCACTGCCTGCATGTTGAACCAAAGTTACCAACAGTTACAGTCACTTATCAATATTATTGAAACAATATACAGTTACCCCTTTATTCATAAACATTACTTAAAGTTAAGTAGTGATTAGTGGCTGTTTAACCATACATTTTTGATGTTTCAACTTCACTTTAACTTTAATCATCCATACTATACTAATATTATAAATGTGAAAGTGTATGTGTGTGTCTGTTTGTTTGTCCGTCTTTCACGGCAAAGCGGAGGGACGATTGACGTGATTTTTTAAGTGGAGATAGTTGAAGGGATGGAGAGTGACATAGGCTACTTTTTGTCTCTTTCTAACCCCCGAATTTAACGCGAGCGAAGCCGCGGGCAAAAGTTAGTCATTTATAAATAAATACTCATATAATTATTTGTTCAAATGGAACGAAGTATACTAGGTATCAAACTCGCAAACCTCATTAAGAGCCTACACTACCTCAGCTAAAATTCACTCTTTAACTCGCTCGCATGATACTGCTCGCGGACTGAGTGAGAGCGAGATAGAGTGCGGTGCTAAGCGGCAGGCAGCGCCAATAGTTTAGGTATTTGCTTTTTACGGTGAAAATAATGGTAATCAAAAAAAAGTAAATAACATAAGACCTGCTTTATAGTTAGTTCGGTTAGTATACAAAGTTTCATGATCTAATTTGAAGTATTTTTTGAATACCAGCGGTTTATTTTTCGGTTTGGAGGTAACTTTGGAATTTTTTTCTATCGAGAAAATTTTATGAAATCGTGTTTTCGTCTAACATAAGACCTTACATTAATCCTCAACTTTACCATATATTTATTTCAAAATTAATGCTGCAGTATTTTCGACATAACGGAGGATCATGCTAAGCCATTTGAGGTAGTATAGGCCCTTAAGAACTAACACAAATAACACAAATAGTGGATGCTGGCCGCACAGCTTGTGGATTAAAGTGGAACTGGGCTGGCCATATCTGTCGCATGTCAGAGCGCAATATGCAAAAGACACCACTCACTGGCTCCCTAATGGCAAGAAACAACTATGCGGCAGGCCCAGAAAGAGATTGTGGAATAAATTGGACTCCTTAAAGGATTGGCCCACAATCGCAGTAGACCGGGCAGAGAGGAAAGAGGGAAGGGAGGCCTTTGCCCTGCAGTAAGATAGCATAGGCTTACAATAATAATAATAATAATTTTTTTTTTTACTGGTAATACCAGTAGTAAATCATTTTCACTATATTTTCTAAACATTTCATTTCTTTCCAGCTGCCCAGTTCAGGTACCTAAATGAGAAGCTCTACACATCATCAGGATCTGAAGCCCAGCAGCTGTTCCAAACTGACCCAGCTGCCTTCGAGACATACCACCAGGGGTACCAGCTACAACTCAAGAAGTGGCCTGTCAATCCATTGGATGTTATTGTCAAAAAGATTTTGAAAATGTAAGTTGGTTTTAATTCTACTTAAAGTTATATTGAAGTGGCCTGTTTACGAAATGAAGCTTTTTATCAAGTTCAGGTTGGTATCTCCATTATATTTAGATACAAGTTAATAATTTATGCTTTATAGGTAGTAAGGTAATATGGGCTGGTGTCCGCGTATTTTGCATATGGGTGTGGAAATCGATTATTCAATCCACCCCGCTCCTCGAAGAAGGCCAGCAACACCTTGATGTTACTGACCGTCTCACGAAGGGTACCCAGGTTACTGAAGTACTGTGCCCTGTAAGTGGCAGCCACCGGGCAGTTTAGAAGCACATGTGCCGCTCTCTTTGTCCTCTATGCAGGCCCAGTTCAGCGGACTGTCTGTCTCTCCTATGACAAAGAGGTGTTTATTAAATTACCTCTGGCCAGTTATTTCTATTTTTTAATAGTACAGACGCTAGCACATCAAGCTACCACAACCTGTCAAATTTCTTTAATAGATTTGCAACTTTATCTCTAAAGTTTAAGGTTCAAAGTTGATTGAGAAAATTTTAGTTTCTAGTATCTTAATTTGCTGGTGTCTGTACAATCATACAATATTAAATGTGGCAAGAAATGTTTGTTTTTAGCTTATTTGCCTTTTATGTTAACCTACTTCCTTGAAAACACTAAGTACCCAGCATTATCATCTCACCCACTGCTGAGCTGGACATAAACTTCCAAACAACAAGTTGTCAAATACTTCTTAGTATGCAAACAATTTTTAAAACCCATTCCCTTCCTCACCAGGCCCAAAACTCATACAATAGCAGACTTAGGCTGCGGCGAAGCGGCCTTATCTCGTCGGGTGCCTCATAAGGTGCGCTCCTTCGACCTGGTGGCGACCGCTCCAGGAGTGGAGGCCTGCGACATGGCCCGGACACCAATGTTGACTGCGTCCATGGATGTCACAGTGTACTGTCTTGCACTGATGGGTACAGATCTCACACAGTATCTGGTTGAAGCTAATAGGGTGTTGAAGATGGGGTGAGTTCTATATTTATTAATTTATTTCTCTTAGGTAATACAGTGAATTTACCAAATGAACCTATTGACCACCCAAGTCGGATTAATACGACAAATGTTTTCGTGCCCATGCCGCCTCAGTCGTATTTATACGACTGCTACCTATACCTAATCTGCGTTCGCAATTGATTTGCCAAAAATGTAAACAAATATGAATTAATGGAAAAATAACTTTAATTCCTATACAATAGAGTTCAATTTACATGTCATTCAGGCTGGCTGGACAAATCTTCAAAATAGCTCGCATTTAACTAGGTCAATAGCGCATTTTATGTGACGGCTAAACACCCTTATTTCAGAATTTGTGACGCTACAGAATCTTAGATAATCGATCGAAAACGTGTCCAGCCATCTTGAAAAACCACTTTTCGCTGGTCTCTCAATCTCGGTAACGGAAGTGATTTTGACGACTTTTTGCATATCAACGGGCGTCACATAAATTTGTGACAGGCATCGAGCTAAAAGTTTTGTGATACGAACAGCGGTTTAGTAGAAAAATGCAAAAATCTGTGTCCAGCCATCTTGAATTTACGTATAAAACTTTTGGCTGGCACTTCTGAATCTCAATAACGGGAGCGTTTTCGAATATGGTTCCATACTAACATTTAGTGACGCAATTTGTGACAGTAATAACGTTTGATTTATAGCGTCACATGTAAGGGTTTACGAGAAATCAGTAAAAACTTACATGTACAACCAACCTGCGTTCAAGCTGGCTGGACACATGTATCTCCGCTGCCTGATGATCTACGGCCTTCGAAATATATTCAAATTTTTGTGACGGGGACGATAATGATTTACTGAATTTGTGACGGAGAAACTTTCAGTAGTTTCAAAGATATTGATCATTTAAGTTTTCCCATACAAACATCCATTAATATTGTGAGGTGACCTTAATTTTTACATAAATAAAGTCTCAATGGTATTGAGATAGGAAGTGTCGATTCCATCTGGTTTTTTTTATTATGTCCGACGTTTAAAAGTGATGCCGATACTTATATATGCCGATATATACTTTTTCATTTAAATACCTTCGAGCATTAGTTATCCTGACACAATGGTGCCAATTCTCTTGTACACATAACTAAACTAACTAAACTATCACTAAAATAAAATAAAATAAAATTCATTTAATTCAGGCAAAACCCATATTACACACAATAAAAAAATTAAAAACAAATTTCAATGCCTACACATAAAATAAATTAATTAATACAAATAAAAAGGTCGCAGAAATAAAATTAAAATAAAATATCAATACAATTAAAATAAACGAAGATTAAAAGAAAAAAATTACTTACTTTTGACTATGAGAATCTTAGAGCTATTCTGCATTAAAATATCTCTAAATTTAAAAATTATTTTGACACAACCGAATCGAATTTGACAATCGCGACTCCACGTGGTAAGTACGTATTTTTTTTTGTTTGTTTGGCTTCGTACGGTTTGTGCATTCAGCCAAAAAGTAGGTACTTATTTGCCCTTATAATCATCATCTGCCTAGCCTTTTCCCAACTATGTTGGGGTCGGCTTCCAGGCTAACCGGATGCAGCTGAATACCAGTGTTTTACATGGAGCGACTGCCTATCTGACCTACACAACCCAGTTACTGTGTAATACGATACCCCTTGGTAAGACTGGTTGTCAGACTTTCGGGCTTCTGACTACCCGTAACGGCTGTCAAAGATCCACGAATGACAGCCGGGATGCTTTCCGAGGCACGGAGGGGTCTCGGTATGTAAAGATGGTCAGCCATCCACAGACCAACCGCGGCAAGCGTAGCTTAACCTGATCGATCGACCTGGGCCTCAAGTCTGCTATTACAATAGTGTCAGAATGGTCTATCACTGATTTCATAATTGTCGATTTTGACAAGTTTGGTAATCTACTAATATAATGGCGTCTTTATGACTTTCCAATGCTCAACCACTGACACTCCATTGAAAGAAATGGTAATCTCGTACATAATGACAAATGAATAAATGTAATGATTATTGCTATTTACGAACTTCTTACTACTTCAGATTGCAAACACTAATACGTAATATGTAAAAATATAAATGAAATCTAGCATGAAATTTAGTAGTTTTTCTGAGACCATTAACCGACCAATGGCCGACCATTATGAATTTAGCAGATTACGAAGTATTGGCAAAATGACAATGAGATCGTGTTGGAATGACGAATTTATAAAAATAGCAGACTTGGGCCCCTGTGCGGCTGTTATTATTTAGCCACGGGCCCCTCCCCGTGTTTTTTTGAGCCGAAGGTGCGTAGTGGGGAAAACTCGACCTCTTTTTTATGGAATTTTTTACTTTTGTATAGAAAATATTAAAAAATATTACCAACGTGTTGAGTTTTAAGGGTTTGAGGGTTTTATAAAGGGGGTCGAAATATTCATTATTTTTGCGATAGGACACACCGTTTTCGAGATATAAGCAAAAGAAAAAAAAAACAGTACTGTTTTTGCATCTGTAGTCGAGGCAGTCGAGGTGTTGGTGTGAATTCTAGCTCATGCCAACTAATTTTATTCCACACCTTTTTAGTCGCGATTAAAAATAGTCAGATTTAGTTAGAAAATCTAAATTTTAGGTGATAAACCTCAAATTCAGAATAGCAAAATTACTATTTTCTCTAAACTATTAACTCAGTGCAATCTTAGTGCTGTCAAACTAAAAGTTAGTTATGTCACTTTAGTTAATTTCAGAATGGGAAATCGTAATTTGACAGGAATAAACTAAATTTTGGTGATTTTTAGTCTAGTTTAGACGCATTTGTGACAAGAGAATCGGCACCAGTATCTACCTATGTACTTACTATGAAAAACACCAATACCTACCTACTAAAAAGAGTAGGTATCTGCACGTAAATAATCAATAACATCAAAAAATTATCCCCCCCCCACTTTCCTCACTTCTACACTTTTGTCATCTATCGATTTAAGGCGAAAGCGCCAGGGTAACCCGCGAAATTCATTTTTTTTTACGTTTTTTGCAATTTACTGGTCAGTATTAAGTTGTACGTTGATTAATATATGATTCGCGGCCGTAACAAATATGTATTTACAGAATTATAATCTATAAATTCATCAACACAACTCTCTAAGACCAAGTAATCCCAAGAATGACTATTTCATAAAATCTTCACATTTGGGGATTATACAAACTTAACAAGTTGTGTTACAGATTGTAATGATTATAATTCTGTCATCTACTATCACCAAAACACCGATTTTCGTCCATTAAAGAAAACACCTTAAAATATACTTAGTCCTACATAAAACCTACAATATTGGTAACCCTACTGCAGTGTTTGTATGGGAAAATTTAAATGATCAATGGCCCCGATTCTGTGGTTTACAAACTAAACTAAATTTAAGTTTAGTGCATCTTTTTCTTTCTATTTCATTAGGAAAAGGACAGTAGATAAATATTAGTTTAGTACTGTCAAATTAGTCCGCGCTTGACGTAAATTGACGTATTCTTAGTAGCCAATTTTTAAATCTCGTCTAACTTGTCTATGGATTATCTAATTTGACAGGACTAAACTAATATTTTATCTCCTGTCCTTTTCTTAATGAAATAGAAAGAAAAAGATGCACTGAACTTAAATTTAGTTTAGTTTGTGAACAACAGAATCGGGGCCATTATCTTTGAAACTACTCAAAGTTTCTCCGTCACAAATTCAGTAAATCACTATCGTCCCCGTCACAAAAATTTGAATATATTTCGAAGGCCGTAGATCATCAGGCAGCGGAGATACATGTGTCCAGCCAGCTTGAACGCAGGTTGGTTGTACATGTAAGTTTTTACTGATTTCTCGTAAACCCTTACATGTGACGCTATAAATCAAACGTTATTACTGTCACAAATTGCGTCACTAAATGTTAGTAAAGGAACCATATTCGAAAACGCTCCCGTTATTGAGATTCAGAAGTGCCAGCCAAAAGTTTTATACGTAAATTCAAGATGGCTGGACACAGATTTTTGCATTTTTCTACTAAATCGCTGTTCGTATCACAAAACTTTTAGCTCGATGCCTGTCACAAATTTATGTGACGCCCGTTGATATGCAAAAAGTCGTCAAAATCACTTCCGTTACCGAGATTGAGAGACCAGCGAAAAGTGGTTTTTCAAGATGGCTGGACGTTTTCGATCGATTATCTAAGATTCTGTAGCGTCACAAATTCTGAAATAAGGGTGTTTAGCCGTCACATAAAATGCGCTATTGACCTAGTTAAATGCGAGCTATTTTGAAGATTTGTCCAGCCAGCCTGAATGACATCAATTTACGCTACAACTTCAAATATGTTTATGACTTTTTCAATAGTGCTAGTCACTCTGAAATCAACTTAATCATCATTGAAATAAAGTTGACATTTGTTTAACTTGAAACAGGGTAGGGGTGTGCAGCACTACGTAATTTTACTATATGCTCGTTTTTTTTTTTTATATCATTTCACGACCCCGTGCGTCGTAGGTACTTGTTGTTTTATGAGCTCTGCGCTAGGGGTACAGCAATTGATATAAAACCAAGCGATCAATAGGTTAATAAATAAAGTCTTGCGTTCACTACCTTTAACCTTGAAGTGGCAGAGACAGCACGACACTCAAAAGTGACTTAAAATAGAGTTGCATTTGAGGAATCGTAAAGGATTTCTGCTTTGTATAATGGTCATAAAGTAGTCTTCAAGATCATGTGGAGGTATGATTCGATACTAGAATCATGATTATTATACAGGAGTATTGGAAAAACACCAACAACCTCTTATGAGGTCTTTGTACTCATCGTTATGAACAACTTTTACTATGGGACCAAACTTGAAATCGCGAAATAAAAATCAGCTGTTCCCTACATTTATTTTCGTCTATCTCGTCAAAATGTAGGGAACAGCTGATTTTTTTTTCGCGATTTCAGGTTTGGTCCCATAGTAAAAGTTGTTCATAATGATGAGTGCTATGACCTCTTAAGAGGTTGCTGGTGTTTTTCCAATAACCCTGTATAAATGATTAATAAATAACATGAATTTTCTTAATTATTAATTTGAAATTTATTTTGTCCACAGAGGCCATCTCCTAATAGCCGAAGTAGAAAGTCGATTCGACAAGGTTGAGAACTTCGCTAAAGAAGTCGAGAGACTGGGCTTCAAACTGAAACAGCTGGACAAGAGCAACAACGTTTTCTTCTTCATGGAGTTCACGAAGATCAGGGAGCCGCCCGTGAAGAAGGCCAAACTACCCGCGTTGACCCTGAAGCCTTGCTTGTATAAGAGACGATGAATAAATCTGTTCAACGTCCTTTCGAGTTGTTTGTTCATAAAAACCTCTTATTTACTTATCATCATCATCTGCCTAGCCTTTTCCCAACTATGTTGGGGTCGGCTTCCAGTATAACCGGATGCAGCTGAATACCAGTATTTTACATGGAGCGACTGCCTATCTGACCTCCACAACCCAGTTACTGGGTAATACGATACCCCTTGGAAAAACCTCTTATTTACTATCCGACAAAAAACTTTTTTACCTATTGACTGCCCCAGTCGGATTAATAAGACAAATGTTTTCGTGCCTCTGCCGCCTCAGACGTATTTATACGACTGAGAACCTTTTGAGAGAATGTTCGTTTTGTCTTTCATTGCGCGACCGTATTCGGCATAGATATTTATTTGTCGCTAGATGAGCTGGCGGCTTTTAATATGAACCAAACGGTAATAGGTTAACAAGAAATTTAACCGACGAAAAAAGAAACTAAAAAGCGGATCGGTGCCAAAACAAAGGCGCCAAGCAAAATGATGGCAGCTTGATTGATAATCGTAGATTTTTTGTTTGGCGCCGACTCCAAATATATTATTTACATTAATTTAGGAGCGTAGTTAGACTAAAAGATTTTTAGTTTTCGCTTTTAAACCGACTTCAAAAAAAGAAAGAGGTGCTCAGTTCGTCGGAATGTTTTATCATTTTCTTATTTCGTCGTTTTTAATTTTGTAATGTCATCAGAACCACGTTTGTGTATGTTTCAACAGAATCGGTTCAGAAGTGTGAACCCTGTTTTTCTCCCATTACCTTATTTTAGTTTTCAATTATAAATGGGACCAATTTCGAGGTACACCAAAAAAAAAAAGAATCTGACTACACATGCGCGGTAACCACTGATCTCTATTAAACATGTTTAATACACAAAAAAAAATACACGTCTACTTGACTTGAGAACCTCCTTTTTTCATCGGTTAACAATGTCGCGACTTGTGTTGCTGCAAAGATCTATCCAAATTCTAGTTTTGCTACTTATGCTCAAACAAATATGAACTTTAGGTTATTAGAAATTAGGTTGATTTCAGATTGACTAGTACTATTGAAATTTATATAAAATATTGCAACATTGTGAACGCAGTTTAAATGGTTTAATAGATTTGCATTTAGAAAATCGTCATAAAATAAAACAATTTATTTAACTACTTTATTTTATAATCATCAATGATATCGATTGTTATACAGCGTTTCTTTAAAGCTTCCACCTGATAATAAAGGTTCTGTATCATTCGCTTAACTAAATTATCACAATTATTATTTATTATAACATTCACTTTATATTACGAACTATATCATCACAATGTATCAATAACATACAAGAATAATTTAATTCAGGTCTTAGTAACATTCAAAGTTACATAGTTTTCTTCTAAAAAGAGGAACTGAAATAAATACATCAATTATTATCTTAGGTATTAGGTCTTAGTGCTCACAAGAGCGGCACACGACGACGACTTCGACGGCAGCCGTAGACGTCTCGGCGGCTGCTGTCGACGCGTGTCGACGGCTGCAGTTGCCTCTGCCGGTGACGCGTGCCGCTCGTGTTTATGGAAACTTAGGCTTCATTTGTGATGTAAAAGATTCATTAACTATAAGGACACAGAGCGACGCCGAAAGTGCTTTGAGCGCAACACTTCTTTCAAGAAGTGCCTTCAAAGCCGTCAGTTTCTACAATTCATTTGTGTCGCGAGTAAACGTTGACACGCTTGGTTTGTATGAACAATGCCGCCGCAGAAGCTTCTCTGTGGTCATTTATATTGGAACATTGAAACCACAGCTATTCATATACAGGATGTCCCTGGAAGTATGGATCAAATCAAATAGGGGCGTGGGCAAAGTCATTTCCAAACTTTTTGATCTTGAGAATGTTGGTGAAATTTTTTACGGTTCAAAAGTTATGACCAACTTTTGTTATTTTCAATCACTTTGCATAGTGCTTAAAGAACAAAATCATTTAAAAAAAAGGAACTGTCAATTTAAGTTTTTTAGACAGACCTGGTAGTTTTTTTTTAATTCTTTTTTTTCTTTGAGCACTATGCGAAACGATTGAAAAAAATGGGTCACAACTTTTGAACCGTAAAATAACTCTCAATCATCAATCATTCTCAGGACCAAAATGTTTGAAAATGACCTTGCCCACGCCCCTATTCGATTTGATCCATACTTCCAGGAACATCATATCATTATAACTTATATTTAGGTTAAACTTACTACTCTGTATGTACAATATACTATGCTCTGCCCTTCAATTCAGAACCGCAAGCCCCATATTCACGGTAAAAAAACAGTTGTGCAACACTGTTGCAGTAACATGATTTTATATTGCTGGAAACATGTTGCATACATCATAATACTAGTTGAAGTGTTGCCAGCAACACAAACAAAAGTTTTGAATTGGGAGGTAAACATTTGAGATGTATAATAATTTAGACATTAAGTTCTTCCATAACATCCTCAGCTTCAGCGCGAAGATTCTCCACTTTTTCAATGAGTGTCATCTATAAATAGTACACAATAATATTAATAAATAATTATAACCATACTAAAATCCGCAGCTCTATTTGAGTTGTCAAATGTTTCAAATTCTGGGGGACTTTGATGTTACTTACCAGCAGTGTCGAAGAGTTTATAAACGCGAGGAATTAAGCAATCTTTTAAAAAGGGGTTAAAAAGAGTCGTTACTCTACTATTCGGACGTCACAACATGGTCAGAGTAGAATTTCGAAGACTGGTATAATTTAAAACGCATCTTACCCTGGCGGCACTGATAAGTTGGTTGGCGGCATTGCGCGACAGATGTGATACGCCCGTCATCAGCTCGTCTGCGGACGCCTTGGCGAGGTCTTCTACACGCTTGTACCCCGCACGTAACAGTTGCATTGCACGCGCCTGTTATACAAACAGTTACATTACAATACTAAACTTAAAGTTATGCGTCTGAGCAATCTTCGTCCTTTTGTATTAGTACGATATTAAATGCGCAAAACCTCATACACCCCAATTAGAGCATTGAGTATAAAAGCATAATACAATGACCAAAACTATTTTTTTTAAAGCTAACTATTATTATTAAGAAAATCGTGTTGATCCTAGCATTACTTTATGCATTCAAAATTAAAAATTATTGTCTTAAAATAAGACTTAATTTTCTTTGGCTCAATCGGAGTAGGTATGGCAAAATAAATATTTAAAAAAAAAACCTTTATTAAAGGTTAACGAAATCGATTCAGTAGTCAATTATGAACAAACTATTATCAGGTTTTGCGCATTTAACGTTAAACGTTGTATATCACGAAAAGACGCGCGCCGTGAGAAAAAATACTGTATCGACAGTTACGCCTCGTCGTCTGTCACTAAAGACAGAGCCTATAAAAAAAAACACAATCCTTAACATTGCGCACATTGATAAGAAGAGTGGCACTAAACAAAAAAGCGATATTTTTAGTTGAAGCATTTAAGTTTTACCAAACAGTAATGGCTAAAAAAAAAAATTTGTAAAATGACAGAAAGAATAACAAATTGGTATCATGTCATGATACCAATGTAAAAATATAGCTTATTATTTTTTTAAAACAAAATATAGCATATTTTATTTAAAATATAGCTTTTTTGGTTAGTGTCACTCTTCTTATCAATGTGCGATTGAGAGACCCACTAAGAATGAGAAGAAGACACGGTATTTTGAGAGAAATAAAAGAACTATTATTACTATTACTAGCTTCTGTCCGCGACTTCGTCCGCGTAAATTTTTTTTGTTTCCCCGACTCACCCCGACGCAACGTGTCGCCGGCCTGCGCTATTACTTCGTTTTCGCTTGACGAAAACTTCAGACTTTTTTTTCTTTTTGCTAAACTCCTAAGGGTCCTAGCGTCAAGTTTAATAGAACATAGCCTTCCTCAAGAACTGGGCTATCAAACGTAAAAATATTTTTATATATGCGACCAATACTTCCAGAGATTTAGAGCTTTCAAACCGTGTTTCAAACAAACAAACTCTTCAGCTTTATTATTAGTATTATTTTAAAACTATGATATCTCCTAAGATATACATTGAAATCAAATGATGTCAGAGGCAATTTTGTTCAAAATTAAATACATGTGATGAATAACGTATTTATTTGGATAAGGATTAATACCATGTTTATAAAAACACCTTCGCAAATAATGCATTATTTTAGAACAAATTTGGTTAGCATAAAAGAGGTTATAGTGAGCTAACCTTAAAAGATAGACATATGCTGTCGCGGACTTTTTTTTAAGCTTTTAAAGGGGAACAATTCTGTCATACATGATTTTTGCGAAACTTTAACCGTTTACGCAGCGCACGCAGCGGAAGCTCTCAATAGGAAAAAAATCCCCCGATTTTGAAACATTCTTCATTGGTGCTCCGCTCCCATTGGATTTAGCGTGATGATATATAGCCTATAGCCTTCATCGATGAATGGGCTATCTAACACTGAAAGAGTTTTTCAAATCGGACCAGTAGTTCCTGAGATTAGCGCGTTCAAACAAACAAACAAACAAACTCTTCAGCTTTATAATATTAGTATAGACTAGTTTACCTTTTTAACATTGGGCAGCTCCATCAGCTGCTGCAACTCAGGCGCAGCGCAGTGCTGCAGCCTGCCGGCCACCTCGGTGAGCAGCGCGCAGAAGCTCCACAGTCGCGGCAGTTCCGCGCAGAAGCGTGCAGCACATGACGCCAGGCTGGCTGATGATGACATCACTGACTGTACTGTGCCGCGGGCGAGGCTGTACCTAAAGTAAACTCATCAACAGCGTCATTCTCTTGCCCTTATCCCAATTCATTTGAGGTCGGCCCAACAGCTCCTTTGCTTCCATGCTTTCAGGAAAAGATGGACGGACAGTGTGAAAGATAATATGGCTAGCTAAAGCTGCCAAGCTGTTGAGTTTCCTAATAATAAATCTATACTAATATTATAAAGAGGTAAAGTTTGTAAGTTTGTATTATGGTGACGTCACCGCGAGCAATGGTGAGGATATCAGCAATTTATTTGCGGCGTGCTTCCACTCCACTTTCCAGGTACCTGTTCCAGTCCCTGGTACATCTTCGCAAACTTATACTGGTGTTAGTAATGTTGATAGTGTTGCAACTATCAGTACGGTAGAAATATCTCATTCTAGAGTATTGAAGTTGCTCAAGTCCTTGGACCTTTCTAAATCAGGTGGCCCAGATCTCATACCCCCGGTATTTATAGTAGAGTGTGCAGATAGTTTGGTTGCCCCATTGTCTATCCTATTCAATCGATCTATTGCTGAGGGTATAGTTCCTAAAATCTGGAAATCAGCATTCATCACCCCTGTTCACAAGAAAGGAAATAAAACTGATGTTATGAACTATCGCCCGATATCTAAATTATGTCTATTTTCAAAGATCCTTGAGCGTATAGTGTATAACGATGTATATGCGGCTATGGAAAGTAACTTCGTGGAGGAACAACATGGTTTTCTCAAAAAGCGATCCACTACGTCAAACTTGGTGTTATCCCACGAGTTTATATCGGGTGGTATGGAACAACGCGCGCAGGTAGATGTCATTTATACTGACTATAGCAAGTGCTTCGACCGTATTGACCATCGTCTGCTGCTGGAGAAGTTGCTCAAAGCTGGTATACACGGCGACCTCTACAGATGGTTTTCGTCTTATATTGAGAATCGTAGTCAGGCTGTGGTTCTCCAAGGTTACACGTCGGGTTGGACCTCAGTCCCCTCGGGTGTACCACAGGGTTGTTTTGGGGACCTTGCTTTTCACTATGTTTATATCTGATGTTGTAAACTGCTTCAAGCACTCTTATGTGCTGTTATACGCTGATGACATGAAGATTCATAAGATTATACGTGATATCTCTGATGCCAACCAGTTGCAAGCTGATCTTGATAGGTTTGAGGAATATTGCAAACATAATTTGCTACAATTGAATGTCTCTAAATGTTTTCAAATGACCTCGCGCCAGAAGTCTATAGTAAAATCAATCTATAGTCTCAATCGACGAACTTTGAGCAAGGTTGACAGCATTAGGGATTTAGGTGTTATACAGGACAGTAAATTACTATTTGATCAACACATTGACAGTATCGTGGGCAGGGCCTCGAAAGCACTAGGATTTGTTATCAGAGCCTCGGCCTGCTTCCGTTCTCTGAAGCCGATCAAGGTTTTGTATTGTTCGTTCGTGCGCAGTCACTTGGAATATGCATCGCAAGTCTGGAACCCTCAATATGGGATCTACAATTCTCGCATTGAGGGCATCCAGAAGAAGTTTCTGAGATATCTTGATTATAAAGCACACCAAATATCCATAGATTACAGTCACCGTTGCAAGAGGTACCTGATGTGTATGCGCCTGCTACTCACACATAGTTCTTATATTGTGAATGTGTGAGTGGATCCATGTCAGTTTTAGTAATAAACCAGCGTTCAATTAAGACACTCGTTTAATTATCTCCGCACCCACAGTTAGAAATATATCATTGGCGACGAGGACGATCTTACCCGCGAAAGAAAAAAAATGGCGAAGTCGTTTTTAGGAAATTTAACTACGTTTGATTATAAATCATGTGAGTGGTTAATTTATAAAGGCCGGTTGACTCAATTCTTCAAAGTCAACGAAGTAAAAGAAGAGAATAGAAGTGCAATATTAATAACACATCTATCAGATGATTCGTATCGGTTGGTGCGTAATTTAGCATATCCAGTTGATTTGGAGGTACTGGACTATAAGAAGCTAGTGGAGTTGCTTGATACTCATTTTAAACAGAAGCAATGCTCATTTTCGGACAAGGCAAAATTTTATGGGGCGAAAAGGAACTCCGGCGAGTCGTTGAGCGATTGGGCTGCACGACTGAGAGGATTGGCGAGCTACTGTGATTTTGGCGCAGCCTTAGACACGAACCTTACGGATCGTTTCGTCCTCGGCCTGGGAGCGGGGCCCGAGCGTGACAAATTGTTTGAGCAGAATGCTTCTACCCTAAGTTTGTCGAAAGCACAAGAGATAGCAGAACGAGCGGAAAGTGCTAGAGAAGCCAGGAACGTAACATCCACTGATATGACTGTGATCAAAGAGGAAGCAGTGAACAATATATCATGCAAAGGTGGATGGAAGCGGTCGAACGATGGAAGCGGTAAACGTGGAGGCAATGGCGGTGGTGGTGCTGGCGGCGCTCGTACGGGCTCGCGAGATGGGCGCGAATCAACGTCGAACTACTATCGTGACCAGCGTTACGAAGATTTTCGTTGTTCGGTGTGCGGCTTAAAAAGTCACGAGAAGGACAAGTGTCGCTACAAAAATTATAAGTGTCAAAAATGT
The DNA here is from genome assembly GCA_949316385.1 of Globia sparganii. Classification (NCBI taxonomy): domain Eukaryota; kingdom Metazoa; phylum Arthropoda; class Insecta; order Lepidoptera; family Noctuidae; genus Globia; species Globia sparganii. The sequence goes on along the minus strand of OX438660.1, from coordinate 23,638,388 downwards.
GGAAAAGTAGGACATTTGAAGAAAGTGTGTGACAAAAATAATAAAAACGGCCGTGTTCGCGTTAATAATATCGGTAGTGATAACAGTGAGGACACGGATGGCAGCTGTGATGAATGTAACAATTTCAATATAAGGTACGTAACCGATAAACCGTTGAACTTAATTATTAAAGTGGGCGATGTGACGGTAACCATGGAGTTAGATTCAGGGTCGGGTGTTTCGGTTATGTCGAAAAGATTGTACTCAGAACTATTTGCACATTACAAATTAAAATATTGCAAAATCAAAATGTGTTTGTATAATGGACATAAAATTTCACCGTTGGGGTATTTCCAGCCTACCGTCGAATATAATGATGTTAAGAAAAACATAAAATTATTTGTAGTAGATTCAAATGGCCCACCTCTTCTCGGTCGCGATTTTATGTCCGCTTTCGGTTTGATATTAACCAACATTTATAAAATAAGTCAAGACGATGACGTTAATACATTATTGGAACAGTATCCGAATTTATGGAAGGACGAACTTGGTTGTTTTAATAAATTTAAAGTCCAATTGCAATTAAAGGAAAATGCAGTACCAAAATTTTTTAAGGCTCGACCAATACCGTTTGCAATGAAAGACAAAGTAGAATCAGAATTAAAGAGATTAGTCAGTTTAGGTATACTAATTCCTGTTAGTAATTCTCGTTACGCAACACCCATAGTACCGGTCTTGAAAAATAATGGCACGGTTAAGATTGCAGGTGATTTCTCAGTCACACTTAATAAGGATTTGGTTATAGATAAGTATCCGTTACCAAGAATTGAAGAAGTGTTTGCGAAACTAGGCGGCGGAAAACATTACTCGAAAATAGATTTAAAAAATGCGTATAATCAATTTACACTCTCTGAGGACTCCCAAGAGTTGACTACCATTAACACACCGAAGGGTTTATTTAAATATACACGCCTCGTATACGGTCTCGCAAATGCTCCAGCTTTGTTCCAAAAGGCGATGGAAGTACTGCTGTCTGACATTGAAGGTGTAAGCATATGGTTAGACGATATTTGTTTAACTGCGCCAACAAAACCACTTCATATGACGAGGTTAGCTCAGGTTTTAAGCAGGCTGAATGAAGCAGGTTTGCGCCTTCAAAAGGAAAAATGTGAGTTTTTTAAGGAGAACGTAACTTACTTGGGTTATGTTATCGATAAGAACGGATTACGTACTAACCGCGATAAAGTTAAGGCCATATTAAACGCACCGGAACCAACCAACATAACAGAACTAAAAAGGTTCCTTGGGGTTGTCAACTACTACAGAAATTTTATTCCAAATGCATCAAGCATTATGAGCCCGCTCCACGAGCTGCTACGTGGCGGCGCACGGTGGGAGTGGGGCCCGCGACAGCGTCGCGCAGTACGCCTAGTGTGCGCCGAGCTCGCCTCCGAGCGTGTGCTGGCACATTTCGAGCCCAGCGCACAGCTAGTGCTGTCGGTGGACGCGGGGCCGCACGGTCTCGGAGCAGTTTTGTCCCAGCGGGGTAGCGATAGCTGCGAAAGACCGTTAGCATATGCCTCACGCTCGCTCTCGGCGAGTGAACGCAATTACAGCCAAATTCAGAAGGAGGCGACGGCAATAATTTTTGGAGTCAAACATTTCCATCAATACCTATACGGCAGAAGTGAACCATTTGTACTTAAAACAGATTGATGACACCGTCCCTTGGTGTCAATATTTAATAATAAAACGGGTATATCGATAACCACAGCGTTACGTTTGCAAAGATACGCTATTATATTATCTGCCTACAATTATATCGTTCAGTATATATCTAGTGAGAATAACTTGGTGGCCGACTACTTTCCCCGTGCACCTGTACCTGATACTGTGTGTGAAGGAGATGGCGGATATGACGCATATTGCTCACTTAATTTTTTAGACACGACAGCGCCAGCTGTTTTGTTTACAGATGTGAAGAATGCTACTTGTAGGGATAAAACAATACAAACTGTTGTTAGATATTCACATGTAGGTTGGCCGCGAAAAATTGTTTGCGAATCTATTCGGCCTTATTTTTTATGTCGTGCGGATTTACAATATGAAAATGGAATATTAATGCGAGGTCATAAGGTGGTAATTCCGATGTCATTGCGTGAACGAATGTTGCGGGAACTACATAGCACGCATCTAGGCATCGTCAAAATGAAATGTAATGCGCGTGGCAGAATGTGGTGGCCCGGTATAGATGAGGATATTGAGCGGTGGATCGGAGCCTGCGATGTATGCGCGAGTTTGAGGCCCGCTCCACCACGGGTCGCACCGTCGCCATGGCCCAGTCCAGCGGCACCGTGGGAACGAATTCACATCGACTATTTATCTATACGGCAACAAACTTACTTAGTAGTGATTGATGCTTACTCTAAATGGTTGGAGTGTATTTATATGCGAAATGATGTAACCACACAATCCTTAATCAAAAAGTTGAAGCAAATTTTTTCAGTATTTGGTTTACCTGCTACGTTAGTCTCTGATAATGACGCTAAGATAAATTCTAAGGAGTTTAATTTGTTCTGTTCCAATAATGGTATTAACTATATGACGTCACCGATTTACCACCCATGTAGCAACGGACAAGCTGAAAACTCAGTGAGGACATGTAAAAAGATGCTAAAGAGTATATTAAGTGAAAGTACAGCACAAAATGATAAATTATTAGGATATTTGTTTGAATATAGAAACACAGTACATTGTTCTACGGGGCATTCGCCCGCTAAGTTAATGTTTGGCAGAGATTTAAAATCACGGCTTGACTTAATACTACCTAAAAGAAATAAATCTCGCAAAACATTATCAAGGAAGAATGAGAGTTGCAAGAGAGTTTTCAAAGCAGGTGACAGGGTATGGGTCCGGTGGTACAGTGGTAAAAAGGAGACATGGAAGTTAGGAGAAATAAATGATATTATAGGGAAAAGAATGTATAAAGTGTTAGTTGTAGATCAAGGTTTATTCTGTATTAGACATATTGATCAACTGTTAAACTGTAAGAGTGAAAAAGGTATTAATACACAAAAGACAATTGGTTGTGCCGGATCAATACCTTCGGAAGTTCAGCTTGTTCCAAGTCCTTCAACTTCACCGGTTCCGATCACTTCACCAATAATGCCCGGGCCGGCCGGTGATAAAAATTCAGTTAGCACCGGAATGAGTGCTATTTCAAATAAACCGGTGGAGGTGGAAGCGAATATAGCACCGGTCACTGTGGCTGAAACTAGCGTTGCAGCTAACAGAGATCGGACTGTGATAGCAGATTTTGTGAGCCGAGAAAATGCACGACAGTCTACAGGTGACGCATCAGAGACCCAGGCTCCTCAAGCCTCGGCCGCCGCGCAGGATTCAATAGACATGCAAGACACACGTGCACGTTCTAAGCGCGCCAGGAAAGATATAGATTATTCTGTATTTTACAAATAGATAGTTATAGGTACATATTATGTTAGTCAAGGTTTTAGTTGGTACTTGCTGATTTTGTTAAGTTTAATATTATTATGTTATTTGTCAACAGGTTTCAAAATTAGTGTGGAGGAATGATGTGTATGCGCCTGCTACTCACACATAGTTCTTATATTGTGAATGTGTGAGTGGATCCATGTCAGTTTTAGTAATAAACCAGCGTTCAATTAAGACACTCGTTTAATTATCTCCGCACCCACAGTTAGAAATATATCAGTACCATTTTCTGCCATTGGATCGTAGGCGACTAATTAATGATGTGTGTTTTTTGATTAAAATAGCGAATGGCTCGATTGACTGCCCTGAACTATTAGCAAAGTTGGCTTTTCGCACTAACAATATCGGATTACGTAAAAGGCCGCTTCTAGGTGTGCCTTCCGCTAGTACTAATTATAGGCGTAATGCTTTTCTTATAAGAAGCGCTCGAAGCTTCAATGACGTATCTTCTGAACATGATGTAGACTTATTTTGCACTAAGATAAGCACAATGAGGACGCTCTTAGCCAATTCATTTTTTTTGTGAATGATGCGCCGCCTAGTGGTTCTTAAACTCATATGTAGCAACTTAAATAAATAAAACTAACCTAACTATTTACTTATGTATACAATGTACTTTAATTGCTTGACTTTAGGTAATCGATATGTTATATATCTGTGGAGGCTTGTTATTAGCAACTTGATAATATGTTGTTGTTACCTACTATTTGTAATTAGTCTGTAAGCCTTCTTAAAGCTAATAAAATAAAATAAAAATAAAAAAAATATAACAAAGCTGCCGAGTTTGTTTGTTTGAAAGCTCTAATCTCTGGAAGTATCGACCAGATTTATAAAAATCTTTTTGCATTTGATAGCCCAATTCTTGAGGAGGGCTATACGCTTTAAACATCACGCTAGAACCCTTAGGAGTTGAGCAAAAAGAAAAAAGTCAGAAAACGAAGTAATAGCGCAGGCAGGTGATGCGCTGCGATGGGGTGGGGCGGGGGAACAAAATATTTCACGCGGACGAAGTCGCGGGCAGAAGCTAGTAAATAAATAAATAGAAAGGGGGTGAGTACCGAGACGACTAATAGAGAAGAAGTATGGAAGAAAAACACAAGAGGGGAAGACTTCTCTATTAGTTATCATATCGACAGTCACCCATTAAAGTACCCCTTTAACCGCCTACGTCGGATTAATCCGACAAATATTTATGTGTCAATTTCGCCAGGGTCGTATATTTACGACCAAATACCACAGCTCGTTTACTCTGTTTTCTTATTAATTACGCTGTATTATATCAGGTTATTCGAAAAAAAAAATTTTTCGAATCACTGTGCCGGGCGCTGGGGGCACGACAACTGAGGGGCAATTCTCGTAATTTTTAAGAACGTTCACAGTCTGATCTCAGTCTCAATCTGTCAAAAATACTTCAAATTTCCATACATTTTGACATGTTTTTGACATTTGTTTGTCGCTGAGATGAGACTGCGACTAGATTTTGAACGTTTTAAATTAGCAGAATTGGCCTACTGTTATGAAGCCGGGCGGTTAAAAGGTTAAGTATTTAAGTTTAAATAATAGGAGCCTTTTGCTATAAACCCGGCAGTATAAAAATCAAATTAATTTTGAAAAAGAAGCTACAGTATTTTTGGACAGGGAGGGGGGGGGGGGGGGCGAACAATTTAAAATTTTTTACACGACTGTGCGACAAGGTTATTGAAATATTATATTTTAATAAAGGTATAATTTTTTTTTTAATACACGTATTAAGGCTAAAAACTATTAAAAACCCACTCAGAGCTTATATCCTACTTCCTACTAATATTATAAATGCGAAAGTTTGTGAGGATGGATGGATGGATGTTTGTTACTCTTTCACGCAAAAACTACTGAACAGATTTTGATGAAACTGTACAGTAATATAGCTTATACATCAGAATAACACATAGCATACTTTTTATCCCGATATTCCCACGGGATCGAAACTTACGCGGGTGAAACCGCGGGGCGCAGCTAGTGGGTCATAAGGAGACTATATTAAAACCCCCCACAGACAATGGCCCACCTGTGCATTTGATGATCTTATGACTGCGTCAGTGAGCGGAGTTCGCGCAGCTGAATTTTTTTTGAACTTTTGCCATCGATTCGCTAAAAGAAGAGGAGACTATGCTCACAAACGTACTTGTATGCTACTGCAGGGAAAGGCATTTGGTTCCACAAGTCTTGCAGCATCAGAGCCAAGTAAAATCGACACAACACTATCTCAGGCACATTCTGTAATAAAATAATTCAACATTATTAAAAAGCCTCCACATTTAAAATATAATTCTACAATAGCTGAATGTAAAGGTTTACTTTAATAGGTTTTCCAGTCATCATCCTTATAGCGTTGTGTTCAGTGATTCCTAATATTTTCGCAGTCTGGACACCTTCTTCGTCTAAATTGCCATACTGAAAATGACACATATTTTTAAAACCAACACATTCAATTAAAATTCCTTCCAGCTCAATATAGTATTATTATATACATATATTTTATTATTATTATTGAAATAAGCGTGATAATCAAAATGGTGAATTCCATAATTACGCCTTTTATAAAACGTTAACAGCAAAAAAAATATTTGGCCGTCTTGTTACATTCAGCCTTAAAAATTAAAAAAAAATAGTTTTGATGCGAAAAACCCGAACCCAGATCAAAATATCTGATTCAAACTCAAAGCATTTATTTCAGATAGGCACATAAAAGGCACTTCTGAACGTCAAAATTTACTGTCAAATAGAATTGACTCTAGTACCTTCTTACAAAAGGATAGTTTCGTTTCGATGAGAAGAATGGGCAAGAACCTCCACGGTTACTCTTATAAAATGTTTTACAATATTTTGTATAGATTAATTATATAATCACTAGCTGACCCCGCAAACGTCGTATTGCAAAAAAAAAATAGATAGTAGCCGATTCTCAGACCTACCCGATATGCACACAAAATTTCATATAAATCGGTCCAGCCGTTTCGGAGGAGTATGGTAACTAACACTGTGACACGAGAATTTTATATATTAGAATATTATGTGAAGGCGATGCACCTAGAATAAAATGACTATACCACAATCAATAGTAATCAATAAAAGATTAAGCAATGACCCACCAATTAATTATTTGATATTTACACGGTGCTCCCAGTACAGTTCATATCGAAATCATAGTATTAGGTAAAAAAGACTTACCAAAGAATAATAATGTGAGTAGTCGGGCCTAATTCCCGCTGCATCATGAGGCGTGACTAAGTACAACAGATGCAGACTGCCCATGAGCACCAGACTCCTGGACGCACGCTCCAGGTCTAGCAGGAGTTGTTTAGCCACTGACAGGTCCATGCAACCTTAGAGAAGAATATTAGCAATATGAGTAGCAGATGAAAGGTCATTTAGCTCTATGACTATAGTAATAAGGCTTATATTTTGTTGTATTATAATTATAATAATAAAATATTTATTGCAGGCCACATGACATAGAAAAACCACTATAAAAAAAACCGGTCAAGGGTTTAATATGTGGAAAACATTTATTTTGTTTTATACGGGTGTCCCTGGAAGTATGGATCCAATCGAAGGGGCGTGGGCAAGGTCATTTCCAGACTTTTTGATCCTAAGAATGATTGAGAATTATTTTACCGTTCAAAAGTTGTGACCAATTTTTTTCAATCGTTTTGCATGGTGCTCAAAGAAAAAAATCATTAAAAAAAACTATCAGGGTTGTCTAAAAATCTTAAATTGACAGTTCCTGGTAGTTTTTTTTTAATGATTTTGTTCTTTGAGCACTATGCAAAGTGATTGAAAATAACAAAAGTTGGTCATATCTTTTGAACCGATAAAAAATTCACCAACATTCTCAGGATCAAAAAGTTTGGAAATGACTTTGCCCACGCAACTATTTGATTTGATCCATACTTCCAGGGACACCCTGTATAAGTACCTTACTGACAAGTTGAATGTGATATCGTTTTTTTTTTAACAAATAAAATAAAATAAAGAGCGAGTCGGACTCGCGTCAGAGAATTTTAACACTGCGGTGTAGAATATTGCAGTTTTAGGTCAGCACCATCTCTTGACCGATACTGGTACTAACGTAATTTTTGTTGATTATTTCTGAAAAAGTGTACTATTTAGAGACATTGTTTTATTTTTCCTGTAATATTTACATACATTTCTATCTCATACAATAATTTCAGATTTTTCTCTACGGTACTTCGGAGATATGGGGGGAGGACAGTATTTTTTTACATTTTGATTTACAGATTTTATTTAGTTTTTTTTTTAACATTAAAAAAAACTAAATAAAATCTATAAATCAAAATGTAATAATTTCAAGCAAACATATTTTACGTTTATTACCGAGCATGTTTTTAAAATAAATGTTTAAATGGTAAACCCTCCATATTGGTGCCCAAGATACAGGCTTGCCTAGTTTGGGGCCAATGTAAAATCTCTGTAATCTTTTGAGCAATAAAGTTTTTTTTTTAATTTTTTATTTTTCATCAAAAGTCGAAACACAGATATAGATAGACCTAGATAACGCATCCGACCACCAAGCAACAACAAAATACCAACCTTTAATAGCGGCATTTCCCAGCGAGCTGACAGCCAGCTCAGTGTCGTTGTAAACGTAGCAGTCTATGTCACTGACGCGCGACTCGTCATCGTGCGACTGCACTTTGTTCACCACTTCCAATGCGCCTGATTGAAGGAGCGAGCGGAGGGAATCGTCGCAGGTTGATTTAATGTCTGAGGAACTGTGAATTGTTTTTTTTTTTTGTAGATTCCCAATTAAGAATAATTATGCACCTGGAGGGACTTGTGGCTAAGTAATAACAGTCGATCGATCCGGTTAAGCTACGCTTGCCGCGGTTGTTACGTGGATGGGTGACCATCATTACATAAATCAAGACCCCTACGTGCCATCTCCGTGTCATCAGAAACCCGAAAGTCTGACAACCAGTCTTACCAAGGGGTATCGTATTACCCAGTAACAGGTTTGCGAAAGTTAACCCTCCGTCCGATCAGGACCAGGCCCGTGCCGGACGGCGCGTACGTGTTCCACGCGCGCCTCAAAGAGATGTCAGCATTACGGAAGGGGCCTGTAAGGGCCGAAGCCTGCCGGGGCAGCGGGACTGTCCGAAAGGGTTACCGATACCCCGGAACACAAAGGGCTAAGGAAGGAACACGTGTGGGTTGTAGCCAGTAAGAGTCTGACACTCCCTTCTGCTCCACCCAGAGCGGGAGGGGTCATTCGATGATTTCCCATCCATAAAAAAAAAAGGTTTGCGAAAGTCAGATAGGGAGTCGATCCATTTAAAGTACTGGTATTCAGCAGCTTCATCCGGTTAGACTGGAAGCCGAACCCAACATAGTTGGGAAAGGCTAGGCAGATGATGATGAATTAAGAATAATTATGCAAGTTGGGAAAATATTGGCGAGAATTAGAATTGGAAAATATTGTGACTAGAGAACTGGATCTGTCTTCATTTATACAAACTAGCTATTTAATCACCTGTATACTGATCAACTTGATTTCCTATGATACTTAGTCATATGCGATTCGTGAAAATTTTTACAAAATTATTTAAATTTCTCAAAAGCAGTCCGAAAACTGTATTTGTAACAGTAACAGTTAGAGTCAAATGTTTTTCTCCTAATAGACTTAGAACGTAACCGACAAACCGTGGGTGTGTCACTTCGGTCTAGAGAAATACACATCAAGATGAATAATATTATAATTAACTAGCTAACCCTGCAAACGTCGTTTTGCAAAAAAAAAAAAAAAAGGGGGTATGAAAAATAGATGTTGTCCGATTCTCAGACCTACCCAATATGCACACAAAATTTCATGAGAATCGGGAAAGCCGTTTCGGAGGAGTTTAACCACAACACCGCGACACGAGAATTTTATATATTAGATTAATAACTCACGTATCATCTCCCGTAACAGCTAGCAGCGTGCAGTCCAACAAGCACCTTAGCTTGGGGCGTGTGTTGGCTAGCTTGAGTGCAACTGCACTGAGCAGCAGTGCGCCGGCGCAAGCTCGCAGACAACTGCGCGCGGGCGCGATGCCGCCGCGGAGTACTGTTTGTAACTGTGGCCACTCGCGAGAACCGCAGATTACTATGCTCTCACCTGGTAGCAGTAAAAGAAACAAGTTCAAAAGGTTTTATTATTAAACGCAAACCTGGATATAATATTTGGCTTTTCGTTGAATATGTATTTGTTTATTCGGAGTTATTGCTGTAAGTCTTCCATGTTCTAAATAAACCAATAAGTTGGATAATAAAAGTGAAAATGGGTTCAAAATTTGATGATTTGCTGGCAGTTCCAGTTGAAAGTAATAAGAAAGATGAAGCAAGTTCCGCGTTCCAAAACGAACATTAGAAAGAATAGAATAGAAGACTCTTCCAACAACACAACAAGAACAACACGAACATACCTATACAGATGGTAAAATAACAAACCTAGGCATGTATTACTGACCGGTGAGACAGACGCCCGCGCGGCCGGCCCGGCCCGCCATCTGGCGGTAGGCGCCCAGCGACAGGAAGGCGCGGCCCACCCGCGGCGCGCGGATGATGACGCGAGCGGCCGGCAGGTTCACGCCGGCCGCTAGCGTGGAAGTGCAGCACAGCACTGATATTACACCTGACCTAATATTGAAACAGTCCAGCATACGGCGTAGATAAGTATAATATTTTTTGCTGTGTAATTTTGTGATCACGTGTCAGGTTGACACAAAATGCAGTGATGGACCTAACAAACGCAGTCGTGAAAAACCAAGATGCAAAAAATTGCTGTCTATGTATATTTCTAGACCTATCCAAGGAATTTGACATGGTCTCTATCCCCGTTCCCTTATCAAAATTATAAAAGCTCGGAATACGAGGTCTCACTGATAATATCTTAGGGATTACCTTAATAACAGAAAGCAAAGAGTTAAAATAAACGAACACATCAGTAACGAAAATACGGTCTCTTATGGCGTTCCGCAAGGGATCATCCTGGGCCCTACACTCTTTCTGCTGTAAATAAATGACCTCAGCTCAAACCGGTATACAAAGGGTTAAGTTAAAATAAATAGATACTGAAACAAATTCTTGTGACGATAAACTTTTACTTTTTTTACTTAGTTTCATACTGCATTTCTGTTTAACCGTATGAACAGTGGGATGTTGACGTTTGATCCTAATTTGTTATTGTAAAATATCACACAGTAAAGCTCCGCGTAAACAGCTGCTTAGACAGTCAATGTGCTGGTCAGAGTCATCCTGACATCAATTTATACGAGCTGTCGCTAACTCGCTAAGACTATGAAATAAGTACCTGTGCATCAACAGAATAACAGGCAAAATATCATCCTCTGCCTAACCTTTTTTCCCAATTATTTTTGGGTCGGCTTCCAGTCCTAACCGAATGCAACTGAATACAATATTTTATATGGAGAGACTACCAAGACAAGATCACGAAGTTAATAACTGAAACATCAAAAAAACTATATTTTCAAAGTACTTAATGAATCGATCTACCTGTAAGCCTGTTCCAGCAGAGATCGCTCATCACTTGCTAGCCCCGCGTGATGAAAAGCGATGCCGTAGCGCACCGCCAGCGCTAGATCAGCGTTAGCTCCCTCCGCTATTAAAGCAGCTTCAAGTGCTTGACGCTCAGCCTTCTTGTGGGATATCATCTCCCTAGATGCATAGAGGATATTATCTAATTCATGTAAACAAAATATCGTAAAACCATTATTATAATGAGTAACATTTTTAAAAAAAGTGTTTTTTCTGTCACATTTTTTTCCATACAAAAATACCTTTTGGAAGGAATTAGAGTAAATTTATCTTTTTTGTTGCAAATTTTGACATTCAAAAGTGCTTTTCAATGGTCTAATTGAAACAAACGATTTTTGACCTTGAATAAAAATAATACATTGTTCACTAACCGTCTCTGCAACTTGCACAGTAAGGCTGCAACATTCTCACAATTGCGTTTGGTGGAACAGAAGACCAGACAACTGCCTTCAGGCACCACCTCGGACACCAGACCTCCGAGGAGATCAGGATCTAGAGTGGTTGCGGCTGCTGAGTACTGCAAGTAAAACACGATTTTTTAATAACGTGGAATTAGGCGCGGAGAAGAGAGCAATTTTTATCATAAAAGGGGTAGATGGGCAGATTCAGAATAAAAAATGGTAGGATTATCTAAGTCCTTATTTCGACGTTTAATGAAAATGTTACAATGCATGCTGGTTCGGAAGCTAAGCTTAACACAGAACAATTGAATAACTGTACGTAAGTAGAACCACTTACATCATACTTGAGCTCAACACGTCAGCCCGCAGGAAGATAGCGATCTACCTAGTAACACAGTAGCACACTTACATCATACTTGAGCTCTCTATCCGGCACGATTTCCACCCCCTCCCCCCACACGATGCGGTGCAGTACATCTCCTAACTTGACGTACTCCGTCAGCTCCACCGGACGGAACTGACGCTGAAACACGTCAGCCCGCAGGAAGCGCGCGATCTCGTGCAGGTTGCCTATTGTGGCTGACATGCCGACTATCTGGATGTCCTCTGGTTGATGCAAAAGACGTTGGTAAGGAATTTGATGATTTTTCCCCTCAAATTTAACGTATTATATTTATGATTAAAAATATAGTAATGATTAACAAGACTATCCAATGATAAATGAAAAAAAAAATCGCAGACTATAATAAAGTGAGAATGAAACTTACGATTAGTAAATATAACAGTTGATAGTAATGTTTCAAGTGTGCCGCCACGACCTTTCTCGCCAATTAAATGTAATTCATCTACCTAAAAAATAATACTAAAATAATATCTACCTAAATTAAAACTCAATTTTAAAAAGGAACATGTAACCATGCCAATATACAACATGTAACGTTAAATGCCCAAAACCTCATACACCCCAATTAGAGCATTGAGTTAAAAGCATAATACAATGACCAAAACTATTTTTTTTAAAGCTAACTATTATTATTAAAAAAATCGTGTTGATCCTAGCATTACTTTATGCATTCAAAATTGAGTCTTATTATCTTGAAATAAGACTTAATTTTCTTTTGCTCAATCGGCGGATAATATAGCAAAATACATAATTTTTGAAGAAAAAAACCTATATTAAAAATTACTGAAATCGATTCAGTAGTCAATTATGAACAAACTATTTTCAGGTTTTGCGTATTTAACGTTACACGTTGTATAAATATATAAATTTTATTTAGGTCCTTTTACGAAGTAAGTATATATTATGTAGCATGTAAATAAAACAACTCAATTAATGTCCCACCATAAATCTTGCTACTTGGGGGATATACCACTTCCTGTTAATTTTCAGCACCTTTTGTGGTTAAACATATTATATAACTAATTATTCCCATAAGATTTCTTTGTAAAAAAAATGTGTGCGTGTACTAGTGTACACACGTAAGAAGTGAAACTTCTTTATTCTTGCCCCTACCACGGTTGGTTCAGACGAAGAGTACTTTCACTTTCAAAGATGGCGCGTAACGGAAAAATGTGACGCGTAACCGAAAAATGTGACGGTAATTTTTTTTCCAACGCCGATAAAGAAGTTTCACTTCAAAAAGTTTTGTTTAAATGTCTAATCTTATTCTAAATGGAGTATAGTATCCTACCACAATCAATCCGATCTCGTGCAGTCTGTCCAGCTCTATCAGATTCCTGATTAACATCAGTCCTTTCTCAATGGTGGCTATATAGATGCTGTTCTTTCTGCGTCGCTTTTTGGGCGGTATGTGACCCTTGCCTGCTGCATACTCTTCTACTAGAAATTCTAGTTGTACTGCAAATGTTGATAGAGCCCAGATCTGAGGTAAAAAACAATGATAAATAATATGCGTGTTTTTTTTTTAGATCCAGTAACTCTTGGGTTATATTCTATAAGTAAAAATAATATAAAAAGTCCTAGAATATGTGATCCAAAAATGGATAGTTTCAAAGATATCATGTATCTAAGTTTCATTGATAAATATATCTAAAGCTAAGAAAATGCGACGTTGTCATATTTCAGTAAGGGTGTTTTACTTTAATAATCGTGACTTTGTCGAATTATTCTGTACTAGCTGCGCCCCGCGGTTTCAGCCGCGTAAGTTTCGATCCCGTGGGAATATCGGGATAAAAAGTATCCTATGTGTTAATCCTGGTTATAAACTATGTGTGCCAAACGTCATTCAAATCCGTTCAGTAGTTTTTGCGTGAAAGAGTAACAAACATCCATCCATCCTCACAAACTTTCGCATTTATAATATAGTAGGAAGTAGGATAGTAGGATAGGATAGGATAGGATAGGATAGGATAGGATAGGATAGGATAGGATAGGATAGGATAGGATAGGATAGGATAGGATAGGATAGGATAGGATAGGATAGGATAGGATGAAAAATGAAAACAAAAAAAAATGATAATTGACAAATAATTCTTAAGCCAGTTGATTCTTTGATATGGTCTCATTCACAACCTAGAGTTATGGGATATAAAGAAAAAACACCTTGTATAGTGTAATTTACGTTGACATGTGTTAATAAAATGGAGGACACAACACCTAAGTTTGATACCTTGCAAGACATTTTGAATGTTGAAATCATAGTTGAAATATCTTTCCATTGAGAACAGAGCAATGCTGTTTTTAATGATTAGGGAACTTTATCTAAGCCATAATGAACTTAGGATGTAGTTTATTTCTTTATATAATCTGCAGAATGCTTACAGTCTAATATCTAGATTCTAGATAAATTCCATTTACAAACTTCCACAAATTAAAAACTATGTACAGAAAGCTACCCCAGTAAAATTTTCCCAATTGAATATGAACCTTATTCCCTTGAAGTAAAGTTGAAAATCTACCAAAAAAAATTTACAGATTGGGGTAGCTTGATGTGCTGGCGTCTGTACATAATGTTAAAAGAAATAAAAATACACACAAAATTATAATATAAAATAGAATCTTCTCAAACAAATCCTTCTTTCTTAAAACTTATGATTTCATGCTTTTTTCTATTTAAATTTCTTTAATAGATTTTCAACTTTAATGCTAAAGCATAAGGTTCAAAGTTGATTGGGAAAATTAGACAGTTTCGGCACACCCCGGACACTCCGTACAACGCGCGCAAAATAATTACCTACTACTACTACATAGCCAAATAACGTTGGTACACGTGCAAATGTATGCGTAAACTCTAGTAGGGTTGGTTGTCGTGCGGAGCGTAAAAAAAATGGCGGGAACGACGACGACGCGACTAGAAAGGACTAGTTTGATTGTTTATCTAATTAGTCGGGTTCGTAATGAAATAAAAATAATATTATAATAGTTAAGTAATAAATGCAAAACTTTTTAACAATAACTTTAATTTCGGAAGTCGGTGTCTTTGGATCTGTATTTTAGTTTTGTTAAGTATAAGAGTAACAGAGACAAGTGAAACAACTGCCTGCTAAATGCACACTGATTTTATTCGTAGATAAGGCGAATACTTTAACATGGACGCAGCCACGCACACGTATACAACAACTCCTCCCCCATACTATAGGTAACAATCTCAAATAATTTAAAGTTAGTCCTTATAGTTTACTCTAGGTATTTTGCGTAACAACTTCCGGGATAGTGGGTTATACCTCTGTATCAGTTGTTCATTCATTTGTGGTGAGTTGCTTTCCGACAGAGCCTCATGGAACTCCTCAGGGTCTTCGTTCTGAGATGTGGACTGATCGGCCGTTTCAACAACTGGACATGATGAAGGTTGCGGAAGGCTATTTATATTCTGAGTGTTTGTCAATGCTTGCTCAGATTCTGTCTCTGTATCACCTTCCCCCACCACTGGTGTATTGGGCCTTATCGATTCCAGTGACGTACTGTTGTTATCTTGTTGTAATGTTACATGGTCATTACTGTCGCAATCCCAGAATGTTTCTTCGTCTGCATTGATACCTTTATATAAAACTAATTGATTTTTATGTTTTCTATGCTCTAATAGTGAGTGAATGTCTTTAACTAGATACATGAGTTTACCTATTCGCTTTACAATAGTTCCCCTTTTCCAAACACTGTTTTTATTATTAACATTGTTCTTATACAAGACGTTATCACCTACAGAATAGGTTTCTCTGTTTTTACCGCCGTATGACTCAATCTGCAAACACTGTTTATTTTTGACCACATTAGGTACGTTGGATGAAGTTGATGTGGTGTGTAATTTTGGATTAAGTAGATCTAGGCGTGACCTAAGTTTTTTGCCAAATACTAACTGAGCTGGTGACAATCCCGTAGTACTGTGAATCGAGTTTCTGTAATCGAATAGGTACTTTAATAAGTTCAATTTCCTTTCTCGTACATTGCTGTTCGATAATATACACGATTTAATACCCTTTTTTACAATTTTTACGTAACTTTCGGCTTGACCATTACTAGCCGGATGATAGCTTGGTGACGTCACGTGTATTATGCCGTTGGAGTTGCAAAAATTTTTGAACTCTTGAGATACGAAGGCGGTGCCATTGTCACTAACTATAGTTTCGGGTAACCCAAACCTAGACATAAAATCGTATAATTTATCAATCACCGCTATTGAGGTTGATGTGTTTATCATATCATAAACTTCTACCCATTTAGAGTGGGCGTCTACAACAACCAAAAACGTGTGTCCGTGAATAGGGCCCAGAAAATCTATGTGTATCCTAACAAAAGGACTCTGAGGGTATTTCCACGGTGAAAGCGGAGCGTGAGGAGGGGTGGGGCGTAGTTGAGTGCACACATAGCACGAGCCTATCATTTTTTCCAAAGCAACATCTATACATGGAAACCAAACCCGCTCTCTTGCTAACGCTTTTGTTTTGACGATACCTAAATGAGATTTATGTAATTCTAACATAACTCTGTGCCTCAGGTTTCCCGGCAAAATTACTTTATGTCCCCTCATCAGGCAACCGTCTTCGACAGAAAGTTGTAACTTACAACACCAGTATGGTCTTAGATTTATGTCTGTTATTTTTTTAGGCCACCCGTTTAATACGTATTTTATTACGGTCTTTAATATTGCGTCCTTACTCGTTTGTTCGCGTAATTCTGTAAGTGTCACTGGTAAGCTCCCATCTACTACAAAGTTAATATAAGCCGCGCGCTCGACGGACGGCGGCAACTCGAATGAGTCACCTTCTAACGTACCGATGGCGGCGCCGCCGCCGCCGCGGCCGCCTGCGCATGTACTATCGCTCTGCTGAACCTCCGGTAGGCTCGCCCGTGATAAATAGTCGGCACAATTATTATTACTACGTACATACTCTATTGTGTAATTGTACCCGCTGAGAAATAAAGCGTATCTCTGAAGCCTATTTGCAGATACTTCTGGAATACCTTTATACGGCCCAAAAATTGATATCAACGGCTTATGATCCGTTCTTAAAACAAATGGATCAGACCTGGCATATAAATATTGGTGGAACCGACGTATTCCAAAAATAATGGCAGTAGCTTCCCTCTGTATTTGGGCGTAATTTTTTTCCGCCGCGTTAAGAGTACGGGACGCGAACGATATTGGACGTTCGGTGCCATCACTTCCTAGTTGTGATAACACGGCTCCCAAACCGGTTGGCGATGCATCGACCGTAAGAATTAGTTTCGCATTATGATTAAAATGCGTAAGGACTTGATCAGACGCTAATATTTCTTTTATTTTGTTAAAAGATTTATTATGTAACTCGCTCCAATTCCATTTTACCCCTTTCTTTAGCAGGTCATATAATGGACTTAAAATACCAGCAGCATTTTTTACAAAATTTCTATAATAATTTACCAGTCCTAAGAACGATTGCAATTTAGCTACATTTGTGGGCACCGGTGCTTCCACTATAGCTTTAACTTTTTCAGGAGTCTTCTTCAGTCCGTGTTTGTCTATTTTATATCCTAGGTAATTTATCTCATTTTTAAAAAATTCACATTTTTCCTTTTGTAACACTAATCCTGCATCTTGTAATCTTTCGAGCACGGCTTTAAGTCTTTGCAGGTGAACGTCCCTTGTGGCACCTGTGATGAGGACGTCGTCAAGTAGACACAGAACTCCATCCATATCTGATAGGACACATTCCATCGCTCTCTGAAATATGGATGGTGCGCTAGACAACCCGAACACCATACGAGTGTATGTAAACAATCCACGATGTGTGTTAATACATGTTAATTTTTGGGACTCGTCATCTAATAAAAACTGATTATACGCCATTGACAGATCAAGTTTTGAAAATTGTTGTCCACCATGTAGTCTGCTAAACAGTTCGTGAACCGTCGGCAGAGGATACTGCTCCACAATCAGCTGTTTATTGATACTGACTGAGTAGTCTACACACAGCCTAACTGTTCCGTCGCGCTTCAATACGGGGACAATAGGTGACGCATACTCGGCATGCTCAACCGGTTTTAATACACCCAACTCAAGTAAACGATCGATCTCATTATTAATTTTGTCTTTTAATGCGAAAGCGATAGGGCGTGCTTTAAAAAACACTGGTTGAGATCCGGGTTTTATTTTCAATTTTACTTTATACTTATTAAACGCTCCTAATTTGTCAGAAAAACCTTTGGAAACTGTGATTGAAGTTGTTTAAACATGCTAATTTAAAACTCGCAATGAAATCTCGACCAAGAAGCGGCGGACCAGTGCCGTTATTAACTACGTAAATACTAAGCTCATGTGTTTGTCCCGAGTATGTAACAGGTAAACGAGTTACTCCAGCACATGTTATTTTATTACCAACATATGTATACAGCTGTTTCCTAGTCAGCGACAATGGCACAGCTGAAAAATGATTATTATACACTGTACGGGATATTACAGTGACCGCTGACCCGCTATCGATCTCAAATTTCAAATCTACCCCCAGGATTGTCACTATTTTAGTCATTGGCTCGCCATTTATACAGCTTATTTTAAACAGCTTACCGTCATCATCTTCATCCACGTCACTTGTGGTGGCAATATAATTTGTTTTTTTACACATTCTTTGAAGGTGACCGGTCACATTACACTTTTTGCACTTATATTTTGCGAAACGACACTTCGCCGACGTATGGTTTGAACGACCGCACACAGAACACTTATCTTCCGATGCCGCACTTTTCTTTGTCGCCGGGTCGATCTTGTACAGCTGCTGCTCCTGCTGTCCCGCGAGATGCGCGGTGGCTGCCGCTCCGGCGCGTGCGCTTCTTAACGTTTCCGCTAACTCGATCGCCTTAGCCAGCGTCAGTTCTGTCAAGTCTTGAGCAAATAATTTATCTCGCTCGCGCCCCGGCAACATTGCCATTACAAATCGGTCACGTAGGGCTTCTTCTACATTGCTGAAATCGCAGTGAGCGGTCAGCCCACGAAGTCTCGCCGCCCATTGTGTCGGTGTTTCACCAGCTTGCTGCGATGCCGCATAAAAGTTGCATCGCTCGCCAAACCCGCTGCGTTTCGGTGTAAAATGACTGTCTAACAGCAATAATATGTCCTCGTATGGCACTTCTTGAAGCTCCTTCGGTAAGGCGAGGTCCGAAGCGAGTTTGTAGGTGCCATCTGTGAGTGCGCTAAGCAGTATAGCACGTCGTTTCGATCCTGTCACGTCGCTGACTGCAGTAACATCGTTTGCTATAAACCATTGAGCTAGACGACTCTTGTACGTCTTCCAAGAGTGGACTGTATGGTCAAACGTTGACAAAATTCCGAACTGTTGAGCCGCCATCGCGATTTTTTCTTTTTGTGGGTCCTCGTCGCCAATGTTAAGTATAAGAGTAACGGAGACAAGTGAAACAACTGCCTGCTAAATGCACACTGATTTTATTCGTAGTTAAGGCGAATACTTTAACATGGACGCAGCCACGCACACGTATACAACAAGTTTATTGCCACCGACTTACGAAATTAAAGTTATTTTTCACTTTGTACTTACCTAGTGTTTTTTTGGAAGTCGGTTTTTTTTTTTGCTAAAAAGTTTTTATTTCTCGCTTTTTAGTGGGTCTGTTTATAAAGTATCTAAGTTACAATAGCCTAATGTCAACTTGCTCATCGCCTTGTACAAAATATTGCTTTTCCCGATGCAGGGACGTTAATTGTTGAGGAGTTCTCTTGGTACTCCATCATCAGCTCCATTTCACCATTCGCATTGTGACGAGCATAAATTGTGCTTAGCAAACATATTAAAGTAATCGAATCGCAACCTGTGAAATATTTATTATTGAGTAGTCCCGGTGGCCATCTGTGGTCTTCATCATCAGTTCCACTTCACTAAATGTTGCTATCCCAGAGCAAATACCCATGCAAATAAGGTACTTAGCTAAATATTGCTTACACTAAAATATTTTCGTTTAAATGACCTACTTAACTATAAATAATCGGTTATTATATCGCATGGTATTAAAATGCGATATCTTACAAACATTTATGTAAATACAAATTCGGAAAAGCATCACAATATCGAACCATCGTGATTAAAACTCAGATAAAACTTTCGCAAAATTGTGTGTTCGTGTCAGCAGTACAGTGCTGCGGTTCTTTGTGAGCGCCCCGAGCTAATGAACCGCCGATAATGTCGCGGGTGTGCGGGGTGAGGTGCGGTATCTGATGTCAGCGCGGGGTAGGGAGTGGCCATTCTGTACGAAGTACTATTAGGTATTCTGTGGTTTCGGGTAGCTTGATGTGCTGGCATCTGTACAATGAAGTATACTCTACCAATCTATCTAAATTATCTAGTTGGATGTGGTTTTGTGTATTACTGGTACTTAGTTGAAGCACTAACCTTTTCCTGCACAATAGCCACAAACGGCAATATGAACAATGCATTCTTCTTCCTATTAAGCACTTCCCTAAGCATCAGGACTTCAGCCACCAGGGTCTTGCCTCCGCTTGTAGGAAGAGCATAGATTAAGTTCCTTCTTTCATGCACTGATTCCAGGTTTAGGCATTCTTCTTGCCATTCTATAATAATAATAGTTAAAAGTACATATAACATCATCGTCATCCACAGCCCAACTTCACCCACTGCTGGGCACTAGCCTTTCTTTTCTTGTGCAAATCTAGCCTCATCCAGGTTTTTCCCACTATGGCAAGTATAACATAGTCTATATATACTCACCATAAAACTTTTCAATGTTCCGGTAAGTTTTGAACAAATCCTTAGCAATCATTGGCAGACCATAAAAAGTATTGATGGGATTGACTACTGCTGTCGCTTTCTTTTTGGATTCATTTACAATTTGATTGGGATGGGCACATTTTTCTATAGCATCTTCTTTAACATCAAGTAGAAAAGAATCCCTAGTCTCAAAAAAAGAACTCTTATTCTTCATAATATCATCAAGGTTGCTAATTGACCGATTTATAAAATCAAAGCTCTTTTCTATTTTGTCTTTAAAACTTTTATCTACATGATTGAAGTCAGATTGTTCTATTTTCGAATGAAACATATCTTCTGAAATATCCTCCATCACTTCTGGTTCAACTTGATTATTTGTGGTTTCATTATTTATTTCACAAATTTCGTTTATCTTACTGGTACATACGTTTAAGGACTCCCATTCTTCTGTTTTGTTTCTAACTGAACTCTGTAATATATCAGGGGAGCATGGTATATCGCAAGATGAATTTGAATTATTTTTGTCCGAATCGCAGATGCTTCGAAATTCTACTTGATTGCATGGTAGCAGCGGAGAATCACACCTATCTATTTCGTTGGCACCATTACTGATATATGTCGAAGTGATTGGACTGCAATCTGTAACTAAATTTGTATCCTGTGCTGCTTTAGATAAACTTAAACTTGAACGAAATATTCTTCCAGTACCTAGTCGCCGGCGTTTCGGTGTCGAAGTATCCTTTATTTTATTTATGGAGTGCATTGTTAAAGATTTTACATTTGATTTACGAAGAAATTGATCGTTGATATGATTTTAGCTTTGTTATTTACATCTTATTTTTAATTAAAAAAATAAAACAAATACCCAAACGTCATAATAGCTTAACGAGTTTTGACATTTCATTGACCTGACACTGACAGTTGACACTGAGTTCATGACAGTCAGTTTGTTGTTTTGTTTTTACTGATTGGTACGTCAGTGTGTTTTTACAATTTCTTATTGGAGCTGCCAGCCCTCGCACTATACTTACCCTCCCGAAGGTTAATTTGTAATTATTAATTCCACAGTAGTTGATAATTATTATTTAAAACTAGGAGTGAAGTAACATCCAGCCTGCATATTCGGCAAATTTCTGTGCTACAGTCACAATCTTAACCATCCATCAAACCTTTATTTCTCTTAATAATCGTAGTAGTAAATCCCTCTTTTCACCTCGACTCGGACTCATTGTTTCCAGATTGTATTGGATGTCCTTGTATCTTGTTGAACATTGAATACACTGGTAACACTTCCCTTACAAAAATGATACGTTCAGAAATGACTAAAATAAGACGAAAAATGTTACGTTCAGAAATGACTAAAATAAGAAGAAAAAAGTACTTACTTTTTCAGACCGTTAAAAGCACAAGTTGGCTTATGCAGTTTTCGCCGTAATAAGACCCACTCAGTAGAGGATAAAGTTTATTTATGTAGTAATTTTCTAAACCATTCTCTATCTACTTATGTCAACGTAGATAAGTTTTTCAGGACAAGATCCAGGCCTTTAATTTATGATGTGATAGACGAGGTACCTAATTCTCGTAATATTAAGAACGTTCACAGTCTGATCTCAGTCTCAATCTGTCAAAAAATCCTACAATTTCATTTTGACAAGTCTTTGACATTTGTTTGTCGCCGAGATGAAACTGCGACTAGATTTTGAACGTTTTAAATTACGAGAATTGACCTTCTTGTCTAATCTTGGCCAGTGGTCTGCTATAAGTAGGTACTGTAGCGGTATCTACAACGCCACAAGCGAACAACGCGTCATGACGTCACAAAATCCTGCATCTCGCAAGCAGAGTATACCGCGCAACTAACAACGTGTAACGTTAAATGCGCAAAACCTCATACACCCCAAGAGCATCGAGATAAAAGCATAATACAATGACCAAAACTATTTTTTTTAAAAGCTAACTATTATTATTAAGAAAATCGTGTTGATCCTAGCATTACTTTATGCATTCAAAATTGAGTGTTATTGCCTTAAAATAAGACTTAATTTTCTTTGGCTCAATCGGCGGATAGTAGGGCAAAATACTTACTTAATTTTTGAAATAAAAACCTAAGTATTTAAAAGTTATTGAAATTGATTCAGTAGTCAATTATGAACAAACTTTTTTCAGATTTTGCGCATTTAACGTTACACGTTGTATACAACGGCCCGAAATGAATCATCGGGCAGTTGCCCGCCAGACACAGCACTCGTCTAGTCGGAGGATCCTCCCTTTTTTATGGAAGTTGAGTGAAGTGTACATCCTGTTCCTCACACCTCTATAATAGTACATTGTGCAACAAAAGAATATGGATTTCGCTATCTCTATGATCAACAAAGCCTCGTCATTAATACAGCAGGTTGCACCGTTTACACAGGCATGTAAATGTTAATTTCATTCAACATCAAACTAAGTATCATAGTACCTAATGCATGCCGGACGTATGGCTCGCCGAATTTGCATCAAGTAATCCGGTTCTCAGAGCAGTGGTGGCCCAGTGGTAACGGCTGCGACTTACGAGTTGTAGGTCGTAGGTTCGAACCCCGTCAGGCGCTTTACTTTGTGCAAATTATTTCATCACCATTGCTCTTAAAACGGTGAAGGAAATCATCGTGACGAAACCCGCATGTCCTAGAACAAAAAATTCGAAGACATGTGTGACATGTACCAACCCGCACTGGGCCCGCGTGGTGGATTACGGCCCACTGCCTCTCATAGAGAGGAGGCCTGTGTCCCAGCAGTGGGAACATTATAGGCTGATTATATAATCCGGTTCTCTGCCAAGCGCATTTGGTCCATCAGCCTACACCAAGAAGTCGATTGAAAAACCAGAAGTTTCACTCCAATCGTTTCTTCTTTCAATAACCCCGATATCAAACTGATTTGAATAATAAGAAAGATAAATTAGTTCGAATACCTAGTTCAAGGCCGGTCAACAATTCTAAAATTATTTAGGTACCTACGGATAGGTAAGGAAATGATAATTATTTTTGTCAGATCAATGTGTTCCGTGTCCTATGCAAAAAATTTGAAGACATGAGACATTCACCACAACCACCCACTCCCCTTCCTCTCACAGTGAGGAACTCTATCTCCTAGTAGTGAGAATGTTGTAAACTGATTATGCTTTTGCGTGATGTATCAATAGGCTCGTCGCGCCCCCTATAGCATGGGATTTAAAAATAACTGGCGAAATGTGGGTTTACTAAGTAGGTCTGCCTAACCCTATATGGAAAATAGGCGTGATGTTATGTTACAATGGGATCACTTAGCTAAATAGTTCACTGTAAAGCAACAATATAAATTGCTTATTGTTTAGTTTTGTTTCTGATGGAGTGCCACAGGGAACTTTGTTCGGCCCTCTTCTTTATCATCATAATTCAATTATCATCATTAAGTTCTGAGTTGAGCTACACCACATATTATGACAAATGCTTGCACCGAATGAACAGGTTCACTCAAATCTATGTGTTCTTTCTTTCCTCAAAAGACCATTACATACGCTCATCTACATGGTCCTCACATGATTTGAACAAGATTATGTCTTGACTTTGAGTGCGACTCTTTCCCATTAGGGGTTTCCCCATTAGGGGGAACCGACCGGGACCTAAACACGAATATTTAAAATAATCAGGCACAACGAAAATTTTATCAGCCTAGAGTAATTTAGAAACAGTCACATGTAAGAGACCCCCTTTTTTTGAGGGTAGGAAATTATCAAATAACTTCTCCCACTCTGGGCGAAGCGGTAGGGCGTGTCAGACTTTTACTGAATAAAACCCACCCGTGTTCCTTCAGTTGCCTGTGCCACGGTATCTCTTCGAACAACCCACGACCCTGGGAGGCATCGGCCCTAGCGGAGCCCGTCAATTAGTGTTGACATCTCTTTGAGGCGCGCGTGGAACAAGACGCGCCGTCGACCCGGGGCTGGTCCTTACCGGACGGCGAGCTACCCATTGCTCGCCGTCCGCAAGCCCGCGCCTACGGTGGCCGGGAATCGGCTGTCGATTCTCGACGCCCAGGGCGTCTCTTGCATGTAAGAGACCCCTGAGTTTGTTTCGCTGTTTCTTCTCTGGTCAGGAAAATTCAGATAGGAAGCGTTGGCTCCATCTAGCTTTTTTATTATTTTAATGACGTGTAAAAGTGATTACTTATTCTGTTTACAGAATAAACCATTTGATTTATTTTCATAAAACATTCCAACTTCTTATCCTGACGTTGCTGAAGCAGTTACCTCTGTTATTTCGAGCTGGTATTAATGTATTTTCTTTCTTTTGTATCTTACCCGGTCGACTGCTGGTCAGGTCGATCACACACGACCTGTTATTAAAATGACAGTTGAGGTAGTAGCGAAGTATCACCCACTTTCAGTAAAAAAAAAAAAACATTTCATATTTTAAGTTCCGAAGCATGACAGAGCCACCTCGTCAAGGGAAGTCAATACATTACCAGTTGGTCGTATTCCCTACGTCACCACTGCGTCTCGTTCTGTCCATGTGGGCCACACCCCCGCCTCACCTAAACGTCTAGTTGCTCGGTCGAATCGCAGAGCTCATAATAAATGCATAGGAACAATATGACTCCCCACCAAATCCCAATCTACCGAAGCTATGCTAAAATATAAAAATGTAACGATTCTCTCGGTAAGCTTTTAGTCAGGCCTGCTCCTCTCCGCCGTCTTTGCTGGACGGACAGACCGGCGTCGGCTCATACTCATACATCTGTAAGTGAAGTTTACAGTTAAAACTATAAGAAATCATACAATTCAACCAGTATGACTTAATATATTTATACAGACGATCTATTGGGAAGTCAGGGAAGTGTACTGATTACAGTTGTCCTTTTTATCCTTACGGCGAAAGCGTATTTCACATGCTGGGATCTGAATAAGATTTGAATGTTTGCGTATCACTCGGATGTCCCATTTTATAACATTAAGACATAGGCGCTGATAGGAGTTCTGAACATTGACCTTAGACGAGCCTTGGTTAAGCGTGACAACGTCGCCGTTAGCACCTGGCCGTAGGAGTCCGGTAGTAGCAGCCCAGCAACTGAGGCAGGTTGACTTCCTCCTCCTGTGGCCGTTGCACCTGCAGGCGTGTACGCGGGCCGGCCTGGCCAGTCAGTTTCCCTTTAGAAACCGGAGCTGGCTCGCAATCGTCGGCTCAAAAATGACCGGCGCTAAATATAGCGGCGGGCGCAGGGGGGGCGAGTGCGCGCGGCTGCTGCGCCGCCCGCCGCCGGCCAGAGCCGCCCCGGTCGCCGCGGACTCCACATTCCAACGTCGCTGTGCTGCCGGTTCAAGAACCAGTGCCGTGACTGAGTGACCGTCTTCCACCCGTGCGACGTAAGTGCCGTGCCGTGAGAGTGCCAGTGACGGGCCCAGCGGGCATATAGTGTGTAGGATAATGGTGTTACGGGAGTCCTTGTGGATGTTGAGTTCGGAAACGTCGAAGATTAAAGACGGCTCGTAAGGAGGCTGGTCTAAAAATACGCGCGCGGTATGTGCCAAATGCGGACGGGCGCGGGCGTCGCCACGCTGAAATAGAAGCAACCGCCTTGTATAGTGCGCCGGATTACGTTACCGCCCGAGAATCGCGCGCAGCGAACGCGTAAAGTTTCAGCGAAAATCTCTACGTGGATGTATGAGAATTGCACTGAACACATTATTTCAATTTTTAAGTGAAAAAAACGTATTTTTTAAATCATACACACATTTACACTACACACTATACCCGAAAAAAACATAACTATTTGTTAAGCTCCAATGTCACATTATTTTACAAGGCCTCAAAATTACAAAGTTCTAACAATTTCTGGAGCCTGATGTACTACCAGCATCATAAATCGATTAATGCCAAAAACATTAATAAAATAAATAAGTAACCCCGAAGATAATCATAACAAACTTCAGGGACAAAAAATTACTTCCAAGTTAAAAAAAAACTGTTGCATATTTTTTATTTGTCATGTGATTATTTTGTCATATTGATTATTTTTTGCGCGATGTTTTATCTGACTTTACTGGCAAAAGATCTGATAGATCTGATCTTTGAGGATAATTTGATTACTTGTTTAGGAGTTTATATAATTCTATTAACCGAAGCATTGAAAGTGCCTATTGATTCTAAAGATAGTCGCACATCGAAAGAATTTCAAGATCTACGAAAATAGAACTTTTCAAAAATAATAATCAGATGACAGATGTTACATTATTACAAGACTTTCACAAAGATATTAATAGATAGAAACATTATTTAGGTACACAAAAAAACTTATGTGTACTTATAGTAACTAAATCGATATTTTTTAAATACGGTACCTACTTTAAAACTTTAATGTTTTTAAAAGTTCCAAAGAATTGGAACTTAGTTATGAGGTCACGAAATGATTTGATGTAGCAGATTCGGTTACCTACTTTTTTTTAAACTTAACCGACATATTTTTAAAACTTTTATAAGGTTTTGATACCGTCAAGTTGCTATTTTTTTTAGTTTAACAGACTTTGAAGTTTAAAGTTTGCAAGAAGGCTTATCAAATCAACAACTGTGACTTTAATTTCAAAGTTTTCTTTTTTGACCAAATCGATTTAAATCCGCCCGGGTTTCTCTTTCACGATCAACTAACTTAATTTATTTGTTATTTTCCTGCGATACTCGAAACTATTAGAACACTTCATGACCGAAAGCTTTCTTGACCTCATTCCAAACTTACGTGTTGAAGGAAATCTAGTCATGTCAATGGACTACGTTGATGCTTCTTTTTCATTTGGCTACTTTAATTATATAAACGCAGATAACAATACAATTTGAAAAGCAAACACTTCAAATGAAAGTGTCATTGACGAAACGAAGACAGGAAACATTTGAATACAAAAGCAACCAAGAAAGGTTTAAAAAGCTTACGCGGAAAAATCTCAAAAATTCAAGGCTCATCGAAATCCGAATCCTAGGCAACATTGAGTTGAACGCGAAATCCAATTTTACACTTTCTTTGAACAGTTGCCAGCACGTAGGTGTGCTAGAAGGCAGGAAAGATAAAACCGCTAAAAATAAAATCGACTTCATAAACAAAACGCACGCTTCCCGCGTTCACGTTTCGCGCCCACGCCATTTTTTTAATGTTGGCACAAAAGAAAATGTTCGACGTTATTGATATTTCGATTGTCTATTTCGAGTTTATGTATGAGTTACGTGCTGGCTGATTGCAATTAGCTAAAAGGAAGCAGGGATTCACTCAACATTGTTAGGTACATACTAATTAAAATTGTTATCAGCAAAATGAAGTAGTACTACCCACATAAAATTTTGTAATTCGGGTGCAAAAGTTAAAGTTGCCATTTAATAAATAGAAAAAATATATAGATTTTCACACGAACGATGAACAATGATGAAAATTACCTTTTTTTTAAAGCTTATCAAATCTTCTCGGACAAAATCAAAATCTTTTAAAATCTTATCTGACAAGTAACATTCAAATGGGATTTCCAAATGGGATTCTGTATCAGTAACACTGCCTGAAACTAGAGAAGGAAGTTGTAGCAATTTGTACAGAAAACTGAAAATAAATACGTAGGTTTTAAATATTAAACGGTTACGTGTGAAACGTCAGTAGTCTATTTTAGGTGTCAAATGTAAACACATGTGCATGCACTGATGAGAGATAAATCTGTCCGTCGATAAATGTTAATAGATGCATCTATTGACGTGTTGCCAATATCTGCTGCGCTATGCTATGACGCCATGAGTAATGTAAACAGAACCGATAGTGATTTATCAACATTAGATCGAACTATGTATTGGTTATTTTGATAATTGGATGGGATGAGTTGGCAATCTGATACTACTGCAGTTGTGATCTTGCACTGAGCACGTTACTACTGAATTTGCCTTCGAGGGGTGCCAACGAACTATCAATCGTTCATCGAACCATTGACAACACTTGGCGTTTTGATCACCCGGAAAGAAATACCATCAAGTTAGCAAATCTGTGGAATTTTGTTTCAAACATAGCACCGGTTGGACAGGGAGTCAGAACATTACATTCAACGAAACTTTTTGTTTTTCAGATTAAATAAACTACCACCATGTCTGACGAAGAAGAATACTCGTAAGTATTTAACATATAACACACCCACTTTCAGGATCTCAGGACGTAAGATGTTTCTTTGCTTACACAACACAACACAAATACACGATACTTATTGTACACTCTTCCACACTACATGCAAACTGTCCCCCTGTCGTCTGTAGTATAACCATATCGATTTATTGTTCTAACTACACCAACTCTCGTGTGTCTGATACTCGTAGTCCTCGAATGCATATGTTAACTCCAATCCTATCTATTCCACAGTGGCTCCGAAGAGGAGGAAGTAGAAGAAGAAGTCCAAGAGACGTAAGTATGACATCTCGGCGGACAGTCTCTCGCGATTCCCGGAATTAGTTCTTTTAGAAACTGTTTGGTTTTGAACACTTCAGCTTCTCTCGGCCTGATTTCTTACTTTGCCTTGGCGATTCTATCATTTTCCAAAACTATTAGAACGATGAAGTACACGTGGATGTACGTCGACAGTCTTACTATTTTGGACATAAGCGTGAATTATTTGAGCATGATCGCAAGGTTTGATCCCCAGTTTCTTGGAACCCCCCAGTCTCGGGCTTGTTGCACGCCCTCACCAAACCCTGTTCTCTCTTTTGTTGCAGGAAGTAAGTGGCGTGCCATTTTGGTTGATCCGGCACTCACAAATGCTTCGCTCGTTTTAGGCTAAGTTTAGATGGCGACCCTAACGCTTGTAGCGCTTATCTCATCGCTTTCGTTGCTTCCAGATATACAACTTACGCTAGGTGCTGCAGCGCTGCAAACCGTGCTTTCTAACATTGAAATCTTTCATATAACAAACCAGACCATGAGTTTGACGCTATCGGAAAGATCAGTGTAACAAGGACGAGTAAGTGCCTGATCTTTCCATGACATGTACAGAATGGAACTGTACCTACCAGAGTGTTGTCGAAGTTGTGAGTGAACATCAATTTGGCTTTAACCCCTAAGCTTCTGGTTCTGTAAATCAAATGGAATATATACTTCTTCGCGGCTGCACAGTTTTTAATCGTGTTTTGTTTTTCTTTTCCCGTCGCTGCTCCTCTCGTCGTTGCAAACTGAAGACCCGCTCCTAAAGCAGAGTAAGTAAACTCTAGTTACGAACTGCCCTACCGCTTCGCTTCTAGCCACTGAAACTGCAGGGTAATTGCGTAACACACTATCAGTAACAATGGATTTCATTTTGACAGTTCAACTACATTCATTGCGTTATTTGAGTTGTTGATCAGACACACTTTTAGAACATGTGGAGCAATGGATTAGAAATATGCTTCAAAATGATTCAACTTGAGAGTAATAGTGCGTTACGAAATTAGGGTGCTGTTATGGCACTATGATTGATTGGCACAAAATTAACGATTCTTATACCAACTAGAGATTTTGCTTAAGCAAAACGAAGTACGATCCTTTTGGCAAAATTCTAAAATGTTGATTACAACGGCTAGTGGCTTGTGATGCAGTGTTTGTATCGTGTATGCGCAGAATACACTAATTCACCGCTTCTTTGGTTACGAACAATGAATTTTGCAATAAAGAAGTAGAATATTGTAAAAGATAAGTAGAAGGCTGATTGTTGTTTTCTGTTTCTAGGAGTAGACCATCGATCGCGTAAGTTGCACCGCTCTCTGTGGTGTCACTAACTATAATCCTATCATTAACTGGACAAGGCGCGGGCGCATGTTTTTTACGATCGTTTCCAAAATTTATCGTATCCGACCAGATGATCGTTCGGCGAATGAACAACCGCTGGCCGACGTCGGTCGCTATTTTTATATCGGTTGGTAGGCGTTCTATTTTAGAAAACCGTACCGTGCTGCGCCCGCGCCATTCTGCAAAGAAACAAAATGTCGGTCAACGGGCGCCTGCTCAAGTTGCCCCGACTTATTTTTGATTTATTGCATGAAAGTAATAACACGACATCGAAGCATGACTACCTTGTAATTCATAATATAATATTGTCGTAATATGTGTATCTGTCCGTATACCACAGTCATGGTAATTATAAATGTTGTCATAAACCCACAACAAACAATAATATCATTTACAAATACAAAACTACACAACTATGAATATAAGTTGAACATAAAACCAATATTAATTTATTTAAAAAAATATGTTATACGGTTTTAGAGAATGAGGGATTATAAATCGTATAACAATAATAATGTTAACCAATGAATAATGTTGTCACGTAGTTGTTCAGTACACAAATATTAAAGCTAAAACTTTAACAATATGTACAGTACCTGATGTCCCTGCTTACACAACGATATAAAGCGTAACAGCGGAAAACTTAACTTTAACGAGTTATCGTAAAACTCAATCACCGTAACAGAAGTTATATATGTATTGTGACCGTTATAACAACGGTTTCTAACATTAACACGAACTTATTTTATGACATCATAATTAATATGGGTATTTTGTATTTTCAGGGGTGAGGGAGACCCAGAATTCATCAAGGTAACTACAACGAATTCAGCTCTTCCATTAACTGATTCCACGTTGCATAAATTAGAGTAAAACACATGGAATCTATCAACAAGATTGCATATTTGCACTAGACATGGTGCTAAGCTTTCATCAAATAACATTAATATTTGTAAACAGCGTCAAGACCAGAAGCGGTCGGACTTGGACGATCAGTTGAAGGAATACATCAACGAATGGCGCAAACAGCGGGCCAAGGAGGAAGATGAGCTCAAACGCCTCAAGGAGAAGCAGGCTAAGCGCAAGGTGCGGCTCGTTTACATCAACGATATGATAGTTGCAAAATGTTGCTGTTTATTTCTCATGATGTCTAAATTGAACGTTTTTTATTTAATTGTAGGTATCTCGCGCTGAAGAAGAGAAGCGCCTCGCCCAGAAGAAGAAGGAGGAGGAAGAAAGGAGAGTTCGCGAAGTTGAGGAGAAGAAACAACGCGACATCGAAGAGAAGAGGCAGCGACTCGAGGAGGCCGAGAAGAAACGCCAGGCTATGCTCCAGGCTATGAAAGACTCCAGCAAAGTCGGACCCAACTTCACCATCCAAAAGAAGAGTGATAACGTAAGTCAATCAAAATTACAGTTACACGAAAATTCCAACGAATAGGTTTTTCTATACTTCTTCGAAAACATAACCGTATATTCTTTGATAAACACCCTGTTTATTTAAACTTTATCGCATTTTCTTCACATCTAATGTGTAAACAATTCAAATTGTAATTTGAGCTGTTTTGAAGATAAACATCGTCTGATTGAATCATCAAACGAAATTAAAACTTTCCGATTGTATATATTTACAGTTCGGCCTTAGCAACGCTCAAGTTGAACGTAACAAGACCAAGGAGCAGCTGGAAGAGGAGAAGAAGATCTCCCTTTCCATCCGCATCAAGCCCCTGAACATCGAGAACCTCGGCACAGAAAAGCTCAGACAGAAGGCCACAGAACTCTGGGAGTGCATCATCAAACTCGAGACAGAGAAATACGATCTTGAGGAGAGGCAAAAGAGGCAGGACTACGACGTAAGTATTGTGACAATTTGAAGTAACGTAAAGTAACGAACTTCAGAGTAATTATAATAGCACTCATATTTTATAACAAAGAGTTATTTAGTCTTAAAGATTTCATCACTTGTAAAGATTGTTAAAGTTCAAATTAATAAAATGTAATAAAGTTAAGAATTCAACATCTTTGCTAAAGTAGTTTAATAATTTTTTTGTTAACAGTTAAAAGAGCTCAAAGAAAGACAGAAGCAACAGTTGAGGCACAAGGCCCTAAAGAAGGGTCTCGACCCTGAAGCCCTCACAGGCAAGCACCCGGTAAGCATTACATTTACATTCGTAAATGAGAATATGAATTAGAAGTTTGACGTAAGAAAAAGTTTCTAAATTGATGCTTTATTTTCAGCCCAAAATCCAAGTAGCGTCCAAGTACGAGAGACGTGTCGACACAAGGTCCTACGACGACAAAAAGAAGTTGTTCGAGGGTGTAAGTATTCCTTACAGACACACAACCTTACAGCCATATCTACTACAGAATTATTAGATAGTAGTTTGCAACGTCTGGAAATTAAAGACACATTAATATACGAGACAAATTATCAAATCCTGCCCTACATAATTTGGACTTCTGCCAAGATCTCGATCCAGGTCACTTTCACATCCATTTAATTTCCAGTCGTTACATAGTAGTGATTTTATTATAACACACGTCTTCGAGGAAATTTCAGCCGACTTAAAAGTAGCACACACAAACAGAAAATAATTTGGTAACATAACAGAACAAAGACTCCAAGACATCAGCCTGCTAATTCTCGTAATTTAAAACGTTCAAAATCTAGTCGCAGTCTCATCTCGGCGACAAAAAAATGTCAAAAACTTGTCAAAATGTAGGGAAATTTTAAGTTTTTTTGACAGATTGAGACTGAGATCACACTGTGAACGTTCTTAAAAATTACGAGAATTAGCCCTCAGATTTCAAAACAGATCCATGAGACACGTTTACGAATGTCAATTGATATTGATAATTACATTTAAACGCAGGGTTTGGATACTCAATTGGCAGAGTATTTGGATAAATTGTGGAACACGAAGATGACCGAGTTCATGAATCGTACCAAAAGTAAGAAGCGAACGCAAAGTTTGGTGACTGTATCCCCAATGTGACCCTTCGACGCATGTCTTCATGGCATGTCCTGTTCCATTTGTGACCTAAATATACCTATGTGTACCTGTTGAAAAAATTTGGAAGTGTGAACTTTTACTACAGAATTTGATTCGATTGCTTTAGAAAATAATGAAATAATATGTTAGTATATGTAGTAAATTTCGCCAGCCACATTATTTCGACAGTTAAAAATACGTTTTCCAAGTTGGATAAGCCCCAGTCGTGTGCATCTCCTATTGTACCATTGTCATTGTATTTACCCTGTGTTAACGATTCCTATAGGACCTTGAGAAACTGAACAAGGACTTCCTCGAGAAGGTGTGGCAAGAGAGGGCCGACCAGTTCGGTGGAAGGCAGAAGAGTAAGTATAATTTACAATTTAATTTTGCAGTTTATAAAACGTCTGGACGTTTAGTTTGAATTTTGATTTGTCCAATCTGCAAAGTTATGTTGGTGGAATGTAAGCCCAATTCACCTGATAAAGACTCTGTGCACAAGTTTTTGACGATATCTTGTTGCATGTCATGTCCTCATGTATATAACTGTTTGTTTGTAAACCATTCGCATTTTCCTGTACACGAATTTTAATTAAGAGCAAAACGTACTTCTTGGAATGTTCTAGCGTGGTTTCTATACGTGATGATCTGGGTTCGACTCCCTACCTACTTGAGTTTTTAATTTAGAAAACGATCACTACTTCTAAAAGAAAATCTTTTGACGCCTGTAAAACATGACTTATAACCGTCAGTGGTGAACCGCCGTTTAATTTAACGTACCGCAATAAGAGGTACAGACCATAGATTGAAAACTTTTCTGGAATAGTCAGCAGCATAACAGGCCAAAAACAATATAATCCTGATACTAATATTCACCTAACAACAGCGAGGTTGCCCAAGTGGTTCGGCGAGAGGCCCGGCAAGAAGGGAGGCGGTGAATCCCCCGAAGGCGAGGAGGACGTGAAGGCCGAAGTTGAAGAAGACGACGAGCCCATATACGAACCTGAGCCCGAAGAGGAGGAAGAGGTCGTAGAGGAGGAGGAGGAGGAGGAAGAGGAGGAAGAGGAGGAAGAAGAGGAGGAAGAAGAGGAAGAGGAATAAGTTAGTATTTAACCCAATTTGTACGCACGGATACACATCAAGCCATACGTTACCAGTATAAGCTGACTTATGATTCTACGAAAGACCTATACAACGCGAAGTCAGCTAAAACTGGAAATGTATAGCTTGATGCGTACGTGATTAATTTAAAAATATGCAAGTTGGAGATGTATATACTCCAACAAGGTCTGACCACTGAGCTCAAAATTGGAACTACCGAAGCCACTAAAAGTGGCAAGGTGTGTCGTTTTAGTCCTTTCGTTTATTTTACATCTGACAGCAACCTTAAAGAATCGACAATAAAGATCACTGTGATGCAACATCAGAGATAAAGTAACTGAAAGGACAGTGGCCCCGATTCTGTTGTTCACAAACTAAACTAAATTTAAGTTCAGTGCATCTTTTTCTTTCTATTTCAATAAGAAAAGGACAGAAGATAAATATTAGTTTAGTTCTGTCAAATTAGATAATCCATAGACGTGATTAAAAAACAGGCTACTAAAAATACGTCAATTTACGTCAGGCGCTGACTAAT
The DNA here is from genome assembly GCA_949316385.1 of Globia sparganii. Classification (NCBI taxonomy): domain Eukaryota; kingdom Metazoa; phylum Arthropoda; class Insecta; order Lepidoptera; family Noctuidae; genus Globia; species Globia sparganii. The sequence continues at coordinate 23,603,313 of OX438660.1, read as the reverse complement.
TTGACAGGACTAAACTAATATTTATCTTCTGTCCTTTTCATAATGAATTAGAAAGAAAAAGATGCACTGAACTTAAATTTAGTTTAGTTTGTGAACAACAGAATCGGGACCAGTATGTAGTTGTTTAGCCTGATTTTTCTTCTTCTTGAAAACTACTTCAGCCATTATTTTAACAAGTTCCGGAATTGATTTAAAAAGTCCTTTACTTTTCTCTTTATAATCATATTATAATCATTTTAATCTTTATATTTTGAATATATATATTTTTTTTTATGTCACTGATTATGCAACTCGAAATGTTGATATTGATATGATACTTACCATTTTTCTTTTTGTTCCAGACGTACGCACCACGATTGATCAGGGAAGCTAGACCGCCGACACTCACGGGTCGGACAGTACTGTTTTGTAACCAATCCATTAACTTATTACTATTATAAATTATTTTTATTATTTATACTGTTGAATCATTCGTTACGGAACATGGACATTTTTTGCACTTAGAACGTCGTGAACAACTATGGCGTAACAATAAACTAATTTATTTCATAAGGCTGTCGAGTTTTTTATTTTACCTTCAAAAAACAACGAATGGTCGTTGGTCATCTACTTCTTTTCGAGTCGATGGTAAATCTAATATATAAAATTCTCGTGTCACAGTGTTAGTTACCATACTCCTCCGAAACGGCTGGACCGATTTGTATGAAATTTTGTGTGCATATCGGGTAGGTCTGAGAATCGGCTACTATCTATTTTTTTTTTTTGCAAAACGACGTTTGCGGGGTCAGCTAGTTTTAGTATATTATTTTGTTAGATGAGTTAGTAGATGGCCACGCCAATCGCGGCATCAGTGACGTTTTTTTTTTTTTGCATCAATTTGCCAACTTTGATGGGGCCGACTTCCAGTCTCACCGGATGCAGCTGGATTACAAGTATTTTACATGGAGCGACTGCCTATCTGACCTTCGCAACCCAGTTACGGGTTAGCACGAAACCCCTTGGTAAGCCAGGTTGTCAGGCTTCGGGCTTCTGATGATTTGTAACGACTACCAAAAGAAACACGAATGACAGCCGGGACCTACGGCTTAACGTGCTTTCCGAGCCACGGAGGGGGCTAGAATAGTCTTGATATGTAAAGATGGTCACCCATCCACGGACCAACCGAGGCAAGCGTAGCTTAACCTGATCAGTCGACCCATGCGGCTGTTATTACTTAGCCACAAGCCCCTCAGATTAGTCAGCAGTTAGTATAAAACTGGCAGTGAGTGATAATAAAATAGCATTTGTTTAGTCTGGAAAGTGAGTATTGAATACTTGGCTAACTGCCAGGCTCGTCACGAACCGAAAAAGTATCGATATCGTAGCGATATTATGTTGCCTGCCCTGATCGAATGTTTCCGTTCTATTTTCCACTGTTGGCGTCATCAGTAACTCCCTTTTCCTTCTATATCCCTTTTCTTGTCTGTAAACTCCAATACCGTATCGATACATTGTATTCATTTAGTACATACTCGATACTTTTCGAGTGATTATCGAGAGTATCTATGCTTTAAATGCTCGATACTATTAGAGTATGTCAAGGCACAAAGCGAGATAAAAATAAGTTCATGTTAAACTGTTGTTGAGAAAACTTGTGCACTTTTCTTGATGTTATACTGAATGATAGTTTATCGAACTGCATTTCTTGATCGTTCTGATAATACCACCTAGTAGATAAAAGTTATCGAGTTATAAAAATGAAGCTATCTACTTGTGCTACATAAGCTACATTATTTTACTAGCCACTACATAAACCTCGAATAAGTTTAATAATATGTGGACCTGCATAAGAAGTGCTTATAGACTTCGTCCATTTTAACCATCGATAATTTCCAAAGCTTACATATTTGTGACAGTTTAATTATTAGCAAAATATATTAATGATTTCATTAATCGTTAAAATTTATATAGGAAGACGAAATCGAGCAAAATAGTGCAAATCTGAGTCGCTTTGAAATGCGAATGCTTCTCATTGCCTTCAAGATCGATATGGAAATAAGAGGGGCAATTCTCGTAATTTTTAAGAACGTGTCAAAAATACTTCAAATTTCCCTACATTTTGACAAGTTTTTGACATTTGTTTGTCGCCGAGATGAGACTGCGACTAGATTTTGAACGTTTTAAATTAGCAGAATTGGCCTACAGACGTTTATAAATAAAAGTATAAAATATATAATTGTTAAATGGTATATTCAATACAATAAATCTATAATAATAAATGTTCGTTACAACTAAATAGAACAATACAAAAGGACCAACTAACAACTACACAATGAGACACTTATTTCATCTACAATTAATGCTTTGCATTCCAATACGTACAAATGAAAATATATAAACAAATAAAATTAAATAATCTAAAGTTGCCTGTCCACTTACCCGCTTTTATCGATATCGACATTTCTCGACAGAGGCACGTTACTAATGTAAAAAATTCTATCGGTTATCATCGATCAACCATTTTTTCAACTGACGAAATCGGGCAAGTGTTTAGGTGTAACCATTATACAAATAATAGCATTATTCGAAAGAACAACTAAAGTCAACATTAAAATGAGAAATCAACTTCATTTAAAATATATTATCGTCTACCCATTGATATGGTCAAAATTAAGCTTAATGATAATTTTGGCAGACTAACACAATACAGTGACAAGACAAATATCACAAGTTTTTCCATGTGTCTCTTACAAAATTTCGACTAAAAAAGTGACATGTGTCTTGTATTTTGTGAGATAGCCAGCTGGAGGGGTCAAGACTCGACATAACCTACACTAACACAGGTTTAAGTCTTCTTCTTCTGCCTGGCGTTACTAATCCCGGCGTTTGCCAGGCCTCGCCTACATAAAACATAAAAGTTTCAGTAAGTAAAATAAATGCAACGGCTTATAAAATAACTCAAACACAAATGCGGTTAGTTTCGTAGAATTTAATTATATTATCGAACTAATTTAAATTTAATACATGGCAAGGAACTTAATAATACCCAGATTATCTGTAAGACGAGACTTCAGAATCATAAATATCGATATTCTGCCTGATCATTTCATGAGAGCTTGTATAGCGTTAACGGAATCATGTGTTTACTAGTAATTCCCTTCCGAAGCTACGCAAATGAATATAATTCTTAAAACTGTCTCGTTAAGATCCAATTTAGAATCAGCCTCTACTACAGTAATTCTAATTTTAAACATCTTTCGAACCGGGTTATAAGATGCGTAAAAAGCTATTTGGAGTGACGACTTTAAAGACTACATAACAAAGTCTAATTTCGCGCACGGTCGTGGTCATATAATGTTTATCAGATTTCAACACCGATTCCTTCTCACACTGAGCACATTAAGGTATAAGATATAAACTTTAAAAACGAATTATAAAGGTCATGTTTATGATAAATTAAACAAAGATTTCTTGATAAACAAAGGTTTACTAAGGCCTTTTCAATTTCTAATAACTTTTAATAAGTACTGAACAGAGAACTTCTGCAAGATGAATTTTGAACGAATATAAGAATGAAAGTTAAATTGAATGAAGACTATTGACGGAATGTGTTGTAGACAGGGCACATGCGTATCACTTTTAAAAATGGTGAACTTACAATCTTTGCATAAAGCTAAAATTCTTCATGATTTTTTTCTTCATAATATTGTGGATTTTTTTCAAGTATTTTTTTGTGCTGCGCTTTGTTATTTCTCTAGCGACTGACCTCAAGATACAAATACATGCAAGCAATAATAGACCTTAAACATTTCTCGTCCGCGACTGAACACACTTTAATACTAGTAGCCTTTAGGACTAAATTCGTGTCACACAGTGTAGTTGTTAGATAGTCAGTACTATTATGGTGATATCTTACGCGGCGGGAATGGTGCTGGAAGCTGGCTTCTGTTGAGGAGTCTTGTGCATCATGTTGATCTTGTCTCCCAGACTTAGCGCCATGCCCTAAGGGGGTAAAATGTATGTGTGTGAGATGTATTGAAAATCAACATAAAAAAACACAACATTAGGCTAGTATTCTACGAAAGATAAGCAGAGATGCGCATGTGTTTCTAAGCTGTCCGGTGGTCGCCACGAGGACGGCTGTGTACTTCAGGTACCCAGGTACCCTCCGCGAGACAGTCAGTAACATCCAGATTGGCAGACGTATGAAGGCAAATGAAGCAAAAGTAGTCTGTAAGGATCGTAAGAGGTAGCGTTCTGCAGTTTCCGCCTACCCCGATGGGAAGAAGTCGTGAATTTATGTATGTGTATGTAAAGTTTATTCAAGCTTATGTTTCAAATTAATATTATTTCAAGTTAAACAAATATCAACTTTATTTCAAACGGTAACTAAGTTGAATTGAAAAAAGGATAAAAATTGTAGAGTAAACTGAACTTTATTGTGTAGGATTTGAAGTTATTTTTCCATACACTCATATTTGTTTACATTTTTGTCAAATAAATCGCGAATGCAGATTATGTTTACATACTATGAAAGTGTACAAGCAAGCTACATACCTGGCTCTTGGCCCTTATCCGCACATGTCCGACCACGGGCGAGTTGGGCTTGTGAAGCGGAGTCTCGATGCTCAGGTTGGCGAGCGCGTCTTCACCGAAGATGGAGCGCGCGTACAGGTTCGCTGCCATGAAGCCGCACTGGCCGGATAATGCCTGGTGAAGAAAAATCTTGTAAATAGATAAGGGGTAGGGGTTAATGGGGGGAGTAAGACCGACGAAACCTGGGCAGTTGGCACTGTTGTGTACTGCTTTGCTGACTGGCTCCTATTATATAATAATACAACGTGGTGCAGTATTTTTATCTCACGAAGAGACGCGAGCTTTACAAGGGCCTACGAAGTGTATAAACACGATGTAAGTGTGCGTGAAGACAAGTATCGTCAGCATATAACACAGACACACACTTTCTACTTCGCCATTGCTTCGGACGGTATCGAGAACTTCTGCTATTAGACACATTCACAGCGAGTTTGTACACTTGGTAACTACAAGTAAAGCGCGCGTCGCTTCGTGTTATAAAAATATTATATTTTAAAAAAAATATCCAACTCGGTATTACCAAAACTAAAAGCTTTTACACGGATCACAAATAACGGTGTAGTTTTATCATAATTGTTGTTATGGTTTACTGAAGTTTCAGAGATCGCCTTGAACTCATTTCTCAAAAATCGTTAGGTTTAGTTCACGAGATAAAAAGATCACTCTCTGTCAGCAAGCCAGAGTAAGACACAGGAACCAACGCTACGGTAATGTTACTGTAGGGAGCGGTGAGCGCACACACGCGCGCGTTTTTGATAACATTCATATTTTATTGTTTACATTTAAAGCGACCTTTAACCGTTGTAATTTAATTTATTTTATTACTAGCGGCCTGTACCGGTTTCGCACGGGTGGACATTTATTTTTTAAACATTTTATTTTTTTCTTGCAATTAAAATAGCCTATATTAATCAGTGATAATGTAGCATTCAAATGGTGAAAGAATTTTTAAAATCGGTCCAGTACTTTTTGAGCCAATTCGTTACAAACATACATACAAATCTAATAATCATCATCTATCATTATAATATTAGTATAGATACAGTCCACTGTCACTTTCATTTTGCTCCAGCGCAACTTATCATCGAGATCAGTTACCTTTTCAGGAGTGAGACATTTCATATTGGTTGAAGACAGCAGGTGTTGTAAGTACTCGCGCAGATCTGTGATGTTGGTGTTCACCGACACCTGTGGAATACAATCACTTTAATATTACTACTATACAGAAACCTAGAGATATTGAAGTATGAGATTTATGAGATAATCATATTCAGCCACTGCCGGGACACAGGCTTCTTCTCGGTGAGAGGGAGTGGGCCGTAATCCACCACGCGGGCCTGGTCTTCGAATTTTTTATTCTAGGACATGACAATTTCCCCACGATGTTTTCCTAGCAGTGGTGATGAAATAATTTACCAAAATAATGCGCCCGTCTGGGTTCGAACCGACGTCCATAACCTAATTCGTATGTCGCGACCGTTGCCACTGGTCTACCACTGTTCTTATGGGATTGCAGTAATTGAACTGTACTTTTTGAATTACTTACAAAAGCAGGCGAAAAGGAGCATAAAGCAGATACAGGAAACTTTTTCCTGTATCTGCTTTATGCGTGTGACTTAAGCCTGTGCATTCTGAAAGTTGCCAACATCGCGAAAACATAGCTGTAAAATTTTTCGCTTTTCAAATGAATTAATCCATATTACTAAATTAACTAATTAAATATCACTCTGTGTTGTACGCACGGCTACACATCAAGCTATACATACCAGTATAAGCTGACTTCTGATTGTACGAAAAACCTATACAGTGCGAGGTCAGCTAAAACTAGAAATGTATAGCTTGATGTGTAGCCGTGTGTACTAGAATATTAAATGAATTGCAATAACTAATATCATGACACAGAAATTTAGTTTTAGGTGCAAAAAAAGCACACACTGATGATTGCGCCGATGTTTGCACAACTTTGTACTTTATATCAATAACAATAAAGTCCGCTGTCTAATTTTCAAGTATAATGAATGACCTTGTTCTCCCACTCGAACTCGGCCCACATCTGCCTGAAGTCGGCGTCGGTGCAGACGGCCGGCTGGATGTAGTCCACGATGTCGATGTGGATGTCGTTCAGTACGACCACGCCGCGGTCCATTGAAGCGCCTGATACTTCGTATACTGTGGTGAAGGAGGGAATCGTGAGTTACCTATCAATCTGCCTAGCCTTTTCCCAACTAGTATTTGTATTAGTTGGGGGTGAGCTTCCAATTTAACCGGATGCAGTTGAATACTAGTATTTTATGTGGAACATTTAAATACTTAATCATACTTGAAATATCAGTTTAAAAATTTGTTTTTTTTTTTTGTATAAACTTTTCAAACGTGATGGGTATAATATAAAAACAAAAAAAAATTGTTTACTTTAAATAACGATGTCCAACACGTCTTGAGAGTTTCGCTGGCAAATTTAATTTTATTACTGTATAAAAAATGAGTTATTGTTAATTTGAGTATTATTATTATTTTTTTTTGTATTTTTTTCTATTGTCACTATCTAATCATTATTAATCTAAATTTATGTTTATTTTATAATTTATGATTTTCTACACAATGTATTTTCTTAAGAAATAAATGACTTATGACTTTGACCTTGTATTATATAAAACTAGATGAGATCGGTGTTTCCTATCCGACTATAATAAGAAGAGCTATGGATTATGATTATGATTACAATTGCTTAATTGCAACATCAAGCAATTACTAGCTCACGTACCAATGTTCCCGAAGATGATCCCGTTCTCGGTGGAGGCTACCTTGACGTGGGCCTTGATGCTGGCGAAGTCCCGCGGCGCCAGCACCACGGCCCCGGGCCGCTCCACCAGCCGCAGGTCGCCCAGCGTGGCCAGCTCCACCGTGCAGTTCTGCAGCGTGTCGTCTGCAGGCCCGGTTTTAAGTAATCAGAAATAACAAGATTCGCAGGACAACAAACATATTTAAAAAAATTTGGAAGTGGAAAATTTTTAAGTATGCCGCCGGCGTGGCAAAGTGCGTGAGTATTCCGTTTTGAAAAAAACTCACGAAAATCCAATAAAAATTAAACCTATAGGATGGGGGCAGTGGGGCTTATTATATGCTGTCGCAAGGCAGCGAGAATTACGAAGTGACAAATAGATTTTCAGCGTAAGAGCCATATCACACTGGCGATTAACACTCGTTTACAAATCACCAGTGTGATATGATAAGGCACTAAAAGCTTAATATACCCTCACAGATCGAATCCGATAACGAGATCGCATTCTATGAGTCCTTAAGGTGCCACTTGTCAATATTTTTTCTGAGAACATAACTCCACTGTTTGAAATTATGCATCCAAAGTTAAACATGATATCGTTTTAACTTATTATTAATTGTGTCTGTATGGAAACAGAATAGTAAAATAAAAAGCCATTAAAATTTACGTAACTTTGGGTGTAAATAAGTAATAAAAGAACTGTAAAATCTTCAAAACCAAGTCCATACCGACAAAGCTCAGTTATCGAAGAGATCAATAAATTTAATTTATAACCGATTTATGCAGTGGTTTTTTCAAAAAACTTGATTTTCCGAAGCACTTTTCGAATTTTTTTACGCGCCTATCAGTTCGGAACGGTGTTTCTGTGCGTGAGAACTAGACGTTGTTCGTGTAGACTAGCGTCAACTGCTCATTACTGATATTAGCGCTATCGGACACGAAGCCAGGCGAGACAGCGTGCTTTTTGCCCATGACCACCAGTGAGTTCGAGCTCGCGACTAGTTTACTCTTAATATAAGAAGCAGCACCGTTCTAGTGGAGATCCAAAAGTACCTTCACCTTCCCCTGTGGTAAGTATCCAGATATTCCTGACGTTATACCACGAAAAACAAGAAAAAATTAGCTGAAACTCACCCGTCTGGTTGACCACGAGTACATCGAGTACGATGTCGTACTGGTTCACCGCGACTATGGCCTCCGCGTACACCGGGTCCGAGAAGCCGGTCAGCTGCGTCACCTTGGACAGCTTGCCGCGCTCTTCACTCACGCCTGTACTGCGACCTGTGGGGTACAGTCCAATTAAATACACATACATATAATGACCCTGGCATCTCATTAAAGGCATAACTACGTAAATGTCTATTAACTGCTCTCAAATTACGATTTTTATTTATTTTTTACATACTACTTTGACATAATCCTTTTATTATTTGACATTATAACTCTTTTTTAGTGGTTGTAATGGAAATCAAATAAATCACTTGGTTTTAATAGGTTTTTATATTTTATTTATCTTTCTTTGAGATTTTGATTTTGTGAATGTGAGGACTTTGTAGGCCCTGTAGATTTTAGATCTGTAGACCATTTTTTATTTTATCAAGTACCTGGTACTTGTTGACAGGCCTACGCTGTCCTCCCATACCTACTGTAATTAGAAAACATTGTAAAAACCAATTATTTTAAAAAAAGTAACCGTGGAGTTTCTTGCCGGTTCTTCTCCATAGGAAACGACCAATTGGAACCGTGCGTGCGTTCTGACGTTTCATAAGTGCCCTTGTAGGCTTATGTGAAATAAAATATTTTGATTTTTTGATTTCGTGTTAACAAGAAACAAAAAAAAACACCGAGGGCAGAAATGGTTCCTATTTCAGCCAAGTTGTTTTATACAATGTGTAACAGAATAAACGCAAGTCCTGAAAGTAGTTTGTTCATAATTGACTACTGAATCGATTTCAGTAGATTTTAATATAGGTATTTTTTCAAAAATTATGTATTTATTCATACTTAAGCCAAATAAAATTGGACCTTATTTCAAAGCCGTAAGACTCAATTTTAAATGCATAATACTAATGTCAACATGATTTTCTTAATAAAAATAGCAAGCTTTAAAAAAAAAAAGTTTTAGTCATTGTATTATGCTTTTAACTCAATACTGTAATTGGGGTGTTCATACAAGGTGTTTAAACTGGGCAATATTTTCATGATTTGTTAAATGTTGAAAAAAATACTAGTTTCTTGTTGTCGAAACAAGAAGAAACCAATACCCGTTACAAAAAAAAAAAATATTTTCAAACAGTCGACTTTTTCTTCATCCTCATTGCCGTAAGTAATGAATCGAACATTATCGTTTAGCATGTTAACCGTTATGTTACAGACGTACGATGCTACAATAATTAACAAAATCGCTCCTACCTTGCAGCGCCTTAGACAGCGACAACTCGAACATATCGTGATGTGTGCTAGCGGCACTGTTGCCAGCTAACTGCGCGAATATAATGCCAGCCTCCACGTCCACTTTGTTGTCTTGACGCTTTGATTCTCGGTCCTGTAGGACAAAAACGGTAATGTATTGCGTGCTAATATACAGGGTTATTTGTAAAACACCAGCAATCTCTTGAGAGGTCATTGTACTCTTCATTATGCACAACTTTTACTATGGGACCAAACCTGAAATCGCGAAATAAAAATCAGCTGTTCCCTACATTTTTATCTTCGTCTATCTCGTTAAAATGTAGGGAACAGTTGATATTTTTTCGCGATTTCAGCTTTGGTCCCATAGTAAAAGTTGTTCATAATGATGAGTACAATGACCTATTAACAGGTTGCTGGTGTTTTACAAATAACCCTGTATATATATTATTAGAGATTTTTGAACAGTGGATACAAATTTAAAAAAATATTATGTTACAAGCCAGATGCAACCAATGGGATTTCTCATCGGCAAAATATCAAACTTACATACTAACTTTCATCTCCTATAGGGGTAAAATTTTCAAAAATACGTCCTTAGTATTCATCTTCATAACAAAAGGAACACTTTTGCAAAATTGAAATTTCCAAACCAGTTCCAAACCGCTTTAAGTTGTGCATTGTCTGTTAGGGAATAACTACTAACATAATTATAATTTAAGTTCTATGAAAATATCGACAGTTGGTTATCATCGTGAACTGCAGTATTGCTAAACACTAGCGTGACAATGACAAGGGCAAACATGTATATTATCGTAACGGAAGAAACGGACATCACAAAAATAAATATCACGTGACATTTTTCAGTATTCATAACTAGAGCTCTGCTGGACGGTTCAGTACAAATTATTTTAATCAAAGGTGGAATGTTACTGCCATATTATTGATGCTTCGAAGCCTCGGATGACTTTCCATTTTTTTTTTTTGCAGCAAAAATACACTTTCTTAGACAGTTTTACTAGATATATTAATATTTTAGAAAAAAATAAAACATAAAATTCAAACAAAACTCGCTCATCTAAGGTCACAATGACACTGAAAATGTCAATCGTAGCTCGAGAATTATTGGAAAAAAAAAAACTTATTTGCGGTGGACCAATAATGCGGTATAGAGGTGTGTGTCAAGTTATTGAGTCGCGGTCGTCTTGGAATCGAGTCGTCGGAGTTGGGCCGGTAGGACTGACTTGTCGGGGTCGAGTTGAAGAGGAACAGCTGTCAGGGTGGACAGTACCAGACCCATTTAGACTGCCCCGTTAGTCTCGTGGTCGTAAGCGAGATTGCTGAGCGTGGGGTCCTGGGTTCGTTTCCCGGGTCGGAGAAAAAGTGTTATTGAGATTTTCCATTAAGAAATTCTTAGTAACAGCCCGGAGTTTGGTAGTTCGCGGTGTGATACCCCGTGGTTCGGTGCGCACGTCTCGCCGTTGGTCCTGCGCTTGATCTCTCTCCGGTCGTGTCGGATTGCCGTCCCATCGGACTATGAGAGTGAGGGAAGAGGGAGTGCACCTGTGTCTGCGCGCACACTTATGCACTATAATATCTCCTGCGCACCTGGCTAATCTCCGTTGAGATTGGCCACCGTGACCGAAATAGGTCGGGGAGGGTATTATTAGCAGAGCCACCTTGTCGGGCTCGTCCAGCAGGCCGGCGGCGCGGCCGGGCAGCGCCAGCAGCGCGCCCAGCGCGCGGGAGGAGGCGCCCAGCAGCGCGCCGCGCACCACGTCGGGCCGGGAGCTGCCCGCCAGCACGCACATGGCTCCGTGTTCCAGGTCGTCAGCTGTTAAACCGGATGTAGCACCAGAGCCTAAGAAAAAAAAGTATATTTTGTGTGAAACAGCCATTTTTTACCCTTGAAAATCATTAAAAAGGAACACATGACGAAAAATTTGAAAATTTTCACAATCGCCCTTCTGAATTTTAATTTTGACCTTGCTGTTGACTTTAGCACCCTAAACAACGACACCCGTGATGGAAAAATGTCAATGTTTTTCCAGCCGACAACTTAGATTTTTCTATTTTAACTTTAGTATTGGCTTGAGCACCCTCGAAGACCATAAAAACTATCTCAAAGACCGAGCACAGCGCATTTTCGTTACATGACATTTCTACCAAGTTCACTCGTAACGCTTAAAACTATACCGACCGCACAGTGGCGCCCTCATCGTTTGTATTGCATGAAATAACCAAACAAACGATGAGGGCGCACTGTGCGGTCGGTATAGTCTTAAGCCGCGTTAAAGAACTTCGTTACACAAAAAATGTATTTGAGCCGGGTTAAGTAAACAATAAGCTTTCGCAACTAAATGCAATGCCGAATACCCCGCCAGTACAACGCCCGTGGATGATGACCGATAATTTACCTACACGTGTAATCAGTTATTCATTTAAAGTTTTTCAAATAAAACTGCAATTATTTTAAGATATTTTATAGAAAAGACAAAACCTAAACAAGGCTAAAAACAAAATTAGAAGCAATCGTCTAAATGTGAACCACTGCTTAAACCGAAAAATTCTTTGTTTTATTTATCCTGCCAAACCTGCAAAAATTACGTTTCTACGACACATACCAGCATTACTAAAGTAAGCAACAAGTACTTACCAGCATTTTGCTTGTGGAAAGCCAGCAGCGTGGCAGCGAGATGTATGGCAGCAGTAGCGTCGCGCTTGTCCAGCTTGAGGGCCAGCTTGCACAGTGCGGAGCAGGCGCAGGCGGCCGTGAACGACTCGGCGCCGCCCAGCGCGGCCCAAAGGCCACAGCCTGCGCTGGCGGCCGGGCTGGTGCTACTGTGTGGACAGTAAATTATTCATTTGTCTTGGGTATCATTATTATAGTTTTTAACTGCCCCAATGGTATCGTGGTCGCCAGCGTGACTGCTGAGCGGCCCACGCTCATGGGTACGATTCAGGTCGGGCAATTTTTCAATTAGGAAAGCGAATGCGCGAATGTCGGGGCGGGGGGGAGGGACAGTCTATATTTAAAAAAGGAAAAACTGACTGACTGACTGACATATCAACGCACAGCCGAAACTACAAGGACTAGGAATGTAAAATTTTGCATACGGCTTCCTTTTATTATGTAGGGGAGCACTAAGAAGGGGTTTTTGGAAATTCAACCTTTAATGGGGTGAAAAGGGGGAATTTTGTTTGTATGAAAAATCTTATTGCTTGAGTTGATAAACTTGAAAGGAGATGTTCCAAAATGTATGGAGCCTGGGCCAGGTCCTTGTACACTATACTTAAAAATAGGGAAATTCATTAAAAACAGTTCTCAACTGTCCAATTGCTTTAAAATAGCTTGGTTTTCTGGTAAACAGAAGAAATTACACTTGAAATTGCAACACAAAAAACAACCCGTCATGGCGGTAAGCTGTCATTTTGATTGATTAATGACGTTTGACATGTTTTTGTTTATTTCCACGCTATACAGTGACAGAAGTGACACTGTTGTGACAACTGACAGTTCTCTTTTTGACAACAGAGTAACTAAATCTGTGAGACGCCATGTTGAAAGTCGATAAAATTAATTGATAAATATCAGTTCACTACCACAACAGTACACATTTAATTGAATTATCTGTATTTTTCCCGAATTCTACGGATTTTTCTCTTTTTTTTATATACTGTACATAGACCTGGCCCATTTTGAAACATCTCCTTTGGCACGAATACACGCAGACGAAGTCGCGGGCGAAGTGCTAGTGTAATATATCACACAGATATAAAACATCAAAATCTCAACTTACACTGGTAAGTTGAATGCGGACTGTGAGGCGTAAGTACCGTCGCTGGTGACCAGTTGTCGCGGGGCTGATGTGTCCTGAGTTTTAGCAGCCAAAGCCTCGGCGTCTTCCTACAAAAAATACCACGCTATTTACGTTTTTGCACTAGTTTATTGAATTCAATGAAGCTGTTAGTTCCAGCATCACAAATTATGATGATGTAATAATTTTCGCGCATGCTTTGATTACCGTGAAAATTATTTCCTTTAATCACACAGAAAAAAAGCAGCCGCGTATATTTTTACGTCAAGTGATTATTCAACAGTATTGAAAATAATATTTATTCACAAAAACATAAACTTTGACAATAATTTAAGTTTACAGAGAAGTATGCATACATAAATAGATTCTACAGTTATTGGATACAAAAGGTAGGTAGTGGGGTCAAAAGTCCTATAAGAATTAAGTACCCTGCCCACAAAACTAGGAAAATCCTGTATTTTGAAAAACAGTGACTTCGCATTACATTAAGGTCGAGCGATTGTTGTGTGATACTGCTGGATAATCTCTTGGATATTATTTTTTCATCGTTACAACTTTCATTATCTTACACGGAAATATTCCAAATAAACAAATGCAGAATAGGCAGAACCTCATTTTATTGGAATCGGTAAAAAAGGAGGACTAAATGAATTATAAAAAAAAACATCTCAGTACCAATAACCCAGGTTTGCAAAGTAATAAATAATTTGATCTGATGGGCAATTCTCGTAATTTTAAGAACGTAGTCTGATCTCAGTTTCAATCTGTCAAAAATGCCTCTAATTTCCGTACATTTTGACAAGTTTTTGACATTAGTTTGTCGGTGAGATGAGATTGCGACTAAGATTTTGAACATTTTAAACTAGAAGAATTAGCCTTTTGAATGAAGACAATATTCTTACCTTCTCCTCTCCTCCGGCAGCCGAAGGTATGACAGAAGCCAGCACATCTAGCGCCGCCTTGGCCCGCGCCGGCGTGTCCGCGAACTGCGCCAGGAGCCATAATGCCGAGCGAGCTATCTTGCCCACTCTGATGCTTGTCACTGACTCTAGAAGTTTCTAGAAACAAAAACAAATGCTTTGTAGAACTGACTATAGTCGGACTTTTAATTAGCTGCAGTAAAATGACAGCTTATGTGTTACCACTTTTTAAAGAAATTTAAATAGTGATGTAACAAAATAATCGATTCACTCAAGTAACATCCAGTTCAAAATCGATCCATATTAAAATAAGTTTACAATAAAACATAACCTACTTCACTTAAAACTAAATACCTATAACTACTATAATTAATAATACCTATACCTATAATTAATAAAAGTACCTACGCTTATACCTACTTAATATTAAAAAAAACTGAACATAAATTAACCAAAACTTACCTACTACTAACTACTACTAACCTATTACTACTTCACCTAAAAAGAAATCCTGTTTTCCCAACATTTCCCTTCACTGCTCTGCTCCTATTGATCGTAGCGTGATGAAAAGTATACTATAACCTGCCCAGGAGTATGAAGAACAATTGTACAAAGTTTCGTTGAAATCCGTCGAGTGGTTTTTGTTTCTATAACGAACATACAGACAGACAGACAGACAGACAGACAGACAAAAAATTTTACTGATTGCATTTTTGGCGTCAGTAACGATCACTAATCACCCGCTGATAGTTATTTTGGAAATATATTTCATGTACAGAATTGACCTCTCTACAGATTTATTATAAGTATAGAAGATAGATGAAAACTTTATTTTATTTAAAATAATGATTTCTTAGACTATGTATTTACGCTGATTTGAAACTACAACATACATATATTTGTATCCGATTAATATAAAGAATACGGTTGATTACGGTTTTGTTTACGGTTAAATCAAAATGTTTCAGTTTCGAATATCTAAAATGAATACGATTAAAACGATGTTTCACTGCGTTTTAATCACATCACTAGCAGAGATAGTGTGGCAACATTTTTTAACGAAATGACAGTAAGAAGTGTCATTTTACTGCAGCTAATTAAAAGTCGGACTATAGGTATATTTTGTTCAAATGTATGTATTTATTATTGTAATTTATGGAAGTTTTATCATTTTCAAGTTAGTTTTTATCATGTTGCACCTAATATGTTTTGTCTCTGCATTACTCTAATCTAGAGTGATAGAAAACGCCTAAATATTAAGTCCTCTGTTGTACCGTTATTTCTGTTAGATACTTCTGCATATTTTTTTTATTAAATACATCTAATATATAAAATTCTCGTGTCACAGTGTTAGTTACCATACTCCTCCGAAACGGCTTGACTGATTTTTATGAAATTTTATATGCATATTCAGTCTGAGAATCGGCTACTATCTATTTTTTTTTTTTTTGCAAAACGACGTTTGGGGGGTCAGCTAGTAATATATAGGGTGACTGGTAATTAGTGACCGATACCTAAACACGTGATTGTACTCATGATAATAAACAACTTTTACTATGGGACCAAACCTGAATTCGCGAAAAAAAATCTGCTGTTCAGTACCTACATTTTGATCAGTTAGGCGAACATAAATGACTGAACAGCAGATTTCTTTTTCACAATTTCAGGTTTGGTCCCATAGTAAAAGTTGTTTGTTATCATGAGTACAATCACGTGTTTAGGTATCGGTCACTAATTACCAGTCACCCTATATGGGTAGTTCTACGATAAGAGGTTTTAAGTTCATAGAGAATACGGCCGCGGAGAAAAGTTGCTGTTTTTTCATTCAACACTTATATTACGATTTTTGTCCTATTTATGTATCTTTTCACGTAAGGGCAGGTCACTTTATGCATATTTTATTACTTTTTACAAGGCCAGGGTAAATACATTGGGCAGGGTAGAGACAATAAGATCAGGGTAGATACTTATTTAGCCAGGGGAGAGAATTTGTGACAATAAAAGTAACAAAATTAGTAAAATCAACTTTAATTAAACATTGTACTTAACATAGAATCAGACTATCATTTTTACCAATCATATTAAACATTAACAGACTATTATTATTTCAGCCTACTCTGAAATTTAAAACAAAAATGTCTTTAGTGTCATTACAATACAACAAATAATAAAATATTCTTTTATTAATACTAATTATACAACCTGTAACGTTAAATGCGCAAAACCTCATACACCCCAATTAGAGCATTAAGTTAAAAGCATAATACAATGACCAAAACTATTTTTTAAAGCTATTTTTATTAAGAAAATCGTGTTGATCCTAGCGTTAGTATATGCATTCAAAATTGAGTCTTATTGGCTTAAAATAAGACTTAAGACTTCTTTGGCTCAATCGGCGGATAGTATGGCAAAATACATACCTAATTTTTAAAAAAAAAAAACGTATATTAAAAATGACTGAAATCGATTCAGTAGTCAATTATAAACAAACTATTTTCAGGTTTTGCGCATTTAACGTTACACGTTGTATAGACTAGCGTCTTTTAAGTAATACAAATAATCAGACTTGCGATAATCAGGATAATTTTCATATTACCTGTATCTATGTTACATTTCACTAAATGAACATGTTTTAATCATAAAATAAAATTAAAAATATAAATTAAAGTCACTCTCTTGCCTCTATTGCTCTCTAGGAGTCATTTGGTCGACAGTTTTTATAATTCCTTTCTCTTTCTTTTTTAAATATTTTGCCTTTTCTTTTTGCTTTTGCGATTCATATTTTTCGGGATCATTTTTAATCTTTTCATATCGTAGTCTCGCTGCTTCACGTTTCTTCTGTAATCTTTCTTCACGTGTTAACTTTTTCCGCGGTTCCTTGATCTGTAACAATATTAGACAATAATGTAATAACAATATGAACTGAGAACCTCCTTTATTTTTCAGTTTTAAGAATTTACCAACACTATTTAAATCTGTTTGTTGATAAAAATATGCTATAACTAAGTTTGTTTGCACTAACATTATCTCCCCTGGTCAACAAGTCTCTCCCCTGACAGTTATCTTGCCAGGGGAAATATGGCAGGGAAGAGACGTTTTCATGATAAATTTTATTGTTTTAATTGACATAAGAAATGTTTCTGTAAATTATGTATCACACTTTAACTATTACATTATTATTAAATTAGACCAGTAAATGCAAATAAATGAAATGAATAATATAACTTTTATGACTTACCAGTGGAGAGACACAATGACCTCGCGAAACCACCACTTTGAACCAACGCGTCGCAACAACTAACAAATGTCGGCGCCCTTAAGGGCTCACGTGTTTGCATTGCTAATTTCACGTTGATAGATGACCTGGAGCGCTATTTGGAATATGGCCGTTTTAAAATTTGTGTTTGTAGTAGCCGAATGAAATTTGCCAGGGTAGATACCCAAAAACATTGGGACAAAAGTTAAGTTTGAAAAATATTGCAAATAAATAAATTTTGTTCTATTTTTCCTTAACAATACATAAATATATTTATTGAAATTTGTGTTTAACTTACTTTAGTTTAATAACTGATACAAAGAAGGTATGTATCGTTTGCAAATTAAACTGAAACCGACAGGGGGACAGGCCAGGGTAGAGACTTTTTTAGACTTTACAAGGAATTTCAGAAAAATATACTTTAATTAGGCATTTAATCGTGACGTTATTTAATAAAGTGCATTTAGGTGATGTGTTTCATTGCAAAAAATAACAACTTATAGAATAAAATTTATATTTTAAACTGATTGCCGCACAAGTTACCTCTTATCGTAGAACTACCCATATAGAAGAGAAACTACATACTTTTTTTGTAAACAAATGACGAAAGTTTGACGAGGTCCCAAGATACAATATGCTGACTCAGGACCTAACCTGTCTTATTAGTTTTGCATTTCAAACCTTATTCCTTTCTTTTTCCTTATTCTTGAGAATACAAAAACTGCCTTAAAAATCGAGTCTAATGTGTCGGATTTCTACAAATTTGTAAAACTGGTTAGAAGGTTTAAGTTTGGGCTAAAGTTGGAATTAGTTTTGGTATAAGATGGATAATGGTAACATATGGATCTGTGGCTATATTACATTCCATTTAGGCCACGTCAGTCACATAGGTATCAGTGGCGATGGTACCATACAACTCGATTCCCGCCGGCTTCCCTTCGAAAATTCAGAACACAACTACTTTATAGTCAATCCATCATTGAAATATAATGAAACGTTTTATTGACTTTTTTTTGCTCCGGCTTACCTATCTCATAAATTCACCCTTCGCTACTGATAGGTATGCCTGACATTTATTTGCAAAGCCTTAGTTTAGTGACTGATAAACATAGAAATTAATACTTAGGCTCGATTTAAAATTATTCGATGTTATTGATATTTTGGTCTGGCAATTTATTTTTATTTTATTCTTTCATGCTAATTTATTTACGACGTGCTTAAAAAATATGAAATTGAAGGCCTTGTACAAGTTTCCAATGGTAAATACAAAATAAACACGAAAAAGGTCAGCACAAAATACCTAGTCTATTCAAACTTATGTTTCAAAGTAATAATATTTCAAGTTAAACAAATATCAACTTTATTTTAATGATAATTAAGTTGATTTCAGAGTGACTAGCACTATAGAAACGGTTATAAAAATGTTTGAAGTTGTAGCGTAAACTGAACTTTATTGTGTAGGATTTAAAGTTATTTTTTCATAAACTCATATTTGTTTACATTTTTGGCAAATAAATCGCGAATGCAGATTATAACGTAAACAAAAAAATAAATACTACACCAAAGGAATCTGCGGGATTGATCTTACCTGATAGATATGGTCTCGCAGATCTACGAAGGTGTGGAGCGCAGATCTCAGGAACAGCATGACATCTTGCGCGGCCGGTTCGCTGCCGTCACCCAGTAGTTCTAGGAGAGCCGGGGCTACGCTGCCGGCTACTTCCGGGAACTATGACAAAGGACAGCATTTCTTTACTTTTTATTCACTTAGATTCATATCACACTATGGTGCTCTCTTAATAGTACTTCGAAAGAGTTAAATAAAATCAACTACATTTATTTGTGGACACAGATCGAGTGTTTGTGTACTTTAAAAACATGATTCCATGATTTCATAGATTAAGGAAAATATTATTTAAGGGAGTCGCTTCTTATGCCCGTGCAAAGTCACATTGATGAGTATAAATATGCTTTTTTCAATTTCATAGATAAGATTTTCAGTAAGTTCTTCTTTTTGACTTTATCTTAAAAACTGACAGAGTTGGTAAACATCGTTAATGAATCATAATGGGAGAGTGAAATCTTCTGAACAGCTATATTATGTATTAGCTAATTGGTGCATACCTTAAGTGCAGCTCTATGCAGCGCCCTCACAAGTAACTGTCTGTACTTGGCGGCATCGTCATGGTCTGCTGATGTAGCTCTTGCAGCTTCCTTACGAAGAACTTGGACTAACTCCTCCGCGTGACGGGAGCTCACCAGCTCCAGGGCTGAGGGGAAATCAGTACATGTTGCCATGAGAGCAGTTGAATAAGAGTTAAGAGGTATAATTTGTGCAGGAAGATTGTGAATGGTTAGGTTATGATATTCGAGTTTGAACTCTGTAGCACCATGGAAAATACTGGTATTCAGCTGCATCCGGTTAGGCCAACCCCAACGTAGTCGCGAATAGGCAGGCAGATTGATTAGTTACCCAGCTGCAAGGTGTGCTTCCTGACGTCCAGATCGGAGCTGTGCAGTACGCGCAGCACGTCCATGGCAAGGTCTGGCAGCGCCCGCGCCGCGGCGTCGCCCGCCTGCTCCCGCAGCGCGCCCAGGCGCCCCACCACGATGAGCTTTACGTTGTTGTCGCTCTCCTTGACTATGAGGTCGATGTAGCATGCTGCGGCTGCCTGGGAGGCGACAAATGGGACTTTATGAAGTGTGTTTTTGCAAGGAATTTTGGTAGGCACCAAACAACGTGACTATCAGAGACGGTTCTATACTAAAATCCATACGATATGCGAGACTTTCCATTGATCTGTATTCAGTAGGAGCAGCGGGATTGTCCGAAAGGGTTACCGCTACCCCGGAACATAAAAAGCTAAGGAAGGAACACGGGTGGGTTTTAGTCAGTAAGAGTTTGACACTCCCTTCTGCTCCACCCAGAGCAGGAGGGATCATTTGATGATTGCCCATCCTCAAAAAAAAAAGTATTCAGTAGGAACGAACTAACGTCGGTAAAAAGGCAAATAAAAAAGTTTAAAAATACATGCCCTTGTATTTTCACTAGCACCCAAAACCTCTAGTGAACAACAACAATGCTTACATTGAGTAATACAGAATAAAAGACTGAACCCTTTAATTCTTTTACAGGAGATAAGACTTTCTTGAATTTACTTTCTACACTTACTTTGATAGCAGCGGGAGCGTTGGACAGCGTGACGAGTGTACCAGCTGCCTCGTATCTCACAGCCGCGCTAGTTGCATTTAGTAGTCCGTATACTGTGCGGATGAAGCGAGACCGTTCTGAAGGGTTCGCGTGACACACCTAGACATAAAAGGAGATTACAATTTTTACTGCGCTTACGCACTGGGTTCCGATCCAAATATCAGCAAACATATGAGTTTTCTTTATAAATTCAATCCAAGATTTCTTAGAAATGCGTAAACACTCATGCAACTGGTATTGTGACTGTTTGTTTTGTAATTTTTTCATTGTTTTTCAATTTTTTTAATTGAAACAACGAAACAACACCAAACGTCTTCCTAAGTCACTTACCCATAGGTAAGTTATAAAAATGTGACTTAGGAAGATGTTTGGTGTAACTATAAAGTGTTTGAGACATTCCATTAATATTATTAGCAATATAATATTTCAATAGCTATTAAAATAAACGTCTTGATTGGCGTGGCTACGTTGGACTTTGCAAGACAGAAATTCAGAGAGTTCTACGGACTAAAATCTCTCAGATCAACCTCACCTTATAAATCAGCTCCACAATAACCAACTGCAGGATATCACCGAATCCCTGCACATTGTCGAGCCGTGCCGCGAGGTAAGATAGCGCCCTCTCCTGGTCTGCATGCAACAGCATGAGGAAGGCGTTCCTCTTGCACGACATGTCCTGTTCCGTTTCCAGGAAATTGGCGACCAGTTCCGGAGCGTCAGGGATTAGGAACTCGAAGTTTCTGGTAGAACAATGTGTCATTTATTATTTTCACTCCAATTGTTGGGCAATTGTGCCCATAGGCTGATCACAGCATGAACTCGTTCTATATTGTAAGACCTATGTTGTATATACCTGTGTATCACAAATAAACTATTTGATTTTTTTTGAAGTTCCATAAAATCGCAGTACGTGGTCGAGGCCCATCCGCCTCCAGTTACAGGGTCGGATCGCCATGTATTGTTGGGCGTTCAGGAGACAAAATAAAAGAAGTGAATTGCTTGAAATGCTTGTTTTTTTGTTTCTCCTTACATGCTAAGGTATTGAATGAAATAGTGCTTGGCAGAGTTGTAAGGAGTCGCCTTGAGTTTAAGGCGAATAACACACGGAAAGGTATACATACGTATCGCAGAGACAGTTGACGTCCTGGAGCTTCATGTGCTTAAGGGCTGATATTTCAATAGTTAGAACTTTATCTAAAGAGTAAATATAACAGTTTGACATAATATTTCGGAAACAAAACCTGTCAAAGTGAGATTTATTTCTCAGATATAATTTAATCAGCCTTAAGTCTAGCCAAACAAACAATTTTTGATCACGAAATAATAATGTTTAACCGGAATGTGGCACTTTTGTTTGAAAATCCAGGTTATAGAGGGGCTTTGGCCAAGAACTAAATGCAATGTCACACTAGTGCATTTGATATTCAAGAAGTACCAACTAACCTGTAGATAGTAAATATGGCGAGCACAGCATTCCTCCTCACATAAGAGTGACGATGGTCCAGACATGCCCTGATAGCAGGCATCAGGGGTTCCAGGAGTTCAGGCTCCTTTAGCTTGCATAGGAACCGCAGGGTTGAGCCACGGATGAACTCATTGGGGTGTTGCAGATCCTGATCAATAAAGGATTTACTAAATGCATTTTGGAAATATTCAAGGTGGTGCAAGAAACTTGACAGAACTTGAAGGAGGCCAAGTTGTGGGACAGTACAAGTTAAATAAAATAAAATTGCTTATGCTTATCTTTTTTGGACATAGCTAAAGCCAGCAGCAATCTGTCATTTAACCTAACAGCTAGTTATTAGTAGAATTGATTTCCATTTTGACGAACGTTTTTTCTGGTAATTGCATAATTGTTTTATAGCTACAACAAAAAGTTTTCAGTAAAAATGTTTTGTAATTTCACCACCTTTAAAATTTCCCTTAATTCTGTCTGTTTGATCTTACTGAGAAATATTCACATACCTTCCTGTAGGCATCACAGACAAGGATCATCTCCTGCATCAGCTTGCCATCAGGTGTGGTCTTGGGCACTATCTCCCAGAAGATGAGTAGTAGCTTCTTAACCATATGGTCCTGCAGTGGCAGCACAAACCTGATGATGATCATCAGGAGACCGGGGATCTTCTCACCGGAGAGAATGATGCCAATAGTCTTCTTTAATGCTTCTATCTTTTTCTTTATATCACCTTTTTCTGTTTACAAATAAGTAGGGCAGAGATTAAATCCTCAATATTTTCAAAGGAAACCATGGCCCCGATTCTGTTGTTCACAAACTTAAACTAAATTTAAGTTCAGAGCATCTTTTTCTTTCTATTTCATTAAGAAAAGGACAGAAGATAAATTATAGTTTAGTCCTGTCAAATTAGATAATCCATAGACAAGTTTAGACGATTCTGCTGTCAATGTGTTATTGAAAACACGTGGTTGTTGAATTAATAGTGAATTTTATGAATTGTATTGTTTTGAGTGCCTAATTTTGTTTGTTTTTTGTGTGTGCGTCTTGCTGCCTGCTGTGTGTAGTATTGTAAGTGGTTATTTTCCCGTTTCCCTCATTTTAAATGAGGGAAATGGGAGACGATGATCCCCCTGATGGGGGTGGTGCAAATTCATCGAATGAGACCTTACAGTCCCGGAAACGACACTGTGTTGAACCGCTTCAATCTGATGCAAAAAAAAGTACCCCTCCATCGGATTCCTATCAGTCAGTGTACTCCAAACCTGGTTTCGAATCTGACTCTAAAATTGTATATAGTGCAAATGATAAGGGTCCTTTTATTGTTCACGTTACGCGGTCAGAACCGGATTTGTCTGCTGGGCAGACGATAAGGATATTAAAGTTTGCGCAACTCATCCACCAAAATAATATTCCTGATATAGTAGATGGTAGTATAAAAGCACTGGGGAGAAATAGGGCCTGTTTAGAATTCATTTCAGCGGCTGCTGCCAATGCTTTTAAAAATCACGATTTTTTAGTGAAACACAAATTTGCTGCAGACATTCCTAAATTTCATGTGTCACGGATGGGAGTGGTCCGCGATATTCCAACAGACTGGACCTTAGAGGAACTAGTAGAAGGAATCAGAACTCCTCCCAACTGCGGAGAAGTAATCAGGGCCCGTCGTTTAAATGTTAAATCCAAAAAGGAAGACACTGTTACTTGGGTTCCTTCCACTACTGTAGTTTTAACCTTTACTGGTCAATCACTTCCTGAGAGAGTTTTCTGTTATGAAACATCACTCCCTGTAAGCACATATCAGCTGCCAACAATACAATGCAGAAATTGCTGTCGCTTTGGACACATCCGTGCTCAATGCCGCTCAAAGCCCCGGTGCTTTAGATGTGGTCAGGAACACTCTGGTGATAGTTGCTCAGTTATTGACGATCTCTCGACTTGCATCCTATGCCGAGGAGCTCACAAAGCGACGGATGTTAAATGCCCGGAACATGCTCGGCAAAAATCTATTAAAATTGTTATGTCTCAGGACAATATTAGCTACTCTGAGGCCGCACTGAGATTTCCCTACCCTAAGCGTCTATATGCTGATATCACCTCCTCTACCTCCTCTTCATTCTCTCCGTCACAGCAAATGCAATTCTCTCAACAAACCTCTTACTCTCTGCAATCTCCCACCCACTCCCCTGCTCAACCCCACTCCCAATCTTACACAAAGACTGTCTACCGCACCCCCCGCCCACGAACCCCGTTAGGTAAGTCCTATGATGTGCAAGCACATAGAGATATTACCAATACTCCTTCCTTCTCTCAGCCGAACGGTTGTGCCTTGCTTTCTCCCATTGAAGAATCCACCCCCATGCTAACTCCTAACGATAACTTGATAGAGCTCCTTACCTGCTCCCTTATCAACATCATCAGTAAGTTTAGTGACAGTTTACCGAACAATGTCGTTACCCTACTACAGCAACTTCTCCAAGCCCTTATAAATAAAAATGCCCCCCTCAACCCTCCTCCAATGGAATTGTAGAAGCATTCGTAGGAAAAAGCATGAGCTTATTCATTTGACAAATCGCTATAAACCTGTCCTCCTTGCCGTCTCGGAGACCTGGCTGGTGCCGGGTTCCGTGTTTAGGTTTCCGGGATTTTCCTGCCTTCGGGACGACAGGGCGGATGGCTGGGCAGGGTGTGCCTTGCTAGTTTCGAGATCCATTCCATATTCTCTAATTAATATCCCTGCTCACAGTGACGAAATCCATGTAGTTGCAGTAAAAGCCTTTAACATTTCTTTTGTCTCATGTTATATTCCCCACCCAAATAGTAGAGCTATATTAGAACTCAATAGTATTCTTTCTTCCATACAGGGCCCTCTCATGGTACTAGGAGACTTTAACTGTCACCATACCATGTGGGGGTCTCACTACATAGATACATCCTCTCCCTTTTTAATTGATCTAATGGATGACATCAACCTTTGCTTACTAAATGATGGATCTCCGACTCGCAGGGTACCCCCTGGGCAAAATAATAGTGTACTTGACCTTTCATTGTCCTCTCCCTCCTTAGTAAATTCTCTCTCTTGGTCCATATTACCTAATTCATACAGCAGTGACCACTTCCCAATCTTAATCAAATTTCTCCAATCATTTACCCCTCCTCCTGCCCTGCCTCCCTTACAGCGATATAGACTTTCAGATGCAGACTGGGACAAGTATTCGCTTGCCTTAGACTCCAAATTATCTGGTCTTCCTCTTGTAGATTCTTCCAATCTTTTAGTGGCCTACGAAGATTTCGTTTCCTGTATACTTGCCGCTGCCGACCAATCTATACCTCTCAAGAACTCGTATCGTGGTCGCATCCCTTCTCCGCCCTGGTGGGATTCAGAATGTACCAACATGGTGCGTCTACGCAACGAGTCGGAAAATCTATATGCAGCAGACTTAACTATGGCAAATTATATTAATTTTAAGAAAACTGGGGCTAAAGCCGTGAGACTTTTAGCCAAGAAGAAGGCTGTAGGTTGGCAAAAGTTCTG
The DNA here is from genome assembly GCA_949316385.1 of Globia sparganii. Taxonomy (NCBI): domain Eukaryota; kingdom Metazoa; phylum Arthropoda; class Insecta; order Lepidoptera; family Noctuidae; genus Globia; species Globia sparganii. The sequence continues at coordinate 23,577,351 of OX438660.1, read as the reverse complement.
TGAATCCTTATCTCCTCGTACCCCTTTAACTGTCGTATGGCGTAAAATTAATAACTTCCGAAAAATATTCAAGGATCATAATAATTCATCAAATGACCCCACTATCTGGCTTGATAACTTTGTTAATAGTTTGGCCCCCCCCTTTGTACCTTATTTGGATTGCTTTCCTTCTATTCTGATTCCCACTCACACATCTGACAGAATGAACGATCAATTCTCGCTTGCAGAACTCACTTGTGCTTTAGACCACCTTAAAGATTCCTCTCCAGGCATAGACGGTATCACGTTTTCCTTTATCTGTAAAGCTAGTCAATCTTCAAAATTATATCTTTTAAGTATTATTAATTCAATTTTCTTATCTTCAAATATACCAGAGTCATGGAAGACCCAAATTATAATCCCCATCTTAAAACCTGGGAAAGATCCAAATCTCTCGACATCATATAGACCTATTGCCTTGTCGTCGGTTTTGGCAAAGGTTGCAGAGCATCTCATAAAAAACAGACTGGAATGGATCCTTGAAAGTCGTGGCTTACTCTCCAACACTCAATTTGGATTTAGACGTAGTACAGGTACGATTGACAGTCTAAGCATTCTTACCTCCCAAATAAGACTTGCTTTCTCCCGCAATGATCATGTTATTGGGGTCTTCCTTGACATCTCGTCAGCTTATGATAATGTCCAGCTTCCGCTACTCAGGCAGAAAATGCTTGAGCTGAGTATTCCCGTGAGACTGGTAAATTTTATCTTTAATCTTTTTATGTGCCGTTCTATACGTGTACGTTCCCAAGGCGGTCTTCTCTCTCCCCGTGTTATCTGGAGGGGTCTCCCGCAAGGCTCTGTCTTAAGTCCAATCTTATATAATCTATACACCGCTAGCCTTGACTTGTCCGTTAATTCCTTTTGCAATATCCTGCAGTATGCTGATGATATTGCCTTATACACAAGTTGTTCTTCTTTGTCCAATGGTGCTCTTAAATTAAATTCTGCTCTTGGCTACTTGAATGATTGGCTCTCGGATCATGGACTGGAGCTTTCTATCCCTAAGTGTCAAGTCGTAGTATTTTCCCGTAAAAGAAATATTCCTCCAGTCAACATCTCTGTTGCTGGAGAACCGATCTTGATTCAAGATAAAGTTAAATTTTTGGGCGTTATACTTGATTCCAAAATGACAGGTTTATTTCATTTACAATATATATGTAATAAGAGTGAGAAGTCCATCAATGTTTTGAGGTCGTTATCTGGAGTCCGTTGGGGTTCTCATCCGGCCTCTCAAAAACTGCTTTATAACGCCATCGTTCGCAGCCATTTTGACTATGGTTGTTTTATACTAGAACCTTGCAGTAAATTGGCTCTGAGTAAGTTGGATAAACTTCAATCTAAATGCTTGCGCATTATTACTGGTGCAATGAAATCATCTCCAATTAATGCTCTTCAAGTAGAATGTGTTGAACCCCCACTTTATCTTCGTAGACAATTTCTAGCAGATAGATATTTTTCGGTAGCATCTCAATTCCCCTCACACCCTCTACTCAGTATACTTCGTCCCCTTTCTTGTGCTATCGAAGCCTCACCTTATTGGAGGAATAAATCCCCTCCTCTATTAGTGAACAGTTTTAATAATATTAATACTCTTTCATTTCCAATTATGCCTCTGGATAATCATCCCCTTTTCCTGGTTCCTTATGACTCACTGATCTATCAACCCAGAGTGATACTAGATTTTGGTGTAAGCAAACATAGTCCTGATCCCAACAATCTTTTTAATAAAATTTTAAAGAAAAAATGGGCAAATTGGGTTTTATTATTCACAGATGCTTCAAAAATAGATGAGTCCCATTTAGGTTCAGCTGTGTTCATTCCTAAGTTCAATGTTGTTTTGAGTTTTAAGAGCCCGCCTGAGTGTTCTATCTTTACAGGTGAATCCCTAGCAATACTAGAAGCAGCAAAATATATTGATGCCAATCAACATCATTTTGATAAATCTTTGATATTCACAGACTCTCTTAGCTCTCTCCAAGATTTATTGAAAATTCCATTTCGCAGCAAAGATAACTCTGTAATTATTCTCAGAATTAAGGAAATTCTCTATAGGTTAAATCAATCTGGCTTGGAAACTGTCTTGGCATGGATTCCGGGACATACAGGCATATTGGGCAATGAAAAAGCTGATTTCTATGCTAAGCAATCTATCCAGACGGGATGTTTGACTTTCTCTAATATTCCGGCTCGGGACGTCCGTTGCCTGGCTAAACCACGTCTCATGAAATCTTGGGATGATTTGTGGCAAAGATCTAGGGTAATTAAGGGCAAATATTTTGGCAATATTCAACCCAACATCCCAACTAAACCCTGGTTCGTCAAAAATAAGAAATTTAATAAATTAACCACCTCTATCATTATACGTCTCAGATTGGGTCATGTTTGCTCCCCAGTGTTTTTGGCTAAACTTCGCATTCGGAATCATTCCCTTTGCGAGTGTGGTGTAGAAGAGGGTACTCTTGAGCACATATTTTTCTCTTGTCGTAATCTTTTGGTCCCGCTATATGATATTCTTCCCTCTAATTTTCCCAGACCTATTAATATCCCATTCCTCTTAACACTGGTCGATTCTGCATTAATTAAAACCCTTAAAAAATTTATTTTAATAAATAATATCAAACTATAACAGTAATTCATAACGGTGGTTCAATGTGTTCGTACCATAACAAAATTAATTTGTGTTGTCTGGTTATTAACAATTTATACTAATAAATATTTTGTGTTGTCCTTACAGGCTACTCAAACAGATCCACTTGTAATTATACCGTACTAAAGGCAATATAACCGGTCATCCTCAGCAAATACACTTTGTTTCCTTCAACCTTGACATTGGCAGAATCATCGATAAAACGATGGAGCCATTAATATAAAATTGGAATTGGAATTGGACAAGTTTAGACATATTTTTAGTAGCAAATTTTTTAATCACGTTTCAACTTGTCCATGGATTATCTAATTTGACAGTACTAAACTAATATTTAACTTCTGTCCTTTTCTTAGTGAAATAGAAAGAAAAAGATGCACTGAACTTAAAAGTTTAGTTTGTGAATAACAGAATCGGGGCCAATGTAAAAGTACTGAGCAGTGGCAGCTCAGTGGTATCGGCACCAACTTATGAGTGTAGGTGGTGAGTTCGAACCCAGACAGACACTTTACTTTGTGTATTTAGTTTCATCACCACTGCCCTGAAATACAGTGAAGGTCAACATTGAGAGGAAACTGGCAGATCTTAGAATCGAAAATTCAAAGACATGTGACATCCACCCACACTGGGCCCACATGGTGGATTATGGCCCATTCTCTCTTAAAGAGAGGAGACCTGTGCCCCAGTACTGGGAATACTATTATACAGGGTTATTTGAAAAACACCAGCAACCTCTTAAGAGGTCATTGTACTCATCATTATGAACAACTTTTACTATGGAACCAAACCTGAAATCGCGAAAAAAAAATCAGCTGTTCCAAACATTTTAACGAGATAGACGAAGATAAATGTAGGGGACAGCTGATTTTTATTTCGCGATTTCAGGTTTTGGTCCCATAGTAAAAGTTGTTCATAACAATGAGTTGCTGGTGCTTTTCAAATAACCCTGTATAGGCTGCTTAAGCTAATGTAAAAGTTGCTATGGAGCTTTTCTTGTAGTGTCAGTATAATTTGAATACAAGGAGCTTAATAGGTAGGTACAAAATTTCTACCGAGTTCATTATTAATAAGTGTTAAAGTAATGTTTGTTAATAGTGCCATTCCACCTGCATAGGTTTATAACATGAGCAAAATTCTTACACATTCAGCACCTGTACAGCTCAAATATATTTGCTACACTCAATAGTAGATCTTAGAATACAAAATTGTACTTACCAAGGTCCAACTTGAGTTGCATCTCATTGTAGGGCTCTGAATCTGTCGGGAAGTTGATCAGAGTGTAACATGGCTGTTCCACACCCGCCATGCTGCAAATGCATCATAAATTATTATTTTTTCTTTAACAACTTTGACATTTTAGTAAAGCAAAATAACAAATTGAGAAATTGTTAGGAGAAACAAGTGATATGAACGAAGGTCTTATGGGAACTTCTGATTGGGGAGTTGCAAGTTTCGATCATATTTCACAATGTCTACTGAAGACTTCGTGACTTGTTCCACCCATGGTATAATAATATACTGACGAAGTATATTATTATACCATGGTTCCACCCATTATCTACAACAATACTCAACACAATATGAAAAGTAAGACGATTTTTGTTTCCAAAAGAGGTAAGAGATATAGATTTTTCCTATAACCTGTGTCATAAGGCTGAAATACTGAAGTAATTTAGGATTACAAGCGTCCGGTCGGTCCTTCACACATCAGTATTTACTTACCTGAATCAATGTTAGTATTCAATATTATGTGTGCAACACAGTGTGTTTTTACTTGTTGTGTTTAACCACTGAATAAATCTGTAAATTACAGAGCAAATGAGAATAATTTACAACCCAAAACTAAAATAATACGTGTCCACATCCACAACTTAAAACGTCACCGTGACATTAATAGTGATGTTCGTTCATCTGGTTCATCCATCATATCACCCACCATAGTATGGTGCATGCCTGTAGCTTGGAGCATTATAAATTAGTCACAATAATGGAAACTAAAAATGATTGGAGATGGAGGAACCAGCATAGCTATTAATAACCATTCGATACGCTTTCGTGCCAAATTTAAGATCAATCAATGTTATTGAAGGAGTCCTATAAAAGCTGTTCTCAAAAATCCAAAACTGAAAAATGACGACCACTATTCTTCCAACCGCTATTTGCCGTCGGGGTTTAACAGAAAATGTGTCATTTTCAACTTGGAATGGTTGGGAATAGTTTTGGTGGTCTGAAGTTCCTCCATTGTAAAGTTGTACACCTATTGACCAATCCTGGACCCTGATATGATAATATAATTCTAACTACACAATTACAGATATTATCTGCGTGATCCACCAGTTGTGACGACGCGGTATGCTCCAACCTCCAACTCACATCCGCATATTTAGGTCCACATGTTCTACGCCTCATTTTTAAATTGTAATAACTGAGTCGGAACGCATGTGTGAGATGATGTGAGCGATTATAGAGATTATTCGGAATGCGACCCTACTACAGTTTGTGTGTAGAAGGTGAGGTGATATACGACAATATGACTCGTCTGCTTGAAGAAGAGAGAATTCTTCGAACTTGAAGAATCCTCTCTTTCCAGTGATGGAACTTCAAATCTCGTTTCTCCATTCCCCAAAACGAACAATTCCGACAATTTAAACAATCGTTACCTTTAGCCAGTCATAAATCATGGTTACCTTTAGCCAGTCATAAATAATCATGGTTACCTTTAGCCAGTCATAAATAATCAATACCTTTAACAAAAGATCGAATATACGACGATGGTAATTGAAGTTCTGTGCTTGAAATGAAAATTCCCCTGGTTCAGAGATCAGTTAACAAAATGCTGCCCATTTTGATAATTTTATTATTTATTACGTGTGTACATACATACATTTTTATGCATTTGAAGCAATGGAGATGGACTATGAATTTCCTTCAAAATTCCGAAAACTCCTCTGACTGTGATTGAAAATGTGGAGTGCAAAGCATGCAATCAAGTGTCTCTAAAAACTAAAAACATGTTATGAATTGGAGTTCTTTTGGAATTTTAGTCGATTATTCGTTTGAGTGAACGTGGGTGGTTCACTTAGAAAAATCAATACTTTTAAATGTCAAAACGCCAAAAATATTTGGACATTGACATCGCGTGTCGAACGTTTGCTACTTTGCATTCGGAGTGTTTGTTTTGGAACTAGAACAAATTAGAAATCAAATGTTTTAAAAAACTTTAAATCTACAATGGATGTGTTAGTGACGTTATTTTACCTTCTATTCTCAATATGTGTCGTTTATCCGCCCACCGAGTTCGTGTCAGCCGGTTTTACAATAGCTCAGCTGTTCGAGAGTTTCTTAGGATCGGAAAATATGAATTTTATCGGATATCATATGAAGAGGACTACGATTACGGCTTTGATTCACTCTGCGTTGCCTTTGGGTTACGTTTTCTGCCTGTTGTTAGCGGGGGAACGCAACCCTTGGTTGCCTGCGGCGGCGGCAGCGACCGCCATCATTCCATTGCTCATGTGCTATAGACTTCTATGCTGGTGGGAAAACGGTCAGGCGAGACACCCAGTCGTGAAATCTCTATTAGCTTACGTTACTCCTGGTACTGACTGGAGAGTAGTAGCTGCCAACGTCAATATTGAGTTCAGGAAGTAAGTAAACAACAATTGTATTACCTCATTTGTTGCTCCGAATAAGACTAAACATGAAGGAACCACTAAGTACTTAGAATAATTTAGGAAACTGTTGTTGGTCTGCATAAAAAATATATATATTACCTATTGAATGAGAAAATGTATTTGCCCTGCAGTGGGCCACTAGTTATTATCAGTCTACAGCAGTCCACTGCTGGACATAGGTCTCTCCTATTGCACGTCATTCAACTCGATTTTCGGCAACTCTCATCCTGCTGCTACCAGCCATCCTGTGAAAATCATAGCTAGTCTGAGGGCATCCCAATTCACATTTTTACTGATTCGCAGTCTCCGCTCAATAATAAGCTGCCAGCCAAGGCGAGTAATAAGCTAGAATTATTATTTTATTCTTTGAATTTAACCTATGTAATATTGTCACAGTGTAGACAAAGTGTCTATCCAGCTGAACGCAACCAGCAGGTTTGTGGCTACGGAGACGTGGCTGATCAAACTAACGCAGTACAAACTCAATGTGATCAAGCAACAAGACTGCACTCTTGTGGCTACCGCTGTAAGTATTTACATATTTAAGTATGTTATATGTTCATGTTTTCATATCAAATATTCTTTTGAATAAGCCTTGTAAATTTTATGACAATTATGCTTTAATCTTAAATAGAATCTTCATAATAAATAAAAGTTAAATAGAAAATTTAAAAACCCCTGACTCAAACAAACACTCTAAAACATAAAAAAATCATAATAGGATGTTTTGACCCTTTAATAGTTGGGTTTTAGTTTTTGAACTTATTTTTTATTTAAAGTATTTTGGGGTTATAATTTTGTGATAAAGTATTTGCAGAACCGCTTAATTTTTTTTGTTTAGGTTTTATTGTTTTACATGCACATAAGTAATATACCAAACTGATATATAAATATGTTTGTCTCAAATCTGAGGCATGGTTTTATAGAAATTATTCTTAATCATTGGGTGTATGCAAGCAAAGCCGTGAGCAACAGCTGACAATATATGATATATTTTTGAAATATTCTAATTAAGCAATTTCCTTTGAAACCCAACATGGTATGATAAGTTTTTTTTATGTCTTGACTTTATATCCGCTAGAGGGCGCCATATTCAATTTAATGTGACGTCACATAGCCTATAACCAGCGGACGATCAAGACGCTTCCAACGATACCTCATTGGTCAAATTGTGACAAGGAGTTTAGAAGTTATGAGGGAACAGATGAACATACATACATACATACTCGTCAAAATCATAACCCCCCTTTTTGGTTCGCCGTAGTCGGGTAAAAATAATCAAATTCTTTGTAAAGAATAAAACCTAGATTTCGACACAGGATTTTTGAGCAAAAATATAATAATCACATAACAGCACATTCAGTGTAACACAGTTTTAAGAGCCTACACTACCTCAGCTAAAATTCACTCTTTATCTCGCTCGCACGATACTGCTCGCGGACTGAGTGAGAACGGGACAGAGTGCGGTGCTAGGCAGCAGGCAGCGCCAATAGTTTAGGTATTTGCTTTTTACGGTGAAAATAATGGTAAATTAAAAAAAGTAAATAACATAAGACCTGCTTTATAGTTAGTTCGGTTAGTATACAAAGTTTCATGTTCTAATTTGAAGTAATATTTTGAATACCAACAGTTTATTGTTCGGTTTGGAGGTAACTTTGGAATTTTTTCTATCGAGAAAATTTTGTGAAATCGTGTTTTAGTCTAACATAAGCCCTAACATTAATCCTCAACTTTACCATATATTTATTTCAAAATTAATGCTGCAGTGTTTTCGACATAACGGCGGATCATGCTAAGCCATTTGAGGTAGTATAGGCCCTTAATAACTCTTATTAGCTGGTTTTTTGGTTCAAATGTGAGCATTCTTAATCAATGTTGCAAGGGACTGATTCATTCTTATCTATTACTTTAATTGATTGTTCAATTAAATAATATAATTAGGCTACATGTAGATAATGCTAGAGTAACAGGAAGTTGAGAAGAGATAAACGGAATCACTCTATGTTATGGACAAACATATCCTGTTCTTGGTATGGCAATAAAAGTGCTACATAAAATATGCAAATAGAAATTATGTCATGTGTTATTGTGTTTTGATTATCTACCTGAACAATTTCTCTGCATTATGTCCCCAACACAGGTAAGAATGATCCCCGAACATGAAGTTTGGATCATGATGGCTCTGGCAGTTAATGGGGAGCAAAGGTAATTAAATGAAGATGTCTTCCCCGTAATATGTACACTTAGGCCCGTATTACAGAACGTCACTCAATACTCAAGCATTACTTAAAACTAGATTCAAGATATTTGATTGGTTGAAACTAGTTTTAAGTAATGCTTGAGTATTGAGTGACGTTCTGTAATACGGGCCTTAATGCCATAGTAAAATGAGGTGACTAGTGTCAAAGTTCATGTACACAGATGATTTTTGAAAATGGTTAATAAACCTCTTCCTATAACTTTTAACTGTTTGAAGTTTTAGAAAATTCGGTTACATCGAAAGGTGTGTGGATAGTACTGAAGGTCACTCAATTAAAGAGTTTAGAGAAAAGTGATATTTAGTAACGAATTCTGGATTTTTTTCAAAAATACAAGAATTTTGTGTTTTTTCGAATTCCATGAATTTTTGCGTAGAGGCTTTATGGGGTGCTTAATTATTGCAAATAGGTCGTACTATCAGGTCCTGGAAGGAATACGTCATTGCAAGTCAGCCCATATTCCTCGCGATCGCACCTACGGCAGACTTTCAATGGGTCTGACAAGATGTAAGGACTAGTAACATAAATAAAACTCAGCTTTTATACTATGACTTAAGTATAACTACAATTTATTATAGTTTAAGGTGTCTGACAGGGGGTTGCACTTGCAACCGTACTAAGTCCCGTATTACAGAACGCCACTCAATACTCAAGCAATAAGTACTTAAAACTAGTTTCAACCAATCAAATGGCTTGAATCTAGTTTTAAGTATTGCTTGAATATTGAGTGACGTTCTGTAATACGGGCCTAAGTCCCGTATTACAGAACGTCACTCAGTACTCAAGCATTACTTAAAACTAGTTTCAACCAATCAAATGGCTTGAATCTAGTTTTAAGTAATGCTTGAGTATTGAGTGACGTTCTATAATACGGGCCTAAGTCCCGTATTACAGAACGTCACTTAATACTCAAGCATTACATAGGGCCCTATACTACCTCAAATGGCTTAGAATGATCCTCCGTTATGTTGAAAATACTGCAGCATTAATTTTGAAATAAATATATGCTAAAGTCGAGGATTAATGTTAGTAGGTCTTATGTTAGACGAAAAAACGATTCAATAAAATTTTCTCGATAGAAAAAAATTATAAGGTTACCTCCCCAAACCGAACAATAAACCGCTGGTATTCATAAAATACTTTAAATTAGATCATGAAACTTTGTATACTAACCGAACTAACTATAAAGGAGGTCTTATGTTTTTTATTTTTTTTTATTATCATTATTTATTCACCGTAAAAAGCAAATAACTAAACTATTGGCGCTGCCTGCCGTCTAGCACCGCACTCTGTCTCGCTCTCACTCAGTCCGCGAGCAGTATCGTGCGAGCGAGATAAAGAGTGCATTTTAGCTGAGGTAGTATAGGCTCTTAAAACTAGTTTCAACCAATCAAATGACTTGAATCTAGTTCTAAGTAATGCTTGAATATTGAGGGACGTTCTGTAATACGGGCCTTAGTGTCTGACAATGGACGACGTGATTTTACGTGGTGACGTGGTATTATTCCAAATAAAATATATAAAAACGGAGCTGTACCTATACTTTAACGAATTTAAGGTCAATTTTATACACCTTTGCTACCCGTTAAATACCTGCCAAAGCCACCATGATCCAAACTGCATATTCGGGGATCGTTTTTACCTGAATTGGGAACATACACTGAGAAAGTTTCAGCTTGTATAAAATAACGAAGGTCTGATCGTCGCGGGCTCTTGGGTCATATAGGATTACATGATTTCTTCTTTAGTAGGTATTAAAACATGAAATGAATAAGCTTTAAGTTTAAATACACCATTAGCAATTAGAATTAAAGAAACTTGAATATCTGGGACAGTTATCAAACTTTCTGCATTCATTAGAAATTCACTGACTTTTACATATGACCTTATTTCTTATTCAAAAGTTTGCTATCTAAGTAATCTGCTAATGCCAAGTTATGTAACATGTTTTTAGACTTTTTTATTTGTTAAGTGAATACAGGTTTTTATTAAATAACAGCGTCTGACTATTAAATAATAGGTACCTACTTACCTAGTTATTATTTTCTTTTCAAGAAACATTATAATTCAGAACTAGAGCTAGCTTCAACAAAATGATGACAGACGCGATTTCATCGCTAAATTAAAGGCCTGCGCAGACGAGGGACTTTTGTCCGCGGACAAATTGTCGACAGCGATAGAATAATAGGTCGGGGCAAAAATATTTTCGTATTTTGAATCTATTGTTAGTAATCAAACCTCTTTGGCAGTACTGAATGTAACTGGCTGGTTTTAATACTATTAAATGTTGACATTATAAAGATGCAATAAATAAAAAAAAAAACTAGTTCCCGCCATTTCTCAATTATTTTTCAAGCAAGCAACATGAACGTTTGTGACAAAGAAATTCGGTACATTTTAAAATTTTATTTAAAAAAAGCTAAAAATGCGACGCACGCCGCGAATAAAATTTGTGCGGTTTACGGACCTAATGCGGTATCAATACGAGTAGCACAAATGTGGTTCAAGCGTTTCAAGTCAGGAAATTTTAGTGTGAAGGATGAAGCTCGCTCTGGACGCCCTGTCACGAATAAAATCACTGCCATTTTTGAAAAAGTGGAGCAAGATCGACATATTAGTAGTTATGATATTGCTGAAGAACTGGATGTTGATCACAGAACAGTTTTACGGCATTTACAAAAGTCTGGGTACCAGAAAAAACTTGATATTTGGGTACCACATGATCTCACTGAGAGAAACTTAATCCAACGTGTTTCCATTTGCGATTCTTTGTTGAAACGTAGTAATTTCGACCTATTTCTTAAACGGTTGATTGCGGGTGATGAAAAATGGATCACTTAGGATAAGAATGTCCGAAAGAGATCGTGGTCGAAGCATGGACTTGGACAAGCCCCACAGACCGTGGCAAAGCCCGGCCTGACTCGGAACAAAGTGATGCTGTGTGTTTGGTGGGATTGGAAAGGATTCGTCCACTATGAGCTTTTGCCGCCGGGTAAAACTATCGATTCTGACCTCTACTGTCCACAACTGATGAGATTAAAAGAAGCTATTGAGAAAAACCGGCCGGAGCTGGTGAAAAGGAAGGGCGTGGTGTTTCATCACGACAACGCCAGACCGCACTCATCTATAGCCACTCAGCAAAAATTGAAAGAGCTTGGCTGGGATGTGTTGATGCATCCTCCGTATAGCCCTGATCTTGCTCCATCAGATTTCCACCTGTTTCGGTCACTTCAGAACTCTTTAGGAAGCATAAAGTTAACCTCAAAAGAACACTGTGAAAACTACCTGTCAGATTTTTTTGATAAAAAATCTCAAAACTTCTACAGCAATGGGATCATGGCATTGCCCACAAGATGGCAACAAGTCATCGATCAAAACGGCACATACATATTATAAATAAATAAAAAATTAAACCTAAAAATTTTTTTTTTTTTTGTATGAATAATATGAAAATACTTTTGCCCCGACCTAATATATGGAAATTCCAGCAGTGTACTTGTTCTTCGTGTGCGTTATTGTATAGATTTCCATACGTTCTATCGTTGCGGACAATTTGTCCGCGTACAAATTGTCCCTCGGCTGCGCAGGCCTTAATACACCACTTGCTCTGCTCTGCCAGCCTACAAAGCAAGAGTGAACAGGCATCGTCTAGGCACGCTCGTTCCATCATAGACCTCATCCATCGCTTTCCATCAGGCGTTATCGAGGTCAAGAGCAATAAAATAAACAAAATTCACAAATTCAGCAATAAAATACCTAAACAAGTGGCTTAGTGGCTAAGCGATTAGTTTGCTGTGCTTTCGCTCGCGAGTTCGATCTTCGTATCGTATAAGTTTTTTGAGTTTTAGTTAAATATTGCCTGATTGACCGAGTTGTGGAGGTCAGATAGACAGTCGCTCCATATAGAATACTGGTATTCAGCTGTGCCTGTTTAGACTGGAAGCCGTATCCAACATGTTGGGAAAAGGCTGGGCAGATGATGATGAGTTGTTTCGGGTCTGGCTATTATTTGTGCATGCATGTAGATGGTGTAGCAGAAACTTATAAAAAAAAAATTAAACGTGTAACAATTTGCCAAGCTACACCCAACTATGGTTACGATTTCGAATTTTATAGTTACACAACAGTTTTTCCTCAACAGACAGACAGTCACAACCTAACCCCATCTGGCGAGGACGAAATTCAATACATAAACATAGAGGCCATCCCAACTCGCGACGACTTAGAACGCTTCACCTTCCGCATCTCCACCACGGCCCTGCGAGACTTGCAGCCCCGACTGTCGCAGGCAGTAAGGGTTCCCGACCACATCTCGCTGTTGCCGACCCTTATTGAAAGATTCGTCAATGTCTTCAAGCAATATGTCGACCAGAATCCTGTGTATTATGTTGATCAGGTCAGTGGTATTAAAAAAAAATGTGTTTCTTGTTGCAGGGCACTATAAAACATTTTATATTAAACTAAATTTTGGCTGCGGCTTCGCCTGCATTTAGGTCAAAATTATACTACGGGAAACGAGATGCCGGGATAAAAACTATTCTATGTGGTAATCCAGGTTATAAACTATTTGTGTGTCAAGTTTCGTCAAAATCCGTTCTGCCGTTTTGTTGTGATGGAGTAACAAACATACAAACTTTCACATTTATAATATTAGTAGGATATCGAAGTTAGATTTGGAGTCTCCAACTTATAACTAGGCTACGAAGTCATACAAAATACGAGTACATATATATACGTATTGCTCATAACAATATTATTTGATAAATAAAATTCCTGGTTGTAACTAAATGGGTACAAAATAAGTATTGTAAAACATTGTAAAAAAAGAGTAACTTACATAGTTACTCTTTTTTTATAATGAATGTTTCCTTTCCTACCCATTTTTCTCCACACCAAACTAAACTAAACTTTTTGAAAGAGTAACTAGAATCAGTTCTATTTTCTTATACCTACATTTTGATATTCAAAACTGCCTTTTGATGACCTTGGAATAAATTATTTGACTTTGCATTGAAGTAGCAGAGCTTTTTGTTGAATTATGTTGAATGAGCTCATTACCAATTGGCCGCTAGTCATAAAATACATAATTTTCTTAGGAGCTAGAGCTGTGCATCGGTTGTATGCAGAATCCCGCTGACGTGAAGCTGAATAAGCGATGTGTTGCCCCTCCCCCGCACCTAGAGGGGGGTCCGCCACCGTGCACACAGTGCAATTGCCGGTAACTTATTCATATTCATTATTTTCGGATGCAATCGAAATCGAATTGTTCCTTTATATTTTCTGCCAGGATAAAGCTTTTGAACCTCAGGGAATAGTGAAGCCATTTTATGGTCAACTTATGATCACAAAATGGCTTCACTACTCCCTGCGGTTTAGTAGTCCCCAAAATACTGGGGATAGTTACAAGCTAAAAAATCTTGTATTATATTTATAGACAGATATAAGTGTAAGCTATTTAAAAGTTTTAATAGATCTCTGTTTTTAAATTGGTATGCTCCAGGGTTCAATTCTTGGTCCGGTGCTAATGATCTTCGGCTAATAAGTTACATATTTATTAGAAGTCTCACGAGAGTTTTATGTGTGTTGAATATGAATTACATTCTTGCGCTAGCAGGATACATTAAATTATTAATTTTTTTGTAGTGTTTGGGTCACCAAGATTCAGGCTGTGCCTAGTTTTTTGTTAGTTAGAATTTCATACCATGTTAGAGACGTCTACTTTAAAATTGCACATTTCAAATGTTTGCAAGGACATTTTAGTGGAATTGCGTGCAGTTTTAAATGAAACTTGTATGTTTAAGAACGTGAAAGTTAAATACATTGGAATCTGTAATGTGCGCAGCGTGCTGTGGTGCTGCTCGTGCATGGGCCGCTGGTGGGCGGCGCGGGCGGAGGGCCCGCCGGCGCGCTGGCTGGCGGGGCGCGCGTCGTGCCCGGTGTGCCGCGCGCCCTTCTGCGTGCTGGACGTGTGCCCGGCGCGCGCGCCCGCCTGCTGACAGCGCCATCTGTCGGCGCTGAGCGGGACGTGCGTGCGCGACTGCTGCTCTACGAGTGATACAGGTGCAAGCTTTCGTTTCTAATTGTATTTTGCGAAAATCCTATCTGCAAAAATGTTAAACTTTCTTCCTCTTCAAAGGGTTATTTTTCATAAATCCTGTCTTTATACTCACTTTTTTTTTTCAAAAGGAACTTGTGCAAAATTGTATGCTTCTAGACCAAGCGATTTAGGCTGTGTATTGTCTGTTAAATTGTAAATGAATGAATGAATTTTTTTAAACATAATAAATAGATCTTGACGACTGATAGTGAATGTTTTACTTTTGTAAATTATGAAATTGTTTATTGATTCTGTGTTTATATGTTTTATCTGCTTTTATAAATGTTACTGCGAATTTTGAAAATGTAAATTCACAGTAATGAACTAATGTGACATGTCTATTTATTAATCATGGTGTTGAATCAATTAAAAAATAATGTTTCAAATAGTGTGTTTGCACTTCTATACAGGGTGGCCAATAAATCGGGGATATATGCAGTAATTCTTTTTAAATGCAATTTTTTTTTTTTTTTAAAAAGCATCATCACTACAAAAGTGCTCTTATGATAGTGGGTACCATGATTTATCAGTATTGGCACTTTTTTAAATATCTTTTAAGTGTCACAAAAAAATATTTGGAACTTTAGAACCTTACCTACTATAAACCCTCAAATTGTCATAACTTTTAAAGAGATCAAGTTAAGGCACTGCCACAGATAATGTTTTTACTGCAAATAACAACTATCGCCCTGTTTCGTTTGATCCACGATTTTTTGCCCAACCTGTATAATTAATGCTTTTATTTTCCTTTTGCAATACTGATGATGGACAGTGAACAGTTATTATTTTATTTAATTGTTTACTTTAATAAAATGTTTCATCAGTAGGTACTACTATTAAGTACTGTTATTATTATTATTCAAAGAGGCTCTGGATTGGATTTTAGGATTGTTATAATCGACCATACACATAATATTACGAGGGGCGGCTGAAAAGTTTTGAGCCTAAGGTATAAAAAATGGTGATAGAAATGTATAAAAATTTTATTTTTCAATGTAATCTCCCTCTATTTCAATACACTTCTTACATTTATTAAATAAATAATAATAATAAGTGGTGTGAGCATTTTCGGCACCCATCGCGCACACACCTTTTTCATGTGCAAATGATTATGGAAAATATCGCCGATTCGTTCCTTGCTGATGTTTATGGCTTCAGCTATCTGCCACAACTTGATTCGTCGATCTTCAAGGACGAGATTTTTAACTTTTTTAATGTTTTCTTCAGTAACGGCGGTGTTTAAGCGTCCCGACCTGGGATCATCTTCGAGCGACTCCCTACCGTGTTTGAATTCTCAGTTCCAGCGTTTTACGGTGGCAAATGAAGGTACCGACTCTCAATAAACTGCAGACATCTCAAATATTTCCGTCGGCGTTTTGTTCTTCTTTGTGAGGAATTTAATAACAACTCTGTACTCCAATTTCGTACAAAACGCGGATGACTCGGACATGATGTTTACGGTTCAATAACTTAAAGCGTAGTGATGCTAACTACATTAAACTTGTCATTTATATTACTTAGGGTACCCTCAATTAACGATTTCATAAAATTTTCTCGATAGAAAAAAATTCCAAAGTTACCTCCAAACCGAACAATAAACCGCTGGTATTCAAAAAATACTTCAAATTAGATCGTGAAGCTTTGTATACTAACCGAACTAACTATAAAGCTGGTCTTATGTTATTTACTTTTTTTAATTACCATTATTTTCACAGTAAAAAGCAAATACCTAAACTATTGGCGCTGCCTGCCGCCTATCACCGCACTCTGTCTCGCTCTCACTCAGTCCGCGAGCAGTATCGTGCGAGTGAGTTAAAGAGTGAATTTTAGCTGAGGTAGTGTAGGCTCTTAAGGTACCTAGGCTCAAAACATTCCAGCCGCCCCTCGTATAACATTGATGTCTGTATAATTATAATAATAAAATGTATATAAAGCGCAAATATTATTCAGTGTTGGAGAAAATATAGGTTATATTTAAAGTAGGCTTGAACGAGATAATATCTGATTCTAAAACTATGACAATAAAACAGCTTTCTTGGTCAAGTCTCTAAACTCGACTAAAGATTTTAAAGTATAAAATTATCACGGACAAGTTTGCTTGAAAATATACGCCTTGAATGTACATATTTTTAATATGATGACATAATAATTTATAATACAATTTTAATCTAGGAACTGAATATGAATGGCTAAGTTCAAGATGTCCCTAAGTCCTTTTTCTTAGCTTATAGAAATGGCGCCGGTAAAGTTTCAATAATGGCTTTGAAACGACACCGAAATACTATTTATAGCGAATCTTGGTCAAAAAATATAACTTAGATGATATCTAAGTTAAGTCATTATTGAAACTTTACCGGCGCCATTTATGTACCTAACCTAAGAAAAAGGACTTAGGGACATCCTGAACTTGGCCATTCTTAAGTATACTTTATAATTCTGAATGTGTAGATTTCGCTGTAAGTGGCGTAGGTATCATAGAGATCAGATAGTGATGTGAAAAATGGAATTCAATCAAATTGAAATCGACTTTGCGCATCACTAATTTAGTTAGATTAATTGCATAAACTTGTAATAGGTACATTAAGTTAATTACAGGTATATTTTATCTTGATAAATGCATTTTGGAAAGCAGGGGAAGATATCTAAAACTTTATGTTGATATTTTACACATAGGAGTAATATCATTATGATCACTTAAACTACTACCACTTCTGTTATTCTAATAAATTAATAAAATACAATTATATTGAACATTCTTGTTGTATTAATTGCTGCGGTTGCATAAAGTGACAAATTAGATTGCCTGACATTGAGTGCTATTTAGATGGTATCTGTTCGATTGCATGGAGCCCCGGTTAAGCCCTTGACCTATTGCTAAATGGTGCGGTTGCGACCCACACATGGCATGTGGCACGTGGCCATAAATCATTGGCTGTTAAGTTTGTGACATTCGACATCCTTGTTTTTCATCCTTGATGTGTGTGGGTTCATCAAATGCTGGAGCATTTGATGGATGAATAGAACGTAAAGGAAACTGCTTTTCTCTATTAATCTAAAGGACAATAATCTCATAATTTAAAACGTTCAAAATCTAGTCGCAGTCTCATTTCGGCGACAAACAAATGTCAAAAATGTAGGGAAATTAAAGGTATTTTTGACAGATTGGGACTGAGATCAGACAGTGAACGTTCTTAAAATTACGAGAATTGCCCCTCAGATGTTTTGGGAAAGAGCTTAGTTAATCCTTATTTTGTTTCAATGATATTTTGAATTATGCCTATAGCTTATCATGGTAACTTGATGGAATAGCAAGGCGTTAATAACAGTCAAATAATATGGCTTTGAAATCCATTAATGATAATAAATGTTAAATACCACCAAACATCTTTAGGCCCGTTCTTGACCATCAAAAAATACTTTTCTGATCTAATCTGAACCCATTAGGATTCGACAAAAATGTGTCGCCACGGGACATAATTATAGGGTTGAAAAGCAGACACAATAATTTATCCGTTTGACTTTTAACTGTCGGTTAATATGTCGCCGGTGATTGGTATAATTAATCCGCGTGACGAGGACACTAATCACGCTAAATGCCACAGTTACTGCAGTGAACAACTGGTCATGAAGTGCAATAGGTCCAGTTGGAATAAAGAACGTGGGTTAAGCCAATGTTATTGTGAACTCAGTTTAGCGACGGACAAACAACTCTGCAAGAATTAACGCAGAATTAGTGCAAGAAAAACCTTAGAATACTTACATGTGTAAAGTTGACAAAAACTTTAAATTTTCGATATTAATCTATACTTCTATACTTATACTAATATTATAAAGAGGAAAGATTTGTATGTATGTTTGTAACGAATTGGCTCAAAAAGTACTGGACCAATTTTAAAAATTCTATCACCATTTGAATGCTACATTATCACTGATTAATATAGGCTTTTTTAATTGCAAGAAAAAAAATAAAATGTTTAAATAATAAATGCGAAGCCGGGACAGGTCGCTAGTATAAACATATTTAATTCTGCACATGCCAGTGAATTAATCTCGTCATCGTAACATTTCAAGAAAATTTTCGCTTTGTCATATTTGTCCAAAAAATATTCTTCTTAAATCTTGATTTGCTTTTCTGTCAACTTTGGAGGTAACTTCTGATTGGTCCTTCAACTGTAATAAATACTTAATCAATTTTAATAATAGTGAATATAATATTGAAATCATGAGAACATCAAAAGTGGGTGAAATGATCCAGCAGTATTTCAAAAACACAACGTTGCACGGCTTCAAATATTTGTGCTCGTTACACTACGTCGATCGGTGAGTACGAGTTTTTTTTCTAATCTGTGTATTTGAGGATTTTATAATAAGGTAAATAATGGAATTGTAAGCAGTATGTTCATGACGGTAGTTCATTAATATAGTACCTAGTCTAATTACTTTGTTGGGTCGCCAAACACCAGCTGAACTAGAGGCGAATTTTGGTAAAATATGGTATTTAATTAATTAATTGCAGTCTGTTATTGTTTAAGAGGTTTATTTATAAACGATGATTAAAGTGAAGCGACGTTTAAACGTCAAAAATGTATGTTTAACTTTAAACAGTCGGCTATTCAATACTTAACTTTAAGCAACATTTATGCATATAGGTGTAAATGGACAAGATAAGGTCTTCGTTAAAAAACAGCTTGTCTTTTACAAGAAATAAAACAACATTACGTACTTTACACTACTACGTACAGTCAACATAAAAATATGTCTGCTGGGACACAGGCCTGAGGGGCAATTCTCGTAATTTTTAAGAACGTTCACAGTCTGATCGCAGTCTCAATCTGTCAAAAATACTTCAAATTTCCCTACATTTTGACAAGGTTTTGACATTTGTTTGTCGCCGAGATGAGACTGCGAGTAGATTTTGGACGTTTTAAATTACGAGAATTGGCCTACTGCTCTGTGGGAGGGAGGGGGCCGTAATCCACCACGCGGGCCTAGTGCGTGTATAATAGTTATTTATGCAACTGTTGTATATTAGTATCACATGAGTGTTTTAATACCTAATTATGTACAGTTGCATACAAGACTTTATCTACGCCCATGATATGATTTCTCTATAAAAAGTTCTGAAACAGTTTTTTGCCATACTACCTAATATCGAACAAAAAAATGGCGGCCGGCGGGATTCGACGTGAATTCGAACAACCTTAAATATATATTCAGTATGTTCTTTTTTTAAATTACGACGCTGTGGTAGTGAAACGTGCCTGCATGAAAATGTTCTTTTTTGAAAAGGAGTTGCGTAATGAAATTTAGTACAACATTATAACACTCGTTTGGATGATATTAAGGTTACTATGACACTGGTTTTTTTTAATGTTGGCAATAAGCTAACTGTTTCAGAAACTTATAAAGAAGATTTATAGCGTTGTTGTAGATAAGGTATAAAATATACTGCATAGATTTTTTCACAAGTAATATCCTCGGAATTCTTAATAATATTTTACCTAGATAATCATCCTTGCCTTGTCTGCTTTCAGAATCGGCTGGCTAGTGTGTTGCTGCGCCAGCGCGTGCTGCGCGGGAGTGCTATGCGCGGTACTGTGGGCGCGCTTCCTCGAAGTACCCGCGTTACTAGCGCTGAATGACGATATACGCACAGCCACGTATGTAGAGGATCGCATACCGGCTGTTGCCATCTGCGCGCCCCCCGAGAGCGTCGCCGACATCTTTCTAGAGAAATTGTAAGGAAATAAAATGGTCTTCTTTATAGCTGGGTGGTCAGTTGAGATGGGGCATGAAGGGTTGTTACCTTAAACGTTGTAACAAGTTGTGCATCCAACTGCATGTCCTGTATACTGCCTCATCTGAAATTCGCTTACCACCTTGTAACCAATTATAAGCTTTTTTTTTTTTGTGAAAGATCTTGTGGTAACGTTGAAGGTAATTTATACAGGGTGAAATTGAAAACATGCGACAAACCGAAATGGGGGATTGTACTCATCATTATGAACAACTTTTACTATGGGACCAAAGCTGCAATTGGAAAAAAAAACAACATAAATGTAGGGAACAGTTGATTTTTTTTTTGTCTGATCAATGCTCTAGATTGATGAGGAAAGTGGTGTGATGACTGGTACCCAGGACCTACCGAACTAATGTTTAGCTTTTAGTACATTATCTTACATCATTATTTTCATTAAAACAGTTGAACTTAAAAAAAAATACTTATTTTTTACGTCTTTGTTTTTCCTAATGTAAATAGAAGTTTCTAAGTGGTTTGTCATATTTAACTCATTTTTGGGAAAAATACATTTGCGTCGATGTTTCTTCAATTGAGCGATGCGATATAATAATAGCAATATTATTTGTCGATATTATCATTACGCACAATTGCACAACTCTCTTTGTCGTAGGTATTTATTATTTTATTTGTGAACTGGGCGCTGGGGACAAATTCTGTAAAATAACCACCTTGTCAATAGTGTGTCGGTAGTGTGTCAGTAGTGTCTCAATAGAATAGTCATTGACATTTGGTATTCTACAAATTATTTATGGTCATTGACTTGCCACTGTAGTGCCATTGAAACGCCATAGTAAGACTATTGTAATAATTGGTAGTCTGGTTCACTATAATGTGTCAGTGGCATCGTGATGGCCAAAGTTACGGTATTCTGTAAATATTTTATGTGTATTTGACAGTTGTGTCTATCGTGTTTGAATAGCGTTTTGGCCATCGAACCGCCATTGTGAAGCCATCGAACAACGACACCTCTTTTCTCTATTGATTTGGTTAAATTTGTTATTTTTTTCAATTTAAAATAAAGTGTCCGTGTGTATGTGCGTCTTACGTAGTGAAATAAATAAAGTGGACGTAGTTTTTCGCCACAATGAGGCCTTCTTTACCTACTTTGCGGTGGCTTATTTTGGCATTGGCGTGCCGACGTTTGCGATGAGATCTGTGAAAAAACTTATTCTTAATATATAAAATTCTCGTGTAACAGTGTTAGTTACCATACTCCTCTGAAACGGCTGGACCAATTTGTATGAAATTTTGTGTGCATATCGGGTAGGTCTGAGAATCGGCCAACATCTATTTTTCATACCCCTATTTTTATTTTTTTGCAAAACGACGTTTGAGGGGTCAGCTAGTATCACTATAAATTCATCACGTTTTTAGAGTTCCGTACCAAAATGGTTAAAAGGGATCCTCATAGTGCGACTCAGTCTGTCTGTCTGTCTGTCTGTCTATCACGGCTGGATATCTCAAGAACTACTAATGCTATAAACTTGAAATTTGGAATAGTTTTAGATGACGTTTTCCCAACTATTTTGCAATTAAGAAAGATTTTTTTTGCCACATGGACTGAAAGTACCTTAACAATTTGAAGTGGGGATACTAGGGCATGTGGGGTATCATATTAAAGAGCGCTGTTTGCACATTCTCAAAAATTTTTTTTAGGTCGCACAGTGCTCGACTTTTGATGAAAACTTAAAAAATATACCGTTCCGAAAATCTGAATCTATGTGATAGAAGTTTATGTAAAGATTACAGGAAAAATAAAACGATGTCTCTAAATAGCACTCTTTTTCAGAAATTGTCAACAAAAATATATTAGTTCCACTATCGGACAAGAGATGGCACTGACCAGTGTTGAAATCCAGCTGTCCGTCTATCCTACATTTGAAGGACTGTATGTAAAGTAACACATCCAAAATATGTATTTATGCACGAATCCGACTCGCTCTTGACCGGTTTTTTGAATTTACTCTCTCAAAAACTATTTGTTAGTTGTTTTACAGCTGTTTTTTTTTCAGAAAGGCAGACTAAATTGTGATAAAAATTTTGTTTTTTAACAATAAACGCTTTTTTTTTTGTAAAATTGATGTTTTCGATAGTAAAACGTTTTTGTATTATTAAAAAACCTATAATATAAATATTTAATTGATAAAAATAGAATTTCAAAAAGTGGTAGGTTTGGTGTACCTCTACGGTTGCATGGTAGATTTTTGTGAGCAACACTGAAAACTATTGTACTGCCACACTATCGACATACTATCGACACACTACTGAGACACCACTGAAACGCCATTGAAGTTTTTACAGAATGCCAAATTTGCAACAGTGGCAAAATAATGTCTGTAGTGTGTCGATAGAGTGTCAATGGCGTGTTGCTTAACTCAAAGTTACAGAATTGGGCCCCTGATGTAAAGTCTGGCGGTTAAAGGGTTAAACCTAACTAATGATATGATGATGATGAATTGGTGATCAAAATATTTCTTACATTAGTTATTCATTTATCTATTACAAACACAGGTCTATCAACTCATCCCAAACAAAGCGGATACCAATGACTCTCGCACGTCTTTTAACTGGTAAATCAACAGCTGAAGACCAGCTCGTATTGTTGGACGAACTCCTGGCTTCTCACAACGTGACGCTGCCCGAAGTGATTATGAACTTCACTCCTGGCTGCAATGAGCATACGAAGAGGTGCCGGTACCAGAAAAAAGTGCTGCCCTGCGAACAGCTGTTTGAAAAGGAGTTGACGTACTGGGGACTCTGTTGTGTTATGCGGCCGGATAAGTAAGTGTTTTTATTTAATTATTTATTAAAACTTTGCACAAGTAAAAACTGTACAAAGGCGGACTTAATGCCTTGGGCATTTTCTACCAGTCTACCTTAGGATTATGCAGAGACAATACACAGTAGGTGCAATAACAAATTAGAAAAAAAAATTATAACTAAAAAATATAGGAATAAATACATAAATAGGTACATACATACAACAAAATATAAAATTTAAAAAAAAAGTTATGAGAGATAAACAAGAAAATCTACAACAACTTAAATCTGAGACGAATCTGCCAACTTCTTGTGTATGTGTTCTCGAACTTTCACTTTAAATGTGAACCGATTGGTTACCGTCCTGATATTCTGAGGGAGCGCATTCCAAAGGAAAACCGCCTGGACAAAGAAAGAAGACTTTATAAAGCCAGAGCGATGAGAAGGACAACGAAGAAGACGATTATTCTCGGACCGAAGATTCTTGGTGTGTGCAGAGCATAAATATTGACAAAGACAAGTCAGATATGAAGGAGAAGTGGGTTTGTGAAGAATAGAAAACAGGGTTGTCAAAGCCCTCAACGCTCTGTGCTTTATTATATGATGTGATCTCAATGTGATCTCCTATAATTGATCACATAAATTTTTGTTCTTGTCCTTTATAATAAAGCATGTAAGGTGTAGGTATTCTTTGTTGGAGATCCTAATAAAATAAAATAAATGTTATGAGATAAAGTGCCTTGATAAAACAAACCGGTCAAATTTGTAGTTATGTAACTAGAAATTTACGGTTTTCGAATTTTTTTCTTTATTTGTGCTACATGACATTGCTTCTTGCCAAATTTCATGCCAACGGGAAGTACGTACCCTGTTTTGATTCCCTTGCGAGTGTCAAAATATGCGGCATAAACGGAACATAAACACCCGTATCTTTTGATTGCGTTGACTTAGAAGTTTGAGTTTGCCACTGCTTCAAGGGATTGCAGCCCAGAGTATTTCATATAAATTTCAACTTGATAACTCCACGCGTTTCTGAGAAAAAGGGTCTTCACAGACGGACGACGAAGTGATTTTATAAGGGTTCCGTTTTTCCTTTTTAGGTACGGAACTCTAAAAACAACCCCTTTTCGTCACTTTTTTCTTGGAAGCAACGCGAAACTAGAAATCAGTTGACCGAAACGAGAAAACATCACGTCAGGAAAAAGCGCTATGCCTCCATGCGACTTTCTCTCTCTCTGTCTCTTTCTTGTATATGCGAGTGTGTGCGTACGAGTATCTCGTTTGGAATTTCGTACCTGACGGGGGTCCTTCGACCGCACACATTTTTTTAAATGGCTTTGGCACTTATTGCCCCCGATTCTGTTGTTCACAAACTAAACTAAATTTAAGTTCAGTGCATCTTTTTCTTTCTATTTCATTAAGAAAAGGACAGAAGATAAATATTAGTTTAGTCCTGTCAAATTAGTCAGCGCTTGACGTAAATTGACGTATTTTTAGTAGCCTATTTTTTAATCACGTCTAAACTTGTCTATGGATTATCTATTGGGGCCATTATTGCGGCTTCGTAGTGACACTCACAGGCCGTAGTCTAGCATCTGAGTCTACAAAGAGACTATCCACAGTTTTTAGCTATGAATTTTAATTAGCAGAATGTTTCTATCCTTCTAATAGTATGTTATCGAATGATAAGATTATCTTATCAATTGCAGTTAATGCTACATATTGAAGGCGATTTAGTTGTTAATTAATATCAACTGTTACTTTATCTAATCAACCATTGATCAAAATCTTCCAACATGAAAACTGCTTCAAAGATGCCAACGAATGGCTTACACGCACATTCTAAGTGTAACAATAACGAAGAATTAGCGGCGGTTCACACGGCGCAGTACTGTACGATATTTTTACGTTAACATCTCACTGATTATACTACGGTTAAAAATAATAATAAAGATGAAGAGTTTGTTCGTTTGGACACGTTAATCTCTGTAACTACCAATCGAATTTGTAAAATTATTTTTGCATTTGATAGTCCAGTTCTAGATAGGCTACTTAATATCACGCTAGAACCAAGCAAAATAAAAAAGTCAGAATGGTAAGCGAAAACGAAGTTATGGCGCGGTCGGGCGATGCGATGCGACGGGGTGGGCTGGAGGAACAAGAAATTTTACGTGGACAAGTCGCGAGTAGAGGGTAGTGCAGTATAAAACTGTTATGTGATCCCAAAATTATACAGTAAAATATCGTACTGATCAACACTGTGTGAACGTGAAAGCAAACATGTTTTAATGCCACAGAAACAAGTGCACGTGGGCTTAAGGCGCGGGCACACCGCGGCGCCTGCTGTGCACGGGCACGCGGCGCATTTTAGCTGCGTGTATTAATTTGGTTTACAACGTGGGTCTACGTTTCCACTGGAGTACACGAAGACGACCCACGACTATTTATAGCGTGGCACTGCGCACGGAGAGACTATGCACGTGCCACTGCAATCCACAGACATGGGCTTCACTGCGGGAGGTGGGACGGGCGGCGAAGCGAGCGACGCCTGCGCTATTTTGTCAATTGCTATTGGGTCATATTCGTGTACTCCAGTGGAAACGTAGACCCACGTCGACAGCGTTGAGCTATGAAACCGCCTATTCGAGCAAGCCACGCATATATCAATGACGTCAATTCATGCGTATCCTCTCCGTGGGTTGCAGTGCACACAACCACATACATTTTCTTACAAAGCGAAGCTTAATACACTGCTTAGCCTCTCCGTGCGCCCCGGTGGGCCCGCGCCTTTATTGTAACAAGATGAATGTTTCAGGTTATCAAACGTGCAGACGGGGCTGTTGGGTCGATCTCACACCACGCAGATGTTAGACTTAGTGTTGCAGTGCACGCATGGATCTGTGCTGTATGGCTGCCAGGTGATCATTTCAACAATTTCCTAAGTATAGCTTAGCCATCCATACTAACAACCGCTGTTCATAGCCTTTTGCCACATGAATTACTGATTACTGACAATTGCGTGCACTGACTGGACAGGTCCACTCAATCTGTGTGGTTCTTTCCTCAAAAGACCATTTCAGACACCAATCTACATGGTCTCCACATGATCTTACCAAGATTATGTCTGGACTTTAAAAGAGACTGTGACCTCTGAGTTTGTTTCGGTCTTTCTTCTCAGAATAGTCAGATAGGAAACACCGACCTCATCTAGTTTTATAAATATGATTGACGTGTAACAGTGTTTGTACAAACCTACTTACAGAACTATAATCATTTATCAATTAGCTGGACAGATTATGTACGTTGAAATTTGGTACAAATATAAACTTCTTCTTCACTTAACATTTTTCGCACCGTGCTTCCTTTCATAGATTTTTCTCTTATTCCAGTAAAATTTTCCTTTCATTTGAACGTCATAAACCCCTCATTTTTGCCTTCGTAATAAAACATACCTTTCCCTGATATTTAAAATGTTATTGTTAAGAGCATGCAAACTGTTCCATCGTAACGGACCCATCACATTTATGACATCCTGAGACTCATATTAGATAGGTCTTATGAAGTGATGGTCCATTCTGAGGAATATTCTTTTGGAAGTGAATTTACGAGAATAAAAAACAATGGATACGTGTTTATTGTATTATCTACGTTTTACCAAGTTCACGTCTAAACAAACTACTCCACAATTCAAATTCTCAGTAAATTCTCATGAGCGAGAACATTCTCGAGAATATTCGTAAAAAAATTGTCATACCCTTAAAATTTAAAACCCCTAAAAACCCTTAAACCACCCCGCCCCCCCCCCTCCTTAAAACCCCTACCCTACCTTTACCCTTAAAATGTATATATTTATGTTTGTAATTTATATGGTTTCCATAATAAAGAGATTATAAATAGATTTCATAATATCTATTCTATTATATACTTACTCTAAAATTTCGTATGGTATTAATGTTAAATAAGGATTTCTGTATTAAAACAAACTTTATGATCTACAAATAGCTTTAATAAAATGTATAAAAACATTATAGGAAAGGTAAATAATAACGAACAAAAAATATAAATCACGAAACTCAACTCAACTCAAACTCATCATAACTAACCACTTTTAAATTATTTCAATTTTAAATTCCCCATGTTCTCTCGACCCACTACTTTAGTCATAAGTCAGTTCTTCTCTTCCAGCTAGTAACGTACTACGAAGGGGAGGAGTGGGTGGAGCCGGAGACCCTGTTGGCCGGCTACTACTACATGGCACAACTCCGGTTCACCGCCATCCTAGAGAATCCCACCAACAACCCCACCAGCCTGGTGAAAAGCGGTTGTGTTCATGACAACAAGTACTCCAGGGATATTTGTGTTGTATGAATACCTGATTTATATTTTAAACTGTTTTATGAATAAAAAATCGATTCGACTAGGGTCAGCACGCTCTCGGACTTTATGGCCTTCGCACATCGAAATACGAGTATCTCACCGCAAAGAAAAGTATTAAAATTTGAGCTTTATTTCGTGTCACGTGGGTACCATAGGCACGTGTTGGCAACTACGTGTACTGGGGGTAGTAGTTGATCTGTCAAAACAAGTGACAGATTCAATTTATCAAACGAGCAAATCTTAAAGCGAGTGGGGACAACTGTCAAATCGGGTTGTCATTCATTCTTAGGTCGGTAGGTGATACGGACTAGGGAACGCCCGTAATTCCTGCCGAAACTACGGATTTCGTGCTTGTGTAGTAGACGGGGTCAATTAATTTTGGAAATGTCACTTTGCTAAGGAAGCGTTTTATATGAATACTAGCTTCTGTCCGCGACTTCGTCCTCGTGAAATTTCCTGTTCCCCTGATTCACCCCGTCCGTCCGCGTCACATCGCATCGCCTGCTCGCATTCGTTTTCATTTAGCATTCTTTCTATTTCTTCCTCTAGAATCGGGCTATCAAATTAGATTTTTTTTTCAAGTCTGTTAGTTCACTGTTAGGTAACAAAGTCTTCAGCATTCAAAGTTAAGCATTGAAATGAAGCTCGCTCTATCCTTTAGGTACTTTGAGTCGAGTTGGTTTTGAGTGGCTCCGGTATGCGACGGCCATTTTACTCCTTTATTAAATTTTGCTACCTACTTACGAGTTGTAGGTCGTAGGTTCAAACCCTGACAGGCTTTTACTTTGTGTAAATTATTTCATCACCACTGGGCCTCAAGTCTGCTATTACAATAGTGTCAGAATGGTCTATCATTGATTTCATAATGCTTGATTTTGACAAGTTTGGTAATCTAATAATATAATGACGTCATTATGACTTTCCAATGGTCAACCACTGACACTCCATTGAAAGAAATGGCATAAAATGGTAATCTCGTACATAATGACAAATGAATAAATGTAATGTTTATTGCTATTTACGAACTTCTTACTATTTACTTCAGATTGCAAACACTAATACCTAAATAGTAAAAATATATATTAAATGAAATCTAACATGTTTAGTAGTAGTTTTCTCAGTCCATTGACCGACCAATGATCGACCATCATGAATTTAGTAGATTACGAACTTTTAGCAAAATGACAATGGGATCGTGTTGGAATGACGAATTTACAAAAATAGCAGACTTGGGCCCCTGCTCTCAAAACGGTGAAAGAAAAACCGGCATGTCCTAGAATCAAATATTCGAAAACATGATACATCTACCAACCCGCACTGGGCTCGCGTGGTGGATTACGGCCCACTCCCTCTCAGCGAGAGGAGGCTTGTTTCCCAGCAGTGGGAACTATATGCTGATTATGTTGAATTTTGCTTTACATAATATGTTGTTATCTTGGCAGCTAAGATGTGCAGAGAAAGCATGTGGTTGTAGGGACCCGCTCATGTACAAATATATTGGCACTAACAGTGAGTTGCCGTTGTGTCCCGCCTCGCGAATCAGCTGCCTGAGAGCCAATGAGTACAAGAAGTACGGTAAGTAGGTCATGACCTTACGCCTGTATGTTTTCTCCTAGAAGGGTAACTTAAAGGAGTACAGTACATCGACATGTCGCTATTATGTTTAAGGGCCTATACTACCTCAAATGGTTTAACATGATCCTCCGTTATGTCTAAAATACTGCAGCATTAATTTTGAAATAAATATATGGTAAAGTTGAGGATTAATGTTAGGTCTTATGTTTGACGAAAACACGATTCCATAAAATTTTCTCGATGGAAAAAAAATCCAAAGTTACCTCCAAACCGAACAATAAACCGCTGGTATTCAAAATATACTTCACATTAGATCATGAAACTTTGTATACTAACTGAACTAACTCTAAAGCAGTTCTTATGTTTTGTATTTATTTTTAATTACCATTATTTTCACTGTAAAAAGCGAATACCTAAACTATTGGCGCTGCCTGCCGCCTAGCACCGCACTCTGTCTCGCTCGCACTCAGTCCACGAGCAGTATCGAGCGAGCGAGATAAAGAGTGAATTTCAGCTGAGGTAGTATAGCCTCTTAAGTCTCATGTAATATGACATACTAGCTGCGCCCCGCGGTTTCACCCGCGTAAGTTTTGATCCCGTGGGAATATCGGGATAAAAAGTATCCTATGTGTTATTCTGATGTATAAGCTATATTACTGTAAAGTTTCATCAAAATCCGTTCAGTAGTTTTCGCGTGAAAGAGTAACAAACATCCATACATCCATACATACAAACTTTCGCATTTATAATATTAGTAGGATGTCATTAGCCGTGTAAAAGAACAGTCCCCGTCTGAAAATTACTTTTTTAAGTTGTTTCATAATTTTGAGTTAATTTCTTTTTGAAGTCAATTTTTTTTTTAATTACTTTTTATTTCGTAATTTTTAGTTTTAAGTAAAAACTGGAATATTTGTTTGTAATAAATAGGTAATAATTTTGTTGTAAATATTGCACTAGAATTTAGTCCATATCTTGAAAACTACTGAGCCGATTTTGATGAAACTTGCACTCTTCCCTAAGTTGAAGTAAACGTATGCCATTAAAAAAAAACGGTCACAATCCGATTAATAGTTGCGGAGAAATGCGAGGACAAACATACATACATACATCTATAATTTTTTTTGTATTTGTTTGGAAGCCCTAATAGATTGTCATATGTGAATATATTGAAGTTTCAATAATATTACTTACCCCTACATACGTGTCGAATTGATTACCTCCTTTTTTTTGAAGTCGGTAAAAACACTACCCAATCTGGGAATTGACCAACAATTATCAAAACCTTCTTAGTTATTCGCAATTCAGTTTCCAAACATGTAAACAGATATGTTTATGAAAAAACGACTCTATAATAAAGTTCAGTATGCGATAGAACTTAAAAAAAAAAATCGACGGGTTGCACACCGGGAGTGCCGGCAGAAGTGAAAACTTAAATATTAATGTTCTGCATTTTTGATATTTTGGAATGGTTAGAGAATAATTTTGTACGAATTGCTTTCGTTATCAGTATAAAAGTATTATTATTTATGTGGTAGGATACAATATTTATTCATTGCGCTATCGTACACAAACATGACAATTATCGAACATTCGCGCAAGCGCCTTGCGCCGCCTGCCCTCTCTCCATCCGTCTTACGAATTCTCGATCAGGTCACGTGTCCTGACGCGAGTTTAGAGATTTTTACCCATTCCAAAAAAAATACGCAGCGCCGCTAAAGAAGTTTTCACTTCAAAAATAAGTTTCACAGTCAGTGACCTGCATAAGCCAACCGCTCTTCACAGCTTCTTTGTAAGACGGGCTACCTAAGTAACGCAGAGTACTGACCATACTAGTCATTCTGAAATCAACTTAAGGGCCTATACTACCTCAAATGGCTTAGCATGATCCTCTGTTATGTCGAAAAGACTGCAGCATTCATTTTGAAATAAATATATGGTAAAGTTGAGGATTAATGCTAGGTCTTATGTTAGACGAAAACACGATTTCATGAAATTTTCTCGATAGAAAAAAATTCCAAAGTTACCTCCAAACCGAACAATAAACCGCTGGTATTCAAAAATACTTCAAATTAGATCATGAAACTTTGTATACTAACCGAACTAACTATAAAGCAGGTCTTATGTTATTTACTTTTTTTTAATTACCATTATTTTCACCGTAAAAAGCAAATACCTAAACTATTGGCGCTGCCTGCCGCCTAGCACCGCACTCTGTCTCGTTCTCACTCAGTCCGCGAGCAGTATCGTGCGAGCGAGATAAAGAGTGAATTTTAGCTGAGGTAGTGTAGGCTCTTAATCTACACGGTTTAAAGTTCATATTTGTTTAAATATTCATTACATTAATTGGAACCAAGGATTTAATTGTACTCTAATCGTTATTTCGATACTTTTTAATACTCACTAAAAACGTATTGTTTTCAGGCAATGTAACCTGCCAGTGCTTGCCATCTTGTAAAAAGATCACCACTTACATGGTCCTAGAATCTAATCCGATGACCGTCATCAAGCATGCTATTGATCCTTTTTAGTAAGTATGTCAGGGTGGGGGGGGGGCGTCTACGTCTAGCAGTGTATGTCTTTCGGCTGAAATGATGATGAATATTGTACTCGTACACCTCGTAATGGCTTTATCACCGTAAGCTCGAATGTCACTTGCACGTCATAAAACTATTACAGTCCTTTCATAGTTATTTTACCCCTGACAGCAGCAAACCAACTACAACCTTATTGTAACGTAAATAAAGATCACTTTCGATTTTGACAGTGATGCAAATTTAGAGGCTTTTTTTGTGAGAACTGTTGCCAAAAGTGATATAGCAGTTACGAGGTCGACTATACAAACTACAAATTGTGTTTTTCTGACATCGAAATAGGTTAAAATGTGTTAAATTGCTTGCAGCTCTGGATTTAATGTCACGCCAACCATAGTATTGAACTTGCGAGTCAACGTGGGCCATTCTCGACTGTTTGTACTGAACCCCACTGAAACGTGGCTCACTTTGCTGTGTAAGTATCTTTGAATGAGTATGAGTAGTCTACCTAACTTTACAGACAATGGCCCCGATTCTGATGTTCACAAACTAAACTAAATTTAAGTTCAGTGCATCTTTTTCTTTCTATTTCATTATGAAAAGGACAGAAGATAAGTATTAGTTTAGACCTGTCAAGTTAGTGCCTGACGTAAATTGACGTATTTTTAGTAGCCAATTTTTTAATCACGTCTAAACTTGTCTATGGATTATCTAATTTGACGGCACTAAACTAATATTTATCTTCTGTCCTTTTCATATTGAAATAGAAAGAAAAAGATGCACTGAACTTAAATTTAGTTTATTTTGTGAACAACAGAATCGGGGCCAATAATAACTCATGATTCGCGACATGGCTAAGTATAAGCAGTGATGGTCCAGTGGTAACGGCTGCGACTTAAGACTGTGCCGACCCTACAGTGGCGCCCTCATCGTTTGTTTGGTTATTTCATACAATTTAGAATGAAAATGCAGAAAATAAGCACGTTAAGTTGTGCTTCAAAAGATTATACGTTAATATTATTAGAAGTGGTAGTTTTATGTTGTTTAGTTTCATTATAATCCTTAAAACGGATAAAAGTGGCCACCATATTCCGTTTTAAGGATTATAATAAAACTCAACAATATAAAACTACCGCTTCTAATAATATTAACGTATGATCCTGTGAAGCACAACTTAACGTGCTTATTTTCTGCATTTTCATTCTAAATTGTATGAAATATCCAAACAAACGATGAGGGCGCCACTGTGCGGTCGGCACAGTCATTTAGGCGCTTTACTTTGTGTGAATTATTTCATCACCACTGCTCTTAATACTGAAGGAAACGTCTTAGAACCAAAAATTCTAAAACATGTGGGACAACTAACAACCAAGCACTGGGCTTGCGTGGTGAATCAATTAACCAATCATGTTTTATTGTGGATCATAGATACAGAAGTAGATACAGGTGTTAAAATTTACAGTGATGTTGATCAGCTATGTCCCGCCTTTTGGGCATACAATACAAATTATTAACATTGTGTCATATTTATTATATTAGAATTTAACATTATTATTTTAATAAATTAACAAAGAATATAAATAACATTACTATTGAAATTAATGGAAAAATTAAATTAACTAGTTAGGTGGGTAGTTACAAACTAATATTACAACAAAAAAAATCACGACCCACGATCACGAATCACGGCCCACTCCCTCTCACTGAGAGGAGACTTGTATCCCAGAAGTGGGAACGATATAGGCTGATTATGCTCACTATAAACGTGGCGACATTGGTCTATGTCTTATATCTCAGACGCCAGCATATCAAGCTACCCGAAATTGTTAAATTTTCCCAATCTACTTTAAACCATATGTTTTAGCGATAAAGTTGAAAATCTATCAAACAAATTGGACAGATTGTAGCTTGATGTGCTGACGTCTGTACGTTCATGAAAAACCATGAACATATACATCGTGCAACGTTAAATGCGCAAAACCTGAAAATAGTTTGTTCATAATTGACTACTGAATCGATTTTAGTAACTTTTAAGTTTTTTTTTTTCAAAAATTATGTATTTTGCCATACTATCCGCCGCTTAAGCCAAAGAAAATTAAGTCTTCTTTCAAGGCAATAAGACTCAATTTTGAATGCATAAAATAATGCTAGGTTCAACATGATTTTCTTAATAATAATAGTTAGCTTAAAAAAAATAGCTTTTGTCATTGTATTATGCTTTTAACTCTATGCTCTAATTAGGGTGTATGAGGTTTTGCGCATTTAACGTTACGCACACTCACTGGATTCATGTTTACAAACGTTTTTAAAAATTATCTGCTTAGTATAATATCTGCAGATTACTACACGCATTTGCACTCTATGCCATACATTACAGATATAGTAGGTATAATTAAATTAACGTTGATTTCCTTTGTTTTAGCGTCCTTAGGCGGAGTTTTCAACATGTTTCTGGGTGTGGGACTATTCAGTGCGTTGGAATTCCTCTACTTTTTAATAGCAAAGTTACCGCTAGCAGTAAGAAAATCTTCAGAAATAGACGCCACTGCTAGGAATCCTACCTCTGGTCCTGTTCGGTAGACCTCAATCAGTGCTGATCGTGGGATGGAACCTTACAAAATTTGCAGGAGTGTAACCCACATGTTTATGTGTTTCGCAAAACAATGTTGTTGGCCATATTGAATGCTGCAACACACCATAATGCTGGCAACATACCAATGTTCCCTATTCAAGGTAAACAAAGAACATCTCGTAACACCATGTTGTGGGAACGATGTTGCGCGATCGTTGCTCAATATTGTTTCCGGTGTATTCGGGGCTTAACATTGTGGATCTTTAAAGTAAAAAAAAAGTGATTTGTCTCAAATCCCCCCACAATCCAAGGGCATAAGCTATTCGTGTCAAGTGTTCAACATGCAATTATTGTCCAACTTCAACTGTAGTAGGTACTGCTTACATATTTATATTGTTACTGACTTGTTGTTTCTTTCAAATAAATTATAATTTTTAACAAACTATGTATTTGTTTGTTATTCTAATTAATCTCGCTTCCCC
Source organism: Globia sparganii (assembly GCA_949316385.1). NCBI lineage: Eukaryota > Metazoa > Arthropoda > Insecta > Lepidoptera > Noctuidae > Globia > Globia sparganii. Next base: position 23,542,539 of record OX438660.1, on the reverse strand, counting down.
AACACCAACAAAAGATATCATTAATTTCGAACCCACTTTATGTAGCAGAACGGGTAACAATATCCTGAACATTTTTTACTATGATAATAATATATCTTCTTATTTCCAACGAGCAAAAAACTCCATGGGCACTCTTTTAAATATAAACTCGATCATCAGTTTCAGTGCAGTATCAGCGGTGATCAAAGTAGCGTCTCTTCTGCACAAAGCTTCCGCTGTCGCTTTAACAATATATAAAGACATTTGCAGATCATCTTGGATTGAATTGGTTGGATGGGTGCTAATTGTCACAAGTTAACGAATCACTGAGCTCTCGCATCACATCACCACACCCCTTTTTTTTTTTTTTGTGGATGGGAAATCATCCAATGACCCCTCCCGCTCTGGGTGGAGCAGAAGGGAGTGTCAGACTCTTACTGACTAAAACCCACCCGTGTTCCTTCCTTAGCCCTTTGTGTTCCGGGGTAGCGGTAACCCTTTCGGACAATCCCGCTGCCCCGGCAGGCTTCGGCCCTTTCGGGCCCCTTCCTTGCTGCTGACATCTCTTTGAGGCGCGCGTGGAACACGTACGCGCCGTCCGGCACGGGCCTGGTCCTGATCGGACGGAGAGTTACCCATTACTCTCCGCCCGCAGGCCCGCGCCTACGGTGGCCGGGAGTCGTCTCGCGGCTCCCGACGCCCGGGGCGTCTCCCGCGGCGGCTGGGACGTGAGGCCCTCTCCCTCAGCCGTCCCGCCACCTCCTTCGCTAGCATGACTGCTTCGCAGAAGGAGGTGACTGCCTCCCACTCCCTCTCGCCCCGGACCATGGCTTGAACCAGGGCCGGGCGCGAGAGGTCACCGCCGCCGCCGATCGCCTCTGCGAGAACACGGCGGTGCTCCGCCCAATTGGGGCCCCCCGGCGTAGTGCCTCCGCGCGCCACTCGTACAGGCGCGCGAGGACTATCGCCTCCAGATCCCACGGCGGCAGTCCGGCAAGGAGGCTTGCCGCCTCGCCCGAGATCGTGCGGTACCCCCGGATTAGCCTTACGGCTACCACCTTCTGGGGCGCGTTCAGGTAATGGGCGGCTCGCCGCCGCAGTGAACGCGCCCACACCGGGGCCCCATATAGGGCCATGGACCGCACGACCCCCGCGTAAAGCCTCCGGCAGGAGGCGTTTGGCCCCCTCAGGTTGGGATCACCACACCCCTTCCGCACCGCGCTGCTAGCTCCAACGTGTCCGTTAAACGGTCGGCCTATAGTGGTTTTATGATTGTCTAATAGGTAACTTGATTTTATAAAATATGAATGAAAAGAGAATTATAGATGCTGTTACACTCATTTGATTTCATTAAAGAAAAAATATTCAAAAAGAAAATGTCTTAATTATTTTCATTAGTTATAAACTTCTATTATATCCAATAAGAAATACATAATTCAATTATTTTAAAAATTATATAACTTAACGTTTAACTTTTTTTATGGCTTAAAAAGCTGGGTAAAATTTCGCATGTGTAGGCAAGGGCAACCCCATCCCGCCATTGCATGTTTATATTGCGGTCTTTGTCTAATCTAAGCGACGGTATTATTCTTGCGACGTGTTTAAGTGAGACAGGTATACGTTTACTTTTAAATGTTTAGTAGTTTCGAAGCTACGTCGTTGCGTTTAAAAAGTGGTTACACTTTTTTGAAGTGAAACTTCTTTACGCACGCTTGACTTGGGGAGTAAGCTGGCGAACGCGTGACGTAAGCGTTACGAAAAGTGTGATCGGGCAAGGCGAACGGAAGTTAAGTGGGGGATATAAGCAAGAGACAGCAGTGCGCGCGCACATTTTCTTTCTCTCTTCCTCTCATAGCCAAATACGTTCCGTATATCTAAGCACACTGCAGGCTTATTGTCTGTATCACAGTGTAGGAGCAAGAGAGAGCAGTGCGCGCGCACATTTTCTTTCTCTCTTTCTCTTATAGCTAGTAAATGAAATATACATACAGATGGAGTGAAAGAAGTTTCACTTCAGTCGTGTGGTCATAAGCACACTCGTTTTTTTTTTTGACACATATTGATGAGGTTTGCTTCTCTAGTTATTTATCTCAATGCATGGACATGATACATGGATAGAAAAAACAGTTGTACAAATATGAGGCATATCGACGCCAAAATCATAAAAATATTGCCATCCCTTTTTAACATTCTTATGTGAAAAAGAATAATAGTGTTTTTGACAGTGACTATAATGGCAACCCTTCATTCCTAGTGCCACTAGAATACCTATTTGCGGCAACGAATAAATAAGAAGAGAGGAAGTGCCCTATTGATCTATACATACTAAACATTATAGAAATATCATACGATTCTATACAGAAATAAAAATATTATACATGTTTCTTTCTAACCTACTTGACTCTGAAAGTGTAAAATGAGACAACCATATTTTGTCAGTTTTCTAAAATTGCAATACTGATATATGACGTCACGTAAGCCCAGCCCATCGGCCGGTTCGCCATTATGGTTTCTGATTCTCTGAGTACTTCTGAGTGTACAAGAAGTGTCATTTGGCGTTATCGTACGACTGATATTAATTTTTTTTAGTTTTTGGGGACATTTTGAGTGCTGTAAATTTGATTGAAGCTGTGTGTGCTAAAGGCAACCATGTCTAAGTGTTGTGTGATGTAAGGGGCTGTGGCTCGAAATACAATAAAAAGAGCGCTGATATCCCTGCGTAATTGCGTATGCGTATAAGTTCCCGCGTATAAGTTTCCTATATGTATTTATACCAATTTCTAGTCTCAATTCATGTTTATTACTCTTCGATCATAGATTAATACCTTTTCATAATCTTTCGAACGATATAATTCCTTATTTTGGTTTTGTTTATTACGTATTGTTTACATGCTAGTGTTGTGATTGTGTGATTTGCACAACCAATCGATTTTGCATCGATTAAACCAAAATCAAATTAACCATTTCGTTTGAATATTTTGCACAAGAAAGAATAAATACATTTATGTAAGATACTAACAGAAATTGTATGGAAATAAATTACACATTTTTTAAAATAAAACCGTTCTTCCAATAAATGCATATTATTATCGATTTCTGTTGTTTTATTTTGTCAATTATCGGTGTAGTTTTGAATTCCTTGTAATTCCAGTTTCATCTGGGGGCACGGGAGTGCCCCCGCCAAGACGAGCCAAGCAAAGCGCAAGGGCACTACCTACCTTTTCTCGTAGCACTTCGTCGTATTTTTGAACCTTCTTAACTTGGGTTTGGATAAACAAAATTTTCGGGATATGATGTCAGTGGTTGACTTATTAAACCTATAAGCTCTTATACTTTAGATTTTATTGATATCTAAAATACCCCCATTTTGCCACTGATTCACTGACTCACTGATGATCAACAAAACACTTAGAGTATTTCCTGAAGTCCTAGAAAGCTGAAATTTGGTATGTAAGCTAGTAATAGTACACAAACAACAAAAAAATCTTAAAACTTCAAACTTTTACCCCCCAACCCCTTAAACTAGGGGGTGAAAGTTTGTATGAGACCCGTAAATTTTGATGCTAGAGGTCTGAAAATTTATATAGGGGGTCCTTGTTATAAATAGTAAGATATGTAAATATATATCTGGGTACATATATCATATAAGGGTAGGGGATGATTTACTAATTTAGAGGTATGAAGACCAGGGTGTAAAGTTCACTCAACCTCCATAGAAAAGGGAGGATCCTCCGACCAGACGGGTGTCGTGTCTGGCGGGCAACTGCCCAATGATTCATGTCGGGCCGTTGTATCTATGCTAATTGCGCGGTAAACTCTGCTTGCGAGATGCAGGATTTTGTGACGTCAGTATGACGCGTTGTTCGCATGTGGCGTCGTTGTAGATACCGCTACATCACTCCCCCCCGGAGACCGGAGGTCGATAGTAGGCTGAGTCTTGTATCTTGCGATGTTTACCAGGCCAGCTGAGGTTCCAGTGAGTCGGAACCGGTTGTCGCATAGTTCACGGTGAGTCGGAACTGTCTGCGAAGATGTCCCCAGTGAGTCGGGGTGGCGCTGCATTATGCTCCAGTGCGTCGGATGTGGTACAGCGCCGGGTTGAGGCTGACTGCTGGCGTCGACCAGGAGAGTAATTAAGAGCTCTTCTTGTTGACCGGCCGAAAGCGCAGTGTGCTGTGCCGAGGTTGCTGATGAGGCTGAGGGTTATGACCAGGATGCGCGGTCGCTGCATGCTGGTGGTCAGGATACCCGTTGAAGCCGTGGGTGCTGGCTGGCTGGGTGACTCGCCGCTAAAGCTTGCGGGAGTGATGATGATGACGTCACGCTGAAGTAGGTGCACGAAGGCTGCGCTGACGTTCATGTTCGGGGTCACCAGTTTAGAGGTATGAGGAACAGGGTGTAAAGTTCACTCAACCTCCATAGAAAAGGGAGGATCCTCCGACCAGACGGGTGTTGTGTCTGGCGGGCAACTGCCCAATGATTCATGTCGGGCCGTTGTATCTAAGCTAGTTGCGCGGTAAACTCTGCTTGCGAGATGCAGGATTTTGTGACGTCAGTATGACGCGTTGTTCGCATGTGGCGTCGTTGTAGATACCGCCATTTCACTACATTCACATGAGCGTAAGGTGAAAAACTCTCATACTGTTATACAATGGTTCTTGTAGTAACGAAACGGCCAAGCCATATATTTTGACTAAGGTGTAGTTCGTGAAGTTAGGTCTGGTAGAGTTAGAGCGTGTAGAGTTAGAAGCTTGGCTCTACATGAGATCTGATTACTTTTTGACAGTGCGAGCTACATGGTCTCGTCTTGGCAACATTTAACATGAAATGTTTTTGTGGGTTTAATATTTTGCTCTAGCTTGGTTATCATGAGAAACTTTTGATCATATAATAAATGCGCAGTAGTATTATTGCTAAAACTATCAAGTATAAAATTAATTTTAAATTAACCACCAATTTATTACTTATTTATTTAATACTTCAAGCACATACATGTACAGAGGCGGATACTGCCAGCTTCTTGCGAAAGTGTTCGCGAACCTTAACTTTAAAGGATAATCGGTTGGTTGCCATCCTGATTTCTTGGGGAGCGCATTCCACAGAGAGATAGACTGAATTTGATCGCTAAGTTTGAAGATTTTTGCAATTTTTAATTTTATACGGACAGATTGCGCATAATCAGATTTTTTATACTTAATCCCTACTGCGACGTCCTAGAACGGGGATCGAATAACATCCTACTTCAATACGTCCCTCGTTAAACCATCACTATTCATTTCAAATTACTTAGCCTCATTTCGCGTAATTAGATTTCGAATTTGGTGGTGGCTTGCAAAATGAGCCATACATTGATTCGAATCCCTTCTTAACCCTTTGACCGCCACGGTCGTGTATAGCCGACAAATGAAAACGTGCCCAACACGCCACCGTCGGCTAATGTCGACAAGTAAACACCATGTTTTAAGTACAAAATAAATAAACTAAATTCAGTTTTCTGTGTTTATACTTAAAACATGGTGTTTTATTGTCGGCATTGGCGTGTTGGGCACGTTTTCATTTGTCGTCTATACACGACCGTGGCGGTCAAAGAGTTAAAATCAAAAACATTATTTTAATGTAACTATGTAATTTCGATCTATCGATTTGTACGAATGAGCAGATATGGACCACACTAGGTGGGCGGAGCCTACGCCATTTTAGTTTGTGTTTTGGAACGCGTTAGTATCTTTTTGTTCATGTCCTCTACATATTATTTAGTCGTTGATTTGCGGCCGGTCGCCATTTTAACCTCTCGCTGTTTGTGTTTGGTACCAAAGTTGGGTACGTAAACTGTCAAATGCTCTTGAGCTGTGGAGACAATTTGTGAATTTTGCTGTATTATTGTTGTTTTGGACTCGATTTTATAGTGGAAATCGTCAATAGCAACATGCCTAATTGTAATATAATCGGATGTGGCATCAAAAGAACCAGAAATCAGCCGAACATAACTTTGCACCAGTACGTACTTAATTTCAGCTGAAATATCTTTAGATTTAGTTAATAAATAAAAGATTCTGCATTCCTTGAAGAGTTTTAACAGTAAAGTACTCATAATTTCCCTTTTGCCTTTATTTTCAACAGTTGTAGTCCATGAAATCATTTTCTTGTGTTGTTATGAAAGGGATAGAGTAGTGCATTAGACATTTTTTATATTTACTTATCGATAATGCTATTTTATGGTTCTTTATTGGTGTCATGTTTTACTTTCAAGGCTCCCTGCTAATAAAGGAAAAATGAAAATTTGGCTGGAAACAATTGGTATAGAAAACTTGAAGATGTCAACAAAAATAATTCATGTTTGTTCGCTTCACTTTGATGAGTCATGTTTTAACCGGACACTGAATAAAGTAACATTGCGTGAGGATGCTTTACCTTCACGAAACTTATTGGTAAGTAACATTGCGTGTTATAAATTTGTCCAACATGTTTGTGTAGTGGCTGATAAGTGATAAATGATCATGTCCTCATTATTGCAACACTTGTGTAATGGACACAAAGAGTGATGCAAAGATGTATTCTTATGATTAATTAAAAATCCTATTAATCAAGAAACATCAGAAATACTAATAATTTTATTGCTTGTTTACAGCCTGCGATTCAAACAAATATGTCTGGCATTTTAACTAAAAATAATAAAAATCCGACAAACTCACAATCAATATCTGGATGTGGTGCTCCTAATAAGGTATTTTTTTTGTAATTAAAAACAGTACAGTAAGATCACTCTACTGTTTTTGAAGTCATACAATTTTTGAGTATTTGATTTTCTATCGTGGTTGCCACTCAAGAACTTTTCTTCCCCATCGGGTATCAGTTCTACGAACGATGTGGCCTGCCCATTGCCACTTCAACTTGCAAATTTTAAGAGCTATGTCAGTGACTCTGATTCTTCGTCGAATATCCTCGTTCCAGATTTTATCATGCAAAGAAACTCCGAGCATAGCTCTTCCCATTGCTCGTTGAGTGACTCTCAGTCTCTCTAAAAAGCCAGCAGTTAAAGATCACGTCTCAGTGCCATATGTCATCACTGGCAACATACACTGGTTAAACACCCTAGTCATAAGGCACTGTGGGATTCCCGATGAGAATATTTCACGTAACTTCCCGAACACTGCCCATCCAAGTTGGATTCGGAAGACGCAGCGTAGGCAGGCCTCCCGCTAGGTGGACCGACGACATCGTGAGAGTCGCGGGCAACCGATGGATGCAAGTGGCGGATTGTCGGTCGGCGTGGTGGTCTAAGGGGGAGGCCTTTGTTCAGCAACGTCTTCCGGCTGTTGATGATGATGATGATTTTCTATTTTTATTAATATTTATGTTAATAATAAAGAGAGGTTTTCAGGTTGAAGCTGTTTATGTGCCTACCATTCAAAATCAACCTGAAGAGATTTTAAAGAGGACTGGCTTAGATTTAACCCCTAGCACCTCCGCTTCACCAGAGTTAGCCGCTAGCACCTCCGTTACGCCAGATTTATCGGTATGTTTAGCTTCAGTTTTTCTTGTCATCATTATTTGCGAATTTGATCTCAATGATAACATCTCATCCACTGAATTGATACTGGGAGATATCTCTCGCTTGACTTTAATATCTATTGAAGCTTACTTTTATTTTATTTGATTTCAGAATAAAATGATAAAAAAATTAATGGACAAATGTCAGAAACAGTCTAGGAAGATTAAGAGGCTCAACGAAAAAGTGAGAAGACAGACGAAACAAATTGCTTATTTTAGTAATATTATCAATGATTTAAAGGAAAATCAATTCAGAATCCCAAGCTTTGCTTGCAGAATCTGCAGGACCCTAAGACTTCCTAAAAAGGCAAGTTGCAAAATCTAAGGGTTTGCCATTACAAAGGCAATATTCTTAAGAAATCAGAAAATTTGCTCTCACCTTATATTTCTTTTCCCCGAAAGCGTATGAGTTTGTGCGTAGTACTTATAAATATAATACATGTCTTCCACGCCAACGTACCCTGAGTAAATGGTATCAACACATAAATGCTGAGCCTGGGTTTTGCTGTGAAGCATTTGATACTTTAAAAGCCAAAGTTCAAAATAGTCATTTGCCAGTACTATGAGCATTAATGTTTGATGAAATGGCAATAAGAAAGTCGCTGTGCTGGGATCCGCAAACAAAAAAATATTATGGACCTATATGTATACTGCGGTATGGATTGCGACAGAGATGCCCTCGATGTCGCCAATCAGTGCCTAGTGATATTACTGAATGGAAGATGGAAACTGCCTGTAGGATATTTAAGAGTTACTTGATTGTATGTACAGTAATCTTTCAAGATATACAGAAAGTGTATTAACTTACATTGCTGGCTTTGTAGCTAGAAAATTGTCACGTTCACTGAAATGCGAAACTTGTAACAAACTTCTTTTTGAAGTTTCTGAGCTGTATAAAACAAGTGGAGAGCAGTGGTGGCCCAGTGGTAACGGCCGCGACTTACGAGTTGTAGGTCGTAGGTTCGAACCCCGTCAGGCGCTTTACTTTGTGTAAATTATTTCATCACCATTGCTCTTAAAATGGTGAAGGAAAACATCGTGAGGAAACCGGCATGTCCTAGATAGAACCAAAAAATCGAAGACATGTGATATCTACCAACCCGCACTGGGCCCGCGTGGTAGATTACGGCCCACTCCCTCTCATAGAGAGGAGGCCTGTGTCCCAGCAGTGGGAACATTATAGGCTGATTATTTTATAAAACAAGTTTAATTATTTTAAAATCTCGAGGTGGTCTGGTATATCCTTCGAAAGACGTAAAAATTTTGAAAAATGTCGAAAAAATATTCAAATGTATTTTGCATGTAAAAGACAGAGGAAAATTACTACTTGTTTGTTTTTAAGTTTTTTGTAGATTATTATGCCGAGCCAAATTCATATTCATATTCATATTCATATATTTATTTGCATTCCATAATGTAGTATAGGTGTTACAATGGCTTAAAGCTAAGGTACAATTATGGACCCTGTAGGGCACAGCAAGAACTAAAGAATTAAACACAAATTAACAATAAAATTTCAAATATGTTATTAACATTAAAATAACTAAATAACATTTTGTTTTATTGAGATCAGCCTGATAAAGGTTGTTGTACCTACATAATAATTATTTGGTGAGGTTATTAAACATAATTATGCCTCTCATATTATATAATACATATTTATTTAAGTCTTGGGACTATGAACATGATACAAATCATAAATCAGGAGGTAATTTTCAATAGCAGTCAAATCCACTTTATGCCAAATTGAGAAAAGTGAACTTTTATATGCCGTCATGATGTACGCTGTTGTGACGCTTTGGATGGTAAGTATTGATTACTATGGAGTTCAGGATTATTAAACAATAACATAAATAAAGTAAATGCTTCTATTTACAGAGAAAACTGATTAAAAAACGGATTTGACTTCTTTTGTTTCCAAGGTGTGGATTTGACTAATTTTGTTACAAAGCTGTCAGGATTTGACCAATTTTGTTAGGAAGCTGTCAGGATTTGACTACTTTTGAACAATCCAACTAAACGATTCAAATAGGGTTGTCACTGGTTCTATGTTTTAGGGAAAGTACTTAAATAATAAATAAAACAGTTGACATGAAAATCAAGTGATTATTTATTTTAACAAAATTTAAGACGTATTTATTGAACTTAGTAACTATTAGCATCAAATCTATTATCATCTATCTATTAGCATCTTCATTCAAAATCGGTTTTCGTTATACATATTAGGTCGGGGCAAAAGTATTTTCGTATTTTTCATACAAAAAGAAATATTTGTTTTAGGTTTAATTTTTTATTTATTTATAATGTGTATGTGCCGTTTTGATCGATGACTTGTTGCCATCTTGTGGGCAATGCCATGATCCCATTGCTGTAGAAGTTTTGAGATTTTTTATCAAAAAAATCTGACAGGTAGTTTTCACAGTGTTCTTTTGAGGTTAACTTTATGCTTCCTAAAGAGTTCTGAAGTGACCGAAACAGGTGAAAATCTGATGGAGCAAGATCAGGGCTATACGGAGGATGCATCAACACATCCCAGCCAAGCTCTCTCAATTTTTGCTGAGTGGCTATAGATGAGTGCGGTCTGGCGTTGTCGTGATGAAACACCACGCCCTTCCTATTCACCAGCTCCGGCCGGTTTTTCTCAATAGCTTCTTTTAACCTTATCAGCTGTTGACTGTAGAGGTCAGAATCGATAGTTTTACCCGGCGGCAAAAGCTCACAGTGGACGATTCCTTTCCAATCCCACCAAACACACAGCATCACTTTGTTCCGAGTCAGGCCGGGCTTTGCCACGGTCTGTGGGGCTTGTCCATGGTTCGACCACGATCTTTTTCGGACATTCTTATCGTAAGTGATCCATTTTTCATCACCCGTAATCAACCGTTTAAGAAATGGGTCGGAATTATTACGTTTCAACAAAGAATCGCAAATGGAAACACGTTGCATTAAGTTTCTCTCAGTGAGATAATGTGGTACCCAAATATCAAGTTTTTTCTTGTAGCCAGACTTTTGTAAATGCCGTAAAACTGTTTTGTGATCAACATCCAGTTCTTCAGCAATATCATAACTACTAATATGTCGATCTTGCCCCACTCTTTCAAAAATGGCACTGATTTTATCCGTGACAGGGCGTCCTGAGCGAGCTTCATCCTTCACACTAAAGTTTCCTGACTTGAAACGCTTGAACCACATTTGTGCTAATCGTATTGTTACCGCATTAGGTCCGTAAACCGCACAAATTTTATTCGCGGCGTTCGTCGTATATTTACCTTTTTGTAATAAAATTTTAAAATGTACCGAATTTCTTCGTCACATACGTTCATGTTGCTTGCTTGAAAAACAATTGATAAATGGCGGGAACTAGTTTTTTTTTTTAATTTATTGCATCTTTAGAATGTCAACATGTAATAGTATTAAAACCAGCCAGTTACATTCAGTACTGCCAAAGAGGTTTGATTACTAACAATAGATTCAAAATACGAAAATATTTTTGCCCCGACCTATTATTAATGTTTTTATCTCACAATCATATCACACAACATATTATAAACAATAAAGATTTATATCTTAAATTAAAATCACTCCCACCCAATACTATCTAAACACTACGATTAAACACTACGATAAACATAATTTGATTAATGTTATGTAGTATCGAAATGCTTCAACAAATTTAATGTTAAGCATTGATCAATTTATGTTTATAAACAAGAACATTTTGTGAACATGAAATAAAGAAAAAAATACTTAATAAAATTGTTCCAAAAAAATGGTGAAGAACCTTGTGTTAGTGATATCTATATCATATCGCCAACACAAGGTTCTTCAACATGTTCTTCGCACATTACCTCCTCATCATCATCCATATCATTAATATTAGCATTATTCCTGTGACAGTCTTTATAAGTTTTGTAATAGTCGAGGTACTCTCTTTGCATCCAGTCTTTACCAAAATGTTTCGTTAGTAGCTTATCTACGTCATTAATTTTTTCTTTTTTTAGTTTGGGAGAGGTGGTGATAGGTTCTGGGAATATGTCTGAACCATATTTGCCTGGTTTAGTTATGGAACGTCGAGAACCGGTATCATTGTGGTAATAAGGTTCACCTCTCACTATAACTCCTCGGGGATCTCCTTTCATTCTTGTGAATACGAATCTCTTACAAGACATTATTTTGAAGTGGAAAGCTTGAGTTCCCTTATGGATTTGTTGGCTTGCTGTCTTCCAATCACAAACTTCAATGTCCTTCAGATGAAAAACAGTTGCATGCTTTTTTATTATATCAACATACTCATTAGGTTGTACAATAGTATTTTTCTTTCTGATCTCTTTTTCAGCAACACCAAACACCCTATCGGGGGGAATAAATGAATGCCCCATGACGGGGAAAATAAGTTCAACCTTTTTTAGTGATCTCGGTGCACTACTGCTGAACCATTTGGAAACCATTCCTATAGTAGTGGAGTTCTTGTTTTGTCCCGAGCATCCATCAGCCATTAGTCGGAGTACCTCTACACCAGTGAAATTTACATTGTTTTGTAGGCAGTGATATAGCGCACTAGATAGTTCGTTTGACCCCTTTGCATGAACATCTTCGGTCCATACATAAGAAAATACATTTTCTTTTGTCAGTTCTGCATGAGAATGACCTAAGTACGACTATTGTATAGTTGTAAATGTCCAACTGGTGGGAATAATAGGTACTTTGGTCAGGGACTTTAGGTAACGGTTTTTACCATAGTCAAAAGATAATATTTTTATTGTAGGGTCATTGTCTGCCAGGAATGTGAAAAATGATTTGCTTCTTTTTTCGTGAATTGTCAGTTCAACTTGGATTTGGGCCTTGGTTGAATCGTCCTTCTCAATTTTGATTTTTTCCTTCAATTCTATGCATGTCGAACACATATCACTTCTTGGATGACTGAAACTTATGCTTCTAAAATATGACTGTTTGCAATGAGGGAACTGTGCATTTTCTTCGATGAACATTTTGAACATTGATGCAATGCTTAACTCCGATGGCAGATAGGTACGCCGACTTTTAGATCGGCTGTAGTGCGATTCAACACCCTTAAATTTCTTTATAAATGAGATAATTGCATCTCTCAATCCCACGTTTTTCATCGACTTTCTATCCCCACCGCGTCTTTCTACAGCCATCAAACCGGTATCTTGGTGTCTCATTAACACTCCTCTCACTCGACCCTTTTTAATCGATAGAGCATTCAAAAAAAAATTACGGCACACTGGTATCATCACACCCTTAGAATCTCTTATCTTGTAAACAATGCTCATATGTTTCGCATTGCCTCTTCCATTTACTAATCTTTTACGGACAGGAATAACAGTTTTGGCGGATTTTATAATAAAATCATCTTGATACCGTTTATCAGAGTGAGCGTAGAACTGATCATGAAATCGTTTGATATCTTGCATTGATATATTAATACATCTATATGCCTCACTGTTATGTCTACACGGGTATCTCGAAGGCAAATTGAAACTCGAATACCTGAAAAAGAAAAAAAACCTACATTAAAAACAATTTCTTTTGCTTGAAAAAAATATTAACATTAGATACGAGTGAAAACGTTGCACAACCCTACCTTCGGTAAACAAACAAAATGTTCAATAAATTACTGACCTCTTCTTCTTTTCTCCGCGACTATTTGGTCCTGCGACAGATTTTCTCTTCTTGCCTGATGGCTAGGCACTTCCTCAACACTTTTCTCCATTTTATTCACGTATCTATTCGGTTTTTCTAATAGAAAATCACTAATTTACACGACACAAAAAAGAAACGTTAGGTGCCCACGCGTCGCCTCAATGTATGGAAACTGCAAGATGGCGGTTGGGGTTTGGAGCGACGTGATTGGCTCATGCGGATTTGACTATGTTTGAAAGTAAGCTGGTCTGGAATAGGCTAATTTTGAAAGTAACGTTAGTTTTATTTCTTATTTTTAAGGGCTTTAGGCTGGATTTGGCTAGTTATGAATGTTATAAGGCAATGAAGAATTCTGTAAAGAAAAATGTTGTGTTCTTAAAAATCTATGGATTTGGATTTGACCACTTTTGAAAATTACCTCCTGAAATATTTGTTAATTAAAAGTGTAATAGAGGTGTATATGAATTTAAGATAAAAAGATTATGGTAAGAAACCTACTGAAAAAATATCATACCGAAATTACTATATTGTTCAGAAATGACTAAGATTGATTTGTTTGGTTATTTTATTTTTTGTTTGAAGTTTGAATATATATTCTTTATTATAATTTATTGTCTTTTAATTAAGGCCCACTATCATCTGCATGTTAGAAAAGGTAGGTGTTGGAAACTTAACATTGAAAAACCAAGACCACATTGATAGGTTTCTGCTGTACATTCATAGATGCTTTCAATATTCCAGTATTTTGGCCAATATTAGTTATGTATTTTATGACCTTGTTCTGTATTACTATGAAGAGACAAATCAAGGAAAGAATTTGTATAAATCCAATTTTTCACCATAAAAAAATTAGATTGATTTCACAGACCACATTAGTACCTACTATTACAGAGTAGGTACCTAGGTACTAATAAAAATTTTGGAAAATCCAAAAGTGCACGACTCTTAATGCTCATTTGATCGTATAAAAAGCCATAGGCATCAATATTATATTAGTTATTTTTTAATAATTATAATAATTAAACTATTTCGAACTAGCAGTGCCCCGCGGTTTCACCGGCGTTAATTTGAGGAAAAATCCTACTATACTACCTACTAAAATATTTATATTCCATTACTTTAAGATTATTAGTTAAAGTACGCAAGACTACACATCAAGCAATATAAGCTGACTTCTGATTGTACGAAAAATCTATACAAAGTGAGGTCAGCTAAAACTGGAAATGTATAGCTTGATGTGTAGCCTACATTACTTTAAGAAACTGCTTTAAGTACATCACGCTATGATCAGTAAGAGTGGAACTATGCACAGCTACCGGTGCGCGGCGGCCGTGCCAATTTATTTTAAAACTGTGATATCTCCTAAGATATTCATTGAAATCAAAATATGTCACGGACAATTTTGTTCAAAATTAAATACTTATGATGAATAACGTATTTATTTGGATATTATAAAAACACCTTCGCAAATAATGCATTATTTTAGAACAAATTTGATTATCATAAAAAAGGTTACAGTGAGTCAACCTTAAAAGATAGACATATGCTGTTGCATACTTTTTTTAGAACTTTTAAGGGGGGGGGGAACAATTCCGTCATACATTATTTTTGCGTAAGTACCTAACTTTAAACGGTTATGCAGCACTCGCAACGGAAGCTCTCAAAAGGAATAATTTTTCCCGTTTTTGCAACAGTTTTCATTGATGCGATGCACCTATTAGTTGTAGCGTGATATTATATAGCTTAAAGTATTCCTCGATAAATGGACTATCCCACAAAAAAAATTTCAAATCGGTCCAGTAGTTTCGGAGCCTATTAATTTCAAACAAACAAACAAATATTTCCTCTAAATATTAGTGTAGATGGTGGTTCCGTCAATAAAGCCCGTGTAATTCAAATTTTCGTACGTTTTTTGCAAATTGCAGAGTTGCAATTTGCAAAAAAACGTAGGTTTGAATGATAGGTCGTATGTTGAGCCTACTGTGATACGCGACAAAAATTAATTATTATTAAAATTCAATTACCATATGCGGCCCATTGGCGGAAACACCTCTACGGTTTAGTCATGAAAGAAGGACGAACCTACAAATAACTTAAATGAAAGACCTAAGTTAGAAAACTTGGGGTATTTTTACCCGTAGATATTGTACCGTGAGTCCGTGACACTAAGAAAACATTCTCACAATCTTTCATCGATGTTATTTTATAGAAATATCGATTAGGGGCTGCTCTATTAGCCGCCATTTTATCCTCTCAGTAAAGTGTAGGTAGGTATGCACGTTTTTCTACGTATGCCAAGTCCATGTGATTAATACTTAGACTATACATCATTATGGACCCGAAATGTTTGACTATACAAAAACACAGTTATACAAATATGAGGCTTATCGACGCCAAAATCATAAAAATATTGCCATCCCTTTTTAACTTTCTTAGTTTTGCTTAAGTGAAAAAGGATAGCAGTGTTTTTGACAGTCACTATCATGGCAACCCGCCATTCCTAGCGTCACTAAAATACCTATTTGCGGCCGGTCGCCATTTTATACTCTCACTGTTTGGTACCAAAGTTGGGTACGTCAACTGTCAAATGCTCTTGAGTTGTGGATATAATTTGTGAATTTTGGAGTAATTTGCTGTGTTATTGTGTTTGAACTCGGTTCTATAGTGGAAGTCGTCAGTAGCAAGATGCCCAATTGCATTACGTGTGGCTGTGGCATCAAAATAAGCAGAAATCACCCGAAAACAACCAGCACCAGTATGTGTACTTAATTTCAGCTGAAATATCATTAGATTTAGGCCCGTATTACAGAACGTCACTCAATACTCAAGCATTACTTAAAACTAGATTCCAGCCATTTGATTGGTTGAAACTAGTTTTAAGTAATGCTTGAGTATTGAGTGACGTTCTGTAATACGGAACTTAGAGGATAAACAAAAGATTCTGCATTCGTTGAAGAGTTTCAACAGCAAAGCATTCATATTTTCCCTTTTCTCTTTATTTTCAAGTGGTATTTCATGAAATCATTTTCTTTGTTATTGTAGGGATAGAGTAGTGCATTTGACATTATTATATTTATCGATAATGCTATTTTCTCACTGCATAGTATAAAACAAAGTCGCTTTCTCTGTCCCTTTGAACGCTTAGATCTTTAAAACTACGCAACGGATTTTGATGCGGTTTTTTTTAATAGATAGAGTGATTCAAGAGGAAGGTTTATATATATACTACATGCATGCATGTGATGTCGTAAATAAACACATTTTTTCGCGCTTACTTTTCAAACACTGACTGAACCCTACGAGATAGGTCAAAATAATGTACTACAGTATTGTACACCTTAAAAAGGTCTACAAAAAAGTCCGCGATGGTATATGTCTATCTCTTAGGGATAACCCACAATAATCATTTTTTATCCTTTACTTTTTACAAGAAATAATGGCTTATTTACTAAGCGATTTTAAGCAATACAGCATTAATCCTTATCCAATTAAGTACCTTAAATACATTGTGCATTTAATATAGATAAATATGGCCATTTACAGCATGTAATTTAAATGAATATTTTCGAAGATATTACAGATTTAAAATGCAGGGACATAGCGGTTGCTGCGGTACCGGCCGCGGCGGCGCGTGCTCGCATTCTTGAAATACGTATCAGTATTGCACCCGTGCGAAGCCGGGGCGGGTCGCTAGTGGTTCTATAATGGTTGGAAACAATCGGTGTTGAAAATTTAGAGATGTCAACAAAAACAATTCATATTTGTTCTCTTCACTTTGAAGAATCTAGTTTCAACCGGACTCTGAATAAAGTAATTGAGACAGAGTAGGAGATATCTCTCGCTTGTCTTCAATATCTATTAAAGCATACTTATATTTTATTTGTTTCAGATTTATTAAGAGAATTAAAGGATAAATGTCAAAAACAGGCCAAGAAGATAAAAAGACTTAACGAGAAATTTTTAATACAGACGAAAATATTATGGAAAGAAATCTCCTCAAAGAATATCACATCGAAATTATCTGATTAAAATTGTATAGTTCAGAAATAAATGAGTGATTTGTTTGTTGATGTTTTTTCCTGTTTGAATATAATTATATATTTCATTATAATTTATTGTTGACTTTTAATTAAAAGCCCACTATCATCTGCATGTTAGAAAAGGTAGGTGTTGGAAACTTAACATCTAAATTTCAAAAATATTAATTATGTTAGTTCCGCCATTATATCCCGTGAAATTCAAATTTTCACACATTTTTTCCAAATTGTAGTTCTGTTACAATTTTTTTTATTATTATTAAAATTATTATCAATTATCATCAGCGGTCCATTGACGGTAACACGTCTTACGGCTTAGCTGTGAAAGATGGACGAACCTACAAATAACTTAAATGAAAGACTTAAGACTGTGCCGACCCTACAGTGGCGCCCTCATCGTTTGTTTGGTTATTTCATACAATTTAGAATGAAAATGCAGAAAATAAGCACGTTAAGTTGTGCTTCACAAGATTATACGTTAATATTATTATAAAAGGTAGTTTTATATTGTTTAGTTTCATTATAATCCTTAAAACGAATAAAAGTGGCCACTATATTCCGTTTTAAGGATTATGATAAAACTAAGCAATATAAAACTACCGCTTCTAATAATATTAACGTATAATTTTGTGAAGCACAACTTAACGTGCTTGTTTTCTGCATTTTCATTCTAAATTGTATGAAATAACCAAACAAACGATGAGGGCGCCACTGTAGGGTCGGCACAGTCTTAAGTTAGAAAACTTGAGGTATTTTTACCCATAGATATTGTACCGTGAGTCCGTGACACAAAGAAAACATTCCCACAATCTTTTATCGATGTTATTTTATAGAAATATCGATTAGGGGTTGCTCTATTAGCCGCCATTTTATCCTCTCAGTAAAGTGTAGGTATGCACGTTTTTCTTGTAGGTATGCTTGGTCCATGTGATTGGTACGTCAGTGGATTAATACATCAGTGGTCTGCTTACTATACATCATAAGGACCCGAAATGTTTGACTATACAAAAACACAGTTATACAAATATGAGGCTTACCGACGCCAAAATCATAAAAATATTGCCATCCCTTTTTAACTTTCTTAGTTTTGCATAAGTGAAAAAGGATAACAGTGTTTTTGACAGTCACTATCATGGCAACCCGCCATTCCTAGCGTCACTAAAATACCTATTTGCGGCCGGTCGCCATTTTATTCTCTCACTGTTTGGTACCAAAGTTGGGTACGTCAACTGTCAAATGCTCTTGAGCTGTGGATATAATTTGTGAATTTTGGAGTAATTTGCTGCGTTATTGTGTTTGAACTCGGTTCTATAGTGGAAGTCGTCAGTAGCAAGATGCCCAATTGCATTACGTGTGGCTATGGCATCAAAAGAAGCAGAAATCACCCGAAAACAACCAGCACCAGTATGTGTACTTAATTTCAGCTGAAATATCATTAGATTTAGAGGATAAACAAAAGATTCTGCATTCGTTGAAGAGTTTCAACAGCAAAGCATTCATATTTTCCCTTTTTTCTTTATTTTCAAGTTGTATTTCATGAAATCATTTTCTTTGTTATTGTAGGAATAGAGTAGTGCATTTGACATTATTATATTTATCGATAATGCTATTTTATGGTCCTATAATGGTTGGAAACAGTCGGTGTTGAAAATTTAGAGTTGTCAACAAAAACAATTCATATTTGTTCTCTTCACTTTGAAGAATCTATTTTCAACCGGACACTGAATAAAGTAATTGAGACAGAGTAGGAGATATCTCTCGCTTGTCTTCAATATCTATTAAAGCTTACTTATATTTTATTTGTTTCAGATTTATTAAGATAATTAAAGGACAAATGTCAAAAACAGCCCAAGAAGATAAAAAGACTTATCGAGAAATTTTTAATACAGACGAAAATATTATGGAAAGAAATCTCCTAAAAGAATATCACATCGAAATTATCTGATCAAAATTGTATAGTTCAGAAATAAATGAGTGATTTGTTTGTTGTTGTTTTTTCCTGTTTGAATATAATTATATACTTCATTATAATTTATCGACTTTTAATTAGAGCCCACTATCATCTGCATGTTAGAAAAGGTAGGTGTTGGAAACTTAACATCTAAATTTCAAAAATATTAATTATGTTAGTTCCGTCATTATGTCCCGTGAAATTCAAATTTTCACACATTTTTTTCCAAATTGTAGTTCTGTTACAATTTTTTTTATTATTATTCAAATTATTATCAATTATCATCAGCGGTCCACTGACGGTAACACGTCTCACGGCTTAGCTGTGAAAGATGGACGAACCTACAAATAACTTAATGAAAGACTTAAGTTAGAAAACTTGAGGTATTTTTACCCGTAGATATTGTACCGTGAGTCCGTGACACAAAGAAAACATTCCCACAATCTTTTATCGATGTTATTTTATAGAAATATCGATTAGGGGCTGCTCTATTAGCCGCCATTTTATCCTCTCAGCAAAGTGTAGGTATGCACGTTTTTCTAGTAGTATGCCTGGTCCATGTGATTGGTACGTCAGTGGTGGTCTGACAGGAAAAAAGTGACTGTCTGTCTGTCAATGTCAAGCACACGTGGATTGGTTGTATTTGTGTTGTACCAGTAGGTACTGTAATTTTTGTTGTTTTTTCTTTCCAACAAATTATTACAATAGTAAATCACAAAACATGTCATCATGGAAGAAGGCCGCGAAGGCCAACCAGAAGACGCACAAAGAGCGTCATCAGCCAGAATCGCGGAAACACCTAGGTTTACTTGAAAAGAAGAAAGATTACAAGAAACGGGCAGACGATTACCATGAGAAAGGGGAAACTCTGAAGTTATTGAGGAAACGGACGCTGGACAAGAATCCTGATGAGTTCTACTTTCACATGATCAATTCTAGGGTGAAAGATGGGGTGGGTAAAATCTAATGGCTACAACTTCTAAAATTTTATTTTGAAGCTAAGAATTTAACTATAAACATGCGTTTCAATTTCTTATGATCGTATTTCGTTTAGTAACAATTAATCACTCATTCATTTAATTAGCGAGAATTGCATTTTGTTTTGTAAACATAACCTCTAAAAGATACAAAAAGTTTTTATGTTTCTTATAATACACTTTATAAATTGCACTCAATAATGTAACGCTAGGTATATCAGAGCCATTGAAAAAAAGTATAATTTAAGCCTAGTTTACTAATAAAAGTTCATAAATGAATATACAAGTCTTGTAATAACTTTGTAGGAGCACCATGAAGTTGAGAAGGTGGACGAGCACTCTACGGAGCAAGTGAAGCTGATGCAGACACAGGACATCAAGTACATCAACATGAAGAGGACCATTGAGAGCAGGAGAATCAATAGGCTGCAAGTATGTAGTGATCTATTGTTAGTTTTTTTTATGGTAATAGCGCTAGCTTGCTCATCTAAAAAACTTCTTTGTTTGACAGTATTCTTGCACCATTTGAAGAAGTAAAGATAACATTAGACTATGCTGATTTAAAATATTTAAGTAAAGTACTTTTGTCAAACTAACTCTACTCCAGCAAGTAATGAGGGGCTTTGAAGTTATAGGTAGAAAAAATAAAATACAATATGAAACTCCTAATTTATGTCAAATTAATGTCTTTACAGGCTCAGCTCCACATGACAGATGTTGCAGAAGCAACTCCAAACACGCACACATTTTTCGTAGAAGAGGGAGAAGAAAAAGAGTTTGACCTGGCTAAGAGACTGGACACGCACCCAGCATTATTGGGCAGAAAATCCAACAGGCCTAGGATGTCTGACTTGGATAAAATTGTACTGCCTGATGTTAATGATGAGGTTGGTATTATAGTTTCATTAAGTTTATGAAAGCGGCTGGAATGGACCAGATGAGGAAGGCGGAGGACAGGGTGTTGTGGCGCAGCCTGGGAGAGTCCTATGTCCAGCAGTGGACTGCGATAGGCTGAGTTTATTGAAGTTTATCATGAGCATTACATTTTTTAGTTATCAGTATTTTCATTCAATTTGGCAAAATATGTTTAGCTAATGCTGGATGAAAAATTTGCCAAACGAGCGTGTACATGGTGTAAAGGTTTATAAATGAATATGATCATCCCATTCATTCAGAATTCTGCCTAATTGGAAAATCATTGCTTCATGATTCACTTTTTTTATAACAACAGCTATTAATAGGCCTCTTTTTGATTGTACTAGGCGCAAAACACCTCTTGGCCGTACATCCCTACATTATCCTCTGGGAGTGGTCCCCACTCCCACAGTGCAAAAGTCCATAGGGGCATTTTTGTTTAAACTGCTACCTATCTTTGAAAATAGCTTACTGAAATTGTTTTTTATATTTTGGCTAATTGTTGGTTTAGTCGAATGATAAATCTTACAAGTTTTGCTATGTATGTATTTTTTTTATTATAAGGCGCTTATTTCAAATAATATATGTAAATAAATAGTAACTTAGATACGTTTTGGTCATGACCGTTACCAAATAATAAAAAAGTCCGGAAAAAGTCCGTTACCGGTCGAACTCGAGTGTCCACTGAAGACAGATCAAAACTGACACTTCAAAATAGCTGCTGGTGTTAACATATTTGATTTGGTTGTTATTTAAATAAAAAATCGGCGAGTAGTAGAAAAAAATCAGTACTAAAATGGATTCAATTTACGGTCACGGTGCAAGGACATGTCCACTTAACACATACCTAGGGGACAGAATATAAACTTTAAAATGTTATTAAATACTTGTATTATAATATTATAGAGTTTACCATGGTTGAAAGCTACAAATTGATAACAAAAACTAAAATATGTGGAGTATGTAATAAGAAGCAAATAGCGAAGAAATATTTTAACGTAGGTCATATCTAAAAGAGGACAGTACTGCAAGACGTAAGATGCCACAATTCTGGATTTAATTTTGTTATTTGTTTTAAGTTTCTGTTAACAATTTAAGTAAAAAAAGAAAACTTCAGTCTTTTGGATCTATTCAATAATTACTCGATACTTCCATGTCATAAAAATGTTAGTTATTTGCAACTTGTATGTATGGGACATCCCATAAGAGGGTTGGTAGCCATTTTGACGAAAATGCCCATAGTCATAATACCTTTTGTTCTCACTCTAATTCAAATTCCACATTCCAGACACTAGAATCAATGAAGAAGAAAAAACAGAAGATCTACAATGAGCTGTCAAAGAGGATAGAGAGGGAGAAAGAGTTGACAGTCATCCATCAGAAGATGGAGTTGAAACGTCACTTACAAGACGTAAAGATGATGAAACCCAAGAGATTAAAACCTGGGACCAAGTGTTCTGCACCTGTGTATCAGTTCCAATATATGAGGAAGAAGTAACAAATGCCTTTATTTTATTGTTATTGTAAGTGGAAGCTAAGTATTTTCTTGTGTTCAGCCATAAGTACTATCCTAATGAACTATTTACAACAACAATAGATATGTGTGATTTGAGTGACAAACGGCTTAACCGCCCGACATTAAAAAAAAAAAAAAGGCCTTAGTCCTTTATAATGCCCCCAGCGCCCGGCACAGTGGTTCAATTTTTTTTGTTTTTCGAATAACCTGATAGAATACAGCGTAATTAATAAAAAAAAAAAGTAAACGAGCTGTGGTATTTCGGCGTAAATATACGACCCTGACGAAATGGGCACGAAAATATTTGTCGAATTAATCCGACGTAGGCGGTTAAAAGGTTAATAGATGTCTTAAGTCACACATAATACTATTTTATAGCTTGTGTAACCTAAAGCTACACTTAAGTGTAAAAATGGACTACTTAAATCACAAAAAAGCGTGATTTAAGTGCTGTTCTAGGTCACACAGTGCTATAAAGGCTATTAAAATATAACATCTCAGGTTCAAACCTGATGAAAATCCTCCAGAGTGTAATATAATAACAGGCTAAAACATCAATCTCCAAGCAAAGTCGTTGTATTGTTGTATAATAAACATATTTCCACCTTTTAATATTTTGTCCTTTATGACTGGTGGTCACTGTGTTGTAGACAAGGGATTGTAACATGGCGTGGCGTAAAAGGCAAGGAGAAAATAAATATACCTTTTAAATGTTTAAATTCGTTTTAATTTTTCGTAATAAATAATTTTTTCTTCATTAAGTATATTAAGAGATGCACCCAAGTTATTGTATGGTATAATGATATTAGTAAGAAATTCAAAATAGACATTGAATTAAATAATATCATTTGAAAAGTGATTATATAAAATTGGTTTTAACTTAAAATATGTTTTAACTACAAGTAGATGTAGTTAAAATATGTTTTAAATTCTTAATAGAATATTATAGAAATGTCCCTGATTAAACAGCACAAATATTAAAATTACTTAGACCTAATTATACAATAGTTCAATGGTTAAAAAACTGACTGGTGCTCAACAATTCCACTGTTCTTTTTCCCATTGAACTGTTTACATACACATTAATTAACCAACTCCGAATAACTGGAGGGTGTTATCACTCATTGTCAGGAACGTTACAACATAAAAGTACTAGCAACCATATAAATTAGACAACTGGTATTTGTGAGGTCATTTACAAATTTGACGGAATTTGATGGTAGTCAAGAAAGAATGAAAGAAAAAATTTGCATATTTTTTTACAAATATAGGTACTTACTTTACAGAATTATAAAGGACTGCCCAGACGACGGACTTTTCTCCGCGGCGAAGAAAAAGTACGCTCCGCGAATAAAAAGTCCGCTGCGGATTTACCGCGAACTCAACACACACGGTGTGCGATCATTTGTTGCCCGGAAATACGTGTATACGTACGTCACTCTCGAGCGCACAACGCGGACTAGTCCGCCATGTGCGTTGCTTCGCCCAGTCACACGAGTTCTATTTTTTTCGGGGACTCCCCCGTACTTTTGTCCGGTCCGCTCTCTGCGTATCCTCGGTTATTCGGGGGACTTTTTGTACGCGGTACTTTTAATCCTTCGTTTGCGTTACTCGATACACTTCTAAGCGATCTATTTTAGCGGACAAAAAGTCCGCGGACAAAAATCCGTCGTCTGCGCAGGCCTTTAAAGGAATTTATAGCACTCTGTTACCTTTAGGTAACAGAGTGCATTGTGTTGTATTATTTTATATGAAAGGGGTCTCAGTATAATATTGGACGTAGTTAAGCAAAAAGGATCCAACCCACAACATGATCGAAAATGAGTTAAGTATACCAAACTGCTCGTCAAGGCCTATATTTTCGATTAGCAAAAACAATCCAAGTAAAATACGAATTTTTAATGTCAAAATATTCGTATTTTACTTGGATTGTTTTGTTGTGGGTTGGATCCTTTTTGCTTAACTACGTCCAATTTCAGATGGCAACACTAGTTATTACCACCTGACGCTAGACGAACGTGTGGAAATAAGCCGTATTTCACGAAGTTGTCTAATTGTCTTCGTTGGTTACTATAATAGCATTTCTTCATAACAAAATGACTAAGTACTTAAAAATAATACGTCCATCGCATAATACCTTGAGTGCATCACAGTATAAAAGTTGTACGTATAACCTAAGGCGGTAACTTTCAGTAAACTAAACAGCCAGTTTCTTGAACGACAATCTTTCACATTCTTATTGTGATAATTTTCGTTAGAGAAATTGGCCCTAAGAGTCTTTGGTAGTCCTATACTAAATCACAGTGTCACCACAGCACGCACTTGTGTTCGGGGTTCATGGGCGAGCCCGCGGGGCAGCTCCAAGCTTCTGCAAACTCCGCGGAGTTGCTGAGCGTGCCGATCACTCGGATCTTGTTCGGGCTGTGCACGCCTTCCACCATTTTGGATTTCAGAGCGCCCACCGTTGAGTTGCCGCACCATATCTGTTGATGGAATTTTATTAATGAAGTTGTTCATTTATTTAAACACGTGGAGGGTACCAGGAGGGGGGGAGGGGTTCGTTCTAAGAGTATAAACCATTAGAATCTAATTCTTATAATAAACATCCAAATAGATATTATTATTCACATATTCCTATGGATATCTATCTGGTTTACCATTCATCCATCTTTTTAATCGTCTATAGCTTGATCATCATCCTCTTGGCTCACCGATGGGCATGTCTTTGCTTGTACCAACTTGCAAACTCCACGTTTTGGTACCATTCAGCATCTTGTTGGAAGGAATACGCGTATATAACACTGTCTACTACCTAGTGTTTAATTAATTCTAATTTGTTTACATGCTATCTGTGAAAACTTGTAGTTGGCCATTTTCATGTTATCAATTTTGAATATTGTGTCTGCCTAGCTGTAAGTTTTCTGAAAAATATAAAATAAATAAATAAACACGACGAAGTTGTATGTTTCGATGGCGTTACGTGTACAGTCACGAGCACTAATATGTCAACACTTGGCAACTTTCAATTGCGATTCTTTCGTGAAATAACAAATGCAACGTTGTGATATGACACTTAACATAAACCTATGGGTTCGAAAATACTATGTTCGTAATAACATAAAATTTAATTAAAAAATTAAAGGAGAAAATCGCTTTTGAATAAAATTAAATGTATATATTACTTTTGCTCGTGACTGTACGTGAAGGCCCTCCACAGGAGGCTACGTTACCTGCGCGAAGCCCAGGAAGAACAGCTGGTCGGGCGAGTGGCTGGGCAGGCCCGGCAGCGCGGCGCGCGCCTGCGCGGGCGCACGCCGCGCGGCGCGGCGCCACGCGCGCAGGGCGGCGCGCAGCCCGCCGTTGTCCGCGATGTTCTCGCCCTGCGTGTTGAACCCGTGCACCTGCGCACGCCATACAACTGTTACACCTTTCTCAAATCGGGTAACCACTGAAAATCAGCGCTGTGCTGTGGGTCCCTTATAGCACAGCATCATGCTGAGTGGAAGCCTTCTTGTCACAGTCATGACGTGCAGCCGTCGACTATCTCTGCTTTGTGCTCATGTATAAAGATATATATCTTTTTTTTTGTTTCGATATATATGATGTCATTAGAATTAATCATCTTTTTGTTTGCACGTGTTTCTGTGACAAATAAACCTATTTTTATTTCTTTCTTTCTTAAATGCTAAACTGACGAAAACGCACTTTGGAGGACTCTTCTCCTTCTTTTAGGTGCAGCGCAGACGAAAGACTTTTTGTGCGATCGAGTCTGCGGCGCACAAAAAGTCTGCATGGCGCGCAAAAAGTCGGCAGCGGATTTTTCACAGACTCAACGCACACGACGCACATCTTCGATCATTCTGGCGGCAGAGCTGTAGGGACATAGACGCTATGGAAATCGTGCAGAGATCGCGAAGTATTATTTTGATAATAAATCGCGCCATGATAATAGATCGCGTGCGTTACGTCCACCCCTAGCAAATGCAGATTCCCGACTAAAGTGTGCGCCGTCTGCGTTAGCGCGCGTTGAAGCAAACGTTCCATTTTTTTCACACACTTTTTGTGCGAAACGACGCGGCGCGGTCTGCCCGAATTACACGGATTTTTTGTGCGCCGAACTTTTTGCGCGTCGTATGCGTTACTGCATATAATTGCATAGGTTCTATTTTCACAGACTAAAAAATGCGTCACGGATAGTCTGCGCTACACCTTAGTGAGTGAAGTAAATGTTTATTTGGAATCTCCAACAAACAACACGTGTCTTGCGTATATAAGGTATCAATTTGTTCTTTGAAATAGACTACGATCAGTAGTCCAAAACAATGAATATAATTCAATGATCTTATATTACCGATACAGCAGTGCTATTCTGTAAAAATCTCACCGTGAAAACTAAGGTAAAGTGAACTGTCATTCCACCAGCAGTGCAATTCTGTAACCATCTCACCGTGAAAACTAAGGTGAAGTGAGCGTGGAGTGAGCTGTCAGTGTCATCCTGATGCTAGGGATTGATACCCTTGACAGCTCAATCTAAGCTCACTTCACCTAACTTTTCACGGTGAGATTTTTACAGAATCAATCGGCTGATGTTAGGGATTGCCTCCATTGATAGTTCACTTCACGCTCACTTCACCTATATTATCACGGTCAATTTTTTACAGAATCGATGGGCAGATATCTACACAGATAATTCATTACGGTTTGTGCGACGTGTAATTTATAAGTATAGGTTTATGTGAAATAAAATATTTTGATTTTGAAGGCTGCCTTGAACGAGCCGTTTGGCAACCCTGAACAATCAGCTCGTTACCAACTTGTTGACTGCCACATATTTTAAAACGGCTGTGTTCACAGTGGCGCTACTCACGGTATAGTTAGGTAGCTGCGGCATATGATACTTGCTGTACTGGTCGATGATGCACTGCACCTTGCTGTGGTAGTGCTCCAGCGTCGCAGCGGACCACCACTGCTTCAAGTTGCCTTCCTCGTCGTAGCGACGACCTGGCCGTGGATTACCAAAGACTATTAGCAGGAGATCTCTTTGTAAAGAGTCATCTTGAGATCGAATGCCTTTTAGGTGATTCTTATATACTTTTTTTTTTTCAAATAGAAAAAGGAAGATAATATAAGTTTTAACTAATAATCATCCTCTAAACCGAATTTCAGTCACGGCGACCAATCTCTGCGGAGACTGGTCACCTCCAAATTTGACAGGACTAAACTAATATTTATTCTTCTGTCATTTTCATATTGAAATAGAAAGAAAAAGATGCACTGAACTTAAATTTAGTTTAGTTTGTGAACAACAGAATCGGAGCCATTGTGTATGGGTTGCTACAAGACATAAATATAGAACTTTTACAAAGAGTGACACAATAGGTGTCGTTTTGCAAGTATCTCGCGGAAAGAACTTTGTTCCTGACGGGTCCCCCAACGACACACGATTTTTTTCTTTATGTCATATCCAGTGATAGGAATAGGTAGTGCCTATTTGCCTAAACTTCGAAGAACAGAGACAAGAAACGGAGACTTCCTTAGGACTACATTTTTTTCCGGGAAATCTGTCCCGAAATTCGGGACAACACTTAAATACATTAAAGAAAATATGTTGTTTGGAATAAGTAATTCGTCTATATTTACCTAAAGTTTGCGACTAGACATAACATAATAAATAACATACGCAGTCGTTACAACCATAAAATTTTCTGAATTTTTTTTTGGAGAACTTTTGTAAATGAGTTGTTGATTGTAATACACAATGAATCACGGCATTTTATTGAATTTCATTCTTTTTTTCAATATGTATAATTTTTTATACATATTGACAAAAAGAATGAAATTCGATGAATGGATTGAATTGAATTGATTGAATTTTTTTCTCATGCGCTTATTGGCTTACATAAACCATTTGGTTTATGTAAGCCAATAAGCGCATGAGCGACGTTGTAAATTTTACGTCAACAGCACGCTATAAAACTTTTGTGCCAAGCGCGCGACGTTGTCGCTTTGTTGAGACGCGCAATGTCGCCGCATTATGGAAACAAAAGAAAACAATAGCGGGGTGTTTCTGTCGCTAGAGTGACGCACCTGTTTTTGTCTCTTTCTGCGCCACTAGAATTCAAATCTTTACCAACAGTAACTTGTTGTCTCACTCGATTACTTCGGTTCTTAGAGTGCGCTTGTTTGCTTCCTGTTGTGTTTTGTTGTGTGGTGCATATCTTCTGACCCTGGCTTATTCACTGGATTCTGGAACCTTCTTGCTACTACGACTTTGGCTAGCATTTATGGACTCTGATATTTGACCTTATTGCATTGGACGTTTGGAGTTATTTTATTGGATACTGATTTGATAAGTTCTATTTTTTAAGTAAAATATTGAATAAAACTAATGTATTAATATTATTCTACCTTGACATATTAGAAAAATTAATTGTTTGGGCTTAGCGAAAAGCTTGTTCTAAGTCGAACCAATAAAAACATTTTAAATACAAAAGTAAAGTAGGTACAGTGTTATTCGCACAAAACGCAAAACCTTTTCTTTTTAGCTAAACATTATTAATACTAATGTATTCCAATCCAGTATGTCACGCACGTGTCAAAATTAACTTAGAAACTTATTAATCGCGACTAAAAATGTGTGGAATAAAAATAGTTGGCATGAACTAAAATTCACACTAACACCTCGACTTCAGGTGCAAAAACAGTACTGTATCTTTTTTTCAGGAAGCCCGTAAACTCCTTAACCTCAACACGTTGGTAATAATTTTTCATATTTTCCATACAAAAGTGAAAAATTCCATAAAAAAAGACCTCGAGGCTGCCTTCGGCTCAAAAAAAGCACGGGGTAGGGCAAATAAGTACCTACTTTTTGACTGAATGCACAAATCGTGCGAAGCCAAACAAAAAAAAAGCACCTATCTACTTACCACGTGGAATCGCGATTGTCAAATTCTTTTTGTTTGTGTCAAAATTATTTTTAAATTTAGAGATATTTTTTTGCAGAATAGCTTTAACCATAGTCGGCACTTTATGCGTTTTAGGATTCGTGTAAATACATGTGTAAGGGCTAGCACATTCCTTTTAAAAACCAAATCCCGGGACTCGGGGAATATCCATATTATTCTAACCTATGGCAAGTACATAAAACACTACCTATTTCGATCTCTTTTTTATAATTTATATAAAAGGATTAAGTACATATATATATTTATAAATCAATTTATATATTGTAGTGTCCCAGCACTGGGTCGTTTTTTCATTTTTAGGCTGATATAGGATAAATTATTATTATGGAGTTATAAATTAACATTTTTAATTTATAACTCCATAATAATAACAAACAATAATAATCAATCCATAATAATATCTAGTCGCAAACTTTAGGTAAATATAGACGAATTACTTATTCCAAATAACATATATTTTTTAATGTATTTAAGTGTTGTCCCGAATTTCGGGACAGATGTCCCGGAAAAAATTTAGTCCTAAGGAAGTCTCCGTTTCTTGTCTCTGTTCTTCGAAGTTTAGGCAAATAGGCACTACCTATTCCTATCACTGGTCATATCTCACCTCAATAAAAAAACGTATTTTCTTTCTTGGACACCATGCTCAGCAGCATGTTCGCTTGCAACCACGAAACCAACGGGCAGTCAAGAATCTTACTAACTAGGTAGTTATAACAACTATAAATGAATAACCCTGCAATGGCCCCGATTCTGTTGTTCACAAACTAAACTAAATTTAAGTTCAGTGCATCTTTTCAGTATATTACCTTGATCGTCAAATCCGTGAGTGACTTCATGTCCCATTATGGCACCAATGGATCCGTAGTTGATCGCTCTGAAACAAACATCTTGTGTTATACCTCCAAACGTTTTTTGGTAAATTTTAAAGTTAAAATATGAGGGTAGGTAGTGGTACTCACTCAATTCCATTTCCATAGAACGGTGGTTGCAATATTCCGGCGGGGAAAGCTGGAAAAGTTACATTTTCTGGTTAGTTAACAAAATAAAAACAGAACGTTACACACAGTGAGGCAACAGGAATGATGATAAGTTGTTTACTTAATCCTTACATAGTATAAAACATAACACACTAAATGTCTGTACAACTTCGCATAACTTCCGAATGACTGCACCAAATTGGATAATTCTTCTTTTTTGTTGTGTTCGGTATTGCCAGGACGGGTTTGTATGAAAGAAAATTAAAAAAAAAAAATTGCAACCGTGGGAGGCTGGGGCGGGCCGCTAGTCAATAATAAAATAAGCGTCTTTTAAAGTCCTTTGACTGACGAATCCAAGAAATTGACAAACACTGGAAACTCTCCTGTTGACGCAACTGGCTAATCCACAAAACTGACCAATCAACGAAACTGACGAATGAGGGAAACTTTTTCCGTCCAAAATGAGTTCTAATTTTAGACCTAGCCTAAACCTTCGAGCCAGTTACTGTATTTTGAACTTTATTCCGATAATGGTAAAGTTCCTAATGCAAAATTTACAACTAAGTGTGAGGCCAAACGTACACGTAGGTAATTATGTGAGTCGTGATTTTTACAGAATCGATAGGCTGTTGAAATAGAATATAATTAATGTAATGATTTAGTGAATAAGTCGTTGGTGTGTCAATAAATAAATAGTCTTAAGTATTTAATAACAACAGTTTTTTAATGCAAGTTTGTTACTAACAAAATATTTTAGTTGTCCGAAACAATTTTTTTTTAAGAGGAGACAAGTAACTTTATTAAAATGCTACCTTGTGAGGTGGTGTACTTACTGACAGAGTTGAGGGTCGCGGAGTAGAAAGCGTTCACAGTGGTGGCGGTGGCGACCCAGCGGTTCCTGTCAGGCTTGTCACGCAAGGATTCCAGCGACTTCTTCACGGCCGCAGACGTCAGCTTCAGGTAGGTTTCAAATAAGCTGCCTTCGACTATTTCCGCCTGAAATGGACATGAAGAATAGATGAAGGGAGACTGTAGGGGAGATGAACAGTTGAAGCGCCTGCTGAGTTTGCATATTTGCATATCAACGTTGAATCCAAGAATCTTACACGGAGCCCTATAAAATAGAAGATCTTCTTTCTGAAATCGGAGTTTCCTAGTTATGAAGAAGCAATTGAACGTTTCATACTGAATAAGTACATCAGCGTTAAATCTACCATCTTATTATAGAAGGTACTTAATATGGAGCACCATAACTTATGTTGTCTAACTTCATTGCACGAGAATTACGTTTTTCATCATAAAGTATTCTATTCACGAGATTTTAGGCTTGAATCAAATCTCCGTCACATTATAGGCTAGACCTGCGTCACTCGCTATCAGCTGTACCTACAGCTACATTAACAACCAACACTCACGTATTTATAATGCTTATCGAGCTGTTCGTGTGTGAGCAGCCAGGCGGGGAAGCCCACGAAGTTCCTGATGGCCTTCAGCTTGTCGAGCGTCTTGAAGCGCGTGCTGGAGTCCATCCAGTCCAGCTGATGCACTGCTTCCGCGAAGGCCGACCGCACGTCCTCCACCATCTCAATAGCCTGGAAGGTGGAAGTAATTGGTAAACACTTTGAAGTTTCTAACTGTTTATCCTTTAAATAGCTGTTCCGTAAATATACTTTTAGACTTCTAAGGATGAATTCTAATTTTAATGTATATTATTGTATTTTGAACTATATTTAGAGCACGATAAAGTTTTTGTAATTAGAATTTTAAACTTGTCGAAATAAACAAATAATAAAAAAACTTGAGAGGTGTCAAGGGACACCCGGATGGAACGAAGTTCCTTTCGATTAATTAGTGAAGGAATTGTAATAAAATTTTATTTTTTTTAAGTTATAATAATAAATAATGTAATGTATTGAATCTTGTATAAAATAATTATATTAATAATTATATTCAATGCGAAATAGAAATGAAAATATCTGGCTTGCTTTCTATAAGAGAGAGAGAGACAGACAGAGAAACATGCGACGCCGCACAGCTTACAATAGCTTACTATAGCAAAAAGTGTCGTGACAACTTTTCGTAAGAATTTTTTCCGTCTAGCCCCCTTTCACAACGCGCGATAAGGAACTTCGTTCCAATAAATAATCATTTCGTAGTTCAACAAACAAACAGTTCATTTAACAAATTAAATGTCATTCGAAGACATCAAAATGTCTTCGAATGAAATTTAATTTGTTAAATGAACTGTTTGTTTTCTATTAATTAAATTAAATTTTATTCGAAAACATCAATCAGTTTCTTAGTAAACTTCAACTATATTCGACGACCCTGCATACTTATCTTCTTTGCTGGTTTTACATTCAATTAAATCAAACCACTACATAACGAAACTTAAGAGCACGTATATTCCCCGAATGGGCCCAACAAACCATTACTGTAACAACATTCAATAATATGTCCCACATACATTTGTTACATTTTGCAACAATTTTGCAACGAATAATTTATTAATTGTTTTATTATAATTTCTGCCTCATAAAAAGTTTGCTACGGCGTAGCAAAGGAAAGGTCTCAGGGCTACGCGTGCTACGACAACCGGTGGCGTAGCAGATAACCGATCTGCTACGCAGTGGATCAATCATTCTCAAAATAATTTTTGCCCTTGTTCATAAAACATTGGGTATCTACGTTACCAGAGTCGTTATAATTTTCAAAATGTTGAGTTACCACAAAAAATATTTACAATAAGCTTAGTTATTGCGACCAATTCGGCGCGCGCGGATTGGTCACTTTTCTAACCTAAACCCGGGTATAGGACTAAATGTGAACAAAGCCCAGAAAAATAAAAAGAGGCTCATTTATTTTTTTAAATGTACGTCTTTAGAAGCTCTACAAGGTGTGACATAATTAACGCAAGACCTCATACACCCCAATTAGCGTATTGAGTTAAAAGCATAATACAATGACCAAAACAATTTTTTTTAAGGCTTGCTATTTTTATTAAGAAAATCGTGTTGACACTAGCATTACTTTATGCATTTAAAATTGAATCTTATTGCCTTGAAATAGGGTTTAATTTTATTTGGTTTAATCAGCGGTTTAGTATGAAAAAATACATAATTTTTGAAAAAATACCTATACAGGGTGGCCCAAAAGTCGTGGATCAAACGTAACTAGGGGTTAGATGGGGTCACCAGCTGCAAAAAGTTATTCTACGGGAGGTCCTTAAGGTCAACCCCTGCAGAGTTATAATTTATTTTGTGTTTTTAGTAGAAAAGTGACTTTTTTTAACTAATTCTTATTAAAATTCGAAAAAATGTACATCCTGTATCTTTTTTATAATTTTCACTAGATTGGTACTGATGAGTCCTTGCGTTAAACATGCTATTTATGGTTGTTTATTGGGTGTGTTGAAGATAATATTAAGTTGTACGATTTTTTTTTTTCTCAAATCATAACTTTTTATTTACTTCAGACCCCACTGTGAAAAAAA
Source organism: Globia sparganii (assembly GCA_949316385.1). Classification (NCBI taxonomy): domain Eukaryota; kingdom Metazoa; phylum Arthropoda; class Insecta; order Lepidoptera; family Noctuidae; genus Globia; species Globia sparganii. The sequence continues at coordinate 23,508,514 of OX438660.1, read as the reverse complement.
AATACTCTACCGAAAAGTGACCCTGTATTACAAGTTTTGGCGCATTTAATAGGGATTCTAAAAAGGTATTACACAGGGCCATGAGTGGCTCTAATATCTTTCTAGGACGAAAAAACAAAACAACGATTGCGAAATAATTGTTTTATTAAGCAAAACATTTTACAATAAATGATGATTGTGTGTGATGCAAGCTTTGCTGCCCGGTGACTATGAACCTAGAGTGCGGTTTTGCAGAGAGATGCCAAGATACCACAAAGAGGATCCGCAGTTCTTCAACAAGGTTTTATGGACGGATAAGTCAACTTTTAGAAGAATGGGAGTATTCAATATCCACAATCTACATTTTTACTCCAGAGTGAACCCCCATATCATAAGAAATGATCGATTCCAGCATCTGTTTGGTATTAACATGTGGGCTGGTATAATTGGCCAGCAGTTGGTGCTGCATGAAATGCCAGCAAGGCTGAATGGTGCTCAGTATTTAATTTTTTTGCAAAATAATTTAAACCGTATTCTTAACGAAGCTGAAGTTCCAGAAGAAAGAATAGCAGAAATGTGGCTGCAACATGATGGCGCCCCGCCTCACTACGCTCGAGCAGTTAGAGATCATTTGAACGAGCGCTTCCCCAACCGGTGGATTGGTCGAGGCGGACATATTGCGTGGCCACCTCGGTCGCCCGATTTAAATCCACTAGATTTTTTTCTTTGGGGCTATTTTTAAGAAATAATTTACCAAGGAGAGAACAATAGCGAACAAGAACTACGACAAAAACTCGAATTTGCTAGGGTACAAGTTACTAACAACAGAGATGCATTCCGTAGGTCACGTAGGAATTTTATTAGACGGTACAGATTTTGTATTATGGTCAGAGGCAGGAATTTTGAGCATTTATTGTAAAATGTTTTGCTTAATAAAACAATTATTTCACAATCGTTGTTTTGTTTTTTCGTCCTAGAAAGATATTAGAGCCACTCATGGCCCTGTGTAATACCTTTTTAGAATCCCTATTAAATGCGCCAAAACTTGTAATACAGGGTCACTTTTCGGTAGAGTATTTTTTTTTCACAGTGGGGTCTGAAGTAAATAAAAAGTTATGATTTGAGAAAAAAAAAATCGTACAACTTAATATTATCTTCAACACACCCAATAAACAACCATAAATAGCATGTCTAACGCAAGGACTCATCAGTACCAATGTAGTGAAAATTATAAAAAAGATACAGGATGTAGATTTTTTCGAATTTTAATAAGAATTAGTTGAAAAAAGTCAATTTTCTCATAAAAACACAAAATAAATTATAACTCTGCAGGGGTTGACCTTAAGGACTTCCCGTAGAACAACTTTTTGCAGCTGATGATCCCATCTAACCCCTAGTTGCGTTTGATCCACGACTTTTGGGCCACCCTGTATTAAAAGTTACTGAAATCGATTCACTAGTCAATTATGAACAAACTACTTTCAGGACTTGCGTTTATTCTGTTACCCTTGTATAAGTTTTTCGAGGATTCGTTAAATATGTTCCATTATATTACAATAGTTACAAGCCAAATATTATCCATACCTTTTGCCTCGATGTGTAGTCGAAGTGCCTCTTCACATACAGATAACTCAGCGCCACTCCGAAGTTGGAGTTAACATTGGCGGTGCAGCTCTTCCAGCGAGGAGTACGTTGCTGCAGCCCGAACACTGCGCGCGAGAACTCGAAGCCGAGCTCGCGGAACGCGCTCAGGGTCATCGGGGCCACGGTGGAGAATACGCTCCACCAGAGGAAACGTTCTACAGAGGAGATACTTGTGGTTAGTTGTGGCTCCATATACAAAGTTTAACTGAATTAACCTTTGGTATGCGGAAGCACTGATCAGAGCTGTACTCATTGGCCCTGATTCTGTCGTTAACAAACTAAACTAAATTTAAGTTCAGTGCATCTTTTTCTTTCTATTTCATTAAGAAAAGGACAGAAGATAAGTGTTAGTTTAGTCCTGTCAAATTAGTCAGCGCCTGACGTAAATTGACGTATTTTTAGTAGCCAATTTTTTAATCATGTCTAAACTTGTCTATGGATTATCTAATTTGACAGGACTAAACTAATATTTATCTTCTGTCCTTTTCATAATGAAATAGAAAGAAAAAGATGCACTGAACTTAAATTTAATTTAGTTTGTGAACAACAGAATCGGGGCCATTGTCTGCTTAAGCACTGATCAGTGCTAAAGTCACCTTCGACACTTTTACACGATTTTAATATTAAATGCCTTCTAATAGGGTTTAAATCGTATTGTTTATATATTCCCGATGAATGAACGAATCACAGAAAACCGTTTCTCATTGAGTGAAACCCATAGAACGAAGAGTTTTACGAAGTAAAACGACGAGACGACGACGAGAGTATTACGAAGAGTTTAATGCACATTATGAAAGAACTTTGATCAAAATCGTGTAGATACTGAATCGATTTGTCCATCACACCAATATTTTCACACTAATATACAGGGTTATTTGTAAAACACCAGCAACCTCTTAAGAGGTGATTGTACTCATCATTATGAACAACTTTTACTATGGGAGCAAACCCGAAATCGCGAAAAAAAAAATCAGCTGTTCCCTACATTTATTTTCGTGTAACTCGTCAAAATGTAGGGAACAGCTGATTTTTTTTTTGTACATATTATGTATTAGTGTTTTAAGCAATCTGAAGTAGTAAGAAGTTTAGCAGATTACCGCCTAAGTCAGTCATTCATTTGTCATTATGTGCGAGATTACCATTTTATGCCATTTCTTTCAATGGAGTGTCAGTGGTTGACCATTGGAAAGTCATAATGACGCCATTATATTAGTAGATTACCAAACTTGTCAAAATCAACAATTATGAAATCAATGATAGACCATTCTGACACTATTGTAATAGCAGACTTGAGGCCCAGTGTGTGATCATTGACATCGTTAACAAAAAAAAAAAAAAAAACGAGTGTGCTTATGACCACACGACTGAAGTGAAACTTCTTTCGCTCCATCTGTATGTATATATATATATATGTGTGTACAATATATACATGTATACACACATACATATAACTTTAAATGTAGAATATTGAATGTATTGAACAAAATATTAATTCATAAAATTGTTCAAAACGAAATAGCATTACGAAATTTCATTTACTAGCTATAAGAGAAAGAGAGAAAGAAAATGTGCGCGCGCACTGCTCTCTTGCTCCTACACTGTGATACAGACAATAAGCCTGCAGTGTGCTTAGATATACGGAACGTATTTGGCTATGAGAGGAAGAGAGAAAGAAAATGTGCGCGCGCACTGCTGTCTCTTGCTTATATCCCCCACTTAACTTCCGTTCGCCTTGCCCGATCACACTTTTCGTAACGCTTACGTCACGCGTTCGCCAGCTTACTCCCCAAGTCAAGCGTGCGTAAAGAAGTTTCACTTCAAAAATAATAGCCTCCCCGACCGATTTCGGTCACGGTGGCCAATCTCAACGGAGATTAGCCAGGTACGCAGGAGATATTATAGTGCACAAGTGTGCGCGCAGACACAGTGCACTCTCTGTTCCTTTACTCTCATAGTCCGATGGGACGGCAATCCGACATGACCGGAGAGAGATCAGGCGCAGGACCAACGGCGACACGTGCGCACAGAGGCACGGCGGGGTGATTGCGTATCACACTATTAGTAGCAATGGGTTTCATTTTGACAGATCAACAACGTTCATTGCGTGTTTTACATTGTTGAGCAGACACATTTTTCGAACATATGAAGCAATGGATTAGCAATATGCTTCAAAATTATTCAAATTGAGATCGATAGTGTGTTTCGCAATTAGGGTGCGGGGGTGTTAAACCGCCAACTTCTATTCCATTAGGAATTTTCTTCGTTAAGAGCCTATACTACCTCAGCTAAAATTCACTCTTTATCTCGCTCGCACGATACTGCTCGCGGACTGAGTGAGAGCGAGACAGAGTGCGGTGCTAGGCGGCAGGTAGCGCCAATAGTTTAGGTATTTGCTTTTTACGGTGAAAATAATGGTAATTAAAAAAAAGTAAATAACATAAGACCTGCTTTATAGTTAGTTCGGTTAGTATACAAAGTTTCATGATCTAATTTGAAGTATTTTTTGAATACCAGCGGTTTATTGTTCGGTTTGGAGATAACTATGGATTTTTTTTCTATCGAGAAAATTTTATGAAATCGTGTTTTCGTCTAACATAAGACCTAACATTAATCCTCAACTTTACCATATATTTATTTCAAAATTAATGCTGCAGTATTTTCGACATAACGGAGGATCATGCTAAGCCATTTGAGGTAGTATAGGCCCTTAACAAACTTACCATTCGAAGGGCCGTCTGCTGTTCAGCTCGTACATAACACAAGGAGAGCTTGTAAAGAGGTTTCTCACCAATAATAACAGGCTTGGTGTCGGCCAGCAACACGGATAGCTTCTGAAGGTAAGGCAGGTCCATGACGATGACCCGGTCCGTGTGCAGCTGCAGCACCACGCTCGTGTTGGACAGCACCAGCTTCAGGTAGCCGTCCCAGTCGTGCTGAGGACGAGGAAGGGATCAAGCTGTGATTGTAGAAGATGTGAAGATATGCACAGAAAAAGTAGATACATGCTGAAGAAATCCTAGCAGTTCACTTCTAGCAGCGGGATTGTCCGAAAGGGTTACCGCTGCCCCGGAACATAAAGGGCTAAGGAAGGAACACGGGTGGGTTTTAGTCAGTAAGAGTCTGACACTCCCTTCTGCTCCACCCAGAGCGGGAGGGGTTATTTGATGATTTCCCATCCACAAAAAAAAAAGCAGTTCACTTCTGGACATAGGACTCTCCATTCAACTCGATCCTCGGCTTCTCTCTTCCAGCTGCCACCAACCATGCAAAGACAGTCCTCGTACAAGCCTGAGGGCGTTCTTCCTTCATTGCTGAAGTTAAAAACCACTAGATAAGCCTTTCAATCGTTACCCGCGATTTGCTTGCAATCTTGCATAGATGCAATCACAAAATGTCGACATCCTCTGAGGTTCTTCCATTACTATCAGAACTCTATATTTCCTTATTCTTTGAATAATCAGTTAAGTATGGAAGTATGGATCAAATCGAATAGGGGCGTGGGCAAGGTCATTTCCAAACTTTTTGATCCTGAGAATGATTGATGATTGAGAATTATTTTACGGTTTAAAAGTTGTGACCAATTTTTTTCAATCGTTTCGCATAGTGCTCAAAGAAAAAAAAAAAAATAAAAAAAAACTATCAGGGCTGTCTAAAAAATTTAAATTGACAGTTCCTGGTAGTTTTTTTTTTTAATGATTTTGTCCTTTGAGCACTGCAAAGTGATTGAAAATAACAAAAGTTGGTCATAACTTTTGAACCGTAAAAAAATTCACCGACATTCTCAGGATCAAAAAGTTTGGAAATGACCTTGCCCACGCCCCTATTCGATTTGATCCATACTTCCAGGGACAACTTGTATACGAAACTGATGTTGTTTTCGTAGTTTGTAAAGCAGTCATATTTTTGAAAGCTCGCTTACCTGTTTCCACTGCGCGGGACCTCCACTGGAGCCCTGCAACAGTTGCTGCACGGATACCTCGTGGAACAGGTGAGTGCCACTGCGACGGACCTCCACTGGGGTCATTATCTGTGGAACAAAATCGTGTTGAAAAAAAAGCACTGCAAAGTCGATGGTACAGAGGCCAGCACATCAAGCTACCCCAATCTGTCAGATTTCCCCAATTCAATATGAACCTTATTCCTTTGTACTAAAGTTGAAAATCTATCAAAGAAATTTGACAGATTGGGGTAGGTTGACCTGCTGGCGTCTGTACATACGATACCGATTAGGGGCCATTCAAGTATTACGTACACTACACTACATGGGGGCGGGTGGGTCTTTGCTTTGCTTATTTTTGATGACATGGGGGATGGGGGGGGTCTCGGTTGTGATTACGTCAGCTTTTGGTTTGAATACGTCGATTTTGGTTTGAACACATACGGCAACCCTACTTGTCTATGCTTGAAAACGAAACGCATATGACTGCTGCTCATGAATCAATAAAGAAACCAGAACACGTTGAAAAATGCATGTACGCACGGCTACACATCAAGCTATACATAACCAGTATATGCTGACTTCTGACTGTACGAAAAACCTATACAATGCGAGGTCAGCTAAAACTGGAAATGTATAGCTTGATGCGTAGCCGTGTGTACCAATGTTTACGTAAGCATAGGGGGGAGGTAAGAGCTTTGCTTACTTTTGCTGATGAGGAGGAGGAGGGGGTTAATAATTGCATAAAATCTGCTTACGTAATACTTGAATGACCCCCTACCAGAAAGTGCAGAAGGCTACTTATATCTTTAAATTCTGTCATGACGAAACTTAAGGTTTTTTTTTCACAAAAGTTTACATAACGCATTACTACTGTTTCTAACTCTCAGTGCAATATAGAGACATTATTAGTAAAGAGAATAATGATATTTTGTTTTCAAGGGTTTTTGCACGATTGAGGAAAAGTCGTAAACTTTCACACTAATATTATAAAAGCGAAAGTTTGTGAGTGTGTTTGCATGTTTGTTACTTCTTCATGCACAAACGGCTGAATGTATAACCAGAATGAACACATAGGATACTTTTATCCCGATATTCCCACAGGATTGACACGTACGCGGGTGAAACCGCGGGGCGCTGCTAGTCTATACTAATATTATAAAGAGGAACGATTTGTATGTATGTTTGTAACGAATTGGCTCAAAAAGAACTGGACCGATTTTAAAAATTATTTCACCATTTGAATGCTACATTATCACTGATTAATATAGACTTTTTTAATTGCAAGAAAAAAAATTTAATATTAAAAAAAATAAATATCCAGCCGTGCGAAGCCGGGACAGGCCGCTAGTCTTTAATAAAACGTGGACCGGTACTCATTTTAACAGAGACTGACTGTGTAGTTAAAATATTTAAACTACCCACGTCATATTAATTTTCACCAAAACGTTAGCTACATTCTTCGTGAACTAGGGAATATGAACTACTAGCTAACCTTAGCCAGTTTCTTGCTGAACTCCACGATATCATCCGCGAACTGCTCCGCATCAGTCTCGTTGTCTGCGATGCTGATCATAGACTTGATGTACTTGTGGTACTGCTCCAACTCATGGGAGAACTGCTCCGGCTGCAGCAGGTAGCGGTCGCTGAACCCGGGGGACACTTGCTCGATCTAAAACGAAAACGTTACTTGAATATTTTGTATGGAAATGGGTCTAGAAGTTGAAATGCGAAGTATGAGTACTTTATTTCAAGATTTTTTTACGTCCACAAAAGCTCGATATTTCTGGATCTAGATTCAAGTTAATTGTCATGCAAAAACACACGCCTAAGTCGTGACTAGTAGAGACACCAGCATATCAAGCTAAACGAAACCGTCAAATTTTCTCAATCAACTTTGGACCTTATGCTTTAGCGGTAATGTTGAAAATCTAATAAAGAAATTTGACAAATTGTAGTAGCTTGATGTGCTGGCGTCTGTATATCCAAAAGTGCATGTGTTTCGTAACCGACTAGTCAGAGAAGAAATACCGAAACAAACTCAGAGGCCATGGCACAGACTCTTTGACAGTCCATTATCTTGGTCAAATCATATGAGAACTATTCAAATTCATGCATTCAAGAGGATCTCTCAAGAATTTTTTTTAAAATTTATTTTACTTCGATGGTCCTAGTTTACCATTCACAGCTATGTGAACTGAACCCAGTATTGCATACATATATAAGCTGTCACGCCCTTTATACCTGGAGGCTTTTATTTAGGTAGCAAGTTTTTGTTAACATTTTTAATTTTTGCTTGAGTACGTATTGTTTTTATTGTATTTGTGGGTATATTCTCCCCAGCGAAAGCACTAGGAAGTGGTGAAGGGCGGGCGTTTTGGGGGGACTGTCTTTTGTAATTGACGTTCGAAAAGTGCTGATTCTCAGCCTAGTTTGAATAAATGACTTTGATTTTGATTTTGAAAAAAAGTAAAAGAAGAGTCCACGCACCACGACGCGGTTCCTGCTGGTGTTCCGCACGTCCTCGGCGACCTGCACGCTGAGCAGCACGTTGAGGCCGAGCTGCCTCCTGCCCCTCCCGGCCACTCCCTCCCACGTGAAGTTGGCGCTCGCCTCCGCGGGCGGCCGGGGCGGCAGGCCCAGCTTCTGCAGGAGCTTCTGGATCGGCTTGATGCCATCGGCTTCTAGTTTTTCTGGAATATTAGGAGTGGTCAATATTTATACATCTGCCACCTAAGATCGGGAGTCTATTTGTTCCTTCAAAAGAAGCCAGGTTTTTATCTGAAGTCGTAAAAGATGAATGTGTAGAAACAAAACAACAAAATCCACAGTTGTATTGCTGCATCACAATGATTTAAAAAAAAACGTCATATTATTTTCTCAATTGCTGAATAGGTAGATATTGCGTGTTCTCAACGGAAACGCCTTCGGCGCGGGAGATGTTTATAGTACACAAGAATACGTGCAGATACAAGTACATTCTCTCTTCCCTAACTCTCATTGTCCGATGGGACGGCAATCCGACACGACCGGAGAGAGATCAGGCACAAGACCAACGACTTAACGTGGGCACCGAGGAACGGGTCACACCGCCAACTTCTAAACTCCGGGCTGTTACTGAGAAATTCCTAATGGAAAAACTCAATAACACTTTGCCCGACCCGGGAATCGAACCCAATACCATGCTCATCAGACGCGCTTGCGACCACGAGACCAACGGGGCAGTTATTACGTGTTACTATTAAGACTATGCCGACCGCACAGTGGCGCCCTCATCGTTTGTTTGGTTATTTCATACAATTTAGAATGAAAATGCAGAAAATAAGCACGTTAAACGGAATATAGTGGCCACTGTTATCCGTTTTAAGGATTATAATAAAACTAAACAGTATAAAACTACCGTTTCTAATAATATTAACGTATAATCTTGTGAAGCACAACTTAACGTGCTTATTTTCTGCATTTTCATTCTAAATTGTAGGAAATACAAACGACGAGGGCGCCACTGTGCGGTCGGCACCAAAAAACACGAGTATTCCAGATTGTACTAACATTACAAAAAAGACACCATTGTAAAAGTAGATCATGGATACTACTTAAATAATAATCAGCACCACAAATACTCACCAGTATCAATACAAGTCCTATACAGACTCTTCGCCTTCACTACACTGCTAGGCAGTCCCTCCTCATCCTTAGCCTCCAAGAGTTCCCTCAGATCATTAACCAGCTGTTCCCTCAGCTTCGCCAGCTGGTCCCAGGATGTGGCCCAGTCAGGCACCGGGTTCTGCTTGATCCAGCCTCCACATGCGAATTCGTAGAAGTCTGTACATGGGTCCACGTCTTTGTTTAAGGCTTGTAAGATTCTTGAGGCTGTGAATGAGACATATTAATGAGTAAAAGACAAACAGTTTTGGGTAGGTAATAGCGCAGAGTAATAGCACGGCAAGCCAGCGCCAGTAATACATAGTATCAATAGTACCTATGTGGAATGTAAGTATAGGTATAAATGGTGGTCTCTTTATCCAATTAAAAAACACACCCACAGCCAGATTTCCAAAAAAAAAAATGTACAAAACGGTCTATAATATTCGTGTCGCCTCGAGGAGAGGGGAAAACAGGAAGCTCGCTAGCTTTCTCTACGCATAAAATATGCACGATATCTTAATAAATAACGACTTTATGTAATCCCCACGCCTACCTACCGCAGTTGCACAGGCAGATGATGCAGTAAAAATATGTTATTAATTAGTTTAATATTTAATTTATTATTATCAAGATGCTCGTCAAAGTTGTTGCAAAATAATTGATATTATCTGTTAATCAAATAAAAGCAGATTGATAACATCGCTTTTATTCATAAGTATTTTTTAAAATTAATTTTGCTACAAGAAAGTAAAGTTAAGTTGGAAAGTATTAAACTAAATTAAACAGACCTGTATCCTCAATAAGTGTGTTATTTTTAGTAATAGCGTTGTCCTTGTTAACTTCCGAGGCAATTCTGGCATCAACAACTCCAAAATTTGACAAAACAACAACAATCACTGGATATATAAATACTAACAACAATATTTTAAAAGTGAAACTAAAAGTAAACAAATAAGAATGCATTGTGTAATCTTCCTTGATCAAACGACAGCAAGACACAGTCTAACCAATACATCGAACGAAACGATGTTTTTATCGATGTATGAAAATAATTAAAAATTCAACAATAAATGACACAATTGTTATCCTAAGTACTAATGATATTATACTAACACGTGTCTGATCTACGTGCAAATCTAGCATCAATAAACAAAATGCGTCTCAACTCTCTAAACAAAAACATAGCTAAGTACAGTAACCCGCAAGCGACTGTTACCAAATCTAGTATAAGTTGACATCGCATTTTATTGAAACTTCGTAGTACGCTAGGCTAGCTCAAGTTCAAAGTGTTACCACCAGCGTGCGGTCTACTGTAGCTATAGGTGACTAGGTGTGACTCAAAAGAATTAATTTGTTGAACAATTTTCTCGCCAAAGTGGCGTAGTTATCCCTTCCAGATAGAAAACACGTGGAATGCAAAATAAGTGATGTAAGAACTACTTAGGTTTAACTCAGAACCTGTGTTTAATTTCAAAATGTATGCGACAATAAACAATTTGTATTTTAATTGGAACGATATACGCAGGGGTTAAATGCGCCGTTTCTTTGAAAATGTGTATGTTACATAAATCGAATAAACAGTATAAATAGATATAGGAGCCATCCACTGTCGCTTCGACACCGGCATCGCTGCATCGTCGGAATATCTTAAGATAAACATCAACATTATTTTGTAAGTATTCAGATTCAGTAATAGGTAATTACAAAACAAATTATTGACTAACGAAGTATAGGTAAATAGCGTAGTCTTTATTTGAAAAACCTGCAGGCAGCTAGATTGATTAAATATAATTAATTCATACAAAGTGAACTGGTTGTAGAAAGTGATTGCACCTATTTTCCTCTATACACTCTTACAAGCTACAACATATGTACTTGTATGGTAAGACAATCATTAACTAAACGCATTTGGTAGTACAAAAAATTATTAGTACATATTATTTATGTTCTTTATAAAAAATATGGTGACGTAAATCAATGAACTAACCAGTAATCAGTTGGATCTCAGCTCGACCTCAAGTCAGCATTTACTAGGTATATAGGTAATTGGTAATGAAAATTAATTATTTTCACGCAATTTATTGCTTATTGGAGCTGCACAAGTATTCGTTCAGACTTTGTTAAGATTTCTCTAACAAAGAACAGGCGTACAAATGAGTAGGTACTACCTAATCTGCATATCTACCATCTGACACGGCATTTCTAAACAAAGACAAGTTAATACTAATTACTCGACGATAGAGATTCAATCTAAAAGGATGAGTCTACAATATTTGCATATGCAAATTACTCGCATCGTGAATGCGACGCCTAATTACTCTAACATGTCAATAAAATGTACCTACATTCGTAATTAAAACTGTGTAAAAAAACTATGTATACAAAAACTATGAAGCATCCTTCCGTGGCAGACATTCCCATGGAGATGCCATGGTGGTTATAGTGATGTGTTAAATAGCTATTAGACAATTATTAGTGTTATTATGCGATTTACATACCACCGATAAATTATCGACTAATTACAATTGCGCGAATGCACACGTGTCACGGTAAATGTTATGGCAAATGTATGGTAAAATGTGGTAATCTGAGCATTTTATCATAGCGCAGCGGCGTACATATTTACTTATGGCTTATTTTTTTGTAATTAATTACGGCGGGATGTTTGCGTGCTGTTTGTTTATTGTTATTCAGTATAATTAGTGCACGCGTAGAATTAATTACTGAGTTGTTAATAGGTGATATATATGCCATGAAAAACAGGTTCTATTAAACACTTACCTACCCTAAGGCCTTTTCTGCTGTGATGCGTTATCTCTAGGTTTATTTTGGAAAGCATGTTCATAAGTTAGTGTTGTACGCCAACAAATGACTAAATACGGAGCTGACTTGTCCAAGGCTTTCGACACTTTCTTTTTCCATACCTAGGCTTGGAGTCTATGTAAACTGGAGACAATAGGAGTGACAGGCTATGTTTTTGATATTATTAAGAGCTGACCCCTTGAGGCGGACACAAAGTGTCAATACAAGCTCAAACATAAGTGTAGAACATACACTGTCATTTGGAGTTCCTCAAGTTTCGATGTTGAGGACAACATTATTTCTAGCACTCGTTGGTCCTGGCTAGACTGTCATTCGTAGATCTTTAACCGTCGTTGCGGGTAGTCAGAAGCCCGAAACTCTGACAATCAATCTTGGGGTATCCTGTTACTCAGTGACTGGGTTGTGGAGGTCAGATAGGCAGCCGCTTCATCTAAAATACTGGTGTTCAGCAGCATCTAGTTAGACTGGAATGCGACCGCAACATAATTATGTAGTTGGAAAAAGGCTAGGCAGATGATATTTATATATAAACACTCACCGGTCCCAACGCACTGTTCGCTGACACACGGCCGAGGGCTGCGGTACTCAGTGAGCACCAGCACTGCTGTGTATATGGCTAGGGCTATCAGTGAAATGCCTAGCGCGCCGATGAGGACTGATGAGCAACGGACTGTGCGTTCTCTGGAAGAGAAAAAAAGTAAGTATTAGTTTCACATATTAACTTTGTCAATGATTTTGCAAGCAATGAATACGTTATTATTTCCAATGTAGTAGTCATTTAAACAGAACCAGTATTTGGGGAGAAACTTAATTATTCATACCTATGCACAATCAAAATTTTTTTAAATATATTACAATGGGATATAATTAGACTCAACAATGAAACTTTTTCTTTTATCGATAAAAACAATGGTTAAAAAAAAACTACACCATACACCAAAACGCAAAATTACCATAAAGATGGAAACACTAGATAGGGATTTTATAACATTTTCATGATTGCGCCACTGTGGCAATGTATTTACGTATCATACTTTTCATGGTTCATGGTCTGCCAAAATAGACCAATAAATTTATTGATGGTCAGTAGTTCTGAGAGTGTCTTCTGTATGTGTAATATTAAAAACAGTATTATGTTGGTATCTAAGACGCCAGCACATCAAGCTACTAAAATCTGTTAAATTTATTTATAAGATTTTCAACTTTATCGCTACAGCATAAGGTTCAAGGTTGATTGGGAAAATTTGACAGTTTCGGGTAGTTTGATGTGCTGGCGTCTGTACATATTGTACAGTAAGATCACTTTCTCTACTTGATAGATAGTACATGGTGTAATGTTTCCTATATTTTAGATTCGTATCTGACACGCGACGTGACTTATGTAACTGTGTGTTCTGAAATATTTTGATTGTGACGGAATAGAACTATTCTGGGCACGTGCCAATAAATTAAGTTTAAATATAGATTCTTGAGAAAAATTACTCTCTACTTTGCGATCAAAAAATCTTAGCCCAAAGAATGTGTCTCATTGAATTAATTAGACTGTTAAGAATATCAAGATTACTTACTATTTCTACTTTTATTTCATTTATAAAGTACTATTTACTATTTTTTTGATCTTCCCATGTCTGTTTATATTATTTCAATGTTGCAAAACATTACTACACGTAGGTATTTTCTCCTGCCCGCGCTCAGTGATTATAAAAACTGCGAATGCTGTCTCATTTCCGCCAGGTAATGTAATCTGTATGGAAATTTCACCATCTCCATTTACTTATTACGTCAAGAATTATTGTCATCAGTTGTGTCTTAAATTGTTTTATTTTAACTATAGAGAAGGAATTAATAGTGGGTTGTAATTTTTAATTGTTTTTGGATGTTGTGTTACACAATTTGAAATTGAATGATATGTTATAAAACTAACGAGGTGGCGGGTAATTTTTATTATATACTCTTTTATTCTTAAGATGAAATTTATCAAAGAGATGTAATAAATTTCCCTGTTAGGAAAATTCTTTCCCCTGAGAAGTGGGGATGATATATTCTTCGTTTTGTTACTTTTTTAATTTTTTTAGTTTTTATTTTGGTATTTTAATTTAGACTGTGTTTAATTTAGTTTGTGATCCTCCTGTACGAGTCGCAATAAATACTTTTTCTTTGTTTCTTTCTTTTCTTTATATGAGAACTATGTAAGTGTTCCACACAAGCGTGACGAGTAGGTATATAATTAAGCTATAATCTATCGTATCACATATATTATAAATCTCATAATTATATACACAGCCACGTAATATGGCTCGTAGTTCAGAAATCGAAACTGAATTCAAAGGACCGTGGCCACTCATCCATACTTGCATCATTTGGCCTTATGCTAATTTATTTGGGGTGTTATGCTTTTTCTTCTATACTTCTCTATTAGTTGTCGTATTGCTAAATGCTCGTGCTAGGATATAATGGTATAAACCAGTCAGTAAGACTGATATATATTAGTTCGGCTGACTACCTAAAAGAAACCTAAATATATTGGAACCAGCTGCAAAATTGAAAAGGCCCGAGGTATATTAATAAAAGACGGTTTGCCTTTTACAGAGATGATTGAACTTGAGACTACACTTTCAACAACGATTCCTTTTACTAAACCCTTTCCCAGCTAAGTAACGCCCACTAACTAATTCTGCTCACAGGCATTTGTAAAAGTGAATATCCTCTAGACATTGAGCACAGGCAATAGGCAGCTATATGTAGGCTAGGAAATCATTTAATATGCCAAAGGTGTATTATGACAACCCACATTTCGTCGGCAGTATTAAAATTCTTATGTGATAATTATAATAAGGCATCAATCATTGGGGTACAAGTCGAATAGAATCGGCTGCCGTACCAGGGGATTGAATCTACATTCCCACGCTTAACAAACAACCTTGCGTGTAATAAACTAACAAGGCAAGTTAGAGAAACATAAAAGATTAAATCAAACTCAATTCTATAATTGCCAAGTCTATAAACTATGCATAAACGGCGTCGTCGGCACTCGAATCTCTTCCGGCCCGCCCGCAGCCGCGGAACTCTCAACAAATAACAATTGCCATCGCACATCGGAACCGTTTCACTTTTCTCCTCAATCAGCACTGCACTGAGGAGGGAAGTTCTAGCAAATGGTACAATTGATACTTGTTTGTGTTATCTTGCATGAAAGAAATATAAGCTTTCGTAGTGTAGGTAATTATACAATCATGCTGTATGGCCCCTAATGTTATAACATCGTGTTAGTTGGTATGCGCGTTGGGCGGCTCACGCTGATACAGCGTTCGCGGTAGAGTTGCGGGATGTTATGACTAACACACTGTGACAGTAGAGATAAGAACCTAATATTAAGAACACTGTATTCGATTTAGGTTTTAAGCTTTTGGAGATTAAAACGTTTTCGCGACTAGACTTTTGTTTCTTAAAAAAAAAAACCTCTCGGCAGTGCCCTAGTTACCGAAAAAATAAGCAATCTTAAAATAAAACATATAAAAGTTATGTGATAAATGTTGATGAAGTTATACAGTATACACAGAGTGGCGATTGGGTTATAATTAAAATAAACAATTTTACTAAAAATAGGAAACTGCATTTTTCAAACAAAATTAATTGCGTGAAAATTGGCAGATAATAAACCACCCCAGATAATAAGGCACGAGACACGCGCGGGGCGATGGTATCAACAATTCAACACAAACTTTAGGGTATTGTTACCAAATACCTAATCACAAATTAATTTTAATGTTGTTAAATACTAAAATGAAAAAAGGTCCCACGGCTAGAATGTTAATTGTTATTACTTATTTTTCTCGTAAAGTGGCTCTTAATAAGCCGCTTTTAGGTCCATAATGCAGTGCATTAAAACGCGTACTTTTTACTTTATGTTACTGCATTAGTGCGATAACGCCATAACTTTTTACTAGTCTCAGATTTGCGCTTTTTTAATCTCATCAAAGAGACTTCATGCCAAAAGGAATACGAGGGCCATATTTCACTTTTTTTTAAATAGTCTGAATTTTCCTTTGTCCCGAAAATTATTAAGGTGAATTCGCAGTTGTCGTCCGCAAAATTCAATTTTTCTTGCGTTTTTTGCAATTTTCAGATCAGTGTCAGGCTGTATCTTGATCAAAATATGATTCGCTATATTTTGTAAATACGTACCTACCTGTTATAGTAGGTACGTATTTACAAAATATAATCATTAGAATCATTAATACATCTTTCTAAGTTACATTTGTTCCATAAGAACAAATCTCTTAAGGAAATGTTCTTAGGGAACAAACCTAACACTCGGCTTACTTATCGCGAATAATACTGCCTCGGGCATAATGAGCAACAAAGCACACATGTATCATAATGTACTATTAATTGTGTATGTATATCATACTTAATGTATCGCTACACTGTATATGAATAAAAAATGTAGAAGTTCATTTCGCATGATCATTTATCTATACATATAATAAAATCGTAGGAAAGTCAAAACTGTACATTTATTATTTCTTAAAAATAATTTTTGGGGCGTGATCTACAATCGATATCGAAGCCAAAAATATAGTTTTTAGAATTTTTGTCTGTTTGTCTGTTTGTCTGTCCGGGATAATCTCAAAAAGTACTGCATGGATTTACTTCAAATTTTGCATGAATATTACTAAGAGGTCGGGTCAACATATAGGCTACATATTATCACGCTATCACCTACGGGGGAGGGGCTGTGAATCTTTATTTTTCTTACGCATTCTGTGATAGCGTGTAATCTAACGACGCATATTTAAATGTTGTTTTTGAGTAAGCCATGCTATTATCTAGCTTTACACTATGTAAACTACGCCATTTAAGTAACTTGGGCAGATAAATATAGTTTAATGAATGTTAGTAGTATAAAAACAATTTTAAAACAGCGCCATCTATGAAATTTCATAAAAATCAAATCAAGTTACATGTTAACATTTTTTGGAAATTAATGTTTAAATTTGATCATGTTGGCGAGGTAAGTAGTTAGTTATTCTTAAAATTCATAGATGGTGATGTGCATTTTCTTCATAAAGTTGTATCGTATAGTTCGTTTTGACAAATTCAAGTTCCAACAAAACCCTCAGAATCTTGAGTAGAGTTGAGGAAGACAATTTAAAAAAAATGCGGTGTTAAGTATTACAAAAAAGTTATGTTCATTGATGATGATCATTTCATTTCATGACACCCTCGCGGAGGCTAGCGTCAGTGACAGTCCCAGCCGCATGCGTCATCTGTTTGCCGTCATGTTGGTGTTTTGTGGAGTCGCGAACCCGGTAGCTTTGTGGGAGAAGTATCGCCATCATCTGTCTGAAGATTTTCTACGAGCTTTGAGGCGTGCTACTGGAGACGAAGTCGAAGTAACTGATGAACGCGTGCCGAACACCTGTCTCAGTTCACTTCTAAGATGTGGTCATTTCTATCGGCGGCAATCCACTGATCGAATATGGGTTACCAGCTCCCCAATCATCACCGTATCAAGACCGTGGAAATCGGGAGTATAACGCTGAGACAAATTACGATCCGGGCGAAATGACCACCATACGAAATGACCATGTCGCTTTGTTCTCTTCAGAGCAAAAACTTTATGACACCGTCCTTGAAAGCGTTGGGCAAAACCAGGGTAAAATGTTTTTCTTGGATGCTCCTGGTGGAACAGGAAAAACATTTGTTACCACTGGCATACTTGCAGAGGTCAGGAGGCAAGGCAAAGTTGCTATTGCTGTAGCGTCGTCGGGAATCGCTACCACACTGCTTCCGAGTGGCAAGACAGCACATGCCATGTTTAAAATTCCCATCGATTTAGAGAGCGCCGAAACGCCTGTTTGTGGTGTGTCACGTAACCCTACAAAATGGTTGAGCTGGATGGTGTTGATCCATGCGTCATGTTCGTGAACGGGCGCCGTCAGTTGGGGCTGGTCATCTTTTAGCTGCCACGGCTTATTTTTAATTATTTTATTTTTGGATTGTTATTTTGTTACTATTTGTTAGACTCTGGACACTTTTAACGCGTACTTGATTTTTATTTATTTTTTACATCGTTCTCACATATTTATAAATTCAACATATGATGTAACTAATAATTTTGTAAAAATATAATATAAAAAGAGTGTCCATGGAGTTTCTTGCCTGTTCTTCTCCATAGGTACCTACTACGCTTTCGAATGGGCAACTAGCTTCATTTTTTCCTGACTGACCGACTTCTTGACAATTCAAAAGTGCCTGTAAATGGTTTAATTGAAAATGCTTTGAGTTTGAGTTTGACAGCGATAAGGGACACGTGCTTAAGGATTGCTCTCTGATCGTATGGGATGAGTGTACGATGGCCAATAGGAAGGCAGTTAAGGCCGTGGACAGAATTCTGCAGGACATCCGCAGGAACGAACATTTGATGGGTGGTGTCACAGTTTTGTTCAGTGGTGATTTTCGGCAAACGCTTCCCGTGGTGACGCGGGGCTCGAGGGCTGACGAGGTGAATGTTTCGTTGAAACGATCTTCGTTGTGGTCACGAGTTCGTACGCTGCGCTTGACCATTAATATGAGAGCTCGGCTCGGCGGCAATGCACGTGCTCAAGAATTCTCCGATGTCCTTCTAAGTCTTGGCGAAGGCACTCTACCAGAAGAGATAGGTGTACAGGTAGTGCTTCCAGAGTCTCTCGGTAGAGTGGTATCCAGCTTAGAAGAACTAATTCGCTGTGTGTAGGGGGACATGAGTCGTATACCGCACCAGCAGAATTCTTGGGTGTGTGAGCGGGCCATTTTGATGCCCAAAAATGATCAGGCTGCAGCAATTAACGAATGCATTCTCTCGGAAATTGAGGGGAATAAAGTGTTCTGCACCTCGATAAACACTGTTGTCGAGCAAGATGACGCCACACGTTATCCCGTGGAATTTCTGATCTCCCTCTCAGCAAGTGGACTTCCAGCGCATACCATCAAGCCGAAGGTAAGTATTCCGATTATGATTCTTCGGAACCTATCTCCTCCGAAGTTTTGTAACCCGCCTTAAAGTCATCTCGCTCCATAGACACACCATTGAGGCGGAAACTCTTACGGGTTGTGGCGTCGGCGAGGCAGTATTTATACCACGCATTCCCCTCATACCTCATAATTTCCCATTCCAGTTCAAGCGCGTACAGTTCCCCGTGAGTGTTTGCTTCTCGATGACCATCAATAAGTCGCAGGGGCAGATACTGAGGGCAGCGGGTGTTGACCTCAGGACGAGTTGCTTCTCACACGGGCAACTGTACGTCGCTTGCTCCCGCATCACCAGTCCTGACTCTCTTTACATTTTACCTCCTGGCAGCATAACTACCAACGTAGTTTATAGAGAAGTGTTGTAACGTATGATACCTTTGTACGTATTTTTACTCTTTTGTGTCCTGGAATGTATTCCTGCATTATTTTCTCTATTTCCTTCAGTCACATCTTACGACTGAACTCAGCAGGATTCCCATATAACTCTGTTCACTTGCTTCGCTTGCAAAAAAAACTTATTTTTTAATGCTATTTTAAAAGTTGTGTACTTATAATGCTATAGCGACACTGGCATCTTAGGTATTTTTGGTGCTGTAGAGCCTTCACGCAGACGACGTCGCGGGCAGCAGCTAGTTGCATTATAAATCCTAAACAATAATAAGTAAAAAACTTTCAGTACCTACTACTCAAAAGTGTGCATTTAGACAGTAACGCAAATAACAGTGCAAACATAATGACTTAACTGCAAACAATTCCCAACTAATCAATGCTAATTAGCTAGCCCACTTTTACGAAACAGTTAACTTGTTAACAATGAAGTTAACACAGTCATGACATAGACCTCTTCAAACATAAGAAGCTGAGGAGCTCAATTTTTGTCTAACATAGTGATTCAGAATTCTGAGTTTTCTAGCGTCAGCGTTTGTGTGCAGTTTAGTAAACATTTTGATATTGGCCCCGATTCTGTTGTTCACAAACTAAACTAAATTTAAGTTCAGTGCATCTTTTTCTTTCTATTTCATTAAGAAAAGGACATACAATAAATATTATTTTAGTCCTGTCAAATTAGTCAGCGCCTGGCGTATTTTTACTAGCTAATTGTTTAATCACGTCTAAATTTGTCTATGGATTATCTAATTTGACATGACTGAACTAATATTTATCTTCTGTCCTTTTGTTATTGAAATAGAAAGAAAAAGATGCACTGAACTTAAATTTAATTTAAGTTTGTGAACAACAGAATCGGGGCTGTTGAAAAGATACTAAATCTCGGCCTTGTCATCATTACTTGAGATAGAGAGACCTCTATTGCGATAGACTAAGTTGTTATATCTTAGGTATAAACATCAAAGAAAATCTCGTACTACTGTGTCTTACGTCTTAAAATGCTAAATAAAATCCAATGCGTTTTATATATCCCGTATGCGCGTTAAAAGAATTATCACTAAACAACAAAGTTTTGGAATACAAAGCCAATATTATTAACATTTTATGACTTTTCCTCAAAACTTTGAACTTATTCGATATTTATCTGAAATTCCTCCGTATACTATCCTCAGCAAAAATGTTCAATATGTGCGAATATATTTACGAGCATTGTCTGTCGAAGTTGACACAAGGCATTGACTTGGAAAAATAAAGAGTAACGGTAAAACCTCCGTGCTTTCCGCCCTGGTTAGGTCATTAAGTATTTCGCTCACGCCCTGCTGAGACGTCGCAAAGATTTACAGTTTGGTTAAACTCATGAGTAAGCCTAAAAGTACCAGAAAAAAATGATAGATGATTTATTGTTTTTGGAAGACCATAAAGGTAAAGTTGATGGGTTTATAGTTATGTTAGTCAGTAAATTGGGGATACATTGGTTGTCACATTTTGTGAAGCCATTAAGAGCCTATACTACCTCAGCTAAAATTCATTCTTTATCTCGCCCGCACGATACTGCTCGCGGACTGAGTGAGAGAGTGCGGTTCTAGGCGGCAGGCAGCGCCAATAGTATAGGTATTTGCTTTTTACGGTGAAAATAATGGTAATAAAAAAACATAAGACTTGCTTTAAAGTTAGTTCGGTTAGTATACAAAGTTTCATAATTTGAAGTATTTTTTGAATACCAGCGGTTTATTGTTCGGTTTGGGGGTAACTTTGGATTTTTTTTCTATAGAGAAAATTTTATGGAATCGTGTTTTAGTCTAACATAAGACCTAACATTAATCCTCAGCTTTACCATATATTTATTTCAAATCTAATGCTGTAGTATTTTCGACATAACGGAGGATCATGCTAAGCCATTTGAGGTAGTATAGGCCCTTAACAGTGATTAAGTTAGTTATAAGTAGTCGGTATTTTCCTACAACTTCTAATACAATTTCATTAATCTCTTCCTCATCTGTGTAGAGCAAGTTAGATAAATTACGTAAGTAGGCCCTCAAACTGGTTCCATTAACTCTAGTAAATCTTTTAGCAACTGTTTTATAAGGTTATTTACTTAATTTCACTTTATAACAATATTGCCTAAAAACAGCACTAAGTAACCTTAATCGTTTTATTGATAACTATCTGGCATTGATTGTAGTTCACGAAAAGGTAATTTATTTCCGATTTGTTCACGTTAGAAAACGAAATTATTAAAGGAAAAAATCAAGCATAACTTCTAGGTAGGTACAGTCAACAGCAAAAGTAGATGATGAAAATCAGAAATTCAATACTAATGAACGGAGTGATTGTTATGATTGTAAATTATACCAAACATTTACTACTTCGACGCCACACAGTTCTGACGCGAACTCCGTTCATTAATTAGTATTGAATTTCTGATTTATTTTCATCATCTACTTTTGCTGTTGACTGTACACAAAGGTTTAACCCAACCACAGTACCTATGTTTCACTTACTTACCGCGAAAGTTAAGAGAATGACTGTGTCTTGTGTCATCATGATATGCAAAGGAAAACTGATAGCATCTAATAATTCTTGGACATGATAACAAAAGCTTGGTATTTCCAAGCGCTTGCATTGTTGTGTGACACATTATGTAAAGCGCTTTTCCGGTTTATTGTGAAGACATCGATGACAGTCATTAATTATAATGTATAGAGGCCAGCACATCAAGCTACCCCAATCTGTCAGATTTTCCCAATTGAATATGAACCTTATTCCTTTGTGCTAAAGTTGAAAATCTATCAAAGAAATTTGACAGATTGGTGTAGGTTGACCTGCTGGCGTCTGTACAGTCACAAAAGAGATAAGTAACCAGGGTTCTCGGATATAATAATAATAAGTTTTATTGATTCATAAACAAGTGTTACAATATTTAGGTGTGACACTGGATCCCGCACTAGGATACCCTGTGTCGCAGGAATAACACACGAATAACACGATTAATACCCCCGTTGGGTCTTATATGCTTCTAATAGTTTTAATACACCTAGTACACACATATAAGGTTAAATACACAGACTGTCCAGTCTATTAATCAGTCAGTTAATCCAGTCTATTTCGAC
Source organism: Globia sparganii (assembly GCA_949316385.1). Taxonomy (NCBI): domain Eukaryota; kingdom Metazoa; phylum Arthropoda; class Insecta; order Lepidoptera; family Noctuidae; genus Globia; species Globia sparganii. Next base: position 23,485,972 of record OX438660.1, on the reverse strand, counting down.
AGATATAGTTGAAGCTTAATTTGATAAATGAACTGTTCTTATTGTATTAATGGTGACCGTACATTACTTACGCTACATAGACCATTCGTTTTCTCCTTTAAAAGGCTATTGGTTACCTTACTTTTGGTTATTTCGTCTGTGTTGGTAATCTGCGATCGGTTATTACCGATTAACCGGCAATGGGCTCGTGGTTAAATGATAAAAGCCACACGGGTCGATTGCCGCGGTCAGTTCGTGGATGGGTGGCCATCCTTTTCATATAGAGACCCCTTCGTGCCTCGGAAAGCACGTTAAGTCGTTGGTCCCGGTTGTCATTCTTAGACAGTCGTTACGGGTATTCAGAAGCGCAAAAGTCTGACAACCACAGTCTTACCAATGAGTATGGTAAGACTGTGGTTTATGTTTACTTTCTTATCCAGATAGGCAGTCGCTCCATGCAAAATACTTGTATTTAGCTGCATTCGGTTAGACTGGAAGCAGAACATGTTTGGGAAAAGGCTAGGTAGATTGAGTGGTTATTACAACCATAGTCATTTGACTATGGTTGTATGGTTGACCTACCCATTTGGGTAGGTCTTGAAAACATCATTAGATGAATCATCACACTTCATCCTGTTCAGAATCTCTGTCAAAGTTTACTTCAACTTTAATTATGCCTTAGATAACTTACTTAACCATTAAAAAAACTTAATTCTAATTTATGGTAATGGTATTTTAATCTTGCTTAAAAAGTCAAGTGAAATCTAAAGATAAACCATAATTTCTCATATTTTTTCAGGTCATGGTAATAAAGGAAACAGGGTTTTGTATTGCAAGGTTGACCTTACGAGAGCCATGCCGTGTTATTGCCCATTAAACCCATCATTAATACATAATCATATGTAATCATAATATTACTGCCAAGTTCATCCTATGTATACTCCATTTGAAATAATATTAGACATTATATAAACCTTTTTACAGTCCGTCCAACCGATTTTAACTTCTATACCGTAGGCATAAGGATGGCATTAAAAGCAAAAAAGTGGTTACAATACCAACTGTTTACTGCAGCTGCTATTTTTCATGCCACCAACGCAATAGAATTTTCTGTTAGGATGAACGGACTGTAAAAAAGGTTTATTTAAATGTGTAATCTTATTCCAAATGGGGTATAAGGTCACTGCAATTTCAGTAACATCATTGCTATACTTTTAAATTTTTAACATAACTTTATAGGTAGCTCTCTATTACATTACATGTAACTTTAATCATCATCATCATCAGCAGTCCACTGCTGGACATACGCCTCTCCTATCGCACGCCATTCAACTCCGTTTTTTTCGGCAACTCTCATCCAGCTACCACCAGCCATCCTGCGAAGACTGTCGCTTCATCTAGCCTGAGGGGGTCCCACCTTAACTTTAATATAACTGGAGAATTTTGGGTGTACTATTATAGGTACACCTCTGCCTGATCCTTCGTCGGAATACAGGTGTGATGTACTGATATGTGTGTATTTTATCAGGTATCAGTATTTTTTTTTTTAGTTTTTCGATTTTGCAGTGCCTCGGGCATGTTTGCCGACGCGAGGGTGAGTGACTTTTACGCTATAATGCGCAAAAAGTCAGCCTCACTAATTCGCCGAACTCGAGGGAGTGGCAACGGAATCCTAAGGATGATTGCAGACAGACCGGATTCGGCAGCTGTGAGAAGGCTCATCAGGCTGCATGTAACCTGATTCCTTGGTATTTTAATAGAATAATTTATTTCAATTGGGGTCCATTTTAAATTATTTATTTCAATTTTAATTTTAAATTATTTATTTCAAGGTCATTTAACTTACCTATTAACTTTAATTTATTTTATTATTTTATTTTATTAATTTATTTTCAATTATTTATTTAGATATAATTTTAATTCATATTCAATCATTTGTTTTCGTTTTTTTATGTTATACACTTAAATTAATTATTTTTTTGATCTCCTTGTGACAAAAAAAGTGTTAAGATAATGTAATACTAACAAAATATGGACATTTAAATAGTCTGAATTAAATGATTTTTATATTATTATTATTATTTTTTTTTATTAAAAAAAAAAAACCAAATCAGCTGCATGTAACGTTAACCCATAAAGTGACCGCATGACATACAAAGCACGGTTTTCATTGAGGCATTGTGTTCACGCGATTAGCATAACTTGACGAAACAAATGCCGAATGTGTTTGGACAGTTGGATACCATATTGGACACTTTCTAGTGAACAAAAGAAAACTGTGAACTGTCTGGATTGGTTCCGGTAACGTTTGTGATCGGTGTGTTTTTATAGCAAATACCTATGGTAAACACCCAGATGTTTCTTTCAGGTTAATATGTGAACTTTTTTGAGTGGTCGTCATTGCTATTGTAAAGGTATGTTAATGTTCTAGTTCGAATGGTTTTTTTTTCTTTGAAAATCTCGGTTTTAGCTACGGAGGTAAGTCGGCACTAAACGATATTTCATATCATCCAGACAAAATAAATAATACAATGTTTTATATCCGCAAGACATTTCGGAAATGATTGCAAAAATCGATTAGAAAAAATGAAATGTTTGATCAAGGTAAAGTGAAATCTAAGTATCTAGGTAGTAGCCGGAAATATAATAGGACACAGATTGATTTTGTTACTAAACTAAATAGGTATAAGAGTATTCGAAATTATTTGTTAACGTAGCTAACTTTCTTTTTTGACGTTTGCGTTATAAACTTATCTCAATTAATATGGCTACCAGTGATTAAGATTAGTCGTTGATAAGTTAAAGTTGTCGTTTAGACTAGACTTAGTCTAATTTAACATATTTCCTGGCTGGTCTATTGGTAACGCAACATCGCGATAATAATAAAAACCAGGCTGCCATTTTTATCCGTTACTTAAAGTTACGAAAAAAAGATTAAAGATGGATATCGATGGATGGTGGATATAGAGAGGGAAGTAGGGCGCTGGCAGTCCGATGTAACATGTTGGCTCGTAGATTTGCACGCTGTAGCAGGGCAGTCAAAATAACGCTTTTTAAAGCTTATTGCCAAGTGTTTTACACGTGCAGTCTATGGACCAACTATACTCAGCGGGCTATCAGCGCCCTACGGGTCCAATATAATAACGGGTTCAGGATGTTGATGGGGCTGCCCCGTTTCTGCAGTGCATCAGGTATGTTTGCACAAGCACACGTCGATGGCTTCCACGCCATCGTCAGACAGAAATCTGCCTCTTTGCTCTGCAGAGTGCGGGAGAGCTCCAACTCCATCCTGAAGACCATAGCGGGGAGGTGCGAGTCTCCATTATTAGGCGATGTTGTTCGACGATGTATATCGAACAACAGCCTTGTGTCCAAGTAAATAGATAGTAAGTTTACTAACATAGATATAAGTTATCTTTTTGTTTACTAACCCATATGGATGCTGCTTATCCGAAATAAAGATTATTTTATTTATTTATTATTTAAAGTCAATAAATATCGATAAACCATTAACAGTCGCTAATCAAGTAATCGTTTACTTTAAGCAACGTTTATGAATAAACTAAGAGTTCGTGAACAATCATGATTTTGGTGTAGCTATTTCGTTTTGAAAATGATATATTTTTGAAGATGGAATACTTCCACTTCCAATTTTACCAGCATTTACGACGCGACGTTTCAGACAATAAGTATGTACTTATGTCTTTTTACGTGATAAGAGGCATGGAAAAATTATATCACGTAGTTTGAAAATCGTCGAACGAATTTTGATGGGACTTTCACAGACACAATCCCCTTTCACTGCTTCAATACTATACCTAATTATGTTTAGCTACGAGCATGCCAGTGCAACTTGTAAAAACAACAGATTTTTATGTGAAACATCTAATGCGGCGGGTCAGACCGGAGCGTCTCGTGTCGGTGTCACCACGCGATCGTAACTCTGCAACTCTGTCGCAGTTAGGAAATTAATTTTGTACATTGTATTTTTTTAATAAAGTTTTTTTTTCTTTACAAAAGTCTGAATATTTTGTTTTTGATTATGCCATATTTATTTCCTCTAATAAACGATCCTTTCATGCATATTTTCTATACAAAATAGTTTCGATGTTTCACATCTGCCAGGCGTCCCGCGACTGGTCAGACAAGAAAGCACAGTGACTGAGAATACTAAAACCGATTTTTAAATATTATTAATATTTTATTCACTGCAAAATATGTATGCTCTCAAAACAGTGAAGGAAAACATCGTAAAGATGTCCTAGAACCAAAAATTCGAAAACGTGTGACATCCATCATCCCGCACTGGGCCCGCCGCCCGCGTGGTGGATTACGGCCCACACCCTCTCACAGTGAGGAGGCCTGTGTCCCAGCGTAGGAACATTATAGGCTGATTATGCTATGTAGCTTCAAGAAAGAAGTACCATTTGGCATTTCTAACTTCCATAAACCATAACCACCTCCCTGCAAACTCACCATAATCCCATAAGCACCTCATCGGAAGCCTTAACACCTGATCATTAATAGAAAGCCGATTACGTGCACATTTAAGCCACCTAATGGCACATAACAGCGCTTCCTAAACATTGGCTTGTGGCGGTTCATGGCGGTTCAATGCCACGGGCCTGCGCGCGCGCTGATAATGTAATTAAACCGAAGCACGTCCGAGGCTTTCCATTGGTACGTGAGGGTTAAGGTGGAGGCGGTTAGCGAACTTCTTTAGCAGATAAGGTTCTTCAGATGGTAGATTGAAGCGGTAACTTTTGTTTTAGTTTTGAGCTAATAGTCATATTTTTTATGTAGATAAACAAAACCGGGTGGAATATATGATATAGATTTAGCATTCTTCAGTCTCATATTGAACTTTCGTCTAGGCAATCAATTTCAAAAGAAGAGCTATGCATCCAGATGCAGTTTAGAAAAGTTTGGTACTATCCGCTTTCGCTTTTAACTTGCGTCCTCCACGTGGGTTCAAACGCTCGCGCACTATCCGAATCAACCGCATCATTGTGACCACGACTATAATAGCTCCTAATAAGGATGTCACTTTCGCTTTTAATTGTTGTGTGTGACAAGCGATGGACTTTCGACTGGTGTTATCGAGTAGGTTATTTCGTAATATCTTTGATATTAGGTATTGATAAGTATGAATTAATTAAATTACTTATTATTGGACGAGCTATAGAATTACGTTTCAAACTGAATTTGAAATAAATATATCAACCTCCTAGAGTATAATATAGTAACCATGGCTATAACTATGAATGTGGTTTACTTTGATTAAGAAAAGCCATAAAACGCCAAATGTAAATAGGAGGGGACTTAAATTATGGGCTTATGGAAGTCAAAATTATTTATTATCAATATATAATACAAATTCATACTAATCCAAACATCAGACACAAATAATAAAGGTAAAAACGACATGAAATAAAAGCACGTAGCAGACCATTTACCCGGTAAGCCTGAAACCACAGCAAAAAAATGCTCAGAGATACCGTCGACAGAGCATGGATGTCAAGGCTTAAGGCAAACAAATGAGGCTCTATCAAATGCATTATCAACCAGGACTGTTGGCCAGTGGACACAAAGAGATGACAGATTGGGACATTTTTGTGGATGTGCATCAAAGTGAATCATCGCTTCGTGTGTCATGTTTTGAGCACCAAATTATTTATTTGTACAAATTCTGCAGTATTAGTCACTGTCTCCTAATGATTGGTCGTAACTGAATATACTTATTATTTGCCTACCTAAATTTCTTAATTTGACAAAAAAAATTTTATTTATTTATTTATAACTATATATGTTTATTTATTTATTTATATATATGTTTATTTATTTATGTACCTATATACTTTATTGTACACCAGAAAATACATAACAAAAAAAAAACAATTATTACTACAAAACATACAATGGGCGGCCTTATCACTTTCTGCGATCTCTTCCAGGCAACCTTGGAATGGACAGTGATTGCGTGGATATATAAATAAATATTATAAAAATATTGTAAAAATGTTGTTTAGCCGATGTTTGTTATAGCATAACATAATTAGCCTATAATGTTCCTACTGTTGAGACACTGGCCTCCTCTCGATGGGAGCGTGTGGATCCTTGTTTGAAATCTTTACAGTTTTAATTTGATTCAAATTATTAAGCAATATTTTCTAGTCAAGTCAATATTATTTCTAGTTTCTCCGCCGCGAAAATCAGCAGACATTAGTGCATTGCATAGGATAAGCTGTAGTATATTTTTTGGTTATTTAAATGAAAAATTTGCTAATCCTTACCACTGATATAACGAAAACAAACATCACTTCAGTTTGCTGATTTAATTTTAACACATTGAGCTATTAAACTCACTTGCACGAAAATAAGATCATTTCATGATCAAATCAATCAATCAATTAGACTTGCAATTACATAAATTGATTAATAAATCAATGCTTAACCTAGAACTTGCCTATAAATCATTTGTTCTAAAACAAAGATGCATCACCTGACGCGTTACGAAATATAATTAATTTTCCTAATTATAATAACTAACTATTCGTGATTTATTACCTATTACATTATCAGGTTAACAATATAATACAATAGATGGGTATCTTGTCGGTCGATTGCTAAATAAATTGTGCAATTACTTGAACGAAATCGAGCAAATATAATTGGTGGCAAAATACTTGAATATTTAAATAGATGACCTAGGTTCAGTTCAGGTAGATAATGTCTTCGTTTTAGTTGAAACATAGGCCATGGTCATCGAAAATGTTACACGGTATGTTGTTTTAAGTGTACATTTGTTAGCCTGTTACCCTGTCCACTGAAAGAAAGGGATAGAACATGTTTACTATGAGACAACTTTATTATAGACATAGTACAATAGTCTGTCTAGAGCCTGCGGAAATGAACGGCCTTAAATAACAAGAAGGATTTTCCCAGAACATTTTCTCAGCACGCTTTATTTTATTCAAAAGGTACAACATACAGCTACGATATACAACATAGAAACAAGAAATACACAAAACTTATACATAGAAGGATAATTAACAGTGAGGGTTCCAAATACATGATAATTTTTGACTTTATTAGTTCAATCATAGTACGTACGTAAGTACTGAATGAAACTATTGTAACTGCTCAATCAGCTACAAACAGTAGACGTACTTTTATGAATGAAACAACAACGTTTATGTACGAGTAATCTTTGCGTGTCATGTCACTATTCATTATTCTGAGCTAGTAGGTTCAATTGAGGCAAACGCTATGATATCCTGCGCGTGAGTGATCTACTGTTGCTACAAATTACGTTTGAACGTTTCGGCAACAACAGTTTCGGCTGTGCGTTGATATGTCAGTCAGTCAGTCAGTCAGTCAGTCAGTTTCTCCTTTAATATATATAGATTGTGCAATAAATTTACAACAGGTCTGCCTTAAACAGAATTTTGAAAAATAATGTAAATATCGAAGGAAAATCTTGTTTTTCACGTAAATATTTTAGCTTTACTGTTAGACTAACCGCCTACTCAAAATTACTACTTAGGCGTGAACTTAAGTACCAAATACTGCCTTAAGCACCGTTAATAACCGACCATATTAGCCAACTATTTATTAACACATCACGCACACAAGTTGAAAATCCTCAAACCCGCATGATTACCATCATAACAATATGCAGTTAATATTATCTGCCGAATACGGAAGTGTTTATTGCAGACTTGAGCCATCTCGCCTCACAACAAAGGGAAAAACTGAATATTACAATAAACATAATTACCTACCGATGCGAAGCTTTCTTTGTTAAGTGACTTATAGGCTGTTGTAAGAAGGAAGAGCAGAGACAATGCGTCGTTCCGTCGTACGCATACGTAAACGCTTTGTCATTATTACCTACTAGTAACTGAATGTTAATTACGCGATTTGTTTGCAATGAAAAGGGATTTTCTATCAATGTGCGAAGACGTGGTGAATATCTTAGACAATTGTAGAAGGAAATGCTTTGTACTGACATCATTTAAAGACAATAAAATAGGATAGTTTATTGCAGAAGACAGGCGTCAATGTTATAAGGGGTGATTAATAACAGATAAGAAACAACAGGCAAGAAAACCAATAGCTTATTCACACTTCCTGCTGATAAATGACCGTCAGTAGCCGTAAAATTATTGTCTTGATAGGTATTATCGATATAGGAACTCAAAACGGACTCTAATCTATATATATAAAAATGAATTGCTGTTCGTTAGTCTCGCTAAAACTCGAGAACGGCTGAACGGATTTATCTTATCTTGGTCTCGAAATGTTCGTGGAGATCTAGGAAGAGTTTAAAAGGTGAGAAAAAATCGAATAATTCCCGGAAAAACCCTAAAAACAGCCCTTTTCTATTTCCCATACAAACGTTTTCTAAATAAAATGTAGAGTCAATTTGAACTTTATTGCAAAATAATAATAACACTTCATGCTTCATTCAAAAAATGTTTTTTTTATTAAATACGGATTCGTTATGTTTGTTTTAAAATAAATTTATACAAAAGTTTAAGTCTTTTATTTATCGATTGAGGCAGTAACAAAGTCTGCCGGGTCAGCTAGTAATATCTAAAGAACACTGACTATAGAACAGCTATACAAATATTAGTAGAATAAGAGTAGGTACTTACGTGACACGACACTTTAGAACCTGAAGAGTACAATTAGGGCAGATTAGATGCGGAATGTGGATTATCGGGTGATTTCTTAAAGTGCCTCCCTTGTTTCCAAAGAGTATGAACCGAGATAGTCAGTAGTCTGCCGAACATACTGTCACTTTTAATAAAGCCCGGTTTCCACCGCGAGCGGAACGGACCATTAATGACTTCGTTAAACTCGCAAATGCAAACTGAAAAAAAAAATACAAATATGCAGAAAATACAAATATGCAGGAAATACAAGTATACTCGCAAACGCAACCTGCATACTTGTATTTCCACCGTTGGTGGAAACCGTTGGCTGGTGGCCTTTGCGAGTTTAACGAAGTCATTAATGGGTCCGTTCCGCTCGCGGTGGAAACCGGGCTTTACACTTAAACTCGTGTAAGGTTTTTTTTACTCTAGTTTGGTAATAATTGCCTAAATTAGGAATAGGTTTACCTCGCAGTAATTAATGTAAGTGACTGTCTTCATCGAACTCCCGACTTCGATTCTTAGAACAATAAAAGCAAAACAAAGTCCTTTTCTTTTGTTTCTGCTGCGATAGATATTGGATAGAAATTGATGAAATATCAATAATAGCTGATGACGAAACATCACAACACGAGAATTTTATGAATAAGTATTTCTTTAATGCAGGATTTTTGACATCGCAGTGTATTGATTTGACCAGCTAGATGGACCGACGACATTAAAAAGGTTGGGACAGATTGAATGCGGAAGGCAGGGTGTTTTTGAGAAGCCTTGGAGAGGCCTATGTTTAGCAGCAGATAAGCTGACTTGATTGAGTGTATTGAATCCACATCGTATGTTCGGTTGTTGAGTTTAAATTAATGAGACAGTCCCCCAAAATGACATCATTCGTAACTCCAACCGAGGACAGTATAGGTATTTGGAAAAGTTTTGGTAAGATGGATACTTCGATAAACATCAACGTAAATTATTAGCCCTGTTTTATTTTTCGAAGTATCAAACTGAAAATTATCACCATTATTTATCCAATAAGATAAATAATGCTTAAATAGTTTGCAAAAAGTTAATCGATTTCAAGGCAAACCTCACGTTTTAAAGAAATGGAAAATTACATGTTTTGAGCCATGTTGATGTTGCAAAAACTATCGATAAAAATCTGAAACAACAAGTAAGCCGCGAGAGTGGTGCGGTATGGATATTGTTTTGTTTATAAAAAAAAAAAAAACGTACTATAAATTGAAGTCGCTTTTTGTGTCTGTCGGCGTGACCACGAACGAATTTTGAACATCATTTAGAGAATTTATTCCGGAATATGTATGTGTATCAAGTTGTATCAAGTGTATCAAGTTCAATATTAATATATGTATTTATACATTAATACAAACAAAATCAAATTAACAAAGAAATCTTTATGATTTATCAAGTCGAAAGAACCTGCGAGGCAGGAGCGGCTAGTATGTAAAACAACAACAAATTATTTGAAGAAGGTTCGAAAAAAGAAAATAACAATAAAGCAGTAATTTAAGGTATCGAGACTTAAAGGATCAATATCCAACGTGGTTGGCATTGGACATTGATTAGAGAAACAATTCTCGTAATTTTAAAAACGTTTACAATCTGATCTGTCTCAATCTGTAAAAAATACCTCCAATTTCCCAACATTTTTGGCAAGTTTTTGACATTGGCTGTCGCTGAGATGAGATTGTGACTACATTTTGAACGTTTTTAATTACGGGCCTTCTGATCTAATTGATACTGTTATAAAATCCTTGAAATACCCATGGCCATAACGAACCAAACAAAAAAATAAACAATTCCATGAGATTTGAATAAAAAACTGTTGCTATGAATGACGGCCTTCTTTCAACTACGGAAGAGTTCAGAGGCCGCCTCTCAAGTGCAGCGAGATGAACGAAACTGATGACACAAGAAACTAAATACTTCTTGCAAACGCATGGCTAATTGGCCATTAGCAAGGTCCAGAATGTTTGGGGTACCTTAAGTGTGGTCTCCAAGTACAATAAAATCCTCTTTGAGTGAAGTACATAATCGAAATGCTCCTGGAGTCCGGAGCAGCGAGATTGTCCGAAAGGGTTACCGCTACCCCGGAACATAAAGGGCTAAGGAAGGAACACGGGTGGGTTTTAGTCAGTAAGAGTCTGACACTCCCTCCTGCTCCACCCTGAGCGGTAGGGGCCATTTGGTGATTTCCAATCCACAAAAAAAAACAAAAAAAGCAACGTTTATGAATAAACCCCTAAGGCTTCGTGCACAATCATGATTTTGGTATAGCTATTTTGTTTTGAAAATGATGCCTATCTTTTTGAAGATGGAATACTTCCACTTCCGATTTTACCAGCATTTACGAAGTTTCAGACAATAATAGTACTTATGTCTTTTTACGTGATAAGAGGCATGGAAAAATTATATAACACGGGTGGGTTTTAGTCAGTAAGAGTCTGACACACCCTTCTGCTCCACCCTGAGCGGGAGACCCCTTCCGCTAAGGGTGGTTTGATGATTTCTCATCCACAAAAAAAAAAAGTGCTCCTGGAGTAGTTAGACCAGCTAACATCAGTAGGTAGTTAGACCAGCTAACATCATGCTGAGTGCTGACATTTTCACAACGGCATGGTGGCTCTTATTTTAGTACTAGCTTCTGCCCGCGACTTTACCCACGGATGACAAAAAATAAACCTAGTCCTTTCCCAGGATGCTATCTATATCTTTGCCTAATTTTATCGAAATCCGTTCATTGGTTTGGGTATGAAGAAGAAAATTTAAATCCCATGAAGTTAATATGGGTACCTTATATTTATTGGACTTCATGGTTTTTTTTATCTCTAATTTCTTTTTTTCTAAAATAAAAGCAGCCTAAATTACTCCTTATAACATCAGCTATCTGCCCGTGAATGTGTCGCCAAAACAGGTTCAGTTGTTTCAGAGATTAGCCGTAACAAACAGACATATAGACAGTAAAATATTCATTGATAAAAATGCTGCCTACCTTCTGTGTGTAGATAATACGTTACATTGTGTTATTTTCTTGTATAATTAAAGATAATATGTGGTGATTCACTTTTAGGTGATAAACCTTGTGTTTGTCTTTCTAAACTGCCTGTTAACGGTTTAATTACCTAATATAAATGATTGGAATTAGGCTTTTATGATCATATCAAAGACGTGAGCCATTTGTACACCTCGTTAAAACGAGTGTCATTGACCCCAACTTTATGAACCCTGAACATCTGAACTTCTTACATAACAACAATAACATTAAATCAAAGCACGTTATTAAGTTACTGGCCATAAAACGTGATATAAATGCCTATAAAATAACATTTGTGAGTCACGTGACTAACTGCTAAAACTCGCGGTGTAAAAGACATCAACGCGTAGAACTGAATTTAAACACGACTATTACGTGCTCCGCGTATCACTTTTCTTTGAAATCTTATAAAAGACTGCTTTTAAGAACTACATGTATTTTTAATACATTGCATAAAAATGTTTTTACACGATTGCCCAAAAAAAGAAGTGTTATGTTTTTTATATTCTCTCGAGGTCAATTACCTTCTTAGAAGGCTTAAAATAAACTTAAAAATGCCTTTGCTTTAAAATGCATCTGCTGCAACATTTTGTTATTATCATAATATTTTGTTAATACTTCATCAGTTACGATTTGGTTTAGAAATTGCTCCACTATTGCGTTACATCAATCACACACATACGGACCTCAAATCACCATAAATCGACATACCAACAAAATAACATAGGAAATCAGTGAACACCATTGTGTTACCTTACATAACAGCGACATCGCTCATACAAGTCATACACATCAATCATGCAAGCGCATAAAATCAAGGTGTTCGGTGCAATATACAATCGTGGTATTACCATAACGCTGTGTCATGTGGGGGTGGGTCGCAAGATGGATGACCGATTTTTTGTTGTTTTTTAATCTGATGCTCGGAATTTTTTTGGTGGTGTCATTGTACTGTATATGTCGCACGGTTAATAATAAACCGGAATATGTCAAAAATTAAGGATTCCCACTTTTGTTAATAAAACGAACTTACTCCGATTGAAGAATCTATAGGTACAATCCCACCATGCGAAACAAACCAAAATGGCCGATTGTTAGATCATCCCTCTCTTTTCTACAAAAGCGCGCGACAATGTATTCAACTTTGACCGTGATTTCCCAAAAAAGTGAAGTTTTGTCTTATTCCGGTTTATTATTAAGCGTGCGATGTGTTGTTAAGAGTCAGTCACAGAGACTTAATGTATACAATCAATATACGATTATCAAATAAGAGAACTTTCAGCAGTCATCATTAAATTAAAATATCGAATACACTTTTAAATTCGCGCACTGGATCTACAACGCACTGCCCAACGCCGAGGGTTGAAAATCCAACAGTGTGTTTTTTTTTGACACGTCAGAATGCACTCTGCCGGATTCTCAATGCTCGTTTCAACACCGAGAGTTGAAAATCCAGTGCGCGATGAAATCCCGATGCGATATTTTACGGCCGGTCGAATGTGGTCTTAAGATCCAGCTCAACTAACCTCTCTGTTTACAATGCTGCCAGCCTTTTGGGCACTTATCCCATTGACAGCGATGCGGACGAATGTTTGATGCCCAGTAAGCTCCTGCCTTTTCCTTTATTTTTTTTTATTATATACTTGTATATAATCCCACTTACTAATAAACGTTGTATAGCGTCTGTATGGCGGCCCGTACACAGTCAATCTCGATCGCGATCCGCGATCAAAATCAATGATCGTGGATCGCGAAAATATCTAGATGTTTCGAAATCAGATGCATCAATCCGTCAATCTAATTCGTACATTATTAATCTGGATCGCGATCATTGATTTTGATCGCGGATCGCGACCGAGATTGACTGTGTACGGGCCGCCTATAGTTACACAATGCTTTGTCTTCTTCTTTCAAAAGTCAAATTACTGACGACTGAAAGAGAGAAATCGGTGTGTAAATATTCATCAGTTACGTTTATTAGTAAGGGGGTAAATATATATATTTTAGTGTTAGCTTGTAAATAGTAATTAAGGCTTCTTGATAATACAATGTTTTCATAAGAACCTCAATTACCGAAAATTAAAATTTGATATTGTGACCTCTCTGAACATTATAAAGAATCAAGCGAAAACGACTGCTTCATTTTATTTAAGTACATCAAAATTCCTCATGAAACTTTTATAATACGGACTAACACGTTGGGAACTTTATAGCTTGGTTTAAGGAATGTATATAGCGTATCTCTTCTTTGAAAGCTGTTGATATGTTGTGAGAAAGAAGGTAAGTAATGCAAAGTACACACGTTTTTGTGATAAGAGATAACCATTGTAAGTAGTTAAGTTGTCTAAAGGTATCTTTGAAACTTAACAAGGTAAGCAGTATAAATTAAAATAATAAATTATAATAATTAAATAGATTCAGTTTTGTTAACATAAACTATGAATTTCTTAATTCGTTAATGATAAAAATTACTTGATAGTCTTAAATTTGTTAGTCCAATTAAACCCTTTAGGCACGCTATTAAAAATTACAATTTTATACGAAATAATTATTAAAATTTCAAAACTTTTTCTCCATTTCAATACGATTTCAAGTAATTATTGTGTGTAAGCGAAATCGCAAGCGACGCTCAGCATTCAAGGTGCGCTTAAAGTTTCGCGTAATTATACGCAATATGGAACATTAAGATCCGCACGTATTATTATACACACACGCTTATTATTGCACGCACTTCTGCTTTTTCTTTTGTCTTTCGTTGCGTGTCGAAATGATTTGTTTTGTCTCAAGGGTGGCACTCTTCAGAAATTCAGTGGAGATTGCAAAATGTAAATACAAAAGCATTAACATTTAATTAATTCTGAAGTGTCATACTTAATGCAACTGCGTGACAATTATATCGAATTATGGTGCTGCTGCATGCAAGGACATTAGACAATCGTCAAAGTTAATTTACATCGTGAATAAGGGCCTTTATTTCTTTAGACTTTGAGTAACTTTTGGTTACTTCAGACAGTTTACTGCTGGCCCTACAAGGCCAATTCCCGTAATTAAAACCGTTTAAAATCTAGTCCCGATTTCATCTCAGTTTAAACCAATGTCAAAAACCTGTCAAGAATTTACGAAAATAGATAATTTTGACAGAATGACACTGAGATTAGAATACGAATGTTCTTAAAAATATGAGAATTGCCCCTATATAGATCTCTACATCTTACAATAAACTTTTACAAAACCTTAGAACGATTATTAATAACTACACTACTTAAATGTTATTGTAGTTACACAGAACATTACCATTTTGAGAAAACTGGTGTCAAAGTTCATGAGTTTTGAAAATTAATAGTTAATAAACTTAACCCTTTTAACTTTTAATTGTTTGATGTTTTAGAAAATTTTGTTACTTACATCGAAAGGTTTTTTAAAGTATTAGGTACGCAATGTAATAGCAATGATGGCCGTGCAATTTGAGTTTAGAAAAAAGTGATATTTAATTACGAATTCTGGGAATTTTCCACAAAAACATTGTTTTTTCTGGAATTTGAGTTTTCGCCTAGGCTTTATGGGGTGGTCACACCATCACGCCTTGAAAGGAATACGTCAAATTACAAGTCACCCTGTATACACTACCAATAATAACGTAGACCTGTAACACCAAATAATAAAGTTGTAGAGATGTTTGACTTGTATGAGCAATCGAAACGTAAGAAATTAGATACATCACACAGATAAGCGAAATGTTAGTATCTTATTAGTGATCTCCTGACTCTGTGCGTACAGGGCTTTCTCTCTCCTACCCTTTTGCTGTGCCCTACAGGGTATATAATGATCCAAATTATATAGCTACCCCCTTTTTTTTTTTGAGGATGGTAAATCATCAAATGACCCCCCTCCCGCTCTGGGTGGAGCATAAGGGAGTGTCAGACTCTTACTGACTAAAACCCACCCGTGTTCCTTCCTTAGCCCTTTATGTTCCGGGGCAGCGGTAACCCTTTTGGACAACCCCGCTGCACCGGCAGGCATAGCTACTACCTAAGAACACATTATGGTAAAGCAAAAAATTCTGAAATAAGTTCTAGTTCCAAAGTCTACGATATGAATACAATTCGCATGTTGTTCTGCAATCCTACAAATAACACGTAACACATTATGACATAATAAATATAACTGTACAGTTAATTGCTAGTTATACAATCGCTGCGTTATTTTTAATAACTATTATTTTAACTGGTTTTTAAGTTTATTTTTATTTTAATACTTCTTTATTGGATAGCTAATTAAGATATGATTAAATGTTTATCGTTATAAATAATGCATTTTTATATAATACTAGCTGCTGCCCGCGACGTCGTCTGCGTGCATGCTCTACAGCACCAAAAATACCTAAGATGCCAATGTCGCTATAGCATTATAAGTACACAACTTTTAAAATAGCATTAAAATATAAGTTTTTTTTGCAAGCGAAGCAAGTGAAGAGAGTTATATGGGAATCCTGCTGAGTTCAGTCATAAGATGTGACTGAAGGAAATAGAGAAAATAATGCAGGAATACATTCCAGGACACAAAACAGTAAAAATACGTACAAAGGTATCATACTTTACAACACTTCCCTATAAACTACGTTGGTAGTTATGCTGCCAGGAGCCAATATGTAAAGAGTGTCAGGACTGGTGACGCGGGAGCAAGCAACGTACAGTTGCCCGTGTGAGAAGCAACTCGTCCTGAGGTTACCCCGCTGCCCTGCGACTTATTGATGGTCATCGCGAAGCAAACACTCACGGGGAACTGTACGCGCTTGAACTGGAACAGGAAGTTATGAGGTATTAGGGGAATGCGTAGTATAAATACTGCCTCGCCGCCGCCACAACCCGTATGAATTTCCGCCTCAATGGTGTGTCTGTGGAGCGAGATGACTTTAAGGCGGTTAACACAACTTCGGAGGAGATAGGTTCCGAAGAAGCATAATCGGAACACCGACCTTCAGCTTGATGGTATGCGCTGGAAGTCCACTTGCTGACAGGGAGCTCAGAAATTCCACGGGATAATGTGTGGCGTCATCTTGCTCGACAACAGTGTTTATCGAGGTGTAGACCACCTTATTCCCCTCAATTTCCGAGAGAATGCATTCGTTAATTGCTGCAGCCTGATCATTTTAGGGCATCAAAATGGCCCGCTCACACACCCAAGAATTCTGCTGGTGCGGTATACGACTGATGTCCGGTATACACAGCGAATTAGTTCTTCTAAGCTGGATACCACTCTACCGAGAGACTCTGGAAGCACCACCTGTCTCTTCTGGTAGAGTGCCTTCGCCAAGACTTAGAAGGACATCGGAGAATTCTTGAGCATGTGTATTACCGCTGAGCCGAGCTCTCATATTAATGGTCAAGCGAAGCGTACGAACTCGTGACCACAACGAAGATCGTTTCAACGAAGCATTCACCTCGTCAGCCCTCGAGCCCCACGTCACCACGGGAAGCGTTTGCCGAAAATCACCACTGAACAGAACTGTGACACCACCCATCAAATGTTCGTTCCTGCGGATGTCCTGCAGGATTCTGTCCACGGCCTCATCTGCCTTCCTATTGGCCATCGTACACTCATCCCATACGATCAGAGAGCAATCCTTGAGCACGTGTCCCTTATCGCTGTTACGTGACACACCACAAACAGGCGTTTCGGCGCTCTCTAAATCGATGGGAATTTGAAACATGACATGTGCTGTCTTGCCACTCGGAAGCAGTGTGGTAGCGATTCCCGACGACGCTACAGCAATAGCAATTTTGCCTTGCCTCCTGACCTCTGCAAGTATGCCAGTGGTAACAAATGTTTTTCCTGTTCCACCAGGAGCATCCAAGAAAAACATTTTACCCTGGTTTTGCCCAACGCTTTCAAGGACGGTGTCATAAATTTGCTTTTGCTCTGAAGAGAACAAACCGACATGGTCATTTCGTATGGTGGTCATTTCGCGTTATACTCCCGATTTTCACGGTCTTGATACGGTGATGATTGGGGAGCTGGTAACCCATATTCGATCAGTGGATTGCCGCCGATAGAAATGACCACATATTGAAGTGAACTGAGATAGGTGTTCAGCACGCGTTCATCAGTTACTTCGACTTCGTCTCCAGTAGCGCGCCTCAAAGCTCGTCGAAAATCTTCAGACGGATGATGGCAATACTTCTCTCACAAAGCTACCGGGTTCGCGACTCCACAAAACACCAAGATGACGGCAAACAGATGACGCATGCGGCTGGGACTGTCACTGACGCTCGCCTCCGCGAGGGTGTCATGAAATGAAATGATCATCATCAATGAACATAACTTTTTTGTAATACTTAACACCGCATTTTTTTTAAATTGTCTTCCTCAACTCTGCTCAAGATTTTGAGGGTTTTGTTGGAACTTGAATTTGTCAAAACGAACTATACGATACAACTTTTATGAAGAAAATGCACATCACCATCTATGAATTTTAAGAATAACTAACTACTTACCTCGCCAACATGATCAAATTTAAATTATAAATTTCCAAAAAATGTTAACATGTAACTTGATTTGATTTTTATGAAATCTCATAGATGGCGCTGTTTTAAAATTGTCTTTAAACTACTAACATTCATTAAACTATATTTCTCTGCCCAAGTTACTTAAATGGCGTAGTTTTTATAGTGTAACGTCAGATAATAGCATGGCTTACTCAAAAATAACATTTAGATATGCGTCGTTAGATTACACGCTGTCACAGAATGCGTAAGAAAAATAATGATTCGCAGCTCCTCCCACGTAGGTGATAGCGTGATAATATGTAGCCTATATGTTGACCCGACCTCTTAGTAATATTCATGCAAAATTTGAAGTAAATCCATGCAGTACTTTTTGAGTTTATCCCGGACAGACAAACAGACAAACAGACAAACAGACAAAAATTCTAAAAACTATATTTTTGGCTTCGGTATCGATTGTAGATCACGCCCCAGGTATTCTTTTTAAAAAATATTCAATGTACAGTTTTGACTTTCCTACGATTTTATTATATGTATAGATGCTGCCCGCGACGTCGTCTGCGTGCATGCTCTACAGCACCAAAAATACCTAAGATGCCAGTGTCGCTATAACATTATAAGTACACAACTTTTAAAATAGCATTAAAATATAAGTTTTTTTTTTTTGCAAGCGAAGCAAGTGAAGAGAGTTATATGGGAATCCTGCTGAGTTCAGTCATAAGATGTGACTGAAGGAAATAGAGAAAATAATGCAGGAATACATTCCAGGACACAAAACAGTAAAAATACGTACAAAGGTATCATACTTTACAACACTTCCCTATAAACTACGTTGGTAGTTATGCTGCCAGGAGCCAATATGTAAAGAGTGTCAGGACTGGTGACGCGGGAGCAAGCAACGTACAGTTGCCCGTGTGAGAAGCAACTCGTCCTGAGGTCGAACCCCGCTGCCCTGCGACTTATTGATGGTCATCGCGAAGCAAACACTCACGGGGAACTGTACGCGCTTGAACTGGAACAGGAAGTTATGAGGTATTAGGGGAATGCGTAGTATAAATACTGCCTCGCCGCCGCCACAACCCGTATGAATTTCCGCCTCAATGGTGTGTCTGTGGAGCGAGATGACTTTAAGGCGGTTAACACAACTTCGGAGGAGATAGGTTCCGAAGAAGCATAATCGGAACACCGACCTTCAGCTTGATGGTATGCGCTGGAAGTCCACTTGCTGACAGGGAGCTCAGAAATTCCACGGGATAATGTGTGGCGTCATCTTGCTCGACAACAGTGTTTATCGAGGTGTAGACCACCTTATTCCCCTCAATTTCCGAGAGAATGCATTCGTTAATTGCTGCAGCCTGATCATTTTAGGGCATCAAAATGGCCCGCTCACACACCCAAGAATTCTGCTGGTGCGGTATACGACTGATGTCCGGTATACACAGCGAATTAGTTCTTCTAAGCTGGATACCACTCTACCGAGAGACTCTGGAAGCACCACCTGTCTCTTCTGGTAGAGTGCCTTCGCCAAGACTTAGAAGGACATCGGAGAATTCTTGAGCATGTGTATTACCGCTGAGCCGAGCTCTCATATTAATGGTCAAGCGAAGCGTACGAACTCGTGACCACAACGAAGATCGTTTCAACGAAGCATTCACCTCGTCAGCCCTCGAGCCCCACGTCACCACGGGAAGCGTTTGCCGAAAATCACCACTGAACAGAACTGTGACACCACCCATCAAATGTTCGTTCCTGCGGATGTCCTGCAGGATTCTGTCCACGGCCTCATCTGCCTTCCTATTGGCCATCGTACACTCATCCCATACGATCAGAGAGCAATCCCTGAGCACGTGTCCCTTATCGCTGTTACGTGACACACCACAAACAGGCGTTTCGGCGCTCTCTAAATCGATGGGAATTTGAAACATGACATGTGCAGTCTTGCCACTCAGAAGCAGTGTGGTAGCGATTCCCGACGACGCTACAGCAATAGCAATTTTGCCTTGCCTCCTGACCTCTGCAAGTATGCCAGTGGTAACAAATGTTTTTCCTGTTCCACCAGGAGCATCCAAGAAAAACATTTTACCCTGGTTTTGCCCAACGCTTTCAAGGACGGTGTCATAAATTTGCTTTTGCTCTGAAGAGAACAAACCGACATGGTCATTTCGTATGGTGGTCATTTCGCGTTATACTCCCGATTTTCACGGTCTTGATACGGTGATGATTGGGGAGCTGGTAACCCATATTCGATCAGTGGATTGCCGCCGATAGAAATGACCACATATTGAAGTGAACTGAGATAGGTGTTCAGCACGCGTTCATCAGTTACTTCGACTTCGTCTCCAGTAGCGCGCCTCAAAGCTCGTCGAAAATCTTCAGACGGATGATGGCAATACTTCTCTCACAAAGCTACCGGGTTCGCGACTCCACAAAACACCAAGATGACGGCAAACAGATGACGCATGCGGCTGGGACTGTCACTGACGCTCGCCTCCGCGAGGGTGTCATGAAATGAAATGATCATCATCAATGAACATAACTTTTTTGTAATACTTAACACCGCATTTTTTTTAAATTGTCTTCCTCAACTCTGCTCAAGATTTTGAGGGTTTTGTTGGAACTTGAATTTGTCAAAACGAACTATACGATACAACTTTTATGAAGAAAATGCACATCACCATCTATGAATTTTAAGAATAACTAACTACTTACCTCGCCAACATGATCAAATTTAAATTATAAATTTCCAAAAAATGTTAACATGTAACTTGATTTGATTTTTATGAAATCTCATAGATGGCGCTGTTTTAAAATTGTCTTTAAACTACTAACATTCATTAAACTATATTTCTCTGCCCAAGTTACTTAAATGGCGTAGTTTTTATAGTGTAACGTCAGATAATAGCATGGCTTACTCAAAAATAACATTTAGATATGCGTCGTTAGATTACACGCTGTCACAGAATGCGTAAGAAAAATAATGATTCGCAGCTCCTCCCACGTAGGTGATAGCGTGATAATATGTAGCCTATATGTTGACCCGACCTCTTAGTAATATTCATGCAAAATTTGAAGTAAATCCATGCAGTACTTTTTGAGTTTATCACGGACAGACAAACAGACAAACAGACAAACAGACAAAAATTCTAAAAACTATATTTTTGGCTTCGGTATCGATTGTAGATCACGCCCCAGGTATTCTTTTTAAAAAATATTCAATGTACAGTTTTGACTTTCCTACGATTTTATTATATGTATAGATGCTGCCCGCGACGTCGTCTGCGTGCATGCTCTACAGCACCAAAAATACCTAAGATGCCAGTGTCGCTATAGCATTATAAGTACACAACTTTTAAAATAGCATTAAAATATAAGTTTTTTTTTTGCAAGCGAAGCAAGTGAAGAGAGTTATATGGGAATCCTGCTGAGTTCAGTCATAAGATGTGACTGAAGGAAATAGAGAAAATAATGCAGGAATACATTCCAGGACACAAAACAGTAAAAATACGTACAAAGATATCATACTTTACAACACTTCCCTATAAACTACGTTGGTAGTTATGCTGCCAGGAGCCAATATGTAAAGAGTGTCAGGACTGGTGACGCGGGAGCAAGCAACGTACAGTTGCCCGTGTGAGAAGCAACTCGTCCTGAGGTCGAACCCCGCTGCCCTGCGACTTATTGATGGTCATCGCGAAGCAAACACTCACGGGGAACTGTACGCGCTTGAACTGGAACAGGAAGTTATGAGGTATTAGGGGAATGCGTAGTATAAATACTGCCTCGCCGCCGCCACAACCCGTATGAATTTCCGCCTCAATGGTGTGTCTGTGGAGCGAGATGACTTTAAGGCGGTTAACACAACTTCGGAGGAGATAGGTTCCGAAGAAGCATAATCGGAACACCGACCTTCAGCTTGATGGTATGCGCTGGAAGTCCACTTGCTGACAGGGAGCTCAGAAATTCCACGGGATAATGTGTGGCGTCATCTTGCTCGACAACAGTGTTTATCGAGGTGTAGACCACCTTATTCCCCTCAATTTCCGAGAGAATGCATTCGTTAATTGCTGCAGCCTGATCATTTTAGGGCATCAAAATGGCCCGCTCACACACCCAAGAATTCTGCTGGTGCGGTATACGACTGATGTCCGGTATACACAGCGAATTAGTTCTTCTAAGCTGGATACCACTCTACCGAGAGACTCTGGAAGCACCACCTGTCTCTTCTGGTAGAGTGCCTTCGCCAAGACTTAG
The DNA here is from genome assembly GCA_949316385.1 of Globia sparganii. Lineage (NCBI taxonomy): Eukaryota > Metazoa > Arthropoda > Insecta > Lepidoptera > Noctuidae > Globia > Globia sparganii. Next base: position 23,463,530 of record OX438660.1, on the reverse strand, counting down.
AAGGACATCGGAGAATTCTTGAGCATGTGTATTACCGCTGAGCCGAGCTCTCATATTAATGGTCAAGCGAAGCGTACGAACTCGTGACCACAACGAAGATCGTTTCAACGAAGCATTCACCTCGTCAGCCCTCGAGCCCCACGTCACCACGGGAAGCGTTTGCCGAAAATCACCACTGAACAGAACTGTGACACCACCCATCAAATGTTCGTTCCTGCGGATGTCCTGCAGGATTCTGTCCACGGCCTCATCTGCCTTCCTATTGGCCATCGTACACTCATCCCATACGATCAGAGAGCAATCCCTGAGCACGTGTCCCTTATCGCTGTTACGTGACACACCACAAACAGGCGTTTCGGCGCTCTCTAAATCGATGGGAATTTGAAACATGACATGTGCAGTCTTGCCACTCAGAAGCAGTGTGGTAGCGATTCCCGACGACGCTACAGCAATAGCAATTTTGCCTTGCCTCCTGACCTCTGCAAGTATGCCAGTGGTAACAAATGTTTTTCCTGTTCCACCAGGAGCATCCAAGAAAAACATTTTACCCTGGTTTTGCCCAACGCTTTCAAGGACGGTGTCATAAATTTGCTTTTGCTCTGAAGAGAACAAACCGACATGGTCATTTCGTATGGTGGTCATTTCGCGTTATACTCCCGATTTTCACGGTCTTGATACGGTGATGATTGGGGAGCTGGTAACCCATATTCGATCAGTGGATTGCCGCCGATAGAAATGACCACATATTGAAGTGAACTGAGATAGGTGTTCAGCACGCGTTCATCAGTTACTTCGACTTCGTCTCCAGTAGCGCGCCTCAAAGCTCGTCGAAAATCTTCAGACGGATGATGGCAATACTTCTCTCACAAAGCTACCGGGTTCGCGACTCCACAAAACACCAAGATGACGGCAAACAGATGACGCATGCGGCTGGGACTGTCACTGACGCTCGCCTCCGCGAGGGTGTCATGAAATGAAATGATCATCATCAATGAACATAACTTTTTTGTAATACTTAACACCGTATTTTTTTAAAATTGTCTTCCTCAACTCTGCTCAAGATTTTGAGGGTTTTGTTGGAACTTGAATTTGTCAAAACGAACTATACGATACAACTTTTATGAAGAAAATGCACATCACCATCTATGAATTTTAAGAATAACTAACTACTTACCTCGCCAACATGATCAAATTTAAATTATAAATTTCCAAAAAATGTTAACATGTAACTTGATTTGATTTTTATGAAATCTCATAGATGGCGCTGTTTTAAAATTGTCTTTAAACTACTAACATTCATTAAACTATATTTCTCTGCCCAAGTTACTTAAATGGCGTAGTTTTTATAGTGTAACGTCAGATAATAGCATGGCTTACTCAAAAATAACATTTAGATATGCGTCGTTAGATTACACGCTGTCACAGAATGCGTAAGAAAAATAATGATTCGCAGCTCCTCCCACGTAGGTGATAGCGTGATAATATGTAGCCTATATGTTGACCCGACCTCTTAGTAATATTCATGCAAAATTTGAAGTAAATCCATGCAGTACTTTTTGAGTTTATCCCGGACAGACAAACAGACAAACAGACAAACAGACAAAAATTCTAAAAACTATATTTTTGGCTTCGGTATCGATTGTAGATCACGCCCCAGGTATTCTTTTTAAAAAATATTCAATGTACAGTTTTGACTTTCCTACGATTTTATTATATGTATAGATAAAACAATGCAAACCCAAACATGTTGTATTAAATACGACATACATATGTTTGGGTAAATTGCATTGAAGTCAAGACTACACTGCCATTTCTTGAAAATCTATTTGAGAATCTCCTCTTTTTTTCGTCGGTTAAAATGAAAAAATACTGAAAGAATAATTATGACTAACTACTTTTTTAGAGTTAAAGTCATCAATAATGACGACATGGCAGCAGGATTTTAAAAAAATTAAGGAATAAGTACCTACAGTGCCCTCAAAAAATTTGTTGACATTTTGTCCTCTGCAGCTGTGAAGCCACATTTTGATTCAAATAAAAAAAAATCAGGTACACCTAAGTAAACTGTAGTGCAAGTGCTGAATCAAACACGTGAATCAAGTGTCTTCCGCTTAACTTGTGTAAACTAAAACTTTTGTAATGTAAATAAAGTATCACGATTGTGATACTAAATAAAAAAAGGTATTCCTAAGTGATTACTCGATTATTTTTTTATGATAAGTCATAGGTAGTTGAATTATTCAATAAAAACGTTATAGTATACAGTTAAACATTTGAACTTGAATTTTAAATCGTACTGTGTGGTGTATCACAGCTGAAGTGGAAAAATGTCAACTAATTTTTGGAGGCCACTGTACGTTTCTTTTGCCTTATAAAAGACTTTCCATAAAGTGATTCTTGCTCGAAGTTCTACTGTCATTATCCTTCCTTCTGACGCAGTTGAGTAAAAATGACGGAACTCCACGACGTCTACCATCGGATAAATGTCGGATAACCATCGGTAACTGAACCGAACCGTACTCCGAAACAAAGGTACGAATCTGCCATTGTGTATAGCCGACCACGCGCGGCTTGATAGTATAATAGCTTATTTCTCCCATGCGGCTCTGGTGCCATTGAATTGAAAGATTTGTTTCTGTTTTGTCGAGAATCCTATGTCACATTAAAAATAATAATGATGGTTCGTGGCTTTATATTATGAAAGAAATTATAAAATAATTTATATTAAAAATATAAGCAGATTTAGGGTCCAAATGAACTTTTACCATAAGTTCTCTCATTACATTACATTTATATTGTTAGTATGATCTTAAAAACTATGTTAGTACCCATAACTAAGAGAGACTTAGTCCTCTGGGTGAGGCTCCACACCAGTGGGCTGTCTAATTTATCGCCTATTACCTTCAGGATGCTGACACGGTCAAAACAGGAATAACTATTATTATTATTAAAAGTTTATGATTTCCCACTGCAGGGCAAAGGCCTCCCTAGTCTCTTTCTACTTCTCTCTGTTCAAAGCTGCTTTGGACCAGTTCTTGTTGAAGGACTCCAGCTCATCCCGCCATCTCCGTCTGGGCCTGCCGCGATGTCGCTAGATAATCTCTTATGGTCAACCATAATGCTCTTTTCCGTCTAGCCCGATTCCAGCTTTCGGAATACTTCCTCCAGCACAGCCGTGAATAGTTTTGGAGACAGCGGGCCTCCTTGCTTAACTCCTTTCTCAATCTTGAGGGACGGTCTTGTCGGTCAATCTTGAAGGAGGAACAACTGTTTTGTTTATTTATTTTTTCATATTTCAGCGTCAGTACCGTAGTAAAAGTTGCTTTATAATCATAATTGGCCTACAATGTTCCCACTGCCGGGACTTGGGACACAGGCCTCCTCTTCGTGAGAGGAAGTGGACCGTAATCCATCACGGGGCTCAGTGTGGGTTGGTAGAAGTCAGATGTGTTCGAATTTTGGTTCTAGAACATGTCGGTTTCCTTCACCGTTTTGAGAGCACTCGTAAGTCGCCGCCGTTACCTCTGACCTACCACTGCTAAAAAAGCAGGGCAAAGTTGACAGCAAGGTTGCTTATATTCTGTTATTGTTAATGTACAGTCAGCAAAGGAGATAAGTATGCAGGGTCGTCGAAATGATGATGATGTCGGGATGTTTTCGAATAAAATTTAATTTAATTAATAGAAAAAAAAAACAGTTCATTTATCAGATTAAATTTCATTAGAAAATATCAATCGGTTTCTTAGTAAACTTCAACTATATTCGACGAACCTGCATACTTATCTTTTTTGCTGACTGTACAGAAGCCAGCACATCAACCTACCCCAATCTGTCAAATTTCTTTGATAGATTTTCAACTTTACTACAAAGGAATAAGGTTCATACTCAATTGGGAAAATTGACAGATTGGGGTAGCTTGATGTGCTGGCTTCTGTACCTCAAAAAGTTGCTATTATTGTTTTTCATATCAAATAATAACCGAGCCCTTGCGATGCGTATAAAACGTCGACATCTCTCAGTATTATTAAACAAATTGAAAAATACGTCTAAAGCAAAACCCGTAAACCACGACAATGTTATGTAGTTAACAGACTATCAATCGTCTAACATGGAATTACTTTACCATTTCTCAATTTGTGTAAACTGCAGTCTGCAATAAACATTCCGCGGATATAAATATTATATTATTTATTATACTTACTAGAGTTGTATAAGACGAGACTGTGCGTTATGTCTGTGGTCGCGACCCCACTAGCTTCCTACATTTCAGCATCGTAGGCTGTTTCAGACGACGCTTAATAAAGTTAAATGTGAAGACTTTACAAGGACTTGCGAACCAACTTTGCTTGTGTAACGATTATTTATTAGTTTTGTTTTATTGAGTTAGACGCTGTTAATGGTATACCGCCGTTTGCCCGAATTTTATTTGCCCTAATATCATTTGCCATAATAACAACAGCTATAATATTATATGACGTAATATTCATTTGCCCTACTCTTGTTTGCTATATTAGTCACGTGCTAGAAGCTTTGTTTCCCATAAAGTCACTTACCATAACATCATTTCTCATAATCATTGTAAGCCCTAATTATCACATGCCCTAATTGTTGATTAGTAAAGTGACTTGTGATTAGTCGTTTTCAAACCGCACTGGGCCCGCGTGATAGATAGCCTACTCCCTCTCGAAGAGAGGTCTGTGTTTCAGCAGTGGGAAGATTATGGGCTGATTATGCTCATCATCATCTGCCTGCCTTTTCCCAACTATGTTGGGGTCAGCTTCCAGTCTAACCGGATGCAGCTGAATACCAGTATTTTACATGGCGCGACTGCCTATCTGACCTCCACAACCCAGTTACTGGGTAATACGATACCCCTTGGTAAGACTGGTTGTAAGACTTTCGGGCTACTGACTACCCGTAACGACTGTCAAAGATCCACGAATGACAGCCGGGACCAACGGCTTAACGTGCTGAGGCACGGAGGGATCTCGGTATGTAAAGATGGATGGCTGATTATGCAAAGTGATTTAGAGTGTGGATTTTATGTAGGTAATTGAAAGTGTAAAAAATATATATATGGTACTAAAAGATTGTTGTTCTTGGACAAGAGACATCATTTTCATCAATCACTAGATATTCATCTTTATCAAAGTATAACACTACATACATTAAGAATTTGTCATCATTACGGTGATGCATTGAGTCGGTAGAATTATCAGAAATCTAAACAGTCACTGCCCTCCCAACAAAGACAATAAATAATTAAGTGTTTAATCGTCCACGCCACCCACACCTAAGTATCTACTGTATGTACTAAGATTTCAGTTTGTTCTGAGAAAACATGAAGATATCGATGACATTATTCATTCCATAGGTACTTTGAGTCTTGAAACAATAGATATTTGCGTCAAATAACACTTTAGTCTCAATCTGACGACGCTGACTCAGTCGGAGTCGTTTTGCTTACAAAAGATAAGAGTTGCGATGAATTTCCTTTGTCTAGCTATCTTTAGTGCTTAGGTAACAGATTTACTATTAACTGAGATTTAATTTTTCATAAACTTGGAAACATTAACTTTGCGATACAGGAACAACGTCGTGTGAAGAATGTGTAACTTAGTTCCTTCCTGATTATGTAGAGAGAGTCTGCAACATCATCATAAAAATACGATACTTAACCTGATATTAAAAATCGGTCGGAGAAATTTATTTTTTCGTATTTTATAGGTGTAAAGTTTTAGTAAAATCTCTTTGGCTGTACTGTTTGTATCTGGCTAGTTTTGATACCATTAAGTAGATGACATGTCAAAAAAGAAAAATTAAAAGTAAATGTGATTTGCCGCCACTTTTAAAATTGTTTTTTTTCGCCCAAATGCAGTCATGACATGTTAAAATAGAAAAATTAAAAGTAAATATGATTTGCCGCTACTTTTAAAATTGTTTTTTTTTCGCCTAAATGCAGTCATTTAAGCGGGAAAAAACAATACATTTACGACAGTAATTTAACGAGAAAATTCGATACATTTTGAAGTTTTTTTGCAAAAAAGACTATAGCGAAACTCGGATTAACTCGCAATAAGGTGATGGTGAAGCCCCGAGGCCTTTGTTCAGCAGTGGACGTCTTCCTGCTGATGATGATGATGATGATGAAGGTGATGCTGAGTCTATGGTGGGATTGGAAGGGCATCGTTTATTATGTACAGACGCCAGCACATCAAGCTACTACAATCTGTCAAATTTCTTTAATAGATTTACAATTTTATCGCTAAAGCATAAGGTTCAAAGTTGATTGGGAAAATTTGACAGTTTCGGGTAGCTTGATGTGTTGGCGTATGTACTTTTACCGCTGGGCAAAACCATGGATTCGATTATTTATTACCTATTCGATTCGAATCGGATCTCTAATGCCAACAGCTGATGAGACTCAAGCAAGGCATTGAGAAAAAACGGCCGGAATTGATCAACAGAAAGGATGTGCTCTTTCATCATGATAACGCCACACCACACACATCTTTAGCCACTCAGCAAAAGTTGAGAGAGCTTGGTTGGGAAGTGTTAATGCATCCACCATGTACTTAGTTCTGACCTTGCACCCTCAGATTTCCACGGCCACCTGTTTCGGTCTCTTCAGGATTCTTTAGGTACCTAGTGTTAGGTTTACATCAAGAGAGGACTGTCAATACGACTTGCCGCAGTTTTTTGATCAGAAGTCCCATTTCCACAGCAATGGGATTATGTTACTATAACCCAAAAAATGGCAACAAGTTATCGAACAAAATGGCACAAAAATATAAATAAACTATGAAAAAAAATGTCTTGAATTTGTATAAAAAATATGAAAAATCTTTTTCCTCGATCTTATACAGGGTTATTTGTAAAACACCAGCAACCTCTTAAGAGGTCATTGTACTCATCATTATGAACAACTTTTACTATGGGACCAAACATGAAAACGCGAAAAAAAAATCAGCTGTTCCCTACATTTTGACGAGATAGACGAAGATAAATGTAGGGAACAGCTGATTTTTTTTCGCGATTTCAGGTTTGGTCCCATAGTAAATGTTGTTCATAATGATGAGTACAATGACCTCTTAAGAGGTTGCTGGTGTTTTACAAATAACCCTGTATTATTTGTATCGATATAGATACAAAATTACATAATTCTTTTTGTTTGTTTGTAAGTAGTCCTTATGATAATTTCAACATAGCTTCATTCAATTCTGTTCACAAGATTTAATTTTGTAACAAGAAAGTTTAAGTTTATCTTAATCGCGTTAACGAAGGTCATTTCATAAAAACATCGTTTTCAGGGTTCCGTGCTCCTTAATATAAAAACCGGACATACGGTAGCTGCTTCATCAAGATAACTTCAAAATTATCACCTTGGGATGTCACCTATAGTTTCGTAGACAATACTAAACCTTCGGTGACAGAGGGTCGTGGGTTCTAGGTATATTGTTTGTTGCATTGAATTTAGCGAGATTTTAGGCATTGTCAAAGAAATGTTTTAATAATTATTGTAAGGTCACTTTTTAACATTGATATAGAGAAGTTATTTTATATTTTGATACTGTACAGAGCTGGGATATTGTTCACTGCTGAAAAAGTACTTTCACCATACTGGCTTTAGACATGTATTTCATCGAACCTCAAATAATTCCTATCTTGAGATTCTAAAAATACTAAATAGTCAAGTGACTGCACCCAATTTGAATGTAGCGTTCGCCGGTTGCTGCCAGGGCTTTGGTAACAGTTCAAACCTAATCCATTTGATCGGGGTGTCCTAGCTTAGTTGCTGCGACCATTTCGGCTCGTGTGTGGGTGGTCGTAGTTCCAACCTAACCTATAGCCCGTTATGTCGGGATACCCTGGCTTAGTTACTGCAACCAAATGGGAGAAAAGGCCGAAAAGGCCGAAAAGTTAAAAAGAGGCTCAATTATTTTAAAAAATGTGCATCTTTAAAAACGCAATTTTTTTTAAAGGAATTTAAAAAAAAGTGTCTATCATTAAAAGGTCAAAAAGTTTTTAAAGGATCAGTTAAATATTTCCCTTAGCATTGATGTAGTATTAATCAAAGAAGACCTTAAAAAAATCGTGAAAAATAACAATAGATACGGAACCTCACGCACTTTTGAAAGGCACTTTACTTTAATACGCTCTCCGGACTTTTTTTATTATTTGCACCATTTATTTGGGCAACTCTTGTATAATATATGTTAACATAACTATTGAGGTTACGTAACAGTCACTGTGTTGCAGGTTTAGTCCGATATTGCAAGACCCAGCGCTCAGTTGACTCAGTTTTGTAACATTTATTAGGTAGCTAATGACAGTTTTGCAGAGTAAGAAAAATACACTAGTTTGGTGTTATGTGAACATGTTTTGATGATAAGTGTGAATGAATGGTAAATGTGAAAGGTCTTGTCCACAGTGGCCCGTGCATTGATGGGCTGCATTTGGAAGTAAGCAGATAACAATAATAATAGTCCCCCAGATCGTGTTTCGGGCATGGCGGCCAACCTCAACGGAGACTAGCCTTCGCGAGACATATTATGGTGCAAACACAGGTGCACTCTCTCTTCCCTCACTCTCATAGTCCGATGGAATGGCACTCAGGTACAGATCGGGCGGAGGACCAACGGCACGTAAGCAGATATTTACTGACTAAACTATTGTGCAATGTTATAGTTGACCTACTGTCCAATGTCTGTGTTAGGACTTTTTGAAGTGGATCAAATTGAGATACGTAATATTATATCACCTTGAAAAGCTTGCTGAATGTAAAGATATGTATGAGTATATGTACACACGGCTACACATCAAGCTATACAAAACCAGTTTACGCTGGTCTCGCATCGTACGGAAATCCTATACAATGTGAGATCAGCTTATACTGGAAATGTATAGCTTGATGTGTAGCCGTGTGTATCAGAGAATGTAAATTAGGAACTAATAATAAGTTTGTAATCAAACGAGAACTTACAATTTTTCTTCTATGGAGCTCGCCGTCACCTTCCCGGAGTTATGACTCTCCGCATCGATGTCCTTGACCTGTAAAAATTAAAAAATCATAATTTAAATCATTTGCAGTTTACGATTAGTCTCGATGGGGATCCCCCCTGAATATTCGGGGAATTAAAAGGAGTACAGAAACGCTAACAGCCACTATTATTATACTAATCCCCGAGACACCCGAAATAACATAACTGGTAACACAGTTCAAGTTATAGATGCCTTTTGTAGATATCCATATAGCTTTATTGAAGCCTCTGTCTTATATAGGTATAAATAAATATATGAAAGACAATTATTAGAAGGTTATTTAGCTGTATCCTACTGCATCCGGTTAGACTGAAAGCCGACCCCGACATAGACGGGAAAAGGCTTCGCAGATGATGAAAAATGATTAAAAGGTTAAAAACTGCGAGAGATCGCGTGACCCCCAGTTATATTTCATGAAAACTGCATAGCATGTAAAGATTAGTATCATACCAATTTAATGCTAGTAAATATTAATCATCATTACAAATAAATTAATTCTGCGCAGTAACATAAAGATTTGGATGTTCGTGCTAAAGTTAACACGTTAATCAGCGATTTACTAACTTTATTATTATCCATTAAGTGTCCATTTTTCAATGCCAGGTCAAATTCATTGCATATAATCAAAGACAAGGATTCCGCCACGACTAAATTAAGGTTCAACAAAGCATTCAGCATCGAAGGGTCTGATTCACAGTCTCCGCATATAACCATCATTTACCTGGCCTTTTTTTTTCGTTGGGGTCGGCTTCCAGTATTTTACATGGAGCGACTGCCTATCTGAACTCCACAACCCAGTTACTGGGTAATACGATACCCCTTGGTAAAACTGGTTGTCAGACTTTCGGGATTTTGACGACCAATAACGACTGTCAAAGATACACATACAACCGTTAAAAAAATGGAACAGTATTAATTGTACGAAATTATCTACCAGATAGGTACTACACGAGCAAAGTCAGGAACCTACATTTTTGCCAATTGGCTCATGCAGTAAGTTCGACGACCAACCGCATATTATGAAAGTAAGTTATACAGTACTTAAAACAAAAAAAAAATGTTTTTCTGTATTTTGTTTGTCTGTCTGTTTGTTCCGGCTATTTGCCAAAACGGCTGCAGCGATTTAGACGGGACTTTCACTGGTTATCTGAGGGGCAATTCCCATATTTTTAAGAACGTTCGCATTCTAATCTCAGTCTCAATCTGTCTAAATTACCACTACTTTTCATACATTTTTCACAAATTTTTGAAATTGATTGTCGTTGAGATAAGATTGCGACTAGATTTTGAACGTTTTTAATTACAGTAATTGATCTTCTGATGTTATAAGTAGTAACTTAGGTAGGCTTAACTTTTATTTAAAAAAAAAGGGATTCCGCCAAAAAATAAAACCAAACCGACATACGTCGACAAACGTGAACGAAGTCGCGGGCACAGATAGTAATTCACTAAAATAATAATATGAATCCACCGTGATGTAACAGTAAGCGTGGATCTCAATATCGGCACCGGTAGTAATGGCCGAAACAATGAACCGTCATCACTCATTATGATAGCACACGTAACATACACAATGAATGTCGCGAGTACCCGCCGTTATTTCAACAATAATATTTAAATGTAGGTACGGTTAAATCTTTATCGTTTTACGCTGTGTAGTTACTTATACCAATTCTGCAGTAAGTATAGCGATCGATGTACGCGTAATAATTGTTCGGAAATACAATAAATACCTACCAATTATACAGGGTTATTTGAAAAACACCAGCAACCTCTTAAGAGGTCATTGTACTCATCATTATGAACAACTTTTACTATGGGACCAAACCTGAAATCGCGAAAAAAAAATTAGCTGTTTCCCTATCTTCGTCTATCTCGTCAAAATGTAGGGGGAACAGCTGATTTTTTTTTTCGCGATTTCAGGTTTGGTCCCATAGTAAAAGTTGTTCATAATGATGAGTACAATGACCTCTTAAGAGGTTGCTGGTGTTTTTCATATAATCCTGTATACACCTACTTACATCATATTACAAATTAGGTACCTATTCAGATGTTTCGGATCTAGCCCATATTAACCACCAACCCGCACTAGGTCCGCGTGGTAAACTTCGGCCCACTCCTTCTCTCACAGAAGAATGTGTTCTAGCAATGGAAACATTATAGGATGATTATGCTATGATTACCTACATATCAAAATACCAACAAAATTACTAATTAGCTGTCTTTCTTCCTATTGTACTGAGGTACTTTTTGATCCAGATCAGCTCCTCTCACACAACCTGCGTCCATTGATCGTCGCTTAGGATAATATCCAACCTTTCTATAAAAAAAAAATCCTTACCATCCTTATTTAAACAAGAGTCTGTCACCTTGGATGAATATGTGACCAAATGTTAACTACCAAAAATAAAATGGTTCGAGGTACTAAAATAAAGTAGTTATATATTATGTCACTCAAAAGTAAAAACCAAAAGGTAGAAAAACCATAAACAAAAGGTATAAAAAGGTAAAATATCAAAAAGAAGAAAAGACTTGCACATTCGTTAATTCCTAACCTCGAGACACTTAATTATCATCAAAAACTAGGTATTAGTTTGAAATATTGTAACAACATCATGATCTAAAAAGTAGACATCTTATCACGAGGTGGAGTTCGTCTGTTATTTCGTGCAACTGTACATCATTGTAAGCCTTATCTACATAGGCTAAGCATATAATTGACACTTTTCCATGTTACCGATACCAGTAGGTACCTACGTCTTGTCGTTCAAAGTAATTTAGGCCAGTAGAACAATTTTGCGAAGAATAACTTAGTAAGTATCAGAGAGGAAAAGTGACTAAAAATTATATTACGAACACGTAAATAACATAATGATAAATGATTTTATTTCTGAAAGAAACACAAACACTTTTAGAAGTCAATAATAACCTAAATAAAATGTAAAATAAGTAATTCTCAATGAACAACGATTCTGAGAAATTCAAAAGGTGAGAAATAGCTGAAAAATACTGCAAACGTAGAAATAAACGTATCTCCAAAACGAATCGATCAAAAATGTCTAAATATTTATTTCCACTAGAGTAAACACTTAATATAAATAGGTACAACTACAATAAAACAGTGAAACTATTATTGCAAAAGTGATCAAAATACAATTGCTTGGAGTATAAAGTTGCAAAAGAACTAAGTGTCAGACAGTGTCCCAACGTGGGACTAATTAATTTAACAAATTGAAAGTAACTTAAACAGAGGCAGGACAATACAAATGTTAAAACAAGATTATTATTCAAATCAGGATACATCGAAACTGGGACTGAAGCATCAACCCTTGGACCCATTCTTAAGGATGCCATGTCATGATGATAGATGATGAAAAGATCCAAACTAAATAAACAAGCAGCAGTATACGATTTTACTGCAATAGTAAATGTTCTTGTAAAACAAACTTCCCATAATATGGATGAAGGAACTAACACATTAGCTAATGAGCCTAACCGTTTCCTCAAAACGAAGGAAACCATGACAATGGTTTTAAAAAATCGGATGTAGGTTATTTCCCATCAAATTGTCTTCCTGGCCAAGTGTTTAACTATTCTTAACTACGTTTCACCTTACACCCTCCACATGTCCTGAAGACAGCTCATATTTGGTTTTAACCGGGAGTTGGCTTTTCTGGACGTAGCTACCTATAAAGATTTCCGCACGAAAAACAAAAGTTACAAAAAGTGTATTACTCACTTCCATATCTAACACCGTTAAAACAATTTTCATGCCACGGGTCAATGATCAGCTCTTCAACTCCAATACCCACAATTATAAACATCTTTCAACACTAGATCCTCTGATTGCAAACCGATCAAAGGCAAGTCATCAGCTGATGGCAACTAGTTACAAATCAACCAAGTGATCAGCTGATGGTCTTCATTGAACCGTCATGGTGCGAATTGGCTTTCGCAACCTGGGCCAGTGTTTGTACAAGCTCCAGTGCACAGCGGGTAACCTCATTCTGAGATGGACAATAGATATTTTTTTTTGATATTGTTAGGTTCTAGGTATTGAATTGCGTGGTTTTTGTTATCGCACCTACTGTTACATCAATATTCCAAGGCAAGTTCTAGGTATAATTTTAGTAGATAAAATTATCAATTTGGATATTTGTTCCATCATTAATCCCTAACTTATATTTTTTCTTAACTTCGTTATACAATCATCTAAGTGTTATACAGGGCAAATTAAATTAGCTAGCGAAACTTCGCTGATGTTGTATACCAATACTCATCGGTATTGATAAAATTTAAATAAATCGACCGTAGCAATTAACATTTTCATTTAAATAAATCGACCGTAGCAATTAACATTGTCATTAACATTGTTTATTGCATTAAAGGTCTTAGAATATGTTTATATGTATTATCTTGACTAAAAATAAAAATAAAAATCGCAATAATGTACATCCGACAATGTTAATTGCTACCGTCGAAATAAAAACTTTTTGCCAAAAAAAAAAAAACAAGCGACTTCCAAAAAAGACACTGCAAAGTTAAAGTTTTTATTTTTTACTTTTAAGTTGTACTTACCCCACACAAATTCGTATAACACCACTTGCTATGTAAATATCAGTGACAGGAAGTTATTAGGACATCATCATTATAAACTAAGTGGCAAAAAACATATTATTGAAGCTAACTCAAAAACGACCAAGCAAAGTTAATTAGAATTTTTGAAATCGATTTACAATTGCCGGAAATATCGGGTAACATACACGATACAAAAACAAATTCGTTTACTTGAATTTTTACCAGTAATTTTGGTTTGAAAACCAAACTCCGGAACCGATTTTGATGAAATTTTTATGGGACCAATCTGAAAGAATATCCGTGAAATAAAAAAAATAATTGTGCAAATCGGAGTTCTGACAAACATTAAAAAAAATCAACCTAATTGAGAACCTTTTTTGAAGTCGGTTAAAAAGATTTGATGTGTTTTTTAGAGGTCAAAGACCTATGATAGTGTTGTTATTTGAAGCATGAGTTGACAAAATATGTTTCACCGTGTTTAAATACATAGATACATTAACAGTGGTCGACAACCTTAAAAAAAGAAACATCTTTTTTTTTCTTTTTGTTTTATCATGCCTAGATATACCCATCACGTCTGCGGAGTTTCGCTAGGTAATTTAATTTGACCCGGTAGAATTTAGGTCCACTCATAAAAACGTGTCTGTTAACATTTACTTAGATTTTCCTGGGTCATTAGGTTTCGTTCCAACTGTTCCAAGGTTACACACTAGACATAAAGTTATTTATAACAAATAACAAAAGATTAACTTGTATGATGGGTTGAACAATTATGATTATTATCTGAAAAGATTCGGTCGTTAATCTTGTCTTTTTGTTGTAGGAAGTCATAGTGCACCCATGTAAACGTTCTTTGGGTCATTAGTTCATAACGCTTTGTGATGAAGACCCATTAAATATTGTGAACCATCCTCATATTAAACGGTTATAAAAACCCCCTTATAAACTTTAATTAAATCCCATATTTCAAGCTTGATGTAAATGTCAAAGCTGCTTTACGTAATTACTACCTTATTTTCACAGTATTACTTGCTTATAATATTTTAAATACAATTTAATAACTACAGATAGGTAGTACGTGACCTGCATATTGTATCGAACAAAAATACAAAACACCTCATAAAAATGTTTCTGGGATAAGAACAATATGCACCTCAAGCCATAACATTACTTCTCAATGTCCTTAAGTAAGGGAAAAAGTCGTGACTTTACATAGATACATCGAACAATTGTTCCACTATTCCAGTATAAAGTAGGTACAAACTGTAGGAAGTTAGATAATTGGATCGAATCCGAACAAACGCGTATCCGATCGCGTGCTGTCAATGCTTCGTCCAATGTCGTCTGTACCCGCACCGGCATTACGGTGTGATTCAGTCTAAGAGCCAGCGACCACGTTATGTTACGCCTATGTGGAAAGATTTTATAAAGAGGCTTTCCAGTTCACGAAAAGTTCAGCGAAGACGGACTCGAAGCCGACCCAAGAAGAGGTGGCTTGCACGCTTATAATTATGTTAGGGCTGGTTCGAAAGGATGGATACGATGCGATAAGGGAGTGCCCGGAAAGACTTAGAAGAGACTTCTGGACAACGACCCATTACGCTAGAAAAAAACACACACCAATACGTGTGCAAGGTTTACTCAAAAAGATATCATGCTGATAATGAAAAAGTTACCGGTAGAAATCGAACAGTACCATCTTATGTTATAGTCAATTATAAAATTTGTATTGAACTGTTAGAAAATTTTTATCATAATTTTTGTAGTTTGTAGTCTAGCGCAAAGAAGAGGTTGCTTCGTTCTTCAAATACATATCGACGCTTGAAAGGCAAAATTGACTAAGCGACATGGGTGGGACTAACCTTACAGGAACACAGTTAAAAGTTTAACTTTTTATTTAAAAAAATCATATAAATTCTGATTCAGATGTTAAATAAGATTTCCAAAACAGTAAGAATTATGCCTGTAGGATGATTACAAGAATTTATATGATTTTTTTTAGAGAAGTTCGACCTGTCGCTTAGTCAATTTTACCTTTCAAGCGTCGATATACATTTAAAAAATCATAACCTAAACCTATATCACATATCATAGGACTTTAGCCGCTTTATTCTGTAAAAATCTCACCGTGAAAGCAAGCGCGGATCCAACGTTGTGGGCACGATGGGCATGGTGATAACCCGATAATATGTAGACTGAATTGTGACGTCACACTTTCACGGTCTATTGAGATCGATAGGCTGATGATATTATATCCTATATATTATGCCTTAGTAAAAAAATACAATGAATCGTACGTAAAATCTTGGTCAGGGCGTCATATAATTTGTAAACATCTCCTTTGTAGGAATGTACTATCATGAGCGAGTTCATACTCTGACTCGCACTTGGCCGATTTTTGGGTGGCTGTGACCACAACCTTTTTTGAGGGCTAGTTCCGCGCCTGCGTGAAAGCTAAGGTGAAGTGAGCTGTCATTCCACCTGATGCTAGGGATTGACACTATTGACAGTTCACTTCACCTAAGTTCTTACGGTGATATTTTTACAGAATATCGGAAGGTCCAAATGTACGATACCATACAAAACAAAGTATCGTGATCGTAAGTATAGCGGTCACTGGCTCTTCGCTCGTAGAATCGAGTGCTATTATGTCATACCGTTCCACTTGCAGTGTGTTGTCCCAATTGGCGTGCAAACCGTTTTTGTCTATTTTGTGTTGCAGGTCGCTCGGAACGAATTCGAAAGGTCTGGCGGTGCATATTATACTATATTATATTATATTATACTATATTTTGAAGAATGTTTGTTCGTATTAGTTTTTGGTATTATGGAGGTGCGTTCTGTGCCATTTTAGTTGGTCTGTTTAGTTATTATCAAATAGTTTCTTGTACCTATTGTTTTTTTTTTTAACACAGTGTACAGATAGTGCAATCCACGAAGACGCGCCCCACTCTTCTTCCTAATCGTTAGCGGTTATCGCTAGTCAATTCCGGAAGTGTTTTAGTTTTTTCGATACACACTAATTAGCCACTAATAATAATTAGTGTGTATCGACAAAACTAAAACACTAGCGGACTGTTGCTCACTTGTGCTGTAAGCATTCGGAAAAAGAGTGGGGCGCGTCTTCGTGGATTGCACTATCTATATATTATTTTTCGGTGTTTTGTCAAGCTACTTTTAATATTTTACCGGGTACTTAATTTATTATTCCTTATCTCCGTAGGAAACCATTTTAATGTTGCGTCATCTTGCTTGAATTTCAATATTACTTACTTCCTTTTAAACGTCCAGATAGATAAATAAATAGAATATGCTTCATTGTACAAAGGCTAGCACATCAAGCTACCCCAATTTGTCAAATTTTCTCAATTGAGAGCCTATCAAAATCTATCAATGGAATTTGACAGATTGGGATAGGATTATATATATATTTTTATTATTATATATTGGCCTCTATACACCAAAATCCGAGATCTATAATCCGTTGTCCAGAGTAACCAACAAGTAGAAAATGATTGTTGTTGTTATGGAGTAAGAAATATTACACAGTCATGTAATAATCACCTGCTACTTAATCGAAGTTTGTCAGAAAGCACTCAAAAACCTTGTGTTTACCTCACATTACCAAACAATGTGGGAGCGTGGTGCGACGATATTGCAACGCTGCAAGGTTTCTCCGCGTGGGAGGGTGCAGCCATTTCTTATCGATAACTTTCCCTTTAGCTCAGTATTGTCTGGCCTAGCCTTAGCCTTATTTTTCTGAGCATTTTTTGTGCAAACATCGATTTTTCTCTCAACGGAATTTTTGGTAGGATCTGCATAAAGAATATTCAAACATGATTGCTTACTTTGAAAATGAAGTTATTCTTAGTGACTACAAATTGAAGACATGGCCAGTGACCGATGGTGAATCCTAAGCCCTACCAGCCTAAGGGCCTTCTAATTTGGTCACACTTAAAAATAATTAGTTGATGGCAAATGCCTTAAATATGTAGCCATTATTCGTACCTAGCCTGTTGTTTGTGTGAATATTCTCTTACTAGCAATTAACACCTAAGCTATGCTGGCGTGGGAAGCTCTTTTGTTATTGTTTAATCATTTACTAAATGACTGTTATTTACATAATACTAACTGCACAGCAGCAAACATGTCTTCAAAATTTTTGAGCCTTGGTAAAGACGAGAATATTTTTGAACAATAATTTGAGAATATATTGACACCTGCAATTTAAAACATTGTAACTCACTTTTTAATCAAAATTCATTGCAAGTCATAAAAACATATAAAATACATAAGTAAACAACATATTAGTCATACAGCAAAGTAGATAATCCCTTTTTACTTATATTTACAAAATTGGAAGACGCTAGGACTTTATAGGAACAAAGTGAGAATATGTTGAATATTTAAATCGCTATCCTGAAAAGTAGTGAAAAATGAGTTACAATGTTTTAAATTGCAGGTGTCGATATTTGAACACTATGAAAATCGGCCGTCATACTTGAATAGAATATAGGTATGTACTTATAGTTTCAAAAACGAACGAACCTCAGCTTCCAAGTTCTCGGTCCGTTCGATCGTGACCTCCAAATTCGCGCCATTGCAATCGCCCGCCATATTTGTCGCAATCGCCATTTTCCACGTTTTCGCGCCAAATTACATTTCGTTCGACTTCAGTAAGAAACAACGGAAACCGCAATTTAGAATAGTAAGATTTTCCAAAAGAAACCTCAAGTTCATGATAAATGTAATTTTATCGTAATAATGTTGAAAATATTCGTGGGTGTTTAAAAATGGCGTCGGTTCAATGACTGGAAAGTGCAAAAGGGCCGATGAATAAGCAGTTTTTGTTTGTTTTCTATCATTAAGTATTATATTTTCTCATTGGCATTTGCCAATATTGCAACATTGCTGTTATATAGAACAACAGAGTATGAAATTATATTGTTTATTTTTCGCCGGTCTACGAATACTTTACATAAGTACGTACTTACCTATGTTTATTATCTTACGCTCTTACAGAATGCTGGATTTTTTTTTAAATTTAACAGTAAATGCGGAGAGTCGTCTTGACTTTCAGTTCATTCATAAGACAAGTCAGTAGTAGAGACCATCCTATCTCTCAAGCTGATCCAGTCAATCCACCTCAGTGTTTACTAAAGATATCGTGCTACGAATATTAATTCTAACGTCTTCCTAATCATTTCCATAATTGCCTACTAGCTAGGTGCAGTTGTTTCTCGTATCGTGAACTCACTAAACACGTTTCCATCGTATTTGCAAGCGTAATTGCATAGTGCTCGCATTAAAACATATTATGTAAACCAGGAATGAAGACGCTACAGCCTCCTTGGCACACTTGCATTCTATTTTATATACTATCCACGGTATTGTTGTTAACATTTACTGAGATATAATTTGTGGGTTGTTGAAATATTTCTCACTTGCACGTAAGTGTTGCATTTAAAAAAATGGATGCCCTTTTAGAAGCAATGGGATTTCCTTCGATGAAAAGTTATTTCGGGGAAATGAGTCGTTGTCAGCGATTGATAATTGCGGAAACAGGGTTTGTTCTGTAGGTTTAAACGTATTAGCGCCATGGGCGAAGCTGGGGGTAGTGGTCAAGGGTGGGCAATGCCCATTCTAGAAAAAGCGACAGTATTGAAGAGTTACTAACTGTTTAACCGCTTTTTAAATCCGCTTCTGCTTATAGGATCACTTCGTTGTCCGTCAGTCTGTTTGTCAGTCAAGACCCTTTTTGTCAAGAACGCGTGGAAGTAGTTGAAATTAACATCATATACGCAAGGAATAAAAAAAAAAACTATTTAAGTAGGTATACATATAATTTTTTGCTGGGATTATTTATTACTATGCGTCATATAAGATCTCTCATTGAATGACTGTGGTTATTTCAGCTGGAAGGCTGCCCCCCCTAGACAAAATCCTAGCTACGCCAATGATTAGGACCAAGAATAATATGTGAAAATAGCCGCGCAAGTAAAAGTAAACAATTCTATCTGTGGAGCTCTAATTTACAATTCGAATTAATTACTGAACCACATGAGAACTAGATAAGAAAATAATGAGTGCATTGTACATATTAAACTAAAACACAGGCGAGCGGAAACGTCCTTTATCTAGACTTAAGCCCGTATTACAGAACGTCACTCAATACTCAAGCATTACTTAAAACTAGATTCAAGCCATTTGATTGGTTGAAACTATTTTTAAGTAATGCTTGAGTATTTGAGTGACGTTCTGTAATACGCGACTTAGTACCCGGAATTAACAATATCATAGTCAAGCGGAATCTGACGCAACGCAACAGGCTCATAACAAGACCATAGACACACGTCTAATCTTTGGAGGGAAAGCGCTGGGCTATACTTGTGATTCATGCTATAATATGACGCAATGAAGATGGGTTTAAGATCGAAAGATTGGATAAAAAGAAATGTAGATAAAGTATAATGTGGATAAAGTATAAGGGTGTTTCTGCAATCGGCTTTACAAAATTTTAATATACAGACTAAGCGCGGTCACACACGACATTGTTTTTGTAGGTCCTACAATGGGTCAGTTTCATATTTGCATGACCTAATTACGTCTTGTAAGACGTGTGGGTTGATACATTTGATCTGTAATGTCTCATTTAGCTCCTACAAAAATCGGCCACCGATTGTATGCCGTCTGCGAAAGACGATCTGGCAATTTAGGTGGTAGGACAAGAAGCGGGGAGGTCAAATAGAACTTTATCCATATCAATTTCGATGTTCCGCGACATCTGATAAGATTGGAAGCCTTCCTCAAAAAAGTGGTTGTAAGATTGTAAACACTATTCATTTTCACTCGGTAAATTTCCAAATTGAACATACAAGATGGTCAGGTAAAAATTCTATGAAGCGAACCAAAGCTGTCACGAACTTGTGTTTGTGGCTAGACCGTATGACACACCTTTGAACCTTATACTTTAGCGATAAAGTTGAAAATCTTTTTAAAAAATTGAACAGATTGTAGTAGCATGATGTGATGCTGGCGTTTGTACATAGGTAGCTAAGTAAATATCTATTATTGCATGTTCAAGTATTCAACATGAACGATTGTCAATGAGTCTCCCGCACGGGTCTCCCGTCACCATAAATTCTGTTGCGAGCGATAAATAAAATGATAAAGAAATTCGCAATAAAATCTAATGTAATGACCGGGTATTCCAGAGAATATCTATAGTAAAGTTGGCTATAAACTAAAGACGCGATGTGAATAATACATAGAATGTCAAGCATTAGTTGCTATGATTGATGCTACATTAAAAAGAAGAGAAAAAATATAAAATTCCAGTCGGCTCTCTTGGGTTTTCCTCACCTTTCGCGCAAGCCTATGTGGGCTACCTAGATTAAACAGAGAATATTTAAATTTATCTAAGAACAGCTTACAAAAGCAACATTTTATGTAGTCTATTATTGCTGCTACTTTACGATAGGTAACGACTAATACATGGAATATGTAAGCTGCATTCGCGATTTATTTGCCCAAAATGTAAACAAATATTAGTTAATAGAAAAATATCTTGAAATCCTACACAATAAAGTTCAGTTTGCGCTACAGCTTCAAACATTTTTATAACTGTTTCAATAGTGCTAGTCACTCTGAAATTAACTTATAAATTACCATTACAACGTGTAACGTTAAATGCGCTAAACCTGAAAATAGTTTGTTCATAATTGACTACTGAATCGATTTCAGTAATTTTTAATAAAGGTTTTGTTTTCAAAAATTATGTATTTTGCCACACTATCCGCCGATTGAGCCAAAGAAAATTAAGTCTTATTTTAAGGTAATTTTGAATGCATAAACTAATGCTAGGATCAACACGATATAAAATAGTTAGCTTTAAAAAAAAATAGTTTTGGTCATTCTATTATATCTTTAATTCAATTCTCTAATTGGGGTGTATGAGGTTTTGCGCATTTAACGTTACACGTTGTTTAATATAGTTGTGTTGTGTTGTATATTTGTGTGTACTTGAAATAATATTAATTTGAAATATAAGTTTGAATAGACTTTAGATATAGGTTTTTGAATAATATTCAGTTTAATACACGTGAATATATATAAGTACTTAAGGTGCCACTTGTCAACATTTTTTCCATACAAATTTCGGGAGAATATTACTTCACTGTTTCACATTATGTATCCCAAGTTAAACATGATATCGTTTAGACTTATTATTAATTGTGTCTGTACGGAAACAGAATATTAAACTAAAAAGCCATTAAAAAGTTATGAGCCAACAAAGATTCGTTTTTCTTGCTATTTTTAACGTAATTTTGGGTGTAAATAAGTACTATAAGAACTGTAAAATTTTCAAAACCAAGTCCGTACCGACAAAGCTCTGTTATCAAAGAGATCAATAAACTTTATTTATAATTGATTTATGCAGTGGTTTTTTCATAAAACTCGATTTTCCGAAGCACTTTTCGATTTTTTTTACGCGCCTATCAGTTTGGAAAGGTGTTTCTGTGCATGAGAACTAGTCGTTGTTCATGTAGACTAGCGTCTAACTGCTCATCACTGATACTAGTGCTGTCGGACACGAAGCCAGGCGAGACAGCGTGCTTTTTGGCCATGACCATTAGTGAGTTCGAGCTTGCGACTAGTTTACTCTTAAGAGCCTAGCTTAGTGGCAGGTGTCGGTAAATATTCCTTCCTTCTTTTTATTCTTCACCTACTTGGGCATCTCACACGTTATGTGCTAGACTTGTGTCTGCTTTTATAAGGTATATGTAAAGCTAACAGAAAAGCTCGTTTGCTATTTCTAGTAATACTTCAATCCTCCGTAATGGAATGTCTAAAACAAACATAAAACAACTCCAATATCATTCCTTTACAATTTATCGTTAATTAATATTACCGCATTGCATCAATGTATATTTTCCATGTCAAGCGCATCTTCCTAGATCTAGACAAACAACTCGAAACGGTGAAACGTCATTAAGTAATTCAACCGTAGGTATGAATAAAAGATAAGTTCGTGTTTTGTTTAGTAGGTATCTTCATTGTGTTTCATTAACACTATGGAGAATAGAAAAACGTGAGATAGAAACGTTTTGCTAAACGCTTGAGCAGTTTTTATTGTATGTTTAGATTCTCGACTCATTTGTTTTTATTAAAAAACCGATCAAGTGCGAGTCGGACACGCGTACCGAGTCACCAAGAGATTTCAGCCCTGAGTATTTGACATTAATTTCAAATTGATAACTCCACTCGTTCCTGAGAGAAAGGGTCTTGACAGACGGACAACTAAGTGATCATATAAGAGTTCCGTTTTTCCTTATGAGGAAAGGAACCCTAAAAATGTCGTTCTAATTGTTATCGTGTATCTTTATGTGGTTTAGCATGGAGTAGGTACACCTACTGACTGTTGTATACGTAGCTTGATGCTTGCTCCTAAGGTATATTTGGTGATTTAAAATAAAGACATTGTAAAATAAATACAAATGGAAGAAACCAAGTACCTAATACCATGAACATCGTAACCGTAACTAAGCCAAGAAAGCATCATATACAATGTGGAGACAATACGAAGACAATAATAGTATTTTGGAATTATCAAATAAATCCGAGCATTGAGATTTTTTCAAATAAACTAACTAGTAGTGGTGGGCCGACTATGGGATTTGCAAATCTATGAATAGTGACTGAACTATTTGATAGGTATATTTGTTTGAATTTTTGTAAAATAACTGGGAACGTCATTTGATATACACAGTTTAATTTACGTATTTTCGTCTCCACCTTGTATAAGTACCATAAATCATGTCAAAACGGACCCTTGATCCCTACGAAGGTAAACGAGGCACAATATGTCGTCATATTCTGTAGGAAGTGGCGCATTCACGACTGTGACCAGTAGCTAGAAGCCAGTAACACGACTAGCGTACGGATAGTGAAATTTTAGCTATAATTACCTTATTATTGACGGAGCATTAAACGCGGTTTTCCTATTGATGCGTTTAGGTGTACGCTTCCAATTTCATATATGTAGTATCATTTGTTTATTGCCGGAAAACATAGGAAACTCAGCTTTTACATAATAATCGGAGGATCACGAATGCCGATAGAATTGTTTCTTACCCAAATCCAGTCAATGTTTGAATGTGTAGTTTTAAGGGACACATTGTTTGGGAACTCAAAAACTGCTGGAAGCTGTCGCAGTGTTTGAGTACGTACCTATCAACTTTGACTCATAATTTTGAATATAAGTATATTTTTTTTATTATGAACGACACAAATACTTATTTTGCTGATATATACCATTACTAATAACCATTAGATAGCAGACAATGCTACTTTTCAACTAGGCATGCCAAAACACGCTATTACCGCCATTACCGCCTTCCGGGTCAAATATAACAAAATACCATCAACACAAACAAGATCCCTAATCTAGAACAGTTCTAAATCGTGCTAACTTAGACCTCCTATAGTTCGTGATGTAGGAAACGTGCTTGTTGGACTACGCAAGTAAGTGTCGGGCGGTGCGCGGCGCAAGCGCATCCGTTATGCAAGGACAAGATCATTTAGGGTTGCTGTACGTTTACGTTGCTGTAAGTTAAAAGAAATCGATACTTCTAGACAAACCGTTACTGGTCCTTTAGAACACAATTTAAAAGCCAATAAGTATGTAAAAAGAGAGAATATGCAGACTAGATTTCCAAAATTTGCTAGAGCTGGTGGCATGGTAGAAGTAGTCGAAGAAGATGCACATAGAGTGAAATGAAATCTATACTAATATTATAAAGAGGAAAGGTTTGTATGTATGTTTGTAACGAATTGGCTCAAAAAGTACTGAACCGATTTTAAAAATTCTTTCACCATTTTAATGCTACATTATCACTGATTATTATAGGCTATTTTTTGTCTTTTTTTTCCACCCGTGTGAAGCCGGGACGGACCGCTAGTGACAGATAAACTGAATCTCTTACATATGAGAACTCATCTTGTGGATTTGGGCAGATCACTAGTGCTGGTGCGTGTGAGATTATTATTCCTAGAACTAAGGAGTAAACAGATAAGCATAAGCATAATCAGCCTATAATGTTCCCACTGCTGGGACACAGGTCTCCTCTTGGTGAGAGGGAGTGGGCAGTGGCCCGTGATCTACCACGCGGGCCCAGTGCGAGTTGGTAGATGTCACATGTCTTCAAATTTTTGGTTCTAAGACATGCTGGTTTCCTCACGATGTTTTCCTTCACCGTTTTGAGAGCAGTGGAGATGCATCACAGTTATTATTACAATAGCAATGAAAAATTTGAAATAGGTATACCTAATATTTTAATGGCTATCTGCAGAAGACAAATAAATAATATTTATTCGAGACACAAATCTATTAACTTAGCAATTTTCCCACGACTCTAAAGATACACCTGTGCAAACACTCAAACAAAATAATTAATAGATATTTATTAAGGTAGGGTCTCAAAACAGAATTCCAGCTAACAGAGGTGGTGACCCTAGGATCGTCTGCCGATGCCGCACCTTTCCCGAGCTATTTGGAAAACTATTGAGGTTTTACACTATACAGCAGAACGGTTGTGTAATAGCTATATAAGATCGTTTATTGTGCTGTGTTCAACTGCAGTTTTGTGGAATGTTTGAGGTGAGGAAAGAATTAAGACAGGTAATAAAATACTAGGTTTTGAATCGTCTTGATTGAAAGTGCGATGTACCCAAGACAAAAGTGAGTAAGACTACTCACTACTAGCTAAGCTATAACACTAAGGTGTATAGCCTGGAAAGTGCTAAGACGAATAGACCACTTAATAAGTAGCAACTCGGCAATATGCCTTGCAGGGACTGACCGATGATATTCTCAAAATAATAAACAGCAAAATATATTCCGCAATCATTCATCCATCTGGTGATAAAAATGTAATCCAAGGCGATCGTTTACTTAGCAACTGAAAACAGGCGACGACCTATCCCACAGTCAACTTATACGAGCAGTTGTGATGAATTAATGAAAAAGAAGTGACAAAAACTGTTATGTGCATATTTACGACTGTGTAAACGATATTTAACAATGAACGCCCATTCATACACTCTATCACTCTATGAATAACAAGTGATCAAATCATGGTCAAATTTGCAAGCAAAAAAACAACAATACACTAATTCGGTCAAGACGACATACGAGTAGTTTAACTGTAGAATCAAACACCCATTGTAGGAGTCACACGGGTGAGTGACCGATCACATCTTGTCAAAAATGACGGATGACAATTGGCCGAACCATTGTCTGATAGTTCCTAGGTTCTAACGGTGCTTAAACTATGATACATTTAAAACGGGACCAGATTAATAAAGGATAAGGTACCGTTAAGTACTTTGGATGGTAGTAAATTGTGCATGACCTGGTAATTCGTATTGTGGTATCCTCAGATTACTTATACATAATAATAGAGGGGATAAATGATGTAGTTTGAAGAACTGTGAATGAAAGGTTGCTTTCAGCGAGACCTACATCTGTTTGACCAGTGTTTTCACGCAATTTAGCAAAGATAGCAACTGCTAATTGCTTTTGTGTTCGAATCGTTGGGATGGGCAAATCGATATCACATGAAAACAAACTAAAAACTTAAAACTGCCTGTCTATAGGTCGAAGAAAGATGATTATAAAATAAAAGGTGGTCATTACCACCTTTTATTTTATAATCATCTTTGAAAATGTCATTACATTTTCAACAGCTTAGACCCCAGGGTGATTGCAGCATGTTGTTATAACAAAGAACAGTGAGTATATTTATAATCCATAGGTGCACCGTGACTTTATGTTTGTATTTTCTCTACTAATGTTTGTATGTATGGATCGATTTATAGTCAAACGCGCCTAGAACGCGCGTAGGCTAGGCTATAGAATTGAAGTGATGTCATTGAATACTATTTATTATACCTAGTACTATAGTATTAATCTATTGTAGTCCGAATAAAATAAGCGCACTAGTAGTCCCCGGCCTTGATGTAGTTATGAGCTCAGTGCATCAAATAAATATAAAGACGAACAAACTCTCAATCACGACGATGGTTATATCACTTGAGAAACGTATAAACTAAGGGGTCAAGGGCAGAAACGCATGTTCAACGATGACAATGAAAGATAATGTTATATATAAAATTCATACAAGTTTTTCGGCCATTTTCGCAAATAACGGCTGACTTTTTTGACCGTCTGGATTAAAACAGGGTATTTAATAAAAGGTGATCGGAATGGAAGCCCTAAGCCTTTTAGTACCTGAAATAAATTTAACCTATCAATAAATACTATTACTTATTTGAAGTAAACTTTTCAAATTAAAACAAAAAGAAAAAATAATCAAAATCGGTTCAGCCGTTTGGGAGCTACGACGATGGCACAGATAGACACAGATACATAGGTTAAACTTATAAAAAAAAGAAACAAATAAATCGACGAAAAATATAAAAAATTAACTTATAGGCACCTATAGGTACTCTGTGCGCGGAAATATCAATGAATTACCCTGTTTTTGTCCAGACGGCAAACAACGTCAGCCGGTATATATACAGGTTGGCGCTCAAGTCCCAAGTTCCTATTTTGTAAATCAATTATATCCTCATCATTATATTTAACTTGGTTGGTACACATCTCACATTCATTGTTCTGATTTCAAACTTAGTTGTGACTTTGTGACTGCAAGAGATTTCGTAAACCATGCACTGAATGTAGTTTTCAAACGATACAGTTCCGTGTTGTCACCTTTGTGACAATGCATTATGCACTAGTTAGGTATACTATATGATTTTTCACAATCACATCTTCAGTTTTCGTGCTTGCAAAACACGGAAACCTCGAGAGATATTTATTCAGTGCTTGTCATCTGCTCTTTATTATTTTGAGACCACAAATAATTTTCCCTTCCTTTATATAAATAACGCATATTAATAATGGCAAACTGCAGATGCTTACTTTTGCAAAACATTTTTTTGTTTTGTTTCGACCAACACAAGACTTTAATTGTGGCGTGTGAAAAAAATACTTTATAGAAGACAGCAACAATAAGTAAGTAAGTAAAATTTTATTTGTTTAAACATGGTACACAATAAAATAATAAGATTTATTGTACAGTTCTGAATTAAATAGTAGTCAAGTTGTTCTCTGCTTGAGTCCCTACATAAAAGTAGTCTTGCTATAATCATGATTCATCATCATTTCCGCCGAAAGACGTCCACTGCTGGACGTAGGCCTCCCGCAAGCACCGCCACTTCGACTGGAATATTCCCAATAGTCCCCTCTAGCCCTGTCCTCCGGGGTGACAGCTTAGAATTGTCCACCCAGTTGTCACCGGGGTGACAATTTGTGCCGACTGTTCCCTTTGAAAACTTTCCCAGCTGTCACCCCGGAGGACAGGGCTAGAGTGGACTATTGGCAATATTCCCTTCGACTAGTATCGGTCTACCTTGAGGCCTTCCAACACTATGCCTTCCGGTACGCGGTCGCCACTCCAAAACGACTGTCTTGCTATAGGAATACCTATATGGCAATGAATGCCAAGAAAACAATATTTTTAGAAGATAGCAGACCCTAATTTTGACGCGATTTTCAGTGGCCCCATGGTGTAATGGTTAGCACTCTGGACTCTGAATCCAGCGATCCGAGTTCAAATCTCGGTGGGACCTGCAATTTTATTGTCGTACCTACATTAGTAACGATTCGTATTTAGTATCCATCGATGAAAGACAATGACGATGCGTGGAAACGATCTTCATGTTCCACGATGGACAAACTTTTGAAGGGAAGTTTATAGTTGGGTATCCAACTGGTGGAGGTTCCCCAATTCCTTTAATAGCTTCAAGTATTTCCAGATACAATAATTTTACAGCTGCTGCTGCTTATACCCAATATTTAGCATAAAGGGAAACAGCTGAATATTCTTAGGTACCTACCACGTTATTTATTGCTATAGGTAGCGTGTTTGTACATTTGTTACCACAAGTAAAGCGCGCGAAGCTTGGTGAGATAAAAATAGTTGTCTAATATACACTTCTTTTTTCTCCGTACTAATGCATTATGTAGTCTATCTGTTTTTGCAGTCCTTTGAAATGTAATTACAAATAAAATATGCTCGGTTACACAACACGCCAATTATCTGCGACTGACTGTACTGTCACTACCTGATCTATATATATAAAAAGACAAGTCCTGACTGACTGACTGACTGACTGACTGATTGACTGACTCATCAACGCCCAGCCCAAACCCCTGGACCTAGAAAGCTGAAATTTTGCACAGAGGTTCCTTTTATAATGTAGACGAGGAATAAGGAAGGAATTTTCGAAATTCAACCCCTAAGGGAGTTAAATGGGGGATGAAAGTTTGTATGGAAAATCTTATTCCTTCGGTTAATAAACTTGAAACTTGGCACGAATACTTACCTAAGTAAATTATGAAAATTGGTCTTTTTTGTTTTTCTAAACTACCTTCTAAAGGGGGATGGGGGGGTGTCAAAATTTGTATGGAAGAATTTTAATGCACGGTCCGATTAACTCAAGACTCAGTATTTATACTTAATACCAAAAATAAAGAATTACGTGTATCAGGGTTTTTCGAAAATCTACCCTTAACGGGGAGAAAAGGGGTAGTTAATTTTACAGGGCAAATTTTACTGCCTGGCTTAATTAACTCAAAAATTGGTATAAATAATCTGTGAGTCAAGTAATGAACACATTCCAAACGATTTGTCAAAATTCCACCCCTGTGGGGGTTGAAAAGTTGTGATACAGCTTATATGAAAAATCTTATTCCTTGGGTTAATAAACTTGAAACTTGGCACGAATACTTATCTAAGTAAATCATAAAGTTTGGCATTTGTTGTTTTTCTAAACTACCCCCTAACAGGGGATTGGGGGGTGTCAAAATAAGTGTGGAAGAATTTTAACGCGCGGTCCGATTAACTCAAAACTCAGTATTTATACTTAATACCAAAAATAAAGAATTAGGTGTATCAGTTTTTTTCGAAAATCTACCCCTAACGGGGAGAAAAGGGGTAATTAATTTTATAGGGCAAATTTTACTGCCTGGCTTAATTAACTCGAAAATTGGTATAAATAATCTGTGAGTCAAGTAATGAACACATTCCAAACGATTTTTCAAAATTCCGCCCCTGTGAGGGTGAAAAGTGGGGATACAGCTTATACGAAAAATCTTATTCATTTGGTTAATATACTTGAAACTTGGCATGAATACTTATCTAAGTAAATTATGAATTTTGGCATTTTTTGCTTTTCTAAACTACCCCCTAAAGGGCGATTAGGGGGTGTCAACATTTGTATGGAAGAATTTTAACGTGCGGTCCGATTAAGTCGAAATTCAGTATTTATACTTAAGACCAAAAGTAAAGAATAACATGTATCAGGGTTTTGCGAAAATCTACCTCTGACGGGGTGAAAAGGAGTAGTTAATTTTCCTGCGTGGCTTGATTAACTCGAAAATTGTTGGAAATAATCTTTGAGTCAGGTTATGAACACATCCCAAACATTTTTTCAAAATTCCTCCTGTGTGGGGTGAAAAGTGGGGAAAAACTTTATACGAAAAATCTTATTCATTTGGTTAATAAACTTGAAACTTGGAAGGAATATTTGTCTAAGTAAGTAATAAGAAATGGGTCTTTCGAAAGTAGATCCCTGACGGGTAAAAAAGTGGTAATTCGATTTTTAAGGCCGGTATTATAGTGCGTAGCTTGATTTACTCCAAAAAAATGGTATGAATAAATTTAAGCTACAAACTTGGCACAAATACTTATCTAAGTAAATTATAGTTTGTCATTTTATGTTTTTCTGCTCTAAAGGGAGATTGAGGGTGTCACTTTATGGAAGAATTTTATCGCGCGGTCCAATAATATAAACTCGGAACTCAGTATGTATACTTAAGACCAAAATTAATAAAAAAGTGTGACTGGGTTTTTCGAAAATCTAACCCTAACGGGGTAAACGGGGGTAGTCCATATCACAGAGGAGTATTTTATTGAGTCAATGGGAAATTGGTATAAATAATCTTTCAGTCAAGATATGGAAACGTCCCATACATGTTTTCAATATTTCGCCCCTATGGGGATAAAAACTGTGAAGGTGAAAATGTGGTCTTATTCCTTTGGTTAAGAAATTTGAAACTTTTCAACATTTGCCTCAGTAAATAATAAAGATTGTCACTTTTAGGGGTTTACTACTTATTTACTTAAAATAAAAAAGTATGAGTTTTAGGGTTTTACTTATTCTACTTCTACCGGGGTAGAAAGGGTAATAAAGTTTAAGGAGTAGAAACTCCAACTTCCATTAACAAGAAAATGGGTATAAATAATCTTTATATCATAAAAATGGAAACGTACCAAATGCAAAAACAAGAGCTGTCGTGATGAAAAGGGAGGATAGTTTATTTGAAACATCTTAGGTAGTTTAACTAAAATATTGGCCCGAATACTTATTTCTTTAAATAAAGTAAGTATAAAGATCGTAATCAATAATTTTCGAAATACCTTTCAGGGGGAGGTGGAGAGGGTGTTAAATTTATTTGAGGAAAGTACGAAACCCACGCGGACGAAGTCGCGGGCAAAAGCTAGTCGTGAATAATTGTGCCGATTTTCAGTTAAATGAAGGTAGGTAACGGAGAACTTTTATAAGTATTATATAGGACATGGTGCACTGTAATGCTATTCTGCAAAAATCTCACCGTGAAAACTTAGGTGAAGTGAGCTTAAGAGCCTACACTACCTCAGCTAAAATTCACTCTTTAACTCACTCGCACGATACTGCTCGCGGACTGAGTGAGAGCGAGACAGAGTGCGGTGCTAGGCGGCAGGCAGCGCCAATAGTTTAGGTATTTGCTTTTTACGGTGAAAATAATGGTAATCAAAAAAAGTAAATAACATAAGACCTGCTTTATAGTCAGTTCGGTTAGTATACAAAGTTTCATTATCTAATTTGAAGTATTTTTTGAATACCAGCGGTTTATTGTACGGTTTGGAGGTAACTTTGGAATTTTTTTCTATCGAGAAAATTTTATGAAATCGTGTTTTCGTCTAACATAAGACCTAACATTAATCCTCAACTTTACCATGTATTTATTTCAAAATTAATGCTGCAGTATTTTCGACATAACGGAGGATCATGCTATGCCATTTGAGGTAGTATAGGCCTTTAAAGTGAGTTTTCACTAGTTTTAGCCCCTAGTATCAGGTGGAATTACAGCTCACTTTATACTCACTTCACCTAAGTTATCACGGTGATCTAAGTTATTACAGAATAGCACCGCTGGATTGCATCATAATGACTGTTTTTTATAGAACCTTATCTAAATGTGTTTCACATCATAATGTGTCTATAGTTTTCAGGCTCAGGCTCAGGATTTTAGTCGTACTGGATGCAGCTGAATACCAGTATTTTACATGGAGCGACTGCCTATATGACTTCCACAACCCAGTTACTAGACAACACGATACCTCTTGGCAAGACTGGTTGTCAGACTTTCAGGCTTCTAACTACCCGTAATGACTGTGAAAGACCGGGATCAAGAAGCAACAGAGGGGTCTCAGTATGTAATGGATGGTCACCCATCCACGGACCGACTTCCGCAATCGTTGCTTAACCTGGAAGATCGGCCCGTGCGGCTGTTATTGTATAATAACAGCCGCACGGGTCGATGTGCGGCTGTTATTAATTAGCCACGAACCCGAATAGATGTTTCACAGTTTTGTCTTTAGTAAGAATATCCGCTGTGCTGTCTGGTTTTTGCTAAAGATTTGAGCATTCACTAGCTTGAGGTTGAGAAAACTGACATGTATCTTTCCAATTAAGGGTTCAATAATAACAGGGTAATCCTAATATTACTGAACTAGTAGCTGGAAAATTCTATAATATTGGCCTAAGTAAGGTACAATCAATTAGTGCAGAAGTCATTTACAGAATGGTAACATGTTTTATATTTTTATACAAGCTGACCCGGAGAACTTTGTACCGCCTCAGATTCAATAAAAACGAATGTATGGGAAAATGAATTATCTTTATTATTATTTTATTCGTGAATTTTTCCCATGTTTTAATAGTTATTCTGCTAGTCGGGGCGGAGACAAATCCATGTTTTATGCAAATAAATGATTTATTATTATTACTACCTGCTGTACCTATCTAACTGTTTTCGATATAGATTCTTTAGCAACGCAACCTCTTATTGAGATTGTAGTGCCTAAAACTTATCTGTAGTATTGACAGAAATATCTTAAATGTATATGGTTTGTGAAAACAAGGGCAGGTAACTTAACCTAACGAGATTGTATCACTGATAGAACAGCCGGTATATTCTGTAAAAATCTCAAAGTGAAAACTTTTTTTACACAAAAAAAAAAACACCGACTTCAAATAAATAAAATCACTACAAAGTGAGAAATAATTTTAATTTCGGAATGCGGTGTCGTTGGTTCCGCATTTTAGTTTTTTGACATCGGTTGTTTTTTTTTTTAGTTTTTATTTTTCACTTTTTAGTTGTGCCTAACTCACACAAATTCAATTAACACTAGTGCATTGAAGAACTAAAGATACCGACTAAAAGAATCATCAAAATTCGTATAGAAATGCCGGAGATGCAGTATATTTATGCATATAACTTCGTACATAATATACATACTTTCAGAAAGGATTTAGTAATAATACATTAGATAATTATTCTATCTAATGTATTATTACTAAAACCTTTCTGAAAGTATGTAGATCACATTAATCAAAGAATTATCAAAATTGGTTCATTAGTTTTTGAGAAAATCGCGGACATACATACGGGTTGAATACAGAACCTTCTTTTTTGAAGACGGCTAGGTGAAGTGACCCGTCAATAGGGTTAATCTCCAGCATCAGGTAGAATGAAAGGTCGCTTCACATAAGATCTTTGAATTTTCGGAATCCAACGGGTATGAACTGTTTCCTTCCTGAGTGGAATGGAGTCAATGGAATTGAATTTGAAAGTCTAAGAAAGTCTAACTAACAAAGTCAGCCGATTCCAA
Organism: Globia sparganii; assembly: GCA_949316385.1. Lineage (NCBI taxonomy): Eukaryota > Metazoa > Arthropoda > Insecta > Lepidoptera > Noctuidae > Globia > Globia sparganii. The sequence continues at coordinate 23,429,847 of OX438660.1, read as the reverse complement.
ATCGGCTTGGTAGATAATTTGCATCGTGCGTTTGCGACTTCTGTTAGGAATGAATGCCACACGTCAAACTGAATGCAGTAAAACGCGCTCCAATATTATGTTATACAAGATGTTTCGATACGTTCAACGACAGATGTTTTAACCAGGCTATCATGACCTGCAAACAATTTACAATTAATCAATGGCAGAGCTTCGATAATTTTGGTCGGCATTACGTACACACAGCGTACACTATTAGTAATACTAGTTCATATTTCGAACGTAGGTCCGTTGGTAACGTAAACGCATTCAATTAATGAAAAGAGTAACCGTGGAGTTTCTATACCGGCTTTTCTCCATAGGAAACAACCAAATTTGAACCTAGCGTGCACCTAGCTTCAGACGTTTTATGAGTGACCATATTATGTTTTTTTTTTATTGTGTTTTGAAGACTGGTTGAGTTCGCGTCTAGCTAAGTAGGTACTGGGTCCGTGACGGTGTGTATAATGGGAACAGGGACCATTGTATCGGGACTATAGCTGTTATGTGTTTTACCTACTAATCATATTTATTTTAGTATTTTATTATTTACTAGCGGCCCGTACCGGCTTCGCACGGGTGGACATTTATTTTTAAACAATTTATTTTTTTCTTGCAATTAAAAAGGCCTATATTAATCAGTTATAATGTAGCATTCAAATGGTGAAAGAATTTTTAAAATCGGTCCAGTATTTTTTGAGCCAATTCGTTACAAACATACTTACATACAAATCTTTCCTCTTTATAATATTAAGTATAGAAGTATAGATTTATTGCAGAAAAACAAAAACCCTACTAGCATCTGAATCAGAGTACTACGCTTAAAGAATTTTCTTCGTAGCGCGTAGCGCTATATGCTACGCCACACGTTTTTTAGCAGTTTTTAGGCATACTAATATGCTGTAAAAATCTACTTAATTACAATTTTGCTTTTAAATTATTTGTTGCGGGTATTTCAAAAAGCTGCTCTATATTGTTTTGGTAAATTATTAGTTAGTTTGGTGGTCATTAGTTTTAGTTTCTTCTCTCCTACAACTTTGCTGTGTCCGACAGGGTCCCTAATTATGATCTCATTACCTATATTTTAAGTTACCTCCTAAGTACACATTGTTAAATAGCATACATGATTGAGTATTGACATTGACTTGCTGTATATTGAAGACTATTAAAAAAACAATCACAAACTCTCGTTACTTATGGAGCTAAATTATCTAATATGAAAATGTTGGCTGTCAATTTCAAATCAATGGAGACAAATATGAAGTGGCTGTAAGGATTACCTACGAATAAACTTAACCTAAATTGTAAATTGATAGAAGTCTTCTCGAATTTATGAATATTTCATAAACTGCTCAAGCGAGAAAAAGTGTACCTAATTGTTTGATGAACAATAAATCAATTGTAGGTAGATATCTCATTTACGTGATTAAAAAGTCGAATGTTTAGATTTAATCACTTAAAGTAGATAGGTATCTATACGTATAGACTCACATTATTTTCAATAATAGGTGTTCAGAAAAACTTAAAAAAAAACACTAAGTATTTAATAATTTAATGCTACACAATACACTGTTAAAAGAAAAAGCTTACCTTATATTTCATTTTGAATAAAACTCGTCTTCTTTGAACAAAATCACAACACTAACAATGACAAAAAATAACAAACAAAATATAATATTTCTCGTTCATAAAATAAAAATGTAAATAAATATAATCGTCAAAGTTTGCGATCGCGAAATGTTTTGGCGCGCAATTCGCTATATATCCGCGCATGCGTTCAGTGCGGCTGCGCGGTAATGGCTGCGCTTTACGAGACGCGACGGTTTTGCTTCCCCGCCGTTGAAGTGCAACGACCCAATACTGCCCGCGCTAACACTTCCTCGCCCCGATGCAATGAAGGTGAAGGTAAAAGGTGAAGTGCGAAATTGTTGCCGAAATGGCCAGTACCTACAACGCGTTTAGCCCAGTCGACCGATAATGCGTTTCACGCAGTTTTCACGGTTTGATATTGCAAATATTGATTGAGACAGTTTACAATTTTTGGGCAATTGTTACTTTTTTGTTGTGCAGCGCGTAACTTTGTTTACTACGATTTAACGATTTATGTGCCAACGTGAACTCGAGGGTAGATTAAAATCAAAATAGTTGCTTATTAAGTTGATTTGCAAATACATGAATATTTACTTTGTAAAGTAGGTAGGTACTATTACTTATTTATTGTTACTGCGAGGACTATCTTTCTCAGTGTGTTTTATAAATATATGGTTAGGCAGTTTGAGAAAAACCATTTCAGAAACTTAACTTTATGGTCCTCAGCCTCACATGATCTGACAAAGATTACCTACGCTAGAGACTTTAAAAGTGACTTTGACCCCAGAGTTTGATTAGCCATTTCTTCTTAGGAGTAGTTAGATAGGAAATGTCAACCTTAGGTCATCAAGCTTATTTTTTTTTTATGACGTGTAAAAGTGATTCCGATTTCCTATTTACAGAAAAGTAGAGTATTCTCCTCGGGGATAAAGGTGTCTTCGTCTTGGGCGAGCTTGAATCCCTCACTGCACTCAATAATATGCATCGCGATTTTGTAGCATCGTATTAGCATTTATCTATAGTTTGTGCGTCGAAATTCCGTATTTTACTCGGTTTACTCCGGGCTTATAGGGAAAATATGGCTTAGTTACAACCGGGTACTGTAACTACCTACTTACCTACTTAAGAATTTATTTTAGTTTTTTAAACAAAATAAACGAAATCACATTTTTATGTGTTTTCGTTAAACGCTAGTATCAGATAGGTACAGCATCAGCCTGAAGCCGCGGTCCCACTGCCCTGCGCCCGCCGTGCCTGGCCTTGCTACACCTACACAAGTCTGTCATGGTCCGTGCCGATGAATTATTATTTATTTATTTCAGAAACAATGATATTATCCTACTAATATTATAAATGCGAAAGTTTGTATGTATGGATGTATGGATGTTTGTTACTCTTTCACGCGAAAACTACTGAACGGATTTTGATGAAACTTTACAGTAATATAGCTTATACATCAGAATAACACATAGGATACTTTTTATCCCGATATTCCCACGGGATCAAAACTTACGCGGGTGAAACCGCGGGGCGCAGCTAGTATTATAAATGCGAAAGTTTGTGAGGATGGATGGATGGATGTTTGTTACTCTTTCACGCAAAAACTACTGAACGAATTTTGATGAAACTTTACAGAAATATAGTTTATGCATCAGAATAACACATAGGATACTTTTTATTCCGATATTCCCACGGGATCAAAACTTACGCGGGTGAAACCGCGGGGTGCAGCTAGTATACAATAAAGAGGTAGATAAGGCACTAGCGCGCGCAAATTGTTGCAGTCAAATTCAGACAATTGTCGTAATTTCGTTTAGTCGACATACTTCAAGCGCAACACACTACAGATAGCTATAAAGATATAGCTATCTGTAGTGTGTTGCGCTACAGATAGCTATCTCTTTATAGCTATCTCTATGTCATACGTTCCGTATTATCTGTCGCAGTCGTAGTTGAAAACCACTATCCCAACAACACAAAACGTCGCTCAATATGAACGTAGCATATCTTTCCTTCATAATATCATTGATCAGAAATCACTCCGTCCATTGGTGAAACCGTATGAAAATCCGTTCGGTATTTTATGAGTTTATCGTGTTGAGACAGACAGACACGGCGGCGCGGCGGCGGCGGAGAGACTTTGTTTTATATTAATGTAGGTAGTTGTTTTATAAATATATATCGACACCTGCAATTTAAAACATTGTAACTCATTTTTCACTAAGTACTTTTCAGGATAGCGATTTAAGCATTCAACATATTCTCACTTTGTTCCTATAAAGTCCTAGCGTCTTCTAATTTTGTAAATATAAGTAAAAAACTTTTTAACAAAAAAAAAACAACCGACTTCAAAAAAAAAAACGAGTGTGCTTATGACCACACGACTGAAGTGAAACTTCTTTCTTTTTTCTTTCTTTCTTTCCTTTTCTAGCATCGCTTTCATACTCAGAGTCTGTGTCACTTCTTTCCATAATTTGTTATTATTTACCCGAAAATTCACAAAACATGAACTCTAAAATGAATTTACAGTTTTATTCACTTTAAACGTAGAATATTGAATGTATTGAACAAAATATTAATTCATAAAATTGTTCAAAACGAAATAGAATTACGAAAAATAACCAAAGAATCACCGTTCGCGTAACGCTAGTAAACTCGCAAACGAACTACTGACTGAAATATATATATATTTCATTTACTAGCTATAAGAGAAAGAGAGAAAGAAAATGTGCGCGCGCACTGCTCTCTCTTGCTCCTACACTGTGATACAGACAATAAGCCTGCAGTGTGCTTAGATATACGGAACGTATTTGGCTATGAGAGGAAGAGAGAAAGAAAATGTGCGCGCGCACTGCTGTCTCTTGCTTATATCCCCCACTTAACTTCCGTTCGCCTTGCCCGATCACACTTTTCGTAACGCTTACGTCACGCGTTCGCCAGCTTACTCCCCAAGTCAAGCGTGCGTAAAGAAGTTTCACTTCAAAAAACACTACAAAGTGTAAAATAACTTTAATTTTAATTTCGGAAGTCGGTGTCTTTGGTTTTGTATTTACGTTTTTGCCACCGACTTCCAAAATTAAAATTAAAGTTATTTTATTCAATTCCAATAAGCCCAAACACGGCTAGAATACATGGTTTTATTCATTGATATATATGTTACACTAGATTAGCAATTACCGCACCAAGGCGTTGCCACTAGGCTGATGGCTACAGCCATCAGAGTAGCTAACGTCAGTTCAGTGCTCTGTGTGACGCCAACCGAAGTCAACCGAGTGACATGCGACAAAAAATATCGCGAAAGAATGCGATTCAAGATCACAAAAACATAATAAATTAACCGGAATTACTTTCCACACGTAAATTAATTGTCTCTGTGTTTATTATCAACGTAAAAACGCAATAAAATGTAGAATTTTGTAAATTGGGTTCAGTGTTACCAGTAAAAACTTAGTTTTAGTTTCCCACATTAATGGGAGTTTTTAATTTATGGAATAAGTGATTTTAAATATTTTTTAATAATAACAACGTAGCAGGGTGCCTAAAGATGCAGCACGCCGTGAAAAATGGGTGGAAATAATCCGATTGCTGAGAAAAGAGACTGACTGGCTACCTACTAAATCATTCAATTTCATTAATAATAAAGAAAAAATATTCAAAAAGAAAATGTCTTAGTTATTTTCATTATTTATAAACTTCTATTACACATCCATTATGAAATACATAATTCAAATATTTTAAAAATAATTTAACTTAACCTAAAACGCTTGTTATGGCTTAAAATGTTGGGTAAAATTTCGCATGGGTAGGCAACCCCATCCCGTCCTTGCATCTTTATATTGTGGTCTTTGTCTAATCTAAGCGACGGTAGTATTCTTACGACGCGTGTAAGTGAGACAGATATATGTTTACTTTTAAATGTTTAGTGGTTTCAAAGCTACGTCGTCGCGTTTATAAAGTGGGTACACTTTTTTGACACATTTTATTGAGGTTTGCTTCTCTAGTTATATAGCTCAATGGTTTTATTACGAAGTTCCGGTACCTACCTTCCAGCTTCATCATCAGATCGGTTTGATGGTACCATTTTCATCAGAACCATTTATTTAAATTTGCTTCGTCATAGTCGCTTTACTATCTTAATCGAGATATCTTATCGCCACCCGTGAAATACTTATTATCATTGAAGAGTTCCTGTGGCTATCTGTGGTCTCCTTCATCAGTTCCACTTCACCAAATTATACTTTTTGAATGACATGTTGATGAAAATACCAAAATTGCTATATGTATGCCTATAATATTTGCGGAGTTCCCTCAATTCCTCATAGATCCCATCATCAGAACTGGATTTTGACAAGAATGGGACCAATCTGGAAGCATATCCTTTCAAATAAAAAAAAAAATCCAAATCGGTTCATAAATGACGGCGTACTGAGGTAACAAATATAAAAAAAAAAATGCATCCCAATTGATAACCTCCTCCTTTTTGATGTCGGTTAAAAAGGGATTATCTACTTTGCTGTATGACTAATATGTTGTTTACTTATGTATTTTATATATTTTTATAAATCATTAAAAAGTGAGTTACAATATTTTAAATTGCAGGTGTGCTAATAAAGCTTTACCGCCTTTTTTTTTTTGTGGATGGGAAATCATCCAATGACCCCTCCCGCTCTGGGTGGAGCAGAAGGGAGTGTCAGACTCTTACTGACTAAAACCCACCCGTGTTCCTTCCTTAGCCCTTTGTGTTCCGGGGTAGCGGTAACCCTTTCGGACAATCCCGCTGCCCCGGCAGGCTTCGGCCCTTTCGGGCCCCTTCCTTATGCTGACATCTCTTTGAGGCGCGCGTGGAACACGTACGCGCCGTCCGGCACGGGCCTGGTCCTGATCGGACGGAGAGTTACCCATTACTCTCCGCCCGCAGGCCAGCGGCTATCGGCCATCTGTTCTGCGAGCAATGTGCCCACTGCATTTTTCTATGAATGTTTAAACGAAAGTTTAATCTATCCGGAGTGCAAACATTCTGGAGCACGCTTCGCTCGCTCTAGCAATATTTTATTCGTTTGATGATCTAACTCTTCTGTATAAATCGACAAGAGCATACTGCCACAGAAATAGATCTCCTATTTCTGTTTGAATGATCATAAGAAAACCCAATCTTTTCGAGGCAGTGTGCTCATACTTCGAGCTCATTTCGCTTGCTCCAATGGCTTGCTCTATATTCTCATACTCCTAGTTCTCACAGTTTTCTGCATATCTAGGTGGCCGCGCCCCCATATCGTGTGCCGCCCCGGGCCCCCGACAAGCTTAGTCTGCCACTGGTGAAACACCTGACAAATGCTGCCTATCGATTCTGTAAAAATCTCACCGTGATAACATAGGTGAAGTAAGCGTGAAGTGAGCTATCAATGGAGGCAATCCCTAACATCAGGTGGAATCACAGCTCACTTCACCTTAGTTTTCCCGGTGAGATTTTTACAGAATAGCACTGCAGTTATATCATTCATATTACTGTATACCTACAGCATAAATTTTTCAAGTGGGTGTGGATGGCCAAATTCGTGACTATGAGGAATAGCGAAAAGTACTCAAAGGAGTCTCGTGCTTGATTTTAATGAAAACTAAATCTGCATCATTGGATTTTTGCAAAATCAATATTTCTATCCGAATCGAGCTCATTGATTTTGATTTAAAAAAAACACATACTGTATTAATACACCATTCGATAGTGTCGTGTAGATCAAATTCTGGGAAGTAATGACATACGGCAAACTTAAGGAAATTGTTGGATTTTTCTAAACTACTTCTTATTTTAAAGTACATAACTACCTGTACCTACCTTGTTCGAAATATGTTCGAAATGATGTTCAACGCAGTCACCTTTACAACATTATGTTCTAAATTCAAATTTTTATTAAGTCTTCGCGGTTGAAGGCCACAGTAAAAGAAAAAAATAAATGTACATTTATTGAAATTAGAAGTTGTGAATTTAGCGCCAATAATTTAGACTCTGTTTATTACCTACTTAACGTAAAGGAAAAATAAAAAAAGTACACACATCAAAAGTGTCTAGGGATCAACATATATTTTTGCAATAACTTTTCTCCTGATTGATATTAATTAAAATTTTCTTTAAGGATTCATCAAATAAAGTGTTTTCGTTTGTCACAGTAACGATAAACCAAGTCACCTTTGCATTAATAAAGAAATTTGCCATTTTCCTAATAAAGGGATTTTTGACATTTGAACCACTAACACAAAAGTTCGAAAAAAAGACTGAAATAACAGTTTTCTCTAAAATTTTATTGGGTAACTTAAACAATTAATAATCCGTGTTTCTACCGCGAACACTAACAACACAAGAACATCGGTTTGGCATACTCAAAATGAGTTCATCCAAATCACGCTGTGGAATGGCCGCCCATGTTCGTTGCAACAACAAAAAAAGGTCTTCTTGCGACTGGATACCCTCCATATTCGGCAGAGCTCTTCTCTGTAGCATATCCCATGCATGCTCAATCGGGTTCAAGTCTGGCGACTGAGCAGGCCAGGGCAGGACATTGATGTTAGCTGCGGCGAGAGTCTGTCTTACAACTCTTGCGGTGTGCGGTCGTGCATTATCATGCATTAACTGAAATAAGGGACCGATTTGCACTTGTAGAGGAACGATGACGTCTGATACAATCGTCTCAGCATAAATTTGAGCGTTGAGGTTGCCTCTGATCCAAATCAACTCAGTTCTTCCGCCGATCCAAATACCCGCCCATACCATGATGGTTCCACCACTATAAGGATGGACTTCCTGGCAGGATTTTAATCGCTGTTGGCGTCCAGGGGTTCTCCAGTGTCGTATACGTCTTGTATCCGGTCTCATACCAAAACGAGACTCATCAGAAAAGCACACGAAACGCCATTGTTCTTCTGCCCAATTTCTGTGTTCAAGAGCCCATTGATATCGAATCCTACGATTGTGCATTGCTATAGGTGGTACCCGTAGCGGTCTTCGGGAATGAAGGTTCACTTCATGCAAGCGGTTTCTGACTGTTTGGTCGCTAATTAAGTTCCCTGAAGAGTGATGAAGCCTCACGGCTAACATCATGGCGGTTATTGTTGGAGCTCTTCGAGTTAAGATTTGAATGTATCGGTCTTGTCTCCTCGTGGTGCAGCGATACCGTCCTCCATGGCGCTCAGCCACGGTACCAGTGCTTCGGTAACGTGTCCAAAGTCGACTGATAACACTCTGACTTGTATTCAGAGCTAAAGCCACAGTACGTTGCCGGGAACCAGCTTCTATCATTCCCACGGCTCTGAGCATTTCTTCCCTGCTTAAATGACGTCGCCGCTCCATAATAACGTTGGTTTTAATCAGTAGTAGGGAAACAGTAGCACTAATAATGTCTTCAATGCGTTGTATGTTTTTATAGGGAAAATATTGACAGCTGATTTTCATCTTTTACTCGAATTTGATTCACAGTTCCTGATTCAAATTATGAAATGCACCAAAAAGGATCCATATAAATTTATAAAATCATAAATTTATTACAAAGCCACATCTCAATCTCAAGAAATCCGCATAAAAATGCTTGATCCCTAGACACTTTTGATGTGTGTATTTTGTTGAAATGCATCTTTAGTTTGCCGTATGTCATTTCATTATTTCCCAGAATTCGATCTCTATTCGACCTTATCGAATCATGTTTTTTTTTTTTTTTGAAAATCAACGGGTTGGATTCCTGGCTAGAAATATTGATTTTTCAAAGATGTGCAGTTTTAGTTTTCATCAAAATCGGGCCAGAGACTCCTTTGAGTACTTTTTGCTATTCCTCATAGTTTCGGATTTGCGTACCATAAACGCCCACTTGAAAAATTCACCTGTAGGACGTCAGCACATCAAGCTACCCAAAATTTTCCCAATCAACTTTGAACCTTATCCTTTAGCGATAAAGTTAAAGAAATTTGACAGATTGTACCGTGTAAGCTTGGTGTGCTAGCGTGTTTATGTTACCTACAGTTCAAATCGTATTGATATTATATTTTCATACCTATAAGAACGTAGCGTTCCTGACACCAGTCAGTGTGATAATTCTAGTAGCTAATAAAGATCAAATTCGTAACTACACATATTCGTTTGTATGAAACAGGCAGGTGTTCGGAGAGCATTCTCTTGCCGGCCAAACTGTAGTTCACTACCTGATTGGTCCAGCATAGCTATTCACAACCATCTGACAAGCTATGGTACACTATCGAAAATGACACATTTCATTACAAATTATCATCCTAAATTAAGAAGATATTTACAAATCGATAAGCACAAAAAAAAGGCATGCTGCCTAACAAAACATTTCAGAAATCAACAATCAAAACAAATCATTGAAACGTCATTCAAGGTCAAAGGTCACCTGTGTTTGTTCGCTTATTTCTAATTTCAATGTTACGCAAATACCTTACGGTCATTTTTTAAATTAACTGTCTGTTAACAATAAAACTACGATACGTAACACTAAAAACATACCGACAGTTTATAGACAATGCTGTGTGATTTTTGGGTAACATTGGTAGACTGGTACAGTGATTGATTCGACTAAAGGACATGTATCCATGGTCATGATTAAAGATTAAAAAAAAAAGTGATTGTGGTCTGTGGTTACCACAGAGTACATATAAACATTTTTTATGAGAAGTGGTTACAATTTTAATTGTTAAATATTTTGTCTAATTCTAAGTGAAATAGAATGAGCATTTGATTTGAGCCCAGCAGTTTTTGTGTAATTGTGATAATAGTTTTAAAATTTCAGAATAAAAATTTTCATACATTATGATAGAATTCATACTTGATCATTGGTAAGCTTGTTCATCAATAAAGCTTTATTTTTACCGGTTTCAGTTCCGCTTAAACTAAAGAGATAATAGATCAATGCCAGAATTCGTTCCTGATCTACACTAATAATAGAAGTACCTATGTAAATTTTTTAAGATGTGGGAGGTAATCTGGAAGTACTGATCCGATTTCGATAATTCTTTCACTGTCAGAAAGTTACACTATTGCCGGTATGTTTTTCAGCAGTCAACTACCACATGGGCGAAGTCGCGGGCAGAAGCTAGTATTTATGCCAAACCTATGGCTCTAATGGGTTAACCCATTTAGTTGAATTTATAAATAATACTAAGACAATTACTTAACAAATACTTAACCACACTTATTCAGCTCTGTTCAGCTTTTATCCATAGAAAACAACGATTTTCTATGAGATGCGTAAGCATCCGTTCAGCCGCAGAAAGCAGAACGGACTCCATACAAAATCGTTGTTTTCTATGGACTAAAGCTGAACAGAACTGAATAAGGTCCGTATTACAGAACGTCACTCAATACTCAAGCGTTACTTAAAACTAGATTCAAGCCCTGTGATTGGTTGAAACTAGTTGTAATAGTAATGCTTCAGTATTGAGTGACGTTCTGTAATACGGGACTAAGTTTGGTTAGTCCCTAAAGAAATGATCAATGGATTGTGTGAAAGCATTCAATGCCATCAGCAGTCATGAGTTCATGACACTTCCTGAACATGTAATGTTGCAGTAAACCATAGACGACCCACTGACCCATAACTTCAACTGCAAAAAATGCCTCCAAACAACCAAGAAATTGAACAACATGAAGCTTCTTTTTTAGGAATGGCGATTTTACTGATCACGATTCGGAGTATTACATAAAGGAGGAAGACATAGACAACTGTGCCACAGAGAGGATACTTAGGAACCAGTTTAGGAACCCCCTCTGGCCTAGTGACTCTGACGACGATGATCACCCACCTAACATAATAAACTGGGCTGAAATCTTCAAGACTAAACAGGTACCCAAGTTTTTTTTTTATTTATCCATGTTTTGTGGCCTTAGAACAAATGCAATGAAATTGTTTATTCTGTAAATAGGGTGTTGGAATCACATTTATGTGTCATAATAAAAAAATCATTTCCTGACTACTCTGAGAAGAAAGGCCGAAACAAACTTCTGAGTTTGTTTCGGCCTTTCTTCTCGATAGTAGTCAGGGTACCTCTGGGTCAGTCTCTTTTTAAAGTCGACATGATCTTGGTGAGATCATGTGAAGACTCTGATGCTTGACTTTTAAGCTAATCTTTAGAAAATGCTGAATTTATTTAGTTGAGGTGTATTTAGTGGTTATTTAATATACTGCATGGTAATAATAACTTCAAACCAACCATGCTACTTAGACCTTGTCATCTAGTGTCACACTAAATTTATTTTTCAGCCACATAAATTTAAACATTTCGTGCCATGTCTCCGAGCATCGCCCCCGTATCCAAGGGTATCAGAACTGAACAAGCGCCAACACTTCATGATTTTAAAAATTATGAGTGATGAGTACCCCAATGTTTTTGAAGATCTGTTTCTAGGCAAACCCACTAGACAGGATATTAAAGAATTTGAAGTAAGTTTTTTTATTTATGTTAATTTTATTTAGCTATTGTTTTAATTTCAATTTATTTAAAAGCATCAAATCAATCAAGATCTGGCCCATTGGTCTCGTGGTTGCAAGCTCGACTGCTGAGAGTTGGAGTTTGGAATTTGGTGGCTTAATACCCCCTGCCTCGTAAAGCATGTAAAGCCGCTGGTCCTGCACCTGATCTTTCCCCGGTGTGTCTATTGCTGTCCCATTGGACTATGAGTACAAACGAGCAGAGAGTTCACCTGTGTTTGTGCGCACACTTGTGCACTATAATATCTCCTGCATACCTACTTGGTTAATCATCATTGAGATTGCCACTGTGACCAAATCGGTCAGGAGGATTTGAAAGTCATTGTTATTTTCAAATGAGCTTGAAAATCGAAATCGTCATAAAAAGGATGTATTGTATTTAATCGAACCTCAAAATTATTATTATTGTTATATAAAAAACCTATTTTTGTGAATCTCTAAGAATTCCTTTGGGTTCATAAAGGACTAAATAGCAAAGGAACTGCAACAATCTTGAGTGTTGATCACATTTCAAACCCTAACTTAACCTGTTAAATTTGGGTATCCTATCTTAGTTATTGTGACCAACTGTGAGAAAAGGCTGGAAATTTTAAATTAAGCTTATTTGTAAAAAAATTTGCAACATTAGAAGCCCTAAAAGTTTTTAGAGGTTCATTAATTTAAAAAAGTGTGCAGCAATAGATATTCAATAAGATTTTAGAGGATCAGTCAAATATTCCCTCTTAAAAACTTACAAAATTTAAAGATATTTTGTTTGTGCTGGGAAAAGTGCGAAAGTACCACAGCATGTATTTACATGGTTCTATGTTTCCTATTTAGGCATCTTGAATAAACAAAATGAAACTGAAATTTAGCCGTTTCTAATTAAAACAATGCCTAGCTTACATATTTTCTCCAGTTGCAAGATCTGTTTTTTGACATAATAAACTTACAAGCTATTATCTTATTGTAACTCCTTAAAACATTTACAGTCTACCAAAGAAACATACCTAAAAGAACAAAAAGCGTACAAAGAATGGGCAAAGACCCTTTGGACAACTGACCATTGCATCCGTGCGCTACGGCCAAAACCCGATGTGGAAAGAGTGTATGAGGCAGAGTTCAAAATGAAAGCACAACGGATGAAGGCTCTACCAAAACACTATGATGTAGCGGCTCATATAACATTAGAGAATGGAAGTAGCAACTGTCATGCTGTGCTTAAACAGGAATTGATCAGAGTGAGTATACTGTAATTGTTCTTAATTTTCAGCTTTCATGAACATTATGATCTTATAGGAGTGTATTACGTGACTTAGAAAAGTGTAACATCGATTATCACGTCCCCTTTACTAATACGAAACACATAACAACGAATGCACGCTACCACGAAAAACTTAACGCCGTAGCCATGCGATCTCGAATAACCAAACCTCGAAAACCAAACGAGAAGACATCAATGGGGGTTCCTAATAAAATCCAATTTTTTAATAAAAAGTTATTGTATATTTATTTAACAATCAACCAAATCAGACATTTGAGAAAGAAAAAAAACAAAATATGTCATAATTATGTGCGAGTGTGTGTGTATGTGTATGCATGTATTGTAAGAACGCGTGTTATACAGCACTATCATGCACATACAGTACTTTTTATTTAAAAAAATGGATTTTTATTAAGAACCCTCATTGATGTCTCTTCATTTGGTTTTCGAGGTTTGGTTATTCGAGATCGCATGGCTACGGCGCTAAGTTTTTCGTGGTACCTAGCGTGCATTCGTTGTGCAATATATTATTTTAATTTTAAATCCAATGGTCTTCCTAATTGGCCAAAAAAACAAGGTAAAAAGTAATGTCTATTTTTATAGGAATTTTAATGACCGGTAACAATAGCCCTACTCAAGCAAAGATTTCCACTTTCAGGTCACCCTGGCAGAGATGCCACAGGTTCAGATTCCAGAAAAGATTGAGCAGCAGTTCAGCATCATCAAACCTTGCACAGTACCAGAGCCTTGCCAGAAACATCCATACCAGATTGTTTTACCAAGTAAATATACTTACCATATTTTTTTATTCTTTGTGTGACAGTGAACCACAAAATTTTGAACACAATATCACCTACTCATGATTTCTTCTTTACTATTTTAAGTCGATTAGTTTTCATTACATTTACTTTAAGTAATATTTATAAGACCACCAGCAAGCTCTTTAAAAAATACTTTAAAAAAACTCAAACAGACAAATAATTTGTTAATATTTGAACAATAAGTACTAATAATGAACTGTAGTGAATAAGTTTGTGTATTTGGGGAGTCTGTTTACAAAAGATTGATAAAGACGAGGAAATAAAGTGAATAACCAATCAGTCTATGTCAAGAAAGGCATGATTGGCTGTTCACAATGTATTGGTGTCTATGCTTATGTATATAAGTGAATGTTCTCCAGAAAAGTCAGTTGCGTAGTAACACAACGGGTGTGGTGTGTCCAGATGTACGTAAACGAAGCAAAATAACTACCTAAGCAAGATTCATTCTGTAGTTTTTGCCTACCCCATGGTAACAAGGCGTGAGTGTATGTAAGTTTTAAGAAAAAAGCACGATCTATTGTTGAAACCTACCTAAATATTTTTTTCTCTGCTAACAGGTGAAGACGCAGTATCAATGCTACCAATCACAGAGATACACCGTGAACTGGCAATATTCGCTGTAAACAATGAAACGCATATCATAGCAAGTGAGAACGCTCTCAAGTGTCTGACGCAGTGGAACAGACACTGGCTGTTACCACTCTCTGTTTGTGACACTATTGGACCTGGTAAGCTCTAATTGCTGGCTATTATAAAAAAAAAATTACAAACTAGGCAAGCAGGTTTGGCACCCAGCCTTCTCTTTGGTACTTATCTGTTGAAATTTTGATGGCAAGATTAGCTCATGGCAAACATTTTAGGCATTATTATAATCACGAAAAAAAATCAGCTGTTTAATACAAAACTTCAATACCTACTTGACCAAAATGTGTGAAACAGCAGATTTTTTTTTTCGTGATTTCCGAGTTGGTTCCATAGTGAAAGTTGTTGAGTTCGATGGTCTAAATCTAAGGCACCTCTTAAAGTTTTACGGGTTCATTTTTTGACACTTTGTACAGGGTGTCTCAGAACGGTCCAACTATTTTGAGAGTGAACGAGACGCAAACAAAGCGGGGTGAAGGTGAGGAAGAGGTAGTGTTTGAAAGATCTGTCCTTATATTTTTAGTTGACACAGGAGAGCAACGCTCGTTTTGCGTGCGCGCATATTCCGAGAACGATCGATCGGTCCTTCGAATTCATCGGTTTTTAGAGAAAATAGTAAAATGTATAGCAGACAGAACAGAAGGAGTATATTGAAAATAAATGAGATAATATAAAATACAAATAAAACTTAAATATCCTTTTTTCCACAACAGACGTTTCCAGTCAACAACCCAAAATCACCATGGCAACGACATACACATGTACAGATTATAATGTGATGAATGTGATGAACCTATGGAAAAGTATTTACCCTACATCACCCCCCTCCAGAGACCGTCAAGGGCGATAAAAATCAGCAAATCTGACATGACGACCAGAGCGAGTGCGAGAGCGACTCTTTGCTACTGCTAGGTGGAGTGACTTCTTCTGGGTCAGCTTTGTCTGCCAAAATGAAAGCTGGCTTAAGGCGGTCAATTGAGACCGTGACCTCTCTGCCCTTGATTAATAATCTGAAGACTTTGTCTCCCCTATGCAGAACTTTGTGAGGACCTGTGTACGCTGGTTGTAGCGAGCCACGTAATGCGTCTTCACGAAGGAACACGTGATCAGTGGTCTGCAGATCCTTAAAAACGAAAATTCTGGTCTTGCTGTGACGGGATGCTGGAGTTGGTTGCAGGTTTTAAGCAAATTTACGAATACGCGCAATGAAATCTGTGACGTCGGTCGTTCCTTCGTCACTAGGAGTGAAAAATTCACCCGGGAGCCTTAGCGGTTCGCCGTATACAAGTTCGGCTGAAGACGCTTGGACATCCTTTTTGAATGCGCTCCGTATACCAAGCAATACCCACGGCAATGACTCTGTCCACTTGTCATTTGCATGGCACGTGATGGACGCCTTGAGTTGCCGGTGAAATCGCTCCACCATGCCATTACATGCCGGATGATATGCCGTTGTCCGCTTGTGCTGAAAACCAGCCAATTTGGACAACTGTTCGAACAGGGCCGACTCGAACTGTCGACCCCTGTCCGTGACAATGTCTGTGGGACAGCCAAACCGGGCAATCCATCCGGATAGCAGCGCTTTAGCTACTGTCTCGGCAGTTATGTCGACGATAGGTACGACCTCCGGCCACCTGGTAAAACGGTCGACTGCCGTCAGACAGTACCTAAAGCCTTGCGAAATTGGGAGCGGGCCCACAAGGTCGATGTGGACAGTGGTAAACCTTGCACGTGGAAGGTGATACGACCCTAATGGCGCAGAAACGTGTCGGCTCACTTTGGCTCGCTGGCACTCAAGACAAGCTCGTGCCCACTCCCTGCAGTCGTTCCTAATGCCTGGCCAAACGAAGCGCTCTGCGATTAATTTGGCAGACGCTGACACACCAGGGTGGCTGAGGGAATGCAGGCTATCGAAGACTTGCTTTCGCAGCATTACGGGCACAAATGGTCTGGGGGGCGTTGTACTGACGTCACAGTACACAGATGTACGCTCCCCTGGGACCTGCACCTTCTTCAAAACCAACGATGAGCCTTCCTGGAGAAGCTTGGACAGCTCCGGATCCGAAGTTTGCGATTCCGCGAGAGTGTTGAAGCTGACTGGTACTTGTAGCGCTTCCACGCGAGATAAGGGGTCAGCTACGACATTGTCCTTGCCGGAAATGTGCCTCATGTCGGTGGTGAACTGGGCAATGAAGTCAAGGTACCGGAATTGCCTGGACGAGCAGTTTTTCTTCCTCTCGTGGAATGCGAAACTGATCGGCTTGTGGTCCGTGTACACGACGAAGTGTCTGGCCTCGAGCATATGGCGAAAGTATTTGATGGCCTCGTAAATGGCCAGCAGTTCCCTGTCATAGGGAGAATACTTTGTTTGCGAAGGGCTAAGCTTCCTGGAAAAGAAAGCTAATGGCTGCCAGCCATCATCGCTAAGCTGCTGTAACACCGCGCCGATTGCGGCATCCGACGCATCAGTAACCAACGCGAGTTTGGCATTGCAATCGGGGTGAGCTATTAGAGCAGCGTTAGCTAAGCTTGCCTTGCAGTCCTCAAATGCTTGCAAAGTATTCTCCGCAAGACATAGAGGCTGCGAGCCCTTTACGTTGCCAATCAAGAGGTTATGAAGCGGCGCCTGGATCTGAGCTGCATGGGGTATGAAACGCCTGTAAAAATTAATCATACCAAGGAATCGGCGCAACTGACGAACATCTTTGGGCGGCGGAAAGTTGTTGATGGCATCGACCTTGGAGTCAAGCGGTTTGGTGCCCTTCTCGGAGATGTGGTAACCTAGGAAGGCTATCTCGGGAACACCGAAAACACACTTGGACGTGTTGACCAGCATGCCAAAATCCTTAATCCTGCCGAAGATAATGCGGAGGTGCTCCTCATGCTCAGCCTGTGACCTAGAAAAAATTAAGAAGTCATCCAAGTAACTGTAGCAAAAGTCCAAACCTCTGGTCATCCCGTCCACAAAACGCTGAAAAGTTTGGCCTGCGTTACGCAGACCAAACGTCATATATGGAAACTCATATAGGCCAAACGGTGTGGTTATCGCCGTCTTTGGGATGTCGTCTGGACTGACAGGTATCTGATTATATGCTTTCACAAGGTCAATTTTGCTGAAAACTTTGCAACCAGAGATACTGTGTGAGAAGTCATGGATGTGCCTAATCGGATACCTGTCAGGGACGGTCCGGGCGTTGAGCATCCGGTAATCACCACAGGGTCTCCAACCGCTATCCTTTTTGGGGGCGAGATGCAGTGGTGATGCCCATGGACTCTCCGACGGTCTAGCAGTTCCATTGGCCAGCATCAGCTGGAACTCCTGCTGAGCAATTTTCAATTTGTCTGGCGCTAGTCGCCGAAATGGAGTTGAAACTGGAGGGCCTGGGGTGGTGCGGATGTGGTGTACGGTGGTGTGTGGTGTAGTGCGTAGTGTACCGGCGGGACGAGTGATGTCGGGAAACCCGTCTAAAATTTTGTGGTACCTCGAATCACCCGAAGAAATTTTTACAGAGTATAGAGATGAGTCTGAGTGATTCGAGGCTACAGAGAAAATATTCGTATTACTGTCGACAAGTCGTTGATTACGACAGTCAACAACTAGCGAGTAAAAACTTAAAAGTCCACACCGATAATCGGTTTAGTTACCTCAGCAACCACAAAACGCCACTTAAAGTCTCTACGGAGTCCTAAATTTAAATTTAATTCCACGAAACCATATGTTTTAATGGGCGTCCCATTCGCGGCCACAAGTTGGTAGTTCGTACACGCACGTCGGTTACTTAGCAGACGACGGGGGTAGACGCAGAGGTCGCTGCCAGTGTCGACCAGAAACTGCGTCTTGGTGCTCCGGTCCGTGACGAACAGGCGACCAGTCGTGCGAGGGCAATCGTCTGTCGCCATCATCGACTGCCCGCGGCGTTTCCCTGCCGGTAGTCGCAGGGCTTGATGCAGCGCTTCGCCTTCTCACCGTGCATCGCGTGATACCAGCACACAGGATGCTGCCGGTAGCTGGAATCCGAGCGGGTTGATGAGCGATTGCGTGAGTGCCGTCGCGCATCTCGACCACGGCTGTGAGAGCGGTTTCGCGAACGGCTGTCACGCAGCTGCAGCGTCAGGTCCTTCATGGTGCGCTTCAGCTCGGCGATCTCGGCTGCCATCCTAAGCCTAACGTGGTTCGCCGGCTGTGACGACGCGGTGTGTTCGGACTCACTACCACTCATTTTTCAAATATCAGTGTTCTGCTCGGGGTCACCAATTTAGAGAAAATAGTAAAATGTATAGCAGACAGAACAGAAGGAGTATATTGAAAATAAATGAGATAATATAAAATACAAATAAAACTTAAATATCCTTTTTTCCACAACAGACGTTTCCAGTCAACAACCCAAAATCACCATGGCAACGACATACACATGTACAGATTATAATGTGATGAATGTGATGAACCTATGGAAAAAGTATTTACCCTACAGGTTATTTCGACTTCACTATGGATTGCACAATATTGGAGAAATTCCTAGTAATGCCACTATCCTCGCGTGAATCCAGGCATTCAACGTTACTGGAAACACACTAGGCGATTCATCATGCTCGTCATCATGCTCGTCCAAGAACAGCAAGAACCCCTGGAAACATCGAGTTGGTTGCGAATTCCGGAGACGGTGGATTCGGCGCGCTATGTTGAGATGATACGCAATTTTTTTTATCCGAAACTTAGAGAAAGTGAGCACTATAATTGTCAATCGTGGTTCTAACAAGATGGAGCCACTGCGCATACAACTAACCGTTTTCCGAAAAAGTGATTTCTCAAAGGGGTAACATTGAGTGGCCACCACGGAGCCCTGATTGAACCCCACTTGATTTTTTCTTGTGGGTTTATCTTATAAGTGTTGTCTACGAAAACAATCCACAAAGTTTGGTAGATTTAAGAAGAAATATTGAAGAGAAGATCAGACTGATTCCTTAGCAACTTCTACAAAAAATCTTCGAGAATGTCCGCAAAAGGTTTGAAGAGTGTCGCCAAAGAAACGGTCGTCATTTATCTAATGTAATATTCAGAAAGTAAAATTTCGTTCTTTGTATATATTTTGGTATCAATAAATAAATAATTACAATTAACATTTTTTTCTTATTATCCTTCGAAAAAGTTGGATCGTTCTGAGACACCCTGTATATAGTAATAACTTGTGGTACTTCAGATGTGGTGTTATGGCACCCTAAACTTGTTTCAACATAGAATTTTGTTTTGTTTTTGTCACCAGACGGCAGCAGGGTAAACGTGCTGGTGTTGGACAGCGAGTTCTCCGTGCACAAGGAGGCTGCGCCCATGAGAACGTACAAAGCGTTCCGACATCTGCTGGAACAGGCGCTGATACCGTAAGTACTTACGGGCTGTTTATTTATTACGTAGGACGATTTGAGGGGGAGGGGGTCCGAACAAGTAAATTTTTTTTTACATGGGGGTTGGGATGTGTCTAGATCAGGGATTCCCAAAGTGGTCGATATCCCCCCTTGGGGTCGACATCGGTTTCCTAGGGGTCGACATAAACGAAAACTGATTTTGGGGGTCGACGGGGTTGATCTTAAAAGTAGGTAATTTGGCCATGGGGGTCTGAGGTAACAGTTCATTTTGGAAAAGGAGCCACTTGTCCAAAATAGTTTGGGAATCCCTGGTCTAGATTGTTCTTATAGCATACATTTTAAGTTTTTATACAGGGTTACTTTTCAATGACCAGCCAAATTTAAGGATGTGGTTGGACCATCAAACTAAACAACTTTCAACATGGGACCAATATCGTAATCGCGAAAAATTGATCAACTGTCCCATAGAAAACTTCAATACCTACTCGACCTAAATGTATGGGACGGCTGAATTTTTATTCGCGATTACGATGTTGGTCCCATGGAGAAAGTTGTTTAGTTTGATGGTCTGTACCACATCCTTAAATTTAGCTGGTCATTGAAAAGTAACCCTGTATTTTGCTATTTACTTTTTCTTTGCAATTTTGGTAGATGCTGATCTTACGTAAAATTGAAAGGGGGGAGGGGGTTTATCCAAGTCTTATTTTTTTTACGTGGGGTGTCAGAAAGTGGTTAAAATAAATTGTCTTGTCTTACGTAATAAATAATGAACAACCACTTATGTTGTCGGAGGATAATTGGAAAAATCGAATCTTTGCGGAAATCTATTTTTTTTTTAAGTCTGCAGGGTATTTCGTTACACTATCAGTAGCAATAGGATTCATTTTGACAGTTCAACAATATTCATTGCGTTATTAACGTTGTTGTGCAGACACGTTTTCGAACGTATGAAGCAATGGATTAGCAATATCGTTCAAAATAATTCAGATTAATAATTAATAAGTGTATTGCGCAATTAGGGTGCGGATTATTGGAAATTAATAAATATTTTTGTAAAATAATTATCATTCAGTAGAAAAATGGGTGACGGTTGAGGCCGATCTTATTTATTTACTATATGTAAATATTTGACCACTAACTGGGTTAATCTAACACGAAAATATAATTTAAAATACCTGCTTTACCATTCCACTTTTTAAAGAAATTGTTGTATCTAAAGATTATATTATCTTCGAATTATTCCATATACTTCGATATTGTAAGTAAAGGGCTGGTGATAATTATGCAATGTGATTACCAGGTCGTCAGAAAGAGAGAGGATATGGGGAATTCGTAAGAGTAGAGCTATAAAGAAAGAGAAATTTTCAACTGTTCCTGCAAAACTTGAAGTAAGTGCCAAATCCACCGTGCAAGACGTGGATATGAGCAGCGATGATGAGGACAACCACTTATTTATTGACACAGGTATGTTTGATCTTTTTTGCGCACTAAGCGTTGTATAGCTTTCTCTTTCCAAGATTCTGGACACAGTACTTTTTGCTTAACTTTATTAGTAGTAGAGTTTTTCTGAGCAAACCAGCGAATATTTTACGCTGTGACAGCAAAATCAAAATATTTTATTTCACATAAACCTACAAGGGCACTTATGAAACGTCAGAAGCAAGGTGCACGGTTCCAATTAGTTGTTTCTTATGGAGAAGACCCGACAAGAAACTCCACGGCACAGCAGTATACCCATGTTCTCACTTACTTACAATTTACTTATACGGTCTTATATTTACTGTAATTCCAGGAGAGGATGGAGAGATGACTGAACCAGAATTCGCAGGGTTTGCTTCACCCAGTGAAAGTTTTAGCATACCCAAAGAAGGTTTAAGTTCACCTAAAACAGGGATTCGGTCACCTAAAGCAAGTTTACGCTCACCTAGAGCAGGTCACGAGTCACCCACAGTTGAATTTGGCACAGCCAGAGCAGGTTTACGTTCACCGCAAGCAGGGTTTGAGTCACCCAAAGCAGATTTACGCTCACCTAGAGCAGGATTTGTTTCACCCAATGCAAGATTGCTTTCACCCTGTACAAATTTTGGGTCGCCAAATGTCTTTACTTTTGGTTCACCACACGCCAAACAAAGTGTGCGAGGAAAGACTGAAGCTAACCTACGGAGGTCGGCACGCCTGTCCGGCCAGGAGGGCTGCGGCGAGAGGCCTGCGCGCCGGAGCCTCGGTGAGGAGTGCCTCGAGGTGCCCGACATTGGACTGTATAGCTGCACTTGTCAAGGTAAGACAGTCCTGCCATGTATTAGTGATGTAGGCAAAATAAAAGAGAACTGAGGGGCAATTCTCACAATTTTAAGAACGTTCAAAAATACTTCTAATTTCTATACATTTTGACAAGTCTTTGACATTTTTTTGTCGCCGAGATGAGACTGCGACTACATTTTGAACGTTTTAAATTAAGAGAATTGGCCTTCTGTTCTCTTCAACGATTCGTGTGATAGTGCCAATAATTAGTGTATGCAGTTACAAATATAAGGTAAGGCGAGCTGCACGCTACAACAGCTTGTTATTTGTCTAGGCTAAGGGTGCTTGCATAAAATTGTTCACAATTTGCATGCGTAGCTATGTAATTTTTTTTTGTTCCAGAATTATTTAAATATATTATGCTGGATCCAGCTCCCCTATGCCGTGTACGTTGATGATGCCCAACGTGCTCGTATCATCTTTTATTCATATCAAAGACGATATTGTTAGAATGTTTGCTGTGACAAGACAGAGTGAACAAATTAACAGCTAATTTGCATCGTTGATCGGTACCGAATTGTCCGTGGGATCTTGTACACACGACTACACATCAAGCTATA
This sequence comes from Globia sparganii, assembly GCA_949316385.1. Lineage (NCBI taxonomy): Eukaryota > Metazoa > Arthropoda > Insecta > Lepidoptera > Noctuidae > Globia > Globia sparganii. The sequence continues at coordinate 23,406,824 of OX438660.1, read as the reverse complement.
CATTTCCAGTTTTAGCTGACCTCGCATTGTATAGGTTTTTCGTACAATTACAAGTCAGCTTATACTGGTTATGTATAGCTTGATGTGTAGCCGTGCGTACCTTTACGCTTATGGGTTATGTTAATGATACAGGTTATGAGATAGTTTGTTAATTCGAATAGTCAGCAAAAGTTTCAATTATTTAATATTATAGAATCGTATCATGATTTTAGATAATTTATAGTAAACTTGACTGTGTGACTTTCATGGTATTGTAACTATTATTTCTCTACAGACACGCTATATGAGAAGCCTCCACGTCGCTCATTCAAGAAGTGGCAGTTCAAAAAACAAGGAAATATTGAAAAGTTTGACATGATCATCCATAGTCCACATAAAGCCAAGGTGAGTACAAATGTCATATGTGTTACTGTTGTAGTTTGCCTAGATTCACATAACATACCATCACGCCTTTATTTGTTAGGCAGAGGTGTAGGCACACCCACATTTCTCCAGTTACGTTTTAAGTCCAACGTAAACGGAGGCGAGCAATTGCTATCAATCTGACAGAAATCCAGGCTCCGGACTGCTACCGAGCAATTGGCAAACCCAATAACACTGACCCGACCTGAAAATCGAACCCAAGACCTAAATAGCCGCCTAGGTTAGCAGCGTTATCTATTACCCTTTGACGGCCACGGTCGTGTATAGACGACAAATGAAAACGTGCCCAACACGCCAATGCCGACAAGAAAACACCATGTTTTAAGTATAAACACAGAAAACTGAATTCAGTTTATTTATTTTGTACTTAAAACATGGTGTTTTCTTGTCGGCATTAGTCGATGGTGGCGTGTTGGGCACGTTTTCATTTGTTGGCTTTACACGACCGTGGTGGTCAAAGGGTTAATTTTGTTTGTACAGGATAAAACAGGCGAGCTATTACTGGAACCGTTGCCGGAGTACCAGTTAGACTTGGGAGCGAGCGAACAGTCACCGGACGCCGTGCGAAGTGCGGCACTGTTACTCGCGCTTAGGAAAAACGCTTCGTTACTAAATGGTTTGTATATTTATTTCTTCATTTATCTAAACACAGGAATAAGGGCTGTTTTTTTCAACCCCAGAGGAGCAATTCTCGTAATTTTAAGAATGTTCAGTCTGTAGGCCAATTCTGCTAATTTAAAACGTTCAAAATCTAATCTCAGTCTTATCTCGGCGACAAACAAATGTCAAAAACTTGTCAAAATGTAGGGAAATTTGAAGTATTTTTGACAGATTGAGACTGAGATCAGACTGTGAACGTTCTTAAAAATTACGAGAATTGCCCCTCTGATCTCAGTCTCAATCTGTCAAAAATATCTCTAATTTCCCTATATTTTGACATTGATTGTCGCCGAGATGAGAATGCAACAAGATTTTGAACGTTTTTAATTACGGGAATTGGCCATCAGATATCTTGCGAAGAATAATTTTGTTTTTTTTGACAGATTGTCTGTTTTGTACAGACTGTCAGATGTCAATTTTATTCCACCGGTAAAATTACCTGACGTTGATAAAATTACCCGACGTTGATAAAATTACCTGACGTTGATAAAATTACCTGACGTTGATAAAATTGCCGGAAGTTGATAAAATTGCCTGACGTTGATAAAATTACCTGACGTTGATAAAATTACCTGACGTTGATAAAATTACCTGAAGTTGATAAAATTACCTGACGTTGATAAAATTACCTGACGTTGATAAAATTACCTGACGTTGATAAAATTACCTGACGTTGATAAAATTACCTGAAGTTGATAAAATTACCTGACGTTGATAAAATCAGTCCTAACATAATTAAATATTTCATTAAAATAAGTTACTGTTCAAAATAAAACGAGTTCCACCAGTATAGCGGTCTGTTCCATTTCTAGTAGTGTTACGATTTCATAACGTTTGTTTTTTCGGTCTTACCAAACTGTCATAGCCACAGATATAGATATACGTAGATCACGCAAGTATCACGATCTGTATGAAAACCAAGCGTGCCATTTTTTTTTTTTTGACTACCTATTAAGACGTCACAATAACTCTTTCTCACTCACGCTCACCCAGCCAGCAGTACACAGGACTGAGCGCGAAAATGGCGGCTTACGATTTTTGTACTTACGTAAGTAGGTTCGACGCGAAGTAGTTGCTCTTGCGTTATCTATGTGTATATCTGTGGTCATAGTGCAGTTTGGTAAATCAAAATTAGTGTGTGTCGGCGCTAGGCGTTTTGTGCGTCTTCCTGCGCACCGTAGACATTGCAAATTTCTTGCATATTTTATATAAACTACTAGAGACCCACCCGTGCTTGCCAGGGTTTTAACGACTTGACAAAATAGGACATGTCTTTATTATAAAAAAAAATACACCTTGCGGGATAAGTTTTCTAAAACATGATGGTGAAAACAGCATCCAAATCTGTTGCGTAGTTTAGAAGAAAAACGTCACACAAACAGATATTGGCTATTTCCTCACAGTTCGTGTAGACGGTCCTACGGGTGACGTGGCGACCTTCGAGAAACTATCCTCCGAAGCGTTCTCTAAGAGACACCCTGACGTGACGCAGCAGGCCTTCAACACAATACACACCGCGCTCAGCCAGCTACAGGACCTGAAGCCCGGCCACTACGTGCTACAGCATGAGGTATCATTATATATAGTTCTTTGCTATTGGTTCATGATTATTATTTATTGAATATATACAGGGTCAAATTAAATTAGCAAAATTCCGCAGACGTGATAGATTTTGTAATCTAAATAATTATAAAAATAACTTCAATGCACAAATGAGAGATTTGTGGTACTGGTATTTGTTAGGTGGAGTACCGGTACCCGTATGGAACCAGTACAAAACCTGTCCTTTGGTACCGGTTCCAAGCACTGCATGTACATATTGTTGACATAGCTCACAGAATAAGCAAGAACTGAAGTGGCAATGTGGCACAGTCATATTAGCCTTAGAACCGATGCCAGTTCCCCAACGGGCATAGGTAGGTGTTCTTAAGTAGAGACCACATACCGGCAAACATAAGGTAGGACGGCCTCGGGCTAGGCGGAATGACGATCTTCGCAGGATGGCTGGTGGTAGCTGGATGAGAGTTGCCGAAAACGGAGTTAAATGGAGTGCAATAGGAGAGGACTATGTCCAGCAGTGGACTGCTGTAGGTTGATGATGAAGTACATATTATTATCATATTAGATTATATTATGTAAATATGTTGTTTGAAAATTTAAATATTTAACATACACGCACAAAGATATGTATAAAAACAATAGGGTTTGGGGCGAAGATAGAAGTTGTGAAAATTATTGTACCCTTTCGGTGCGCAGCTCAGTTGATGGACGTCAGTAATACTTGTCAAAATAAAACAAAGGTGCGCGCCGAATGGGAAGCTTCTAGAATCTTCTAGAAGCTTCGACTTGCTCTTATTGGCCGAGCGGGAACGAGAGGCGTTTCCGGCAGTAGCGCGTGGATTGTGGCGGGAGCGGTTAGAAATGAGTTTAAGGTTTTACGTTATAAATACAACTTCTAAGATTTATATTTTATTTTATCAATTTTTATTTTTGAATAAGTATTATATATTATTATCTTTACTTTCTTTCAGCCAAGTCACGGCCCCAACGCTATGCTGATGTGTCCTCGGTCTGCGACAGAGCGACACGCGTTACAGCTTAACTTCGAAAGCGGGCAGCTGATTGAGGTAGATGAGGCACAACTGGCCAAGTTACCGCCCACTATCACCACTGCTCTACTGCCTTATCACAAGTAAGTTACTTACACAGGCTGATCTGTAAGGCTCTAGACAGACGGACCGCATTTCAACTGCAATCCAACCGCAAATTTCAGTTCAAGTGCAGTTTGAATGCAGTTACACGGTTGCAGTCGGGTCAACTGCATTCAAACTGCAATGCGGTCCGTCTGTCTAGAGCCTAACTCAGTATACAGATATCCCAAGAAAAGCAAGCGCTTCGGAAATCATCGTCTATCTTCGGAAATACGAACTTGCGGTGATTATATTGAATATAGGGCTGTTACAACAAGGGAAGTACTGGTCTGTTTTTATGTATTACCATATTTCCAGAATTATAAGTTAACAACTCTATGCAATTCCAAAACACTAGTCAAATCTTTTGAGAGACAAATGATCTGCGACCGGAGTAGGTAACCCGACATAGAGAAAACATACACAAACGCGCAATGGTAGTACACTAAAATAAAGCGCGGCACAACAAAGCGTTTGCGGTTTTACGTCTGTGGCTCGACGTTCGTGCTAATTTGGAAACACGAAGATTACCGAAGCGCATACTATTTCTGGTTTAATTGTATTGATTCAGGGTGTTCAATATTCGATTCTCGATACAATTTTTTTTTTAATATGATTAATTTCTGGCAAGCTGTTCTGTTTCTGACTCCAAAGTCAGCTTGTCTGTCTATAAGATTCAGCATCACTGTTTCAATGGCAAAATGTTTAGCTATGCATCAAAAATTTATACTGTAGTTTTGTGGGTTATATTTTTATGTTGTTATTGCACTGAATAAATGATTTATCTATCAATTTATCCGGGGGCGATATTACACTATCATATCTTTTATTCTTTAAGAAAAATAAGAAGTAATATTACACTGAAGTTCATAAAATAATAAGATTACATTTTCAATTAAATATGACTCATAGATCTATCATCCTAGGTATATGATAGTGTAATAGCCCCCTGTGGCATTATATGCTTGTCTTTCTTATTACAACTGTGTGTAAAATATGTATTTAAGTTTATTGGTCAATATTAAATTAGGCATTAATTTTTCCATTTCAAGCATTCTGTACAACCACATCACATGATTGAAATCTATGCCAATACGCTTCCCTATACAGGGTTATTTGTAAAACACCAGCAACCTCTTAAGAGGTCATTGTACTCATCATTATGAACAACTTTTACTATGGGACCAAACCTGAAATCGCGAAAAAAAAAATCAGCTGTTCCCTACATTTTGATGAGTTACACGAACATAAATGTAGGGAACAGCTGATTTTTTTTTCGCGATTTCAGGTTTGGTCTCATAGTAAAAGTGATGATGAGTACAATGACCTCTTAAGAGGTTGCTGGTGTTTTACAAATAACCCTGTAGACTGGTTTATTTTCGAAGAGGTATTTCAATAGCCAGTTTTTAAACTGGTTCATTTTATTTGTTAAAAACACACTAACAAATAAAGTGCACCGGTAAACTTAATACAATGAATATAAATCACACATTTATCTAGCAATAGAATGTTGATGAATACATGACTGTGCTGAATGCTACGGTAGGGCTGAGTCAGACGCAGAGGACGTATGCTTGAGGTGACAAAACATGGAAGATATTTAAAAAAGGTAGAATGGCAGTTTCTTTTGAACGACGGCGAGAAAGACATTATAACGGTTTTTTTTTACTAAAGTTGGTATTTTATGTTTAATACTAGTTTATTTACAATAGCTTCTGCCCGCGACTTCGTCCGCGTGAACTCCGCTACTCTTGGTCGTAGCGTGATGTTATATAGCCTGTAGCCTTCCTTGATAAATGGACTATCTAACACAAAAAGATTTTTTCAATTCGAACCAGTAGTTCCAGAGATTACCCCCTACATATAAACATACAAACTTTACCTCTTTATAATATTAGTATAGATAATAAACAAGCTGGTGATATCCTAAGCACTTTGCCTCTGACCTCAGCCCCTATTTCCACATTTATATATCACTTGCAGCTACAACTCTGCCTTTCTCCATCCCTTAGCAATAAAAAAGGGCCCTATCACATTGAAATTTAAGCGAGCGTGTTCATCCCTCGCCAAATTTCAATGTGAGAGGGGTCTTAGCTCTAGAGGGATGGGTGTTAAAGAGCAAAGCAAGAAGCACTGGTGAAGACATGCGGAACTCCTTTGTGAACCTGGGAATGGGATCCTCTCATCATCATCTGATCTTCATTTATTTATGTCGCCATTGTTTTTTTAATGCTTGTATTTTTTTATCACTTCCGTGCATTATTTCTATGAATCAACGCACATTACAGCCGGGCTTCACCGCACTTTTTATCCGATTTATTTATATCTTTAATTAAAACGGCTTAAAACCATTTACAGAAATTAAAGACACAATTTATATACAAAGTGTTTAAAAATTAACCTGTAAAAAATCTGCTGTCAAGTATTGAAGTTTTTTATTAAACATGGATTTCAGAGTTGGTCCCATAGTGAAAGTTGTTCAGTTCGATGGTCTAAATCACCTCTTAAAGTTTGTCAGGTTAATTTTTAACACCTTATACAGGTTTATTTGAAAAACACCAGCAACCTCTTAAGAGGTCATTGTACTCATCATTATGAACAACTTTTACTATGGGACCAAACCTGAAATCGCGAAAAAAAAATCAGCTGTTCCTTACATTTTGACGAGATAGACGAAGATAAATGTAGGGAACAGCTGATTTTTTTTTCGCGATTTCAGGTTTGGTCCCATAGTAAAAGTTGTTCATAATGATTAGTACAATGACATCTTAAGAGGTTGCTGGTGTTTTACAAATAACCCTGTTTACTTACTTACACAAGTTACACATTAAAATAAAATAATCATCAAGTAAAAAGTTAACAACACTTTCATAAATACCTCTCACAGTACTTCTGACATGCCGACTAAATCTTCGTTCATTCGTCTGCAAACAGATCGTTTCTTGTATTAGAGTCCAAACGATCATTAAGTGCAGCCAGAGTATGTGGTACTGGGGACTTAGAACGCGCAACTGTGTTACATGGAGGCACAGCAAACAGCCTGTGCGTTCTGCCACGGCAGTATGGGTCTCCCAAAGTGATAATGCGCATAGAAATCCTCGTCACTGTTCGGCAACGGTCGTATTCCCCGAGCGTCGGAAGACGATATGTTTATACAGGGTGGAATTGAAGTCATGGGCATTATTTTAACCTAAGGCACTACTCACGATACTGATTGCATTAGGGCTATTAATACGCAAATCAAAAATATTATTAATGCAATTAAGGAAAACCTTAACAATGTAGTAAGTCAAATTGCACAAGGCTTATTATTGCAAATAAACACTTAAAGTAATTAAAACAAAATACTTCGTTAACGCCAATAAATGTTGAAATATCAAAATCTTAAAACGCAGTACAGCGCAAAGCGAAATGTAAACAAACATCACCTGCGCGCGGGCGGGTTTTTCCTTACAAGTAATAATAACAATGGGCTACAAGACATTCCGTCCGGCGGGATTCCCTGAAATCTCTCCGTCCCACTCCCTCACTCGCAAAAATACGAATATCACCCCCGCGCGGGGTATGCTTCCCGCCGCAACACGAACCCGGAACCAGTGTCATAACGACTGCGCAGGTGCATTGACGCGTAATTGATTTATTGATCCCGTGACGTAATCGCCGTACTCGCCGCTCGCGTCATACGGTGCTTGGATTGCAGTGTATTAAGTGTTAGTGTAGTATTTGTGTGTTGTGTGTGTGTTTGTGTACACGATGCCTCGACCGCGTAATGTGCAGGCTAGGTACACCAACCAACAATACCCACAAATGGTTGTATGAACTCGTGAAATGTTCCATCGCCGCAACCCAAACGACCCTATTCCTTCACGGGGTCTCATTCCACCAGAACCACTAAGAACCTGTTGGATTTTTCGTCTTTTCACGTGCCAGCACATGCACAAGCCCGTGGAAGAGCACCCGTTTACCCTCTGTCACTTTACCGACAAATAAGGTTTTTTCAAAACAATCCACAAGCTAGGTACGTAAATGTTTTTTTTAATGTATGTTAGTTGACGTAGTTTTGACCGTCCTAAGCCGGCAAAGTACGAAGGGAAAGTTGGAATTTATTATGAATCAATTCATTGGCAACTTACGAATGTCACGTGAGTCGGGCGGGGTCAAAGAATTCACGCCCAATGACGCGTACGGCGTAATGTACCTACGCTTTTGCTATCGAGAAGCGCAAAGTGTTTAATACTTTCTATGACTTACTACATTTTAAGGTTTTCCATACTTGCATTAATAATATTTTTGATTTGCGTAATAGTAGCCCTAATGCAATTAGTATCATGAGTAGTGCCTTAGGTTAAAATAATGCCCATGATTTCAAATGCACCCTGTAGAGTGGTTAAGAGCCTACACTACCTCAGCTAAAATTCACTCTTTAACTCGCTCGCACGATACTACTCGCGGACTGAGTGAGAGCGAGACAGAGTGTGGTGCTAGGCGGCAGGCAGCGCCAATAGTTTAGGTATTTGCTTTTTACGGTAAAAATAATGGCGATTAAAAAGTAAATAACATAAGACCTGCTTTATAGTTAGTTCGGTTAGTATACAAAGTCTCATGTTCTAATTTGAAGTATTTTTTGAATACCAGCGGTTTATTGTTCGGTTTAGAGGTAACTTTGGAATTTTTTTCTATCGAGAAAATTTTATGAAATCGTGTTTTCGTCTAACATAAGACCTAACATTAATCCTCAACTTTACCATATATTTATTTCAAAATTAATGCTGCAGTATTTTTGACACAACGGAGGATCATGCTAAGCCATTTGAGGTAGTATAGGCCCTTAAGTGCATTTTCTTCATGCATAATTTAGTAGAATTATGTGTTTTGTGCTGTGTTTCCGGGAATACGACAATTAGCGAAGATCTGCATGCGCATTATTAATTTGGGAATACTGTAATTGGGTAAGGCCACGAAAAAATGTTCATTTCAAAAATAAAACGTGGACCGTACTAAAATTTGGAAAAAAAAAACGGTATCATTATTTCTAATACCATTTACAGTTTTATCAATATTTAGAGTATTCCTGCCCAGCATGGCGTAATTTAAATCCAAAAATATCTTATCTGTTTATGTAAATTTTCGATTAATATTTTAAGTTGATTACAGCTTCCATACAAAATCAAAATGTCCCTCGTCTATGTAGCACCAAACTTTTGTTTTTTTTTTCTTATCATGTTAATATCTTAAATATGCTATATTGTACCCATTTTATACCGTTAGGGCCTTGTAATAAAACAAATAATTAATAAAATAATCAATAATAATTCCTTGTATAATTTTATCTGGCACAAAGAAGCGAGCCAGCACTGCATGTAGATCAGGCGCCTCACTAATGCCAAGGAGCTTCTTACAGGCTATAATGAGCTTGTCTTTTGCTCGCCTTACTCTAGCGAGTTATATCCGAGGCATCCCAGTAGAAAAGTCGGATAGAGAGGGATTGCCAATTGCTCGACGCAAAGGAGGGTAATGTGTTTTTTGTATGACAATGCGTTGCGGCTCGTTGCAGCTGTAATGTGCACTTTATGGGTCTACGCAGCAGAATCCCTTTCGAGACTTTGATTGGGGTATTTTTTGTTGATATTCATTAAAGAGATATATTTATTGCATAACTGTGTACATTAAGTTCTTATACATTATTTTTTTTTTGTTTCAACAGTCTACTCAAGTCGGTGTGTGTCATTGTCTCTTGCATTATCTCTGTTCCACTTACTCAAAATTATTATTCGTCATCTAAAACGTGTAACGTTAAATGCGCAAAACCTCATACACCCCAATTAGAGCATTGAGTTAAAAGCATAATACAATGAACAAAACTATTTTTTTTAAAGCTAACTACATATTTTTATTAAGAAAATCGTGTTGATTTTAGCATTGCTTTATGCATTCAAAATTGAGTCTTATTGCCTTAAAATAAGACTTAATTTCTTTGGCTCAAACGGCGGATAATATGGCAAAATGCATAATTAAAAAAAAAAAACCTATATTAAAAGTTACTGAAATCGATTCAGTAGTCAATTATGAACAAACTATTTTCAGGTTTTGCGCGTTTAACGTTACACGTTGTATAAGGGCAGTTACATATGGCGATTATGCAGTCGCTAACCGTCTACATTGTTTGCTTCGCGATGATTTATTGCAGCGATATGATAAGTCGCCGTACTTTAACTTATACAAAGATTTTAAACACTATCATTACTTCCCACATAGGCATCGTAGAATGCTACCCTGCGCCTTCACGCCGTACGAGAATATGGTGGTGAAAGAAACCAAGAAACCACAGGCCAAGAAGAGAGTGCCACCACAAGCCATCAAGGTAAGGAAACAGACAAAAACGCGTAAATAAATTGTTCTTCACTCAAAAGAGGGGTAAGGTGTAATACCGGAAAATTTTCGTTTTTGTCCCGGTGTGGTAAATTGATTTCAGATTGTAAAGACCTGTATTACTATGAGTTTTGCTTAACCTAGCAGGTGATTTTCTTTTCGCGCTTTCAATGTTGATCCCATTGTAAAATTTGTTCATAATAATTAGTTCAATTTTATTGTTCCTTTTCGGGCTATTTCAATTACACCTTTTATCTCTAGGAAAGTGTAAAGATTTAAATAATATATTTAAAGGGCAGTTTTACATGCTGTGCGCTCAATAAGTACGTCTCAAATAGATTCACCACACAGATAAAAACTGAAAGATTTCCCGGTGTAAATGCATTGCATCCTATCACCATTGCTTTGTCTAGCACATTCCACAAGCGATTCTAATATGGTGCAGTGCATAGAGTGCTACAAGGATCTTTAGGCGATTGAGTGACATTGATAGAGGGCGCTGCTGGTAAACATTGTGAAATTATTGCCACAAAACAAGATGGCGGCGTTTGTTCCGACTTTGGCCACGCGCCAAAAGAACCTTGTAGCGTTGTATATTTGTCTTAATCGTATGGTTCTACGACCCGTGCCTTTTGAGGTAAGGGTCGCGGGTTCGATCCCCGCACGGTGCAAATATTTGTTACAAGTACAGATATTTGTTTCGGGTAATAAAAAAATCACATCACGCGTCGTTGGGAATAAAAAGTAAGGTAAAACCCACGGCGGTGTATTGGTAAAGTTCATCGGAAAAATTCAGTTAATTTATATTTGGCATATCCATATTGTGTCTGTAGTTTATTTTCAAAACGGCAGCGGTCGATAGAAATAAACGTCAGAACTTAATGTTGCACGGTCCCGGATTCGATTCTGGGTATAAACTATTGTCATTACAATCTGCAAGAGCAATTTCGCTTCTATGCTCTCACTTTAACAAAATATTATTTTACGTCTAAAGTATTTTATTTAATATTTAATTTAAAAAATCGTTTCAATTAATTTTGAATGTTTTAAGAATAGCTCAACTAAACTTCAAAAATCTTTACCAAAATATCGATTCACTAATCGTTTTAGTGAACAGAAGCGAAACCAGAGTTAATTCAAGATAAACACATGGATATATATACCCGAACTACCGACATCTGTCGAGTTGAGTATGAACTAAAGACATAACGTGGACATGTCGGCTTATTACTCACAAGTATTCGGGTATAAAGTATGTATTGTAAGTTTGTTTGTTTAACCTATTATACAGAAAGAAAGAAACGTTTATTACAGGGAGATTATTTTGCGAAAGCTCTGAAAGTCGATAGCATGAGATGTTTGGCATTTTTAACCGGATGGATGCCGTAATTACAGAAACAAAAACCCATTGTGTCTCGCGTGGATCCACGTTCACACATACGAAGGGTTATTTATCTTCAAGTAATTTGTTTTACAGAAGGCTTCCAGTCTCATATAATTATCATTTAAAAGTAAAAGAAAAAAGTATTAAAATTTGCTAGTCACAAAAATATTACTGTAGCGTTGTACATCCAAATCCTGGAAGAAAATAATGTATCACTTCTGTAAAAAAATCTGTTGTAATGATACATTACTTATTATTATTTAACAATCAGATTTTTCACATGTAATGCTATATAACGACATCTCAGTCTCTCATTGCAGGAAAAAGTATCGCTAAATAATAAGCCTGTAATAAAAACAACTTTCTTTCTCTCTCACTCTTAACAAAACGCTAATGTTCCTTCCGGCCTGAAACACGGCTTGAATTTTCAGGTGTTTCTTCAGGAACATCAGAAATTGATGAACTGAGTCAGTGTTTAAAATGTGCCTTTATAAACGTCAGGTCAATGACCCCCGAGGGGTGAGGTCGGCGTTTATACTCCCGCAGGTCGCCAGTAGCAGGGTTAGGTTCGAAGGGGCGAACTTGTGACCATGTAGTGTCTTGTCTGTCTAAATTATGTTTTATTGTTTTTCTTTTCAGTTTAAATAGGGACCACCCGTGACTTCGTCCTCGTGGTTGACTCAATATTCAAACCAATAGTTTAAATAATACTAAAAAAAAAAATAGTCACACACACAAAGAGGCGAATTTTTCGCCCGAAATATTCGATTAGAAAGCGTGCAAAAAAACACTAGCCTTGTCGTGTAAACCCTTATTTCTACGTCTTAGCAGACGAGAGCCAGTAATATTGAACACTAGAAAAACGAGAATTTATGGATAACAAATTTTCTCAAAACACCATATTGCCCAAGTATTCAAGAAACTGTCTTCATTTATGTATACGAAAACTCGATATTTTAAAATTTTGTATTATTTTCAACAAATAAGAAAATTAAAGACATTGTAAGTATTTAACTAAAATATGAATACTAATTCTATTAATTTTTATTTTTGTTAATTTAAAATCTATAAAATGCCATTTTAGAATGTAAACATTTTAATTATTCGGTGATAATAACCTACACCTCAACATTTGCCTAACAAATATATTTATTTAATTTATATTATTTTAATAATTATTTATATTAAATCTTTATTTGATTAACTACTTTACTAACAACACTACCTGTACAAAATAATCACTTAAAACTGCTTTAAAAAATTGGCGTTCGGTTAGTTTAATTATTACTTTTAATTGTTTTTACTAACCGTTTCATGCGCGCTGAAACAAATCACGAAATAATTTTTTAATTGTAGATATTGAATTAAAAAATAAAACAGCCAGCGACAATTTTCTTCACGCGGGCGAAGCTGCGGGCAAAGCTAAGTTCGTCAACAAATCCTATTACGTAGGCACATTTTAAACGACAGCTGTCTCAGTTCCCACAGACTTATATAACAAACAGTCCTAAGAAAATTACTTGGGTGTTTGTTTGTTTCATATGTGGAAATCTACTTGTTTAGTTGCAAGCGGAGCAGCAGCAAAACGGGCCTCGGCGAAAGGTATCAAAGTCAAAGGGGTTATCCAACAAATTTAAAAAAAGTACCCGCCGTAATGTATGAAAATATGGAGCTTCAGGGCTTACAGAGATTAGCAGAATAGTTCAACTGGGTTGTTTTAGTTAGCAACAATTTTTAGTTATAAGTTTAGCAAATGCTTTGTTTCGTTTTAACGCTTTTATACAAAATATGTAAATAAATATAGGTATTAAGATCTTTTTTGTTTCGGCCAGTTTGTGTCACGCATTCCAAAATTGATTTGAGCATTTCAACATATTGGTCATTGTTTTATATATTTACTGTATTTATGCTGTCAGCTAAAGTTGGCTTTACATTTATTTTTTTTTTATTAAATTGCTAAATTTCAAACTGCATGCCTGAAATTATACGTGATGTTTATTATTATGCCTTTGATTTTACCCGAGTAGAACTATTGAACTAATCTCTGAATGAATTTCAGTATGCTGAGTAATACGGGTCACTCAGAACTAACTAGCGCAATCAACGGAGAAGTCATTAAAAACAACATCAGAAGTGGCCAGCTATTTGTTGTAAAGGCAACCAAAAACTGTATTTGATTCATATTTAGTCGTTATTTTAGCTGATCGCTGCTTCGGTTCCACATAACACAAATCGTCATGCATGGGGGTTAAATTGAACCCTATGATATTCGAGATCACCAGCAATTTGGTATTATTTCCGTATTCTTCTTAGCTTGACGATGGCAATCTAAATTGAGTCGTCACAGAATTTAGCTATCTTTAACTTTTTTTTTATTCATGTTTCTTTTAAATTAATCTGTCAAGCGTGGATTCTAAATTATCGTTAATTGAGAAACTCCCGGGAGTCGTATTTTGTCTTGTAAATTAACTATGATCCTGAACATAAAATGCACCTTTGTCCCTTAAACATTAATTTCTTTGACTTACGTCGTTTGGAACTGAAGCAGTAATAAATAGTCAAGAACTTTTCCCTCCGTTGATTGTACAGTAACTTATTCTATATATTATGCACTCAGTGTCAATCTGGACTCTGAAATTGAGTTAGAATTCAGAAAAGTATAAACATCAGAGATATTTGTCCAACAAGGTGCTGTGCCAAACTTTTTGCCCGCCTGTCTTCTAATGATAGCTCACTGCCACGCCACGCGGTAGACATCATTAGACGGCAACCTCGTTCATTTTCATTTTTTATAAATATATTTTCATATGGTAAATTGTAAAATCTTAAGCGAGTTCTGAAGGTCGCTGCACACAGCCGACGTGACGTGGCGGGGCGCGACGTGGCGGGGCGGCGACGCGGCGCTGGCGCGGCGGCATCGGTCACACTGCGGGCGCGATCGCGTCCCGTCCCGCCGCGCCCATTCGTAAAAACATACGTCGAGCACGAACACCCCCCCGCCCCGCCCCTTCTGAGTTGTATTCACGCTCGGCGCGGCGTGACGGCACACCCCGGACACTCCGTACAACGCGCGCAAAATAATTACCTACTACTCTACATAGCCAAATGACGTTGGTACACGTGCAAATGTGTGCGTAAACTCTAGTAGGGTTGGTTGTCGTGCGGAGCGTAAAAAAAATGGCGGGAACGACGACGACGCGACTAGAAAGGACTAGTTTGATATCTAATTAGTCGGGTTCGTAATGAAATAAAAATAATATTATAATAGTTAAGTAATAAATGTAAAACTTTTAACAATAACTTTAATTTCGGAAGTCGGTGTCTTTGGATCTGTATTTTAGTTTATTGCCACTGACTTACGAAATTAAAGTTATTTTTCACTTTGTACCTACTTAGTGTTTTTTTGGAAGTCGGTTTTTTTTTTTTTTGCTAAAAAGTTTTTATTTCTCGCTTTTTAGTGGGTCTGTTTATAAAGTATCTAAGTTACAATAGCCTAATGTCAACTTGCTCATCGCCTTGTACAAAATATTGCTTTCCCCGATGCAGGGACGTTAATTGTTGAGGAGTTCTTTTGGTACTCCATCATCAGCTCCATTTCACCATTCGCATTGTGACGAGCATAAATTGTGCTTAGCAAACATATTAAAGTAATCGAATCGCAACCTGTGAAATACTTATTATTGAGTAGTCCCGGTGGCCATCTGTGGTCTTCATCATCAGTTCCACTTCACTAAATGTTGCTATCCCAGAGCAAATACCCATGCAAATAAGGTACTTAGCTAAATATTGCTTACACTAAAATATTTTCGTTTAAATGACCTACTTAACTATAAATAATCGGTTATTATATCGCATGGTATTAAAATGCGATATCTTACAAACATTTATGTAAATACAAATTCGGAAAAGCATCACAATATCGAACCATCGTGATTAAAACTCAAATAAAACTTTTAAATCGCAAAATTGTGTGTTCGTGTCAGCAGTACAGTGCTGCGGTTCTTTGTGAGCGACCCGAGCTAATGAACCGCCGATAATGTCGCGGGTGTGCGGGGTGAGGTGCGGTATCTGATGTCAGTGCGGGGTAGGGAGTGGCCATTCTGTACGAAGTACTATTAGGTATTCTGTGGTGACGGTTACCGTCACGTCGAGCGCGACGGCTCTGTGTGGCGTCGTCCGTAATATCTAGTACATTACAACAACTGCTCAGCGTCGCGTCGCCGTCCCGTCACGTCACGTCACGTCCGCTGTGTGCAGAGACCTTGAAAAGGACTCTTGGCGGCCAAAAAGTCGTTCCTCTCATCGCTTGAGAGCTTTAGAAGTGGGTTATCCAGTGGCGGATCAAATGATAGACTGCAGGCACGAGCTTAGACTCAGACCTCCTGACTCATGAGGTTCCCCTCCAGGAATAGACCAGAGAACATGGTAACACTGCCTTAGCCAACCAAATGCCTTGGCGACCTTTCATTTTAGCTCGGTATAGTTAAGATTGTTTTTTGAGATGTGGCAACCATACTTCTGGTCATGTGTGTCTCCTTTATTTAATAATAATAATTCTACTTATTAAGTTACCAAGTCCCAATGATTAAAAATGCACAAATTCGTTATATAAATCACATTGAAATGTGTGGTTCCGGCGTGCCGTGTGATGCATCGGTAAACTTAATGCCTTTAATTAAAGTTAACTTTGGAGCTGATGAAGCGGGAAGGCCTTTGCCCAAAATTGTGGCAGTATAGCTTCTCATGGAGTATAAAATCTAATATGTCCCAAAGAAATATGGTTAATAATTCCTTACGCCAACAAATCCAGGCAAACAGTGGTTTAAAGCCTTTGATAATTTAATTGAAGTGGGCACAGTTTTGTTGTTAATAAAATTCCATATAATAGGAGACGAGCCTCTTGTCATAATTCCAGCACATAGGCTGCAACTGTGTTCCTGAATAACCCACCATATCCGCCACTGAGATCATTCATTTCCCTTTATCATGACTTTTTCAAGGAGATACACATTATCGTTGTCCCAATGTGACAATTTAATGTTTTTGGACATATACTGGAAACATTATTTAGTTATAAGTAAAAGATTAAACTTTGACTTGTTCGTGTTTAATATTAACTGATTCCTATTTAATATGACTGTATTATTTATGTTACAGCCAGCGACTTACTGTTCAAAGTGATAATATTAGGCACCTTTTAATAAATCTACTATGTGTTCTAGAAATGTTATAATCATTTACAAAACGCCCGTGGGGCACTAATTTTTTTTGTGATTCAAAAGTAATTTTACAATCATGCTTGTATGCATGCTAATTATGTATTAAGGAAAGTAAAGAATACAAATGTGATACATTAGGGCAAAATACTGTAATAAGTGATTCGGCTGTAACATCTATACGTGTGTGTCTTGTACTAGAACAAACGTACGGTTTTTATCAAGTATGCAAGTCAGAGTTTATCTTTGATGTTATAACTAAATGCGAATGTTACGGAGTTGTTTTTGTTTCAGTTTCCCAAGAGGAGGGGCAAGAAGAAGTAAGATAATCAATAGAACTTAATTTACTTCATAAAAGTTACATAAATAACTTGCTCATACATAATTTACTCAATATAATTATTCCATGTTTGATATAATCATTCTGTCTATTCTAGTACATTCTCTAGCGTACAAATACTGTATTTAGATGTTGAACAAAGAAATTAAATGAAACTCAATTTATTTCATAATAATATAATTATTCCATGTTTGATATAATCTTATAATCATTTATTACTCCATGTTTGACATAATCGTTTAATTATAAATCGTGTGATTAAATAAATAGTGTATTTCTGTTTATTTTAGTACATTTTCCTCTAATATACAAATAGTGTATTTTATTAAGCAGCTTCGTCGAAGTACCCCTCCAGCTGTGTAGCGATCTGTAAATAAATAATACCCACTGTTTGAAAATCATTATTTAGATCGAATGTATAAAGGATACCTTGGATTTCGTCTACCATCATACACTTAGCCTGGAATTTAAAGCTAAAGCCGCTGGATGGACGTGCGAACGTGTTTTTTAGATTATGTATAAGCTTATACGGATTGATTAAGCACTATTACTGTACAGAGGCCACCACATCAAGCTACCCCAATCTGTCAAATTTCTTTGATAGATTTTCAACTTTACTTCAAAGGAATAAGGTTCATATTCAATTGGGAAAATTTTACAGATTGGGGTAGCTTTATGTGCTGGCCTCTGTACATTTGTAAAGAGAAAATAAATAAACTTATTATTAAACAAAGTAGCCTAAAGAGGGATGTCACTGCAAAAAGTTACTTCCCAAAATTATAATCACCCTATGAAAGGCTCGGGCCAGTTTGAAATCTCGATTATATGCACTTAATTTAAGAGGGATGCGATAAGGTAGCTCGCGAAATTGTTTTTTTTTTTACGGTTTTGCAATTTACAGGTCAGTGGCCTCGATTCTGTTGTTCACAAACTAAATTAAATTTAAGTTCTAAAGTTTCTATTTCATTAAGAAAAGGACAGAAGATAAATATTAGTTTAGTCCTGTCAAATTAGATAATCCATAGACAAGATTAGACGTGATTAAAAAATTGGCTACTAAAAATACGTCAATTTACGTCAGGCGCTGACTAATTTGACAGGACTAAACTAATATTTATCTTCTGTCCTTTTCTTAATGAAATAGAAAGAAAAAGATGCACTGAACTTAAATTTAGTTTAGTTGGTGAACAACAGAATCGGGGCCAATATCAGTAGGCCAATTCTGCTAATTTAAAACGTTCAAAATCTAGTCGCAGTCTCATCTCGGCGACAAACAAATGTCAAAAACTTGTCAAAATGTAGGGAAATTTGAAGTATTTTTGACAGATTGAGACTGAGATCAGACTGTGAACGTTCTTAAAAATTACGAGAATTGTCCCTCAGGTTAATGATCAAAATATGATTCGCGGCCGTAACAAATATGTATTAATACGATTATAGACATAAAACACAATCATCAGTTCAACGATTTTAGTTATAATTGGCCTCAAACGTCATAATTTCATGAAATAGGGTAATTTGACCCTGGCGCTTTCACCTTTACCATAAACATTGTCAAGTCACATCAACATCACGTACTGACCTGCACAGGACTATACTTGACATATTTGTCGGGGTTCTTGGAGAATGGCAGCGACGCGTAGTGGTCGTAGAAGGTCGTGTATGGTGGTAACAAGGCTTGCTTGTTGTCTCTCTTGAGAGCTTCCCGTAGTTCCGCGTCGGGCACGCTGTAGGTACGTTGCACGCGGGAACATTCTTCCCATTCGCGGTTGAACGACTGAGGGTAAAAAAGACTACATTGTTTTAGAAATTCTTTAACAGCACATAAAAAACGACAGAACTGATAGGACAAAAACTAAAATATTGAGATTTGGCAGCGGTATACGAACTCCTCCGCGCCTACAGACTTCCGTGGTCACTAATGTGAGAGGTCTGACCGAAACTAGAACTGCGTTATTAAGTTTGCTGTAATACTTAGCAGTTTATTACTCAACAAACTGTATGTTTTTATACTTAATCGACTTATTATACATACAGCATGCTATTACTTTTGTTTGTAGGATAACAACTTTGAATTGCCAATTTCAAACGCTTGTAATAGAATAGTACTTACTGCAAACTTATCCTTGAGAATCTGTCTGTCCTTGTCTCGTAACTTAGCAGGTAGAGGCTCGTCTAACACCGTGTGTGCTAGTAGTTTGTTCCAACTGTAATCCCAAACATTACAATTATATCAATATTTAGGTAAATATATGTACAGTCAGCAAAGGAGATAAGTATGCAGGGTCGTCGAATATAGTTGCCACACAGTTGTTGTTTACATTACCTCTGCAAGTACGCATTCTTGTGTTCCTGTATCATATCCCTGTAGTTGGCTTCACACTCCGGCTCGGCGAGCATCAACACGTCTAGAAGACCGCTGCGTTGGAGACCCTGAAACAAAAGCAGTTTACAACACATTCTAAATACCTACAAAGTAAGACATAATGTCCATCGCACAACGAAACAACTCGACTCAAAATAAAAGCATTAAAATATGAGCTTTATATTGTGTATCGTAAAGTGCTAATTCCAAAATGAACTGTCTACCATGAATTTGACTACTTTATGTGACACAACAAAATAATAGTTCACATTTTAATGACTTTTACACTTTACAAGGTTGTAAGTATGAAATAATATTACCTGTAGTAAGTATAAAGTGTTGTTTAGTAAGAATATAGCTTTCAACGCATCAGGATACTGTTCACTCTTGTTTCTTAGGGCGAAATTCAGCTGGGCCAATACTTTGCCTAAAATAAGTTCAATTCGGAGAGTTAAAAACTTGAATGAAAAGAAACAAATATTTATCAAGACATTTTCGCGTGACAGATAAAGAGTTTTACGGTAATATAGTTTTCATAAACCAATGCAGCTGGATATTTTACATGAAGGCATAAAGGGACCGCCTATTTGACCTCCAAAACCCAGTTACTGGGTCGTTTAGATGCCAATGTATACGTTTTTATAATAAACTTCCTAGCCACATTCAAGATCTAAGCCTTAATAAATTCAAATCTTCTATAAAGCGGAAACTATGCCAGAAAGCCTTTTATTCTGTTAAAGACTATATTGAGGATAAACATGCTTGGGATTGAGCTGCTCCAATAAATTTACACAGTGAATCTTGTTTGGTTTTTTTTTTTTTGCTTATTATTTATTTTATTTTCTCTCTTTATAGACGTGAATATTTACTTTGTAAAGTATAATATTATTTTAATTGTCGTGAAAGTGAGGACTATGTGGGTCTTTTCTATCTTTTTTTTTTATGTTTTCCTTCTTAGTTAGTTTTATTCATGATCTGGCAGTTTGAGTAATTTACGCGGCCTACCTAAATGTCCATTCTTTGGTATTGTTTGTCGAATCGTTGAGCTCCTCAAGTTCTGAGTTGAGCTGCACATTTTTTTTGACAAATGGGAGCACTGACTGGACAGGTCCGCTCAATCTGTGTGGTTCTTTCCTCAAAAGACCATTTCAGACACCAATCTACATGGTCCTCAAAATGATCTGACCAAGACTATTTCTGGATTTTTATATACACATTGACATTGATAAATTTTACATATACAGTGACATGAATATTTACTTTGTAAAGTATTATGTTATTTTTAATGACTGTGAATGTGAAGACTATGTGGGTTAATTTTAGTTTGCCTTTGTTTTTTTCTCAGATAGTTTTAGTCATGGTCTGGCAGTTTGAGTAATTTATGCGACCTACCCAAATGTCCTTTCTTTGGTATTGTTCGTCGAATCGTTGAGCTCCCTAAGTTTGAGTTGAGCTGCATGATTACTGACAAATGCGTGCACTGACTGGACGGGTCCACTCAATCTGTGTGGTTCTTACCTCAAAAGACCATTTCAGACACCAATCTACATGGTCTCCACATGATCTCACCAAGATTATGTCTGGACTTTAAAAGAGACTGTGACCTCTGAGTTTGTTTCGGCCTTTCTTCTCAGAGTAGTCAGATAGGAAACGCCGACCTCATCTCGTTTTAAAAAAATATGATTGACGTGTAAAAGTGTTTGTACAAACCTACTTACAGAAATAAAATCATTTATCATTTAACACGATACCCCAAAGACTAGTTGTCAGCCTAGACTTTGGGGTTGTTGACTACCAGTAACGACGGTCAAATAACTAAGAATGACAGCCGGGATCGACGGCTTCATGTGCTTTCCGAGGTACGGAGGGTCTCGGTATGTAATGGATGTTCACGTTCACAAGACGCGGTTGTTTTATTTCTCAGAAACTATCCAATTGATCAAGTGTGTGTGTTTTTTTTATTTGGGGAACTTTTTAGGTAAATTTTTTTGGTGTAATTATATTTTATGAGTAATGGTTAAATAATAAAATATTATAGAACACCCGACATTACCTTAATTTCGAAATATTTTCGTTCTGAAGGAGGTACAGATTTATTAGAGCTAGGTACAAAATAGTGAATTTTAGGTACATTTTTTGGTACCTAAAATTAAATAAAAAAAACTAATTAAAATTATTATTTATTTAATTATTAAAATTATTATTTACCACAGCGAATTAAATTATGCCTAATTGGTATAATTTAATTCGCTGTGGTACACCCGCCATTTTGACTCGCATGTTCACCCATCCACGAACCGACCAGCAAGGGTTTCTTAACCTTGAAGATCGACCTGTGTGGCTATTAGTCATGCGTAAATACATGTTCATAGACCATTAAAACAAAATTACGATAGTAATGTATAAAACTTACGCATGTATATGGCCAGCATGACTGCATTCCTGTCATGCACGCCGGATAACTGACTGACTGCACGGTTATATGACGGTTCTGTAGCGAGAGCTGGACCTGTAAGAGAAAAGTAAAACCATGGAATTATCGTTTTATAAGTAAGTTTTTATTTGTAATACGCTATCTGCTATATTCTGTTGGTCCTAGAACAATGGTAACGAGGAAGTTTTGCAGGCCGTAATACTTTATTCCAAGGCTTGGTACATACCTTCAGTAAGGAAACTTCTAAAAAAATACAGAATAAGGTAGGTTTAGTGTGAGAGAGTTATATCTATATTCTCATGTAATGAAATTTCACTCTCAATAATTATCGAATTGCCGCCTAAGAAGTTTTCGATTCAAAAACTGAAAGCTATGTTACAACGTGCGAGCTCACCTATAGTGTGTATGTGCTGCGCGAGCGTCTGGCAGTGTGCCAGCGCGGCCGCGGCCAGCTGGTGCACCGTGCCGTCCACGGGCCCGGCCGCTGTGTCCGAGCGGACTCCCTCCAGCCACTCCTCCAGCGACTTCACGCACTGGTGGAGGGTTTGTCGTTACTTGGTGTAATAATCTGGATATATGTATTTGCAGGGGCATTTGGCCGAAAATCGTACAAGACAGAGAGATTTAGAAGGAGCAAAGGAATGTTTCAACTTAGTTCCACATACATTGTGGTTCATACCATTTGTATAGACTTTAGAGTGCTAGCGATAAGAAATCGACCCTTGAAAGGAGGGGTCTATTTTTAGGACTAACGACGGTTTAGCACCTTTTTATAGAAAATATGGCATGGGTTTTTAACGGGCCCTATAAGTTAGTGGATAGAAATCAACAACAAACATTTTATTTAATAAAAAATGCAATAAAATCTTGGTCACACATGTTTGATACGAACTATAACTTCGAGACATTTATCTGAGACGATATATTAGGTCGGGGCAAAAGTATTTTCGTATTTTTCATACAAAAAAAAATTTTTGTTTTAGGTTTAATTTTTTATTTATTTATAATATGTATGTATGTGCCGTTTTGATCGATGACTTGTTGCCATCTTGTGGGCAATGCCATGATCCCATTGCTGTAGAAGTTTTGAGATTTTTTATCAAAATAATCTGACAGGTAGTTTTCACGGTGTTCTTTTGAGGTTAACTTTATGCTTCCTAAAGAGTTCTGAAGTGACCGAAACAGGTGGATATCTGATGGAGCAAGATCAGGGCTATACGGAGGATGCATCAACACATCCCAGCCAAGCTCTCTCAATTTTTGCTGAGTGGCTATAGATGAGTGCGGTCTGGCGTTGTCGTGATGAAACACCACGCCCTTCCTATTCACCAGCTCCGGCCGGTTTTTCTCAATAGCTTCTTTTAACCTCATCAGTTGTTGACAGTAGAGGTCAGAATCGATAGTTTTACCCGGCGGCAAAAGCTCATAGTGGACGATTCCTTTCCAATCCCACCAAACACACAGCATCACTTTGTTCAGAGTCAGGCCGGGCTTTGCCACGGTCTGTGGGGCTTGCCCATGCTTCGACCACGATCTTTTTCGCACATTCTTATCGTAAGTGATCCATTTTTCATCACCCGTAATCAACCGTTTCAGAAATGGGTCGGAATTATTAAGTTTCAACAAAGAATCGCAAATGGAAACACGTTGCATTAAGTTTCTCTCAGTGAGATCATGTGGTACCCAAATATCAAGTTTTTTCTTGTACCCAGACTTTTGTAAATGCCGTAAAACTGTTTTGTGATCAACATCCAGTTCTTCAGCAATATCATAACTACTAATATGTCGTTCTAGCTCCACTTTTTCAAAAATGGCACTGATTTTATCCGTGACAGGGCGTCCAGAGCGAGCTTCATCCTTCACACTAAAATTTCCTGACTTGAAAACGTTTGAACCACATTTGTGCTACTCGTATTGATACCGCATTAGGTCCGTAAACCGCACAAATTTTATTCGCGGCGTTCGTCGCATTTTTACCTTTTTTGTAATCTATACTAATCTATACTAATATTATAAAGCTGAAGAGTTTGTTTGTTTGTTTGTTTGAACGCGCTAATCTCAGGAACTACTGGTCCTATTTGAAAAACTCTTTCAGTGTTAGATAGCCCATTCATCGAGGAAGGCTATAGGCTATATATCATCACGCTAAAACCAACAGGAGCGGAGCACCAATGAAGAATGTTTCAAAATCGGGGGATTTTTTTCCTATTGAGAGCTTCCGCTGCGTGCGCTGCGTAAACGGTTAAAGTTTCGCAAAAATCATATATGACAGAATTGTTTCCCTTTAAAAGCTTTAAAAAAAAGTCCGCGACAGCATATGTCTATCTTTTAAGGTTAGCTCACAATAACCTCTTTTATGCTAACCAAATTTGTTCTAAAATAATACATTATTTGCGAAGGTGTTTTTATAAACATGGTATTAATCCTTGTCCAAATAAATACGTTATTCATCACATGTATTTAATTTTGAACAAAATTGCCTCTGACATCATTTGATTTCAATGTATATCTTAGGAGATATCATAGTTTTAAAATAATACTAATAATAAAGCTGAAGAGTTTGTTTGTTTGAAACACGGTTTGAAAGCTCTAAATCTCTGGAAGTACCTATTGGTCGCATATATAAAAATGTTTTTGCGTTTGATAGCCCAGTTCTTGAGGAAGGCTATATTTTATTAAACTTAAACCTTAGGAGTTGAGCAAAAAGAAATAAAGTCTGAAGTTTTCGCCAAGCGAAAACGAAGTAATAACGCAGGCCGGCGACACGTTGCGACGGGGTGGGTCGGGGAAACAAAAAAAAATTACGCGGACGAAGTCGCGGGCAGAAGCTAGTAAAATTTTAAAATGTACCGAATTTCTTCGTCACATACGTTCATGTTGCTTGCTTGAAAAACAATTGAGAAATGGCGGGAACTAGTTTTTTTTAAAATTTATTGCATCTTTAGAATGTCAACATTTAATAGTATTAAAACCAGCCAGTTACATTCAGTACTGCCAAAGAGGTTTGATTACTAACAATAGATTCAAAATACGAAAATATTTTTGCCCCGACCTATTAATTGCTCATATGTATGATGAAACCTACAAGCCCGTGTGTACCTACTAACCTGCTGCTGACAGTGCTGCAGTATGGCCGCGTAGGGCTGCGGCGAGGCCGGCGCCAGCGCCCGCTCCAGCTCGGGCTGCAGACGCAGCAGGCGCGCCAGCACGGCCCAGCAGCCGCCCGCGTGCACTCACCTGCTGCTGACAGTGCTGCAGTATGGCCGCGTAGGGCTGCGGCGAGGCCGGCGCCAGCGCCCGCTCCAGCTCGGGCTGCAGACGCAGCAGGCGCGCCAGCACGGCCCAGCAGCCGCCCGCGTGCACTCACCTGCTGCTGACAGTGCTGCAGTATGGCCGCGTAGGGCTGCGGCGAGGCCGGCGCCAGCGCCCGCTCCAGCTCGGGCTGCAGACGCAGCAGGCGCGCCAGCACGGCCCAGCAGCCGCCCGCGTGCACTCACCTGCTGCTGACAGTGCTGCAGTATGGCCGCGTAGGGCTGCGGCGAGGCCGGCGCCAGCGCCCGCTCCAGCTCGGGCTGCAGACGCAGCAGGCGCGCCAGCACGGCCCAGCAGCCGCCCGCGTGCACTCACCTGCTGCTGACAGTGCTGCAGTATGGCCGCGTAGGGCTGCGGCGAGGCCGGCGCCAGCGCCCGCTCCAGCTCGGGCTGCAGACGCAGCAGGCGCGCCAGCACGGCCCAGCAGCCGCCCGCGTGCACTCACCTGCTGCTGACAGTGCTGCAGTATGGCCGCGTAGGGCTGCGGCGAGGCCGGCGCCAGCGCCCGCTCCAGCTCGGGCTGCAGACGCAGCAGGCGCGCCAGCACGGCCCAGCAGCCGCCCGCGCCGCCACAGCGCGCCGCGCCACGCCGCGACCGCGCACAGGCACGCTGGGGTCATGCGAGCAAAGAACTTTACATAGCGAAGCTTAAGATGCCACATGTCGATATTTTTTCTATACAAATTTCGGGAGAATTTACTCTACGGTTTGACATTGTGCATACAAAGTTAAACATGATATCGTTTTGATTCATTATTAATTGTGTCTGTACGGAAACAGAATAGTAAAATGAAAAGCCATTAAAAAGTTATGAGCCAACAAAGATTCGTTTTTCTTGCTATTTTTAACGTAACTTTGGGTGTAGTATAAGTAATGAAAGAACTGTAAAATCTTCAAAACCAAGTCCGTACATACAAAGCTTAGTTATCGAATAGATCAATAAACTTTATTTGTAAGTAATTGATTTATGCAGTGGTGTTTTCATAAAACTCGATTTTCCGAAGCACTGTTAGAATTTTTTTACGCGCCTATCAGTTCGGAACGGTGTTTCTGTGCGTGAGAACTAGACGTTGTTCGTGTAAACTAGCGTCTAACTGCTCATTACTGATACTAGCACTGTCAGACACAAAGCCAGGCAAGACAGCGTGCTTTTTGGCCATGACCACCAGTGAGTTCGAACTCACGACTAGTTTACTCTTAAGTGGTAATTTCTTTCTGGTGATAGACCAGCTCCAGCAATAGAATTACCTAGTAAATACACCTATAGATCTCCAAGAAAAAGTATGCGCTTCGAGAATCATCGTCTGTCAGAAAAACGAACGTACGATCATGAGATCTAATATAGAGCTGTTGCAACACTTATAACCATGGACATACGTGCCTATTTTGTATTGCCGTAATTACAAAAAACTTTCTGAAATGACAACTTTTTAAAACTTTTGACT
Source organism: Globia sparganii (assembly GCA_949316385.1). Lineage (NCBI taxonomy): Eukaryota > Metazoa > Arthropoda > Insecta > Lepidoptera > Noctuidae > Globia > Globia sparganii. The sequence continues at coordinate 23,380,186 of OX438660.1, read as the reverse complement.
GACAGATCTAACATAACCATAATCAGCCTATAATATTCCCACAGCTGGGACACAGGCCTCCTCACAGTGAGAGAGAGTGGGCCGTCCACGCGGGCCCAGTGGAGTTTGATAATGTCACATGTCTTCTAATTTTTCGGTCTAGGACATGCCGGTTTTCTCACAATGTTTTCCTTCACCGTTTTGAGAGCAGTGGTGATGAATAATTTACACAAACTCCGACCTTATAACTCGTAGGTCGAGACCATTACTACTGGGTCACAACTGCTCCTTTGATGATGATCTGCGACCGGATTACTTACCTGTAACCCGATAGAGAAAATTTACGAACGTGCAATGACAGATGCAAAATTACAAAGCTCGGCAGTACAAAACATAGAACCTTTGCTTCTATGGAAGGTAATTCTGTGGCGCGACGTTCATGCTCATTCGGAAACACGAAGATTAGTGAAGCGCATACTATTTCTGGTTTAACTGTACATCTATGTATTGCCAACATTTTTATAGCAACATGAATATGATACTTCTAAAAGTAAATAAATAATAAATAAATTAAACTTCTAAAAGTGAGCCCGCTAAAAAGTGGGAAAGGAATTTCTTTGAAATTTGCTTAGAAGTTTCGGTCCTTGACCGAAAAGCATCGCCTCACGTCAACATCACTGGCGAGGATCGTGAAGCAGTCCTTGAGCACGCCGGCCAGCAGCGGCGGCAGGCGCGGCAGCGGCACTAGGCCCAGCAGCTGGCGCTGCTCGTGGCGCGCCAGGCGACACACCGCCGCCGCCACGTTGCCCGCTATCTCTGCCTCCCACTCGTCTAGTGCCTCGCTGCTTTCTTCTGTGTCTGAGGAACGGACATGTTTAAATAAACTACTCGCAACTTACCGCGTGACGAACAAAGGGACCACCAGACCAACCAGACCGCGGGAATAATGATACGAGGTGACACTTTGATGCGATGACGTATTTATACGATATTTGGTATTATTGAGACTTATTAAAGGAGAATGGGCAAAATGGTACCCGGCTCCAATAGATATGATTGTAGTGTCGTTTAAAAGGTCTTACCAATAGGAACAATATTTACTATAGCCGCCAGTCTCAAATCTGATTGCGTTTGGAGATAAACGACAATCCTACTGACTAATAAAAATCCTGTTCATTCGGTTGCCCTTTGCGTTCCAGGGCCACCTGGAACGCAAAGGGCAACCAGGTAACCTGTTTAGACAGTCCCGTGGCCCCGGCGATAAACATACATATACGAGTATATTAGGTACCACTTATCTATGTAAGAAAATGAGCACCTTGGTAATATTTTCTGCATTTCCTTTCATGTTTTCTATTAATAACGCTTTTACGTAAGACTTTGCCATGCACCCCTCCTTTCAACTAGAGCCCCGCTGCTCCCGACCGCGGGGTGTGCGCGGGAGCAGTGGGGGAGGCGTCGGCGTCTGCGTCAGTTGCTCGTTTGTTTTGCACATGTGACGACATTTAGCTGCTGTTTGAGTTTCTTTTGTGCTTTCATAACTTGGCTTTATTAACTACTGACCCCTGCGCTCCTACTGGACTTGTTACTCGCTATTAACGTTGACCTGTGCTATTGTTGTGGACTATACTGATTTGCTTTTCGAACTGGAATATCGCAATGGAACGTCTCAACTGTGTAATGTGTCGGCGTGCTCTATATACCAGAAGATACCAACAACATGCTTTGACAGCTAATCTGTCAAGAACGCGCCCTGAGTTCACTGCGTTCATACATGAACATGCCGTTCTGGAGCTAAGCACTTCCATTATTATAATGTGGGTGTAGTTTCATTTCACCATTTCTTCTTCCATGCCGTTTATTCTCTTAATCTAAGTATATTATGTTCTTCATATAAGCACACGTGATGCCACTTAAGATGGTCATTACCAATAACAATATATAAAGGCTAACAGTACAAAAAAGGGCCTATCCTTTCTATTTCGATATTAGCTACCTGGACACTGCACACGTGTGGAGTCATCGGACCTTCAAAAGTCACTTCTATTGTTCTAATGCGCTATTATTTTGTTTTATCCCTCCATAAGCTCTGTAAGTGCAAGAGAGATGGACATAGAGAAATGATTTATGGCCCGACGACTCTGTTGAATCTGAGCTTGCTATAGCAAAAATGTTGTTAGGTTACGATCGACACTTTAATATTTTGTATTTACGTGATATTATTTTCTCAGTTTTTTTTAGCTTAGTTCCAAAAAAATGAAGTACCTACTTATACAAAAAAAACATTAAATATTTTTACCACTTTCAGGTGGTATTCGATGGCACACGACGTGTGTGTCACCGATGTTGGCAGTCCGCTGATAATGCAGTGAGAAGACATGTGAACCCTGCCGTGCAGGGAGCAATGCCTGAATCCCAATAACAATAAAAACTCACATCTTTTGTGAATATAAGCTTTATATTCCAAATGATGCAAGAGTGTGTACACAGCACTTAGAGAGCAATGTTTGGGATGAGCTACCTCAAACATGTAATGTCACTCATGATTTTAATACACACCAGTTTACTGACATTTGTGACATGTTAAGAATGGCCTTACAACGTGGACCTCGGCTAGACTTCAACACGAGAGGCGCTTTAACCAACGAGGAGATGCACTTTTGGACAGGACGCAAGTGCGAAGAGTTTGACGCTATGTTGGTACAAACACCTGCACTAAACGAAAGATGTAGAGAGCCGAGAACTGCATGAGGTATTTATCTTACAAAACTGCGTACCGGGGAGCCAGATGAAAGACTTGCGACATTATTTAACATGTCACGACGAAAGCTTGAACGTTTGTTGGTTATTGTGAGGGAGTGTCTCAATAACAATTATGTCGGGTTGCATTTGGGAGTGGATCACATTGGCAGACCACAATTATTGGAAAAAAAATCTCACTATACCAAAAGCATTATTTGGAAATGAAAATAATGATAAGTTATTATTGATTGGCGACGGTACATACATTTACATAAATAAAAGCTCGAACTTCTTATTCCAAAGATTGTCCTACAGTTTACACAAGTTTCAGAATCTACTGAAACCTTTTCTTTTTGTATGTACTGATGGATACATATTAGATGTAATGGGCCCATACGCTGCAACAAAAACAGATGCGCAAATAATGGGCGACATTATGAATGATGGAGAACATCCACTACACTGCTTACTAAGAACAAACGATGCTTTTATATTAGATCGAGGTTTTAGGGACAGCTTGGACCTCATTGATGAATGTGGGTATGAATCCTATGTCCCACCAACAAAGAACCGCCAAGAGACACAGCTGACCACTGAACAATCCAACGAAGCTCGACCGGTAACGCTATGCCGGTGGGGTGTGGAAGTGGTAAACGGCCGGTTTAAACGTGATTTTAAGCTCTTGCAGCAAAAATATTTGAATAAGTCACTGCCCAATATGTTCACTGATTTTAAGATTGCCGCAGCTATCACGAATTCCACCAGAAGAACTTCCACCAACACATCGTGAATAGCATACACGCAAGCAAATTCGTGAATATCATAAGGCAGAAAATAGATACCCCGAATCTTCTGCATATGTATGTAGAGAGAAAACGGCTCAATCACAGAAGAGTAGATTTTCAGAGGTTGGAAGCGAATCTGATAGAAAGCTTCCCTTCAATGACGGAGGAGGATATAATTCTACTAGCGCTAGGTACATACCAACTCAAGCTGGCTAGATCTTACTGTGCTGAGCATTTCTCAAATGGTCTGTATATAATTGAAACGTACAGAGAGGGAAGACTAGAAGATCTGCCAAACTATGGCATACACGAAGATGCCTTGCTTTTGCGTGGACGAATCCAGTCGCGACATGTCCGTATAAAAACATATTTTTGTTATATATTGATCAACAGTGCAAATAATATTGTCCAACATTATTGCACATGTTTAACCGGGCGACGTACGATGGGTACTTGTGCACATATAGTGTCCATCGTATGTTACCTAAGTTATGCAAGCCATACGGGATTTACTGCTCCGGCATCTTTCCTCAATGCTGTTATTGTTGATAACGATATGTGATGTTTTAAATCTACTCACTACTTAACTATTACTAAAATATATGATTTTTATTTGAAGAACGCTTGTTTTCTTACTTCTTTCATTATTGGAATCCTAAGTGTGTTATATCATTGTCTAATTCTATCTTATTCTAGCTTTCTTTTACTAATATGAGTAGTTTATAGTAAATTCTCATTTATAAAACTAAGTGAGATTACTGCTTTCCAAACATGAATAGGGACAGGCGCCATGGTAGACGTTTTTCTGCTTAAAAATATCTTTTCAATGATATATGAATGATGACTATTGGAGCGGGTACCACGTTCCATATATTTTTGCCCATTCTCCTTTATTCATATTGTGTTAATCGTTTACATTAAATTCTGTAGGTAATTAAATGGCTATTAATTTTATTATTTTCATCTTGTGACATTATATTTCTGTACTTAACGACTATTAATTTTATTACTGTATAAAATGAGTTATTGTTAATTTGAGTATTATTATTTTTTGTATTTTTTTTTCTATTGTCACTATCTAATCATTATTAATCTAAATTTATGTTTATTTTATAATTTATGATTTTCTACACAATGTATTTTGTTATGAAATAAATGACTTATGACGATAGACGACTTCGATCGACCGTGGTCTGGTGGCACCCTTATAGCGTGTCGTTCGGAAACTGGTCGGGAAGAATCTAATAAATAAACACGACAATAATAACCTTAAAACATGAAAAATTATGAATGTGTATGTTTCACGAAACTATGTTAATAGTGCCTCCGCTGCTGGTTTTTTTTTTCAATTCGACCTAAGTATAATTTTATAAAATAATGAATGATTAAAAGACACCAACCAATCAACTGGCCAAACAACCAATCCAACACAACTTACGATAACTTCCTCCGTCCTTTAAACATAACCATAGCAAAAGTTACTGGACTATCGGACAACAGGGATAATTATTAAAAGATTAAGAAAGATTAAAATCACCGAGAAAACCAAAACAGATTCGCAGAAAAAGAGTAGAAGTAGACGATTTAACAAAAAGCGTGGTAAGAAGAAAAGTCACTCAGTTTTACACAATTTAAAAAAAATACCATCCGACAACTTTGAAATCTGTACTTAGAGAAGAGAATGTATTACACTGCAACAGGGAATATTTAAGGCTATTATTACATGATCTAGGTTTTTAAACTCCTTATCGAACAGCAAAATATAACATCGTGAAGGTGGAAATAGCTAAATACTATTAAAAAATATCGTAGAGAAGGAAGACATATTTTATAACCACACGAAACTTTTAACGCGTGTCATAACCTTTCAAATTGGGAATCAAAGGATGAACACGGCGTGCTGTCTCATATCGGTAAAGGAGACCGTTTGATCGTATGTATGTACAGAGGCCAGCACATCAAGCTACCCCATTCTGTCAAATTTATTTGATAGATTTTCAACTTTACAACAAAGGAATAAGGTTCATATTCAATTGGGAAAATTTGACATATTGGGGTAGCTTTATGTGCTGGCTTCTGTATATGGTGGAGGCCAAACTGGATTTGTAGACGGAGCACTTGGTCTATTTAAATCCAAATGTAAAGCAGGTGATTATCACGATTCTATTAATTTCGTGAATTTCAGTAAATGGATTTATGAAAAACTCATGCTTAATACACTACCTAATTCTGTCATAGTAATGGATAACGCAGGTTATCATTCGGTTCGAGAAGAGAAAATGCCGACTATGGCTTCTACCAAGCCAGCTATGCAAGATTGGCTACGCCGGCATAACGTGCCTTTTGATGATAAACTTAGAAAGGATGTTTTAATAAAAATAATTAAAAGCCATTTCACAGAAGATATTTACAAAATTGACGAGTTATTGAAAAGAAACGGATATGAAGTGTTGCGTTTGCCTCCATACCACCCAGACCTGAACCCAATTTAGTTGGTCTGGGGTGATATTAAAGGACAGTTAGCACAAAAAAGTATCGACTCTAATTTGGACCAAAAAATTAATAAACAAAAAAGAAGAAGCACTCCCTAAAACGTTGGACATAAAGTCCGTAGTGCATCTCGAAACGCAATGCTAGACAGAAAAAAAAATCAAGAAGACTCCAAGATACAGAAAACACAGATACATCTTTTTTTGAGTTGTATCTACTACTAGCTGCTGCCCGCGACGTCGTCTGCGTGCATGCTCTACAGCACCAAAAATATCTAAGATGCCAGTGTCGCTATAGCATTATAAGTACACAACTTTTAAAATAGCATTAAAATATAAGTTTTTTTTGCAAGCGAAGCAAGTGAAGAGAGTTATATGGGAATCCTGCTGAGTTCAGTCATAAGATGTGACTGAAGGAAATAGAGAAAATAATGCAGGAATACATTCCAGGACACAAAAGAGTAAAAATACGTACAAAGGTATCATACTTTACAACACTTCCCTATAAATTACGTTGGTAGTTATGCTGCCAGGAGCCAAAATGTAAAGAGAGTCAGGACTGGTGACGCGGGAGCAAGCGACGTACAGTTGCCCGTGTGAGAAGCAACTCGTCCTGAGGTCGACACCCGCTGCCCTGCGACTTATTGATGGTCATCGCGAAGCAAACACTCACGGGGAACTGTACGCTCTTGAACTGGAACAGGACGTTATGAGGTATTAGGGGAATGCGTGGTATAAATACTGCCTCACCGACGCCACAACCCGTCAGAATTTCCGCCTCAATGGTGTGTCTGTGGAGCGAGATGACTTTAAGGCGGTTAACACAACTTCGGAGGAGATAGGTTCCGAAGAAGCATAATCGGAACACCGACCTTCAGCTTGATGGTATGCGCTGGGAGTCCACTTGCTGACAGGGAGCTCAGAAATTCCACGGGATAATGTGTGGCGTCATCTTGCTCGACAACAGTGTTTATCGAGGTGTAGACAACTTTATTCCCCTCAATTTCCGAGAGAATGCATTCGTTAATTGCTGCAGCCTGATCATTTTCGGGCATTAAAATGGCCCGCTCACACACCCAAGAATTCTGCTGGTGCGGTATACGACTGATGTCCCCGTATACACAGCGAATTAGTTCTTCTAAGCTGGATACCACTCTACCGAGAGACTCTGGAAGCACCACATGTCTCTTCTGGTAGAGTGCCTTCGCCAAGACTTAGAAGGACATCGGAGAATTCTTGAGCACGTGTATTGCCGCCAAGCCGACCTCTCATATTAATGGTCAAGCGAAGCGTACGAACTCGTGACCACAACGAAGATCGTTTCAACGAAGCATTCACCTCATCAGCCCTCGAGCCCCGCGTCACCACGGGAAGCGTTTGCCGAAAATCACCACTGAACAGAACTGTGACACCACCCATCAAATGTTCGTTCCTGCGGATGTCCTGCAGGATTCTGTCCACGGTCTCAACTGCCTTCCTATTGGCCATCGTATACTCATCCCATACGATCAGAGAGCAATCATTGAGCACGTGTCCCTTATCGCTGTTACGTGACACACCACAAACAGGCGTTTTGACGCTCTCTAAATCGATGGGAATTTTAAACATGGCATGTGCCCGACGACGCTACAGCAATAGCAATTTGGCCTTGCCTCCTGACCTCTGCAAGTACACCAGTGGTAACAAATGTTTTTCCTGTTCCACCAGGAGCATCCAAGAAAAACATTTTACCCTGGTTTTGCCCAACGCTTTCAAGGACGGTGTCATAAATTTTCTTTTGCTCTGAAGAGAACAAAGCGACATGGTCATTTCGTATGGTGGTCATTTCGCGTTATACTCCCGATTTTCACGGTCTTGATACGGTGATGATTGGGGAGCTGGTAACCCATATTCGATCAGTGGATTGCCGCCGATAGAAATGACCACATATTGAAGTGAACTGAGACAGGTGTTCAGCACGCGTTCATCAGTTACTTCGACTTCGTCTTCAGTAGCGCGCCTCAAAGCTCGTAGAAAATCTTCAGACAGATGATGGCGATACTTCTCCCACAAAGCTACCGGGTTCGCGACTCCACAAAACACCAAGATGACGGCAAACAGATGACGCATGCGGCTGGGACTGTCACTGACGCTCGCCTCCGTGAGGGTGTTATGAAATGAAATGATCATCATCAATGAACATAACTTTTTTGCAATACTTGACACCGCATTTTTTTTTAAATTGTCTTCCTTAACTCTGCTCAAGATTTTGAGGGTTTTGTTGGAACTTGAATTTGTCAAAACGAACTATACGATACAACTTTCATGAAGAAAATGCACATCACCATCTATGAATTTTAAGAATAACTTACTACTTACCTCGCCAACATGATCAAATTTAAATTATTAATTTCCAAAAAATGTTAACATGTAACTTGATTTGATTTTTATGAAATCTCATAGATGGCGCTGTTTTAAAATTGTCTTTATACTACTAACATTCATTAAACTATATTTCTCTGCCCAAGTTACTTAAATGGCGTAGTTTTTATAGTGTAAAGCTAGATAATAGCATGGCTTACTCAAAAACAACATTTAGATATGCGTCGTTAGATTACACGCTGTCACAGAATGCGTAAGAAAAATAAAGATTCACAGCTCCTCCCCCGTAGGTGATAGCGTGATAATATGTAGCCTATATGTTGACCTGACCTCTTAGTAATATTCATGCAAAATTTGAAGTAAATCTATGCAGTACTTTTTGAGTTTATCCCGGACAGACAAACAGACAAACAGACAAACAGACAAACAGACAAACAGACAAAAATTCTAAAAACTGTATTTTTGGCTTCGGTATCGATTGTAGATCACACCCCAAGTATTCTTTTTAAAAAATATTCAATGTACAGTTTTGACTTTCCTACGATTTTATTATATGTATAGATAATACTTATACAGTTATTATCTCACGAAGCGACGCGCGCTTTACTTGTGGTAACCAAGTGTACAAACACGCTGAGAATGTGTGTGTGAGACGAGTAGCGTCAGCACATAACATACACTTCCGACTTCGCCATTAATTGTCTCGGATGGTACCGAGAGCTTCTACGCTTACACACGCAATCACAGCGTGTTTGTACACTTGGACTTGGTGGTAACCATAAGTAAAGCGCGCGTCGATACGTGAAATAAAAATACTACACCAAATTCACAGTCCGAATCTGAAATTAAATCATTGCTATCATTAAGAGGAAATGTAGTCGGAGAGACTTTTGAAAAAGCTAAAGTAAAAATTCATAATTCGAGGTTCGGCTCTCGTCTATTTCCACCTCCGATATTGGACCAATTTAAAAGATATTTCATAAATTGAATAAGAAGGGTATACAGGGTGGAATTGAAGTCATGGGCATTATTTTAACCTAAGGCACTACTCACGATACTGATTGCATTAGGGCTATTAATACGCAAATCAAAAATATTATTAATGCAAGTAAGGAAAACCTTAAAAATGTAGTAAGTCAAATTGCACAAGGCTTATTATTGCAAATAAACACTTAAAGTAATTAAAACAAAATATTTCGTTAACGCCAATAAATGTTGAAGTATCAAAATCTTAAAGCGCAGTACAGCGCAAAGCGAAATGTAAACAAACATGAAATAATAGTAATAACTTCATAGAGCGGCCGACCTGCGCGCGCGCGGGTTTTTCCTTACAAGTAATAATAACAATGGGCTACAAGACATGCCGTCCGGCGGGATTCCCTGAACTCTCTCCGTCCCGATCCCTCACTAGCAAAAATACGAATATCACCCCCGCGCGGGGTCTGCTTGCCTCCGAAACACGAACCCGGAACTAGTGTCATAACGACTGCGCAGTTGCATTGACGCGTAATTGATTTATTGATCCCGTGACGTAATCGCCGTACTCGCCGCTCGCGTCATACGGTGCTTGGATTGCAGTGTATTAAGTGTTAGTGTAGTAATTGTGTGTGTGTTTGTGTACACGATGCCTCGACTGCTTAATGTGCAGGCTAGGTACACCAACCAACAATACCCACAAATGGTTGTAATTTACGATCGCACAAGAAATTTAGTATGAACTTGTGAAATGTTCCATCGCCGCCGACCCTATTCCTTCACGGGGTCTCATTCCACCAGAACCACTCAGGACCTGTTGGATTTTTCGTCTTTTCACGTGCCAGCACATGCACAAGCTCGTGGAAGAGCACCCGTTTACCCTCTGTCACTTTACCGACAAATAAGGTTTTTTCAAAACAATCCACAAGCTAGGTACGTAAATGTTTTTTTTTAATGTATGTTAGTTGACGTAGTTTTGACCGTCCTAAGCCGGCAAAGTACAAAGGGAAAGTTGGAATTTATTATGAATCAATTCATTCATCATTGGCAACTTACGAATGTCACGTGAGTCGGGCGGGGTCAAAGAATTCACGCCCAATGACGCGTACGGCATAGTGTACCTACGCATTTGCTATCGAGAAGCGCAAAGTATTTGATACTTTGTATGACTTACTACATTTTAAGGTTTTCCATACTTGCATTAATAATATTTTTGATTTGCGTAATAGTAGCCCTAATGCAATTAGTATCATGAGTAGTGCCTTAGGTTAAAATAATGCCCATGACTTCAATTGCACCCTGTATACTGTGTCCCTATGCTTTTCTTTTGTTATTGATAGTTGTCAAATTGGTACACTAGGCCTCTGTTGACAGCGGCAATTTTGAGCATCACTACATAGTATAAAACAAAGTCGCTTTCACTGTCCCTATGTACGCTTAGATCTTTAAAACTACGCAACGGATTTTGATGCGGTTTTTTTAATAGATAGAATGATTCAAGAGGAAGGTTTATATATATAATACATGCATACAGCTCGTTTAGTTTATTTTAGTTATTTTCACAGTGTTATGTCCTACGGTATTCTGCTATGGGGCAAAGCTGCTGATATACAAAATATATTTGTCCTGCAAAAACGAGCTGTTCGAGCAATTTACCAGCTAGGTGCTAGAGTTTCTCTAAGAGATTTTTTTAAAGATATTGGTATTCTCACGGTTGCATCACAGTTCATCTTAGCCAACATCTTATATATTAGGCAAAATATACACTTGTACACTAAAAACAGTGATATTCACAATGTTAACACCAGAAACAAGGACAAACTACGTGCTCCCTTTCACCGGCTTCATAAGGTTCATAACTCATTTGTTGGGCTTGGTATAGCCTTTTATAATAAGCTACCTTCTTCTTGGCTAGATTTGCCTTTTAATGCGTTTAAAGCTCAAGTAAAATCTAACCTTTGTTCAAAGGCATACTATTCCATCAACGACTACTTAAACGATAAGAATAGTTGGTCGCCCTGATTAACTCAAGACAATGTTTATGTTCTTTCTCCAGAATTAGCTTACTGACAGGTTATATGAGTTCATATAATTTTTTTTTTTTTTTTCTGTTTTTAGTTGACTTTATAAGTCAATTAATTTTATTTTAATTTATTATTGACATAATCTACTCATTTCAATGTTTTCTAATGAGTTGATTGCAACATATGTGGTTAGCTAGCGACCTCTACGATTGATCACATTTATCTTGCCTGAGCAACCGGCAGCAAGTTCGTCATGCTCCCTTAGATGTCACTGCTTGCGGTAGCGTCGGGGGTCGGGTTGCCTCCTTCCCTCAAATATGGCGAGGGGGGTAATGGCTGATCTTTGCGTTATGCTCGTGAACGGGTGCTGCTTGTGGTGACTGGTCGTCTTGCTGACCTTGGTTTTACTGTTGTTATTACTAATAACTTTTTTAAATTTATTTTACTTCGATGGTCCTAGTTTACCATTCACAGCTATGTGAACTGAACCCAGTATTGCATACATATGTAAGCTGTCACGCCCTTTATACCTGGAGGCTTTTATTTAGGTAGCAAGTTTTTGTTTACATTTTTAATTTTTGCTTGAGTACGTATTGTTTTTATTGTATTTGTGGGTATATTGGCGTGGCAAGCTAACATATGGCAAATAATTTAATTTAATGTGTTCTGTAACGTCAATAACTTTGCATATCTAGTATTGTATACAATTAAATATTTTCTAACTGAACAGACAGCTGTGCTGCTGGGGAGTTTGTTGCGCCACTTCTTCTCCCCAGCGAAAGCACTAGGAAGTGGTGAAGGGCGGGCGTTTTGGGGGGACTGTCTTTTGTAATTGACGTTCGAAAAGTGCTGATTCTCAGCCTAGTTTGAATAAATGACTTTTGATTTGATTTGATTTGATTGCATGTATGTCGTAAATAAACACATTTTTTTCCGCTTACTTTTCAAACGTTGGCTGAACCCTACGAGATAGGTCAAAATAATGTACTACAGTATTGTACACCTTAAAAAGGTCTACAAAAAAGTCCGCGATGGTATATGTCTATCTGCAGTGTTTGTACTAGTAAGCGCGCGCGCGCCCCGCGCCCCACCCCACCGCTCCTAGCTAGCCCAGCTAAGATCAACGGGCAGTAATAAACCAGTGGTCACTATACACGGTCGTTTCATTGCTAGTCGAGTACCTACGAGCTACGCTACCTACATATATAATATCTGGCGACGAGCTACTTACCTGCGCGTGAAAATAAAATGTCTCAACTCATCGGGAGTGTTAACGAATTCGACTATAAAAGTCAGGATTGGCAAATATTCCACAAGAAATTGACTAACTTCCTAAAATTAAACAAAATTGATACCGGGAACTGGAATTCAGTATTAATCGCACATCTATCCGATGAGTCGTACCGGCTGGTGAGGAACCTCGTGCATCCAAAGGAGGTAGAAACGGTACCGTGGACGGAGTTGGTTCAAGTACTCAACGGACATTTTCAACCGAAAAGATCGACTTTTGCCGACAGGGCAAAATTTTATGACGCGGTCAGAATGGACGGTGAAAAAGTCGAAGATTTTGCGGCACGTTTGAGAGGACTCGCTGTGCACTGTGATTTCGGTACAGAATTGGATACGTTGCTACGCGATCGATTTATCCTAGGTCTAAAGGTAGGCCCGGAAAGAGATCGATTGTTCGAACAAGACTCGAAGACCTTGACGCTATCTAGGGCTATAGAAATAGCTCAGGAGACAGCATGTGCTCGGGCAGCGAGAGCTGGTGTCGGTGATTGCGGTGAGCAACTTATCAAGCAAGAGATGGTGTATCAAGTTGGCGAGCGTCGCGGGCGGGGCGGGTCGCGCCCAGGTCCGGCGCAGGCGGCGGCCTCCTCGGCCGCGAGATGCACAGTGTGTGGGTTAAAGGGTCATTGCGTTGAAAAGTGCCGTTTCAAAGAATATAAGTGTATGATTTGTGGTGAAAAAGGTCATCTTAAAAAAGTGTGCAGTGTTAAAAAGGTCGGAAAAGTTTCGTTACATAATTTGGATGCGAGCGACAGCGACGGACACGAGTGCAAGGAATGTGATTTGTATAACTTGAGGTATGTTCACTATGAACCTATTAAAGTGAATATCTCTATAGATAATAAGTTATATTCTATGGAACTAGATTGTGGAGCTGGACGCAGTGTGATCTCAGAAAGTTTTTATAAAGAAAATTTCCAATCTTACAAGTTATTAAAATCAGATGTAGTTTTTTGTCTTTATACTAAACATAAAGTAACGCCCATTGGTTATTTCGACTGTAAAGTGTGTTACAATGGTATTAGGAAACAAATTTCTTTTTATGTAATTTCTCATGGCGGTCCACCATTGTTGGGTCGTGACTTCATGGCACAGTACAACATGAGTTTAGTTTCTATGACAAGTAACAACAGCTTATCAGTTACAGCGGAATGTAAAGAGGTGCAGGAAATTTTGAATGCGTTTCCTGATATTTGGCGCGATGAATTGGGTCGTTTTAATAAATTTGAAGTCCAGCTATATTTGAAAGAAAACGCAGTGCCAAAATTTTTTAAACCGCGTCAGATACCGTTTGCTCTTAAGGACAAAGTCGTGGAAGAGTTAGATAGGCTCGTTAGGGTAGGTATATTGATACCAGTACAATTCTCAGATTTTGCCACGCCCATTGTACCAGTTCTGAAAGAGAATGGTAAAGTGAAAATAGCTGGAGATTTTTCGTGCACCTTAAATAAAGTATTAAAAATCGATAAATACCCATTGCCCCACATCGATGAAGTTTTTGCAAAGCTAGGGGGCGGGGAACATTATTCCAAGCTAGATTTAAGCAACGCTTATAACCAATTATGTTTATCTGAATCCTCACAAGACCTCACAACCATCAATACACCAAAAGGCCTTTTCAAATATACGCGCCTAGTGTACGGTCTCGCTAATGCCCCAGCTATTTTCCAGCGTACCATAGAATCCCTGGTTGCAGGTATTGACGGCGTGTCATGTTGGTACGATGACATTTGTCTCACGGCCCCGAACAGAACTCTTCATTTAGAAAGACTTCGTATTTTATTAGGTAGGATTCAGGACGCCGGTTTAAGGCTGCAAAAAGAAAAATGCTCATTTTTCCAAGACAGCGTCACATATCTAGGTTTTAAAATAGATAAAAATGGCCTTAAAACATGCCCGAGTAAGGTAGAAGCGATTTTAAGGGCCCCTGTCCCTACAAACGTTCTAGAATTAAAACGATTTCTAGGCGTAATCAATTACTATAGAAATTTCATTCCTAATGCGTCTTCAATATTAAGCCCGCTAAATGAACTGTTAAAGGGCAATATTGAATGGCACTGGGACAAGGAGCAGCAGTCTGCGTTCGATTCCGTGCGTCGCGAACTAGCTTCAGACCGCGTGTTGGCACATTTCGATCCGCGAGCGCGGCTGGTGTTGACTGTGGACGCGGGTCCCACGGGTCTCGGCGCGGTACTTGCACATTTGTTCAGCGACGGTACGGAGAAGCCGATCGCGTTCGGTTCGCGTTCCTTATCATCAGCTGAAAAGAATTACAGTCAGATTATGAAAGAAGCGTGCGCTTTGGTGTTCGGCATTAAGCGTTTCCACCAGTACTTGTATGGGTGTCAAGAACCTTTCGTGTTGAGAACAGATCACAGGCCGCTTCTCTCAATCTTTGGTAAAAAGGACGGCATATCCGTGACAACCGCCCTTCGACTGCAAAGGTATGCAATTATGCTATCCGCTTACAACTACGAAATACAGTATATTAGTAATAAAAATAATATTGTGGCAGATTATTTTTCCCGCGCGCCGATACCCATCGAATCGAGCGGATCAGCTGATCGCAAAGAGTGCGATGACCTCACAATCGCTCTGTTGTTCATGAATGCAACTCAAGAGCCGGTCTCGTTCGAACGAATACAGCGCGCTACGGCCGATGATAGAATTATTAAAACCGTGATTAATTATATGCAGCAAGGTTGGCCGCGCAAGATTAGTTGCAAGCAAATACTACCATTTTTTATGTGTAAAACGGATTTGCAGGTTATCGGGGGTTGCGTATTCCGTGGCCATAGAATCGTCATTCCTTCAATATTTCGCGAGCGTATGTTAGAAGAATTACATAGTGCGCATTTCGGTATTGTTAAAACGAAGAGTGCGGCGCGAAGTAGAATGTGGTGGCCGGGCATCGACGGCGATATCGAGCGGTTGGTGGGGAGCTGCGGCGTGTGCGCGGCCCAGCGCAGCGCGCCACCCCGCGCGCCCCCCTCGCCCTGGCCGCGCCCGCCCGCTCCCTGGCACCGTATCCATATTGATTACATGTCTATAGGGCAAACGGTCTATCTGATTGTTATTGATGCATTTAGTAAATGGCTAGAATGCATTCATATGAATTGCGGCACCTCCACTAGTGCGTTAATATTAAAATTAAAAGAATTGTTTTCTGTTTTCGGTATCCCGAACGAAATTGTATCCGACAATGATATTAAGATATGTTCCACAGAATTTCAACAGTTTTGTAAAAACAACGGGATAAATTACTTAAATTCACCGATTTATCATCCGGCAAGTAACGGCCAAGCCGAAAATTCAGTCCGCACTTGCAAGAAAATGTTGAAATGTATTATCGAACAAAACAACAGTAATAAGAATAGTTTTAACCCTCGCATAGTTCATGATAAGTTACTGGGCTATTTGTTTGAATACCGAAATAATATTAATTGTACTACAGGCGCAACGCCGTCGAGCTTAATGTTCGGTCGTAATGTTAGAAGCAGATTAGACATAATTAAACCTACCAGTCACGTTAATAGTGGATTAGAAACAGAAAATAAGGAACTATGTAAATCTAGGAAATTCAAGATAGGTGAAGTAGTGTGGGCTAGTTGGTTCACTGCTAGAAAGGCAAGTTGGATGAAAGGAATAATTACGAATATTATTGGTAACAGAATGTTTCATATTAAATTTAAGAATTGTAGTTCTTCATGTATAAGACATTTAGACCAGATTATTAAGTGCACAGACACTACTAGCACTGATGATATTGTGAGTGATGTTGATTTTGCTGGAAGTGCATACTCGTCGGTCCCGGATCAGCTCGCGACAGCAGCACAATCAACATCGCAGCCGAACTCCGAGTCAGCACCGTCCTCGCCCGCGCACACGGCTGCAGGGCCGGCGCCGGCACCATCGCCCACCGATTCCTTGCAACCACCATTATCAGATAATGTGGGGGGGGAGGGAGAGGATGGTGATGAATGGGAGGAGGCTAGTCATGAGGACACAGCTGTAACAGCCGGACAGCCGACCGAGTGTAATGAACCGGACAGTCCCTATGTTGTTTCAACTGATACTGATAATGTAATAGCGGAGGGTGCGTCCACTAGCGATCCGCGATTGGGTCGATCAATGCGCCCAAGAAAAAACATAGACTTTAAGAAATATTTTTAGTAATAGTATCTTATAATAACTTAACTAATAAGTAGTTGTTTGTATAACAGGGTTTCGAAATAAGGTGGGAGGAGTGCAGTGTTTGTACTAGTAAGCGCGCGCGCGCCCCGCGCCCCACCCCACCGCTCCTAGCTAGCCCAGCTAAGATCAACGGGCAGTAATAAACCAGTGGTCACGATACACGGTCGTTTCATTGCTAGTCGAGTACCTACGAGCTACGCTACCTACATATATAATACTATCTCTTAGGGATAACCCACAATAATCATTTTTTTTTACTTTTTACGAGAAATAATGGCTTATTTACGAAGCGATTTTAAGCAGTACAGCATTAATCCTTATCCAATTAAGTACCTTAAATACATTGTGCATTTAATATAGATAAATATGGCCCTTTACAGCATGTAATTTAAATGAATATTTTCGAAGATATTACAGATTTAAAATGCAGGGACATAGCGGTTGCTGCGGTACCGGCCGCGGCCGGGGGGCCGGTGCTGACATTCTTGAAGTACCTATACTTAGTATCAGCATTGCACCCGTGCGAAGCCGGGGCGGGTCGCTAGTTTCTTATAAAAAGAATGTATCATCAAAAAGGAAAATATAGGGGCATACAAGTTGTTAATATTTATTAATCTGTAAAAAAATCATTGCTTTATGGTTATTAACCAGAAAAAAACAAGCGTTTTTATGGAGAAACAACCACCCGCATTTCCTCTTGCAAGTTGAAAAAGAAGGCAAAATTGGTATGCATTCCAAACCATAAATTATTGATAAATTCATACTTACAAGCTTCAGATATAGACTTCCTGGGTCCTATAGCAAAGCCAGTGGAATTTTCCAAAGTCTGGGATGCTTTCATCATTATCTTGTTCGCGCGTTTCTCGATACTAAACAAAAAATATCCACCTTTTATGTATAAACAAGATTTTGCAAGTAAAAAGGTAATGGTAACACACTTATTTCAAGCACAGTAAAATGTTATAGGAATAGGCAGAATTTAATATGAACTAAATCTTTTTGAAGGCAGATTCCTGAAGATAAAGTTAATAGATCTATGTATTTTGTGTTAGAACTTACACTTTCTGTAGTTTACTAGTTCTTCTCTGAGTGCTGTCTGATCTATGCAATAGATTCTTGGCTCTCTGAAAAAAAATGCTTTATTTAAATTCCTTTTTATGTACAGATGCCAGCATACCAAGCTACCCCAATCTGTAAAATTTTACCAATTGAATATGAACTTTATTTGTTTGCAGTAAAGTTGAAAATCTGTCAAAGAAATTTGACAGATTGGGGTAGCTTGATGTGCTCGCCTCTGTACCATTGCTAGCAGTGCTAGATTTGCAAAAGTCAAGGTGGGTGAGTATTTTTGTAAATGTTTATGTTGGAAAAGTGCTGTATTTCAACCTGCTTAGAACAAACGAGTTTTTGATTTTTTACTAAAAGAAATTTAACGTACTCCTTGTCTCCATGCAACAATTGCAATCTATACTAATATTATAAAGAGGAAAGATTTGTATGTATGTTTGTAACGAATTGGCTCAAAAAGTATTGGACCGATTTTAAAAATTCTTTCACTATTTGAATGCTACATTATCACTGATTAATATAAACTTTTTTTATTGCAAGAAAAAAAATAAAATGTTTAAAAAATAAATGTCCACCCGTGCGAAGCCGGGACGGGTCGCTAGTGTGTAATATTTATTTATTTATTTATTCTTTATTTCAGGCATCAAGGCCCACGCAAACACATACAATACAATATTAATGTAACTTAAAAATACTATAAATACATAAACCATTATAATTACACTAAAAACTAACTAACACACACGAAGTTCCCTAGCCAAGCCTAGTTAAGTTTCCTATTTAACAGTCACGTAATGCTTACCATGAGCGGCGAGGCGGCCATAGAGCGGGACCTCAGATAGTCCTTGAAGGCCACGAGCGAGGCCCTGGCGGCCGGCGCCCGCACGGCCAGCAGCGGCGCGGCGGGCGGCAGGCCGGCGGCCGACAGCCACGCCGCCGCGCCGCGCATGCAGTCGGCCGCGCCGCCCGCCGCGCTGCCGCTGCCGCTCACCGACACGCTGTCGGCGCTGGAGTCTGCGGGGGGAACCGACGTCTAATACAGGGGCGTACACGAAAAACCCGAGCTAAATACAGGATGTTCCTGGAACTATGGATCAAATTGAATAGGGGCGTGGGCAAGGTCATTTCCAAACTTTTTGATCCTGAAAATGATTGATGATTGAGAATTATTTTACGGTTCAAAAGTTGTGACCAATTTTTTTCAATCGTTTCGCATAGTCAACAAAGAAAAAAAAATCATTAAAAAAAAAACTATCAGGGCTGTCTAAAAAACTTAAATTGACAGTTCCTGGTAGTTTTTTTTTAAATGATTTTGTTCTTTGAGCACTGCAACGTGATTGAAAATAACAAAAGTTGGTCATAACTTTTGAACCGTAAAAAAATTCACCAACATTCTCAGGATCAGAAAGTTCGGAAATGACTTTGCCCACGTCCCTATTTGATTTGATCCATATTTCCAGGGACATCCTGTAGAATGACATAATCATTGAAATAAAAAACAAAAAAAAGTGATAGTAAAAAGACAAAGTCCTGTACGAGGTCAGAAGGCCCCCGGGTCATACGGACTGCTGTCCGGCCACTTCCCGTCAATGCAGCTATTTTACGTGCGGCAGAAGCTGTGACATTTAAAGCTGATATTCTCATAGGGCCCGCTATGATCCCTCGGACAGATACAGAAATAAATAAAGTAGATATAATGGAAGGGAAACAATATTGTAACTGGTAAGCGCTACTGTTTTGGTAAAATTAAGCAACGTCACAACGCATCACATAACAATATAAGAAACGCAATGCGACGATGCGGTATAGTATACGATAATTCATACAACATAAATGAAAGTGGTGTAGAAGGATTTTTGCAATGTTTGCCTGCTAAAAACATCAGCCTTTAAAGTTAAGGGTGTTTGTGTAGCTTTATATTGTTGCGTTGTTGATAAAAAAAAGTAGGTACAGTACAGACATTTACATTAGTTAGAGTTACAGTCCTTGTACACGATAACACAAAATGAGCGTTTAACAAACGCGTATTTACAACGTCCAAATTTTTTATGACCTATGAATGTTTTAGTTTCAGGCATCGTCTGCTCCTACAGAACATCATGTGCTAGCTTCAATTCTATAAAGGCATAGCAACAAATACATTTTCTATAGCTAGGCTATTAAAATAACTGTACTTGCCTTCTTCCAATGCTATCATATCCATGAGTGTAGTGGGTGACAAAGGCCTCGTGTTCCGATTCAACAGCTCCTCAAAAGCATTCTCTAGTTTAGACACACCAGTATTGTACAGCTGATTCTGTTGAAGAAATTATAATTATATAGTTGATATACAAGTTACTATACATTCTTTTAATAGTTGTTTTATCTATAACAGCAGCAAACCAACAGTAACCTTATTATAACGGTTATGATGATCTCTGTGAAAGGACAACTGCAGTGCTATTCTGTAAAAATCTCACCATGAAAACTAAGGTGAAGTGAGCTGTCATTCCACTTGATGTTAGGGATTGCCCCTATTGTTAGCTCACTTCACCTAAGTTATCACGGTGAGATTTTTACAGAATCGATCGGCTGTAGTCCTCGTAATACAAGCGGGGCGTCACGAGACTCTTATGTAATTGTTATTCGCGCGGTCATGCAATGTAACAATTATAATATCTAAAAATATAGATAACAAAATACACTTACAATGTTTTCCAGTTCTACACTCTGTGGGTTGTTCTTGTTGAAATATCCTTGTGCATCAGCTAGTTTGTCTAGTGCCTGCGAAGGAGGTTTAATTAATAATCATCATCTTTACTAAGTACAAGGACGGTACAAAATGATTATAAGGTAGTGGCAATTTAGTATGGAGTATTTTAGGATGTAGTATAGGGGCCCGTGGTAAAAAATAACAGTTTAAGCTAC
This sequence comes from Globia sparganii, assembly GCA_949316385.1. Taxonomy (NCBI): domain Eukaryota; kingdom Metazoa; phylum Arthropoda; class Insecta; order Lepidoptera; family Noctuidae; genus Globia; species Globia sparganii. The sequence goes on along the minus strand of OX438660.1, from coordinate 23,359,372 downwards.
GCTTGCCGCGGTTGGTCTGTGGATGGGTGACCATCTTGACATACCGAGACGCCTCCGCACGTTAAGCCGTTGGTCCCGGCTGTCATTCGTGGATCTTTGACAGTCGTTACGGGTAGTCAGAAGCCCGAAAGTCTGACAACTAGTCTTACCAAGGGGTATCGTATTACCCAGTAACCGATTCATTGCCACCTTCATTTTCGTGAACATTTCAGCCAGGCCCCATTCATTGGTTGGTGGCTCACCATTTGAGTCATCGGCCTCCCTGAAGGATGACTCAACTGATGAGTCATTGGCTCCTTGTAATGATTTAATGCTTTTCGCCATCATTCGAGCCCGTCTGACAACCAGAAACGTGTTACTGTGTTCTCCTATTCGAATTTGTGGATATTAAAAGTGAATATGGCGTTTCAAGGAAGTATTTTTTGATTTTAATGAAATATTGCAGAGGTAGTAAACAAAAAATGAAAACCTAAAATGCACTAGGTTTGTGCTAATTTTAATAAAAGACCACCAAATAAATAAAATCAATATCTTGTTAATTATTAAAAACTAATAGTTTTTACCAACGTGCGTGATAAATTGCAGACTTTTAAAAATGCGCTAGAGGCACTAGGCACTGTTAAGGAATTTTGAGCGCTAAAACATCAAGAAATGCACTAGATCTAGTGCCGAAAGCACTAAGTTGGCAACATTGCACATTCTTGCCGAATAGAATAGTTAATAATAGTTCATAATACACGCTACCGCAAGATGGAGACGCATTCGCATGTGCAGCGTAATGTTGCCATGTTAAATGTATTTTTGCGTCATTTGTTAGGCTGTTTGTAATATAATCTTATTAGAGAAATACCTGTATAAAAATATACAGATAGTATGTATAAAAATCGAAGTAGATAGATTTAACTTCACCCATGTGCACATAACATTTCGGCCCATAACGTGTCGGCACACGTTTGACTCAACTATTGAGTCATTGGCCATGAATCGGCCACCTCGGCTATCGGCTAACAAAAGGTTTATGACACCTGACTATTAAAAATATTCTGTAAAATGAAGGGCCAGGTCTGATATTCACGGAAATGTTTAATGAGATCTGAAAAATGGTAGTTTAAGTGATTTTTTTTTTTTAATATCCGTTTTTATACAATTTTGGTTTGACTCACCAATTGAGCCATCGGCCTTCCTAAAGGTTTTTTAATGACTCAACTGTTGAGTCATCGGCCATGAATCGGGTAACTGGGTTGTGGAGGTCAGATAGGCAGTCGCTCCAAGTAAAATACTGGTATTCAGCTGCATCCGGTTAGACTGGAAGCCGACCTCAACATAGTTGGGAAAAGGCCTAGGCTGGTGAGTTTCAATTTAGTATATGATATAACAACTCCCATTACAGTATTTACAGTGTGTTCACTGAAACATGTTTGAATTAAATCTGTTCTTATAATCATCATCTGCCTAGCCTTTTCCCAACTTGTTACTGGGTAATACGATACCCCTTGGTAAGACTGGTTGTCAGACTTTTGGGCTTATGACGGGTAGTCATAAGCCCAAAAGTCTGACAACCAGTCTCTCAAGGATCCACGATCAATCTGTCAAGGATCCACGAATGACAGACGGGACCAACGGTTTAACGTGCTTTCCGAGGCACGGAGGGGTCTCGCTATGTAAAGATGGTCACCCATCCACAGAACAACCGCGGCAAGCGTAGCTTAACCTGATCGATCGACCTGTGCGGCTGTTATCATTTAGCCATGGGCCCCTGAAAAAATGAATCTGTTCTTATAATCTCATGTCAATTTCTATGACTGCTGTTGGTTGTTCAATGAATCACAACGGCCATTATAATTATCATCTGATGTACGTAACATATACGCGCTTAGACATGGAGTGCGGTCACCAGCCCGTTATTCAATACAATCATCAGATTTTATCAAAAACTTGATCACATTTCCTAAAATTCAATAAATGTTGAATAGTCGACCCCGTAATTCCTTTACCACTTTTGACAAAAACTCTCAGAAAGTTCAAACCTCCTCTTTGTTTGACATCGGCCCCGATTTTGTTGTTCACAAACTAAACTAAATTTAAGTTCAGTGCATCTTTTTATTTCTATTTCATTAAGAAAAGGACAGAAGATAAATATTAGTTTAGTCCTCTCAAATTAGATAATCCATAGACAAGTTTAGACGTGATTAAAAATTTGGCTACTAAAAATACGTCAATTTACGTCAGGCGCTGACTAATTTGACAGGACTAAACTAATATTAATCCTCTGTCCTTTTCATAATGAAATAAAAAGAAAAAGATGAACTGAACTTAAATTTAGTTTAGTTTGTGAACAACAGAATTGGGGCATACATCTGCCATATTGGTTTTGAAAACAAACAAAAAAAATGGACCTTATTGTTTTATGACGTGCAAGTAACAGCCAACATAGGGAAGTAAAACAATTAAGAGTTTGACTATAGGTACCTACCTTCACTAGAAATCACAAAGTACCAATACATCACGGCGGCCGCAGACAGTGACACCATCGTTAACATTTTCCATACAAGCAAAGCTTGTTTATTTGCACTATGATAAAAAGACAATAGAAACTGACATTGGTCCATGTCTGAAGTTTTACATTCAACGTAATTTCGGCGCCGTAAATTTTATTAGTGCGCCGTCTCTACGAGTACTAGCGTAACGGTTCCATGCTCTGTGTTCATATCTCACAGGCCCCGAAGATACAGGCGCTGCCTAGTTTGGAGACTACCATTCAAAAACGACCATGAAAAGGCTTATGTATACAGCCTATGTCCTGTCCTACGATTTAAAGTATCCCCAAAGCAAATTTCTTCAAAATTGGTCTGGCTGTTTCGGAGATTAGCCGGAAGAAACAGAGAAACAAAATATTAAAAAAATATTTGTTTGCTTTATGTAAGTAATGTATATGTTTATGGTGTTCAAAAATTAACCCAAAAAATTTTAAGGCGTGCTTTAGACCATCAAACTAAACAACTTTCACTATGGGACTAACTCTGAAATCACGAAAAAAAATCTGCTGTCTAATACAAAAGTTCAATACCTACTTGACCAAAATGTATTAAACAGCTGATTTTTTTTTTATGACATCAGTGTTGGTACCATGATGAAAGTTGTTCAGTTTGATGGTCGAAAGCACCTCTTAAAGTATTTCAGGTAAATTTTTTAACACTTTGTATACTTTAATTTGCATTTAGTAAAAAGCTGTTATTTTTACATTACAAATGGACACTTCAATTTTGTTTATTTCTAATTTCTATAAACAATGGATCAAAAATTATTCTTACTCTAACTTACTTCAAGATAAACATTGAGTGAGTCAGTACTGCTGGTGTGAGGCCCTGCTTGGATCAGGTCTGCTAGCTCTCTGCTCACCATGTAGTAGTTTATCACATGGTCCAGTGAGCGCACTGTACGCTCCATGTCTGGAAATACACAGTGACTGTGAATGACTAAATGTTTACTACCTGAAAATTAAAAAAGTGAGAATATGGCAATGGCCCCGATTCTGTTGTTCACTAACTAAATTAAATTTAAGTTTAGTGCATCTTTTTCTTTCTATTTCATTATGAAAAGGACAGAAGATAAATATTAGTTTAGTCCTGTCAAATTAGTCAGAGCCTGACATAAATTGACGTATTTTTAGTAGGCAATATTTTAATCACATGTGAACTTGTCTATGGATTATCTATTTACTAATATTTATCTTCTGTCCTTTTCTAATTGAAATAGAAAGAAAAAGATGCACTGAACTTAAGTTTAGTTTAGTTTGTGAACAACAGAATCGGGGCCAATATTTTACTTTGATGAATATGTTGGAGTCTAGCAGTATCTCCATACAAAGGCAGGACAGCAGTCTCCAGCTGCTGCAGTCTTTGTTCACACGCGCCGAGCACGTTGCACACGTCGCTGGCAAGAGTGGAGCTGCGGTTGGCTGCAGCCTTCAGCTCTTGGATGTTAGTCATCTCCTGGAATGTGCAAGATTGAAATTGCATAGGCAATAAATGCTACACATAATTGTTAGAGCATGTTACACCTTAAAAGAATATTATTTGGCCTCTGCTGACTAAGTGTACACAACAAAATAAAGGTAAGCACAACGAACAAAAACATATGACACGCCCCCAAAACTGCTGTTTTATGCCATCATGTAGTGACATTGGAATCAAGTGTAATTATAAGCATAATTATTATATAATTAATTTATAATATAGCTGGATATTTGATAATAACATAGCAAGATATTCGTGATCATTACTCTGGAATATGAAAGTATAATAACTGAAAATTCAATGCGTAAACATACCTTTCGTAACTTCATTTCTATTTCGAATTTCTTTTCGACTACATACATCTTGGTTGGTTTTATTAGGTTCTAAGTAACTTTTACTAAACCGTACACTATTAAAGATCAATTTCATAGCCCGTACCAACGTTATTTAAATAAACACAAATTACGATTTGTTGTCAATCTTGGAAATATTTTCTATAATTACTGTCCTGTCACACAACTGACAACTGTCATATGCAATACAGCTGTCATTACCACAGACCTTTTTTTTTTCCTTTTGTTCCTTGTGGAACAGGCTAAGGTCAGGCACCATGCTGCCTAGTCATCAGTTCGTATTGTTTTTGAAAATTCAGTTCTGATAAATGACTTTTAAGTACCTAGTTTACAAAACCTAAAAATTATAAATTGAATTTTGCTCTTTTAGGATTTAATTTTGTAATTTTTAATAATAATTAGGTATTGGCCCCGATTCTGTTATTCACAAACTAAACATAAGTTCAGTGCATCTTTTTCTTTCTATTTCACTAAGAAAAGGACAAGTTTGTAATTAAAAAAAAAAACTTTTGGCAAAATATGAAAATATCCGAACGCGCGTTGTGTGGTGGTGACGTGCCGTGAATCTCGAAACGTGGCTGACGTTTGCGTTGTTTTGTCAGTTTTCTGTCCGTGATTTCCAATATTGGCTGCCGCTAATACTACGCTAAAATTGCGCTGCGCCTAGTATTACTTAAAAACCATTAATTTAATTATTACAAGTAAGTAATTGTGAGTTCTTTACCGTCCTGCCTTTAGAGTCCTATTGGAAAGTCGAGTTTTATCTAACTGTACCGTGTCCTATTTCTAGAATAATGGATCAAATCGCTAAGTTCGTCGAGCCTGGCAAGCAATTTGCCAAGGATTCCATCAGACTGGTCAGGAGATGCACAAAACCAGACAGGAAAGGTGAGTTTATCATTGACATTATTACAGTTACGATGTTGGCAGTGTTCCACTGAGGTCCCGTTGTTTCTACACGGTTTTATCTTAGTAATCTTCATAAAATGACAGAAAGTTTCACTCATTTGGATCTACTTTCACTGCAATGACTGTAATAAATTAGTTTCCTTGTAGACAAGTTTTGCTTATGGCATATGGTTACAATACCTAATTCTTTAGATGGCTACGAAACTTGAAGGGAAAGTACGAACAGTATCTTTACTGTATTCTGTATGAGATCCTGTTTGTAATAAAAATATCTATGCATAGTCTTTGTTTTGTAGGATAAAAGAATTAAATGTTGACACCTCATCACAATGTAAGGATTACATTTTATTTGAATTATCATCATCAACAAAGTCGGTTCTCAACTTTGTTTGTGTTGTAAAGTGTAGCTATGCAATCAGATTCACATCAGACTGAATAGCTGTATTTAAACTATGTTCCTTAATATCTTTGTCATCCATAAACAGCTGATTGTTGTTGCATGATCTCTTCCAAGCCATCTCCCATCCATGCCTAAAATGTTTTAGATATAAGACTTGAATAAGTTTTTATTTGTTTCCAGTGTGTGCTACATATATTCAAAATTTTATATTTCGTTCCAAGGAAATAGATAGATTTTGCTGATGAATCCCAAGAATAATAGCAATTTCATTATTTTCAATTAATAGTTCAAGTGTTTTTGTATAATTGTGTTGAGAGACATGTTTAATTTCAATGAAATAATAATGTGAGACTTCTCAATGCAGTCTAGCATAATTCAGTATTGACCAGAGGCCTTTACTGCGCCACTGCACAATTCACAACCCTGCCTGGTTCACAGCCTAACACATCCAGTCTACCTCTGAAGTTAGGCAGTCCATCAAACGCAATAATAATCAATGCAATACCAGAACTACTCTCTGTTTGATATAACAGAATATTGTTCCTTCTACAATTTTCTTTAACAATGTGCTGGCTATGGGTAGGATAATAACCCCGGTTGTTTGTAAATCAGATGGCAATGTTCTTATCCTGGGTGCCATTTAAGAGCCTACACTACCTCAGCTAAAATTCACTCTTTAACTCGCTCGCACAATACTGCTCATGGACTGAGTGAGAGCGAGACAGAGTGCGGTGCTAGGTGGCAGGCAGCGCCAATAGTTTAGGTATTCGCTTTTTACGGTGAAAATAATGGTAAATTAAAAAAAGTAAATAACATAAGACCTGCTTTATAGTTAGTTCGGTTAGTATACAAAGTTTCATGATCTAATTTGAAGTATTTTTTTAATACCAGCGGTTTATTGTTCGGTTTGGAGGTACCTTTGGAATTTTTTTCTATTGAGAAAATTTTGTGAAATCGTGTTTTTTGTTGTAACTTTACCATATATTTATTTCAAAATTAATGCTGCAGTATTTTTGACATAACGGAGGATCATGCTAAGCCATTTGAGTTAGTATAGGCCCTTTAAACACTACTATTTGCCAAGTTCATAAATTTCTTCGAAAGTTCAAAGAAGTTGGCAAAACTCACAGTATCAAAAAACATAATTTTGTCTATCTAGTTGACATTATCCCAAGGTCTTTAGCTTTGCTGATAAATACTTTTTGTGAATGAGAGTGAGAGTTAATTTGCACACATAGAGGATCAAGCCTTTCTTATTTATTTATTAATTAACACCAAAAGCATTATTATATACACTAGCTATTGCCAGCGGCTTTGGGGCCGTCCATAAATTACGTCATCGATTTTTTCAGATTTTAGACCCCCCCCCTAAAATCATCCTATCGTCATTTCTTAATGACCCCCCCCCCCCCTTCTCCCAAAATTGACGTCATTACCAGTTTGACAAAATTAAAACATTGCAGATTTGAGAAAAATAGGGTATTATATGATTAAAACACTTGGTTATAGAATCACCTTTTATTATTTTTACTTTGGCAATAATCATTGATATAATATATGTAAGTACCACGGGCGAAGCCGGGGCGGGCACCTAGTATTATATGTAATATTGTTGTTAGAGTATTTTATCTGTAGTTATTACTGTATTTGTGTACATCTATGTTGCACTATCTATGTTTATTATGAGTTATTTTAGTATTGTACGCGCCTTAGCCGCCTCTCACATTTGCAGTCTCACTTACTAGGTGTGCTGGAAGAAATTTCTTTTTAGAAATAATCTTTTTGTACGTGAACAATAAACTATAAATAAATAAATAAGAATGACGTCAATTTCGAAACCCCCCCCCCCCCCTTATCTATCATTTACCGTCATCCGCAGACCAACCCCCCCCCCCCTAATTTAGAATGACGTAATATATGGACGGCCCCTTTGCCCGCGTGGATGTCGGAAATTGTCCCACTGGAACATACTACCAGGATAAAACTCCTGCAGGTTATAAACTATCTGTAAGCAAAATTTAATTCAAATCCATTTAGCCATTTTTGCATGATTGAGTAACAAACATCCAAACACCCAAACATACGAACTTTCACATTTATAATATTACTAGCGACCCGCCCCGGCTTCGCACGGGTGCAATGCTGATACTAAATACACTACATTATACATATAAACCTTCCTCTTCAATCACTCTATCTATTAAAAAAAACCGCATCAAAATCCGTTGCGTAGTTTTAAAGATTTAAGCATTCATAGGGACAGAGAAAGCGACTTTGTTTTATACTATGTAGTGAAGTAGGATAGTAGGAATCAACATTGGCTTACAATAGTATTTCTTAGACAAGGTGCCACCCACCATATTTTAGAAATATCTTATTAACCCATACTTATTGTTTATTTCCAGAATTCCAAAAGATCGCGATTGCCACAGCTATTGGTTTCTGCATCATGGGTTTCATCGGCTTCTTCGTCAAACTGATACACATTCCTATCAACAACATCATAGTGGGATCATAGACAATCTAGCATAGTTTTAGACGTAATTCTACATGTAAGACCCTCAATAACTTGATAAGTTAACTGTCGTCAATTTCATTTATAAATGTTTCTTAAAAAATAAATTATTCTTTCCATACTTCTTTATTTTTTCCACTGGCAACTGCATAGTTTTAATTATACCCACGTGCATGAATTAATGAATGGTTAAATATCTGAATTTAATGGAATGTATCATATGGATTTGTTTATTAAGTGTAATATATGTATTACAATAAATTATATATTTATTAAAATATATTAGATCTATATTTCACTGGATTTTTCTATTATACTTTCTAAATACTTTATTTACTTTTTTTCTTTCAATTGAAAGTAGTCCCCGTACTGTAGTTTTATAAGTAAACTAGCTGACCCCGCAAACTTTGTTTTGCAAAAACAAAAAAATTGATAGTAGCCGATTCTCAGACCTACCCGATATGCACACAAAATTTCATACAAATCGGTCCAGCCGTTTCGGAGGAGTATCGTAACTAACACTGTGACACGAGAATTTTATATATTACATAAGTTAGCACAAGCATTAATCGGCCTTTATTGTTCCCACTGATGGTACACAAGCCTTCTCTCTGTGTGGGCCGTAATCCACTACATAGGCCCAGTGTGAGGGTTGGTAGGTGTCACATTTTCGAATTTTTGGTTCTAGGACATACCAGTTTCCTCACAATGTTTTCCTTCTCGTTTTCAAAGCAGTGGTGATGTGAAATAACACAAAGTATAATAATTTTACGCCTGTCTGGGTTCGAACCTACGGCCTACGACTCGGATAAGATATATAACACTGGTCTCAAAAATATGTATTTAACCCTGATTAATCGGACCTCAGGTTTGATGATTGCTGATTGGTTTCTATCAGTTGTATCATAGTCCTTAGTAGGTAAATAATCAGAGAAAGAGACAAAAACAAATTAACAATTTAATTTCATCACATTATTTGTCATTTTATAAGTCTACTATAAGAAAATGTAATTTTCACATAAAAAAACATTTTAGATCAAATATAAAAGTTACATTATTAAGGGCCGATTTTTCAATCGACAGATTATTTTTATTCGTGGGATAAAATTGACGTCAAAAATTCAAAACTATTCCTCCGATAAAATTACCTGTCGTTTGAAAAATCAGCCGTAACTAAAACAACTTTATTCTTTGAACAACTTATAGGTTTGAAAACAATAATTTAAAACTATAATATAGTCTTATTTTTACTATATCTACTTAATTTGCATTTAACGCGAATTTAGAGTAACATGAACATTTATGCGGGAATAGGCCTAACTAGAAATAATTAATCAAACAATTGGACTTTGTCCAAATTAATTTCTACTTTTTGCGACGATAATGTCAAAATTATGTAGGAAACTGTAGGTAAAGTAAAATATAAAATTACAAATTCTCTTTAACTATTAATTTCGGGCTTTCTCAAGCACATGTATGTAAAAACTGGGTACAGGAACTTCGCTCAACGGCTTGAAGTCTGCGTAGATGGAGTGTTTGGCGCGGTTGTCGAAAGCCTCATCCAGCATCTTCGTGAACTTCTCCAATTTGTGAGGGAAGTAGCACAGACGGAACTCGCTGAAATCATAAATCAAAGCAATATTAGTCAATCATACCCTTAATACATGAGATTTAAATATTAGGTACTGGCGAATTAACATTAGGGACGACGGAACAAGAGTACGTCTTCAACGAAACGAAGTTTCCTTTAATAACATATAGATGGCGTTGTGCGTACGATCCTGTCTGAATGACTAGTTTCACTAGTACTTTTGATAGCATGAATCTATCCATATTAATAATATTATAAATGCAAATGTAAATCTACTGAACCGACACATAAGGTTGCCATGTAGGTAGCCGGTAGCGGGACCTAGAGAAGGGCAAGCTTTTCATACGAAGTCGCGGGCAACAGTTAGTAGTAAATGCATTCTATGATAAAATAAACGAAGCTCACCTCCTTTCATTAGTGGTGTTGTCGGTAGTTATGCAGTAGTCTAGTGCAACTAGCTGAGCCTTGCCGCCGACCACCAGCACTGATGTCGTAATGTCTACTGGGTATTTGCTCTGGAATTTAAACAAATGACACATTGCATTCAATACAACAAGAGTAGAGTAGGTAAGAGCCATTATCAGGGTTAGTATAAAGACAGACTTTATTCGTAAAAAATATCTTAAATCATATCCTACCAAAAATAATAATTGTTTAACGCACTAGGAATTTTAGTGTCGTTAGTCTACAAATATATTCCACTTGCATAAACACTCAATAGGCTAGTTTCCAACATCAATAAATTGAAAATCTATTTAGTCAGTCAGTTAGAGTATTGGAAAATAATGGACACGTATTTTTTGTTTTTGTAAATCAATGAATATTGACAAAGATAAAACGCACCAAAACTCGGGAGTGGGGGCTCGGTGACGTCAAAACGCACTAATAATTATTATACCAAGGTGTGACGTATTGAGAATTTTAAAAGCGTCGTATCTTCGTCAATTTTGGTTTACGTAACAAAAGAAAAAATACGGGTCAAATATTTTTTGATAATCTAACTGACGGACTAATTAGATTTTTTCAGTTGACAAGCCTATTCCCTCATATCTATTCTCTCTATCTTCACAAATATTAGTTCCGCGTGAGAATCGAACCCGCACGCGACACTGCGGCTGTAGTTCCGTGCAGCGTCTGTCCGTCTCCGTTTTTTGACCGTCTTCAAGGAAGGAGGTTTTATGTTCGTCTATAATATTATGTATTTTTTACTTATGATCATCGATATTTTCGTCAATTGTGGACGATTATGAAAATGCCTTTATCATTTGAGGGAAGCTCGCGCGGTGGCCCCAAATGAATTTGTGATTTATTTAATTTAGTAGCTGAAAATAAGTCTGAATATTACGGAATATGATGACGAATAACTCCACTAAGGATTTCTTATGAGTAATTGACAGGGAATTCATACTAAGTAGCTGTTACACGTGATGTTATTGAACACGAACAAAATCCTTGAACTCTTCAAGTTCGTTTGATACATATCGAGTCTATTTGTCATCGTCTGAACTTGTTTATCATCTCAAACAGATAAAATGGAAAACTCAACTTTGTTATTTAATAATTTCATCGTATCGTACTTACAGTAAAATTAAAGCGAGATAAAAAGCTGTTAACAAGTAGAAGTAGGTAATATGGTTCATTTTGTCAAAGAAATGTAACTAAGTAGGTATATAAATATTTGTGATTACGAAATTGTTGACAAAACTAGCATAGAAACAGAATATCGAATTGAACTGTATTTTTGTCAATTCGGTGAATGAAAACAACTCGCCAGATAACTTTTATTCGTGGAATAAAATTGACGTACCTACTGACTGTTTTTGTATGCACGAACTGTCAAAAATTCAAAATTATTTCTCTGTTAGTTTAGTTATACGTAGGTATGGCGTTGGAAAAATCAGCCTATATAAATTCTGATTTAAACCGGTATAAACTGGATTGCGGACAAGAATACCGATAAGATTACACGTTTATGTTTCTAATTAATAAGCATAAACATTATTTTAGTCACAGCTGTGTACGTTACATGTTAATTTTAGTAAGACGTCTAAAAAACTTCACAATTTTTTTTCGTTTGCTTGAATGAAAACGCAAATTATTTTTTGTTTCATTTTCCGATTTTCCCCTAATAAATAGGTAAACTTCAATAATGCACCTACTTACTGCCAAACAAAACACTGCACCCTAATTGTGTAACACGCTATCAATCACAATTTCAATCATTTTGTATGATATTGCTAATCCATTGCTTCATATGTTCGAAAAAATTGTCTGCTCAACAACGTAAATAACGCAATGAATGTTGTTGAACTGTCAAAACTCAAAATGAAAGCCATTCCAACTGTTAATGTGTTAGGTACGCAATTAACCCGCTGTTTTCCCCGAAGGCTTATAAATTGTGCTAGTTATGTTTGAGTCCCATGTACAGAGGCCAGCACAACAAGCTACCCCAATCTGTCAAATTTTCCCAATTGAATATAAACCTTATTCCTCTGTAGTAAAGTTGAAAACCTATCAAAGAAATTTGACAGACTGGGGTAGCTTGATGTGCTGGCCTCTGTACATACGGCTACACTTCAAGCTATACATTCCAGTTTTGCTGACCTCGCATTGTATAGGTTTTTCGTACAATCAGAAGTCAGCTTATACTGGTTATTGTATAGCTATAGGTATGTAGCCGTGCGTATCTAATAGAGGGCAAGTCTATTGCCATCAGCGAGGCACAAATCCCGGCTTTGGGCTGCTATTGACAAAAAAAAAACATAATAATACTTACATTATAATAAATAGAGTGTCCTGGCGTGGCCCCCCCTTCAATCATCGCGTCATAATTCCTGTGGTCAATAAACAGCAAACCGCCAGGTTTCAGGCACGTGGCGAAGTTCCTAAGGCACATCTTCTGAACTCTCTGGTCTCCGAACTCGTCCAAAAGATGGGCAAACGAGTTCCCGAGGCATATGACTGCGTCGAACTGTGTGTTGGGCAAGAAGGCTTCGATGTCACGAGGTAAACTTTCCCAGTTTGCTTCCTCTATAACTGAAATTGGAAAGGAAAACGTGAATTGGCTTTTTTTTTGCACTTGGTGGATGACTTGCGTAATACACTTTCAATTACGATGTAAATCATTTTGAAAGATATTGCTAATCTATTGCTTCATATGTTCGAAACATTTGTTTGCTCTACAACGTAATAACGCAATGAATATTGTTGGAGTGTCAAAGTGGTGTACGAAAGCTATTGCTACTGTTACTGTGTTACGCAATTACCCCGCAGGTTTAATTTATTTAAAAAAGAAAATGGCCCCGATTCTGTTATTCACAAACTAAACTACATTTAAGTTCAGTGCATCTTTTTCTTTTTATTTCATTATGAAAAGGACAGCAAATAAATATTAGTTTAGTCTCGTCAAATTAGTCAGCGCCTGACGTATTTTTAGTGGCCAATTTTTTAATCACGTCTAAACTTGTCTATGACGGGACTAATTTGACGGGACTAAACTAATATTTATCTTCTGTCCTTTTCATATTGAAATAGAAAGAAAAAGATGCACTTAACTTAAATTTAGTTTAGTTTGTGAACAACATCTTTTCAGCATTTGGGGTTAAGAAACGATGGTATTGGGTTGGCTAAGAAAACATACCTAGGTACAAACCCTGCTATTTTTGAATAAATGTCGAGCTAGACCAACGTAAATAACGCAATAAATTTTGAAAAATGAAACCCGCACCCTAATTGTGAAACACACTATCGATCTCAATTTGAATAATTTTGAAGCATATTGCTAATCCATTGCTTCATATGTTCGAAAAATGTGTCTGCTCAACAATGTAAAACACGCAATGAACGCTGTTGATCTGTCAAAATGAAACCCATTGCTACTAAGTGTGCGCAATTACCCCGCCGTTGCTTCTGCTAGAGTGTTACGCAATTACCCCGCAGGTCTCAGTTGTAATCCCAGCTCACCCTGTGTCCTAGGGATGTCCTAATTTTCAATAAAATTTACTGTAGTTTTTTTTTTACTGTGGTAAGCTAAATAAGTATAATTGGTTACTGGATAAGACATTGATTTTAATTTGAAATTCGTTTGTAAACATTATTATGTGCGGTGAGAATAAGAACTCATCTCATCATAAGTAGGCGCTCAATATCTTCAATAAATAAGTAATGCATGATGTGCTTACCTGTAAGAAATTGGTACACTAGTCTATAAGTCTATTGGATGTAACTAATATCTTAGTTTTAGTGTATTCAATTGTTGGTGAGCCAAATAAATAAAATAAAATAAGACCAATCACGAGAATGTAGTTACCCAGGTAGATAGGTATTATGTATAATAATTAACTAATTGCACCGCTTATGAATCACGGGAAATTCATTCGCGAGCTTATTCGTTTTCCTTCTAAAAACAATGCAGAGGAGTAGGTAGGTACTAGAAATAAGGAAAGTGCAATTTGTCTCTATGGTAGCTGAATGAAACCCCAGAAAATTAATACCACCGCGTAGTCGTAACAGCTGTTGGTTTTTATATCCTGAAAACCCAGAAAAGCTAAACTATTTTTTTACTGATTTTATCATCTATACATATAATAAAATCGTAGGAAAGTCAAAACTGTACATTGAATATTTTTTAAAAAGAATGTTGGGGCGTGATCTACAATCGATGTCGAAGCCAAAAATATAGTTTTTAGAATTTTTGTCTGTTTGTCTGTTTGTCTGTCCGGGATAAACTCAAAAAGTACTGCATGGATTTACTTCAAATTTTGCATGAATATTACTAAGAGGTCGGGTCAACATATAGGCTATATATTATCACGCTATCACCTACGGGGGAGGAGCTGTAAATCTTTATTTTTCTTACGTATTCTGTGACAGCGTGTAATCTAACAACGCATATTTAAATGTTGTTTTTGAGTAAGCTCTGCTATTATCTAGCTTTACACTATAAAAACTACGCCATTTAAGTAACTTGGGCAGAGAAATATAGTTTAATGAATGTTAATAGTATAAAGACAATTTTAAAACAGCGCCATCTATGAGATTTCATTAAAATCAAATCAAGTTACATGTTAACATTTTTTGGAAATTAATAATTTAAATTTGATCATGTTGGCGAGGTAAGAAGTTAGTTATTCTTAAAATTCATAGATGGTGATGTGCATTTTCTTCATACAAGTTGTATCGTATAGTTCGATTTGACAAATTCAATTTCCAACAAAACCCTCAAAGTCTTGAGCAGAGTTGAGGAAGACAATTTAAAAAAATGCGGTGTTAAGTATTACAAAAAAGTTATGTTCATTGATGATGATCATTTCATTTCGTGACACCCTCGCGGAGGCTAGCGTCAGTGACAGTCCCAGCCGCATGCGTCATCTGTTTGCTGTCATCTTGGTGTTTTGTGGAGTCGCGAACCCGGTATCTTTGTGGGAGAAGTATCGCCATCATCTGTCTGAAGATTTTCTACGAGCTTTGAGGCGTGCTACTGGAGACGAAGTCGAAGTAACTGATGAACGCGTGCTGAACACCTGTCTCAGTTCACTTCAAGATGTGGTCATTTCTATCGGCGGCAATCCACTGATCGAATATGGGTTACCAGCTCCCCACTCATCACCGTATAAAGACCGTGGATATCGGGAGTATAACGCTGAGACAAATTACGATCCGGGCGAAATGACCATCATACGAAATGACCATGCCACTTTGTTCTCTTCAGAACAAAAAATTTATGACACCGTCCTTGAAAGCGTTGGGCAAAACCAGGGTAAAATGTTTTTCTTGGATGCTCCTGGTGGAACAGGAAAAAAATTTGTTACCACTGGCGTACTTGCAGAGGTCAGGAGGCAAGGCAAAATTGCTATTGCTGTAGCGTCGTCGGGAATCGCTACCACACTGCTTCCGAGTGGCAAGACAGCACCTGCCATGTTTACAATTCCCATCGATTTAGAGAGCGCCGAAACGCCTGTTTGTAGTGTGTCACGTAACAGCGATAAGGGACACGTGCTCAAGGATTGCTCTCTGATTGTATGGGATGAGTGTACGATGGCCAATAGGAAGGCAGTTGAGGCCGTGGACAGAATCCTGCAGGACATCCGCAGGAACGAACATTTGATGGGTGGTGTCACAGTTCTGTTCAGTGGTGATTTTCAGCAAACGCTTCCCGTGGTGACGCGGGGCTCGAGGGCTGACGAGGTGAATGCTTCGTTGAAACGATCTTCGTTGTGGTCACGAGTTCGTACGCTGCGCTTGACCATTAATATGAGAGCTCGGCTCGGCGGCAATGCACGTGCTCAAGAATTCTCCGAATTCTCTTGGCGAAGGCACTCTACCAGAAGAGATAGGTGGACAGGTGGTGCTTCCAGAGTCTCTAGGAGTGGTATCCAACTTAGAAGGACTAATTCGCTGTGTGTACGGGGACATCAGTCGTATACCGAAACGCAGAATTCAAGCTGAAGGTCGGTGTTCCGATTATGCTTCTTCGGAACCTATCTCCTCCGAAGTTGTGTAACCCGCCTTAAAGTCATCTCGCTCCACAGACACACCATTGAGGCGGAAATTCTTACGGGTTGTGGCGTCGGCGAGGCAGTATTTATACCACGCATTCCCCTCATACCTCATAACTTCCCGTTCCAGTTCAAGCGCGTACAGTTCCCCGTGAGTGTTTGCTTCGCGATGACCATCAATAAGTCGCAGGGGCAGATACTAAGGGCAGCGGGTGTCGACCTCAGGACGAGTTGCTTCTCACAAGGGCAACTGTACGTCACTTGCTCCCGCGTCACCAGTCCTGATTCTCTTTACATTTTGGCTCCTTGCAGCATAACTACCAACGTAGTTTATAGAGAAGTGTTGTAAGGTATGATACCTTTGTACGTATTTTTACTCTTTTGTGTCCTGGAATGTATTCCTGCATTATTTTCTCTATTTCCTTCAGTCACATCTTATTACTGAACTCAGCAGGATTCCCATATAACTCTCTTCACTTGCTGCGCTTGCAAAAAAAACTTATATTCTAATGCTATTTTAAAAGTTTTGTACTTATAATGCTATAGCGACACTGACATCTTAGGTATTTTTGGTGCTGTAGAGCCTTCACGCAGACGACGTCGCGGGCAGCAGCTAGTTCTAATGATAAAATCAGTAAAAAAATAGAAATTGATGAGCCTCTTTTGACCTCATGGGGCCAATCATATTATGTAAAGTAACCTAATGATAATAATAATAACTCTTTGGTATGAGCCTATGGGGTTATCTACTACTGAAAACAAATATTATCACTTTCCCAACCCGAGAATCGTATCCAACAGTGCTATTCTGTAAAAATCTCACCGTGAAAACTAAGGTGAAGTGAGCTGTCATTCCACCTAATGTTAGGGATTGCCTCCATTGATAGCTCACTTCACGCTCACTTCACCTAAGTTATCACGGTGAGATTTTTACAGAATCGATTGGCATCAGCAGGACTCAGGCTTAGCAGTACCTAACGCTTGCGAATACACGATCAACGAGGCAGCGTATAAGCCATGCCTGTAACGTGAGTAAAAGTATGCAACCAATATACTTTTGTGAAGTCGCAGGGAATACAAGGTCAAATAAAATTAACAAACTGTTCCAGTAGCTACACTACCAACGGTCGTTGACTCAAAAAAACATATTTTTTTTTGTTTATCTGTTTTAAAATATATCTGCGGAGTTTTGCTAGCTAATTTCATTTGACCTTGTAGATTATGTGTATTTACTTCAAAGAAAATTGGTACATACTCCATTCGTCGTATTTGGAGTCTTTTCTCTTGTCCCACCGCGCTTTTAGTGCGTGCTTCAACATCTTGTCGGAGGCGTCCACCGACACCAGATTGAATCCTTCGTCTACCAGCATCATGGAGTCTATTCTGAAATGCATACTTAAAATAATGTATATAACGATAATGCTTATAATCGTCTTAGCGAGTCGATGGTAATTTATATAAGGTGTTTCAAAATTAGTTTTAGACCATCGAACTGAACAACATTCACTATGTGACCAACTCTGAAATTACGAAAAAAAAAATCAGCTGTTTAATGCAAAAGTTCAATACCTACTTGACCAAAATGTATGAAACAGCAGATTTTTATATACTTGATTATTAAAAGTAGCTACAGAGTTAGTAAGACTCTTTATTAGAATATTATTACTATACCTACTATTTTAAACTTAAGTTTTATAGACTGTGTGTGTTGAATTTGTAATAATTACGCAGACATAAAAGTCGGAAATAAAAAATAATATTAACAATTGGTTTATTTTTGTATTTTTAAATTTCATTTAAATCTGTGATAGCTAAACTGTAAAACCTGAAACTAACGTAGGTACTTATAGATTTGCTTTGAATAATTAATGTTGGTTCATAGCATTATTAATCATGCAGAGAATTTATTTCCATGGTTGGTCACTGTAAAAGGCCTATAATAGAATTACGTATAACTTTCTATTTCTTTTTAACCGACTTCAAAAAGGAGGAAGTTATCAATTCGGTTGTATTTTTTTTATGTTTGTTACCTCAGTACACCGTCATTTATGAACCGATTTGGAATTTTTATTTTTTATTTGAAAGGATATGCTTCCAGATTGGTCCCATTTTTGTCAAAATCCAGTTTTGATGATGGCATCCATGAGGAATTGAGGGAACTCCTCAAATATTATAGGCATACATATAGAAATTTTGGTATTTTCATCAACATGTCAAGCATTTGCATTCAAAAAGTATAATTTGGTGAAGTGGAACTGATGAAGGAGACCACAGATAGCCACAGGAACTCTTCAATGATAATAAGTATTTCACGGGTGGCGATAAGATATCTCGATTAAGATAGTTAAGCGACTATGACGAAGCAAATTTAAATAAATGGTTCTGACGAAAATGGTACCATCAAACCGATCTGATGATGAAGCTGGAAGGTAGGTACCGGAACTTCGTAATAAAACCATGTATTCTAGCCGTGTTTGGGCTTATTGGAATTGTCATGAGATGCACTCTGACTATAAAAAATAAAAAAAATTTAACAAAAAAAAAAACAACCGACTTCGAAAAAAAAAACACTACAAAGTGTAAAATAACTTTAATTTTAATTTTGGAAGTTGGTGGCAAAAACGTAAATACAAAACCAAAGACACCGACTTCCGAAATTAAAATTAAAGTTATTTTACACTTTGTAGTGTTTTTTTTTTGAAGTCGGTTGTTTTTTTTTGTTAAAAAGTTTTTTGCTGCCTACACTATGCTCGACGGCTTACACAGAAAATAAACATGTTTTTTAATGTAAGGGATTTTAAACCACTGCGCATTCCTAAATATACGAAATATTTAGGAATGCCATGAAAGAAGAGGAAATTCTAATAAACTTTGCTCTAGACACAATTTAAATTGGAGCAGACAGTAAAAAGTTATAAACAAATTTAAAACAATAAAATCGTTTTTTGCCTCTCCTGAAAAACCGTAGGTAGTTTGTATCGATATTATTACGTTCGTAAAGACATTCCTCAGTGTCGTTTACTTTCACTATGATTGACTGCCTTACAAATTCTGTGTTGTAATTGAAACCTTGTGAGGTCATATAACTTGTAACTTCAAGGTCACGTTTTTGCAATTCCTTATCCTACTGTAGAAAGAAGTTCTCTATGTAATTTTGATAGTCCGTCTCACGAAAAAGTACGGTAGACGCGGCGCTACCGGCACTATGCGACGGAGATTTAGATCCTCATAAGTTGTAAGTATATTTATACGCGATATCTCTCCGGCAATTGTAAATCGATTTCTTTTTTTTTTTGCTTAAATGTAAAAAATAAACTTGTTAAAAAAAAAAACAACAGACTTCCAAAAAATACGCTACAAAGTGAAAATAACTTTTTATTTCGGAAGTCGGTGGCAAACAACGAAAATGCAATCCCAACGGCACCGACTTCTTCCGACTTAAGTTGAACTTATCCCACACAAATTCGTATAACACTAGGTACTTGCTATGTACCTAAATATCGATTTACAATTGCCGGAGATTTTTATATATAGGTATTTTTCCTATATTTATCTCAACATCATATATTACAGGCACTGTAAGTAAGTAAGTAATTAAGTAGTAAGTAATTATTTATTTACTAAAAGACTTAGCCTAGGTAACATCAGCGTTCTATCAATATGGAATGGGTATGGCTATTACATATGAGAAGACCCCTGCCCTTCAAACTAGGAAAATCCTGTATCTTGAAGGACAGTGTACTTTACGGGATTGCAGGCACATTACAGGCACTGGTTAATAAAATGCACAATCTTAAATAGAGAAAGGAGTGCGAGGTAGGAGGGTTGTTGTTCCTACAACAACCCTCCTGCATTTTATTGTTGCTAAATAGATAATAATTAGTTCCACTTATTGCCGCGGGAATTTTTGTGTGGGATGGATTTTATCATATCAATCAATGATGTTATGAACTTCCACGCAAAATATTGTTTCGTCATGATACGAGTAGTTATCTTCAAAATTAAGTAAAGACCAGAGTAGGTAGTACCTACTTATACATTACATAATAGTAGGTATATAGCTACCTGCTACCTTGTGTCAAATAATGGGTTGAATACCTACTCAAAACATTCTTACCTAGCTAACCATAAGATGAAATGAAATGAAATTGTTTATTATGTAAATATATCTACTTTATGGTAAAAAAGAACACAGGTCAAAACCAAATAAATAAACTCTATGAAAATGGAAACAAGTTATATGGCGAAAACGGTGCATTTTCTTCACAAAACGTAAAATTTCTCATGATGAATAATGCCAGAACTATAGTCAACTAGATAGTAGCATGATTAATGTGATAACAATACCAGATTTCGTCAGTAAAATCTTGTGTCAAATGACTTTAAAGTTCAAAAGATAACAAGTGTTTATACATAACTTAATCGCTAATATAACTGGGTAATACTTAATAACAAAATAACTGTAACGATGCGAAATACGATTGTGATAGTGATATGATAGTACATAAGGAAAGAAAATATGAAATATCCTGTTAGTTTTCAGAGAAGTTTTGCTGGAAAAAACTTGCAAATCAGATGTTTTCAAAATAGATACATGGTCACTTTTCTTGCTTATGTATTCCTGCTTTACCCCAAATCTTCTGTTAAACACGTTACAGTAGGTTGATATAGTAAATAAGTAGGGAAAAAGTTCCTAGGTTTACTTATTGAAGAGGAGAAATTGCTACTATCAAATCTAATAATAGGACACAAATGAGGCTAGTCAAAATATATTAAATAGTATTTTGGTCTTACCCAGTCCCACATGCTGTGTCAAGCACTTTCTTGCAGCCATTCTTCTTGAGGAGTCCGATCAAGAAGTCCTTGTAGTTCTGCGTCCTCTGGTTGCTGTCCCCTATGAACTTGTTCCATGTCCTGGCTGCCTTGCCGTCTGCGTACTGATCCTTCACACCCTCAGAAGGAATACCTTCAGATCTTGAGTGGAAAACTTGATCGGCCGACATTGTTTACTGGAGAAAGAGGAGTTTCTATGAGCAATGGTGACAGAGCATTAGAAATGGATCTCTGCATGTAAAAATTTACGCGTTTAGGTAAACGTCTCACATCTCACATTCGCCGTTGACGCGTGCCGCTCATGTGTATGCACCCTTATGTGAAGTCAGCATGAAGTGAGCTGTCAATAGTTTCAACGTCTACCACCAGATGGATTGATAGCTAACTTCACTTATGTTCCCACGGTAACATTTTTACAGAACAGACCAGCCGGTCGATTCTGTAAAACTCTCACCGTGATAACTTAGGTGAAGTGAGCTATCAATAGGGGTATAATCCCTAACATCAGGTGGAGTGACAGCTCACTTCACCTAAGTTTTCACGGTGAGATTTTTACAGAATAGCACTGCTGTTCCCACGGTAACATTTTCACAGAACAGACCAGCTGATGTTAGCAGCTACCTACCTATTTACTATGTAGATAAGGACAGTAGGAGGGTATCAAAGCTCTTTCAGTATATTAGGTGTACGTGTACACCCGTAGTCTTTCGGTCGGATACTAACAAACATCCTCTAAATATCGTAATCGCTTCATTTCATTCAACTATCAGATGACGCAAGATGATGCAACGACCATAATATTATGTTTTTCTCTCTTATCAGCGTGATAACAGATTTACCGCTCGACCGTTGATGTTACTCGGTACATATGTGCTACTAATATCACTGTTTCCTTTCCATAATAACTCCTAATATCTAACTACATAATTATTTAGGTACGAAGGCACATGTCTGGTTCCGGGATTTTTATGTGTGAACTATAATTTTCATGTAGGTATAGGCAGTGGCTTTTAATTATTTATTGCCCTTCAGTTGCACAGTTTCAGGAATCCAGGCTGTTTTCATGTAGTAAGTATTTACCTATTTCTACTGAACAGGGAACAAGCTTTTTTAAACTTGGATAAATTTATTTTTATGTGGTATCTATACTAATAATAAAGCTGAAGAGTAGGTATGTTTATTTGAAAGCGCTAATCTCTGAAACTGCCAGTCGGATTTAAAAAAATATTTTTGCATGTAATAGCCCAATTCTTGAGGAAGACTATAGGCTACTTAACATCACGATCCTAGAGTACCAAAGATTACTAAAGAAAAACAATCAGAAAAAATTGTAAGCAAAAACGAATTAATGCTTAGTGCGGGCAGGCGATGCAATGCGATGAGATGGGTCGGGGGAATAAGAAATTTCACGCGGACGAAGTGGCGGGCCGTAGATGTATAACAAGTGAGTAATGGTTCAACGGCTGGGGCGTTAAGCTGGTGAGCGAGTTCGAATCCCGCGTTGTACGGTGTGGTGTAGGGTTAACAACACGTAATGTTAGAATCGCAAAGAACCTTGGAAAGTAATTGTATTATGACCGGCCATTTTCTATCTAATATATGAATGTCTGCACATAAATTAAATTCTAATTAATTCATAACTCATTTACGGCACTTTAAAAAATATATTTTATATTAGGTAGTTACTAAGTACTCTGTAGGTACCTACACCTATTTTTAAATTTTGGATTTCCAACTCTCTACGGTAAAAAAAGTTGTGTCGGTATTTAAGTCTAAAAAACTTGTACTCTCGGAATTAGAATACATGTTTACAATCAATAAATGCGTAATTTTTTCACTAAAATGAAAACAACTTCATTCTCGTCAGTGATCTAAATTTAACATCAGTCGTAGGTCACAGGTTCAATTCTTGGTTGAAGTAAATAGATATCACAACCAATTTATCATACTGTTATGGCGTATGGGGTATCACCTCATATGTGGCACATGTAAAATCACAACACATTGCATCAGTTTTTTTAACGATTGTTGATCAGCAAATACACAGAAAATAATATCTCCGTGAAAAAGATAGAATTAATACCATACCACTTATAAAAATTCAAAACAGGCGCTCTATGTTAAATAATTCAGAACTTTGCACTAATACGTTTGTCTCGTTTTTATTATGTCACATAATTATTATGAGTAACTTACAAGGTTGGGTACCGCTCGCGAAGACGTCGCGAATCTGACTGATTGAGTTCCTGAGACGACGCGAATTATAACCGTTTTATGTGCACACTTGAAAGCTTTCTTAGACATTAGACACCAGTAGAAACCAAATGTGTAGTGTAACGAAAATTAATATTATATTATACACACCTTTTAGTCTACCGTTCGTGATTATGTGCCGTTTAGCCAGGTTTTTCCTGATTTGCATATAAAGCCTTATGACAAAGGGGAAAAGGTAGGGTTTTCGTCATCATTTGTGTTCGTTGTAAATAAGGAACATTGAAAAGTATCCTCGGTTTCATCATGGGTCAATGATAGATCAACGGTTTAAAAGAGCATAGAAGAGCTGAGTGAACTTCTAGAAGTTTAGGCAGGTTCTTCCAGTTACCTGCCATTGCCTGCCTGAATCCAGTAGCTGGGAAGTCTTTCATGATTATTGTTGCCTTCATAGTCATCGTCATCAGCCTCAGAAGTCCACTGATCGACATAGGCGTCTTCAATTGAAGAATTTTCCATTTTTTTCAGGTTTCTCACTTGATTGACGGGATTTTTTTTTTCGTTTTTTACTGCAATAAATATATTCATAAAACGTCCAGAATTAATCTCCAATAAATTATCTATACAATTGTGTATAAATTAAGTAGGTTCTGTTACGATTACGGTACAAATGCTTGAACTGACTGGAAATCACCCTAATTGCGTAACACACTATCAAGATAATCACTATCTGAATAATTTTTAAGGACATTACTAATCCATTACTTCGTAAGTATATTCTAACAAATTCTCTGCTCAATAATGTTGGAAAATAACGCAATCTAAGTTGTTGAACTGTCAAAATGAAAGCCAATGCTATGCTACTTTTAGTGTGTTACTTACACAATTATCCCGCTGGTCCACTCAATCTGTGTGGCTCTTTCCTCAAAAAACCATTTCAGACACCAATTTACATGGGCTTCACATGATATAACCAAGATCATGTCTGGACTTTAGATCTCAGAGAGAGTAGTCAGATAGGAAACGCCGACCTCATCCTAGTTTTCCAACTGTTAAATATTTGCCATCTTTACCTCTACAATTGTAAAAAAATTGCAATTGTAAATAGCGTATTTGGCAAATTTCATAATTGGACAAAAAGACGATTTGACGAACTACAGCTTTGACCAATATCAAATTTGACGAATATCAGACTTGACCAATGTCGTTCAACCCAAAGGGACAACCCACTCTTGTCTCGTTCCTGCGCTCCGCAAACTCTGTAAGCTCGGGTCGTTCTAATAAACTCTTAGTATAACGGGTCCTATCGTTTTATTTTGGCCATCGCTCCGCTCCCGAAATCTAACTACCTATTCAATGATTTGTATTGGAAGATTGTACGTTGTCATCGTGATGACGTAACATGTACGTACTGCGAGGTACTGGGATGATGTTGGTCGTTATCATCAATTAGGTATTTATTAGGTCACGTTCACGATAGCGTTGTTATGTTACACGCGGATGCGTGAACTTCGCCTTATCATTATTATAACAAGTTTTTGTTCCGGAGTTAGAAAAGATTTTATTTGAAAAACCCGTGTCGATGTGATTGTGTTGAAATGTTCATATTGTTTTTTTCGATAATTTTTAGGGTTTCTTGACTTCTTGAGAGCTTATCTGGCATACTAGGAGTTCTTGTTGGGGATATAAGATAGTGTAGCATACAGGTATCTGTAGGCACAGCCATTATATAAAGTGGGTGGGTAGTTTGCGAAATTTGTGTTTTACGTTGGATCTACTATCTTCTCTTGTCATATATACCTACTGTGCAAAATTACTTTTTTTCTGTCGACGCTACATCCACGACTTTTTTTGTGTGGGAAATTATCAAATAATTTCTACCGCTCTGGGCGGAGCGGGAGGGCGTGTCAGACTTTTACTGACTAAAACCCACCCGTGTTCCTTCAGTTGCCTGTGCCAAGGCTACGGTAATTTTTTCGATCTACCCGCGACCCTGGCAGGTATATTCACTGCCTTTCTGTTTGTCCATTAGAGTTTGGTAGACCTAATAAGGAAAAAAGGGTTTACCTACCTACAATTAGAAAAAACAACACTTTCCTCTAAAGGTTAAACCGCACTGAGCGGCATTGTACTGCAATGGAGTAACGCGGCCATATTGTTAGGGTTCCGCAACCAAAGGGTGCCAACGGGACCCTATTACTAAGCCCCCGTTGTCCGTCTGTCACCGTGCTGTATCTCATGAACCGTAATAGGTAGACAGTTGAAATTCTCAAAGATTGCGTACTTATATCTATTTCCGCTATAACAACAATAAAGTTAAACAGAACCACCTTTTCTGAAGTCTGTTAAAAAATAAAAAAACAATGTTTTTCAATTTTTACCTTGTATGGAGCCCTTCGTATTCGGTTTTTTTAAACCGACTTCATCAATCAATTCATCAACTACGCAGTCCTGTGATAATTCAAACTGCTAGCTTTTACAGTTCTTATGATACAGCCTTGTGACGTACTTATAGACTGACTTTCTTGGTAAAGCCAACCATGGTCGTAACAATTTGACATTGAAAGTGCTTTTATCACGTTGCAGTAAGAGCTGTTTTCAT
Organism: Globia sparganii; assembly: GCA_949316385.1. Classification (NCBI taxonomy): domain Eukaryota; kingdom Metazoa; phylum Arthropoda; class Insecta; order Lepidoptera; family Noctuidae; genus Globia; species Globia sparganii. The sequence goes on along the minus strand of OX438660.1, from coordinate 23,333,445 downwards.
AGGGCAAGCAATAGCGTTGGCGCGCTGTACTGGGTAAAAAAAAAAATTAAACAACAATAATTTAACATTACATTTAATTATCATGAAAACATAGTCTCAACTTAATTAAAATGATTGTTAGAAGTTTGGACCTTATTCCAACGTACACAAAGGATTAAATTGATATTTCACGTAGCCTTTAGTCAATAATAGAGAATTTACTCAACTATAACTAAATATACCTTATATATATAATTATATATAACTAGCGGCCCGCCCCAGCTTCGCACGGGTGCAATTTTTTTTTATCGAATTTCCTTCATTTTCTTTCATACAAATCTTGTATTGGCAATACCGAACAAAACAAAAAAAAGCATTATCTAATTTGGTGCAATCTTTCGACAGTTATGCCCGTACAGACATTTCTGCGACTTTATTTTAACTATGTAAGGATATTATAATAGAAGGAAAAATAAGGATTTCCGTTCGGTATATATAACACAGTATTTATACAAACTGCATTTAAGGTTGCCATGTGCAAATATTTTACATCTTCAATTCAATAATACATATTAGGTACCATTGTATCATGAAGTAACTAAGGCAGTTGAAAAGTATAAAATTCTGCCTTCTACTAAATACTGCAATTTCATGTAAACGCAGCGACTTATAAGAACCTTATTAGCAACAACACATACTTTTGACACATTACTGAAATACCTACGTTGCGTCTTCGACAATTGAAAAACTACATCAAATAATGAATGTCAATTAATTAAAGACTCATAGAGTTAATTACAGCAAACTATTAATTAGAATCTAATTACTATATTCCCACCCCCTTACTAATAAACGTATTATAACAGATGAATTGAACACACCGATTTCTCTCTTTCAGTCGCCAGTAATTTGACTTTCGAAAGAAAAAGACAAAGCGTTGTGTAACTATACAGACGTTATACAACGTTTATTAGAAAGGGGATAAGAGTATAATTTGACAACACCCGTCAAGATTATTGAACTTCTGAAAATTATCAGAGCTTTCTTCTATGATATAAACTAAACAAAAAACATGTAATACTAAATACTCTGTTTCCTTCGCTCGGCATTAAAGATTAATAGTGTTACTTCCAGCGAAATAATTATACTTTATGTCAATATTAGCAAATAAGTAAGTGGAGAGTCCTATGTCCAGCAGTGGACTTCGATAGGTCTAGTGAATTGATTGTGGCACATAATTATAATTGTCTATTATTAAATGGGTCGGTTATTCAAGGGAGAAAAAGCTCTAGCAAACTTTGGCGTCAATGCAAAAGGGCACCAAACATGAGCGCCAGCCGTAGAAAAAGAAATAATACTTCGTATAGATGAGAAATTCATGTTTCACGTTACAAAAATACATTATCACGCTACATTTACGTAGTACGTATCTGTAGAGCCTGCGCGCACTAGCGCTTAAAGTTGGTCGATAGTTCAGTCACAATCGTATAACGCAATCGGATTCGATAGTTCGGTCGTACAACTTTGAATCTTGAAGTGCGCACATTGCCATATAACTCTATACTGCCGATCGATTCTGTAAAAATGTCACCGTGAAAAATTAGGTGAAGTGAGTTTAGAATGATCTGTCAAGAGTACCAATCCCTAGCATCAGGATGACACTGACAGCTCACTTCACCTAAATTTTCACGGTGAGATGGTTACAGAATCGCACTGCAGATCCTCTGACCGAACAAACTATCGGCGAACTTTAATCGCTAGTGCGCGCAGGCTCGTACGAGAATCATCATTCCAATTGAGTTGTGGTCCGCGCAACATGGCTTTCTCCTCAATTAAGAGATTATGAAGTGTTATTTCTTTTTCTATTCCTGCCCCTAGATGCAGCCAACATCAGTAGCATCGATGCCCAACATCGCCAGATCATCCATTTCCTCCTTCTTCCTAGCAACATTTCCATTCTCCTCTTCTTTAAGTTTCTGTTGTTGCGGCGTTGGTTGTTCTACTTTAATAGGCCTGTGTTCGGGTTTGGGTTTATGTCTGTTTTTGTGTTGTTGTCTAGGCTTCGGGCTGGGTACTATGGGCACATGAGTGTCGTACAGTTGTGTGCGCGGTTGGAAGAGCGGTCCGTTGAGGTCGAAGCCGAACATCTGCGTCATTTGTGTCTGCATGAGGGGGAGGGGCGGGAAGGGGGGCATTACCCCCCCTAGGCCAGGTACGAAGCCTGGGGGCAGGGGGAACAGGCCGTCTCCTTGAGATAGGTCGGGCTTTACATCCGTGGGGAAGATGATGTCTAGAGCGTCCTGGAAGTCTTTAGGGAGCGTGGGCTGCTGTGCAGGTTGCGGAGTCGGTGGTCTGTAACAGTGATGATGCTCGTTAATGAAGAGTACCGATGTCTTATGGTGAGTACACATAGGCATGTGAAACGAACATGCCGTGCAAATATCTGCAATGCAACATTGCAACATGAAATGTAACACACACTGACACAAATTCGCCATGTTGTTAGGTTGGGTTAGAGGTTAGATTTCATGCTGCATTGCATATATTTAGCTATTCAGGTAAGAAAAGGACAAAAAGGAAATAGACGGTTACGGTTGGGTGCTCGAAATTTAATCAGCTCCTAATAAAAGGACTTGTTAGTTTACTGGAATTTCCCATCGACAAAAATGTCGAACTTCCATACAAAGTTTCATCCCTTTTTTGGGTTGAATTTTTAAAATTCTCTCGTTAGTGCTAACTTTCGTTATAATTATAAGGAAACGTTGTGCAAACTTTCATACTTCGAGACCCAGTGGTCTAAGCTAAGCGTTGTTGTCAGTGAATGAATTTAAGATGTTTATTAAGTAGATCATTGAACATGTCAGCGACTCACGGCAAGAGCTGCGGCGGCGGCTGCGCGGGCGGCGCGGGCGGCGCGTGCGCAGCCAGCTGCGTGGGCAGCGCCAGCGGCGGCGGCCCGATGTCCACCTGCGCCTGCCGCTCCAGCTGCGCGCGGGCTATCTTCTCCTTGAACTCCGCCACCTTTGGGATGGGCAGTGAGAACCAGTGTTAGCATATTTAAGTAGTAACGTAGCATTCTTTTAACGATTTTCTTGACATTTTTAGTAAGTATCGAAAGTGAACCAATCTTTAAGTACAAACAAGTGATTACGACGTACCTTCTTCTGTATCTCAGCGTCCATCTCCTCCCGTCTCTTCTTGCTCACTTCCTCCTCGTCCTTCTTCTTCTGTTCTTCCTTTTTCTGTTCCTCGGTTTTGGAATTCTTTCCCAAATGCTTGTAAACAGGCATTTTTCCTATAGCAAATATACTATACAGACACATTCAAATTAGAGGGGCATTGCATCAGCTTGTGGAAACACCATCCAAATTGCGGAAGACACTTTCCATCACAATCCGAAGGATTTTGAAGGAAATTCATAATACACTGCCTCTTTCAAAAAAATAGTCTCCTAGACAACGTGTATTACGTAATGAATATTGTTAAATTGTCAAAAATTAATAGCATTGGGATTGTTTACACAATTGTAGGTCATCTCAAGGCCAATTCTCGTAATTAAAAAACGTTCAAAATCAATCTGAGCGATAATCAAGTCAAAAAGTTGTTAAAAATGTAGAGAAATTAGAGGTGCTTGAGACTGAGATCAGATCAGACTGTTAACGTTCTTAAAATTACGAGAATTGCCCCTCTCATGGCCCTGTCCGTCGTGATTGTCATTAGGGCTAGATTGTCATTAGGGCTAAGGGCCGGTTTTTTGAGCCATGTTTAACTCAAACAATAGTTAAAAATAGTAAGTCTGGAGGACTTTTATATATTTCTATAAACAACAAGAAGCACAAAATCCATAGGTTCGGCTGAAATTACGAGCGTTTCCTGACATGAAATTATTTCGGGGCTCGAACCAAGAATGAATGACAACACGATTTGGCAACTGTCCCTAATCCCGATATGTATTTGGCAACTGTCCCTAATCCCGATATGTATTTGGCAACTGTCCCTAATCCGGATATGTATTAGTCCGTCCGATTAAAAAAAAAAAATCACTTTACCTAATCAATTACTTCCGGACAGGCCCAAGGATCTTCGTTGATAGATTTAAAGAAGATACCAACAGTATTCCCTGAAGAATTAGTTAGACGTGTACCTTAGTTCGCCCATATTTTGTAATTTATATAATTTATTTTTATTTTTATCCTATAATATTCCCACTGTTGGGACTCAGGCCTCCTCTCTATGAGAGGCAGTGGGCTGTAATCCACCACGCGGGCCCAGTGCGGGTTGGTAGATGTCACATGTCTTCGAATTTTTGGTATCTAGGATATGCCGGTTTCCTTCACCGTTTTGAGAGCAGTTGTGATGAAATAATTTACACAAATTAATGTGCCTGCATGGGTTCGAACCCCCAGCCTACAATTCGTAATTTTTTAAACTACCTCTTATAATACAGGTTTACCCTAGCTTAAGAGGTAGAGAATATTATTCTGTACGGATTTTGCAACATAAACTATAAATGTATTTTCTAAACCAAATATCAAACTGTATTTCAAACTCTGTATGTTTTTAGATAAATAAAGATTATTATTATTATCGCGGCCGTTACGACTGGCCACATACTTAGGTACATGTGTGCAAATGCAATGGAGAGGTGCGCTGCTTTAACTAGACGATATATATTGTAATTCTTATTACCTATAAAAGGCATCTTCCTGATCTCAGGTTTCTTGGTGTCAAGCCGAGGCGTGGTCTCCCTGTCTCTCTGGTCGTCTCTCCTCTCGTCACGACGTCGCGAGTCGTCGCGACGGTCCCGGTCTCTCTCGTCGCGGGAACGGGACTCACGGCGTTCACTCTCTCTAAATGTGGGGAAGTTTTTGACGAGCGTGTAAAAAGAATCATGATTGTAGTATGTGATCGAATTATGGCTGACTACGTTTATATCGGCAGATTTTTTTCTATGAAACTTAATCCTATTTATGAAAATAGTTATTTTTGTGTGTTTGCATTGCACATTGAGTTTTACATTATTGTGGCATAATGTGACGATATTATTTTTGATTGGTGCATAAGCATGTTATTAAAATATGGATGCTTATGTGCAATGTAATAATTAAATGTTATTGTTGTGATTTGTTATTGTGTCGTCAATAGATGCAAAACATTGAAGGATTTCTTAGATAATATTACACGTGATTCACAGGGTGGTTTGTGGCCCTAGACTACAAAAAACTATATTACGAAGCGTTTCCTGCGTTTCAAGTTTTGCTAAAACCAACTTAATGTCATACAAGACAAAGTTCTATTCCACTGCAACTGAAATTTAATTAGGACTTTTTTATTTTTGTATTAAAAAGGTTGTACCTACATAAATTTCGATCAATCAAAAGTTAAGACAAAAAGCGAAAGTGTATCGTTGATTAAGTGGCAATACACGTAAATTATCTAAGATTGGGTATAACTATTTTAACTACTTTCTACTAGGTCGAAGTCAAAACTTCGAATCAGAGGGGCAATTCTCGTAATTTTTAAGAACGTTCACAGTCTGATCTCTGTCTCAAACTGTCAAAAATACCTTTAATTTCCTTACATTTTGATAAGTTTTTGACATTTGTTTGTCGCCGAGATGAGACTGCGAATAGATTTTGAACGTTTTAAATTACGAGAATTGGCCTTCTGGAGTTGTTCAATCTTTCGAGCGCGTGTTTGAAGTCCCGGGGGGTTATTTTACGATGACACACTTGAAATATTTAAAAGGTACAAATATTATGCCACTTACCTCACTTTCCTAGATATCTCAGCAGTTCGCTCTCTGTCATTCCGGTCAGGTGATCTACGCTTATCATCGTTCACCTTTTCTTTCTTCATCCTAGATAACAAGATACAAAAAAAGATAACGATTATAAAGAAAAAAAAAGCACAGGTATTATGGATTCACGATTCGCTAAAATATGCAGACCATGCAGTAAAGAAGAATTAAAGTCAGTGGGGATAATGACGTCCTCAAGGTGACAGACTGGATGCGGAAGGTGGAGGACAGTGTTGTGGGGCAGTCTGGGAGACGCCTATGTCCAGCAGTGCAGCAGTGATTGGGCGGTAATGATCACGTAAGGATTACACAGAGGAATCAAATCATCACGATCAGATGTCAGTTCTAACAGTACGCCAGATGTATATTTTAGAAATTGTCACCAAACAGCACCTTATTACGCCATACAATAGAAGTATTTTTAAAAAAAGCAAAATTCGAAAAATCTGTCCATTGCTAGAATATCGAACTGCATCCGCTAGGAGGCAACACAGTTATTTATCCATTTATTCGTATAATAGGACAAACAAAGCGTTTGAAATAAATCCTCTCACACTGAAATAAGCCAAAAGTAAGGTTAAATCATGGCTACTTGCGCATGACTATACACAAACCGAACTCCTAAAATAGACCCCAAATAAAACAAACCACAGATCCTCACAAGCACACATAACTATAAACGTCACACACCACATACCTACAATACACACCAAATACACTACACACCAAGCACGTTTAACATCAATATGTTAAACGTGCTTGGTGTGTAGTGTATTTGGTGGCAAGCCAGAGGGGCAATTCTCGTAATTTTAAGAACGTTCACAGTCTGATCTCAGTCTCAATCTGTCAAAAATACCTCTAATTTCCCTACATTTTGAAAAGTTTTTGACATTTGTCGCCGAGATGAGACTGCAGCTAGATTTTGAACATTTCAAATTACGAGAATGAGGATCATTACTGCCATTTTTTCACGATAGGTGGTGCATCGTCTACATGGCCATTGAAAGCTGTCACTTACATACATTTTATAACCTAACATTCAGTTATTTTTAATTTTCTTGTTATTGCCTCTGTGTTCCATTTCCCAAACTTATAGCAAAAAAAAAAAAGTGGAAAAAGACTATACGTCGCAAAAAATGATTTTTTTAATTTGTCTTTCAATTCTATAAACTTCCTGGTAAAATACATGTTATCGATAACGATGGTAGACCTGATTTAACACAAAAAATAACGATTAAACTGACGTAAACAAAGCGAAAATGATTTGACAATAGCCATCGCGCCGCTGGCGACATCAGCGCTGAGCTTTGCGTGTGGATCCCCATTGGTCTTCGGGTAACTATTGTTTTTCATGTTTTTAATTACCTTTGTTAACTTAAATTTTTATTTTTTGTTTGTGATTTAGATGAGTTCTTATTGCATAAAACTCGACTCATGTCAGCGTTAGGAAATTCCTCTCTCTGGAGCCCTGACCGTCGGTAGCTTAGACCCTGTTCCCGATACCGGTGGGCTACTATTTTTTATATTTTATATGTTTTTATATCCTAATATTTAAAAATATAATTTTATATATACAACGTGTAACGTTAATTGCGTAAAACCTCATACACCCCAATTAGAGCATTGAGTTAAAAGCATAATACAATGACCAATACTATTTTTTTTAAAGCTATTTTATTAAGAAAATCGTGTTGATCCTTGCATTACTTTAGCATTCAAAATTGAGTCTTATACCCTTAAAATAAGACTTAATTTTCTTTGCCTCAATCGGCGGATAGTATTGCGAAATACATCATTTTTGAAAAAAAAAAACTTACATTTAAAGTTACTGAAATCGATTCAGTAGTCAATTATGAACAAAGTATTTTCAGGTTTTGCGCATTTAACGTTACACATTGTATAATGAAATAAAGGAAATAATAATAATAACAATAATAATTGATAGTTACCTGCTCTTAAGCGTGTCCAGAAGTTTCCTGTCATTGTCGTTGAGTCTGTCCATCTGGATGTTGGACATCCATTCTGTAAGAGACTTCTCGTCACGATTGTCCGCCTTGCTTCTTTGTTTTTTAGCTGGAAATAACACAATATAATATTGTACCGGACAAGTTGTTTTAAGTTTAAATAAGGTAGGGCACATGACAGTCACATACTAAACAAACAATGCATGGACTGTGAATGATGATATGGCTAGAAAACGGCTGAACAGATTTTCATGAAACATGGCCAACAACACTAGGGATAAAATTATGTATGACACAAAAAAAACTAAACAAAAATCGGTTCATCCTTTTGGGAGCTACGATACCACAGACAGACACGTTAAACTTATAACACCCGCTCTTTTTGAGTCGGGGGTTAGAAAAGAGTGATTATCGAGATGGCGAGGAATAGAGAAGTAGGGAAAGAAAATACATCATGTGCGCCGACCACAAATACATTGGAATAAGGGCAGGCCAATGAGGACATGAGAGATAAGTCTTTATTTGTCTTAAACATGGTATAAAGTTGTTACAGTCTTTTTTTTTTTTGAAGATGGGAAATCATCAAATGAACCCTACCCCCGCTCTGGGTGGAGCAGAAGGGAGTGTCAGTCTCTTACTGACTAAAACCCACCCGTGTTCCTTCCTTAGCCCTTTATGTTCCGGGGTAGCGGTAACCCTTTCGGACAATCCCGCTGCGAGTTGTTACAGTCTGGTTTTGATATAATGTCCACATGTTTAGCTATACAAAATGTTGTATCAATCCCATCTATACTAATATTATAAAGAGGAAAGGTTTGTATGTATGTTTGTAATGAATTGGCTCAAAAATTACTGGACCGATTTTAAAAATTCTTTCACCATTTGAATGCTACATTATCACTGATTAATATAGGCTTTTTTAATTGCAAGAAAAAAATAAAATGTTTAAAAAATAAATGTCCACCCGTGCGAAGCCGGGACAGGCCGCTAGTACAAAATAATTAGTAAACAAGTTTAAGGTGAACTATACAATTTCGCCGATTCATTGGTAATACAATAATGGTCATTCAAATCATACATCACAAACATTTTCATTAATAACTGTACATAAATATAGTTCAAGTCAAAGAAATCTTTAATGTCATAAAAGTTACGTCCATTCAGCTATTTATAATTATAGTTTGTTTTTAAATGAGCTAGCATTATTTAATCATTTTAGGTCTTTTGGTATTTTATTAGGGTTTCGTACTCAAAAGGAAAAACGGAACCCTTATAAGATCACTTCGTTGTCCGTCAGTCAAGACAATTTTTCTCAGGAAAGCGTGGAGTTATAAAGTTGAAATTAATATCAAATACTCAGTGCTGCAATCCCTTGAAGCAGTGAAAAAGTCAAACTTCTAAGTCAACGTAATCAAAAGACACGAGCGTTTATGTTCCGTTTATGACGCATATTTTGACACGCAAGGGAATCAAAACCTATAGGGTACTTCGGGTTAGTTACACCATTTATACTTCAAGAACGGCTGGACCGATTTTTATGATCTTTTATTTGCTGGATTTATCTCTGCCCCGAATAGCAGAATACCTAACTATTAAAAATGGGAAAAATTCACGAAAATATAGTAGAATAGAATAGAATGAAGATAATTAATTTTGTCATACATTGGCGCCGATTCTGTTGTTCACAAACTAAACTAAATTTAAGTTCAGTGCATCTTTTTCTTTCTATTTCATTAGGAAAAGGACAGAAGATAAATATTAGTTTAGTCCTGTCAAATTAAATAATCCAAAGACGTGATTAAAAAAATGGCTACTAAAAATACATCAATTTACGTCAGGCGCTGACTAATTTGACAGGACTAAACTAATATTTATCTTCTGTCCTTTTCTTAATGAAATAGAAAGAAAAAGATGCACTGAACTTAAATTTAGTTTAGTTTGTGAACAACAGAATCGGCGCCATTTTGTATGGAACGGGTTTTTTGATATCTCGAGAATGGATTGAGTAGTTTCATTAATTAATTCTGAGGCAGTACGAAGTTCGCCGGGTCAGCTAGTTAATTATAAACTAATTTTATAAAGAGGTCAAATTATTTGTTATGTCTATATGGAAGTAAGTACTTACCAATTACAACATCTTTTTTCACTGATCGAAAGTTACGCAATTGTCAAGTGCCATTGGATAACGTTTTATGTTAAAACACGCGGACGAAGCCACGGGCAGAAGGTAGTCATCAACAACGATTACGACCGCCGATTTACGACCGACACGCGATACACTGACCAATCTTATTATTTTTTTCTTTCTTTGTAAATTATTTTAAAGATTGTATTGTTAATATTTTAACAATTGTAATTCAGAATAAATATTTATTATTATTTATTTAATTGTGACTTTTCAGACATACTTTTAATAGTCTTCTTCTTCTTGACTGGCTCACTATCAGAGCTGCTAGAATCACTGGAAGAACTGCTGCTACTTTTTCTCTTATTCTTCTTCTTTTTATCCTTCTTTTTCTTCTTATCTTCTGGCGTGGGGGTGGGGGATTCCTTCCTCTTGGTGCTGAACCCATCTTTGTTGAAAGTGATGGTGTGGGAGGTGTACTGAGCTGGCTTCTCTGACTCAGATTTGACTTTGGTTGCACGGTTCTTCTCGAAGGCTTTCTGACGGTCTGACATCCAATCTGTCTCCCAGTGTGGGTTCTGTTCTACGAAGTTCTGGAAAGAATTATAAGTTAATAAGATATTACTTTCTTGATATTTTATTTAATAACGACTGAAAATATATTACGATGTCATTCATCATAATAATCCTACTAATATCCTATCCTACTAATATTATAAACGCGAAAGTTTGGGAGGATGGATGGATGTTTGTTACTGTTTCACGCAAAAACTACTGAACGGATTTTTATGAAACTTTACAGTAATATAACTTATACATCAGAATAACAGATAGGATACTTTTTATCCCGATATTCCCACGGGATCGAAACGTACGCGGGTGAAACCGAGGGGCGCAGCTAGTCAAGCCTATACAAGTCAATGCTGGAAACAGGCGTCTCCAATGGCATAATTTTCCACCAGCTGCCACTTTTTAACCAACTTTCTGTGGTAATTTGCGGTCCATGTATAAAGCCAATTTCCCTGTCAATTGTGTTTCTTTAATACGTGTATCATTGCATTTATCAATCCATTCATCTTTTAGTATACTCACAATTTTATTCATCTATCAATACTCACAGTATAATTCTTGGAATGTACGACAGATTTCAGATGCGCAGACGCACAATGCAGGTCTCCAATGAACTGATCGCACAGTTTGCAGTACCACGCGGTGGATGGCACGAAGAATTGAAGGCCTTTGGAACACAAATGATTTAAAGAAAAATAAAAACGAATTAAATCGAGTTTTTTTAATGTAGAGTCGACCTCGTAATTTCTTTACTGCTTTGACAAAAAACAGTAAACTGTAACTTACTTATTAGTGTTAACATATGATCGAACGTATAACAAATGTTCGGAGGAAAGCATGCTTCGTCTCGTTCATTTGTTCGACTTAATAATAATAATTTGTCGTCAGATTTCTCTCTAGAGTCTAAAGAAAGAAGATATAGAAACAGGATTGATTGGCATGAAAAAAGTTTTGGTGAAAGTTGCCCATTTTCTTATAGACTAAAATTTTTTAAAATCTGTGAATGAAGATTAAAATCTCTCAAAAAGTCAAGGACCGTCTCCTAGTATCGTTTTCATGTATCTACAATGGTTATGATACCTGGCCTTACTGCCTTTTCTCAAATCCCACCTGTTTAAACGTATACAATAAAAGAAGAAAATTAACCTTTAATGGGCGTCCGTTTAGTTGGCGCCGCAGGGAAGCTAGGGAACCCTTCATTGACGCCCGATACGGTGTGCCACGGTGCTTCCATATGTGCAGCAGCCATCCTTCAACACGATTGAAAGTTTTCTATGCAAATACTTATTTAAAATTGTTTAATTTTCATTAGTAAGGAAACAAAAACGTTTATTTCCGATTAGCATAAGAATAAAAAAAGCATCACAAAAAATTAAATAAACATGGGGAAATATGCATCACATTTGTAAAAAAACTGCCATTTCACGATGGAAGACGCTCTGCGAGGCAATAATATTCTTACATTGGTTGTTCTGCTATACAAGGTGTAACAGAATAAAGGCAAGTCCTGAAAGTAGTTTGTTCATAATTGACTACTGAATCGATTTCAGTAACTTTTATTATAGGTATTTTTTAAAAAATTATGAATTTTTACATACTAACCGCCGATTGAGCCAAATAAAATTAAATCTTATATCAAGGCAATACGACTCAATTTTAAATGCATAAAGTAATGCTAGTGTCAACACGATTTTCATAATAAAAATAGCAACCTATAAGTTTTTGTCATTGTATTGTGCTTTTAACTCAATACTGTAATTGGGGTGTATGAGGTCTTGCGTTAATTATAAATAAATAAATAAAATTTTATTTCAGACTAGGTCCATAATTTTGTTATTATTTTGGTGTTAGTAACAATAATGCTTATGTAAATAGGTTAGTATTGTTAGTTTTCAGAACATAATTATGAATCCAGACCTAGGACTGTCCCCACCCAGTGTCTCTGAAAGGGACAGTCCGCTCTGGCAGCGATCATTTTTAGAATGCCGTTGTTACTACCATGCAGGCGGCCGCTTTCTTTCGCATAATGGCATGGAAACCATCTGTGCGAGCCTCTGCGAACATTCCCGGAGCACTACAACGCCATGGCAGTCCCAACACCACACATGTTACACCTTGTATACAATACCATCTCATCATCATCTGCCGAGCCTTTTACCAACTAGGTTGGGATCGGTTTCCAGTCTAACCGGATACAGCTAGGCAACTACTTATCTGACCGTCTCATACCCAGATATCGGTAAAATCTTCAACTGAATGAGACAAAATTCAAGTCATGTATAAAACGCACACTATGTAGGCAGGCATATTATAAGTTAGGAGATTACATCGCTGATAAAAATGCCTGGCTCAATGCTGGTCCTGCTCCACAACCACAACTAATTGATTAACACTTGAAAATACTGTTGGAGCTGCTGAAGATTGTAAGACTATCTTTGCATTGTATAAACTCAATTTCCTTTGTATTGTATAACTGCATAGCACAGATGTGAGTTCTATGTACTATTGAGCTACCATTTACCGGGTAATATGTTTTTCATTGACTAGAATGTGCCCTGGCGGCTGATAGTATGTCATGCTCGCTCAAGTGTCTCGCTGACGGTGGCGTGTGTGTTGGATCATTCGGTTCCCTACAAAATGGTTGAGCTGGATGGTGCTGATCCATGCGTCATGTTCGTGAACGGGCGCCGTCAGTTGGGGCTGGTCATCTTTTAGCTGCCACGGCTTATTTTTAATTATTTTATTTTTGGATTGTTATTTTGTTACTATTTGCTGTACTCTGGAGACTTTTAACGCGTACTTGATTTTTATTTATTTTTTATATCGTTCTCACATATTATAAATTCAACATATGATGTAACTAATAATTTTGTAAAAATATTATTTAAAAAGAGTGTCCATGGAGTTTCTTGCCCGTTCTTCTCCATAGGTACCTACTACGCTTTGGAATGGGCAACTAGCTTCATTTTTTCCTGACTGACCGACTTCTTGACAATTCAAAAGTGCCTGTAAATGGTTTAATTGAAATAAATGCTTCGAGTTTGAGTTGAGTTTGGGAATCATCGAACATTGCTGAGGGCAGAATCATACAATTTGAATTGGATACTTACTTATGATGAGCAGGTGAATGTAAATGGTTCAGATAATCCTTAGCAGTCGGCGGGAACTCATTGCAGACTCGACACCAGTGCATCTCAGGGTCGTAGTACACATAGTTGAACTTCTTGTTGCTCGGAGACCTGAGGAACGCCCAAAAATGTTATAGATACGTGTCGAAAATGATAATTGAAGTCAAGAGGATCTTATATTTGCTCACGGTTGATAATTCTCGCGTTTGATGATTTCAATGTAACTTTGGGTGATAATTTGGTTTTGAAATTTTGTTTTTAATTTGCATCATTTTTTTTTATGTTTTTGTATAAATGGTCCTCACTCGCGAGGTTTTTAACGTGTAAAGGTAAAACCATATTCTTCGTTTTTTTCTTCTTCGTCGTGTAGAACATACGCCTGGATATAGTCTTCCCAAATGCTTCTTTTGAACGAGATTTCTAATAATTCAATAAAACAACAATACTATAAACCACATTTAATGTAGACAGACAATAAAACAGTAAAATACATGGTAATAAGTATAAAAAGGTTTATACAGTCAGTATACAAAGATTGCGACACTTCTATTACCATTTTCTTCTTGCTCACAGACAGTATGTTAGAGTGAGAGGCGATAGAAGCATCATCATCATCAATCATCTTTGGTATCCCTCTAGTATGCCGATGACAATGAATTAGCCTTAATGTATAATAGCAATTACATGTTACAAAAGCTTACATTATACAACATAATTCAATTATTTCTCAGCATTTCATTATTATTTTCGTGGGGTTTTTACCTGTTCATGCCCCCAGACAGTGAGTAGCCTTAGATTAACAATATTATTAAACGCATTACAAAATGTCATGTTTAAGCAGATTCCATCGGTGAATACTTCAAGCTTTGTCCTTCTTGAGGTAGGCAGATCACTAATATGTCAAAGCGAATAGCTCGCAAGGGCACGTGAAAGCGGTGCAGTCCTGCTTTTGGGAGAGAAGTATAGAAACTAAAAACAATTTGTTTGTACACACATTCTCATATAAAATCACAAATGTTTGAGTATGAAAGTTTATCGCTATGGACTTAAATATTTTCATGAACAATAATTTTCAAAACAAATAAATAACAGATTACAGAGGTATTTAAAGAAAGAAATAAACTTTCAAAGCTTTAATAATCATTTGAAAGGAAAAATAAAATGAGGACAGCCACGCACCTAGATTTACGTTTGTTGTTTCGATCCGCGGAGTTGGCCTCGGCGTTGATATTCTCGTGCGCTTCCTCGCCGATGATGCCGTTCAGCATGTCGACTACATTGTAGATCGTCTTCAACTTATTCTGTATCTCCAACTATAAGGGAACGTATTGATACCAAACATTATAGATCTTGTAGAACAAGCCTTACAATAAAGCAGAAAACTAGTAAGTATAGACAAATATGAGCTGTAAGTCTTAAAACATATATGACGTATTTTGTGCATTGCAAGTCAAACCTGTAACTTGGTGTTTTCCTTCAAAAACCTCTTGGTGTCTGGGCTCGGCGATCGCTTGGCGTCGCCCCGCAGTTCGTTCCGTTGGTCCTTCAGGGTATCCATCTCTTTCTTGAGTATGTTTGCTTTCTTTATGTAGTCTTCTCTCTGTTTGGACAATGCTGCTTTCTGTTGACGCATTTCCGATTCGATGGCCGCTGCGAAAATATTTTGTTATTTTATAAATTATATTAGGCTAGCAGATTAAGTGTACTATCATATCGTGAACAGGTGGCAAGAAATCTTTAATTGTTTCATAATCTTGACACAAACATTCAATACAACAATACACTTAATGAAAGCAAAAATATGTAAACAAGACTTCTCTTAGCTGTCATGGACCCAATTCTGCTAAATTATCTCTAGAGGCAGTTCCAAGTTGCATTTTGGAACATTATAGCTCAGTTTAAAATCATGCAGGGATCGCAAGAAATAGCAGAATGTGGTTGTAGGCGGAACAGTAATTTTATTATTAGTTAAAGCAGCAAGAATGTTTCTTCTGCCATTTTCTGTTGGTTTCTTCACACCGGTATTTAATAATCTAACTTGTAGGCGCACTTCTCTATAAATATGTATACAAACCAAGTGGCAACAGTTAAATCAAGAGACTCTGAAATAGAACATTTTACATAATGTTTTTGGGAGTATGATGACACATTACATTATATAAGTACATACAATTATTAAGCTCAAGGGTGCACTGAAATCCTATGTTTTCAAAAACAGCCTGAATAAACACAAAGTTATTTATAATCTAATCCAACTACCCTGTACTGTCCCACTCCAGGACAAGGCCTCCCCTCCCACTTTTACACACAAGTACTTATATACTTTTTTTTTAAATACTTCACTACCAACCAAACTACTATGTAACTACCACTGTATTAATAAGTCATGCATTTGGAAAACCTAAAACATATGTACATGTATCAAAACGCAATTATTGTGCTTATAGTGCACTTGTGTAAACAATATAAAATTATGTCAAAAAATCATAAATTATAGCTTTGTTTTCAGTATCAATTTGGTTAGTATCTGGAAATAACTGTTTCCAATGCTCCCTAAGTGTAAGTTGTTTTAAAGCAAGTTATAATAACAGAATTCATAACAATATTATTATGTGCTGTCAGAAATAAGGTTAGTTCATAATGTGGATGACAAACGAGACAAAATAATAAAAACCAATATTTATTATTTTGTCTCTAGAATAAACAATGGATGAATATTTGAATACAATTTATTTAATTATACAAAAATTTGACTTCAATGTTTTACACAATTCTTCATACCTACCAACTTGATGATCTAATGACAATTACACCAGCTTACACATACATCTTTCCAGAAAAAGAATGCTTAATCACAACCTCTCTCCTACTATAACAGACAGTAAGAAAACAAAAAAAAAATCTTCTTACAGACCTGTAAACAAAAATTATTATAGGAGTAAGAAGAAATTAGAAGCCATACCTTCTTTCTTGATCTGATCTTCAACATTATTGAGGAAGGGAGCAGGTGGGGCTGCCTGTGGTGGTGGTGGCAGCGACATCTGGTTCCATGCTGCCATGTCTGGGGGAAGCGGTGCTTGGGGAACCCCACCCAACGTCGGGAAGTCATCGTAGATACCGGAGTATGACGGCTGGTAGTTAGTCGTGTAGTTTGCAGGTGCCGTTAGTGTTGTCACTCCCTTTAAATTCAAAGTAGGTTTTATAATGATAAATAATATCAATAGTACTATTTATAGGAAATATAGAGATACTAGCTGACCCCGCTAACGCCGTTTTGCAAAAAAGAAAAAAAATAGATAGTAACCGATTCTCAGACCTACCCGATATGCACACAAAATTTCATACAAATCGGTCCAGCCGTTTCGGAGGAGTATGGTAACTAACACTGTGACACGAGAATTTTATATATAGAGATATTAATAGAGGGGCCCGTGGCTAAATAATTACAGCCGCACAGATCAATCGATCAGGTTAAGCTAGACTTGCTGCAGTTGGTATGACCTTCTTTACATACAGAGACCCCTCCTTGCCTCGGAAAGCTTTCGATGTAATAAACTAGGATAAGGAAGTAAAAACGTTGCACAGAGAAGATTTTTTATAATCCAGTTTTTCAAAAGAATGACACAAGTCGTTGTAAAAATACACACATGTTTGAATATCAATTTGAAAAAATGTTGTCAACTAAAAAGTTTCAACAAAAGCATGTCATTCATGGATCTTTGACAGTCATTACGGTTCGTCAGAAGCCCGAAAGTATGTTAACCAGTCTTACTAAGGGGTATTGTATCACCCAGTAACTGGGTTGTGGAGGTCAGATAGGCAGTTGTTCCATGTAAAATACTGATATTCAGCTGCATCCGGTTAGACTGGAAGCCGACCCCAACATAGTTGGGAAAAGGCTAGGCAGATGATGATTGAGATATTAATAGAATATAAGTGGGCCAAATTGCACACAGGTAGACCTTGTTTGCCATGTGATGTGAAATTTTACAACTTGATATCATGTGATATATTGCAATTAAAGAAAATTTAAAACTAATTAAAAGTACATTTTTTAAACAAGTATACTAAAATTAGAGGATTATATCCAAGATGAGAGTGCTTGGAAATATGCTGGTCCTGCTCCATAGGACAATCTAGATTCTAGAGGCTAGAAAAAATCGTACTGGTTGCTAATGTAAAATGAGATCTTTTTTTGACACTGATTTACATTCTGTAATTACTTTAACTCAAAACAGTATTGTAAATTGTTGTTTTAATGAATCATCTTCTTTTACCATGTTTGTAAATATGTGAGCACCATGTATCTATCACATAATTAAATTATCTACCAGGGTTTAATTTTTAATTCTTTTACTTATTGTGGTAAGTATAGTATTTTTTATTCTAGGTGCATCGTTGTATGCCAAATATTGTAAAAAATTTTAAAAGAGTAACAGTGGAGTTCCTTACCCATTCTTCTCCATACAAAAACTACCTTTTGGAAGGGGCAACTCGAATCAATTCTATTTTATTGTATTTTTTTAAGTTTAGTGTCTTTTATGTGCCTATTTGAAATAAATGCTTTGACTTTGACATGCCATGCTGTCAATACCTTTTATATGGGTAGGTTCATAAGACAATATGTAGATGCAAGTAAATGCAGCTAGTATTCTATAATGAAATATTTTTGTTAAGGTAGAAGACAAATGCTAAAGCTTTTCATTATATTGACTGTCTTAAAAATCTGTTATTTTCACTAGTATTTGTCATTAACTCAAACCCCACTGCCCAAAGATTTAAATCACTTTATTTGCCCTGACCGTACTTAGTCACAAGAAAGTGTTCATACTGAGAAGAGTAATCTCACACATTATTAAATAGGGTTTCCATGACAAAGTGAAGTCACTGCATCATTGTGTGTCAGAGATGTCAAAACGAAACAGAAATGAGGCTATCTTTTGATGTGGTAAGGCGAATCTAAAAATTAAAATCTTTACCTCTGCCAACATTTTTATGACAACCGTCACTGCGGCCATTAGTGGCAGCCAGCGATCATGTAGGAAACAGAAGCTTAAGGATTGTATTTCATAATAGAGAACACTGAAGTACATACACTACAATCCAATCAATGCTAAATTAAAATTAAGTCACTACTTCCTACTAATATTATAAATGCGAAAGTTTGTGAGGATGGATGGATGGATGTTTGTCACTCTTTCACGCAAAAACTACTGAACGGATTTTGATGAAACTTTACAGTAATATAGTTTATACATCAGAATAACACATAGGATACTTTTTATTCCGATATTCCCACGGGATCAAAACTTAAGCGGGTGAAACCGCGGGGCGCTGCTAGTATTTATTTAAAAGGATGTAGAATCTAGGTTAACATACTATTAAACAATTATTATGATATTTTATGTATTTATAAATACATAAAGGGCCCCCGCAACAATCAATAATTGTAGTTGTCAATATATACACAATTGATACACATTGATGTGCAAATTGATCTTCTACCAAATGCAATTGAAGCAATAGACAATATTACTACAATAGCAATTGATTGTTTCGTTAAAGCCATATCAAATCTGTTCAAATTAAGTCAAACTATGTGATAACATGAAAATGTATGGATCACACATGCACTTCATACACATGTACCATCCAGACTACAAATGCACCATGTCAAACCGATTTGTTAAAAAAATAAATAATAGATAAGATCTATTTGCATCTGGATAAGCCAGAATTTAAGTAAACTGATACATTACTGTCCAAGCTAGCTAACCTTTTAAATATTACTACAACATAAGAAATATATACATCAGTGTTATAAGTACCTCTTGTGGCACAAAGGCAGGGGGCGGCTGTGTAGAAAACCCTACGGTCTCCTGAAACTGTTGGTTGTCCCACAGCTCACTTGGCTCTGGCAACTTGGATATCTCACTCAAAATGTTCTCGTCAAGGAGGTCTTTATCATTCTTCCGTGGTGACCGGCTCCTCTTGTCGTTGTCATTCCTCCGAGGAGGCGTACGGCTTCGCTTACGAAGTGGCCGGTTTCTATAATCATTACGATCGCGGTCGCGGTCTCTGTCTCTTTCACGTTCACGCTCGCGATCGCGATCGCGGTCTCTCTCCCAATTACTATCTCTGCTGTAAAATCTAGGGTCTTTTCTGTGGTCACGAGACATTATCAATAGTTATTTTGAATAAAATTCACAAAAAATATTTGGTTTGTTTTACAAGAAAACACACGCTCCGTTTGACGTTTGTGCCGCCATTTTAGAGTTGCAAGCATAAAAAATATGACTATGATGGCTTAAAAAGTTACCATTACACAAATATAATTTATTCATTGACCTCTATAAAATACAATTGATTATTGAATACATGGTAACACACTAACTTTGTGTATGTACACAAAGTTCATCAAGGTGCCAAAGAGAAGGTGCCGTCAACCCCATGGCCGAAGACCACAGACTACTTAGAGATACTACCCGTAGACAGAGAATGCTACCCATGGCAGTACATGTAGGTATGTGCTGGATCATAGGAGTTCTGTGGCTGGGTCTATGAAACGTTTAAAACAATATTCAGAATTTGCGAAATTGGACAAAATTCACAAAAAAATGGACGCGGTTTTATCCATTCACGGAGGACGGCTTCCAAATGGCGTGGCGCACGTTATAAAGTCGACTTCAAAAAAGGAGGTTCTCAATTCGGATCTACCTATACAAGCTGTAACAGAATAAACGCAAGTCCTGCAAGTAGTTTGTTCATTATTGACTACTGAATCGATTTCAGTAACTTTTAATTTAAGTATTTTTTCAAAAATTATGTATTTTTATTTTTTTATACTAACCGCCGATTAAGCCAAATAAAATTTAATCTTATTTCAAGGTTATAAGACTCAATTTTAAATGCATAAAATAATGCTAGTGTCAACACGAATGCGTAGTGGTAGACCGCGAAATTAAAAATTTCTTACGTTTTTTGCAATTTGCAGGTACCTACTGACCTGCAAATGGCAAAAAGTTGTATCTTGATCAAAATTTGATTGGCGACTATAACAGATACTTATTTACATAATTATACCGTAATCATTAGAAACATTAATACCTATAGGTATCTTTCTAAGTTAGATTTGTACCTTATGCACTTTTCCGAGAATTCTTCTTGTGGATGATTTCTTCCATGGATTATAATGAAGCTGCAGTGCTGCTTGTTTTATTGATAAAGCGCAAATATAAATCGCGCCGAAGACGGTATTGGTTACATTCAATAACCACTTTATGTGTTACTGCTACAGTTTTAAAAGAATAAAGAAATAAATTATTTTGAAATTTATCATTTGTAAACAATACCACTGCAAATCGGCAAACTATCGATCGGCAACGCTACAGCCGACCCAATCCAGCATCGTAGCAGTCGCTAAAATGCGCGATTCCGATACCGCGTCCGAACGCAGGAAGTCGCGAAATCGTGATGCAGCACAGATAGAATCTCTAAAATGCGTGATTTCAATACTACTTACGATGGAACGCAGAGAGTCGCTAAAACGCGACGCAGCATCGGTAGGTACAGTCGCAAAATCGCAGATCGCCGATGCTAAAAAGTAGCGTGTGTGCTTTTTGGCCCGTAAAAAAAAAACAACTCGTAAATTAAGTAAAACACCGTTGATTAGGTATTCTTTATTTATTGCTACTTAATATCACAAACATTATCAGTGTGTACAGACGCCAGCAGGTCAACCTACCCCAATCTGTCAAATTTCTTTGATAGATTTTCGACTTTAGTGCAAAGGAATAAGGTTCATTATTCATTTGGGAAAATCTGACAGATTGGGGTAGCTTGATGTGCTGGCCTCTGTACATACAGAACAACAATGTTTGTTCTTAGAATTTATAATTACCTATGTAGCAATAGTTATAGGTAGATACCTATATAAGGCAACGATGTTTTACTTTATTTACTAGTTGTTTAGAATAATAATTAAGAATTACTTGATTGAAATTCACAGTGTAGTTGTTAACTTGACAAATTTCTATAGGTACTAACTAGAATAGGCATAGGTACTCATGCATACTCTCAAATTATAACAACCAACAATTATGCAGACAAAGAATGATAAAGTAGAACGGACGATAGTAGAATAGATATAATTATTATAGTAGGTACCTAGTTTCATCTCACGAAGCGACTCGCGTTTTACTTGTGAATACCAAGTGTACAAACACGCTGTGAATGTGTGTCTTATGCACGCTACTCATCTTCACGCAGCATTCACAGCGTGATGATACACTGTATCAAAGCGCGTGCGAGTGTGTGTTGTAAAGCGCGCGTCGCCTCGTGAGATAAAAATAGTGTAGGTAAGTACTAAATTCATCAATAGGTATCGCAATAAGCTGGGCTAGTTAGTCAAAGCTGCTGCTATGGGATGGCCACGTTGAGCGATGCGTTGGTTCGAATCCCCGTCGAGATGTGCTCTTTTTGAGAGTACTTAGGTATTCTTTTAGTCGTAAAAATTTCAATGTTTTAAATGCAGTTAAATGTTTAAATACTTGAGCGGTCTGAATCTACATATCTACATTTTAGACAAGAAAGAACGAGGAATAATCGCTGTAAAATACGGCGTATAGGGATTTTAGAGTTCTCTATGCGATCATAGATGTCGCTGGGAGTTAAAATATTACATGTCTAATGATAAAGCGAACTTTGATCAGCATCATAATCGTTTAGTCGAAAAACTTCAACTACTGGACTCCATTCCATCCATGATCTACACACGTCTCGACACCAGGATCCTACATGAACAAGAAGCAATATTATTTCAAGAGGACGTGCTCACCGCACCGTAGAAAAAACGGGTCTGCCAACAAGCCTCTACAGGGTGGAATCGAAGTCATGGGCATTATTTTAACCTAAGGCACTACTCACGATACTGATTGCATTAGGGCTATTAATACGCAAATCAAAAATATTATTAATGCAAGTAAGGAAAACCTTAAAAATGTAGTAAATCAAATTGCACAAGGCTTATTATTGCAAATAAACACTTAAAGTAATTAAAACAAAATACTTCGTTAACGCCAATAATTGTTCAAATATCAAAATCTTAAAGCGCAGTACAGCGCAAAGCGAAATGTAAACAAACATCACCTGCGCGCGCGCGGGTTTTTCCTTACAAGTAATAATAACAATGGGCTACAAGACATTCCGTCCGGCGGGATTCCCTGAACTCTCTCCGTCCCACTCCCTCACTCGCAAAAATACGAATATCACCCCCGCGCGGGGTATGCTTCCCGCCGCAACACGAACCCGGAACCAGTGTCATAACGACTGCGCAGGTGCATTGACGCGTAATTGATTTATTGATCCCGTGACGTAATCGCCGTACTCGCCGCTCGCGTCATACGGTGCTTGGATTGCAGTGTATTAAGTGTTAGTGTAGTAGTTGTGTGTTGTGTGTGTGTTTGTGTACACGATGCCTCGACCGCGTAATGTGCAGGCTAGGTACACCAACCAACAATACCCACAAATGGTTGTAATTTACGATCGCACAAGAAATTTAGTATGAACTCGTGAAATGTTCCATCGGCGCTACCCGAACGACCCTATTCCTTCACGGGGTCTCATTCCACCAGAACCACTCAGAACCTGTTGGATTTTTCGTCTTTTCACGTGCCAGCACATGCACAAGCTCGTGGAAGAGCACCCGTTTACCCTCTGTCACTTTACCGACAAATAAGGTTTTTTCAAAACAATCCACAAGCTAGGTACGTAAATGTTTTTTTTTAAATGTATGTTAGTTGACGTAGTTTTGACCGTCCTAAGCCGGCAAAGTACGAAGGGAAAATTGGAATTTATTATGAATCAATTCATTGGCAACTTACGAATGTCACGCGAGTCGGGCGGGGTCAAAGAATTCACGCCCAAGGACGCGCGTACGGCGTAGTGTACCTACGCATTTGCTATCGAGAAGCGCAACTAATTTGATACTTTGTATGACTTACTACATTTTAAGGTTTTCCATACTTGCATTAATAATATTTTTGATTTGCGTAATAGTAGCCCTAATGCAATTAGTATCATAAGTAGTACCTTAGGTTAAAATAATGCCCATGATTTCAAATGCACCCTGTATAGGGATCCATTACAACACTGACAACCATGCCTACATATGGCGAATAAACCTTAGTTTTTACCGACTTTAAAAAAAAGGAGGTTATCAATTCGACACGTAGGTATGTATGTAATATTATTGGAACTGCAATACACATATGACAATCTATTAGGGCTTTCAAACAAATACATACAAAATTTTATAGATAGATGTAAGTATGTATGTTTGTCCACACATTTTTCCGCAACTATTAATCGGATTGTGACCATTCTTTACAGTGCAAGTTTCATCAAAATCGGCTCAGTAGTTTTCAAGATATGGACTAATACTTGTAAGTGTGACGGCCTGGCTTATTGATACGAGCTACTGGTGTGGTGTCAAAGGGAAAACATCTCAAAACCTTGGTCAAATTCTACTGCAATATTTACAACAAAATTATTACTTACCTATTTATTATAAACAAATATTCCAGTTTACTTAAAACTAAAAATTACGAATTAAAAAAGTAAAAAAAATCGACTTCAAAAATAAATTACGGTAACTCAAAATTATGAAATAACTTTAATTTCGGAAGTCGGTTTTTTAGTGTAGGTAAGGTTCAAAGTTGATTGGGAAAATTTTACAGTGTCGGGTAGCATGATGTACTGGCGTCTGTACAAAAGGCCATGCACACTTTTCACATAACTGTTCTTTCATGGAAATAATCGCCGAATATTCCATTTTTGAAAACTAAGTAACTCTTTAATTCGCTTGAGTGCTCGAATGCAGAGTTATTTTTCCTCCAGCCTGAATGATATAAAGGTCCTTTTTGCAGACAATCTTAACCCTTTGTATCGGAACGTGGATCCACGCGAGACACAATGGCTTTTTAATTGTTTCTGTAATCACGACATTCAACCGGTTAAGGCTACCTTAACCCTAAAATTCTAAAGCGTTCGTTTCACTTCGCTTCTTGCAAGGTGACTCGCTAGGCTCTAGGTCCTAAGCAAGCCACCTGACAGTGAGTACGTAGCCTTACAGTACCTACGTACCTTCACTGATTATACTGTAGGTATTGCACGAATACTTACCAAACTGCGAGATCAAAACTTACCGCTACGCTTGTTGGTTTACATCCAAAACTTACTTATTTATTTAAGGACAGCAATTACCACTAACATTTAAGCTGTTGGAAACTTCAAAGCGCGCCCGTTTGTCGTTCAATGGAGCTAAAAGCGGAAGTTTGTATAACAATTTTGTTTACATTTCAAATACGTCATACTCACTGATCTCCATTAAATCGTTCAGCAGAGCGGAATAGACTTTTAACAAATGAAGTGTACGACAGCAAACGTTGTGTTTGGGGGGGACGTCACATCCAATGTTCCACTTGGTTTCATCTTATTTGACGGCTTAAGTGCGCCCCAGATTGGAATTCGCGCCAGTGCGACGCCATAGTTAAATTGGAGCATTAAGGCTTCAGGACACCTGATGAATTTGCTACATTTATTTGGACAATCCGATTGAATATGGATGCTCTAGTGTATTGCTTTTTCCAGACTATTTGGGAGATGTGGAGACTTCGCTGTTTCTATGTGGCATACTTACCCTATGTTTCGCAGTTGGTAAGTTAAGCTTTGATTTTTGAACTACACTACACTTTACGTTATTAATGGCGCATCTCCTGTTCCTCATCTCATTCCTGGCTTTATTGGCCGGCTCAAGAAAATTTTAAAACCAATTTTGCTGATCTTACCATTAAGAAATATTCTGCCGTCGTGAAAACTGTCTCGAGTTCTCGATCTGAATATGAGTGGACCTAAATCCTGAGAAGGCTTAATGGATACTTTGAAATAAGGTTATTTGGCGATGACAGTTCCACTCTAAGCACCTTCGAGTCAGAGACAATGCGTCTTCAGATACGAGCCGATGATGTGTAGGCACTTCTGTGATAGATAGACTCCTTGCTGTGACTAATGTTCATAGCTCCCTGTTTGGGCAAGATGGCAAGTTTGTAGATAAATAGTGTTTGATTGATCGCGTGGGTTGTTAGAAATTACTGATAAAGTGGTTGTTTGCAAATAGGCGTAATTACTAATTATTAATGCACTCAGGGTACTGTTGGGGCTGCCATGGCGTTGCAGTGCGTCAGGGATGTTCGCTGAGGCGCGGGTGGATGGCTTTGCTGCTATCATTAGGAAAAGATACGCCTCCCTACTCGCTCGCGTTCGTGGCAGTACCAACACTATACTGGGTGTTTTTACTGATCGGTGGGAGTCCCCCATGCTGCAAAGGTGGGTGCGGCTTCATGTCATTGTTTAATTTTGTTGTCAATACTAACATTAGATTTAAGTACTTACATTGTTACTAACAAAATATGGACCTGGTCTGAATTAAATGTTTTTTTATTATTATTATTAAATACAAGGAAAAAAAAGTACCTACATTATTTTAGTGATTCCAAGTTTAATTACAAATTTATCTCTCTTTCTGTTTTTTGTGTCTCTGTTTTCGTGTCTGTTCAGAGGGCTATACCTAAGTCATTTTAATTTTGAAGGTGAAAGACATACGCGAAGTTTTACACCAGTGAATGTGGCGATGCTTTACTAGTTTTCTTGTTAACCCTTTCCATTTTGACATGACCGCTTTACAAAGGTGAGAAATGGAGCCACCCCAACACCTTTCCCAAATACAAGGTCACCCATCGAATTTCATTAACCACTGTTTGGTATTGACATGTTGGAATATTAATTATTATCGAGGGCATATGTTACAGGGGTATAAAACGGGAAATTTTCTTCAGGCTTCCACATTCGAGCAAGGTGCGTGCTGAGAAACTAAGGTGTTAAAGGTAAACCGTTTTCTTTAATTTTATTTTTAATCATGATCTGGCAGTTTAAGTAATTTATGTGGGCTACCTAAATGTCATTTTTATGGTATTGTTTGTCGAATCGTTGAGCTCCTTACGTTATGAGTTGAGCTGCACGCTTACTGACAAATGCATGCACTTTCTGGACAGATCCACTCAATCTGTGTGGTTCTTTCCTCAAAAGACCCTTTCATATTGGTGTCTGAAATGGTTTACATAGTCCTCACATGACCTGACCAAGATTATGTCTGTATTATTTCGAAGAGGAATTTCAGTGCCCTCTACATTATAAACATAATTAAATAAGCCACTTATTATTACTTCAAATTAATAAAATTTGAAGTTTTGTTGTGCTTTTCCTGAATTAGTCACTAAAACAGGCTAACTTAAACTTCTTGGGTATGAATGTGTGGTGACCAGATTTATAAAAAAAATTGTGAGGTTTATTATTTAGGTATTATTCATTAAAATCGGTCAAGTGCGAATGGAACCCGCACACGAAGGGTTTCGTACAACCATACAATACACAACAACAACCCCACTATAAACCTTACATATTTTATAAAAATACTTTAGCATAAAAACGCCAAAAAAAATCTTTTACTTTATTTTTATAATTACATGTGAGGACCTTGTACCTAGATTACTGTCTGAAATCTCGAATATCGAATTAAATACATATCAGAGAGCTATATTACAACGAGAGTATACGTGGGAAAAGAAAACTAAGCGCCCTAAAACTTTATTTATTTATAGATGTTGGGCATCGTTTCCAGTTCCGATATTTCGTTTTAATCTTGTACATTTACTTTGCCAGTTGGCTATTCGGATCCAATGTGAATTTATTGCACTTGATACTCTGTACAACTTCTTGTGGTAATACAGCCAGCGTGTGTTGCCGAAAATTATCCGAATTCTGTGTAGGTACCTATTAAAATTTAAAGCAGTTCGATTATTGTGGAGGTTTATTTAAATTTCGAAATTCATATTTTATAGTATTGACTGTGTGCTCAAATCAAGGTTTCAGAGAAAAATCTAATAGGATAATGTTAACAGCTATGGAAGTAACAAATTATAGGCACGATTTCCTATGAATTGTAAATTTCCTGCAAATCGAGTCGAATAAAGGACTAAAATAATCTTTTCGTTTCCTTCAGGACTTTCAAACAGACAGTTTCTAGGAACCTCCGTTCCGGGAAAACTTCTCTATTCAATTTAAAAACATAATAACAAATAGGTACTGTATTTCCCGAAGGACAGGTAAAGATGTATATATAGCACACCCATAATTATTTCGCAAAATAAAAGTCCTATGTGATGCCCCGGGCGGCTAACTCCGGTCTTCTACTGAGAATTAGGTACCTTTTTTTTTTTTTTTTTTTGTTTTCGGGGGGAAACCTTCAAAAGGCGCCCGACCTCTGGGGATGGGAGGTCGGGGAGTGTGGGATTTTTAGCTCACTAAAACCACCCCGGTGGTCACCATCAGCACATAGGGGTGGTCCCGGTTCCTCTTAAAAGACCAATTCCGGAACCCCCCCGTGCAACGCCTGTAAGGCACATCCCTGGGGAGACTGTAAAGGGGCCTCCCCTGAGCCTCGCTGTTTACGGCGGCACGTGACCACTGTGCCACCGTCTTCCCTAGGATCACTTGGTGGGCGGACAGAGCCCCCACTCTATGCGCCCGTGACCCCAAAGGTCCACCTACCTTGATTGGTAAGTGGATTTCGGTATATTAGGCGCCAAGGCGGTTACCTCCTCGACGCCTTCTTCTCCGAGCAGGATCAGCCCTCTCCCGATCCCGCTCGGCGGCCTCCTTCTTGACCATCACGGTCTCACAGAAGGAGGCTACTGCCATCCAATTCTCTGTCTCCGCCAGCATAGAGAATTAGGTACCTAACAGAATAACCCAATGGAAAGGACCCCAAGCGCTCACCCGCCGGCATCGGTAACATATTCGCGGACATAGAATCATATTGAATAATATACCTATTTGTACACAACGATTATACTTAGCTACATTGAATAGAGCCATTTCATCTGATTATTTTGCGTTTTGTTTTCGTCGTGTTTGACTAGAGGAGAAGGTAAAGGATAAATTCCACCAAATGACTCGCATCGCATCGGATCGGAAAGGATACGAACGGATGCGGCGACAGCCGATCGCGTCCGGCAGCATGTCGACGCATACGATCGGCTCCATACCGTCGCTTGTGAACGAACGTATCCGTTTCTGCACCTAGTCAAATAGTTTCATTCCTACCGTGTTGACGTGTTCTAATTTTTGAAAATGGTTGAAGTTGCCGTAGTATTGTTGGCTTGCATTTTAATGCAGAAAGAAGAAGAAAAATATCATAAAATACAGAAGAAAAAATTTGGACGACAGCCCAAAGGATTCGATCGGATACGACAGGCGAACGGAGCCGATCGCGCGTTGCAGCATACTTTCGGCTACGATAGCGTGTCGCGGAAGACGCCCGCGGTCTAGCTGCTGTGCGCGGCTTAGTTATATAGACTTTAAATACTGTGTACACGATTTAATATCGTTTAAAGATTGTAAAATCCGTGCTGATCCGATGCGATGCGAGCCGTTTGGTGGAAATCATCCTTAGGGAGGCGCCTTTGTAAATTGTTTTTTCCTGGATTTATGAGCCCTCATAAGTAGCGCTTTCGAATGCTAGACCACCGAATTAGTCAGTTTCATTTTGAAAATGATACGAAGTAAATAGTTAGTTTTGCTAAAAATCAATCTGCCTAGCCTTGTTTGGGGTTGGCTTCCAGTCTATCCTGTCTATCGATTCTGTAAAAATGTCACCGTGATAACATAGGTGAAGTCAGCGTGAAGTGAACTATCAATGGAGGCAATCCCTAACATCAGCCGATCGATTCTGTAAAAATCTCACCGTGAAAAGTTAGATGAAGTGAGCTTAG
Organism: Globia sparganii; assembly: GCA_949316385.1. NCBI lineage: Eukaryota > Metazoa > Arthropoda > Insecta > Lepidoptera > Noctuidae > Globia > Globia sparganii. The sequence continues at coordinate 23,303,992 of OX438660.1, read as the reverse complement.
AGTGACCTGTCAAGAGTATCAATCAGAATGACACTGACAGCTCACTCCATGCTCACTTCACCTAAGTTTTTTCGGTGAGATGGTTACAGAATCGCACTGCTGGTGGAATGACAGCTCACTTCACCTTAGTTTTCACGGTGAGATTTTTACAGAATAGCACTGCAGATTCAGCTGAATAGCAGAGTTTATTGGTGCGACTGTCTATCTGCTCTCCACAAACCAGTTACAGGGTAACACCATACCCCTTGGTAAGACTGGTTGTCAGATTTTTGGGCTTCTGACTATCCGTAACGACTGTCAAAGATCCGCAAATAACAGCCGGGGCTAATGGCTTAACGTGCTCTACGAAGCACGGAGGGGTCTCGACTCGACGTACGCACGTATGTAGGTACAGTCGAGTTCATTAATATATTGGCAGTGACAATTTTTCAAAATATTGTAAGCGTTAAAATAATCATATAATTCTATACAAACTTACATCAATAAAATGTTATCATATAAACGATTCATAAGGTCTAAGTTTGTATAGAATTTTAAGATTATTATAACGCCTACAATGTTTTGAAACATTGTCACTGCCAATATATTAATGAACTCGACTGTACCTACCAGTGGCGAAGGGTGAATTTATGACAGAGGTAAGCCGGAGCAAAAAAAAGTCCATAAACCGTTTCATTATATTTCAATGATGAATTGACTATAGAGTGGTTGTGTTCTGAATTTTCGAAGGGAAGCCGGCGGGAATCGAGTTGTATGGTACCTTCGCCACTGGTATCTACAGCGGGTGGGTTTCATTTACCCACGAGCCTCTGATTTTAGTATACAGGGTGCAATTGAAATCATGGGCATTATTTTAACCTAAGGTACTACTTATGATACTAATTGCATTAGGGCTACTATTACGCAAATCAAAAATATTATTAATGCAAGTATGGAAAACCTTAAAATGTAGTAAGTCATACAAAGTATCAAATTAGTTGCGCTTCTCGATAGCAAATGCGTAGGTACACTACGCCGTACGCGCGTCATTGGGCGTGAATTCTTTGACCCCGCCCGACTCACGTGACATTCGTAAGTTGCCAATGAATTGATTCATAATAAATTCCAATTTTCCCTTCGTACTTTGCCGGCTTAGGACGGTCAAAACTACGTCAACTAACATACATTAAAAAAAAAACATTTACGTACCTAGCTTGTGGATTGTTTTGAAAAAACCTTATTTGTCGGTAAAGTGACAGAGGGTAAACGGGTGTTCTTCCACGAGCTTGTGCATGTGCTGGCACGTGAAAAGACGAAAAATCCAACAGGTTCTGAGTGGTTCTGGTGGAATGAGACCCCGTGAAGGAATAGGGTCGTTCGGGTAGCGCCGATGGAACATTTCACGAGTTCATACTAAAGGACACCGGCAAAATTAGGCCCAGTTGCAGACACTTATGAAATCTAAGTAAAATAAATGCTTTTAATCAATGTTTATTTATCGTGGTTTGTAAAAGCCTGTTAATCATTGGGTAATAAAAAACGATAAAAAAAGAAGATGATACAGGAAGTCATTTTGAAATGAAGTAGAAGTCATTCACTGGGTTGCCAGGGGGTAAAATAGTATAATATTTTAAGCAGAGATGCCATTGATCATTTAATAAATAAAAATAGACCCCTACTATTTAACATTATATATTTTGACCTACAAGAATAATCCTGAATGTCAAAATATATCTATTAAACAAATATTTTTGTTAACTGCAACGTATGTGGTTTTGTGTTTATTTCGATAGTGGATAAAAATGCTAGAAGCCAATTATGTGTCAACTCGAAAAACGTCAAATGAACTGAAAAATCAATCAGTGTCATTCACTCTGCACTCGTACGCTTGTACTCACGCGCCGCTGTGAAATCTACCTGCTGTTTTTTGTTTGTGGTTTGCCTTATTTTGATCTGGCTATTCTTTTTGGACTCTGCAACTGCTTAAACGATTGACCCGGCTGTGTTATAATTGGATTTTGTTGTGTAAAATGGAAGGTCTGAGATGTTTGAATTGTGGTGTAATGATCACCGCCAATCGAAGGCACCCTCCGGTTAATGTTGAAGCAATACGACAAACTCTAGGGCAATGGATTGCTCCACGCACAGTAAGTACTAACTTGTATATTTTTTTTCTTTACTCGTGCCTTATTTTGTTTAAACATTTTTACCAATTTGAGAGCCTTGAGTTTGACTACAGATCTATTCATTTTCAGATGACTGCCAATGATCACGTTTGTGACAGCTGCTGGACCTTGGCCAGCAACGAAAATACTCAACATCGACACCTGTGCATCAGTTGTGGCCGCTCCTTACTAAGAATCCGTTTCCATGTATTAAATATGGATAATGAGCGTGAATATGACATTTATAGACTTGTAAATGAAAACATACTAAGAAGACATGGACGTCAGGTTAGTAAAATAATTTGGTATTTGTTTATTTACATAAGTTCGGTTATATTACAACTTCCACGAGGAGCTCGTTTAAGCAACGCTTGCCGAGTTTGGTCCATGGATCGGCGACCATCCTTACATATCGAGTTTACCATATCGAGTGTGCCTCAAAAAGCACGTTAAGCAGTTGGTCCCGGTTGTCATTTGGACATCTTTGACAGTTGTTACGAATAGTCAGAAGCCACAAACTAACATCAGTCTTATCAAGGGGTACCATATCGCCCAGTTACTGGGTTGTGGAGGTCTGACAGGCAGTCTCGCTCCATGTAAAATACTGGTACTCGGCTGAATCCACTGACACTGTTACAGTTGGGATAAAGGCTAAGCAGATGATGGTTACAACTTCCCATTTAATGTAGCCAACGTTATGTAGGTATGATCTATGTGCTAACCATAAAACTAAAAAACAAAAACATTCAGTGAACAAGAAACTCAACTCAAAGCATTTATTTCAATTATTTAAAAAGAATAAAGCTAGAGTTCCAGTCATAGCGCATAACAAGCAAGTTGCAAGTGTAAATCGGCAGGCACAGCGGGGCTATACAGGTTGAATAAACTTATACTTTTGTTTCAGGCAAGGACGGGCCATGATCATATTTGTCATCCATGTTGGCAGAGAGCTGATCGTTTGCGGAATAGACAATTATCTATGGCTTCCACAAGCACCTCTCGATCTACTTCTGGGATAGAAACAATACCAGTAGTGGATGAAACACCAGCAGTGGATGACACAGCAGCAGTGGATGAAACACCAGCTGTGGATGAAACACCAGCTGTGGATGAAACACCAGCTGCGGATGAAACCCAAAATATAGGACATTTGCGACTTCCTAACTATCTACGTGCACCTGATACTCAGAGAACTTGTGTTTTCCATGGTTGTATGAATTCACAGAGACGGACAATTCCCATCTCTATTAGAAAACGTGTTTTATGTGATTATAATTTCTATATACCTGCTAATTGTCGTGTATGTAATGAACATATGTCTGCAGCATTTTGGCATAATTTATCAGAAGCAGAAAATGCAATTAGTTCTTTTAAGCCGGAACATATGGAAGAAATTATAACATGGTTTCAGTCTAGTTATAACTCGACAAGTGTTTTAGATTTTCAGAACATAGATGGACTAAATGATGATCACCTTCATTATTGGATCGGATTGTCCAGAGATCAATTTAATCTTATTCTTGCTGAAGTTCCCAGCATCAATAATATGATTAGAGGGCAAATTGCACTTCTAGCTTATTTAATTAAAATGAGGACAGGAGACTCTGATGAGCGCTTGTCCCAACTTTTTAATATTCCTCGAAGAACACTTGAGGTTATGATGAGTAAGGTTAGGGAATTACTTAAACAGGAGTTCGTTCCTCGACATTTAGGATTAAATCACATATCCCGTCAGGAGGTTGCTAATCGCAATTTAATTATACCAAATGGGTTATTTGGTGCTGCCGATCATAGTAGGGCAATAGCTATTTTTGATGGGACATATGTGTACATCCAAAAAGGTAGTAATTATAAATATCAGAAACAAACTTACTCCCTCCACAAATATAGAAACCTTATAAAACCGTTTCTCCTTGTGTGTACAGATGGTTATATCATTGATGTACTTGGACCGTACCCTGCAACTACATCAGATGCAGACATTATGCGTAATGAGTTTGCAGATGGACGGCCTTTAAGAAATTATTTTGCAACTGGAGACACTTTTATATTAGATAGAGGGTTTCGGGATGCAGTTTCCTTGTTAGAACAATGTAACTTCAATGTGTCCATGCCAGAATCTCTTGAAAGTGGTGAACATCAACTATCCACACTACAAGCTAATAAGTCTCGAGCAACTACAATAACTAGATGGGTAGTTGAAATTGTAAATGGTCGATTTAAAAGAGACTATAAGCTTTTTCGCCAAGAGTTTTTTAATGTTGCGTCAAAACATGTAATGACGGACTTTACCATAGCTGCAGCCATAATTAATAGTTTTCATCCGCTTTTAACAGACAGAGCGAATGCTGAAACCATACTAAGTATAATTCAGAATAAAATGTATACCGAAAATACTTTAGCTACCTATGTAACTAGCCATGATTTAAATAGGAGGAGAGCTCAATTCCAAAGAATTAATGTGACTAATAATAATGTTAATGATTTTCCAAGGCTGGACCTGGAGGACCTTATTTTAATATCGTTAGGGCCTTATCAAATAAAACAAGCCAAATCCTATTATGGTGAGCATATACGAAGTGGAGGACACTATGTTATTGAAATATACAGAGAGAGCAACAGCAATTTACTAGACTTGATTTCACAAAATGACAATAAATGGTTGCTCAGAGGAAAAATTCAAAGCCGGCACGTTAGCAGAAGAATATACTTTGTATATATTGTAATAAATAATAATCTTAGTGGGCGTGCCGCTATAGAGCAATATTGTTGCAACTGTTTGGTGGGCAGACGCACTGTAGGGTGTTGCGCTCATGTAATGTCCATTATATGGTATTTGTCATGGGCCCGACATGAGCCAAACATATGCCCACCAGCACAATTTTTAGACGACTTGTTAATTATTTATGAAAATGAAGAATAAAAAAGAGATTTCTTCAAATAAAAAGTGGTTTTATTTCTCAATTCCCTTAGTGGATTTATTTATTTTTACTTTTCATAACCTGAAAAACATTTTTGTTATCTCTCTATTATCTCAATATTCCCATGATCAATATTGATATTGATGTTTTCATAATAATTAATGTTGTTCAACAGTCATTTTAGTATTTATATTATAATTGTCCGTTAAGTTGAAAAATTGGGCCAGACAAAGTATGGGTGGTTGCCAGTGTCCTTTCTTGTGCGATCGTAAATTACAACCATTTGTGGGTATTGTTGGTTGGTGTACCTAGCCTGCACATTACGCGGTCGAGGCATCGTGTACACAAACACACACACAACACACAACTACTACACTAACACTTAATACACTGCAATCCAAGCACCGTATGACGCGAGCGGCGAGTACGGCGATTACGTCACGGGATCAATAAATCAATTACGCGTCAATGCACCTGCGCAGTCGTTATGACACTGGTTCCGGGTTCGTGACTTCGTGTTGCGGCGGGAAGCATACCCCGCGCGGGGGTGATATTCGTATTTTTGCGAGTGAGGGAGTGGGACGGAGAGAGTTCAGGGAATCCCGCCGGACGGAATGTCTTGTAGCCCATTGTTATTATTACTTGTAAGGAAAAACCCGCGCACGCGCAGGTGATGTTTGTTTACATTTCGCTTTGCGCTGTACTGCGCTTTAAGATTTTGATATTTCAACAATTATTGGCGTTAACGAAGTATTTTGTTTTAATTACTTTAAGTGTTTATTTGCAATAATAAGCCTTGTGCAATTTGACTTACTACATTTTTAAGGTTTTCCTTACTTGCATTAATAATATTTTTGATTTGCGTATTAATAGCCCTAATGCAATCAGTATCGTGAGTAGTGCCTTAGGTTAAAATAATGCCCATGACTTCGATTCCACCCTGTATAGTTTCTTCAGTAATTCCAAGTAAAATCAATCGTTCCAGATGAATCCTCAACAGTCCATCCTCCTGGTAGCTTTGTGCACCATCACGGTATGTTCTGCGCACATCGGGGGTGGGCAGGTGTCCTACCAGGACGCGAACCCCCAGGTGTACTGCGGCCGGTCACTCGCTAGAGCGCTAGCGTTCTTGTGTTTTGAAGAAGGCGGCTCGGAGAACAAGCGGTCGGATTCTGGATCTATGTATAGTAAGTTGGGTTTCCCTATTCTTCTCAAACAAGGTCAAAGCGAAACGATGCATGTAATGCAGTTGCTTGAAGTATGCTTTATCTTGTTTATAGATATTGATACTCATCACGAATGTGAAGTTTCGATAGCTAATTGAATTTTACCCTGTCATCATCATCTGCCTAGCCTTTTCCCAACTATGTTGGGGTCGGCTTCCAGTCTAACGCACCTGAACACCATTATTTTACATGGAGCGATTGGAGGAGCGATTGGTGGCGATTGGTTGGATTGGATGGAGGATTTTACCCTGTATGTATAGTTATAGTTTTAGTAATACCTATTCAGAGTTCTTAATGAGGAAAAACCAGGGCTTACCGGGAAGTTTTAACATCATACTAAATCCCGCCGCAAAATACGTTTTTGTGTTGCGTTTGAAAGGTATTGGTGCTGATCCGAGCCACGGAGTAATTACACCGCCAACTTCTAAACTTCGGGCTGTTACTCAAAAAATCCTAATGCAATAACGCAATAACATTTTGCCCGACCCGAGAATCGAATCCAGGACCCCACGCTCAGCAGTCGCGCTTGCGACCACGAGACCAGCTGTGGAGTTAACGTTAAGTCGTTGGTCCTGCGTCTGATCTCTCTCCGGTTGTGTCAGATTGCCGTCCCATCGAACTATGAGAGTGAGGGAAGAGGGAGTGCACCTGTGTCTGCGCACACACTAACTTGTGGGCATATATCCCGCGCCGAAGGCTATTCTCCGTTGAAATTAGCCGCCATGGCTGAAATACCGTCTAGAGAACTATTAATGGTGCTGATATTATTGGTGCTGATAGCCATACACACACACAGTGCCAACATACGACATTTCAGTCACATCTGGGATGGCGACGCATCTACGACGCCAGGATGTTGCAAAGATAAAAAAAAAAAGTATACAATGTGACGGTAGGTAATCCCGTTCCATTCAATCTGATTCTACAAAGCAGAAATGTTTTACAACTACAATCAATATGAAGATTATTACAATATCCTTTCAAGTCTCAGCCCGAGCGCTTCTCACAATAAAAGAAAGCTCTTTTATAGTGTACCAGCTGCTTATCTTCTGCTGCAATTTGTAAAAGTCGAGTGAGGGGAACGATTTATTACAAGCGGTCTACCGATCCATCAGTATTTAATGCAATCTGAATGTATCTATCTCCATAGTATAGCGAGAATTTATCATGCAATTGAATGCATTGAGCAAGAGTAATTGTTTTAATGCTGATTCAGGAAGAAGTGTAAGGTAGTTGGAAATAGTAAAAGAAGGAATTAACTTAAAAGTTTGACTGTACTTAGAACTGGAACTTAGAAGTTAAGTTATCAGAGGTTTTACCTAGTTCTTTGTTAAGATCAACAAGAGTTTTCTGTGTATTTTTTAACAACCTTAATTAATTCTGTCTGTAGCCCAAATGATAAATTCAGAACGAGCTTTTATATATTACTGCACCTATGAACGTACACACGATGACTTATATCAAGCTTTCCAGCTTTAAGCATTAATAGCTTTAAGCGTTTCCGGTTTTAGCTGACTTCACATTGCTTTTCGCACCATGAGAAGTCAGCTAATACTCGGAAATGCATAGCTTGATTTATTGCCGTGCGTACCTAACTACGTGAGGAAAATTAACAATGTACAATAATAATGTTTGGAAAGAGGATTGGTGTTTGCAGTTTTTATTCACACAAAAGAAGACACCAGCAGGCCTTGTTATCATCCATACGGATAATTATAGTCTTTTTTACAACGCTACAAGTTTATTTGGGTGCGTGGCCAAAATTAGAACTAACACCGCCATTGTTTTGCCAATACAAATTCTATGTCCATTGAAAATTTCTTAAATGTTTACCACAGATTTGTACCACAACAGTGCTACTCTATCAATGTCATTCACGAGCCAAAAAAGAGCTTAAAGTCAAAATCTGCTTCCAGATGCAATCCTGTCGCCTTACTACAAGGAGCAGGAAGGACAATTCGGCTGGCCTTGGATGGCTCCTCACAAGGCCAGGGGCATGTCTCTACCTTCAAGAGGCAAGAGGTTTGTCGTCAACGAGTGCTGTGACAAGGCCTGTAGCCTCAGCGAGCTGCTCTCCTACTGTTAAATTGTATTTAAAGATGCTGTGTTGCTAATGAAGATACTGGAGTTTTTTTGTTTATAATGTTGACGTATTTATTAGACTGTGGTAAGCTACTCAGGAACGTACTCCCGATATCTTCGAGTTTGAATCAAATTCGATTAGATTTGTAGGTACTTATCTGAAAATTAATTCTGATACGATTTCGAATCAAAAATGTCGAGACCTTTGGAGTAAGTTTGAGTTTTATTTATTTTATACAAAGCTCACACGTTGTCTTGCCCAAAAAATAAATATTAAATTTTTATCCTTCTGTTTTTATAGGGTCTTGTAAGCCATTGCTATTTCATGATCTTATTTCGTGACATTAAAACCTCTTTAATAATAAATGTCCAGCGTTGGCAACACAGCGAGAGTACAATTTTTCTATATTATTATTTCATCTCAATGGATGACCATAAATCATTATAAAACGGGTAATCCCCTGATAGTAGATCGTTGCTCAGACAGTCGTTTATGTGGATTTTTTATAGTAGATAAATGTTGTTTATGAGTGAAAAATATTTTATATGATAATAAATTTATTGTTGTTGTAATTCGGTTTTATTTTATAAAGACCTGTTAAGGCTGACCTTTTTACCTGTCATTGATATTTATGTTCTATGTTATGGGTTTGGTTTCCGCACTTAGTCCTTCAAATGGACCATGATTGATATTTATTATCATAGATGTAACAATACAATACTGATGATATATTCCCTTTACAACACGTGTACAAATTAATAAGTTGAAAAGAGTTTTTTTTTACGACCCTTATAAATGTTGACTTATAAAAATTGTACTTTTTTATCACCCCATTATAAATTACTAAAAGAGATGCTCAAGTTAATTTAGATCAAATGAGAGTAGGTACTTTTTTAACATTCCTCGCCCACAATCTTGAAATTCCATAAGCGCTTACATTTCCTCGCTAATTTCGCCTGCTCCGTTTTTATAGCGGTATTTACTCATAAAACTTTTAAAGCCCGCCTTCTTTCATTGTATCTTTTTGATGTTAATTGCATCTGCTCGTAATAATCTCTTTGTTTACGCCCATTACGGGCTTGGAATTCGAAATGGGATCCAATCCTTCACAACGAGTCGACAGAACGTGTATTCAGTGAGAACATCGAGGTGTTTGTTTTCCATTTCTGATTTTGTACAGATATTATGTTCAAGGAATGTAACTTAGCCAGCAATGGATGCTGCAGTGTTGCGAGGTGTGAATATGGAATGAGTTTTTGCGGTGGGATAGTGTTGCAATATGGTAGTAGGTATGCATTTGTTGGTGATTCAGAATTCAAGTCACGGCGTACTCTAGGCGTTTGCCGGCGACGGCGAGTGCATTCGGTTTAGCATAAAGTTTCTTTACTGTATCTGGTTTTTGTATACGGGCGGTTGGAACGTTCTTGTTCAGTTGTTTAATAGGTGGTGAGAATATGATATTAAGAGGGCAGTAATCGGTTGTCACAGAACTGTGTTATTAAAGTGAGGTGAACGGTTTCACTAAACAAGGACGTTTACATTCATGATTATGTCCTGTTTTAAACTCTGCTTTTTAATTTGCCAGACGAAAATGACTGATAATATTATGTCATGTTGACAAAAAACGTCGATCGCAGCTGTCAAAATGACAGTTACCTACCTTTTTTTTGACAGCTAACTAGTTTTTATGCCTGCCTTACCATATTGAGCCGTATGCTGTATACCACAGAAGATGCCCGTACTATTAGGGACTAATCACAGTTATTCTGCTCCGTTCAGCTCTTGTCCATAGAAAACAACGATTTTGTATGAAGTCCGTTCAGCTTTCCGCGGCTGAACGGATGCGTACGCATCTCATACAAAATCGTTTTCTATGGACAAAAGCTTAACAGAGCAGAATAAGTGTGATTAGTTCCTTATGCGTAAGTCACAATACCGGATATTTGCTTTCCTGCTGCCACCCTTTTTCCTGCTATCAACGGAGCTAAATGACTGAGAGTACCTAAAACTAGGTGTATTCTAAAGAATGATACCAATGAGTATCACAATCTTACTCAAGATAGCAGCCTAATTGCGTAACATACTATCAATCTCAATCAGAATAATTTTAGGGGATATTGTTAATCCATTGCTTCATATGTTCGAAAAATATATCTGCTCAACAACGTAAATAACGCAATGAATGTTGTTTAATTGTCAAAATGTAAGCCTTTGCTACTGATAGTGTGTTACCCAATTACATTTAAACAGGGCTCAAAATGAATAACATTAAAGAAATAAACGTTATTTACCAAGAACTTAAGTAGGAAATAAACCTTTTAGGCCTTTTAAAATAAAAGGGACTGTAATGCAATTAAAATGTTAATCTTTTCGTCAAGCGTCTTATTGCTCGTATTTTTTCCGTTTGCATTAAACAGAATACTGCTTGACTTAATACGCCATCTCGATTTCCTCCTCTAGATACCAACATACGGATTAATTGTTTTTGGCGTATAAACTTTCGCGGGTGTACACTACTCGCATGAACCATATGATAAGCGGCAGCTTGGTCTGATAAAGGGTTTATTTGTTTATTTCAAAAAAAATAAATAAGTTCCCATCTGAAAATAGACCTTATGAGCAGGCAGACAAAATATTATGGTTATTATCACGTTTGACAGGCGTTTATTGATAGTAGTTTGTAGGTACTTATTAGTATAAAGACATAAACTGCTGCTTTTCTGGGGTTGTGGTCAAATAAACCCTTGCTCGCCTCTTTCTGATTATTAAGTAAGTCCCCCCTTATTATTTGGTCGATTAAGACAAGAATATTTTTCTTTAACTTAACCATAGTAACACATCATCAACGTCATACAATGAAATTACTTGTCGTTGCTATACCAGTTTTCTATAACTAGAATACTTAAACACTTTGAGGCATTCTAGGTGTTAAAGTAGTCGAGTCGTTTCTCCCGCCGGTCTACAACTCTTAGCAATAACAAGACAACATTTCCTCGCTTCCTTTTTGAAAGAAAACTCTTCAAACTCCGCAGTAAGGAGACGTTGCACTCAACATACAAATTAGACTGTAGCCGGCCGTGAGCTGGTCAATATTCTGGCACTTCCACCACCTACTTTACGATGTCTAAATGTAAAAAAAAAAAACAGAAGAAAAGGTGCCGTTCAATCAATCAATCAATCAATAGTCTTTATTTGTAAACATAGGTTCCAACAGTGTGCAAGGTGTTATAATTATATTATAGTTTTGCCATTTGGCGTACAAATATACATTTATTCAGGCTTTTGTCTTTTGCCTAATTTGCCGTTGTTAGTCAATTGAAAACATTGAAATAAATGAGAAGTTTTTTATGCATTTGGGGGATATTTGATTACAGGAAACCAACCAGAGCTGCACCCTAATTGCCCAACACACTATCACTGTCAATCTGAATCATTTTGAAGGATAATGTTAATCCGTTGCTTCATAAGTTCGAAAAATGTGTCTGCTCAACACGTAAATAACGCAATGAGTGTTGTTGAACTGTCACAATGAAACCTATTGCGACTGATAGTGTGGTTCATCTGATGAAGGTGTGCGTGTTTTGCGTGTTACTCAGGTTAGGTATAAAATGGATATATATGGATTCTTGCATTCCCAATGATAGGAACAAAAGTCAATGAGGTTGCTCGTTGAGGTCCCTGCCTCTCTGTGTACACTTTGGTATGGATAACGGCCAGAAAACCACAGTAGGTATTGCTATAGAAATAGGGATGCATGGAGAAGCCTCCTCGTGTAGCGCAGTTTGTATCCAGTAGGCCAATTCCCGTAATTTAAAACGTTCAAAATCTAGTCGCAGTCTCATCTCGGCGACAAACAAATGTCAAAAACTTGTCTAAATGTAGGGAGATTTGAAGTATTTTTGACAGATTGAGACTGAGACCAGAGGGGCAATTCTCGTAATTTAAAATGATCAAAATCTAGTCGCAGTCTCATCTCGGCGACAAACAAATGTCAAAAACTTGTCAAAATATAGGGAGATTTGAAGTATTTTTGACAGATTGAGACTGAGACCAGTAGGCCAATTCTCGTAATTTAAAATGTTCAAAATCTAGTCGCAGTCTCATCTCGGCGGCAAACAAATGTCAAAAACTTGTCAAAATATAGGGAGATTTGAAGTATTTTTGACAGATTGAGACTGAGACCAGTAGGCCAATTCTCGTAATTTAAAATGTTCAAAATCTAGTCGCAGTCTCGTCTCGGCGACAAACAAATAAGAAAGAAAATAATTTATTTAGCACAGACTAAAAGACACACAATAAAATAGCTAGGTACATACATCAGATAAAAACAGAACATATAGGTAAGTAATGTAAAGTCCGATGTAAGAAATTAGCAGGAGAGTGTGCCTCACGGCCGTGCCAAAAAGGCCCAGTTCAGCATAAAGCCAGACAACTAGTGCCTGACGCTGGTTTTCAACTGGACCTGATGTCAAAAACTTGTCAAAATGTAGGGAAATTCTAGAGGTATTTTTGACAGATTGAGACTGAGATCAGACTGTGAACGTTCTTAAAATTACGAGAATAGCCCCTCTGATTGTGACCGTTCTTAAAAATTATGAGAATTGCCCCTCTGGTATCTGGTCAGTATCCTGGTCTGTCACACCCAACAGCTTATTTGACTGGCCAATTCTTCCTTTGCGGTGGTAGGGTTAATGCCCGCCTGGTTTGCGACCACCCTGTCACCGAAGTCTGGCGTCAAGCAGCCTGCTATGTTTCGTCGATGCGTGGGAGTTCCAGTGCCGTAGGCATCTTCTGGGCACGCCCGTTCCATCATAGACCTCATCCATCGCTTTCCATCAGGCGTGATCGAGGAGAAGTGCGAGACCATTTAGCAATAAAAAAATGGGTACGATAGCAGTATTTTATCATAGGCAAGGAAATCCATAACTGTCTATCTTGGTGGAGTCTGATTTAAACCGGATTTGAAGTTACACGTGCTTACTTAAAAAATACATACCTAACTAAATATTATCTTTTTGTTGAAACCATAAACAAAACACTTAAATTCTAAGAAATTATTTTTTTTACAAGTTCTACGTAATTTTAAGAGCAAGCATAGACTAAGGAGCTGTCTGTCTGGTCTCCTTCATATGTTTATTGTTTAGAAAAATACCTCATTAATAGTCCTCTTGTTTATTACGAAGAATTTATTACAAAAAAATGTTGGTTCTAAAAGGTTGTAGAACACTTTATTAGGTAGTTTATTAAAATTATTCGTAATTGTTTCTTGAAATGAAACCTACCGAAAGTGCCCGTGTAAAATACGATGTAACATGAATTCATCTAGCACATTAATTTTTTAAACTAATAAAATAATATTATAATCAAATTAATGCACCATGACTGTAATGGAATATTTTGCCTGTGAAAAAAGTAGCTCACAAGTGCGAAAGTGGCTTTCGAGTGAATTTGATACCTACGCCTTCACTTTAAGGCCCTTTGTAAACACATGTTTTTCTTGGCGTGAATAATTACGGTTTATTCGTCGTGTGTAGGCACGGTCGTCAGTGTTGTGTGGATCACTATGGAAGTTATAAATTTTATGTTTATAGTTTCTGTCAAGTTTTCTTCTGGTCTTTTTTTTGTATTTCCAACCTTTTCATAATATTTTAATATTTTTTTTTTTGTATTCGGACTTTCTACGTAAACTAAACGTGATAGTAGTGAAGAATCTTTATTCGTTTCCTTTTTTTTGCTACAAAATGGCATCTTTTAATATTAAAAAACTTAAAAACTTTACTAAAATTAGAAAACTTGACAAAACTATAAACTATAAGTATACCATTTTGTAGCGAAAGAAAAGGAACGAAAAAGATTCTTCACTACTATCATGTTTAATTTATGTAGAAAGTCCAAAATGCAAAAAAATATATCAAAAAATATATTAAAAGGTAGAAACTTGATAGACTCGTTTTTGAAACCGTGACGTGTACAAAGGGCCTTACTGTGTTACTATTTTGACAGCCAAATAATACCCCTTTCATGTTCAACGGCCTACATTTAAGGTGAATATGAAACTCAACAGATGTGGTCCAGCAGTCTTTTCAGAGCATCCTTAGAAAGGGTGGTCAATGGATGGTGGGCAATAAAGTGGGGGATGCCTCAAGCCTCACGGTGGACGTATAAAGTGCTTCCCCGATGCATTGTCAGGGATTGAACCTGTATCTGATGTCTGCGACCACTTTGACATTCGAGCACAATAGGCTACGAGGTAATGGATATGGTAATTTGAACATTAGGTAACGGTATAAAATTAACCCAGTATGATTTTTGATAATAGTAGATAGGATAAACTTATATTCGTTTTAATGAACAATAATTTGTTTGCACTAATTTGTATAGTCAATTATTCCATAATATAAGTTAATCGATCGACTACCAAAAAATAAATTTGAAAAGCAGAACAAAGAATAAATCTTCCATAAATCTCTAAAGGCGCGTAGCAGCGTAGCGCTTGCGTAGCACAGACGTAGCGTTGCTACGACAGCGTAGCAGTCGTTTAAATCATTCCTAGTATATTGCACGACTCATAATGCGAAGCAGTCCTTTACGATCGAAACATTTTTTTCCCTCCTTTCTGCAATTGTTTCTATTGTTATACTCCTGCTAGTACTCAGAATCAACTTAATTTATATACCATCTCAAAAAATGATTTAATACAGTAGAAACGAAAAAAAAAAACATCAAAATATTTCTAAAAAAAATCCCGTCTCAAGTGTGAAATTTGAAAAATTGTTGCTTGCGAAAATATCAATTAATTGAGTCAATATTTTTAAACAGATTCGTTCCCTATTGAAAATGGTTCTTTTATTCAAAGTAGATTACCTAATTATAATTAATAAAAATCTAAGTAATATAAATCCATGGTTTTTACGATCAAATAAGCATAATGCTTATTTGATCGTAAAAACCATGGATTCGTGTCGTGCACTTTTGACTACACACTAAGTATATATTATCTTAGTAACACAGTTCATTCCAAATATCTATAAGTACCTACCTGATATTAGGTCTAGGGTAGCGGATAGACTACAATCTACATTGAGTTGACCTAGAACTTAGCTACGAGTTTGGCAAAATCAATAACGTCTTCAATAAGAATAAAATTGATTTCCCTAAGTTTACATTCAAGTGTATTGAATTTCTAGACCTCACTCTAGGATTTCTTGTGTTGCAAGGTCCACGCTCCCTCTTTCGTTTCGTTAACAATTGTATATAATATATTAAAAACTTAAAATAGCCATAAAAATTAATAGTAAAAATATTTATAAAAAACAAGCTTTTATATTAATGCTCTAGAAAGAAGAAAATAAAATTTAAATTGAATCAAACGCATCAATTTATTACATTACACAATTTATCTATACTGATATTATAATAAAGAGGTAAAGTTTGTGAAGTTGTAGGGGGTAATCTCTGGATCTACTGAACCGATTTTGAAAATTATTTCACTAATGGTTAGCTACAGTGTTGCTGCCGAGTGTCATACGATATATTTTGTGTTAAAACGACAATTTTCACGCGGACGAAGTCGCGGGCAGAAGCAAGTATATTATAAAAGCTGTCGCGAGATTTAATTGTGTTGAAATTCCTGTAAGGAACTGTTAGAACACATCAAATATATTGCATTCCTCGTTACCGCATCCACATAATCGCACCGCTTGCCGGACCTCTAGCTAGGTAAATCCTGAACGTCTGCAGGCTGAAGTGTTGTCACTGGCCGCCGGGCCACTTAGGGTCGTGCCTTATCTTTAGATTTACAGAGGCCCCTAGATACAGCCACAGGTATAGAGAGGCTTAGATATTGAAGGTTTAAGTACCGCCAATGTTGGGGTCAATCTAATTGGCGCTTTTTTTGAAGTGGGTATTATGTTGAGACCAATTTTATTAAACAAAACTTTTTTTAGCTACCGTACCGTATCGACTTTATTTAGAAGTTGGTTGTGGAGTAACGCAATTGTCTGTGAATAGGTATGATGTCTTTTTCTAAGAAGGTACATATTTTTTTTCATAAAACAAATAATATTTTTAAAAAATGTAATGAAAAAAAAGTGGAATAATTTATAAAAAATACTGGATAAGAAATTGTCGACTACGGTCTATCAAAAGCATCAGGTACAGATGCCAGTACATCAACCTGCTACAATCTGTCAAATTTCTTTAATACATTGTCAACTTTATTGCTAAAGTATAAGGTTCTAAAGTGGTTGGGAAAATTTTACAGTTTCGGGTAGGTTGATGTGAAAATGTGCGTCTGAAAATATACATTCAGATTACATGTGTAAGCTAGGTTAAATCTTGATTCCAATGTACCTATTCTCACAAAAGGAGGCTAAGGCCGAGATATACAAATTGCCTTGAACACAGTGAGCATGTAACTAAATAGCAGAAATTCATATCAGTATACGCCTCGCTCCAATCTTGATATATTGAATATACTCAGAGCTACGCTTCATCGGTTCCAGTAATCTTGATACACAATGACACTGTATTCAATTCAGTCGAATGTGTAGCGTAGTTTTTGATAAAGTTATTTATAAGACGTGTTGTTCTACGACAGGATTTCTTGGAAGTCGTGGGTGCGCTAGAAACGCACTCACGACTTTCAAGAAATCCTGTAATATCCTGTATAATCCTGTAATACCGATCTCGAAGAAAATCAAATGCAAAAAGTCAATTAAAACTTGTCATATATCCAGTATTTATTTTTTATACTTTGACATAAAACGACAATCTGACAATTACATTAGCTGTAGATACATTATTTTTAGACAAACTATTCAAACTCTCATCTCACTGAACTCCAGACATACTGACATGTTACTCGTAGTCGTTGTATAGCTTTGTGAGCAACGGAACGTTTCAAATCAAATCAAAAGTCATTTATTCAAATTAGGCTGAGAATCAGTACTTTTCGAACGTCAAAATTACAAAATCCAGATATTTGTATCGTGTAAATTATTTGGTGTAACCTAGTTCAACCTACTAATCTTTCTACCACTTTATGAGTTTTTCTTTTAGACCTAGGAAAGAAAGGTTTTTTTTTGCGTTATTTGTTATGCTGTTTGATGAATGGACACTTATATTGTCATATCTAGGTATGTATAAATATGTATAATAAAATAGTAACGAAGTCAAAACTGTACCTAAATTGAATTCCTGAATGCCTTGTGCTGAAAATACTTATAGTTTTTTTTAGAATTTTTGTGCGTTTGTCTGGATGTAGGTATTTTCCGGATTGGCGCAAAAACGGATGAACGGATTTGTATGAAATTTGGCTCACAGATAGTTTACAGACTGGATTAACACATAGGGTACTTTTAATTCTATTATTACGTTTCCGTGGGATATTTTCCGACATCCAAGCAGGCTAAACTGCGAGCAAAAACTAGTTATAATAACTAAAAATAGGTATCTAAAAATAAATTGTGTCCGCCCTTTCTCAACCAGAAACACACGGCGTATAAGATGTCTAACCTAAACAAAATATTCAATTCCAATTTCCACAACAAAAGCGAAGGAATAACCCTCGCAAACCAGATGCATCCATCGGATATCGTTTGATAGCAATCTCTCCTATGTTTCACCGCTCCATCCGCATCAAACGTGTTGTATTGGATTACTGAAGATTGCAAGATACACGGAGTCTTGCACAAGTATGTACAGTCGCGCTTGGCAGTCAAATTAGACAATCCATAGACAAGTTAGACGAGATTAAAAAAATTGGCTACTAAAAATACGTCAATTTACGTCAGGCGCTGACTAATTTGACAGTACTAAACTAATATTAATCTTCTGTCCTTTTCATATTGAAACAGAAAGAAAAAGAAGCACTGAACTTAAATTTAGTTTAGTTTGTGAACAACAGAATCGGCGCCATTTTCTCCTAAGACATTAGAGCGTGAAAAAAAGACACGTAAAACTATTAAGATAAACAGAATGCGGATGATTGATCACAGCAGCCGGTACTTAAGATCCTGGGAGGACATTAATCAAAACTTCTTAAGCGCTATTAAAATAACAACCCTTTCCCCGATGGTTACCGGTCACCTAAACACCTACTGCTGGTAGAAAAGTCACTTAGTTATCGCTTTCATGTAAATTTGATGATGATGTGATGAGATAGTTTTTCGTTAAGTTCAATTAATTCATATATACATTACATACATACATTTTATTCTAGGTGCACCTTCTTCACATATAATTATATAATTAACTAGCTTCTGCCAGCGACTTCGTCCGCGTGAAATTTTTTGCTCCCCCGACCCACCGCGTCGCATCGCATCGCCTGCCTGCACTATTACTTCGTTTTCTGACTTTTTTCTTTTTGCTGAACTCCTAAGGGTTCTAGCGTGATGTTTAAAGCCTATAGCCTTCCTCAAGAATTGGGCTATCAAATGCAAAAAGATTTTTATAAATCTGATCGATACTTCCAGAGATTAGAGCTTTCAAACAAACAAACTCGGCAGCTTTATTATTAGTAAAGGTTTTTTCCCGTTTTTGCAACATTGTTCATTGATGCTCCGCTACTATTGGTCGTAGCGTAATATTATATAGCCTATAGCATTCCTCGATAAATGAACTATCTAACGCAAAAAGATTTTTTCAATTCGAAGCAGTAGTTCCAGAGATTACCTCCTACATACAAACTTACAAACTTTACCTCTTTATAATATTAGTATAGATATATAATAAAACCTACTTCACTTAAAACTAAATACCTATAACTACTATAATTAGTAATACCTATACCTATAATTAATAAAAGTACCTACGCTTTTACCTACTTAATATTAAAAAAAACTGAACATAAATTAACCAAAACTTACCTACTATTGCTACTACTAACTAACTACTACTAACCTATTACTACTTCACCTAAAACAAATAAAATGTAAACTATTAATAATTATTAATAGTTTACATTTTTTTTGTTTTTAGGTAGTGTATTATATTCGTTCAAATTACAAATTATAATTTGAACGAATATAATACACTACCAAAATAACTAATACCTATTTTATAAAATAACAACAAAAGAAAACTAAATGAACTAAATTAATTTAAAGACTAGAAGTCGCGCTGATAAACAATATTGTCTGTCAATAAGGTCGAATGCTCGGAACGTCTACTCGCATCAACAGCCAAATATTGTATGAAGTTCGCGTTTTTTTTTTTTTAGGTATGACCACTCGCAGTTGTGCAACTCATGGAGGTTGCCATACTGCTTAACCGGGCTATCAGGAGTTCGCGTTTGGATCCCCCGCCCTTTTATACATCCCGCCGCGAGCCGCGTCAAGCGCGGCGACCGTTACACAAAAATAATCCTTATAGCATGATTCAGTATTCACGCGCGATGGCTTATTAGCGCATTTAATGTATAACTTTGGTGTTTCTGTACCGATTTCTATGATTCTTTTTTATTAAATAGGTAATAATGTTAACATTTTTTAATTAGGGATAAGTGAGAGTGTTATAAACGTAAGAGTAGACAAATATAATCAGAAAGCTCCGAACTGCTAAGTTATCGGGAGTTACACGTGTTATTGTGAGTCAACCATAAAAGATAGACATTTGCTGTCGTGGAATATTTTTTATATAATTTTAAGAAGAACATTTCAGTCATACATGATTTCTGTGTAGCTTTAACCATTAAGGCTGCACACGCGACGGAAGCTTAAAAAATGGAGTAAGTTCTCCTGTTTTCCCAACATTTCCCTTCACTGCTCTGCTCCTATTGATCGTAGCGTGATGAAAAGTATACTATAACCTGCCCAGGAGTATGAAGAACAACTGTACCAAGTTTCGTTGAAATCCGTCGAGTGGTTTTTGTTTCTATAACGAACATACAGACAGACAGACAGACAGACAGACAGACAAAAATTTTACTGATTGCATTTTTGGCGTCAGTATCGATCACTAATCACCTGCTGATAGTTATTTTGGAAATATATTTCATTTACAGAATAGACCTCTCTACAGATTTATTATAAGTATAGATATAGATATAGATGTATAAAAATATGGTGAAACGTATCAAAAGAGTAACTATCTTCTCCATACGAAACTACCTTTTGGAAGACAGAAGAATCCCTTTTCTCTTTATAATATTAGTTTAAAAAAGAGATTTCACAGAGACGCCGTTAAACGCTTGAAGAGATGTCAGCATTAGGAAGGGGCCCGAAAGGGCCGAAGCCTGCCGGGGCAGCGGGATTGTCCGAAAGGGTTACCGCTACCCCGGAACACAAAGGGCTAAGGAAGGAACACGGGTGGGTTTTAGTCAGTAAGAGTCTGACACTCCCTTCTGCTCCACCCAGAGCGGGAGGGGTCATTGGATGATTTCCCATCCACAAAAAAAAAAAAACGCTTGTTACGCGATTTAGAAAAAGGTACAACGCCATCTATCGAGCGAGGAGGTAAACATATCTCTATACTTTTTTATTATATTCTAAAATTCTTAATAAATTGTATATTACAATAATAATATTATAATTATGTTAGGATATTATCTAGTATATAAAATTCTCGTGTCGCGGTGTTTGTTACTAAACTCCTCCGAAACGGCTGGACCGATTTGTATGTGTGTGCATATCGAGTAGGTCTGAGAATCGGCCAACATCTATTTTTCATACCCCTATTTTTTTGTTTTTGCAAAACGACTTTTGCGTGGTCAGCTAAATAGTATTAAATATCTAATAAATGGCGGAAACATTATTTGAATGAACCTTTTCCAAGTTTTTCATTTACTTCCATAACGAATGTTTCTCCTTCGTTAATTTCCACAAACACATCGGAGAGTTGCATCAACGTTAGTGGTAATTCTAACATTTTTCTCTCAGCACACAACATATAATAAATCATTGTCATCTGGGGCTCAGTTGCAGGAGTTCTGTCCGTCTCCTTAATGCCAACCCTTTTTTTTCCCAAACTACCTAAGTTAATTAATTTGCGAGAAACGAAGGTACCTTTTTACTAACACTTTGGAGTTGCTTAAATGTCGACTCTACTGCTTTTTTTGTTTTATCGTGATCGTAAAGATTTTATATATAATATTTTTTTTAGTGTCCGCTTCTTTCATATTTTAATGTAGGTTTTGTTTATTTTTCTGTTGTTGACAGAAATCTATACAAAAGTCACTTTTTGTGTCTCTCTCTGTGACCGCGTTGTTGCACTATCATTTAGAGATTTAATTCCGGAAGGTTTTAGTGTTTAATAAATTATTAATATTGAAGTTATAATTAATAAAAAAATCTCGATGTTTTGAAATGTCGTCATAATATTAGATTGCACCAGTGCGGGACACTAGTACAGACGCGAGCACACCAAGCTACCCAAAACAGCAGTGCGATTCTGTAACCATCTCACCGTGAAAACTTAGATGAAGTGAGCGTGGAGTGAGCTGTCAGTGTCATCCTGATGCTAGGGATTGATACTCTTGACAGCTCACTTCACCTAACTTTTCACGGTAAGATCTTCACAGAATCGATCGGCTGGCCCCGATTCTGTTGTTCACAAACTAAAGTAAATTTAAGTTCAGTGCATCTTTTTATTTCTATTTCATTATGAAAAGGACAGAAGTCAAATATTAGTTTAGTCCTGTCAAATTAGATAATCCATAGACAAGTTTAGACGTGATTAAAAAATTGGCTACTAAAATGCGTCAATTTACGTCAAGTGCTGACTAATTTGACAGGACTAAACTAATATTTATCTTCTGACCTTTTCTTAATGAAATAGAAAGAAAAAGATGGACTGAACTTAAATTTAATTTAGTTTGTGAACAACAGAATCGGGGCCACTGTCAAATTTTCCCAATCAACTTAGTACCTTATGCTTTGATGAAAATCTTTTAAAGAAATTTGACAGATTTATTAGCTTGATGTGGCGTCTGTACATTCTCATAGTTTTATAGCGTGTTTATAGTCTGGAATTTAATATTGACTCGTAAAAGTGGTAGCCCACATGCCATCTGTTATGATGGCACTTCAGGGAAACCGGTAACTAAGAACAGAGGGGCAATTCTCATAATTTTAAGAACGTTCATAGTCTCCTCAATCTGTCAAAAATGCCTCTAAATTCCCTACATTTATGACATTGATTTTCGCTAAGATGAGATTGCGACTAGATTTCGAACGTTTATTATTACAGGAATTGGCCTTCAGGAATGCTGTTTCCTATTTTAAACAGCAATTGTTTCACTGTTAAATAGCATGGCCGTGAAACATGAGCTTTTGAGTTTATTTACCACGTCAAATTGTATGTATGAAAAGGAAACAAAAGGAGTATCGAAAAGGAGTAAAGATCGTAGTACCTACGTGGCGTTCTGTACTTTCTGCCTACCCCCTTACGAAAAAGTTGTAAGTTTATGTATTTTTGTAAATTGATGATTCCTATACGTTCACACGTTCGCTCGTTTCGTTACGTTCGTGCGTATTTCTGTACGTTGTGTCACACCTTGTATTTTTTCTACATTTACTTGTACCTGTAATATTTACTGTCAACATAATAAATATCATATCTATTCGTTATTCTATTCTATTCGAGTAGAAGTAGTAGGAATACTGCTTCATTATTAAATCGAATTAAGTCAAAATAATCATTAGGAACTCTCTTAGCAGTGGCGTTTTCATTTAATTCAGCGTAAAAATCCCTCCAGTTACTTATAAATATTCACCGAAAACAGCGCAGCGTAAAAAAAACTAACGCAACCCCAGTGCGAATCGCTTCCTATTACATTATTCAGATATTATACATTCGGCAACTGTAACAGGGTGCCCATCTAATTCTAGATGTAAAATAACTTTCAGAATTCAATATTCCCGAAACAATATAGCAACACCTGTGGTATATTTCCATTTGGGCGCGGGGCCTGTATAAATATTCAATTTAGACACTTGCCCATATACTGCTGTATATATTGATGGGATATTTAAACGGTGCTGATATTGATAAGGCTTAGCATTCCGGATCATGGTTCAGGAAGGTTTGTGGTGATGAGGGTTCGAATTGCTGAAGTATTTTCTCGGTTGTTTGAATGTACTGGTGATCCTTTTTGATTGAGAATATAACGTAGCATAACGCCTGTATTACCTGAAGGGTTAGGCAGACATGTACCTATAGTAGTTGTTTAAGTCCCACGTAAAAGAGGCGAGCCTATTGAAAAAGAAAGAAAGAAAGAACGTACGAACGTACGTAAGTTTATATGCAGTAAACACGACGCAAAAAAAGAACATAAACACAAAAAAAAAAGAAAATGTTGGGGGAAACATGCGTCACATCCACGCAAAACGACTATTGCTCAGTGTGCAAGTCTTTTCTTTTTTTTAATAGTTTTACCTTTTTATACCTTTTGTTTATGCTTTTGCTACTTTTTGGTTTTTACTTTTGAATGATATTATATACTTTTGTTTTCCACCGAACCAGCGCATTTTATTTCGGTAGTTAATACTCAGTATTATACTGCGACCCTATGCAAGATAAAGCTCCAACGCCGGTTTTCAGCGACAGCCGGCGCTGACGTAATGACGTCGTCCAGTGCAGTAAATAATTATTAGCCAAAATTTAAAAATTATAATATTATTATGTTTAAAACATTTTTAATTATTGCCATCAAACGGGCACAAATCCAGAATCCGGGCTCCTACTGAGAAATTCCACATAGAAATACCCAATAACACTTTGCCCGACCCGGGATTCAAATCCGGGATCTTATCCGCAGCAGTAGTGCTTGCAAGCACTAGACCAACGAGGAAGCGATTAAGAAGTACGGTGTGCAATATTTCGATACATTTTGAAGTCATTTCCTGATTTTGAAATGACAATGGCGCAGTACTAATAAGCTTTATTGATGATTTTCCGTGTATTGCAAACATGTAGTAAGTATTCTTCTGCATTTCCTTTGGATCAGCGATATCCTTTTTGAAAAGTTGCGTTCAAGTGACCATAAGCAAGATACATTATAAGTTTATTTTATCATCCAGTTCAAAATAATAAATGATTTGTCCAGCAAAATACCCACATAACATATCATACAGTGAGGCGGGATACACATTTGTTCGGGTCGGCACGATTCGGTGATCCATGCGTCATGTTCGTGAACGGGCGCCGTCAGTTGGGACTGGTCATCTCTTAGCTGACACGGTTTATTTAAAATATTTTATTTTGGAATTTCTTTTTTTTTTGTTGTTCGATTTGCTGTACTCTGGACGCTTTTAACCTGTACGGTTTTTTTTGCATCGTTCTTACATAATTATGATTATATAAATTCAATATTAATGATGTAACGAATATTTTTGTAACAATATAATTTTAAAGAGTGTCAATGGGGTTTCTCGTCCGTTCTTCTCCATAGGTACTAGTTACCTACTTACTATGCTTTAGAATGGGCAACTAGCTTCATATTTTTTCACTGACCGGCTTCTTGACAATTCAAAAGCGCCTGTAAATGGTTTAATTTAAACAAATGCTTTGAGTTTCAGTTCGGTGCAGTCGGGCGGCAAAAAATATATTCGATTTTGTCACCCGGCTGTGTCGAATCATGCCGACCTGAACCAATGTGGAGCACCCCCTTTTTTTTTTTTGAGGATGGGAAATCATCAAATGACCCCTCCCGCTCTGGGTGGAGCAGAAGGGAGTGTCAGACCCTTACTGACTAAAACCCACCCGTGTTCCTTCCTTAGCTCTTTATGTTCCGGGGCAGCGGTAACCCTTTCGGACAATCCCGCTGCCCCGATCATAGCTTTCCATACAAAGCTCTCCAGTAACTTTACAGGTGACACTGACGTAACTCAAAGTCAGAACATTTAAATTAGTTCATTCATTTCATTCGCCTGTTACGGTCGCTCTTTATAATTCCAATACAACTCCATTTTAGACAGTATTCCAACATTTGCGGCTTTTGTTCAATTTTGAATATTTACCTTAGAACTATTATAATTTTTTCTGAGCCCTCAAAAACCTTTTGATGGTCAAAAGGCTTTTGAGGGCTAACAAAACGTTATTCGAAAGTTTTAATATTGTTCACTGTGGTTTAACTTTCGTTTTAATAGTTTCAAAATTATTATTTGGTAAGTCGTTTATTCAGATTGTTTATCGGTTTTCGTGGTTTACTATTAAAGTCAGTTTTAGTGAGGTTTGCGGCGATGGTGAGATAACACCCAAAATAAGTATTTATTTACGTTGTTAAGCAGACAAATTTTTCGAACATATGAAGCAATGGTTTAGCATTATCGTTCAAAATTATTTAGATTGTGGTTGATAGTGTGATTCACAATTAGAGTGCTGCCGATCGATTCTGTAAAAATCTCACCGTGATAACATAGGTGAAGTGAGCGTGAAATGAGCTATCAATAGGGGCAATCCCTAACATCAGGTGGAATGACAGCTCACTTCACCTTAGTTTTCACGGTGAGATTTTTGCAGAATAGCACTGTTGGTCCTCGCGTCATGTTCGTGAACGAGCGCCGTCAGTTGAGACTGATCATCTCTTAACTATCAGGACTTATCTTCAATTTTGAATTGTCTTTTTATTTATTTTTTACATTGTTCTCACATACAGAAGCAACAAGAATAATGTACAATATATAAATTTAAAAGTACGTAGTTCCTTTTTCGCTCTTCTTCGTAGTAATGTTTTGACAATTTAAAAGTGTAAATGTTTTAATTGAAATAAATGCTTTGAGTTTGCTTGCTTCGAGTTTTAATAATTATCGACTGTATTTCAGGCGCACGTGCTATACCTACCATATTACAGCATGTCACTGAGTGATAGCTGATGTGCGTGAATGTGTCGAATTCTTCCGCGTTTTTTTGTTAACGGATGCTATTGTACGTGTTAGATCACTTATTAAAATAAAGCCCACGTATTACGGATAGTTAGTTTATTTTACTGCAACTACAGTATAACTCATAACACATCTACTGAACTCAAAAATAACACAGGGATAGTTTAATTTTTTTTTCAAGAAAGGGCGCGAACCCACTTCCTTGGTAAAAACGACTGTCTATTGTTCTTTTCTCTTTTATTTGTTTAAAATAAGCAATGAACGAAAATGTTGTCAGCCGAATCAATTATGGAATAATCTTTTCTTTTCTATTTACAAATAATTTACTGGCCTAAAATAAATACAAATGTACATAAATGTTACCAGCTGAATTTAAAATGGAATTGTTTACAATCATTTTAATTCTACATAAATGTTGTAAGCTGAATAAACTTTATTGTAACAGTGTTTATACCTAACGTTACCTAATACAAATCAAGATATTAAAAAAAAAAGAAACCAGGTTTTTAATCGTTTGGTATTATTTGACACAAGCGTTATAACACACATTACTTCTAAACAGAAATATATTTTCGTTGTCTTTATGTAACTTTTAAAACCATTTTCTATCCAATTGCGTTTATTTTGTGTAGGTCTTGCAAAGCCCAATAAAAAAATAAAAATGAGGGTAATAGTGCGAGCTCTTTTCATATCTTCATGGTTTTAGTTGACCTGTTTCTATACGGAGCCAAGCGCAGCCGAAGGCGATCGTTTTCATCACCCACGCGGCCACTTATTAGCAGGATAAAAAATGTATAGAAAAATATAATAGTGTCTCTATGGCCATCGTTTTAGCTGAAATTAACAAAACTAAAAAAAGGTTATTTTAATCCGCCGTGAATGAGGCAGTTATGAGGTGGGTGTGGGCCATTTATTAAATTGTATAAATATTGATCTGACTTTACAATGTAATTTTTTTTTCAAAGGGATTTAATATATTGTTAAATAATTTTGTCTTTGTTTTAATATACGTCACCGCAAATTCACTTTGCATTATTCAATTTTGATCCTTATCGTTATCAGCAATGCTGTAGGGTAGTAAAAAATACAGCAGAAAATATCGTATTTACGGTTAGACCATTTTCTTAAAATACCCTTTCTCTCGAAGCACTTAATTTTACCACCACAATACCTACCGAGCCAAAATGATCGCCTTTGTTAAGCAAAGCGATGCGGTAAGCAACTTGTTAATTTCTCAAAAGTGATTAATAAGTAAGAGCTAGTTAATAAATGAATAGCAACGGATCAAATGTCCACGCCGGCTTGCTAACGACTACAAAATGATAAATCAACTTTAGGAAAACAATACCACGGAGTCAGTTTGGGGTAAGGGGTGTTCCATAGACAAAGAAGGGCGATGCCTTGGTTTTGTATTGAAATTGAAAGGTTAGTGACTTATTATAGTTAAAAGTTTATAATTTAAAAAATTCGTTTGCTGAATTTAACGACAAAGGAATTTTCGCATAAATCAAATGGTCGAATTCAATCGAATTGTTACTCTGCTTTAGACTTAGCTTGATCAAACAAGCTACACGAAAAAAGCAGCAACACCCAATATAAAACTTAACCTAGCTATTGTATTTTGACAATTCTTTAACATCAAACATGAAGCAATGGGTAGAAAGAATGGAATGAAAGTTACGCAGTTGGGGTGCAGGTTAGTGCCTTAACTTCTATTAACCGATTAAAAAGCCTAGTAGGCACCTATCATTCGCACGCAAAGTAGCTTGCATTGTAAAAACGCGGGATTTTGTAGCTCACCCCTAAGATCTTAAAGGGGAGTCCAGTTGTTGTAGAAGAAGCAGAAATTCTTAGTGCAGTTATATAGTATAACTCCCACTACAAAACAACCTCAAACTTTCTGTAGCTTTGAAATTAATCAAATAGTCTGTAGATGCTGTAGTTATGACTGCGCGGACATTCCGCCAGTAGATTGATGGGCCTAGGGGAATAGTTGGGTTTCCAGTTCGGACCCCGGCTGAGGCATTGTGCCTTGTTTTAATGTTAATTGATTAAACTGTTATTGGGTATTTTAGCTGGCTTGTTTCTAGAGTGAGGAAGGGCGATGATTACGTAAAGTTAATTAAATTAACAAGAATGGTCGTTGTAACTATTTAAGATCTATGTTCAGTGAAGATGTTTAAGGATCTGTCCAAACGTGGGATACCGTAAAACGCTCAGTTTTTTGTCGACAAGTGAAGCGGATTGGTATCTACATATTACAAGCCGGAAAAAAAATTGTGTACAATACACAACATTTTTTGCAAATGTTCAAAGAAAACACTTTATCAAAAAAAAAAATATAAAAATTAAATAGCATCATGATAAAACAACCATAAAACAGCGGTCAATCAACGATCTAGCTTGGCTGTAAAAAATAGTAATAGGTCGGGGCAAAAATATTTTCGTATTTTGAATCTATTGTTAGTAATCAAACCTTTTTGGCAGTACTGAATGTAACTGGCTGGTTTAAGATGCAATAAATAAAAAAAAAAAACTAGTTCCCGTCATTTCTCAATTGTTTTTCAAGCAAGCAACATGAACGTATGTGACGAAGAAATTCGGTACATTTTAAAATTTTATTACAAAAAAGGTAAAAATGCGACAAACGCCGCGAACAAAATTTGTGCGGTTTACGGACTTAATGCGGTATCAATACGAGTAGCATAAATGTGGTTCAAGCATTTCAAGTCAGGAAATTTTAGTGTGAAGGATGAAGCTCGCTCTGGACGCCCTGTCACGGATAAAACCAGTGCCATTTTTGAAAAAGTGGAGCAAGATCGACATATTAGTAGTTATGATATTGCTGAAGAACTGGATATTGATCACAAAACAGTTTTACGGCGTTTACAAAAGTCTGGGTACAAGAAAAAACTTGATATTTGGGTACCACTGATCTCACTGAGAGAAACTTAATGCAACGTGTTTCCATTTGCGATTCTTTGTTAAAACGTAATAATTCCGACCCATTTCTTAAACGGTTGATTACGGGTGATGAAAAATGGATCACTTACGATAAGAATGTCCGAAAAAGATCGTTGTCGAAGCATGGACAAGCCCCACAGACCGTGGCAAAGCCCGGCCTGACTTGGAACAAAGTGATGCTGTGTGTTTGGTGGGATTGGAAAGAAATCGTCCACTATGAGCTTTTGCCGCCGGGTAAAACTATCGATTCTGACCTCTACTGTAAACAACTGATGAGGTTAAAAGAAGCTATTGAGGAAAACCGGCCGGAGCTGGTGAATAGGAAGGGCGTGGTGTTTCATCACGACAACGCCAGATCGCACTCATCTATAGCCACTCAGCAAAAATTGAGAGAGCTTGGCTGGGATGTGTTGACGCATCCTCCGTATAGCCCTGATCTTGCTCCATCAGATTTTCACTTGTTTCGGTCACTTCAGAACTCTTTAGGAAGCATAAAGTTAACCTCAAAAGAACACTGTGAAAACTACCTGTCAGATTTTTTTGATAAAAAATCTCAAAACTTCTACAGCAATGGGATCATGGCATTGCCCACAAGATGGCAACAAGTCATCGATTAAAACGGCACATAGGTACATATTATAAATAAATAAAAAATTTACCCAAAAGATTTTTTTTTTTTTTTTTGTATGAAAAATACGAAAATACTTTTGCCCCGACCTAATACTTACTTTGGTTTAAATTTAATAAAATTATCACAAAAAACCACTAGAAATGCGACGTTGCCAGTTCGCGCGGTAAAAACGCTCTCAATCTTTCAACTGTTCTAACTATCAACACACATGTCTTCACATCGCCAAAGTTTAAAACCATTTTATAAAATTCTCAAGACTTTGCAACCACTAAAACGAAACTCAAACGTCCACATAATCATGTACCTCCCTTCAAGAATAGCCACATCATCAAACTCACACTAAATCTCTTCAGGATCTCCCCGTGCATGTTTGAAGACGTTCAAGACGCTCAAGATGTTCTCCGTTGCACATTTGGCCGTGTTTGAGTTCGTAATTGGCCCCTAAAGTAGTGGCTACACGAAGCTACATCACCTCGAGCCACGCCCCTTCGCTGTTCTGTCCTCAGCTTATACGGTACAAGGATGATGTTCTATTACGGGTACCATACCTATAGATGTGTATGAGTCGGTACTTATGTCGGAAAATGGAAATTACATTTCCATATAACAGTTGTTATTTTCAATCAGTTTATCGAAACTTAATTTTCCACGCCTGTTTTCCCAGAACTTGTAGAAAGTAGGTACACACAGATTTTGTGTTGTTATAAGTGTGTAACTGAATTCTAAGAAGCAATACGTTATATTTGTGGAACTAAGTTATTTCAAAGGAAAGCTTGTAAATGTGAGATATTTTTCTTGTGTAACGCTCGTTTTTGCTATTTAGTTTTAAAGAGAATTTATTCCTCTTATGAACTTTAATAACAGTTCGCTTAAAATGAGACTGAAAGTGCTTACATCTAAATCTAATTTATAAAAATTTCGTGTACCAGTGTTTGTTATCGAACTCCTCCGAAACGGCTTGACCAATTTTCATGAGTTTTTTTGTGTATTATTTGGTCGGTTTGAGAATAGGTCGTAGGCAATTAATTTTTGCAAATAAACGTTTGCTGGGTCAGCTAGTTAAAAATAAACCAAATTCGAGTTAGTTACACTATTTATAACTCAAGGTACCAATTTTTACGATCTTTGAATTGTTGGATTTGTCTCCGCCCCGAATAGCAGAATAACACTATTAAAACAAAAAAAATTAAGATAATTTATTTTCTGTTCTTAATGATTTTGAGGCGGCACGAAGTTCGCCGGGACAGCTAGTAATATCATAAAAGGTAACTATGCTAGGTGCTAGGATTGCTATGGTAGGTGCTATGCTATAGGTAAAAAACACCAGGCTGAAATGAACAAAAATGGATAACCCAAAACCCTGGATATTACGATAGAACGACTACACAAAAATATGAATATCACAAGAATTCATAATTCCTTTTTTAAATTAGGAACAGAAACAATTAAATAAAAAAAAAGCTCGCACATGATTGTCATTCCCCGCTACCCTCCGCACCAGTCCGCAACGCATCGCTTCGCACCGCACCGTATCGTAAACGCGCCGGCCACGCATCGATCAGGCCACCCAGTGTACCGTGGCTGACTGATACCTCCATTCAATACACAAATTGTCTCCTATATCATATGGGGTGGAGTCACGCCGCTAAGTGCAACTATTCGTCAGGCATCGCGGACTGTTAAGTCAGCCTTTTTTTTCGATTTCGGAACGTCGTTTATAGGGAATTTGTTTGTAATGGAACACTTTTTTTTTTGTGTCTAGTGTTTTCTCAGGCTCAATTTGTCTTTTTTTTTAAAAGAGGTAAGTGTACTTTATGGGTGGTATAGCTGAATAAGGCTTAGGTTACGCTAGCATTATGATATAAAGCCTAAAGATTTTTAGCCTGAAGTTTAAAGAGTATTTACTAAACAAACTAGGGAAGCGGTCAGTTAAAAAGAGTAACCTAGAGTATCCAAGGGGGGGGGGGGATGGGGGGGGGGATGGGGGGGATGGGGGCTCAGGGGATCAGACCAGAATAAATCGTTAAAGCGAGGGGTTTACAAGAAGCGTGATTTTTTTTTGTGGGGTCGAACCTAAGCAGGCGGAAACCGGCTTGTCCTAGACCCAAAAATTAGAAGTCATGTGACATCTACCAACTCTACCACGTGGTGGATTACAGCCCACTCCGAAGAGAAGGGGTCTGAATCCCAGCAGTGGGAACTTCATAGGCTGATTATGGGACACTTTTTTGCTAAAGTTTTCTCAGGTTACATTTTTCTTTGTTTTAAAGAAGCTGTAAGTGCCCCTATTGGTGGCACCTAATAATAATCTTTATTTATATAAAACAGATTGTAGTAAATTTAACAGTTTTTTAACAAAGTGGGTAGTATTCAATCTCTGGCAATCAAGTGGGTGACGTGCTGTTCTCCTTGCTAGGCTATGACATAGCCTGTATTAAGGAGTAACAGTGCCGATAATAATAATAAGATTTATTTCTCTCAAAAAGGTACAGACATTGGTTCGTGACATATTATTTCAATCAAATTTGTAACCTTTGTGAGACGACTGTGAACGTTCTTAAAAATTACGAGAATTGCCCCTCTGGAGTCTGTAGTGGGTTCGGTACCTGTATGACAGATCTCCAGGCTCTCACCCTCTTAAAACAATACTATTAATAAGCACTAATTTGTAAACATCAAAGCCTTCACGTACAGAGAGGAATATTTAAAAACTAAAATAGGAAAATGTTAAAACTAAAGATGGTGTGTCTGTGGGTGTGTAGTGTATGGTGCGCGTTGAGTGTGTTGCGTGTTGTGTGTGTGTGTGAAAGTATATTTGTTAGAGTTAGTGTAGGTGTGTGTATTAAAATATGGTCTACTTTACTATCTAATTTATTTTAAAACAGCTAAAATATTTTCTGTCTCAGAATAAACTAAATCAAGAAGCCAATTTATTATTTTTGCTTTACATTTGGATTTGCACAAGGGGTATATATGTTAAAAATTTTGTTAGTGTTATTGTACACATGACTGCCAAGGAAGCGGGAGAAGCGTTGGGTCGAAGCACAATTTGTACGAATCGAGGCAGAGACCGAATGCTTTCGTCGTTGGGAGTTCAAAGAAGGATCGTAGGGAGTGTGGCCGTGAGTTGTCATTAAAAGATTGAGTATATATAATTTACGAACATTAGAACCTTACAAGTTTTGTAAAGGTCTGTGGTCGGAAAGCGATAGGGTAACTGCCAACAAAGCGGACAGAGTACCAAACAAACGAGTGTAGCGGTCGGTTAAGCTTGCATGCTTTTAGGTTCTTGGATACATCGTAATCGATACGCAAAAGGTTTTTAGTTTCTTGCAAGCAAAGAACCCTTTCTCTCTGGCTTTCTTTTTTTTTTTGTTGATGAATGGGCCCGTTCTTGACCTCGATCACGCCTGATGGAAAGCCATGGATGAAGTCTATGTTGGAACGAGCGTGCCCAGAAGATGCCTGGAACTCCCACGCGTTGACGAAACACAGCAGGCTGCTTGATGCTGGACTCCGGTGGGAGGGTGGTCGCAAACCAGGTGGGCGTTAGCCCTGCCACCGCAAGGGAAGAATTGGCCAGTCAAATAAGGTGTTAGGTGTGACTCTCCAGAATGCGCCGAGCGCTCGGTTCAGTTGAGTAACTGGCGGAACAAACTGCGCTATACGACGAGGCTTCTTCATGCACCCCAAAAATTCCTTTCTATCTTAAATAGGTACAAAGTTTGAAATACGTCAAAGTATTTTTAATTATTGTCAGTGACCTAATGCTCCTCACTGATCATTGACCTGCTTATGTAAGAATACTACAGCTGCCTTGTTCTTGAAAGGTTCAATAAAAACTGAATTCCATAGATCATACTGCAACTGCATTTTCCGTGTGAAGAAATCTTAAAATATCATGCCTATACGTTATACTCTAGTGTCCGACTAAACAAAGCAGGTACTTCGGAACATCATTTAACAAACTAAAACCGAATAACACTAAAAGCTGTTTTAGCGAAGTCGTTGTCGGGCGCGGAGTATGTAAGTAATTCATAGTAAGCGAGTTAGGCGGCCCGAGAACTTCCTCGAGCTACACTAAAAACTACGGACTAATTGCACCGACACGGTAACGGCTGCTTACTGATTGAATGTGTGTTTTTACGTACCTAATGTGATTGAATACAAAACCAGGTTTAATTAAAAACCATTTACTTGGTTTGGGTGTATTGTTTAATTGCCATAGGATGAAACGGAGGAAGGAAGAGGACAAAGAATCTAGCATTATCGAAAGCAAAAGTGGTGATTAATGCTAATTTCGGTACATCTAAAAAAGGTTTTTGCTTTTCTTTTGGAGTGTTACACGCTGAGAATGAATTAGATTAACACATTGAAGGACACTGAACGAGTCACAATAGAAATTTCATTGTTATTCCGTCGAGGGAGGCTAAGTGTCCCGCAAAGTGTTAAAATACATTCAGAAGAACAATTTATCTAACGTGATTTAATTGTTTTCCATTTAAATCGCTGAAGAAGAGTGTAGGTGATTACTCAGAAATCTTCAACAGAATTTATTAAACTTCTTCGAATTTATTAACGTAATCATACCTCTTAACATTAGTCTAAAAGGATTTAAGCTAAAAAGACCATAAAACCATTTATTTTAAAGAGCCTAGTCTTATTAATATTTCTCAAGACATGCCTCTATACAGGAATTCTTAAGACTAACCTAAAAATGAAATCTTCAAAGAATGTGCTTTCGTATGTGAAAGGGCTGTCAGAACTCAGTGGCTCTCATTAGAGTAATGAAAGATGCAGGATGTGCAATTGTTTTTTTTTTATGAAAGCAACTGCTATTATTTAAAATTGTGACATTAAAAATGCAAACAACAAGTGTGACTGAAATGTTGGTTGTTGGTGTTATTTTTTGTACAGAACTCGTGACATTGTTTTGCGAAAAGAAATATGTATTTATTTCTTCTGGTGGCCTTTGCTGACAGCATCACAGCTATTTAAAACACATGTACCTACAGATCTTGTATGTTACCTGACACTGGCACTAAACCAGCTCAAAAAGCTTTGACAAAAATGTTTTAACTTTTATATACCTAGGTACTCTGTGACGGTAGGTACATATTCCCGAGCGTGCTTTGATACTTTCAGACATCCAACTCCTCAGAGAGACAGTGCGAAAGTAAGTAAATACACAGAGATCTTTTAAGTGTAGTCAAATAGCTTGGAAATTCAAAGTGGACGAATTCAATAGGGAACGGCTGACATTTGCACGTCATATTGAAATCACTTATTTTTAGACGAGCCTTTATGCCTCCCCAGTTTGACGTAGGATTGGCGATTGCACCTACGAAAACCAAGGAATTTTTTTGAAGCTCCGATGTCCTTATGTCGTGATTAAATTCAAAAAATCAAAATCAAAATATTTTATTTGGCATAAGCCTACAAGGGCACTTATGTAACTTCAGAAGCTAGGTGCACGGTTCCAATTGGTCGTTTCCTATGGAGATGAACCGGCAAGAAACTCTACGGTTACTCTTTTAAAAATAATTGGCTTTTACAATGTTTTCTAATTACAGTAGGTATGGGAGGACAGCGTAGGCCTGTCAACAAGTACCCAGGTACTTGATAAAATAAAAAATGGTCTACAGATCTAAAATCTACAGGGCCTACAAAGTCCTCACATTTACAAAATCAAAATCTCAAAAAAAGATAAATAAAATATAAAAACCTATTAAAACCAAGTGATATGATTTCCATTACAACCACTAAAAAAGAGTTGGAAAATTAGAATTGTCTCTATATAATGTCAAATAATAAAAAGATTATGTCAAAGAAGTATGTAAAAAATAAATAAATAAAAATTCGCTCAATATACCCAATAACATTACCCTGACGGGTTCAAATATAGGTTCTAACTTTCAGTGATCAGTGATCATGAATGTAAAACCAAGATAAACCCACTCAATCTAACGCCTAGTTAACAAACGGCGCACGGTGCCACCCAAACAATTTGTTAACGAATTTATCAAGAGTTAGCGAGCGGGCAGCTGGTACAACTAGCGTACTTTGTTGTACTTAGCGCACACGCATGTGTAGTTACGGTGTACTACTAAGTTTATACGAGCTTTTTAAAGGTGAAGCGAGTTTATTCGTTTGTTTGTTTGAGGAAATTGTTTTAGATATACACACATCAAAAGTGTCTAGGGATCAAGCATTTTTATGCGGATTTCTTGAGATTGAGATGTGGCTTTGTAATAAATTTATGATTTTATTTTATATGGATCCTTTTTGGTGCATTTCATAATTTGAATCAGGAACTGTGAATCAAATTCGAGTAAAAGATGAAAATCAGCTGTCAATATTTTCCCTATAAAAACATACAACGCATTGAAGACATTATTAGTGCTACTGTTTCCCTACTACTGATTAAAACCAACGTTATTATGGAGCGGCGACGTCATTTAAGCAGGGAAGAAATGCTCAGAGCCGTGGGAATGATAGAAGCTGGTTCCCGGCAACGTACTGTGGCTTTAGCTCTGAATACAAGTCAGAGTGTTATCAGTCGACTTTGGACACGTTACCGAAGCACTGGTACCGTGGCTGAGCGCCATGGAGGACGGTATCGCTGCACCACACGGAGACAAGACCGATACATTCAAATCTTAACTCGAAGAGCTCCAACAATAACCGCCATGATGTTAGCCGTGAGGCTTCATCACTCTTCAGGGAACTTAATTAGCGACCAAACAGTCAGAAACCGCTTGCATGAAGTGAACCTTCATTCCCGAAGACCGCTACGGGTACCACCTATAGCAATGCACAATCGTAGGATTCGATATCAATGGGCTCTTGAACACAGAAATTGGGCAGAAGAACAATGGCGTTTCGTGTGCTTTTCTGACGAGTCTCGTTTTGGTATGAGACCGGATACAAGACGTATACGACACTGGAGAACCCCTGGACGCCAACAGCGATTAAAATCCTGCCAGGAAGTCCATCCTTATAGTGGTGGAACCATCATGGTATGGGCGGGTATTTGGATCGGCGGAAGAACTGAGTTGATTTGGATCAGAGGCAACCTCAACGCTCAAATTTATGCTGAGACGATTGTATCAGACGTCATCGTTCCTCTACAAGTGCAAATCGGTCCCTTATTTCAGTTAATGCATGATAATGCACGACCGCACACCGCAAGAGTTGTAAGACAGACTCTCGCCGCAGCTAACATCAATGTCCTGCCCTGGCCTGCTCAGTCGCCAGACTTGAACCCGATTGAGCATGCATGGGATATGCTACAGAGAAGAGCTCTGCCGAATATGGAGGGTATCCAGTCGCAAGAAGACCTTTTTTTGTTGTTGCAATGAACATGGGCGGCCATTCCACAGCGTGATTTGGATGAACTCATTTTGAGTATGCCAAACCGATGTTCTTGTGTTGTTAGTGTTCGCGGTAGAAACACGGATTATTAATTGTTTAAGTTACCCAATAAAATTTTAGAGAAAACTGTTATTTCAGTCTTTTTTTCGAACTTTTGTGTTAGTGGTTCAAATGTCAAAAATCCCTTTATTAGGAAAATGGCAAATTTCTTTATTAATGCAAAGGTGACTTGGTTTATCGTTACTGTGACAAACGAAAACACTTTATTTGATGAATCCTTAAAGAAAATTTTAATTAATATCAATCAGGAGAAAAGTTATTGCAAAAATATATGTTGATCCCTAGACACTTTTGATGTGTGTATCAATGACTTTGTTTTTACTCGACTGCCGACGAATGAACAGAGTGTATGAGAATATAATGTATAAGATATATGAATAATAATAAAAAAACAATCTTGTATCATGCATATTATTAATGTGTCACGGGTATCCAAAGCACGGTAATATAAAGCGCCTTTGTTCACGATATATCCCAGCTGTGCGCCGCGGTGCTGGACGTAGGTAGCAACTACGAGTACAGTACACTATCGTTCGCGCGACCAGCGTGTGAGTGCTTTTGATCTAGATGTAATCGAATGAATTAGAGCGCCCGTGTTTTATCTATTTTAAGTAAAAATACCACCGGTTTTATCAAAACGCTAAAAAATGGGAGTTCTTCTGATGTTGTCAGTAGCAGTAGAGGGAAAAAATAGGAAGAGGTTTTGGATGATAAAAAATATCATAAACCTGCGGAGTACACTGAAATGTATAATATCATGAAAGATTTGAATATGCTAGATTTCATTATCTAGTGGACAGTGAAATATTAGAAATCACGCTTTAAATGGTGAATCTGCTGTAGAGCAAGTTTATACACGATCAAATACGTACCACGCACGATCGCTCGTCGTACCTATGTACGTCCACGTTATTCACTATCTGCACGACGTTCGCGGTGGGGTAGGGGCGCTCGCTTGATGCAAAATTGGTCGTGCGAATACAGCGAGCAATTAATAATAATTATCGACGTAAGTCGAAACTATTCACTGTCGTTTTTCGTCGTGCATCGTCTACGTTCTGGACTTCTGGCGTACAGTCAGATGAACTGTGGATATTCTACTTAACTGACATTATTGCTCTTCTAGTTTTCAGTTTCTGAAAGATTAATCAATAGAAACCTATGAAAATTCTGTACAGTAAAATCCAGGGGTCCACTTAACAACTATCTACTATTAACTACTAATTCAGCCCTAAACGCCAATTAATTAAACCAATCGTCAGCAACTCGTTAACACAAGTGACGGCAATCTATCGGAATACATCCCGCGACGCCGAGGGATCGGAATAACTACGCATACATGT
This sequence comes from Globia sparganii, assembly GCA_949316385.1. Lineage (NCBI taxonomy): Eukaryota > Metazoa > Arthropoda > Insecta > Lepidoptera > Noctuidae > Globia > Globia sparganii. Next base: position 23,265,424 of record OX438660.1, on the reverse strand, counting down.
ACTTAATCAGGGAGGCGTGTAGCAGATAGCAGAGTCCCCGCGGAGCATGACCGTCGATGTATACTGACGTTCATGTGTCGCTGTGTTTAACCGCTGGTAACCCCCTGACCACGAGCTACACGCTCAAGCGCCACGCGTCTTGTGATGCGACTGCGGAGAAAACATATGAAAGAAGTTTTTTAAAGCAGCCATGAGTCACCGCGATGCGACTTGCGGAGCAACGGACCGAAACAGCAGACGCGCGCGCTTCGTCGCTTGACGCAAGTCGCATCGCCCGGGGCCGTGAATGATGCCTCAGGCTAAGAACTCACGGAGCGATTTTCACCCGCGACCGCCGCGGTGGTGGATCTGCGGTTTTATTTCTAAACTCACGAGACCGGTTACGCAGCCCTCGCGGTTGCGATCATCGCCCGCAGACGTAGCGGGCGATGACCGCAAGACGGGCGGTTGCAAGACGGGCAGTAAAACGATCACGATTCTATACCCCCCGCCCCCCGCCGGCCACCGCGGTCGCCCGCCAACCAATCGCAGAGCGCCCGGGCGCCACCCGCCGGGGCTGCGGGTGACCGCAGCGGGAACTGCAAACAACCGCGCACACCGGCACACCGCGGGCATAAAACGCGTCGTGAGTTGTGCTTTAATTTTTTACATATAAATCTGCATTCTACAGAAGCTGCGGGCCCGCAACCGCGGCGGACGCGGGTGAATCGCTCCGTGAGTTCTTAGCCTTAGGTGTCAAAAACGGGGCAGTCAGCCCGGATATCGAATTGGATTGGCTAATCTTTGTATAGTTCTTGGGAACATGACACAAGCAAATCAAGAGAAGGTATGCTACTTTTGAAAGAGCTCGATGTGATCACCCATATAAATGCCGTGTCAAATATTCTCTCAAGAGGAACAAAAAACTTTCCTGGTCTGCTTATTCAGTACTGGCATCATAGCGTAGCGTGACGAAAGTAATGTCGTTCCATTTGCTTATCCGTAAGTTTTTTCACTTAACAAGAGAACTTTGCCTAAGAGAGAATTAACGCTAGCTAGATGTTTGGTATTAAATATGGATATTTAAAGTCAAAGAAAACCTACAAAGGCAAATTAAATCAAAATAATCAAAATATTTTATTTCACATAAACCTACATGGGAATTTATGAAACGTCAGAAGCTAGGTGCACGGTTTCAATGGTCGTTTCCAATGGAGAAGAGCCGGCAAGAAACTTCACGGTTACTCTTTTAAAAATAATTAGCAAAATAAATGGCGGGCATTGAACCCATCATGACACAACATCTTCTAGAGCACTTCAAATGTTTAATATCTTAGATTTAATTAGCTACGTACATTAAGACGGTACCTAGACTGAAACATTAGCTGTTTCACTCACTATAAACATTATTCAAGTAATTCTAAAGTGTTGTTAGAAAATATTCAAACTAACGTCGGATGCTAATTGCATTACCGTTTTAAATGCTACAGCGTTTATAGTTCCACGATATTAAAATATTTTATTTTATGTAGCAAAGTTAGGGTTGTCAAAAAAAAACTATTTAAATTATATTAAAAGAAAGAAAATACGTTTATTTGCGGCAAACATGACGCACAAAAAATAAGCATAAACAAAAAAAAATATTAATATACATATATAAAAAAAATATATAATTATATATATATATTAGGTACTCATACCGTCTTTGACGAGATATACCAAAAATTAAACTTGGAAATAACCTGATTTTGTATATAATAAACATAGCATAATTAGACTATAATGTTCCGGTCTCCTCTCAGTGAGAGGGAGTGGGCCGTAATCCACCACGCGGTCCCAGTGCGGGTTGGTAGATACCACGTAGCGTCTTCGAATTTTTGGTTATAAGATATGCCGGTTATCTTCACCGTTTTGAAAGTAGTGGTGACTTACACAAATTAAAGCGCCTGACAGGGTTTGAACTTACGGCCTACAATTCCTTAGTTGCGGTCGATTTTTTTTTATTATTTATTTGTACAATCATATTATCAAAAGCATTTTCAATGGAGAAATCCACAATATCACGCAGATTAAATGCCTAGCCGAGACAGCGTGAAAGTGTTAGTGAAGGTACTTTCTAATTAATTATTATTGTAAAATCTGGAAGCGCGACAACCACAGATATAGATAGACCTAGATAACGCAAGTATCTGTATGAAAACCAAGTGTGCCATTTTTTTGACTACCTACTATGACGTCACAAGCGCTCTTTCTCACTCACGCTCACCCAGCCAGCAGTACACAGGACTGAGCGTGAAAGTGGCGGCTTACGATTTTTGTGCGTAAGCTGCAGTGCGATTCCGTAACCGTAATCTCACCGTGAAAATTTAGGTGAAGTGAGCGTGGAGTGAGCTGTCATTGTCATCCTGCAGTGCGATTCTGTTACCATCTCACCGTGAAAATTTAGGTGAAGTGAGCGTGGAGTGAGCTGTCAGTGTCATTCTGAAGCTAGGGATTGATACTCTTGACAGATCACTCTAAGCTCACTTCACTTAACTTTTCACGGTGAGATTTTTACAGAATCGATCGGCTGATGCTAGGAATTGGTACTCTTGACAGCTCACTCTAAGCTCACTTCACCTAACTTTTCACGGTGAGATTTTTACAGAATCGATCGGCTGGTGTGATTTTTGGTACGCGAAGTAGTGGTTCTTGTGTGCTATCAAGGTATATCTATATCTGTGGTGACAACCCTAGTCTTCCTCATTCGCTTGATAGTTCAACTTTATTGGTAGATTGTAATAATGTTTTTATTGAAGTCTAGTCGATGTTATTGTTTGAGCACCCTAGAATGTGCGTTTAAATTCATTGCATTTGCACTTGTATAAGAAGCCTTACAGTGCATTGGGTGTTTTATTATCCCTTGCGATAGAAACATAAACCTATTTTAAGAGGTAATAAACATAACATACCATCACGTCTTCTTTATCCAAAGGGTTGGCCAGAGGTGCACCTATTCAACTACATTTTGTCAATTATGTTTAAATCCCATAGGGGCGAGCCTATTCTAAGAGATGTCAGCTTTAGGGAAGGGCGGAGGGTTACCGCTACCCCGGAATATAAATGGCTAAGGAAGGAACACGGGTGGGTTTTAGTCAGTAAGAGTCTGACACTCCCTTCTGCTCCACCCAGAGCGAGAGAGGTTATTTGATTTACCATCCTGAAAAAAAACCGGGTTCAAATCCAAACTCCTGGATGCTAGAGTTAATGTTTTGGTAAAATAAACGAACATATATGTATAAACCGACAACAAACGTTCGTAATGCTTGTGACTAGGGATAAAAACTGCCACATGCTCACTTCAGATGTCGCTACTTGTTCAAGAATTTAACTGCTACCTCATTATCTATACATTTTTTGTCAACAAGCTATATTAGTGTCTTTGACAATGGCCCCGATTCTGTTTTTGACAAACTAAACTAAATTTAAGTTCAGTGTATCTTTTTCTTTCTATTTCATTATGAAAAGGACAGAAGATGAATATTAGTTTATTCCTGTCAAATAAAACAATCCATAGACAATATAGACGTGATTAAAAAATTAGCTACTAAAAATACGTCAATTTACGTCAGGCGCTGACTAATTTGACAGGACTAAACTAATATTTATCTTCTGTCCTTTTCTTAATGAAATAGAAAGAAAAAGATGCACTGAACTTAAAATTAGTTTAGTTTGTGAATAACAGAATCGGGGCCAATTTCTATTTTATTTATAACTCTGTGGTGCGTGGTGCGTGTGAACAGCATCATTAATGTTTTGTTGTGATTTCTTGTTATTTGTTAAAGAATAATATTATTGGCTGTGTTTATGGTTATTTATTATTATTAATTGATATGTACTTTATTTACACCACAAAAATGTAACATGTTATCTTTTTTCGCCTTTCTTGGACTATGAATCTTCTCATTGCAGTTTACTCCGGCTACAATAACAATACCTATAACTCGCAACTCGGACTACTCTGATTTTGCCTGGTTTCCAACGGCGATCCAACATTCTATAAACCAGGGCATAGCAAAAGAAACATTTGGGATTATAGTCGTTAGATTTGAGTGAAATTCAATCTGTTGGGAGACGGAAGTGGATTAATCAGCAACGACAGGTTTGAATATTTATTTTTGGACAGGTTTGAAGTCATCAGATTTGGGAAGAGTCTTATGGCTCTTCACATAGTTTTATGACAAACAAAAATATACAGGGCTTTGAAACACTATTATTGCTTCAGTAGCTTCTGTCCGCGACTTCATCCGCGTGAAATTTCACCCTCCCCCCATTCACCCTCTTAGGGGTAGAATTTTGAAAAACCCTTTATTAGTGAATACCTACTCTTCACACAAAGAACACACCCTTCAAATTTCATGTCTCTAGGATCAGCGGTTTAGGCTGTACGTTGATATATCAGTCAGTCAGGACTTTGAATTTTATACAATGTGGGGAGGACAATACGATCATAAATGAAACTTTGTATATGTCATGATATTCCCAACCTGCACACAAAAAATAAAATGAATATATCCAGTAGTTTAGCCACAGGACATTAAAACCAAGCGTGCTATTGTTTGACTACCTACTATGACGTCACAAGCGCTCTTTATCACTCACGCTCACCCAGCCAGCAGTACACAGGACGGAGCGCGAAAGTGGCGGCTTACGATTTTAGAACGTAAGTTGGTACAATTTTTGGCACGTGAAGTAGTTGCTCTTGCGTTGTCTAGGTGTATCTATATCTGTGGTGTTATGCAACCCGCGATGGCATTGTCGTCCGCTCATCTCTCCGCCGGACGACCGATACTTCGTGTTCCAGTCGTTGCATGCCACTCGATCACTTTTTACTCCACCTGTAATCATCTGCGTCTTGCCTTGCCTTAGGTAAATACTAATTATTATCTTCTATACATATAAAATTCAAAGTCCTGACTGACTGATATAGATATCAACGCACAGCCTAAACCGCTGGTCCTAGCGACATGAAATTTGGAGGGAGTGTTCTTTGTGTAGAGTAGGTATCCACTAAGAAAGGGTTTTTCGAAATTCCACCCCTAAAAGGGTCAAATTCCAAGCGGACGAAGTCGCGGGCAGAAGCTTAGGTATACTGAATAAATACAAATCGAAGAGCTTAAAGTGAAACTAAACTTCCTTTTACCAAACACCAATAAAACAAGGTGTTAATAGGAAAGAAGTGCGACACCGAACATTAAAATGCATTAAACATTCTACTACACAATCGCAAAGCCACCACAATACCGCAACCCTTTCTCTGCGCTGTCGGGAAGATGTGTTATAAATCTCATAAAACTCATGGGCCTTCGCACAGTTAAATGATATTAAATCTAAAATGCAAATTTAACGGCTTCGATACTGAGTCGCTCTTTTGTAAGTAACAAGGAGCTTGGACGAAGATGTGCCGTAACTAGATGTGGCTGGTATAATGTGGGCATACATTGTGTCATTCAGGTTCTGTCTGTTGAACCTGGAAGTCTCTCTATTCTGGGGGCGTATTATTAATGCCATTCATGATTCCAGTCCAAAAAAGGGGTGGCGCTATCGGTCACGTATAGCTTTGTCTCTCTCTTACACTGGAATCATGATGGCATTAAGCCGAAAAAATACGGCACCTGTATATTAGGTAATCATAATCAACATACAGTATCCTTCTGAAGTTTGCTTTTTGCTGCAGGCTGGAGCTTTTCTTAGAACATATGTTCATTTAACAAGTGATTTTTCTCTATTTCTATTTCATATTAGCTGAACCGCCAGATGTTGTTCTGTCCAAATATCAATAATTCTTATAAAAATCCCAAACAAAAAGCACTTTCAGTTCTCCCAGAATTTAAAATTTTCCGGCGAACTTCTTTATTTTTTCTTTCTCATGAAACCTTATTTGGACTATTACGAACATTAAATAATAACGAACAGCATTTCATTTTTATTTTTGTAGATTAGGTAGGTACTTACATAAACTAGGTACATGAAAAAGCCGTTTATCGTGATTGTAATATATTACAGTCATTTCTTCGATCAGCTAACATGTTTAGAGGTAGATATACGTAAACTTTAAAAAACTACTTTGCCTTTGTATTGTAGATTTTGACATGCCAGTGAGGTCACTGGCCTGTCAAAAGGTAGTTTTAGATTTTTAATTTACTATACTAAAATGACAGCTGCGATCGAACTTTTTTTGTCAATATGACATTATTTAACATATATTTCCTGTCATTTTGGTCTAGCAAATTAAAATCAGAGTTGAGTGTACTCGAATAACAAAGTGCTACCATAGATTCCTTACTAAGGCCACTTCCATTGCAGCATACTTCCGAGAAGTGCATTTATTCCTTGTGCACACGGCAGAACTAATCTGCTAATGCATCTATACTTACTGCGGATCGGACCTCCATTTGCAGGGTTTCGGGAACCATTTCATTGCGCCCGAGTTTGGTCTCAGTCGCATTTGACAGATCTATGTTTGATGGTACGAGAGGACGAACATTTGCTAGGATTAGTTTTGAGTGAAGTGCAGCGGATATTTCTCTGGTTGCGTCCATTTCTTGATGAGTGATAAGAATGAATGAATGGTGTGGTATCGGAGAAGGCATCTTTTCATTCAGCAGTTTTCAGGTCGAGTCCATTTTGATCAGAGAACTTATGAGCTACTGAAAAACATTTCCTGGATTTTTGGTGAGGCTTTTGCAAAACTCGAAACAAACATTTAATATTTAGGAAGAAGACCGCCTTGAGGTAAACACGGACTTGTCAGAAGAGGCTATCCACGGAAATCGAATATCCTTTTACCTTTCATTTCAAATAAATAAACATTTTCAGCATAAATATAAACGCCTTTAAAAGCCAAAGGCATTCTAAGAACAAGCAGTTTAGTTAGAGGGAAATAACAAGAAAATTAGCAGCGCATGAGTTTAATGGCACTTCTAACGATCTAACGGGAAACAGATGTCCGATGTCGACGCCTCCAGACGTTTATAGGTTGTGAAACTGATCTGCTTGCGCCTTTTGGGGTAGCGAACGATGGGGTTACAAGATTGAGATAACAAGGCCTTTTGTTCACGGCATGGTTTCATTACGGTCGGCGGCGTATAAACCGATCCATCGAAAAAACGTGTCCGTGTACAAGTTTTCATAGTGACCCATACAATACTGATGACTGTACACACGTCGAATAAACCGTAGTTTTTCACGGCAATAAATACGTGTGTGTACATTGTACAAAGGTCAGGTTCTTTGTACAATGTACTCGCACGTTTTTCTCCCTCCCTCCCTGAAAAAACTAAGAAGTGCAGCCGGTCGATTCTGTGAAAATCTCACCGTGATAACTTAGGTGAAGTGAGCTATCAATAGGGGCAATCCCTAACATCAGGTGGAGTGACAGTTCACTTCGCCTAAGTTTTCACGGTGAGATTTTTACAGAATAGTTCTGCTGGACCTATTAGTTTGAAAGTATATAGCGAACCCTGCACTGAACTGATTCATGTGACTAATCTGTATTATGCAGTTATATACTCCGAAGAAAAGTGAAAAATGAACCTTTGAAGACTATTTTCACAATGAAACCAAGCGAGACTATCAACATATTTCACAAATAGATATAAAAGCACACACATTGAAACTTCATGAAATTTCCATTTTGACTGATATATCCCCAACATTCCAACCTCACTCACCTGCGACCTGCATCACTTATCGCCAACCCGCTCACCTCACACTTATAAAGTTAGTGTTACTTAGCCCGATTGAGTCGCCCCACACGTTATTACGTGCACCCACTAATGGCCATTTTATTGAACGCTGTGCCCTGCTCACCCGCTTATCCTGATGATAGCGATCAATAATGGACGCACGTATCTTTGATTAACAGCTTTTAATGTATTGCCTTCCGTTTTATTGGCTTTCCGGATATTTACTTTATTGGTTCCGCAGGCTGGGTGAAAATATCGTCCACTTTACAGCTCAGTCAGAAACATCTTATTTGTTACAATTATCACCGACTTCATAGGATACTAAGGGCCACTGGTTGTTTCAAACGGTTGGACGTACGTCAAACAGTAACGATTACGTACTCATTATTATCTGACGTAGGTACGGCAAGGCCATACTTTTGTAATTGCAAATTGAAACAACGCTTTTTTTGGTTTGACGATAGTTAGCGCCATCTTTGACATATACGCATGCGTCAAGTGGACGTGAAACAACCCGCTCTTAATATTTTCAGTAACAAGCAAATGGCAATCTAAAGTTGCTGTACGTTTAACAATAACCCTTCTCCCCTACTGCTTCGCCTATTGGAAAAGCTCAAATAGAAGTCGATTCAGAAAGACCATAAGTAATAGCTGTCCCCTAAACCTAAGAATGTGTTCTGTCCCTCTTTAATCCTGTACAAACAAAAATTCGTGCACACCAGTTCTAAAAGCGTAACGATTAATCCTAAACCCACGTCTTTCTTTTTATTTGTCGAACAATAAAAATAGACAAAGCTCATACGAGCGACAAACGGGAGCGAAAGTACCAGGCTCGCAGCGACACACGGAGATGTTTAACAATTCAACTGGCCGCCTTTGTGCGCCATCACGGCTTGTTGTTTGCTTTCAATTAGACAGTGCAATTGCGTGGCATCCATGATTCCCTAGTATCTCTGTGATTTTTGGTTTCAATTAATTGGGAACAAAGCGATCGAGCTGATACATTGTTGAAGCGGAAATTAAACTAAAAATATTTATTTACGTTAAAAAAAAACTTACGCGACTTACGAGTAGTATGTAGGTTAGGGATTCGAACCGAAGCAGTCACTTTATTTCATCACCACTAGCTGCTTTCGAGGAAAACATTCTAAGGAAACAGGCAGGTAAATTCGAAGACATGTGACCTCCGCCAACCCACACTGGGCCCGCGTGGTGGATCATGGCGTACTCCCTCTCACAGAGTGGAGGCCTACAGTGTGCCAGCAGTGAGACCATTCATTATAGGTTGATTAAGTACACAATAATATAAAATTGGAGAAATTGTCGGAATTTGGAGCTTTCAAATTGTTTTACGGCATTTAACGGCTTCCGGAAGCTTGGGAATGGTGACGTTTTTTCATTTATATTGGACAGTGCACCTTTAGTGTGTATTATTTTTTCGGTGGCCAACCGAATCTTTGCTGTAGTCTTAACAATATAATGCCTGCATCGATTACCAATTTGTTTGTGTTAATAATTTCATCAAAACATCCATTCAATGACCGGGCATTGAATGGACGTGTCACTCGGCTATGATCATGAAATGAAAGAAGATTTTCTTTTTGATTGTTCAAGGTATGTGTTCGATCGCTTGTTGCCGGAGTCCGCTTTGTGTGCCAATAGCCGCTTGATGTTAGCTTTCAATTAAACGGCGGAATTGCGTCGCATCCATGGTTTGGTATGGTACTCGTGAATTTTGGTTCTAATTGGATCAAAGCGATCAATGATGAGTCGAAAGATGAGGACTTTGAATTTGGATTTCGTCCTAATTCAAATCAAAACGCAAACATCCGGCAGGGATTATTCTTTTAATTTATTTATTCATTAAAATTAGAATGTATTTATTTACGTTGTTTGAACATTAAATAATATTGTTATTGCATGCAGAAAAACGTGATTATGTTGTTCAAGTTTTTTTCAGGATTACTCATCGCTGCAATTAGCAGCGTCGTTGACTCGTCGACAAATTAGCCCCGATTCCAAGAATGTCATAAAAGCTAAATCACGCTATTTCCATTCACCTCCTTCACCACGCCATAGGGCAGTTATACATTAATATTCACACAGTATATGAACTGTCCCTCATGTCATATCTACTTCCAGAGGATATAAGAGTAACTTTTAATTGCGTTGGACGTTAGTAGACGTCAAAGCGAGCGAACTCACCATCCCTTGGGCGAAGACGTGAGTAGCTTAAACGTCTATAGACGAACCGATGTTTTTTGAAAACGTTAGGTACATGCTGTAACTGTTTTTATTGGTCTGTCAAGGGAATAGTACGTAGTTATGTCCTTTAGTACTTTGTGAACGTGGTTTGGGGTTGTAATATAGATATTGCTAGGGTATGTAGAACTGTTAGAAGGTCTGTTGGAAGGTTAGTTCTATGAGGTTATGGTAAAATCTAAAAGTGACAATCGAAGAATCAAGAATCAAGAGATTAGAGTCGCTTCTTATGGAAAGGCTGTTGAAAAATAAACGCGCGGCACGATATTTCAACGAGTTAAGTACATTAGTAATATCTTGTTAAGAGCGTTTACGACGTACGGCATTTCATATAAACTTTCAAGCCCTTGTTTTTCGAAATGAATGAACCGATTTTAATGAAACTTCATATGCATAAGCAGAATACAAAGATCTAAAAAGTTAGCAAAGAACATTTTCGAAATGACTTATTTAAAAAAAGATAACCAGAAATCTCTGTTTGTACGGAAAATTGAAAATCGGTCTAATTTGACTTGTTACAGTATTTTTCGAAAATGTTCTCAACTTTTAGACCTTTTTATCCTGCTTATGCGTATGAAGTTTCATTAAAATTGATTCATTTATTTCGAAAAACAAGGGCTTGAAAGTCTGTATGAAATGCCATACGTCGTAAACGCTCTTAAGATACTTTCACTAGCTAGATTACTAGCTTCTTGTCCTGAGGGGCGTTCTAATCTTCTTCTTGTACTTATCCCATGTTACTGGGAATGGTGCACCACGCTTCTTTTCTTCCATTCTCCCAGTCAGCCATCACTCTATCAATCACTTCTTTTTCTTTCATGGTTCTAATAACAATTATTATTGCATCAGACAATCCCCGAATTTAAATTAACAGCAAAATGAAATCGACCAACCCCTAGCCATTTCTAAAGCAGTCGCCAAGTAATGAATAACGTTGGAGTAAAAACAAGACGTTTACCAAAGTGGGACTTTAAGCATCTCCTAATTGTAGCCTCGGGCCGAACGGACCAATTTTAAGGCTGTTTGTCCATTGGAGTTCTGAACGGAGCGGAGCGTTGTGCGGTGGTGAGCTAGGAAAATGATGACTAACACAATGCCTCACGTCTCTACCTCGGTTCTCTTCTGGGGACGCGGCTTCAGTGGTGTCCGTATATTCAGGGTCAAATTAAATTATCTAGCAAAACTCCGCAGACGAGATGAGTATCGATATTGGAACACGATAAAAGAACAAAAAAAAAACATTACAAAGTGAAAAATAACTTTAATTTCGGAAGTCGGTGTCTTTGGATCTGTTATTTAGTTTATTCATACACATTCATACACCGACTTCCGAAATTAGTAATTTTTCACTTTCTAGTGTTTTTTTTTTTGAATCGGTTTTCGTTTTTTAGTGGGTCTGTTTATAATGTATATAAGTTACAATAGCCTAATGTCAACTTGCTCATCGCCTTTTACAAAATATTGCTTTTCCCGATGCAGGGACGTTAATTCTTGAGGAGTTCTCTTGGTACTCCACCATCAGCTCCATTTCACCATTTGCATTGTGACGAGCATAAATTGCTTAGCAACCATATTAAAGTAATCGAATAGCAACCCGTGAAATACTTATTATTGAGTAGTTCCGGTGGCCATCTGTGGCCTTCATTATGAGTTCCACTTCACCAAATGGTGATTTCCAAGAGCAAATGCACGAGTTACTATAAATAATACCGAAATCGCTATAGATGTGCCTATAATATTTGAAGAGTTCCTTCGATTTCTCCAAGATGCCATGACCAGAACCGGATTTAGACAAAAATCGGAGCAATCTGGAAGTATATTTAAAAAACCTTTAAAGAACCTATATTTAAAGAACCTTTTATTTAAAAAAAGAATTTTCCAAATCGGTATATAAATGACGGCGTACTGAGGTAACAAACATTAAAAAAATACAACCGAATTGAGAACCTCCCTCCTCCTTTTTTGAAGTCGATTAAAAATAAGTTAATTTGATGACTCTTTTTATGGGGTCATCGACCGCAGTTAGTTTAGTCACTTGAACCAACAGTTTATAACATTTTTTATTTATGACACTAACATTTTATGTTTTTTTTTTTTGTGAGATTATGATTGAATGTCTAATGTAACTTTTATGGAGATTTTTTTTATGTACGACCTCACAACTTTTTACAGAGTGGTCCGATTTTTTTTTTTTTACAGTTCTATCGCAGAACGTATGCAATCATATGTAGCAGTGAGGAGCAGCGGTAGAAGATAGTACTGTCCTTCCCTTCCTCGCATCAAGTCCCTGCTCCACTACACAGCTCTGCATACACTTCGCGGTGGAAATGTATAACATAAAACTAATCTCAGCTTCTCTGTTCTCATATTCGCTGAAGCAGAGAGGAGCGGAAGAGTAATATTATTTTTGTCGAAATCTTTTGGGTGATGCGGTCCTAGCTTTGCACCGCCTCGCTTCTCTCAGCTCCAATGGACATGCAGCCTAAGAGATAGCGTCACTAATACAGATCACTCAGTACTTGAGACATTAAGATGTTTGTAAATGAGTTAATGCTTATTTTCGTTAAGTTTACAGTTGATTTTGAAGTATAGGAGTGAGTGGTGGTGGTGGTGGGTGGAGTGGTTAATAGAGTTGCCAGTCTATCATTGTAGATGTCGTCTGTCATATATTTATTTGCCTCTTTCGCTAGTTTCTGCAATTTTTGTTAGTTTCAGCGTGGTTATGGTCTATAATAGGTACTCCTGTTATACACTGGTAACATTATAACAACACCTGCAATTTAAAACATTGTAACTCACTTTTTAATGAAAAATCTTTGTAATTCATCAAAACATATAAAATACATAATTAAACAACATATTAATCATATAGAAAAGTAGATAATCCCTTTTTACTTATATTTACAAAATTGGAAGACGCTAGGACTTTATAGGAACAAAGTGAGAATATGTTGAATGTTTAAATCGCTATCCTGAAAAGTAGTGAAAAATGAGTTACAATGTTTTAAATTGCAGGTGTATAGGTGTAATATTACGGTACTGAAACGGTTTACATCACAAAAAATAATACACCAACTTATATATATACAGCAACTTATTTAATTTTGTGTTTTAAGATTGTATCAAAATACAACGTTATTTTATTCTAAACTACTCAAAACAAAATAATTAACTTTGGGTGGGCCCCCCACCCTAAGTTAATTTAGAATAATGTCTAAAAATAAATGATTAGGTAAGCATTTGTGGAGGAAAGCAATGAACTTTGTTCTTGACATGTTTTTGGGCCCTTATCAATGTTTCGAACGTCAATATTTATTTTAGAGTTGAATTCAAGTTGGTAGACAGAAAATGATAAGTGCTAGAAAAAACAATTGCTGTACGAATTATTTCACTTGTGTTCTCAGTCCGATTCAAATCGTTGACGTTACCCGTCACGTTCTCTCATAGTTTATTTTTATTTCGGTGTTATCGTGATTACTTTGCCTGGTTTTCGTCGTCATCCGACATGGAAAGCGGGGCAAGAGCTGTTGTTATACTTCAAGAGATAGGCTCTTAGAGATCTGTAGCAATGTCTCGGAGTGTCGCGACGAGCTATCTGAAACGTATAGGAATGATTTTAAGAGACCAAGAGTGTAGCTAGGACCTGGATCAGGAAGAATTAGAACCACAACTTCTCAGGAAGACCGGTTTATCAGGTTAACTGCACGAAGAGAGCGAACCTTTTAAAGAACCGGCTGCGGCAATCTACTGGTACCAGAGTCCGTGATCAAACCATTCGTAATCGTCTCCACAAAGATGGTCAACGTTGCCGAGTGCGTGTTGTTCGACTTAAGCTCACAAGGGCCCACAGAGCAGCGCGGTTAAGGTACGCTCGCGAGTATTTGAACTGGGCAATGGTTAACTGGAGGGTTGTACTCTTTACAGATGACTGTCCAGGGAACAGACCGTTTTGGGGGTCCAAGTGTTATGATATGGACGGGAATAAGCTTGGTAGGTAAAACAGAGCTGGTACTGGATGCGGGTAATGTAACCGCCGCCTGTTACGTTGAGTTGGAAAGTCAACCTCATGTCATCCTAATTTCGCAAAGAGTGGACGCCAGCGTTATTTTAATGCACGACAATGCTCACATACCAGTGTGTGTTGCCAGTGATGACATATGGCACTGAGACGTGGTCTTTAACTGCCGGCCTTTTAGAGAGACTGAGAGTCACTCAACGAGCAATGGAAAGAGCTATGCTCGGAGTTTCTTTGCGTGATAAAATCCGGAACGAGGATATACGACGAAGAATCAGATTCACTGATATAGCTCTTATAATTTGTAAGTTGAAGTGGCAATGGGCAGGCCACATCGCTCGTAGAACTGATACCCCATGGGGAAGAAAAGTTCTTGAGTGGCGACCACGAACCTGAAGACGCAGCGTAGGCAGGCCTCCCGCTAGGTGGACCGACGACATCGTGAGAGTCGCGGGCAACCGATGGATGCAAGTGGCGGATTGTCGTTCGGCGTGGTGGTCTAAGGGGGAGGCCTTTGTTCAGCAGTGGACGTCTTCTGGCTGATGATGATGATAAATGCACGCATACATACGGTCCGTGCCACACAAAGTGTACTTCCTGAGGCCAATATCACAGTTTTGCCATGGCCAGCTATGAGTCCCGATCTCAATTCCATGGAGCATATATGAAATCAATTGAAAAGAAGTCTTTAAGAAAGCTCAACCATGTTTACAGTCAACAGGAGCTCTTAGAACCCGCTAAAACTCTCTTGGGAACGAATTCCGGAACAAAATGTTACCCCATCTTATTGAAAGTGTACCAGATAGGCTTAGAGAGTACATACAGAGATATAATATTTATTATCAAACGGTTACAAGTGATTTTATTGGATAAATCGATAAAAAAAAAATTTACCATTGATTATGTTTAAACAATTTTGAAATCCCTACTGCAAACTTATAATATACTAGCGACCCGCCCCGGCTTCGCACGGGTGCAATACTGATACTAAGTACAGGTATTTTAAGAATGCCAGCACGCGCCGCCGCGGCCGGTACCGCAGCAACCGCTATGTCCCTGCATTTTAAATCTGTAATATCTTCGAAAATATTCATTTAAATTACATGCTGTAAAGGGCCATATTTATCTACATTAAATGCACAATGTATTTAAGGTACTTAATTGGATAAGGATTAATGCTGTATTGCTTAAAATCGCTTCGTAAATAAGCCATTATTTCTCGTAAAAAGTAAAGGATAAAAAATGATTATTGTGGGTTATCCCTAAGAGATAAACATATACCATTGTGGACTTTTTTGTAGACCTTTTTAAGGTGTACAATACTGTAATACATTATTTTGACCTATCTCGTAGGGTTCAGCCAGCGTTTGAAAAGTAATCGCAAAAAAATGTGTTTATTTACGACATCACATGCATGCATGTATTATATATATAAACCTTCCTCTTGAATCACTCTATCTATTAAAAAAACCGCATCAAAATCCGTTGCGTAGTTTTAAAGATCTAAGCGTTCATAGGAACAGAGAAAGCGACTTTGTTTTATACTATGTAGTGATTCATAAAAATCACTTAACCATTAATATTTTTAAATAACAGCCTAAAAACTAGGTGGGGCCTATTTTCTTTCGAGTAATTAATTTTCAACTTACAACGTGACAATAAAAATTCGCTAAAAATACAATTCCATCAAAACATTTCTGAGTAAATTCAGACAAAGGAAGCCTGAAAACTTGATAATTACTTAGTAGGTGGTCCAACAACACATTACGGGGAAACTTTTTAAAACATTCTCCCATTTTCAATTTATTTTCCCTCAATTTACAATGTGGAAGCTATATAAACAAAAAAGTCGACAAGCGCGAGCGTCATTTGTTTTTTATTTTTAAGACAGACGACTAAGAAATGTTATACA
The DNA here is from genome assembly GCA_949316385.1 of Globia sparganii. Taxonomy (NCBI): domain Eukaryota; kingdom Metazoa; phylum Arthropoda; class Insecta; order Lepidoptera; family Noctuidae; genus Globia; species Globia sparganii. Next base: position 23,249,529 of record OX438660.1, on the reverse strand, counting down.
AGAGGATACAAAAATGATATAAAACAGTTACCTATATGCAGGGATGTGAAAAAATAATCGATTATACAAAAAATCGATTTTTATGCTATAAAAATCGATTATTATGGGAAAAAAACGATTTTTGTATAATCGATTATTTTTTCACATCCCTACCTATATGTATTAAGAAGTCCGAAAGAAAACAAGAAGTGTCAATCGCCAAAAATTAAGCAAATCTGTAGGTACCTTGATTGAAAATTACTGCTAAAATTAGTTTCGCGCGTGAGAAATGAAATGACTCCATACGAAATTTAGAAAATACAATAACATAGAAGTAGGTTTATAGTTGTTTAAAGGCTTTTATTTGATACTCTCTCTCGCCTGCGTTGAGGTTGAAAATTATCCCACGGGGAACATACTACCAGAATAAAAAGTGTCCTGTTTCCTAACTCAGGTCATGATCTGCCTGTGTGTCTAGTTAAATCCAAAACCACTCAGCCGTTAAGGCGTGAAAAGGTAACATACATACAGACATACAAGCAGAATTTTTTTTTTTTGTGGATGGGAAATCATCAAATGACCCCTCCCGCTCTGGGTGGAGCAGAAGGGAGTGTCAGACTCTTACTGACTAAAACCCACCCGTGTTCCTTCCTTAGCCCTTTGTGTTCCGGGGTAGCGGTAACCCTTTCGGACAATCCCGCTGCATACAAGCAGAATCACTTTCGCATTTATATTATTAAGTAATGGATGTATTATTGTATAATATGGATGGCTGTACCGTTTTATTGTACACTCCAAAACTGGAACAAACTTAGAAAAACGGTAACAAAAACAGCGCTGTATCCCATTGTGGAAGGTCCCACAAAAACTTCGGTAACTAAGTTTTTAATTGCGTTTTTAAGTAACGAGCCTTTCAGCCGCTGTGGCACTTTGTTATCCAATTTATACAAATTTTGTGTTTCGCTGTAATTTGGGTCATTGTAATTGGGCTTATTGATTTTAATGATGATCGGAGTTGATAAATGTAAAGTTTCCATGGCTATTTGGTTATGAAAAGGTTGACTTTTGTTTTTTTGCATAAAAACTCTTTGCTAAGATTTAAAAAAGTACCGTTCGTTTCAGACGGAATGAATGAATGAAGGAATTATATATTTATTTGCAAGAATAAAAATATAATTAAAAAATTATTAATATTAAAATTATTATTATATTTATTATTATTATTAATTTTTTATATATTTTTTTTTTTTATATTTATTTGGTAGCTAACATAAGTTTCACATTTGCGTAATGCATTACGATATTGAAATTGGTGAAATAAGAGACCCTTTACGAGCAAATGTGTTATAAAGCAAGTTTATTTATTTATCGCGATTTATTGTAATAGACGTCTTCTCAGCTCGTTGGCCGCATCCACATCAGTCTTGTCTAGGTAGGGCTGCTCCATCATCGAAGCCGAATAACTTGGCTATTGATTTAAAATGCCTTGTGCCACGAATGCACATGCTAGTGGCACGTAATATTGAGATGAAAGTTAGTTCATATAAAACCTACTTTATAATGTTGTAATACCATATAACCCGTATCCAAAATAAACGTTGTTGAATGATTTGATTTTGAAAAACATTGTTTCTATAGGTACATAATGTTGAAATTTTTCGTCGGTTATATGTTTTGTTAATGTTTTGCCATCTAGATATAAAGAAACATTGAAGAAATAAATGTGTCACAAGCCAACGTTTGGGCCGATCGTGCCTCTGTCGCTTGTTCCGCGCTCTCGCTTGCACGCTCAGGCTCAGGCGGAACGTGACACTTTTTCGTGCATGCCGCCGGTATTCATCGACTTATAAGACGTTATCACGTCAAAAAAATCCCATTACAAACTTACATTTGCAGTTAGAGAATTGACCGTGACTGATATCAATGTATGGGAGAACAAGTTTTTCAACTACAAGTTAATCCATCCAAAGGTTGTCTTTAAAAGATCGCTTTTAGCGATAAGACCTCCCATTGTGTCACTGTTTGTAAAATTTTTAGATTTATGTCTGTAATTTATATGGTGTATATAATAAAGAGTATTCTGTTCTATTCTATTCTAAGTGTAAGTTTGTGTTTGGGATAAATTTATCCCAGCTAAAGAACCCTTCATTGTGTGTGGTCAGACATCCAGTTCGCCGGTTTTCATAATCATAATCATAAATCATTTATTTGCCTGAAACATTGGTACACAAGATGTTAAATTAAATTATAGCACAGGACATATTTCACCCTCATTACGGCTTTGTCATACGGGACAGGTCTAGCTCGCTTTTGCACCATCGCATAACTTCAACCTTGCCTGAAGTGATGCGATCATGCTGCAGGCAAGATTCACAGAGCACACTTAGGCTTTACTAAGTAAGCCTATAAAGTAATCAGTTGCCCCATAAAAAACTTCAAAACTTATCTAAATTTCACAGCTGATATTTTTTGGCTATTAAGATGTTGGTCCCTTTGTGAAAGTAGTTCAGTTTGATCCCCTTCAAATGTGACCACACATTTCTGATACACCCTGTAGACTGTAAAGGAAAGTCAATGTACGGACTGTGAATCTTGCTCTAAGTCTAGTTGGACAACCAATTTATACGATAATAAAGCTGAAGAGTTTGTCTGTTTGTTTGAACGCGCTAATTTCTGTAACTACCAGTCGGATTTGAAAAATCTTCTTGCATTTGATAGCTCAATTCCTGAGGAAAGCTATATAAAATCACGCTATTAGCCTTAGGAGCCGAGCAAAAAGAAAAATTGACAGAAATAACGGTACACGAAAACGAATTAATGGCGCGGGCGGTCGATACGATGCTATGCGGTGGGTCGGAGGAACAATAAAATTCTCGAGGACAAAAACGCGGGCAGAAACTGTCAAATAAAATCATTATTTGGTGTATTATTTATTTAAACTTTTCACGCCCAAAAAAGTACAAAGGCGGACTTAATGCCTTAGGCATTCTCTACTAGTCAACCAAGGGTAGTGGATGGTGGTGGGGTGGTGATGGTGGTTGGTGTGGTGAAGGATGGTGGGTTTTTTGGTTTAGTTTGTGATCCTCCTGTACGAGTCGCAATAAATACTTTTTCTTTCTTTCTTTAATCAATAACATGCTTAGTCGTCCAACATAATTTCTATATTAAAGGTATTTATCTAAAATCAGGTAAATCCTGTATCGACGCACATTTCTGTCCTGTCCCGGTATATCATGAAATATAAATGGCCCGGCATGATTCAACGCGCCCTGGCCATGCGTTATTCACGACCCACTTTCTATACTTTTGATTTTTTGATAGCATTCCCATGTACCGCACTTTCTTACTTCTTTTTTATCTGGGGAGCAGTGGTGGCTCAGTGGTAACGATCGCGACTTATAAGTTGTAGGTCGTAGGTTCGAACCTAGGTAGGCGCTCTACTTTGTGTTACCGTCAAACGGGGTGACTATGTGCCAGGCAGGTGAGAATGTGCAATGGAGGTCATGGACTATAAAATTACCGATTTCTTTTTCAGCTTTGTCATAAGCCACTTTTTTTTAGGATGAACTAGAGATGGTAAAATGTTTATAAAATCCACTAACCTAAAAAAAACCTGCCTGGCACATAGTCACCTCGTTTGACGGTAATTATTTTATTACCCATGTTCTCTGAAGCGGTGAAGGAAAACATCGTGAGGAAACCGGTATGTCTGATAACCAACAATTCAAAGACACGTGACATCTACCAACCCGCACTGGGCCCGCGTGGTGGATTACGGCCCATTCCTTTCCACAGAAAGGAGGCCTGTGTCCCAGCAGGTGGAACTTTATAGACTGAATAAGGACTTTCTTATTTGTTATCACTTAGTTGAGAATGTGTTTTTCGAAAGTTTTTGGAACATTTTTGGCAGTGAAGGGCTCTCGTAGGCGCGGGCCTGCGGGCGGAGAGTAATGGGTAACTCTCCGTTCGATCAGGACCAGGCCCATGCCGGACGGTGCGTACGTGTTCCATGCGCGCCTCAAAGAGATGTCAGCAATATAAGGAAGGGGTCCGTAAGGGCCGAAGCCTGCCGGGGCAGCGGGATTGTCCGAAAGGGTTACCGCTACCCCGGAACACAAAGGGCTAAGGAAGGAACACGGGTGGGTTTTAGTCAGTAAGAGTCTGACACTCCCTTCTGCTCCACCCAGAGCGAGAGGGGTCATTTGATGATTTCTCATCCACAAAAAAAAGGGCTCTAAATTTTTTGAAGAAGTGAAACTGTGGGCGTAATAGAACTGTTTTTAAGGGTTTATTTGGTTTTTTAGTTGCATCCGGTTAGACTGGAAGTCGACCTAGGCGGGAAAAGACGAGGTAGATTTGATTTTTACGTTTTTACTCTGTCTATGCCTAAATGAAGTGCTCAAAACGCTGGAAACATTAGAACTCATTGCTTTAATATTCTTTCGTGACCATCATCATCTGCCAATGCTCTTTCCAACTATATTGGGGTCGGCTTCCAGTCTAAACGGATGCAGCTGAATACCAGTGTTTTACATGGAGCGACTGCCTATCTGACCCCCACAACCCAGTTACTGGGTAATAAAAGACCCGAATAGTCAAACATTCGGGTTTCTGACAACCCATAACGACTGTCAAAGATCCAATATAGACAGCCGGGACCAACGGCTTTTTTTTTTTTTTTTTTTGGATGGGAAATCATCAATTGACCCCTCTCGCTCTGGGTGGAGCAGAAGGGAGTGTCAGACTCTTACTGACTAAAACCCACCCGTGTTCCTTCCTTAGCCCTTTATGTTCCGGGGTAGCGGTAACCCTTTCGGACAATCTCAACGACTTAACTTGCTTTCCGAGGCACGGAGTGGTTTTGGTATAAAGAGATGGTCACCCATCCACGGACCAACAGCGACAAGCGTAGCTGAACCTAATCGATTGACCCGTAGACTGTTATTACTCAGCCACAAGCCCCTCTATATTAAAGCTCCATAATATTCTTTGGCGACAGTTGATCTAAATGTTGTTTTTGCGTTTAGTCAATAATTAGTTAAATTCGTGAAGCGTTTTTCAGGTTTTCGCACAAGTGGCTGAAAAACCGGCCAAGTGCGATTCGGACTCGCGTACGAAGGGTTCCATAGCATTATCTATAAAAGCGGCAAAAAATCATGTCTGTTGTATCGGAGCTCCCTTTAAATATTTGTTTTATTTGAATTTAATTATTTATTTTTAAAGTGAATACAAAACTAAATATTCTGTGAATATTTCAAGCGACTACCTGTTGCCGTTATCAATATCGAGCAAAAAAATTACGTTTGTTGTATGGGAGCGCCCTGAAATATCTATTTTATTCTGTTTTTAGTATTTGTTGTTTTAGCGGCAACCGAAATACACACATCAAAAGTGTCTAGGGATCAAGCATTTTTATGCGGATTTCTTGAGATTGAGATGTGGCTTTGTAATAAATTTATGATTTTATAAATTTATATGGATCTTTTTTGGTGCATTTCATAATTTGAATCAGGAACTGTGAATCAAATTCGAGTAAAAGATGAAAATCAGCTGTCAATATTTTCCCTATAAAAACATACAACGCATTGAAGACATTATTAGTGCTACTGTTTCCCTACTACTGATTAAAACCAATGTTATTATGGAGCGGCGACGTCATTTAAGCAGGGAAGAAATGCTCAGAGCCGTGGGAATGATAGAAGCTGGTTCCCGGCAACGTACTGTGGCTTTAGCTCTGAATACAAGTCAGAGTGTTATCAGTCGACTTTGGACACGTTACCGAAGCACTGGTACCGTGGCCGAGCGCCATGGAGGACGGTATCGCTGCACCACACGGAGACAAGACCGATACATTCAAATCTTAACTCGAAGAGCTCCAACAATAACCGCCATGATGTTAGCCGTGAGGCTTCATCACTCTTCAGGGAACTTAATTAGCGACCAAACAGTCAGAAACCGCTTGCATGAAGTGAACCTTCATTCCCGAAGACCGCTACGGGTACCACCTATAGCAATGCACAATCGTAGGATTCGATATCAATGGGCTCTTGAACACAGAAATTGGGCAGAAGAACAATGGCGTTTCGTGTGCTTTTCTGATGAGTCTCGTTTTGGTATGAGACCGGATACAAGACGTATACGACACTGGAGAACCCCTGGACGCCAACAGCGATTAAAATCCTGCCAGGAAGTCCATCCTTATAGTGGTGGAACCATCATGGTATGGGCGGGTATTTGGATCGGCGAAAGAACTGAGTTGATTTGGATCAGAGGCAACCTCAACGCTCAAATTTATGCTGAGACGATTGTATCAGACGTCATCGTTCCTCTACAAGTGCAAATCGGTCCCTTATTTCAGTTAATGCATGATAATGCACGACCGCACACCGCAAGAGTTGTAAGACAGACTCTCGCCGCAGCTAACATCAATGTCCTGCCCTGGCCTGCTCAGTCGCCAGACTTGAACCCGATTGAGCATGCATGGGATATGCTACAGAGAAGAGCTCTGCCGAATATGGAGGGTATCCAGTCGCAAGAAGACCTTTTTTTGTTGTTGCAACGAACATGGGCGGCCATTCCACAGCGTGATTTGGATGAACTCATTTTGAGTATGCCAAACCGATGTTCTTGTGTTGTTAGTGTTCGCGGTAGAAACACGGATTATTAATTGTTTAAGTTACCCAATAAAATTTTAGAGAAAACTGTTATTTCAGTCTTTTTTTCGAACTTTTGTGTTAGTGGTTCAAATGTCAAAAATCCCTTTATTAGGAAAATGGCAAATTTCTTTATTAATGCAAAGGTGACTTGGTTTATCGTTACTGTGACAAACGAAAACACTTTATTTGACGAATCCTTAAAGAAAGTTTTAATTAATATCAATCAGGAGAAAAGTTGTTGCAAAAATATATGTTGATCCCTAGACACTTTTGATGTGTGTACATCATCTGTGAAAATTTCAACTGTCTAACTATCACGGTTCATGAGATACAGCCTGGTGACAGACAGACAGACAGACAGACGGACGGATAGCGGAGTCTTAGTAATAGGGTCTCATTTTACCCTTTGGGTACGGAACCCTAAAAATAGCCGACAGCGACAGAATTTTATATTACAAAAATGTTACTGTTGTGTCATGAAGCGAATTTAATATTTAAACAATCTTTCTTCTTCTACTTGCATGTAGTCCGTGCACTGTGGTAAATAATCGCTTGAAAATCTGAAAATGAAATTGCCATTTATTTCGCATGAACATGCGATAAAAAATCGCATTGCAGTGCGCGCTTAGCCTTAAACCACGTTTATAAATAGGGCGCTAATGTGAAGGGCGTAATTAAAATACTTGTCTTTTAAAGTTGTCCATTGTCCTTTCAAAGTCTTGCTGAACTCTGTCAAATTAATAAAATATAAAAGTGAATAAATTGTGGAATAAAACTGGAATAAAAATGACAAATCGCTCAAAAAGAATTTTTAAAACAGAATCGTGATTTCGTTTCATAAAATTATAAAATTTTCAATTCTCTGGTTTCTTTTAAGTCGTAAAAATGAACGTTGGGTTATTAAATGCAAATATTGCAATAGTGAGGGTAATAAAAGATTGATTACTTATTGCGCGGAGCTGGAGCAATCCATTTTCCTTAGGTAACTTTAAAATTATACATAGAACCTTCGTCTTGGCAGATTTGCATAAAAAAAATATGTGGGTACCTACTCAATATGTTTATTGGGATAGTCTGTATTAATAGATATAATAAAGAAGGTTATTCATACCTGGATGCATAAAATCATAAGTTATAAGATGTACTTGTCTGCAGCTGTCATAATCTGCCTAGCCTTTTCCCAACTATGTTGGGGTCCAACATAGTTGGGAAAAGCCGGGACCAACGGCTTAACGTGCTTTCCGAGGCACCGAGGGGTCTCGGTATGTAAAGATGGTCACCCATCCACAGACCAACCGCGACAAGTGTAGCTTAACCTGATCGATCGACCTGTGCGGCTGTTATTATTTAGCCACGGGCCCCTCACTTGTCTGTAGTTGTATTGGATTAAAATATAATTTAAATTATAATTTAACTAAGCATTCGTTTTTAATCGGATCTAAATTGGTAAAGGGCCAGTGTAGAAGCAGAATAAAAGTAAAATAAATATTTTGACATACTTAACATTAATTTTCTACTTTGATCCATTCATGTTTTTTTTTGTTTTTTGTAAATATGTTTATACCATGTTATTGTCATGTATTTCCGCAAACGTAACACCTGATTCTATTACGTTAGCAGGATAAACTACTACTGATTGTTGATTTTTATGGTTATCTAATATATAAAATTCTCGTGTCACAGTGTTAGTTACCAACTTACCATACTCCTCCGAAACGGCTTGACCGATTTGTATGAAATTTTATATGCATATTCAGTAGGTCTGAGAATCGGCTACTATTTTTTTTTTTTGCAAAACGACGTTTGCGGGGTAGCTAGTAATTATATAAATATTTGGATCAACATGCAACCTGATACCTACTGACCAGCAATTTTTTTTTTGTTTTTTAAAAAACTTTGCCTCACTCTAGGAATTACTCCTGTATCATGTTTGTAAACGCACCCGCGTTTATAAACATTTAAACTCAATACAAAAAAATACAAATACACAAACAGCCAGATGCGGAACAACTACACGTGCCATCCAAACTATTTCCTCTAGGAATGAGCAGAACTAAAAGCAGTATTGACACGAGCTGCCACGTGCTGTAGCTATGCGTTAAAGGCAGGTTTACACGAAGCCAGTGCGCTTGCGTTAGTCGTACAAACTTGGCTGCGCTGGCCTTGCTAGTGTTGTTTACACGAGGCAGTTCCAAATTTTTCTTGAGGTACATTCGTCTCAACAAAAAAAAAAAATCTGGACAATTCCGACCGTTGAAAAAGAACTTCACGGCGTTATTACGATAGAGGAGCTGAAAAACAAAACAACCAAACACGCGCGACTGGCCCTTTGCGTTTACACGGGTCCAACTGCTGGCGCGGGTGAGGGGAACAAGGGGTGAAGGTCACTGGCTAGACAAATAGACGGGCGCACTATTCATGTGCTGGCAAGAAAAAATTGCTTCATAGGTTCGAAAAATTTGATTGCTCAATAACGTAAATAACGCAATGGATGTTGTTGAACTGTTAAAATGAAACCCATTGCTACTGATTGTGTTTTACGCATTATCCGCTTCGTGTAAACCTTCCTTATAACCCGATAGTTTAAGTTCGTGTTAACTTGTTCGGACAAGTTTGGTAGTGACAGGTTGCTGTCCCTTGCCTGTCCCATGGACAAATGTGTTGATTGCGTCGATAGAGTATTGTGTAAATTCTCTATTAGCGTATACATTATAGAGGCGAGAGAGGAAGCGATAGTTTTTGGTAAACTGGTATTGGCCCCGATTCTGTTGTTCACAAACTAAACTGAATTTAAGGTGATTGCGAAGTGGTAGACCGCGAAATTCAAATTTTCTTACGTTTTTTGCAATTTCAAGGTCAGGTTGTATCTTGATCACAATTTGATTCGCGACTATAATAGGTACGTATTTACAGAATTATAATCATTAGAAATATTCATACATCTTTATAAGTGAGATTTCTACCATAAACAGGAGAGGAGGAGATTTCTTCTTGTGGTACAAATCTAACTTATGAAGATGTATTAATGATTCTAATGATAATAATTCTGTAAATACGTATCTGTTATAGTCGCGAATCATATTTTGATCAAGATACAACCTGACACTGACCTGCAAATTGCAAAAAACGTAAGAAAAATTGAATTTCGCGGTCTACCACTTCCCATTCACCTTAAGTTCAGTGCATCTTTTTCTTTCTATTTCATTAAGAAAAGGACAGAAGATAAACATTAGTTTATTCCTGTCAAATTAGTCAGCGCCTGACCTAAATTGACGTATTTTTAGTAGCCAATTTTTAATCACGTCTAAACTTGTCTATGGATCATCTAATTTGACAGGAATAAACTAATATTTATCTTCTGTCCTTTTCGTAATGAAATATAAATAAAAGATGCACTGAAACTTAAATTTCATTTAGTTTGTGAATAAAAACAATCAGAATCGGGGCCATAATCATAGATAGTCGGGTTATACTTTCCAAAGAAATTGTACCGTGTACCGTGACTGCTTTTGTTGGGCCTCAGTTAAAGTTTACAAACGCGAAGGTGAAAGAGATATATTTTTATCTCGTTTACTCCTTTACCTAATAAGTGTGTCCTTGTCCTTTATTTTCTGAGTCTATTGCTATAAGTACCTAGGTACTCTGTCTACGGTTGAATTTAATGAGGATTATTACTGCCATGTTTTCGCGATAGGTGGCGCATCGTCGACATTGAAAGCTGTCACTTACATACATTTTATAACCTACCATTGAATTATTTTTAATTTTCTTGATATGCCTCTGTGTGCTGTACAAGGATTTACTAACACCGGTGTATAACAAAAAAAAAAGTGGGAAAAGACTAAACGTCGCAAAAACATTTTTTTTTAGTTCGTTTTTCAATTCTTTAAGCTTCCTGGTATAATACATGTTAACGATAACGATGGTAGATTGGTTTTAACCCGTGGTTTTAACACAAAAAATAGGGATTAAACTGACGTAAACAAAGCGAAAATGATTTGACAGCAGCCATCGCGCCGCTGGCGACATCTGCGCTGAGCTTTGCGTGTGGATCCCCATTGGTTTAAGCTGGCATTGTGAACGTGAACAAAACACAAAAAGAGTATGCAAGGACAATGGTAAGTAACATGTAGCGGTCTGTACTACCAGACACTAAGGGAAAATGCGTAAGGTATTAATATGTTAATAAATCAATTCTAAAGACAAAGCAATGTAAATAATGTAAGACCAAATGTCAGTGTATTTTTAATTAAGGGCTGATTTTTCCAACGTCAGATAATTTTATCTGAGAAATAATTTTGTATTTTTGACGGTTCTTCCATACAAAATCTGTCAGACCTCAATTTTATTCCACGAATAAAAATTATCTGTCGATTCAGCCCTAAAAGAAGTGAGAAAGAAAAGTTACTTGAGAGTTAATCTAAAGATAGCCTACAGCCGGTCGATTCTGTAAAAATCTCACCGTGAAAACTTAGGTGAAGTGAGTTTGTTTTTTCTAGGAATTGACACTATTGATAGCTCACTCCACGCTCACTTCACCTAAGTTTTCACGGTGAGATTTTCACACAGAATAGCACCGCTGCTCATTTATTCACTAGCCTTTGCTAAAAATGTGTCTCAAAATATTTCGAGGTTTAATCCCGAATAACCTTTCTTACTCTTAGAATTTATTCAAACGAAAACCAAGGAATCACAAATTGCTTTAATCAAATAATATCTACCTATTGATAGCAGAAGTTCCAAATAAATTCCTTGTTCCTTTGACTCCGAAATGCATGTAGCTTTCCGATGCAGGATCTAGAACATTCTATTTCCAAACATTCCTGGCTATATGAATAAATTCCATTTTCGAAAAGAAAAGCGTACCTACCTTGTACAAGAATCACAGACAAGAATGCTCTGTTTTTTTTTTAATCGTATTGTAGATAAAAATTGCTATGTGCCTGTACTTTTCTTTTTAAACCTTTATACGTCGGAAATATCGGTTGTATGGGACCTCTTTGAATATGACTCTCTACTTTCTTTGAGAGTTACTTATATAAAACTGTCTATTGTAGTCGGGACATTTGCATGGCAAGATACTTTTCTTGTTCGCTTTTCAACGGATTACTATCAGTATAAAATACACCATCTTAGGTCGTTCCTCGTAGTTATTGCGGTCCTGCCAGTTTTTTAGTTTCATTCATAATGTTTTTTTGATATTGTAGACGTTATTTGTGGGTAGTTTGTATTTATTTATTTTTATGCTCATTTACTAACAATTTTACTGAGTTTTTCAGGACAGTTTGAGAATAAAACAGGATTTATTATTCAGTCAGACATTCTATTTTATCTGATTAGAGCTAGCAAATAAAATACCTTAGTTAAGTTACTCAGGAGTTCCTTGGTCTCTTAGAAGCCTTTTTGACTGAAAGGTTTTTGTCATTTAGTCTAACCAATAAGGTTCAGAGGATTTATTCTAAATATATCCCAATACGCTCATTGGGGTTGTCCTATTTGCAGATACGACAGCTGAGTCTAATTCAGTCGATGACGGTTACTTCGTTTTTTTTTTTCATCTGAATTCTTAATTTAGAGCGCTATTGTTATCTATGTCTTCAGTCAGTTTATTTTTTTTCTGAAATGAAAGAATAAAGGGTACGTTATTAAAAAGTAAGTACTATAAACTTACTTTTCAATAAAGGAGTCTCGATTGTGTCGCTAATAACAATAGGAAGACGTAAGCATTTTGGGTCTGCCGATTGTTACTTTGATCGTTTATATATAGTGTTCATAATATAGTCTAATTATCATCATCATGTGCCTAGCCTTTTCCCAACTATGTTGGGGTCAGCTTCCAGTCTAATCGGATGCAGCTGAATACCAGTATTTTATATAGAGCGACTGCCTATCTGACCTCCACAACCCAGTTACTGGGTAATACGATACCCCTTGGTAAGACTGGTTGTCAGACTTTCGGGCTTCTGACTACCCGTAACGACTGTCAAAGATCCACGAATGACAGCCGGGACCAAGGGCTTAACGTGCTTTCCGAGGCACGGAGGGGTCTTGGTATGTAAAGATGGTCACCCATCCACAGACCAACCGCGGCAAGCGTAGCTTAACCTGATCGATCGGCCTGTGCGGCTGTTATTATTTAGCCTCAAGCCCCTATAATAAATATAGTCAAATAAATATAGTCAATATAGTCTAATTATATGATTTTTTATTAAAATTCTTGCTTATATGACATGCCAAGGAGCAGAAACCCTATTTTTATGTTGCAACATAATCATCTTATAATGTTCCCACTGCTGGGATACAAGCCTCCTCTCTTCGAGAGGGAGTGGGCTGTAATCCACCACGCGAGCCTAGTGCGGGTTGGTAGATGTCACGTGTCTTCGAATTTTTGGTTCTAGGACATGCCGGTTTCCTCACGATGTTTTCCTTCACCGTTTTGAGAGCAGTGGTGATGAAACGATCAGCCTGGGTTCGAACCGACAACCTACAACTGGTGGACGTGACGCATTATTTTCCCCAAATTGTTCTTTTTTGTGTTTGTATCCTTTCTTTGCGTCATGTTTACCGGAAATAAATGTATTTTTATTCTTTACAACTCGTAGGTCGAGGCTACCACTGCTCTTTGTATTTTGCAACACGACACGCGCAATGTCAACAGATTTTAAATATTTCTCCTGTTTAAACGTCCTATCATCCAAACAGACTCCAGAAGCACTCCATCCATGCCTACACATACAGGTACCTCAGCACAAAGACGATTGTTGACATTCGATTACCGATCACACAGGCCTTCGCCGGCCCCCGTGCATAATTCAGAGCACAATTGTTCCCTCCCCGGTTTATTCACTCGTTTTAAGGCTTTACCTGTTTGTGGTCGATGGCTTTTTGAATAAAAGAAGGGGTGCTTACGCGAGATAGTTCGTTAATCGTGTATAGTGATCGCCTGGAGATGCGAATGGTGCTTTTAGTATGCTTTACGTGTAAAAAGACTTCTTGACAGTGACATTGAGTTCCAACAGAATAATATGTCTTTGTGTGTTTATGGGCCTTATTAGAAAGCTGTATGTCGCCTAAAGAGCAATGAAGAGGGCTATGCTTGCAGTTTCCCTGCGTGATCTAATCAGAAATGAAGAGATCCGCAGGAGAACCAAGGTAACTGACATAGCCCGAAGAATTGTCAAACTTAAGTGGCAGTGGGCAGGGCACATTGCTTGTAGAGCAGATGGCCGATGGGGCCGAAAGGTTCTGGAGTGGCGACCGCGCACCAGAAGATGTAGCGTTCGAAGGCCTCCCACAAGGTGAACCGACGACCTTGTGAAGGCTGCAGGAACCCGTTGGATGCGAGAAGCACAGAACTGGTCGAAGTGAAGGTGCTTGGGGGAGGCCTATGTCCAGCAGTGGACGTCTTTCGGCTGAAATGATCCTCTGTTCGCAAGAGTCCAACTTTCTCAAGAGTCCAACTTTTATCATCTATACAAGTCTTCGCATGAATCCAAATTTTATTTTTTCTTAGCTGACCCCGCAAACGTCGTTTTGCAAAAAAAAATAGATAATAGCCGATTCTCAGACCTACTGAATATGCACACAAAATTTCATACAAATCGGTCCAGCCGTTTCGGAGGAGTTTAACCACAAACACCGCGACACGAGAATTTTATATATTAGACTAGCTGACCCCGCAAACGTCGTTTTGCAAAAAAAAAAAAAAATAGGGGTATGAAAAATAGATGTTAGCTGATTCTCAAACCTACTCAATATGCTCACAAAATTTCATGAGAATCGGTCAAGCCGTTTCGGAGGAGTACGGGAACGAACATTGTGACACGAGAATTTTATATATAAGATTAGATGTACTTTTATTAGCACTATTCCAACTGGACGGGATGTGTCTGTTTCATGTTGGTTGGTGTTGTTTGACGATTTTTTCTATTCTTTCCTCTCCCTTTTCTATATAATTGTACATATTATTAATTATTATTATTCTAAGACTGTTAGCTTTTCAATTAAACCTATAAAAACAAATAAATAATTCGTACTTAAGCTCTCTGCGTGTCGAGCGATTTTTAGCTGACTTCAAAAGCTTCCTCAGAATAGTTTGATCGATCGGTGCGGTATGGATGCGAATGGATGATAGGTACTGTAACATAACCTTATCATTTCTCTGAATTCAAACATGTTCAGAAATTTACTATGGTTGTAAAAAAAAAATGGCTGCCTAATTCTTTCATTAGTTAGTGTTAGTTGGATTTTTATCATAATAAAATTGTTTTAACTCAAGCAAGAAGCATTTGTGCATCAGAGTTATTTGACATACTTCGATTACTTAGCATGAAAATGAATTAGGTGTGTCTTGAACAGTGGTAACGGCGACTTACGAAATGTAGGTCAGAGGTTCGAACCCATAGAAGAGCTTTACTTTGTTAAATTATTTAATCACTACTGCCAGGCCTCTGTCACTCGGCCGTACCTACAGCGATAAATGCCTACACTTTCGCGTAGATGCGTATCCATTCCGCCAGTCGCTTTTCACTGTTCGCGCGCATAGCTCGCGCGTGCGTAATATTTTACGCTTATGCGAGCTGAATTGCACTTTGTTGCTTAGTAGCAAGAGTCGCTATTTCTATTAATTATTGCGCGAAGTGCCTCTTCTGTACTTGTACTATTTATTCTGTGCTATTTGCTCTTAATTCGCGCAGTGATTACCGCGAATTTCAAATTTTCTTACGTTTTTTGCAATTAGCTGGTCAGTGTCCGGTTATATCTTGATCAAAATATGTTTCGCGACTATAACAGGTACTTATTCACAGAATTATAGTCATTAGAATCATTAATACATTTTCCTAAGTTAGATTTGTACCACAAGAAGAAATCTCCTAGGGAAAAGTGTTTATGGTACAAATCTCACTTATAAAGATGTATGAATGTTTCTTATGATTATAATTCTGTAAATACGTACCTGTTATAGTCGCGAATCAAATTTTGATCACGATACAAGCTGACACTGACCTGCAAATTGCAAAAAACGTAAGAAAATTTGAATTTTGCGGTCTACCACTTCCCATTCACCTTAAAACGATTTAAGAAAACATCGTGAGGAAACCGTAAATCTCCTAGAACCGTTAATTCGAAGACATGTGACATCTGCCAACCGGTACTGGGCCCGCGTGCTCTCACCGAGAGGACGCCTGAGTTCCAGCAGTGGGAACATTATAGGCGATTATGCTTTCTTGAAAATGGTTGCATTCCCACATCAACCGCAACTCCACCAACAACACAACATTCGCACGAACCACTCAACATAAACTCCACACCAACCCAATCCAAGTACCAGGCTCACATAATCATTCAGCAGATCTTAAAAACAAAAAACATTCCTTACTTAGAACAGTCGAATGGCGTTCAGCCAAGTCTGTGTCGCGGTTAGGAGCATCCACTCCCAAACGGAATTCGGTACTCCATACATTATTACCATGTATCATGTCGCTGCGAATTTATGGGAGCCAGCAGATAGAGCTGGCGTCTAAAGTCTAAGAATTAAAGTTATAGGTTGCAATGTGATGGTGTTTCAAGAAATGGGTCTTTTGGTCCGTTAATTTTTGTTGGCGAAAATCACTGAATATTGTTATGTTGTTGTTATGGTTTATTTGATTTAAATTCTAACAGCTTATCATGAATTATGATGGTTTAATATTTTGGTGATTGCGACATTTACATGCAATGTTTTACTTTGTAATATCCATATCGACCGACAGATTTGGGAGTGCTGGGCCAGATTGGATGCGGATGTTGGAGGTCAAGATGTTGTGGCTCAGCTGGAGAGAGGTATATGTTGGAGGTCAAGATGTTGTGGCTCAGCTGGAGAGAGGTATATGTTGGAGGTCAAGATGTTGTGGCTCAGCTGGAGAGAGGTATATGTTGGAGGTCAAGATGTTGTGGCTCAACTGGAGAGAGGTATATGTTGGAGGTCAAGATGTTGTGGCTCAGCTGGAGAGAGGTATATGTTGGAGGTCAAGATGTTGTGGCTCAGCTGGAGAGAGGTATATGTTGGAGGTCAAGATGTTGTGGCTCAGCTGGAGAGAGGTATATGTTGGAGGTCAAGATGTTGTGGCTCAGCTGGAGAGAGGTATATGTTGGAGGTCAAGATGTTGTGGCTCAGCTGGAGAGAGGTATATGTTGGAGGTCAAGATGTTGTGGCTCAGCTGGAGAGAGGTATATGTTGGAGGTCAAGATGTTGTGGCTCAGCTGGAGAGAGGTATATGTTGGAGGTCAAGATGTTGTGGCTCAGCTGGAGAGAGGTATATGTTGGAGGTCAAGATGTTGTGGCTCAGCTGGAGAGAGGTATATGTTGGAGGTCAAAATGTTGTGGCTCAGCTGGAGAGAGGTATATGTTGGAGGTCAAGATGTTGTGGCTCAGCTGGAGAGAGGTATATGTTGGAGGTCAAGATGTTGTGGCTCAGCTGGAGAGAGGTATATGTTGGAGGTCAAGATGTTGTGGCTCAGCTGGAGAGAGGTATATGTTGGAGGTCAAGATGTTGTGGCTCAGCTGGAGAGAGGTATATGTTGGAGGTCAAGATGTTGTGGCTCAGCTGGAGAGAGGTATATGTTGGAGGTCAAGATGTTGTGGCTCAGCTGGAGAGAGGTATATGTTGGAGGTCAAGATGTTGTGGCTCAGCTGGAGAGAGGTATATGTTGGAGGTCAAGATGTTGTGGCTCAGCTGGAGAGAGGTATATGTCCAGCTGTGGACTGCTATAGGTCGAGATGTTTGACCCATATCAAACTGTTTGTTTCCTAAATGAAAATTATCGTGTTCATGGTTTTCCTAATAATCTATACTAATATCTATACTAATATTTTGGCACGTTTGCTACAGGTATGCTGCGAGTAGAGAGAGCGCAAAGAGCGGTTCTAAAAGTGCTTCTAAAGAAGCCTATTAGGTACCCGACTGTAACTTTGTACCAACAATGCTCTGTACTCACAGTAAGACAGCTCTATGTGCTTCAGACCGTCCTGCGTAAGCATGCTACAATCCCATATATGCCGAACAACAAGCGCAGGAAGGACATAGTGTGCGAAATTCCGCCGCATAGAACTGCTCTCGCCAGTAAAAATTTTTATATTAATAGTTCTCGTCTCTACAACCGTATTAACAAAATAGCATACATACATAAATTAACAAAAAACAAGTGCAAAAAAGAACTACAAATCCTCTTACTAAAGTTAAATTACCGGGAGACTGAAGATCTACTCAAACCAATCCAATAGATGTATCTCAAAAAACAGACGCATACATACACTCACACATACACTCAATCACACACCCTCATGGACACTGACACGTACACTCACTCACTTACTCACATATACACTCGCACATACAGAATCATTCACCTGTGCACTCTCGTGCACGCACACGCACAAATGTTCTACATAAGTAAATAAGTAGCTTAATTTTAATTTTATGTTTATATAATTACCTTATTATATTTTTTAAGAGTTCACTTATATAGCACGTTCGAATTTAATTTATTAATGTAACCTATCTTGGAAGGCGCTGGTGTCTGTGATACAATGATGTTCTTTCATTAGTACAGGCACCAACGATACACTTTTTTCTGTAATGCTCATTATTACTTGGAAAATTGTTTTTGTGAACCTTAAATGTGTTTTTCTGAAATAAAAAATTATTATATTATTATTATAATATAATATTATAAAGCTGAAGAGTTTGTTTGTTTGTTTGTTTGTTTGAACGCGCTAATCTCAGGAACTGCTGGTCCGATTTGAAAAACTCTTTCAGTGTTAGATAATCCATTCATCGAGGAAGGCTATAGGCTATATATCATCACGCTAAATCCAATAGGAGCGGAGCACCAATGAAGAATGTTTCAAAATCGGGGGATTTTTTTCCTATTGAGAGCTTCCGCTGCGTGCGCTGCGTAAACGGTTAAAGTTTCGCAAAAATCATATATGATAGAATTGTTCCCCTTTAAAAGCTTTAAAAAAAAGTCCGTGACAGCATATGTCTATCTTTTAAGGTAAGCTCACTATAACCCCTTTTATGCTAACCAAATTTGTTCTAAAATAATGCATTATTTGCGAAGGTGTTTTTATAAACATAATACCATGTTTATAAAAACACCTTCGCCAAATCCTTATCCAAATAAATACGTTATTCATCACATGTATTTAATTTTGAACAAAATTGCCTCTGACATCATTTGATTTCAATGTATATCTTAGGAGATATTATAGTTTTAAAATAATACTAATAATAAAGCTGAAGAGTTTGTTTGTTTGAAACACGGTTTGAAAGCTCTAAATCTCTGGAA
Organism: Globia sparganii; assembly: GCA_949316385.1. Taxonomy (NCBI): domain Eukaryota; kingdom Metazoa; phylum Arthropoda; class Insecta; order Lepidoptera; family Noctuidae; genus Globia; species Globia sparganii. The sequence goes on along the minus strand of OX438660.1, from coordinate 23,230,564 downwards.
GTATTAGTCGCATATATAAAAATATTTTTGCGTTTGATAGCCCAGTTCTTGAGGAAGACTATATTCTATTAAACTTGACGCTAGGACCCTTAGGAGTTGAGCAAAAAGAAAAAAAGTCTGAAGTTTTCGCCAAGCGAAAACGAAGTAATAGCGCAGGCCGGCGACATGTTGCGACGGGGTGGGTCGGGGAAACAAAAAAATTTACGCGGACGAAGTCGCGGACAGAAGCTAGTAATATTATAAAGCTGAAGAGTTTGTTTGTTTGCTTGAACGCGCTAATCTCAGGAACTACTGGTCCGATTTAAAAATTCTTTCAGTGTTAGATAGTCCATTTATCGAGGAAGGCTATAGGTTATATATCATCATGCTAAGACCAATTGAAGCGGAGCACCAAAGAAGAATGTTTCAAAATCGGGGGATTTATTTTACGCGGACGAAGTCGCGGGCAGAAGCTAGTTCTAAATAATAGCATATTTGAACACTAAGCTGCTGTAACGTAGTCTGAATTTTGCTCTTTAAGAATAACAAAAGCAATAATTTCACATAGAGATAAAAAAAAATTAAAATAAACTAAACCTATTATTTATTTTGAACAAAATAATTTCAACAATAATATGAATGTCCCTGTTACCTAGCTATATCCCCGAGCGTGACAATTGTAAAGTTTCAACAAAAAACATCAATATTCATCCCGATTGGTAGCCGTTTAATTTATTGTGGGTTACTGTGACCACACGTCAGTGATCGATGTCGGGACGGTCCTATTCTTTTAAAATATCAAACGCAAAAATAAACGTTTGTCCTCAATGAATACTTCTACATATGTACAGCATAAAAAGGAACATATATTTACTCATAAACCGCGAAAAGGTTCAGATGTATGTGCCAGAACCAATTTAGGATGGTGATTGATTACAGTAAGACTAGACACATTACATCGTTCTAGAAATAATCTTTAGAGAACAAAAATATAAGAATATCATCCTTTAGAATGTTCTAATTCTACCTCAAAATACAGGAACAGAAGTACCTAGCGTATTCTTCGCCAGAACGACACCACTGCTCTAGCATGCACTGTAAGTCCTTAAAACCAAACGAGGCTCAAATATTAACCCTAAGATATATTTGCTGCCCCAAACAGCTAAATTTCAATTTCAGAAGTCTACCTCCTATATAAATCAAGGCAGGGGTCGTGCGGTCCATGGCCCTATATGGGGCCCCGGTGTGGGCGCGTTCACTGCGGCGGCGAGCCGCCCATTACCTGAACGCGCCCCAGAAGGTGGTAGCCGTAAGGCTAATCCGGGGGTACCGCACGATCTCGGGCGAGGCGGCAAGCCTCCTTGCCGGACTGCCGCCGTGGGATCTGGAGGCGATAGTCCTCGCGCGCCTGTACGAGTGGCGCGCGGAGGCACTACGCCGGGGGGAAACTCCGCTTCCGCGGCAAATCGCAGCGGAGCGGACCGACCTCCGGCGCGATCTCATGGCGGCATGGAAAGAGCGACTGTCGCAACCCAGCGCAGGGCACGCCGCGATAGCGGCGGTAAGACCCCTCTTTGAGGAGTGGCTAGAGAGGCGCCACGGTGCCCTCACCTACCGCCTGACGCAGGTCCTCACCGGACACGGGTGTTTCGGGAGGTACCTGCACATTATCGGGCGGGAGGATACGCCCGGGTGTCACCACTGCGAGGGTCGCCCGGAGGACACGGTGGAGCATACGGTGGCGGTATGCCCCAATTGGGCGGAGCACCGCCGTGTTCTCGCAGAGGCGATCGGCGGCGGCGGCGACCTCTCGCGCCCGGCCCTGGTTCAAGCCATGGTCCGGGGCGAGAGGGAGTGGGAGGCAGTCACCTCCTTCTGCGAAGCAGTCATGCTAGCGAAGGAGGTGGCGGGACGGCTGAGGGAGAGGGCCTCACGTCCCAGCCGCCGCGGGAGACGCCCCGGGCGTCGGGAGCCGCGAGACGACTCCCGGCCACCGTAGGCGCGGGCCTGCGGGCGGAGAGTAATGGGTAACTCTCCGTCCGATCAGGACCAGGCCCGTGCCGGACGGCGCGTACGTGTTCCACGCGCGCCTCAAAGAGATGTCAGCATAAGGAAGGGGCCCGAAAGGGCCGAAGCCTGCCGGGGCAGCGGGATTGTCCGAAAGGGTTACCGCTACCCCGGAACACAAAGGGCTAAGGAAGGAACACGGGTGGGTTTTAGTCAGTAAGAGTCTGACACTCCCTTCTGCTCCACCCAGAGCGGGAGGGGTCATTGGATGATTTCCCATCCACAAAAAAAAAAAAAAAAAAAAAAAAGGCAGATGAATCATAAACTTAGCTACTACAATAAACAGGAGTTACAGTACCCGGCCGTGAATATGGCACACACCTAAAATTTTAATCGAAGTTCGGAATTGTAGTGTCGTCTCTGTCGCTCATAACTGCGTGACAGTCTCTTTCTAAAGTTCGATGTGTCAACCAACCTACTGGCGAAAACTCCTCCCACTAGAGCCATGCGTGTGGTGAACGAGGTACTCGAGAGGCTTGATGTATTGTGGTGCAACTTGAGTGAATTCGCAAAAGTTACGCTGTATGTAATATGTTATTTAGATGTAGGTTAAGATTTAGGATATTTTATGTAATTTTATAGGATGTAGATTAAGGATTTAGCATGCACGGCCTCTATATCGCATTGGATCGCTTATCTGTAATGGTAGTTGTAGGTAAGACTTGAATAAATAAATAAATATTTACGGGTATTGCACTTCCGAACACGGTTCAAGGCTTACCCTTGAGTGTGTCCTAAAGTTTGTATGAGCCGTATGCACCCGCGCGCCTATTCTGACAAAACATTGTTCGATAATTGAAATATTTTTTGAAAATTCCTTCGACGAGGCTTTAAATTGAGTTGGTCGTTGTTTCGGAAAATTCAACTGATGTTTTTTTTTTAGCGTTGGCCTGTGTGCGATGTCCGATACAAATGATTCCATAAAGAGCAAGCGTCGTCATGTTGCTAAAATTTAACATGGTCTAAGACTCAACTTCAACTTTTCTGAAAAAAGAACTTTTCAGAAAAGTTGTACAATGTTTATGCTCATTTCTTGACATTGCCGTTTATTTTTTTTTTCAGATTATGTATAAAGCTTATATCGAGCTTTGTTTCGACAACAATCTTAAGATATAATAGATTGGAATAAGAATTCCAACAATTCAGCAATGATAGTAAATACGAATTACACTATCTAGAACTGCATTAATCGTGACATACCTGTAACAAAAATACCAAAGCATTAACTAATGAAAACAATTACTCGACCAGCAATAAATAACTCTATTCACTTTGCAGTTCCCAGAATACGCCCCCGCTCCGCGTACTGCAATACGTCAGCGCTATACATTTAATAAATCATGAAAAACGTCCGTCCGTCTGTCATCGCGTACGGATGACAAATTGCGAAACTACCCGATGCCCCCCGAGCACCGCCGAATGCCGCCGAACCCCCCCACATGCCACCCGATTGACTACCAGCACGTAATTGCATTGTTTAAATTTTTCAACTGTGTGTTGAACACTGTTAGAATTTGGTGGTTTAATGTATGGGCAGTATGTAATGGGTGTTATTTATCAGAGTTCCTAACCTAACAGGTTTCCGTTTGAAGTGATATTGTTTGATACCGTTAGAGCGTAGGCTCTCAACCTTATCTTGCTCACCACTCATCATCATCATCATCATCATCATCAGCTGGAAGACGTCCACTGCTGAACAAAGGCCTCCCCCTTAGACCACCACGCCGAACGACAATCCGCCACTTGCATCCATCGCTTGCCCGCGACTCTCAGGATGTCGTCGGTCCATCTAGCGGGAGGCCTGCCTACGCTGCGTCTTCCGGTTCGTGGTCGCCACTCAAGAACTTTTCTTCCCCATCGGGTATCAGTTCTACGAGCGATGTGGCCTGCCCATTGCCACTTCAACTTGCAAATTTTAAGAGCTATGTCAGTGACTCTGGTTCTTCGTCGAATATCCTCGTTCCGGATTATATCACGCAAAGAAACTCCGAGCATAGCTGTTTCCATTGCTCGTTGAGTGACTCTCAGTCTCTCTAAAAGGCCAGCAGTCACACCACACACCACCACTCACCGCCCACTTTGAGAATATTTTTTTTCCCTCGTTTTTTTTATTTACCATCTGTCGCGAATCTGGAACAGCCATTGCCACAATTATATTTAAACGTGTAATAATATATATATAGTTGTAAGATAGGATATATACTTATCTGGCTACTTGCCGCCCTTTTATTTTCCCCACTAACATCCTGTATAAAGCTTGTAAAGTACTTACAGTTCGACAGTTATTTCTAATGAGCACTGTACTAAAACAACACGCAGCGCTTCCGTATAGAACTGAATTTACAAAAAGGAGGCGGAAAGATATCGTTTGCCCTCAAAAAAGTACAAAACATGCTTTCACAGCCAAATTTTATATGTACCTCGGACCGCTACTCTATAATAGACTAAATAATAAAGGAAACATCTACTCCTTAACTCACAGTAACTACAAGAAAATCCTTATGGAGGCTCTTCAAGCTGTGTCCTATGAAGATATAGAGAAGTTATTACTTGTGACAAAGTAAATATTGTTCGTATTATATAATTTTAATTATACACCTAAACTTATACACTTAAACTTACCTATACACCTTTCTACATATTATGTACCAATAAGATAAATATGATAACTGAGTGATTATTAAATCAATTAATGTTACCTCCAATCGCCTGAAACACAGGATTACCTAGTTCAGGCACGAATCATGAGTGAACTTGACATAGATTTAAGAAAAACTGTATTTAGTGTTAGTCCTTTCAGTTTTGAATAAATTTTATTTAATTATTTTTTTTTTAGTGCTCCCTTGAAAGTGTCAAAGGCCCAGTAGGGGGCATTATCGCCCACATTGAGAACGCTATGCGTTAGAGTATTCAATATTGCTGATATTATAGATGTAATTACTGGCAATGGCTTATGTTGTTAATGAAACAGCTACATTATGTTAATCATTTAATAAATATTAAATCGCACTCATAAATCACTAGAGACTATGAAAATATTATAATAAATTATGGAACCAATTTTTCTATGTCAATAAAATATGAATGATTCAATAGTCATAATGATACAAATTTGTCGTAAGAAAGTGATTATTTTTATTATATCGTAGCTTATGCCCGCGGCGTCGTCCGCGTGAATGTGGTAAAATATCCCACAGGAATATATTATCGGGTCTACCGGGGGCTCGGGCTCTCATAATAACCCTATTGGTATACTCAGCGCACGTCAGTAAAGTCAGCAGTTGGCCTGATTTTTTCCGAAATCTTCAACAATTATTGTCATATTTCCACCAATTTACACAAAACCTTACGAGGAAATGCGGTCGGAGAGACTTTTGAAAAAGCCTACGTAAAAAGTTATGATTCGAGGTTTGGATCTCGCCTATTTCCTCTTTCAATATTGGACCAATTTAAAAATATTTCATGAACTGAATAAGTAGGATGTAAAATAAAAATAGCCTCCCCGACCGATTTCGGTCACGGGGGCCAATCTCAACGGAGATTAGCGAGGTACGCAAGAGATATTATAGTGCACAAGTGTGCGCGCAGACACAGGTGCACTCTCTGTTTCCTCACTCTCATAGTCCGATGGGACGGCAAGCCAACACGACCGGAGAAAGATCAGGCGCAGGACCAACGGCTTATCGTGCTTTCCGAGGCACGGGGGTATTAAACCGCCAACTTCCAAACTCTCCGGACTGTTACTAAGAAATGCCTAATGGAAAACTCAATAACACTTTGTCCGACCTGGGAATCGAACCCAGGACCCCGTGCTCAGCAGTCGTGCTTACAACCACGAGACCAACGAGGCAGGGGGAGGGGGAAGGATGTATAAGTACTGTGCCCATATGTTTTTCTTTTTTCATTAATAGTTGTCAAAGTACACTAAGCCTTTGTTGATACAAGTTGTTAATATTTATTATTCTGTAAAAATCATTGCTTTATGGTAAAAAAACCAGAAACAAAAGACACAAGAGCTTTTCTATGTAGAAAAAACCACCCGCATTTCTTCTTAATGATACACCTACCTTCCACATAAACCACTTCGTCCAATGCTGAAATCAGTATGAAAACCCGTTTGGTTTTTGAATTTATCGCGTTCTGACACTATAGGCGGGAGGTCTTTGAAATTTCGTGTTCCCTCGATCCACACCGTCACATCGCATCGCCAGCCGTGCTTTTACTTCGTTTTCGCTTAGCGCTCTTTCTGATTTTTTCATTTTGCTCTGCTCCTAAAGTACCTAGCGTGATGTTAAATAGACTAACTCAAGAATCGGGCTATCAAATGCAAGAATATTTTTTCAAATCTGACTAGTAAGTAGTTCCAGAGATTAGCGCGATCAAACAAACTCTAGGTTTATTATTAGTGTAGATAATTATGTATATATCGATAGTAATTTACAATACGCCATTACAGAATCAAATATAGTGCTCGATGAATTATTAATAAATCGATATAATACATTAAAGATTCGATGGTAATTGTTGTGAACTAGATAAATAGACTGATTGTTTCTATTGAAGATCTTGGAACTTGACACTTGAAAGCTGAAACATAAAAAAATGTCTAGTGAATTCTGGTAGATTCAAGCACAGAATTTGACAGTTAAGTTATAAACGAAAAACTGCATTCTTAGTAGTTTGTCAGATGACAACCAAACATTCAAAAAAATATAGGCATTAACATTCATTCATTCACTCTCACACTACCTCCCTAACTATTTCATAATCATACATTCTTACTTTATCATTCTCATGGACGCATCCTTGCCAAATTCAATTAATTAAATACTTATATTCACGACACGCCCTATTTCCAACAATTGTTTTTTTACCAAACAATAATTATAAACCTAACAATTATATTAAATTTTATTTTTCAATTCTTTATTTTTGATTTTGTTTTATGTTAATTTTTTAAACCAATCCTACTAATATTATAAATACGAAAGTTTGTGAGGATGGATGGATGGATGTTTGTTACTCTTTCACGCAAAAACTACTGAACGGATTTTGATGAAACTTTACAGTAATATAGCTTATAGATCAGAATAACACATAGGATACTTTTTATCCCGATATTCTCACGGGATCGAAACTTACGCGGGTGAAACCGCGGGGCGCAGCTAGTATTTAATAAATTTTACAATACAGTATCGACCCTGATATTTTAAATTGTTAAAAATCTCTCAAGGACTCGACGAGACAGGCGCGACCTAATGTGGTACCTAATAATTATAATATTTTTACTTCGACAAGTTAAAATATTATAATTATGTTTCCCTTGTAACAATAATTTTAGGAGTAGTTTATTTATACTATACTAGCTGCGCCCCGCGGTTTCACCCGCGTAAGTTTTGATCCCGTGGGAATATCGGCATAAAAAGTATCCTATGTATTATTCTGATGTATAAGCTATATTACTGTAAAGTTTCATCAAAATCCGTTCAGTAGTTTTCGCGTGAAAGAGTAACAAACATCCATACATCCATACATACAAACTTTCGCATTTATAATATTAGTAGGATTTATAAGGAAATTTAAGAACACTATAAGGTTAAAAAACGATTTGCTCTACGCTCCTAAAGAAACTTTCAGTTCAAAAACAATAGTTTTCACGGGAGTTTATAGTTAGCTATATAATAAAGAACTAACTGCCCGGTTGGTCGCGTGGTTGCAAGCGCGACTGCTGAGCGTGGGGTCCTGGGTTCGAGTCCCGGGTCGGACAAAGTGTTATTGGGTTTTCCTCTACGAATTTCTTAGTAACAGTCCGGAGTTTGGATGGTGGCGGTTTAATACCCCCGTGCCTCGGAAAACACGTAAAGCCGTTAGTCCTACGCCTGATCTCTCTCCGGTCATGTCGGATTGCCGTCCCATCGGACTATGAGAGTAAAGGAACAGAGAGTGCACCTGTGTCAGCGCGCACACTTGTGCACTATAGTATCTCCTGCGTACCTGGCTAATCTCTGTTGAGATTAGCCTCGGTGACCGAAATCGGTTGGAAGGCATTATTAATAAAGAACATTTTTTTTTTAAATGCCAAGTGAAATGCAAGTGACAGGATATTCAATACTATTTGCGAGACTGCTGTTAACAAACCCGCTTCATATAATTATGTGTAAGCTTATTTGGATTTATCAGACCGTCCTAGATAAGATAGTAATCTTATCTCATTATGAAATAGAAGCACCAATCAGAATTATTAGTCTGTGATTTCTCATAGTGAAACTGCCTTATTTCCTAATATGAAATAGTTAGTCATTACAAAAAGTAGGCAGTTAGTGACCGTACTACACGTGTAAAACTCGTTCATACCTATAAAGTCACACCTGCAAGTTACTTGCGCAAAAGTTTGCAAGTAGCTTGCATGCCATTGTGCTACCAACAACTAATTGGTGATTAGAACAACATGTAAGAGATTAGTGGTAGCTCAGTGGTAACTGCTGCGACTTGCGAGTTATAGGTCGTAGGTTCGAACCCAGAGAGGCACTTCACTTTGTGTAAATAATTTAATCACAACTGTTCTCAAAACGGTGAAGGACGAGAGTAAAACAATAAAATAAATTGTAGTGGTAGTACGAAATTCAATAGTTTTCGAGATATTTGAAACATTTTTGAAGTGTAAAATGATTTGGTAAAAAGAAACTGGTAAGATATTAAGCGATAAGGCCGCCCATTGGTATGTTTTATAGTAATAATCGTATTTTTTTTTTGTTATGTATTTTCTGGTGTAGGTAAAATTAAGTATCCTACTAATCCTATCCTACTAATATTATAAATGCGAAAGTTTGTGAGGATGGATGGATGGATGTTTGTTACTCTTTCACGCAAAAACTACTGAACGGATTTTGATGAAACTTTACCGTAATATAGTTTATACATCAGAATAACACATAGGATACTTTTTATCCCGATATTCCCACGGGATCAAAACTTACGCGGGTGAAACCGCGGGGCGCAGCTAGTAATATTATAAATGTGAAAGTTTGTGAGGATGGATGGATGTTTGTTACTCTCTTTCACGCAAAAAATACCAAACGGATTTGGATGAAATTTGGCACACAGATACTTTATAACCAAGTTTAACACATAGGATACTTTTTATCCCAATATTTCCACGGGATCGAAACTTATGCGGGTGAAACCGCGGGGCGCAGCTAGTACATCAATATAAATAAATATTATTTTGTTGAATTAACTACTTTTAATTATGTTCATAGTTTAATTGAAGTGCCAGTTACATTTTTAATGGTACCCATTGAATAAGTAGTTTTATATTTTTTTTGGAATTATATCGAAAAAGCCTTAAAATTCAACTATCTCGAAAACTATTAAATTTCGGCCATACAGGGGGGGTTCAATTTGTTGTATTTTGGCCCCCCTATCGGTTCCTGATGGATATAAGTCGAATTACAACTAACCTTGTATAATATTGTCTGAATAAAAAAAAGAAAGTATTGGTAAAAATTTAAAGCATTGATTGCCTGGCACTTTACATTTTTCGGCCGAAAACTAAAATTGTCGAAAATGTATTTTTCGGCGGAGAATTACCAAAAACCGATAACGAAATTGACTCGGATGATACACTGTATAATCATGTTTCATGTAAAGCTGCGTGTACAAAAATATTGTGCAAGTTAATGGCATGTGTATTGGCTTAATAATTAATTATTTATTCTGAACCTATAATTACTTACGCTCGTACATACACTTTTCATGTAATTATTATCGTCGCCCAAATAACACAGTTGGTGATGACAGAACGAATTTAAAGAGTAATCGTATGAAAACATTTACATTGTTCGGATACTATGAAATCAGTTGATGAAGATAATTTAATTTATATCGGACTCCACCGCGGTATAATTATGGTTGTTAACTACTTCCATTATTTGAAGCATATGGCGTTATAACGATATTAATAAAAATATATTCGCACTAAAGCTAAACTAAGTAATAACAGCCGAACGGGGCGATCGATCAGGTTAAGCTACGCTTGGCGCGGTTGGTCCGTGGATGGGTGACCGTCTTTACATACCAAGTCTTCTCTGTGCCTCGAAAAGCGCGTTAAGCTGTTGCTCCCAGCTGTCATTCGTGGATCTTTGACCGTCGTTACGGGTCGTCAAAAGCCCGAAATCTGACAACCAGTCTTACCAAGGGGTAACGTATTACCCAGTTTTCAGTTGCATCCGGTTAGACTGCAAGTCGACCCCAACATACTAAAGCAAGAATCCATAAATCTACGAATGGCAACCTTGTACACACCACACACACATGACGTCACGCCTATAATTTCCGAAGGTTTAGACAAAGGTGTAGTACACCCGCATTTTGCCAGTTTCAAGTCCCATGTAGTAGGCGAGCTGCGATGGGGCAAGCTTATGCAATCAACCGGGCACAAATTCAAGCTACGAGCAGCTACTGAGAAATCCCTGACGTCAAAACCCAATAGCACAGCACAGAAACCAGCTACAATGATAAACAAAGCACACACACACACAACGCACAGCCAACCAGTAGCCAACTGTTATGATTAACAAAGGTGGGAATCTGCTATAAGCATCTCTGGATTAGTTATTGCAGTTTACCTACGTATAGCTGACTAATGGCTGATCTTTCAATAGACAGATATTTTTTATTCTTCGAATAAAATTGACGTCTGAGAGTTTTGTATGAAATAACTGTCAAAAATTCAAAATTATTCCTCGGATAAAATTATCTGGCGTTGGAAAAATTAGCTCTAATCTGAATTAATGATCAGTCGTCTTAAGGCGGTTGTGCTAGGTAGACAGTACTTATATTTTTTGAAATTTACAAGTCTGTGTTAGGTTGTATGTTGATTTATATATGATTGAAATTCCAAAAAACTTATGAAAACATAAACTATACTTTTGTTAATTATACTTTTGCTATAAATAGCCGTATGTGCAATAGCTACTAAGCCCCCATATTAGCGATTGAAATCATGAATCGTACAGTTTCCGGAAACAATGCCTGTTATTTGACTGCACCTACCCTTTGAACCGGAATACAGCAATGCTCCTTTATGGCAGCAAAAGATTATTTCCCTGAACGAACGCTTTCAAAAATCTCAATGTAAAACTAGGTTTGTGATCTAGCTTCTACATTTTCTTCTTCTTTTCCCTGACCCATCGCGTCGCATCGCATCGCATCGCCCGCCCGCGCTATTACTTCGTTTTCGCCTAGAGTTCTTTCTGACCTTTTAATCTTTTTGATCCGCTTCTAAGCGTCGTAGCATAGATGTTAAATAGCCTAAAAAACTTTCTCAAGAATTTATAAAATTCGACTGGTAGTTCTAAACTTCTAGAGAGTATAAAACTGGTAAGAAATGAAAAACAAAGCAATTTTACATAATCAAAGACTAGACTAGATATAATCAAAAGAATAAAATTCACGTATAAAAATAAAATACGTAGTTTCGCACCGCCCGCCGCAGAAATTGGATGTTATTTGTATAGATTTTTATTATTAAAACAAGGTCAGATAGAAATTTAGTCCATTGTTACAGTTTCAAATATACGAGATTGGGGGTACATGAAATAAAATTGAAGACCTTGAAAATGTGATTAAATTTTGAGCTTTATTTGAACCAAATGAATTGGGGTCGCTTGTCAGAAGAATTCTGGATGAATCTCACATAATATCAGCCAGCGAATGACCTCTGTTAAACTTTCTGCTCATTGAGTTATTTTACAGTTGGAATAGATGTAAAGCATGTTGACGTTAGCGCAAAAGCGCTTTCCCGCAAACCACCCACTTTGTCTAGCTAATACTACCATTAAATATATAGGTACTGTTTGTAATTATATCTTAGATTCGGTGGATTTAATCGTTATCTACGTCTATCCAAGATCTATTCTATAACTACAATTTAAATATAAATTAAAATCGCTTTTCGTATTTATCTGAGTTGAGTCGCTTTTTTAGACTGCATAACAGATTTTGATGCGGTTTTCATCACAATTTAGAGAATTTATACAGGCAGGACAAGACATAAATAATATTAAACTTACTTAATAAATAAATCACGATTAGGAAAAAAAACCAAGGTCAAGGTCAAGTCGTAAAAACCGTCCGAAGTGAAGGGGGCAGGTCGCTAGTGTAGCGGTACAACGCCACATGCGAACAACACGTCATTCTGACGTCACAATATTCTGTATCTCGCAAGCAGAGTTTACCGCGTAACTAGCTTAGATACAACGAGCCTACATGAATCACCGGGCAGTTGCCCGCCAGACACAACAACCGTCTGGTCGGAGGATCCTCCCTTTTCTATGGAGGATGAGTGAACTTTACACCCTGTTCCTCATACATACCTCTAAAATTTATAAAGTTGCAGTACGCTTACAAATAATAGGTAACTCTTTAACAGTAAAGTTAGTCCAACGCGATAACAAATTAAAATCTTCTATCTTCCCATTAACATTGCAAAGACCTAACGACCTACCTAATTAACGTATTTTCTTTCTTTCTTTTTTTCTTTACCTGAGCACGCTCCCAAATTTTTTCAAACTCATATTCCACACAAATAATCTAATATATAAAATTTAATATATACAATTCTCGTGTCACAGTGTTAGTTACCATACTCCTCCGAAACGGCTTGACCGGTTTTTATGAAATTTTGTGTGCATATTCAGTAGGTCTGAGAATCGGCTACTATATATATATTTTTTTGCAAAACGGCGTTTGCGGGGTCAGCTAGTTCCCTATAAATTAACAATCTCTCATTTTTATAGAAAATATTTAAGAATTAGATGTCCGGTGTCTGTAGTTGTATGGTCCCAATTACAATAATGTGTCACATATCGAGTGAATCGGAAAGCGATGTATCAAGTCGCCAGGGGCAGTAAATCAGGCGGTGAATATCGGCGCCGAGTAATATGTTGCCAAGTGTTGAGTTACTGAGTTATCTGGCCAATAGATATACGATTAACTATAAGTATACTTATGAGAACTATCTGAACGTGTTTTTGTATATGATAAGGTATCGCTTTTTTCTGATCTTTGTAGAGTGTATTTTCATTATGCTAAGATACATTGCTAAAATTGTCTGACAATAATGGAGAACTAGTGACATATGCACGGTTTTCACGATTTGAAAAAACGTCGAGATTTCTTTATGTTCTGAAAGTTTTATATCAATACTAGCTGACCTCGCAAACGTCGTTTTGCAAAAAAAAAAAAATAGGGGCATGAAAAATAGATAGTAGCCGATTCTCAGACCTACCCGATATGCACACAAAATTTCATACAAATCGGTCCAGCCGTTTCGGAGGAGTATGGTAACTAACACTGTGACACGAGAATTTTATATATTAGAAGAAGATATTATACACATAAACCTTTTATATAATAAAATAGTAACGAAGTCAAAACTGTAAATTAAATATTTTTGAAAAAAAGTAATTGCTACAAGGTGGTGAGGTAACGAGTTTGACGCCGAAAAGATAGTTTTTATTAGAATTTTTGTCCGTATGTCTGTTTGTCTGGATAAATGTTCTGGTTTGGCGCAAAAACGGCTGAACGGGTTCGGATGAAATCTGGCATAGTTTATTACCTGGATTTACAGATAGGGTACTTTGAATCCCAGTAGTACGCTCCCGTGGGAAATTTTTCGACAATCACGCTGGTCCGCAATAAATTCTCTAAATAATGGTGACAACCGCAACAAATCGATTGCGTCATTTAGAAGAACAACGCGGTCACACGAAAAGCAACTTTTATTTATAATATGTATACATTTGAACACAAAAAATATAATGGTAAACGGAGTATTGTTAGTTTTCCATTCAAAAAATCAAAAATCAAAAGTCATTTATTCAAACTAGGCTGAGAATCAGCACTTTTCGAACGTCAATTACAAAAGACAGTCCCCCCAAAACGCCCGCCCTTCACCACTTCCTAGTGCTTTCGCTGGGGAGAAGAAGTGGCGCAACAGACTCCCCAGCAGCACAGCTGTCTGTTCAGTTAGAAAATATTTAATTGTATACAATACTAGATTTGCAAAGTTATTGACGTTACAGAACACAGAACATTAAATTATTTGCCATATGTCAGCTTGCCACGCCAATATACCCACAAATACAATAAAACCAATACGTACTCAAGCAAAAATTAAAGATGTAAACAAAAACTTGCTACCTAAATAAAAGCCTCCAGGTATAAAGGGCGTGATAGCTTACATATGTATGCAATACTGGGTTCAGTTCACATAGCTGTGAATGGTAAACTAGGACCATCGAAGTAAAATAAATAAAAAAAAAATTATTACTAATAACAACAGTAAAACCAAGGTCAGCAAGACGACCAGTCACCACAAGCAGCACCCGTTCACGAGCATAACGCAAAGATCAGCCATTACCCCCCTCGCCATATTTGAGGGAAGGAGGTAACCCGACCCCCGACGCTACCGCAAGCAGTGACATCTAAGGGAGCATGACGAACTTGCTGCCGGTTGATTCGAGTGTACTACGTGAGCTCGACAAATGGATGTGCGATTAACGCTTATGCGACATAACTGTACTGCGACTCACCATAGTTCGAATGCACGCTTGTGCGACACACTGAAGATCGACATCACGCTGGTGTGACAAACGATTGCGCGACAGCAGTTCGACACCACGGTAGTGCGACACTACGGTAGTGCGACAGTACTGTAATTCGACGGTACGTTGGTGCAGTATTACAGCAGTAGAATACGGAATTTCGATGCACAAAATATCGATAAATGCTAATACGATGCTACAAAAATGCGATGCATGTTACTGTGAGACTGTATCTTCGAAGCCACTACACTTCGATGCACGTTACCGCGATAGATCTTCACTGCAATACTACTTGACTTCGATGCACGTTACCGCGAAAGATTTTCATTGCGATACTAGTTGGCTTCGATGCACGAACGCAATAGGTGACGTAGGATGCAATTAAGAGCGAACGAAGGGCACCCCGAGTTTAGGTTTGGTTAGGTTACTTTAAACCCTTTATACAGAAATAGGAGCCCCGCGAGGCGGGGCTCCGTCGACATAGCAAGCAAGAACGAGCGAATGAGAATACAAATACCTTTACCGTGCATCGAAGTCAAGTAGTATCGCAGTGAAAATCTTTCGCGGTAACGTGCATCGAAGTGAAGTAGTATCGCAGTGAAGATCTATCGCGGTAATGTGCATTGAAGTGTAGTGGCTTCGCAGAGATGGTCTTTCGCAGTAACGTGCATCGCAATTTTGTAGCTTCGTATTAGCATTTATCGATATTTTGTGCGTCGAAATTCCGTATTCTACTCGTATTACAGTAGTTTGACACTACCCAAGTGCGATCACGTTAACAATAAACGAAGTATACATAATTATAGTAGCATCAACAAATGTATTGTTTGGCAATACTATGGTTTGTTGCTTTCGATTTAAGGCATATTGCCAAATAATCATTTAAGTACTTAAATAAAAAATATTAAAAAATGTTTTGTTTATTGCAAACAGGGTTGATACATTTGTAATGTTTCCGTAATGAGAGGAAAATCATGAAATGTTCACAAGGAAATTTAAGAATCATATCGTTAAAAGTGCTAGCAAGTTTTATAACCCGTAATCGAATCCGGGAACATTACCAAGAGTTTGTAACTAACTGAGCCATCAAGGTCATCATATACAATCTGTAACGGAAAAGGTATATACATACAAAGGGCACGCCTTCTTTGGATGATATCAAACGATATAGGAAGGGTTTTTTAATCCTATCGCTACATGTTCGGAAGTTATGAGATTTTTTAATACATTGATACCAGAAACCGAACTTTTCAAATTGAAATAAACACATCACTAGCACCAAAACAGCTGATCGGTGTCAACGAACTATTTGTAAGTAAAGATAAACCTCCTACTCCTGGTATTTCTGAATAAACGGTTCCGCATGTTTATTTTTTATTCACAAAATATTATTACTGACTTTTCCAAAACTTTGATTATGTTTGTGAACTAGCTACCTACAATACAATTAATTGGTCTAGGTATCAAAAGTTAACGAAATATTTAGATACCTGCTTGAATTGTCACGTATCATTTACACACTTGTTGGTTTTTTACGTGGTTGTCCTTTTGTAGAAGATTACTTTGTAGATAATTATTATCTACCTCGTAGTAATCTTCCACCCGCTACCCACCTTTCCATCATACCTACAATACAGTAAATACCTAATTCAAAAACAATATTCCTGTAAATTTCCTAACATTATTTCTAACCTTTTATTTTGGTGGCCATAAAGATGAACGATTTTTTGCTTTAATTCGATTTTTCATTCGATTCACAGATCGAATCCCGTGCTCTTCTTACATCGATCTTCTAAAAATTCATTCAAAAATCGTAATTAAAAAATTTTAAACAACATTTAACACACCTCTGTTTTGTGACATATTTACAGTTGCCAGTCAGGTAGGTACGTCAATAATATTTGATAACCTTTCCAGCGTAATTCAATGACTTTAATTCAGATGGATGACTAATATGTTTCAATCTTCGGACAAGTTAAAAAGTGTCGGCATACTTATGTAATTGATCTTGTTTGAAATAGATAAACCTACCTATTCGCTGTTTATGATTGTCAGCACAATGCTTTGGGCAAATATGAACTTGAACTATTAAGAGCCTTTATTTACACATACGATCCAAGAGATTCGATTCACGTTACTATTGAATCGATTTGCTTGAAGATCGCATTAAAACGATTTTTTCGAAAAATCGACAGCTTGTACAACCATTGAATTGATCATAAAAATCGAATCCTTACGTGCATCCTACCGGCAATTAATTGCTTAAATAAACATTATTATTTGCCATTAGTACTTAGAATAGGAAAAGGATTTAGAAACCATTTTTTTGTCCAACTGAACCCAAAACATCATTTCAATTCACCTCTTCGCAACTTATTCTTCTCCTAGTACAAATAAAATCACAGTGGGTTCCGTTCATAATTTTTAAAATAAGGTTATTTTTTTACTAAATAAGACGTAAATTATTAGCAACAAGTTAATCGTTTTTTTTTATTACAAAATAATACCACGCACTCATAATTTTTGTGTGTAGAACTAACCGAAAGAATTATCGGAGTTCACGGTCTGTCGGTGCTGTTTGAGTGGTACATAGGTTTTATTAGTTTGAGCACGTTTAGTCTTTGTTATTATAATTCAAATAAGAAAATGTCGCAAAATTGCATCTAACTGTCGAAAGAAATTAATAAAAGTACTAGAAGCGCATGAGTAACAGGAATTGTTATTTCCGAATTGAATATCGTTTGCTCACAGAACCCTGATTACGTCGTTACACACACAATGTAACATCGATGTGTGTGTAAACCTGGGTTTTAGGGTACGTGAACCAATTACAGTCCGTGTAGTTTCAATTACTCCTGGTAAATACAATTTTTATTTCAGACTTATAACGAGATAACGCGAACCCATATTATGATCTTTAATGGATTGAAATGAATGATTTTCCGGAGTTTTGGGAATTTCCGGGATTGCGGGAATATTCTAACGAGATAACCCGGAATGCAAGGGCAACTGAAGGAACAGGGTGGTATTTAGTCAGTAAGAGTCTAACACTTCCTTCAGCCTTCCGCCCCACCCAGGGCGGCAGCTGAGTCATTGATGATTTTCCCACCCAAAAAAAAAAAATGAATGATTTTTCAATTTTGAATTCGTAATTAGTTTGCTCGGTTGTGTTAGATTTACTTAAAAGTTTAACGGAGTTTAGTTGAAATTATTATTAGTATGTAAAATAATCTTGAATAATATTTTTAACAGTAGTGGACACTAATAGGGACAGCTACCCTATAGGTATCAAATTTAACGAAATAATATTTACGTACCAGGATAGCAGGGAATAGGAGCTTCATTTTTGTTATTGCTTTGCTCGTCGCCGTCAGTCGACATCTGTCCTGCGTCTAGTACACTCGTTTTTATCCCTATGATAATTATGCGCATCAGTAATTTGCGAGTTGCCCGAGAACTGTACCGGCGCCGTTTTATTGAGAGTAGACCAGATACTGAGCGTCGATAGATGCCTTCGTCGGCATGTTTTAGTTTGATCTCGGATGGTACATCGGCTTGGTGCCTCTAACCATAGGTAATCAGGTACCTATGGCGAGTGCTGAGCAACGACGGTCAGCACCCATAGTGCGTGTGTAGTGTACGCAGTGCAGTGTGATACAAATTAAAGTGCGGATTGAGGCCGCTTTCAGGACAATAACACCAGACATGCTACGTAATGTGTGTCCATGAACAAGTGAGCGGCCTTGTGCATACAATACCAAGGTCACCACATCGAACCCCATCTTTAAAAATGTAAGTCAATTTACTAAATTAAGCAAAGCTTTAAGATTTTACTGTTTACTCGGTATAAAGTAATAATAAGGGATGAAACTAGTTAACCTAGGTACCTTCCTAAACTTTGTTACGATTGTATACGTAAGTTTTGTTATTCCAGTTTTTACGTGCAATTTCTGGCTTAATATTAACGAGTAAACTGTAAATCAATAATTAGAATTACACATTAATTTTTACATCACGGTAAAGTACGTATGGCTTATTGCGCGCGCGCGCGGCGGCGGCGGAATATTCCGTCAGTTGGCGCCGACAAACACCGCCTGCGCTGCAGTAGGCTACGGTACTAGGCGCGCAGAGTTACGGAAGAGATTTATCGTGATATTGGCAAGTAACTTAAAAAGTTATTGACCTACGTAGTGCGGTGACACGTTTGTTATGATTTGAATTTAAGAAACCAATGAAACCGAAAATTTGGTATCAATTCTTAGAGTATTTTATTTTGAGTTGAAACTATGTATAGTGACTCTATACCAGCTGTTATCCTTAATGCTTCAGGATAACTACTGGGTTTAAATTACACCCTGTATACTCGTACATAATATATTATGAATACAAATGTGTCTTCATGTCGTACTAGCAAGATGTCGATCTTCAGTGTGTCGCACAAGCGTGCATTCGAACTATGGTGAGTCGCAGTACAGTTTTGTCGCATAAGCGTTAATCGCACATGCGTTTGTCGAGCTCACGTAGTACACTCGGTTGATTCTCAGGATCAAAAAGTTTGGAAATGACCTTGCCCACGCCCCTATTCGATTTGATCCATACTTTCAGGGACACCCTGTATATGGTGGTATGGACATCAGCGCGAAAATTCTAACCACGAATTCAGCACATGATTCTCGATTCTAGAGGAGAAATTATTCGCTGGTTATTAAAAAAAATCTGCAATCATAATAATAAAATGTATTGGTATCGCCAGTCCGCCGTCTACTAACTATAAAGAACGTTACAAAAAAGTAGCAATGACCACCGAACTGTAGCCAACACGATCTCTACGAGAGAAACCCGTGACAATGCATACCTACATTCACACATTAAACACACACTTAATTTAAATGTAACTGCTCCCGCAATTTTATTTTATTTTTATTGGCAACTTTATGCTATTTTCGCACTAGCAACTGTAATAAATCCTTACTTTAATTGTCCAAGCTCGAGACAACTGTAAAATGTCACCATAACTCCTCAAAACTGTTGTGTTGGTAATAGCGCGAAGCATGGCCATGGCTTTTATGGTACGAGTACACACCATGGGTACAGGTGACCAACTTAAATGATCAAGTGATGTTTGTGAAAACTATAATGAAGTAAAATAGTTTCTGGAAGCTTCTGGAAAAAGCTATTTGAAAAAAAAAATGTCTGTTAGTCTTTATAACATAATACATATTAAAACTTTGTGCATGTGCAACGAAAAACAAAGATATGTGGAACTGGAAAATCATCAAAGAACGCGGCGCAGCGAGCTGGATGTGTTGTGATTTTTTTCTATCATAAGCATAATTAGTCTGTAATGTTCTCACTGTTGAAACACAGGCCTCCTTCCGGTGAGAGGGAGTGGGCCGTAATCCATCACGCGGGCCCAATGCGGGTTGATAGATGTCACATCAAATCAAAAGCCATTTATTAAAATTAAGCTGAGAATCAGCATTTTTCGAATGTCAAAATAACATAAGACAGTTCCCTAAAACGCCCGTCCTTCACCACATGTCTTCGCATTTATGGTGTTAAGATTTTTTTTTGCTAATCGTCTTTTATACAACATTAGTTTTAGTACTTTGCGAAACCCGAAATACGTGTCTAGTATTTTTATGTAAAGAATCTATGTACAAAATTTCAAACCTGTATCATCAAGGTGCAGCGCAGACGGCACACTTTTTGTGCGATCGAATCTGCGGCGCACAAAAAGTCTGCATGGCGCGCAAAAAGTCGGTCGCGGATTTTTCACAGACTCAACAAACACGACGCACATCTTCGATCATTCTGTCGGCAGAGCTGTCTGTCTTTTTAAATGTCTATCATGATATTCTGCCTTAGAAGTATCATAGTGTCCCGAAGTGCCCGAATTACACGGATTTTTTGTGCGCCGGACTTTTTGCGCGTCGTGTGCGTTACTGCATATAATTGTATAGGTTCTATTTTCACAGACTAAAAAGTGCGTCACGGATAGTCTGTCGTCTGCGCTGCACCCAAAAATCACAAAGTTATAAGCTTGTTATGTTACCTAGTTGTCCGTACAAAAACATGGGAAACGCGCGGCGTACGAGGCCCCCGCGTCGCCCGCGCATGCAGCGTCGTCTTGCGCTCGATAATGATTACGTAGTGTCGCTCGGTGTCCAACTTGTAACTTATTTTAAATATTTTTGGGACAAAATATAACATGGTGTAAAAATTATTGCAATCGATTTTTTACTTATTCTAAACAAACTGTATTCAGGTTTCGCATATAGGTACTAAAAATAATGTTGTGTATTACAACCTCGATTTAAACTACACTGTACCTATTTACAATTTAGTTTAACTTCCTTAAAACAACTCTCAATGTCATAGTAGTAATACTTAGAGTTTCACCTCAGCAGCCCAGGCAGCGGCGTCGGTAATCAAACGCTAGACGTTCTGTCTACATCAGCTGCAAGTGTTGCTGTTCCATCCATCACACGAGGGCCTGAATAACAGCCGGGAATACACCTGATTGAGGGAAACTAAAGAACACACAGGTGCATATGACTTATACAAACACGGATGGCTTTAAATAAACACATACAGGCCTGCTTCCACCGCAAATCACTAATCACGTTTAGCGCTAAACGAATTTAAAACATCGTTCTGTTTCGGCCAACTGTTTAAAGATGACGGAGACAGAATGATGTTTTAAACATGTTAAGTTGCAATTTGTGTTGCAAGTGTGTCTTACAAATGAACAATTTGATGACAATAGGACCCATGTATTATGCCAACATGTGCGAACACATGAAGCATGCGAGCATACCTTACCTTGTAAATATTTCTGTTAACGACCACGCACGACAACAATATAAAATGGCATCTTAAGTGATAAAAATCACCTAATATTTGGCAAAGACCGCCAAGCTTTTTATCATACTCGATGTGCCATCTTAATGCATTCTGGATGCAACATCAATATTCTTTCCCTTACTGCCCACTACTACTCAGCACTCAGCACAACATTTTCCGCATTTCTTTCCCGTGAAGGATAGAAGACGTTACCGGAATGAGTTTCTCTAATTTCTAAACAACAAACCTCCTGTGTATCCTTTGCTGATCTCGGCACAATATTTCAGCGCTCACACCTAACATTTGTTACCGCGGCCGCCGTCTGACGCGCGTTCTGTTACCGGTGTTGTGTTACCCTCCTGTGCTCATGTGAGCCTGGTATTTTGAATCTGCGTTTGTATGGAGTTTTTGGCTTTTGATTGATGTTTTGTAAGTAGTTGTATGAAATTTAAATACACTATTTTAATCATGTGGAAAAGTCATAATTTAGTTTTTACTTTGCTGACGTAGTAACACAGACATCATACAAAATATTGGTACCAGCAGTAAATATTTATTTATAGTCTGACTTTGTTTGACATGGTATTTACGATACTAGAATAGCTATGGACCTTTAAATTGTCACACAGCAATAAAATAAAAGGTTTTTATTGGACCTCAAGATCTAAATGACCAAACCTACATATCAGTACTATTAGTTATTTTGTTCCTACATATTAACAACTAGCTTCTGACTGCGACTTCGTCCGTGTGAAATTTCTTGTTTCCCCGACACACCCCGTGGCATCGCAATCGCCCAGTTACTTCATTTTCGCTAGCGTTCCTTTCGACTTTTTTTGTTTTTGCTCGGCTCTTAAGGGTCTCTTTTCTCTCTCTTTTGCGTGATGTTAAGTAGCCTATAGCCTTGTTTAAAAATGGAGCTATCAAATACAAAAAGAAATTTTCAAATCCGACTGGTACTTTCCGAGATTAGCGCGTTCAAACAAACAAACAAAAAAACTCTTCAGGTTTGTATTATAAACTAGCTTCTGCACGTGACTTCGTCCGCGTAAATTTTTTTTGTTTCCCCGATCCACCCCGTCGCAACGTGTCGCCGGCCTGCGCTATTACTTCGTTTTCGCTTGGCGAAAACTTCAGACTTTTTTCTTTTTGCTCAACTCCTAAGGGTCCTAGCGTCAAGTTTAATAGAATATAGCCTTCCTCAAGAACTGGGCTATCAAACGCAAAAATATTTTTATATATGCGACCAATACTTCCAGAGATTTAGAGCTTTCAAACCGTGTTTCAAACAAACAAACTCTTCAGCTTTATTATTAGTATTATTTTAAAACTATGATATCTCCTAAGATATACATTGAAATCAAATGATGTCAGAGGCAATTTTGTTCAAAATTAAACACATGTGATGAATAACGTATTTATTTGGATAAGGATTAATACCATGTTTATAAAAACACCTTCGCAAATAATGCATTATTTTAGAACAAATTTGGTTAGCATAAAAGAGGTTATAGTGAGCTAACCTTAAAAGATAGACATATGCTGTTGCAGACTTTTTTTTAAAGCTTTTAAAGGGGAACAATTCTGTAATATATGATTTTTGCGAAACTTTAACCGTTTACGCAGCGCACGCAGCGGAAGCTCTCAATAGGAAAAAAATCCCCCCATTTTGAAACATTCTTCATTGGTGCTCCGCTCCTATTGGTTTTAGCGTGATTATATATAGCCTATAGCCTTCCTCGATGAATGGGCTATCTAACACTGAAAGAGTTTTTCAAATCGGACCAGTAGTTCCTGAGATTAGCGCGTTCAAACAAACAAACAAACAAACTCTTCAGCTTTATAATATTAGTATAGATTATATAGCATTTAATTTTTTTATAATATAGATAAGTATTCTGTAATTTCGCTAAAAATAAAACTTTTATACCTCATTTACATTTTAAAGCTGATCTTAACCGACTATCTCAGATAAAAATACCGACACAAATTCAAAGTTGAAGGTCGAAAGTCCAGACGTGTCGTATTTCATGAGGACCAACCTATTGAAAATAAAGTAGCTGAAACAAACATGAAAGGAGCGGGTGGGTTTCAGTTAATAAAGTATCAATCTTCTAGTAAATAAAATAGAATGAATGTCTACTTACCTCTTACGTAACAAGTTCAGAGAATGATATTACTTATATCTTGGTTATAGCTGTCACATATTGATTGAAAACGTGACTGGAAACTCATAGAACATGACTATTTGAGTACCTATGTAGAATCTATACTTATTTTTAGGGTTCCGTACTCAAAGGGTGCCAACAGAACCCTATTACGCCTCAGCTGTCCGACCGTTCGTTCCTATGTCTGTCAGCGGGCTGTATCATGAACCGTTCATGAGATAAAGTCCGCCTACGAAATTGACATTTTCACATAATGTGTATTTCTATTGCCGCTCTAACAACAAATAATGAAATTAAAATAAAGTTAAAAATTAGAGGACCTTCCCAATACAAGAAATGTATAAAAAAAGGATTGTGTGATTTTATGCCTGCTTAGCCGCCACGGCTTATTTTAATTTATGAATTGTTCTTTTTAGTACGGACGCCTTTAACGTGCACGTCTTTCTGCATCGTTCTCACATGTATAATTTCAACATGAATGATGTAATCAAGATTTTTGAAACAATTTTATGATATAAAAGAGTGTCCGTGGAGTTTCTTGCCCGTTCTTCTCCACAGGGATCTACGCTTTGGAATGGGCAACTAGCTTCATCTTTCTGACTGACCGACCCTTGACAATTCAAAAGTGCCTATAATTGGTTTATTTGAAATAAATGCTTTGAGTTTGAGTTTGAGTTTATGAAACCACGGTAAAAGTTTTTGTCACATTATGAATGTCGCGGCCGACCGTCACGCGACATGCAACACAGACGAAAAAGTTTGAGACGATGTAATAAAAGATTCACTTTAAAAAAATGACGTGTTAAATATTGTACGGTGGTACGGAACCCTTTGTGTCGGATCCGGTTTGCACTTAGAAGGTTATTTTGTCATATTTATTATACTTATTATAATGTACGTGACTTCTAAGAATCCCTTGGGATGATGTAACAAACGGGTAAATTCTTTTCTTGCGTGTAGGTACCTATGAGGATTGCGAGTGAGAATCGTACTTATAGTTAATTGATTGGATCAATGCGCGTATTTGTAAGAAACGCGTCAAAATGTAAGATCAACTCTTTATTTACAAAAAAAGGTTATCTGTTTCGGATTTTTTTTTCATCTAGCAAATCACAATTTATCTATGTACATAAACTTTAAAGTCCTGACTGACTGATGTATTATGAAGAGTAGGTATCCACTAAGAAAGGGTTTTTCGAAATTCCACCCCTAAGAGGGTGAATGGGGGAGGGTGAAATTTCACGCGGACAAAGTCGCGGGCAGAAGCTAGTCATGTATAGAACCGTTGATTTACCTCAAACAAGGATGTAACTATGACATTTAAATAAGTATTATTTAATTTAGGACCTAAAATTTGACCATTTAAAATTGATTCTAAAACAGGAAAATTCGGATGACATCCCTTTCAGTTTTAAAGGGTTGATTAAGCCCTATGTGACAGAGGGCCAGCCACAAGTCTAAGCTTGGTGCTGCTACAGAGATTTTCCCAATAACACTTTGGCCGACCGCAACAAACGCGATTGAACAGCAAACAGCAGATTTGCTTGTAACTACTACACCAACAAGACAGTCTGTTACACTTCATTATACTATTGTAGAAATATAACATTAGGATGTTTTTAGACATCATCATTCTCCTGCTTTTATCCAAATTTATTTGGTGTGGGCGCAACATGTATTTTTCTACCATACTTCTCTATTATTCGTTTCCCGCTTTCTAACCATATGTCATAATTCACACATTCCATCCATCGTTTCTTTGGTTTTCCTCCACTCTTATAGCCATCGACGTTCATACTCAAAACTCTCCTCACGACATTTTCCTCATTTCTCCGTAACACATGCCCATACAATGACAACCGAATTCCACGCAACTGTTCAGCTACCGGTGCCACTTTGAAACTTCCTCTGTACTCATTACTTATTCTACCCATTCGTGTAACACCACACATCCTTCTCAGCGTTCTCATTTCAGCAGCATACAATTGCCTTTCATTCATCCCTTTTGTGGCCCAACATTCTGATCCATACTACATAGGTACATAGGATATCTATAGACATAATAATGAGTAACTGCCCCGTTGGTCTCGTGGTTGCAAGCGCGACTGCCGAGCATGGGGTCCTGGGTTCGATTCCCGGGTCGGACAAAGTGTTATTGAGTTTTTCCATTAGGAATTTCTTAGTAACAGTCCGGAGTTTGGAAGTTGGCGGTTTAATACCCCCGTGCCTCGGAAAGCACGTAAAGCCGTTGGTCCTGCGCCTGATTTCTCTCTGATCGTGTCGGATTGCCGTCCCATCGGACTATGAGAGTAAAGGAACAGAGAGCGCACCTGTGTCTGCGCACACACTTGTGCACTATAATATCTCCTGCGTAGCTGGCTAATCTCCCTTGAGATTGACCACCGTGACTGAAATCAGTCTGGGAGGCTATTATTAATGGATAAATTGATTATACTGGTGATGTTCTTCATAAACGCCAGGTGTATATTAACGATATGCGTGTATGACTAGTTGTATGAAGGTAAACGAAAAAAAAAAACGAGTATGTAAGGATCATAGGAGGTAGCGTTCCGTGGTTTCTGCCTTGGTTTTGACCATGGGAAAAACCGTGAGTTTATGTATGCATAATAAGCCTGTAATATTTCTATTGCTGGAACACAGGCCTCCTTTCTTCGAGAGAGAGTGGGCCATAAACCAACACGCGGGCGCAGTGCGGGTTGGCGGACGTCACAACTCTTCGATATTTTGGTTTTAGAACATGCCGGTTTCCATACGATGTTTTCCTTCACCGTTTTGAGAGCAGTGGTGATGAAATAATTTACACAAATTAAAATGACAGTTTGTTTTCGAACTCACCTACAACTCGTAAGCCACGACTGTTACCACATTGCTCAAATTATGTATGTATTATTTGTAAATTGATAGTATCGAATATAATTAATTTAAGCATCTTCACAGGTTCACCTCGAACCTTACACGTGCCGTATTAAAATCAATAACGTAAAACTGGTTATTGATGTACCCTTATACCAGTATGTACCTTGGTAATTACACCATCGGCGACTGGGTAGCACTTAATCACTTATATTGTCTTATATACTTTTCCGTCAAGTCTCTAATATTTACAGCGTTCTTGTAATTAATACACTATCGAATATGGTATTATATTTTATTTTGTTAATATTATAAAATGATTGTACACAGTTAGTTCTGATATTCCAATCACTATTAAATTAGGTACTATTATTTAATTTAATCAAATTCTTTCTAGTTTTATGTTATTTAATCGAATAGATTTTATGTGTAATTACTAGTAGGTATTAACGGAAACTTATGTGTGGTGCAAACTGTAAATATAAGTGATAACTACCTATATAAAGTGTCTGTCAACCAGATCGATGAGGAAATTTAACAGTTTTTGTATGTTCTAAGGTACTTCACAGGTGGAGTGAAAACGACGAGAATTCTTTTCTTCATAACACCAATACAGCTACCCCAAGAAATACCAGTTCTTTTTTAGAACTAACTGAATCTGATTTTCAACAACCTCATTTCTTTAAAATACAAACACTAATATAATTAGGGTAATTCCAGGATAGGTGCCCCAATGGGATAGGTGCCGCGGCTTTGATTACTGTATATTAGAAATGTCGTGGGCTAAAATCGTACTACGTAATAGGAAGCGCTCCCCCCGCAGACCCCAGTGCCACGCCAATCGCACGCGAGAGCGCATTCGTTTTGCCCGTGAGTGTAAAAATCTTCCGCGGCGAGACCATTACAAGCGTTGAAAATATAATCGTAAGTACTTACTATCGAATATCTTTTCACTCTGTTATAAATTCTATATTTTTTAAATTTATTTGATGATATTACAGTTTAAAGTACACTAAATAATGCTATAAATAATAGTTTTCTTTTTAACTTTTTTTAAATTAAAAAAGGCATCTATCCTGTGCTAAAAGTATAGTTGCCCCATTTGCTGTTCGGGATAGATGCCCTCAGGGCCATCTATCCCTAAGTGTCTCTATAAATGTTTTCATATTGCAGGTGGAAGAAATGCCTCGAAAATACTCGTATAAAAGAAAACCGGGGGTGGTCCAAAGTCACATTAGTTGGACTGAAGAAAGCTTGGAAAAGGCTTTCCAAGAAATGTCCGCGTGTGGGCCCTATCAGAATACCAGCGCTGCGAAATTTATTTTTAAATATCGCAGCATCATGCTGAGATAGGAGCCTTTTGGCCTCGTATAGAACTTTCTGTTTCATTTTTCTTTTTGTTACTTTATTTTTTTTTTTTTTTTGGTATTTTAATTTAGACTGTGTTTAGTTTAGTTGGTGATCCTCCTGTACGAGTCGCAATAAATACTTTTTCTTTCTTTTCTTTGATGAGATTTTGTGCTGTCAATTGACTTTTTAAGTTCCCTTCCGCGGGTTGTTACTAGTCTTGATCCCCAGTGAGGGTACTTTCAATTCCAGTCTCCCCTGCTATGAAGCGTCCGCCCAAAGTTGAGAAGTACTGGGTGAACATATACTCACTTATCTTGTGTTTAGGCGGACAATATACAGAAGATATAATAAAATACCCTGCCTTGTCTTTGATGGCAACAGTAGCAGATTGTGTGTGCTCAATAGACATAAATCATTAAAAAAGATGTCACAAATTAATGTTAAATACTGAATACAAACTGATTATTGCAACTATAGTATGTTTTATTTCAATTAGCATCTAATATTGGAGCATTTATACAGTGAGTCTTCTATCCCTCACGTTAGGCATCTATCCCTTGACGCATTTTTACGACGAGTCTTCTATCCCTCACTTTAGGCATCTATCCTACTTTTGAGAGGGTAAAAAATACACAATTTCCTCAAAATCTATGAAACTTATGTAAAAACAAAAGGGGTACTAGATTAAAGATCAAAGTTACCATATGCAAAAGACGTATTGCCAATAGATTTTTAATTAATAAGTTATGGCTCCCTATCAAAAAGTGGGGCACCTATCCTGGAATTACCCTACCATCGAGCAACATACAGGGTTACTTTTTAATGACCAGCCAAATTTAAGGGTATGGTACAGACCATCAAACTGAACAACTTTCTCCATGGAACCAACATGGTAGTCGCGAATAAAAATTCAGCTGTCCCATACATTTCGATCGAGTAGGTATTGAAGTTTTCTATGGGACAGTTGATAAATTTTTCGCGATTACGATATTGGTCCCATGGAGAAAGTTGTTCAGTTTCATGGTCTGTACCATATCCTTAAATTTGGCTGGTCATTAAAAAGTAACCCTATATAACCGTTTAGTCTTGATCCCAGCACAGGTCAATATATAATATATTATATTATGTTATATGTTAGGTAACAATAAACAAAGTATATACAGGGCCGCGACGTGATCCGCGGAGTCCGACAGACCCAAGGGATCGTGCACGTACTGACGAGACGGGCAGATAAAATGGCGCTACGAGTCGAAAAGGATATGTGTTGAATTTTTTTAAGATGTTGGATGTCTTTGCTATAACTATAGGTACTCGTATGCTGATAGATTGCGTCAAGAACCAAGAGGAAAGGAGAACTTTAGTCAATGAGTTTAATTTAAATATATCACAGGTAGGTTTAATTCAATCAATTTTAGCACAACCGAAGTCGGATGTGGCGAAAAGATTTAGCGAGTTGGTGTACACACGGCTACACATCAAGCTATAGGTACATTTCCAGTTTTAGCTGACCTCGCATTGTATAGGTTTTTCGTACAGTCAGAAGTCAACTTATACTGGTTATGTATAGCTTGATGTGTAGCCCTGCGTGCCATGTTAATTAAGATTCTCCTTTTAATTTAAATTTAAAACATTGTATCGTAGTAGTCTGTATAAGGCATGATGGGGTTGGCGTGTCCATTGGGATAAAAACTCCAATTAATCAATAAAGATTATAAAAAAAAAAAAACTATAGGTAGGTACATCTGTGCTGGGTTGAGCAAGTTTGCGGATTACATGCGAGATGTTATGTCTATTACCTACAGTTTTTATGTGCATGGTCTATAAAGGGTTCAATATACAAATTAGAAACTGCCCCAAGGGATTAGGTATGTCACCGAACACACGGAACAAATTTTTTTTATTTAGGTACTATCGTGTCAAGCGCTTGTTCACTGTTTTCGTCATAAAAGTACATACTTCCCAGCCTTCGAGTAATATCATTTCTCTAAAAATCATTGACCACCATTATTCCTGTAGGTAGGTACTCCATACATCACCGCGACACCGCGCACCATTTTAGCCAAAGCGAAACTCCAGTAAATTCGCTTATAGCGTCACTAACAGCAAAACAACTCCTGGGACCTACGTGACATGAACAAATAAAAACTACTTGTTCAACTTTGATAGCAGGAAATTGTTTTAAGCAACGTTCAGAAGGAGATTTCTTAGGTGGACTGTCCCAGAAGGCCAGAACTCCCCGATGTAGGTAACTTTCAACCCCTGTTTTCTTGAACGGAAAATAAAATAAAGAGTTTGATGTTGACTCTGTGTTTGTTGTTTGTTTAAGTTGGTCTTTGGCGGGTTCGTTAAGTCTCGGCTCAATGGGTACTTTGTGAGTTATGTGCTTGTGTCGCCGGGTAGAATCATGACCTATTCTTTTAAGAGCCTATACTACCTCCGCTAAAATTCACTCTTTATCTCGCTCGAACTTACTTATTCGTAGCTTGAACGATACAGCTCGCGGACTGAGTGAGAGTGAGACAGAGTGCGGTGCTAGGCGGCAGGCAGCGCCAATAGTTTAGGTATTTCCTTTTTACGGTGAAAATAATGGTAATTAAATAATAAATAACATAAGACCTGCTTTATAGTTAGTTCGGTTAGTATACAAAGTTTCATGATCTAATTTGAAGTATGTTTTGAATACCAGCGGTTTATTGTTCGGTTTGGATACCTCCAAACCTTTGAAATTTTGATTTTTTTTTTCTATCGAGAAAATTTTATGGAATCATGTTTTCGTCTAACATAAAACCTAACATTAATCCTCAACTTTACCATATATTTATTTCAAAATTAATGCTGCAGTATTTTCGACATAACGGAGGATCATGCTAAGCCATTTGAGATAGTATAGGCCCTTAACGTGTCTGTCTTTAGGAGCTACCATGAAACTATACATTACTATTTTTTTTATTTGCCGAATACTTTTGTTTCATCGAATTAAAGTAGTTTACTGGTGAACCTACTGAAGATAATGTTAGAATTAGTGTGTTTGTCATACTTGCTTTAGTTACCAAATCGTATGCGCAGTAGAAGAAGAAAACTAAGTGTCGGTCGTCCGGCGGTGAGGACATGGATGAGGCTGTCACAGGAGCGTGGTGGGCTGGTGGCTGCCGTGGCCGAAATACGGTCTGGAGGACTTTAGTCTATAACCATTAAAGATATTAAAACACAATAGAGAAAAATTACACAAATAAATATTTTGATTTGTTTTCAATGATATTCCATATTTCCTTTCCTTCCTCCATTATTCCAGCCTCCGATGTTTACAAACACAAACGTATGTACAGCATATTCTCATGCATACGAACCTCATTGGAGAATCCAATTTCCTTAGAACGTGAACATTTTCCCTCGCAATGAAGCGTCGATATTGTAAAGACGTGTTGGATATCATTTCTAACGTTATTATATTTATCAGTTCATCAAAATGTTTGTTCGTTTCAATGTGAAAGAAAATAGAGAATGAAGAGATAAGAAACTCATTTATCTTACGTTCTAAGGGGGGTAATACATATAACATCACACGTGTGATGCAGGTTAGGTAGGTAGATGTATGTGTACCTATAGTACTCGTAACACACACATTTCGCCAGTAACACGGGGCGAGCCTATCGCCATCTGCCGGGCATGAATCCAAACTTCAGGTTACTGAGTAATTCCTGATGGCAATAACACTATACGACCTGGGAATTGAACTCAGGACCGTGCAGCAGTAGCGCTTGCGACCACTGGACCGACCTGGCAGTTACACTTTTATATACAGCGTGTCAGGGACATTTTTGGGATGCATGAAGAAGCTTCCTCGTTAGCGCAGTTTGTTCCGCCAGTATTTTAGTCAGCCAGTAAGAAAATGAGTTACTATACATGGGAATTTTGGTCAGTATGTGCTCTATTTACTTCATTGACTTTTGGTGAAGAAAAACAGTGAAATCTAAAACTCGCAATAAGCAAGTGATTAGGTCACTAGTTTTAGATTGATCTGACCAAGAAAATGTCTAGACTTTAAAAGAGACTAAATAATGAGTTAATTTGTTTAAAAAAAATCACTTGTACAAACCTACTAAAACAAAATAATAAAAAAAGCTTGTGAATTCTATATGAAAAATGGTTTTTGCCATGGATACAGTTACACAGCTTTAGCTAGTGTAATCTCTAGGATAGGATAAGTTTAAAAGATACCTCCAAAAAATATCTAAAGATTATTCAATAGTTGCTTAGAATAAACAGCCGGACTATTCTGTGAAAATCTCAACGTGAAAACTTAGGTGAAGTTAGCTGCGAAGTGTCAATTCCTAGTAGGTATCAGGTGAAAAGACTGCTCACTTCAAGCTCAATTCACCTAAATTAAGTTATCGGTGAGACAGGTTTAGATTGACCTGAAATTTTATCTAAGTAATTTTACAAAACAAATTGACGTGTATTTGAAAGAACTTTTATGTTTGAAAACTTTTTTAAAGTTTTTATTTTACTTTTTGAAACTTAGTTACAACGTCATTAACTATTTAAAAAAAAAAAAGGTTTTATTTTTTAACAAGACAGGTTTCGTTTTTCTTGATAACGAGTCGTCTACTTGTATTTATTTTGAAAATGTATTTGTTTGAGTTTTGATATTATTTAACTGTTTTTGTTAAAACACTGTTTATCTAGGGAGACACAATGATGAATACCTACCCAGCTTTCTCTTCTATGATTTTTCCGTGCCCGACAGGGCCCTTAATGATCTCATTTAATAAGTTAATCACCTAAGTACGTATTATTGTGGAATGCAGATATGTATGTAAAAAGTCAAAGTTCCGATGATTGAAAAATGATCCCTTAGTAAACTTGGGGATCATTTCTTTTTACTTTATTCGGTGAATACTTTGAAATTTTGACAGTTCATTCATACTAAAACTGTCAACCGTCAATTTTATTCCTGGAGCAAAAGTTATCTGGCGATGGAAAAATCAGCACTAAGTAGGACGATTTTGGAAAAAGGGCTAACTAAACATAGTATTATTTGAAGGAATCGAATTAACATCAAAGCTATATTTTTCTAAAACATTAATGCCTTTTTTTTTTTTTGAGGATGGGATATCATCAAATGACCCCTCCCGCTCTGGGTGGAGCAGAAGGGAGTGTCAGACTCTTACTGACTAAAATCCACCCGTGTTCCCCTTAGCCCTTATATATGCTCCGGGGCAGCGGTAACCCTTTCGGACAATCCCACTGCCCCGGCAGGCTACGGCCCTCATTTATTGCTGACATCTCTTTGAGGCGCGCGTGGGACATTAAGGCCGGAGTTCACCAAAATTCAAACCACCGGTTAGGTATTTAAACAGTTGGTTTATATCAATGTCCTAAGGAAATTTTAACTAAAGAAATGATTAAATATTGAATCAGTTGATTTAAATGTTGGTGAACACAGGCTGATTCAAGTTGTAAGCAAAAGACAACTTAATTAATTAAATGTCATTAATTCTCCTCGTAAAGAGTTACATTGCTGATACTCAAAATTAAGCTTTACCCTTATTTTATCGTAATCAGATTTCTGAGTTGGGTCGTTTTAAAACCCTAAATACTGCTGAGATTTTAGTTATCCTTGTGTTGTGAAATACAATGCAAAATGAGCTATTTTTGCGAAATATTACAATTGAAAACGGTTTAGTTTGCTGATTTCTAGTTATGTTATTAATTGGATATTGTTATAAAACTTTACTTGGTCGATAAACTATGTTATTTATTTTATTGTTAATTAGCGAACCGCGTGTGTCACAAGGTTTTCACGATCTGACAAATTGCGAAATTTTGTTATTAAATGAAAGTTTAAAATAAACCTTCCGGAATAAATTCTCTGAAAGGTGGTGACAACCGCATAAAATTCCGTTGCGTGGTTTAAAAGAACAACGCGGTCACACAGGAGTCTGCCATCACTTTTCGTGTCTACGAAAAGCGTCTTTAATTTATAATATTTTATTTTAATAAATAGGCACAACAAACAGCTACATTATGCAATATTACAAACAAAAAAAACAACACACAACAAGAAGAAATATCTTATGGAAAAGTGCTTAAGGTACAAATCTCACTTAGAAAGATGTATTAATGTTTCGTTTTGTAATGTTAATGTTTTGTTTGTATTAATTCTGTATATACGTACCTGTTATAGTCGCGAATCAAATTTTGATCAAGATACAACCTGACACTGACCTGCAAATTGCAAAAAACGTTAGAAAATTTGAATTTCGCGGTCTACCACTGCGCATTCACCTTAATAAAGTCACGAGGAGGTGAACTGTTCATGCATGACAGTTACACTAATATTATAAAAAAAACAATAAATATAAATTGTATTGTATTTTAAAAACAACAACAAAAAATTTGTCTAAGAGCTCAAATGCATCATACAAAAGGCAACGAAAGCTTTTCAAAGAGCATGTAAATATATCATCATCATCATCATCATCTGCCTAGCCTTTTCCCAAATATGTTGGGGTCGGTTTCCAGTCTAACCGGATGCAGCTGAATACCAGTATTTTACATGGAGCGACTGCCTATCTGACCTCCACAACCCAGTTACTGGGTAATACGATACTCCTTGGTAAGACTGGTTGTCAGACCTTCGGGCTTCTGACTACCCGTAACGACTGTCAAAGATCCACGAATGACAACCGGGACCAACGACTTAACGTGCTTTCCGAGGCACCGTGGACCCCTCCACGGTATGTATAGATGGTCACCCATCCACAGACCAACCGTGGCAAGCGCAGCTTAACCTGATCGATCGACCTGTGCGGCTGTTATTATTTAGCCACGGGCCCCTCCATGTAAATATAACTATGTGTTCGAATGCTTCATTGAACGTAGACCAGTATTAGAATGGCAGATGCCCACTGCAAAGAGTTTGCCTGCACGTAACTGCCGTCTATCGACTGCATACGCTGGTACGTGCGGCAGAAGACGAGGTACACGCTGAGGGTACAGTTACTGGAGTCGCACCGCAACGTCAACTTCAAAGGTGTTCGTGGTGCGCGTACCGAGTTGTTATCTGCCCGTCGTCACAGAAGAAGACTTCTGGCCGCAGGACGTGCTGTTCTGTCGCTTCCGCGGAAAAGTACCACAGAAAAGCACAAGAACAAGCTAGTGAAGTACTATCTATATAAATATATATATATATATATATATAAATCAAAGTCCTGACTGATATATCAACGCATAGCCTAAACCGCTGATGCTAGAGACATGAAATTTGGAGGGCGTGCTATTTGTGAAGAGTAGGTATTAACTTCTGAATTGAAAATGCGCTGGTTCATGGTAGTAAAACAAATTATATATTATGTCACTCAAAAATTAAAACCAAAAAGTAGCAAAAGCATAAACAAAAGGTATAAAAAGGGAAAATATAAAAAAGAAGAACAGATTTGCACAGTAAGTATCCACTAGTGTTTCCCGAGGCTTTGACGATATTGTAGCGGTATCTACAACGCCACATGCGAACAACGCGTCATAGTGACGTCACAAAATCCTGCATCTCGCAAGCAGAGTTTATCGCGCAACTAGCATAGATACAACGGCCCAACATGAATCATCGGGCAGTTGCCCGCCAGACATAACGCCCGTCTGGTCGGAGGATCCTCCCTTTTCTATGGAGGATGAGTGAACTTTACACCCTGTTCCTCATACCTCTATAATATTATAATAAAACAGAGCCCGTCCGCGGCGTCTGCATGTCTTTCTGAAAGCGATTCATTCAAAAACTACCGAATTGATTTTCATACGGTTTTCTCCAATGGACGGAGTGATTCATGAGAAAGTTTTGTGATTGTGGTGTATAATTAATTAAAGGTTAAAATCATGCCGACCGGGAGCTTTATTGGCGTGCACCGCGTAAACCTTGAATGAAACTTGGTACACATATAGTTATTAACCTGAATTAACAAATAAGGTAGGTACTCTAAATCCCGGTAGTACGTTTCCGTGCGATATTTTCCGCCATCCACGTAGGCGAAGCCGCGGGCAAAAGCTATAGTAACAATATTTTGTTACTATAGCTTTTGCCCGCGGCCGATCACAAAGTTGTCATGTGAACGACAAGATATTCGACCTTAAGACATTGACAGCATAACACGTGTCTATCTAGTAAAAAGAAAAAGATAAAGAAAGATAACTAAACAAAAAAAATAACAGGCAGTTCATATCATGTAAGTACAACGTATAACATGAACCATCGATGTGGAATGTTCGATGAATATAATATCTTAGTTTATTTTATTTCTTTTCTCATATTC
This sequence comes from Globia sparganii, assembly GCA_949316385.1. Lineage (NCBI taxonomy): Eukaryota > Metazoa > Arthropoda > Insecta > Lepidoptera > Noctuidae > Globia > Globia sparganii. The sequence goes on along the minus strand of OX438660.1, from coordinate 23,194,366 downwards.
TTATTGTATTCAAAGCGTGCCGTCAGTTATTTGCCGTTCAATTGACATGCTCACAAAAGGTACAAGTAACTATTTCTAATAATAAACTTTATTTATTCAGACTACAATAAGGTAACAAAATATCTCATAATTTCAGCCGAAAGACGTCCACTGCTGGACATTGGCACCTCCACTTCGCCCGGTTCTGCAGTGCGATTCTGCCGATCGATTCTGTAAAAATCTCACCGTGATAACTTAGGTGAAGTGAGCTATCAGTAGGGGCAATCCCTAACATCAGACGGAATGACAGCTCACTTCACTTTAGTTTCCACGGTGAGATTTTTACAGAATAGCACTACTGTAACTATCTCACCGTGAAAGTATAAGTGAAGTGAACGTGGAGTGAGCTGTCAGTGTCATCCCAATTGATACTAGGGATTGACCAAGCATACGTTTACAAATTATAATCGAGATTTTAATAATATTTTTATACTAATTCTATTGATCATTTTATATAATTTCGAAGCTAGTATTTTAGCTGAACATCGTCGCAGCCTTTACTAGACTCGATCTACAATCGCTCATAATAACCAAAAATGTCGATGCGTATTGTCATCAGTGCCTAACTGTTTAAGACTACAGAAAGTTTTATTTTATTTATTGTTGTGTGTGATGTGCTCGCTTCTCAAGCTACATGAGGACTAGTCTAGGAAAAAAAAGAAAAAAAAATAACATTGAGATTCTGACTAAGTTTCTGCTTTGCTATTTTATTTTAACACTAGCTGCGCCCCGCGCTTTCACCCGCGTAAGTTTTGTTCCCGCGGGAATATCGGGATAAAAAGTATCCTATGTGTTATTCTGTTGCTTTATTGCTGTAAATTTATCAAAATCCGTTCAGTAGTATTTGCGTGAAAGAGTAACAAACATCCATCCATCCTCACAAACTTTCGTGTTTATAATATTAGTAGGAAGTAGGATATTAACATAATGTTTTGACAACTAAAATACTAGCTTTGAAATTATGTAAAATGATCAATGCAAAAAAAAAAAAAAAGATCTCGATTATGATTGTAAATGTTTGCTTGGTCAATCCCTAGCATCAGTGGGATGACACTGACAGCTCACTCCGCGCAAGTTTTTACGGTGAGATTTTTTATAGAATCAACATGCTGTGCTTCGCACATCCAACGGGTCTCTGAAGCCTTCACAAGGTTATCAACTGATAACCTAACTAGCTTATCTTAGTACTTAATAACTAAAACAGACCTTCATTCTAACTGCGTAACTATCAATCACAATCTGAATCATTTTGAAACATACTTAATAAATAATAATAGCTAATCCATTGCTTCATATGTTCGGAAAATTAGTCTGGTCATCAACGTAAATAACGCAATGAATGTTGTTGAACTGTCAAAATGAGAGCCATTGCTACTGTTAGTCTGTTCAGGCTCCCGCAGAAAGGCGCGATGTGTTTCGCAATTCTAGTAGAACAATTTCCATGAATTTTCCATAGAAATTGTTCTATTAGAGTCGAGTCGCGCTGTCGCGTCGCACCAGCCGATCGATTCTGTAAAAATCTCACCGTGAAAAGTTAGGTGAAGTGAGCTTAGAGTGAGCTGTCAAGAGTATCAATCCCTAGCATCAGGATGACACTGACAGCTCACTCCACGCTCACTTCACCTAAGTTTTCACGGTGAGATGGTTATAGAATCGCACTGCAGTTTACGGGAGCCTTTACGCAATTACCCCGCTGGTTTGTAAACGAATTAATACGAAAAGGAAAGAAAGAACAATGAAATAATATTAAGGATAGAATATGCTCTTTTAAAATCTGGACAATTTAACCTATTTCAAATCGCCAATGGAGTTTTTAACTTCAAATAAAAACGTTATAAAAAGATCGGTTCATTTTTTTCCAGAGCAGTATCCTCATTGTAGTATCCCAATTATTTTTCAATCAATCATTTAAATCTGTCTTTCAAACTCACGAAATTTCGCCATAAGCTTTTATAAGCTTAATTAAATCGTTTTTCTTGAAATTTTCCACTGAATTTACTTAAAAGAAATAATTGTTAGGAAGTAAAAACTGACAGGTCATTTGAAAAGCCATAAGAGTTCATGTATAGAAAAAAAAAAAAAAATCATCTCAATATATAATTATTTGAGGGCTGACAATCTTATCAGTGTGATTTCACCCTCTCGACTCAGGGACATTGCATGTGCCACTGAAAAGTTAAGAACAGCAGGCTAATTAGTCCAAGATTTATGTGTTTCGATCCACCTTGCAGGCCCAGTGCGAGTTAGCGGATGTCACAAATTACTTAACATTTTTGGTTCTAGGACATGCCAGATTACTCACGATATTTTCCTTCACCGTCCATAGAAACATAAATCTATCTATACTTCTACAGGGTGGAATTGAAGTCATGGGCATTATTTTAACCTAAGGCACTACTCACGATACTGATTGCATTAGGGCTATTAATACGCAAATCAAAAATATTATTAATGCAATTAAGGAAAACCTTAAAAATGTAGTAAGTCAAATTGCACAAGGCTTATTATTGCAAATAAACACTTAAAGTAATTAAAACAAAATACTTCGTTAACGCCAATAAATGTTGAAGTATCAAAATCTTAAAGCGCAGTACAGCGCAAAGCGAAATGTAAACAAACATCACCTGCGCGCGCGCGGGTTTTTCCTTACAAGTAATAATAACAATGGGCTAAAAGACATGCCGTCCGGCGGGATTCCCTGAACTCTCTCCGTCCCACTCCCTCACTCGCAAAAATACGAATATCACCCCCGCGCGGGGTCTGCTTCCCGCCGCAACGTGAACCCGGAACCAGTGTCATAACGACTGCGCAGGTGCATTGACGCGTAATTGATTTATTGATCCCGTGATGTAATCGCCGTACTCGCCGCTCGCGTCATACGGTGCTTGGATTGCAGTGTATTAAGTGTTAGTGTAGTATTTGTGTGTTGTGTGTGTGTTTGTGTACACGATGCCTCGACCGCGTAATGTGCAGGCTAGGTACACCAACCAACAATACCCACAAATGGTTGTATGAACTCGTGAAATGTTCCATCGCCGCAACCCAAACGACCCTATTCCTTCACGGGGTCTCATTCCACCAGAACCACTAAGAACCTATTGGATTTTTTGTCTTTTCACGTGCCAGCACATGCACAAGCCCGTGGAAGAGCACCCGTTTACCCTCTGTCACTTTACCGACAAATAAGGTTTTTTCAAAACAATCCACAAGCTAGGTACGTAAATGTTTTTTTTAATGTATGTTAGTTGACGTAGTTTTGACCGTCCTAAGCCGGCAAAGTACGAAGGGAAAGTTGGAATTTATTATGAATCAATTCATTGGCAACTTACGAATGTCACGTGAGTCGGGCGGGGTCAAAGAATTCACGCCCAATGACGCGTACGGCGTAATGTACCTACGCATTTGCTATCGAGAAGCGCAGTGTTTGATACTTTCTATGACTTACTACATTTTAAGGTTTTCCATACTTGCATTAATAATATTTTTGATTTGCGTAATAGTAGCCCTAATGCAATTAGTATCATGAGTAGTGCCTTAGGTTAAAATAATGCCCATGACTTCAATTGCACCCTGTATACTTATAATAAATCTGTAAAGAGGTCAATTCTGTACATGAAATATATTTCCAAAATAACTATCAGCAGGTGATTAGTGATCGTTACTGACGCCAAAAATGCAATCAGTAAAATTTTTGTCTGTCTGTCTGTCTCTCTGTCTGTCTGTCTGTCTGTATGTTCGTTATAGAAACAAAAACCACTCGACGGATTTCAACGAAACTTGGTACAATTGTTCTTCATACTCCTGGGCAGGTTATAGTATACTTTTCATCACGCTACGATCAATAGGAGCAGAGCAGTGAAGGGAAATGTTGGTAAAACAGGATTTCTTTTTAGGTGAAGTAGTAATAGGTTAGTAGTAGTTAGTTAGTAGTAGGTAAGTTTTGGTTAATTTATGTTCAGTGTTTTTTAATATTAAGTAGGTAAAAGCGTAGGTACTTTTATTAATTATAGGTATAGGTATTATTAATTATAGTAGTTATAGGTATTTAGTTTTAAGTGAAGTAGGTTTTATTATATATTATTTTATATATTAGACGTAGTTATATATTTTTAGTTATTCAAGCCCCAAGCGGACGCCGGCGTCCGCCCGCTATTGTCTTGAAAAACGCGTTGAATGAGAAATACGCGTTCTCAAGAATCGGCAGAAGAAAGAGCACATCGGTTAAACTCTATGAGAGTTAGTGCCTCAATTTCCGGAAGTCATTATTCCACGCGGACGAAGTCGCTGGCAAAAGCTAGTTTTGAATATTACGTTGAAAACTTAAAGTCTTGTAGTGCAATCTGAAAGGTCCACATCTTATTTTGGGGATTGGCGGGTTAAACGTAAATAATTATCTCCTCAGACGCTGATTGGGTATCCAAAGTTTGGCAGAATAGACGCCAGCACATCAAGCTACTACAATCTGTCAAATTTCTTTAATAGATTTGCAATTTTATCGCTAAAACATAAGGTTCAATGTGGATTGGAAAAATTTGACAGTTTCTTCGGGTAGCTTGATGTGCTGGCGTCTGTACATATACACCGTTACATTTTGATCGTTTTAATCCTTAAAAGGGGTCATCGTACTCATCATTATGGACAACTTTTACTATGGAACCAAACCTGAAATCGTGAAAAAAAATCAGCTGATCCATACATTAAATTAATGTTCGCACAACTCGACATAATGTATGGATCGACAGATTTGTTTTCACGATTTCAGGGTGGGTCCCATAGTAAAAGTTGTTCATAATTATGAGTATAATGACCCCTTTGAAGGATTAAAACGATCAAAATATAAGGGTGTATGTACGACTATACATGTATCATACTATTCAGCTTTACCATTTTTGACAACAGTTTCCACTAAATTGAAAGTTCAATAAAGTCTCTTCACAGTTATTTCACCTCTGACAGCTGAAACTCAACAGTAACCTTATTAAAACAACACTAAAGTTCACTGTGATTTTGACATAATTGACGGTTGCAGCAACCCAAAAGCAACCTTATTGTTACGAGATTAAATATCACTGTAATATTGACAGTGATGCAAAATCAGAGGTTAAATCACTTTGAATGAACTGTAAGGTTGAAACTATCTAACTATCACATAGAGAAATATACCTTGTCGTTTCATGTCGTGCAAGTGACATTCAAGCTTTGGATGATGAAGCAATTTTTTTTACGAGTTCGACTATACCTACTTAATTAAAAACGCTAAATGGTATGCTTCGACATTAAAAACGCTAAATGGTATGCTTCGACATTAGAAACGCTAAATGGTATGCTTCGACATTAAAAACGCTAAATGGTATGCTTCGACATTAAAAACGCTAAATGGTATGCTTCGACATTAAAAACGCTAAATGGTATGCTTCGACATTAAAAACGCTAAATGGTATGCTTCGACATTAGGAACGCTAAATGGTATGCTTCGATATTAAAAACGCTAAATGGTATGCTTCGACATTAAAAACGCTAAATGGTATGCTTCGACATTAAAAACGCTAAATAATATGCTTGGACATTAGAAACGCTAAATGGTATGCTTCGACATTAAAAACGCTAAATGGTATGCTTCGACATTAGGAACGCTAAATGGTATGCTTCGATATTAAAAACGCTAAATGGTATGCTTCGACATTAAAAACGCTAAATGGTATGCTTCGACATTAAAAACGCTAAATGGTATGCTTCGACATTAGGAACGCTAAATGGTATGCTTCGATATTAAAAACGCTAAATGGTATGCTTCGACATTAGGAACGCTAAATGGTATGCTTCGATATTAAAAACGCTAAATGGTATTCTTCGACATAAAAACGCTAAATGGTATGCTTCGACATTAAAAACGCTAAATGGTATGCTTCGACATTAGGAACGCTAAATGGTATGCTTCGATATTAAAAACGCTAAATGGTATGCTTCGACATTAGGAACGCTAAATGGTATGCTTCGATATTAAAAACGCTAAATGGTATGCTTCGACATTAGGAACGCTAAATGGTATGCTTCGATATTAAAAACGCTAAATGGTATGCTTCGACATTAGGAACGCTAAATGGTATGCTTCTCACAGTCCACTTCAACCCATTGTAACAGTTTAATTTGGACAGCACCTTTATGTCGTAGCAATAAAGGGCAGTTCAAATGTTTCTACTACTAATGACGTCCGATTGACCGTCGGTCCACCGTAGGTACAGTCAGTGAATTTTATTGTTAAACTGAAACCCTTTGACTTCGACTTCGATAACTCTCAAAGACGATCAAAGTTGTGATTTTATAAGGACAATTTAAGTTGGTAGTCAATTTGCTTAATGAATTTCCCTGACTTTATTACATGATCTCTAATGTGTAGATTACTGCGACGAGCAGTCATGCAGAGGTCAAATATTTAGTACTAATAGCTGGTTGGTGAAAATAGCATTACATTATGTTCTGAGGCTTATTCTCTAGGTCCTTCAACGAAGATACGGGGCCGTCCGAAAGGCACTGACTCAAACTCAATTTTTCTGACGGGCAGAAACACAAAGGAAGTCGTATAACTGTCGAATCTTGTTGTCATACATTATTAGTTGGGGCCCCGAACTAATATTATAACCGCCGGTGATACAGTGGTTGGAAATGTCCGTAACTACCGCTAATATTACGGACTTCGTGCTTGACCCCCTGCAAGCAATGTATTAGATATGAACCTACATTATGATGCGACGCCAAACGTATTCTCGAATATTTATAAGAAATTTCAAAAGCAGCTTCAACTTGTCCTACTGTAATCACATACCGTCTACCGTGGTGACGTAGCACAGTAAGCGTAGATAAGTTAAATTGAAAAAGCGATCATCTTCGCTCGCTCCTCCCTGGTACACTGTCGGGAATATTATAAATTGTGAACAATGAAAGTATAGCAGCCGGGGAAAAAATGGACAACTAGCTCCCGAGGGTTGTGAGCTGAATAGAAAGGCTTAAGGGGCCACTAGTTGATATTTTTCCATACAAATTTTGAGAGAGTATTACTCCACTCTTTGACATTATGCATCTAAAGTTAAATATGATATCGTTTTGCCTCATTATTAATTTTGTCTGTAAGGAAACAGAATAGAAAAATAAAAAGCCATTAAACAGTTATGAGCCAACAAAGATCCGTTTTACTTGCTACTTTTTTACGTAACTTTGGGTGTAAATAAGCAATAAAAAGAACTATAAAATGTTTAAAACAAAGTCGGTACCGACAAAGCTCAGTTATCGACAAGTTCAATAAACTTTATTTGTACTTAATTGATTTATGCAGTGGTTTTCTCATAAAAATCGATTTTCCAAAGCACTTTTCGATTTTTTTACGCGCCTTCCATTTCGAAACGGTGTTTCTGTGCGTGAGAACTAGACGTTGTGTATGTAGACTAGCGTCTAACTGCTTATAAGTGATACTATCTCTGTCGGACACGAAGCCAGGTGAGACGACGTGCTTTTTGGCCACGACCACCAGTTCGAGCTCGCGACTAGTTCCACCTTATTTTATTTTATGCCATATGAGCATCCATTCTAGGAGTAATGATATTATAATCTTTTCCTCGATGCTTTTATTATGACTAAAATTAATGATTGCATGAATTCAGTAGTATGTGAGTATCTATCTATACAAATAAAATAAAGTCGGTCTGATGAAAATTTCACGAAAAAAAAATCTCTCAACCAGTTGTATTTTTGAAACAATGTATTTTTTTTTTTCAATTCATATTTAACTACATTAGTACGTAACTCCTGTACCTATTTAGTAAATTATTTTGCATAACCTTTAATCGCAATTTTCTTGAAAAATACTTCATACGTACTAACTTCTTTTTCATAAACCTAAATTAGGTAGGTAATTTAACACATCATTTTGATCCACGCCGGCTCAGCCAAACTTCCACTTGATTAAACTCGCACCAAAATTACATCATCAAAATATACTGAAACATGAAAAAAATATAACTCCGAACACATTAATCTTCTACGTGCTAAATAGTCATTCATAAAACGCGCATTACGTTACGGTAAGGGCAAGTTCACACCTAGTCGGGTCACGTCGCGTTATCAAAGTAATTTACACGGCGCAAGGCAACTCCATCTAACTTGTGGAAAGTTGCTTGATTAGGCGCGTGAGACGAGACGCGATGCGGTAATTATTTCCTTACTTTTGTGCCGATAGATCGGCGGTTGAGTGTGATTCGTCTTTTATGGGGAAGTGGTTTTGGTTAAGAGTTTTTGTATAGGGAGAGTTTGTTTTGTTGTGATTAAATATACCTATAAGATAGGGATGTTTTCGTATTCTATTAAATATATTTATTGGTATCTATTAACTTTTATATAGCGTAATTATTATGATGTTTAAATTAATATTTTTTAAATATCTTTGTCCGCCTTTTATTCTCAATGTATATTGGCGTTTTTCCTATATGATTTTGATTCAATAACTAGAAAACCTTGTAGTGAACAAGCACTTTTTCTTTCGACAACGTAATAAATTAATAATGTTATTATTAATCACTACAAAACCGTTCAATAAGGACGTATTTTTTGCTTAGAACCAAAATAGTGCAGAAATGTTAAATGAAATCTCATGGTTGCACAGTTTTTCATGCACTTTTTTTATTTTTTATTTAGGTATACATTTACCACAGAGGTTTAATGTCTCCCATTAAATTTAGTATAAAATGTAGGTATGCATTAGATCAAAAATATACTGGCTGAAAATAAAAATCGGCTGAATAAAACCGACTTGGTAAAAAAAAAACAAACAAATGGCGCGAATTTTGTACCATTGTAAAACTTTGATACTTCATATTTAGCAAGAAAAGTTTAAAAAAATGGAATTAGACAGTGATAGCAATATGAATTCAACTTCTGAAAGTATAAAAATAGCTGCAAATGAAATAGCTAATAACCTTTTGCCGCAAAAGTCGCGGGATACTTTGTTTTCATCAACTTGAGTTTTTATTTTGAATGAAAAGTAGCTTACGTGAGTAATTAATTTGCGCTCGATGCAACAATACACGTCAATCATATTTTTTTCAAACTTGATAAGGTCGGAGTTTCCTATCTGATTACTCTGAGAAGAAAGGCCGAAATAAATTCAGAGGTCACAGTCTCTCTCAAAGACTATGTAGATTGTTGTCTGAAATGTTCTTTTGAGGAAAGAACCACACAAATTGAATGGACCTGTCCAGTCTGTGCATGCGCAGAAATCGTGCAGCTTAACTTAGAACATAGAAGCTCAACGATTCGACGAATAATATTAAAGAAAGGGATATATATATATATATATATATATAACTAGGTATATATTATATTCATAGTTTTAATAGGTTTATGCGTATCTTTATATTTAAAATATTTATTCCTCAATTTTCATGATTGCACCTACCACTGTTTGTCTCTGCATCACCCAAAGGTTGACTGGTAGAAAATGCCTATGGCATTAAGTCCGCCTCTGTACATTTATGTGCTTGAAGTATTAAATAAATAATAAATAAATAAATAAATAAAGAAAGGGACATATGGGTAGGCCGCATAAATAACTTAATCTGCCAACACCTTAATTGTGTAATACACTATCAATCGGAATCTGAATCATTTTGAAGCAAATTGCTAATCCACTGCTTCATAAGTTCGAAAAATTTGTCTGCTCAACACGTAAATAACGCATTGAATGTTGTTGAACTGTCAAAATGAAACCGATTCCGATTGAAAATGTGTTACACAATTGCCCCGCTGATCATGATTAAAACTAACTCATAAAATGTTATGTCATTATCTTATAAATATCAAAAAAGGTTGCATGCCACAAACCATGCAGATCACAATCTCTACAGTACCTATGTGAGAAAAGTTAAATCAATTTTACCTATACTCAAAAATACTTTGAAATTGTTACCTAAACTATTTCAATCCATTGATTTCTTCTGAAGCTTACAAAATGCACTTAAATTATGTTGAACTCATCATCAGCCTGCCTTTCCCCAAATATGTTAGAGTCAGCTTCCAGTCTAACTGAATGCAGCTGGGTACCAGTATTTTACATGGAGCAACTGCCACTGCAAATCAAGTTGAACTACCGTATCAAAATCAAATAACCGGAATCGAACCCCATCTCGATAACGTCCATAAAAATACTCATTAAATTCCTGGCTACAAACCAAATCTCAGACCGAATTTAGTAGAAGGAAACGCATTTTTCGGTACAACGGACTAGTGAAGGTGCCTTTGTTTTATTTCATCGTAGTGGTAGTAGGCATCGACCTCGACCTCGTAATTTCTTTACCACTTAGGGTCGTTTCATGTCACTTGCACATAATAAAATCATAATATCTATTTGTCTATGTATATTTTATACACTGAGCGGTTCTTACACCTACAATAAACAATGTGATTGAATCAGCTATTGCCTAACAACAGCTTACGTTCAAACGAATAAACGATACATAACTTTCATGCAGCCACATTATTTATGTATTGGCAGCCATAAGCTTTAATGTTTTTGCGTAAGCAAGACCTGTGCAATACTTATTCTACACGGGCCAATTAAATTATGATGCAATAAAAATTAAACTCGCACAAACTTTTGTTCAATCATAGCGCAAACTGTTGAACGACAGTTTGTGCGTTGTTCGTGATATTATGCAGTATAATTGATCGTTTAGGGCCGGTCTTAGCGAATTTTCAATTTACTGGGAGCTGTTGTCAAAGGTGATAAAGCAATTACAAGGTCGACTATACTAGAATCAGCACTTGGCGAAGAACTAAGACTTTGTTGAGTTTTTCTGTTAGAGAACCAAGTTGCATCCTTTGGGAACTGTGTAGTTTTGTTATTGATTAAAACAAAATACTGTGTGTTCCTGAAAGAACTACAAGAATGTTTAGCTCTGCGGGGGCGGAAACGTGGGTTTTGGCACAGGCGAGGAATAATCGCGGTTGGTTGGTGGAGAACAAGAAATAAACCATAGACAACTACGGTATATCATGGTTACATGTCATGTTCTGCGGGTTACGGAGTTTAAACATGTTTGGTTGCATTTATACATAATGCATGCCACATGAGTTTCTTAACAAGTCTGCGTGGAGAAAACTGGAGGGTTATTGGCGAGTATTTACTGCCTCGCGCAACTGCTGAGTATGAGGTCCTGCGTTTGATTCCCAGGTAGGGCTAAGTATTATTGGGTTTTACCATTAGAAAGTTCTCAGTAGCAGCCTAGAGTCTAGATTTGCGTTTGATGGCAATAGACTCGCCCCCTGTTACATGGCACTTGAACATAAATCGAAATGTGTTTACTATAAGTACACCTTTGCGTAGCCCGTCGGGAACTGCTGGTGTGATTTTATGTCATGTTAAAACATGCGCTCATTATATCACCCCTGTTTCTAATTGGGCATGGAAATGATCCTAAACATGATCCTAAACATTACCCTAAACATGATCCTAAACATTACCATAAACATGATCTTAAACATGACCCTAAACATGACCCTAAACATGATACTAAACATTATCATAAACATGATTCTAAACATGACCCTAAATATGACCCTAAACATGATCCTAAACATTACCATAAACATGATCTTAAACATGACCCTAAACATGACCCTAAACATGATACTAAACATTATCATAAACATGATTCTAAACATGACCCTAAATATGACCCTAAACATGATCCTAAACATTATCATAAACATGATTCTAAACATGACCCTAAACATGATCCTAAACATTACCATAAACATGATCCTAAAAATAATCTTAAACATGATCCTAAACAATATCCTAAACAAAATCTAAAAACATGATAGTAATCATGGCCCTAAACATTACCATAAACATGATCCTAAACATAATACTTATCTGTTTACTTCAAGAACTAGCTTCCTTGATTCACGTACAAATGAGTTTGATTGTTTTCAGTCTGTTTTTATAGGCACATGTTAAAGTTATACTGCTCTTAGAAACTTCACCTTCAATATTCTTGCTACCATCCATTTCACAACCTGGGGTCTACTCTCTACTCGAAGTCCGTCAACGAAGATACGGGCCCGTACGAAAGTATAACAAGTGACAAATTAAATTTATCGGACGGGCAAAAACACATTGGCAGTAAGGAGAACTGTCAAATAGTGTTGTCATTCGTTATTAGTTCGAGTCTCAAACTAATATTATGTCCATAAGTGATGCTGAGTATAAACGCCCGTAACTTCGCTCGAAACAACGGATTTCATGCTAGACAAAAGAACATTAACTCTATGAACAGACGTAAATAGAAAAGCATTTATCAAAACCATTGTTTTTCCAAACTTTTAATAAAAAGGTAGTAAAAATGCATTATATTCCTATACCAGTTTCACGGAAGTTCAAGGAAGGTTCGGTTTATTCCCGTTATTAAAACTATAAGCCAGCTGAAGGAAAAATTATTCTAAACTTTTACTAGAACAGGTATCAAGTTTCAAAGAATAATTTTAAAATTAAACTTGTTCATGAAGACTAGATGTAACGTAAGAAATGTAAATTAAAGTAGGTTCAGAAGAAAAACAACATCGTTATGCATTAATGGAACTGTTCCGGGCTTAGGGCGGGCTACACTAAAAAGGTTAGGCTATAAGATATTTAAGCTATGTTTAAGTTAACGGAGTCCTGAACTCCTCATGCGAGGGTTGGCATGAATATTTGCGTGGAATTGGAGGCCCAATTTTTGTGTAAATGTTGCCGAATTCATTCCAAGGCCTAAAGTTGAGTTGCGGCATTTTGAAAGCGTCTAAGATCATTCCATGGTATTATAATTTTTTTTTGCTTTTATGTGGATACAATAGCTTACGTCTTCGAGACTAAGAGGTACACAAAAGCTTTATGATTGTTTTTTTTATGGTTCTGTACCTTAAAAGGAAGAACGGAAAACCTTATGAGATCACTTCGTTGTCCGTCTATCTGTCCATCTGTCAAGACAATTTTTCTCAGGAACACGTGAAGTTACCAAATTGAAATTAATATCAAATAGGTGCTCCAGGCTGCAATCTCTTGAAGCAGTGAAAAAATCAAACTTTTAAGTCAACGCAATCAAAAGATATGGGCGTTTATGTTCCGGAATCAAAACATGAAGGGTACTTCTCGTTGACCTAGAATCATGAAATTTGGCAAAAAGCAATGTCGTATAGCACAAGTAAAGGAAAAAATCCGAAAACCCTAACGGTGTTATTCATAAAAAAAGCTTATAGAAGGTTTAAAACGTTCATTAGTTAAAATGCTCAATAAGCCTTTAAAACGTTCGATAAAATTTTGTATTCATAAACGCTCCATAACCGTTCGATAACTAAAATGTCCTTTAACTTCACTATAAATCGAAATGTTGCCATTATATTGAAATCATCCAACAAATTGACCAACACAGTGAATCGTCAAACGAGAATATCTGTCTAAGCACTGCATAATTGCGACCATAGACATTATTATCTACAGAAAAGGAATGTATTGTCTACAGTTTCGACAGTTTTGACGCGGTAACGTCATGGCTAGATGTCAATGAATTTGTTATTTTATCTGATAAGCGGCGAAAACTTTTGAATGGTTATTTGTATTTAAAAGAAATGGTATTATGACCGGAAACTAGTTCCAATAAAGGGCAAAGAAGTGAATATTGGTTGGAGGAGGATAAGATGTGTACTGTTACAGCTGTAATGTGTTCAAAGTAAGTTTTGTTTTGTAAACATTCTCAATTTCGTATTCGAATACAGCTTGTTTTTGCTTCTGCTCCTTAATTTTTTTGAAAGAGTTGGTCAGAGAGAGGAGAATAGAAAATAAAAACAATAAGACAAACACCAACGCAAAAGAACGTAGCGTAACGCTCAACGCGAAGGGGCGGCCTGGCATAATTTACAAATTAGGTGCCTCTCATTTAATGAAGTTACTGAGTAGGATGTCAAGAACTTCGTTTGCCTGTACAAAACTCTTGATAACCAAAAAACCGCCGCCAAAACAATAACTAATAATGACTCGGTAATATTATTTATTCTTATGCCACTACTGATTTAATTATTTTAGTATAAATAAGATAATGAAGAGAAAGAATTATAACATTAATTTTGTATATTTCAGGACAGTAGAACTAATAAGGATGGTGCTTCACTATAAACAGCAGAAACTGAAATGGCCCACAGAAGAGAATTACTTGAAGCACAGACGGCAAATGGAAAGCAAAAATGTTAAATTTATGTTGTTCTACTAGAACAACGTCTAGAAGCCAAATTAGGGATTATAAAAATAAATTAAATTGATATTTTTAAACAAGCTTTTTATTAATAAAATACTCGCTAAAATGTCTCTTCTTCTTCGCCGCGGGCACAACTGTATTTTAGATCTGGTTGGCCCAAAACTTCGGCACCTCCACGGCATCGTCAGTGGCAGTGCAGAGGTATCTCTGACTGATGTTTTGGGACACATAGAGCATAGTTTGCGACATAGCTTCACCCCACACTACTGCTGCATCCTACAGGAGCATCTCCCTGCAGTGTAACCATCCATAGTCCACACAAAAGTCCCTGAACCGTCTCTGGACACAAGTGGGAAGATGTAACTCCAAGTTGGTAAAGTGGGGCTACCTTGGTGGAATGTTTCCTTAAAAGTTAGTATAATAGCATTTGCATTTCCTCTTGCAACTTGTTGGGGTGACTTTATATGATATTCATTGATACTGCTACCCTCTAAATGCGTTTCCATGGTCAACTGCAATATTGTGAACTACTGCTAGTCACTATGGTTGTTTTCACATTTCCTAGTTTGCAGGTCATGCCACGTAAAAGGCATTGAAAGCGTTGTTCCACACTCCAAAGCAATATTGTGAAGTACTGCTTGCTAGAGTTACTATGATAGTTTTCACATTTCCTAGTTTGCAGGTCATGCCATGTAAAAGGCATTGAAAGCGTTGTTACCACACTCCAAAGCATTATTGTGAAGTACTGCTAGAGCCACTATGGTTGTTTTCACATCCTAGGCCATGTAAAAACATTGAAAGCATTGTTTCCACACTCCAAAGCAGCAGCGTTCCACAGTATGTCTTGTTGATAATTATGTGCTTCCTTATATTTTTCATAGCTTTTATTTTTCATTGTAGGTTTATAATAATAAACTAAATTGGTTAAACAGAAGTGCAAAAATAAAATACAACTGACTTTTCACACAATCATGTTACATTTGTACATCAAATGTCATTTTCTTAATAATCAGCTGTTGTATAGTCGGCCATTTTTTCCTTATAGTACTGTTATAGTAGGGTTCTGGGTTTCATAACTTTATAGTAGGTTTATAGAACGTTTTAGTGCTAAAATGCGTTTATGAATAACAATTTTTGACAACCAGACTTTAGCAAGCCTTTAGATGTTCTATAACTTATTATGAATAAGACCGTAAGTTTTTAGTGACACACCTACAAAATTGTACGGAACCCTCAGTGCGCGAGTCTGACTTGCACTTGACTGTTTTTTTAATATATCTTTTTTATTATAATAGTTGTAAATGTATTTTTCGTTTTGTGTTATACTGGTGATAGATATTGTTGCGTATTCGCCCCACGGTTGAGTTAGATGGGGCCCCACTTTCATTCAGAAATATGTCGTATTAACTCCATAGCTTATAGAAGCATAGCTTACACTGCATTCCAATTCCACCTAGCACACATAAGGAACGTCGCAAGTTCAGACATTAAGATAAGACAAATTGTTCGCCTCTTATTACAAATGGCTTCTTAATGCGCAAGATACGTTTGTGATCACTAACTTAGGGCGGTGCAATTACTGTAATTTTTAATTTTAAAATTTTTCAGTGTGTTCAGTGAAATGTTTTATGATTAACCAAATTATACCTAATGGCACCATTATTAATACTTAAGCATTAATATTGTCAGTGCGTTTTCCATTACTGTCTATTCGTTGCTATTTCATACTAGCTGCGCCCCGCGGTTTCACCCGCATAAGTTTTCGATCCCGTGGGAATATAGGAATAAAAAGTAGCCTATATGTTAATCCAGGGTGCCAGCTATCTCCAAACAAAATTTTATCAAAAGTGGTGTAGCCGTTTGAGCTTGAAGAAGAGACAAACGTACACACACACACACTCACAAACTTTCGCCTTTATAATAGTAGTGTGATGTTTTTAAATCTTCGTATGGATATTATGGGTTTGTGTGCTATATCAATTG
Organism: Globia sparganii; assembly: GCA_949316385.1. Lineage (NCBI taxonomy): Eukaryota > Metazoa > Arthropoda > Insecta > Lepidoptera > Noctuidae > Globia > Globia sparganii. Next base: position 23,178,068 of record OX438660.1, on the reverse strand, counting down.
ACTAGCGGCCTGTCCCGGCTTCGCACGGGTGGATATTTATTTTTTAAACATTTTGTTTTTTTCTTGAAATTAAAAAAGCCTATATTAATCAATGATAATGTAGCATTCAAATAGTGAAAGAATTTTTAAAATCGGTCCAGTACTTTTTGAGCCAATTCGTTACAAACATACATACAAATCTTTCCTCTTTGTAATATTAGTATAGATATAACCTGTGTTCAAGCCACAGGTGAATCTAGGTACCAAAGCAGGCTCGTCTACCCTATAGCACAGCATCATGCTGAGTTCTTGACACAGTCACGGCATGCAGCTGTCGATTATATCTGTTCTGAGCTCGTGATTATAGATATATTTTGTTTTTTTTATATAGTTTGTTTTCTTTCATAGTTATTTGACATGAGGTTAGGTAGGCACCTAGAGCTGAGGTGGCCCAGTGAGAGTTGGTCGTGAGTTCGAACCCAGGCAAGGCGGTTTACTTTGTGTAAATATTTCATCACCACTGCTCTCAAAACGGTGAAGGAAAACATCGTGAGGGAACCCGGCATGTTTTAGAACCAAAAAATCGAAGACATCTGACTTCCTCCAAACCGCACTGGGCTCGCGTGGTGGATTATGGCCCACTTCCTCTCACAGAAAGAAGGCTTGTGCTCCAGAAGTGAGAATGTTATAGGCTGATTTATGCTATTACCTAGTAGCCATGTGAAAGACCTTGTCACTAACCTATAATAAGTTGACAAGCTCTGATAAATAGGCAAAGTAAATACGTCCTAGGTTTACTGAATAGGTTTTATTCAGTAAACCCAGTTGCCCAACATCCCATAACACAATCAAGTGAAGCCATATCAATAAATCTCATGAGCAGCATACAATAATATTAAAAGGTGGAGCTGAAGCAAGAATTATATGTAACGGAAGCAATGGGCAATGTTCCAAACTGGGGAGTTTACTCACTGAGGAGATGCCCTGGGCTATGTGACTGTATTTGTGTAATGAGAATTAACTGGTAAAGTTAAAATGTGATAGGTATCACGGTCATTATGCATGTACTTACATTCGTGCAGTCAGGGATTATAAATTGTTAATCAGATTGGCATACTAGGTTAACTTGCTGCGGTATAGCCATTTCAGACAACTGAAAATGAATTGCTGTTTATGATGGTTGTCAATTAGCTTGACATTAATTATCCTCTTATTTATAAACGTTGCTTGAAGTTAAGTCATGATTAGTGTCTGTTTAATCATACATTTTTGACCTTTAAATGTCTTTAATTTTAGGCAACGTTTTTAAATAAGAACGGTCATTTTCTTGACTTTACATCACCATTGCTTAAACTTGTAAGGTAAGCATTTTACGAAATGTTGTGTTATCAATGTTCTTGTGTGTGTGCTGTATTTTGTAACAGTTGATGAAAGTTGTGCATGGCAATAGTATGGTTCCTGTATGATATGCTTAGTTATGTTTAGGTATACTAAATCTGTTTGTTTATCATTGTGTATAGATAAGTACTTAGAAATCTATATTAAGAAAAAAATAAGAAAAAATTATAAAGCTAATTAAAAAAAAAAAAAAATTCTAATTATTATTATAAAGCTGAAGAGTTTGTTTGTTTGCTTGAACGCCCTTATCTCAGGAAAAATTCTTTCAGTGTTACATAGCCCATTCATCGAGGAAGGCTATAGGCTATACATATATTATCACGTTAAGTTTTTTTTTTTCACATTTTCGAAATTTTTAGAGGAAAGTACGAAATACACGCGGACGAAGTCGCGGGCAAAGTGCTAGTATAACATAACTAGTGACTTGCCCCTGCTTTGCACGCTTTTTACGATTTGACAAGACATCGTGATGTTATTAAAATAATTTAAAAAAATCTCAATTTTTCTGGAAATTACAAAAACTTCATTATTTCAATGAATTTTTTTCATTAAAATTGAGGGTTATCAATTTCTTTCGAAAATTGACACCCGTCTTAAGATATTTTTAACTACCATGACCACAATTTTTCAAATATTCCTGTTCTTTTTTTTTTGTATCGGCAACGTAAGTAGCACTGCTATCCACCAATAAATCAATCATTTCAGCATATCGCAGTCCACTGCTGGACATAGGCCTCTCCCAGGCCGCGCCACAACCACAACACCCTGTCCTCCGCTTTCCTCATCCAGTCTGCTATCCACCACAACCCTTAAAAATCCCAGAATGCCTGTAGTTTCTACACAAAAATCAATAATTTATTTTTTCTTTAAAATTTTCAAAGTTTTTTACTTTGAGTCCACTTTGGAATTACCAAAAAAATTTAGTTTTTTTTTTTCATTATTTTTTCTCGAGTAGCCATGATTAGGTCCATCCTCTGGTGCTCGCTTATCGTTGAATTTTGGGACACGTTGTATTTCTACATAGTTATGTGTTGTCAGTCCCCACATGGCACATATGTATTCAAAACTGATTATTTACTGTTATCACGCAACAGCGTCTACGAGAAGTTGCGATCGTCTAATATGTCAACCAAACCTTTAGGCCCGGTATCCACCAAAGCGGAGAGGAGAGGAGATGTGAGCTGTACGTAGCGGAGATGTGTGATGGGAATAACTCTTTCGGATGTGCGAGGCGCGGGGAGAAGGCAACGGGGAACGGGGCGCGAGCGCGGGCGTCTCCGGCCGCTTGGCAATCCTACTACACACATCTCTGCTCTGCCGGTCCGCTTGCTCGCTGGCGGCACAAAATTCTATAGAAAAATGAGATATCTCCTCTCCTCTCCGCTTGATCCATTTCCACCGAAGCTCTCTCTGAAATCTGATTGGTTATTCAAAACACATCTCTTCTCGTCTCCTCTCCTCTCCGCTTTGGTGGATACCGGGCCTTAGGCTCCTCCACGCGACACGCTACACGTGACATTGCCTAGACATGTCGCCACTAGTCACGTGTATCGCCCTTTATCTGTGAAGCCACCACGGTCATAGTGTAGGTCTACATCCAAACAACAAGATGAGTCACCTAAATCTAGCAAACTAACGCACAAAGGGGCTCAAATGAATGTATTTTTAGATAGTGGAGAAATAAATAAAGCTTAACTTTTAACTAGTTTCACACAAAATATTTCGCGTCAAACTAAATAAAATCGCACATCCTCTAAAAACTGTCGTAACACAAAAAAATAATAAAAACACAGTCATATTTCGTTTTTCATTTTCTAGAAATAAAAAAAAAACCGACGTAATTGTAGTGTGAAAAAAAGATACTAGATGGGAGTTAGTGTCAGTTTTTTATGGAGTGAGAACGTGCAAAAAAATAATTAAAATCGGCTTTTTCTCAAAACTTGTCTTCGGCGTGTTACAACAGTTTTTTAGAGGATGTGCGAAATATAGAAAAAAAAATCAAATTTTCTGGATAAAGGTTTATCTTATCAAAAAATAATTTCTCTTTATATCTTTGCCCAAAAAAATATTTATGCCTGCCAAACTATTCTCTTTCATAATAACAAAATAGATAGATAATTACCAATTTGTCTCGTCGATAACTCAAAGAGAAGATTGTTGTGCTTGGCAGTACAGTCACGTGCGTCAGGCCGGCGGCGACGGTGCACCTCCATTGCCGAATCACTGATTTTTGACACTGACTGTACTGACACCAAGATAAATTTTTGCTGACGGTTTCATTTCTTCTTTTCTAGAGTGTTAGTATTGCTATCATCCTAGGCTGTAGTATTTTCCTTTTGATAGGTTTTTATAGTATTAATTGGCCCCGATTCTGTTGTTCACAAACTAAACTAAATTTAAGTTCAGTGCATCTTTTTCTTTCTATTTCATTACGAAAAGGATAGAAGATAAAATATTAGTTTAGTCCTGTCAAATTAGATAATCCATAGACAAGTTAGACGAGATTAAAAAATTGGCTACTAAAAATACGTCAATTTACGTCAGGCGCTGATTAATTTGACAGGACTAAACTAATATTTAACTTCTGTCCTTTTCATAATGAAATAGAAAGAAAAAGATGCACTGAACTTAAATTTAGTTTAGTTTGTGAACAACAGAATCGGGGCCATTATCTACTGTTTCTTGCTCTCGACAACCATTTATTTTCTATTAAACGGGGAGATCCGTGTAAGTGTCATGCTGTTGAATTTATCAACAGCACAAACTTAAAATAGTTTTGCAGTTAGTGGCTTTTGCAACTGAATACATTCACATGGCAGAATACAACATAATATGGAAAATAAGCGACACATTATATTACTCAACACGATGCAATACGAACAACTGACACAACATATTAACTCCCACAAAATGCAACATTAATCTCCTTCATACGCTTAAAACTTCACAATCCAATAGTTTTTAACCTCGGACAAGTTGCACTTATAATTCGTGTACAAAGCCGTATAAATATTTAGAAAAACCGAATCGAGTTCGCGCCTTACTACAATCCTACTACTCGAACACTGAAGCCTCGAAAGTGATTAGGATAACTGCCAACAGTGTATCCTGCCAACTAACTGATATATGGAATGGAGCTAACTTCAAAAACTATTGCGATCCTTGCACTGAAATACGGGATAATTCCTGTTGCAATTAGGAACTTTGCCGATGTTAATTTTGAGATTTTGTTCGCTACGGTAAATGCTACGGGGCTACTAGTTAGGGAGGCGAATAGGGGAATTTTCGGTAATACTCGAGCGTGGCAGTTTGAGATATGAGAGATACCTTAGACCTAATAGAACAACCTTGTAAAGTATTTAGCTCTATATGTAGTGACGCGCGCCTAGGATAGACGATCAGATTAGTAAAAAAAAATCGATAGTCTGAAATACTCGAGCGCGTCAGATTAAGATATTGGAGGTTGATTTTAGTGTTTTAAGACTAAATTTAACTAATCTGACGATAAGTCCTTGACGCCGCCGAGTTATAGGGTCGCGAACTTGTAAAAAAAAAACGTTAATCCGGCATTCTCCAGCGCGATTTTTTATTTTTTTGTTTTGAAGAATATAATCTAAAACTCACTAAAAATACAAAATCTGCCGGTTTCCGCATGACCAGAAGTGTGGAGGAGCCATTTCGTCTTCCGAAAAACGCGTTGCGGCCTAAAAGTCGCGAACGATTCATCTTACAAAAAAAAAGTTTAAGTAAACAAAAAAGGTAATTTTATTTTACACAAAAAGGTCTCTTTACATTTTTGTCCAAAGTTAAAACTTTTTGACTTGAAGCATCATAAAAACTCAAACTCCCGGTTTTTTGAGTATATCTCGAAAACTGAGGGTGTTAAAAAAAATTTATATGAAATAACGATAATTAAATTATGTGACTTTTATTATATCTCACAAATTTTTTTTTTTCTAAAGCTTCTCGACAATTTTCGTGGACTCGGAAAAAGCTACGCGTATCTGTATACAAAAGTATTATTAACATGTACAGTTTCATATATATTATTCAATGGCCTGTTGATCCTCAAATTGTTTTTTGGACGTACCGTAAGCATAAACATATATATATATATATATATGTTTATGGTCCCCTACCGTAGACCTATGTGCCCTCAGTATGACGACGATTGAGAAAAGACCCGACGGTATATTTCTCGAATGTGCTGGAAACTTTGATGAATTGTATTGAGCAAAAATGTAAAGGTCATACATAACAATACAATTATAATACAATTTGTATTTCATTTCATTTTTTTTTATACAATAAATAATACAATTCGTAGTACATTTCATCTACATTTACGTTGGTTGTATCTATCGCTTTATTGTCATTCTTAAATTCCCCGTTTTATCAAGGAGAAAGAAAGGAAAAAAAAGAAACCAAAAAACCTGTTTCGATCAGATTAAGAGAACCCACCAACATTTTTGTCAGATTAAGGAAATATGCTTTCAGGATACCGAGATAAACCTCCCCTATGAAAATCTGACGCGCTCGAGTATTTCAAAAAACTTTTTTTTTTTGCATTTTCAAAAATTCATCGCAACTTATCATCACGCCGAAATCGTCAGTTTTTTTAAAGGGAGCTTCCTTGGGGCCTACTTAACACCCCTTCCGAAAATCTGACGCGCTCGAGTAAATTTTTTTTTTTTGCATTTTTGACTACTTTATATGCCTACCCCCACCACGCAAACCGGCAGATTAGTATACCGTTGATATCAGAGGCACTTGGGGCAAACGTAGTATGAATATCTGAAGCGCTCGAGAATGCCCAAGTAACTGTTTTTTTTTAACATTTTTGAAAAACCGTACACGCCAAGCCCACCGCTAAAATGGTTTTTACCATAAGAGCTTTTCTTTTCGAAATCATTTTATCTTTCGATTTTGATAGGTCTCGACGGCGCCGTTGAATTACGCCATTTAGCTACCTCGCCTCCCTAACTATACGGTTCGTAGCGCGTGAGCTACGAGCTGTAATCGGCTACGCAATTGCTATGTTACTGAATATCTGCGTGTATATATGGGAGGCCTACTTGCTCTACTTAAAACCATAAATCATCATAATCGAATACAGAATCCAACCCGTTAGTTTCTATCAGGATGGAGTTTCGATATATGTAAAATCATTTCATTATGCATTAAATAGCTGCGCCCCGCGGTTTCACCCGCATAAGTGTCGATCCCGTAGGAATATCGGAATAAAAGTAACTTATATGTTAATCCAGGGTGTCAGCTACCTCCATACAAAATTTTATCAAAATTGGTCCAGCCGTTTGAGCGTGAAGAAGTAATAAACATATAAACACACACATACTCAAACATTCGCCTATATAATATTAGAGTGATTGTATAGGTAACCTTTTAAGTAGATAATTTATTTATTTTTATTTATCTATTTATTTCAGGCATCAGGGCCCATATAAACACATACAATACAATAATAATATAACTTAAAAATACTATAAATACATACACCTTTATAATTGCACTAAAAAACTAACACACACGAATTGTCTGCGTCGTGTTTCGCTGACTGGTGCCATGTAGCCGGCCACGAAACCGGCGGTACACAACACCCTAATAATAATTCCACAAATTCTTTGTTCATAACATAATAAGTTAAAATTATGTGTTGTTCTTCATTCAATTACTCATGGATTCTTAAGTACGTTTAGTAAAACCATAATTATCCATACATATTTCAACACCAAGCTAAAACTTTTACTTCGAACCAAAAACACATCAAAACAATCCTTCTCCAATCAATCGTATGTTCAAACCTGTCGCGACCTTGTTGACTACTTTCCCCCCAGAGGGGTAAGTTGCGCGATCCATTAGTAACGTGTTTGTGAGAGCATTCCGACTAAAAGCATTAAAGAAAACGTTTCAAACCGGCCGACACTGAAAACAAAATAAAACTATTTATTTAAAATGTTGGTTCGTCTTGACTTAACTCTTGATGATAATACATTCAGGCCCGTATTACAGAACGTCACTCAATACTCAAGCATTACTTAAAACTAGATTCAAGCCATTTGATTGGTTGAAACTAGTTTTAAGTAATGCTTGAGTATTGAGTGACGTTCTGTAATACGGGACTCAGTGTTGTTCGTTTGCTATGTCTAATTGTTATGTTTTTGTGATGTAAGCCATGACGTTAGGTACTTAAATTATTTCGTAGATTCGCAGCAATCACACCCAGTTTTTGGAATGACGTGTAAATCTGAGGGGCAACTCGTAATTTTAAGAACGTTCACAGTCTGACCTCAGTCTCAGTCTGTCAAAATACCTCTAATTTCTCTATATTTTAATGAGTTTTTGACATTGATTTTCGCTGAGATGAGATTGCGAATAGAGTTTGAATGTTTTAAATTACGAGAATTGGCCTTCTGACTGGCGGTTGATAATGAAAATTTCTCAGCAAATTTTTGTATTGATTTTCGTTCCAGAAGCCGAATGTTAGTCTCGCAATAGCTTTGCTGGTACATAATATTTTTTTTTTATGCCATGATTCCTTTTCGTTTTGTTTGTGGCGATAGGAGAGCAGAAGTGCAATATGCTGTCTCAGGTCATTTATTAGATTGGTTAGTTAATGAAAGTTAATGCTTATAAATGTTCCTAGGATTTTAATAATAATATCCTCTCGACTGATTTCGGTCATGGTGGCGTATCTCTTATGTGTTTATACAAACTGTGTCTTTAATTTCTGTAATTGGTCTTAATGTACGCAGGAGATATTATAGTGCAGAAGTGTGTGCATAAACACAGAAGTGCTCTCTGTTCCTTTACACACACGCCCGGGGTGAGATCAGGCACAGGACCAACAGCTTTATGAGCTTTCCGAGGCACGGGGGTATCAGACCACCAACTTCGAAACTCCGGGCTGACATTCAGAAATTCCTAATGGAAAAATCCAATAACGCTATACCCAACCTGGGAATCCAACCCAGGACCCCACATACAGCAGTCGCACTTGACCACGAGAACAACGAAGAAGTTTATGAAAACATAGGTATCTGGCTAAACAATAAATCTGAAACTGTAATATCAAGATTTATTGTCTTGAAAGTAAATCAGGTAATGGCTGATCGATGAAATTGAATCTCTAGTGTTTAATGTTATGGGCGAGCGGTATCGTTCACTACTGATACACTGCATTGCCTGCTAGCACTCTACTTAATTACAATGTACTCAAGTTTGTCATTTTATTGCTCCTACGTTCAGCTGTAGTGGAAATAGCTCACAGCTGAGGACTGGTAGAAATTCACTAGAGAACTTAAATTATCCTGACGCTTACGGTAAGTGGAATCTTGTTAGATGGCTTCAATTTGTATCTGTGTTTCTATGGATAAAATTCGCGAGACGCCCCATGGGTGATCTCTTATCTTTGTCATAATGCTGATGATAACAATATGTTTTTGTATTATTACGGGAATCACTTTCTACGAAAATCTAAATTCGTATCTATGAAAAAGTCTTTGAATACATACTTTGGAAAGTATAGTTTTGATAAAAGGCTCGGGCTAGTTAAACTGTGGACTGTTTACTGTTGTTGAGTTTATTGCATCTAATTACTCTAGTAATTAGACGCATCTTAGGGTTGCAATAAAGGAGTCATCTTCAGTGATGATTTTTAAGTAAGACCGCGCTCTTTGAACTGTTCGCCTCGCTACCTTTGCTGTCTGGAACACCTTTATATCAAGACAACATGAGATAAAACTGTTAGACGTTTTACTTAATTAATTTAGCCTACATTACACTCAAAATTGTTTCCGAACTTAAAGACAAGATGTTTTAACTGTTTTAAGACAGAGGTAATGCTAATACCTATGACTTAATTTGTCCTTCAAAGAAAGACGTCACTCTTTCTCGTTAGGAAATGGAACGAGCCCACAAATGGCACGTGTGTTCATTCGTTCAAAATGCTAATTCTCATGGTAACATTTGTAACATTAATGACGTTTTCGTTTAATTCGACGCGCTTTGTGAACCAAATGAGTGGTAGCACGTGGTGGAGAAATGTGTACGAACGATTAGTTGAACTAAGAATAATTTTTATGATGTCTTTGCTTGGCTGGTTTAATTAAGAGATTAGCATCATAATATTAGTCTTAGTACTAATGCTTGACGTTAACGTAACGTAAATTCGACCGATTTTTTAATCGAAAATACCACTATCCTTTAGCATTAAGGTTTCAATTTTTGCGACAGTACAAAACAAATACACGTTAATAATTATTTTCTGTGTCTAGGACTAATTGTAACTAATGTTGGTGTTGCAGCAGTCCGTTGGAATTCCACGCCATTACTTTTAGTGGTTACTTATTCATAATTCATTCTTAAAGTGATCAAGCACTTTAAGAATGAATTATGAATAAGTCTAATTTTTGTAGACTCTTGTCAAATGATGATAGACACTTCAAGATGTGGTTGAGCTTGTCCTCAAGACTTGATGGTTGTGTGCTTGGTTTTACCACTTGTGCTTAAGAGACGTTTTTAGATGTGTGTGCAGTTTTCGTGGTTGTCTGTGCAAACTGTGCACTTTGTTTTGTTGTCTGTTTGTCAGTATTTCTAACAATTTGTTGGTGACTTATATTTGAGTTTTTGTTCTTCATCATTTGCATCTCCTTGGCAACTAAACGCCTTCTTTAGTTGGCTGAGTGAGGTAAGCCACAGTGGACACACTTAGGTTTTCTTCTGCAGATATTTTGCATTCAGATGTGAGGTGTTTACCTGTACGTTTAACACACCTTGAATCTTTTGAGCAACACTTTTGGGTATGACCATAAGCCTGGCATTTCTTTCACTGCGGTATTATTTTTGATGTTTTAAGCGGGGTTATTTCAACCTTATACCCTAGGATATGTTTAATGCCGTATGCCGTGTCGGAGGGGCCAGTGGCTAAATAATAACAGTCGCACAGGTCGATCGACCAGGTTAAGCTACGCTTGCGGCGGTTGGTCTGTGGATGGGTGACCATATTTACATACCGAGACCCCTCCGTGCCTCGGAAAGCACGTTAAGCCGTTGGTCCCGGCTGTCATTCGTGGATCTTTGACTGTTGTTACGGGTAGTCAAAAAGTCTGAAAACCAGTCTTACCAATGGGTATCATCGTATTACCCAGTAAGTGAATTGTGGAGGTCAGATAGGCAGTCACACCATGTAAAATACTGGAATTTGCTGCATCTAGACTGAGAGTCGACTCCAACACAGTTGGGAAAAGTCTAGGCAGATAATGATGATGTTTAATGCCGTATATTTTACTGACATCTTCGTCATTCTTAAATGATAATATGAACATGTTCAGCGGTTCAATTGTTCTCCAGCTTAGCTTGTTTTTGCATTTTCTATCTGGAATCCTTGCGGTTGGCAAGAACAATGCATTTTTTTTTCACCACTACTCTTATTGGCCTGGTCTGCTTATCATCGTATGACTGCCATAAACAGCACTCTGTAGGATTCTTCAGTTTTGGCATTTATTTTCACACTCTTACCGCTTAAAAGTCGTAGAATGTTCGGTAATTCTTAACACTGTCCACTACGACTGGAGCCGGTGCTAGATTTTCTTAGAGGTTGCCTTCTCTTTGTTGTTAAGTTGCTTCTGTTCAGCGCTAGTGCTAGCTTGTTGTAGTGGTGTTGGAGTAAGGGGGGTGTTCAACTTCCTTTTATTCCTGATTTTCGCCCTAATCTACCCAGTCTCTTTGGCGAGTTCATCTTCGTCCGTGGAGTACTCAACGTCACTTTTTGTAGGCTGAGCAGGTGTCATGGTCTCACAGACCTGTTTATCTGTGGGCTCTTTTTTTTTTATCCTTTAAGCATTTTAATTGTCCTTGAAGATCTTGTACCTGTTCCTGCAAGTTTTGTATGTGGCCGTTCAATTGACGTACCATTTGTTGCAGATTATCTCTATCCGTTTTCTCCTCGATGTAACATTCGTACAACTGCTTTTCTAGATCAGTTTTTATTTTTATAGACTATTTTGCAGCCATTATTTAGTTGTAACGCGAGCGTGACGCCTAAACAATTAGGTATAATTATAATAAACACTTCATGACTATTTCCGCACTTGTAACTGGGGTCACCGCGGTGGCCCTACCGCGGCGACGGTGTCGTGATGCGTCTGCAAAATACCTCACGCGCGATCGGTACGTCCATTTAAAATAGTACCTAGTTAAGCACACTATGAGAAACACAAAATTATTTACTGCTGAAATTCCCGTAATATCTGAACCTTTAATCGTTATTTGAATGTACTAATCAATCACTTTTGTCATTGTTATTATTATATTGAATTGAATTATTAACTGGAACTTGTTTTCAAAGTTATTTGATGGCTCGATAATGTTGTGTAGAATGGCTTAGCGGGATTACGTTGTTGTAGGTTGGTTTTCGTGTTGTGGGGCTAAAATGTGTTATTATTATTTAGTAGATATTGGTTCAGCATTAGGGGATTTGAATTCAGAAAGTAAAGCATACTTTGACTTGTAAGCTTAGTACTACATGGAACATTTTTTACCAGGTGCTGTCCATGTTTTATATTTATTTGTCTATATGTCTAATTGTGCTGATCCATACGTCATGTTCGTGAACGGGCGCCGTCAGTAGCGACTGGTCATCTCTTAGCCGCCACGGCTTATTTTAATTTATGAATTGTTCTTTTTAGTACGGACGCCTTTAACGTGCACGTCTTTCTGCATTGTTCTCACATGTATAATTTCAACATCAATGATGTAATCAAGATTTTTCTAGAGTTTCTTGCCCGTTCTTCTCCACAGGTATCTACGCTTTGGAATGGGCAGCTTCATCTTTCTGACTGACCGACCCCTTGACAATTCAAAAGTGCCTATAATTGGTTTATTTGAAATAAATGCTTTGAGTTTGAGAGTCTAAAAAGTACTAAATGACTTACTACTATATAGTCCTCTAGACAGTATTTCGGCAACGGCCTATCTCAATAGAGACTAGACTTTGGCGCGGGAGATATTATAGTGCACAGGTGTGTGCGCAGACACAGGTGCAGTTTCTCTTTCTTCACTCTCATAGCCCGATAAAACGGCAATCCGACACGACCAGGGAGACATCAGGCGCAGGAGCTTAACGTGCTTTCTGAGGCACGGGGGAACTAACAGCACACATCTATGAAAAAGCAAAAGCACCCTCCACATTGCTATCATCATTTGTTTATTATGTTTTTTGTAAGATAGTTCTATTATTTAGCAAAAGTTTAAAATCAAACTCATAAAATTATCGGAAGCAAAAGTAAGATTACCAAAAAAATTAAAGTAATAATCAGAAAACGCTTTTTTCACACGTAATTTTTACCTCCAAATCTATACAACATTGTTATAAATACAACCACCTTCCTTTCACCTCAATTCAGTAAGAACCAGTTAATTCCCGCAGCACCTCGCTGTAAACATGACGCTTCATTGTCTAGTCGGCACGACGAGGTACCTTTCAGGCTAATTTTAAGTTCAAACTAACCTATTTAGCCTCTCAGCGGCCCGGGGCGGCCGGAGTTAGGGCGCTGCCATAAGGATCTGTTCAAGTTGGACTGAGAAAGGAAATTTCGAATTCGTCTTTTTTCTGTTGTTGAAAAAACCTTTGACTGAAAGTAAGACGATTGAGTTCGATTGAGAGGTTATTCGTGTTGTCTCGGTTATTCATAATGTAGTCGAATCGTTGTTATTAGTAGTTTTTGTCTATTTATTTATTTATTTTCACAAAATCCACAGCTCTTTGAAATTTTGTCTTAAAATATATAAACTAGTCTTACAGCCAATTACGGATTTACAATTTAATAGCTATACAATTGAGCAGAAACAAACATACAGAATGAAGTGAAATGCTAGTACCATCTAAGCATTGCTAAGTGTACAGTGTGGGTGAGTGTGTAGGAGTGTGAATGTGGAGTTGGGAGTGGGTGTGTGAATATGTAATAATGGTATGTGGTGATTGTCTATATACCTTCTATTCGATTCAATTTAATTTAATTTAGATTTATGTGTCGATTCGTCTATTAGTTTTTCAACGTTTATTATGAATTATTTCATAGAAACATCATAAACAGCCTATAATATTCCCACTGGCGGAACACCGGCCTACTTTCGATGAGAGGGAGTGGGCCGTAATCCACCACGCGGGTTCAGTGCGAGTTAGCGGATGTCACATGACTTAAAATTTTTGGTTCTAGGACATGCCGGTTTTCTAACGACATTTTCCTTCACCGTCCATAGAAACATAATTATGCTGAATATTATGTTGATACCAAAACTTAAAGTCTTGTAGTGCAATCTGAAAGGTCCACCTCTTATTTTGGGGATTGGCGGGTTAAACGTAGATAATTATCTCCTCAAACGCTGATTGGGGATCCAAAGTTTGGCTGAATAGACGCCAGCACATCAAGCTATTTCAATCTGTCAAATTTCTTTAATATATTTTCAACTTTATCGCTAAAACATAAGGTTCAAGATTGATTGGGAAAATTTGACATTTTCGGGTAGCTTGATGTGCTGGCGTCTGTACGTAGGGTTCATAATATCAGAACATCACTCATGTATCATCTCGGTATACCTAATGCTGTGCGTCGCAAAGATGGTAAAAGAAAGGTGCACTTATTTACTTACTTCGCGGCGCCTACGCGTTCTTTTCGAAGCGGGATCTGTAGACCTAAAGCAATAAAAATTCAATCACAATTCAAAAATATTGTAAACTCGTCACTCATACAAGCGAGTTTTCGCACAAACTGTGCAGAATGTATGCAGCTGTGCAACTTTGATGCTTGATTGATTGATTAATGATTCGCAAACAGTCAGCGAGTTTATTGAAGTGGGAGTTTTTCCAGTGTAGTTATATTGAGTTACTGGGCTCACTGGATGGAAAATCTGAAATTAGAACTAGGTTGAAATTTGGTAAGAAGGTACAGATAGTGCAATCCACGAAGACACGCCCCACACTTCTTTCTAATCGTTAGCGGTTATTGCTAGTCAATTCCGCTAGTGTTTTAGTTTTTTCGATACACACTAATTAGCCACTAATATTAATTAGAGCGTCTCAACAAAACTAAAACACTAGCGGAATGTTGCTCACTTGTGCTGTAATTATTAGGAAAAAGAGTGGGGCGCGTCTTCGTGGATTGCACTATCTGTAAACCGTACAAATAGAATCGAATATTATATAGGAAAAAGAGTTGATTTTTCGTATGTCTGTTTGTTACGCTTTCACGCTAAAACCGCTGAACGCATTTAGATGAAATTTGGCAGACCATGGCCTGAATTAGAAAAGAAGATACTTTTTATCCCGATATTCTCGCGGGATCAATACTTATGCGAGTGAAACCGCGGGGTGCAGCATCAACTTTGAACGATAGGTGTAACGACTTTTTGAACTACTTATAAAATCTGTGAATGTGAATATTTTGTGAAAAGCAACTAGACCAAGAGAAACCTAATATGACCCTAGATATCTACTTATTTAAATTTTTAAATTCATTGATTCATTCACTGACAGGCAACGCACAGCTTAAACCGCCTAACGGTTTACGCTGTGTATCCCGAAGCATTAAATTTTGCACAAGATTTCCTTATATAAAGAAATCGACCACTAAGGAAGCAATTCTTGAAAATTCAGTAAATTCATAAAGTTAAATAAGGGATGAACGTTTGTATGCCATTTTGTTCATACTTATTAGCAAAGTAAACAATAAAAACAGTATTTTCTTATCTAAACAATCTCTGATTGTCAGAAACCTATTAGAAGCCTAGACATAGCGCGCAACAAAGCGAAAAAATAAGCGTCAAAGGGAAAAAAAAGCGTCAAAGCGTTGCAACAGCGGTAGCAGAAATTGCAACACCCTCACAAAAGTCCTTCCTATCCTCAATCACCATTTGTTTTCACATGCACATACAAATCGTAGCCAATTGCTTTACATAATAACGCTGAACCCAATAACAGGTTAGCAGGAATGGGGTTGCGCCAGCGTTTTCGTGATTAGGTTTGCTTCCCGCTAATTCTCTTGGGAGGACCGTGAGTCATGAATACAAATAAAAGAGAACATTTCGCTCTTGTTTATAAGCTGCGTACGCACTGAGTGACAAGCTGTCTGAGGCGAACGTTCCTGTATTAAAAATAATATCAAAAGAAAAAAAACGTGAACCTATACAGGACAAAAAATTAAGCAGTGCGCCAACTGTAAGGCTACGTTCAGATGACAAGCGCTCAACGCGCGTTTACAACTACATACATTTTATTCAAACCGTACACATGCTTACGCACGTTTTAATAAAGCGCGCGTTGAACGCTGCGCTAGCGCTCGGCTGTTGACAGCGCGCGTCAACGCGCGCTTTGAGATCATTGGTTTTCTATGTTTCCGTTCAGTTGAGCGCGCGCTTTCGACGTGGATAGACGTATTTTAGGGTTCATCTAGTTCGTATGGAAATCGTTCGAAATGGAAACCGAAGCTTTTAATACGGAATTATTAATTGATGAAACAGAGAAACGCTATGCGATATGGGACATGACTCAAACTGAAACAGGGCGGCCGCGACATCGCGCATTTAACGCCTGACAAGCGCGCACCATGTGAACACTATACAAAAATTTAACGCGCGTTCAACGCTCGCTGAGCGCTTGTCATCTGAACGTAGCCTATGATTCTAGACCTCTTAGCGTAACCTTTTCGCCGGTTACCTATAAAAAATCTGTTGTTTCATAGAAAAGTACAATATGTATGTACAGACGCCAGCACATCTAGCTACCCAAAACTGTCAAATTTTCCCAATCAACTTTGAACCTTATGCTTCAGCGATAAAGTTGAAAATCTATTAAAGAAATGTGACAGATTATAGTAGCTTGATGTGCTGGTGTCTGTAACTACGCGGTCAAAATGTATGAAACAACAATTTTTTTTTTATAATCGGCGATAATTTTAGAATTGGCGTCTAGAATTATATGTCAAATCCATGGTTTGCCTGGGATTGTCCGAAAGGGTTACCGCTACCCCGGAACATAAAGGGCTAAGGAAGGAACACGGGTGGGTTTTAGTCAGTACGAGTCCACACACCGACACTCCGTCCTGCTCCACCCTGAGCGGGAGGGGGCATTTGATAATTTCCCATCCACAAAAAAAAAAAATCATGGTTTGCCTGTATGAATTCCATATTATGTAATGGCTTACGGTAAGAAAAAGTGATCCCCTTTTTTTCTGTATTTATGGATGAGTCTGATGTCTGTCCTTGCAATGGGACCATTTACTCCTGATACATTACGTTGTCTAATGTCGGAGAATTTTCGCTTTAAATAGAGGAGTCAGTTTGGTGGATGTTGGTGATTACGAAATACGCTGTATAAGTTGAAGCCAACGATTAATACCTTAAAAACGACAAAAAGTATAGGGTAGTGAGAGAGAAAGCGAAGAAAATTAACTCTTCACCATTTTGTGACTCGTCAGAATGGCGTCACCCAGTGAATACACAACTTAACTTTACGACACTAATTCCGTGCTTATGACGTATTCAGTATTCTTATAGCTATTCTGAACTCTTTCGTCTATAAAGCTTAACTAGATTGAGAAGTTACTACTACCTACTATAAATATTAAAACCATTTATTTACTTGCTTTCTCATCATGACCTAGTAAGTAGGTTGAGTTTTATACCTATTTATCTGTGGTTACAATATAAGTTATTGCCTGTTTCCTAAAGGTTACTGAAACGGTTCATCTTACTTTAGTAAGTTTTTGAAAGAGTGCCTAGCTAGTATTTTAAAAGATTCTGCAAGTAATTTGACCTATAATAACTTTAGAGGGAGTGGGCCGTATCACGTGGGCCCAGTGAAGATTGGGATGTCTTCGAATTTTTAGTTTTAAGACATGCCGGTTTCCTCACGATGTTTTCTTTCACCGTATTGAGAGCAGTGGTGATGAAACGATTTACACAAAATAACGCGCCTGCTTGGCTTCGAATCCACGACTTACAACGCGTGACGACTCCCGGCCACCGTAGGCGCGGGCCTGCGGGCGGAGAGTAATGGGTAACTCTCCGTCCGATCAGGACCAGGCCCTGTGCTGGACGGCGCGTACGTGTTGCACGCGCGCCTCAAAGAGATGTCAGCACTAAGGAAGGGGCCCGTAAGGGCCGAAGCATGCCGGGGCAGCGGGATTGTCCGAAAGGGTTACCGCTGCCCCGGAACATAAAGGGCTAAGGAAGGAACACGGGTGGGTTTTAGTCAGTAAGAGTCTGACACTCCCTTCTGCTCCACCCAGAGCGGGAGGGGTCATTTGATGATTCCCCATCCTCAAAAAAAAAAAGGTCTGTTACAATGGCAACAGCCCCGATTTACGGTTGAGGGTGGCCCAACGTGGCCACCGCTGTTATCAATCGTTCAATTGCTTGCAATCGCAATTTAAAATTGTATAATGTATGCAGTGTTAGTATTAATACATACTACTGCAACAGTACCTAACACAAAATATATCTTAAAGATAAACATAGATACCTTCTAGAAAACTTAAGTATTTCAAAGGCAAGAGACCCCTCGGTGATGCCCGCGCCCTACGTTGCAAAGTTTTAAAATAGATAATCAAATATCAGAGGCAACTTTTAGCGAGACAGAGTGCCGCCTTCACGTGCAACTGCGAATTCACTTTAGATTTTTGCATGAATTGCTACGTTGCGTCAGCAGGCTTTAAGATTTCGTTTTGTAGATGCTTTTTCTTGGTAATATTATTATAAATCTCAGGTAATTGTTGTCCTACGGCAAGGCAAATGCTTTAACTAATTTCGTAAAGATGCAAATATTTTTTTTTTGTCTTATCCACATGACAATATAGGGGTGATGAGAATAGCTTATGGCTTGGTAAGCATAAGCTAGGCCGCAAGATGGCAAAGATGTTCAAACCGTAACGAAAATATTGGTCACCACGGCTGCTTGTCTCGTATACATGAAGCCGAGCATAGCTAATTTTAAAATATAATTATTACTTTTGAACGTGTAAAAGAGTTTTTTAAAACAATCTGAATATCCTTTAACCACGTTGGGGTCGGCTTCCAGTCTGGCAGCTGGATACCAGTATTATACATGGAGCGACTGCCTATCTGACCTCCACAACCCACGTTCTGGGTATACGATAAATCTTATACGATACCCTTTGGTAAGACTGGATGTCAGACTTTCGCCCTTCTAACTACCCGTAACAACTGTCAAAGATCCACGAATGACGACTGGGACCAACGGCTTAACTTGTTTTCCGAGGCACGGAGGGGTGTTGGTATGCAAAGATCACATATTTTTTAAACCAGTTTACAGAAATAAATCATTTGACACTATTAAAGAATATCTGACTGAAATTGTGTTATTTTAGGACACTAGCCAATTGCTATAGAAAACAAAAGAGAACTTAAAAATTGCCTTTGATTTCTCTAACAAACCTAATTTCATTATAATTGATGTTAGATAAATTGGTCTAACATCGTAGGCAGTTACAAAAAACTATTAAAATTTGAAAGGTTCGAACGGCCATTTAATCGGCCTTAGCCTAATGAAATGGCTTTCTATGAAATCATGCCTTGAAATTTTAATAATGCCCGCGAGCGTTCCGGGTTTTATCGAGTTCCGTAAAAAACAAGCAGATCGGGTCGGTGTGGTTGGCAATTTTCCAAAAGCAGGCATTGTTTTAGTTAGTAAGTGCTTTAAAATTAGTGCCTTCACGCGTCTTTGAGTACATTCGTGCGAGTTTCTTTTGATAACATTGAAAGAGAAATTTGAAAAAAGAAAACTGAAAAGTTACAATCTACTTAACCTTTAGCTTTTGACGTGGTTTTTATTTTACGTAAGCACTGACGTGGGGGATTGAGAGGCCAGTACCTACCTTAATATGATTTTTTTGACTAATCAATAACGTTTATGGATATTTGTATGGATAATAAAATTAATAATTACGTTAAATACACATATATTCATCAAAAAATTGAATTATCTAATACTTTTTATTTAAATGAGACTTATTTTTGACAAATAGAGTTAACATTTCCTGAATTTCTGAAAATTTTTAACAAAATAAACAAATTAATAAAACTCTTAATTCATTCACCGACAGACAATATACAGCCTAAATCACTGGGCTTAGAAATATGATAATATTGCACAAGGGTTCCTTGTATAACAAAATACCTTCCTTAACGCTCAATTAAAGAAGGATTTTTAAAAATTTATCGCCTAACGGGGCTAAATAGGGGATCAAAGTTTCTATGGAAGTTAGTTATATTTGCCGATTGGAAATCACATTGGTCGCACAGTTTATAGTATAATAATTATTATATTATACAGCAGCGACAAAAAACATTCCAAAAAATTAACAGCTAAGGTAAACGCAGTTATCAACGACCCATCGAAAATCTGTAGTTATTACCGACCTATAAAAGTAATTCGAAATCTTTACGTTTCCAGAACTATTCTAGCTTTAAGTAGGCAAAGTTACACACGCGTTTATTCTTTGAGCATCGTATACTTTTACGTTAGTGTGAGTAGCTGTCCAAAAAAGAGATAAAATACGTTAATTACTACGGGGCAGCGTGGATGCAGGACGTGTCGTACTGCTCCCTTGTTCCTTCAAGTAAGTACATGACTTTTCTATTTAAGACATTTATACAAACAAATGACGTCTATACTCTATCTTAAATTACTAAATGTATTCATCTATGTGTCAACTCTTGATTTCTTACGACATTTTATTAATAAAAAGTAATTTGAAACGATAAAACTTTAAATTAAAATGGGATGGTGTTAGCTTCATCAGTTTTAGTCGTGGCAGCTATCAACGACCCATAAGTCGGCAATGGTAGCAACGTAACTTTTCGTTTTATTTTTCTTTTATGTTATCATATCACACTAACACAAGTATTTTTATGGACCAGTTTAAATCTAAGCTATCAGTCTTTATAAAAATCTATTAGCGACTAAACTTTTTTGTCTAGTTTTTACCATTTAGCGTTGTCAATTTAACCAAAGTTAGGATATTTTTCGAGGATCGATATTGAATAGTAACTGTATTAAATCGTTGTTTTTGTGTTTAAAACAGTGTGCATTTGTTCATATTTTTTGTGACATTAATCAATTATAATCTATTTTATAGTCTAAAGGTCAATTGAATTAAAATAAACATTTTTTTTATGAGTCGGTAATACAATTTATGTTTATACTTACATACTTTATTACCGACCCATGAGGGTCGGCAATAGGAACTATAAGAAGCTATTACCGTTCGTATATAGATTATGTAGTTTCTCACCTACTTTTATGACATAATAGGTACCTATTAATAAATGCTACTTCTTGGCTAAAGCAACATAAAACATACCTACAATTATATTTTTTTCCAGAAGTATGGAGCCACAAAAGCGGCGAAAAGTATACAGTAAAACACAACTCGCCGAACCAATGACTGTGATGATTAATATTATAATTTTCAAAAAATGATTATGATCTCAATAGCATAAGGAAATGTCCTTGAGTTTGAAATCCTTAAATTAAAATATATATGTGTATTAATAGTATTATGTTGATTAATTTAAAAGTTTATAATTATTTAGTTCATAGGTATTACTAAGAAGTACTAATTTGTTTTATTAAAAATAACGATAATAAAAAAGTACGAATAAGTATTTGCATTTTTATTTTGTTTTATTATAGTAAGATCGGTAATCATCATCATCACTAGCTTATATGTATTCCATTGCTGGAAAAAGGCTTCCTCTCATACA
Organism: Globia sparganii; assembly: GCA_949316385.1. Lineage (NCBI taxonomy): Eukaryota > Metazoa > Arthropoda > Insecta > Lepidoptera > Noctuidae > Globia > Globia sparganii. The sequence continues at coordinate 23,156,891 of OX438660.1, read as the reverse complement.
CGATCGGGAATAGCTGCATAAAAATCGTTAATAGCTTCACAGCCGTTTTTATGGGTCGGTAATTGCAACAATCGACTAAGTCACATTTTAAATTATTTTTTACAAGATAATCCTTTATTTAAATGTATTTGATTCAGTAAATACATTTTTTATATATAACACTAGCATATAAAATTAAACTATTAATCTTTAGAGGAACCAGTATACTAAAAAAATATGGTTGATTTTAAAATTGCCTTAGGGGGGTCGTTAATACCTGCGTTTACCTTAATAAAACTTCACAGTTACAATTTAGCATTATTATTTAAAAATATGTTCGCATAAAACGCGTTTATTACAGCTGTTTTAATGTTGAAACAAGCTTGAAATATACTACTGGATCGCACTTGACCTTTTTCATTTCAACTCATAAAATAAAATTAACTTTGAAATATTAATAGTAGGTCGTACCCGAGGGACGGATGAGGCCTCTTTACACCTCACGATTGTATGTGTATTTTTTTTATGATCATAGGCATATTTTTGTACTTAAAGTTTTGTGGATTTTTGTAGGGAAATGCTTTGTTACACAAACATTGCTAAAAGAAAGAAATAAAGAAAATTGCGTTTATTGGCATTACAGCAAAAAAAAAGTACAACGATATAAAAACAGAAAACATTTACTTACAAAGAACGATTAGATGTACTGACGCCTGTACATCAAACTACTACAATCTGTTAAATTTATTTAATAGATTTTAACTTTATCGCTAAAGCATAAGGTTCAAAGTTGATTGGGAAAATTTGACAGTTTCTGGTAGCTTAATATGCTGGCGTCTGTACTCTAATCTACCGTAACTTTCAATCGTTTACATCATCAGACATCATGACATGACAATGGTTATTTTATTAAATTAGCGTAGAGGTAGAATATTGTAATCTAGGAATAACTTGACATAAAGTGTCGTACTTACTCAAAAATGATGCATGAAACAATAGTTTTTTTTACTGATTCCTTCCATGCTCCACATTCATTACAATTTACTTACTTCCATTTATTTATATATCATACATAATAATATATTTATTTTATTGCTTCTTACCCTAACGTTGTATGTATGCTCTTTCTGGTACAGTCAACAAAAGAAATAAGTATGTAGAATGTTCGGATATAGATGTCGATGGATATTGTCGACTGAAACTTAATTTGATAAATGAGCTGTTTGTTTTATATTAATAAAATAAAATTTTATTCGAGGACATCCATCGGTTTCTAACTAAACTTCATTTATATCCGACGATCCTGCAGACTTATCTCTTTTGTTGACTGTACAATTCCTAGATTTTGACTAACATTTGATCGCACCACCGGCATTCCTGCCCACTCAGTTTAAATCCTGCACCTCGTACCATTTAAAAGCCCCTGTCGACTGCTGCGTCTGGGATCCGAGGGCCAATTCCTATGAATTGTACGCTCCCGGTTAACGATTGTTGCGAACACAACCGGTTCGGTTGTACGGCTGTAGCCGGTTCACTGATAAGACACGTACTCCGGTTAATTTGTCCGTGTACACTGACGGGTTAGCGAACACTTTTAATGTTAAAGTACGGTTGGGACCGTTTGCGTGCTTTCAATTGTGTTAAGTGTTTGTTTGTACTTACTTACTAGCTATTTTTTTGTACGGTTTTTGCGAAGAAGTGGTTAGAAAGTTAGTGTGACGTTGTTTTTCGTGTTCCGTGCCCAAAATGTCCCAACAGGACCCTATTGCTAACGCCCACAATAACATGTAGAAAGCATAAATTTATGATTAAACTGAAATCACTTACATATTCACACATCAACATAAATTAGATATTTATACACCAAATGTTACCACATTTAATATTTAAACAAAGCGTTTGAATGTATGTGTGCACGTGTTAGCACTTGCGTGATTAAAACATTGCATTTATGCATGTGTGGGCACACGCATAAATGTATTAAAATTATGAACGTGGGCTTTTAACACTTTTAATATCAATCTGGCAGATGACATCTGAGTGATACTGTGCTCAGTACCAGGTATACTTGTGGTTTCTAGATGATGATTGCAATATAATTATTGACAAAGCTTTCTGCAGCATCACCGTAGTGATAACAAAACCGGTACAAAAAATGTTCTCCACACTATACCCTATTCAGTTTAGCTTGAGGCAAAGCGTAAACAACGTTAGACTACTCTTAATAAAAAGATATTCTGTAAAATATTATCAAATATTAATTTCTAACAAAAAAAAGTGTGATCTTCTTGTGTAACAAAAAGAAATTGTGTGTGTGTTTCGAGTTCTTCATTAAGTACCTAGTTTCGTATTTCACCACAAAAATATACACTATGATTGTTTAAGTATACTTCGTCTCAAGCCAAGTTAAATAAGGTATAGGATTCCCTGTGTAGTAGAGACTAGTCTCCTTCAAAATATAACTTTATAATATAGTAGATAACCTGACCTACTTTATAAATACCACCTTGTCTTTGGAATTTTATAGATAAATTAATTTTGCGGGCAGCAGCCTATTAATTAAATAAGATTAGCAATAAGTTAAGACGATTATGAAATACACAGTAATATTTCTGAAACACACTACTTCATACAGGTTTAGATGTGATTAAAAACTTGCCTAATAAAATTACGTCAATTTACGCCAGGGGCAGAATTTGACAGGACTAAACTAAAATTTATATTCTGTCCTTTTCATAATGAAATAGAAAGAAAAAGATACACTGAATTTTAATTTAGTTTGTGAACAATAGAATCGGCACCATTAACGCCTCTGTACCTTTCTATGCTAAAAGGTTAAATAATACCTGTATCAAAAAATGAGATTTTTCTATTCAAATTTAGTATTACTTAATATTTTCCGTTATACAAAAGCCTACATAATCGCTCACCCAATATATCGATAACACACCTTCCAACCTTGAAAGGAAATATAGTATCTTAAACTGCCTAAACGGCATTAATGCCTTGTTAAATATTACTCCTTTAAACAAACAAAATCAGTAATTAAGGGTTCTTGTATTATCTGCTCGCCACAGACGATAATAATTTTGTTTAATGGTACTTGTAATGTGCTCAACGATCACATTGGCTGCTGGGGGGTTTAATTTTAGAGCTGGTCGACAAAACCGCTTGCTCAGACTGTGTATATTGCATATGATTATGAGGTGACATTGTGTAGCTCTTACTAAGGTTGTTAATATTTTTAACACAACTTACTATTTACACCTCACTGTTTTATTTCATTACCATTGCTCTCAATGCGGTGAAGGAAAACATCGTGAGGAAATCAGCATGTCCTAGAACCAAACAGTCTATCTCCAATTAAAACAAAAATGTTTATTACAATACAATAATCTATAACAATAGTACTGTCAAATTATTGATTAATTAACGAATAAAGCAGGTTTATATAACTATCGTGATTTATTGTAATCGACGTCTTTCTGCCGCATCCACATCAGTGTTGTCTAGGTAGGGCTGCTCCATCATCGTTTAAATTTATGCCTTGTACGTACCAAGAATGCTTGAGCTAGTGGCACGTATTATGAGATGATGATTCTTGATCTTAGCCAACCCGTCACTACGCTAAAAGATCTATTCCAGCGGTCAGCGATCAGCTCCAAGATGATTTACGAAGGTAGAAATTTGTGGGGCGAAGACTCCGTCAACAGATGCAACAAAGGGGGAGAATGTCACACTTATTTTTCCTTCTTCGCCGGATTTTAGTACAGAGGCGACAGGGCGTGTGATATAAGAAGGAGCGTCAGTGTCTACGACACGGATATCAAATAACGCCTCCCTTTGAAAATCCCAAACGCCACGGCAAGAAAGATGTCCACGTAGTGCGGACTACGTCAAAGAACCCATCATCTCCGAAGGAAACTGCGGAGTTTCCTTCGGAGATGACGGGATCTTTGTCTACGTTTCCCCATGCGTGTTGACATAAGTCCCAGAATAAATCTCTAATTTCATTATGACATATTATAAGACCACCCTTTTTACAACATAGAGCATGATCAACGTTAAATTCATCGCAGCCACAGCCATCACATGATTTTGGCATTGAGACGATTAGTCTGTGGTAACGTAATGCAAGTGCGTCTCTGAACTCTGATGGGGATAGATCGAAATGGTCTTTTTGAGTTGGTATGATAAAGAGCCAGTTGTATGATTTTATTTTCATTTTTGTCGAAATTGATCGTTTAATCACTCTTTTCTTGAGAGTTTGAGCAAGACGGTATCCAAGTGTTCGTCATCGAGGGTATCTTTCTCTTTGCGGCTTTCTTTATGTGCATCTTTAAGGGATTTATGATGTTGAGTGAGGTCCATATGCATCCTCCCCGATGGGTTCCCGCATTGTCGAGGCGGGGGGGCTCAGTAGCCGTGGCTTGGTCACCCGCGGTGAAGCGAAGAGGAACCCAAGGAGGGGCCTCTCGTCAGGGCTTTTGCCTGTAAGCCAATATCGCCAAAAAATGCACTATTTACTCGCAACTGTGACTAAAATGTGAGAACCATTGGACAGTTTCCTGAGTGAAGTCCTTTAGTGCAAATATTTGTGTGTCTGAGTGATCACAGGTCATGTTTGACGGCGCACACACACTATGTACTGTGAAATAATTGCCGTTTTGTTACAAAAACTTAGAGTAAATTATGCACTTCATCGAATCCTATACAAATATGGCTGCTATTGCCCGTTTTCGATAACACAGGGTGATACCTAAATTAATGCTAAAATAAAAGCGCACTGCTGCAATTTCAACCCTGGTTATAGCACAGAGAGTTTAAAATCAAACTTACTGCTACATATGCAAAGGTTAACAATATTTTCAACAGTTTGAGGTAACTGCTAATATCCTCTATTTGCAGTAGATCTATCCTGTTTGTCAGTGATCTAGAAAAATTAAAAGTGAAATCTGACTGACTAAAGTTGTGTCCACACTCTTGACATACTTCTTTTTCTACTAAGTGTATTGATGGCAAAAAGTTCAAACATCTTTGGCCCAAAATTCAGTTGCGCGAACTCCGCTCACTGACACAGTCAGAAGATCACCACCTTCCATCATGCATCGCAGGATGGAAGGTGGTGGATTGTCTGTGGCATGCTACCAGTTTGGTACTCGCAGTTTGAGATGAATATTAAATAGGAGAGTGCTGCATATCATATTCTCCTTGTATAGTCTCTTAGTCTCTGTCCATACGGTGGAGTTTCTTACCCATTCTTCTCCATACGAAAACTACTTTTTGGAAGGGGCGACTAGAATCAATTCTATTTTATTGTAAGTTTTGACGTTCAAAAGTGCCTCTTTTTGTACCTATTTGAAATAAATGCTTTGACTTTCACACAACAACGACCTAGAATTAAATAATTGTTCGCCGTTAATAAATATTACAAAACTTTCACATTATGACTTTTATAAATCGTCACCTGAACGTTATAGCCGTTTATAAAAAAAAGCACCGAATACATCCACATAGTGCCTAGCTCAGAAGCGTGGCATCATTGTCATTTGTCACCGCGCCCATATATCATGGGGATGATACGAAAATATTGGCTGTCACGCCACGTCACTCTACTCTCAAATAAGTTTTTTTAAAGCGGATGATGCTGTGCTGGCCGTTGTGGAATTTAATGTGTCCTTCATCTGTTGAAAGTAAGGTTGAAATATCAGGAAAAGGCTCCACAATATAGTGGCGGAAACAAGCGGTCTGCAGGTTAGCACCAGCGATTTTATAACGCGATATTTTATGGCACATTGGATCTTGAACTCTCGGTGTTAACACCGAGAGCCTAGCATTATGAACAAGAGACGGTGTTGAGCCTAGCATTAAGAACAACAGAGAACATCCCAGCGCGACAAAAAAACACACTGTTGAATTTTCAACTCTTGGCACTAAGCAATGCGTTGGAAATCCAGTGCGCACAAAAAAATTCGCCGCGATAAAAATTCTCCCGTCGGTACGAGGGCTGAGACGGGCTTTTTTTCTGTTTTTTTTTAACGGATGGGAAATCATCAAATTACCCCTCTCGCTATGGGTGGAGCAGAAGAGAGTGTCAGACTCTTACTGACTAAAACCCACCCGTGTTCCTTCCTTAGCCCTTTATGTTCCGGGGTAGCGGTAACCCTTTCGGACAATCCCGCTGCCCACTGATATCAAATATTTCACAATTCCTAACTATTTTATTGAACTAGCTTGAAGATAATAGGTCGATGGCATGCAAAAGTGTGTCTGCTCACTAGCCTCTCAATCAGTCATTCGCCTTATTGCAGTTCACTGTTGGACCAAGGTCTCCCCAAATCGCACTCACAGCACCCGGTTCTCAGTCTTCTGCATCCAGTCAAGTAGTTTAATTTTCATACATACAGGTTGCCATGTGTTTAGTACATAATTCTGAACCCAGGGAGGATTGAAATTTTTCGTCGGATATTAAAAAAAATATCTGTACGAGACAGATTCATTTTGACCACGTAGGTCAAAATGAAAAGGTCATTTTTCTATAAAACAGCAGATTTTTTTTTTGATAACTGACGATAAATTTATACGCTAGGGTAGAATGTGCTGAATTCATGGTTTTAGTTTGTGCGTCGATGTCCTAGACTTACAGTTTCTTGAATGTATGTCATAATTAAATCATTTTTTATTACAAAACAGTAAGGTTGAAAGTGAACAAAACAATACGAGTGCGCTCTCTTTGCAGTGTATTCGGTGGTCGCCGCGTGGTCGCATCGATTTTAATAAGCAGACCACTAAACATCGGTCGGTGGCTATGCTAATGAATTTCTCTGTGGTTACTGTACTGTGTGTAATTAGTTGTTAGTGTGTGTAAATATGTATGGGTACTTGAATGCTGGCATGTTTTATGACTTACTCACTGATGCTCGCGGTTTTACTTGCGTCCTAGGAGAACTCCGTCATATTCAACATGGTTGAGATCCGAATTTCGTTGAAATCGGTTTCGAAGACAATCGAAAAGATACACTTTCGCATTTTAACTGCCTAGGCTTTTCTCGACTATGTTGGGGTCGGCTGCCAGTCTAACCGAATGCAACTGGATACCAGTATTTTACACCAGTTTTTTCACAACCCATTACTAGGTATTACGATACCCCTTGGTAAGACTAGTTGTCAGATTTTCAGGTTTCGAACACTGTTAATAAAGATCCACGAATGACATCCGGGACCAAGGACTTAACGTGCTTTCTTAGGTACGGAGGGGTCTTGTTATGTAAAGATGGTCACCCATCCACGGACCAACCACGGCAAGCATAGCTTAACCTGCACAAGTCCCTCTACACACACATATACACTTTCGGATTGATATTATTGGTATTGCGGGGGATCAGCCCAATGCAACAGAAAAAACATATTTCTTTTCTCATGAAACATTTTTCTCTTCACTTTTTCTTTGACTGTATTTCTTGTTGCAACTGCTTAACTAGTGATCCCAAAAGCAACTGACAAGTTTAAGGTTCACGGTTCGATTCTCAGGTCAGTTAAAGAATTGAGGAAACACTATGGCTTTTGATGTTCTCAAATGAAACTACTTCGTACGAATCATTCAATGAAGAATTAGCTACTAAAATGTCAATTCTTTTCGCCGATTCACGCCTAAAATTCTTAAGCTACCGATTTCGTTAAAATGACCGAGTCAGTTTCCTCTGTAACGGCTGATTATGTTCTTTAACTATCACTTAGACATAATCTAAGTGATAGTTAAAGAACATAATTCTCGATATTGATCACTGGACGATTTGCAAGAATTGATGAAATCTTCACATGATAGATTTGAGTTTACAGCGAGCTACGAATCTTGGACGGTGAAGTAAAATAGATTCACAAAGAAGTGAATGTTAAACTTTTATCGGAATAAAAATCATGTCCGTTTTTTTTTCTCTTGTTTTGAAGAAAAAAAATTAGAACATGCACAGGTAATATAAACTATAAAAAAGATCAATAACATTAAAACTAATAAAACATCAAAACGATACAAAAGTCCTGTGATCTCCGAATACTGTTGAGATATTCTGATTGGGCCCTAGGCTGTGATGCTACATACACACCATTTTACTGATATTGTTCTTATCAAAGTTGGTATTAGGTTTATACAGCAATATTTTATTGATCTTTAATTTAGGCACATTACCAATAATTTTGTTAGTATAACTTAAACTATGTTAGTATAATTATCTAAAACAAACAGATAAACAAAGAAGGATCAATAATAACAATCAATATAATTAAAGAAATACTAGATTAAGCCATCTTCTGGAGACACCCGGCAACAATACAAGTACTGCGCATAGGTGCCTCATGTGGCCTTGTCTTTCTCGCAGCAATGCTCAAGAGACTGTTGTCTTGTCCCTGTCTTGCATCCGATGCAGTAATGATGAGGGTTTTTACGAATAATCGCATAAAAGTCATCTGTATGCGCTGCTGCAAAAATAAAAACAAATAAAAAAAAAAAAATACTATTCACTATTTTTTTGGCATTTTGTGGGGAGGATGGCCAAGTGAGAAACTTGTACCTTACTTTGCCGTCTCCCGTGCAGAAGGCTTGATACTTTAACTTAAATTTCATATAAATTCCTATTAATAATTTTACTTACTAACACTAGCTATAAGTTATTTACTAACATTGTGGATCGAGGGGCCCGTGGCTAAATAATGACAGCCGCACAGGTCGATCGATCAGGTTAAGCTACGCTTGCCGCGGTTGGTCTGTGAGTGGGTGACCATCTTTACATACCGAGACCTCTCCGTGCCTCGAAAAGCACGTTAAGCCGTTGGTCACGGCTGTCATTCGCAGATATTTGACAATCGTTACGGGTAATCAGAAGCCCGAAAGTCTGACAACCAGTCTTACCAAGGGGTATCATATTACCCAGTAACTGGGTTGTGGAGGTCAGATAGACAGTCGCTCCATGTAAAACACTGGTATTCAGCTGCATCCGGTTAGACTGGAAGCCGACCCCAACATAGTTGGGAAAAGGCTAGGCAGATGATAACGTGGATCATTGTTGACCGAGTAAATAAATTTTTTGATTAACTTCACTTAAAGTTGCCATTACAACAGAACCTAGGTGCTTGTTCTATAGATAGAAAACATACAACAATTTTGTTACGTAACACAGAAGTTGACTATCCAGTCACTATCAGCTGCAGCCGTGAGCTTATAACTATTCTGCCAATTGAAAGGTTGCGTTAACATCTTTTCGATTAGAATCTTTGTGTTCTATAATAATAATACCAGTCCATTATTGTCCCGCTAAAGGGCAAACGCCTCTTCAGACAGAGAATTCATGGCCATCACGCTTTATCAAGACGCGTTGGCGATTTTAGATTTTAATGTCAGAAAGTTCATATGAATTGAGAAAGTCACATTGCTACTTGCCCGGGTTTGAAGCCCCAACCTCGTGCATGAGAAGCGAGGACTTAACCAATGGGCCATCATGACATCAGTTTCTATCAAACAAGCTATAAGTACCTACAACGTGTAACGTTAATTGCGCAAAACCTGAAAATAGTTTGTTCATAATTGACTAGGTACTGAATCGATTTCAGTAATTTTTAATATAGGTTTTTTTTTTAAATTATGTATTTTGCTATACTATCCGCCGATTGAGCCAAAGAAAATTAATTCTTACGTTAAGGTAATAAGACTCAATTTTGAATGCATAAACGAAGTTAGCTCTAAAAAAATAGTTTTGGTCATTGTATTTTGCATTTAACTCTATGCTCTAATTGGGGTGTATGAGGTTTTGCGCATTTAATGTTACAAGTTGTATAAAATCCTTGTTAAATATGATAACAAAACTTCAACTCATTTCGTAGCTCCGGGTCACAGCGTTGAGCGAACAATGATTCAGTTTTATTAAGGCGACATCTGTTTCCTCGGCGCTAAACCGACGCGGAATTAATACGTACCGATTTTATCGTCTGCATTCAACTGTTTACAATGTTACTGTCTCGAGATTGTTGGGATTTTATTGCAAATAGACCTACAAAAAAGTCACTTTGTGCTGTAAGAACTTTGCCTTTTTCCTGGTATTTTGTGTCTGGTTTCATGGGATGTTATTTTTAAATGTTTTGTGAAAACATAAGAGAACGAAAAAATATTTTCATATATTCTGTCACCTGTTGTTTACATTTAAGATGAAGAATTTACTGATTTGTCTAATATACTATAGGTACTACAGTCACAATTAGATACATAAACTAGGGGGTAGGCAGAAACTACAGATCGCCACCGGCTACGATCCTAACATACTTACTTACATCTTTTGCCTCGTTTACATTAATATATCAGAGGGGCAATTCTCGTAATTTTAAGAACGTTCACAGTCTGCAAGCCAATTCTTGTAATTTAAAACGTTCAAAATCTAGTCGCAGTTTCATCTCAGCGACAAACAAATGTCAAAAACTTGTCAAAATGTAGGAAAATTAAAATGTATTTTTGACAGATTGAGACTGAGATCAGAGGGGCAATTCTCGTAATTTTCAGAACGGTCTCAGTCTGATCTCAGTCTAAATCTGTCAAAAATACTCGCACCTTTAATTTCCCTACATTTTGACAAGTTTTTGACATTTGTTTGTCGCCGAGATGAGACTGCGACTAGATTTTGAACGTTTTAAATTACGAGAATTGGCCTTCTGGTTATTCAGTCGCAATTACTTATTAAAAACCCCAATTCTTTGTACACGGTAGTGCATCAGGCAAGTCTGACAATAAGTCTTTTCTTCAATAGCAACCAATTCTCCGTTGAAAACGATACTCAAACCACAAAAGGAAAACCCTCAAAACCAATACGACCTTACTTTTAAAAAGTTCTTATTCCACTACCACATAAATTGGGCCCGAGTGCAGTCTTAGGCACGTCCTTTCCCTGAACTAATTCCGCGAACAGTTGGTACAATGCGTTTTACCGTCTATCGAGTTTCCACCCCATAAACGCCCGGTGGGACACATTGATTGCTGCCTCAGATTTTGTTCAATTTGCATTTTATAATTAAAGAATTAAATGTCGGGTGGTAAGGTCGAGCGTTAGTGGGGAATGAGCTCAGTCGGTTAAACTAAGATTAACAAATATATTTTTTTCTTAGGAGTTTGTGTTGTTAGGCTCTGATTCTGTTGACAACGACTGAACAGAACATAAAGTAGATACTATAAAAACTAAAAGAAGAAGGATATGAAAACAAAAATAGGATTTCTGAAATCACTCTCAATCTACGTCTTAATTGCTGAGACTTGATTTTATATTTATTTGCTATCATATATTTTAGCTAGACGAGGGGCCCGTGGCTAAATAATAACAGCCGCACAGGTCGATCGATCAGGTTAAGCTACGCTTGCCGCGGTTGGTCTGTGGATGGGTGACCATCTTTACATACCGAAACCCCTCCGTGTCTCGGAAAGCACGCTAAGCCGTTGGTCCCGGCTATCATTCGTGGATCTTTGACAGTCGTTACGGGTCGTCAGTAGCCCGAAATCCAGTCTTACCAAGGGATATTGTATTACCCAGTTACTGGGTTGTGGAGGTCAGATAGGCAGTCGCTCCATGTAAAATACTGGTATTCAGCTGCATCCGGTTAGACTGGAAGCCGACCCCAACATAGTTGGGAAAAGGCTAGGCAGATGATGATATTTAAGCTAGACGATATATAAAAACTAACAGCTTCTGGTCCCCTATTTATTGTCAGTACTACTCTTTCCCCACTATATTGAGGGCCAGCGCCTTGACCTTATAGTTGCAACTAGGACATTTACCTACATTTACTTCACAGATGTTTCCACTCTCCAGCTCAGTTAGCCTCGCTCATCTCACCCTAGGGCCTGACTCAGCCTCGTGGGTCGAAGACGGTTTATTTGTACTGGCGCGTCGGCTTTTACATTTTAATGGTGCGTTTTAGACGACGCTCTACTTTAGTGCCCGGCGATGATTTGGGGGTTGAGATGTAAGTACCGCCTGTGCTGTCAGGATTTTGGGTAAATACCTACTAAAATGTCTTTATTTTATGTTCGTATTTTTTTTAATTTACTGAAAGGGTCAACATTCTTCATGCTATCTGAAAATCAAATCATTTGTTACTTCGCAAAAATGGGTAGGTATATTTGGGCCTCTCGCTCGACATGTATCTGTATCTACCTTCTTAGATATTTATTCAGATTGTTGATACTAAATGTTTTAAGACGAGTGCTAATCCTGTCGACAAACTATCACGCAGTTTGGCAGGTTTATGAAAAGTGTTTGGTCTAAAATATATGATTTATTCATTTATTTATATCTATTATTGTTTATCGGTGAAAACCTGTCAAAATTGACATAGCTTCTTACGTTGCCCCTACAAAATTTAGCCATCCTCTTAACCGTCACATACAAAGTTCTCTTAACTCGAGTTACAAAATTCGAAACGTGTATTTTTTCCCTAAATATAAGCCTAAAAAAACATTCACGAATGTGAGCTAGGTAGGTAGCCATTATATAAATCGCCATACCATCCAATTCATACAGAATGTATTATTTAAAACAAAACGCATATGAATAGTTGGGGCCTGGGCCCCGGGGGGCGCGTTCCGTTCGCCTAAAATGTTAAGATATAGAGCTCCTCTTCATATTTTATGTTACGTTTCATATGTAGTGTCGTGATAAATTCTCTTAACTTACATTATGTAATAGGAAGAGATTTATTATGTGTGGCTTGGCTTATGACGTGTTTGACGCTTAGGGCGGGTTGTTTCACGTCCACTTGACGCACGCGTATACGTCAAAAATGGCGCTGATTATCGTCAAACCAAAAAAAAAGCGTTGTTTCAAATTCTAATTACAAAATTATGGCCTTGGCTTAAGTCAAGTAATAACGAGTACGTAATCATTTTTTTTATTTGACGTAGGTACGTATAGGTATGTTACAACCGGCCCTTAGTAAGTAATTTTTGGAAATATTCAGAATTTATGCTTTTTTGGTTCACGGTTCGTCTTTCCTACTAATATTATAAATGTGAAAGTTTGTGAAGATGTTTGGATGTTTGTTACTCAATCACGCGTAAACTGTTGAACGGATTTGGATGCAATTTGGCACACAGACAGTTTATAACTAGAATTAACACAAAGGATACTTTTTATCCCGATATTCCCACGGGATCGAAACTAACGCGGGTGAAACCGCGGGGCGCTGCTAGTAAGATATAAATTAAACATGAATGGTGTAACCAATATTTGTAACTAAATAATTTAAAAGAGTGTCCATGGAATGTCATCCGCGCGTTCTTCGCCATAGGAACCTAATACGCTTTGGAATAGACAACTAGCTTATTTTTTCTGAATCTTTTTACAATTCATCTTTTGAATTGTTAAAGAAGTTAGTAGCCAAAGCAAAAGTAAGCCGTAGGTACCTGCAAATGGTTTAGTTGAAATAAATGAGTTTGAGTAAAAAAGAAGAAATATCTTCGAATCAATATTTAATACCTACAGTAATTTAAGTTTCCTAAAATATTATTTGCCTTTTTGTGCCCTGGCGTCAGGCAAAATTATAAAGTAAAAACTTGCAAATAAATGCAAAGTTAAATATATGCAAGTTATATCCTTCTAGGGAACCAGTGACTCTAAACACGACATGCCACTTTCTACTAAATTATAGTTCCATAAAAAAAAGCGGAAATTGCATCAATAAAGAAAAAATAACAGCACAGGATGTGATCGGGCTTCCGTTCCAAAATGACTGCCACAGAGAAGTAAGAACATGGAGTGCCACTGCCAATATGCAAAAAAGATAAGATGACTCAGTAAATCAGTATTTAATTTTTGTTATGTATCTTTGTGGGTATGTAAATAAATAAATCAAGATTGAATTGTCAGGTCCACAGAATCTAAGAAAAGTGCATCAATAAAAAAAAATCCTCCTGCCACTTTGATGATTACCTACCAAATAATTTACCTAGACATACCTAGATTATTTTTATCTAAAAATTAGTACTTATAGGCCAGGGCTGAAAATGCTAAAAGGTGAAAAAAAATAATAATAGTAGAATGAAAGCCATTGGAAAAGGAAGTTGTTATATTTTTAACAAAAATAAAAGGAAAAATAAATTACGGGCGATCTGAGGTCGGGAAGTGGATGGGGGTGCGTTTTTAAGTTTTTATTTTTGTTATATTCTCTACCTTTTCCAATGGGTTTCATCCTACTATTATTATTTTTTTATTTCAAAAATTATTGACCCTGTTCTATTAGCAGTTTACGTTTGTTTTTTGTAATCTTAATTTCATGCTTTTTTTTTGTACCTAGCTCTAAACCCTTTGTAACATTTTTTTTTACAATATGGTATGCAATAAATGATTATGAATAGCATGAGCTAATTCTATTTTTATAACAATATGGCTCATGACCAATATACAGGGAAAAAATTCTAATCAGTGCACAAAGTGTAACCATGAATTCAGCTTAAATGATATGACATTCAAATTTTTTTCTTGTATGAGGAACAGAGAGTTATTTTATTCAAAACTATGAGAGAGCACTGAACAATATGTATATTCTTATAATCATCTATTAATTTGAAAACAGTATCTATTAATTTATATAACCCAGTGGAATACAAACCAAAAGATTGTGAATAATAGAACAGAAAAATTATGCAAATCGATCCACAATTTTTCCGCTGAATTTCCATTTTCTATCTTCTCCACAGCGACTGTATTTTCCTTTCGACTATACAAAACCAAACGTAGAGACACGCAGACAAAACATTGGTATTGTTTTTCACTTTTTTCTCATCTACCCTCATTCTTGCGTTATTTCCCCAAAGACTTACTGAAACAAATAATGACCTATTCTGTAAATAGAGGAAAAAACTGACTTCGAAATGGCAAATTATTGGAGGACTGTACCTGTCTCGTGCAGACAGTTTATATATATGTATTACTTTTCTGTAACAATTGGGTATTTCTGATACAGATAAATAATTATATTCTTTTTATTGCTGAAGAATTTAATTTAACTTTGTTTTTTAACGTTTCTGTAACTTCGTTTCTTTAATGTAAAATTTCTGTTATTTTTTTAGCAATAAAGGTTTTATTATTTATCATCTAAGACCTGGCCCCACGTGGTGGATTACGGCCCACTCCCTCTCATTGAGTCCTCTCAGTCTATAATGTTACATGTGTGTGTGTGTGTTATGTGTAACATTGTAGACTGATTATGTAAGACCTGCTTTTTTTTTTTTGTGGATGGGAAATCATCAAATCTTGCTTTGGGTGGAGCAGAAGGGAGTGTCAAACTCTTACTGACTAAAACCCACCCGTGTTCCTTCCTTAGCCCTTTGTGTACCGGGGTAGCGGTAACCCTTTCGGACAATCCCGCTGTCATGTAAGACCTGCTGAGGTGGCTATATTCGATAAGTTTTAACCAAATTTGATAATAAAGCAAATCTTCAAATATTTTGTAAAAAGTAAAAAAAAAATCTGACAAACTTATATTTTTGTGAAAATAACATCACATTCTATGACAATTCCTACCTACCTACAACACCTAAATTCAAAATTCAAAAAACAATTCATATTTAATTCAATACACAAAAAATTCATACCGCCACCCTTCACGCTCAGCTAATGAGGTGCCGAGCAGTGCGGGATATTCGCAATGCAACCCCATAGATCATGACTTGCATTAGGGGTGTGATATAGGGGTGCGAAATCTATAGCACTTAACCCCTGTGACATTCCGCGATTTTGAATATTATAAGGGGTCTTTTTGAACCCCTGGAGCGTTAAATTTGGCAGAGTGTACCAGAGGAGCATGTTTATAAAAGCAGTTAAGTGTATTATCGTCTTTTGTGGAGGGTACCAGTAGAATTCGTAATGTAATTAAATATTTGAAAGACCTATCGCGAATTTTGTATTCATTGTGATGCGTGGTGTGGTGAATTTAATTTTACTATCACTGGCGAGGTCAAAATGATCTGCTAAATTAAGAAAACCTGTCCCAATTTTATTGAATAGGGTATTGCGTTTCCTTCAATAAAATCTTCAACATCTAAATATACAACGTGTAACGTTAAATGCGCAAAACCTCATACACCCCAATTAGAGCATTGAGTTAAAAGCATAATACAATTACTAAAACTATTTTTTTTAAAGCTAACTATTTTTATTAAGAAAATCGTGTTGATCCTAGCATTAGTTTATGCATTCAAAATTGAGTCTAATTGCTTTAAAATAAGACTTGATTTTCTTAAAATTAAAAAAAAAAACTTATATTAAAAATTACTGAAATCGATTCAGTAATCAAATTATGAACACACTATTTTCAGGTTTTGCGCATTTAACGTTACACGTTGTATAGAAAAATAATTATTTGATTATAGTTTAGTAAGTTAAACTTCTCTATGCCAAAAGAAAGCTCCAAATGCTTATGGCATTAAGTCAAGCTCTGTACATTTGTGTGCTTAATATTATACAAACAATAAATAAATCATTACATCATCTGAGCGGGAAAACAGTGTATCAAATGTCATATGCAAATCCCTTCATGACTTGAAATAATAATTTTACTAAATTCCGAACACATACTCGATAACATTCCGAAAACATTCTCTTCAAAGCCAACGAATCGTCTGTCTCATAACACAAAAACTTTTCTCGCAAAATACAAACTCAAAAACGGCCCGTAAGACATGATTCTCTCCTCACAGATTTCATTCATTAAAACGAACAACAACTTCACTCCGAGCGAGTTCGTTTGGACCGACATGTGGTTCTAAACTTTCTTTAAACGGTTCACGCCGTTTGCATACCTGCATACTTTACTCACGCATCACCAAGCACCTCTAATGCAAATTAATACAGCTCAAAATTCCATGAATTACATGTATGAGTACTTTGTGAACGGTAAGATGCTCTGAGAGAAGAGTTAGTTGCACCACGCATGCGCAGTCCTCACTGCAGCTCGGTGTTCCACGTTGTGTTGACCAGTTGTGACAGTCGATAGCTGGCTGCCAGAGGGAACGGCCGCGCGCGACCTTCCCGAAAAATACGTCTTACGTATCGTATCGTGTTTTTTTAGAGTGTTCGTAAATTTTACTTTTAGTGTAATTAATTAAAATAAATGTGTTTTAACGTGCCACGTTTAGCAATTAAAGGATTTGAATAGGTAAGTGAGATTTTAATAAGAAGGTCGAGATGAGAAAAAAGCTGTGTGAATGAGGAAAATTTTGTATAATTAGTTAAAGGGCCTTTTCAGATTTCATTCGTTATGAGCAGAAAATTTTCTTTAGAACGTTGGTTGTTTTGTTATCTTTGCTGCGATTTGGGTTAGATTAAAAGATTTCGATTTATCTTTTCAATGTTTATCGTAAACAGATCGAAAATACGGATTTTATCGTTGGAGAAGTTCCTGTTGAAAAGAAGTACATATATTCATGTTTCAAACGGACGGAACGTCCAATGAAATTCTGGAGAATCATGCTTCAATGGAAAATAATAACTCAAACACACACAGTTTTCAACATTCTGTATAATTGAATTACAGTTAACAAAACAAGGAAAATATTCGCCAACTCCCGTATTTCGAGAACTGTGATTGAATTGAATTTTTGAAGTGAATTGGATTGAAAAGGTTTATGTTTGGAACAGTTTAGTTTCGTATGTTTTATTTTAGAACGATCTTTTTTTCGTTTAGATTCGTGTTACAACGATTTCTAATAAAGGTTTATGAACAATGTTTACATAAATAAAAATAATGTAATGTTTTTTTTCTCTCAAGAGTTTGAAGAAGGATAAGTGCCTATCTGTCTGTGAATGTATTGTTCGTGAAAAGTAATTTGCTATGGCTATTGGGATGTAGTTCTTTTGGGATTATTAATAGAATTGGCATGAATTTTGTTAATTTTCTATTCCATTTATTAGCAAGTACATATTTATTGAGAAAAAATTACTGAATTAAGATTTCAGGTCCGTTTTTTATAACGTCTCTAGTTTATGAAATAGTTATAAAATGGAATTAGTTATACATACTGACATACGAATCGTATGTTAGTGAAGAAAAAAAACCTTTGGTAAACAAGTCAGTGGTACACACGGCTACACATCAAGCTATACATTTCCAGTTTAAGCTGACCTCGCATTGTATAGGTTTTTCGTACAATCACAAGTCAGCTTATACTGGTTATGTGTAACTTGATGTGTAGCTGTGCGTACCTACCTAACAATTATAGAAAAATAATACTGAAGAAATATTTGCGTACATAGGTTTGTATGATTATATTAATTCAGCTGCATCCGGTTCATATGGAAGCACACCTCAACTCAGTTCAAGTTTTAACAGTTTTCTTGTGTTTAAGTTAAAAATATATCGTGTGCATAACGTGTCAGCTGCTTGCCACGACTCAAGTAAAAGTCAAGTTAAAGCAATTATGTGAAGTTAAGCCTTCGTTTATTGCTAAACGTGACTTGGAATTTATTTGACGACTGTCGATGCTAAATGGTTCTAAGTTATAATTTTATGGCTACCTAGATCATAATAATTGCGTTTCAAGTCGGTTTTCGAAAGGATAAAATTTATATTTTTGCATTACCTATTAAATTAAACTTTTAATAAGTTTCTTTTTTGATAAAAATAACAATAGGTAAATGTTAGGTTTTCAGTGATCTCTGCACTAAGCTTAGGGTCTGTATCGCAAGAAAAATGGATACAAAACCTTAATAAAATGGTTGTACTATAGATTAATAGAATACTTTTTATTACACGCGCACGCGCTCTTTTCATAAGCCCTTTTTGCAAAAAAAGGGCTTATGAAAAAAAGGGCAAATAATGTTGCTGCTCTTAAAATAATCCATCAATGTGCACGCCGCCGTAAGGTAAGATGTAGCAGATCTAATTTATTTATATTATTAATTTTATACTGTACCTACATTTAGAGCAATCACAATTCTGATTCTAAACGTCACCCAACTAAAGATTAACGATGGCATATTTTAGGTTGGTGGTTAAAAGTATTTAACTTGTTTAATATTAATTTAGTGTCTGTCTTACAAATCTTTATTGGCAAAGCTAGAGCTACACTAAAAAATGCCTTTCACCTTTTAACATTCTTTTGTAAAACCTTTCTTGGCAAAACTAACATATATTGTATTTTCGCTCGTCAAAAAAACTCAGTTTTAGTTTGCCTCTATCATTCAGACTCATTTGTTCATGTTTACAAGAACAATTGCCTCCAGATTTTTTTCAAAGGACCAGTTAGAAGTTTCGAAAACTTACTTAGCACGTAAGATTAGTTTTTGGTCTTTGGAGACGGGCCTATCAGGCCCACCTATCTAAATATAAGCCATTAGCCTACTTAAAGGGTTAAAGATGATTTACGCAAGACCCGACCGAAACCAATCTGTGCTATCTATGTAACGATCTTAAGTAGGTCTTAGGTCTACATCTGATACTACACGTGCTAACTTTAGTTAGTTTCAAGTTTAGTTGTGTTTATTTTAAGAGTATGTTTGTGACTGAAGCTTTCATGGTAAGTTTCTAGTTTAGATTGTTTCACGGGTCTAGAATTAGTCCCTCGGAATTTTATTGAGGCAAAAAGAATCTCTGCTAAAAATACATTTCAATGTAAAAATAACATTATCATTAACATTCCCTTGGTTACTTAGACATTAAATATTCTGCACTTACTTATTAAAGATAAGTTGGTGAAATTAAGGAAGAATGCTAAAAGAATGGGGCGTGTAAAAATTGCGAAGTAAGTTAATTATTAAGCCTCTCGGAGCTCTTTTAAAATTAATGTATTTGTGCTTGAATCTTTATAGACTTGTTCGTAAAATAGAAATCGTTCCTTAAAAGACGACGAGACTTAGTGAAAAAATAATTTGGGATTTTTAAATTACGTAGATATATAGTATTGTTTTTATTATACTTCAAATGTAGCGTACCTGACTGAAATAGTAATTCTTCGAATATCAACGAGGCTTTAGATAAAGCGAGTCTTTTATACATTACAAGACACGCTTTTTTTTTGTTTCTGCGTTTGATTTTGAATTTCGGTGCATATTTAAAAAATCTGAAGTCGCGAAAAAAAATCTTTTGTTGGAAGACTGGTTGTCAGACTTTCGGGCTTCTGACTTCCCGTAACGAATGTCAAAGATCCACGAATGACAGCCGGGACCATCGGTTTAACGTGCTTTCCGAGGCACGGAGGGGTCTCGGTATGAAAAGATGGGCATCCATCCATAGACCAACCGTAGCAAGCGTAGCTTAACCTGATCGATCGACCTGTACGGCTGTTTTTATTTAGCTACGGGCCCCTAGTTTTCACAAGAATATATATTGTAATATTAATAAGCCATTTTGTTTTAGACTTAAATTTCTAAGAAATAATCACATGCCTTGGTCCAAAATGAGTTGTCCTAAAATAACACAAGTATGTCGTTTACGAATAAGGGTTAGGTCCAACAAATGTGCCGGCCGCAATGTTAACGTGGAGGAATTTCATCACACAGCTGTATGAGACAAATGCCCGCAGACTATGTTAGTTATTTACAAGATTTAGTGGGACGTATCACTATAAACCAAAATAAATGTTTGTATAGTTGACAGTTACTTGAGTGTTAATAAGTTATGAAGTTTCTTCGTGATTATCTCATTGGATTGGTGGTTTTAGGACTGCTGATTTCTGCCAAGTCAGGCAAAGTGTAAGAAATGAGGGTTTAACATTAGGAATTTCTAAGTTTGGGCTTTGGGGTCCTATATTATGGGTTTGGTTTCCGCACTGAGTCCTTCAAATGGACCATTGTGCGTGATAAAACGTGCGAACTTTAGGGTTATGTCCGGTTGATAGCAATAAGCATATACCCTGTCCCTTACGTAAACCGTTTTTGACAGATGGAACTAGTGATTGCAGTAACGTAACATTTAAATTATTTACACTTTGATTTGTATGTAATATCGATTATCTAGTTTTTCTGTCGAATAAAAAAAGGTGCGGTTTCTTTATTGACCTGATAACGTCTTATAAATCGGTAAACACCGGCTGCAAGCACGAAAAAGTGTCACGTTCCGCCTGAGCCTGAGCGTGCAAGCGAGAGCGCGGAACAAGCGATAGAGAGGCACGATCGGCCCAAGCGTTGGCTTGTCACACATTTAATTCATCGACGTTTCTTTATGACGTTATCATGTAAAACTATCGTCCGTAAACCGACTTTACAGACAACCAATTTTTTTTATGTCTGTGTTTATTATTATTAAATTTATATGAAGCAATATAAATTAGCCGCTTTGTTTACTTTGGTTTAAATTTTGTAGGTTTTATAGCAGAAATAAGCGTAAAAATAAAATATTCACTAGTTTGCCTTATTAATTGTGTTGTAGTGTATACATATATAAATATGGGGTTTACACATAAATATGGGGTTTACTATATATTAAAACACACCATTTTTTATGCATAAATTTTATGAAAGTTTTAAAATCGAAATAAAACATTAACATCTTGTATAAGCTGGCTAATCTGTACCTATCTTGGCAAATAATTTAAATATTTTATTGATTTTTGAATGGGTGCAAGGTTTTCCTTTAATATAAAATGATTATTTTTGATATATTTATTTGAAGTGATTACATGCGGTCCCATCACTTAGTACGATATAGGTAATGTAATTTAATAGGGACGGGTACGCATAAAAATTATATATATTTTTTATCAATACTGATATACGTACGGTATTATAAGTCACAAATAAGATATTAAGATAATTCGATAAATTAAGGCAGTTTTATATCGCATTTTAAAGTTAACTTTTACGTAATCTGGAATAGTTACGTTCTATGGCAGCTGTCAAAAAACGGTTATCCTACTGGACAGGGCATATCGAATGATAACTGAAAACTTACATGGAAGCAAATCGTTCTTACCATTAAAAATCCAGCATTTCCATTCATGATATATAATGCACGATTATTCTTGAATCTATCTTCTAATATATAAAATTCTCGTGTCACAGTGTTAGTTACCATACTCCTCCGAAACGGCTGGACCGATTTGTATGAAATTTTGTGTTCATATTCAGTAGGTCTGAGAATCAGCTACTATCTATTTTTCATACCCCTATTTTTTTTTATTGTAAAACGACGTTTGCGGGGTCAGTTAGTATAATATAAAATTCAAAGCCCTGACTGACTGATATATCAACGCACAGCCTAACCGCAGGTCCTAGACACATGAAATTTGGAGGGTGTGTTCTTTGTGAAGAGTAGGTATCCACTAGGAATGAGTTTTTCGAAATTCCATCTCTACGAGGGTGAACGGGGGGAGGGTGAAATTTTACGCGGACGAAGTCGCAGGCAGAAGCTAGTATATGATAAAATCGTTATTAACAAGTTATAGAAGTCAAATACTTTCACATCAATCATTTGAAGATACCAACTAACCACCGAATCTAATGACACATCACGTCAAAATCGATTCATTAGTTGAACATAATAGTGGAAAATAGACTCGTGGACAGTTCATGAATCATGATGTGTTATTATTTAAACTACCTACCATAGTTGTTAGTACTACTGTACTTATAATTCAAAGTTTTGGAAAAATAATAAATATATGTTTTTTTTTTAATTTATGTCTCGGTGACTTTAATAAAAAAAAAAACATGCTTACATGGGCTTTTTCTTTACTTTAAAAATACCTATCAGAATAGAAGTTATCAAAATCAGATCCACTTTAAACGCAAATCATGATAATGATAACTTACATATCGGTACGCAGGAATTGTTATCACAAAATTCTCTCTCATATCATCTTCAAATGATTGATGTGAAACTCCTTGACTTCTTAAATATCGTTTATTAACATTTTTGAAATCGCTAAAAAGCAATGACCAAGTGTATTGGTTGAGCTTTTCAGTATGACACTAATAGATAAAGGATAGTATTTTATTATTGACCTTTCCAAGTACCTATCACAATTTGTACTAGTTGCAAGGACCATTTAAACCGCGAGTGGTCTTTTGGTACAAAATTGCAAACATATTACAGTATTTCGGAATTCATAGCAGACAAAACTGTAATGACAGAATGTTGACATGCCAATAAATTACATCTGTTGTTGTTCTTGACATTTTTGTCTAACGACATTATAAATTTCTAAAAAAAAAAATTAATTATTTATTTTACCATTTATGTACACACATTTATACAGACAAGAAAAAAAAATAGAACAGAATAATATATTTTTTATTGCTGAACGGTCTTGACCTCGATCACGCCTGATGGAAAGCGATGGATGAGGTCTATGATGAAACGAGCATGTCCAGAAGATGCCTAAGGCACTGGAACTCCCACGCATTGACGAAACACAGCAGGCTGCTTTGAAGAACACTCCATCAAACTTGGTCGCAAACCAGGCGGGCTTTAGCACTATCACCCCAAAAAATATAATAGGTACAAAGGAGATGCTTCTATATATATAAAAGGAGAAACTGACTGACTGACATATCAACGCACAGCCGAAACTGCAAGGACTAGGAACGTGAAATTTTGCATACGGCTTCATTTTATTATGTAGGGGAGCACTAAGAAGGGGTTTTTGGAAATTCGACCTTTAAGGAGGTGAAAAGGGGGAATTTTGTTTGTGTGAAAAATCGTATTGCTTGAGTTAATAAACTTGAAATTTGACACGAATACACGCAGACGAAGTCGCGGGCGAAGTGCTAGTATTTCATTAGAAAACTCTTCCTCTTCTCTTCTTTTTTCTTCTGCGATAGGAAAGTAGATAGAGGTATATAGACAGCGTGTGGAGACAAAAAATGATACATAAAATCATAAACAATTATTCATAGAATTATTATAATTCATAGAATTTAACATCAAACGTCAGATATTTTTGCAAACAAAATGCCGAAAAACTTTTAGGTACGTTTAGCGAAATGGCATTAACATTATTTCTAATTGCTGATCTTTATCTCGACTAGCTTTTAGTGGGGAATGTCTAGGCACTTAGCTCATAACGATTTATTGTTAATGTCTACGACATACTTTTTCTTAGACAATTGTTTCTTTTGCGGATGTTTGGTGATTGTAAAATTGTTTTTTGTTCTTTAATAATAAATTTTGTGCTGGATAATGACTTTGCAATAAACGTTTTAACTTTGGAAAATGACACCGTGACTTAAATTCTCAGAAGGTGTTAAATTACCAATTAAAGATCTACATTTAAGTACATAGGTTTGTATGAATGAGACGTGGATGGAAGGTTCTATTTTTTCACGAACTGTGTCCAAATAAACTTTTTTTCTTTCTTGTTGTTTTGTGTGGTATAAACCTTAACATGGGCTTATCTGAATTTGCCGGTTTTAGAATCAATTTTAAATGGTGAAATTAGTGTATTAAAAAAAAACATGAAATTGATACTCCTTGTTTTAGGGAAATTAACGGTGCTTGATTAATTTAAGATCAAAACAAGGTCGATTTCAAAATCATTTTTCGTTTAATTTCCCAATTATAGCACAAAATATAATGAAAATTTTATACCATGAGGTAATCGTATTTTAGAGGGAATTTAGCAGTATTGGAACATACAGGATGTCTCTGGAAGTATGGATCAAATCGAATAGAGGCGTGGGCAAGGTCATTTCCAAACTTTTGAACCCTGAACATGTCGGTGAATTTTTTACTGGTCAAAAGTTATTAGCAATTTTGGTTTTTTTTTCAATCACTTCACATAGTGCTCAAAGAAAAAAATAATTAAAAAAAACTATCAGGACTATCTAAAAAAATAAATTGATAACCCAGATAGTTTTTTTAAAGGATTTTTTTCTTCTTAATTCTTTCAATCAGCCTTCTCGCAATAAAAAACGCCAAAGAAAATAAAATCAATTTTGAACCAAAGCAAACGTTCAAATCACAAATCAGAAAGAAACTAGGTACATAAAGCCTCTTATTTAATAGAGAATATTTAAAAGCTGTTAACGCAAGAATAGCGATTAGAGTAAGGAGCTCTACTTAATCCCGTACGCGGATGTAGAGCCACGTTCTATTTGATTAACTATTTGCTTTAACTAGAGCTGTAAAAAGGGTGCCGATGTCGTTAATAGAGTTTCAAGTTTAAAGGAATCTATAGTTTTGGTCGGGAGGTAAAGTAGGTTTAAAGCCCGTGAAGGATATTATAGTGAGCAGTGATGTTACCATTATATTTTAATAAAACTCTATTCGTACCGGGTTTTTAGGGTTCCTTAGTCAACAAAGAACCCTTATAGTTTCGCCATGTCCGTCTGTCTGTCTGTCTGTCCGCGGTTTAGCTCAAAAACTATTGGTACTAGAAAGTTGTAATTTGGCATGAGTATACACGTTAATGACGCCAAAAAAGTAGTAAAATAAAATTTTGAAAAAAAAAAACAATTTTTTAGGGTACCTCCCCTATATGTAAAGTGGGGATGATATTTTTTTTTGTCCTTCCCATAGTGTTGGATAGGTCTTTCAAAAATATTACGAGTTTGGGAAGACCGTTTTTTGATTAAGTAAACCGTTTGTGACTTATTTTCGTTAGAGTCAAGTGTCCGGGGCCCTCTACCAACTAAACGGTTATAGTTAGAAATTCAAATGTTACGGCAGTAGTACCTATATATAACGAAATTTAAAGGAAAACTATCACACTTAAGTGGACTTTACAATTAGTTTACGAGTAATAGTCGACCAATTGTATTTGACTCGAAAATTTCGATTTTTTTTTTTATTTTGCTATATAAGTAGTATCAAACACAAAGCTCCCCCACTTATAGTAAACTACTTCCTCAATTTTTTTTTGTGACAAGTGAGTAGTGTAGCTCTGTGTCCTGTATTTAAATTTAAAAGACCGGCTATGACTAGTTTTATGCCAATCTCAAAAAAAAAAAAAAACTTTCCGTGCAAAATTATCGGATCAGGTGAGGATTTGTATAGGAAGTCAAATTAGGTAGGTGGTGGTGGTGGTCGTAGGTGGTTATTAGGTAGGATGTTTGGCTTTTAGTTAGAGCATGGTACGAAACTATCAGTCAGCGAATACGACACGCACTTGACTGGTTTTTTGAGGTACAAACAATCAAATCGGGGTGCGACGGGAATTTGCACTAGTGTCGTACCTACATGGTGAAACTGCTCCGAGCTATAGAGAACAACCCGAAAGTACAGGCGGCTACACTTGTATGTACCCGACCGTTATGTGTGGAGGCGATGGGCCCCGCCACTGCTTTTCGTACCATCAGCCAGGACCAACTTCCTGGCCAAAACCCCTTTGACTCGAGCAATTTGCACCATCAATTATATTCAGGTCGAAATTGATATAATTAATTTACATGTCACTGAGGTGAATTCGCAAAAGTATTATTGTTTACACTATGTTGCAAAAAATGATCTTTATGATGAAGACCTGTAATTATAGTTTTAAGGCATTTACAACATACTACCATAGTTACACTAATGTTATACTAACATAGTTATTAAGTTTTATTTACTAACAAAGATGTTACTATATTATTATATATACTTTGGTTAAGGTATGTATCTATGGGTCTTTGTTACCTGATAATAAATGGTTTATTATTTATTGTTTAAATATATAAATAAATAAATAAGATATAGGTCAAGTAAAAAGAGGAGCAATGATGGCCAAGAGATATATGCCGCAACTTAAGACAGGCGCTTTATATTTTGTAAATTATTTCATCACCGCTGCTCTCAAAAGGGTGAAGGGATACATCGTGAGGAAACCGGCATGTCTTAGAACCAACATATTCGAAGACATGTGATATCCACCAACCCACACTGCTTCTCACCGAGAGGAAGCATGTGTCCTAGCAGTGGGGACATTATAGGCTGACTATACAGCACCCTAATTGCGTAACCCACTATCAATCGGAATCTGAATAATTTTGAAGCAAATTGCTAATCCATTGCTTCATAAGTTCGAAAAAATTGTTTACTCAACACGTAAATAACGAAATGAATGTTGTTGAACTGTCAAAATGAAACCGATTCCCATTGATAATGTGTTACGCAATTGCCCCGCAGGTCAAGTAACAAACAGTAGTATGTAGGTAATTTCTTTCAAGTTAATTTTCTAAATATTTCAATTTAATATTAATTTCCTACTTACTTTGTTTTCAATAAAGCATTATTATTATTACATTTGATTTGAATGACATGTCTATGTATTTTAATTTATTTTGATTACAATGTTTGTGTATTGTTTTATTGTGTATGCGTATGTGTGATTTTTATATCAATTTGAATTTAATTTGATTTAATATAATGGACTTTGTCTGAAAATAAGTTAAATTATCAAACGCAAATAGACCTCTCTTAAGTACTAGTATATTTTATTTTTATTTTATTTATTCGGGAAAATATAAAATTATGCATTAAATCTTATACTAAGTAAATACATAAAAATTACAAATGTATAACCAACAACATTTTCCACAACATATTAAAAGTTATATATAACAGTGCGCTATTCTAAGCTGTTAAAACAGAAAAATAGTTAGTAACGAACTTAAACATCGACAGGCATGCAAACAACAGAAGAAGAGAGAGAGGGAGAGAGAATGAGTTAATATTAAACTAAGCCAACCATTAAAATATATATCATTTTGCGGTTAAGATTTCTAAATTTTTTAGCAGAGACAGAAAAGAAGCCGATGTTTTCAAAGATCTTGTTGATATATGTCATCCTTTTGTACGAATCTTTTCAGGATCTGTTTGTTCCGGCAGAGAATAGTCTGTCCGTGGGTGTCGTAAAAGATTGCAAACGGAAAATGCCTAGGCAGAAGTTATAAATAATTTTTAAAGCGCTGATACGCCCCCGTAGTAGCAACCAGCAATTAATTTTTTAACTAATACCGCGTCGAGTTGAATACATTATTTATTTTTGTGCTAGCCTCGAAGGTAATGAAGATCCAGGTGGTGTACTCTATAAGCACTAAGTCCGTAGTTTCGATCGAAGCTACGGGGATTCCCTACTCCGCATGACCTTCAGATATACGATTAGTTCGGGCCCCGAACTAAGAATGAATGACAACACGATTTGAAACCTGTGCTTATTTCCGATGTGTTTTTGCCCACCCACCACTCAAGTTAATTAATTGGTGGTAGGGTTCATTCCGAAGTGTCGAAGTACTTTTCGACAGATTGACTAACTTCAAGAATCTTCAAGTATCCCTTTCTAAACACAAAGAGGTAAAGGATTGAAGGAAGGTCTCAAAAAAATGTTCTCAAAAAAAACTACCGACTTCCAAAAAACACTACAAAGTGAAAAATAACTTTAATTTCGGAAGTCGGTGTCGTTGGTTCCGCATTTTCTATTATTGACACCGACTTCCGAAATTAAAGTTATTTTTCACTTTGTAGTGTTTTTTGGAAGTCGGTAGTTTTTTTTGTAAAAAAGTTTTTTATTTTTCACTTTTTGACTTATCTAAGTTACAATAGCCTAATGTCAACTGCTCATCACCTTTTGCAAAATATTGCTTTTCCCGATGCAGGGACGTTAATTGTTGAGGAGTTCTCCTTGTAAAAACCAGGAGAACTGGAGCTGATTGAGAAGTCACCACCAGCTCCACAACCACATAAAATAATCGAATGGCAAACCGTGAAATATTTATTATTGAGTAGTTCCGATGGCCATCTGTGGTCTTCATCATCAGTTCCACTTCACCAAATGGTGCTTTCTGAGAGTAAATGCACAAGTTACTATGAAAAATACCCAAATCGGTATAGGTGTGCCTACAAAATTTGAGGGTTTCCCTCGATTTCCATGAGATTCCCTCATCAGATTCCGATTTGGTGACAATGGGGCCACCTCGGGAGCATACCCAATCAAATTTAAAAAAAAATTGAAAATCCGTCCACAATTGGCGGAGTATTCGATGAACAAACATACAAAAAAATAAAAAAAAACATACAAACATCCGAACATAGTACCTCCTCCTTTTTGTGAAGTCGGTAAATAGGGAAACTTTGATGGTCAAAAAGTGGCAATTATACCTACCCTCCACGAGCAAGTTATCGTGAGGTCATATTCATATTAATATATTTATTTGCATTCCATAATGTAGTAGAGGTGTTACAATGGCTTAAAGCTAAGGTACAATTCAAAACCTACGCGTTGCACTTTGAATGAGAAATAAATAAATTAAGCATTATTGTTATATAGGAATATCTGCTAAGTAAAATGAAAACCCCCAGGAACAGAACATGTTCAAAAGAAATCAATGATAAAAATAAAAATAGATTTTATTTATTAGCGAATAAATCTCACACGAAGACCCCATCTAGGCTAGAAAAATGATCGTAGATAAAAGAAGAACACTAAAAAAAAATTGCGAATAGGCTAGATTGTAATGTGAACTGAGTATACCATCCGTGATACTTTTTAAAAGAAAGAAAATAACTCTACACATTTTTATCATTCATATTATAGCCTCTTGTCTCAACCCCAAAAGAATGTTATAAAAGCGAATCATAATGAATCGTAATTTTATTCCTATGTAAACGTCGGACGAATAACAAACGTGTGTAAAAAGCAGCGCACTCATTTGTTACAATTGTTGTTAGGGCCAGTTCACATTGTTCCGTTGCTGTACGTGTTTCTGTTGTTCTAGTACGTTTGAAATAGATGGCCCAAAATGAGAAAGGAAAAATACATCCTACTTGGATTCTACGTGGGTCTAGGCAGATATATACGAAACCAATGTACATAAAAAGTTTTTATTTTTCACTTTTTAGTGGGTCAGTGTGTAATTTATCAAAGTTAATTTCAGAAGTCGGTGTCGTTGGTTCCGCATTTTCTATTATTGACACCGACTTCCGAAATTAAAGTTATTTTTCATTTTGTAGTGTTTTTTTGGAAGTCGGTTGTTTTTTTTGTAAAAAAGTTTTTCTATTTTTCAGTTTTTAGTAGGCCAGTTTGTAACTTATCTAAGTTACAATAGCCTAATGTCAACTGCTCATCACCTTTTACAAAATATTGCTTTTCCCGATGCAAGGACGTTAATTGTTGAGGAGTTCTCCTTGTAAGACCAGGAGAACTGGAGCCGATTGAAAAGTCATTATCAGCTCCACACCACCATACGCATTTGACGAGCTAAATTGCTTAGCAACAACATTAAAGTAAGTACCTAATCGAATCGCAACCTGTGAAATACTTATTATTGAGTAGTTCCGATGGCCATCTATGGTCTTCATCATCAGTTCCACTTTACCAAATGCTGCTTTCCGAGAGCAAATGTACGAGTTACTATAAAAAATATCCAAATCGCTATAAAATTTGAGGGTTTCCCTCAATTTCCATGGGATTCTCTCATCAGATTCCAACTTGGTGACAATGGGACCACCTTGAGACCATACCCTTTCAAAAAAAAATAATTTTTAAAATCGGTCCACAATTGGCGGAGTAATCGTGTAACAAACACACAAAAAAAAAATAAACATACCGTCGAATTGAGAACTTTCTCCTTTTTTTGAAGTCGGTCAAAAATTGACTTTAATTCAGTCCTATATGGGGTCCAACCCGCACTGGGGTCGCGTGGTGGATTACGGCCCACTCCCTGCCACTGAGAGGAGGCCTGTTTACCAGCAGCGAGAACATTATAGGCTAATTATGTTTATGTTATGCTATATGGGGAACCAATAATTGCCTATTGTAATGGTAGAAAACATTCACTATGTAATTCCATGTTCTAATTTTAAAAGATATAGTTGTATGCAAGAATTATTATTTACTAGCTTCCGCCCACGACTTCGTCCGCGTGAAATTTCACCCTCCCCCCATTAACCCTCTTAGGGGTGGAATTTCGAAAAACCTTTTCTTAGTGGATACTTACTCTTCACAAAGAACACACCCTCCAAATTTCATGTCTCTAGGACCAGCGGTTTAGGCTGTGCGTTGATTTATCAGACAATCAGGACTTTGAATTTTATATATAACTAGCTGACCCCGCAAACGTCGTTTTGCAAAAAAAATAGATAGTAGCCGATTCTCAGACCTACTGAATATGCATATAAAATTTCATAAAAATCGGTCAAGACGTTTCGGAGGAGTATGGTAACTAACACTGTGACACGAGAATTTTATATATTAGATAAAGATACATGTCACTTTTCAAAGATTTTGAACTTGTTGGTAGTAAAAATAGCTTGTAAAAATAGGAAAGCTTGCAACTGTGACCAGTTACATCCGAAGTTACTTAAACCTTGATAACTGATAAATGATTTTTTAGGTAAGTAAGTAGGTTTGCACAAACACTTTTACACGTCAATCATATTATAAAAAAACTAGATGAGGTCGGCGTTTCCTATCTGACTACTCTGAGTTTGAAATGCATTGGCGATTCTGACTAGTTCTCCCACATGCGGATGCATATAACAAGCCCTTAACAAATATAACTCACAAAAAACAACAGGAATGGCCCACAACAATGTTTTCGTTGAACACATTTCATCTTCGTTCACCCCGAATATATTCCGCCACGTAATGAATTTGTGTCAATACTCCTTTATTGTTTTTCTGTATGTTAGGTATGTCGCTGCGTTTTTATGTGGTTTCAAGCGGATTTTTTTTGGTATGATTTTCGGAATGTGTCTGAATTCGGTTGTAAAAGTATATATTTTTTACATATATGTGCAAGCATGTATGTATTTAGAACATATAGGTCACTTAAGCTTCAATTCAGTGTGTACATGGCTCACCAGTCTTTAACTATAAGTCCTACTGAGTACTGGAAATAAAAAACCGGACAGTTTAAACGGGTTTTCGGAAGCCTAAAAATCTCACTTAAGTTGTTATTGCGTTTTATGTTGTCTTCATAAAAGACAATTTCGTTGACATACTACATTTTTCATAAATTTATTTCCTAAGTGAGCCTTTGCCGCTTAATCAAACAACCTGAGTTAATTAGGTATTAAATATTCAATCCACATTATATTCCTCACGTATGATTCTTTACCCATGTTTTGTGTTTTATATATGTACAGTACGTATTATTATTTTAAGTCTGTTAGCTTAATATATAATGTAAATATTACCTGGTTTGAAAATAATATCCACATGACAAATGTAAGTAGATAAACAGGTTGAAATTTTAATCACCATTTTCCTCTTAAGGGGTCGTTGTACTCATCATTATGGACAACTTTTACTATGGAACCAAATATGAAATCGCGAAAAAAAAATCTGCTGTTTCCAGCATTTTGACGAGTTATGCGAACATAAATGTAGGGAACAGCTGATTTTTTTTTCACGATTTCAGGTTTGGTCCCATAGTAAAAGTTGTTCATAATGATGAGTACAACGACCCCTTAGAGGGAAATAGTGATTAAAATTTCACCCTGTATAAAAAACAAAGTCAGGTTAGTTACACTATTTTTTATAACTCAAGAACGGCTGGACCGATTTTTATGATCTGTGATTTTTTGGATTTGTATCCGCCCCGAATAGCAGAATAACTAATTAAAACATGAAAAAAAATATAATGAAGATAATTAATTTTCTCATACATTTTGTATTTATTGATTCTGAGGCGGTATGAAGTTCGCCGGGTCAGCTAGTTTAAAATAAAAGAAACAAGCTACGATAAAACCACGAAAACAAAAAAAAAAAAAACAGTTCAATTGAACCAAATCCCTAATACAGATATCCAACATCGATTACGAACTAATGAACAACTCAATACAGAGAAACGTTCAGACAACTATTATAGTAGCATCAGCTTAATGGACTGAAACAATCCATCATGATGATACTAAAAATCCATCGAGGGATATAATAATATGAAGTTCCGTTCGACTATTATGAAATAAAATAGCATCACGACTGTATTGACGATGGGAGAGGCACATTTCACCAATTATGTTTGTTGCCATGCGGCCCTTATACCGGGCGCAAATCCACTATGAAATGTTTATTGCTATGAAAGAGCTACAAAGGTTTTGGATACGCAATGATCACTAGCAGAGTCTATGTATATTTAGTTTAATAATGCATGCGAGTAAGAGAATCGTAGCATCTTCACACAAAGAGAGGACGCCTTCTCTATTCCATTCATGCTAGTCATTATGATGGCAGATAAAAATCAAGGGAGAAAGAGCCTTAATACTTACACTAGTTTTCGAGGAACTGTGAAGAAATTAAACTTGTCTCTAAAACATTAAATCTTACATACAAATGGATGATGTCGATACACGAACTTAATTATTAGAAAAGGACCTATAATAAGAAGGCAAAAACAAACAACTTTGCCAGGTCCTTCAATAAATAATGTAACTAACACCTTAAAACCGTAAATCAATAATTCACAAACTCACTCACATAAATTAAAAGGGTTGCAAAAACAAACAGCGCACAACATCACTAGAATTACGTCACACCTCCGGCGTTTATCAAAGCGGGCCGCAACGAATTTCAATTGTAATCAAATATGGCGCCCGCTCTGGGTAAACAAGATAAAATGGTGTAAACGTGTGCTTTGACAAGCTTGCGGCTTCCTTGCGTGTTGTATCGGGATATTCATACTTGGGATATAGAGGGTAGGCAGAGTTTAAATTAGAACTTTGTGGGTACTTTAACATTGAATTAAACTAAGCCTGAGTTCGACATGATTGGTTAGAAAGTTAGCAGTTGGGCTGCGGTCACGCTAAAGTGCATAAGCAGCTGTGTGTTTCTGAATTTCTGCGTTACCAATGGCTTTTATTTTTATTTTGGTGTACTTAAATAACATACTACCGCGGCTATATTCCCTGAAGGGTTAATAATAGAGTAATACCAGCCTATTACTGTCCCACTGCTGGTCAAACAACTCTTCTCATACCGAAAAGGCACGAGCATTCATCACCGCGCTTGCTCATGATGAATTGACGATTTGAAGCTGTAAGCGACATAAATCCACTACAGCTGCTGACTGACTCATCATTTGCCTATAGCCTTTTTCCAACTATGTTGGGATCGGCTTCCAGTCTAACCAGATGCAACTGAGTATCAGTATTTTACATGGAGCGACTGCTTATCTGACCTCCACAACCCAGTTACTGGGTGGGTAATAAGATACCCCCTTACCAGAATGGTTGCCAGACTTTCGGGCTTCTGACGACCCGTAATGACTGTCAAAGATCCATTTCCGAGGTACGGAGGGATCTTGGTATGTAAAGATGGTCACCCATCCACGGACCAACCGCGGCAAGCGTAGGGTAGTGTAGTGTGGCGATTTAAAACTGTAAGCTTTGATGAAAAAAAAAACGATGCATTTTGGCACAATTATGTTTTCTCTTTTGTACATTTTGACAATCTAACGATTAGACCCCTACGCATTATAATACAATATTTTATTGTCATTTGCACATTCATAGACATTAAGACTTTTGTACATTTTGACACTAGGACTATGTTGATTTTTTGTCTTTGTAACATTTAGTATCAGGCGTCAAAAAATCTACTTAATACAGCTGAGTTATCTGCCGACTGACTGTCCTTTGTTTTTCCCGCTCAACTGTTGAAAAATCAAAATTTTATTTATATCAATAGAAATTCAATTGTGTCTCATTAACCACAGTTGAGCTACTACCTACTATAGGCTAGATGTGAACCTGGTCTTAAATTCCACTGCTGCAAATGGTTTTCATGATGCTTCAGCTTCCAATTGCATTTATGTGTCTGTGTGTTATTAAATGTCTCACTGATGGTGGCGCGTGTGTTGGATCATTCGGTTCCCTTCAAAATGGTTGAGCTGGATGGTGCTGATCCATGCGTCATGATCGTGAACGGGCGCTGTCAGTTGAGACTGGTCATCTCTTAGCTGCCAGGGCTTCTTTTTAATCTTATACCTATTTTGAATTGTTTCTTCATAACATTGTTCTCACATATAGAAGCAACAAGAATACTGTACTCAGGATTTTGTAATATCTTAATTTAAAAGAGTGTCCTTGGAGTTTCTTGCCCGTTCTTCTCCAAGAGATCTACGTTTTGGAATGGGCAACTAGCTTCAACTTTCTGACTAACTGACGGACTAGTTAATTTTGATAATTTATAAGTGCCTGGAAATGGTTTAATTGATATAAATGCTTTGAGTTTTGAGTTTTCGAGTTTTTGCATTAACCACTTCTGATAGAGAAATTACAGATATTATCACAATTATATATTTGTGTTTTCTGTTGTAGTATACCACGAGATAATCAATTTTGGCCAATTATAGTCTTCTATAAAATCCACGAGTCGGAAATTAATTGCATTACCTTCTTCCCGGTAAAGTTCTACAATTCTAAAGTGGTTAAAAGAATCATCAAAGTTCGCAGAGAAATGCCCGAGATGCAGTACATTTATGCATATACCTTCGTACATAAGAATAATTACCTAATGGATTATATACTAAAACCTTCCTGATAGTATGTAGATCATATTAATGAAAGAACTATTAAAATTGGTTTATCAGTTTTGAGTAAATCGCGGGCATACAAACATACATACATACGGGTCGAATACAGAACCTCCTTTTTTGAAGTTGGTTAAAAATGAGTAATAGAGACTTACCAATACTTTACATACCGTGAAACGGGGCGAATAGGGATGCAGGTGTTAATATGGATTTTAACATTGGAATAATTGTAGTTTGTTGCCAAAAAGGGCCCTAATGTGTATACTATATTATAATTAACGATTAAACCCTTGTTGGCAACAAACTATATTTATTTCAACATAAAAATTCATATTACCGTTTCGTCCCGATTAACCCCTGCATCCCTATTCGCCCCGTTTGTAGGTACAACATTTTCTTTCAACCTTTAACAAAATATTAACTGAAAGACCCTACAATATCGTACTCAAATCCATAGCATAAAACATATTGTTACATTATTTGAAGAAAGAGCCTATTTTGTGGCGCGACCCATTGTTAGTCTAATGCATCTTATTATGGACTGAACAATCTATAGGTTTTCCATTAGCTGGTTACAAACCAACTTTATAGGGTTAGAAGGGAACGAACTTTACTTTGATCTTTTTTCTTTTAAAAGCAGTTGTTTTGTTGGTACTTGTAGTAAAAAAAAATCTAGGTAGTGTGGAGGTATACACCTAGACTTCTCCTTTTGTGAATGGTGAATAAAAAGCATGACTAGGTTTAGATATTTTGTTCTTTTCATATCAGCAAAGAATGATCACCAAGCTTTATACCCAGCGTTGGTATTGGGTTAATTTTTCCAAAGGTCATTCAATCACGGCGCTATTCTATACGATATTTTACAAGTAAAGTAATATTAAAAAGAGAATAGATTTTTTTATGTTTCTTTGTTACGCTTTTCCACGCTAAAACGGCTGAACGGATTTGAATGAAATTTGGCACATGGGTAGGCGATGACCTGGATTAGGACTAGGATACTTTTTATCTCGATATTCCCACGGTACCGAGACTTATGCGGGTGAAACCGCGGGACGCAGCTAGTTAAGTAATAAAAGGATCACACGTCAATTTTTTGGCCTGATCATACGGCTTAAAGCAAATGCCATATGAATCTACCAGTGATCCCAAAATTATACATCAAACAATCGTAGTTAAACGAGATGTGAATGTGCGATTACCGTCAGCTGTGATCATGTGCGGGTTATACAGTGTGTCAATCACTTAATTATGGTAAGTTGGTAAACCGTTTATAAAGATGGCAGTAAATAAGTTACTGTTTGGCCTTGTGAGGGTATGCTGGAGATTTTCTTCTGGTTTTGTGTTTTTTGGCAGTAACTGTAAGTCACAAAGTACACTAAACTTAAACACTTGCTTCAAACAAATATAAGATGTACATTATACAGAGTGTCAGGTTAAACGATGGACATAGTTTAAGGGAGTGTAGTTCCCATGAAAATGAACAATTTTTACTAAGAGACCAACAATGAAATCGAGAAAATAAAACCAGCCGCTCTATACATTTATGTTCGCATAACTGAACAAAATGTAGGGAACAGCTGTTTTTTTTAAATAAACATAAATGTATATAGATTTATAGAGGCTTGTTTTATTTTCTCGATTTCAGTGTTGATCTCTTAGTAAAAGTTGTTCATTTTCATGGGTAACCTAACCAAACCTAACCTCGGGGTGCCCTTCGATCGCTCTTGCATCCTACGTCGCCTATCGACTGACCGCAACCATGCAACCGAAGTCACCCGAAGTACACACGAACCGCATGTGGCCGGCTGCACCTAGTTGTACCCGGCTAAAACTAGGTGTAGCCGCACTTCGGCCATTAGCCGTGATATATACATCTTATATTTGTTTGAAGCATGTATTTAAAGTTTAGTGTACTTTGTGACTTACTGCCAAAAAACACAAAACCAGAAGAAAATCTACAGCATACCCTCACAAGGCCAAACAGTAACTTATTTACTGCCATCTTTATAAACGGTTTACCAACTTACCATAATTAAGTGATTCTTCTCCAAACACAATGCTACTGCTTTACATACTAAGCGTTGTCGGCGCATATTTTTAAAGAAACCTTTTACCTTGTTACCACGAGTCACACACAAGAGACAGCGACTGCGGAGAAAACGAAAGAATTTGTCACCGGAATAATTGCGCAGTTCATCAACATTCATTACGTTATTTACGTTGTAGAGACACATTTTTTGCGCGGGCCTGCGGGCGGAGAGTAATGGATAACTCTCCGTCCGATCAGGACCAGGCCCGTGCTGGACGGCGCGTACGTATTCCACACGCGCCTCAAAGAGATGTCAGCATCATAAGGAAGGGGCCTGTAAGGGCCGTAGCCTGCCGAGGCAGCGGGATTGTCCGAAAGGGTTACCGCTGCCCCGGAACATAAAGGGCTAAGGAAGGAACATGGGTGGGTTTTAGTCAGTTAGTTTGACACTCCCTTCTGCTCCACCCAGAGCGGGAGGGGTCATTTGATGATTTCCCATCTTCAAAAAAAACAAAAGAAAAAAAAGAGACACATTTTTCGAACATTATGAAGCAATGGATTGGCAATATTCTTCAAAATCAATCTGATTCAATATTCTTCAAAATCAATCTGACTGGTATAAACAATTGACGCGCCCGCGTCTCGCTTGACTCTAATCGCAAGTCGCATCACTCGAGGCTATGAAGTGGGCCTTAGGCCGTCTTCACTGGACCCTTAAAACGCATAATTATCTTTTTACGGAGACGTTTCCACATTTATTCCTGGGGCTATGTTGTGGGTAACGGCTAATTTATGACTTGATCTTACCTTTCGACCTTAGGGTGAGGTTACAGTGTAAGCTATGGCTATGCGAGATGTTAAGAGGTAATAAAATTAGTATTTATTTATTTAATAATTTATGTACACACATATACCTATATACTCAATACTCAATTCTTTATTGCATTCCATATTATGTACATAGATGGTATGAAATATTGTCAAGATCAATATGGACCCTGTCGGGCACAGCAAAGGTAGGAGAAAGGATGGCGCCAAAATAACTATTCATGGAATTAATTTGTAGGTAGATCTAATAGATGTGTAAGTATTGGTATAAGTATTGGTAGATTGTGTCCGATTTTTTAATTTATTTTTTGTATTGTGATTTTTTAATTTATTGTGTATGCATGTTATTATAATATTATGACTATTGCATAAGAATTTGTAAATTCTGTTACATATTTTATTTATTTTATCGTCAAAATGTTATTAAAGAAATTAATTTATGTATGTATATTATTATTATGTTTTTATAAGCAGATTAGGTAGCTTTTGTCGGGTATTTATTCTTATCGTCATCATTATTTATATATATAAACAGACAAGGACAAGAACAGAAAAATAGGAACCAAGGTGATTCTTATTCCCAAAGAAATCTCTCCCTCTTTCTATTTTTCTTCTTTTTATTAGAATTAAATTTTATTATTTGTATTTTTTTTTCTATAAATAATTGTAGGTTTATACAAATCCTTTTACACGTCAATAAAGTATTTGTTAGACTGTTTTGCCATAAAAATGGGACTAAAATCATGCTGATTTATTATTTGTCTATGTAACTATTCGTTGTTTCTAATTGAATAGTTCTTAGTGTTACATAAGTAACGTTGCACTTAATCCAATAAATAGAAGGTAAAAAAATGTTACTAGATTCTTAGTAAAAAAATACTTGACACTCATCTCTTGCAGATTTGATAGCATATCTCAACATATCTTGCAGTGTGACATCAACAGAACCTCGACGTTGTAGCTGAAAAACATTTCGACGAGAGCACATTTTGTATTCATAATTAGGTGCTCTTGAAATAATATGATTTAAGGCTGATTTTTCCATCGCCAGATAACTCTACCACGACTGTGACCTGTGGCTACGCACTTTAAAACTGAAAAAACGGATCCATCTAACAAACCTCCATTCTTCTTTCTACTGACGAGTGTTATTGGTATTTTTTTTAATCCTTACTGTATTTTTTATTTCAAAATTATAATGTTCAGATTTACTTCCTACCTTTTTTATTTTTATCAGGCAAGTAGATTTGTTACAAATACCAAAATTAGATCTTTTAAACTCCGTAACGGATTTTAATGCAATTTTCAGCAATATATAGAGTGATTCAAGAGAAAGGTTTATATGTATAATACATGCATATTGTAGTAGAAAAAATCCGAGAAATTCAAAGATTTGTAATGTGATGTCGTAGCAAACATATTTTTGTGCGCTTACATTACAAACGCTGGCTAAACCTTACGAGATAGATCAAAATAAAGTACTACGGATTTGTATATCTTAAAAAAATAGATAAAAAAAGTTTGCTATAATATATGTTTATCTCATAAGGATAACTCACTGTAATTATTTCTATCTTTTTAAATATTACAAAAGAATATGGGCAATTTACCAAGCTATTTTAAACAAAACAGTATTATTCTTTACCCAATTAAATACATTACATACGTTGTAGTTCAAAATTGCCCTTTACAGCATACCTATCATTGAAATGAATGTTAGAAGATGTCAGAGATTTAAATCTCTGATATCTTCTAAAATTCATTTCGGGGGCCGAACGGCTTGAGGGGCGCGGGCGGCACGAAGTTCGCCGGGTCAGCTCGTTATTAATAAATAAGTCCTACTTGACTACTCGACCTCTAGACAGGTGTAACGTTACAATTAGCTGAGAGCTAATTGTAACTTACGTTTTTAAAAAACTATACAATTAACTAGCAGCGCCCCGCGGTTTCACCCGCGTTAGTTTCGATCTCGTGGGAATATCAGGATAAAAAGTATCCTATGTGTTAATCCTAGTTATAAACTATCTGTGTGCCAAATTTCATCCAAATCTGTTAAGCAGTTTTTGCGTGAAAGAGTAACAAACATCCATCCATCCATCCTCACAAACTTTCATGTTTATAATATTAGTAGGATAGGATAGTAGGATTATAAAATATTACATCACAGATAAAAAATAATTCTGGCTTCTAGCCGGCTTTAAAACTTGTTCCTCTGGAATGGGAGGTAGTGATGGAGGAGGTCCCTCGCCGTCAATCGAAGCGTCCTTCGCCAAGCTGGCGCGGTAAGTTCGTGGTGGAGGAGGTACTCTCGTCATGATCCCATCAAGGAGCGAAGCGCATACCAAAAGTCTTCAAATTAAAAAGGCAGATGCAGATTTGATATTTATTGAAACACTAATTCAGTAGTAGTTTTTAGTAGCACAACTCCTGGACCTCGACTGAACTCACAACACTCGACTGAACTGCTTGCTAAGAAAGATGGCCGCTTTTATGGTGTCTCAGTCAAATATTCTAGAAGAAACGTTCATAATTTCAAACATAATTCAAAGTGTTGACTTCCAGAAATAATAAAAGCGCCTTACAAAGAGAATCTGACCTTATAATATAGTGAAGACCTGGCCTAAGCAAGTAAGTTTTCTAAAAAAGTAAAACTTACAGATGACAATTGATGAAAATGTCAATATATGAAAATCAATAAAAATATCATTAAGATTATTAAAAAAGTAATTTAAAAAAATCTACTTCAAAAAGAAATAAACTCAAAATTATAAAATGACTTTAATTTCGGAATTATTCTTCGTAGATACACTTTCCTCGTAGACACTTTTGAAAAAATCTCACTTCTCTTCCTTATAGATTCACTTTCGTTTAGTACAGCAAAATAGAAAAGAGTTAGTGTAAATGAAGTTGGTGAAATTTATTCAAAAGAGTCTGCGCTGAGGCTAAATCTAAATTGATAAGTAACAAAATTAGTGTGTCTAATAATAAAATAAAAGCTGTGTGGCAGATAATTAACAAAGAAACTGGAAACACAAAACAGCAACATCTTATGATGTTGCTGTTTTGTGTTTCCAGTTTCTTTGTTTGAGTTGTCCCTAAAAATCGATGATGAAATAATTTCAGATAAGTTAAAAGTGGCTGAGACACTAGAAAATTTCTTTACCAACATCCTAATAGAGGTTACAAAATCACTCCCCTCATCACCTGTATTAGCTGAATCTCTTCTTAAAGAAAACTTTAATAAGGATATTCCAATTTTTTAATTCAAGCCCATTTCTATTGCCACTATTAAAAAAGCATTTACAAGTCTTAACATAAAAAAATACTGAAGACTTATGGGGGATTTCTGTTAGGGTTCTTGGAGATATTATTGACACAATTGCCCCTGCCCTAACATGCATATTTAATCAATGTCTAGACAGCGGTACGTTTCCTGACTTAATGAAACATAGTAAAGTAGTACCAATTTTCAAATCGGGTAGTAAGCTTGATCCCTCCAATTATAGACCTATATCTGTGTTACCAGCATTGAGCAAAATCTACGAAAAAATCATGCTAGACCAGATGTTGTCACATTTTAACTCAAATGGGATTTTACATAGTCACCAGTTTGGTTTCACGAAAGGTAGGTCGACGATGGACGCGGGAGTAAAACTCATCAGTCACATTTTGGAATCCTGGGAGAAGTCCCAGGATGCAATTGGCATTTTCTGTGACCTCTCAAAAGCGTTCGATTGCGTTGACCATAATACACTGATTCGTAAATTATACCATTACGGAATTCGTGGACAAGCTGCTGATCTTGTTCTTTCATATTTATCAAAGAGGCAGCAAAAAGTAAACGTTAACGGGGTGATGTCATCGGGGTGTCTAGTTAAGATGGGCGTGCCTCAAGGCTCAATTCTTGGGCGTTTTCTATTCCTAGTATATATTAATGACCTTCCTTACATGATGGCTAACTTATCGGATATCATATTATTCGCTGATGACACTTCCCTTATTTTTAAAATAGACAGAAAAGATACGGATGTCTTACATGTCAACGATAGTCTGGCTGTTCTTTCGAAATGGTTTGCAGCTAATAATCTTTTACTTAATGCGAACAAACCGAAATGTCTTAAGTTCTCATTACCAAATGTACCTCAAGTGGGTCTGAATTTAAAGCTTGATGGCAAAAAAACTAGATGTTATTACGGAAACTGTATTTCTGGAAATTACTTTAGATTCAAAATTACAATGGGGCGCACACATTAGAGCTCTTTCAGGTAGATTAAGTTCAGCTGCATATGCAGTAAGGAAAATAAGGCAGTTGACAGATATAGCCACAGCTAGGTTAGTATACTTTGCTTATTTCCAAAGTATTATGTCTTATGGTGTTCTGCTGTGGGGATCGGCAGCTGACGTAGATTCAATTTTCATTTTACAAAAGAGGGCAATCCGCGCAATTTATAAAATGAGTCCTCGCGAGTCTCTTAGAAACAAATTCAAAGAAATTGATATACTAACTCTGCCTTCTCTTTATATTTTAGAAAGTATTTTGTATGTTCGCAAAAACTTAGGACTTTTCAAAATAAGAAGCGATTTCCATAATATAAATACCCGTAGTAAAAATGAAATTGTGATACCTAAATTTAGATTAACAAAAACTAGCAAGTGTTTTCATATAAATAGCATCCGTTTTTATAACAAGTTGCCAAAGCCGGTTATAGAACTTAGCGATGGAAAGTTCAAAACCCTCATCAAACGTGTCCTTATCAAAAAAGCATATTATAAGATTAAAGACTACGTTGAAGACAAGGTAGTTTGGCAATAATTGCTTCTGCACATGTGGCTTCCCTGGCATCTCATTAACGGCATAACTACATAAATGTCTATTAACTGCTCTCAAATTACGATTTTTATTTAATTTTTACATACTTCTTTGACATTTAATCATTTTATTATTTGACATTATATAGATACAATTCTAATCCTCCAGCTCTTTTAGTGGTTGTAATGGAAATTATGATCACTTGGTTTTAATAGGTCTTTATATTTTATTTATCTTTTTTTGAGTTTTTGATTTTGTAAATGTGAGGACTTTGTAGGCCCTGTAGATTTTAGATCTGTAGATCATTTTTTATTTTATCAAGTACCTGGCACTTGTTGACAGGCCTACGCTGTTCTCCCATACCTACTGTAATTAGAAAACATTGTAAAAGCCAATTATTTTTAAAAGAGTAACCGTGGAGTTTCTTGTCGGTTCTTCTCCATAGGAAACGACCAATTGGAACCGTGCACCTAGCTTCTGACGTTTCATAAGTGCCCTTGTAGGCTTATGTGAAATAAAATATTTTGATTTTGATTTTGATTTGGTGTCTTAAGATCTGTATTTTAGTTTTAGTTTATTGCCACCGACTTCCGAAATTAAAGTTTTTTCATAATTTTGAGTTAATTTATTTTTGAAGTCGATTTCTTTTTTAACGGTTTTATTTAGCTTGCCCTGTTTGTTGTTATTTGGGTTTAATTTAGTACTTGAAATACATTTTTCCTGTTGGCAGATTGCCCTGATATTTGGCTCACACCTTTAGTTTTGATGAAAATACTATTTAATTTAATCAGTATCATTGTAAATCCAAGATGGCCGACGCTACAAAATAGCAGATTACATATTTTTTCACAACCCTCTCAATATGGGTATCACATTAAAGCTACCATACTTCTTTATTAGTCGGCATCTCGGTAATCACCCCCCTTTCTAAACATATGATCATTCACACAGTCCGTCCATCGTTTCTTTGGTCCTCCCCTACTCTTATAGCCATTGACAAATTTATTCATGTTTACAACGCAAAATACGATAAGTAAATCTATTTGCAGTATCTTAAACCGACACCATATCAAGTGGCCCTTTTAAAAACTCACAAAACGACTTAAGGGTGCATGAAAAGACACATTTGGCATTCAGTTGCTTAGCGCCGGTCGGGCCCAGATTTTATCGAGTCGCCCCACACCACCTGGATCCCTATCTCAACCCCACTTATGAATGATTGATTCATACAACGATTTATGTGTGTTTGTGTTAATACATGCATGGGTGTGTGTGATTGTAAGATTGCTAAGTATTGCTTAGTTATTGTTGCGATTGCTCAAGCAGGAACCTGGATTTAAGTCATCTGCCTAGCCTTTTCCCAACTATGTTGGAGTCGGCTTCCAGTCTAACCGAATGCAGCTGAATACCAATATTTTACATGGAACGACTGCTCATCTGA
This sequence comes from Globia sparganii, assembly GCA_949316385.1. Lineage (NCBI taxonomy): Eukaryota > Metazoa > Arthropoda > Insecta > Lepidoptera > Noctuidae > Globia > Globia sparganii. Next base: position 23,112,390 of record OX438660.1, on the reverse strand, counting down.
CCTCCACAACCCAGTAACTGGATAATACGATAGGTACCCCTGACTGGTTGTCAGACTTTCAGGCTTCTGACTACCCGTAACGATTGCCAAAGATCCACAAATGACAGCCGGGACCAACGGCTTAACGTGCTTTCCGAGGCACGGAGGGGTCTTGGTATGTAAAGATGGTCACCCATCCACAAACCAACCGTGGCAAGCATAGTTTAACCTGATCGATCGACCTGTGCGGCTGTTATTATTTAGCCACGGGCCCCTCGAACCTTGATTTAAGTATAGTCTGAAATTTACATTCTGTATTTGAGTCCAGATGCAAAAGCATCAGTTATCTGTCAAGTTCTGGAAAATATGTTTGAGTATGATGGTACTGACTGGTTATAAATAGGAACCGTCCCCACATATTTAGAAGCCTATTTCGTCAAAGACGAGAGGAAGTAGTTTAATTCAATAATGGCAGTAATGTAATCCTAATCATGATAGGATGGAAAACGACACTCTTAATCTTGATACGCAGATGTCACCAATCCTTCTAAGTGTAGGTTCACTTGCACCTTTGATGACCTTAAATAAAGCCACTGATGCCACAATCAACGTGGCCACCTACTGAGCTCAAAAATATCATCATCATCTTCTTAGATCTTCTACCTAACCTCCACAATCCAGTTACTGGGTAATACGATAACCCTTGGTAAGACTGGTTGTCGGACTTTCGGACTTCTGACTACCCGTAACTGACCGAGCTCAAACAAAATGTAAAGAAGTAAAATCAAAGCACTGTCGACAAAAAAACAAGAGAAAGACCAAATGTCGAGACTGCTGTGTGTGAGGATTACGTCTTTTTCCCGTTGTGTTCCTGTAGTTATGAAGTGGTTAGGTAATATTTTCCATTAATAACACGTTCAGGTTCAACATTACTTGCAGTACCTACTTTATTATAACAAGGTGCCAAGCGACACTTACATACAAATACGTTCCAGTCACGGCTTCCTTAATATAAATCCCATTAACTTATGACCACGCAATGCGACTGTGGTCGTGTGAAATCATTTCGTTATCATTTTGTGTCGTATTATCAACACGTTTATGTTTGGCTCTTAGATATTCGCTTGATTTAACACCTAAAATGACAGTACAGACGCCAGCACATGAAGTTACTACAATCTGTCAAATTTCTTTAATAGATTTTCAACTTACTAAAGCATAATATGGTTCAAAATTGATTGGGAAAATTTTTCAGTTTCGGATAGCTTGATGTGCTGGCGTTACGTAGATAAGAACCACTGCGTTATCTTAGAATATCCTGTAATAGTAGTTTGTGTTGGTGAATAGATAACTAAATAAAACTTTTTGTGATACGATGACCTCCTGAACAGATTCTTTTTCCAAGCCTGCATCAGGACACAACACGTCATCCTAGTGTGAATCCCGCTTTATGGTTGCCTGTGAGTGTATAAGTGTTCATCACAGATATAGATACACCTAGATAACGCAAGAGCAACTACTTCGCGTGCCAAAAATCTCACCATCTTACGTTCAAAAATCGTAAGCCGCCACTTTCGCGCTCAGTCCTGTGTACTGCTGGCTGGGTGAGCGTGAGTGAGAAAGAGCGCTTGTGACGTCATAGTAGGTATTTAAAAAATGGTGCGCTTGGTTTTCATACAGATCGTGATACTTGCCTTGTCTATCTATATATGTGGTGGTGGGTTCATACACACGAGCGGCACGACAACGGCTGCAGATGGCTTTGCCGTTAGCACACTTAAAGATAGAATGAGTGGGTTCTTTGATGCCATGACCTTTTTGCCTCAACTAATGCAGTTTAAAGGGCTCCTTTAAACATGTATTCTGTATAAAATATGCAGTTAAATCACTACTCAGAATCATATTTCTCAGTTTCTACCGTGTGGCCCTTTCCCACGCCCTAGCGACCACTGAATGATTGATTCTTCCAGTTCGTCATTTTTTATGTATCTAGTCTTGCAATTTTTATTACGTACTAGCCCGCGACTTCGTCCGCGTGATATTTTTTGTTCCCCGAGCCACCCCATCGCAGCGCATCGCCTGCCTGCGCTATTACTTCATTTTCTGACTTTTTTCTTTTTGCTCAACCCCTAAGGGTTCTAGCGTGATGTCTAAAGCCTATAGCCTTCCTCAAGGATTGGGCTATCAAATAAAAAAAGATTTTTATAAATCTGATCGATACTTCCAGAGCTAAAAGCTTTCAATCAAACAAACTCGGCAGCTTTATTATTAGTAAAGGTTTTTCCCCGTTTTTGCAACATTGTTCATTGATGCTCCGCTACTCTTGGTCGAAGCGTGATGTTATATAGCCTATAGCATTCCTCGATGAATGAACTATCTAACACAAAAAGATTTTTTCAATTCGAACCAGTAGTTCCAGAGATTACCCCCTACATACAAACATACAAACTTACAAACTTTACCTCTTTATAATATTAGTATAGATAAAGTTGCGTCTCTATAAACCAATTTAGTCCAAGCAAAATCACGCAAAGATGTTTTCCAATCTGTTATGTTAAATTGAGCAAATGTATGTATATGATCATTTTCATCATAAAGCCTAAATTCATGGAGTTTATCATAACCATCCACTTGGAAAGTTTCTTTTGCGTACAATGAAATTTTGTCCATTTGCTTACCTCACTAACAGTAACACAAACACTATTTATTCAGAATCAACGACGTATCACATGAACAACGACTTTCCAAGTACACATTGTTAATTCATCAAAATCCACCAACCCAAACACGACCATAACTTCACCATATAAAGATCAAAATCATTCATCAAACATAGCCTATTAGGTCCGAAAAGGGAAAGAAAGCGCGAATAACAACATTGTTATCGCTAATAAGTCATCGTTAGCCATAAACGGTGTTCTTTTGACCCGACATTAATGGCTAGGAAGTGGAAAATAGACCTTTTGTCGCATTAATAGAGTCTATTGTGTTGTGTGACCTAATTTCTATAGAGCATATAAAATACGTTGTCTGTGGCACAAGGAAGTATTCTTGGTAATTCTGGTTAATTCTATTAGGGCTGTTTGTTTGCGAAGATGTATATCGTTGGAGCATTTCATGTTTTTGAATTTTCATTTTTATCCTCCATTTTTCTCTTGATAGCTGTTATTTTGGGGAGATAGGGACTTTAAACTATGTGTTTATATTATAAAAAATAATACATCCGAATTGAGAACTTCTTCCATTTTTCGAAGTTGGTTACAAAGCTTTACTGTTAACAGTGCACATTGCAAATGACAGTAGAACTGACTTGTCTGAGTTTAATATTGCCCTTTGGTTCAAGAGTTCTTCTCTGTGTCCCACTCAACATTTTGACCTCTCATCTCAGATTTACACTGGCAAGACAGGTTCAGAAATATTTATATATGTTCTGGGAAAACTTGAAAGAATTTTATTTTCAGAAAAATGTCGCTATGAAAATAAATAAAAAACTAGACAAGCAAGAACGTTACCAAGAATACTACTATTTGTCTAAAACAGAGATCAAACGTTGTAAAATCTAAAGGTAACTTCGAAAGATAGTTCGCAATCACAAGTCACGCCGCAAACCCAGAACGTAATTTGAAATAGAAATCTTTAATGTGACGAGTTCAGCCACATTCGTTTTTTTTTATCAAAATGATTGATCGTTTCAAACCGCTGAATCATATAACTAATAACTGTCATAATGCTATTAAATACCAACGTTACAAAATAACTAAAAAGCTTGAAAAATACTGCATTTTCGTACTGTTTCTGCAAAATATGATAAATGGGAGCAGCAATCATTTGTCAAGCATGGTGGTTTCCATAAACTTTGAAGTAAATATTTGATTTAAAGGCAGATTTCGTGGAACGTATTTGCTGCTGAACGGTATAAATACGTCGAATTTATTAATGTTTCTAAACCGCTTTGAATTGCTTTGGAAATACGTATTTAATAAGAGTTCTTTTCAAACGTATTTTAATTGGTTCTTAACCTAAATCTTAAGAAATATATAATTTGATACTGTCGTTGGCGATATAATACGTATTACTTACGTTGATTCGATTCGAATCTAACCTAAATAATAACTTTTGATATCGAATCATGTTAATTACAATGAAACAATGTACAGACGTCAGCACATCAAGCTTTTACAATCTGACAAATTTATTTAATAGATTTTTCAACTTTATTACTAAAGCATAACGTTCAAAACTGAATGGGAAAATTTGACAGTTTCGGGTAGCTTGATGTGCTGGCGTCTGTAAAAATAATGCACATGTGCTTTTAATTAGGTTAGCTCACAGAGATTGCTAATAGACGTCATTACCGTCTATAAGAGTGTTATCGATCTCTCACCAACTACCCACTATTGGCGCTCCACTTATTAAAGATACTAAAAAACCAACAGTTTAGAAAGACAGGCTTGGAGCTAAAGCTATTTGCTTATTTGGTGCTGGTTATGAATGATCGTATCCATGGTTATGTGTGTAAACATGTCCTGAATGATCATGATCATGTTCAATCACGATTTGCCTTTCTGAATTTTTACTAATCAAAAACCTAGAATAAACTGCTCGTCAAAACTCAATGAGCAAGCGTGGTTATCAATGCTCGTTCCTTTTCTGTAAAACGCCAATGCATTGTGATGAGCAGCGGTTGATGTAATTATTTTAATCGGCTTGTTTTGCAGATAGACTTATGTTCCTCTTTGAGCACCACGTTAAAATATTGATTGGTGCTCAAATGGGAATATCTTTGGTGCTCAATGCATAGGTGCTCAAAAAATAGGTGCTCGAATCGGAATGCTTCTGAATATCGTCACATAATATGATTCTTTCTTGTTTCTCTGAAAGATTGCGCAGGTGTACCTATAGTACACCTACATGTCGCCAGTTATGCTAAGTCCCATGTAATAAGGGGCGAGCCTATTGCCATCAACCAGGCACGAATTCAGGCTCCGGCAGCTACTTCGAAATTCCAGATGGACCAATCTAATAACACTTTTCCCGAATTCCCTGGGAGTGGAACCCAGGACCTCAAGCTCAGCAGGAGCGCTTGCGACCACTATACCAACGACTAAATATCAGTAGGTATTAATTTAAATAGTTGTTTATGAGTAAATTCTGAGATAGTTAATCGAGTGTCATGCCGCGGAGGTGAGTGCTATTCCAAGAATGTAGGTCGCCGCCCGTATCATGATATGTCATACGATTTACGTAAGACATTACCTTGTTTTAACGTTTACAAGTTGTGTTGGGATTCTGAAAACACGTGTTATAGATACATATCTATGACAGGTGACACAAAGCACATGCTTTGAATTAGACTTGTAATTGAAAAGTAGGTCACGTTGCAAACTATATTAGCAACGAAGTGGTTCACAGTGGTTCGGGGCTTTTTTCCAATAATACCTAAGGTATTATTTTACAAACTAGAATCTTTTAAAACATTTACTTAAAAAACGACTCTCTACAGCAAAATTCGAACAAAAAACATTAATTTATATCAAATCTAAACACCTCAAGGTCAACGCCATTACTTCCACCATTTTCTTCAAAAAGAATCGCGACTAAAAACCTATTCACTATTTAGCACAAGTAACTTACAGACGATCATTCAAAACTTGTCAAACTTTTACATAACAACATGTATTTTTCAATTCAGCGAGTTCTCTAATGCGAATCTCATAAGAGTGGCACAAATGTAGCTGACGCGGCGAAAAAATGTATTTTACATCGCGTTGTTGACTGTAATTCATATCGAAGCGATCGTGTTGGCTTGACATATATGCTTGTGTTTGTATTTTTGTGTTTGACTTAATTTGAATATAAATGTAGCGTTCATTTTTACTTGCCCGGTTTTTTTGTGGACAACTAGAAGTATTAAAAGTTTGGTTATTAAAGAAATGAGATGAACTCATTATAAAAAAAAAAATTGTAAATAAAAAAGGTCACACGAGAGTTAAATATTTTTTTTTTAAACCTAGAATTGCGGCATGTAACTATTATATGTATTGTCTACGTAGTGGCAAGATAATAATATCTTACAAAATTCAGGCTCAGGATATCGAGTTTAAACGAAAGAAACTTATAAAACTAATATCAGCACCTAACTTAGTACATTAACAAGGTCTCAGTAATAATTTATAAAGCATCACCCGAACATGTTCTAACAAGGGCATTACATTAGTTTGGAAACCGTGTTGTTACAAGAACTGCGCCAAGTTCGGTGAGTAATTTCAAAGTCTGGAGCCATTTCTTACATCGTACAATCCTTAACTCTAATTAAATGAAGGCTTGTTTTTCTCAACAAGTTCTGTCAAGCGAGTTTGATAGTCTGTAGCCCGCCTAAGAGGACCGGGAGTTGTAAAACTTTGCGAAACAAAGGCCCGCGATCATTTGTCATGTTTTTGTTCAGGAGACTTAAATTAGATGCCTTGTAATGAAAAGGGTATTTTTGTGTAATAGCACTAAATAATTTGGGGCTAATGTAGTCACCGCTTTTTATACTGAAGAACTTCGTAATTAATTATTTAGAAGGTTTATTAAAAGTTGGCTGTAAATTCGCAGACTCATTCGCTAGCCAATGACTATCAGGCATGTTTGTGGTATACAGGGTGGAATCGAAGTCATGGGCATTATTTTAACCTAAGGCACTACTCACGATACTGATTGCATTAGGGCTATTAATACGCAAATCAAAAATATTATTAATGCAAGTAAGGAAAACCTTAAAAATGTAGTAAGTCAAATTGCACAAGGCTTATTATTGCAAATAAACACTTAAAGTAATTAAAACAAAATACTTCGTTAACGCCAATAATTGTTGAAATATCAAAATCTTAAAGCGCAGTACAGCGCAAAGCGAAATGTAAACAAACATCACCTGCGCGTGCGCGGGTTTTTCCTTACAAGTAATAATAACAATGGGCTACAAGACATTCCGTCCGGCGGGATTCCCTGAACTCTCTCCGTCCCACTCCCTCACTCGCAAAAATACGAATATCACCCCCGCGCGGGGTATGCTTCCCGCCGCAACACGAAGTCACGAACCCGGAACCAGTGTCATAACGACTGCGCAGGTGCATTGACGCGTAATTGATTTATTGATCCCGTGACGTAATCGCCGTACTCGCCGCTCGCGTCATACGGTGCTTGGATTGCAGTGTATTAAGTTTTAGTGTAGTAGTTGTGTGTTGTGTGTGTGTTTGTGTACACGATGCCTCGACCGCGTAATGTGCAGGCTAGGTACACCAACCAACAATACCCACAAATGGTTGTAATTTACGATCGCACAAGAAATTTAGTATGAACTCGTGAAATGTTCCATCGGCGCTACCCGAACGACCCTATTCCTTCACGGGGTCTCATCCCACCAGAACCACTCAGAACCTGTTGGATTTTTCGTCTTTTCACGTGCCAGCACATGCACAAGCTCGTGGAAGAGCACCCGTTTACCCTCTGTCACTTTACCGACAAATAAGGTTTTTTCAAAACAATCCACAAGCTAGGTACGTAAATGTTTTTTTTTAATGTATTTTAGTTGACGTAGTATTGACCGTCCTAAGCCGGCAAAGTACGAAGAGAAAATTGAAATTTATTATGAATCAATTCATTGGCAACTTACGAATGTCACGTGAGTCGGGCGGGGTCAAAGAATTCACGCCCAATGACGCGCGTACGGCGTAGTGTACCTACGCATTTGCTATCGAGAAGCGCAACTAATTTGATACTTTGTATGACTTACTACATTTTAAGGTTTTCCATACTTGCATTAATAATATTTTTGATTTGCGTAATAGTAGCCCTAATGCAATTAGTATCATAAGTAGTACCTTAGGTTAAAATAATGCCCATGATTTCAATTGCACCCTGTATAGAGGGGAGATCAATTGATTTTTTATACGTTGTTTAATTTTAAATGCTAAAACAATTAAACTTTTAATTTAGTACAGCGTCAAGCATCAGAAATAACTTTTGCTGTGTAAACATTTTAGTTTGGTGTGACTCGTAGCATGTTCGTAGCTGTGCTACGAGCTACGCTAATAACGTAGACGTTTCGTAGCGTCATTGCAGGTTAGAAGTTGCAAATTACAGAGCGTTCCTAAACATAAGAGTCTCAGAGATTTCTGTGTGACACAAACCACATACATTTATACTGTCAAAATTATTTATCGACATACTTGTAAATATAAATAATATTAATTTTGCCATGCCAGGATTTAAGAACATATTAATGAAAAATCAGCAAGGCTTTAATAAAGTGCTCTTAAATCCACAGTACTTCCAATTGAGCGTCGCCAAGTCGTTTATATATGAATTTATTTCCCCATTCATAAATGAATCGGAGCTATAACGTTTAGTTACAAGAAAAATCGTCGGTAAAGCGAAATGGTTCGTCAAATAGCTCAATCAACTTTGTACTATGATGTTAATGTTTCCCTTTGATGTTTCGGTTTGAATTAATGAGCCTTTCGTACAATATTTATTATGATCGTTTATGTATGAGAACATAGGGTGTTACGCTGTACGGTGGATGTTGAGGGTTGTTTAATTACGTTTTAAGAGAAACAACATTTAGGCCAGGGTATTTTTTTAATTTGGGGACTGCCTCGTTGGCCCTGGTGGACTGCCTCGATGGCCCTGTTGGACTGTCTCATTGGCCCTGGTAGACCGCTTCGTTGGCCCTGGTGGACCGCATCGTTGGCCCTGGTGGACCGCCTTGTTGGCCTTGGTGGACTGCCTCGTTGGCCCTGATGGACCGCCTCGTTGGCCCTGGTGGATCGCGTCGTTGGCCTTGGTGGACTGCCTCGTTGGCCCTGGTGGACCGCCTCGTTGGCCTTGGTGGACTGCCTCGTTGGCCCTGGTGGACCGCCTCGTTGGCCTTGGTGGACTGCCTCGTTGGCCCTGATGGACTGCCTCGTTGGCCCTGGTGGACCGCCTCGTTGGCCCTGGTGGACTGCCTCGTTGCCCTGGTAGACTGCATCGTTGGCCCTGGTGGATTGCCTCGTTGCCCTGGTGGATTGCCTCGTTGGTCTAGTGGTCGTTAGCGCTACTGCTGAGAATGAGGTTTTGGGTTTGATTCTTAGGTCGGGCAAAGTGTTATTGGATTTTCTATCTGGAATTTATCAGTAGCATCCTGGAGTCTGAGTTCGTGCCAGGTTGATGTCAATAGGCTCACCCCCTATTAAATCGGACTAAAACATAGCTGGCGAAATATGGGTGTACGCACGGCTACACATCAAGCTGTACATAACCAGTATAAGCTGACTTCTTACTGTACGTAAACCCTATAAAATACGAGGTCAGCTAAAACTGGAAATGTATAGCTTGATGTGTAGCCGTGTGTACAATAGGTATACCTCTGGGCAGCGGGATTGTCCGAAAGGGTTACCGCTGCCCCGGAACATAAAGGACTAAGGAAGGAACACGGGTGGATTTTAGTCAGTAAGAGTCTGACACTCTCATCTGCTCCACCCAGAGCGGGAGGGGTCATTTGGAGATTTCCCATCCACAAAAAAAAAAAGGTACACCTCTACCCAAACCTTTGGGGAACCAAGCCTTGATGTTATTTTAAATATTTATAAACAAGTTACGTTCGTGAGGTGATCGATTCACTCTGTACGATATAAGGACCGCTCTTTGCCTTGCAATATAATATTATCCTTTTGCAACACGAGTATATATTTTTTGTATATCATCCGAAAAGGCGATAACAAGTAAGGGGAATAATTTATTGCATATTTATGTGGTTTCCATACTGTATATTGAATAATGCCGTTCTATGAAACAGCCCTTTCTCTACTAAACTGATTAACCTCTTAATTATGATAGTTATCATTGAGTACTATTATAGCCAATTACTATTACAAAGGCAGGTAATTAATGTTAACTAATTTGCTAAGTGTCGGTTTGCGGGTTATAATGATCAGCTCTATTTCAAAATCAAGAGAAATGAGAAAGAGAACAGTAGATCTTTGGTCTATAGTCGAACAACATCCTTATCCCATAAAGTCCATGTAATTATCTAGCTCAGGGATCCCCAAACTATTTTGGTCAAGTGACCCCTTTTCCAAAATGAACTGTTACCTCAGACCCCCATGGCCAAATTACCTACTTTTAAGATCAACCCCGTCGACCCGCAAAATCAGTTTTCGTTTATGTCGACCCCTAGGAAACCCCCCCTCCGAAACCGATATCGACCCCGAGGGGTCGATATCGGTTTCGGACCACTTTGGGAATCCCTGATCTAGCTTCTACTTCGTCCATGTGAGATTTCTTGTTCCCCGGACCCATCTCTTCGCATCGCATTGCGTGCCAGCGCAGTTTTTTGGACTTTTCTCTTTTTGCTCGGCTTCTAAGGGTCCTAGTGTAATGTTAAATAGCCTTCCTCAGAAATTGGGCTATCAAATGCAAAAAATATTTTTTTCTAAACCGACTGTTAGTTCCAGTTAGCGCGTTCAAACAAACTCTTCAGTTTCATTATTAGTTCATATTCAGATTGGTCAAAAAGTCGTGGATCAAACGAAATAGGGAGATAAAGGAAGTAATTTCCAATGCTTTTAAAATGAGAAATAATTTTTGGTAACGCCTAGAAATTTTTGGAAAAAAATTAATTGCTCTTGAAATTTGGTATCCAGAGCCGCAATAGGACTTTTGTAGTGCTAATACATTATCTAGTAATAATAAAACACCGTTTGTCTTATCGTTTTATATCCCTTTTTTAATTGTAAAAGAACTCGGTATACAAAAATATTAATAACTTTTAGAGTAATTGAATTATGGCCATGCTGTAGAAAGATTTTTTGTTGGAAATGACGTCCTTTATCTCCATATTTCGTTTGACTACAACCTTTTGACCAGCCTGTAAGATAAATAACTGAAAATTTTCGTAGTGGTTTTTCAGTAGTAGTTTACAGAATGATTCTTAGTTTCAGTATGCTTCTTGGCAAAGGCCTCTTCCAACAAATACCACTAATTCCTATCTCTCGCAACTCTTCTTCAAATTCGCATCTTTTGTATTGTGTTCCCCTGTTCCTTTTGCCATCTCTAAGGTATCATTCTGTCACAACTTTACTCGACTTCTCTTAGATGCATCTTAACATATAGCCTAGCTGTCTATCTCTACTTTTGATGGCCTATTTTGGTAAAAACATCCATTACCTTTGTCTTTTCTTCAATCAGGGTATTTTGTGAATGCAATAACTATAACAAAGGCTAAATTGTTCAACAAAAACAAAAATGTTGTGGCGGCATCTATATCGCCACTTGCGAACTACGCATCACGCTGACGTCACACAAAATCCTACATCTCGCAAGCAGAGCTTACCGCGCAACTAGCATATACAACGTCCTATCGGGTAGTTGCCCGCCAGACACAACACCCGTCTGGTCGGAGGATCCTCCCTTTTCTATGGAGGACGAGTGAACTTTACACCCTGTTCCTCATTCCTCTATACTGTCATGCAATCTTAGCTCAACTCAATCTCAACGCACAGACGCCAGCACATCAAGCTACTACAATCTGTCAAATTTCTTTAATACATTTTCAACTTTATCGCTAAAACATAAGGTTCAAAGTTGCTTGGGAAAATTTGACAGTTTCGGGTAGCTTTATGTGCTGGCGTCTGTACTATGTTTTTTGTTTGCTATTAGCACACCCCTATAACATTCACACATAATAAAGTTACACTATATACGTATCTAACGAGTTTTCATTTAGTTTGTAAGTAAATTTACGCCGTTTGATAACATGAGACGTTTTGTTCTCTTTGAAGACACATGTTCATAATAATTATTTGTGTTTAGTGTATTAATCTTGTTTGGTAGTTACATTTATGAAACGTTTTATGAACCTCAATCTGTAGTAGTGATTATATTTCAATAGAACTTCGTTCATTCGTTTTTTATTTTTCGAACCCAAAAGCTGCCAACGGAACCCCATTACTAAGCCACCGCTGTCCGTCTGTCAGTCTTTCAGCGGGCTTTTTTTTTGAGGATGGGAAATCATCAAATGACCCCGCCCGCTCTGGGTGGAGCAGAAGGGAGTGTCAGACTCTTACTGACTAGAACCCACCCGTGTTCCTTCCTTAGCCCTTTGTGTTCCGGGGTAGCGGTAACTCTTTCGGACAATCCCGCTGCCCCGGCAGGCTTCGGCCCTTACGGGGCTCTTCCTTAATGCTGACATCTCTTTGAGGCGCGCGTGGAACATGTACGCGCCGTACGGCACGGGCCTGGTCCTGATCGGATGGAGAGTTACCCATTACTCTCCGCCCGCAGGCTCGCGCCTACGGTGGCCGGGAGTTGTCACGCGGATCCTGACGCCCGGAGCGTCTCCAGCGGCGGCTGGGACGTGAGTCTCTCTCCCTCAGCCGTCCCGCCACCTCCTTTGCTAGCATGACTGCTTCGCAGAAGGAGATGACTGCCTCCCACTCCCTCTCGCCCCGGACCATGGCTTGAACCAGGGCCGGGCGCGAGAGGCTCTCAGCGGGCTGTATCTCATAATTCGTAATAGCTATATAGTTTAAATTTTCACAGAGTGAATATTTCCATTGCCGCTATAACAAAAAAATAATAAAAATAAAATAAATTTAATAAAAATTTAAGGGGTCTCCATATAAGAAACGTGTTTTGTTTTTTTCGGCGTTTTTTGCTTGTTGTTAATCGTACCCGCACTTGGCCGGTGTTTTTTTTTGTATATATTGTTCCCATTATGAATTTATAATATGGTATATACACCACCCATTCTCTACACGTGGCTCAAAAATATAGATCTCAACTCCTGGATTACTTTAGAAAGTTATCAATCAGTATTGCAGTCTGCCTCTGTATGTGTATGTGCACTTGGCTGGTGTTTTTTTATTTAGTTTGTATAAATTATTCCTTATGAATTTATATGGTACATACACCACCCATTCTCTACATTTGGCTCAAAAATATAGATCTCAACTCCTGGATTACTTTAGAAAGTTATCAATCAGTATTGCAGTCCGCCTCTGTATGTTTATGTGCTTGAAGTATTAAATAAATAAATAAATAAATATTGTTTCGGCGGGCACTATTAGTATCACTCATAGACATTAATAAAGTCTTATAACGAAATAAATAAAATATTATGTGCATAACGAGTACTTCCAATTTAATCTAAAAAAAACGTATTAAGGGTGTTCTTGCTAGGCTCACAGAAAATCCACATAATTTCAACGTTGTATCTTAGATTGGCAATGCTTCGGTAAATGTCATAGTGAGTTGCACCACTTTACATCAAGTGACCCGCCGCGCCGACAGCCTGATTGCCAACTATTTCATAATACAGCCAAGCTGGGCCATACAACGCCACTGATTCTCTGCATTATGCTGATTATACCCACCGCGACAATGACACACTCAACGTATCATTTGTCTGACATTTGCGACGTGTCTGACGTTCTGACGAGTCAGACTAACGAGTTAGAACATGCTCGCTTGCATGTTGGAAGTCACATAACGGAATGCTGGTCATTATCGGAGTTTCATTATCTTTTTATGCAGCGTCAGACCGGTAGTATTTAGTGTTAGAATAAATGTAGTAGGTACCTAATCATTTATGGCGGAAATAATAGGTAATGGCAGTTGTGGTGCATGGAGAAAGTGATGGCGGTTTTGTCAACTGAAAAAATCTAATTAGTCCGTCAGTTAGATTATCAAAAAATATTTGAACCGTATTTTTTATTTATTTAAACTTTTCGCACAAAAAGGTACAAAGGCGGACTTAATGCCTTAGGCATTCTCTACCAGATTACGAACTTTTTGCAAAATGACAATGGGATCGTGTTGGAATGACGAATTTATAAAAATAGCAGACTTGGGCCCCTGGTCTTTGGAAGTAGTGCTCGCCTCGCTTCGCTCTCTTTGTTCGTATGCAGTTGATCACAGTTCTAACCTAACCTAACCCATTTGATCAGGGTGCCCTGGCTTATTTACTGCGACCGATTCGGCTCGCGCGTGACTGATACAGTTCCAACCTAAACTATAATATTGAATATTATTCAGGCCGTTAGTTGAACGGCCGCTGTTTAGTTAAAAGGCTAGGCGGTTAACTAAACGGCTAATCAAACCAGTTTGCCGCGACATATATGTATACGTATAGGTCATATTGTATTATTTTGATCACTTTCTAAACATTGTGTGCTTATTTTTTCCAGGTACGTACATCAACGAAGCATCTGACCTTTGTGAGTTTTATTTAAAAACCATATTATTAATTATAAAAGTATAGTATCGGTTAAGTGTGTGTCTTCACAAAAAAGTGTTTTAACTCACCGCTCAACACTTAACACTCTGAAAGACCAATGTGACATATTAATAATTACGAGCGCATTGCAGTGGTCTATTAGAGCAGTACCAGCAAGTATGTATTTCTAAATAAATACCGGGTATAATATACTAGGTATCAGTCGTCATGATAATGTAATACTCTTGTTGACACACCCAACATTCCGTGGTATACATATCACTGATTTCGTTGAATGATATCTTTCGCTTCAAAATGGAGCATGACCGAGTTTACATAATAGAAATAGGTAATATCTAGGTGGACTACGCATACTGCCTCCTTGGTCTAGTCGTTGCAAGCGCTACTGCTGAGCTTATGGTCCTTGGTTCGATTCCCAAGTCGGGCTAAGGGTTTTTCCAACTGGATTTTTTCAATAGCAGCCCGGAATCTGATTCTGTGCCCAGTTGATGGCAATAGGCTCGCCCCCTATGTGAAATTTTGGTGAACTATACTTACATCTCTCCTTATCCCTTCTTAGAATATAGATATGATAATGTTATGTTATGAAATCATTTTTATCATTTTCTTTTTCATTTTTGACGTCCCAAAGTACCTTTTATGTGCCTATTTGAAATAAATTCTTTGACTTTGATTATACATATGTACAGGTGATTTTTTTAACCGGTTCCAATTTTTTACAGGATGTTCTACCCATGAATATGAACATCTTTCACTATCAGACCAACTCTGAAATCACGATAAAAAAACAGCAGTTTCATACATTTTGGCAAAGGAGGTATTGATCTTTTGTATGAAACAGCTGATTTTTTTCGTGATTTCAGAGTTGGTCCCATAGTGAAAACTGTTCATATTCATGGGTAGAACACCCTGTAAAAAATTGAAACCGATAAAAAAACATCTTGTATACAGGGTTATTTGAGAAACACCAGCAACCGCTTAAGAGGTAATTGTACTCATCATTATGAACAACTTTTACTATGGAACCAAATCAGCTGTTCCCTACATTTTGACGAGATAGACGAAGATAAATGTAGGGAACAGCTGATTTTTATTTCGCGATTTCAGATTTGGTCCCGTAGTAAAAGTTGTTCATAACTGATGAGTACACTGACCTCTTAAGAGGTTGCTGGTATTTTACAAATAACTCTGTATATTCACAAAGATACATCAGTTAGTAAAATATATATAATATACATATTTAAGTAGTATGTAGATATGTAATACCTGTGTATGTAATCCGCCCAGAATTCTCTGTAAGTCAACAGAAATCTGCCGATATTGATTCAAGTTCTCCGTATTGGGTTAGTTGAGTCAAGCTAATTGGAATTTATTGGGAGTACTGAAATCTCGGAACGGTTTCTGAGAAATATTAAGCAGTAAGAACAGCCTAATTTGCAATCTGAGTCGGTACTAGCTAGTGTAGCGAAAAAAAGAAAAACATTGACTCTTCGCCACAGTAACACGTTTAATTTCTTTTTAAACTCAGACCGAATATAAAAGGTATCAAAAATAATATAAAAAGGTATATATATAAAATATATATACAACCTACATGGTCCTCAAGTATTATGTTCGTATTTTTATATACACATTGACACTGATGAATTTTATTTATTTTATACAATGACATGAATATTTACTTTGTAAAGTTTTTCTTTTTTAATTAACTATTGTGAATGTGAGGACTATGTGGGTCATTTCTTTCTTTTTTTCTGTTTTTCTTTTTTATGATCTGGCAGTTTGAGTAAACTACGCGGCCTACCCAAATGTTCAATCTTTGGTATTGTTCGTCGAATCGTTGAGCTCCTCAAGTTCTGAGTTGAGCTGCACGATTTTTGACAAATTCGTGCACTGACTGGACAGGTCCGCTCAATCTGTGTGGTTCTTTCCTCAAAAGACCATTTCAGACACCAATA
The DNA here is from genome assembly GCA_949316385.1 of Globia sparganii. NCBI lineage: Eukaryota > Metazoa > Arthropoda > Insecta > Lepidoptera > Noctuidae > Globia > Globia sparganii. Next base: position 23,096,193 of record OX438660.1, on the reverse strand, counting down.
TACATGGTCTTCACATGATTTGACCAAGATTTTGTCTGGACTTTAAAAGAGACTGTGACCTCTGAGTTTGTTTCGGCCTTTCTTCTCAGAATAGTCAGTTAGGAAACGCCGATCGCATCTAGAAAAAAAAAAAAAAAATAATATTGACGTGTAAAAGTGTTTGTACAAACCTACTTACAGAAATAAATCATTTATCATTTATAAAATACAACTCTCTCTGGGGCCCCCTTAAATATTTATTTTATTCTGATTTTAAGTATTTTTTGTTATAACGGCAACAGAAATACATCATCTGTGAAAATTTCAACTGTCTAACTATCACGGTACATGAGATACAGCCTGGTGACAGACGGACAGACAGACAGGAGGACGGACAGCGGAGTCTTAGTAATAATAGGGTCCCGTTTTACCCTAAAAAAATGAGGTTGCATGTATTCTTAAAGAAGGATGTATGTCAAAAAATAACATACAGATTTTACTAATACTGCACTAACATAGTTTGGTTCTAGGTATTAAAAACATTGTAGGTGAATTATCTATATACTAGTAATAAAGATGAAGAGTTCGTTTGTTTGTCTGAAGCAAAAATAAAAACAGTCGTAAAGAACGCGGCTAAAGAAAACGAAATAATAGCGCGGGTAGGTGATGCGATACGATGGGGTAGATCGGGGAACAAAAAATGTCACGCGGATGAAGTCGCGGACAGAAGCTAATTATTAATAAAAAGTACTTGGTTCACTTATTTGTTTACTTTAGTTATGAAGCTTTACCTAATCTTGAATTCTATTAACTTTCAATGAGTTTTTCTTTGGAAATTCGGGGTTTGTATATTAGAATTAAGAATTGATTTAGCCATTAAAACTGTAGGTACATAAAGTCCAATAAACTTATTTGAGACGAAATTATTATAATGAAAAATAAACAAATAGCTTACTGAAACTATGAAATACGCAGGTAACTACCGCTCTTTCAAAGATCTCCATTTACAAACAACTAAAATGTAATATTGACGAATCTAGTTCATAACCAATTGAGTTGCTTCACTATTGAATTCTATTCAATTTCGCTACCAGCAAATAGGGAACAATACCTACTACAAATTCTAAAACGTCAAAGTATCAAAAAGAACAAAATAACTGTCTCTATTTTCCAAATAATAGAAATTGGTCACTCAGCGAGCTATGGCACGGGCTATGCTTGGAGTCTCTCTGAGGGATCGAATCAGTGTTCTTGATCGGTGAACGTAAGGTGGGACGCCCTCAGGCTAGGTGGAGCGAGGATCTTCGCAGGATGGTTGGTAGCAGCTGGATGAGAGTTATCCAGCAGTGGACTGCTATAGGCTGATGATGCTATGATCAGTATGGAAAATTATAAAGAAACGTATTCAAGCAATTGTTTAAGAAAGCTGTCATTATTCGAGAAGTTGGTTTTATTATTAACTAGCGGTCCGTCCCGGCTTCGCACGGGTGGAAAAAAAAAATAGCCTATAATAATCAGTGATAATGTAGCATTCAAATGGTGAAAGAATTTTTTAAATCGGGCCAGTACTCTTTTAGCCAATTCGTTACAAACATACATACAAATCTTACCTCTTTATAATATTAGTATAGACTAGCTTTTGCCTGCGTGGATGTCGGAAATTATCCCGCGGGAACATGCTACTGAGACAAAAAGTCTATAATGTACTCTATAATATCAGCTATCTGCCAGTCAAAGTCCTATCAAAATCACACTAGCCGTTTCGGAGAGTAGCCGGAATAAACAGACAGACAAAACAAAAAAAAAAAAATTTTTTTTGTTATAAGAAGCGTATATATGTACTTTCATATGCATTTAGTGAAAACATATTATTTTTATATTACATACAGGCACTTCAATTTTATTTATTTGTATGTATAGATTCTGTTATATCTTCTTCTGTTAAATAAAGGATAATATTCATAACTTTATCTTATAATTGGCCGTGGCTACATAATAACAGCCACACAGGTCGATCGATCAGGTTAAGCTACGCTTGCCGCGGTTGGTCTGTGGATAGGTGACCATCTTTACATACCGAGACCCCTCCGTGTCTCGGAAAGTACGTTAAGCCGTTGGTCCCGGCTGCCATTCGCGGATCTTTGACAGTCGTTGCGGGGGTAGACAGAAGTCCGAAAGTCTGACAACTAGTCTTTTTACCCAGTAACTGGGCTGTAGAGGTCAGATAGGCAGTCGCTGCTTGTAAAATACTGGTCTTCAGCTGCACTCGGTTCGACTGGCAGCCGACCCCAACATAGAAAACATTTAATGTTTTCTTTTGTACGTACGTTCAGCGATATCTTATCTCGATATTTTGATCGAAAGAGTTTCTAATTATTTAATTCACTTTTTGTATGGTGATGATGTTATAAAACTTTCTGTCACTGTTTTTTTGCATAGTTAGTAGTGGTATGCTAATTTGGCTGGGGTAAGTACCAAAACTAAAAAGTAAAAAATAAAAAAAAACTATTTTTTATGAAACTGCTAATAACGAAACCTCTTCAATTCTTCTTAGCGTGTTGATAGCAATATAAATGGACTCGGATCAGAATTCGGCTACTTGTTTGGCGCCATCACCAGCGTCCACCAGCTCCTGTAACGTGCACCTGACAGGACACGCAGGACACGATACTAAATGTCCCATCGTTTGTGGAACAGCACCACATTTATACTCCAAGGCGGAGTCGCCTATGAATCTCCACCTGAACAGGTGGTACTATCCACCTCTTCAATTAAAAAAAAACTTTTTTACAAAAAAAAAAACAACCGACTTCCAAAAAAACACTACAAAGTGAAAAATAACTTTAATTTCGGAAGTCGATGTCGTTGGTTCCGAATTTTCTTTTATTGACACCGACTTCCGAAATTAAAGTTATTTTTCACTTTGTAGTGGTTTTTTGAAAGTCGGTTGTTTTTTTTTGTAAAAAAGTTTTTTATTTTTCACTTTTTAGTGGGCCAGTTTATCTAAGTTACAATAGCCTAATCTCAACTACTCATCACCTTTTACAAAACATTGATTTTCCCGATGCAGGGACGTTAATTGTTTAGGAGTTCTCCTTGTAAAAACCAGGAGAACTGGATCTGATTGAGAAATCACCATCAGCTCCACTTCACGATACGCATTGTGCTTAGTTAGTTATTAAAGTACCTAATCGAATTGCAACCCGTCAAATATTTATTATTGAGTAGTTCCGATGGCCATCTGTGGTCTTCATCATCAGTTCCACTTTACCGAATGGTGCTTTCTGAGAGCAAATGCACGAGTTACTATGAAAAATACCCAAATCGCTATAGGTGTGACTACAAAATTTGAGGGTTTTCGATTTCCATGGGATTCCCTCATCAGATTCCAATTTGGTGACAATGGAACCACCTCGGAAGCATACCCTTTCAAATAAAAAAGAATTTTGTAAATCCGTCGACAATTGGCGGAGTATTCGATGAACAAACATACAAAAAAAAAAAACATACAAACATCCGAACATAGTACCTCCTCCTTTTTGTGAAGTCGGTAATTAAAAATAAAGAACATCACTTAAAAAAGCGATTACAGCCAGTATTAAAATAGAACACGTGCAAATTTAAAAACCGAATTGCTTTCCAACGACAATTTGCCGACGGCCCTAATGATAGGGTTGCCAACCTACAAATAAAATTGAGCACTTATTGGTCAGTCAATAATCCAATCAATATTAAAAACCACTTTAAAGCCATTATAGGGACTGATTCACGATTGCGTGTAGATATCGCTTTTGTATGAATAAATAAGCGATTCGCGGTAAGGCTGGTTGCACACGTGCGGGTAGGACATAAAGCTCGGACGTGCTCCGTAATTGTAGCAAATGATCGCGTGCGGACCGCCGAGTCATGTTTAGTACGATTGGCTTATAATAAAATTATGCCTGATGTTATAATAAAGGTTTATATTAGATGTTAATAATAATAATTATTGTTTTGTTTCCATATTGAATTCGTGTTAATTGTATGTAATTAACAGCGGTTACTATTTTTTTTTTGTTGTTGAATAAGCAAAAATGTGGCAATATTGTTAATTGAATTCACTGCTTTGTAGGTTTGAACTTGTACATCAGGTTTATAAAATTATATTAAATATTAAACTATGCTAAACCACGCAGCTGTTAATAAAGTAATTACTAGAAAGTTTAACTATTTTCCATGATTTAACAGAATCGGGAACAAAAATCCGGTTTTTTCACGTTAGATTTTCGATCAGATACAAAAACCCTTTGTATTTTCGCCATAACTTCCACCCTTTGTGACAGTTCACACCATGCTCAAAGCCCACGTTCCATTTTATTACGTCACGTGTAAAATATCGGTATTTATATGTATATTTAGGAATTTTTATAGCTTTTGATAACAGTAATAGATTGTTTGACAAACAACGACACGCGTCAGCCGTCGTGTGCGTAGCAATTTGCTACGTAGCCGGAGTGCTACGCCGTAGCCGAAGTGCTACGCCGTAGCCGGAGTGCTACGCCGTAGCCAGTATCTTATTCTTTTATTATCGCACTGTTCCCTTGACGTAAAATATTTTCTTACTAAATGTCTCTACCTCATTATAATAATCATGTTTATTCCGTAAATTGGTTTTAACAAACACTTTTATACGTAAAAAAAATTTGAAACTAGATGAGATGAAAAATGGTTTATTATTTTAACAAGTAACCTTAACGACTAGTAATTAGAGCCTCCTTTTAAGCAGATAAGCCTGCGTTAGGAGACTCCGCTATTAAATAACGTAAATAAGTATGATAAAAATAACTAGATGATATCGCGTTTCCAATTCGACTCCTCTGATAAGAATACTGTCATCACACAAAAGCGATGGGAGTTCATTAAACACAAAGTTTTTGTTCAAAGCTCTAAGTACACGCCTAAAGAGTGCTACCACCTAACAAACTTCACGAAACTATTTTAATTAAATTACCCTAAACTTCATAGAATTTGAAGTCAATTTACCCGGAGGTGGTTATCTTGCTATCTGAGAGGCATGCGCTTAACTTTCACCTCATTTGACAGCCGCGGTGTATGAAATAACTCAAAATAGAAATATTTCCGAAGCTGAAATATTATTGGGACATATTTAGAATTGCTGAACGAAACACATTCTTGGCTTAAATATTTGATGACTAAATTATAGCGTATTTTTTTCTGTGGTTTAGTGAAGAATTCATTAATTAGTTGGGGCATGTTCGGAATATGAACTCAATGATTTTTTTTTAAATGTAAAACTTACAAACTTAACGTCTAAATATGTTTCTCTGTAGTACAGAGGCCAGCACATCAAGCTACTCCAATCTGTCAGATTTTCCCAATTGGATATGAACCCTATTCCTTTGTGCTAAAGTTGAAAATCTATTAAAGAAATTTGACAAATTGGGGTAGGTTGACCTGCTGGCGTCTGTACATACCTATAATAGACAGTAAATCTCCGAACTCACTAGCCATATATAAGCCATCAGTGGCTTTTGTGGTTTTTAGTATAAAAATTTAAACCCTGCCATATATACTTTTTGAACATTAATAAATAAAATAGTTTTTTTTCCACTTGTATTTTATTGATTGACTAGCTTCTGTCCGCGACATCATTTGCGTGAAATTTTTTGTTCCCCCGACCCACTCCGTTGCATCGCATCGCCCGTCCGCGCTGTTACTTCGTTTTCGCTTAGCGTTTTTTCTAACTTTCGTCTTTTTTGCCCTTTTTTTCCTCAAGAATCAGGCTAACAAATACAAAAAGATTTTTTCAAATCCGATTGGTATTTCCACAGATTAGCGCGTTCAAACGAACAACCTCTTCAGCTTTATTATTAGTATATACAGGATGTCCTTGGAAGTATGGATCAAATCGAATAGGGGCGTGGGCAAGGTTATTTCCAAATTTTTTTAACCCTGAGGATGTCGGTGAATTTTATTACTGTTTTATCTATTTATATCAGGCATCAAGGCCCATATAAACACATATAATACAATATTAATATAACTTAAAAATACTATAAATACATACAAATTATAATTACACTTAAAAACTAACGCACACGAAGTGTCTGCGTCGTGTTTCGCTGTCTGGTGTCATGTAGCCGGCCACGAAACCGGCGGTACACAACACCCTGCGGCCAGAACTCTTCCTTGAGGAACTTCTCGAGATGATGTGTCGGAACACGCACCACGAACGACTTGAAGTTCGTGTTGTGATGCGACTCCAACTACTCGACCCTCAAAGACAATGAGAAATTTTTGTTATGAGCAATTTTTTCCTTTCAATCATTACGCTTAGTGCTCAGTAAAAAATCATAAAAAAAAACTATCAGGGCAGTCAATTTAATTTATTTGGTTACCCTGATAGTTCTTTTTTTTCTATGAGTTATGAATTTTTCAAGTTATGAATTTTTTTTTCAATCACTTCGCATAGTGCGAAGTGATTGAAAAAAAAATCATAACTTTTTATCAGTATAAAAGGGGCAATTCTCGTAATTTTAAGAACGTTCACAGTCTGATGTCAGTCTCAAGTCTGTCAAAAATCTAATTTCTCTACATTTTTGACATTGATTATCACTGAGATAAGATTGGACGTTTTTAATTACGGGGATCGGCCTTCTGAAGGCCAATTCTCGTAATTTAAAACGTTCAAAATCTAGTCGCAGTCTCATCTCGGCGACAAAAATATGTCGAAAACTTGTCAAAATTTAGAGAAATTAGAAGTATTATTTGACAGATTGAGACTGAGATCAGACTGTGAACGTTCTTAAAATTACGAGAGTTGCCCCTCTGATCTCTTTCATCCCAATCACATTATTGTTATGTCATGGTCATTGAGTCATCACTAGGCCTCATTTCAAACTCGGACAAAAATTCAAATAAAAATGCTTGAATACATATTTTTTCTAGACAACAATCAGAGACTTAATGTGACACTGATGTAAAACCTAAAAAAATACAACCTATACATACAAATAAATAGAATTAAAGTGTCTGTTTGTTATGTCAGAATAACAGCTTTTTACTAAATGCATATAAAAGTATATTAAGTACTTATAACAATAAAACTATTTAAATTTTTTTCGTCTGTCTGTTTGTTCCCGCTAACCTCTGAAACGGCTGAACCGATTTTAACGAAACTTTCACTTGCAGATAATTGCTGTTAAAAGTAGTAATAAGGTTTGTTTCGGTAGCTCGTTCGCGTGGGATAATTTCCGACATCCACCCGGGTGAAGCCGCGGACAGAAGCTAGTAAAAAAACCCGTTATTGAACTCATAAAATATAATATAAAACCCTTACAAAAGAGACATAAACAAACAAGAAAGTACCCGAATATTCCTCAAATTGAACACATTTAAGAAATCGGTTTAGTCCGCAAGAAATAGTAGCTCATTCCATAACCCACCCGTTAATACTTTCATAGCGGACAAATAGCGTGTTTACCGAACATTTGGTCATGTCTGAACCGCGCCGCATTCCGTGCCCGAGATTACTCAATTAAGGGCCACTCTATTGTTTACGAATGAACAAAACTTGTACGAATAGGGGTTCATGGACGTGGGATTAAGTTGCCAGCGATGTGGGGCGATGTCGGGAGATGTTGGGACACTGTTGCACGATTTTTTGCGGCAGGTCACGATGCACCTACGTCGCCGTCGTAGACTCGTAGAATGGTAATAATAATAATAATAATAATAATAATAATAAATGGCTAATATAATAATGGCTTAGGACCTCGAGGCCCACCGGCCTCTGATAGGGTCCCAGCTCCCGGCGGAAGTGTGCAGCGCATGAGATGGACACGATCCATCAATGAAAATGTCATGCGCTCATACTATGGGGCTACAGAGGGGGGAAACAATCTGACCGCGTACCGTGCTCGGATGCTCTCTCTTTTTCAGGTGCTTGAGCCAGCTGTCAACGTTTCGGCACAACGACTGTCGGATCAGGTGCGGGTCATCCAGCGTAATCATATGTTGGATGACACTGTACTTGATCGCCTGCGAAGTGAAATGCAGAGTAGCCATGTCATCGCCCCTCAGTCGCAGACTGCTGTAGTACTACCGCAGTCCAATGCAAGTCATGCTGACGAGGGGAGTAATGACAGGGCTACAGACGTAAGTACCCAATGTAATGAGGAATTGAGGAGTGCTTTGGAGGATGCGATTCAGGAATATCGCTTCATGTCGCCCGAACTTAGGCCACGCTTACCTCGTTTGCCCATGCATAACAAAAATAGGGCGCTGGTGGCGGTTCTGGATTCGCAGTTGTCAAACTATTTTGATGGCTGCGAAGACCTCACCGATACTCATTCGATTCTGTACTGCGCGGCTGTAGCGGCATGTCGTGTAGCTCACGTCAAATTTGCTAACGACTTGAGAGCTACACGACCGAATCTAGCTGTACCAGCTTGGCAGTGCAGAATTGAACGCCGTATTGGTGAGGCCAGAGCGCTCATCGGCAAACTAATCTGCTTCAGGGAGGGCAATACTCGCCCTAGAGTGATGCGCTTTGTGAGGCGGGCGTTCTCGGGGACTGATATTAGTCCTCAAGACTATACGTCTTGTGTCACAGAACGCATCGACTTCCTGAAGCAGAAAGTGTATGCATGGGCGAACCGTATTCGTCGTTATAAGCGGCGAGTAGAACGATATACTCAGAGTCGCACCTTCCAGAGCGATAAAAGGTGGGTTTATAGGGGTTGGGAGCGACCGGACCAAAGTGTAGCTGACGCGTGCCTGCCGGATGATGATGCCATGTGTACTTACTGGCGCAATATCTGGTCGGTGCCTGTCAGTCACACCGAAGGTGATTGGACTCGGGTAGTCGAGCGAGCCTGTGATCTAATACCAGAAATGGGGGCTATTACCATCTGCCCCCAAGATGTAGCTCGTGCAGTCCATCCGTTGCCTAATTGGAAGTCTCCAGGGCCGGATGGGCTGCATAACTTTTGGATCAAATGGTTCCCTAGGTCACACGCTCGCTTGGCATCTCAGTTCCAGACTGCTTTGGAGTCTGGTTCGCTACCCCAGTTCCTAACAACAGGAATTACCCACCTGCTGCATAAATCCGGTAGCACCGCGGAACCCAAAAATTATAGGCCGATCACGTGTTTACCGACGGTCTATAAAATTCTTACATCCATTTTGAGAGCTAAAATAGACAAACATATAAATACCAACTCCATCATGTCAGCTTCTCAAAATGGATGTAGGAACGGGTCCCGCGGTACTAAGGAGCTACTCCTCATTGATATGACCATTAGCCAACAGGTTCGCCGTTCCCGAAAGGATCTGTCGACATGTTGGATAGATTATAAGAAGGCCTATGACTCGGTGCCACATACATGGCTCATGAGGGTGCTGGAGTTGTATAAAGTAGATACAACTCTGCGTACCTTCCTGCTGTCATGTATGGGGCAATGGAGGACGGTCCTTCGCTATCCAGGATGTCGAAATATTCAGAGGAATAGCGAACCGATAAGGATCGAGCGAGGCATATTCCAGGGCGACAGTTTGAGTCCGCTTTGGTTCTGCTTAGCCTTGAATCCTCTAAGCACACTGCTGGAGGATTCAGGTCTAGGCTATCGGCTGAGGAGAGGTGGTCAGGTTATATCGCACCTCCTCTACATGGATGACCTAAAACTCTTTGCCCCCAACAATTTGCAACTGGTGGAGCTGCTGAAAGCAACTCAAACTTTCAGTAGCGCCATCAGGATGGAATTTGGTGTGGACAAATGTGCGGTCATGCATGTAAAGCGAGGGGAGATTGTGGAATCCGTGGGAACCCAACTCTCGGATTCCACAAACCTTAGAGCCCTCTCCGCATCCGAAACCTATAAGTATTTGGGTATGTCGGAAGCGTTAGGTATCAATGTTACTGATATGAAGCAATCGTTGAAGGAGCGCTTCTTTGGCCGCCTGAAAAAAGTACTTAATAGTCTTCTATCAGGCGGAAACAAGGTGCGCGCCTTCAATGATTGGGTCATGCCGGTTTTGATGTACTCTTTCGGCATACTCAAATGGACTCAGACTGAACTCGACGCCCTGGATAGGAAGGTCCGTACGCTGCTGACTGCAAATCGAATGCATCACCCACGGTCATCGGTAATGAGGCTGTATATCCCGCGAAAATGTGGAGGTCGAGGGTTTTTAAACGCTAAGACCCTCCACAATCGCGAGATATGCAGTCTCAGGGAATATTTCCTAGAAACCGACGTGGGGATGCATCGAGATGTAGTCACGGTCGACAAGGGCCTCACTCCGCTCTCCTTGGCTAAAGAGAACTGGTGCAAGCCAGTAGTGCTTGACACTAATGATCGCATGGAGGTATGGCAGAGTAAGGAGCTTCACGGACGCTTTTTCCGGGCCCTACATGGACCTGATGTAGACCTACTAGCGTCCGTAGCCTGGCTACGTTTCGGTGACCTCTTTGGAGAAACCGAAGGTTTTGTCTGTGCAATTATGGACGAAGTTATGATGACGAATAATTACCGGAGATTTATTGTGAAAGACGGAACGGTTGACATTTGTCGGGCATGCCACCGACCGGGAGAATCAATCAGACATATAATCTCCGGGTGTTCTCGTCTAGCTAACAGAGAATACTTGCATAGACACAACCTTGTAGCCATCAGCAACTTGCTCTGAAATACAGCCTTGTGGAATCGGAGGTGCCGTACTACAGGTATGTGCCCGACCCAGTTCTCGAAAATGGTCATATCACATTATATTGGGATCGATCCATCATCACTGACAGGACTATTGTTGCCAATAAGCCTGATATAGTGGTGGTGGATCGATCAGAGCGGCGCGCAATGTTTGTTGACATAACCATCCCGCATGATGAGAACCTCGTGAAAGCCGAGAAAGATAAACAAATCAAGTATCTTGACTTGGCTCGCGAGGTTGTCAACATGTGGGATGTGGACTCAGCGATCATTGTGCCGATAGTCGTGACTGCCAATGGATTAATAGCCAAGAGCCTCGACCAACACCTGAGGAGGCTCTCGTTGGGCGGCTGGATCAAGGGCTTGATTCAGAAAGCAGTACTTCTGGACACGGCCCGCATTGTTAGGAGGTTCCTCTCTCTGGAGCCCTGACCGCCGGTAGCTTGGACCCTGTTCCCGATACCGGTGGGCTACTATTTTTTATATTTTTAAATGTTTTTATATTTTTTATATTCTAATATTTAAAAATATAATTTATATGTATTTAGTTAAATAAAGGAAATAATAATAATAATACTTTATTGATACAAATCCTTACAATATGCTTAATAACTAATTAAAGTTCACAAATTAAAGGCGCTCAAAGGTTGAAACCCTGACTCCTAAACTAGGAATACCTGTGACTTAGGAGTCAGTGTTCTACTGTCACTCGGACACTATAGACCCTTACGTAAATTAAGAGCTGGTAAGGTGATATTATACAATAATAGTTTATCATTATGTAGGATTTAAAGAAAATTAAAAAAAAGAAAGCTAAAAGTAAAAAAAAAAAAATATTGTAAAGTTAATTTTAAAAGAAAAAAAAATTAATCAAAAAGTAAAATGACTGTTGGTTGATTCTATGTGTGTGACTGGGAGTCGTGTGTTTTGTTTGCGTTGTGTGAGTGTGTGTGTGTGACTGGGAAACGTGTGTATTTGTGTAGTGTAAGTGTGATATGAGGAGCCTATGTATGTGAATGTAGTGGTGTCGATTGTAAGACTGTGTTTAAGTTAGTACGAGCTTGGCGTCTTTTGTTGTATTAAAGATGTCGGTGATTGTATTACATATTTTGTATGGAATGTCGTGAGTTATGTCAGAGAGGTTAGTAGTTCCTCAGTTTGAGCATAGTCTAGTAGGTACAACGTGTTCTTCAGCTTAGCCTTTACTTCTTGTTTACTTAACCTTGCTATTTGTGTAGTCTTATTAATATTTTTGTAAACAAGAGAGCTCAACACATACAGCTGTCTTCTGGCGAAGGAAGTTCTATGAGTAGGGGTTGATGGTGCGAGTCTTCTTGCAAAATGTAGTTAAATGGATGTGTTTTGTTTTGTATTTTGCTTCTCCATTTGGCAAGCAAGCCAAGTGGACAGCTTATTGAACCTGTTTTTGCAATACAAATAGGTAGGCTATTTATATTGCAATAACACAACAAAGTGAAAAATAACTTTAATTTCGGAAATCGGTGTTTCATTTTCGTTTTTTGACAATGACTTCTGAAATAAAGTTATTTTTCACTTTGTTGTGTTTTTTTTGGAAGTCGGTTGTTTTTTTTGTGAAAAAACAATTAGTTTTCACTTTTTAGTTGTTCATACTCCACACAAATTCAATTAACACTAGTGCGTTGAAAACACCGCCTAGAAGAATCATCAAAGTTCGCATAAAAATGCTGGAGATGCAGTACATTTATGCATATAACTTCGTACATAAGAATAATTACCTAATATATCATATACTAATACCTTCCAGAAAGTACGTAAATCACATTAATGAATTATAGAATTGTCAAAATTGGTTCATTAGTTTTTGAGAAAATCGCGGACATACAAACACACATACATACATACGGGTGGAATACAGAATCTCCTTTTTTATGTCGGTTAAAAATAAGTTCAATAAGCTATCTATTTGGATTGGCGTGGGGTTCAGAGAAGCATCAAATCAAAATTCTGTAATTTCTCTTTAAGTGCCAGCAGTGGTAGCAGCAAAAAGTGGCACTTTTTTGTAAGAATATTGTTTAAATATTTTTATTATATAACTAACTAGCGGCCCGTCCCGGCTTCACACGGGTGGACATTTATTTTTTAAGCATTTTATTTTTTCTTGCAATTAAAAAGGCCTATATTAATCAGTGATAATGTAGCATTCAAATGGTGAAAGAATTTTTAAAATCGGTCCAGTACTTTTTGAGCCAATTCGTTACAAACATACATACAAAACTTTCCTCTTTTTAATATTAGTATAGATTATAATTATTATAATATTATAATTATATATTATATATAGTATAGACTATTAGATAATGAACTATTTACAGTAGACACTAAATTAAATGACTAACTACACAAATAAATACAAGAATATTGTTCGTCATTTTACACAATATCAGAGGACACTTGACACTTCGAAAGAGTTACCGTGGCCCCTGGCACAGGCAACTGAACGAACACGGGTGGGTTAAAGTCAGTAAAGTCTGACACACCCTCCCGCTCCGCCCAGAGCGGGAGAAGTTATTTGGTAATTTCCCACCCAAAAAAAAAAGGACACCTGACACGTGTGTAGTTAATTAATGTTGTTAATTTTGGTTCGTTAATTGTTGTCGCTATTGTATTAGCTAGGGCTTAAGATATCAATGATTAACAAAAGTTTCGAATTAAAGGTTTTGTAATTCGAGCCCCACTGATACAATTATGAAAAGGGTTGATTATATAATCTATTTAAAGACCGTATTGTTTCATTGTCGGGGATTTGTACGATGAAATTAAGATGGGAAGGTAGTTCATAATTTTGTACCCGTTTTTTAGGGTTCCTTAGTCAACAAGGAACCCTTATAGTTTCGCCCTGACCTTCTGTCAGTCTGTCCGTCTGTCCGTCCGCAGCTGAGCTCAGATACTCTTAGTACTAGAAAGCTATAATTTGGCATGGATATACATCAGTGCTTCCAGATCCCAAAAGTAAAATTACAGTGGTGCGAGCTAAAAAATACAGGAGTTTCTAAAAACAATACAGTAGATTTCAAAATCGATTACAGTAAAATTACAGACAAACTTTGATTACATATTGATACAAAAATAAGTCTAAAATACAGTAAATCTACTGTAATTACAGTGAATCTGGAAGCACTGATATACATATTAATCACGTCGACAAAGCGGTAAAACAAAATCTTGAAAACAATTTTTTTCCCTCCACGTAAAGTGGGGATGTTTTTTTTTCACATCTACCCCATGGTATGGGGTATCATCGGATAGGCCTTTAAAAAATATTCCGGGTTTGTGAAAATCATTTTTCGATTCAGGGATCTGTTTGTGAAATATTAAGCTTTAAAGTGCTAATTATTTTTAGGGTCAAGTGTCCCCCCGAATCCTTGGATTTTTGTAATTCTTTTATATTTTATTTATTTGAGCAAAGTAAATCCTTAAATAGTAGTCGCCAAAATAATAATAATAATAATAATTTTTATTGGAACTAAAAACAAATTACAATAAAAATTATGTACGATAATGACTGCATTAGTTATAAAACTGTGTCGCAGCCATTAACGCCCATACAAAAATGTTTATGCGTAAGCGCCCCAGCGTTGTGGAATCATTATTAACTTAAAAAGAAAAGAAAAATACAGAGAAAAATGATAACCAATAATAAAACTAAAAAAGAAAAAGGAAATGTCTGTACCTACCCGCATAACTTCTGAATTACTGCACCAAATTGGATAATTCTTTTTTGTGTTCGGTATTGCCAAGACATCGTTTTTGTATGAAAGAAAATTTTGGAAATTCGAAAAAAAAAATTGCACCTGTGCGAATCTGGGGCGGGCCGCTATTAAATTATAAAAGAATTGCTAAATTCTATCGATTGTATTCTAAAAAATTCTTAACAATTTACGCAAAGGTAGGTCAGCTAATTGCTGTATCTGACTGTACTTAACATTAGTAGGTATCGTGAAACTCATTTCAGGGAACACGTCAAAACGATGTTTTGATTGAAAATGAAACTGCGCTATCTAATCCAGTTACCAAGCTCGATGATTACATCGTCCCTTTAGACCGTTATTTTGGTGTTCATCGGAAGGCATTTAAGTATTAATCAATGGAAGTAAACTGATAGACGTTGAATAAACTGATCAAAATAGTATTAGCCTTGTCATGATTATATAGGCTGATGACCATAGGCTGACAAAATCATCATTCTGATGATCATAGGCAGACATAATATTTTTTTTTGTTTAAGAACAATTTAATATTCTCATGATCGTACCGTTTTACACGTGCAGCCTGTGGGCTAGATATACCCAAGGGTCGTACCACGCCCTTCGTGTCCAATACAACAACGCTTTCAGGGTATTGGTGGAGCTTCCTCGTTTCTGTAGCGTATCGGGAATGTTCGCAGACGCACATATAAATTGCTTTTACGCGACGATGCGAATGAGGTGTGCATCCCTGGTGCGCAGAGTAGCCAGCTCCAACAATATCCTGAAAATGATCGCTAGAAGGCTCGATTGCATTTACGTCAATCACTGCAGTGCCATCTCCCATGGGATGAAATAAATTTAAATTTAAATAAAATATTCTTACAGTTCTTAAGTTTACTAACACAATGAGTCCTTGTTACTTGATTAAAGAAATGTTATTATTATTATTATGATACTCAGCAATTTTCAACAATTTAAAACTCAAATAAGTGAGCATCACCCTTTAGGCTCGGCATTCACATACTCGTTGCGATCTATCACGGATCGACAAATGTTTGCCAGTCGATTACCAGCCCCGCCCTCCGACAACACACATTCAATATGTCCTCTCATACCTCTAATGGAAGTACTGTTACCGACGAATTTCGTTAGAATTTGATAGATTGATGTCAGAATTCGTGGTAGTCAAAAAGTTATGGAGAGAAAAGTGGTAGTTTTAGTAAAAATTGTTTCTTTGTTACATGGGCTCATTTTGAAAAGTTAATAAGCATGTTCTTAGAAATATTTTCTCAGTCGTTTTCTATGACTTCAGATTCATTGCCCAAATGTAGTTAGTTATTTTATGTCTTTCTCTACTTAGAGAAAGACATAAAATAACTACATTTGGGCAATTGGGCATTTGGGTTTTTTAATATTAAGAAGGAAACTTTAATCTGCAACAATTCCACGTTCATAAATCATGTTCGTGATCGGGCGCCGTCAATAAGGACTGGTCATCTCTTGGTGTCACGGCTTATTTTAATTTATTTTAATACTAGCTTTTGCCAGCGACTTCGTCCGCGTGGAATAATGAGTTCCGGAAATTGAGGCACTAACTCTCATAGAGTTTAACAGATGTGCTCTTTCTTCTGCCGATTCTTGAGAACGCGTATTTCTCATTCAACGCGTTTTTCAAGACAATAGCGGGCGGACGCCGACGTCCGCTTGGGGCTTGAATAACTAAAAATATATAATTACGTCTAATATATAAAATAATATATAATAAAACCTACTTCACTTAAAACTAAATACCTATAACTACTATAATTAATAATACCTATACCTATAATTAATAAAAGTACCTACGCTTTTACCTACTTAATATAAAAAAAACTGAACATAAATTAACCAAAACTTACCTACTACTAACTAACTACTACTAACCTATTACTACTTCACCTAAAAAGAAATCCTGTTTTCCCACCATTTCCCTTCACTGCTCTGCTCCTATTGATCGTAGCGTGATGAAAAGTATACTATAACCTGCCCAGGAGTATGAAGAGCAATTGTACCAAGTTTCGTTGAAATCCGTCGAGTGGTTTTTGTTTCTATAACGAACATACAGACAGACAGACAGACAGACAAAAATTTTACTGATTGCATTTTTGGCGTCAGTAACGATCACTAATCACCCGCTGATAGTTATTTTGGAAATATATTTCATGTACAGAATTGACCTCTCTACAGATTTATTATAAGTAGGTATAGATAGATTTTGATTTTTTTTTTGTCTATTCATTACGAACGCTTTTAACGCTCTGCATCGTTCTCACATGCATATTTTTTTAACATGAATGATGTAACCAATACTTTGTAATCATATTATTTTGATTTAAAAGAGTGTCCATGGAGTTTCTAGCCCGTTCTTCTCTATAGGTACCTACTACGCTTTGGAATGGGCAACTAGCTTCATCTTTCTGACTGACCGACACCCCTTGATAATTCAAAAGTGCCTGTAATTGGTTTTTTTGATATAAATGCTTGGAGTTTTGAGTTTGGCTTTGATAATATAAAACCTTGCATCACGTTTTATCCTCAGGTGTGACTCCATCAATATACAAGGTGTAAAACTGTAAAATAATTAACGCAAGACCTCATACACCCCAATTAGAGTATTGAGTTAAAAGCGTAATACAATGACCAAAACTTATTTTTTTAAAGCTTGCTGTTTTTTATTAAGAAAATCCTGTTGACACTAGCATTACTTTATGCATTTAAAATTGAGTCTTATCGCCTTGTAATAAGATTTAAGTTTATTTGGCTCTGGAGATTAGTGTGAAAAAATACCTATATTAAAAGTTACTGAAATCGATTCAGTAGTCAATTATGAACAAACTATTTTCAGGACTTGCGTTTATTCTGTTACACCTTGTTAGTATAGAAATCAGCAATACGTATAAAATAATATCTGTTCATATTGTATTGTTAGAACAACGTGTGTTTGCCCGACCCAATCGGATTATAGGACATGAGTGAAAAATCAACCACAAGATTGAACTGTTCGTTTGACGGGAGTCAAAAGCTGAATATAAAACAAAGTACCCTTTCAAAAATTTTCACAATCAGCACTCCAATCGCAAAACATTTTTTCGCAAATCTTTTATTACCTAAAAACTTAAACTGTACCGGGTGCGCTAAGTAATTTCGTAAGCTCTGTAAAAGGCATCACGGAGCAATAAGGGCCCGATACGGCAAACAATCTCTGAATATAATCGCCACTTAATTCACAACGAAGTAATTTAAAGAAAAATAACATTAGCAATTCAGATGACTCTCTATCGGGTCCCGTTATTAACTGTCAAACTGGGAAAAGTGAGGGCCAAAACAAATTGACTTCGTGAAGGTCGCTACTTGATGGCGAAACTCGTTTCATTTGATAAACTTAACGCCATGGTTCTTTAGAGTTGCCGATGGAATTAGAATAAGAATAAATTTTTAGAAAATGTTTATTTTCCTTCAATAACTTAAGAAAACAAACAATAACTTAACTTGGAAAAATATGGAGGATAGCTTTGCACATTAGTGGGATAATTAATACAACTGAATAGTTTTGGTAAAGTCAGGGATTTTCTGATTGTTTTTTTTTTTTTTTGGATTGTCCGAAAGGGTTACCGCTACCCCGGAATACAAAGGGCTAAGGAAAGAACACGGGTGGGTTTTAGGCAGTAAGAGTCTGACACTCTCATCTGCTCCATCCAGAGCGGGAGGTATTTGTTTCTAAAACACAGGCTTTTTTTACAATTTAGTGTTAGCTACAAAACGAAAACCTCTCAAGGTTAAGCAATTACTGTTTTTTTTTTCTTGTTTTAGAGTGTTATATGAAATGGCAACAATACGGCAAATTGACATACCTAGCCTGCAAATTTGATAAGCAATGAATTACCTTGACTGTATATGATAAAAAATTCCAAGACTTGCTGCTATCCCGCAGGAAGCTAACAGGAATTCATTTCACTAGGTATAGTTTCTAACGAAAAGTGACAGTAAAGGAACGGTTTTTACATAAATACAGACTGGGATTGGCTCTGACAAAACCGAACCAGAATAAATTTTTCGCAATTCACTTTTTTCCCATTTTTAATTTTTCATTCATGTACCATACACCTTTTTAGTTTCATTTACTCATATATACCAAAGGGTATCGTATTACCCAGTAACTGGGTTGTGGAGGTCAGATAGGCAGTCGCTCCATGTAAAATACTGGTATTCATCTGCATCCGGTTAGACTGGAAGCCGACCCCAACATAGTTGGGAAAAATTATTCTTATAATTAAAGTGGCAAGATTGACAGAAAAGTTGAAAAGGAAGTCATTTTATTCATTTTCAAATATCTTTATTTACCAATGGAACAATAAACAAAATGCACTTACCCTAAGTTACATTAACTCATTTTAATATAGGCACTTTATGAGGCTAGTGATTCACCTTTCAAAGCTTATAAACACATAATATTTACTTTTAACTGCTTACAACATACACTTTAAACACAATAAACATAGGTACATGATGACAGTTATGCAAATTATTTAGTTATAATTTACTGATTGCAAGGTATAATGAAAAGGAAGTGATTGTTTTGTTATGGCCACGTGGTGAGGAGGAATGAAATGCATGTGACGAACAGAGTGATGAACATAAATGATGATAGATGGAGAAGGAGAGGAAGGCCAAAGAAAGGATGGATGGATTGTGTGAGGAATGATATGAAAGAAAAGGAAGTAAATTATTGTGTGATGGATTACAGGAGAAAATGGAAAAAGAAAACGTTTTGCGCCAACCCCAATTTACATAATCTGCATTTGCGATTTATTTTCCAAAAGTGTAAACAAATATGAGTTGATGGAAAAAAAATAACTTTAAATTCTACACAATGAAGTTCAGTTTACGCTACAACTTCAAATATTTTTATAACGTTTTCAAAAGTACTAGTCACTCCGAAATCAACATAATTACCATTTAAATAAAGTAGGTATTCGTTTAACATGAAATAATATTAATTTGAAACATAAGTTTGAATAGACTTTAAGACAAGGAAAGGAACATGAAATAATTTTGTAAGAACTGTGAAACCGAAACACAATTAAGAGCCTACACTACCTCAGCTAAAATTCACTCTTTATCTCGCTCGCACGATACTGTGAGAGCGAGACAGAGTGCGGTGCTAGGTGGCAGGCAGCGCCAATAGTTTAGATATTTGCTTTTTACGGTGATAATAATGGTAATTAAAAAAAAGTAAATAACATAAGACCTGCTTTATAGTTAGTTCGGTTAGTATACAAAGTTTCATGATCTAATTTGAAGTATTTTTTGAATACCAGCGGTTTATTGTTCGGTTTGGAGGTAACTTTGGATTTTTTTTCTATCAAGAAAATTTTATGGAATCGTGTTTTCGTCTAACATAAGACCTAAAATTAATCCTCAACTTTACCATATATTTATTTCAAAATTAATGCTGCAGTATTTTCGACATAACGGAGGATCATGCTAAGCCATTTGAGGTAGTATAGGCTCTTAAATACAAATATTATTCCCACACATAATCGGCCTATTAGGTTCTCACTGCTCCCTAGGCCTCCTCTCTCTGGGAGGGCGTGAACCACGCGGGCCTAGTGCGGTTTTGGTAAATGGCACATGTCTATTTTTGTTCTAGGACATGCCGGTTTCCTCACGATGTTTTCCTTCACCGTTTTGAGAGTATTTCCCACACATTCTATACAAAATTCACCACACACCAACAAGTAGGTACAGTAAAGCAATTAACACCCACGTTTACCAAGCTATAAAAGCGACCATCAAACTCCACCAGACAGTTTTATTAAGATTATTCCGCCACATAATATTTGAAGTTTTTACGTCCTTAGCTTCAGAAATGTTAATAAACGAGTATCACAGCTAATTGGAAGTCTCCGGATAATGGTTGCTTGGAGATTGCGGATGGTATGTGCCCGTAAATTAGTGGGGGTGTAAGGAGGTGTAAGCGTGTGTAAGGGGGTGTACATGTGAACATTAGGCCCTCTGTTAGGGATAACCGGCAATTTCGGTCGGACTTTTTACTGGCTTAACGGTGGAGATAAATGAGTCATGTTGATTGGTGGGTGCGATTGATTGTGTTTTTGTGAAACAATGCTCAAGGTATTACAATTTACGGTGTAATTGCCCACGCCCCTATTCGATTAGATCCATACTTCCAGAAGTATGGATCAAATCGAATAGGGGTGTGGGCAAGGTCATTTCCAAACTTTTTGATCCTGAGAATGATTGATGATTGAGAATTATTTTAAGGTTCAAAAGTTGTGACCAATTTTTTTCAATCGTTTCGCATACTGCTCAAAGAAAAAAAATCATTAAAAAAAACTATCAGGGCTGTCTAAAAAACTTAAATTGAGTTCCTGGTAGTTTTTTAAAATGATTTTGTTCTTTGAGCACTATGCAAAGTGATTGAAAATAACAAAAGTTGGTCATAACTTTTGAACCGTAAAAAAATTCACCAACATTCTTAGGATCAAAAAAGTTTGGAAATGACTTTGCCCACGCCCCTATTTGATTTGATCCATACTTCCAGGGACACCCTGTATATCTTCCATACATGTAATACAATAGTAACGATGTTAAAATATAACATAGAATATTAAAAAAAAAAAATCGAATTGCTACGAGGTGTGAGAACGAATTTGATGCCGAAAATATAGTTTTTAATTTTTTTTTGTTTACCGGATTAGCGCAAAAACTGCTGAACGAATTACAGACAGTTTATAACATAGATTAACGCATAGGGTACTTTTAATCCCGGTGGTACGTTCCGTAAGATATTTTCCGACATCCACGTGGGCGAAGCCGCGGGCAAAAACTAATATGTTATACAAGTCTCAGTTTTGGTAATAAGTCAAATATTGTCTATGTTGTAAAGTATAAGAACATTCCGGGGATTAAAAAAATATGCTGGTACTTATCTTCATTGTCTTTTGACATCGTGTACTCAAAGTGATTTTTCGACTTTTCATTTATCGGGACAGTAAAAATATTGAGTAATCTATAATTCCGGTAAAAATGAGAATAGTAAACAGTTCCACGAAGAGGTCGACCGCCCAACAAATTAGATGTGTTATCCGATATAAATTCAGAAAAACCATCCAACTTGATTGTTTGAAACGAAGCACTTCGTTTAATAAATTGAGATCTATAACATTTTTCTCTGCCAATTATTCTTTTACGTTTATCTTTTGTTTATTTTTTTGGAAGTTAGTTTAGAAATTCTGTCACGTTTATAATAAAATACTGTTTTTTTTTTGTGAGGTTTTAAACAGGTCTGTACACACACACACACACCCCTACACACACTCATGCCTTCTTACTATAGGGGTAAGCAGAAACTACAGAACGCCACCTGTTACGATCCTTACATATTTATTTTGCCTCGTTTGCGTTCGTACATCTAGTTACATCGAGTTGTAATTAAAAAATATTGGGTTTTGACGGATTTGAAGAAATTAAATTTCTACTATTGTTAAATAATCAGAGGGGCAATTCTCGTAATTTTAAGACAGTTCACAGTCTGATCTCAGTCTCAATCTGTCAAAAATACCTCTAATTTCTCTATATTTTGACGCTGCAACTAGATTTTGAACGTTTTAAATTACGAGAATTGGCCAGCTGTTATACAGCAGGAGAAATTTCGATCACTGCGCTGTGGTTCTGCAATCTCTGAGGAGAAAACCTACCTACATACCTACTTGCCTACGTAAAAAGTTAAAGTCGGTTCACAAACAGTTTTCTAATAAACATATATAATATAGGTACTGTGTAATATACATAATTATTATCTAACTTAAATTTATTCCTAAACTAAGCTATGCTAAATACCTTAACAAGCACCTAAAGTAATAAATAAGATTTACGGTACGCAATAAAAATAACTGAGCAATAAGAATAACGGAGGAGGTCATTATTACTTCTCCAATTTCATCGAGTAGGTATGCTAATTGTTGTAGGTATTAGAAAATCTAACAGAAAGAGCTAAAGTCAAAGTCAAAGTCAAATCATTTATTTCAAATAGGCACTTAAAAGGCACTTTTGAACGTCAAATCAGGAATTAGGTAACTAGATAATATGCATAAATGGTGTAGATTATTTTGGCTAAGCAGTAACATAAAAAACATAATAACTTACAGTTGCTATAAAAAATAAACGTATCACGCTCGTTTTTCAGTCACATTTTTAGAAAGAACAAGAAAGAATACACTTTTTTTTGCGCTAAACATGACGTAGAGAAAGAACACGAACACAAAAAAGAACAAGTTGTGGAAAAATATGCGTTACATCCACTCAACGGCCATCTCTCAGCATAATGTTAAGACTTTATACGAGACAGATTCCAAGCGCTGGTTTTCAGCGTCAGGCGGCGTTACCGTGACGTTTACTGGTCTTGACTGGCTCCAGCAAGAACAGGGATACAAATAATAATAATGTAATCATATCTGTGTGGTTCTTTCCTCAAAAGATTTCAGACACCAATTTACATGGTCTTCACATGATCTGACCAAGACTTTGTCGGGACTTTAAAAGAGACTGTGACTTCTGAGTTTGTTTCGGCCTTTCTTCTCAGAATAGTCAGATAGGAAACACCGACCTCATCTAGTTTAAAAAATATGTATAATATTGACTTGTAAAAGTGTTTGTACAAACCTACTTACAGAAAATAAATCATTTATCATTTATCTATACGAGCTTCTTTTAAGTGGTTCTTTCCTCAAAAGACCAACTCAGAAATTAATCAACATCAACACCGTTTCAGCCAAAAGACATCGGCCTCTCCCAAGCACTGTCACTGACCGGTTTCCTGCTTCATATCTACATCCAGCAGATTCTTTTGGCCTTCACTAGCACCAAAACACTTTGAAACACAATCTGAATCATTTTGAAATTGATAATCTATTGCTTCATATGTTCGAAAAATTTGTCTGCTCAGCGACGTAAATACCGCAATGAATGTTGTTGAACTGTCAAAATGAAAACCATTGGTACTGTGTTAGTGTGATTCGCAATCACCCCGCTTGTCATCGGTCCATTTGCATGTTCCTCATAATATCTGACCATGAAAATTTCTTTTTTTTTGTGGATGGGAAATCATCAAATGACCCCTCCCGCTCAGGGTGGAGCAGGAGGGAGTGTCAGACTCTTACTGACTAAAACCCACCCGTGTTCCTTCCTTAGCCCATCATGTTCCGGGGCAGCGGTAACCCTTTCGGATAATCCCGCTGCCCCGGCACGAACATTAAAGTCCATGTTAATGTCTAGACTTTAAATGAGACTAAACTTAGAGGTCATAAACCTATGAATTCGTTTCTTCTCAAATTACGGGATAAAAAACACCGACCTCATATCGTTTTAAAAATATTATTTAATAGCTGCGCCCCGCGGTTTCACTCGCGTAAGTTTTGATCCCGTAAGAATATCGGGATAAAAAGTATCCTATGTGTTATTCTGATGTATAAACTATATTACTGTAAAGTTTCATCAAAATCCGTTTAGTGGTTTTTGCGTGAAAGAGTAACAAACATCCATCCATCCATCCTCACAAACTTTCGCATTTATAATATTGATAGGAAGTAAGATAGTAGGATATAATTAGCCTGCAATGTTCCCACTGTTGGGATTTAAGCTACCTCTCTTCGAGAGGAAGTGGGCTGTAATCCACTACGAGGGCCCAGTTGGTAGATCCCACATATTTTCGAATTTTTGGTTTTAGGACATTGCCAGTTCTCTCCCGATGTTTTCCTTCAACGTTTTGAGAACAGTGGTGATGAAAATAATTTACACAAAGTAAAGTGCCTGCCTGGAGGAGGTCAGGTAGGCAGTCGCTCCATGTAAAATACTGGTATTCAGCTGCATCCGGTTAGACTGGAAGCCGACCCCAACATAGTTGGGAAAAGGCTAGGCAGATGATAATAAAGTGCCTGCCCGGGATCAAACCCACGACCTACAACTCGTAAGTAGCGGCAGTTACCACTGAGCCACCCTGCTCTCAGATTAATTTAGGTAACGTTAAATATAAAAAGGTATTAAACTAGCTTGTAATCTATCTATCTATATATATAAAAATTAATTGCTGTTCGTTAGTCTCGCTAAAACTCGAGAACGGCTGAAGGGATTTATCTTATCTTGGTCTTGAAATGTTCGTGGAGGTCTAGGGAAGGTTTAAAAGGTGAGAAAAAATCGAATAGTTCCCGGGAAAACCCTAAAAACAGCCCTTTTCTATTTCCCTTACAAACGTTTTCTAAATAAAATGTAGAGTCAATTTGAACTTTATTGCAAAATAATAATAACACTTCATGCTTCATTAAAAAGATGTTTTTTTATTAAATACGGATTCGTTTTGTTTGTTTCAAAATTAATTTTAAAAGTTTAGGTCTTTTATTTATAGATTGAGGCAGTACGAAGTCTGCCGGGTCAGCTAGTATCTAATAGAAATAACTAAAATAGTTGAGCGTTAATTCAGAATTAGCTTTGATACCTGGGATAACTTTGAAAAAACACAATATTCCTGGAATTATAATTTATTAACAAAGATTGTTTAGCGAAAATTCGTACTTAATTATGTACAGACAAAATAATTCTCAAGCCAAATCCATGTAATTTCAAAGTTCACGCAATATAATTCACAATAATTACTTGTCGCGATAAATTATACTTTCTTTTTACAGCCCCTATAAACTTTTCTAATTAATATCTAATTAAACGAAGTTATTTATTCCAGACGGTAAATGCCGAAGATTATTGATAAGTCCGTAATTACTTGGTCGGGACTTTTTAATGAGAATTTTTAAAGAAAACAAAATGTATAGCTGTATTAAATATTTTAAAATGAAAGTTAATATACAAAATCATCTTTAGTGATTCCTTAATAACGAATACCTCGTTTTTTTTTTTGTGGTTGGGTAATCATCAAATGACCCCTCCCGCTCAGGGTGGAGCAGAGGGGAGTGTCAGACTCTTACTGACTAAAACCCACCCGTGTTCCTTCCTTAGCCATTTGTGTTCCGGGGCAGCGGTAACCTTTCGGACAGTCCCGCTGCCCCGGCAGGCTACGGCCCTTACGGGCCCCTTCCTTATTGCTGACATCTCTTTGAGGCGTGCGTGGAACACGTACGCGCCGTCCGGCACGGGCCTGGTCCTGATCGGACGAAGAGTTACCCATTACTCTCCGCCGCAGGCCCGCGCCTACGGCGGCCGGGAGTCGTCACGCGGCTCCCGACGCCCGGAGCGTCTCTCGCGGTGGCTGGGACGTGAGGCTCTTTCCCTCAGCCGTCCCGCCACCTCCTTCGCTAGCATGTCTGCTTCGCAGAAGGAGGTGACTGCCTCCCACTCCCTCTCGCCCCGGACCATGGCTTGAACCAGGGCCGGGCGCGAGAGGTCGCCGCCGCTGCCGATCGCCTCTACGAGAACACGGCGGTGCTCCGCCCACGTACGGCAAACCTCCACCGTATGCTCCTACCTAGGTCGTTTATTTAAAAGATATAATAATAATAAATCATTTATTTCGGGCTACTATAACCCTTACAGCAGTGGTGGTCCAGTGGTAATCGCCGCGACTTACGGATCATAGGTTCGAACTCAGACAAACGATTTACTTTGTGTAAATTATTCATCACCACTGCTCTCAAAACGGTGAAGGAAAACATCGTGAGGAAACCGGCATGTCCTAGAACCAAAAATTCGAAGACATGTGACATCTGCCAACCCGCACTGGGCCCGCGTGGTCAAAGTCAAAGTCAAAGTCAAATCATTTATTTCAAATAGGCACTTAAAAGGCACTTTTGAACGTCAAAATTTAAAATGAAAAAATAGAATTGATTCTAGTCGCCCATTCCAAAATGTAGTTTTCGTGTGGAGAAGAATGGGCAAGAAACTCCACCGTTACTCTTTTAAAATGTTTTACAAGTTTTTGTATACATTGTTTATATAATTATATGTGAAGACGATGCACCTAAAATAAAATTTAGTCTACCAAAAATGGTAAAAGAATTAAAAATATAACAGACTGGTAAATCAATTATATGATAGATACATGGTGTCCACATATTTACAAAGATTGAAAAATTTTACTAGTATTTTAAAAAGTGTGTGAGTTACATTTGTCAAAGAATGTAAAAAACAATGTAAAAAAAAAAAATGTGTATGTATAAATTAAATTAGCAACCAGTTTGATTTTGTCTAGACTCTAGATTGTCCTATGGAGCAGGACCAGCATGTTTCCAAACATTGTTATCTTGGATATAATCCTCCAATTTGTAATATCCTTGTTTACAAAGTGTACTTTTTATATGAGTTTTAAATTTTCTTTCATTTAATTGTAATATATCAAAAGGTATTTTGTTGTAGCATTTAACACAGTACCCCATAAAAGATGTTTGCACTTTAGATAACCTGAAAAAAGGTTGATCTAATTTATCTTTATTTCTAGTATTAAAATTTTGTCTATCACTTATTTTATTAAAAAGATGTTGATTTTTTCTTACATACATAATATTTTCATAAATGTATTGGCAAGGTACCGTCATAATATTAACCTTTTTAAATAGTTCCCTAAGAGATTCACGACGTCGTAGATTGTAAATGGCTCTGACAGCTCTCTTTTGCAAAATAAAAATGGATTCAATATGGTGAATCCCCAATCCCTCTCGAAGAGAGGCAGCCTGAGTCCGGGCAGTGGGAATATTATAGGCTGATTATAGCTTTACTTTACAAACTAGTGATAATAAATAAGCCTTAAAACTTTGTTAGTTTCACATCATTTTGCACATTTACGTAAGAATGATAGCTTATAGACAAAACAGTTTTCAGTGTTTTAAAACGATCCATTTAGCAATAACAATGTGACTTAACAATCCAATATAGAACTAGAACCGAATGTAACAAGGTAGTTTGCACTTAAAACGATTACTTTCACACCTTCCCACACTGAAACCATTGACACTTGTCATGGGCACCCGTCCCATCGTTGACGAGGAGGCGACTAGCTATCAAGGATTTTCTAGCTCAAGAAATGCACACAAGATTGTTGGTCCCCTGTAAGAGAAAGAGTTACATATGATGGCTAAGGTACGTGTGTCTCGTTACCATGAGCCATATTTTAATTACTGTGGGTGTACTATGGGTAGTGTTGGTTACTGCGCAATAGAAAAACCGTTTCAAGTTCAAATCAGATTATAATTTAAGAACAAGTTAATCGCACTAGCGATTCACACACTGTAGGTACACGACACAACTAGATACGGAACGCGAGACAGATTCTGACCACATGTTAAGAAAGAAAAAAGAAAAAAAATACATTTATTTAGCACTGACTAACAGACACACAGTACAGCAGAGACATACATCAGATAAAAACAAATAAAAATAAAATAAAAAAGTGTAAAGTCCGATGTAAAAAAATAACAGGAAAGTGTGCCTCACGATTACGTGTGTACGTTTGATGTCCGATGTCCACAAAGAGTATAATAACTTTATGGAGGATGAAGTCCAAGTGAATCCACACCGCTCCGTAACGCTCTCGGCAACTCCCACTAACTCAGGCTAGACTCTCTCAAGTGTCATCAGATGGCGCTGGCGTCACGATCAGTCAAACGGATGAAGTATTTCCGACACATATATTACCTAATATTTGATCGCTGACTGTTCACACCGCTGGCGAGTACCTATTCGTTTGTCGCAGCGACAAGAGCTATCAAAGTACTCGCACAGCGACGCTCGAGTGTATACCAGCGAGTAATCGCACGTCGCCGTCGCGCACTCACTACTCGTTGCTTACAAACTCGTTTTTAAGAGTCTATATTACCTCAGCTAAAATTCACTTTTTATCTCGCTCGCACGATATTGCACGCGGACTGAGTGAGAGCGAGACAGAGTGCGGTCCTGGGCGGCAGGCAGCACCAATAGTTTAAGTATTTGCTTTTTACGGTGAAAATAATGATAATTTAAAAGAATTAAAAAACATGAGACCTGCTAGCCTATTCTCGTAATTTTAATAACGTTCACAGTCTGATCTCGGTCTCAACCTGTCAAAAAATATTTCTAATTTCCCTACATTTTGACAAATTTTTGACATTTGTTTGTCGCCGAGATGAGATTGCGATTAGATTTTGAACATTTTAAATTACGAGAATTGGCCTTCAGCTTTATAGTTAGTATGAAAAGTTTCATGATCTAATTTGAAGTATATTTTGAATACCAGCGGTTTATTGTTCGGTTTGAAGATAGCTTTGGAATTTTTTCTATCGAGATAAGTAATTACGTAAAATTAATCCTCAACTTTACCATATATTTATTTCAAAGTTAACGCTGCAGTATTTTCGACATAACGGAGGATCATGCTAAGCCATTTGAGGTAGTATAGGCTCTTAATTGCCAGCTATACTAGCTTCTCGTTAATCGCCGGTAGTTCGACACGCGCCTTAGTGTATTGTCAATAATCGCAAGTGTATACCATCCTACACATTACATATGTCAGCAAATCATCCCTTGATATTTGAGACACCAATCCCTCGATTCAATTTTGTTAATTGGAAAGGTAACATTATAGTACTCCTCGCGAATCAACTACATAGTAATTAATGAAATCGTGTAATCTAATATATCTACTGTGTCGGTCTGAAACTATTGGTAAATGTTTCTACATTACCTTTATACCTAGCTTCAGTATGATTATTAGTATTAATGACAAAAGTGTTTTCTGATCAAAATGCGGGACTGAAACGTGGAATATTATTGCGGTAAATAAGACGATGGACATAACGCTGACCTATTAGAGCTTGACTCAAAGTTATAGAGCTGGAGTCAAAGTCATGATTTCTCCACTTTTTTTTGGCACTGATCAATGGTTTTTGGAAAAAAAGTAGGTAATATTATATTTAACTGTACGTAAACATTACATATTTATTATATTGGCTAATAAGTCGACTAGACCCTAATTGCAAAACATTAAACGGCGATTTCCCAAAAATCTACACACATCAAAAGTGTCTAGGGATCAACATATATTTTTGCAATAACTTTTCTCTTGATTGATATTAATTAAAATTTTCTTTAAGGATTCATCAAATAAAGTGTTTTCGTTTGTCACAGTAACGATAAACCAAGTCACCTTTGCATTAATAAAGAAATTTGCCATTTTCCTAATAAAGGGATTTTTGACATTTGAACCACTAACACAAAAGTTCGAAAAAAAGACTGAAATAACAGTTTTCTCTAAAATTTTATTGGGTAACTTAAACAATTAATAATCCGTGTTTCTACCGCGAACACTAACAACACAAGAACATCGGTTTGGCATACTCAAAATGAGTTCATCCAAATCACGCTGTGGAATGGCCGCCCATGTTCGTTGCAACAACAAAAAAAGGTCTTCTTGCGACTGGATACCCTCCATATTCGGCAGAGCTCTTCTCTGTAGCATATCCCATGCATGCTCAATCGGGTTCAAGTCTGGCGACTGAGCAGGCCAGGGCAGGACATTGATGTTAGCTGCGGCGAGAGTCTGTCTTACAACTCTTGCGGTGTGCGGTCGTGCATTATCATGCATTAACTGAAATAAGGGACCGATTTGCACTTGTAGAGGAACGATGACGTCTGATACAATCGTCTCAGCATAAATTTGAGCGTTGAGGTTGCCTCTGATCCAAATCAACTCAGTTCTTCCGCCGATCCAAATACCCGCCCATACCATGATGGTTCCACCACTATAAGGATGGACTTCCTGGCAGGATCTTAATCGCTGTTGGCGTCCAGGGGTTCTCCAGTGTCGTATACGTCTTGTATCCGGTCTCATACCAAAACGAGACTCATCAGAAAAGCACACGAAACGCCATTGTTCTTCTGCCCAATTTCTGTGTTCAAGAGCCCATTGATATCGAATCCTACGATTGTGCATTGCTATAGGTGGTACCCGTAGCGGTCTTCGGGAATGAAGGTTCACTTCATGCAAGCGGTTTCTGACTGTTTGGTCGCTAATTAAGTTCCCTGAAGAGTGATGAAGCCTCACGGCTAACATCATGGCGGTTATTGTTGGAGCTCTTCGAGTTAAGATTTGAATGTATCGGTCTTGTCTCCGTGTGGTGCAGCGATACCGTCCTCCATGGCGCTCAGCCACGGTACCAGTGCTTCGGTAACGTGTCCAAAGTCGACTGATAACACTCTGACTTGTATTCAGAGCTAAAGCCACAGTACGTTGCCGGGAACCAGCTTCTATCATTCCCACGGCTCTGAGCATTTCTTCCCTGCTTAAATGACGTCGCCGCTCCATAATAACGTTGGTTTTAATCAGTAGTAGGGAAACAGTAGCACTAATAATGTCTTCAATGCGTTGTATGTTTTTATAGGGAAAATATTGACAGCTGATTTTCATCTTTTACTCGAATTTGATTCACAGTTCCTGATTCAAATTATGAAATGCACCAAAAAGGATCCATATAAATTTATAAAATCATAAATTTATTACAAAGCCACATCTCAATCTCAAGAAATCCGCATAAAAATGCTTGATCCCTAGACACTTTTGATGTGTGTACTTTTTTGAGCTAAGCCAGTGTTATGCATGCGATAACATTATGAATTGGTTAACGTTTCGGTAATATTATTAATTACTACAAGTACTTACCCATGTGAGGGGCCCGTGGCTAAATAATAACAGCCGCATAGATGGATCGATCAGGTTAAGCTACGCTTGCCGCGGTTGGTCGGTGGATGGGTGACCATCTTTACATACCGAGATCCCTCCGCGCCTCGGAAAGCACGTTAAGCCGTTGGTCCCGGCTGTCATTCGTGGATTTTTGACAGTCGTTACGGGTAGTCAGAAGCCCGAAAATCTGACAACCAGTCTTACCAAGGGGTATCGTATTACCCAGTAACTAGGTTGTGGAGGTCAGATAGGCAATCGCTTCATGTAAAACACCGGTATTCAGCTGCATCCGGTTAGACTGGAAGCCGACCCCAACATAGTAAGGCTAGGCAGATGATGAAGTACATACTCATGTAAGTTTAAACAGAAAAACGTTGTTGTAGGGAAAGCCAGACAACATTTGTGTCCTGTAAAGAACACAGTTATTTTAATTATCTCATCCACCATAAGCATAATTTTCCTTTCCTGCTGAGACACAGGCCTCCTCTATTCAAGAGTGAGTGGGCTGTGATCTACCACGCGTGCCCAGTGCGGGTTGATAGATGTGACGTCTTCGATTTTTTTGGTTCTAGGACATGCCGGTTTCCTCACGATGTTTTCCTTCACCGTTTTGAGAGCAGTGGTGTTGAAATTATATACAGGGTTATTTGAAAAACACCAGCAACCTCTTAAAGGTCATTGTACTCATCATTATGAACAACTTTTACTATGGGACCAAACCTGAAATCGCGAAATAAAAATCAGCTGTTCCCTACATTTATCTTCGTCTATCTCGTCAAAATGTAGGGAACAGCTGATTTTTTTATTTCGTGATTTCAGGTTTGGTCCCATAGTAAAAGTTGTTCATAATGATGAGTACAATGACCTCTTAAGAGGTTGCTGGTGTTTTACAAATAACCCTGTATATACGCAAAGTAAAGCACCTGCTGGGGTTCGAATCCACGACCTACAACTCGTAAGCCACGACTGATACCACTGGGGCATCTATCGTGTCACAGTTTGAAACAAAGGAAAACTTTCACATAGATGAAAAATATTACGTGCATCGGAATATAAATAGAGTATTGTTCTAGGATATATTTGAGTATTTTACTTAGAAAATCGACTCACACTAATGACTGGAATAAAATTGTCATACACTTGTAATTTATGATCAATCATCATAGTAAGGAAAAACGTAAACAATGTGTAAAAGAATACACAAAGTAATTTAACATTATTTGAAAACCGTTCAGCTTTTAACAGAATAAAATTCAAAGGAAAACAAGAATATTACTCCATGATTTATGCTCCCTACAGAAATATTAAGATATCCAGCGCGCCATAAATTATAGTCGAAACGCATTTTTGGACGGCGACGATGTTTTTGTCGACCCTCCCGACTAAGGTCAGCAGTGAAGATTTAAATATGACTATTTCATTTTAATCTGAACTAATATGTAAATGTAGTTAGAAACGTTCAAAATCTAGTCGCAATCTTATCTCAACGAAAATCAATGTCAAATAATTGTTAAAATATAGGTAAAATAAAGATATTTTTGATAGTCTGAGACTGAGATTAGAATGCGAACGTTCTTTAAAATACGGGAATTAGCTCTCTGATGGTGTTTAGTCATATAATTTGAGAAAAAACTAATATAATTATGACTGCGATATTTTAAGATACTTTCGAATTAAAGAAATTATTTTTGCCATTAATTTCTCTTCGATCTCTAGGTATTTTCATTATTCTTTTCTAGATCTACCATCTATCATGTACTAGAGCAAGCTAAGTTGTACAGAATAACGGAGAATTTACACTTGGTCGCTTACCAAAACGTTTCACAAGCGGAATCGCTGCCCGATTAGATTAGATAGATAAAAATCGCAGGCGACTAGTTCATTTTGCATCAAAATATCGACCTTCATGCGGCGGGCGATCACCTGCGACAATATTTTCACGATCGATTTTAGGCCCCCGCCACATGCGACTTTTCGCCGCACGACAAAAGTCGAAACCTACTTTGGAACTTACGAATTTTTTCACCTGCGGCCTTGTAGAATTTGTTCGCATTAAGGTCTAAAAACTTAAAGTTTCCTAGTTTAGGTTTTTAGGCCAAATAAATATGGCCAATAAACAATATATAACATACCCAAAGTTATAATAATAGGTCGGGGCAAAAATATTTTCGTATTTTTAATCTATTGTTAGTAATCAAACCTCTTTGGCAGTACTGAATGTAACTGGCTGGTTTTAATACTATTAAATGTTGACATTCTAAAGATGCAATAAATTTAAAAAAAAAAAAACGAGTGTGCTTATGACCACACGACTGAAGTGAAACTTCTTTCGCTCCATCTGTATGTATATATATATATATGTGTGTACAATATATACATGTATACACATATACATATATTAATTTTATACAAATATTTAAATTTATTTCATGGTTTCATTGGTAAATTAATATTTTTGCATAGATCTTCTATTGCTTAGATATACGGAACGTATTTGGCTATGAGAGGAAGAGAGAAAGAAAATGTGCGCGCGCACTGCTGTCTCTTGCTTATTATATCCCCCAATTAACTTCCGTTCGCCTTGCCCGATCACACTTTTCGTAACGCTTACGTCACGCGTTCGCCAGCTTACTCCCCAAGTCAAGCGTGCGTAAAGAAGTTTCACTTCAAAAAACTAGTTGCCGCCATTTCTCAATTGTTTTTCAAGCAAGCAACATGAACGTATGTGACGAAGAAATTCGGTACATTTTAAAATTTTATTACAAAAAAGGTAAAAATGCGACGAACGCCGCGAATAAAATTTGTGCGGTTTACGAACCTAATGCGGTATCAATACGAGTAGCACAAATGTGGTTCAAGCGTTTCAAGTCAAGAAATTTTAGTGTGAAGGATGAAGCTCGCTCTGGACGGGCTGTCACGGATAAAATCAGTACCATTTTTGAAAAAGTGGAGC
This sequence comes from Globia sparganii, assembly GCA_949316385.1. Lineage (NCBI taxonomy): Eukaryota > Metazoa > Arthropoda > Insecta > Lepidoptera > Noctuidae > Globia > Globia sparganii. The sequence goes on along the minus strand of OX438660.1, from coordinate 23,062,113 downwards.
AAGATCGACATATTAGTAGTTATGATATTGCTGAAGAACTGGATGTTGATCAAAAAACAGTTTTACGGCATTTACAAAAGTCTGGGTACAAGAAAAAACTTGATATTTGGGTACCACATGATCTCACTGAGAGAAACTTAATGCAACGTGTTTCCATTTGCGATTCTTTGTTGAAACGTAATAATTCCGACCCATTCCTTAAACGGTTGATTAGGGTGATGAAAAATGGATCACTTAAGATAAGAATGTCCGAAAAAGATCGTGGTCGAAGCATGGACAAGCCCCACAGACCGTGGCAAAGCCCGGCCTGACTCGGGACAAAGTGATGCTGTGTGTTTGGTGGGATTGAAAAGAAATCGTCCACTATGAGCTTTTGCCGCCGGGTAAAACTATCGATCGTCTTATTATATTAAAAGAAGCTATTGAGAAAAACCGGCCGGAGCTGGTGAATAGGAAGGGCGTGGTGTTTCATCACGACAACGCCAGACCGCACTCATCTATAGCCACTCAGCAAAAATTGAGAGAGCTTGGCTGGGATGAGTTGATGCATCCTCCGTATAGCCCTGGTCTTGCTCCATCAGATTTTCATCTGTTTCGGTCACTTCAGAACTCTGTAGGAAGCATAAAGTTAACCTCAAAAGAACACTGAAAACTATCTGTCAGATTTTTTTGATAAAAAATCTCAAAACTTCTACAGCAATGGGATCATGGCTTTGCCCACAAGATGGCAACAAGTCATCAATCAAAACGGCACATATATATTATAAATAAATTAAAAAGTAAACCTAAAAGAATTTTTTTTTGTATGAAAAATACGAAAAACTTTTGCCCCGACCTAATATAATAAAAAGCTAGCAATACACACGTCGCGCATGCAGAAGTTTTATTAAGATATCCAGTCGGACGATAAATCATGCTTGGACAAAATGCAATTGTAGCTGCCGACTGTTTTGTCGACCCTACTCGGACCGGCCGCCATGTTGTACGGTTCGCAGAAAACACTGCCGAAAGTTTTCTTTTTACATGTTGTGTCGAGTGTGTGATTGTGCATTCAAAGTTAAATGTAGTTATTTTTTTATATCTTTGTTTGGTTCTATAGTAAAAAATTGAAACTTAGAAATAGTTTATTTTAAAGTGTTTTTGGGAGATCGATTTAGTCACCCTTTTCTGTGCATATAAAGAACATACAGGGTTATTTGAAAAACACCAGCAACCTCTTAAGAGGTCATTGTACTCATCATTATGAACAACTTTTACTATGGGACCAAACCTGAAATCGCTGAAATCGAAAATCAGCTGTTCCCTACATTTATCTTCGCGAACAGCTGATTTTTTTTCGCGATTTCAGCTTTGGTCCCACAGTAAAATTGTTGGATGACCTCATAAGAGGTTGCTGGTGTTTTTCAATAATGGTTTTGAACGAGATGAAGATGATACCTTTAAACTAAGACTTACATAAGCAAACATAACTGCGCCGTTGGTCTCGAGGTTGCAAGTGCGATTGCTGAGCGTGGGGGTCCTGTGGTCGATAACTAGGTCGGACAAAGTGTTATTGGGCTTTCCATTAGAAATTTCTTAGTAACAGTCCGTAGTTTAGAAGTTGGCGGTTTAATACCCCCGTGGCCTCAGAAAGCACGTAAAGCCGTTTGTCCTGCGCCTGATTTCTCCCCGGTCGTGTCGGATTGACGTCCCATTGGACTATGAGAGTAACGAAACAGAGAGTGCACCTGTGTTTACGCACACATTTGCGCACTATAATATCGATGCCTTAGTCCACAATTGCAGTAACTACGAAATTTACATTTTTGAGGAGAGAGAGAGCTTTAAAGTTTTTTAAAGTTTAGACGAGAACAGTAGAAAATCCAAGTAAAATAACAAAAAACTATGCATCTATTTATAAGACTAGTCCTTTTACTCCATCATATATTGATTGGTTTTACAAAAATAAAGATCATTAGTATAATACCACATTCATGGAACATTAAACGAACTCATTTAATACAACTGTGACCTACGTTTTTGGTAGAAAGAGACGGAATAACGGTATCTCGATGCGCGGAAACGAAAGAGCATGAAATTTGGTGTATTTGGTGTTAAAAAAGTAAAAATTGAAAATTTTGTAGTTAGTGCAATTGTGAACTAAGGCACGGAGATGAGCCAGGAACGCAGGAGATATCGATATATCTCTTGCGTTCCTGGCTCATCTCCGTTGAGATAGGCTGTGACCGAAATCGGGCGGGAGGCTATTATTATTAATGACTTTATAGGTCAATAGAAAAGTTTAATGCACATAAAATCTCGACGACCAAAGACCCCTGAAATATGACCAGTAAATCGGAAAGCGAAAAGATAGATAAGGTAACATATGTGCGGAGTGATATTAAGATATCCAGTGCCCTCGATAAATCATTGAACAAACGCATTTGCGGCGGCAATGTTTTTGTCGACCCTACGCGGGTACGGACGTCGGACAGATTATTACTATCTGTATGTAGTACACGAATACTGATCTATGTGGTAGATTTTATACAAAGGTGTTATGATAGTGACCTTATTGCTGCGATGAGAAGCAAATTTTTCTAAAACGATTTGACATTTTTTATACTGCTACTGGTTTCAAAGTCACTAAACGATAGTGCTTGTAGAGTAGACCTAGGTTCGATCACCGAGTCAGAAAAAGTGTTATCGGGTTTTCCTATAAGGACATTCTCAGGAGGAGGCCGAAGGCTAGATTTGTCAATAGACTAGGCCAACAGGCTGTTCAGGTCTGATAGTATGTTTACAAACTTATCACATTATCATATAAGAAGGGCTACTTATTTATTTATTACACCACTGCTCTCAAAACGGTGAAAGAAAACATCGTGAGGAAACCGGCAAGTTCTAGAATCAAGAATTCGAAGACATGTGACATCTACCAACCCGCACTGGGCCCGCGTGGTGGATTACAGCCCACTCCCTTTCAAAGGGAGGAGACCTGTTTCTCAGCAGTGGGAACATTATAGGCTGATTATGCTATGTAGGCTGTATTTATCTTTTAGCTGATGTCAAATGGCGGCGTGGTATACAATCATAGAACTCGTGCTTAAACTTAAGTTCTGGCAATTATAACTCTTGGTATCTAAACGATTTATCAGCAGTATGAAGTGCATTAATTTTACGGTGGTTCGCTACTTTGGTCGGTATCGGAATGCATGTCTTCAAATATACGTTATTATAGATAGGTTCCATTAAATACATACATAAATTCGCGCCTGTTTCCTTCCAAGGGTTAGACAGAGGTGCAGCTATACACCCGCAGCGGGATTGTCCGAAAGGGTTACCGCTACCCCGGAACATAAAGGGCTAAGGAAGGAACACGGGTGGGTTTTAGTCAGTAAGTGTCTGACACTCCCTTCTGCTCCACCCTGAGCGGGAGGGGTCATTTGATGATTTCCCATCCATACAAAAAAGCTAAGTATAGTACACCCACATTTCGTCATTCATATCAGTTAATTCTCATGTGGTGTGCCATCAATCGGGCACAAATCCACATTCGGGTTGCTACTGGGAACATCTAGATGGAAAAACCTAATAACAATTTGTCCGACCCGCGAATCGAATCCAGGAATTCATGCTCAACAGAAGCGCTTGTGACCACTAGACAAACGAGGCCTGCGGGGCAATTGCGTAACACATTATCAATGGGAATCGGTTTCATTTTTACAGTTCAACAACATTCATTGCGTTATTTACGTGTTGAGCAAACACATTTTTAGAACTTATGAAGCAATGGATTATCAAATGCTTCAAAATAATTCAGATTCTGTTTGATAGTGTGTTACGCAATTAGGGTGCTGTTCTATGTTCTGTGTTGTGGGTTTGGTTTCCGCACTTAGTTCATCTAGTGGACCATTGTGCATGGGCCATGGCGGCCGTCGGTGGTTATTTCAACTAGCCCACCTCCTTCCAGAAGTCTCTAAAACGAGGCTTGAGAACGAGGCCTGTAACTTTATTGAATCAATAACTGAAAGAAAATTACTTTCGAAACTAAAAGTGAAATAATGAAGCGCAAAGAGTCTGCGGTCGGATTTATGAACTATTTGAAACCATTCGCTCGCCATTCTCGTTCAGAACAAATGTGACTGCCTGAATGTGGCGTTCATTCGGTCACACTTGAACGGAACGTTCAGTTCATAATTTTGAGAAAACTTCCTGAAACTGTCGTAATCTTGAAATGTGGCAAGCTTTGTTCCGATTGAGTTTTAATATTTTAAAATGTAGAGGTAGGTGGTGAACTTAAATAAGAGTATTAACGCTGCCTTAGCTTGCAAGTTCATTGAGCTGACGCAGCGGCATTTTTTTTTTATTTAAGTTCGACTACTAAGTGGTAAGTATGCAAAATAATACTATTAATTTTATTTAACCCGTTTTTAACTAGATAAAATTCAAATACAAAAAAAAAAATTACATGGAATATAATGGAATAAAAAATCTTAATTTTTGCCACAGACGAGATACACTAAGTATTTACCCTAAAAGAACTTATCTACCTCATATTTTTACATTTTAACGCACTGAAAAAGCAACCTTCCCAAGATCACATTATTTAATCTGATCCCAGCTATAAAGACCAAGGTAACGGTCCACGGAAGGGTCCAACTATCATCGGTTTACGCGTGTCGATAAACGCGAGTGGCGACGTTAACTCGCCCTTACGGATGGATGGAGCGCTTCACTTCCTGAGGGGACCGCGTTAAATCCGCCATGTTGGTTTTTTTGTATTATTTTTTTGAAATTTTTCGTCGTATGTCATTTTTTTTAGTTATGAAGTTTGGTGGACCAGTAGTGCAATTGTGGCGCAGTGTACACGGCCGTGAATTACATGTTGTGGGGCGTAGGTTCGAACCCAGACAGACCTTTACTTTGAGTAAATTATTTCATCACCACTGCTCTCAAAACGGTGAAGGAAAACATCGTGAGGAACCTGGCATGTCCTAGTGTAGCGGTATCTACAACGACGCCACATGCGAACAACGCGTCATACTGACGTCACAAAATCCTGCATCTCGCAAGCAGAGTTTACCGCGCAACTAGCATAGATACAACGGCCCGACATTATTCATTGGGCAGTTGCCCGCCAGACATAACACCCGTCTGATCGGAGGATCCTCCCTTTTCTATGGAGGTTGAGTGAACTTTACACCCTGTTCCTCACACCTCTATACTAGAACCAAAAATTCGAAGACATGTGACATCTGCCAACCCGCACTGAGTCCGCGTGGCGGATTAGGGAACACTTCTCACAGAGAGGAGGCCTGTGTCCCAGCAGTGGGAACATTTTAGGCTGAGTATGATAAAGTTTAGGCAAAGTTAGTGCAGTGACTGGATTATAGTTTCGGTTCACACTGCAACGATTTAAGACTTAGAGATAATAAGGTTAGGGTATGCATTCATCTGGGTTTTTGAGTATAAGTTTTGCGTCTGTAACACAGTAACACCCAGTTTGTTAGCAGTCACGAATTATTTATTTATGTTATACTTCAAGCACATAAATGTACAGAGGCGGACTTAATGCCATAGGCATTTTCTACCAGTCAACCTTTGGGTGATGCAGAGACAAACAGTGGTAGGTGCAATCATTAAAATTGAGGAATAAATATTTTAAATATAAAGATAGGCATAAAACTATTAAAACTATGAATATAATTATACCTAATTACGAATTAGAATCTCTCCATTTTTGAGATAAGTTTTTAAACGTTGCTGACCTAAGGTCAATTCTCGTAATATGGAGCGCTCTACGTTCCAAATCTAGTCGCAGTCTCATTTCGGCGACAAACAAATGTCAAAAACTTGTCAAAATGTAGGGAAATTATAAGTATTTTTTGACAGATTGCGATTGCGATCAGACTGTGAACGTTCTTAGAATTGCCCCTCTGATCTTGTGGCGGCATCTACATTGCCACGGGAAAACTACGTATCACACTGACGTCACGCAAAATCCTGTGTCGCGCAAGCAGAGTTTACTGCGACGCGCATATATACAACGTCCCGACATCAACCATCGTTGGGCAGTTGCCACTAGAGACGACACCCGTCTGGTCGGAGGATCCTCCCTTTTCTATGGAGGATGAGTGAACTTTACACCCTGTTTCTCATACCTCTATAATCTAATTAGCATGTTTTTGTATGTCTTGTAGAGGTTGCCACATTGTTGTTTGAGTGTTTCTGATTTTACGCTTTGTCAGTTAATGTTTTCATTGACAAATCGAAAGGAATATTTTCGCTTTCAGTGCTACTAATATGGAGGGCGAACTCATTTCTTTCGATTTGTCAATGAAAACGATTTCCGTCACTTGTCGACATTAGATCAAGGTCAGGATTACAATACAAGTTCTTATTACATACCCAATATATATAATACAGCACTATTAAGAAAAAATGCAATGTCAATGGGGCCAATCATTATAGGTAATAAAATTCCGCATAATCTCAAAGAACACCCTACACGCATATTTAAAACTAAATGACTGAATTACTATTACAAAAATGTTACTACTCTGTAAATGACTTCTTGAATGACAAAGATTTAGAACTGTACCTTGACTTCTTTTTTTTTTTGTAATTGACATTTTTAAATACCTTGTTGCAATAATTTATAATCTTCATAATTTTTAATGTAATGACTTTATGTGACAATTCATTTACGTGTATTAATTTTTGATGTCTTGTTATTTTAATGTCAATGTAAGTGTAATGTTTACTAATGTTTTTGCATGCCGTAAGGTAGAATGTAGCGGAAACATCGTATTCTGTACCATCTAAAACCTGTACAGTGTACCTACATTGTTAGCAAATAAATATTTCTGATTCTGATTCAATGAAACGTACCTACCTATTAGTTATGTCCCTACTTTTATGTACATTTAACTTGATGTGTTCACCATTTAACCCTAAAACGCCACTTAAATACGATTACAGTTCAAAACTCTGACGTCACCATACGTAAACCACACGCACGCGATAAGACGGAAGCGCTGTTCTCAAGTGTTAAGTGTTTTACTCACTCACAAGGAAAATATCATGACCTTTATTAAAAGCTGAAGTATTTTCGTTTTACCTCGTCATTGAAATTACTTCTACCATGTCTTTAATTATATTACTTTGAAAAGAAAAGAATTTTCGTCTGTGGCGAGAGTGTATTTCTATTTTTTAAGCGATAATATTGAAAATTCTTAATCTCATCACCATCTATCTAGCCTTTTCCCAACTATGTTGGGGTTAGCTTCCAGTCTAACCGGATGCAGCTGAATACCAGTATTTTACACGGAGCTGCCTATCTGACCTCCACAACCCAGTTACTGGGTAATACGATACTCCTTGGTAAGACTGGTTCTTAGACTTTCGGGCTCTGACTACCCGTAACGACTGTCAAAGATCCACAAATGACATCCGGGACCAACGTGCTTAACGTGCTTTCCGAGGCACGGGGGGGTCACGGAATGTAATGATGATTACTCATCCACAGACCAACCGCGGCAAGCGTAGCTTAACCTGATCGACCGATCTGTGCGGCTGTTATTATTTAGCCACGGGCTCCCAAAAAAAATGTATGTATGTGAAATCGGAATGAAGAAGCTTATTGTGGATAAGACACGAGTCTAAAACAGAAGAAGATCTAGCGGGGTATGCAAGGGGGGGGATGGAGGGGGGGCTTAGGGGAACAGACCGGAATAAATCGAAAATTCTTAATCTATTATACTAATAATAATAAAGCTGAAGAGTTTGTTTGTTTTTTTTTTGTTTGTTTGAATTCGCTCATTTCTAGAACTGCCAGTCGGATTTGAAGGGGGGTTAGGCTATCAGATGAAAACATATTTTTGCATCTAATAGCCCAATTCTTGAGAAAGGCTATAGGCTACTTAACATCACGTTGAGGCCCTTAGGGGCCGAGCAAAAACAAAAAAAGTAAAAAACAACGCTGAGCCGAAACGAATCCAAACCACTCTAGCAATCACTCTGCTAGTAATAACACGGGCAGGCGATGCGATGCGATGCGACTGAGTGGGTCGGGGGGTCGGGGGCCGAAATTTCACACGGACGAAGCAGTCTTCTATATCACGAACGCGGTCTTCTAATGTCGAGTATTGTTGGAATTTCAAGAAATATAGATTTTCGGTGTGTAAAGATGGTCACCCATCCAAGAACCAACCGCGGCAAGCGTAGCTTAACCTGATCAATTGACCCGTGCGGCTGTTATTAGTTAACCGTAAGCCCACATTGAACACACACAATAAAATCTTCACATTCTCAAAACGTCTTGTCATCCCCTGAGTTTCTGACACATAACTAGCAGTACTTTAGAAAGTCTAACCGCCATTAGGGAGCAACACACGTATATTAGGGGCTTTTAAAGCCGTTCGCGGCTCTCTGTAATTTGCGACTAAACGTCGATGGGAGATTACCTACTGGCGCCAGTCACTTGGCTAGCCCGGTTTGTGGAGTGCGTGTGAATATAGCACTTCCTTTTGTTGGACATGAGTATTTTTTGTTTGTTTTTGAAAATGCGTTTAAAGATTTGTTTCAAATTGTTGTTTGAAGTACTACGATTTTTGAGCTTCATGGGTGCTGCAAAGATAGGTTTTATTCAGTCAGTTGTACCCCTGAAATATATTTAAAAAACGTGTTTTAACTATTAACTTTACATACACGACTTTTTTTAAATATTAACGGAGGTACTTAATGGTTTTTTTTTGTGTTTGATATTATTATTTTATTAATCATCACTGTAATATTTTCAACAAAATTAATTTTGTTATGAAATAAATAACTTATGACGTATTGAGGAAAGACTTAGGTTTAAAAAAAATGTGCTATATATTTACATGACTCTGTGGTCTTATTTTCAGCTGTCAACAACCTACTATTGATGCTTATAATGTTTTCAAGCTTCCCAAAACTTTTCAGTTTTATATATTATCCATAACCCTTCATAGTACTTTAAATATTTTCTGCAAAAATAAAAATAAACAAAGCACACGCTTATTTATCTGCTTATCTGCATAAACCAATAAAAACCGATGACAGCACAAAAAAGGCTTTCATTATTATTCTAAAGCTTTGCAGGAAGTAATCAGACGAAAATGTAATTGTCATCGCGCATAACATCTGCTGAATCTAATTTATTCACTGGATGCTGCGACGCAGAGATGCTACTGTAAGTCCTCGTGTTGTACGGACTTGATTTATATCGTTTGAGTGAATTATGAATGAGTTTTTTCAGAATAGGCACGTTTTTTTCGGCAGTATGTTTGCAATTGCTGTAAAAATTTAGCTCCTTCTATACTTACTTATAACTCGAGAACGGCTGGACCGATTTTTATGATCTCTAGTTTGTTGGATTTGTCTACGCCCCGAATAGCAGAATAACTATTAAAAATTCACAAAAAACGAAGATTATTCATTTTCTTATACATTTAGGCGATACGAAGTTCATCGGGTCAGCTAGTCTATACTAATATTATAAAGAGGAAAGATTTGTATGTATGTTTGTACCGAATTGGCTCAAAAAGTACTGGACCGATTTTAAAAATTGTTTCACCATTTGAATGCTACATTATCACTGATTAATATAAGCTATTTTCATTGCAAGAAAATAATAAAATGTTTAAAAAATAAATGTCCACCCGTGCGAAGCCGGGACAGGCCGCTAGTGTTACATACTTATAATAAAATAGTAATGAAAAATTTTTGTTCGTTTATCTGTTTGTCTGGATGAAGGTTCCGGCTTTGTGCAAAAACGGCTGAACGGATTTGGATGAAATTTGGTACACAGATAGTTTATAACCTGAATTAATACTTAATAATAATAATAATAATAATAAGCCTGTTTATTCTGAGCTTTTCAGTAAATTTATGGGTTTTAATTTAAAGATGTTTAGAGTATGTCCCGAAGCTCAGTGTGCCTCTTGGCATAGGCCTCCTCTAACATTTTCCACTGAGTCCTATCGCGAGCTACCCTCCTCCAATTACATCCAGCTGTGAGTTTAAGGTCGTCCTCCCATCTTGTTTGTTGGCGTCCCCTGCTTCTCTTACCATCTCTGGGATACCAGTCAGTGACAATTTTGCACCATTTTTCTTGGGGATCACGGATCATGTGGCCTGCCCATCTCCACTTTTGTTGATCTATTTGTGTAGTTATGTCAACAACCTTTGTCCTCTCCCTTATTGTGCTGCACCTAACTCTGTCCTGGTTTCTAATTCCTAGCATGCTTCTCTCCATGGCTCTTTGACAGTGTTCTAGCTTTTCACTATGGTGTTTGGTGAGTGCCCAGGTTTCACATCCATAAGTGATGACTGGAAGTATGCATGTGTTGAAGACTTTCTTTTTTATTTGCATGGTTAACTCTTTTGATTTCAAGACTTCTTTTAAAGACCAGTATGTCTTCCAACCATTTGCTATTCTTCGTTCGACTTCCTTAGTGGTTTGATCTTTGTGGGATATTACCTGTCCTAGATAAATATACTCTGACACATATTCAAGAGTATGGTTGTTGATTTTTATAGGTACTGGATCAGAGTTGGTGAGCAATTTTGTTTTTTCTTTATTCATGCAAAGGCCGACTTTCGTGCTTTCGTTGTTTAACGTTTCTAACATTGTAGATAGATGTGTTGGGTTTTCTTCAAACAAGATTATATCGTCCGCGAATCTTAGGTGGTTCAGTTTTACACCTTGTACATTGAGCCCATACACTTCCCATTCTAATTTACGGAAGACACCTTGAAGAGCAGCAGTGAATAGTTTTGGTGAAAGCGGGTCTCCTTGTCTTACTCCTCTCTCGATCTTGAACTTTTTTCCCAGAGTTTCTAATTGAATCCTCGCTTCGCTGTCTAAGTAGATGTTTTTTATAATGTTGATGTAGGTTGAAGGTATCCCTTGCTGTTCTAGGCATTCCCAAATAGCAGTGTGTTTAATGCTGTCAAAGGCTTTGGTGTAGTCGATGAATGCCATGTAGAGTTTCTTGTTATACTCATTGTATTTTTCAATTACTTGTTTCACTGTATGTATGTGGTCCAGGGTGGAGTATTTTTGTCTGAAGCCAGCTTGCTCTCTAGGTTGGTGTTCGTCAAGCTTCTTGCTAATTCTTTCCAGGATAACCTTGGCGAATACTTTGTAGATGTTTGACATCAAACTTATAGGTCTGTAATTTCCTATATCTTCCTTTTGTCCCTTTTTAAATATGAGAATAATGTTCGAAGTTTTCCACTGTGTGGGGATTATGCCGCTGGTAAGTATCTCATTGAATAAAGAGGTGAGTATTGGCAGCAGTTCGTCAAGGGTACCCTTGAGAAGCTCGTTTGTTACTCTGTCTGGACCTGGAGCTTTTTCCTTTTTCTGACTACAAATAGCTCTCCTTACTTCGATGGGTAGTATTTTTGGTTCAGCATTTGTTCCTATTTGTTCTTTTTTGGCGTTTGTTTTCAGGTGGTGGTTTTGTGTGCGGTCTGGGTTTGAGTAGAGGTCTTGGTAGAAGTTTGTCGCTATTTCATTAATATTTTTTCTTTTAGATGTAGTGTGTCCATTTTTGTTTAGTTTTGGTATCCATTCTTTGTTTGATTCTCTCAGTTCCTTTAGCGCTTTTTTCACACCTCCTGTTTTCGCGATATGCTTTTCTAATGTTTGGAGTCTTTTACTCTTTCTGTCTTTTCTAATGTTTTCTCTGATTTCCTTGCTTAATTGTGATACAGATTTTAAGTTTTCTTTTTTAGGGTGTTTTGAAAGTAGGTTTTTTCTTTTCTCTATAAGTTGTAGCGTAGTATCACTTAATTTGTACTTGTTGCTTCTACTGTTAACATTCTTTGATTTAATTAATAGACCTTCTAGCTTTTCATATTTCTTGAGAACATCAGTGCTGCATGTAGTTAATTCTTCAGCTGATTCAGTAAGGGATTGTGTTATTTTCTTTAGAGTTTCTTCACTGTGGAGTACTGTGGTTTGTGGGGCAAAATATTTTCTACGTTTCTTTGGTAATTCCAGTTTTAAGTTGCTTCGTACCATACGGTGATTTGTATTAAAATTTAGATTAGTTAGGACTGCCGTATCTGTTAAGGCTTGAATTAATACTTAGGGTACTTTTAATTCTGGTGGTACGTACCCGTGAATATTTATAGACATCCACGCGGGCAAAGCCGTGGGCAAAAGCTAGTATACTTACTTAAAATAAAATTTCTTCATAAAGTAATTTAATCACGTTTCCTTATTTTTCGAACGTTAAAAGTATATGTTGAGTTTCCTTGTCGTTAGTTTTTCTATTTTGTCTGTTTATCTATAGATTTTAGGTTCGTTAAAGTACATATTTAAAGCCTCGTTGCCATAGCAACTCCATAGAAACGTCGATAGATGGCGCTAAGCGTCAGTTGTATCGCGCTATTGTTTCGACTTTAACAAGTCTTATCCAAATCCCAAAAAAAAAATAAAACTTTCCGTGCAAAATTGTCGGATCAGGTGAGGATTTGTATAGGAAGTCAAATTAGGTAGGTAGTCATGTTTGGCTTTTAGTTAGAGCATGGTACGAAACTATCAGTCAGCGAATACGACCCGCACTTGGCTGTTATAAAAACTAGCGTACCCTACACTGCGCGTGGCCCGACACGCACTTGACCGGTTTTTTTATATTTAAATTTTGAATACAGAATATAAATGTGCCACTAACAAATGACGTTTAAATCTTTTATAAATGGCCAGCACTTTTAAAGTTATGACACTAAGGGCTGAATTTCAATCACCAGATAACTTTTATTCGAGGAATAAAATTGATATCTGACAGTTTTTGTATGGAAGAACTGTCAAAAATTCAAAATTATTCCTCGAATAAAATTATCTGGCGTTAGAAAAATCAGCCATAAACCTGAAATATCCATAAATAGTGTTGATGTGTGTATTATGATTATGCTGAAACACCGTTCCCAATGCCGGTGGGTTTATCATTATAAATAAAAAATAAAAAATCTTTGTCAATAATGATGATGATGTCGTGATGGCCTGGTGGTTAAAGCCTCGCTTCTCATACACGAGGTTGTGGGCCCAAATCCGGGGAAGCACCGATGTCACTTTTTTTAAATTCTTACAACAAGTTTATCTTGTTAGTTGACATTTTCCCATTTCAGCTGAGACACACCACATTATGATTTAAAATTGTAGTAATCCAAATGTAAGAACTGCCATAACGTTTTTATTGACTAATAAACTACCTTTGAATTATCATAAAAAAAATAAGTAAATTATTAGGAGTACCTACCTGATTTTCTTTTTTTTGTCGTATTATGGAATCACAGCTGAAGAGGAAAAATATCAAATGCCTTTTGGACGCCACTGTATATAAAATAACACTAAATTATGTTTTCTGAATTAAGGTCAAAAAACACAATAAAATACAGACCCATAGTAGTAGTATTTAGTACGATAGCGAGACAAATACTCGTAGTAGCCATAATGAGTAATTTGATTTGAAAGGAAATTCAATAGGCTACTGTTTTATTTGCATTAGTCTTTTTATTATGCATAGATTTTGTTGTTATCATTGTTTTGTTCAACACAGACGACGTAAACTGTCCACAGTGAAACATTGTCTGAACATTTTTTACGCAATTATATTTTTCTTTTGGTTCGTTCGCATACTGATTATAGTCTAAACAAAGACATCTAGGTGGCAGGTGAGAAAAACAACACCTTATATTTTAAATATTCGTCTGTTCGACAACGTAAATCACGCAATGAATGTTATTGAATTGTCAAAATGTTAGGGACCCGAGAATTTACCCAGATTTTATATAGCTTAGGTATAAGTCGACTTCGTATTTGCTCTACCGCTTCGGGTTGCATATCACTTACACTTTCTCAATACAGCCGATCGATTCTGTAAAAATCTCACCGTGAAAAGCTAGGTGAAGTGAGCTGTCAAGAGTATCAATCCCTAGCATCAGGATGACACTGACAGCTCACTCCACGCTCACTTCACCTAAGTTTTCACGGTGAGATGGTTACAGAATCGCACCATGCTGATAGGTACTTACATGTAATTACTGAGTTACTTAAACCAGAGGGGCAATTCTTGTAAAGAACGTTCACAGGCTGATTTCAGTGTCTTTCTGTCAAAAATACCTATAATTTCCCTACATTTTTGACAAGTTTTTGATATCTCTTTGTCGCCGAGATGAGAATGCGACTGGATTTTGAACGTTTTAAATTACTAAATTACGATAATTAATGTTCTTTTGATTGCATTTAAGTTGAAATAATCAATTTTTATGAGAAATTTTGGCTCCTGAGATACAAGTAGGTATATTTTTACTTAGTTCAGGAGACAGATGTTCAAATTCAAACTGCTTTTGACCACCACTTGTACATACAATCATGTTTCATGTATGATTAACTTTAAGTATGTTTCTATTTTTACAAATTAACGTATTATTTATTTATTATTCCGTTTATTTATTTACATACTTACTTAGTACATTTTCTTAAAATAAAAATATATTTAAGAATATAACATATAAATATTTTTTAAATTTATTTATTGTTATGAAACTTCATAAAACGACAAGGAGTATTTTTGCTTACAGGGTAAATGCGATCGATAGATACTGAAGTATCTATCGATCGCATTTACCCTGTAAGCAAACCTTAATGAAAATTAACCTTAGTGAAAATTAAATTTAGATCAAACGGAATAAAAAAAAAATTATACATACCTACACTCTGTATAATAATATTTTCAGGCTGTTTCCATCAACAACTGCACTTTTCTGTTCTCTGTAATCTTGCCTATCCGCGTTAGAATCAATCAGAAAAAAACTGCTTTACAATGAAAAATTATATAGTAACACAACATGACTGTAACAACATTGCAGGTATTCTTTTAGTTCACGATAAAATAAACTGTAAAACACGAACAAAGGCAGAAAAGCTTTACTCAAAATTGAATTTTCTTAGTTTCTGACAGTAAACCTTTGAGCGATACAGAGAATAGAATTTCTGAAGGCAGAATCTATTTTACAACAGAAATAAAGTTAAGTTCCGCTAAGGTAGAAATACACTATAACCCAGGAAGAGATAACTTTGTCAACTGCAGACTACACATCTTTAAAACGCACAAACACGTGCGCAAGCGCTCAATGTTTTTCACGATTATATATTTACGGCGCCATCTAGTTTTAAAATATTGACGTGTAAAAGTGTCATAAAAGACTTAGGTACTTACAATAAACATTTGGTTGAATTTCATATACTTATAGAATAATACTCTCAATACGACAAAAATTGTCGTATTGAGAGTATTATTCTTAATGAACAAACGGGGGATCATTATAACATTTGTCGGGTTAAAAGATTCTATAAGCAATTCAACCAACATCCCCACTTGTTACTTACCCACAAAACCACTAAATCCGAATGCAATACAGTACACACCCCCTACCACAGAAACGTATAAAATCCCTCTTTATCGCTAAATACATTCATTTAATCACATCCAGCGACCGGCGGCGGCGTCGTAAAACGAAGCCTGGTCATAGCAGGGTGAGGGCCGCGGCCATTTACGTCCTATTCGGTTGATAATGTACGTCCCACCAAGTTTCCGTTTACGATATCTTTATAATATGGATTTTGATGGCGCTTAGAATTAGGAGTTTTTGAGCTAGAAGACTCGGAAAACATGTCATAAATGGTTCACAGAAAAATGCAGCAATAAATAAAGATACCTTGCTAATAATACTATAGATTAACAGAAACGTTTGCACGTACATAGCTAATACAAATTTTTAGATCGGAATGCCAGCGTTTTTGGTGTAATTAAATGGAATTAAAGTTGCTTTTCCCGCATTTTTTTTTTAGAATATTAGTTTAGGTAACAACTAGATCAAAAACGGTTAAATTCTGAGCACCCGCAACTTCCTACACTTATAATATCATTGTGCTCCGCTATCTATCTCGACTGTGACCTGTAGCTTCGCACTTTAAAACTGGAAAGCAGATCTAACAAACCTCCGTCCTTCTTTCTTTTGAGAGTGTCATTGGTATTTTTTTTAATCCTTACTGTATTTTTTATTACTAAATTATATTGTTCAGATCTACTTTGCCCTTGTTACTTTATTAGGCCAGTAGATCTGTTACAGTCAGTGAGTTTGTTGTTTTAAGCTTTTATTTTATGGTCATCAACTCGGTCGTCACCAAGGTACGTCGGCTCGCGAAAGTTCTGAGAGAGATGAAAAAAAATTTATGTTTTTTGATACTGTTACTGTTACCATCATCCCACTGCTGCAAAGGTCATGGCTAAAATGAACCACTGGTCGTTTGCTTTGTCCAGCTCGTCCCGCTGTTTTTTGAAATTTTAATAAATCAAAATCTAGCTGAAAATATGATTTCGGGGGATAGGGCCTTTTATTCGAATGTAACTGATATTATTTTCTGGCGAATTGTTTCTCTCGTGTGTAAAACTCACTTTTCTTTAAACTGATTTTTGTTATAAAATTTATAGTGAAAACTAGCTGACCCGCAAACATCGTTTTGCAAAAAAAAAAAAAAAAAAATAGTAACCGATTCTCAGACCTACTGAATATGCATATAAAATTTCATACAAATCGGTCCAGCCGTTTCGGAGGAGTATAGTAACTAACACTGTGACACAAGAATTTTATATATTAGATAATTATAGAGTTTTCAAATTTCACTGTCGAACGTCAGCAACGAGTTCTTTTCTGACCGGTTCTTCTACAGGATCAATAAAATAGATTTTGGACATACCCGTCCAAAAATCAACACCCATAATTTTTACGCCTTCAAAATTGGTCAGCCAGAAAACTATATCTATCAAATACGATCTAAATTAAACGCTCTGACCATGTATTGTATTTGTGTCCAAAACAAACACAGACCCATATCCATTTGAGTTCCTAAACAATCGGATGAGAGCCGTATGAAAATTCCATATAACCAATTTGGGACAATGTTCTGATATTACTGTCATACCTGTTGGCTTATTTACCTACTTATGTGTTACGCTCGACTATATGTATGTCATATGGCTGGATTCGCATTGTGGGGAGAGCCTATACAATGCAAGACCAGTTTATACCGGACATTTATATCATTAATTCGAATATACCAGTTTGAACACCTATTTTTAGAGCACCTCTAAAAATAGGTGCTCAAACGGGAATACTCCTTATTTAAGTTGGTATCCTTAATGTTTAGCAGTGGAAACTTGTAAATGGCCTTCAAATGCATATTATTTGTGAATACTGTTTAAAATTACTGTAAGTTTCCCGAATAGAATACAATAAAATAAACTGTATGTATGTAGCCATGTATGAACAAAGAAATATTATAATTAAAATATTATGAACAAGGAGTATTATGCTGCAGCGATATGCAGCAATAATCTTTGTTCATAATATTTCCGGAGTTGGTATTCATAATATTGATATTATATTATCAACTCAGCCTATCGCAGTCCACTGCTGGACATAGGCCTCTCCTAGGCTGCGCCACAACACCCTGTCCTCCGCCTTCCTCATCCAGTCTATTCCAGCCACTTTCTTTAAGTCGTCCGTCCATCTAGCTGGGGGTCGTCCTACACTACGCTTGCCGATACGCGGTCTCCACTCAAGGACTCGTCTGCTCCACCAGCCATGGGACCTTCGACAAACATGGCCAGCCCACTGCCACTTCAGTTTGCTCACTCTGCAAGCTATGTCATTATTATATATTATATTACCGATTCTGGAAATATTATTAATGCGCATCTATTCAAACATCTAACCAATATAATTGATATTTGACGCGATGCTTATTCCTTTGCTCATTTGTATACCTCTACCGTAAAGCTTAGGCTCGAATAAATGTTAGGAATATATTTCACAATACCTATCGATTAATAATGGAAGTATGTTTTTTACGTCTACCTACTCTATAATCATGAAGCTCAATTAAATTATTTAAAGAAGTTGTTATGCGATATCTACTTTGTCATCGACTTTTTGTGCTCATGAGTACGGGCTAAATATTATTAGGATCTAAAGGTAGACCAATAAGTGAACACCTCTGTCTAACCGTTTGGGGAATGTTGATGATAATATTTATGTTATCTAGAAGTATTTATTATATTTTAATGAAGGTAGGTACAGACGCCAGCACATCAAGCTACCCGAAAGTGTCAAATTTTCCCAATCAACTTTGGACCTTATGCTTTGGCGATAAAGTTGAAAATCTATTAAAGAAATTTACAGATTGTACTCGTAGTAACTTGATGTGCTGGCGTCTATACATTACGTAATCGTAGCAAAATCTTAATAAAATATAAATAAATAGGGGCAGTTTTATAAAAATGAAAAAAAAAAATCATAATAATTATGGACATAAGAGGCACCAGTAACTGAAAAGTTGTGTGGAAATCGGTTGTCATAGTTTGGGCATGTGATACGGAGGACTCAGGAAAATGTCGTGAGCAGAGTTTTGAGTATGAATGTCGATGGCTTTAAGGGTACATGTTGCGCCGACCCCGAATAAATTGGGATAAGGGCAGGACAGTGATGATGAATCGAATCTGCATTCTTTTTTGGATTGTATTTTTTTTACATGATACTCATTTATTAATAAACATCTATCATCATCGCATTTATCCAATCATTTTCATACAGATTCATAATTCGAAAGGTATGCCATATACACAGTCCAATATCTCACATTCAGTTTATTTTCAATGACGTATTCCCACGAAATGTTTCATTAATTCACCAGTTGCACGCATATTAGTGCCGCACCGCTTTTTGTCCATTATAACAGACGATAGGCTTCCTCGCTTCTGTACCATATAAGCTTGTGTATATTGTCAAAACTAAGTAAGTAACTTACTTACTTACTTGCTTTTGACAATATACACAAGCGTAAGCAAGTTGTAAGTATCTCAGGAAGTGGGAAGGCCTTTTCATAGAAAATTTTCATTGATATAAACGTGACGTTTGCAATTAGGTACTTGAGAAGATAGATGGCACTTTAGTGAATATATACCTACTTTTATCTAAGAGCTTTTGGTTTACACACATCGTGAATTAGTCTTTGGTGAAGCAAATTATTTATATTTTCATTTTAAGTAGGTAGTACCTAAGTACCCTTTCGCATTTCTAACAGGAAAATTTCCATCAGTACCCAGTAAAGGCTTCCAAAAATTTTTACATAACCTAACATTCATGATATCATAAGAGCACAGCTGGTCGAGCCTTTAGCATTTATGCGAGCGACGTGAGCTCTATAAAGATGGCGCCCAAATTAAATTCATAAGCATATACGGGGTTATGAGCGGTGGCACT
Source organism: Globia sparganii (assembly GCA_949316385.1). Classification (NCBI taxonomy): domain Eukaryota; kingdom Metazoa; phylum Arthropoda; class Insecta; order Lepidoptera; family Noctuidae; genus Globia; species Globia sparganii. Next base: position 23,042,766 of record OX438660.1, on the reverse strand, counting down.
CGATACCAGCACCGAGGGAATTAGGGGTGTTCTGAAAACATCCTCACTAATTGCACTTTTGTATTAATTTTTGACGGGAATTTTGAATGAATTTTTTTAGGGCGTTTCATGGCTATATTGTTTTTTTGATTGATGGGATGATCTGAACGGAGAAGAGGCGTTTGGGAGTTGAAAAGTGTCCATTGGTCGTTTTGTGTTATATTGGCTGAGGGAATTGCATTTGCTGAGGGAATTGAAGTTGTGATGCGGTATGTGGACATGATATACAAGGTATAACATAATTAACGCAAGACCTCATACACCCCAATTAGCGTATTGAGTTAAAAGCATAATAAAATGACCAAAACTTTTTTTTTTTAAAGCTTGCTATTTTTATTAAGAAAATCGTGTTGACACTAGCATTACTTTATGCATTTAAAATTGAATCTTATTGCCTTGAAATAAGGTTTAATTTTATTTGGCTTAATCGGCAGTTAGTATGAAAAATACATAATTTTTGAAAAAATACCTAAATTAAAAGTTACTGAAATCGATTCAGTAGTCGATTATGAACAAACTACTTTCAGGACTTGCGTTTATTCTGTTACACCTTGTATATTCATGACTTAATATTTATCTATATATATAAAAGGAGAAACTGACTGACTGACTGACTGACATATCAACGCACAGCCGAAACTGCAAGGACTAGGAACGTGAAATTTTGCATACGGCTTCCTTTTATTATGTAGGGGAGCACTAAGAAGGGTTTTTTGGAAATTCGACCTTTAAGGGGGTGAAAAGGGGGGATTTTGTTTGTATGAAAAATCTTATTGCTTGAGTTGAAATTAAAAAAAAAAAAAATAAAAAAAAAAACTTGAAATTTGGCACGAATACACGCAAACGAAGTCGCGGGCGAAGTGCTAGCATAACATAATCCTAGGTTAAAGATTGAGGAGTTGTTCTTCTGTATCTAAACCATTGTCAGACTTACGTTTCCTAAACATCATTTGAAAATATGTAGGTTATACAATGACGTGTTATGTAAAACTTCGATGAAAACAAAACCCAGTTTCTCAATACCAAACGAATTCACGAGGCAAAGTTAATTTATTTATACGTAGGTATTTTGTTAAAAAATCGTTTCAGTTTACTTCGTTACGGAACAATGAGATATTATAGGGGAAATGAACAATTAGGGAAAATATAAATTCTTTTTATTTTTTAATTTTTCGCTTTTTTTGGGATTCCTGCTCGGCTTACTTAAGAATACTTGATGAAATGTTTTGTTGAGTTGTGTTTATAAGGTAAACAGCTTGAATTGTTGCTGTGATATACACTTAGGGTTTGTTATCTACTTACAACTACGTAGTAACTATTGCCAACTGGGCACGATTTCAGTTTCTCGGCTTCTTCTAAAGTCAAATTCCTAATGAAAACCCAACAACACAACTTTCAGAATTCGCGCTTGCGCGGTAATTACGTAATACACTAACAGTAGCTATGCAATGACTTTAATTTTGATAGTTCAATAACATTTATTGCGTTATTTACTTTATTAGCCTTTTTCTATAAATAAAAACAGCCGCACAGGTCGATCGATCAGGTTAAGCTACGCTTGCGGCGGTTGATTTGTAGATGGGTGACCATCTTTACATAACGAGACCCCTCCGTGCCTCTGAAGCACGTTAAGCCGTTGGTCCCGGCTGTCATTCGTGAATCTTTGACAGTCGTTACGGGTAGTCAGAAGACCAAAACTCTGACAACCAGTCTTACCAAGGGGTATCGCATTACCCAGTCACTGGGTTGTGGAGGTCAGATGTCGTCTGTCTCACAGAGCATAATATGCTGAATACTGATATGGATTTAATCAATGTTCCTAATTTTATTAAAGGGTCCTTCTTCTCAAGGAATAATCGCCGAGGGGGCTCATGTATCTTAGTACGCAATAATCAAGCGTTTAAACCTATTACTACACTAAAACAATATTGCGTCGAAGGCGTTCTGGAGTGCTCTGGCATCGAACTTTTAAATCATAATATCCTAATATTTTGTGTATACCGACCACCAAGGTCAAAAACAGATGACATAAACACATTTTTTGACACTATAAACCGACTACTTGGGAAGTATTGCTACAGTAAAAAGAAAATAATACTTTGTGGCGACTTTAACATAAATGTATTAAACAAAAACAAAATGACTACAACGTTTATGGAAACACTAGCTTGTCACAACCTACAGTTAGGATTATTTGAACCAACAAGAACTATTAGTGGAGCATGCATTGATAATTTCATGTATAACATTCGTGGATGTAAATGTAAAACTATGGAGTTTGCCCTAGCTGATCACACGGCACAATTATTAACCTGTCCCGTAAAACTTAGCTGCTCTTTAAAACATTGGTATGTAAAAAGACGAGATTACAATAAAGATAATATTAAGAAATTTAATGATTGCTTAAATTCGACTTCATTTAATGACGTATTTGAAAGTAATGACCCACAGGAAGCTTTTGACATTTTTTATGATTTATTTACTTTATTTTATAATTTATGTTTTCCATATATTCGAATTCAAAGATATTCTCAAATGCGACCCCGGTGGATGACAACAGGAATAAAAAAATGCTGCATGCGTAAACATCAATTATTATGGAAGTATCGTAAGAATCGAAATATCATAAACAAAAATAATTTTAAAAATTTTGCGAGTAGATTACAACGTGTTATAAAACAGACAAAAAAGTCTCAAAATAATTACTTTATCCATACAGCTCAAAATAAATGTAGGGCCACTTGGAACGTTATTTGTAAAAAAATGTGTAATGTGCCAAAAAGCGAAATCAATCAAATTAATATCGATGGTAAACATTGTACTGATGATCCACAGACCATTGCAGACTGTTTTAATGATTTTTTTATAGACCAAAAAAAAGGGAATACAAGTTGTACTAAAACAGAGACCTTTCCTAATCACTCGGAAACATTATTTATGTCTCCAACTACACCCCAAGAAATACACAAAATAATTTTAAACTTAAAAAATACCAACAGCACTGGATATGACAGTATATCGACTAAAATTTTAAAACAAGTGCCAATTAAAATATTCTACATTTTAAGTCATCTCATTAACCTGTCGATCCTAAATGGATACTTTCCTGATAAACTTAAATTAACAATAATTAAACCTCTTTTCAAGAAAGATGATCCCTATAATATGAATTGTTACAGGCCCATAGCACTAGTACCGGTGCTCTCTAAGGTCTATGAAAGGGTTATTTATGACTGGATGAATGACTATTTTGAGAATTTCAATTTGTTTGCTAAAGAGCAAATAGGCTTTAGGAAAAATAAAACCATTAATATGGCAGTCTTTGATTTTCTGACCACAGTTATGGCTAGCCTAGACAATAAAATTCCAGCGTGCGCATTGTATATGGATCTAAGTAAAGCCTTTGATTACGTAGATCACAGAATTCTGTTAAATAAATTATACAGGTATGGAATTCGGGGCACTACATTAGAGCTGATAGCTTCTTATCTTACCAACAGAAAACAGTCCACATTAGTTACTCGAGTATGCACTAAAACTAAAACAGAAATTAACAACACTTCAGAATACAGAGAAATCAAACAAGGCGTCCCACAAGGAAGTGTTTTGGGCCCTCTGCTATTCATAATTTATATAAATGACCTTCCCAAAGTAACTAATCATCCCACTATACTCTTTGCTGATGATAGTACTGTCGTTTTTACAAATAAAGATAAGTTATCCTTAGAACAAGATATAAACAGCACTCTAAGTGATATTATAAAATGGTTAACTAATAACAATTTAAAAATGAACTTTGACAAAACTAAAATTATGATATTTCGCAATCGTAAAGCCCAATTTACTGACATTAATATAGATTATACAGGGAACAAAATAAATGAGATAGCAACTACAAAATTCTTAGGCATGACAATTGATTATAATTTGAACTGGAAGACTCATGTTGATACTCTAAATCAAAAATTAAATAAGCAATCATACGCCCTACATATGCTGGCAAAAACGGTAGACACTTCTGCTGTACTTGCAGCATACCATGGCTACGTGGGATCCTTGATAAAGTATGGTATTATATTCTGGGGCCATTCCACTAATAAGGACACTGCATTCAAGGCGCAAAAGCGATGTATTAGGGGTATGTTTAATATCAGCCAGACTGATAGCTGCAGACCATATTTTATCAAATATAATATTTTAACATTGCCGTGTGTCTACATTTATGAGGTTGCTAGCTTTGCAAGAACTAACAAACATCTTTTTGATAAGTACAGAAGTAAGCGGCATAGTGATAAAATTTGTTGCAAATCTAACAAGACAGCCTTATATGCCAAAAGCATTTTCAGTATGGCACCGCGTATATACAATCACTCACCAAAGTCTATACTAGAAACTCCATCCATCAATGAATTTAAAAATAAATTAAAAAAATTCTTGCTATTTAAATGTTACTATAGTATTCAGGATTATTTAACAGAAGATGTAAGGACATATTTTTCTCAGAAATATTGTAGTTGATGTCACATGTGATTAATGCTTAATTATCTATTATTATTCTTTAACATTTATTTAGAAATATATCTTGACATTCTCATTTAATACGTGACATTTTAATCTTTAATTATTATTCTTGTGACATTAATATTTGCTACTATTCCATTATTATTTGCCACGGTGAAATTACCAAAATGTGTTATTTATTAATTATTAAATTATTGTTCTTAGTAATTGTTTAACAATGCTGTGATACAGTAAAAGCTTGAGATTTGCATGCCTCAAGGCGTAATATGGTTGAACTATGCTATAATTGTTTTTATTTTAACAATTTTATGTAATTACCCATATTAGCAAATAAATGAATTTGAATTTGAATTTGAATTTGAGATAGGCAGTCGCTCCATGTAAAATACTGGTATTCAGCTGCATCTGGTTAGACTGGAAGCCGACCCCAACATAGTTGGGAAAAGGCTAGGCAGATGATGATGACTTTATTAGCCTTTGAGATGTGGTGTTGGCGAAGAATACTCCGCATACCATGGACCGCCAAGAGAACGAACAAATCTATCCTTGACGCCTAACAGATAGACTATCCATGATCATAAATTAGCAAAGGAGTCTCGGTTACTTGGTCACATTGACCGTAGGGACCGTAGGGAAACAGATAATCTAGAAAAGTTTGTGGTGATGGGCAAGGTAGATGTGAAAAGACCTCGCGGCCGGACACCTAAACGCTGGTTATGACCAGCGTTTAGGTAACATTTTGACCTTTTGGTAATATTCTATTTCTAATTGTCTTGGTAATATTCTATAAAAAAACATGAAAAAAAAATACGGGGATTTTAAAATTTTTTAATTTTTTTTAATTTGGGTTCTTTAGGGGGGTTACCTCCTTTTATTGGATTTTTTCCTAAATGAATTATTATTATTTTTTTAATTAATAACAATATTTATTTAGATTTTGTTTTTTTTTTAAATAGTTCATCACTTTAGCATTCGATCGGTTTTTTTAAGTCTTTTAAAGTAATTGATTTAAAAAAAAAAAAACGTTGCCGGCGCGCTGGTGCGGTGAATTTTTAAATGAAGCAAAAGGAGTATGTAAGGATCATAGCAGATGCCCTTATATAGTTTCTGCGTATCCCTATGGGAAAAAACGTGAGTTTATGTATGTGTGAGTGTGATATGTTTTTCAGAATGTTCTGAAAATGTAACCAACTCCAATAACTAACTTTATCTCCAATCAATAAAGTTTAATATCGAAGCTGTAGCTTTTAAAAAACTACAAAGTTCTATCATTTGTATTTTATCTTCACCGTCTATTAGTATATAGTCTGCAATAAATTTATTAGGACCCTAGACAGGGTTTGACCTCGAATTTTTGATGTAGGTTATATTAGAAAAGCCTTTACTTTAGGGATTTAGATATTTGAATGCTTAAATCTAAATATTAGTCTGTGCTTTCACTGCAAAATGTGCTTCGAACTTGATTGCAAAAAATATATCGATGACAGTTATTCAGGCACTTTAACACGTTAAAAAACTGTAACCAGCCGATCAATTCTGTAAAAAATCTCACCGTGAAAAGTTAGGTGAAGTGAATTTAGAGTGAGCTGTCAAGAGTACCATTCCCTAGCATCAGGATGACAGTGACAGCTCACTCCACGCTCACTTCATCTAAGATTATTATTTTTATTTATTTTCATAGTTATATTAACATTTTTTTAAATTAAACAATATTAGTTTAATGGAACGGAAATCTGTAAAATGAGTGCATGATTTTAATCAATAATAATTAATTTAATTTAAACGACTATGATATTTGCACGCCGAAATTAAAGGCAGAATAAGACATCTATTTTATTTATGTTGTCAACTTTCTGTACCTTATTTACGCAAATAAAAGTTTTTTTTTTTTAAGTTTTCACGGTGAGATGGTTACAGAATCGCACTGCTCACGTTGATATCTTTTCTTTCTGGGTATCACATATCAGTATGAGTTTATACGAGAGGAGGGTAGCTTAGCCAAACTGCAAGGTTAATAAGGAGATGAAATTGTTCATTTTGTAAATAGGATATTGGAATCACTTTTACCTGTCTTCTTATTAAAAAAAAAAATAACCTAGATGAGATCGGCGTTTCCTATCTGACAATCATGACAAGAAAGGTCGAAACGAACTTAGGGGTCATACTCTCTTTTAAAATCCAGATATAATCTTGGTCATATCATGTGAAGACCATGTAAATTGATGTCTGAAATGTTATTTTGAGGAAAGAATCACCCAGATTGAGTGGATCTGTCCAGTCAATCCTTAGTAACAAGTGAAATGATAGCTCACTTCAAGCTCACGTCACCTTAGTTTTCATGGTGAGTCTTTTACAGAAAATACAGGCTGGCATAACCATCGGGGTTGATGCAGTCAAGAGCGGTCTCTAAAATACACTGCTGGCCAAAAATACGTACAATACAAATACGTAAAATCAAGTCACAGGTAAAACTAGTAAGTACCTCTCATATCTTTCGATAATTTAGAATGATCTCAGAAGATTCCAGTATGCAAATGTAATGTATTTTTTGACCCTACGCTCTGCGAAGGCAGAGAGGTACCTGAAGTTTATAGACATAAATTTCTGCCACGTCGATACTTAAACTTTGAGGTAGGAACTTATCATGTTTATATAATGCTATAATAGCATAATTAGGTACAAGAGAGTATTCTGCAAGCAATTTTTAATTACTATTTTCTAGACTGTAATAATTTTAATGAAATCAATATGAAGTATTTAAGTAATGTGGTTCTGTAATGTGACTGTATTCGATTAAATTATGTAGGTAACTTAAATAATTATTTACCCGACTGAAAAGTCTTCATAAGTCTTAATGCTGGGAATCAGGTCCCGTCTCTCTATAACGTTCCTAATGCTGGCAGTCTAGGGCCCCTCTCTCTCGTAATAGGGAGATGGTTTTTAATATATTTGTAGACTACAAATGGGTTCGGAATTTGACCTTTGTAGCTAAGCTTTGATATTAAAGTTATGAAATTACAGCCTTATAGTAAGTATACTTACATAGTCGCCCTCGATCTAATATTGCTTTCTACCGCGACATTCTGATATTATTTTCTAAATACCTTTCATCTCTAACCTTTAATGTTCTTTAATATCTCTTTGTGGCGGTGAAATCCTTGAGGTGTTAAGTGAAAAGGTACTGTAATATTTTGGTTTGCTTTGTAATATTTCTATACATTTTACAGGTAAAAATATTTATAATTCTATATGTTAAAACAAGTTACTGTCCGCAATCTGTATAGAAGTCGTAAGACACCACAATAATATACTAAAAAAACAGAGAAGTAGCTCGTCCTGAGGTCGACACTTGCAGCTTTCAGTAGTAATTTCCCATTGCTTGCCAATTTTTTCGTATTCAGTAAATTAATGAACGCCCTCATTCCTGATAACACTGCGCACTTAATTTACTAGAGGATATGAAACCAAAACATGCTATGTTAAAATAATATGATTTCGAAGCAAACAACCTTAAAAGCTCTTAAAATACAATTTACACTTCATACCAAAAATATATACCCAGAAAAATATATCACTTCATATTTGCAAAATTATCGAGTATTTCGCTGAAAAGGTCGTCAATTTGCGACATTTTTCTCGGCATATTGGATACAATTATAAACTCGCTTCATCAAGCGGGCTGTGAGGTGGTGTTCATTAATTTTATGAGCCTAATAAACATGCTAAAGTACACTAAAGGCCATAAATTTAGCACAACCTACCTGTGAATTAGCTGTGTGTAATTATTAAAGCGTAATGTAAACGGTGTGGGTGATATGTGTGGCCCGAAGTGTAATAAAGAATTGTTGCATTGTTTACATCGTAAGCAAGTTTAAAGTTATAGTTTCTTTTAGTGGGTGAAAAAGGTCATTTAATTACACACACAATGCAACCCGGATAGAACTTGGTAATTAAAAAAAAAAAGAATGACAAAGACGTTTTTGATAAAATTGATATGGAAACACAAACATTTCTATTATAATCATAAAGCCACAAACGCCATATCCCTTGGAACTTGAAATATTTATATTTAGTGCTATCAGAATTTTGCGGACGGATTTTTTCCCTTTAATATCTTATATTTCGGGCACGTACCGCGTTCGGAGTAGGCCAGACAAAAATTCATAAGTCGGCTATATTGCGGGGGCTATATTGAAAAATAGTTATTTAGATTACCGTAGGAATCATGCGAACAGTCGGACGGTATTCGTCGGTTCCATTCGTGATGAGATTGTCTAGTTTTAATAAAAGAGCTGCATGAATTCGGAATGCGATTTTCAAATTAAATTATGAAAATTTCGCACGTATTTTCGTGTTTTGTTTCTAGATCACGAATGGTAGAATCCAAGGCTATAATATTGTCAACGTACATATTACTGACTGGACCATAATAGGCTCAGCCTGCGTGAAAAATTAGATTCATCAGATCCGGCGAAAAAGCTTTTATTAATTCCTATAATGTTTGTTGGAGACTTAGGTACTTTATTATTCCATGGGTGTTATTATTAAGGTTTTATTTTTTGCCTGTTTTTCCCTACTCTGCCACATGCTAGCGCCCGGGTTTTAATATTACGTACCTTCCTCCTGTAGAAAGTATTTAATTTAGCCTTAAGTGGTTTCTTTTTCAGAATTAAAAAAAAAGGTTAAGGGCGAGTTGGACTCGCGCACCGAGGTTATATGTAAATAGTTTATAACGGGATTTTAAACATTAAAAAAAAAACTCGAAAAATAAAAAGGAAAAATCCAAAAACCGTAAAGATACGGTTTTCGTATTTTTCTTTTACTTGTGCTACATGACATTGCTTCTTGCCAAACATGGTTCTAGGTCAACGGGAAGTACCCTATAGTTGACTGAGAAGTTTGATTTTTTCACTGGTTCAAGGGATGCAGCCCTGAGTATTTGATATTAATTTCAACTTGATAACTCCACGCGTTCTTGAGAAAAAGGGTGTTGACCGACGGTCAGACAGACGGACAACGAAGTGATCTTATAAGGGTTCAGTTTTTATTTTTGAGCTACAGAACCCTACAAAATTGACAAGTTTACATACATACACATACTTAGACTCACGCATTCTTCCCATTCGGGTAGGCAGAAGCTGCACGTCACCTGCTACGATCGTTACATACTCCTTTTGAGTCGTTAACACAACCTGGATCCGGTTTGGTTTTGCCTCGTGTAATTTTTTTAAACTAAAATAAAGCTGCGTCCCTTCGACATAGCATTTCAAACTGACTTCAGGGGAAAATATTCTTAAAATAAGTAACGTACCCTTTTTTCTTTGTTGAAACACACGGATACCTGGATTCAATCAATCAGACTGCCTAGCCTTTTCCCAAATATATTGAGGTCAGCTTCCAGTCTAACCGGATGCTGCTGAGTACCAGTATTTTACATGGAGCGACTGCCTATCTGAACTCCCTGTTGGTAAGACTGGTTGTTAGACTTTTGGGCTTCTGAGCTTAAAATTCCCAGTCAATACAAAAAAAAACAATAAACTCATCGGAGTTTATTGGTTTTTTTGTGTAAAAAATAGTCGTATTGTTTACCCAAAAAAAACTTCAAGCAGGTCTGGGCATTTTCGAATTCGGCAATAATACGTACGTAGCGTAAAAATACCCAAAACGAGGTCGAATTCAGCCGAAATATGGTTATTGGAATATCTGGCAGCGGTCAATTCTAGTGGCATTTATTGAATCTTGACCGGGCAGGCATATAGTGTTGTGCTTTTACTTTATGAAAACGCAACGGAGAATAATGAGCAGGATTGTATATGTCGAATTTGAATAGACTGGCCAAAATTAATCACTTAGAGACTGGATTTTACTGCTGCAGAATTATAAAATAGGTATTCAATAATATTTGTTTCAAAGAATCGTCATCTGCCTCGCCTTTATCCAACTATTTTTGGGGCTGGCTTCCAGTCCAACCGGCTGCTGGTGATTAAGAGGAGCGAATGCTTATCTGACCTCCGCAACCCAGCTACTGGGTAACACTATACCCCTTGGTAAGACTGACTGTCAGACTTTCAGGCTTCTGATGACCCGTAACGACGGTAAGGTGCACGAATGACAATCAGGAGTAACTGTTGTCCGAGGCACGGGGGGTATCTAAAGATGGTCACCCATCCACGGACCGACCGCAGTGAGCGTAGCTTAACCTGATGGATCGACTTATTACAAAGATTATACAAGATTTATTCAACAGTAAGCTTAGATGAACTAAACAGCGATTACCTACAGTTTTGTTACTATTGCATCGCAAAATTGATAATGAAGCCGATTTTCAGCTTATAAACCTCAATAAATAATAATAATAATAATGTTTATTCACATAAAAATGTACATTTTTTATCAAGTAAAGTGCTTAATCTAAACTTACAGTACACAACAGTATTAGCATTTAAGGCCGAACTAGGCATAGCCTGTATTTCAGCCCTCAACGCCGAACTCCCTGAGTTACAAATTAAGTATCTTTATTATGACAGTGCAATGATCCAATGATCCAAAACAAGTTTTAAAATTACCCGTTGCTTTGTTTCAGAACCCAACAAATGTGCAGATGTAGAAATGTAACAATAAAACCGCGAACATCACCGAAAATGAAGCGGCGATCGCTGACCACAGTCCGCGAGGAATCACCACCTAAGACCATATGCAGTGACGTCACCATATACGTCATGGTCACCACCACTGCAGTCCTGAGCTACATGAACAGTTTGAACGGGGACTTTGTCCATGATGATATACCTGCCATAGTGACAAATGGTGACGTCATAGGAACCAACTCGCTGAAGCAACTGTTTCTTGACGATTATTGGGGAATGCCGATGGCTGATGTGAACAGTCATAAGTCGTACCGGCCTTTGACTACGCTGTCTTTTAGGTGAGTTGTAGTTTTTAGTTTTTCTTGTCATTATTATAATCTGCAAAATTTAGAAGGGAATTACAGAATAGGCTAGTTTTCACCATCAATAAATTGAAAATCTAATTAGTCCGTCAGTTAGATTATCAAAAAATATTTGACCCGTATTTTTGCTTTTGTTACGTAAACCAAAATTGACTAAGATATGACGCTTTTAAAATTGTCAATACTTACGTCACATCTTGGTATAATTTTTAGTGCGTTCTGACGTCACGAGCCCCCACTCCCGAGTTTTGATGCGTTTTATCTTTGTCAATGTTCATTGATTTACAAAAACAAAAAATACGTGTCCATTATTTTCCAATACTTTAACTGACGGACTAAATAGATTTTCAATTTATTGATGGTGGAAACTAGCCTATAAGGTCATAATAGACTGCTAACGCTGTTCTAAGTTGTACCTTGAAAAAAATACTTCTTTTCCATTTATTCGTGTTACACCGAGCGATTGCTAATAAGACAAGTATTAAGTAGAAACATCCTAACTTGCAGTAATATTAGCATTTTTTCTACTCGCAGAAGGATCCATACTCACTTACTTTTTGGCTAATTTATTTATTAAATGCTTCAAACACACAAATATATCCAGGCGGATTTAATGCCATTCAGCGGGGTGATTGCGTGACACAGTAACAGTAGGAATATATTTCATTTTGACAGTTCAACAACATTCATTGCATTATTCGCGTTGTTGAGCAGACAATGTTTTCGAACTTAAGAAGCAATGTAAGAGCAATATCCTTCAAAATGATTCAGATTGACGTGGGCTTACACAATTAGAGTGCTGGATAAACCATTTCTTGTATGGGTTCGGGAGACCAATATTTATAGTTAATCATCTATCTATATCTATCTTCTATCTATATGTTCTATACTTATAATAAATCTGTAGAGAGGTCAATTCTGTACATGAAATATATTTCCAAATTAACTATTTTTTTGTCTGTCTGTCTGTCTGTCTGTCTGTCTGTATGTTCGTTATAGAAACAAAAACCACTCGACGGATTTCAACGAAACTTGGTACGATTGTTCTTCATACTCCTGGTCAGGTTATAGTATACTTTTCATCACGCTACGATCAATAGGAGCAGAGCAGTGAAGGGAAATGTTGGGAAAACAGGAGAATTTACTCTATTTTTTAAGCTTCCGTCGCGTGTGCAGCCTTAATGGTTAAAGCTACACAGAAATTATGTATGACGGAAATGTTCTCCTTAAAATTATATAAAAAATATTTCACGATAGCAAATGTCTATCTTTTATAGTTGACTTACAATAACACGTGTAACTCCCGATAGCTTAGCAGTTCGGAGCTTTCTGATTATATTTGTCTACTCTTACGTTTATAACACTCTCACTCATCCCTAATTAAAAAATGTTAACTTTATTACCTATTTAATTAATAAAAAAAGAATCATAGAAATCGGTACAGAAACACCAAAGTTATACATGAAATACACTAATAAGCCATCGCGCGTGAATACTGAATCATGCTATAAGGATTATTTTTGTGTAACGGTCGCCGCGCTCGACGCGCCTCGCGGCGGGAGGTATAAAGGATCCAAACGCGAACTTCATACAATATTCCAATTTAAAAGAACGCAATTCCCAGTATCGGTGTGTTATGCAATGACAATTAATAAGGCTCAAGGGCAGACTTTTCGTGTTGCTGGAGTAGATCTCAGTGTCAGTTGTTTCTCGCATGGTCAGTTGTACGTCGGTCTTTCCCGGGTTAGCAGTTCTAGAAATCTTTATGTTCACGTGCCGGACGGGTCGACTTTCAACATAGTTTACGCGGAAGCTTTGCGCTGAAGTATTTTCGTTGTATAGGTACTTAAGCCTCATGTGAACGTGATCTAAACATTATTACCAATACATTAACTTAATAAAACACAAGGAATTACACACTGACGGAGTTGCGGGCACAGCTATCTATATCTATATATATAAAACTATTCCGTTACTGAGTGACTGACAGACAACGCACAGCCGAAACTACTGGCAGTAGAGAGCTGAAATTTGGCATGTGTGTTTGTTGGGAGGAGTAGGCTATCACTAAGAGAGGATTTTTGGAAATTCCCTCCCAACGGGGAGAAAAGGGGGATAAATTGTTTTTTTCCGGAAGTCATTATTCCATGCGGACGAAGTCGCGGGCAAAAGCTAGTATATGATAAAAATATATAGAAAATCCCGTGTCTAGACGTTCACCAACACAACAGTTAGCAATGAGGTCACGCATTTGCATCGACACAATTCCACTTCCCCATTTGTTCAAAAACAAACGATCGTAGCTTCTACGGCCACGCGACATTATTGCTCACTGCAATCATTTACTAAATTGACAGCCGAATTGTCGTCCACGATGCATTTGTGCGCCTATTAAACGTTTCAATTATTTCGTGCGTAAATAGCTTAATGAAAAGGCTAAAACGTGCTAAATACGTCATCATTATAAGTAAGCTTCTACTGCTGGTTAGACTGGTTGCAGTGGAAAACTAAAATCACCATACTTGGCTTCTACTTCATCATCATCAGCCTAACCTTTTCCCAACTATGTGAGGGTCGGGTTCCAGTCTAACTGGATGCAGCTGAATACCAATATTTTACATGGAGCGACTGGTTTGTTGTCACCAAATACGGTGATTTAATTTTGTTAGGCAAGGTTAATTGACGTTCTAATTTTGTTTTAGACGACAGGCAATCACTAAGTACTTCCCATTCGCTCGATGTAATTTCTTCACCACCTCTTATTAAATTTCTAAAAGTTGCAAAGAAAATGGCTTCATTTTCCACCACCACATCTTTCTTGATTTAAAACCACGCAGTAGAATACTTTACTATTTCTTAGTTTGAATGCGTTCTACTGCGTACTTTAATTCGTACCAAAATCTAAACCTACATACGTATTTAGGTACCTATACCTACCAAGCTATGGTAAAACAGTAAGCATAACAACAACTGCTCACTGGACCAAAAACCATGAATATAAGTTCGTAATAATGTTCAACAGAAAACCGTGCTAGTTGGTTTGCGTAACACAAATTTATTGCTTCATATTTGAACTCGCACTCGAGCCAAACCTCTGAGAGCACTATTGCCATTGGCAGTGCAAATCCGGCAACTGTATTGCCACTATTTCTAGCGTATTGCCAGTGTATTGCCAGCAATACATAGCGAGTATTGCGAAAGTATGGCAGAGGCGTGCCAAGTTGCAATTATGCGTGTCGTTTCAGTTTCATGTTCAGTTTTAGATTGTCGATGAAAAAGTTTCAAAAACTGGGAATAGGCAGTCCAATGCCTACAGTTAGAGCATTGTTTCGGATAACAAAACTATGATTTCGTATCTTGGAGCTGATCTGATGCTGGAGCCAGGAGGCGGATAGTAGAACTTTTCAGTGGCTACTAATAAACCCCTTGAGTTTGGGTTCATATGATTTGTTTTGACGAGTCGCAATAGATTGAATAAGCGTGTTTTTTTAATTTTATTAAACTACTTACATGTTATTGAATTTAATATGTATAATTATGTCATTCTAGTATGCTGAAATTGAGATGAGTTTTGCTTAAGAGAATTATTTAATTTTTGGAAACTATAAATATAAATGTGACCAGTTTATTTTGGTATTTACTGGGCTGATTTGAATCAGTTCCTAGAAATAAAATAATAATTTTGTTAATATTTTATCGGCTAAGGCACAAAAGGCTTTTTAAATTGCGTTTCAGGCAATTTCTCTGTCTATTTCTAGTAAATCATGAATTTGGTACTACTCAAAATAAACGCTTCATCATTTCAGGCGAAAGACGTCCACTGCTGGACACAGGCCTCCCTCACATAAACGCTTAGATAACTAAATTTACGAGTAATTTGTAAATGAAACTTTCCTCAAATGAAAAATGAATACGAGGTACTGAGGGCTAAACACGAGGTATTTGTCCTATACCTATCAAAAGAAATATAATAACCACAAAAAACCTGTGAAAATAGTTTTAATCCACCCGGTCTCATAAAATCCCCTAGATAATTTTACTTGCATTAGTTGACACGATAAGGTGTGCGCCCGAACAAAGCAAGGAGATACCTCAACCCATTATGTGCGCGAAAAAAGCGGCGAATGCCATAAATTAACATTTTGGTAAAGTGCGAGTCCCGTACGAGATAACACCGTGTCTTTGTGGCACGTGCTATCGTAATTTATTAGTGCACTGTGTGGGGTGGGCAGATATCGAAGCTATTGTAGTGGGAGGTAACGGTTTTGTTGCAAATTATAAGATTAATAAAAAAAATAATTGTTTGCTTCGTTGGTTTCGTGGTCATATGTGCTACTGCTGAACATGAGGTCCTGAGTTCGATTCCCAGGTCTAGCAGAGGGTTATTGGGTTTTCCATAAGGAATTTTTCATTAACAGACCGGACTCTAGAATTGTGCCCGGTTCATAGGAATAGACTCGCCCCCTATTTCATGGGACTTAAACATAACTGGCAAATTGTAAAATCTATTTAAACTGATGTTTTATATTAATATTATTTCAAGTTAAACAAATATCAACTTTATTTCAATGGCAATTAGGTTGATTTTAGAGTGACACAGCATAATCATGAGACCTTATCATTGAGTAATCCCCATTAAAACATTAGTCCAAGTACCTCGCATTGTGTAAGTGAGGCTTTCGAAGGTGAAATCATCAACTTTCCGAGTCTTTTAAAGGCTACGATTATTCTCAATTTGGATGTTATATGTATATTTTTTTAATGGTGCAAAATTTAAACGGATTTACAAAATCAATGGAATAGGCACCTCTAGCAGTGATAACCCATTGGAAATGGCCGCAACTTACGAGTTGTAGGTCGTAGGTTCGAACCCAGGCAGGCATTTCACTTGCTGTTAATAATTATGTCATCACCACTGCTCTCAAAATGAAGAAGGAAAACACAGGTGGAAACCGGCATGTCCTAGAACAAAAAATTCAAAGACTTGTGACATCCACCAACTCGCACTGGGCCCGCGTTTAAGCTTACAGAGACTACGGCTTGCGTCTCAGCAATGGGAACAAAGGCTGATTATACTGGGCACCTCTATCTTTGTTTCGCTCTATGATTATTCTAATTAATAAAGCTGTAGTTAAAATTATTAGTATCAACAAAAAATAACAAAATTAAATCCTAACTTAACTATAAAACAAACTACAATATAGCGTCGAAAAATTCATCCGCATCGCTGTCGACTGGTAATGTACCCAAGAGACTGGCGGCATTACCACGTTTAATGGTAATGCTTAGCCTCTGACCAAGGTAAAAGCCAGCCCTTGGGTCATGGGAAGTGTCAATAATAATTTTAACTAAATCCAATAATATCACATTAAAGAAAGAAAAAGAAAGAAAAATAGGTTTATTTGTCACAGAAACACGTGCAAACAAAAATATGATTAATTCTAATGACATCATATATATCGAAACAAAAAAAAAAATATACATATATCTTTATACATGAGCACAAAGCAGAGATAGTCGACGGCTGCACGTCATGACTGTGACAAGAAGGCTTCCACTCAGCATGATGCTGTGCTATAAGGGACCCACAGCACAGCGCTGATTTTCAGTGGTTACCCGAAAAGGACGTACGGAAACCAAGTCAGATCAAATGATTCGTACTTAACAGGTAACAAAATAAAATAAAACAAACAGTACTCATAAATTAAAGCAACTACTTATAACCAACAATTATATGAAATTGAATAACATAAAATTAAATTTATCCGCAGGCATCACCGTGCGTTTCTATAAAGATTTGTACCCAAAGTATTTATTAAAGAGGGAAATTCTGTGTTTTGTGTTTTGTCTCGCTCCCACCCTCACCTCCGCGTCACTGTGGATTCTTTATACCTACAAGCTTTATGCTTTAGGAGAACCATAAAGCTTTAATGACAAACAGTTTTATTAATATACTCATAGCAATCGTTTGCGTTGATATATTAAACTTAATCAATCACACAGAGAATGGTTGATTGGTATATCAAATTGTAAGGGACTATCGAATGATCTATTGTTTGGCGCATTGTACCATACTAGTAAATTGGAGCTTGAAATTATGTCTGATATTAACTGAGTTGTGTAGTTACTTGCATTGTTATCTAACAAAAGGATATTAATAGTCTGTTAGAACTACAACACAATATGCAGATATAATTACCAGTTTCAGAGCTATAGGCAGGTAATCTCTCAATTGATCCGTCCTAGTTGTCTATTTCAAAGTTCTACTTCTATTGATGGTTCAGGGACGTAACGTTTCAAGATATCGAACTAAACTAATATCAATATTTAGGACAAGAATAGTAGATGACTCCTGGATTGAAGACCATGTTTTGGTAAGCGTAGCATGGGACACCCTAGCTAGATGAACCGACGACCTTAAGAGGATATGCGGGTGATCGTTTCTCCATAGAAACGCTCTCGCCTGTATTAAGATCCGGTTAATGATCATAAAGCAATGATTTTTTACAGAATAATAAATATTAACTACTTGTATGTACCTTTTTTTTTTGAGTATGGGAAATCATCAACTGACCCCTACCCGCTCTGGGTGGAGCAGAAGAGAGTGTCAGACTCTTACTGACTAAAACCCAGCCGTGTTCCTTCCTTAGCCCTTTTTGTTCCGGGGTAGCGGTAACCCTTTCGGACAATCCCGCTGCCCCGGCAGGCTACGGCCCTTATGGGCGCCTTCCTAATTGATGACATCTCTACTTGTATGTCGCTAGGTTTTCCTTTTTGATGATACATTATTTTTATAAGCTAGTGCTTCTAGTGAACCCTCAAAAATGCTCAAAATTTCCGATTTAAGCCGCGCTGTCAACAGAGGTCTAGTGTACAAATTTGACTCCTATTTATGAAAAAAAAGAAACATAGGGACACAGTATATCGCACCCTCGGTGCGACACTGTCACTTTTGCAAAAAATGCAAAAATTAGTTAAATATCTAAAAACGATGTTGCTCCCAGCGACGCATCAAGTAAAGGGGTGCTTTAGGATCATTTTTAGATATTTAACTCATTTTTGCATTTTTTGCAAAAGTGACAGTGTCGCACCGGGGGTGCGATATATTCTTCTTATTCAGTTTATGAAATATCTTTTAAGCTGGTCCAATATTGGAGGAGGAAACAGGTGAGAGCCAAACCTCGAATTATGACTTTTTACTTAGGCTTTTTCAAAAGTCTCTCCGACCACATTTCCTCTTAAGAAGGTGGCTGGGACAGACTAGTTCCTGAAGGCGGAGGACAGGGAGTTGTGTCGCAGCCTGGGAGAGGCCAGCAGTTTCACAGCAGGATCCAGCAGTAGACTGCGATAGGCTGAGTTCATTTTTCAAGACTACATCAGAATATAAATTATTTGTGTAAAAGAAAATTTTAGCTAAAAGCAGATTCAGTCTTCATCTTAAAAACTCGCCTGTTTGTGTACACTATACTATTACATGACTGCCCCGTTGGTCTCGTGGTTGCAAGCATGACTGCTGAGCGTGGGGTCCTGGGTTCGATTCCCGGGTCGGGCAAAGTATTATTGAGTTTTTCCATTAGGAATTTCTTAGTAACAGCCCGAAATTTGGAAGTTGATGGTGTGATACCCCCCTGCCTCGGAAAGCACGATAAGCCGTTGGTCCTGCGCGTGATTTCTCTCCGGTCGTGTCGGATTGCCGTCCCATCGGACACGGACTATGAGAGTGTGGGAAGAGGGAGTGCACCTGTGTCTGCGCGCACACTTGTGCACTATAATATCTCCTGCGTACCCGGGTACTCTCCGTTGAGATTGGCCACCGTATCCGAAATCGGTCGGGGAGGCTATTATTTACTATTAGATAAGAAACACTTCGGTTTGAAACTACCCGAGCAATCTTGCTATATGTACATTCAAATGCAATTTTAAAATTTTATTAATAGCGTCTAACGGGGCTCAGCGAGTTGTCCTCGTACGCCTTCCAAAGGCATGTCAAGAGATGTAAAAATAATAATAATCATTTATTTGCATATAACATGGTATACGATGCTGTTTAAATATAATTATTAGGTCGGGGCAAAAGTATAAAGTAAGTATAAAGTGTTTTAGGTTTAATTTTTTATTTATTTATAATATGTATGTTTTGATCGATGACTTGTTGCATCTTGTGGGCAATGCCATGATCCCATTGCTGTAAAAGTTTTGAGATTTTTTATCAAAAAAATCTGACAGGTAGTTTTCACAGTGTTCTTTTGAGGTTAACTTTATGCTTCCTAAAGAGTTCTGAAGTGACCGAAACAGGCAAAAATCTGATGGAGCAAGATCAGGGCTATACGGAGGATGCATCAACACATCCCAGCCAAGCTCTCTCAATTTTTGCTGAGTGGCTATAGATGAGTGCGGTCTGGCGTTGTCGTGATGAAACACCACGCCCTTCCTATTCACCAGCTCCGGCCGGTTTTCCTCAATAGCTTCTTTTAACCTCATCAGTTGTTTACAGTAGAGGTCAGAATCGATAGTTTTACCCGGCGGCAAAAGCTCATAGTGGACGATTCCTTTCCAATCCCACCAAACACACAGCATCACTTTGTTCCGAGTCAGGCCGGGCTTTGCCACGGTCTGTGGGGTTTGCCCATGCTTCGAACACGATCTTTTTCGGACATTCTTATCGTAAGTGATCCATTTTTCATCACCCGTAATCAACCGTTTAAGAAATGGGTCGGAATTATTACGTTTCAACAAAGAATCGCAAATGGAAACACGTTGCATTAAGTTTCTCTCAGTGAGATCATGTGGTACCCAAATATCAAGTTTTTTCTTGTACCCAGACTTTTGTAAATGCCGTAAAACTGTTTTGTGATCAACATCCAGTTCTTCAGCAATATCATAACTACTAATATGTCGATCTTGCTTTTTCAAAAATGGCACTGATTTTATCCGTTACAGGGCGTCCAGAGCGAGCTTCATCCTTCACACTAAAATTTCCTGACTTGAAACGCTTGAACCACATTTGTGCTACTCGTATTGATACCGCATTAGGTCCGTAAACCGCACAAATTTAATTCGCGGCGTTCGTCGCATTTTTACCTTTTTTGTTATAAAATTTTAAAATGTACCGAATTTCTTCGTCACATACGTTCATGTTTCTTGCTTGAAAAAAAAATTGAGAAATGGTGGGAACTAGTTTTTTTTAAATTTATTGCATCTTTAGAATGTCAACATTTAATAGTATTAAAACCAGCCAGTTACATTCAGTACTGCCAAAGAGGTTTGATTACAAACAATAGATTCAAAATACGAAAATATTTTTGCCCCGACCTAATATATTGGCACGTCCATGTTTAGCTAGGATACTATATAGCATGCAAAATTTCGGGGTTTTTGAAAATGTTACAACTTAAATCAACATTTTTTATCCAGACAATGGTAGCGGTTTCCAATAGTGTTAAAGTTACAAAGTAAAATTATGTTCACAAAACAAAATTATAATTATTTCGAGCGTAGACTGTGCAAATGGTCATATTTCTACATACAAAGAGAGAAGAGTTTACTTAGAGATAATATACAGGCTATAATATAAAAACATTTCATCACAGTGAATAAATAATAATCACGTAAAATAAATACTGGGAAACGTTTCAACATTCCTTTTCTGTAATTTTTCAATTTCCTGATTTTGGAATTTAAAAAAATTTTGGTAGTCCATAAATGCTGTCATTTTTTTCATGTTTCAGGGCTCAATGTTTTTTTTTTGACAAAAAAAAATCTATTTGTGAACGGGGAGGTATTTTAGGGTGAAACAGTTTCACTTCACTGTTAGCATCGGAGGGATGTTAACTGTACCCGGATAATTAAAACGCCTGTTTATTTATTTAGAGCATTATTATTCGGATCTATTTAATATATTATTATTTGACACTAAATAATATTTTTATATCATGACACGTTTTTCAGCTAAACTGGAGTCAATTACGTGTTTTCGAAATATGATATGCCGAATAATGCAATAATTTTATGTCATCACATCACGCGTTCATTCATCGATGTATCTTACCCGTATGGGGGGTAAACTGTGTAATGTAACGTGAATAAGTAATACACTAATATTATAAAGGCGAAAGTTTGTGTGTGTGTGTGTGTGTGTGAGTGTGTGTTTATGATTGTTACTTCTTCACGCACAAACGGCTGAACGGATTTGAATTCAATTTGGCACACAGATAATAATAATATAATATATTATTATTATCTGTGTGCCAAATTGAATTGTTGTGGGTTGTTAACACGGGATCGACACTTATGCGGGCGAAACCGCGGGGCGCAGCTAGTTATCTTATAATTACTAGAAAAGGTTGCATGCCACAAACTACATTCAGTTCGCAGTTGTTTTACCTCACGCAGCAGCAACCGAATAGCAACCTTAGAGTTACAAAAATAAAGATCATTGTGATTTTGACACACTTGGTAATGGTACGGTCAGTAACAAAAGTCGATTAACACTTCAGTTTTTTAATCTCAATTATTGAGGAAAATATTTGTTAAAAATTGCAGCAGAAAAACAATGCAAGTTTGAACAAATATTTTGCTCAATAACTGAGATTAAAACACTGAAGTGTTAATATTTTGCTGAAAAACTGAGATAAAAAAAATTAAGTGTTAATCGAATTTTGTTGCTGACTGTACTAGCAACCCAATAGCAACCTTATTGCTACGATAATACAGATCACTGTGATTTTGACAGTGATGCAAAATCACAGATTGAAACTGTGAACGGCCTGTATTCATGTCATATTCTCTATAGTATCTACGTCGGTAGTAGTTTTATATATTATGTAAGCAATTTTCGAAAAATAGTGCAATATTTTTTAACTATATTGCCAAACATTAAATAAAATAACGGTTTATCCAACTACAAAATAAAAGAGTTCACAGTACAATTTTTAACACACGAAAAACAAAATATTTTCACTAAACTTAAACTACCACAAAACAAACACAAAACGTATAACTTCGCTAAGACTATGAAAACAAACACGAAAGCGGCCGAAATCGGATTACACGGGGCGCTTTTCAGCAAAAACCAATAGCAGGGACCAACTAGTGCCGCTAGCAATAATACCCCGGGAACGGGACGGAAACGCGGAATTAAAGGAGCCGGAATACGGGACGCGGCACCACGGGGTTTTTCGGTGCACTTTTTATATTTTGTTGAAGCTAGTTGGAGTCGGTTTTCTTGGCGCTTTTTAGCTTTGTTTATTGTTATTTTTTTCTGCATACTGCTATTTGAAGTTGCATTATGTATTTACTATTTAGAACTGGGGGCCGATTCTACTAACAACATTGTTCAAACATCGCAATGGAACCACAGCTGAATCACGGCTGTTAAGCGTTTTCATATTCTACTAATGTACAACGATTCAACTGCGGTTACGTTTTAGTTTAAGCCAACGATCGATCGAAATAATTTCAAAATATATTCTGCTAACAAAATCGAATATGAGCGTGACGTTTAGTCACATTCTACTGGTATTTTGACATTTGTTAGAATCGAATGGTTTAAATATAATTTTTTATTCGAAAATACTTTCGGTGACGTGTATGTAACATTTTTAGGTTCAACTTTTTTCAGTTGCGATTCTGGTTACGTTTAGTTTCCAGTTTGCATAGGAAATAGTAGAATGACTTTATAAGTAACTATCGAACGGCGATCGAAATCGAACTGTTATTAAAACACAATTGAACGTGTAACGTTGCAAATTAGTAGAATCACCCCCCAGGTTTGACTCGATGTTTTTTTACGATAAGAGTGTAGGTACAAGAGATCTGAAAATTGCACTTCGGTGACGTTTTCAGCACAACAGTAATAAAAGATATCCATTACACTGAACAAGCAATATAGGTAAAGTTAAAGTTAGTCAAAACGCAATATTTTATTAAATCGAACCTCTTCAACATCAATAAAACTCAAGAAAAGCTCCGAAAATCCCGACTTATTCAATATCCCGCGGGGCAGCCATCGTTCCGGAAAAACTGTGACGTCTCGGGAATATGGGGCGCACGACAACACTACCCTCGAATACCCAAGGGGCAGACGCGTAGAGGTCGTGTAATCTTATTTTTATAGAAACGTGAACGTTTCTTTACATCTGATAGTGTAAATGTCGGTGTGTGTGATAGAACTTTATCACTGTTTTTATTGATAATAGTGAGTGAAGTGTGTAGAATGATATTATAATTTACTAGCTTATGCCTGCAACTTTGTCCACGTAAATTGTTCCCCGACACAACCCGTCGCATCGTATCGCCTGCTCGCACTATTACTTCGTTTTCATCTAGCTATCTTTCTTCCTTTTTTTTTTTTGCTCAGCTCTTCAGAGTCCTAGGGTGATGTTAAATAGCCTATAGCCTTTTTCAAAGATTGGGCTATCAAATGCAAAAAGAATTTTTCAAATACGATTGATAGTTACAAAGAATATATAAAGGTGTATTAGCGGAATATGTAAAGGTATATTAGCAGTGTGTCAAATGTAATCATGTTCTGAATCCACAAATGGAATGAATGGTTGCGCGTCGATGGCCTTGCCGCCGTGTCTGGTTAACAGGTTTTTCGATTTGCTTATGGTGTGACGGGTGCAATTTATTAAGAGGAGATGCGGGTGGTCTTTTCTACATAGAAACGCTCTCGCCTGTTTCTGTCTGCTTGATGATCATAAAGCAATGATTTTTTTACAGAATAATTAATATGAACAACCTGTCATGCCCCTATGTTTTTCTTTTTGATAGTACAGTCGAGTTCATTAATATATTGGCAGTGACAAAGTTTCAAAATGTTATAAACGTAAAAATGATGATCATTTTAACGCTTAGTTAAGTAATACTTAACTCATTTAACCAAGATTTTGAAATCGGTCACTTTTGTTCTCAGCGTGCGATATACCTCTATCCTTTTCTTACCTTTATTGGCCAGTTTTCTAATATAATTATGATAGAATATACTTTTTTAAGTCATTCTGTATACTTAACTAATTTAACCAAAATTTTGAAATCGGTCACTTTCGATATATTGTACGCTGAGAAGCGTGCGATATATTGAAACTTTAAATGTATGTTAACATTTTATTTATGTCTAAGTTTGTATAAACTATATGATCATTTTAAGGCTTAATAATATTTTGAAACTTTGTCACTGCCAATATATTATTGAACTCGACTGTACATCAATTTTATAAACCGCAATCGCATTTGAACCTCTGTCAACAGAGGCCTAGTGTACAAATTTGACAACTATTAATGAAAAAACAAAAAAATAGGGACACAGTATATATTCTTCTTATTCAGTTTATTAAATATCTTTTAAATTGGTTCAATATCGGAGGTGGAAATATGCGAGAGTCAAACCTCGAATTATGACTTTTCACAAAGGCTTTTTCAAAAGTCATCTACGGACCAGCCGCGAGTAGCTTAACCTGATTGATCGACTCGTGCGGCTGATATTACTTAGCCACAAGCCCCTCATAGACATGGAATAGAATTTAATAATCATGGCAGGAAGTTATAAATAACCCAACGTTACTATAGAAGCTCTATACAGCATCTTTATTTCACAAAGTTTCCTCCGCCAATAAATAACGCAGACCGACCCAATTTTCAAAACCTGACGGATTTACTTCATAACTTTAACGAAATAAACGCTCCATAAAGACTTTTTTCCGAGCTAACAAGACGAAACTCGATTTATTTATTACTAGGAGCTTTGATAAATAGCAACTTGGGGTGTGTGCCAACCGCGCCAACCGACCGAATTAAAGAGACCACGCTTCACAGCGGTGCCCGAATAAATTGGTATATATTAATCTTTGTCACCTAATACTCCATAAAGTTTGGCGTGATGAATTAGGTTGCACCTGACGAAGTCCCCGGTGTGGGTACGCAATGATGATGCGATCATAAACTGAGATTAGATTTTGAATAATTCGGGGACAGTTTTTTATCTGATTCCGGTGAGGTGAGGATTGAATGGGGCTTTGTTTCCGGGGTCAATGTGCTTGTGAATAATTTAATTTAAAAGGGTTTTCAATGGACCTATCAAAAAAAAGATTTAGGCCGCTAATGGGATCGTTGAAAATAGGCATAGAAAGAAATATTTTTGCTGCTAGATTAATACAAAAAAAACATTATTTTTGTCAATGTAAAGTCAGGGAAATTAATTTAAAAGCAAAAATTGACTATCATGTTGAATTGTCTGTATATTCAAATCTCAACTTTTACTCACTGATAGCACTATGAAATAGCTATAACTCGGTCAATTAGCATTGGGTATTAATACTTATGCTTAATAACTTCTTTGACTGTACAAAAATAGACAAAACGCATTATTTTTTCTTCTTCAAGTCATAAGTAAGTTCACCGAGGTGCCTACACATGGTCAAGTCCCCAATGAACGCACAATGATGTGTGATCGTAAAGTGAGATTGCATTTTGAATAATTTGAGGGCAATTTTTGATCTCATTGTTGTACGGTCAAAGGGTTGAGAGCAGGTTTTATTTCCCGCAGGTATGATGATTAATATTGAGTGATATGTGTCACTGTTAACCCCTTTTATTACAAAACAAGGTTTTAAACCACCCAGCCAGTTATTGAATTAAGAAGCTAACTGTTTTATGCACGGTTCCAATAAACAAAAACCAATCGTTTTGCTTACCAATGGTAGCACTTTTTATGGTCAAATTGGGCATATACATAGATTCATAAGCTATATTTACCTGTGATAGCTACTTTCATATGGGAGGGTCTACTATGGAAAGCTATGAGGTATTTGCATCATTATTGGTAAAGATACAAAAGTTTTAATTTTAACCAACAACGGTCCGTAATTTATAGGAATCGGCCATTAAAAATCCAGATATTAATTGACAGCTTAATTTGGTGCTAAGTTGTAATTTTAGTAGGTATTAAGAACTTTGCTTAAATCGAAATAAAGCTCAAAATATAAATACTGGCCCAAAGGTTTAGGCTACAACTAAAGTTAAATTTCGTTTTGTAATAAGGTGGATTAAGTTCAAAATATCTTACAAAATTATTAATTACAAGTTGGCTATTCAAGCAAGTTTTATAAAGGAAAATAAAATAACAAACAGTTCTGCAATTCGCTTATGTAGGTATGATTTTGTGTGTCATGTACCTAGCTATACATATACAGCTTCATACTATTACAGACAATACAACATGAACGCATTTCCCCAAACAATCTTATTACATTGATACCGAACTCCCGGTGCGATCTGCAGGCAATTTGCAACCAACCGCACGCGTTACACGCGTTATGGCTCACGATCCGGCGGGGTTGCGTTAAGTTACGGTTACACGGGCAATTTTCCAGCTATCATTGTTGCCCAGCAACTGTTGCCAGAGGCGTCAGAGGTACTCGTAACTAAGCATTCTATTTTAATTATTGTGTCGGCAATAAAATACCTTCCTATATGTGCTCCTTACATTCTGTAGCATAATCAGTTTATAATGTTCCCATTGCTGCATTGTTGCATTGTTATCTCCTCTCAGTGAGAGGGAGAGGGATCTTACATGTCTTCGAATTTTTGGTTCGAAGGCATTCCGTTTTCGTCACGATGTTTTCCTTCACCGTTTTGAGAGCAGTCGTGATGAAATGATTTACTCAAAGCAAAGTAAAGTGCCTGCTTGGGTTCGAACACACGACCTACGACTTGTAAGTCGAGTTAATATTTATATTGTCTAGTAATTTCCGTACCAGCACATAACGTAATAATTCAAAAACAGAAAAACTCCAAACGAAACGCAGTTTAACAAAAACCACAGGGCCACCACTGTATTGTTTAAATATTAATGTTCCCTAGTTTTTTAACTTATCTCTATCCCATAAGAAGAATAGCGAATGTTTAGGTAACTGATGTGACTGCTTCACGGACAGTAAACCTGTTAAGTGGTTTGCTATCGCTCAATATAGTGTGATAATATCTCTTGCAAATAATGATTATTTTTGGCATGGCAGTCTTTATATTGTCCTGACATCATATTTATCCTTTCTCAGAATATTGAGCAACTAAAGTTGCCCGTGTGAGCGCACCTGTTTCGATCGGTTGGACCGCGTGGGATGCGTTGTCATGTGTGAAATCGGCAACGGACAATGAGTTTTAGGTTAGAATTAGGTTTTCTGATTTCTGACTAACAGACCAGTGGTAATTGTGGTTTGAATTGTAATAATGCTATTCGGATGGGTTAGACGATCAGAATTAGTAGCATCATGTTGTGGTTAATCGAGTTTGTTTGCCTGGGTCTTGCCTAACGGTACTTACATAATAAAGCTGTGATAGATCTATTTTTGTATCAACTTAAAATTTGAAATGGTTTCTTTTCAGTACAGGCAAATATTGACTAGGTACTTATGAGCAGGGAATCTGCTATTTATAAAAGTTTGTACCGTGAGTCGTAGACACGAATGGGGTATTCATATATCCTGCTTTTTTATGCAAGTTTGTACCCTTAGCCGGGTCACTGATGTGTTCCGCACGAGATCTCGGAGCCTCTTCTCCTTTTTACGTGCAAGGGTAGACAATCCCGTTATTATCGTTGATAGGACCCCGATATAATCCCTTTAGACTTTCCTAGAAGGAAGGTATTCGTATAAGAGGATTTTGCAGATGAAGGTAAGGTTCATCGACATCAATAAGTTCGTTGCATTCAAAATTTAATTTGTATTTATTTATTAAAAGTTTATGCATAAGTAAAAACTGCACTAAGGCGGACTGATAATGCCTTGGGCATTTTCTACCAGTCTACCTTAGGATGATGCAGAGACAATTCACAGTAGGTGCAATGACAGAAAACAAATAAGAAAATATTTATAACCATACATGCAACAATATATACAGGGTTATTTGTAAAACAAAAAAAAAAATTAAAAAGTTATGAGAGATAAACAAGAAAACCTACAAAAATTTAATTCTGAGACGAATCTGCCAACTTCTTGTGTATGTGTTCTCGAGCTTTCACTTTAAATGTAAACCGATTGTTTACCGTCCTGAGGGGCAATTCTCGTAATTTTTAAGAACGTTCACAGTCTGATCTCAGTCTCAATCTGTCAAAAATACTTCAAATTTTCCTACATTTTGACAAGTTTTTGACGTTTGTTTGTCGCCGAAATGAGACTGCGACTAGATTTTGAACGGTTTAAATTACGAGAATTGGCCTACAGATATTCTGAGGGAACGCATTCCAAAGGAAAACCGCCTGGACAAAGAAAAAAGACTTTATAAAGCCAGAACGATGAGAAGGACAACAAAGAAGACGATTATTCTCGGACCGAAGATTCTTGCTGTGTGCAGAGCATAAATATTAACAAAGAGAAGAAATTGTGAGGTGCATTAAGTTTCACGAGTGACGATACTTTAGAAAGTTAACAACGCTTCCATTTTTGTTTTAAGATAGGCTAACATTTGTATTACAGCATGAGCTGTTCTTATAGATTTAGTACCTGCCAATACGAGAAAGATATCTAGTTATCATTCGTTTTATCAGTATTGGATAACCAGTGCCTCAGTTGCGTTTACAGTGCGAAAGATTTTGAAGGGCATGGGTAATCCATTGCTTCATATATTTAAACTTGACTGCCCTATTGGTCTCCTGGTCCCAAGCGTGACTGCTGAGCGTGGGATCCGGGGTACAATTCCCGGGTAGAGAAAACTGTTATTGGGTTTTTCCATTGGACATTTCTTGGTAACAGCCTGGAGTTTGGAAGTTAGCGGTGTGATACCCTCGTGCCTCGGAAAGCCGTTGGTCTGCGCCTGATCTCTCTCCGGTCGTGTCAGATTAGCGTCCCATCGGACAATGAGAGTGAGAGAAGAAAGAGTGCACCTGTGTCTGCGCACACACTTGTGCAATATAATATCTCCTGCGCCAAAGGCTTTGCGCTGTTGAGATTTGGCGCCTTGGCTAAATTTCGGTCTGGAGGATAATATTTATTTAAAAAAAAATCCTACTTGAAAATGTAAATAACGCAATGCATGTTGTTGAATTATCAAAATAAATGGCGTAAGTATTGGGAGTGTGTTACGCAATTACCCTACATAATCCGTCCTGATAGAATTGCATCTACACTACACGTGAAGAAGCTTTATCAAAATCCATTCCCCAGCAATGAAACACAAACACATCGACTATGTACACACATAATATAACTTCCTCTTACTTATAACTTTCTTGAACTTACCCGATCAGTTAAGCTGTGTGTTTTTCTTCCATACGCAGATCATCCTCACAGCTAATATTTTGACTCGTAATCAGAGTTTATCTGATATTCGGAAAATATTTGTGTGGGTAGAACGCTTTATAGGCGAAGTATAGGTGTTTTATCAATTTAAACAATGAGAAAAGTGTTTTGAATTTGTGTAACTTTATGAGTAACAAGAAGTAATTATAACAAGGCTAACACTGCTGTTGAGTGTCTAATGCTCTACAAAATACGTACTTAAGTGATAAAATTCGAGCTTCTTTTTACAGTTTTAGGGTTCAAAATACCTACAATACACATGTGTGTTCTCCTTACAATTATATCTAATCTGAAGAGCCGTAACTGTTTTCTTAAATCGACTGTCCCACTAAATGAGGACAGCTCTAGTGCGGCATAACAATAACTGTGGCTGCTTTTTTTTTTTGTGGATGGGAAATCATCAAATGACTCCTCCCGCTCAGGGTGGAGCAGAAGGGAGTGTCAGACTTTTACTGACTAAAACTCACCTGTGTTCCTTCCTTAGCCCTTTATGTTTTGGGGTAGCAGTAACCCTTTCGGACAATCCCGATGCCCCGGCAGGCTACGGCCCTTACGGGCCCCTTCCTTGTGATGTTGACATCTCTTTGAGGCGCGCATGGAACACATACGCTCCGTCTGGTACGGGCCTGGTCCTGATCGGACGGAGAGTTACCCATTACTCTCCGCCCGCAGGCCCGCGCCTACGGTGGCCGGGAGTCGTCACGCGGCTCCCGATGCCCGGAGGGTCTCCCATGGCGGCTGGGACTTGAGGTTCTCTCCCTCAACCGTCCCGCCACCTCCTTCGCTAGTATGACTGCTTCGCAGAAGGAGGTGACTGCCTCCCACTCCTTCTCGCCCAGGACCATGGTCTGAACCAGGGCCGGGCGCGAGAGGTCGTCGCCGCTGCCGATCGCCTCTACGGCGGTGAACTGTGGCTGCTTAAACATTTCCCTCCAGCTGAGTATGTTGAGCCTCCAGAAAAGCTCCCATCGGGCCACCAACTACCATAGTCCACTTGGAGATCTCTTAACCGACTAAAAAGCCAGGTGAGTCGCTGCAGATACAACTTAGTCAGGTCCCGGGTGAAACACCTGCATTATGGCACCTTTGCGAGGCCAGCGCTGACGCTGTCGAAGTGGCCGAATTCTGATCGAAGCTTATATATACAAAAAAAACTACCGACTTCCAAAAAACACTACAAAGTGAAAAATAACTTTAATTTCGGAAGTCGGTGTCGTTGGTTCCGCATTTTTTTTTTATTGACATAGTAGGTAGTTTTTTTTGTAAAAAAGTTTTTTATATTTCACTTTTTAGTGGGCCAGTTTGTAACTTATCTAATAAGTCACAATAGCTTAATGTCAAATGCTCATCACCTTTTACAAAATATTGCTTTTCTCGATGCAGGGACGTTAATTGTTGAAGAGTTCTCCTTGTAAGAACCAGGAGAACTGGAGCTGATTGAAAAGTCACTATCAGCTCCACTTCACGATACGCATTGTGCTTATCAACCACAATAAAGTACCTAATCGAATCGCAAATCGTGAAATATTTATTATTGAGTAGTTCCGATGGCCATTTGTGGTCTTCATCATCAGTTCCACTTCACCGAATGGTGCTTTCTGAGAGCAAATGCACGGAGTTACTATAAAAAATACCCAAATCGCTATAGATGTGCCTACAAATTTTGTCGACAATTGACGAGTATTCGATGAACAAACATACAAAAAAAAAAAAACATACAAACATTCGAACATAGTACAAATTTGTACACTAGGCCTCTGCCTAGTGTACAAATTTGACATCTATTAATTAAAAAAGAAAAACATAGGGACACAGTATATATCCTTTTTATTCAGTTTATGAAATATCTTTTAAATCGGTCTAATATTGGAGTAGGAAATAGACGAGAGTCAAACCTCGAATTATGACTTTTTACTTAGACTTTTTCAAAAGTCTCTCCGACCGCATTTCCTCTTAAGTTCTTACAGTTCTAACAGAAGCCTTTGTTTTATATTCCACAGTTCCATTGTCTCCAATTCCAGTGGAATTCTCAGAAATCTGTATTCTGCAGGACTGCTGATTGAACAAAGCACCGAACGCTGGTCAATGTTTGACTAGTTCTCTGAAAGGCGTGCAGATCCCGCAAATTGTAAACGTTTCAGCTTCCCGCGTGTAGATAGTATTGTTGTAGTCTTCTTTGGCTTATTTTTATAAGAAGTAAAATGCTTACTTAAACCATTTTTCAGTTTCGGTCTTCCTTAGTATAATTTGACTGCCTCAAGGGGTCCGTTTCGATCGTATTTTATTTGCTTTTTCCGTCACGATATTTTTAATCTAGAGCTGCTTAGAGTCTGGATTTTAGTCCGACATATAGCTCACCTCTATTGCATGAGAATGTATTACATCTCCAACTAATTTCAATAAGGTTATTGTAGTAGACCATTCCAATTAAGAATTTATATTTATCAGTAGCCTAGTCATGTAGAAAAACCCGACTTCCAAAAAAAAAAAACACTACAAAGTGGAAAAATACGTATTATTGAAGCTAACTCTAAAACCACTCATGAGAACTTGACCAATATGGCCTTTGTATACCTTTTAAAACAAAAAAAGATATTTCAAATCGGTTTTTAAATGACGGAACTCTGAGGTCACAAACATTAAAATTTAAAAATACAACTCAATTGAGAAACTCCTCCTTTTTTGAAGTCAGTTTAAAATAGATACTTTGCACAAAAATGTACAGCTTCAAGTACTTTTAACCCTAGCAAACCCCAACAACTTGTTGATGACAGACAAACACTTCTGTTTCGTCCCGGAACGGCGCAAAAATAATGCAAACATACATCCACAAATATTGACAATCTCCTACATAAAGTTGTTGTATGATGACATTCAACTATTAAGATGAAGGGTTTATTGAAGAAGACGTAATATGGGTTCCTTTTGAGAAGTATTGCGATGGAATTATGATATTGGAAAGGAAAATTATTGTATTTTTTTTTATTGAAAAATTTACGGTCAGAACGTGGGACCCAACCTGTGTCGATACCTTTGCGGCATCTCCTGTTCCTAGCACGGCGGGCTGTGCTGGCGCTGCTGCTGCGGCTGCTGATACCCTCAAGCGG
Source organism: Globia sparganii (assembly GCA_949316385.1). Taxonomy (NCBI): domain Eukaryota; kingdom Metazoa; phylum Arthropoda; class Insecta; order Lepidoptera; family Noctuidae; genus Globia; species Globia sparganii. The sequence continues at coordinate 23,009,857 of OX438660.1, read as the reverse complement.
CGCAAATACAGTAAGTAACCTTGTGGGTAACTACAGCTTTAAGCCGTGTTGGAACCCAACACCAAATAATACGAACATCACTAGCGTGTAGCGTGTTATTTTAATTTAGTACCTAGAGTAAATAGTTAGTTATCAAACAATAAAGTAGAATTTACGAGACAAAGAATTATATTATACTTTTTACAATTGCCAAATAAAGATTAACATAATGGAACGGCGTTTGTTCGTTCTGCCCGAACTGTATAGGATCATTTCATTCTCGCAGTCCTTAAGCTTATATATTATAAAGGAATTACTCAAAACAATTAATACATTACGAAACCATTAACATTTCTCCAGAAATAGAAGCAAAAACCAGCATCAACATAGTTTTTTCTTCAAAGTATCTCATGGCAAAACAAACATAAACGTATACGTCCACAATCTGAACACAATAATGAAAACATTCAACCACACAGCCATAAGAATTTCACTGACGTAGCCACAATACAGGCGTTCTTAGGCGAATATATTTTTATTTAGTCCTGTCCCCTCTGCGACGGTCGGGGCAGCAATAAAAATATTATATACCTAAGTGCTCTGCGGTCGATGTTCGGTGCAAGGTTCGAAGAAAAGCGGGTAGCATATTTGGCTGGAGTAAGCGAATTTGTGGTTTTAGGATTATTAAAACGTTTTGATTCGGTGTGTGGAATTGATATCAGAAGTTCAGACTGAAAACTTTAATTGACAATGAACAATGCTTCTGAGTGCGAGATGGCTGCCTTCGACCACAAAACTAGTGTAGTGTCAAAATATTTTATTGTACGGTATATCCCATTTGACGTACGATAGAACGTATAAAGTATTTATGCAATTTATCGTGCCTTTGTTGATGGCACTTAAAAAAATTTTAGTCAAAATAATAACCGAAAGTTAAAATTAAAAGTTAAAATTAAAAAATATAAAATTAAATTAACTAACTATTATTATAGTTAGTTAATTTAATTTTATATTTTACATTTTTATTAATTATTTTTTTATACGACTTTGAATTTTTAAAATTTAATTTATCACAATTTTATTTTGCGTTTTTTATCTGTTTTGAATTTAATATTGTTTGTAAGTAATTTTAATTGTTTGAGTATAAAACTATGGACGAGAATTATGTCTGAAATAAATAAATTATTATTAATACCTAGGGGTACTATAATAAACTTCCAGAACTAAAGCGAAGCAAGAAAAACCTCCGTTTACATCCAAGAATTAATACATTTATTCACTCATGCATACCTAACCAATATGGCCCACTACAGCGCTAGAATCTTATAAGTTGCACCGCTATGAATGAAACATAGTCGGTGTACTCATCCTTTATGCCAGGTACGAGTTTGTAGTTCGTGGTTTTCCTAGAGTTTCATTACGCTAGAGTCTATCCGGTCCCTAATAAGATATACAGCGATGTGTAATATTATAATGACCAAACTGCAGTCTGTTAAACGAGGATTAATTAGTTCGTGTATTATTTTGTTGCTGTTACCTTGTTGTTAACTTTGAGTGTTTCTGCAGTGGGATGTGGAATTTGCATGGTTTTCAGCATTTAATTACGTATACGACAGTGGCTTACTGCTGCACTGTCTGACTGTATTGTATTGTAAATTATATACTAAAATTACACATGATGTACATAATCAGTGTTTCTACTTCTGGGATACAGGCTTCCTCTCTGTGAGAAGGAGTGGGCCGTAATCCACCACGCGGGCCCATTGCGGGTTGGTAGATGTCACATGTCTTCGAATTTTTCGATTCTAGGACACGCCGGTGTCCTCACGATGTTTTCCTTCACCAATTCGAGAGCAGTGGTGATGAAATAAATTAAACAAAGTTCGCCTGTCTGGGTTCGAACCTACGACCTACATCTCGCAGACAGTTACCACTGGGCCACCAGTGTTCTTAAATTTAAAGTTTGTGATAATTATATTATTAAGTATAGAGAATTTATAGGATTTTAGAGAATTGGCCATTCAGAGAATTAGGCCTTCTGCACCTAAACCAATGTTATGTGTTTTATTTATTAACAAGGAAGTTATTTCATTAATTATGTTATACTAGCAGCACCCCGCGGCTTCACCCGCGTTAGTTTCGTTCTCTTGGGAATATCGGGATAAAAAGTATCCTACGTGTTAATCCTTGTTATAAACCAAATATCATCCAAATCCGTTCAACGGTTTACGCGTGATTGAGTAACAAACATCCAAACATCTTCAAAAACTTTCACATTTATAATATTAGTAGGATAGGATATATAATTAATTATAATAAAAATAAAATTATACACATTTTTTTTCGATGCGGGGATGTTATTTTTTTTTTTGTTTGTATGTAATGTTTATTTATTTTGTTTGTATGTAATGTTTACTTATTTTGTTTGTATGTAATGTTTATTTATTTTGTCTGTATGCAATGTTTATTCGTGAAAGCAACCTGAAGTCTGAATAGCAATATACTCGCCTCCTATTACATGGGACTTATATATGAATGGCGAAACGTAGGGGTCGTAAAGGTACACATCTACCTAACCCTGCGGGGTTTACAGGCGTGATGCTAAGTGTATTCGTATAAGAAAAATAATTAATAAATGGTACCTTACGTGAAAACATCTACGGTCAAACGGACTTAAAAATATCGAATCGGGATTTTATCGCGCACTGGATTTTCAACTCTCGGTGTTGAACCGAGCGTTGAAGATCCAACAGAGAGCATCCCAGCGTGACAAAAAACACTTTTGGATTTTCAGCTCTTGGCGCTGAGCAGTGCGTTGAAAATCCATTGCGCGGGGAAAACGCGCCCGTGCGTACCAGGACTTAATCATGTTGTCAAGGAAATCTATTGTTTGCAAACAACTAAAAAGCTTTTGACAAAAGACGTGCCTTTCGAACTCGAGATCGAATCGTATTTAAAGTTAACGAAAATCTCGAGACATGAACATTTTTTCCTATACCAAAAATAATAAAAAACAATTTCAAAAACATTTTCCTTAACAAAATGAAGAGAAACACAGAATAATAAATATTACGTGTAAGCATTTTAGGGATTAAAATAACCCCTTTTGTAAGGGGCGGCCGTAGGGGCCACAGTTTATGCTATATTTATAGTACCCGAGATCCTGAGGGAGCCAGCAGGTTGCTAGCCTGAATTCTTTGTGCAGGTATTTTATATTGATTTGAGTATAGTTTCGTGTTGTGCTTACTCCCCGTAAGCAGAGATTTTAAGATAGTTGAATTTCTTGGAAGTTGGAAGATAATTGCCTGAAATTCATGGAGACTTTAAATACATATATAGAGCAGTGTTCATAAGATCAAGAGGCCAATTCTCGTAATTTAAAACGTTCAAAATCTAGTCGCAGTCTCATCTCGGCGACAAACAAATGTCAAAAACTTGTCTAAATGTAGGGAAATTAGACGTATTTTTTGACAGATTGAGACTGAGATCAGACTGTAAACGTTCTTAAAATTATGAGAATTGCCGCTTTGATAATTTACATTCCATAACCACTTGGTTATTTATCTACATTAGTGAAATGTATTCTAACATGATTTTTGAGTGACCATTTGTAACAAAAATATTACAAGATTTTGGTTGCAGTGGATTTGAACTCCAAACCATAACTTGAAAATTATTTCAAACTCTTAATTCAAATACAGTTGATATTTTTAAAAATATCGTATTTCTAATTCCTAAATTATTGATTAATCGCTTTAGATTAGAATTGGGTTTAGCCATAACGAAGCATACGAAAAAGGTTCCTAAAATGAGTAATATAGGTAAAGGCAGGGAAATACCTATTTAATACAATGTTTAATACAGATTAGAATTGGGTTTAGCCATAACGAAGCATACGAAAAAGGTTCCTAAAATGAGTAATGTATTTAAAGGCAGGGAAATACCTATTTAATACAATGTTTAATACTATCTAGCAACTGACTATTTTGAAACGAATCGTCTTGAAGATCTCGACAAGAAGCGCCAATTACGTAAAAGTCGTCCTTAGCCTTCATATATCTATATGTACAAAGAAAGACCCTGATGAGTCCTTCTGTATACGGTGTGACCGGGTTTTAAAAAACAAATTTGGTTTTGCAAGTCATCAGAGAGCTCACGAAAGAAATAAAAATTAGTCTGAGCCGCTGTCGCCGGATACGGTGAAGAGGACTCACAGATACGGTTGCAAAATTACGTAATTTTACCGAAAACGCTGGTAAAATACGGTAATTTTACCGTAATTTATATAAATTACGGTAAAATTACCGGTGGCATAACATTCTACATTTAAATTTATTTTAAATCACGCGCGCGTTGGGTTCCAAAATCAAAATGCGACGTTGCTGACAAGTGCGCTCCGTCAAGTTGTACGGCAAAATGCGATAGATTTTATATTTGTTTTATTTTTGTTTTTTTTTGTCATTTGTTTAATTTTATTATTTAAATTGTTGATTCTGAGAATTGTAGTTAGTATAATACTAAATACAAGTAATTTTCCAAAAACTAACATTTTAATTTTTACGGGCCTTTGCACATAACATACATATTTATTATTAAATCGATGACGTGGTATAATTCATATTCATATAAATAGTGAAAGAGTAAGATACATACAAACACACTCATTCATTACCGTATTTATGATTGTAGAACGAAAAACTACGATTTTTACGTTTTTTACCGTAATTTACCGAAATTTACGGTAAAAAATGTTTTTTACCGTATTTTACAGTGGTAATTTTACTGCTTTACATCCCTACTCACAGAACATAAATATCCTAAAGGGAGAGGACTATACTTAAATTGTCCGTATATTCCACGTATATTCAAATCACAACTGACATTCTTTAACAGTTGTATGAAATGGCTATAACACGGTACATTGGCTTAGTGTGTCATCATTTGATAAAATTTATTTTAAATTAAATATTATATTTTATTTTAAATTAGTGTAAGAGTCTATTTAAAAACGACACGAAAATGTTGCGTTTTTGTTGACACGGTAAATTGGGACTGGATATAAGACGGAGTAAAGAAGAGCGAGGGCAAAGGGTAGCTCTGAGGGTTTCGAAAAAGGGGATTAAGAGATTATGTAAAGGATGTGCGTAGCCGGACCCCGCTTATGGGATATTAACAAAATAAGCTGTTGCATATAGTTCCATATAACAAATATGTTGGTTGGTTGAGATAATTAATTACCGCGTTTCCATGGTAATTAATTATCATTATATTTATCTGACATCGTAGTTGTGAACTTATTATTGAGAATTTTTAGAAATTAACTCGTGGCTAAGTACCGGATGCAGCTAGAATAAAATACTGCTATTATAGCTGCATCCGGTCAGACTAAAAGACCGACCCCCACATAGTTGTGAAAAGGTGGGCAGATTATGAAATGAAATGAAATCCTAACCTAGTATGATCCTTTAAAGGAACTACTAAAGGAACTAGTGAGCACAGTCGAAACAAAGTAGTAGTAGTAAAGTGAATCCTAAATGTCTTTCGCCTTACAGCATGATTTAAGACTATGCCGACTATTGAATATAGTGGCCACTGTTATCCGTTTTAAGGATTATAATAAAACTAAAAAATATAAAACTACCATTTTAATAATATTAACGTATAAGTAATCTTGTGAAGCACAACTTAACGTGCTTATTTTCTGCATTTTCATTCTAAATTGTATGAAATAACCAAACAAACGATGAGGGCGCCACTGTGCGGTCGGCATAGTCTTAATTACAGAGCTTTTATAATCTGTGGTTTAAAATTATATTGATAGTGTTCCAATGTTCTATTGGCAGCCATATTGGTTATTGCAGTATCGTAAAAGCAAATTATGTTTTTAGTTGAGAATTTTTTTCGACACGGATGCTCTAACTTCATACTTTTGGCAAAACCCCTTGACACTTTTTACACCTGGCGTAGTTATTCTTCTTAGCGTGTACTCCTGGAACTCAGCCAGAATTCGGCTATGTGTTTGGCGCCATTACTAGCGTCCATCAGTGGAGAGATAACATAATAAGTAGATATAATATGAAAAAAATGTGTTACTTACACAATTACGGTGGTGGCACCGTATATTATTTTACTGTTTGTTTAATATTAAAAAATATACACGACAAGTAACCAAGATCCCTCCGTGCCCGGATAGCACGTTAAGCCGTTGGTCCCAGCTGCCATTCGTGGATCTTTGACAGTCGTTACGGGTCGTCAGAAGCCCGAAAGTCTGATAACCAGTCTTACCAAGGGATGTCGTGTTACTCAGTAACTGGGTTGTGGAGGTCAGATAGGCAGTCGCTCCATGCAAAATACTGGTATTCAGCTGCATCCGGTTAGACTGGAAGCCGACCCCAACTTAGTTGGGAAAAGGCTAGGCAGATGATGATGACTTTATTAGCCTTTGAGATGTGGTGTTGGCGAAGAATACTCCGCATACTATGGACCGCCAAGAGAACGAACAAATCTATCCTTAACGCCTAACAGATAGACTATCCACGATCACAAATTAGCAAAGGATTCTTGGTTACTTTGGTCACATTGACCGTAGGGAAACAAATAATCTAGAAAAGTTGGTGGTGATGGGCAAGATAGATTTGAAAAGACCTCGCGGCTGGACACATTGTCACATTCATAGGTGACATATTGACCTTATGGTAATATTCTTCACAATTAAATGAAAGAAAATTTAAAACTCATATTAAAAGTACACTTTGTAAACAAGGATATTACAAATTGGAGGATTATATCCAAGATAACAATGTTTGGAAACATGCTGGTCCTGCTCCATAGGACAATCTAGAGTCTAGACAACATCAAACTGGTTGCTAATTTAATTTATACATACAGATTTTTTTTTAAATACATTGTTTTTTACATTCTGTGACAAATGTAACTCACACACTTTTTAAAATACTAGTAAAATTTTACAATCTTTGTAAATATGTGAGCACCATGTATCTATCACATAATTGATTTCCCAGTCTGTTGTATTTTTAATTCTTTTACCATTTTTGGTAGATTAAATTTTATTTTAGGTGCATCGTCTTCACATATAATTATATAATGAATGTATACAAAAACTTGTAAAACATTTTAAAAGAGTAACGGTGGAGTTTCTTGCCCATTCTTCTCCACACGAAAACTACATTTTGGAATGGGCGACTAGAATCAATTCTATTTCTTAATTTTTAATTTTGACGTTCAAAAGTGCCTTTTAAGTGCCTATTTGAAATAAATGATTTGACTTTGAAAATTCACCGCACCGGCGGCTAGGCAGATGATGATACGCGACAACTAAGCTCTAAGCTCTTTCATAAATTTCTATGACATTAATGATTTCTTTGACATAAAATTATAATATTATATTGACCTATTAATTTGAACTAATGTTGTTTTGACCTAATAATTATTTTGCATGCAATTGACACATATTCTGTGTAGCTAAACATGTGGACATTGTATTTAAATAAGACTACCACTATTATACCATGTTTAAGGCAAATAAAGACTTATCTTATCTTATCTAAAAACCACTCTGTCGAACCTTGCAAAAGTCTAGCAGATTCCGAGAAAACCAGTGACATTTTCTATCCGCTTATAAATTCTCAAGTAAAATAACATTTACTTACGCAAGTCTAGACTTCCCAGTACCTACCTACCTGAACCTACATAATATAAGGCGAAGTGAACGAGACAGATTTTCGAGGAGAAATGTAGCGTGTGCGAGATACGTCGCTTGCTATCTAAATAATTCTCGTATCGGGTCTTATCTTATCATATGTTTTAGGAGCCATATTCAGTGGGACATAACCTCTGTCTGAACAATTTATTTTCAGGAGTAAGGTTGTTTTTCTATCTCTTTATTCGGATTTAAGTCACGTGAACAAATGATTTATTAACTTCGGCACTTCGCTATCGATTGACAAGCATGTGCTCATCACTCTTTCAATAACAACTCAATAATATTTTAACATGCTCTTCTTTTTCAGAATCAGAATTAGAATATTTATTTGTTAAACATAGGTATTTACATAAAGGTCTTAGGTTAATATTATGGGCGTTATGTTTTTGTTGTATTCTTTTATGTTTAAGCAAAGGTTTGGGGGATTTTTACCTTGTCTGTCTGTTACCTTTTCATGCCATAATGGCTGAATTGATTTTGATGAAATTTGGCATATAGGTAGGCACGTTAAGCTGTTGGTACTGGCTGTCATTCTTGGATCCTTGACAGTCGTTACGTGTAGTCAGAAGCCCGAAAGTTTGACAACCAATCTTACCAAGGGGTATCGTATTACCTAGTAACTGGGTTGTGGAGGTCAGATAGGCAGTCGCTCCATGTAAAAATACTGGTATTCAGCTGCATCCGGTTAGACTGGAGGCCTACCCCAACATAGTTGGGAAAAGGCTAGGCAGATGATGATGAGGTAGGCCATAACTTGGGTTAGGATAAAGGCTGCTTTTTATCTTTTTCCCGGTAGTACGTTCCCGTGGAATAATCCTAACCTCCACGTGGGCGAAGCTGCAGGCAAAAGTTGGTTTAAAATATAATTGACTATCACAGACAAAACCGACATAAAATACTCTATTTCTCCACAATATTTTGCTCTTTCACGCATCCAATCTATCCTAATTATCATATTCAAGTTTTAATCTTCAGAAATCGACTTATGAATACTAATACAGTCTTTATCTATCACTAGGTAGGCTCGCACATAAGGCAAAATGTAGATGTATAGACGCCAGTACATGAAGCTACTACAATCTGTCTTTTTTAATAGATTTTCAACTTTATAGCTAAAGTATAAGCTTCAAAGTTGATTGGGAAAATTTTACAGTTTTGGGTAGCTTGATGTGCTGGCGTCTGTACCTAATATTACCTAGTAGGTACTTACACCTCTGCCTAACCCCTCGGATAAAGTAGGATGCTGTGTTATTTTTGTAGTGTCATGTTTCCTACCACTATTTTCAAATCAGCAACTAATTGCGTAACATACTTTCAATTTCAATCTGAATCATTTTAATGGCTAATCCATTGCTTCATTATGTTCGAAAAATTTGTCTACTCAACAACGTAATTAATGTAATGAATGTTGTTGAACTGTCAAAATTAGAGCCATTGGCCCATTGCTACTGACAGTGTATTACGCAATTACCCCCCTATTCTCAAACGACGACTAAGCTCACTCCGTTTACCAACATTTTTATCGCACACAAATTTTCGAATATCAATTTCGTATGTTTGTTAACTAAATGGCAGATAAGCCTTTAATTCGCGTTTAATAACGGGAATTAGTGGCTTATCGCTTTAAACATAGTATCGACGAGAATGGAGTCGTGGTCGCATGGCACTGCGCAATTACGTCAACTGCGCTCCGAGGAATTTTTGGTAAAGACTAAGATGTTGAGCTGTACTGGAATGTGTAGTCTCTCTTCTGCGTTCAAGATAATGTTGTTTCTTGGAGTATCAATTCACCACGACTTAGGCCTTTTATACACACGGCGATACATGAAGTTATACATTTCCAGTTTTAGCTGACCTCGATTTTCGTAAATTCATAATAAGTCAGCTTATTGGTACTCCCTTACTAATAAACGTTGTATAGCGTCTATATAGTTACACAACGCTTTGTCTTCGTCTTTAGAAAGACAAATTACTGACGACTGAAAGAGAGACATCGGTGTGTTAACTATGCATCTGATACAATACGTTTATTAGTAAGGGGGTAATGTATAGATTAATGTTCTTGCACTGAAAAACTACGGTTTATTCGCCGTGTGTAGGCACGCTACGTCAGTTGTATGGATCACTGTGAAAGCTTCTACGGCGCGGTTTATACGCCGTATCGAAACCGTGCCGCGCCTTAAGCTTCATAGAGAAAATTACAAGGCATGTCATAGGTAACTTATTGCTTTAAGGTACTTTCAAGTTAAGTTAAGTTATATGTGATTTATTTTTTAATTAAGTGGACATAGGCGTTATAGATCAACTGAATTTCTACATAAGTCACTTAGGAGAAATTGGACGTAGTTATGCAAAAAGGATCCAACCCACAACATGACCGAAAATGAGTTAAGTAAATCAAACTGCTTGTCAAGGTCTATATTTTCGATTATCAAAAACAATCCAAGTAAAATACGAATATTTTGACATTAAAAATTCGTATTTTACTTGGATTGTTAACGTATCTCATTGCTGAGCAAATGCCTCTCCCAAATCCATCCAGGCATTTTTTTTATAGCGCCACCTCGATCCACCCTTGCGGTACGCATCTGGGTCATCTCGCCGCCTCTTCTTGATAACCTGTCGCATACCATAAAGATTGCTGGAATCTTTGTGAACTGTATTCACAAAACTCAAAAGAGTTCAGACAGTCTTTACGAAACCTTCAAAGCGCCTCATCCAGTACATTTACATTTATAACAATAAGATTTATGTTTTCTACTCAGTTAGGTTCCACATGGTACGGCCTACCGCAGCGCGTAATTACGAAATTTACAACAGACCCGCGACTCAGCATAATTGTTCACAAAATGACGGCCGTGAACTGCCTTGCTGTTTAGGGACCAAAATAGAATCGAAAATTGTTTCTGTGAAGGTTGTATGTTCGCGATTTATAATTATGGTTTTGATCGGTGGACATTGAACTTTATTGCTAACATCGCACTCTCGAAAGAGGCTGAGCGGTAAAAAAATAATATCAGATATAATTTCTAGCTCCACTTTACTATATAATTCTTTTATATATTATTTACTTTGCAACCAGTCGGGGGCGTTATTACTGGGCCACCATTGCTCTTCTGCAACAGAATCATATCAAAATAGAATATAATGTCAATGCAATCAAAATAGATGAATGAGTAGATACAAATTATAAAGGTCTCAGAATTAAAATAACATGCAAAAATAGAAGAATAATAGGGAGAAGCCTGTTGCTCACAAAACAAAAGAGAAAGGGGATCGGCCGATCGATTCTGTGAAAATCACACCGTGATGACTTAGGTGAAGTGAGCGTGAAGTGAGCTATCAATAGTAGGGTAATCCCTAGCATCAGGTGGAATGACAGGTCACTTCACCTTAGTTTTCACGGTGAGATTTTTACAGAATGGTACTGCAGATCGGAATGAAAAAGTTTATAGTGAATAAGACACGAGTCTAAAACAGAAGATCTAGCGGGGTATCCAAGGGGACGGTGGGGGGGGGGTTCAGGGGATCAGGTCGGAATAACTCACCGGGCCGCATGACCTTTATAACATGGGATTTGAACATAAACACTGACTTGAAAATATACAGACGCCAGCACGTCAAGCTACCCGAAACTGTCAAATTTTCTCAATCAACTTTGAACCTTATAATTTAGCGATAAAGTTGAAAATCTATTAAAGAAATTTGACAGATTGTAGTAGTCTGATGTGCTGTCGACTGTACGATACAACTCCGCCTACACTTTCAGTAACCACAGGTGTGATTAGTTATGCTTTTTTAGCATTTTATGATAATACTTTATATCCTAGCTTCTGCCCGCGACTTCGTCCGCATGTAGTTTCTTGTTTCCCCGACCCACCGCGTCGCATCGCATCGCCTGACAACGCTATTACTTCGTTTTCATTTAGCGTTCTTTTTGTTTTTGCTCTGCTCTTAAGGATCCTAGCGTCATGTTAAGTTACGTGTTGTGATACGCTTCCGTAAGAATTGGGATATCAAATGTAAGAATAATTTTTCAAATTCGACAGGTAATTTCAGAGATTAGCGCGTTCAAACAAACTCTTTAGCTTTATTATTAGTATATGCTAGCATTAGATTACGCACCTCAACAACCAACGGCAATTGACAGCTAAAGTCAAACTGTAAAATCGATAATGTCTGTAATTTGACCGTGGGAAAGGATAGACAATGTGTGCCCCGAATATGAAGTTAATTAGTTAAGTTACCAAGGGAGGATAATTAAGAAATGTAGATAAATATTATACCAGTTTATGTTGGGCCAAGTTAGGTTATGTGTTTCTTGTTTGTGTATGTTTAATTTATAGGTTCTTTGTTGTGGAGTTAGAATTTTGTTGAGATTTTTGGAATACTTAAGCGTTTAATTTGGGTTATGGTTATTGTTTAACTTTTTAGTATGTTGCATGTGTTCTGTATTTACTTTTTAAATAGAAAAATACTCCTACTGAAAGAAAAGAAAAAGTATTTATTGGGTCTCGCACAGAACTAAACACACTCATAGAAAATATATAAAATAAAATAAAACAAAAACAAAATTAAAATAAAAACAATCCTGCGTAGTGACTTGATGATAATTGAGTCTCGAAAGTTCAGGCTTTCACTTACTAAAAACTTTTGACATGTCATCGCTGTGATCGAAATGGTGAATGGTCAATTACTATTCTTGCAGTAGGTAACTATCTTCTTATATACAGCATAATACTTAACTTGTGCATAAAATGTCTTTAGCTACCAAATCAACCATTCAGAATTACTTACGAAACAAAAAAATAAACTCCAAAAAACCTCAAAATTTGAAACATTCGAAAACAGAGCAAAAATGTGACACTTGACCGACATATTTCTTTCAACCAGCGTTAATGAGAGTTCTCTTTAACCAGTTAAGGACACTACAGTTGTCATTATTTTAATGAACACCCCCCTTTTCCCTCGCCTTACTCCCTCGAACACCCCTTATTACGGTAATGACTGTGTCAAATATTCATGATAAAATAACCGTAGGAGAGATATCGACTGGTTTTGTTTTCACATTGTAACCGGTTATTTTTAACGTTGGTTTGATAGGTGAAACAGCTGTTATTTTACCCTTGAAAATATAAAAAAAATATATGTTATTTAATATAATATGTTATTTTTTACTTACTGCTCAATCTAAATCTCATCTAACAATGATTAGGTTTTTACAGGGCATCGCTAATCTATTTGTTTTTGGTAAACTCATCATTATCTGACTAGCCTTTTCCTTTCCACGTTCAGTCTAACCGGATGCAGCTGAATATCAGTCATTTACATGGAGCGACTGCCTATCTGACCGCCACAACCCAGTTACTGGATAAATACGACACCCCTTTGTAAAAAAAAAATCAAAACTAGGTTGCCTGGAAGAGATCGCAGAAAGCGATAAGGCCGCCCATTGTATGTTTTGTAGCAATAATTGTTTTGTTTTTGTTATGTATATTCTGGTGTACAATAAAGTATATAAATAAATAAATAAATAAACTAGATACTGAGAAAGATAACTGGCAAACTGGTAAGATTACTGGCTCTTTTTGGAATCAATTATTTATTCATCTCGTTCATTTTAGAATAACAAGAAAATAAAATACATTTTTCGGACAAAATCATTTTTGTACAAAATATGTAATAACTATTTACCATAAAACTATTCCCCATTTCTGAATATCCACTGCAGTTCTTAAAGGCAGAACAGCCAGCTATATTATCTACCGGGCCTTTGTGAAGCGACAATAGCCCAAAGGCTTGTTGACAAACGATCGAGTGGTCGTAACTTCGATTCCTATCCCGGTCAACTATTGTGAGGAAGGCACTTCTAGTTAAAGTATGTCTAGCTGAGTTGGAGGCACTGCCGGGTGTATATATACAGGGTGCAATTGAAATCATGGGCATTATTTTAACCTAAGGTACTACTTATGATACTAATTGCATTAGGGCTACTATTACGCAAATCAAAAATATTATTAATGCAAGTATGGAAAACCTTAAAATGTAGTAAGTCATACAAAGTATCAAATTAGTTGCGCTTCTCGATAGCAAATGCGTAGGTACACTACGCCGTACGCGCGTCATTGGGCGTGAATTCTTTGACCCCGCCCGACTCACGTGACATTCGTAAGTTGCCAATGAATTGATTCATAATAAATTCCAATTTTCCCTTCGTACTTTGCCGGCTTAGGACGGTCAAAACTACGTCAACTAACATACATTAAAAAAAAACATTTACGTACCTAGCTTGTGGATTGTTTTGAAAAAACCTTATTTGTCGGTAAAGTGACAGAGGGTAAACGGGTGCTCTTCCACGAGCTTGTGCATGTGCTGGCACGTGAAAAGACGAAAAATCCAACAGGTTCTGAGTGGTTCTGGTGGAATGAGACCCCGTGAAGGAATAGGGTCGTTCGGGTAGCGCCGATGGAACATTTCACGAGTTCATACTAAATTTCTTGTGCGATCGTAAATTACAACCATTTGTGGGTATTGTTGGTTGGTGTACCTAGCCTGCACATTACGCGGTCGAGGCATCGTGTACACAAACACACACACAACACACAACTAATAAACTAACACTTAATACACTGCAATCCAAGCACCGTATGACGCGAGCGGCGAGTACGGCGATTACGTCACGGGATCAATAAATCAATTACGCGTCAATGCACCTGCGCAGTCGTTATGACACTGGTTCCGGGTTCGTGACTTCGTGTTGCGGCGGGAAGCATACCCCGCGCGGGGGTGATATTCGTATTTTTGCGAGTGAGGGAGTGGGACGGAGAGAGTTCAGGGAATCCCGCCGGACGGAATGTCTTGTAGCCCATTGTTATTATTACTTGTAAGGAAAAACCCGCGCGTGCGCAGGTGATGTTTGTTTACATTTCGCTTTGCGCTGTACTGCGCTTTAAGATTTTGATATTTCAACAATTATTGGCGTTACCGAAGTATTTTGTTTTAATTACTTTAAGTGTTTATTTGCAATAATAAGCCTTGTGCAATTTGACTTACTACATTTTTAAGGTTTTCCTTACTTGCATTGATAATATTTTTGATTTGCGTATTAATAGCCCTAATGCAATCAGTATCGTGAGTAGTGCCTTAGGTTAAAATAATGCCCATGACTTCGATTCCACCCTGTATATAAGAGATGGTTGGTTTTCGGGAAATTTTAGCTTCTTGATATTTTTTTCATGTAGGTCGTCTTATTGGTAGATAGCGTTTTTGACATAGCTTTGTCAAAAGTAGTTCGAAGTGCGAATATTTGCGTAGTGCAATTTTTTTTTTTATACCTAACTCTTTTGATATATTTTTAGAAGTATTTTTGGTGATCCATTTTTTTTTTTTTTTTTTTTTTTGTGGATGGGAAATCATCCAATGACCCCTCCCGCTCTGGGTGGAGCAGAAGGGAGTGTCAGACTCTTACTGACTAAAACCCACCCGTGTTCCTTCCTTAGCCCTTTGTGTTCCGGGGTAGCGGTAACCCTTTCGGACAATCCCGCTGCCCCGGCAGGCTTCGGCCCTTTCGGGCCCCTTCCTTGCTGCTGACATCTCTTTGAGGCGCGCGTGGAACACGTACGCGCCGTCCGGCACGGGCCTGGTCCTGATCGGACGGAGAGTTACCCATTACTCTCCGCCCGCAGGCCCGCGCCTACGGTGGCCGGGAGTCGTCTCGCGGCTCCCGACGCCCGGGGCGTCTCCCGCGGCGGCTGGGACGTGAGGCCCTCTCCCTCAGCCGTCCCGCCACCTCCTTCGCTAGCATGACTGCTTCGCAGAAGGAGGTGACTGCCTCCCACTCCCTCTCGCCCCGGACCATGGCTTGAACCAGGGCCGGGCGCGAGAGGTCGCCGCCGCTGCCGATCGCCTCTGCGAGAACACGGCGGTGCTCCGCCCAATTGGGGCATACCGCCACCGTATGCTCCACCGTGTCCTCCGGGCGACCCTCGCAGTGGTGACACCCGGGCGTTTCCTCCCGCCCGATGATGTGCAGGTACCTCCCGAAACACCCGTGTCCGGTGAGGACCTGCGTCAGGCGGTAGGTGAGGGCGCCGTGGCGCCTCTCTAGCCACTCCTCAAAGAGGGGTCTTACCGCCGCTATCGCGGCGTGCCCTGCGCTGGGTTGCGACAGTCGCTCTTTCCATGCCGCCATGAGATCGCGCCGGAGGTCGGTCCGCTCCGCTGCGATTTGCCGCGGAAGCGGAGTTTCCCCCCGGCGTAGTGCCTCCGCGCGCCACTCGTACAGGCGCGCGAGGACTATCGCCTCCAGATCCCACGGCGGCAGTCCGGCAAGGAGGCTTGCCGCCTCGCCCGAGATCGTGCGGTATCCCCGGATCAGCCTTACGGCTACCACCTTCTGGGGCGCGTTCAAATAGTGGGCAGCTCGCCGCCGCAGTGAACGCGCCCACACCGGGGCCCCGTACAGGGCCATGGACCGCACGACCCCCGCGTAAAGCCTCCGGCAGGAGGCGTTTGGCCCCCTCAGGTTGGGCAAGAGCCGCTTGAAGGCGGCCCCGGCCCGTTCCAGCTTGGGAGCCAAACGTCGGAAGTGCTCGACGAAGTTCCACCGGCTGTCGAGGACGAGACCCAGGTACCTCATCGTTGTCTCGACGCCGATGTGAACCCCTCCTGCCGTTATTTGGGATCCCGAAGGCGGCCCGTTCCGAGGCCCATGAAAAGACATGGCCTCGGACTTGTGCAAAGCCACCTCGAGACCCAACTGCCGGATCCTCTCCACGACTATCGCAACCCCGCGTGTCATCGCGTCGGCCGCCACCTGATGCGACCTCCCCTGCGCCAGGACTAGCGTGTCGTCAGCGTAGCAAACCACGCTGACTCCATCAGGGAGATCGGCCCGCAGCACCCAGTCGTAACCGATGTCCCACAGGAGCGGCCCCAGAACCGATCCCTGCGGGACACCACACGACATCTCTCGCCGGTTCCATTCCCCGTTGCGACCGGGGTAGATGACGGCTCTGTCCGTCAGATACGCCCCGACTACTCGACGGAGGTAGGTCGGCACCCGGTGATACCGGAGCGCCTCCCCAATGCAACTCCAGGGCAGGGTGTTAAAAGCGTTGGCGATGTCGAGTGACACCGCCACGACCACCCCACCCCGGGACACCGCGTCCCCCGTCGTGAGGGCCCTCACGCGCATGATGGCATCCACCGTCGAGCGCCCCTTGCGGAAGCCGAACTGGCTGTCCGCAAGATCCGGCCCCGTCCTCACCAGGTGCCCGACGAGGCGGCCCGCAATCACTCTCTCAAAGAGCTTGCCGACCTCGTCGAGCAGCACGATGGGCCGGAATGCGGACGGAGAGTCCGCAGGGCGCCCTGGCTTCTGTATGAGGACCAGCTTCCCCGTCTTCCAGCGGAGTGGAAACTGGCTCCTCTCCATGCATGCGCTTAAGAGCGCCTCTAGTCGGGGCCCGAGAGCCCCTGAGGCCAGGACCCAGGCCTTACCCGGCAAGCCGTCGGGTCCTGGGGCGGTATTTTTGGCCTTCAGCCTATTTACCGCCACTCTCAGATCTACCCCGGTCACTTCAGGGATGTCGTCGTCGTCCGCGTGGTCCGCGTGGTCCGCTTCAGGCACCGCAAGTGGCGGAGCCATGGGCGGGGGAGTATGCTCCGCCCGTGAAGGGAACAGAGCGCTCACCACCTCCTCCACCAGCTGGGGGCGGAGACTCTGCGTCAGCGGGGGGGCCCAGGTGCGGAGTTTATTCCGCACCATTTTATAAGGGCGCCCCCATGGATCTCTGTTCAGAGTCTCCACCATCTCCTCGCGGGCCGTATCCTTGGCCCGCTGGACAGCCTCGTGGAGGGCGGTCTTCGCCGCTCTGTACCCCTCGTACAGCTCCGCCTCCGTGGCTTCCGCATCCGGAGGGCGGATGCGGAGCCTGCGGTGCCTGGTGTACAGGTGTCGCGCGTCGACGCACGCCTTGCGTAGCGACTCCACCTCCCGCGACCACCAGTACACCTGACGTCGGGCGCGTCCTGGCCGGACTCGGGGCATTGCCACGTCGCATATCTCGGACATGGCCTCCCGGAACCACTCCGCCTCATCGTCGATATCGGCAGGCCTGTCCGGTGATGACACCCAGGCCTGCACGATCGAGGCTTCCAGGAGGAGCTCCCGGTCCAGCTGCTTCAGCGCCCACCGCGGACCACTCGGGGCCTGTTGGACCGGCGCGCTGGAGGTCTGGGTGGAGACGTCGAACCGGATATACCGGTGATCGGAGTAGGTCTCCACCTCCTCCATGACGCGCCAGTCAATAACACTCTGTGCCAGAGCGGGGCTGGCGAACGAAATGTCCACCACGGACTCGCCCCGCATCCGCACACACGTGGGAACAGAACCCCGATTTAGGACGACCAGGCCTGTTTCCAGAGCCCAGTCCTCCACCATCCTGCCCCGCACGTCCGTGTGACGGGAACCCCAGGCCAAATTCTTGGCGTTGAAGTCCCCGAGCACTAGCACGGGGAAGCGATGGTTTCCGGCGACGACGACACTCAACTCTGTTAAAGAGTTCTGGAACTCGGCGAGAGTTCGGCTCGGAGAGAAGTACACTCCCACTACTACTATCTCTCCGAACCGTGCTGCTACGCACCCCTGTCCCTTCGTGACTCCTTCGAGGGACGGGGTGCCGGCGGCGGCCGACGAAATTAGGGCCACTGAGCCGCTCAGGTCCTCCACCCAGTCATCCCTGGGCGGGACAAAGTACGGCTCAGCGACCACGGCGATGTTAATCGACCACTGCGCCATGCTCTGGAGCAACAGGTCCTGGGCGCAGGCGCAGTGGTTGATGTTCGCCTGGAGGAGGCGTAATGGAGCCATTACTCTTCCATTTCAGCCCCCTCCTGGGCCCCTTGCGAGGGCCCCTCCGCCGGGGCGGTGGCGGCAGTGGCGGCAGCGGCGGCGGTGACGGCGGTGGCGGCAGCGGCAGTGGCGGTAGCGGCGGCGGCGGTGGTGGCGGCGGCGGCGGCAACAGAGGCGGCAGCGACGGTGGTGGTGGCGGCGGCGGTGGTGGCGGAGGGCCTCCCTTTCCTCTTGGCTCCGGTGGGTGGAACGCAGCATTTGCTCCCTGCCCGATGCTCGGCCGGCTTGCCGGCAGCCGCACATGCGACGCAGTGCGGCGCGGCGCTGCACGAGCCGGCCGTGTGTCCGGGCTGACCACATCGGAAGCACAGAGTGCTGCGGTCCACCTCCGAGGTACACTGGGCGCCAACGTGGTGCCCCACATGGCACCGGAAGCACCTCAGAGGTCTGGGTTCCAGCAGTTTGACCTGCGCTGAAACCCAGCCGACCAGAAGCCTTCGGCCCTCCACAATTTTTCTGGCCGCCGTCACGGGGCAGCTTACCGTTACGGTTCGCGTGCCCGTGAAGTCAGGACGTATGGTGCCCGCCTTCACCTGATCAGGCAGACACCCGCCCGTCCTGACGACGGCAGCCACCACCTCTTCCTCCGTTGTGGAGTCGTCCAGGCCCAAGATGCGCATGTCTGCGCACTTGACGGGCCTGGAGACTCGAGCCTCTTCCGCGTTGAGGGACGCCCTTAGTTTCTCAGCTAGGGCGTCAGCGGTGGGACCACTCGTCGCACCGGGGATCTCCAGCATGCGGGCGCCAGTGGCGGTCACCCTATGCCGGAGGCCCGCGGTGATCCCCAGCTCTTGGAGGTCCACCGTCTCTCTGGCTTTGGCGAGCACGTCGCGGTACGTCACGCCCTTCTTAACCGCGTCCGGCTGCAGCGTTATCACTACGGCCGCGGTCTTTGGGGCGCGAAGCCTAGCCGCGACGGCTCGCTCTTTACGGCGCCGCCTATGCGCCTTTTTCCTGGCCGCCTTGGCCGCCTTCTTCTTCTCCCCGACCACCTGCCATTCGGCTTCGGTCGCGGGAGAAGCGGGAGAGTTTTGAGGGCGGGGCGTGGGCTCTGGGGCCTTCGCCTCCCCCCCCGTTCTGCCCCTCTTCCGGGCCGGCGCCGGCGTTTTGCCGGCAGGAGCCGGTTTAGCCGGCGCCGGGGCTCGGCTTGCAGGCACCGGTTTTGCCGGCGCCGGGGCTCCGCCAGTTGACGCCGGTTTCGCCTTCACCGGTTTCGCCTTCGCCGGGGCTCCGCCAGCGGACGCTGGTTTGGCCGGCACCTGAGCCTGGCCTGACGGCCCGGGCTCAGGGGCGGCCGCTGCCGCAGCGGCCGCATATGAGGCCACCCTCGGCCCCGGGGCCGTCCTTCCCGCCAGAGGAGGGAGAAGGACTATACCCTCCAGGACGGAAAACCGCGCCTGGAAGGTCGCCAGCTCCTGCCGAACCAAGTTCAGGACCTGATTCTCGACCGGGACAGGCTGGCCCGGCAGTTTCGCCTGCGTGTTGCCGGCGGCCCTCAGACCGGCCAAATCTGCTCGGAGCCTCCCATTTTCCTCCTGGAGAAGCTCCATCGCAGTCGTCAGGCGGGCGACCTCGGCCCGCAATTCGGCCATTTCACCGGCCGAGGGGCCAGTGTAGTTGGCCGCCTCCGCTGCCTCCATGATGGAGGCCGTTGCCGAGACTATGGCCCTGTTCTTGGAAGCTTGCAGCTTCTTCAGGGACACGTCCCGGATTGCGGCCTCCACGACCGCCGCGAACCTACGCTTGTGGTCCACACCGGGGCTGCCATCCGCACCCGTCTCATCGCTAGAGGACCCCGAAGCGACCACGCGACCAGCGTTCGCCTCCTTTGTTGGCTCCTCCGCCAGTTCTGCCGCCTCCCGGGCAGTGAGACCCCTCCCCTTGCCTCGCTCCCGGACTCCTCCCCGCCTGCTGGTGGGGATTTTTCGAGCTGAGGCCAGCTCCCCGTCAGAGGAGGACCCCTGGTCGTCCTCTGACCTTGGCCGCTTGCTGCGAGACTTTTTCGCAGCAGCGGCCACCTTCTTGGCACGGCTGGGGCTCCCTGAGCCTCCCGTGCTTGCACCTCCAGATGCGGCGTCGGACTCCGACCCCGCATCACTCCTCACCTCTTCCGTTTCTTTGTTGTGGTTTTTAATGTTTTCCATAGTTGTTCCCACGAGTATATAACATGTTTTATTGACTCAAATAATAGTGGTTCGCACTACCGACTAAATCAAGCTACCCATTAGCCAAGCTTAGTACCTCCCTCACGGTGCGCCGCCGCTTGGAGGTTTGGGGAATTTTTTATAGAGGTTAATCTTCCTCGCGGTCCGGGCGGTTAAGCCAAGACCCTCGACCCCCTTCAACAGCCAGAGACATGACCTTAACTGTCTCCAGGGCTACGAGATTAGCGGTGGCAGCAGGGTTACCCCTCCTGCCTGCCCGGCGGCAGGGTAAGTGCACACCGGGCCCGCTCTGACCCCCCACCACAACTGCCGCTCAGCTACTCAGAGCGGCACGTGTGGAGCGATCCTCCTGGCAGAACATTGGCATGCGGACAGCGAGATTCCACTGGGAAATAATCCCAGAGGAAAATCGCTGCCCGCACCCCGGGATGCACCGGCCCGAACACTGGTCTTCCCCCCGGACGTATCCAGAAAGGAACCCCAGTACCCAGGCACACGTGGAGGTTTTCTGCCCGAGCACCCCTTGGTGATCCATTAACTGTAAGTAAATAAAGTTCACAGAATGTGACGTTCTTCTATGCCTAGGTAATCTAATATATAAAATTCTCGTGTCACAGTGTTAGTTACCATACTCCTTCGAAACGGCTGGACCGATTTGTATGAAATTTTGTGTGCATATCGGGTAGGCCTGAGAGTCAGTTACCATACATTTTTTTTTGCAAAACGACGTATGCGGGGTCAGCTAGTATTATATAAAAATGAGTAGGTGCAAACATTATTTATGTTTGAAATTACTCATTTTTGAAACACATTATTGTAAACTAGCAGCGCCCCGCGGTTTCACCCGCACAAGTGTCGATCCCGTGGGAATATCGGGATAAAAACTATCCTATGTCCTTTCCGGGACTCAAACTATCTGTATGCCAATCTAATCATCTCTTAGCGGTTTAAGCGTTAAGAGGTAACAGACAGACACACTGTCGCATTTATAGTATTATATTGTCGATATTTGTTAAAAAACTAACATTAACATACAATCCAGACAGTACACAAGTGAAAGCGTATTTGAAACTCCTAGATAAACACCAGCAATATATTTACATGAAATAAACAAATAATATTATCATACGTCCCAAACGACTTTTAGAAGTGTCTCGGGTAAAAATGTCTAGACGTTTTTCTAAATAACCTATCATGTGAAGTGACCGAACGTGAATGTTTTAGTAGGTGTTCTGAAAATGAGGCTCGGACTGAAGGGTTACGTGTGAACATTTATTAAGTCGGAGGCTTAGGTACCTACATGCAGGGAAATGTGTGTGTATTTAGTACTGTAAAATAAGCACTTATAAAGAAAGAAAGAATGTTTATTCTGCACAAGCAAAACGCACACCAAAAAAAACCGGTCAAGTGCGAGTCGGACTCGCGCACCGAGGGCTCCATACAAATCTGTAGGTATGTAAATAGATTTAAATTTTTTTTTTTTGTAATGTAACCTACAATTTTACGGTTTTCGGATTTTTTCCTTTAGGTACTTGTGCTACACGATGTTGCTTCTTGCCAAATTTCATGATTCTAGATCAACGGGAAGTACCCTATAGGTTTTGATTTAGGACGAACGTTGACTTAAAAGTTTGATTTTTGCACTGCTTCAAGAGATTATCGGCTTGAGTATTTAATATTAAATTCAACTTGATAACTCCACGCGTTCCTGAGAAAAAGGGTCTTGATTGACGGACAGACAGACGGACAACGAAGTGATCTTATAGGGTTTCGTTTTTCCTTTTGAGGAACGGGACCCTAAAGAATGAAATAAAATATACACATATTGTTTATCGATAAAATATTCTATCTTCAATGTTATGGATATAGAGCAAAAAGTAAACACAGCACTAAGATGAAATATGAATAAAATCTCAGAGAGCGCAGATACATTAGCTCACGTCAACGGCCATTAGCAGGGAGAGTTAAGTCACAAAGTTCAAACACAAATTGACATATACTTGACACTTGACAGATTGACTTACAAGTAACAATATTGTATTTGTTTACAGAGAACGCTCCAATAGAAAGGGGCTCGTGGGTAAATAGTAACAGCTGCATAGTCCAATCGTAGCTTAAGCTACATTTGCTGCAATCAATTCGTGGATGGTTAACTATTCAATAAATATCAAGACCCCTCTGTGCCCCGGAAAGCACGTTGTTCCCGGCTGTCATTCGTAGAGCTTTGACAGTCGTTATGGGTAGTCAGAAACCCAAAAATTCGGACAATTAAGAGGTACCTACCGTGTTACCCGGTAACTGGGTTGTGGAGGTCAGATAGGCAGTCGCTCCATGTAAAATACTGGTACTCAGCTGCATCGGGTTAGACTGGATGCCAACCCAACAGATTTGGAAAATGGCTAGGCAGATTGATATTGATTCTGCATTGGACGAGGTCTAAATAATTAGCCATGGGTTCGAACCAGTGCTTCCAGACTCACTGTAATTACAGTAGATTTACTGTATTTTAGACTTATTTTTGTATCAATATGTAAACAAAGTTTGTCTGTAATTTTACTGTAATCGATTTTGAAATCTACTATATTGTTTTTAGAAACTCATGTATTTTTTAGCTCGCACCACTGTAATTTTACTTTTGGGATCTGGAAGCACTGGTTTGAACCCAGACAAGCATTTCACTTTATGTAAATAACTTTATCACCACTGCTCTCAAAACGGTAAAAGAAAACATAGTGAGGAAACCGGCATGTCCTAGAACGAAAAATTCGAAGACAAGTGACCAACCCACACTGGGCCTGCGTGGTTGACTGCAGCCCACTCCCTCTCGAAGAGAGGAAGCCTGTGTCTCAGCAGTGGGGAACATTAGAGGCTGATTATGCATGCCTTTAACTGCCTTCAAAACATTATACAAAATAGTACCAAAGCTATAAGAACGCACTTAGATAAAACCAACATTAGTTCTTATACGGTTATTGCACGGCAGTTGGCAATCGGCCACAGCACTGCAAATATCAGGAGCCAGTGCGTATGACATGCTACCTAAATTAGAGAGCCGTGGAATTATTTAAATGTGCTATGCAGTTAGAGTGGAGACCAGGATCTCTTTTAATTCCGGGACAAAGGCGATGCAAACCATAAAGTATAGCGTTCGGTCGAACATCATTATCATCTGCCTAGCCTTTTCCCATGTTCGGTGAAACACGCGGGCCCTATACAGGAATTCCTAGTGCAGACACCAGTCTCTCACAAACTAGTTTCTAAGCTTGTCTAAATTTATATATACCATTGTTTGTGAAGAGAAAATAAATTATTTGAATTTGAATTATTTTAATTTGAACATGTATGAGTATTATGATCAGCCTATAATGCTCCTACTACTGGGATATATGGCCCCTCTCGGTGAGAGGGAGTGGGCTGTAATCCACCACGCGGGCCCAGTGCAGGTTGGTAAATGTCATAATATGTTTTCGAAATTATGGTTCTAGGACATCGTTACTCCACGATGTTTTCAATCACCGTTTTGAGAGCAGTGGCGATGAAATAATTTACACAAAGTAAAGCGCTTGGCTGGTGTTCAAACCTACGTAAGTTACCACTAGGCCACTATTACCAACAACACAGAACAACGTGCCGTATGTTTCTAAAACAGTGTTGTCATTGTTTGGATCGTATAGTGAGATTACGCAATAGCTACGCGTCCAAATTAGCTGAATTTGTTTGCGAATTGTTGCATTAAAGCAATGATTAGATCGCATGTTGCACATGTGTGTGGCATGTGTGGAAGCGCCATTAGGAAATCAATGGCCAGTGAAGTTTAGTGCGAATGCATGTTTTAGGATTGTTTGGTACATATCCACACAGACAATAAAAACATCGATGTTTTTTGAACATCTGTGAGCTTTGTTAACTAATATTTCACTATTTTGTTAAGAAGTCGTTTCAGGTCGTCAAAAGCTCGAAAGTCTAAGGAAGTTCTAAGGTGTTCTGTGTTACCCAGAAACTGGGTTGTGGAGGTCAGATAGGCAGTCACTCCTTGTAAAGTACTAGTATTCAGCTGCGTCCGGTTAGATTGGAAGCCGACCCCAATATAGTTGGCAAAAGGCTAGGCAGACTGACTTAGATAAGAAGCCTACCTTTTTTAATAATTAACTTGCAGAGAAAAGTGTTAATTTAAAGGTCTATCCACACATATCAGAGCCGTGGCACACACAGAGCAGCTGCCAAAGCTTCGTCGGGGCCCCCGATGAAACTCAAAAAGTGAAATCTCGGGGGCCCGGACACGGACGTGTGTGAACGAGTTCATACAAAAAGTATACCGTTATTTTTTGAATCCCTGACTTTGTACTATCGGTCTACGACCCGGATATCACAATGATATGTGTGTATATGTCACGGCTAATGGCTGAAGTGCGGCTACACCTAGTTTTAGCCGGGTACAACTAGGTGCAGCCGGCTACATGCGGTTCGTGTCTACTTCGGGTGACATCGGTTGCATGGTTGCGGTCAGTCGATAGGCGACGTAGGAAGCAAGAGCGATCGAAGGGCACCCCGAGGTTAGGTTTGGTTAGGTTACTTTAAACCCTTTACACAGAAATAGCTCCATCGACGTAGGATGTACCTAGTTGTACCCGGCTAAAACTAGGTGTAGCCGAATTCAGAAAGTCTACATTCAGTAACAATAAAAAAATCCTACTTAATTTTGTCCTGCATTGTCATTTCAACATGGCGAACCTATGTTCTTTAACAGTGGCCGTGCCAAAATGGATCACATTGTTCTGTACTTATGTACGGAACTCTGCCAGAAAGGTTTCAATTCACTGCTTTTGTGCCGCTCATGTCGAAACTCAACATTTTATTACATGTACTAACTCCTGCCCGCGACTTCATCCGCGAGGAATTTCCTGACCATAGCCTTTCTCAAGAATTGGACTATCAAATGCATGCATTAGATTTTTTTTAAATCCTACTGGTAGTTCCAGACATTAGCGTGTTTAAACAAACATGCTCTTCAGCTTTATTATTAGTATATAGATTGGTATTGCCGAATTTGGAGTATGTTTTTAAATAATATTGAAGTGAATAAAAATAAAATTAAAGGTAATTCTGCGAAGCATGTTTTTTTTTTGTAGAATGCCACGTGCAGGCTTTGGCTTAAAATAAAATCATTTTAAATTATACCCGCGGGGTAATTGAATTATTCCACTTTGCCCCACCGGCCGCCCAACTGGTGGGCAAAGTGAAATGCCTAAAATTTTACAGTGGAATCTACTGCGGAACACACTAACAATTGCAATGCCTTTTAATTTGATAATTCGACAACATTCGTTGAGTTCTTTACGTTGTCGAGCAGACGAATATTTCAAACATATAAAGCAATGGATCTTGGGAGTATTTTTTCAAACTTCCATTCGTCTTAGACTAGTTTTTTTCGCTGACCCAATAAAAACTAAAATAATAACCCAAATAGTAACTCTTTCGAAACAAAAATATAATAATATTCTCTCAACAAATAGTGAATGTGTAACGAGCTCGCATAAAGTAGTAAATAATATTCGTCATGAGCAATAATAATTCTCATAGATCAAAGGGCATCTATTATCTTTGAAAGAGTCGTGTCGTCTTCGGCTGTAGTCGTTAATCCTCGGCAGCACTCGTGTCGTCTTCGGCTGTAGTCGTGTAGACCTCGGCTGTAGTCGTGTCGTCGTCGGCTGGGAGTCGTGCCGCATCTCGTTCTTTTCACGCACTAAATTAGATAATGGTGGGACTCACGCGAACGTTCCTTTCATGTAATGTTTTTGGTGCAAGGTGTAGGCAAAAAGCGATATTGTGAAAGTCAGGCTTTTTCCGAAGTTTTGCATACATTTTTCAAATCATTAGTGTGTAAAATTAGTTTCAGGTGGTTTGTAATAACTAAAAGTTATTGATAGTTTTTAGAATGTTAGCTTTTTTTTATTAACTATACATAGCTAGTAGTTTTCTGTTTGAAATCTAACCCTTCTAATGTTATTGTTTCAGGTATGTACTGTTTATATTAAGCGATTAACATCACAGATTAACATCACAGTCATTCGATAAAGTAAGTAAGGATGCGTCAATTTGAATTAAACATTACTTTGGGCTACTCAGCGGGATGTGTGTACACTTGCAATGCCGATGCAATTAAATTTGATAATTTAGCGATATTCATAACGTTATTTACGTTGTCAAGTAGAGTTTTTTTTTTAATATATGAATTAATGCATTAAAAAAATATAAATAGAATTGTGTTTAAAAGTGTGTTATACAAACGCCAGCATATCAAGCTACCCGAAATTGTCAAATTATCCCCATCAACTTTGAACTTTAGCGATAAAGTTGAAAATATATTAAGGAAATTTGACAGATTGTAGTAGCTTGATGTGCTGGCGTCTGTACAGTTGGGGTGCAATGTGTTCTAGCTGGCAGTATCTCTTCCCATAACGAAAAATATTGTATTAAAATATTTTTATAAATTAAAGACAATAATGTTGCCGCTACATCGTATGAATTGCACCACACCCTACAAGGAGTTGAAGGTTTTTACCACGGCGTATCTGGGCGTGTGCCATTCACTGACTGTCACAAAAATATGTTTATAAATTCACCCGTGTTTGCCTTGATAATGTAGGGATGTCAGGACTTTATAACATTAAATTTAATTCATATTTAATGACTTGCTTCGTTTTTTAAGTGAAAGTTCTGCGAAGATCGATGAAGGTTTTATTGTTTGGTAATAGGGCTGTCTTTATAAAGTGTATTTTAGGATCTGTTTTAAATTGGAGGCCTGGATAAACGTATCAACGAAAACTACCTTTCGCTATTCAAGTAACGACTTGAATAGATAAAGTTATTACTTATTATAGTTTGGTAATCACGTACCATCGAGGAAACTTACATCTGCCTAATTTGAAAACAAAATCCCGTGCACACGATGACCACATCTGTTCGCAAGCGTTACTATAGCGGCTGAGCGCTGCAAGCAAGAATAGCCCTTACAGTGTATAGATGTAAGTTTCGAAACTTACATCTGCCCAATTTGAAAACAAAATTCCGTGCACACGATGACCACATCTGTTAGCAAGCATAACTATAGCGGCCGAGCGCTGCAAGCAAGAATAGCCCTTACGGTACTTAAAATTACACCTGAGATACAGGACATGTCCTAGTTTGGGTTTCACAAAACGAGCCACTTAGCCTATTAATATAAGGATATAAGTTATGTAAATAATGCATTGTTAACCCTTTTTCTCTCCTCGTGGTAGTAGGCTTATGAAATAAATTATTTAGTTCTTTTAATAGTATAAATTAATTGAACTATAAAAAAAAAACAACCGATTTCCAAAAAAAAAAAAACACTACAAAGTGAAAAATAACTTTACTTTCGGAAGTCGGTGTCGTTGGTTCCGCATTTTCGTTTATTGACACCGACGAACCAGGAGAACTGGAGCTGATTGAGAAGTCACCATCAGCTCCACTTCACGATACGCATTGTGCTTAGCAACCACATTAAAGTACCTAATCGAATCGCAACCCGTGAAATATTTATTATTGAGTAGTTCCGATGGCCATCTGTGGTCTTCTCTCAGAAAGCACCATCCGGTGAAGTGGAACTGTCCACTTCACCGGATGGTGCTTTCTGAGAGCAAATGCATGAGTTACTATAAAAAATACCCAAATTGCTATAGGTGTGCCTACAAAATTTGAGGGTGTCCCTCGATTTCCATGGGATTACCTCATCAGATTCCATTTTGGTGACAATGGAGCCACCTCAGGAGCATACTCTTTCAAATAAAAAAAGAATTTTGAAAATCGGTCCACAATTGACGGAGAAAACGGTGAACATACATAAAAAAAAAAACATCCATAAAGTCGAACATATAACCTCCTCCTTTTTGGGAGTCGGTTAAAAAATAACACGTCGTAAAAAAACTCGCTACCGTGAGAGCTCCACAACTAAAGTGACTAATACAGAAATATAAAAAGATTAAGCTTTTTGGGGATGCTACATAAAACTGTAGAAAGCTCAGCACTAATTGTTCCACAATTCAGTAAACATATAATGATGTTGCAATCAGCAACAGCTACAGTGCAATCATGTAACGAATTTCACTAATTTCGATTGTTTGCCAATCGAGTAACGTAATCCAGCGCGCATTCATTTTTGGATTTCCCATTGCAATGCCGTTCAATAATTCAGAATTTTCCGCACAAAATGGAACAATCTGTTCTCCGTATAAAGCAACACGGCTAAAACCTTTTATGTTTTAAAACTGAATGCATTCCATACAGATTCATGGCATTTTACGTAACCATTTATGTATTACCTACATACATTTATTATGCCGTGTGCCTTATATATGTATTCATAGTTGGTTTTGCATTGACCACTGCAAATGTCCCATTCATTCATGAAACCCCAGCTATGTAGAAATTAATACTGCTGTCTGTGCGATGTCATTTTAATGTAGCTGTAGCATAATTTAACGCTAACATGTTATTATTAAAATGATTTGATAGCACATCATATGAATATTATCCGGATTCGATGGTTTATTTTTGCGTTGGTATTATTAATGGATTAGAATATCAGAAAGTACTTTCAACGGTACATTTTGCTTTTGTATGTACTACATAGTTTGCGAAAATATTGCTTCAATTTAATGAATAATCAGGTTTTTTTTGAACATCTTAGTTAGTTAATAGATACTACTGAGGTAGCTATTATAGAGGTTTTAACTAGGAACCAGAATCTCACAAATGTGTGAACCAATATTGTATATTAAGAGATAAACGCTATTTTATACAACGTGTAACGTTAAATGCGCAAAACCTGAAAATAGTTTGTTCATAATTGACTACTGCAGTGCTATTCTGTAATAATCTCACCGTGAACACTTAGGTGAAGTGAGCTGTCACTCCACCTGATGTTAGGAACTGCCACTATTGATAGCTCACTTCACGCTCACTTCACCTAAGTTATCACGGTGAGATTTTTACAGAATCGATCGGCTGAATCGATTTCAGTAATTTTTAATATAGGTTTTTTTTTCAAAAATTATGTATTTTGCCATACTATCCGCCGATTGAGCCAAAGAAAATGAAGTCTTATTTCAAGGCAATAAGACTCAATTTTGAATGCATAATCTAATGCTAGGTTCAACACGATTTTCTTAATAAAAATAGCTTTAAAAAAATAGTTTTGATCATTGTATTATGCTTTTAACCTTTTTACACTTATAATATCATTGCTTCTAACTCAATGCTCTAATAGGGGTGTATGAGGTTTTGCGCATTTAACGTTACACGTTGTATACAGAAGTATATAAAGACAGTCAGCTCAGATAGATGAGCACCGGTCTGGATGTAAATAAGTAGTTTTCTATCTAGGAATAATTAATATTCCTATTGCTCGGACACAGGCCTCCCCTTAGTAAAGGGAGTGGGCCGTAATCCACTGCGCGGGCCCAGGGTTGGTAGATGTCACCTCTTCGAATTTTTGGTTCTAGAACATGCCGGTTTCCTCACGATGTTTTCCTTCAACGTTTTGAGAGCAGTGGTGATGAAATAATTTACACAAAGTAAAACGCCTGTCTAGGGCCGAACCTACAACCTACAACACGTAAATTGCGACAGTTACCACTGGGCCACCACTGCTCTTAAAAATGATTTTTTATAGCAACTAAGTTAGTTATCCACTAATACATTAGGTAGGTATTTCTAGCCAGTCAATTACGCTAACCAAACTGTGTGGAACGAACAGTAACTTGCATATTAACGCATCGCCCCGCTGGGACCAAAACTCACTAGAAAATTAATTTCACGGTCCAATATCGGCTAATTCGATGTCTGCTGTACCATATCTAGATGTAAACAGATCCTGGTTTACTGCTGTGATTAGGGGTAATGATTTGGACAATGATAATTAGTTACCGATTGCAGTGTTCTACGGTTTACAATGTACGAGCTGTTCCAAAATATCTAATATATAAAATTCTCGTGTCACAGTGTTAGTTACCATACTCCTCCGAAACGGCTTGACCGATCTTTATGAAATTTTGTATGCATATTCAGTAGGTCTGAGAATCGGCTACTATCTATTTTTTTTTTCAAAGCGACGTTTGCGGGGTCAGCTAGTATTTGATAAAAATGTAATAATTGATGTGATAATTGATCAGAAAACGTACAGATCTGTGGATGCCAATTTGTAGTGCCGTTTACAAATTATTAAGTGTTTTGAGTAATTTAATTATAAATTGTAATTTTAAATCACTTTAAACTAGTCTTTGATTCAACAATAGATGTTAATTTAATAACCTCAATTGTCGTTATGGTCTATGTGTTGAATTCATTGTTACAATTTGCGCGGCGCAATCCTTGCCACACTGTATACAGGGTTATTTGAAAAACACCAGCAACCCCTTAAGAGGTCATTGTACTCATCATTATGAACAACTTTTACTATGGGACCAAACCTGAAATCGCGAAATAAAAATCAGCTGTTCCCTACATTTATCTTCGTCTCTCTCGTCAAAATGTAGGGAACAGCAGATTTTTTTTTTCACGATTTCAGGTTTGGTCCCATAGTAAAAGTTGTTCATAATGATGAGTACAATGACCTCTTAAGAGGCTGCTGGTGTTTTTCAAATAACCCTGTATAGTAGTCAGAAGATACTCAAGGTTTCCCTATAGCATAAAACACCGTTTTAAATAAACAAGACACGTTTGCTTATTACTTCTATGTCCTTCGGGAACCCCGACAGGTGCCAAGGAGTGTTTCGCTATGATGTTATATTTTGCCACACGTTCACCTCAGCTCATAAGTTTGCTGCGTCATTAGAATAGAATACTCTTTATTATGTACACCATATAAATTACAGACAAATATAGAAAGGACAATGCCAGATCTTGCCCCAGCAATTTACAGAAAATGTAAATAAATGAAAATAATTGTAATGAATATGTGACTTTATCATAATAAATTGTTTATCTTTAGAACCTGCGGATCACAAATCAATGTTAAATGGAATTCAACCCCTGAAATTCCTTTTTGTTATTTCCGAATCAAACATTTCAGAAACCGCAAATTCGACAGGCATTAGGAAAAATGTTGAGTTATCAGGAATACAAAAGCAATAAGGTGCTGCATATTGCATGGTTGTAAATGAATTATTGTATTGAATGGGGCAAAGTTCTATAAAGTTTCTGGCATTGTCCTTTTGCAAAGGGTGACACAATGGGCAGTCTTATCGCTAAGGCCGCTGCCTGGAATTTTGCGGGCAGCGGGGCGGCAGCGGCGGCGGCGCGGGAGCGGTAGGATCTTATGCGTACATTTAAATGGACCGGTTCTTGAAAACAGCGGCGCGGGAGCGGGCAACGAGCGGTACACTCAAGGCAATCGGCGACCTCCCGCGCCGCCGCCGCTGCCGCCCCGCTGCCCGCAAAATTCCAGGCAGCGGCCTAAAAGCGATATTCCCAGCGTAAGCGTCATTCCCCATGTTGCTGAACAACATAACTTTATGCAATTTATACATAGGTAAGAAATTAGCATAGGTACCTTAGTTCCTTATCGTCTGTCCTGGTTTGCGTTGGACAATTGTCATGTATGGTGGATAATGTGATCGAAAAAAATCTAGCACCCGGTTTCCGATTCAGAATTTGAGTGGATCACTTGTCAAACTCTACTTAAGTATAACCTAAGGCTGTTCATTAAATTCAACCCGCGAAATTCACTCATTTTTTTAATTTCGTTCGATTAACCATCAGTCGGTTTCACAAGTTTTCAACTTCAATTTCCCAAATCAGAAACCTGGTGTAAGTTTGCAGTGACGTAATATATTCTCCCATGACTCGATAATGTCCCGTTTACAGTTATCAGAAAACGCTAACTTTTGATCTTTGGCTACAATTGTCCCTATGCACAGAGATAGGTTATGTAATAAGAATTTTGGAAGAGGATATAAAGAGGAGGATTTTTCCTAAGAATTAGAAAGACACAGGTTTTTTTTTTAAATTGTTTATTAATTAAGAAACAAAACAAAATACAAACATGAACATCACAAAAACCTCAATAGGTTTGTCCGGATATTGACACACCAGCAATCTTATAACTAACATAATACTTAGTTATATTATGATACAAATAACACATCATAGTATAAAACAAAGTCGCTTTCTCTGTCCCTATGTATGCTTAAATCTTTAAAACTACGCAACGGATTTTGATGCGGTTTTTTTTAATAGATAAAGTGATTCAAGAGGAAGGTTTATATGTATAATACATGTATGAATTTTAGAGGTTTCTAATGTGATGTCGTAAATAAACCCTTTTTTTTTTGCTTACATTGCAAACGCTGGCTGAACCCTATGAGATACATCAAAATAATGTACTACAGCATTGTACACCTTAAAAAGGTCTACAAAAAAGTCCGCGACGGTATATAATATGTCTATCTCTTAGGGATAACCCAGAATAACCATTTTTTTCCTTTACTTGTTACGAGAAATGATGGCTTATTTACGAAGCGATTTTAAGCAATACAGCATTAATCCTTATCCAATAAGTACCTTAAGTACATTGTGTATTTAATATATATCAATATGGCCCTTTACAGCATATTTTCGAAGATATTACAGATTTAAAAGGCAGCGGTTGCTGCGGTATCGGCGGCAGGGGCTGGCGGCAAGTTAAAAAAAAACATTAAATTAAAATGATTAATTATTTAATTAAATTTATTAAATTGCATTGCACCCGTGCGAAGCCGGTGCGGGTCGCTAGTAGCTTATAAACAATATGTGAGGTAGTTAGTAAATAACAACCATAATGTACAAAAACGACGAAGATGCTAATCACCGCGGTCAGGTGGAACCGCGGTCCTAGTTAGTATTTACTATCTATATACAATAATAAGGTATTTATTTTACCATTCCTATAGTGAGTGACACACAGTGCCAACTAGTGCCGTCTTATAACTATTCCCTACGTTCCTTTACTGTTGTGGAGCACGCAATGCAAAGTTATTTTTGCGTTTGTATAAACAAATTCCTACATAAAACGCAATGTAGTTTGAATAAGGTGTATAGTTTTGTAACCGCACGAAAGTTGGTTTTTGTTAAACTGCGTTTCGTTTGAAGTTTTTCTGTTTTTGAATTATTACGGTATGGGCTGGTACGGAAATTACTAGACAATATAAATATTAACTCGACTTACGAGTTGTAGGTCGTGAATTCGAATTCAGACAGCGGTTTTTTTTTGTGTAAAAAACTTCCATCGCCACTGCTCTCAAAACGGTGAAAGAAAACATCGTGAGCAAACCGGCATGTCCTGGAACCAAAAAATCGAAAACATGTGACCTCTACTTACCCACACTGGGGCTTGGGTGTGTAGATAATAGCCCACTCTCTCGAAGAGAGGAAATCTGTATCCTAGCAGAGGGAACATTCTAGGCTGGTTATGCATCTTCTTCTAATATATAAAAATCTCGTGTCACAGTGTTAGTTACCATACTCCTCCGAAACGGCTTGACCGATTTTTATGAAATTTCATATGCACATTCAGTAGGTCTGAGAATCGGCTACCATCTATTTTTTTTTTTTTTTGCAAAACGACGTTTGCGGGGTCAGCTAGTATGCTATAAATATTTATTTATCAAATCACAAGGCTGTTTTATTTGGCTGACTCATTTGTGTAGTAACCAAAACAACAATCAGATACGCTGCTGAAAAGATTCTAAAGATTACTTTAAGCTCAATTAAACTGTTAATAGGCACATAAATGAGTAACCAAATGAAGCCCTTAATTCCGAAAATAATAATATTTTTCACATAAACTCAAAATATAAAAGCTGTAAAAATATAAGACTAAAATGTCTCTTAATTCGGCGTGCCTATGGGCAAAGCCGATCCAACGATTTCCACTGTTGCCTGTCTTGAGCAACCATTCCTTGGTTTGGTCCTTTTTATTTGAGGCCGGGAAATCATCAAATGACCCCTCCCGCTCTGGGTGGAGCAGAAGGGAGTGTCAGACTCTTACTGACTAAAACTCACCCGTGTTCCTTCCTTAGCCCTTTATGTTCCGGGGTAGCGGTAACCCTTTCGGACAATCCCCCTGCCCCGGCAGGCTTCGGCCCTTACAAGCCACTTTGTCAATTTTATTTGGTCTTCCCACTTTGTGTATTGTCTTCTTCGTCTTCTTTATTAGCAGGCACATTGTTAGTTGTGTATATTGCCACCATCACCATTATTATCACACTCTGTAACGAGATTGCTGATCACTGAATGTTGTTAATACAAAAAATAATGCGGAAAGAATCATGGCGAGATCCTTAAATTAATTTGTACAAAAAATAAGAGTTCATTTAGAGGGTGCCAAATATTTTACAATTTTAAGAATACATTACCAAGAGTAGATTGATATACTTATCATATTTTTCAAACCCCGCATAATTAAAATATTTTGAAATTAAAACATCAGAGAGGCAATTCTCGTAATTTTAAGAAAACAGTCTAATCTCAGTCTCAATCTGTCAAAAATACTTCTAATTTCCCTACATTTTGACAAGTTTTTGATATTTGCTTGTCGCCGAGATGAGATTGCGACTAGATTTTGAACGTTTTGAATTACGAGAATTGGCCTTCAGATTTTTTATTCATTTCGTTGTCCATTTGGAATTTATGAAAAAGAATTGACAATATTTGACATTAAATCAAACCCCGCCCCCCAAAGATTTAAATAACTAGATTTGCCCTCACCGTACTTAGTCACAAGAAAAAGTGTTCATACTGAGAAGAGTGAGTTCACACATTATTCGCGTTTCTATGACAATCAAGTGTAGTCCTTGCGTCATTGTTTATCAGAGGTCTCAAAACGAATCAGATTTTTTGACGCGATTGAGCGAATCTAACGATTTAAATCTTTGCCACTGCTGTTTACACTGACAGCCGCCCTTTCGTCCTGAAATAATGAGCTCCTGGTTAAACTATTTACTTTTAACATTATATTTATAATGCGGGGTTATAAAAATATTGTAAATGCCTGAAAATACTCTTTTTTTAGAGAAGTTGGAATCCTAATTCTTATACTCTTGGGTGCCAAGAGTATAAGAATTAGGATTCCAACTTCTCTAAACAATTTTATTTTTCTGTACAAATCCTGCCATGATTTTTTCACCTTTCAATCGCCTTAGCGACACCTAAAGTAATGATTTTTAAGCTCCGTCTCAGAGATTAGAGCACTCAGCATAATTTTGCAGTACTTACATTTGTAACCCGGTACAAACAGCCATACCATATTCAAAGTACCATCCCAAATATTACAAGTGCACGTATTACGGCGTACTACGCAAATACGACGCGTACTTACGATTATGTAAATATGCACGCCGCGTACAAACTAACTGGGCTGGGAATAAGGATGTGTTGGCTTAGTTTAAATACGCTGTTCTCGTAAGAGTCAATATGATTTTCTTAATGTGTGTGTTTTATGTATGTTTTATGTAAGAAATATTTTTTTAAGTAATCTTTATGGATTTGGTTTTTATAGCTTATGTATATTTAACAGCACACAAATATAATATTCTAGACATAATTAGAATCGTTTGAACGTCTAAAATTAGAGGCTCCTTTCAATGGTGATTATGTTATTTTCGGTTTTGTATTTTTTTCTGCTGGTTTAAGTTTTTCAAAGATTAAGCTTAATTGAATGTACTCATAGATCACTGACCTATGTTCCACTATACAGCGTTGCGCTTTAATGGCGACATTAATTTAACACAGCCGCACGGATCGATCGATTAGGTTAAGCTACGCTTGCCGCGGTTGGTCTGTGCATCGGTGACCATCTTTACATACCGAGATCCCTCCGTGCCTTGGAAAGCACGTTAAGCCGTTGGTCTAAGCTGTAATTTGTGGATCTTTGATAGTCGTTACGGGTAGTCAGAAGCCCGAAAGTTTGACAACCAGTCTTACCAAAGGGTATCGTATTACCCAGTCACTGGGTTGTGAAGGTCAGATAGGCAGTCGCTCCATGTAAAATACTGGTATTCAGCTGCATCCGGTTAGACTGGAAGCCGAACCCAACATAGTTGTGAAAAGGCTAGGCAGATGATGATATGGTTTTACGTTTTCATTTTATGAACATAGTTTAATTCCATGAAACTTTATTATTTAACTATATGTTTACAATTTTTCTAATATAACATCTTTTAGCAACCTGTACTAAAAGAAATAAGAAAGTGCAGACTTCATTTGCCGGGATATGGGATTATAACATCGCATCAATGAAATTAAAACGAATAACGTGCAAAGAGTAGGCGAATTGAAAGAAAGAGAGAGAGCCCTATGTCGGCGAGCGATGCAGGCGGTAGTTTTCAAATTAAGAATTATTCTGAGTTTGTATATTTTTTTATAATTACTGGACACTACCCTTTGCGTAAATTAATGACGCCATTGTAGCGGTACGTTATATATTTACATTCATAACTTTATCTAATCCGCATTCGCAATTTATTTGGCAAAAATGTAAAGAAATATGAGTTTATGGATAAATAACTTTAAATCTTACACGATAAGGTTCAGTTTACGTTACGACTTCAAATATTTTTATAAATGTTTCAACAGTTCTAGTCACTTTGAAATCGACTTAATTACTTACCAATAAAATAAAGTTGATATTTGTTTAACTTGAAATATTATTATTTTGAAACATAACTTTGAATAAACAGTACAATCAGCAGCCAACATTGGGTTATTGGGGGATGAATTAGAAACAGGAGGACTGTGTCTAATACTTTACTCAATCAAAGATAAGACAAACAAAACAGCGCAAATCAACACGAAGGTAATCTCTAATGCAAATAAACTCAAAACTCAAACAACTGTAACAAACAATCGTCAGCTCTATCAATAAATAAAACCTTCACCAATTATTGATACAACCCTATTTATGCCCTTCCAGCCCTAGCAGGGATGGTGAACCTTTTTGCATTTGGATTTGGCAATTTAACGAAAATAAAATATTTATTTATTTATTTCTACTTACATTACCATTACAGAATATAACCCAATGCGGTAAATGCGCTTATCCTTACTTTATTTATACTAGAAGCTATAACTTATTATAAATAAATATTGTTTTGGTGAAGCAAGACGTGCAACCGTTATGTCTGAAAAAATAGTGGATAAAGAAAAAAAAATGGTCATCATCCAGTTGAAGACGTCCAGTCGATCTATTCTTTAAAAAATCTCACTGTGAAAACTTAAGTGAAGTGAATTTGATGTGAACTGTCATCTTTACGGTCTTTTTACGGAATAGATCTACAGTACTGCACCTGCCAAGTATCGCCACATCGACCGGTTCTATGCATCATCATCTGTCTAGCTTTTTCCCAACTATGGATGGATGGATGGGGTCGGCTTCCAGTCTAACCGGATGCAGCTGAATACCAGTATACCTATGCATTCAGCGTATTCTTGCAAACTTCAGCGGAACATAGGTTTGGAGAGAGCCAATAAAAAAATCCTGTCTTACAAATTTTCAATTGAGAGCGATTTGTAACACACCTGAACATTGAACATTAGAATTGCATTATATCAAAACACATGGGATAAAAATTTTCTTTGCCGCGCTGCCAAAGGTTCGCCATCCCTGCGTCTAGCGAAACGCCTTTAATACTAGGGGATGAAACAAAGGGCTTTTGTTAGACAGCCCACTTTTCAACTTTATCGCGCACGACGTGATAGCATTGTCGTTAGGGGTGTCGACGATATTGTACGTTTGAGGCACACTTGATCGATGTTTTGTTGGTTCGTCATTACCGCTTGTAATAGTGGAATGGGATTAATTATTAGCGCTGCTGATAATCATTGTGTTTGCAGTGACATGGGGAGCACATCTCATTTGTTAAAATGTTGATAGGTTTTGTCTCTGTAACAATACTCTGCCTTGTTTGATCTATTTTACTTATTTCAATCGAGAATTTGGTATCAGATATTTATACAAGGTAGCATGTATGTATCGACGCGCAAATTATAACCATGAATTTCAGTCCATGATTCTACACTTACAGGCGTGTACATGTTTTGTCGGTTATCAAAAATAAAAATCTGTTGTTTTATGGAAAATTGCAAAACCTACGGCCTACGCAGTCAAAATACAGGGTCACTTTTCAATGACCAGCCAAATTTAAGGATGTAGTACAGACCATCAAACTAAACAACTTTCTCCATGGGACCAATATCGTAATCGCGAAAAATTTATCAACTGTCCCATAGAAAACTTCAATACCTACTCGATCTAAACGTATGGGACGGCTGAATTTCTATTCGTGACTAGCTGACCCGGCAGACTTCGTACTGCCTCAATCGATAAATCAAAGCCCTAAACTTTTGTATAAATTAATTTCAAAACAAACAAAACGAATCAGTATTTAATATTTTTTTTTAATTTTCATTGCACTCATAGGTATCGTAACACAATATCGTAGTACTTTTTTTCTTGTTCTGAAAAGCGACACAAAAAGTATAATCACTACGTTTTAGTGTGACAGGATGGAATGACATATTAGATGGTTGTCAATACTAATGTCAATTTAGCGTTCAGAAATTTAATTTGTGACAAAATTTAAGATTCAATCTTATCTTTTAAAATATAAAAGGGCTGTTTTAGGGTTTTCCCGGGATCATTCGATTTTTTCTCACCTTTTAAACCTTCCCTAGACCTCCACGAACATTTCAACACCAAGATAAGATAAATCCGTTCAGCCGTTCTTGAGTTTTAGCGAGACTAAAGAACAGCAATTCATTTTTATATATATACTAGCTGACCCGGCGAACTTCGTACCGCCTTAGCGTAGCTTTGATGCACTACTTTATTTTGTATAGCTGACCTATCTTATGTATGAGTACCTATTCAATTTGAACTGGAATCTATAATATCCTCCATATAAAAATGAATCCTTTGTAAAAAAAAAACGAAAAAAAAAATGAAAAAAAAATGAAATGGAATGATTTTCTTTATATTTTTTTCCGTAAGAACCTTGTACAGAGTATTAGAAAACTACAAAAAAAATCAGCCAAATCGGTCAAGCCGTTTTCATGTTATGTCGTGACAACGGAAAACGGGTTTCATTTTTATATATATAGATGTCGCATCAATGGGTGGCCGAGATGCGATACATCGGGTCCTCTTCACGATTCGACATAGTTTAGATAGGTGTGGGCATTACAGTGGGTACTCGAACGAAAAGTTTATTTGAATTTACAGTAACTTTAATAAACTAGCGATTACCAACCGGAACGCACACGTGCGTCGGAAAATTCGAAGACATATTGTGACATCTACCGACCCGCACTGGGTCCGCGTGGTGGATAGTGGCCCACTCCTTCTAACGTAGAGTAGGCCTGTGTCCAAGCAGTGGGAACGTCATAGGCTGAGCAATTCAATGCAGGGGGTTCAGAATCTATGGTAACAAGTTGCACGTCGATGTCCCTGCACGATTCCTATATAAGACAAAACAGAAAGCATATAACAAAACTAAAACAATTGAAGAGGTTGAAGTTGCCTGAAAAAATATTCGGAGGAGCCTGCATTGTAAAATGTTAGCACATTTCCTACTCTCGAAAGCCAATAATGCATTGAAAAGTTAGCCCGGAATACTGCTCACCTCATAAACAAAATACAGCTTGATATTTGAAACCCTTCCCATAGCTTCACGAAAAGGACCGTTTTGGTTAAGCCGAAGGTTTCAAGAAACTATCTTCTTATAAAATATGAGAGAGTTACGGACGTTAATCGCTTGATAAGGACGGAGTTACTTTATGTTAGTAAATTACTGTTATACTGTTAATTGTTAACTTGCTAATGCTCAGGATTTTCGAGGATACGCTGATATGAAAGTCGGGTTTATTTATGCGTTTGTTAAATTATGTCTAGAGATTATTATTCGGTTAGCTATTAGCCTCTTCCACGACTTCGATAAAGGATAAAACTCTAGTATTATGATGAAAATCTACCTGTCTTAAACATACCTAAACAAATCATCACTTGCCTAGCGTTATATACGTATGTTGAGGTCGGCTTCCAGTCTCACAGGATGCAGCTGAATACCAGTATTTTACAGGAATCGACTGCCTATCTGACCTCCACAACCCAGTTACTGCAACTAAAATATTGCAACATCCATACCTACATCTTGGTCATACACGCAGGCCGGTTGCGAGTATAATGCACCTCACCATTCAGAAGAACATCACCAATAAGGTCATATTTTCTCCTAGGGCGTCCCCTCCCGATGTTACCGCTCACAGATGTGAGTGGTACAAGGCAGATGCCTTGTAAATACCTTTTGTTAGTCATCATTCATCCTCTCAAATTATGACTAAACCATCTTACCATCGTAAAGGCCTGCGCAGACGACGGATTTTTGTCCGCGGACTTTTTGTCCGCTAAAATAGATACAACTGTATCGAGTAACGCAAACGAGGGATTAAAAGTACCGCGTACAAAAAGTCCTCCGAATAACCGAGGACATGCGGAGAGCGGAGCGGACAAAAGTACGGTGGAGTCCCCGAAAAAAATCAACGCACATTGCGGACTTTAGTCCGCGTTGTAAACACGAGAGTGACGTACGTATGCCCGTATTTCCGGGCAACAAATGATCGCATACCGTGTGCGTTGAGTTCGCGGTAAATCCGCGGCGGACTTTTTATTCGCGGAGCGTACTTTTTTCTCCGCGGCGGAGAAAAGTCCGTCGTCTGCGCAGGCCTTTAAACTTGGCAAAAGGAGTAGGTATGTAAAGATCGTAGCAGATGGCGTTCTGTAGTTTCTGGTTACACCCATGAGAAGGCGGTATGAGTACAATAATGTATGTACGTATCTTGCAACAGTTGTACCATTGAACGATCAACAAATAAGATATCACTATAAACCGTTTCTACCTACATAGACTACCACCAATTTTCATTACGCGTCTAATCAAGACACCAATTGCAATTCCTGCAGCGATCCGTTGGAACAGGCGGGTTGTTAAGACTTTTACTTATTGTAGAGCTGCGGACCTAGAACAATTTGTCGGTCGATCGGCTTCGACGGCCAAAGATTGCTTTTTTAAAGATACACTTCGAATGGCAAGTTGGATAGTTCGCATTCTTGGCAGGGTCGACCTTTATTTAGTTGCTGTGCAGGTTGGCAGCGTTTAAGATACGGATTCTTATAAATAGTGGGAGAACTATTTTTTTTAAGTTCCTGTTAGCTGTTTTGGTAATTGTGGATATTTTTTTATGTGACGTGAACTGATTATATAATGTATGCGCGGATACCGTACGAAATCTGTAAATATATACGATCTTTATTATTAAACACGAACTGTACACTTTCCTCCAATACCTATTAACACAAAAATGTAAAAAAAATTGTAAAAGCCAATCCTTTTTAAAACAGTAATCGTGTAGTTCCTTGCCGGCTCTTCTCCATAGGAAACGATTAATTGGAACCGTGCCCTAGCTTCTGACGTTTCAAACCTGCCCATGTACGATTATGTGACGTAAAATATTTTGATTACCATTTGGATTACTAAAAACAATTACTGTATTGGCTTGCTTCTTTTTTGAGCATCGTATTGTGCCTCCATAGGAAAAACAAACATTGCATGAACCTACAAAATGTGGAATGAACAGCTGAATCCTCACATGCAAATGCCTTTAGTTACCAATTACTCAACTAATGAACTCATGCAATACCATTATAGAACCAAGTTTTATTCGTATGCGTCGTTCCAATTTCTAAGTACATTTGAACATCCTTCGACTCAATGGGTAAGTCCCGGTACTATTTGTAGCTCAATTCCTTCAGTAAAGTCACTTCGCTCACCGACTCAGCTCGAGTATCTTCTATGTGCCTTTCAAACAAGTACCTACCGCTTAAATTCGTCTGTGTTGACGGTTTTAATGGATTGTTGGTATGGTATGGTTGGCCGCGACTTACGAGTTGTAGGTCGTAGGTTCGAACCCCCGTCAGGCGCTTTACTTTGTGTAAATTGTTTCATCACGATTGCTCTTGAAACGGTGAAGGAAAACATCGTGAGGAAACCGGCATGTCCTAGAACCAAAAATTCGAAGACATGTGACATCTACCAACCCGCACTGGGCCCGCGTGGTGGATTACGGCCCACTCCCTCTCATAGAGAGGAGGCCTGTGTCCCAGCAGTGGGAACATTATAGGCCGATTATGTATGGTGTCCCTGGAAGTATGGATCAAATCAAATAAGGGCGTGGCCAAAGTCATTTCCAAACTTTTTGATCCTGAGAATGTTGGTGAATTTTTTTACAGTTCAAAAGTTATGATCAACTTTTGTTATTTTCAATTACTTTGCAGTGCTCAAAGAACAAAATACTTAATTAAAAAAAAAACTACCAGGAACTGTCAATTTAAGTTTTTTAGCCCTAGCCCTATATTTAGACTGGTGACGGCTTGTTCGTTATTCATATGATAAAACCGATCTAATACACAATACAGAATATGCTTTCTAAAGAATTAGTAATAGTCCTGCAAACCAAAATTTGGGCATAACAACCAATCTTTGCGGAGACCAGCTTTTGGCGCGGGAGAAATTATAGTGCACAAATGTGTGCGCAGACACGGTGCACTCAATCTTTCCTCAATTTTTATAGTCCGATGGGACGGCAGTCCCAAGGGCTTAATGTGCTTTCGGATGCATAGGATTATCTTACCGCCAACTTACAAACTCCGGGCTGTTACTAAGAAATTCCTAATGGAAAAACCTAATCACACCGACCCAGCAATTGAACCTAGGACTCCACGACCTGCAACCACGAGACCAACAGGGCTAAAGAACTATAAAGGGTTCGAAATAAGTTACAAGAATGGGCTAACAACGTACACGGTAGCAGTGGTTTACTATTCAAACAGTGTTGTTTTACAAAACTGTATTTTTAAAAAATGTAGCTATCTCAGCCGGAAAATTAATACGAGAACTCTTGTTTGAAAACATGAGGTTTGTTCGAAAATATTATTCTTCTGTCTGTGTTTGTACTCACTGACTTTTATTTAGTTATTTTTTATGGTAATATTTTGTGTACATGATAATAAATCTTGGGTGCCCGTCACGTTATAAATAGAGTTAAGATGAAACTTTAGGATATTATTTAAGACGCAAAAGTAAAATTTTATTTACTTCTTTTTTAGAGATGTACAGTCAGCAAAGGAGACAAATATGCAGGGTCGTCGAATATAGTTGAAGCTTACTAAGGAACCGATTGATGTTTTCGAATGAAATTTAATTTGATAAATGAACTGTTTGTTTTCTATTAATTAAATTAAATTTGATTCGAATACATCAATCGATTTCTTACTAAACTTTAACTATATTCGAAGACCTTGCATGCTTATCTCCTTTGCTGACTGTACCTATATAAACTATTATGTACAGTCAAACAAGATTTGTGGTATACCTACAGGCATACATTAAACTTTCCGCTACATTAGCAAAATTATGTTTTATGATGTGCATCGTAGCTTTCTAAGCATATCCCAACTATGTTGGGGTCAGCTTCCAGTCTGACCGGATGCAGCTGAATACCAGTATTTTACATGGAGCGACTGCCTATCTCACCTCCACAACCCAGTTACTGGGTAATACGATATCCCTTGGTAAGACTGGTTATCAGGCTTTCGGGTTTCTGATTACCCGTAACGACTGTCAAAGATCCACGAATGACAGCCGGGACCAACGACTTAGCGTGTTTTCCGAGGCACGGAGGTGTCTCGGTATGTAAAGATGGTCACCCATCCACAGACCAACCGCGGCAAGCGTAGCTTAACCTGATCGATCGACCTGTGTGGCTGTTATTATTTAAATTTAACTATTTACACTAGATACATAAATTAACTAACTTACTATACAAATAAATACAATAACAAAAGACACTTAGGGGTCGAAGTACTCGTCTGCATCGCTGTCATCCGTGCCCAGAAGACTGGCAGAATTGCCACGTTGAATGGCAATGCTAATTCTTTGGCCAAAGAACGACCCAGCCCTCTGGTCGCGTGAAGTGTCGACCAAC
Organism: Globia sparganii; assembly: GCA_949316385.1. Taxonomy (NCBI): domain Eukaryota; kingdom Metazoa; phylum Arthropoda; class Insecta; order Lepidoptera; family Noctuidae; genus Globia; species Globia sparganii. Next base: position 22,964,982 of record OX438660.1, on the reverse strand, counting down.
CAGTGAGAAATTTCCTTAAAAAGTATGTGAAGTATGTTTTTATTAAATTTGTTTTTTTTACATACATAAACTTAAGCTTTCTTTTTATTAACCTCCTAAGAAACGTCCTGTAGGTATGAAATTGTATTTCGTGTTTTATCTACAGTTAGAAATTATATATTTTTACGACCAAATAGTCGTCACTGAATGACATAAAAATACGCCAATAAAGAATCAAATAGTATAAGCGTTTACTGAAAAGAAAATTCCGTCAAGAAAATGACACGCTCCGTAATAAATGATAAGGTGCGTGACTTTGTACAAATGGTGAAAGGTAACGCGACCTGTCGCGATGGGGATGAGTAACTGACGTTGTTTAGTTTAAGCATGCTATTTTTTGTTTATTTATTTTGTGTCACAGAATGCACTAAATAATGTTTGACCTTTTTCGTTTACGCTCGCACCGAGTAACCGCTGATTCATAACCTAGCTAGCATATAGAGTGACTTTGTACAGACGCCAGCATATCAAGCTACCTGAAACTGACAAGTTTTCCAAATTAACCTTGAATTTCAAAAGAAAATCTATTATAGAAAGGAGATGTTTCAAAATGGGCCAGGTCTATGTACAGTATCTCAAAAAAAAAGAGAAAAATCCGTAGGATTCGGGAAAAATACAGATAATTCAATTAAATGTGTACTGTTGTGGTAGTGAACTGATATTTATCAATTAATTTAATCGACTTTCAACATGGCGTCTCACAGATTTAGTTACTCTGTTGTTAAAAAGAGAACTGTCAGTTGTCACAAAAGTGTCACTTCTGTCACTTTCGTCTAGCGTCGAAATAAACAAAAACATGTCAAACGTCATTAATCAATCAAAACGACAGCTTACCGCCATGACGGGTTGTTTTTTTTTGTGTTACAATTTCAAGTGTAATTTCTTCTGTTTACCAGAAAACCAAGCTATTTTAAAGCAATTGGACAGTTGAGAACTGTTTTAAATGAATTTCCCTATTTTTAAGTATAGTGCACCTGGCCCAGGCTCCATACATTTTGGAACATCTCCTTTGACAGATTGTAGTAGCTTGATGTGCTGGCGTCTGTACATAAGTACTAATAGTACAGTCTGTTCACAGTTATTTTACGCTTGACAGCAGCAACCTTTTTTTTTTTTGTTTTCGGGGGAAACCTTCAAAAGTCACCCGACCTCTGGGGAGGGAGGTCGGGGAGTGTGGGATTTTTATCTCACTAAAACCACCCGGTGATCACCATCAGCACATAACCTTGGTCCCGGTTCCTCATAAAAGACCGAATCCGGAACCCCACTGTGCAACGCCTGTAAGCTACATCTCTGGGGCTCTCCCCTGAACCTCGCTATGCACGGCAGCACGTGACCACTGTGCCACCGTCTTCCTAACAGCAAATTTATTAGAATGTGAGTAAAGATCATTGTGATTTGGACAATGACGCAAAATCATAGATAAAAATATTTGTCGTGTAATTGGAAATGACCAATATTATCACTACATAGTATAAAACAAAGTCGCTTTCTCTGTCCATTTGAATGCTTAAATCTTTAAAACTACGCAACGGATTTTGATGCGGTTTTTTTTTTATAGATAGAGTAATTGAAGAGGAAGGTTTAGTATCAGCATTGCACCCGTGCGAAGCCGGGGTGGGTCGCTAGTTAAGTAATAAAAAGATTGTCGTAGTTAGCTCATTTACCTTGATAAGCAAAGTAATATGTCCCTACAGTACCAACACATGAGTAGATATTTCTACTCATGTGGTGTACCAACCTCCAATAGATTTTTAACCGACTTAAAAAGAAGGAGGTTCTCAATTCGGTTATATTTTTTTTTTACTGTCTTCAATATTAACGCTCGTTTGCACCACGAATCACTAAATGCATTTAGCGCTAAACGTACCTATTTAATTAATTTATTGAGACAGCAGTGGCGTCCAGTGGCAACAGCCGCGACTTACGAGTTGCAGGTCGGCAGTTCGAACCCAAGCAGGCACTTTACTTTGTGCAAATTATTTCATCACCACTGCTCTCAAAACGGTGAAGGAAAACATCGTGAGGAAACCGGCATGTCCTAGAACCAAAAATTCAAAGACATGTGACATTTACCAGCCCACACTGAGCCGTATGGTGGATTACGGCCCACTCCCTCTCACCGAGAGGAGGCCTGTGTCCCAGCAGTGGGGACATTATAGGCTGATTATGTAATGTGTACAGTCACGAACACTAATATGTCAACACTTGGCAACTTTCAATTGCGATTTTTTCGTGAAATAACAAGTGCAACGTTGAAATATGACACTTTACATAAACCTAAAAATGCTATGTTCGTAATAACATAAAATTTCATTGAAAAATAAAGGAGATAATCGCCTTTGAATAAAACCAAGTGTATACATACTTTTGCTCGTGACTGTACAGTCTTCAACTGTTCATAATATTTTGCTGACGCTGCGATAAAGGCGCGTCAGTTTTCTTAGGTATTTAAGTCATATTTCTCCTAATTAACAGGCAGTGTGATATATCTAAAGGAATCTATCTAAAGGAATCGCCAACTGTGCATTATTGTTACATAACTTGGGTGCATTAAACTTATTTAAGTGCCATCAACCTCGTGATCTTTTCTCTACACACTCCAAGAACATCAACAAATCTGCAAGTGTACGAACCGTACACTATGCTATGCTAAGTATAACTCTGCCATCTTCAAACGATCGTCAGAAAAGTAATAATTTTTTAAATTTGTGTTTAACGTTAAATATATTTAGTGATATGTGGTGTAAGTGAGTCTTATTAAGGGTACGAAAGGTAAAACCATTTAGGTCACCTTTTAACCGCCCGGCTTCATAACAGTTGTCGTGCCCCTAGCGCCCGGCACAGTGATTCGAAACACATTTTTTTTTTTCGAATAACCTGATAGAGTACCTACAGCGTAATTAATAAAAAAACAGAGTAAATGAGCTGTGGTATTTGGTGGTGAATGTGAAGACTATGTGGGTTAATTGGACGTAGTTATGCAGAAACGTTCCAACCCACAAGTCACCCGAAATAGAGATAATGTGATCAAACTACCTTTTATGATACTTAGCGTCAGATTAGCAAAAAGTTCTTAAGTCGTTCGGTCTTCTAAGTCTTTCAAGAAGAACGGTCTGACGCTAAGTGTCATAAAAGGTAGTTTGATCACATTATCTCGATTTCGGGTGACTTGTGGGTTGGAACGTTTCTGCATAACTACGTCCAATTTTCTTTTGCCTTTATTTTTTTCTCAGATAGTTTTAGTCATGGTCTGGCAGTTTGAGTAATTTATGCGACCTACCCAAATGTCCTTTCTTTGGTATTGTTCGTCGAATCGTTGAGCTCCTTAAGTTCAAGTTGAGCTGCATGATTACTGACAAATGCGTGCATTGGCTGGACGGGTCCACTCAATCTGTGTGGTTCTTTCCTCAAAAGACTATTTCAGACACCAATTTACATGGTCTCCACATGATCTGACCAAGATTATGTCAGGACTTCAAAAGAGACTGTGACTTCTGAGTTTGTTTCAGCCTTTCTTCTCAGAGTAGTCAGATAGGAAACGCCAAACTCATCTCGTTTTTAAAAAAATATTATTGACGTGTAAAACTGTTTGTACAAATCTACTTACAGAAATAAAATAGTTTATCATTTATTTGTCGGATTAATCCGACGAAAGCGGTTAAAGGGCCGTCGAGAGAATGCGTTCCTGACATGTCAGTGCGACCATTCCAGTAACTTATAAAGATCAAATTCGGAAAACACGTATCCGTTTGTATGAAACTGACAAATGTCAAGAACGCTTTCTCTCGTCGGCCTCACTGACTGTACTTACCCGTCAAAATGAGTAACCTAGATAATGTGGATAAGACACAAGTCTAAAACAGAAGAAGATCTAGCGGGGTATCCAAGGGGGCTCAGGAGATCAGACCGGAATAAATCGTCAAAATGATTGACTTATCTAAAAGCTACCCACCAAAAAGAACCGGTAACTTCTTTCCTTAAATAAAAATCGGACTTGGAACGGTGAACAAAGGCATATTATAAATAAAATACCTACTACTAAAAGTAGCATCAATTTCTGCATTAAAAATGCAATGAAATTTCAGCGTAGTCGATAGTCTTACGTAAGGCATCTGCATGGCAAAGAGTCGGTATTCGAGTCGACAGAGAATTTAAAATATGTATAGTGAAAAATTGATGCTTATTCCAGTCTGCGTCGTACATTATCATTCATAATGTACGACGCATCTAGGAAATGCTGTAGTCATATCGAATTATGCTTAGAATGTAAAAGAAAAATGTATAGACTGTTCCATTAGCTCTTTTTCTTTGTATGGTAGTCAGGCTTTTTATATTAAAATTTATGTGAGAAAATATGCGCCTTGGGCTCGTATTAATGCATTTTTCTGTCGATATGATAAAAAAAAAAAACATATGCGTTATTTTTATACTGTGGCTATTTTCTAGAACTATTCCAGTGGATTTCAGGATAAAATAACTTGCACATGATGCTCAGCTTTATAGGCAAAGTTGACTATATTGTTTTTGTTGCTAAACGCAAAAATGATAGAGAAGAAAATATTGCTAAGTCATCGCCTACGAACACCAACGACTCCAGGAAAAAGCCGCATACAATTTCCACCATAACGCAATACTGTAAGCAATACACTCATACACACAATTCACCCTACGCCAAAAAAAAAGTATTCAAACGCCCCATTTACGCCAAATGCTACCTCAGCGCAACGGCTGCCATTTTTCATCCGATTTCGTGCGAACACGATCGAACACGAACGTTAGGCAATATGTTCCGTATGTCATACAAATAAAACAACTCGGGTGATAAACTACAGTCATTTTCGTTCGTGAAGAGGTGTACATTCGTCATGAAGCCTTGGCTCACTTTTCATCCGGATTCCTTATCGTGGAAGACTGTGTAAGTGACTCACGTAAGCTTCAGTAAATCTGTATGTAAAGACGCGGGAACGAGTTGTCGTTGAAATTGAATTAGGAATGGGGCCTTGTTGACGATGTGGTGTTTTATAAATGGGTGATAAAGGGGAATGGTTAAAGGTTATGGTAGGTACATAAATAATTTCACCATTTTTCCTTAGATAGGACTAAGTATTGCTTTCACTGTTGACGACGAAGCAACATCGAAATGAACATAAACAACACGGATATAATTGTATAAACAATATCAATCTCTATTTCAATAATTTTGAAGAATATTGCTAATCCATTGCTTCATATCTTCGAAAAATTCGTCTGCTCAAAAACATAAATAACGCAATGAATGTGGTTGAACTGTTACGCAAGTACCCCGCTGGTTTTTCAAGTAGTGCTATTTATAACATGTTGTTTCTAATTTGGATTTGGTTTTAGAGCTATTCAAAAGACGTGGTTTTAACAAAATAATCGTAGAAAGACCCCTGTCTAGACAACTAATTCTACATTACAAATAAGCACAAACCAAAACAAACGCTATCTAAAACACAATAGCTACAATAAAATCCTTAAATTCAGACGCTTCCATAAAATATTTGAAGCATTATTTAAGTGGGATTTAGTCGTTAGCTAAACTACTATAATGCCCATTGTTCAAACGGTAGTTTCGTACAATTTCGCGGTACATTTGTGGCGGTGAAACTGCACGGAGAACTAGCGCTCCCTGGCGGGCAAAGTGTGGACTAGTCTATAGGGAATTTGGACTTGTTTATCGCCGGTATTATGTGTTGTAATGTTCTCGTGTTGCAAGTTTTTGGGAGTTTAAAATGTTATATTCTGGTCTTGTTATCTATTTGCGCGAACTAAACGGGAATAGTTTGGTCTTGTCTTCGTGAAAAGTTAAGCTGGAATGATAGTGTTTGTGTGGTGAGGACTGCCCAAGCGTTAAGCCACATTAAAGTTCCTTTGATACTGAACTGTGTTGTAAATCTAATGATTTTATAGTATAATGCTATACTTATTTCTCCACACAAACACTGCATTCTGGTTATTTTTAACCCACTTCAAAAAATGAGGTTCTGTATTCGACCCGTATGTATGTATGTTTGTATATCCGCGGTTTTCTCAAAAACAAAAGAACCAATTTTGACAATTATTTCATTAATGTGATCTACATACTTTCAGGAAGGTTTTAGTATATAATACATTAGGTAATTATTCTTATATACGAAGTTATATGCATAAATGTACTGTATCTCCGGCATTTCTATGCGAATTTTGATGATTCTTCTAGTCGATCTATTCAATTCTTCAATGTACCTATACCTACTAGTGTTGATTGAATTTGTGTGGGGTATGTAGAACTAAGTGAAAAATATATTTTTTTTATATTAACGCGGAGGCTATTATTATTAGGTCTTTTCTTCGTGAAAAAAACTTTGTTGTGTGTTTTTGGAAGTCGGTTGTTTTTTGTAAAAAAAAAATTTTTCACGAAGAAAAGACCTAATAATAATTACCTCTGCGACCGATTTTGGTCACGGTCATTTACTATTCGGGTTTGTTAGGAAGCAAAGAAGAAGAAGACAAATCAAGAAAAATAGAACATTGCATTATCTTCTTCTATACTTATAATAAATCTGTAGAGAGGTCAATTCTGTACATGAAATATATTTCCAAAATAACTATCAGCGGGTGATTAGTGATCGATACTGACGCCAAAAATGCAATGAGTAAAATTTTTGTCTGTCTGTCTGTCTGTCTGTCTGTATGTTCGTTATAGAAACAAAAACCACTCGACGGATTTCAACGAAACTTGGTACAATTGTTCTTCATACTCCTGGGCAGGTTATAGTATACTTTTCATCACGCTACGATCAGTAGGAGCAGAGCAGTGAAGGGAAATGTTGGGAAAACAGGATTTCTTTTTAGGTGAAGTAGTAATAGGTTAGTAGTAGTTAGTTAGTAGTAGGTAAGTTTTGGTTAATTTATGTTCAGTTTTTTTTTAATATTAAGTAGGTAAAAGCGTAGGTTTTTTTATTAATTATAGGTATTATTAATTATAGTAGTTATAGGTATTTAGTTTTAAGTGAAGTAGGTTTTATTATATATTATTTTATATATTAGACGTAGTTATATATTTTTAGTTATTCAAGCCCCAAGCGGACGCCGGCGTCCGCCCGCTATTGTCTTGAAAAACGCGTTGAATGAGAAATATGCGTTCTCAAGAATCGGCAGAAGAAAGAGCACATCGGTTAAACTCTATGAGAGTTAGTGCCTCAATTTCCGGAAGTCATTATTCCACGCGGACGAAGTCGCTGGCAAAAGCTAGTTATTATTAAGTCACACGTATCGTATATTATTTTATCGTAACCTGCATGTAAGTCACACTTTTCTGTGTAAAAATGGACTATTTAGGTCCCAGAAAACCGTGACTTAAGTGCAGGATAGGTCACACAGTGCTATAAAAATATTTTTATAACACATTTGCTCGTAAAGAGTCTCTTATTTCACCAATTTCAATATCGTAATGTATGTCATTACGGACTTGTGCGTTATTGTAATGTAAAACGCACGACTTTATTTTTAATAAGGTAAAACGTATGGTTTATCAAGATGCTCCGTCTAAAACGACGGTACTTTTTTAAATCATAGCAAAGAGTTTTTATGTCAGAAAAGTGGTCAACATTTTATGAATAAAATTAACTTTATGAGATAAAATATAAAAAAATAAACATTTAATTCTTTTATTTAATTAATTTTGACAATAAATTACAACCATTTATCTATAACAAAAACAAAAAAAATATTAATTTACTTTATTAGTAATACTGGCTGTTTTTGTGCCTTTGCCTTAAAAAAAAAGAGCTGTTGCGCGCGCATCGCTAATTTGTGAACAAGTAAAAATTATTCCGCGCGCTTTTTCTTTTCGCTGTATTGTTTTTATTTGAAAATGTCGTGAAGTAATGATGAATTTATTAATTCGACACCGCCAAAAGTCTCAGAGGCAGCTAAAAAGGCTACTCTAAGCCTCTTGCCCGAAAAATCGACCGATAGATACTTACAAGCGTATCAAAATTTCATCTTATGGAAAACAAGCAAAAATGAAAATTCAGTCCGAGTTTTATTTATTTCCTCGCAAATATGTTGTAAAACGTCGAATGACATACGTGTGCTTTGATAATTACAGCCTCTGCTTTCTTGTATATCGCCTCGATACAACCATAGTGTAGATTCCATGAAGCTTCTGACGGAGCCAACGCCATCCCTCTACGTCCCATGAGTGTCGCAAAATATGACTAATTGTTCACGTTCAAAGGATGGACACTATTTGTCATTATTACTTTATTTTGTTTAAGAGAAACGGCGATATCACTTAGTTAGCCACGTTTTCTGGAGATCAGAAACTATCACATAATTATTTAAATATAGCATCCTACTTATTACAACATAGTTGTTTTTTTTGTACCGGTACTGAGGCTATTTGAGATCGATCACTTGCAAAGTAAGCATGTTGTAGTCACAGTCGGCTGGCCATGTTTGTCGAAGAATCGATGGCCGGTGGAGCAGACGAGTACTGGAGTGGATCAACGATCTGAAAAAGATGACTAGATGATGACAGCACGCGGAAGGTACAGGACAAATTATTGTGGCCCAGGCTGGGAGAGGCCTACGCCCAGCAGTGGACTGCGATAAGTTGAGTTGATTGAAACTGAGGCTATCTTGAAAGACCTTTACGTTTTATTTTCCCTATATACATAAAACTCAGATTCTCATGTTATAAATGCTTACATACTTGAGTAAAACAATCTGTTTGCGATTGTCGATAGAGCAATAGTAATAAAAGGAAGTTAACAAGTTACTCATTATTTTTTAATGAAACTTGAATGTTCTTGAGCTTCGAAAAATGATGCACATAATATTTAATACACAATTCCTGATGCTGTCAATAATAAAAAAACTTCGACAATGACTATTCATTAAAGCATCAACTAGTGGAATTACTCGTATTAATCATTTAAAGGCGGCGATGTATGATTTCATTAACTCACCGAGTCATTAACTGTTCGGAATGTATCATGTATAATGAAATCGACACTCTTCTGCCTGAAAATGATTCGAAATTTTTCAGTGAAGTGTTATTATTGAATATTGAATTTAACATACTTCACCGATTTTTCGAGGTGTCGGCGGTGTAAAATGCTGGTGTGTGGCACCACTCAGCAAACCCGCTCGACTCCTTTTTTTATAGTGGACTGTAGTTTAGTTTCCAGGAGATGAGGGATAGAAGGATATATAAAACGCTCTTGATACTTTGAATGCGAATCCGAAGACATCTTTATTCTCACTACTAAATAAAAAGGCAGTGACACAATACCACTGACAGATGATCTGTCAAAATGACAGTACTACAAAGTTACAATGTGTAAATATTAACTAAAATGTTGCAACTTCCAACACCGATGTAGTACAGGTACATATTTGACTAATCTTCGAGAATTGCAGGCGTGATGTTATATGTGTTTAAATAGCTGACCCCGCGAACTTTGTACCGCCTCAGATCATGAATTATTTTTTTTTTTCGTGAATTTCTTCGATGTTTTATCTAGTTGTTCTGCTATTCGAGGTTGAGGCAAATTCAACAAATTAAACATCATAAAAATCGGTCGAGCCGTTCTTGAGTTACAAATGGTATAATTAACCCGACTTTGTTTTTTTTTATGTGGATAACACAACGTACATCCATTCATCCCTGGTTTCCTCCAGGGTGTAGTGGTGTACTTGCACATTGGGGCAGCGACATCGACGCACCAACTGTAACCAAGAATTTGGCACACATGATTCTGGACCCCTTTTTTTTTTTGAGGATGGGAAATCATCAAATGACCCCTCCCGCTCAGGGTGGAGCAGAAGGGAATGTCAGACACTTACTGACTAAAACCCACCCTTGTTCCTTCCTTAGCCCTTTATGTTCCGGGGCAGCGGTAACCCTTTCGGACAATCCCGCTGCCCATTCTGGACCCCCTAGCGTATACATTTTTCGTATCCGTGCGTGGTAACAGGGCTGCGTGGAAATAGTACACCCATATTTCGCTAGTTAAACCCGTGATCATAGTGTAAGTTCATTTCTGTAAACGCGCATTATTGAGTGACAATTAACAACAAATTAACATTGGTATTGTAGGCCGCAGGTCAGGTGGTGGCACTAAGACATTAAACTGGCCTAGCGTAGTTTAGTTTTTTAAAAGAATAAGAGGCCAGCTTAAACTGGTTTTTTTACCACAGACGAGTGGCCTACGGTACATTTACAACTAACAAACTAATAACACAACCACCGACCACCTACAATTTAGCGTATCTACGCTTGTGCCTACCTATACTAGCATCGGCTTCCGATTTTAGGCTAGGCAGGCACACTTTTGTATTTAGTACTAGACAGGATATATAATACATTTGCGAAAATAAACTATACATCGTTTATTATTACTCACACACTATAAAAACTCACTACTCACACTCACGCTCACACCCACACTCACTCACTTACACACTACATACTCACCCTGACACTCTCATCACACGTACTCGCGCGATTTGGCCTTTTTCTGTATAACGCTCATTCTTTTGCAGCGCTGTTTGTTTAATTGTTAACTTTCCGCTTTTATTTTTATTTTAGTCTTGCATGTTTACTTTGTCTACATTTTAATTGCATAGTAATTACTGATAAGTGGAAGTGCGGAGACTCCTAATACAAGCAATTCCTTGCTTAAAAGGTGATTTCCAAAAAAAATATTTATCTAAACGCCTATTGTAATTGAAATAAACATTTTTATTTATCAACTCAGCCTATCGCAGTCCACTGCTAGACATAGGCCTCTCCCAGGCTGCGCCAAAACACCCTGTCCTCCGCCTTTCACATCCAGTCCGTTCCAGTCACTTTCTTTAGGTCGTCCGTCCATCTAGCTGGGGGGCGTCCCACACTATGCTTGCCGATACACGGTCTCCACTCCAAGACTCGTCTGCTCCACCGGCCAACGGTCCTTCAAAAAATATGGCCAGCCCACTGCCACTTCAATTTACTTACTCTGCAAGCTATGTCGATAACTTCGGTTCTTTTCCGGACAATTTCATTCCTGATTTTATCCTGCAGAGACTCCGAGCATAACTCGCTCCATAGCGCACTGAGCGACCTTGAATTTGTGGACCAGCCCGACCGTCGGTGTCCACGGTACATGCTAGGCTTTAACACACTACACTTGTTTTTACATAATTAACATAACATAACACCTCGCCTGTATACCCAGAAGGGCTGGGCAGAGGTGTACGTATAGCACACGAAGGTTTTTCCAGTTATGTGTTAGTCCCATGACATAGGAGCTAACCTATTACCATTATCCGGGCACGAATTCAGACTCTGGGATGTTACTGAGAAATTCCTGATCGAAAAACCTTGTTTGTAGAGGGTTCACAGCTGATTCAGTACCAAACTACAAAAACACAATATAAACTGGAAAAATCATCACTCAACCATAAAATTCAAACCTTTATCAAATTACGAAAGTTATTTTCAAAAATTCAAACGTACGGTTATAAAATATTCGGAGCGCTTCGCCGGGTTCACACCGCACAAGATAGCCGATGTTTTACGGCTGTGTCGGGCTGAAATTTAGAGCTATTTCAGACGGGGCGAGTGCACAGCGCGTATTGTATGTAATAATTTACGGATCGCTTTGTGACTGCACCTCGCATTGTAAAGTATTAGGCAGACTTTAGACTGACGGGATGTTTAGTGCTGCATTCAGTATGGTTGCTTTGTTAGTGAGCCACGACTTACAGCCTAGGTTCGAACCCAGAAATGTGCTTTACTTTGCGTAAATTATTTCATCACCCGAAACGGTGTAGAAAACGTGAGGAAACTGGCATGTCCTAGAACCATACATTCGAAGACGTGTGACATCTACCAACCCGCACTGGGCCCACGTGGTAGATTACAGCCCACTCCTCACAGAGAGGAGGCCTGTTTCCCAGCAGTGGGAACATTATAGGCTGATATACAACTACTATACTAATCCCCTTGCTAATAAACGCATTATATCAGATGAACAGTTAGGGTGTTACCACACCAATCGATCGATCTTCGATCGATGTCATCGATCGACATCGGTCGACGTTGATCGATTGCTGTGGTAGCTTTAATTGATCGACGGATACCGGTCGACTAACCAATCGATCGATTGCCGGTCGATGGCATCGGTCGACGGCATCGGTCGACGTAGATCGATTGACCCCGGCTATATATACTCCATCAGTATCTTTCGAAATGTATTCACAAGAGGACGCGTTGTTGTTGGCCAGTAGAATTTTCCATTCTACCATCGATCGATAGTATTTATCGACTATCGATCGATTGGTGTAGTAGCAACTATCGATCGACATCGACTAATCCATTCTACCATCGATCGATTGGTGTGGTAACACCCTTACACACTGATTTCTCTCTTTCAGTCGTCAGTAATTTGACTTTTGAAAGAAGAAGACATAGCGTGGTGTCTACACAGACGATATACAACGATAATTAGTAAGGGGGTTAGTATACTTTGCAAGTCATTGAGACAGTTGTAGGGGTTTAAATAAAGCCTCGTTGTGATTGTGATTCGCGGTTTACGATTAGAACTGTGTGTTTGCGTATGGATCCTTGGTTTAGTTGCCACTTGTTGAGTGTAATATCCTCATGAATAGTAATGGCTGTCTGGCTGTAGTGGGGGATGATAACGATTACTAACTCCTGTTTTCTCTGAAATGTTTAAATTTGAATTCAGTATGGTTTGCGTTTGACGATGAAAGTTGGAGTACCTATGTTATGAAATGTAAGGTTTTATGTAATAGTCGGGTTATTTCATGAGCTCACCAGCTATAAATATATTATAGTAAACAACTTGTAAAGCTATGGTTATATTGTAACTAAACTTTGCGCGCTCTCTCTCGCACACCATGCGAAGTGTAGTTCGCGTTATCGCGACAATGTAGCCGTAGCATAAAAAGTAGCACGCTAGTATTATTATGATTTACCGCCATCTATAAGCGCAACTACAAGAAGTTCTACCAGCGCTGGGGTTCTTTCTCGCAAAGAGTCACAGCAATATGACGAGCGATGGCCGTTTTGCGTGGATGTGACGCAAATTTTCTCTCAACTTGTTCTTTTTTGTGTTCTTTCTTTGCGTCTTGTTATCCACAAATAAATGTAGTAAGTAAATGTAATAAACGTTTTTCCTCTTTCTATGTTTGCTGATGCTTTGCTTCCAGAATTAGGTACATATTTTCTTGCTAAAAGCAACTATTTACTCAACCTAAAAATAAGTTTTTAAATCATAATACTATTTTCTGTACTAGAATATCCATGGACACTTCTGAAGCCACCATGACACACCTACACCCAGTATTTAATTACTGCGAAAGAAAAGGCCTAAACAAATTTGTACCGGAGTTGTCTGAAGCAGTGGTTTCTAGTCTTTGAACTGTGTTTAAGTAATTCAATAACGGGGTTTTATTAGCATAGTGTATTGGAATTTTGTATAACATTTGTATAACTTTAATTCAAACTTGTCTAAGTAAACTTAAGCTTTGGAAAGGGAGGTTCTTGTTTTATTTGACATCAGCATTAAGGATGTTTTGAATAGAGTTCCCTTACTTTCGTGGGTGTAGTAAAAGGTGACGTGAAGTGTAGCGCAGATTGGAGCGTAACGTTCCGTTAGTAACCCAACGTCCTTCCTTTTCATTTTGTACATTTAAACTAGGTACGGTAATAACTAATATTATAAAGTTTGTGAGTTTAAGTTTAATAAAGTTTGTAAGTTCCGACTGTTGGGATGCAGGACACCTCTCGGTGAGAGTAGGTGGGTCGTAGCTGATCTCCCACGCCGCGCGCCGGCCCAGTGCGGGGTGGAAGATATCACGTGTCTGCTCTCCGAAATCTGTGGAAGTGCTGATCTGACTTCGAAAATTCTTTCAATGGCAGAAAACTAAAGTATTGTCGAGTGCCATAGGATATGTTTTATAGTACTTCCATGAGACGAAGTCGCGTGTAGAAGCTAGTTTTCTATGAATCAACGCACACCGTGAGCGAGCCGCATCCCACTTTTTTAAAATATTTTTTGAAAATATGCGCTTGGCGTAAGAAGGATATATAAAATATACCTATGTAGTTATAGTATGATATAGCATATAGATCAATTATCAAAAAAGCTTAGCTCCGCAGCATACGCCGTTAGAAAAATTCGTGACTTAACTGATTTAGAGACAGCCCGTTTAGTATACTTTAGTTATTTTCATAGTGTGATGTCGTACGGTATTCTGTTGTGGGGAAATGCCGCCGATATTCAGATAATATTTGTTTTACAAAAAGGGCAGTTCGTTCAATTTATAAATTAAGTCCCAGACACTCCCTCAGAGACAAATTTAAAGAGATTAATATAATGACTGTCTTCTCAGTATATTTATGAACATCTTTTGTACGCACATAAAAATATTAATCTGTTTATAAAATACAGTGATATCCATAATATAAATACTAAGAACAAACACAAATTCGTTGTTCCTACAACCAGGCTTAAGAAAATAAGTGGCTCGTTTAGATGCCAATGTATACGTTTTTATAATAAACTTCCTAGCCACATTCAAGAACTAAGCCTTAATAAATTCAAATCTTCTATAAAGCGGAAACTATGCCTGAAAGCCTTTTATACTGTTAAAGACTATATTGAGGATAAACATGCTTGGGATTGAGCTGCTCTAATAAATTTAGACAGTGAATCTTGTTTCGTTTTTTTTTGCTTACTATTTATTTTATTTTCTCTCTTTATAGACATGAATATTTACTTTGTAAAGTATAATATTATTTTAATTGTTGTGAAAGTGAGGACTATGTGGGTCTTTTCTATCTTTTTTTCTGTTTTTCTTCTTAGTTAGTTTTATTCATGATCTGGCAGTTTGAGTAATTTACGCGGCCTACCTAAATGTCCATTCTTTGGTATTGTTTGTCGAATCGTTGAGCTCCTCAAGTTCTGAGTTGAGCTGCACATTTTTTTGACAAATGGGAGCACTGACTGGACAGGTCCGCTGAATCTGTGTGGTTCTTTCCTCAAAAGACCATTTCAGACACCAATCTGCATGGTCCTCAAAATGATCTGACCAAGACTATTTCTAGATTTTTATATACACATTGACATTGATAAATTTTACATATACAGTGACATGAATATTTACTTTGTAAAGTATTATATTATTTTTAATGACTGTGAATGTGAAGACTATGTGGGTTAATTTTATTTTGCCTTTGTTTTTTTTCTCAGATAGTTTTAATCATGGTCTGGCAGTTTGAGTAATTTATGCGACCTACCCAAATGTCCTTTCTTTGGTATTGTTCGTCGAATCGTTGAGCTCCCTAAGTTTAAGTTGAGCTGCATGATTACTGACAAATGCGTGCACTGACTGGACAGGTCCATTCAATCTGTGTGGTTCTTTCCTCAAAAGACCATTTCAGACACCAACCTACATGGTCTCCACATGATCTGACCAAGATTATGTCTGGACTTTAAAAGAGATTGTGACCTCTGAGTTTGTTTCGGCCTTTCTTCTCAGAGTAGTCAGATAAGAAACGCCGACCTCATCTCGTTTTTAAAAAATATGATTGACGTGTAAAAGTGTTTGTACAAACCTACTAACAGAAATAAAATCATTTATCATTTATCATTTATGTGAAAGAAAGAAAGAAAATACATTTATTGAGCACAGACCAAAAGACACACAGTAGGTACACCAGAGATATACATTAGATACAATCAAATAAAAATAAAAAAGTGTAAAGTCCGATGTAAAAAATTAGCAGGAAAGTGTGCCTCACGGCTGCGCCAAAAAGGCCCAGTTAAGCAAAAATGCCAGACAACTAGTGCCTGACGCTGATTTTCAACTGGACCTGATGTTTAGTTTAAGTTATTATATTTAAAGATATTTTAACCAAAAAAAAAAATTAAAGCAGCACTTTGTGTTTTGTTATAATGCTCTCGACCCACTCATGAATGCATGAAGCCATTTTAGTTACGACTGAATTTATGTAATTGTTAATTAGCCGCGCTTAAACGTCCTTTTGCTGGATGAGCAATTGCATTACTGGCTCGTACTGATATTGTAGCGCCCTCTTGCCTGTTGGACAACTTGGATTGTTAAATGCAGATTATAGTATATAAACAACCGTCGTGTGTCTACGATTTAATATTGTATAGGGTTAGGTAATGCATATAAAAAGTAAGTACCTAGGTACTGTAGTGTAAGTACATAGGTTCTAAAGTGAGTACAATTCCCATTTAAATTATCAATTTTAGTCTTGATAAACGTTGTAAGAAAGAAAGAAAGAAAAATGCGTTTATTGGCATTATAGATAGTGCAATCCACGAAGACGCCCCCCACTCTTCTTCCGAATCGTTAGTGGTTATCGCTAGTTAATTCCAATAGTGTCTTAGTTTTTTCGATACACACTAATTAATTACCCACTAAAATTAGTGTGTATCAACAAAACTAAAACACTACCAGAATGTTGCATACTTGTTTTGTAAGCTTTAGGAAAAAGAGTGGGGCGCGTCTTCGTGGATTGCACTACCTATACAGCAAAATAAATACACCATAAAACTATAAAAACAGAAAACAAAGATTATAATGCCAAAAGGGCGTTGGTCTTGTGGTCGCAAGTGGTACTACTGAGCACGAGGTCCTGGGTTCAATTCCTGGATCGAGCAAAATATTATCGTTTTTTTCCATCTCGAATTTCTCAGTAGCAGCTCGGAGGCTAGATTTATGGCCGATTGATAGCAATAAGCTAACCTCTCTTTCATGGGACTTAAACATAACCAGCGAAATCTGCCTAACCCTTCAGAGATTACAGGCGTGGCCTTATGTTGATGTAATATTGAGAATAACAATCCACTCATCGTGCAGGGTTTAGGATTTCATTGATGTTTAAAACTAACCATGAATACTAAATTATGCGCGTAAATAATACACAGACAACGGTAAATAATACATTTGTTGATTATTTGATCAGTTTCATCGAATAAATAATAAAATGAATGTGATCTGCGAATGGCAAACCAATTACGTTTAAACTCGGTTCATGAGTATTTATAAATTAAACTAATTAATTTTCAAGCATATTGATTTGGTATATTTACACCGTATTTACATTACCTACATGTTAGGATTGTTAGGTCAGTCACCTAGCTTAACCTTTTGACTTCCAGTCTAACTGGATGCAGCTTAATACCAGTATTTTATATGAAACGACTGCCTATCTGATTTTCACAACCGTTACTGGCTAATACGATATACCAATTGGTAAAGCTGATTGTGAGACTTTCGAGCATCTGACTGATCCGTCGCAACTGTCAAAGATCTAAAGATGAGAGCCGCAACCAACGGCTTACCGCGAGGGGAATTACAGTGCCTTCCAAAAGTTAGTTGACATTTTTCCAATTCAGCTATCTATACTTCTATACTAATATTATAAAGAGAAAAGATTTGTATGTATGTTTGTAACGAATTGGCTCAAAAAGTACTGGACCGATTTTAAAAATTCTTTCACCATTTGAATGCTACATTATCATTGATTATTATAGGCTATTTTTTTTCTCTTTTTTTCCACCCGTGCGAAGCCGGGACGGACCGCTAGTATTTAATATTCTAATATTTTTTTGATAACCGGCTTTTAGTTTTTAAATCCTTTAATCCCAGGAGTCAGTTGACGTTTATAATTTCTGTAGATTTAAAATATTTACAGGGTTACCAGCTGACCCCGCAAATGTCGTTTTGCAAAAAAAATAGATAGTAGCCAATTCTCAGACCTACTGAATATGCATATAAAATTTCATAAAAATCGGTCAAGCCATTTCGGAGGAGTATGGTAACATGAGAATTTTATGTATTAGAAGATAATATTATATTTGAATAACATTTTTATTAAAATATCGATATATTTTAAATTAGATTTAGTAATTGCCAGGGCTTTTGACTATTCTGAAAAAAGTAATGGTTTTGAGGTGAAAATTAACCATAGAGGGAGGAACAATAGTCCAGTCAATAAAGGACTTTTTTCCTATCACGCGACGCGCCGTTTTTGAGATGTTATTGGAAAACCCAAAAGGAAATTGTGCCCCCACCGCTCCGGCTCACTTCCTAGACGTCAGGACTTTTAAGTAGTATCTTTACTCCCTAAGCACCTTAAACGAGTTTCTAAAGGAATTGCTTAGGTCCATTCTGACGCACTCTACATATGCTAACGCCGTTGATGATCCCAAAAAAAAAAAACTCATTAAATTATGTTTGGTCAGGTTTAAATATCGATACCCAGCACTTCTGCGGAGTTTAGCTAGCTAATTTAATTTGACCTGTATAAGTGTATTGGTCCAGTTTATTGCAACTGTGAGAATAGTGAAGTCTAATATAGATAGTGCAATCCACGAAGACACGCCCCACTCTTTTTCCTAATGCTTACAGCAGAAGTGTGCAACATTCCGCTAGTGTTTTAGTTTTGTAAATATACACGAATTATTATTAGTGGGTAATTAGAGTGTATCGAAAGAACTGAAACACTAATGGATTAACTAGCGATAAACACTAATGATTCGGAAGAAGAGTGGGGTGCCTTTTCGTGGATTTCACTATCTATAAAGCTATTAAACCTAGTTTCAACGGAAGTTATCAAAAGTGGAAAATAGAGCAATTATGTAGGTACGTTTGACAATGTTAATTTTGTCCTTTGTGGAATAAAAGGTAATAGTTATTAAATGTGGTTTGAAAGTTGTTTGTCATTTCCACGCAAGTTATAGTACTAGTTTTACAAATTGGAATGTGGTCATTATGATTATATTATTCGTGGCAGACGGATAGGCAGACTTATTTACTGTATAGGCTTTTGGTATAAAATAGTAGATTGTTATACAAGGTTCAAAAGGAATCAATTCCCATAGAGGTATTTAGACTCCCACGCGCGCCGAGGACGGCGGCTTAGTCTGAGTAGGAATTGATGACTTTCATCCGTGTTAAACACTCTACTTTTCATTTCGAATAAAAGAAAAGTAAAAATGATTTTATTTTCTTGTCTGTTCCCTTCATAAAATCATATTGTATGTATATAAGTATCTTTCTTTTGAAATTTCTGGCAAAAGATTTCGATTAGGTACTGTATTTGCCTCGTCTTTAATCGAATTTGGGGTCAACATTTCAGAATTGCTTGAAATAATTTTTAGTCAAATATTAATCTGTAAAACATGGCACGGTTGGCGCAGTATATAAGCGATTGTCTGCTGTGCTGCGTGTCGCGGGTACGATTCCCGCACGGAACAAATATTTGTATGACCTACATGTAGTTGTTCCGGGTCTGGCTGTTTTTTTATGTGAGTTTAAATGTTTGTAAACGCACCCACGATACAGGAGTAATTCCTAGTGTAGGGCAACGTTTTTTAAAAAAAAAGAAAACAAAAGAAACAAGTTTTTGAATTTCAGTAGGTACATCTTACAAAGTTAGTATTCCGCCAAATTATACTATTGTCTTTTTTAAATTTTAAATATGAAACACTGCCACAGGCCGTCCCGCATAATAGATTTTTTTTAAAATTCACACTGGCTGTTTATACACTCACAAGACCGCAGCATTTATCTCTAAGTAAAAAATTTCGTACCTACCCAAGCAAATTTAGTTCTATTTTTAAAATTACTTCCCGCCCAAAGAGGGAAGCAATTACTATGAGTCTTTCCCGCCTAAAGGTGGGAAGCAGCGTCTTCCACCCGTTATTCGGATTAAACAAACACTACTTGCCGAATATGAGAAATCACACATCATCATCATATGATTAATTGTGTAAATAAATAAAATGTCATTTAATGAATATTACAAAGAGAAATATATGACAAAACTTAGGCACAATATGATATCTGTAACTTCACATAGCCAATCAGTCTGAGTGCTTCGTAAACAGGCCTTAATAGTTTCCAAACCAAAAACAAATAACAGACAAACAAATAAAATATTTTCGCTCTCTCAACTATTGATACATTTCGGCCATTGTTTCCACTAAACTACAAGTATGACAAACGAGGCCAATAAAAAAATAAACGAAAACGTTAAATTTCCGAACAACAACGGCAATAATAACCGGCGGGGAATCGCGCAATCATCAGCCGAACATCGGACAGACCGTGGCTTCGCCGATAGCGGTTGGGCTGCCATAGATAGGTAAAAAAAAAGCTAAAATGATAAACGGGAAATTCATAAAGTATTTATCATCATCTGCCTAGAAAAAAATTCTAAGTAATGAATAATAAATAATTTAAATAATTAATAATTTTTTATGTTACCTCGCAGGTGAACCTAGCAGGTTTTCAGATCTTTTACTGTTCAAGCAGTACGGTTATGGAATGACTTGCCTGTGTCGGTAAGGCATGCTCAATCTTTATCTACTTTTAAAGATATGATAAAAAAGCACTTTCTCTCTCCTTAAACATCATCATTATATTTTCTTTGCTCCCGTAATGTTTATATGTATATATTTATTTACATTAGTATAATATATCTACTTTATATAGTATTTGTCTCTCCTCCCCCTTTTTAATCCATCCAAAGGTTGTCTTTAAAAGATCGCTTTTAGCGATAAGACCGCCCATTGTGTCACCCTTTGCAAAATTTCTATATTTATGTCTGTAATTTATATGGTGTACATAATAAAGAGTATTCTATTTTATTCTATTCTATTCTTGTATGTGGTATAAATTTAAGCCTCCATCTAGGGCAAAAAAACTTATATATTAAGTGACTACACGCCAAGGGCACCCCCTTTGGCGTACGGACCGCAGCTCTTAGGGTGCTAAGAGAGGGCAGCAAGGGACAGGCTCAGCGGCACGGGCTGGCTCGAGCAAGGGGCGGGCATTAATTGAGGCGTCGCGTGCCTAGGCGGCGGGGACGGAAAGACGGCGGCCGAATTTTTCTAAACAAGGTATCTGTGACACTTATAAATCAACCGAACATCGGGCAGCCCGTGGTTTCGACGGTAAAAATAAATAATAATAAACATGTATTGAAATAATAATAAATTTACAAAAAAGTGTACATATTATGGTTCAGTAGTATATATTAATCTAGGCCCATAATAGAATTATTATAATCTGGATATAAACTATGGTATGGCAAATATGAGATTAGAGACAAAAATAGAACTCTGAGGGATTGCCTGATCTAGGTTTATTTAAACCTATGTAGCAAGCAATTTAAATATATATATATATGTGTGATAGCAAGTCAATAGCAGTTACGCCACGACACGTTCATAGAAATAATTTAATTATTAATAAACTGCAGTACATAGATTTTCTTAAATAATGTAAGTATATGAAACATATCTAGAAGGCTATATGGTTAATGGCAACCGACAGAGCAACAAAAAGTCCGTGATTTTGAGACAGTAGATCTATCTCGATCGCGCATACCATCACAAAGCACGAAAGTGGGTCGCGCCACGCTACCAGTAATCTCTGTAAGTTAATAAATATTAAATCACACTAATATTATAAAGGCGAACATTTGTGAGTGTGTGTGAGGATGTGTTTATATGTTTGTTGCTTCTTCACGCTCAAACGGCTGGACCAATTTTGTTAAAATTTTCTATGGAGGTAGCTGAAATCCTGGATTAATATAATAGGCTACTTTTTCCCCGATATTCCCACGGCATCGAAACTTATGCGGGTGAAACGATTTAGTCCCTTGACGTCGAGTCGCCATCATGTTTACTTGTTCTTTTGTATGATGTTTATTACTACGATGAAAAATTTCTGCCTGATGTGAGATTCACCTTCAATTGAACTGCGCTGCATCGTTAGTCTATTCATGCTATACAATTTTTTTTTTCAGTTGACTGAGACTATCTTTGAGCCCTCGGTATTTTTTCTATTTAAAGAAATATTTATCTGTTTGCTATCTATACTCTATACTAATATTATAAAGAGGAAAGATTTGTATGTATGTTTGTAACGAATTGGCTCAAAAAGTACTGGACCGATTTTAAAAATTCTTTCACCATTTCAATGCTATTTTATCACTGATTAATATAGGCTATTTTAATTGCAAGAAAAAAAATAAAATGTTTAAAAAATAAATGTCCACCCGTGCGAAGCCGGGACAGGCCGCTGGTTAATAAATAAATTGTTTCGGAAACAAAATTGTTTGTCATTATTAGGTAATATGTTTTGGAAACAAAATTGCCTATTTATTTCGCTGGAAAATCGTACGTTTTGGTCTGTGTTCTTTAGATGAAAAATAATAACGTTTTCAAAATAACCTTAACCGCGAGGCGAAGTGTAACATTACTTAAATCTTTAATCTTACTAATTTCCTGTATGTTTTATCTTGTTTGTATTTTAATAGTAATATAACCACCCACACGCTTAAGAGGTCTTAAGGCTTTAAGTGTGAGGGTGAATCAAATACACAAGATAATGGCCCTGATTCTGTTGTTCACAAACTAAATTTAATTTAAATTCAGTGCATCTTTTTCTTTCTATTTAATTATGAAAAGGACAGAAGATAAGTATTCGTTTAGTCCTGTTAAATTAATAATTATTAAATAATCCATAGACAAGTTTAGACGAGATTAAAAAATTGGCTACTAAAAATACGTCAATTTACGTCAGGCGCTGACTAATTTGACAGGACTAAACTAATATTTATTTTCTGTCCTTTTCTTAATGAAATAGAAAGAAAAAGATGCACTGAACTTAAATTTAGTTTAGTTTGTGAACAACAGAATCGGGGCCAATGATTAGGTACTTCAAGTCAATACTTTTAATAAGTATAAGAGCGAACTTATTATAAAAACTTAATTATTATTACTTAACTTAACTTATTAGTTTATGTTAGTACTTTGTATATATCTTTGTTTTATGTACTTAATTGGTTTCTTAAGCCGTATAAATCAAATAAATAAATAAATATAAAGAACAGAAAGAAAATACGTTTATTATAAGTATTGACGAAGTTATCATTATTTTTTTCTACTTGAAGAGCTATATGCAGAGCACATTCCGCAATAAAATTGTACTAACAAGGCCACACTACAATCATTCCGCTCTCATCCCGCGAGGCCGTAGCCTAGAAATCCTACGTCAGCATTGGAATATAAAAAATAATTTCACGAACACTAATAGTAGAATTAACTTTGCTTCTGTATAAATTGCAAAACAAAATTAAATTGGCCTATTGAGATCAAATTACTATCATCCTCCTAACCTCTGGTTCTCAAGGAACATCACGGCGTGCTCCCACAAAGGGTTGGGCAGAAATGTACCTATATACTATACCCACATTTTGCTTTTTAAGCTTATGTCGATTTTATGTCAAATTTAATTGTTCAAGTGTCTAAAATAAATCTATACTAATATTATAAAGAGGAAAGATTTGTATGTATGTTTGTAACGAATTGGCTCAAAAAGTACTGGACCGATTTTAAAAATTCTTTCACCATTTGAATGCTACATTATCACTGATTAATATAGGCTATTTTAATTGCAAGAAAAAATGAAATGTTTAAAAAATAAATGTCCACCCGTGCGAAGCCGGGACAGGCCGCTAGTGAATTATAATTATCATCAAAATACTAACAAACTATTCAAAAGTCACAAATGCCAGGCCATGGGCTAGCATTCACATCACAGAGTGGAGGTAGGCCACTTCGGCAATAACTGTAAATCAAAATATAAAAAGAATGGCTCCAATCTTTTGGCTACTTCTGCCCGCTATAGCGGTGAAGAAAGTTATGTTATAGACATTATAAAATTAATAGCTATGTGTGTGTGTGATTCATGTTCACTATTGTATTGATTGTGTTTACTTTTGGCTGTATTTATTTTATGAGTTCGATTTGTAATAACAGGAATAACTGTGATGGGTTCCTTATTTTTGTACGTGAGACAAGATATAGGGAAGAAAAAATTAAAAAGGCTTCATTCGCTGCTTTACCCGTGAAGTTTAGTTGACATTTCCCTCCTGGGTGTTTGGATTTGTCTACCACTTTAATGCACAGTCAGGGATATTGACTACGTTAGTATGCGAGTTATAGCCAATTCAGGAAGGTGTCAAAAAATTACAGTTGTTATTTAAATATACGGACAAGTCACTTTTCTTAGCAATTAATTTCACCGACTTTAAAACAGGAATGAAAAGGAATATATAACGTTTTACCAATGTGTGATCAAAGCACTGGTCAATTTATTCCAGACTACCCTTGGCTGATCTCTCTTTCAAATTTTAAGACTATAATCAGCTTATAATGTACCCACTGCTGGGAAACAGGATTCCTCTCTGTGGGAGGAAGTGGGCCGTAATCCACCACGCGGGCACCATAGGTGCGGATTGGTGGACGTCACATGTCTTCGAATTTTTGGGTCTTGCACATGCCGGTTTCCTCACGATGTTTTCCATCACCGTTTTTTGAACAGTGGCGATGAAATAATTTACACAGAGAAAAGCTTAACTCGTAAGTCGGGACACCATTGCTCTAAATTGTTCTCAAATTTTTATACGAGATTGTAGTGGT
The DNA here is from genome assembly GCA_949316385.1 of Globia sparganii. Classification (NCBI taxonomy): domain Eukaryota; kingdom Metazoa; phylum Arthropoda; class Insecta; order Lepidoptera; family Noctuidae; genus Globia; species Globia sparganii. Next base: position 22,940,389 of record OX438660.1, on the reverse strand, counting down.
ATTTATAACACCACATGCGAACAACGCGTTATATCGTCATGCAAAATCCTGCATCTCGCAAGCAGAGTTTACTGCGCAACTAGCATAGATACAACGGCGCGACATGAATCTTTGGTCAGTTGCCCGTCAGACGCAACACCCGTCTGCTCGGAGGATCCTCCTTTTTCTATGGAGGTTGAGTGTACTTTACACACTATTCTTCAAGCCTCTATTAGATAAAAAATAACAAAACCACGATTTCTTTTTCTCTACACTTACAAGTTAACAAGCAAACAGAAAATATAAAAAAAAAATATCTCAGATTCACAATCTCGGCACTGAAAAAGCTTTGTTCTTTTTTAATAAGCGCTGGTCTGGGCTTTAATGTCGCCATTGTATGCGTAATTACACGTAGTCTGGTACTCTGATGTTTACTTACTGGGTAACGACACTATCTTATGTACTGACTAATACTTGTATGTGTGTTTAGAAGTTTGCTGGCTTTCAAAACTAGAAAATTATGTTAAAACTAGAATTTTGTTTGTTATTTTGAAGTTATTTTCGACACCTCCATGCAATAACATCGTAACTCACTTTTTGTGATTTTACAGAAGAGCGATTTTAAAGTTTGAAAAATTATAGCAAACTCAAAACACCTCGTACAATTTTTGAAGCTGGCTCTATTTAATATAGTTTAGGCGGACTATAAATAGGTATGGTTAAGTTGTAAAAGAAAAATTGTTTTCATGGGTTTTCAGGACTTACGTGAAAAACAAAACAGTGAAATGACATATAAGTTACGATGACAAACATTGTATGTCTGAGTTACAATTTAGTTTTTTTGTAGTTTAATTTATTTTTGTGGTCAGATAATTGTAACTCCAAGGTGTTAAGTTACATAAAATGTTTTTATTTTAGAAACGAAAGGGAATAGAATTACAATGATAGTACAGATAAAATGTATTTTTTTTACATAACAATGCCGTTGTAACTCAATTTTTGGAAAAAAAGCAGCAAAAATGAGTTACGATGTTATTGCATGGAGGTGTCGAATTGTTTGCTTATTTGCCAATACAGGCCTATCTTATGACTGTCTCTCTCTGTTATCTCTCTCTCTTTATGTCTCTTCTTTATTTCTATATAATTGGGAAAATGTTAGGCAGATGATGACAGGCCTATATTATGACTCTTCTGGTAGAAAGTATAGTTTCTTCTGGTAATGGACATCTGCAAAATCAGGGCTATATCAATGCGCTGCTGATGGAAACAGTAATACTTGTGAAGAGCCTTAAAATGCGTCTTTATAAAAGAAAGACAATGTGTATTTTCTTTCTTTCAACCCGTATATGCTGACATTAAACTTATGTTAAAGCGTTTAACATAAGGTATAATGTCAGCCTATACGGCCCACCGAGAGGATCGATAAGAGGGGCGGGCCGTAATCCACCACGCGGTCTCAGTGCGGGTTGGTAGATGTCACATGTCTTCGAATTTTTGGTTCTAGGACATGCCGGTTTTCTCACGATCTTTTCTTTGACTGTTTGAGAGCAGTGGTGATGAAATTATTTATACAAAGTAAAGCGCCTGCTTGGTTTCGAACCCACGACCTGCAATTCATTAGTCAGAACCGTTACCACTGGGCCACAGCTGCTGTAACATTAGTTAAGCTTGTGACAAAAGAGTTTCAGCTCAACAAAGTGCCAGATGAAATGCTTAGTACCTACGACTATCTGCCGTACCTATCATAAAAGCAAGATCTGCTAAATATTCTTTAACGACATTCAACCAAAATCACCAACGCAACGTTTTAGTCATCCATTTCAAAAAACACCGTCAAGTCGCTTAGCTACAACACGACAAACAGCTGATCAATATACTTTCCTGAGCGAAATCCCTAAAAAAGTATATTAAATACAAAATATACGGTCTGCGTAAAGACGCGATCTCTTCTGTCACTCCACCTTGTAGTGACACGTGAAATCAAAGCTCGTTTATCAACTGAACTGCCGTGCTCGGGGAAAAAACATGGCTTGACACGTGGCAAGATAGACGAGGCAGTAATACAAGTTTTTAGGGGAGGCTAAACTTTGTTGCTAGGTGAAACTTGTGTAAGTGTAATCTGTAGCATAACATGCATAATCAGCCTATAACTTTATCTCTGTTAAGACACAGGCCTTTATGTGTTATGTTAAAGAGTTAAAAGTTAAGTAATGTCAGTTCATTCCGAAAAGTACCTAGTCAGTTTTATTTGCCAATCATAACTATTGGCCCTCGAAGCGGTACCTTTGTAAAGATTAATGAAGTACAAAACTTACATCGTCTATAATCCTATATAATGATGTTATGGAGAATTTGATTCTGGGATAGAAAAGGCTTACAGAGGTCAGGGAAAAGTAAAAACAATAATATTATTTGCTTAAAAAATTACTACTGTATATAACATTGGTATTGCTAAACAATAAGTCATTAATTTAGCCATTAGTATTGCCCTGAGTTCCACCTCGGCTGAAGAATAGGTCTCTTTATAGCCTAAATTACATGTTACATTTCACTGAAAAAAATAATTTATTAATATACCATCACAGTAAAGCGATTTCATTAAGAATTACTGACTTTATACAGTAAGAAGAAATGTTTGTAAAACAATAAAAGACAAATCAGTAACGTTTAATGATTGAACATACCATTTACTGAAAAAAACATTAAAGTTTACTGTCATGACAGTAACATTTTTCCTGAAGCTTTAACTATTTTCGGATCAATAAAAATACTGTTTGGAACGTTAGGGTCATAGGGAACTGCTTAAAGCAGTTCAGATCAATGTTTTTTCTATTTACTGCTTATTTCTTTCAGTGTTGTTACTCGAAAATAAATATTTTATTGTTAATAATAATATTACCTAATTACATTTTCACACCAAATGAAGCTTCTGCCACCCATCTGTGCGATAGCGTACCGGTTCAGTGGTTACATTCGTCGAGTCCGCCCTGCTTACTTGGAGCGTTTGAAAAATTGTTTTGTCAGTAAATAAATGTTTGTTTACGATTTCACTGGGTTCCTGAAGGCAGTGTCAGCGGTTCACGCCTCGGTTGTTACAATGGCTTTTTATGTGATAATAATATAGTATTGGGTAAATTTTGGCTGAGTAATTTCGGTTACAGTGGCTGTAGTCTGTAGAGTTTTGGAAATAGAATTTTGTTTGTCATTATGACTGGGATTTTGATGTACTTTGTTAAAACGAGGTGAATAGGTATGCAGGGGTGAATCGGGACGTTTAAAAGGGATTTTAACATTGAAATATATATGGTTTGTTGCCAAAGAGGAATCTAAGGTGTAAGCTGTATTATATACAAACTGTGTCTTTAATTTCTGTGATGGGGTTTAAACCGTTTTAATTAAATAAATAAAATAATTACCAGTTAAGGGTACTTGTTGGCAACAAATTATATTATTTCAACGGTAAAATCAATTTTTAAGTTTCGTCCCGATTCACCCCGATTGTAGGTAGGTATTTAAAATGCGTTGACACGAGGTATAGATAGTATATACGTAGTAAATAGTAAATAGATACTTTTTGTTTTAATTTATTTGAAAAATATGATAACGTAGCTTTTAGAGCTGATTTTTAATTTTTTTTTTATTCGAGGAAAATTTTAAAATCTTGACAGTTCTTTCATAGAAAAACTGCCAAACGTCAATTTTATTCCTCGAATAAAAGTTATGTCGCGATGGAAAAATGAGCCCGGAACAACATTACTATTTTGTTATTAGAAACACTTTATAACGCCTCTTTTCACAGTAAAGTAATTTATTTTATCATAACATTCTTTGAATCATAGCGCCTTCTTTCACCAACATTTACGTCATAAAAATCTTTATTTTTTATAAGTCAGTTCTAACAGTAATACCCTAAGGATAAGTCACTTCCACCGTGCTGGAACTGAAGTCTATTCATGAGAAAGAATGCTATTGAGCCATCAACTCACTGAGTCGCTGGATCGCGACATCCTTGATAAATGAAACCGTTCTTCCAGCGACGTTGTTCGGAACTAGATACCTTTGTTTGGAAAAACGACTTATATATATGACTTGTTTTATCCTTCTATTGAAGAAATGAAAAAGGTTATGTTAGAAATAATAACGAACAGAAGCGAGTTATTGTCATTAAAACATATTGCTGACTGGTTTGTCTTTTTTGGAGTAACTGTCTAGACATTACAATTTTTCTGACAGTGCGATAAACTTTTGAAAAAGCTCATTATTTCACCTGCACCAATTTGTTTTGTACCAAAGTATAGCTTGGTAGATGAGAGAGAGAGGTGGTTTTTTTTATGAAAACTTACATAAAAAGCTCTTATTAAGTGCTTGCTGTACATAATCATGCAACAGTAACGTACATATAACTTTTGGCATCTGCACAAGACGACTTTACGTAAACTAGCACGCAATTACCTTGACTTATGCATCGCACACCTTAATGGTGGTTAACCCACGTAGAAACAAATTCACCTTGTTGTTTTGTTTTATTTCATGTTGCCTTGCATATATTTGAAGCCGATGTTCGTTTCAAATTATGCTATATTTCATGTAATGTATCACATAATTATGTGTGCCCACCTTAAAATATGAGTACTTAAGTTATTTGCACAGTGTACAGCCATTTCTGCTAGATACACATCGATAATGAAGTTGTATTCACACACATCAATTAATAAATTAACACATTCAGCACAACAATAATTATCGCGGTATCAACAAACTTCATTTATTATGGACAACAGTGGTTGTGTTGTTGAATAAATATACCGATACTGGAGTGCAATGTGATCGTGCATCATTGATATGTTACATCAACAATCGTCTGTGTTTGTTTGAGTATATTTAAACAGGGTGTTTGGACTGGGGCAAGCTTCAGGTGTTGTGTATATCATGTTATTACAACGCCCGTATTCCCCAAAAGGGAAGGCAGATGTGTATTCGAGCACAGTCGAACAAGGTATTTAGAATATAGGGAAAATATTCATTTTTCTACTACACTGCCAATTTTCAATGTTATTACTAGCGATATAACTTTTTAACTTTATGAAAAGAGAGAGACATGAAAAAGGAAGAATGAAAAACAGAGAAGAATAAAAAAGTAATTTAAAAAAAAAGGAAACGACTTCTAAAATTAATGAACTCAAAATTATGAAATAACTTTAATTTCGGAAGTCGGTGTCTCGGGATCTGTGTTTTAGTTTTTTGCCACCGACTTCCAAAATTAAAGTTATTTCATAATTTTGAGTCAATTTCTTTTTGAAGTTGATTTTTTTTAATTCGTAATTATTACTTTTAAGTAAAAACTGGAACAATTGTTTGTAATAAATAAGTAATAATTTTGTTATAAATATTGCACTAGAATTTGACCAAGGTTTTGAGATGTTTTCCCTTTGACACCACACACCAGTAGCTCGTAAAAAAGAAAAAGGTTTTCTTCTCTGTTTCTCATCAATAAGCCAGGCCGTCACACTTACAAGTATTAGTCCATATCTTGAAAACTACTGAGCTGATTTTAATGAAATTTGTACTGTTCCCTAAGTTGAAGTAAACGCCAATAAAAATTGTCACAATCCGATTAATAGTTGCGGAAAAATGCGTGAACAAACAATTCATACATACATCTATAAAATTTTGTATATTTGTTTGGAAGCCCTAATAGATTGTCATATATGAAATATATTGCAATTCCAATAATATTACATACATACGTGTCGAATTGATAACCTCCTTTTTTTAAAGTCGGTAAAAAAGGAAGAGCGAAATGACAAGAGGAGAGAACCGTGAACCGATATTCATTTATTTGTGCTTATATTTATATGTAATTAGGTATATATTATATTTATAGTTTAAATAGGTTTCTGCGTATCTTTATATTTAAAATATTTATTCCTGTAATGATTGCACCTACCACTGTTTGTCTCTGCATCACCCAAAGGTTGACTGGTAGAAAATGCCTATGGCATTAAGTCCGCCTCTGTACATGTATGTGCTTGAAGTATTTAATAAATAAATAAATAAACCGTGCGAAAAAATGACTATTCAGTATAATAATCCTATAATGTTCCCACTGTTGGGACATAGGTCTCCTCTTTGTGAGAGGAACTGGGCCACGTAATCACATAATCTAGCAGGCGGATCCAGTGTGGGTTGGCAGATGTCACAATGTCTTCGAATTTTTGGTTCTAGGACATGCCGGTTTCCTCACGATGTTTTCCTTCACCGTTTTGAGAGCAGTGCTGATGAAATAATTTAAGTACTCAAAGAATAGCGCCTGCGCACTATTCAGCACTCTAACAAAATCGTTTAAAGTAGATTGTTGGAAGTTCACTAGCTTGTTCGACTGTATACCTACCCACATATCGCTATTTAATTATTAAATCTTATGTGGGTGTTGAGTGATAGTGAGCAGAGACCAGAGACCCTTTCTTCTCAAAGATGCCCACTCGCTTTGGTAATTTCATTGTCTGAGGTCAAAGCGTTCTCATGTTTTGCCGTGAACTTGTAGCGCTTAATGTTAACTTTGAAAGTTTATCGAAATGGCAATAAACTCGGCAGGTTTTCAAAGCATAATCTTTTGTTTTATTCTCGCTATCTTTTTTTGTCGAAGTCTGCACAATATTTATTTTATAATAGTATAATATTAACATAATTTAAAAGCTAACAGTCTTAAACATTACGTGGGCTGTTCCGAAAATTGTTAGCTACAGAATAAATACAATGTCTTTTTTCCAGAAACTATTTTGAATTGACGGATAATTTCAATACAAATAGCTTTGCCGAAAATCATTGGCCAATTATGTGTAGTTCTATTTTTAAATATTTCTAAAAAGTAAATCTGTCACTTTTTTGTTTCTAACAATGGACGTCTCGTGGGAAGCTTTTTCGTGCTATGATATTTTATGATTATAAACAAGAGTTAAACTTTAAGGAATCTCAAGAAAATTTACAAGCTGCATTTGAGGAGTCTGCTCCTACATTAGCAATAATTATTTATTGGTTTCGTGAATTTAAACGTGGTCGAGAGAACCTAAACGATGATGCCGATTGCGGGAGAATAGGCACATTACACATGAAGAGATTTAGGCTTAATTGAAGTTTGGATCACAGGCAATTTCCAACTTCCTGCATGAACAACTTAAAGTTAAGAAGGTTGCTTCGCGATGGATACCTCATTCACTCACACAACTGCTAGAACCATGGTCTATTTGAATACTACCCCAAAAAAAAAAAAAAAAATATTACCTCATCCTCCGTATAACTCAGATTTAGCTCCATGCGGTTTTTTAATTTCCCACGGTAAAGAAAGCTGTTTTTGAAACGAATGATGGCGCGGTGTGCCGTCACCGGCGGTGACGGGTACACTAGCTCCCGTCACCACTGGTGACAAGAAGAAGATGTCATTGAAGTAGTAGGCCAATTCTGCTAATTTAAAACGTTCAAAATCTAGTCGCAGTCTCATCTCGGCGACAAACAAATGTCAAAAACTTGTCAAAATGTAGGGAAATTTGAAGTATTTTTGACAGATTGAGACTGAGATCAGACTGTGAACGATCTTAAAAATTACGAGAATTGCCCCTCTGGTGTGTCGTGCTAACCAGCGTGCGCTTCTACTGCAGGATACGCAATGTTCGAGGCAGTCGAAACCTTCACCCTTCACCATTGGCCATGCAGAGTCACGGCAGGAGCGCCCAGACGCAAACAAAGCACGCTATATTAAATTCCAAGCCAAAATTTCACAATATTGACGTCTTTTATTAAAACTTAAAGTGGCCACTCAAATCCCGAAACCACCGGCTCTCGGTATCCAATTTGGTCTAACACCGATGTATTGCGTTCAGAAGTTTAATTGAAAAAGCAATCAGCGATGACAACCGGCTGGGGAGGTTAACGCGTAAACTGTGGACTTTATTGATTTTGATACGTTTCTATTGTGACAATATCAGAAGTTATTTAAACCATGTCTGTAAAAGTTACTCTGAAATTCTTGAGTATTTTTAGAACTTTTTTATGTTAGGTATTAATATTTAATGTACTTACTAAAAGTCCAGATTTCCGTGCGTTGGTAGAATAATAATAAATAATAACTTTCAATGTTTGTAGGTACCATAAGGTCAGCCGGTCTATTCTGTAAAAATCTCACCATGAAAACGTAGGTGATGAAGTGAGCTGCCATTCCGCATGGTGCTAGGAGTTGACACTACAGACAGCTCACTTCAAACTTCGCTTAAGTTTTCATGGTGAGATTTTTACAGAATAGCACTACAGAGAGGCAATTCTCGTAATTTTAAGAACGTTCACAGTCTGATCTCAGTCTCAATCTGTCAAAAATACCACTAATTTCCCAACATTTTGACAAGTTTTTGACATTTGTTTGTCGCCGGGATGAGACTGTGACTAGATTTTGAACGTTTTAAATTACGAGAATCGGCCTTCAGGTTTTTTTTCTTGGTAAAAACTGTCTTGACTTAACCAAAGCCAAAATATAACCTACGTAACTTAGTAGACATGTAACTACGCAACAAAATGGCTGCACAATCATCACAAATCCTCCCACCCATCAGTTTCGCGACCTTTCACAAGCACCGTCCCTCAGCTATTTTATAAGAAGGGCGTAAGACCTTAAAGTCATCGTAAACATGGCCGCTGTCTCTTTACGTTGGGTTAAGCGAAACACTGTGAGATATTTGCAATGATATGTTTTGGGATGCGGAAAATGGGGCAGAAATGTACCCCTTCGTTTGAGACAAAGACAGCGATGAGGTTTTTTATTCTTATTTAAACACTGTAGCGACCAACCCGCACTGGGCCCGCGTGGTTGATTACGGCCCACTCCCTCTCACCGAGAGGTCGCGTACCGTAGTAGGGGCGGCAGGGACGGCCCGCCCCGGGCGGCACCTTTAGGGGGCGCGGCGAAATTTCACAATAAAGAATAGCAATATCTTGTAAATATTTGAACCATTTCATATTTTTGTCGCACCTACACTTGATAATTGAAATAATTATTATTAATATTATTATGAGCCTGTTATGTCCCACTGCAGGGCAAAGGCCTTCCTTCCGTCTTTCCATATTCTCCTGTCTCTTGCTACATCTGGCCAATCCTTTAAATAGGCGTCCAATTCGTCAAGCCATCTCTTTCTGGGCCTACCGCGTCGCCGATTCCTGTTGTTCGGAACCCAGTCAGTGGCTACTTTTGCCCAATTCTGTTGCGACATGCGGCAGATGTGGCCTGCCCAATTCTACTTTAGTTTGGCAGCTGTGTTGCCCACGTCTGCGATTTGTGTTCTGGAACAAAGTATACTGTTCCGAATGCGGTCCGTGAGTTTGACTCCAAGAATACTTCGTTCCATTGCTCGCTGGCAGACCCCGAGTGTGGACTTTTGACGTTTCGTTAACGACCACGTTTGTGCTCCGTAGGTGAGGGTCGGAAGGATGCACATGTCCATGAGTTTTCTTTTTAGGGAAAGTGGAAATGATCCTTTCATTAGGTGTTTCATCGACCAATAGCTCTTCCAGGCGTTTTCGGTGCGTCGAGCAACCTCTTTATCTTGCCTCGCCTGGAAATAGACTATTTGGCCGAGGTATATGTACTCATGGACGTATTCAACCTCCACCCCCCCAATGTCCACTTTGCTAACTTCGTTTTCGTCATATTCATTCCGAGTCCGACCTCGAGGCTGGCATGGCTCAGTTGTTCCAACATAAGACTCAACTCAGCCGCCGAAGATGAGAAAAGGACAATGTCATCGGCGAAGCGTAGATTAGTTAATCTTCTGTGTCCAACGACAATGCCCTTGTCCCGCCAGTGTACATCTAAATTTTGGAAGACTTCCTCGAGCGTTGCTATGAAGAGCTTTGGAGAGTTTTGTTTTCGTTTTGGAGTTTTGGGAATTGAAATTGATCAAAAATTATTAAGATCAACAATGAGTACTTTAAGGCTAACTAATCTGGCTATCTTGTCTATTCAGCAAGAGGTGTGTGATGAAATTGATAGTGCAATAAAAGACTTTGCTCTTTAAAAAGTAGACGAATAAAGCTTTAGTTAAAGACAGAAGTTTTGTTTTTAATTCTAACAAGTCTTTTAATTTTCAACAAAAATATAATATTAACAGTATCGTCGTAGTTCTAATTGGAAGTCGATTTGTGTTTTATATTCAATTCGCTAATAACTTAATCTTGATGATCGTCAAGGTATAATCATAAGTGTTCTATACCTGTTAAATCAATGTAACGTGTAAGATTTTTTGTAATAAATGTGATTATATTGTAAAACATATATAATATATGTATGAATTTTTTATTTGTAACCTGTACAATACACTATAATAATGCCTGTTCTTGCCGAAAAGTTCTTTAGAATTACTGTATATTATAGTCTTTTAAACTGAAATACCTCAATAAGAGGGCGGCAAAATTTTCTTCCGCCCCGGGCGGCTGACACGCACGCTACGCCGCTTCCGAGAGGAGGCCTTTGTCCCAGCTCAATGGTAAAATACGAAAATATTCAAATGTTATATTATTTATCGTGCTGTTGTTGTCAGTTTAAGTGCAGATTTTTTAATCGACAGATAATTTTTATTCGTGGAATAAAATTTACGCCTGACAATTTTTGTATGGAATAACTGTCAAAAATTTAAAATTATTCCTCGGATGAAATTATCTAGCGTTGACAAATTCAGCCCTTAATTACCTATATTGTAGGGAGCGAATTACTTCTAGGCCCACTTGCACCACAAATCACTGAATACGTTTAGTAAAAATACACTAGTATAACTTTAATAATCCTACTAATCCTACTTTCTACTATCCTACTAATATTATAAATACGAAAGTTTGTGAGGATGGATGGATGGATGGATGTTTGTTACTCTTTCACGCAAAAACTACTGAACGGATTTGATGTTACTGTACAGTAATATAGTTTATACATCAGAATAACACATAGGATACTTTTTATCCCGATATTCCCACGGGATCAAAACTTACGCGGGTGAAACCGCGGGGCGCAGCTAGTATTATATAATTTTAACTTTAAGTGCCACTTCCATTTAAATTATCAAAGTTAGGTATCCCATACTGTTTGCTTGTTTTTATTGCATGATGTGGTCTCCTATAATTGAGCAGGAGCACATAGATTTTTGTTCTTGTCCATTATATTACAGCATGTAAGCCGTAAGGTGTATTCTTTGTTGGAAATTCTAATAAAAAAAAAATAAAATAAAGTAAGCCCCTTAAAACATCGTGCTGTTTCTGTCAATCGTTTGGAGATATGAGAGACAGAATGATGTTTTAAACATGACATGAAACAACATTTCTTCACGCCTGTAATCCCCTGAGGGTTAGGTAGAAGTGTGCACTCCTACATTTTGCCAGTTATATTTAAGTCCCATGTAATAAAGGGCGTGCCTATTGCTCTCGTGAATCTAAAGTCTATTCAAATTAATTTTTCAAATTGATATTATTTCAATTTTATCAAATATCAACTTTATTTTAATGGTAATTAAGTTGATTTCAGAATGACTAGTACTATTGAAAATGTTATAGAAATGTTTGAAGTTGTAGCGTACTGAACTTTATTGAATTAAAGTTATTTCTCCATAAACTCATAGTTGTTTATATTTTTGGCAAATAAATTGCGAATGCAGATTAGATTCGTTGCTGCTACTGAGAAATTCCTGATGAGGAAACCGAATAACACCTACCCCGACGTGGGTATCGAACTCAGGACATCGTGCATGCAAGTTTTAATATGATATTTGTATTTAGTTGTATTCAATTATAATTATATTTAATGATTTGTGGTGCAAGTGGGCCTTGCCGACTGTTGTTTGAGTTTTCGAAGGCCAGGTTTTCCATTTTAGAGTCTTACACTATTTTATTTTGTGTTTTATATCCAAATATAAAATTACAATGCCATATATCTCTGGAACGCCTTTCTCTGTGCGAATGTCGTATAAATATTGCAGTCAGAGTTACTTCACAATCTTGAATCGCAGCGCGGCGGTGTAAACAAAACTTCTGGCCCCAAGTATGTAAAAGTGTGACGTCATACTTATAACATTCAAGTTATTTCTGGGAAGCTTGACCTTTCGGTACAATATTATTGGATATCTTAACTTCCTTGTACACACACGTCATCACAGCCATATCGGATTAGGAACTATTTAAAATACACCATGCTATGATAAATAAGGAAATTAGTTTTTTTATATCATAAAATTAACACTGGGTTGCGTTAAAATAGAAATCATGACAATACTAACAATGTACATCAAAATATGCTCCCTGAAGAGTCAGCCCTTTGCCTGTCACCTTGTTTTTAACCACAGTATGAGCTAAATTATAGTAAGGACTAGCTGTGCCCGCGACTTCTTTCGCGTGTATGTAGGAAAACAAATCGGATATCATGTTTTTTTTTTTTGTGCGGAAACCTAATTATTATTCTAAAATAAAAGTGTTTACGTTACTCCTTATAGCGTCATCTATCTGCCCATCAAAATCGGTCTAGCCATTTCAGAGATTAACCGGAACAAACAGACAGACTGCCAAACATTTTTAAAATCGATTTTTTGTTATAAGAACCGTATATACGTTCATGATTTAGTGCATTGCAAACAGGCACTTCAATTTCATTTATTTGTATATATTATGCATCTATACTATATACTATTATACTATATACTGTATTACTATATATAATTATAATAATATTATAAAGAGGTAAGAATTTTATGTATGTTTGTAACGAATTGGCTCAAAAAGTACTGGACCGATTTTAAAAATTCTTTCACCGTTTGAGTGCTATATTATCACTAATTAATATTTTTGGTTTTTTTTTCTTTTTTAGGTTTTTTTTTCTTTTTTTTTCCACCCGTGCGAAGCCGGGACGGACCGCTACTAGATTAAAAAAACAAACCAACACAAACTTCTAACTAGTAATAATCTATTGCATTAAAAATAACCCAAGAGCGTCATGCTATAGAAACAATAGCATTCACCCTTACACCATTCTTTCAATCACAACAAAAACTCCTTTAACAGCAAAAAAGACGCTGAAAAAACCCTTCAGTTAAATATTGCAATACTCGTAAAAATCTCCGCCTCCACCATTATAATTGTCAAGTCCCAATCTATAGCGATTCGCCATTGAGGCCGGGTTCGAGTGGCCGGCGTTTTATTGTGAACAATATTCAACCAGACTTTATAGATGCTACTGTCAGCTATATCTTTTATTGTGGGTAAAATGGTAAGAAGCATGACAATTTAGAGGGAATTCGTTTAGTTTGTTGTCAAAGGAAAAGTAGTTTTGGTCTGGTATAGAAATAAAAGAATTTGTCACAGAAACACGTGCATACACAAAGATAATTAACTCTATTAAAAACAAAGTTTATTAACTATGACAGTAAGAAGTAATCTTCTGATAATCGATACATTAAATACAAAGTCTGTCTGTTTGATCGCTTGGATCTTCTAAAGTGCACAATGAATTTGAATGCATTTTCACTATCATTTAGAGCATTTATTTCGGAAGGTTTATATGAATAAAACATTAATATTTAACTAAATAAGATATATCACAGAAAAACCTCGATGTTTTGATGTGTCGCCATTGCAGTAGGGTTGCTCATTGATTATAAATCTTAAATTAAACGTTTTTGACTTGCAGATTCAGTTGTTGGTGTATCGGTCAGTCAACCCCTTCTGAAATCAAATAAATTCTACCTGAGATACCGTTGGTGACACGCTCATTGGCAAACTTTGAAAAATTAACTATCAACTCATAACTTAAAGCGTATACATACGCAGACATTTATACACACACACACGTGCACAGCACATCATTTCCGTTGAAATTGTAATATTCCGTGCCGCTAAATGTTTTATAATGACACAGGCATTTAAACTGTTTTGTTTATACCTCTTTGTGGTGCGCATGGTTGTACATTGGACGTCGAAACGGTAATGGCAGTGGTGTAGAATGGTCAGTGTGGCCATTTTGGCCTGTTGTTCAGTGTAATTGCGTTTTTGTGTGTTTTTGTAGCGTAGTATTTTAATGTAATGATCATTGATTCAAGGCTTGTATGGCGATGTTGATTTTTATGTCGATGGATTGATTTAAATTAATTGGTTTAAATTTTTTTTAATTTTATTGATGTTATTGAAATAATATGTTTGTAATATGAATATTTTGAATAGTTTAATATTATTTTTGTATTGTCTGTGCCTGAAACAATTGAATTCTGTTAGTATCAAAACGGATTAAGCAGACTATAATTTACAACAAAATGATCCTTTGCCAGGATTTCATTTGATGTTAAGAGTAATTTGATTTTGAGGAACGAAATCTCAAAGCCAAGTTAATTCCCAATAATAACTCTAAACGTCCTTCAAAGTAATAAGTGTCACTCACTTTGATGCATTGTTAAAACCGTAAAGTGGGCTATTCGCAAATTACGCTATACAAAATTACGAAATAAAAACTAGAGACGTGACGGGAGCAGGCAATTAATTGTACGTAAAAAGGGACATCATGTGACGTCAGAGGTTTTTCTCTGGCTGGGCGGCCCGGCCGTGGTGAGTTGTGAATGTGTGTTCTTTACACATAGGGAATTTATTTTATTGCTGCTTGAAGGAATAGTGGACAATATAACAATATACATTAACACAGACAGAATACTGTAAGTTCTGTGGTGTTAAGGTAAAAGGGGATTAGTCATAAATATTGGGCAAATGACTTGTCCCCTTTTACCTTAACACCACATAATTTTGCTAGGTATCTTCTTAAATAGTCTTAAAACTTTACGTAGTTAGCAAACTCCATTGCCAATTTAGCTCCAAAACCAATTTAAGACCACAAGAAACCACAGATCTTATAATTAATTAGCAAAAGAGAGCTATCAGAGTCACTAACTTGTAATCTACGTCGCCACGAATCTCAAGGAACTATTTAAAAGTATTAATATTATGGCGGTATATTGCCAATTAATTTATGAAAATATGTATTACTAGCTGACCCCGCAAACGTCGTATTGCAAAAAAAAAAAATTGATAGTAGCCGATTCTCAGACCTACCCGATATGCACACAAAATTTCATACAAATCGGTCCAGCCGTTTCGGAGGAGTATGGTAACTAACACTGTGATACGAGAACTTTATATATTAGAAGATTATGTATGCAAGAAAAATCTTTTATTTTCAATAAAATAAGTGATAGACATAATCACTACATAGTATAAAACAAAGTCACTTTCTCTGTCCCTTTGAACGCTTAGATCTTTAAAACTACGCAACGGATTTTGATGCGGTTTTTTTTAATAGATAGAGTGATTTATATAATACATGCATGCATGTGATGTCGTAAATAAACGCATTTTTTTGCGCTTATTTTTCAAACGCTGGCTGAACCCTACGAGATAGGTCAAAATAATGTACTACAGTATTGTACACCTTCAAAAGGTCTACAAAAAAGTCCGTGATGGTATATGTCTATCTCTTAGGGATAACCCACAATAATCATTTTTTATCCTTTACTTTTTACGAGAAATAATGACTTATTTACGAAGCGATTTTAAGCAATACAGCATTAATCCTTATCCAATTAAGTACCTTAAATACATTGTGCATTTAATATAGATAAATATGGCCCTTACAGCATGTAATTTAAATGAATATTTTCGAAGATATTACAGATTTAAAATGCAGGGACATAGCGGTTGCTGCGGTACCGGCCGCGGCGGCGCGTGCTGGCATTCTTGAAATACCTGTACTTAGTATCAGTATTGCACCCGTGCGAAGCCGGGGCGGGTCGCTAGATTTAATACTAAAAATAAAGATGGGGGTGTCCCCACACCTTCTATTCTTTCTTCTCTCTCTTCCTTTCCTTTCTTTCCGTCTTTTTTTTTCCTTCCTTCTTTCCGTTTTCATCCTGTGTACCTATTTTTCTATTCTGCTTTTTTGTGTCTGTAAAATAAATTGGATCAATATTTTTTCAAATTATTTGAAGTACATACATCTTTTATAGGGTACTGTGTTAAATGTTACAACAAAATACCTTGTGATATACGTATATTGCAATTAAATTAAAGAAAATTAAAAACTCATCACTTTACAAGCAGATTTGACTTTGACTTAGATCCTTAAGACTATGCCGATCGCACAGTGGCGCCCTCATCGTTTGTTTGGTTATTTCACACAATTTAGAATGAAAATGCAAAAAATTAGCACGTTAAGTTGTGCTTCACAAGATTATACGTTAATATTATTAGAAACGGTAGTTTTATAATGTTTAGTTTTATTATAATCCTTAAAACGGAAAACAGTGGCCACTATATTCTATTCTATATAAAATACATAATAAATATAATATGATGTTAAAATTGAAGGGGTCTCCATACAGGAAACTTGTTTTTTCAGCATGATCTGCCTTGTGGTACGGAACTCTTCATGTGCTCGTCCGACTAGCACTTGGCCGCTTTTTCTCTTCCAATATTTTTTTTTTTTAATTTAAATTACACACAGTTCCCAAATACATGATAATAATAAGTCTTTTATTCGGACAATATATATACAATATGTTTTTCCCACTATTGCACAGTTATTATACATATTTTTTACATAATTAAATTTTTCCACGTATTTGGTGCTTTTTTTTACTTTCTGTAAGTCCGTTTGCCAGTTGGCAAAAGCCTCCTCCAATCCCAAATAGATACAGAACTCTAAAAAGTAATAGAAATCTCGAATCTCGTATCAAAAAACAAATAAGAACACCTATTGGTTTCAGAGCCCGTGCTGGGATGATATCGGTCCCTATTAAAAAGCAATCAAGGGTCGCTTCGTTAACCTGACGCCTGTTTGTACTCGCGCCGATCTAAAATGGATACCTTTCTATTACCCGCTTTTAAATTGAGAGAATATTGCTTTAGTTTTTTCCGTCCGTTAGAGTTTTATTTTCGAGAGATTGATTTTACGCACAGTGCAAACATGTTTTTCTTGTAGTTTGATCTGCGTTTGTGAATTTTCTTTCTTTTTTGTTCATGTGTTGGGGAATAAGTTATGTTGATTTATTTCTTTGTAAACTAAAAAGTTTTAGTGATTATTTTAACGTTTGATATAAAATAACGGTTGTGTTTTTCTACTACTCGTATTCCTTGAAAGGATAGGGAAAGTCTATACAGACTTATGTTTCAAATTAATATTATTTCAAGTATCAACTTTATTTCAATGTTAATTAAGTTGATTTCAGAGAGTAACAGGCACTCGATATGGTTGAAGTTGTAGCTTAAACTGAACTTTATTGTGTAGGATTTAAAGTTATTTTTCCATAAACTCATATTTGTTTACATTTTTGGCAAATAAATCGCGAATACAGGTTAGATGTGTTTAGTGTACAGGTACGTCCACATTTTGCTGGTTACGTACCCTTTGTGTGGTTTTAGTGTGTTTAATCTAACAGTGTGCGACTGTATTGCCAGTTTTGTATATAAATGAAAATAGTCTATTTTATCTATACTAAGAGGAAAGATTTGTATGTATGTTTGTAACGAATTGGCTCAAAAACTACTAGACCGATCTTAAA
The DNA here is from genome assembly GCA_949316385.1 of Globia sparganii. Classification (NCBI taxonomy): domain Eukaryota; kingdom Metazoa; phylum Arthropoda; class Insecta; order Lepidoptera; family Noctuidae; genus Globia; species Globia sparganii. The sequence goes on along the minus strand of OX438660.1, from coordinate 22,922,795 downwards.
AATTCTTTCACCATTTGAATGCTACATTATCACTGATTAATATAGGCTTTTTAATTGCAAGAAAAATTAAATGTTTAAAAATAAATGTCCACCCGTGCGAAGCCGGGACAGGCTGCTAGTTATCTATAAAGGGCAGCATGGACATCGACGCTCAAACTGTTACTGGATTCAGTAGATGATTCTGAACGCAGGGTCCGATATTTTTTTTTTTTGTCAGATAAAGAAAAATTTGATGTTCCGTACATTTTGACTGCGTAGGTAATACACTTTTCTATGAAACTGTTGTATTTTTTGTCTCTCCCAACCTGTATATCTTTCTCTACAAATCTAAACTTTGTATTTTATAAAGATAAAATTGTTTATTTAATGTTGGAGATCCCTGGAAGTCCTAATCCGATCACAAACATTATTTTCATGTATTGAAAATCTACACTATTGTCGAGTGTTATAGGATATACGAGTATTTTATGTTCAAACAAGAAATTTTAATTACTAGGTCGCTGGCAGAAGCTTGTATACAATATCTATATAACCTCACAAAACTTCTAGAGAAATAACACCCTACATGTAAGAAATTCCAAGAACACAAACTAAGATAGTAAGACATAAAGTAATTTTGGTGCAACGCAGTACAGAGTTCGTACATTTTGAACGAACCGACTTAATTGCTTGGCGCAATGAAAGAGTTGGCTCGCTTGCGGTGTCAGCGAATGGGAAATATTAATACCTCTAGCATCACGCGAGCCTTTGGCGTCTATTAAACTTTCAAGAACTTTAATGCTTTTGAATGGTGCTGATTTGAAGAAGTAAGGAAAATTAGAGGTGATTTTTTTTTGGTTGAGTTGGATTAAAGATTATTTAAGTGGTTGAACTTGAAATTTAAAAACGCTTATGCGTTGGTAAAAGGTTATTTTTTAATTTATTAGTTTCTATTTTATGCGTCATTTGAGAAAAGTCACAGCAGGATAACAAACTATCTAGAAAAGCAGTGGTAGCTCAGTGATACAGACGGCAGCACATCAAACTACCCGAAACTGTCAAATTTTCCCAATCAACTTTCAGCCTTATGCTTTAGCAATAAAGTTGAAAATCTATTAAAGAAATTTGGCAGATTGTAGTAGCGTCGTTTAATTTGTGTAGATAATTTCATCACCACAGCTCTCAAAACGGTGAAGGAAAAGATTCTGCGGAAACCGGCACGTCCATAACCAAAAATTCAAAGATATATTACATATACCAACCCACACTGGGCCTGCCCACTCCCTCTGGAAGAGTGACATTTGTAAACATTTGTAAACAGTTTCAGTAAACAGTTTCAGCACGATAACAAACTATTATTACCTAAAGATTAACCATTACCATGCTGCAATTTTTGTCTCCATTACGATGTTAGTTACAAGTTCCAGTACTAATACAAGCCAAGGTCATGTATGTTTCAGTAAGTCAATCGTTTATACTAAACGGTAATGATTATCAATGAATAATTGGACCGTCCGCATCTATAAAAACCATTAGTGCATTTACTTCAATGAATAAAAAGCTTTACTCCAACTCAACATCATTCCACTATTGAACTAACAGAGGAATGCAACTGGTGTGAACACTCAAAGATAAAACAGCGTTAAAACCAATACTTAAACTAAATCAAGCTCGTTACTGTGAACCCGTCTCTTGTGACATTCGATCTCTGCATTTATCAGTCGTCTTTGAATATTGCCGACGCAATAAATCTCCCGACCACTAGAACTTTAGTATTGCCACTTAAAGGAGACTGGAGCTGGATCTGAAGCTTAGTCAGCAATATAGCCTATTTAGAATAGAATATAATATAATAGAATACTCTTTATTATGTACACCATATAAATTACAGACATTATAGAAATTTTGCAAAGGGTGACACAATGGGCGGTCTTCTAAAAGCGATCTTTAAAAGACAACCTTTGGATGGATTTAAAAGGGGGGCGGGGGGGGGGGGGTGGTTAGACTCATGTTTTGTGACTTCTGCCTTTTTTTTTCGTGGGGAAGTCCTCATAGTTACTCTCCACCGGGGGAGATTGGAGGGTTATTTCGGTCTGCTTCTTCTACTGCCATGATCACAAGGAATTTTTTCTGCTTTTTTAGTGGATTTCTGTAGCACCACTTTGTTTTTCAACCAACACGGGGTTTTATTATTTAAAACAAAAATATTAAGCTGAATAGTGTGGGTAGTTTTATATCATATATGTGTTTTTGTGGAGCATTTACATGAGTGCCAGCTAAGCAAGCCTACTTGCCCTGCAAATGGTTTGCCAACCATCTGACCAGGTTCACAAATCACGTTAAATCATGACACAAATTGTCAAGCTCAGTCTCCTGTTTCTATGTTAATTAATGTAATTGGTCGTTTTGGCTCTTGTGATACAGGACCTTGTATAAGAGCCTGAACACTGATGATTATGTTTTTGAAGTGAAAAAAAAAATGGTATAGTACATTTTTAATTAACAATAAATGAATGTCAAATAAATCATCAATCAAATTCGCCGCATTGGCAAAGCACCCGCCCATACATTCTGAGGCACGTGGTAAACCATTCGCAGCGTATACCTTCCGATGTCTGTGCGCGGCTTTACAGAATGGCACTTGAAAAATTTGTACAATCACACAGCACACAGGCATTTACAGCGCCTTTATCTCGTAGCAATTATAGTGATTTTCGTAGGATTAGTATTACCATTGTGTGTACCTATCACATGTTTCGAAACTTATGCACGAACGAGGCGTCTATTCTTTGAGGCACTGCTAACAGTGCTTGTTAAGACAAGGCTCCGGAAGTAGGCCGCTAATATAGAGAAAAAGAAACACAAAGATTTTAGTCCGCCATGCCTTTCAAAGACCTTTGCTTGCTTCTGAATTTCAGATAGTTATCTACAATCCTGTAGCTCAGTTCCTTTGAAAGTATGTCTTTTTAGAGCCTTATTTTTTTTGTGTAATTTTTCTTTTGTTTCTGCTTGTGAACGTTTTCAACCCTTTTTACATGTGTTGTTCAGTTAAGCTTTTTCTTACATCAACGAGTACTGATTTTGTTATCGTTATAGATCACAGGGGCAATTCTCGTAATTTCAAGAACGTTCACAGTCCGATCTCAGTCTCAATCTGACTCAGAAAATCTCAGAAATCTGAGTCAGAAATGACTCTAATTTCCCTACATATTTGACAAGTTTTTGATATTAACTGTCGCTGAGATGAGTTTTTAACTACGGGATTTGGCCTTCAGATTATTTTCTAATGGGACCGACAAGATTGTGCGTGTGAAATGTGCAAACATGTCATGACTTTTTTTAAAGTTATTTTGAAAAGATTAGTTAAAATAAAGGGACTGACTGCCCAGGATACTTAAGACATTATGTATATATAAGTAGGTATATCTATTTAGTAAACATTTTAACAAAAAAAAACCGACTTCCAAAAAAAACACTACAAAGTGAAAAATAACTTTAATTTCGGAAGTCGGTGTCTTTGGATCTGTATTTTAGTTTATTGCCACCGACTTCCAAAATTAAAGTTATTTTTCACTTCGTAGTGTTTTTTTTTGGAAGTTGGGATTTTTTTTGTTTAAAAGTTTTTATATCTCGCTTTTTAGTAGGTCTGTTTATAATGTATCCATGTTACAATAGCCTAATTTGAACTTGCTCATCGCCTTTTAAAAAATATTGCTTTTCCCGATGCAGGGACGGGAAAAACAAAAAAAAAATACAACCGAATTGAAAACTTCCTCCTTTTTTGAAGTCGGTTAAAAATGAGACCTTGCTTCTGTAAATTTTTAATTCTTTGAACAAGCTCTTTTGTTAGATATCCTGTAAAATAAACTATAATCGAATTCCATCCTTTAATTGACCCCACATACATTCCGTTTTCACCTATTTCGCCAACAGCGTATACCCAAAACCAGTGGAATTTAAGGATAATTTAATATAGGGGTAAATTAATTAAATTAGGGGAAATATTTTGATATTTGACCACATAGTACCACTCGGAGCGCTGTAGAGCACTCGGGATGTTTACCTGCTATAACATTAATTAATGATCTATTAAATTTCGTTTGCTATAATTTATTGTGTTATTTTTGCTACGAAGAGGAATAGATTAAATAATAAATATTGTATTTTGAATTTAAAATTGAATCCTGTGCTAATAAAATCTTATGTAATTAATTATAATAAACCTTCAGACCGAATTTCGTCCATGGGAATCTCAGCGGGGAATGACCTTCGGCGCGGCAGTTATTATAGTGTATATATGCAGACACAGGTGCACTCTCTTTGATTCCGATGGGATGGCAATCCAACACGACCAAAGAGAGATGAGGCACAGGACCAACATCTTAACGTGCTTTTCGAGCCACGGGGGAACCGCTAACTTCCAAACTCCGGGCTGTTACTAAGAAATTCATAATGGAAAAACCCAATAATACTTTTCCCGTCTTAGGAATCAAATCCAGGTCTCCACGCTCAGCAGTCGTGCTTGCGACTACTAGAGCAAAGGGGTAGTAACCTAGTCTATTTACTTTGAACTCATACCCAGTACAAGCCGAGCACCCGACGGGCTTTCCCGTTGGCAAAAATGACGAATTACCATACAAACTCTCGTCACCCATTTACCCCTTTAGAGGATACATTTTTAAAAATCCGGTTCCCTACTACCGTTATATAAGGAAGTGTTGTGCTACATTTTATGCTTCTAGACTCAGCGGCTTAGGCTGCGCGTAGTACGTCAGTGAATGAATGAATGTAAGATTTTCATTAAATTCAAGATACACTTAGTTCTGAGAGCCCGTATACCTGATCTTTAGACAATTTATTGCAAGAACGTCATTGAGCCTGCAATACACGTGCCCAATTTACTGAACCCAATCAATTTAGTTGACATGTTATTTATTGTCTTCTATCTATAACTAATATTATAAATGCGAAAGTTTGTGAGGATGGATGGATGGATGTTTGTTACTCTTTCACGCAAAAACTACTGAACGGATTTTGATAAAACTGTACAGTAATATAGCTTATACATCAGAATAACACATAGGATACTTTTTGTCTCGATATTCTCACGGGATAGAAACTTACGCGGGTGAAACCTCGGGGCGCAGCTAGTCTTCTATAAATATAAAATTCAGTCCTACCTGACAACGCACAGCCTAAGCGCTGGTCCTAGAGTCATGAAATTTGGAGGGTGTGTTCTTTGTCAAGAGTAGGTATCCGTTAAGAAAGGGTTATTCGAAATTACACCCAGAGGGTGAATGAGGGGAGGGTGAAATTTTATAAGGACGACTTCGCGAGCAGAAGCTAGTAGAAAACATGTGCAGCATGGCATCCAGTTCTAAAACTACCAAACAGCGTAGGCCAGCCTGGCAACAGGTGATAAGCAACGATCCTATCATTTTACAAGTTTCTATAATACATTTTCTGCTTTATAAAGCCAAACGCACGTTACAACCACAACGGGCCGCAGCGCAATGCTTTTTCATACAAAAAAGTGCAGTGCGGCGCGGGTGTAGTGTGCGTTGATTCTCAGAAAATATACGAAAGTGGTGAAGGAGAATTTTTGCAATGCGTAGCTTTTGCCCGTCCCAACCCAATCTCCTTTAGCCTTTAAACAGTATTGTCGAGAAAATGTATCAAATAGTAGTTTTTTGAAAAAAAATATCGCATTTTCAGTTTCTTTCTTTTTGATAGCTTCTAATGTTAAAAAGTGAACTGTCGTATTATAAGTAATATATACATCAGTTGATAAACGTGATTTGTAGTTAACTGTGTTTACAGTATGATTAGTATGCCATGTTTCCGCAAATAGAAACACAATGCAACAAGGTTATGAACCAATAATCCGTCAATTACTCCCTAATCACATGTTTGTAATTAGCGTGTTGTGGTTTAACCACTAATTATGCCCTTGCAATTACTATGTAGTAACTTATGAACCACATACTCACATATCAATTAATATTGCCATATTACCATAAGATAGAAAACCGAATAACCTCAAAATTGATTGCATAGCGGGGGCGTAGCACAGCTACGCTGTCTGCTACGACGTAGCAGTACTGCTACGCCGTAGCCACCAGTATCGATTCAATCTCTAAAGTTGAAAAAATATTAAATTTCATTTTCAAACATTTTTTTTTTCTTTTTCCCCAGCAGTTTATAAAAAAGCGGGAATTGTACCCTACAACATAACCTATTTATCGGTGATACAGGTGTCAGAGTGTACCAAAAAAAGGTATATTTTTCCCGCCGTTTTATAAGGATCGCACGTCTCGGGGTAAATTGTAGGGAAAAAGGTTCCACCACGTAGTTTACTTACGGGAAATTATGGACGTGCATAAGTAACGTACTGCTGTAGGGGAGAGTGGGGAGAATCGAGCCTTCTTCCGGAAAGTACGGAAGCAAAGTTAATTATGTATGGGGACAAATGTTGGGCACTGCTGGTTGTCGTTATAATCTAATATATAAAATTCTCGTGTCACAGTGTTAGTTACCATACACCTCCGAAATGGCTGAACCGATTTGTATGAAATTTTGTGTGCATATCGGGTAGGTCTGAGAATCGGCTACTATCTATTTTTTGTTTTTTGCAAAACGACGTTTGCGGGGTCAGCTAGTCTGATATATAACAGTCTCGTATCACAGTGTTAGTTACCATACTCCTCTGAAAGGCTGGACCGATTTGTATAAAATTTTATATGCACATTCAGTGGGTCTGAGAATAAGCTACTATCTATTTATTTTTTTTTGCAAAACGACGTTTGCGGGATCAGCTAGTGATATATAAAGTTTATCTTAAAGTTTATATTAAATTGAATTGATTGATATGATGTCGATAGCCTACATATTTTTGCGGTAAACTTAACGCTGGTGACCATTTTTTTTCTGAAATTAAACTATATTTTTTACTATAAAGTTACTTGGTAAGAACAATTTTCTTTCTAAGTTTGTACATTTTTGACCGATTTAAGTATTTCAATTTATTTATGCATACAGTCTTAATACAGATTTATATGTGTTTTGTACCATTAAACCAGAAATGGTTTGTATTGGTACTCACATTCGCTACAAGAACACTCCTTAATGATTACTAAGTAAGTATAAATTATAAATATAATATTTAGTCAAACTCAAAGCATTTATTTCAATTAAACCATTTACAGGTACTTTTGAACTGTCAAGAAGTCGGTCAGTCAGAAAATATGAAGCTAGTTGCCCATTCCAAAGCATAGTAAGTACCTATGGAGAAGAACGGGCAAGAAACTCCATGGACACTCTTTAAATTATCTATCTAATATATAAAATTCTCGTTTCACAGTGTTAGTTACCATACTCCTCTAAAACGGCTGTACCGATTTGTATAAAATTTTGTGTGCATATCGGGTAGGTCTGAATCGGCTAGTATCTATTTTTTATTTTTGCAAAACGACGTTTGCGGGGTCAGCTAGTATTTTTATAAAAATATTAGTTACATCATTAATTTTGAATTTATAATACATAATATGTGAGAACGATGTAAAAAGAGACGTACGCGTTAAAAGCGTCCAGAGTACAGCAAATGTAACAAAACAAAAATACAACTTACTTATTATAATTATATCATTCATGTACCCACATCATTTGTTTATATTATATAACCAAATAATGTAGGTACAGGATTAATATTACACATAATTATTTAGGTCGTAAATATCTGTCAGTAAGTACGTTAGACACACGTAATGTTTCAAATCTGAGTTGCTCGCTACTGGGCTGCTGATTAAATGACCGGTCCTAGTCAACGAACTCTTTTTTACAAAAAAAACAACCGAATTCCAAAAAAACACTACAAAGTGAAAAACATCTTTAATTTCGGAAGTCGGTGTCGTTGGTTCCGCATTTTCTTTTATTGACACTGACTTCCGAAATTAAAGTTATTTTTCACTTTGTAGTGTTTTTTTGGAAGTCGGTTGTTTTTTTTTTTTGTGAAAAGCTTTTTATTTTTCACTTTTTAGTGGACCAGTTTGTAACTTATCTAAGTTACAATAGCCTAATGTCAACTGCTCATCAACTTTTACAAAATATTGCTTTTCCCGATGCAGGGACGTTAATTGTTGAGGAGTTCTCCTTGTAAGAACCAGGAGAACTGGAGCTGATTGAGAAGTCACCATCAGCTCCACTTCACAATACGCATTGTGCTTAGCAATCACATTATAGTACCTAATCGAATCGCAACCCCTGAAATATTTATTATTGAATAGTTCCGATGGCCATCAATGGTCTTCATCATCAGTTCCACTTAGACCAGATAGACTAGATAGTAACTCGTGCATTTGCTCTCAGAACGCACCATCTTTCTGAGAGCAAATGCACGAGTTACTATAAAAATTACCCGAATTGCTATAGGTGTGCCTACAAAATTTGAGGGTTTCCCTCGATTTCCATGGGATTCCCTCATCAGATTCCGATTCGGTGATAATGGGACTACCTCGGGAGCATACCCTTTTAAATAAAAAAAGAATTTTGAATTCGGTCGACAATTGACGGAGAAATCAGTGAACATACATAAAAAAAAAAACATACATAAAGTCGAACATATTATTATAACCTCCTCCTTTTTGGAAGTCGGTTAAAAAAGAAATTCCTTTACCTACAGGTTGCTTCGCTTTTATTTATTTTTATTAGGGCTGACAAATACGGTCAGACGTCTGTCGAATCAGCCCTTAGTGTTACATATGTTATTTTATTAATATAAGGGATGATTTACTATCACCAGATAACTTTCATCCGAGGAATAAAATTGACGTTTGAAAGTTTTTGTATGAAGTAACTGTCAAAATTTCAAAATTATTCCTCGAATAAAGTTATCAGATTATTGGAAAATCTTCCCTTAGTTGTAATAGTATTTTTGTATTTTTCTTAGTTTTTCGAGTTTGTACTACATGAAATTGCTTCTTACCAAGTTTCATGCTTCTAGGTCAACGGGAAGTGCCCTATAAGTTTTGATTCCCTTGCGAGTGTCAAAAATGAGGTTTAAACGGAACATTTAAAAGGCCCGTATCTTTTGATTGCGAGGACTTAGAAGTTTGGATTTTTCACTGCTTCAAGAGATTGCAGCATTGAGTATTTGATATTAATTTCAATTTGGTAACTCCACGTGTTCCTGAGAAAAAGGGTCTTGACAGACAGACGGACTACGAAGTCATCTTATAAGGGTTGTGTTTTTCCTTTTGAGATACGGAACCCTAGACAAATAATACACAACCACAGCAATATAATATGTCACCAGTAGCGCAACGTAATCGCTCCACGTACGATTACTCCATAATCTGGACCAATAAAAGTTGATTGTATCGTTTCGTGATGCCAATAAAATAAAAATAATATTGCTATCATATGTACAGAAATCATCTTTCGCTTTTACCAAGACCGAGACGTATCAGTTTCATATCTGAGCCCAAAATTATTGGAAATAAAAAAAATTGCTGATTTTTTTGTCTTTTTTTGTGGAAAATTGGATGAGTGCGTATTTTTTCCGACATATTGGATATGGTACACAGCTTTTTTATATAAAGTTGTGCTACCAATTGTTGGTGAGAGGGTTCGTGGAAACAGGAAAATGGATATTGTTGTGAACGGGGTAGGCTGTGTCAATACACGTATTGATTGCTTGTTTCAGAAATAGTAGAATAGGGTAACATAACAAAAGGGTAACAGTTTTTAGGTTTTTTCAATTGTCTAGACCACCTACGCCAATAAGCTTCGGCCACTCATTGTTACGTAAGTGCATACTGCTTAGCCTAAAATATTCTATTTTTTTCAATTTGAAATTAGCAATGTGATTTTTACATTAGTTTGGGCATTTTCAGGATTCCGTACCCAAAAGGTGCCAACTGGACTCTATTACTAAACCTCCGCTGTTCGTCCGTCCGTCCGTCCCACAGTGTTCGTAATTATTACATTACGAGCTACTTTAGGTATAAATATCATGGCAATATAAATTGAAATTTGCATGTGATTAGAGTACATTATTAGTTGTACAACTAGTTCCTACGTCTAATTTCCCGATTCCGGGAAATGTTCACCGCTCAGCACTGCACTAACCCCACGCGATAATAATACCGGTCAGTCGCTTTTGTTAGCCGCTAATGATCGCACATGTTTACGCTCTGTTCTTACAAGTGTTTTTGAGTTTTATTATAAAATTTTTGATTCATCAGGGGTTCCACATCCACAGGTAAGATATACACTAATTTGTTAATCATATTTGTATTGTAATTATGAGAAAATAAATAAAATATGAATTGAAAAAAATAACCAAAATTTGCAAAAAAGTTTCACAAAATATGCTTATGCCTTCTAGTGTACATAAAATATTAATTCACGGAGCTGACGTCATCGAATCCCTTGTGCTTCCTATAGGTCAGCTTAGCGAAGAAACTCTAGAGTCTAGACACAAAGACTGCCGCTATATAGAGAGCATAGCACGAGAAAAATTGGAAGGAAGCAGACAATTGAAGATCTACTACATGCTCTGCTCATCTCCTCCGATCCATTCATATCCAGCATCAGACCATTGCCTGAGCGAAAATCGGGTACTTTGGCGCCAGAAGTATTGCAGTTATTGAAAGCTCCTGAAGCACCTGAAAGAACGCACTCATCGGATGAAGAGGCAAACAGAGATTAGACATTGGATCATCGTCCTCAGTCACTCACATTGGATCAAGGCCTTCTCAGGGCCGCCTATTTAAAAAAAAATTAAAGTAAACGTCTTTTTATTTTATTTTATTTGTAGACTATAATTTAGTATATGTAAACACTATATGAATACAAATTATACTTAATAATATATGTGTTTTTCTTGTATAAGTCCACAAACATGTACCTACCTACATTTAAATAAAAAAAATCATATTAAAATCAAAGTAGCTCGTAATTTAATGATTGCGAACACTGTGCGTCCGTCCGTCTGTCTGTTTGTCAACGGGCATGAACCGTAAAAGGTAGACAGATGAAATCGTCACAGAGTGTGCTATTGCTGCTATAACAACAAATAATAAAAATAAATTAAATTAAAGGGGATTTCTATACAAGAATTGTGTTTTTTTCTGCGTTTTTTACTTTGTGGTACGAAACCCATTTGGCCGACTTTTTTTAAATCCCTGGAACTGTAATTATAATCTAACTAAAAACCTTAACATATCACAACTTAAAAAAACAAAATTTAAACAACTCAATCAAACTTAATAACTTAAAAAAAAAAATGTGAAAACCAGTCATTTTTCTCCCTTTATTCGCCTCACAATAGATTCGAAGGTTTTCGTCAACTAAGCAGGGCAAAGTTAAAGTTAAATTAACATGTCGAGAATTATCGCGGCTTTTAGAACAAACAAACAAGGGTCATTAATCATAAAACTAAGACCCAAGGGTCCTCTGTACACTTAATTATTGAATAGACTTCTAAACAACTTTGATTCTAATAGCTGGGCTTAGTTTTTATTAGGGACAATTTTATTTTAGTTTGTTTTGAGATTTTTTGGCAGTCGCTCCATGTAAAACACTGGTATTCAGCTGCATCCGGTTAGACTGGAAGCCGACCCCACCATAGTCGGAAAAAGGCTACGCAGATGATGATGTTTTGAGATGTTTTGGTGATTATTTAAGTCATTTGTTTGCCTTAGGGCTATTTTTTCTAGCGCTAGATAACTTTTATTCAAGGAATAAAATTGAGTTTGATCATTTTGTATAAAATAACTCAAATTTATTTAAAATTATTCCTCGAATAAAGTTATCAAATGATTAAAATCAGCCCTTATTCATGTTTTAAAAGGGTTTTTTGTTTTTGCTTTTATTATCTGTATTTATTTTTATTACCTTTGCTGTAAATACTGATCAAAGTCAAAGTCAAATCATTTATTTCAAATAGGCACTTAAAAGGTACTTTTGAACGTCAAAAATTAAAATTAAAAAATAGAATTAATTCTAGTCGCCCCTTCCAAAAGGTAGTTTTCGTGTGGAGAAGAATGGGCAAGAAACTCCACCGTTACTCTTTTAAAATGTTTTACAAGTTTTTGTATACATTCATTATATAATTATATGTGAAGACGATGCACCTAAAATAAAATTTAGTTTACCACAAATGGTAAAAAGAATTAAAAATATAACAAAGACTGATAAATCAATTATGTGATAGATACATGGTGCTCACTTATTTACAAAGATTGTAAATTTTTTCTAGTATTTTAAAAAGTGTGTGAGTTACATTTGTCACAGAATGTTTGGAACTTGGAAATATTCAGCTGCATCCGGTTAGACTGGAAGCGGACCCCAACATAGTTGGGAAAAGCCTAGGTAGATGATGATTTATCTCATTTGCTGCCTGTATAACTTAATACTGACCAGTAAATTGCAAAAACGTAAGAAAATTTGAATTTCGCGGTCTACCCTGGCGCTTTCGCCCTAAGTGGATTCGTAACTCATGGTTACCATAATAGAAAGACAAGAAAGTGTATTGTAACCTTAATTCGGGAAAAGTAATAAACAGTTCTTCGGAATTGTCAAAATGAGCTTAGTCTCGAATACTTTAATTGTAAAGAAATTATGACAACCCAGCTAAAATACCACAAGGACTCAAAATTTACCAATACAGGTACCATCACCAGTTTTTATCTAATTAAAATGTCGCACAATATACACACACACATTCGGAAGCTATTTTCCGAGTGTTTAAATATTGTGTTAAATATTTTTATTTTTCATCGCAATATTTATTTTATATAATCCTGACTGGCTTGTGATTCACCCCATTTAAAATACCGGTATTCGGTTGCACCTGGATAGACTAGAAGCTGACCCCGGCATAGTTGGGAAAAGTCTAGACAGATGATAATTTAATAATGTATTTTCAATTTCCGTAACTATATCAATGTTTTTTGTTACAGGCTAAACCACGCCCTCGTAGGGCTAAGGCCATGGTGGTGGCACGCGTGCAACGTTGCACTACACGCTGCGTGTTGCGCGCTAGTTGCGCGGGCGTGCGTGACTATAGCACGACTGCAGCGACCGTTCGCTGCGCTCGCGGCGGTGCTGTTTGCAGTGCACCCTGTACATACAGAGGCGGTGAGTAGTACACCTACTTGTTAATGTACAAAAGTAAGAAGATGAAACGTGACTTGATAGATCGACTAACGGTCATACCTTGTGTGCAAGCCAAAGCGATCGTCACTTTCATATATCATTCATTTGTTTGGAAATCTAGAAGGCGCCGTCTGCCGGCGCGGCGACGCCTTCAGCAGTGTGATTCTGTAACCATCTCACCGTGAAAATTTAGGTGAAGTGAGCGTGGAGTGAGCTGTCAGTGTCATCCTGATGCGAGGGATTGGTACTCTTGACAGCACACTCTAAGCTAACTTCACCTAACTTTTCACGGTGAGATTTTTACAGAAACGATCGGCAGGTTCGCCGAAAAACATGAATGTGACGGTCACGTGTTCGTGCGACGATCGTTTTAGCAAGGACACAGCCTTGGAAGATATTAGGACAAAGTGTAAGGTTAAGAACATTACTGTTGTGATACAAATTGGGAAAGCTCAATGAGCAGCAATAGACTGCCATAGGCAGAGTTCATTATAGAAGTTATGAAAGAAAAGAAAGAAAGAAAGAAAATCAGAACAAATAGGTTATGTAAAGTCCGATGTAAGAAATTAGCAGGAGAGTGTGCCTCACGGCTGTGCCAAAAAGGCCCAGTTCAGCATAAAGCCAGACAACTAGTGCCTGACGCTGGTTTTCAACTGGACCTGATGTGTGAGGTGAAAACATCAGGTCCAGTTGAAAACCAGCGTTTATGCGTTTTTTAGCGTTTATGTAAAAACGGTCAGTATGATGGTCATAAAAAAATTGTTAATTAACATTTGGCAGACGGGTTGGTGTTTGATATAATATCTGCAATTTGAAACATTTGCAAAGAACACAGCTTAACACCCTTATCATTTTTGTACTAGAATTATAAATGGGATATTTATAATTCTTGTACAAAAGTGTTAAATAAAGGTACTTAACCTCTGCCCACCTAACAGTTACAGCCAAAAAATACGCTTGACATCATTCTTTTGTCCTCACATCCACCCACAGGTATAAATTGGCCTATTCTTAGCCGAGACTCAGTTCAATAACGAAAAGTGCCAAGAAATCTTACAATAAGCTTCTAAATCTGGCGCAAGACAGTTTTAGCAACGTTGTATGAGTGTTATGGAAGGTCAATGGCTCGGCTGTTTATTAAGGCAAATCTCAAAGCCAGAGAAAGATGGGTAAATCCTGTTAGACTGGACAGAAGACTTGGGTATATAAATAAAAATAATATTTAAGGGCCGGCTAGTAATTATCTGACAAACTCAGATAGGACTCAAAATGAAAAAATAAACTGAGAATTTTTTATATTTATTATTTATATTTATTTATATATACTTTATTGTACACCAGAAAATACATAACAAAAAAAAAACAATTATTACTACAAAACATACAATGGGCGGCCTTATCGCTTTCTGCGATCTCTTCCAGGCAACCTTGGAATGGACAGTGATTGCGTGGATATATAAAAATGGAGTTACATATTTTATAAAAATAAATTGCGTTAGTGGAATAAGTAGCTCCTGACTTCATTTCATCCGAATTTCACAATATTCCTTACAAAATTCTACCTACACCTCATTCTGTTCACCCCATAAAGAGCTAATTTAAAAAAGTAACACAATTTCCTTCTTCAAGTTTCAAGCTATCTTTTTTGAAAGTTTCATTAAAATCATCAGTGATTTATCTGTGAAAATGTAACAAAAAAACAATCGGACACACTCTTTCGCATTATAACATTTGTCTACTGTTAGAAGAACCAAAAATTCGAAGTTATGAGACATCTACCGCACTGAACCCGCGTGGTACATTTTAGTCCACTTCCTTTCGAAATAGGAGGCCTGCCCTCTATCCCAGCAGTGGGAAAATTATAGTCTAATTATGCAATATAGCCATAGCACTAGGAAATAGACTTGTCGACTGAAAAAATATACTAATAAAGTTTTGACAAATTCTAGGTTATGTAAACGTCATCTCTCCAACCTGTCATGGCTGGCTGTCGATGATCATAACAAACGTCAAACATTTCCAGTTTTTATTTAGTGCCTAAAGAATATTAATAATTATAAAAAAAAATCATTCTTTAATGTATTTAGGGATTCGTTTTCCGAGTTTTCTAAAGTGTACATGTTATGGCCGGAGTCCCATACAAAAACGAAACGTCTCCTTTGGTTCAATTCAGAAACACGTATGGTTGACTCAGTAATAATAGGCTTGTCGACTGAAAAAAGTCTAATTAGTCCGTCAGTTAGATTATCAAAAAATATTTGACCCGTATTTTTTCTTTTGTTACGTAAACCAAAATTGACGAAGATACGACGCTTTTAAAATTCTCAATACGTCACACCTTGGTATAGTAATTTTTAGTACGTTCTGACGTCACGAGCCCCCACTCCCGAGTTTTGATGCGTTTTATCTTTGTCAATATTCATTGATTTACAAAAACAAAAACCATGTGTCCATTATTTTCCAATACTCTAACTGACGGACTAAATAGATTTTCAATTTATTGATGGTGTCGACAAGCCTATTGTGAAAGGCGGACGATTTGGTGGACTGTCTTCTCTCTTTCTCTGTCTGTTTGTTATTTTCACTTTCAAAAAGTGCTAATTCTTCAGACTAATATAAAAAAAAATGACGATTTACTGTTCTGTCTGTTAATTTTAGCTAATTAAGTTCGTTTAGTATTTTATTAGATAATAATATGTTTCTATTGTCGGCAGGTAGCCGGAGTAGTAGGCAGAGCTGATGTATTAGCTTGTATATTCTTTTTATCATCACTCCTTGTGTATCATAGGTAAGTTAATTATTATCTGACTTCCATTTTTATTTAAAGTAATAAAATTATCCTAGATATTGCATCCTTTTCATCTAACATTTTAAAAGAACTTTCTTGTCTTATGTAAATTCAGGGTATTCATTTTTTACCAAATTGACTATCAAAATCTGTCCTCATATTCAAATCACAACTGTCATTTTTTAGCAGTTTTATGAAAAGGGTATAAACAAGGCAAATTGGCGTAGTGAGTCTGTTTTATAAACCACAAGCTGACCCCGCAAAACGTCGTTTTGCAAAAAAAAAAAATAGGAGCCGATTCTCAGATCTACTGAATATGCACACAAAATTTCATACAAATCAGTCCAGCCGTTTCGGAGGAGTATGGTAACTAATACTGTGACACGAGAATTTTATATATTAGATTAATTTCCCCTAACTATTTTATATTATGATATATGATGTTTTTCGTATGCAATTAGGTACTAACATTAAAATCAAATTGCTGTTCCAATTTTCGCGCATTAAAAATGTACTAAAAGTGCTGCGAGAATTAATTTAACATAACGTAAACGTTTCCGATAGTATTTCAGTGGAACATTTATTTCACGAAATACGTAGTAAATGTATATCGATTGAACATTTCGTATATTTCGTGACGAGTAAAGCCTCTTAAGTTTTTCGCAATGAGTACCATTCGTTTAATCCCTTGGTAATAGCGAGCATTAGTTATGCTGTCACAGGCAATACTGTACCTATGAAATTGGGGTTTTGGATTGAGATATATTGACAGCATCTGTCTGAAACCTATTTTTCGTTAAATCCATCTAGTATCGGCAAATTACTTTTATGCAAGTCAATGCTTGGTTGATTTTACGTCCCACCTAATTTAATTTTACTCTGTATATAGATACAGAGTATTTTTTTTTTCAGAGTAAAATTAAATTAGGTAACGAAACTCTGCTGCCGTGATGAGTATAGATACAAACGCAATAAAAAAATAAAAAAGATTTAATGTTTCTTTTTTAGAGGTCAACGACCGCTGGTAGTGTTGTTAATTGAAGTATGAGTTGAGGAAATATGTTGTATCATATTTCGATATCGACACTAATCACGATTGTGAAGTTTAATAAAAAAAAAAAACTAATTTTAAAACGGATATTTCCAATGAATACAACTAATTACTGCGGGCGATGACCCCACAAAAAACATAAAATTAATTTATTTTTGTTTTATCACGTGTCAAATTAGCTAGCGTAACTCCGCTGACGTGATATATATCACGTCAGCGGAGTTACGCTAGCTAATTTAATTTAACCCAGTATACTCAAAAGCAGCTGATCTTCCTGATACAGATTTACGGTTAACTTAATTCTCGATCAGCATCCAAATTGAAACAGGAGAGATTATTGTCAACCACCTCATTTCCGTTTCGCTCCCTTCATAGCTCCATCCTAATAAATATACTATATATTTATTAGGATAAATTTATTAGAATAAATACACTATCCGTTGTTTCTAGGCCTACGAGTAATAAGAAGTGTGTATGGCTGAGCGTGGTCCTCGGAGCTCTCAGTATGCTGGCGAAGGAGACCGGCATTATGATATTTATACTCAATCTAGCCTTTGACTTTTATAGATGTTGGCCGTTTGTTAAAAGGTATTGTAATAGATTTTAATCTTGTAAGAAATTCTTTACCTTGATAAGCTGAGTTTATGTTTTGGAAAAATTGTCTTCTCTGGTTAATGTTTTTCGTCCTGATAAGGGAGATAAATTATCGGTTAATAGTTTATCAGCTTATAATAAATAACGTTATCAGTATCGATCTCAAAACAACAACAAATACATTACTTCCATGTCCTAACCGGAGGCGGCTGTCGCGTGAATACGCGATTACGCGATCATTTGCATGAATTATGATGTACAAATGCGACTTAATTGATCGCGTGAGTTCGTCATAATTATTCATATATTATAAATACCGGATTCATACGGATCGATGTGAAATTGAATGAATTTGAAATTTAATTTGAAAGTCTATTCAGACGGTTCAAATCGCTTTCGAGTTAGCACTCGATCAACCAAAATCAAATCGTGTGAACCCGGTATAAGCGAGCGTGACGATCGTGTACTTTCTGAAGGGCGGGCGTTTTGAGGGACTACCGGACTGTCTAATGTAATTTTGACGTTTGAAAAGCGCTGATTCTCAGCCTAATTTTAACAGATGACTTTTGATTTTGATATCTCGCGACAATCACTTTCGGTTAGAACACGGCCTTATCCCGATGTACATAGATTCAACATGTTAAACTTAACATAATTAATAAACTCTAAAAAGCCACACTAATTGGACCTAGTTTCAAACAATTTTCTGTTCAACAAAGTAAGAATGCATCATTTAGAACAGGGTGCCCCAGAATACTTGAACGGGGTTCATTATGAACCTGCGACCTTCAAGCTGTAGTTCAAAGTGCTGACTACTACTTGTTGGGCACTTTAGCTTTTATTTGCTTCTCATTTGTCAGAGTGCTCGAGTTTTTTGCTCGGCAACTATGCTAGGATATATAGACAAATATTACAGTAAACAGCCGTCCGTGTATTTTAATGACGCTTATAAGAGTTTACTGTTTTTTTTTTTTTTTGCAATGGTGTCATGGTTTAATGGTAGTTTATGTTGTCCACTGTCATAGGGGTTCACGTAATGTTTTTATTCTCATTATAGTGTTGGTGTAGTTTCTTATCGTTTGTTATACATCGAAATGAAATGTTTTCGGTGTTTTTATGAGTTGTTTTTGGTAATGTCTGATATTTAAACACACAAAAACAAAACACGGAGTTAGTTGTATATTATGGTTCAAAAATCCAGGCGTATTTAAATTATACACGGCGTAGGAAATATACACGCTTGGTCATTTGTTTATATAGCAAATATTACTTACACCTATAGTTTAATTCATAGGAACATGTTTTAACAATGCATAACAATATTAATTATGAGCTATTTAATATATGAACCAAAATATTTGCACCAAGAACAATATCAAAGTTATGTAAGACCAATTCGTAGAATATTCAATTATATTTACCGCACAAAACGCAAACTGTAAATCATTTCGTGATAAATTACTGCATACTTCTATGTAAAATCCTTGTTGGTACAACATAAATTACTGTTTCATTAATTAAGGTGAATTTTCAGGTCAATATGTTCGTTTAAAATTGAGAAGAAATGTACTGGGTTGTCGCTAAGGACTATAAAGGTAGTGGTGTCATTGGCATTGTTAGTCTGTTTGAGGCTAGCACTATTGCAAGGCACCTGGCCTTCATTTTCAACCCAGGACAATCCTGCTGCTTTTCATCCTAGTTTTTTTGTAAGGTAAAGTATAAATTTAAGTAATAATTTTGAAATCGATTATACAGGGTTACTGGTAACTCGATCACTTCCTTGCAGGAGGTGATAGGGGAGCCAAAATGTGTAAAATTTAACCCCCATATGTATGGCCGAAAACTAATACTTTTACAGTTATTTGAAATTTTAAATTACTCCAAATTTTCACACTAAGCTTTTATTTATAGCTAACATTCTACACAAAGCTAACACAGTAAAATGTCTATAAATATCAAATAATTTCAAGAAATGTTTGTAATTATTTGTACGAGTAGTTGCATTTTTTTTTTTCAAATATCTCTTTTTTTTTGGTGTTTTATACATTTAATTTAATTTTAATTAATATTATTTAATTTTATTATTATTATTTTTTTATTTTAGGTTTAAATAAATAAATATCTCTTAAATTATTAGTTTTCGGCCAATCATATTGGGGGTTAAAGTCACATTTTTGCTCCCCTATCACCTCCGGCAAAGAATTTATATAGCCGGCAACTGCGGCTGTATATTTAAAATCACTATAGTGCCACAAATAGGCAGGAACATAACAAAAATATAAAGTTGTTTGTTTATAATTATTATATCGCGATGCAATTTGCGTAATATTATCATAATACACAGCCATGGTTTCGGGGAGTTCTTTACTAAACATAAGTTGGGTATTTGTCATTTTAATTTCAAATGAATTATTTTATAATATACGTAGTGTAAAAGCCTTCAATAGTTACCATCACACCTGGAGATTGACCTATTTTGCACCAACGCACACAGTATTAGAAAGATCCTAAACAGGGAATATTTTGGAGATAGCCATGAATAACTACTAAATACTTCAGCTTATGATATCTAATGTAATGTTATGTGGTTGCTCATATGTGATTTAACTATTTTAATATTGTTTGACTCGAAAAATTAACTTTTATTACACTTAAGTATAATCTTTTTAACTTATTTTTTTTTGTTTTTCTCTTGGCTTGCAAATCGCCGTTAACGAACATAATCAACCCAAAGTACCTACTTGTAACTAGTTATATATTATGTGGAAGCTTGTAATTGGCAAATTTTCCTGTCTAAGAACGATTTTTAATTGTGTTATTAGTATGTAAGCTTTCTGCAAATATAAATAACATATTTCTGATGAAAACTCACTTAACGTAAACAGCCGATCGATTCTGTAAAAATCTCACCGTGAAAAGTTAGGGGAAGTGAGCTTAGAGTGAGTTGTCAAGAGTATCAATCCCTAGCATCAGAATGACGCTGACAGCTCACTCCACGCTCACTTCACCTAAGTTTTCACGTTGAGATGGTTACAGAATCGCACTGCTGGTCTTGGGTGTTTTCCATTCGACAAGTTGGATAAAAAAACTGTCATATTTAGTGAGTGTCAAGTCTGAGATGGTAAAGCATTATAAAAGAAAAAAAAAATCATGAAAAATATTTCACGCAGAAAAGGCTTAATCATATTAATATGCAAAGCACAAAAGTTGCTCATACAAAGTATTTCTTTTAGATTGATGACATTCTGCTACCTAGCAGCATTCAACTGGTGGTTACTCCTGTGTCCATGGACGCTCAGTCACGATTGGCAGATGGGCTCAGTCCCTCTTATCACCAGTGGCTGGGATCCAAGGAACCTGCTCACTTGTGCTGCCTTCGGAGCCCTGCTGCTGCTATGCTATCGGTTCATTGCTGATTTGGAAGTAAGCCCTATTTTCTGTATTGTAATATGAAGCTATCTGTAGGCCCATTCACGTAATTTAAAACGTTCAAAATCTAGTCGCAGTCTCATCACGGTGATTAACAAATGTCAAAAACTAGTCAAAATGTAGGGAAATTTTAAGTATTTTTGACAGATTGAGACTGAGATCAGTAGGCCAATTCTGCTAATTTAAAACGTTCAAAATCTAGTCGCAGTCTCATCTCGGCGACAAACAAATGTCAAAAACTTGTCAAAATGTAGGGAAAATTGAAGTATTTTTGACAGATTGAGACTGAGATCAGACTGTGAACGTTCTTAAAAATTACGAGAATTGCCCCTCAGACTGTGAACGTTCTTAAAAATTACGAGAATTGCCCCTCTGGAGCAGACATGTTTATTTACACCAAAATTAATATGATACACAACGAATTTTTCTCCTTGACGAAACAGTTTTAGTGATAGATTCTAAACAGAAACTCGAACGTTAAAACACTGTCATGTAGGTATACAGATAGTGCAATCCACGAAGACGCGCCCCACTCTTCTTCCTAATCGTTAGCGGTTATCGCTATTCAATTCCGCTAGTGTTTTAGTTTTTCGATACACACTAATTAGCCACTAATAATAATTATTGTGTATCGACAAAACTAAAACACTAACGGAATGTTGCTCACTTGTGCTGTAAGCATTAGGAAAAAGAGTGGGGCGCGTCTTCATGAATTGCACTGTCTGTACAACTTCCATCATTCTAATGTATTTTTTTTTTCAATTTCCTAACTGCCAGAGAGCTGTTGTAATAAGGTCGTGGGTTAGATTCTCAGGGCGAATAGTGTCATTGGATTTTTTATATCAAATAAATCCAATGACACTTTGGACACTTTCTGTTTTCTCGACATGACTGTTGCAAAGATGAACTTACGCCTAAATATTGAGCGATTTTTATTATGGGCATTGACTTTTTCCTGTTGAGAATGCTTTTTCCATCTAGGTATAGTTAATTTTGAGCATGAAATTTTTTTTTATTGTAGATAAATTAAATAAAAGGTACAAAAAATTATTACCTACTATATATAGCACCCTGATAAAAAATATTACTTTTCTTTTCACGATAGGTACAGAAGCACACGCCAGCAGTGATCGGTCTACTTCTAATGGTTCTCCCCTTTGTGCCTGCAAGCAATCTGCTGGTAACAGTGGGATTTGTAATTGCCGAGAGAGTACTCTATATACCGAGGTAAAATGTTTTATATTTCCTCAGTAGTACTAGCAGCATTGCTGTTTGATTACTTTTGTTACAGCTCCAGTTTTAGTTTTCAATTAGAAAGTTTTCAGTATTTTATTTTTGTGAATAGGTAGTGTGTAATTTATTTTTGTTAAGAGGAAACGCGGTCGGACAGACTTATTTTTGTTAAGAGGAAACGCGGTCGGACAGATTTTTCAAAAAGTGTAAATAAAAAGTTATAATTTGTGGTTTTTCTATCGATTATTTCCTCCTCCAATATCGGTTTCATAAACGGAATAAAAAGGATATATACTGTTATATATACTGTTTTTATTTTTCATTAATAGTTGTCAAATTTGTGCACTAGGCCTCTGTTGACAGCGGCTTAAATCGGCAATTTTAAACATTTTTTGAGGGTTCTAGTGCTTATAAAAAGAATGTATCATCAAAAAGGAAAAACATAGGGTACATACAAGTAGTTAATATTTATTATTCTGTAAAAAATCATTGCTTTATGGTCATTAATCAGAAAGAAAACATACGAGAGCGTCTCTATGGAGAAAAGACCAGCCGCATTTCCTCTTAATATTATATTATGCATCGGATTGATCTCAATTCAATAGCTTTAATTATTGAAAATATTTTTTTTTTTCAATTATCAGTATTATTAATAAGTACATATTAATAATCCTGAATGCGTATACAATATCGAACTTAAAGTTTATTCCCAGTTTACATGGTTATATTTTTTAAATATATTTGCATTAAAAAAAAACTGTTTCGCTTTCACAAGAGCAAGTTTAATAAATAATTAGTATAATATTTTTTATTTATTAAGATCACCAATAAGAGTCAGTCACCAGCACTCTATATACCCGTCCAAGCTTCACATTAATTTATTCCAGAACTACAAAATCTGACAATATTCTTTCTTTTAGTGTGGGCAGCGTCATAATAACAGCATACGGTGTACAACTGATGTGGTGTTCCAAGCCCGGCACTAAGGTGTTCCTAGCAGTAGGCCTGGCAGTACTCGCTGCTAGTGGAGTGGCTCGGACACATCGGAGGAATGCCGAGTGGCGGGACCGAGCTACGTTGTTGAGGTTAGCATTCAGGAATGTTGCAAGAAGAAATTGGGCTTTAGATTGGTCACGTTCTAATGTTGTGTTGTGTACAGTAAGTATAGGATAAGCCTTTATGAAACGGATAGTAGACGCTTCACTTGTTATTCATTTTTGTCTTTTAATCGGCTTTTTTCACTCGAAAAATTACGAATGAATTGAAAGGAGTAGATGAGCGTTAATTTCTATTTACGAAATTTTGTCGGTGAACGTTGAATGATACAAAAATTACCATTCACTCGAGTGAAGCGTTTGATATCAGCATACCGTATTATGCCTTTAACTTAATTGGATTTCCAGGTGTTTCGGAAGCAACTTTTTAATGTCAAACTCTGTCTCTTCCTAGACAAGTTTAATATTAAAACAGTCCTCAATTATATTTGAGATTACACACAAATATCTACAGGTTGAAATTGAAAACATGCGACAAACCGAAATGGGAGATTGTACTCATCATTTTGAACAACTTTTACTGAGGGACCAAAGCTGCAATCGCGAAAATAAAATCAGTAATCATAGTAAAAGTTGTTCATAATGATGATTACAATCTCCCATTTCGATTTGTCGCATGTTTTAAATTTCACCCTGTATAAGACACATATAGTATGTCTACAGTACATAAGCACCCAAAACAGACAAAGCACAGGGATTAAACTTACGACCCCTAGCTTAGAAGGCCAACTCCTGAACCAGAGCCTTATTTAATTACAATTTCGCCCTTTCCAAGCTCCATCGTCATTAAAACTTGACCATTACCTCAGCAGATGTTCCAGACGTCGATAACAATTACAAATACTGACAAGTTATTTGTCTAGCCTTAACCTTCAAAGTTATATCGATATTCTGAAACCCTAATACAGTATAACGACTTTGGACACTTACTTGTAAAGTTTAGAACTCGAAAACTATTTAATTGGCGGCAAATTGTTACTGTAAGCCCACGAGTTGGCGGAGAAGTTGTAGTAATAAGTTAATAGTTAAGGAAGTAATATTAGATTTGTTTTATGTTAGTTGAAAAAAAGAAGCGTATCTAGATCATTATTGTATTACATCCTTGTCTCTCGATAGATGAATAACAAAATAAGATTTTGCTTCATTGAAAAAACACGTATTAAGAAACTGTATTCGTTTTTCTGACGATGCAAATACCATTTGCAGCCGTTAGATCTTCACGTATGCAAGTAATAGTAGATAGACGTGGGCTGTTCCGAAAATTGTTGGCTAGAGAATAAATACAATCTCTTTTTTCTAGAAACTATATTTTGAATTGACGGCTAATTTCAATACAAATCTCTTTGCTGAAAATCATTGGCCAACTATGTGTAGTTCTTTTTTAAATATATTTTAAAAAGTAAATCTGTTAGTCTTTTGTTTGCAACAATAGACGTCTCGCATGTACGTTTGCCCCGCACGGCCCCGCTGAATTTGCGATTAAGGTGTGCACCAATGCAATGTACTCGCCTCGAGGAGTATATGTACCGGTTTCTTTTTCAATGTACCTCTGTACTTTTGAAGAAATATGCATAAAAAGGGGGCCGTGCCAGCCAAACGTTTTCAGCACGGCCCCCGTGTAACTTGAAAAATACAGGGTGCATTTGAAATCATGGGCATTATTTTAACCTAAGGTACTACTTATGATACTAATTGCATTAGGGCTACTATTACGCAAATCAAAAATATTATTAATGCAAGTATGGAAAACCTTAAAATGTAGTAAGTCATACAAAGTATCAAATTAGTTGCGCTTCTCGATAGCAAATGCGTAGGTACACTACGCCGTACGCGCGTCCTTGGGCGTGAATTCTTTGACCCCGCCCGACTCACGTGACATTCGTAAGTTGCCAATGAATTGATTCATAATAAATTCCAATTTTCCCTTCGTACTTTGCCGGCTTAGGACGGTCAAAACTACGTCAACTAACATACATTAAAAAAAAAAACATTTACGTACCTAGCTTGTGGATTGTTTTGAAAAAACCTTATTTGTCGGTAAAGTGACAGAGGGTAAACGGGTGCTCTTCCACGAGCTTGTGCATGTGCTGGCACGTGAATAGACGAAAAATCCAACAGGTTCTGAGTGGTTCTGGTGGAATGAGACCCCGTGAAGGAATAGGGTCGTTCGGGTAGCGCCGATGGAACATTTCACGAGTTCATACTAAATTTCTTGTGCGATCGTAAATTACGACCATTTGTGGGTATTGTTGGTTGGTGTACCTAGCCTGCACATTACGCGGTCGAGGCATCGTGTACACAAACACACACACAACACACAACACACAATTACTACACTAACACTTAATACACTGCAATCCAAGCACCGTATGACGCGAGCGGCGAGTACGGCGATTACGTCACGGGATCAATAAATCAATTACGCGTCAATGCACCTGCGCAGTCGTTATGACACTGGTTCCGGGTTCGTGACTTCGTGTTGCGGCGGGAAGCATACCCCGCGCGGGGGTGATATTCGTATTTTTGCGAGTGAGGGAGTGGGACGGAGAGAGTTCAGGGAATCCCGCCGGACGGAATGTCTTGTAGCCCATTGTTATTATTACTTGTAAGGAAAAACCCGCGCGCGCGCAGGTGATGTTTGTTTACATTTCGCTTTGCGCTGTACTGCGCTTTAAGATTTTGATATTTCAAGAATTATTGGCGTTAACGAAGTATTTTGTTTTAATTACTTTAAGTGTTTATTTGCAATAATAAGCCTTGTGCAATTTGATTTACTACATTTTTAAGGTTTTCCTTACTTGCATTAATAATATTTTTGATTTGCGTATTAATAGCCCTAATGCAATCAGTATCGTGAGTAGTGCCTTAGGTTAAAATAATGCCCATGACTTCGATTCCACCCTGTATAAAGCGTATTAAAAAGGTTCCTAAACTCAAGGAATGTACTCTATTAACACGTTATATGTACCGTAACAGATATTGTGAATTCGTAATAACAAATAATATATAGATGTGGAAAGGGAGGGGGCCGTGCTGGAAAAAAAACATATAAGAAAATATCTAAAAAAGACAAAACAACCTTAGCCAAAAACTATTAAAATATACCTAATTGATGTTTGGCAAGTAACATATGTACCGCATTGGTTTCTCATACAACTTGCAAAATTTAAAAAATAAACCAATTTTAGTTTATTCAGCACGGCCCTCTATAGTTGCCTATATCTTTTTAAATATGACATGTTTGTTTACAAAATTCGACTTCCTAAATTATGTATAGGAGTACATTCGTTCCCAATAAATTGCGATCCTGCTGTATTAGTACTTTAAAAGATAAATTGAATCAAAAATATCATATAATACAACCGATAGGGTGACCATGATTCCACGTACACATACATACATAATCAGCCTATAATTCCCACTGCTGGGACACAGGCCTCCTCTCTGTGAGAGGCAGTGGGCCGTAATCCACCACGCGGGCCCAGTGCGGGTTGGTAGATGTCACATGTCTTCGAATTTTTGGTTCTAGGACATGCCGGTTTCCTCACGATGTTTTCCTATGATTCGTGATTCCACGTGAGAATGGATAAAAAACTTCTGCATAACTTGAGTAAATCTTTAATAAAATCAAAAATATCGTAATCTGTATTAACGATAACTATAATAGTAGTAAGTAATAGGTCGCAAATCAACAAGTTTCGCTCAAAAGGCTTAAAAAAATCACAGAGATATTTCCAATAAATCACACGGATTGAACCGTACATTACAATAAAATTACAGATTCATTACATTTCACAGATTAGTTACGTTTACCTATAGAATAATCACAGAAAACTATAACTATGTGTCACTAACACTACAGAGCTTAAAAGGCTTTGAAAAATCACAGATACGTTTCCAACAATTCACATCGATTGAAGTACCTATATTACAATAATATTACTTACATTAATCACATTAATATTATTTGGAATAATCACAGGCAACTAATTCAACCTACGTAATCACAGTAGTGTTTCAAGCAACTGTAATAATTAGAATATTGTTATTATTTTTACATAATTATAAAACATCAAAGATCACTCGCGAATCATATTTAGATTAACATACAACCTGACGCTGACCTGCAATTGCAAAAAATCGTATGAAAATTTGTATTTCGCGGGCTACACTGAAGCAAATACCCATAAGTAACGTCATACTCATAAGTAACGTCTAATTTTATAAACGTCTAATATACCTATGGTAGGTATACGCCTATAAAGTTAGGTTTTGTGATTTAAGAATTCTAACCTTAGCCTTAATCAAGAAATGATTACGCAACAAGCAATTACTTCTATTGTATACGGGTGTAAGACTTAGCACACTCTCGCTTACACTTCACTGTGCCGTGAGCGGGTGCTTCATACATTTTGGTATTTTTAAATTTTATTAAATAAATCTAGTACTTAAGTAAATTGATTTTAGTACATATCAAATCTGTTTCTTAAGTACAAATAAATTATATAGGGTGACTGGTAATTAGTGACCGATACTTAAACACGTGCTTGTACTCATGATAACAAGCAACTGTTACTATGGGACCAAACCTGAAATCGCGAAAAAAAAATCAGCTGTTCCCTACATTTATCTTCGTCTATCTCGTCAAAATGTAGGGAACAGCTGATTCTTTTTTCGCGAATTCAGGTGTGGTCCCATAGTAAAAGTTGTTTGTTATCATGAGTACAATCACGTGTTTAGGTATTGGTCACTAATTACCAGTCACCCTATATGATTACTTTTAACTACCTGTTTATTAACATTCCATTTCCGTGCTTGAAATAGAATTCACTGCTCAACCACACGTAGAAAACACGTGAATACTGAAATTAATGGAGCAATGTTTACATTTACTGCTGTAGGTATATTGTGCGCGTAAAGATGTGACTGATCAATAAACACTCGAGCGCAACTGCGCAACATGAAGTAACCGCGACACCAGCGCCACTTCAAAAATCACAGTAGCGTCAGTGAACTAATAGCGACCGCACAGGACAAGTTTTAACTGATTTAATTCCCTTAAAAGATGTCATCGCTAATATTAATTTTCAAGAAAAAAAAAAACAAATTGTAAAAAAAGAATATTTATTTCAATGTAGTCACATAATTTAATTATTTATTTATTTATATATACTTTATTGTACACCAGAAAATACATAACAAAAAAAACACTTATTACTACAAAACATACAATGGGCGGCCTTAGAATATATGTACCTAATATATGGAACCATGGTCACCCTATCAGTTGTATTATATGATATCTTTGATCCAATTTATCTTTTAAAGTACTAATACAGCAGAATCGCAATTTATTGGGAACGAATGTACTCCTATACATAATTTAGGAAGTCGAATTTTGTAAACAAACATGTCATATTTAAATAGATATAGGCAACTATAGAGGGCCGTGCTGAATAAACTAAAATTGGTTTATTTTTTAAATTTTGCAAGTTGTATGAGAAACCAATGCGGTACATATGTTACTTGCCAAACATCAATTATATTTTAATAGTTTTTGGCTAAGGTTGTTTTGTCTTTTTTAGATATTTTCTTATATGTTTTTTTTCCAGCACGGCCCCCTTTCCACATCTATATATTATTTGTTATTACGAATTCACAATATCTGTTACGGTACATATAACGTGTTAATAGAGTACATTCCTTGAGTTTAGGAACCTTTTTAATACGCTTTATATTTTTCAAGTTACACGGGGGCCGTGCTGAAAACGTTTGGCTGGCACGGCCCCCTTTTTATGCATATTTCTTCAAAAGTACAGAGGTACATTGAAAAAGAAACCGGTACATATACTCCTAGAGGCGAGTACATTGCATTGGTGCACACCTAAATCGCAAATTCAGCGGGGCCGTGCGGGGCAAATGTACATCGTCTCGCGGGAAGCCAAGGTAACTTTCGTGCTATGATGTTTTATGATTATAAACGAGGGTTAACCTTCAAGCCTGTTCCTGCGTTTAGCAACAATTACTTATTGGTTTCGTGAATTTATACGTGATCGAGAGAACCTAAACGATGACCCCAGACCCGGCCGAGCTACAACTGCAGTAACTCATGAAAATGTCATCGGGGTAGAGTGGATATTGCGGGAAAATAGACATATTACACACGAAGAGATTCAGCAGGCAGTTTCCACCATCCTGCATGAACACCTTAAAGTCAGGAAGCTTGCTTCGCGATGGATACCTCATTCGCTCACACCTGCTAGAACCATGGAATATTTGAATACTTCGGGGGTATAAATATTACCTCATCCTCCGTACAGGCCTGGGCAGCGGGATTGTCCGAAAGGGTTACCGCTGCTCCGGGTTACGGGTGGGTTTTAGTCAGTAAGAGTCTGACACTCCCTCCTGCTCCACCCTGAGCGGGACGGGGCATCTCGTGATTTCCCATCCACAAAAAAAAATCCTCCGTACAGCCTAGATTTAGCTCCATGTGATTTTTTTTTATTTCCCACGGTTAAAAAATTACTTTGTGGGCGAAAATTTAACACTGCAGAAGAGGCCATCGAAGAATTTCGACGGTTATTTTTCGACCTCAGCAAGATAGATTTTTTTTAATATTTTAAAGGCTGGTTTCACGCGAATGCATAGAGGTGCATTGCAATAGGTTGGAGGGGAATATTTAGAAAAAATATAAATAAACTTTTATCACATTCCAACTATTTTTCATTTCACTAAAAATGTTTTAGAACAGCGTATGTAGGTACCTTCAATTTGATTTCTGCAGTAAATGCTCCTGGTAAATACAGTATGTACTTATTATCTGTGGCGATTTCTAGACGTATCATGCTCAGTAATTGTAGTTACTCTCAGTAATTGAACTTACCCTCAGATATTTGTCAACCTCACCCATACACGCAGTATTACGCTGAATTACCTACATAATTACTTTCGGAACAATCTCGAAACGGTCTATCAATATCGCTTCGTTGGTTCATTTGATTAAGCATTATTTGTGTAAAAGAGTAGGTATACATAAAGGGAGTGCCGGAGTGCCTCGTTATGCGCCGCAAGCTTAAAAATAATGAGGAATAATAATTGGTACGGAAATCATGCTTTTGTAAAATTTGGGACATTACGGTCAGTTTTCTTGAAAAAAAGAATTCACATTTTTTTCAAACACTATATAGGTATAATTATAAGAAGACAAACGTTTTTCGTGATATGTAACTAATTTACATTAGTTTTACATACTGATTTATTTATGTCTAACTCGCAGCGCCCCGCGGTTTCACCCGCATTAGTTTCGATCCCGTAGGATTATCGAGATAAAAATTATCCTATGTGTTAATCCTGGTTATAAACTATCTGTGTGCCAAATTTCATCTAAATCCGTTTAGCCGTTTGTGCGTGATTGAGTAACAAACATCCAAACATCTTTACAAACTTTCACAATTATAATATTAGTAGGATAACAAACCCAACTTTTATTGAACTTACAATCTCTAGTCGTTTTTTAGAAATAAAAGCGAAATGTAAAGGATCAAAATACACATAAATCCATTTCACATTTAACCTTTGCACACATAAAATTGAGAATACTACAAACACACTATATTTCACACACACACTACTACGTAATCTTCTTTTTTCCCAAATTCAAGTTCCAACATCAGTACATACCTACCTGCTTCCCCAAACCATCTTGAATGCATTTGATATCAACGCAAGCAACTCAAATCTCTTTCAAGACGGTAACTTCATGAAATACTGCGTAATGAAATATCGGTTACATTAAATTCTGTAGCTGCTTTATGAGTTCATTCAATTTTCTATAGAATACGTTTTAGAACGTGTTTATGGTAGAGTAAATGTGTTCGCTGTCGGTTTAAGAGGTTTATTTAATAGAAATACCGATGGAACCTTACGAGCTTTAGATGGTTTTATTTTATGTATAAAAGGGACGTTTACCTAAAGTAAATTACCTATATTTCTGGAACGTCTTGTATATGTATTTCACGGAGCACGGAGACGCCCTTGCGGCCGCTGTATTGGTGGCATTGTCAACACTTTCTATACAGGATCAAATAAAGTAAACAACACTTTTTCACTTTTTTTTTTCATATATCTTCTCTGCGGAGTGCCGCTAGCTAATTTAAATTGACCCCGTATAAACTAAGCGAGACATCGTTTACTAACATAAATGACGTTTAGAATCTGATGGCTTTGAATGGCAGTCCGTGACAGATTGAAGTTGTGCGCTCAACGCACTTTCATTAGCACTGCCGTTTATAGACGCTCCCGGCGTTTGGCACGGCGATTCTCTGGTATATTTAGTCTTGCCAAACTATTCCTCTACGTTCCTGTGATGGTTACCGTGTTTTGTCTTTCAAAAATCTCAGAAAGACGAGCTCAGTTGGGTAACTAGGCTCATCTTTGAGCATTCGCTAAGAAGCTTTCTGTTTAGAGACCTTGTTTAGAGTACCAGCGACGGGAAGGCCGCACCAGATGGTGTAATTAATTGTAAAGTTTAATACACACAGTTCTAATCTGATAACGGTTCTTGATAGTTTGTGCCATTGAGATGGGTTGCAAAACTACTCTTAGGAAAAGTAGGTAATACAAGTCTTGTTTTTGTGGCAAGAGAATTTATGATGGAATTACATTGCAAGTGTGGAATTCTCCTGACGGGATGTACGTGGAAGGGAAGAGTGAATAGGCATCTTCTGAGTACGCTCGTTCCATCATAGACCTCAATGAATGAGGTCGCTTTCCACCAGGCCAGTTCGTAGTTTAAGCATTAAAAATAAACTACTGTTTATTTGAAGTAGCTTACCCAACGCAGTGTAAATATCTACATCACATAAAGAGCTTCCATTTTCTCCCTTGCCTTTTCTAAAAACACTACTTAAACAAGTATTATCCATACTTCCAACCAACTTGTTTTAGATAGTTTCAAGTTGAGTACTTATATAAAGTGAGGTGCACGTAGCACTAACTTTATACAGGATGGCCAGTTGATAACCAGTAAAGTTTTCGGCTCCGAAAACTCAATGCGTTCCAAGTGCAAGATAAACTTCTATAACGACTCCTTCTGAGTCGAATGTTTTAGGTCTCCCCCTTGTTTGAATGGATCCCATAGATTCAAAACTAAGTTTACTCATAAAGTACAAATAGATTTCGCAGATATTGAGCTCGGAAAATTACCTTTTGTTCCAGGTCGCTTTGTAAATCTATTTATAAACAAAGTTGATTTACATTTCAATCCGGCAGAATCTATTTAATCTCTTAATCACCCGAAAGGAGACACCTCTTTCGGGATAGGATTTCGGTCGCTCGCTACAAGCCAATTATCTTGGTGCTATCTTTTGTTTCACTTTAAGTAAACATTCAAGATGTAGAATTTAATACTTTTAAAAACTTCGTGATAAATAGAGCCAACTTTGATCAAAACCACCCAAACTCCGCATCAACATTAGTTAAACAAACACAATTTTACCCGCAAATTGTTTTCCCTAAACACTAATAACTTTCACAAGGAAACACCTCGAAATTTTCATTTTCAAAAACATTAAAGAGAAATGTATTAAACATGACACAAAATGGTAACCACGATTTACAAGTCTTGCAATATTCGCTCTACAGTCGCCGCATTTGCGCGTAAATTACCTCCAAATGTGTTTTGTTTGTTACAGAGCGGATTTAGTGACTTTGCCGCAGAACGCTAAACTGCACTACAACTTGGCAAACTTTCTACGCGAGACAGAGCAACAAGACAGCGCCATCAAACATTACAAAGAAGCTTTGAGGTAACAAAGCCGTTTGCCTTAACGCGAACTATTGCGGGTCGAGTTCAGGAAAGTTTATTTTTAGCTATTCGTCATGTATGCGAGATATTTAACCCAAGAGTTGAGCTTGAAGCAAAGCTAACTTTATCTCAACCAAAATGTTCGCTGAAATAATACAAGTGGTTGGAATAGCGAACAGTTAGAACGCACCTATATATAATGTGCAATTCGCAACATTACGCTCGGTTTCGTAGGTACATATTGAGTCGATTGTACTCCAAATGCACAGTCCAATGAATGTTAGCCTCTTACAACTGTTAGAATGCAGTCAAATTCCGTGCCAATCGACTGTGATTGCCTTGAAGTAGCCTTACCGTGTGATAGGCGCAGGAATTGTGGGTTGCTAAAGACAGGTTTGAGAGCAGTGTAACGAGCAATGGATAAGAGCTTATAGATAGATAGTGACATAGGCATCTATTTTTAAGATTTTCATTATACTTGGCATTAATTTTTGCCGTACTAACAGGGCTTTCGTAATTGTAGAAGTACTAGAATGTAGGGAGAATCTGATGCTAAAACTTTAATTGTCAGTAATAATTTTCTAGGTTTTCATTTGATTAGAATTTCACCGAAAAGTTTTCTTGTTTATGCTGGAGTAGAATTTATGACTGGTTCCATAACAAATATGTTTTTTATTTTATTCTGTTCGGGAAACTTACAGCTAAGTTATATATTATTTTTAAACAATATGAAATTGATTTTATTTTTCTGCTACTCTCATTTGTATGCAATTAAACTATTATAATTAGATGTAATAATATTTCAATAACTTAAAAACTGATAGTAGTATAATTTCGTAAATCCATTTCGTTCACATTTTTTTCTCTTCTTCTACTTTGTGTCGCTGGCGCGACTGTATTTCAGATCTTGTTGGCCCAAAACTTTGCCACTTTCACGGGGTTGTCAGTGGCAGTCGCAGAGGTCACTTTGACTGTATGTTTTGGGACACAAGGGGCAGTATAGAAGGTCGCCACGATGGCATGAACTGGTCTTTTTTTCTCTGATTCAAATCAAGCTTCTCACAACTTCAATTTACTCCCAGGTTATGGCCAAGCTACGCGAGTGCTCACAACAACATCGGCACTCTAGTCTACGGGATGGATAACGCCGAACACCATTTCTTACAAGCCATCAAGTTCAATAAGTACCATGTGAACGCACACTATAATCTCGGCAAGCTTTATAAGTGAGTATAGATGTATATTATCGATTATGACATAAACTATTAGTGTTATTATGTTCTGAAGTGAGACTGAGTAAAAAGGAGCTTACTGTAACGGAAAATATATTTTTGATGAACATTAAGATTGATTTATCTTTAAAGCTGGCCAAAAATATGACCAGAGTAAGTAGTAGACCATGTTACTATGGTCATTATCTCCATTTCTGAAATAAGTTCTTTTATTTTTAAATTGAAGCAGTTGATTTCTATACTTATTTTCTTATAGTTGACTAACACCTTATCCGTCAGTCAATTTTGTACAATTTCAGTTTTTAATTTATCTCGTAGATAGCACTTATCTCCCTATTCGGCCATTGTGAAATTGCCCGTAATGTAACCCATCAAATAAATAAATATTGCAAGGAAAAAATTCAAACCAGCGATAAATTTCAGGAAAAGTGGCAGGATGCACCAGGCTATATCCATGCTGGAGAAATGCATATGGCTGCAACCAAGGTTCGTGCAAGCCCATGTGGAGCTGTTGACGCTAAAGACAGAGAATGAGAAGCAAGGGATACTGATGAGGCTGGTTGACTTGGAACCGAGCAACTGGGAACATTATGTCCTTTACGGTGATTGGTTGAGAAGTAGAGGTTAGTATTATAATATCGAAGTTTTTGAGTCAAATTTTTTTTTAATATTTTTATATAATTGCGATAAATGTCGTTGGGATTTTTTTGATTTTAATTGTTTTACAATAATGGCTTTCAAAGCAATGACTTTCATAGGAAATCCACAGAATAACAATGAAGTGACAAAGAATAATTTAAAAAAATAAAAAGCTAAAGAAACTTACACAAGAAATAATAATAAAAAATGTTCTGCTCTATCTTAAAATGTATCTGAAATCAAAACTACTTAACCAGTAACCTTACTTTATTTTTGATTTTCATACAAAAATCTGTTTTTAGTTTCATTTTCCTTAACGAGACCACTATTTCAGGGTTACCAGCGCCAGCCGCAAAGTACTACCTTGAAGCCACAAGACTGAGTTTTAGGTATCGAGGTGCTGAGCGCAACGTCAGAGCGGATCTGATATCGTTCAGGTATACAGCACTGATGTACCGATCACTCGGGCAAAAGTCTAGGACACTGCAATTATTAACAAGGTTAGTAATCAGTAAATCAGCAAATTATTACCTAAGTTGTTTTGTGTATTTCGGGTTTTTATCTCTGTAAAATATTTATCTATATTTCTTATTAGCGTTCAACAATAAAACTAATTTAAATTAAAAATGAGGTTGAAAATAATAATTTTCTGTTAGTTTTTTTTGTGTTTACTTTGATTTTTCGTTCAATCACAATAAAATGTTTAATTATAAGTCTACTAGGATCAATCTTCTCCGTAATCTCCGCCAATTCTCGTTAAATCTTTTAAATAGTTTGCGAAGGACTGTCTGCGTGCGGTTCTGTTACTAGAAAATCAAAGAGCATCTTTTCGTGGCAGGGACGGTCTGACAAAATTTGTTCGATGCAGTCTTCGCTGCATCCGTCGTGGACGGCTTTACATCTTCTCTTCTTATATTTTTCTTCTTGTAATCCTTAGATGGCACACGTGGCGACGGGGCTGGCCGAGTGCAGCCGCAGCACACATGTACTTAAGAGACTGGCGACTCAAGATAGAGTTGGAAGGTCGAGCGCAATTATACTCTAAGGCCGTAAATCCTACAGTATGTAATGTATTTTATTGTAACATTAATTTTAACTTATAAATCTTTTTGTCTATTTATTTATTTTATTTTATTATTTATTTACACACAGTAAAATACATAGGAATATGACATAATTATAATTTGAGTACAAAGGTACTGCTTATTTCAAGAAATATCTATGTGATTATTACTGCAGTAAAGTTCACTCTTAGGTTCAGAAATTGAGCATTTTTGGTATTCTCCAAACCATCCTTCATCTCATGTTGTACATGTTTACCACTGTCACTGAAACATATTTAATTAGTCCTAAAATCCTATTCTTTACACTTAAATTTCTTAAAATATTCATCACATATTTCTGTATAACACTGAGTTAATTTAAAAATATTCCTCCATTTATTTTCCTACTCAGTCATCATTTGCAAGTCCTACAAAATTAAATTCTAAAGTTAGCATTATTTTATGTAGTACAGTTTACGATGAGACACTTACAGTGTTCAACAATGTTGATAGAGACACAAGGGTTCCACTAGTTCTAGTACACTATGTTGCACCAAATGAAGCTATTAGATCAACCACGACCACCACCCACCTAAATTCACTTGGTAGTGAGACTCAGTGGGATATTCTACTGTTACGTTTAAGACACTAGTGTATACACAATATGTTAATGTCATCAAAGATGGGGGTATCTATAAAGTTAGCGGCGGTATAAAAAGAAGAAGTTAAATAGAAAAACTGGTTGAACAAGTTCTCTGTAGACGACACACATAATATAAGCCAGAAGAATTTTAGTCACAACAATCATAAAAATTTGGTGATAATTATGTGTGCACAGGTGAAAATGCTAAAACTTGTAATTCTTCCACAGAAATCAACAAAATGCTTCGACCACACACAACTAG
Source organism: Globia sparganii (assembly GCA_949316385.1). Lineage (NCBI taxonomy): Eukaryota > Metazoa > Arthropoda > Insecta > Lepidoptera > Noctuidae > Globia > Globia sparganii. Next base: position 22,885,884 of record OX438660.1, on the reverse strand, counting down.
CTGTCGATTCAAAAGAAGAGCGAATACCACAAAAAGAAGATAAAAATAAAACTGTGAACACAAAAAGTGTTAGCAAAATGTCAAGTGATAAAAAAGACAGTGACAATAGATCGTGTGGGACCAAAAAACGTAACTTATCTGTTTCTTCGCAAATAAAAACAACACACAACAAATCTGAGATTGGACTTAAAGACAAAAAGTGTACCTTGCATAGGAAAGATAAGAAAAAGGGCAACGGTGTTATAGCAACGATCGGTACGCCTCTAGCTGAGCACATACTTATGAAAACGTATTAATTTAATGGCTTTTATATCGTTTGAGACAAGCACTCGAGACTGGAGACCACTTTAAACTGATTGGAAATAGAAACACTTATTTTGAATGTGAGAAATAGAAAAGAACATTAGAAGTTTCGTGTTGAATGGATTCATTCTAAACCAAAAACACGATTGTCCAAATTGCTAGTTATGGAAACAAATCGATTGCAGTTTAATAACAATACAAGTAAAGTGAAAGACATTTTCAATGCTAATCCTGCTCGCTTGTCCTAATAATTAAAATTTGATACCTCAAATGATTTAAGTGACGAAACAGTGAGTGAATGGATTCACGTGACTATGTATCCATCTGTTTTGGAATGTGATATTTAGTGCATGACCGTTTCTTTGACGTAGAAGACGCTTGGCAGTTTTGTTAAAACGAGTTAGTTTTAGATACGCCGACAATATCGCAAGATGTAGTTAAGTGAGGATCTTCCATTTTGGAAACTTCCAGAATAAAATGGAGTTTCGAAAATGGATGTGTTTAGATAGAAAACTAATTTAAACGATGTGTAGTAATAATGAAATGAGAAACAATCTATTTTTGTCAGAGTGCGTGGGGTGATTTATATGAAAATGCACAAAATTTTTACGCTAGCATTAGTGATTTGTAACGATTATGATCATCTATTCGTATATTCACTCAGAATTTATAATTTATATCCCGTCAGATTGTTTTCCTGATAATAGCTATAAAAAACCTGATATACAAATATTTTTAAGTGACTGTATTTAATTAAATGTTTACGAAATATTGTAATGAATGGACTGTTTAATATTGTTGTGTGATTAAGTTTAAGACTTTACACCTGGGTTCTAAATTGAGAAATTTAAGCCGAGAACTTGTCAAATTCTACTTTAGCAAGGTGATTCCTTCTTCTTCTTGAAGATTCTTTGTAAAAAGAAGCGTGAATTTTTGTGCGGTCAATATTAAAGGAATCACCTCAAGTAATGCTAAAAAGTTTGATAATCTACAAGCAATCCAGAAACCAGGTGCTATTTTTCTTTGACGGGTGATATTAATTTTTCATGACTATAATTTAGTATCCCTATGGTTGATAATAAAGGCTAAGGATTGTGCCACAGCTAGTTAACAGAATTCGCTTGACCTTATCAATCTGTATTTTACCACAGACGATTGTGAAACAACGATTGTAAGCTATGATACTGATGATCAACTATCTACATTTACAGACGAAATAGTGGCTAATAATCCTGCTTTTGACAGCAATGACTTGCACAGACAGAAAAAATTAAATATCAGAAATAGTCTTCGAAAAGATAAAAAAGTAATAATAAAAAAAATACCTATTAGAACTCGATTAAGCCTTTGGTTATGTTCTTAAATCAATGCAAGTTTCAACATAAACAATAAAAAATAATCAATTGATTTTTTATTGAAACTTTAAAAGACTGACTTGAAGCCACATATATATCATTTGATAATTCTACTGAAAAATGTCAATCAGTAACAAAGGTTAATGAAGCTACAGAGTTTATGAATATACTTGATCCTTCTAACAATTTGAAACATTTAGCACATGTTCTAAATACTATACAAGCAAATATCATTGCTATCAACGGCAGAATAATAAAGAGCGATCTCATATAACACTAAGATGTAAATAATATTTATAAGTATAGACTTTGGCACGTGACCATGCTTTCAATGTACTGAGAATAAACAATTCAATTATATTTTGTGTGTTTTTATTTTTATTTGGCTCTGTTATGTTTTTGTTCGAGTCAGTGAATAAGCAGTATACAAAAATTTTCTTTACTCTTGATAATAATAATACAAACGTGTACAAAAGTATCACATTGTCAAGGACGGAACGGTTGACATCTGTCGGTCATGCCAACGTCCCGGTGAATCAATCCAACAAATTGTTTCCGGTTGTTCTCGACTTGCTAACGGTGTGTACTTGCACAGACACAATTTAAGGCCAGTTTCTTCATCAATAGTAACAGCCAAAGTAACGTATAAAAGTCAAAGACCACTGTGACTTCTGAGTTTGTTTCAGCCTTTCTTCTCAGAGTAGTCAGATAGGAAACACCGACCTCATCTAGTTATAATATGACTAGCTTACCCCGCAAACTTCGTTTTGCAGAAAAAAAAATAGATAGTAGCCTATTCTACCTACTGAATGTGCATAATTATAACATTTCATAAAAATTGGTCAAGCCGTTTCGGAGGAGTATGGTAACTAACACTGTGACACGAGAATTTTATATATTAGAAGATTGACATGTAAAAGTGTTTGTGTAAACTTACTTAAGTACAAAATAAAATAATTTAACATTTATTTAAAGTAACGGTTAAATTTGTTTAATTACTATTTTAGCTGTTACTTGAAGGAAGAAGTAAAGGTCAGTACTTTGACTGATTACTTTATTTGTTGATGAAGAAACTGGCCGTAATAAAATTATCCACAAGCAACTTGCTTTGCAGTACAACCTTGTGGAGTCCGAAGTACCAACCTACAGGTGGGTATGTGCCCGACCCAGTTCTCGAGAATGGTCACGCTTATTTAAACATTTTTTTTTATAAAAATCTTATAAAATATAATTAATAAGTATGTAATAAAGGAATACAAAAGTATAAAAATCATATTTCGTCTTATCTAGTATTTATGTACGAGGTTAACGACAGAATCTTTTGAAATGGTAAGAAAAATATCCAGTCAGACTACTTTGTGATTGGTTACTTGCGGCTAAAGTTTTTCGAACGTTTATAGGTACCTATAATATTTAGTAGGCACTACTTCACAGTCCGAATGTAAGTGACAATCGCGTGAATACAAGATCGTCGCGTCCATTTAGTTCGGCAAACCAGAACGCGTCGTCGCGCCTGCAGAGAGCGCGTTCCGATTTTCCTAACAAATGAGCGACGCTAAATAATCGCTTTTATTGGACGAGGCCTTATCGTTCCCGCAAAATATCTGGTTGGCTCATTCATAAATGATAAAACAACTTTAAACAAAAATCTTCAAAGCAACGATCGTTATAAAGAAAACGCACATCATACAATAGAATATATCTCAGTAAGATTCCCAACGTATCAACACCTGAGTAGGTGTTCCCACTAACACCATCTAATAATACTGCTAATCCTTTAGATTGAATCTCGCAACAATGGAATCGTAGGACTTGCAACAAGTGGGACGTAACCTTCACTTCAACATTCAACTTTATGCCTGTACAATAAAGTCGGGTTTTAAATGAGTGGAGAAATGGGTTTTTATGCAGCCGTTCAAGATTTCTCAGTGGTGAGTGAAGCGCGTTTTATTATTGAAACGTAGTGTAACAACACTAAATAAAATAAACGAACTCTCAACTAACAAGTTGAGAATTCGTTTTATTTAATATTTTATCTGATAAACAGTTCAGTATTAAGGTTATTATGGAACTCTCAAAATGACAGTGATGATGGCTATTACTCATGAAAATATTTAGTAAATTCAAAATCTGAAGCAGCCTCATTTTGTCAGAATAATGAGCGGGCCGCTATTAATACTATTATATTTGTTCCAACTTACTGTAGATGTTATATACAGGGTTACATTAAAAACCTTGCAGGACTGGATTACTAACATCATAAACAATAACTATTGTTCTATAACTTTTTACAAACCGCAGCAGCCGCTTGCAACAGCGATGTCACGATCTGTTTTTACAAACCGCAGCAGCCGCTTGCAACAGCGATGTCACGATCTGTTTTACAAACCGCAGCAGCCGCTTGCAACAGCGATGTCACGATCTGTTTTACAAACCGCAGCAGCCGCTTGCAACAGCGATGTCACGATCTGTTTTACAAACCGCAGCAGCCGCTTGCAACAGCGATGTCACGATCTGTTTTACAAACCGCAGCAGCCGCTTGCAACAGCGATGTCACGATCTGTTTTACAAACCGCAGCAGCCGCTTGCAACAGCGATGTCACGATCTGTTTTACAAACCGCAGCAGCCGCTTGCAACAGCGATGTCACGATCTGTTTTACAAACCGCAGCAGCCGCTTGCAACAGCGATGTCACGATTTGTTTTACAAACCGCAGCAGCCGCTTGCAACAGCGATGTCACGATCTGTTTTACAAACCGCAGCAGCCGCTTGCAACAGCGATGTCACGATCTGTTTTACAAACCGCAGCAGCCGCTTGCAACAGCGATGTCACGATCTGTTTTACAAACCGCAGCAGCCGCTTGCAACAGCGATGTCACGATCTGTTTTCTGTTTTTGTTCTAGTCCTTGTATTACTAACATAGTTTGTAAGTATTAGGTCGGGGCAAAAGTATTTTCGTATTTTTCATACAAACAAAAATTTTTGCTTTAGGTTTAATTTTTTATTTATTTATAATATGTATGTGCCGTTTTGATCGATGACTTGTTGCCATCTTGTGGGCAATGCCATGATCCCATTGCTGTAGAAGTTTTGAGATTTTTTATCATAAAAATCTAACAGGTAGTTTTCACAGTGTTCTTTTGAGGTTAACTTTATGCTTCCTAAAGATTTCTGAAGTGACCGAAACAGGTGAAAATCTGATGGAGCAAGATCAGGGCTATACGGAGGATGCATCAACACATCCCAGCCAAGCTCTCTCAATTTTTGCTGAGTGGCTATAGTTGAGTGCGGTCTGGCGTTGTCGTGATGAAACACCACGCCCTTCCTATTCACTAGCTCCGGACGGTTTTTCTCAATAGCTTCTTTTAACCTCATCAGTTGTTGACAGTAGAGGTCAGAATCGATAGTTTTACCTGGCGGCATAAGCTCATAGTGGACGATTCCTTTCCAATCTCACCAAACACACAGCATCACTTTGTTCCGAGTTAGGCCGGGCTTTGCCACGGTCTGTGGGGCTTGTCCATGCTTCGACCACGATCTTTTTCGGACATTCTTGTAGTAAGTGATCCATTTTTCATCACCCGTAATCAACCGTTTAAGAAATAGATCGGAATTATTACGTCTCAACAAAGAATCGCAAATGGAAACACGTTGCATTAAGTTTCTCTCAGTGAGATCATGTGGTACCCAAATATCAAGTTTTTTCTTGTACCCAGACTTTTGTAAATGCCGTAATACTGTTTTGTGATCAACATCCAGTTCTTCAGCAATATCATAAATACTAATATGTCGATCTTGCTCCACTTTTTCAAAAATGGCACTGATTTTATCCGTGACAGGGCGTCCAGAGCGAGCTTCATCCTTCACACTAAAATTTCCTGACTTGAAACGGTTGAACCACATTTGTGCTACTCATATTAATGCCGCATTAGGTTCGTAAACCGCACAAATTTTATTCGCGGCGTTCGTCGCATTTTTACCTTTTTTGTAATAAAATTTTAAAATGTACCGAATTTCTTCGTCACATAAGTTCATGTTGCTTGCTTGAAAAACAATTGAGAAATGGCAGGAACTAGTTTTTTTTTTAATATATTGCATCTTTAGAATGTCAACATTGAATAGTGTTAAAACCAGCCAGTTACATTCAGTACTGCTAAAGAGGTTTGATTACTAACAATAGATTCAAAATACGAAAATATTTTTGCCCCGACCTATTATATTGTTATTAACCCTGTGAGTCTTGTTGCTCGAAATAAAAATGATTATTATTAGTATGATTATTATAATACAATTACCAAAACTAAACCTTCAAGATTTCGTTGTTCTATCTAACCCCCGCTCCCCGCCGCTGAATTTTGTACTAGATACGGTAGTTGGTTTACCTAACTAGCGCTTTCTTTTGCTTCGCGTAGAGTTCGTAACAGAAAATCGAATATTTCAATTCATTGAATTGAAAATGTTTTATTTTTTTATGAAAGTCTGATGAATATATAAAAGTCATAGAACAAAAGTTGTTGTTTTTGATGTTAATAATATAGTCCTGTGAGGTTGTTAAAGTTTTAAGTACCAATAGCCCTGTATACATATAAGTCCTGTTCGCCGTATCCGACAACGACCTAGGTAAATTGTCTTTCCTTTTATTGATTTATTTATCTTTTTATTTCAAGCATCAAAGCCCATATTAACACATACAATACAATAATAATATAACTTAAAAATACTATAAATATATACACTTTTATAACTGCACTAAAAAACTAACACACACGAAGTGTCTGCGTCGTTTTTCGCTGACTGGTGTCATGTAGCCGGCCACGAAACTGGCGGTACACAACACCCTGCGGCCAGAACTCTTCCTTGAGGAACTTCTCGAGATGATGTGCCGGAACACGCACCACGAACGACTTGAAGTTCGTGTTGTGACGCGACTCCAACTTCTCGACCCTCAAAGTCCAGTTGGTCTTCACACGCATGTACTCCACGATCTCCTCAACCTTCGTGGAGTGGTGCAGTCTGGATACGTACAGCTGCGTCGTCGGGATTGCCGGACGCAGCAGCATGTTGGGTCCTGCCAGCGCGGTGTGAGTTCACTGTAGATGTACAGTGAGTGGTTAGAAAATAATAGCTAAAAGTAGGCCAAATGCTAGTTAGATCACACACTAAGGGTTTCGTACCACATAGCAAAAAAAAACGCCAAAAAACACGTTTCTTATATGTAAACCCACTTTATTTTGTTATTGCGGCGATAGAAATACACACTGCGAAAATTTTAACTGTGTGTCTATTACGGTTCATTAGATACATCATCATCTGCCTAGTCTTTTTCCCAACTATGTTGGGGTCGGCTTCCAGTCTAACCGGATGCAGCTGAATGGAGCGACTGCCTATCTGACCTCCACAACCCAGTTACTGGGTAATACGATACCCCTTGGTAAGACTGTTTATCAGACTTTCGGGCTACTGACTACATAATAGTTACATAGTTCATGAGATACTTACAGCCGCTAAAAGTCAGACGGACAGACGGACAGATGGATAGACAGTCGAGGCTTAGTAATAAGGTTCCGTTGGCACCTTTTGGGTACAGAACCCTAAAAACTACTATGTTGCATCCTCGAGACATTCCTACATTTTTTCATCTGTTTCTAAGATAAACGGACAATTTAAACTGTCTCCAAAGCATATACCCACCTAGATAGTCCAACATACTTGCACAAACTTTGAGCTCGGGAACGTGTGTTCGATATAAAACAAGGAAGTCCTAATGCGGCTGAACTACGAGTTGCAAACCATCCGGACAGAATTTAGTTCACCTGTTTAAACATTCAGGGACTCTTAAGATTAAAGTTGTGTTGGTAAGTTAAGTTTTAGTAGGTATGTTAAAATAAAAAGCCCATTATACAGGGTTATTTGAAAAACACCAGCAACCTCTTAAAAGGTCATTGTACTCATCATTATGAACAACTTTTACTATGGGACCAAACCTGAAATCGCGAAAAAAAATCAGCTGTTCCCTACATTTTGATGAGATAGACGAAGATAAATGTAGGGAACAGCTGATTTTTATTTCGCGATTTCAGGTTTGGTCCCATAGTAAAATCCGTCATGTCTTCGAATTTTTGGTTCTAGGACATGCCTGTTTCATCACGATGTTTTCCTTCACCGTTTTAAGAGGAATGGTGATGAAAGAATTTACACAAAGTAAAGCGCCTGACGGGGTTCGAACCTACTCTTAAGTCGCGGCCGTTACCACTGGGCCACCACTGCTCATAAATCAATAAATTCGATATAGTTGACTTATATTATTGTAAACTTGCCAAACTGTATTTCTCCGATATATGAGTAATATATTCTTACGACAAAATTAATGTCTTAAACCATAATATTTTGATGATCAACCAATTCTACCTTTCTTCTAGACAAAGATCTCTCTCATAGTTTTATATACAGAGTTGATACGACAGAGGGGCATTAAATTACACTACGTATACTATACGTGTTTAGTATTAATTCGACAAGGTATAAAAATAAAAAGCTCCAAAATTGAGATTTTTTTTTTTCAAACAAACTAAATAGCTAACAAATCAGAGTAAAACGCAACCACCCTTTGTAAATAAAGGAAAAACCCAAATTTCATAGAAACTTGGACCTGGCGACTGACCTTACAAAGTGGCAACGTCGTCGCACGCGCGCCGGGGCGCGGCATGTGTTTCGTGTCGAAGCGGGCGGCCGGCGGTGGCGCGGGCGGCGGCTTAGGCCTCCGCTCGCGCTGGCTGTTATGTTAGATAGTTTTGAAGTACGCCGACAACAAAAACACTAAATTTTTAAATTCTCTATGTGTCCTCCATTCACATTAATGCACAAATTATACCGACGGAGAATATTGTTATTTAGTTTTCTAATTAAATCACTGTCCGTCGCTAAGCACTTTAATTTGTGAAATGCTAAAATAATCCTGTTTTTTAGTTCAACAATTGTATTTACCTCGGAGGCATACACTTCACCCTTAATGTATCCCCACAAAAAGAAATCCATGGGAGTGAGGTCCGGAGATCGTGGTGGCCACCGAACAGGTCCGAATCGACCGATCCATTGCTGCCCAAACATTTCTGTGAGCCGCTCCCTGGAAGCCATCACAGAATGTGGAGGCGCACCGTCCAGCTGGTACCACAACTTGCGATGAACGGCTAAAGGTAGTTGGTCAGTGTACTCGGCCACAGGACCACTTAATAAATCTAAAAATTTCGCCGCTGTAAGGGTGCCGTCAATAAAAACAGGGCCGATAATATTATTATTATGGATACCAGCCCACACATTGAGAGAAAATCTGTACTGGTGTTCAGATTCTCGAAACACGTGTGGATTTCCCAAACTCCAGTACCGGAGGTTTTGCCAATTCCAGATGCCGTTCCGAGTAAAAGTACACTCATCGGTCCATATTACATTTGTTAAGAAATGGCGGTCTTCGGATGTTTTATTTAATAGCCATTGGCAGTAACTGTTCCTGATCCGTAAGTCTCTCGATAACAAAGCTTGCACCTTCCGATATTTATAAGGTTTGCGTTTGTTACGTTTTAGAACCTTGTGGATGGTTCTATGGCAACATCTAAACTGCCGGGCGGCTCTGTGCAGACTCGTTGTCGGGTTGCGGGAAAAATGATCTAATATTCGTTCGTCCCATGCAGCGGGAATTTGCCGCGGTGGCACTCCCTCCTGTTGCGGCACTACACGTTTATTGTCCCGTAATCTTTGTACTGCCAACTGTATGGTGCGGGCGTTCCTAGGGCAATTGCGGCTGTCACCATACCTTTCTCTGTATGTTCGCAGAGCTAATGCTGCGTTTCCACGGCATTCACCGTAAATTAAAATCATGTCAGTGTATTCTGACGCCGTGTAAGTTAGACGAGGCATTGTTGAACACTTTAATTAGGTATACACACACACACAACCAAAGTTTAATTACGTGTCCTATCACAATAAAAAACAGTAAATCACAAAAAAAAACACTAACACTAAATAATTATAATAGCAAGTTACGTGTCTTGTCACAATAAAAAAAAAGAAAGAAGTGTCCTATTCACAATAACAAAACAAAATCACAATTGTCAGCGCACGAGTTCGACAAAACAATAGCGGTACAGGACTTCCGTGTTACGTAACGTACGTCCCGGAAGGATAGCGTTGGCGCACTGAAAAACCAAGTTTTTTAGTTTTTAGAGGCCCCCCTCGCAAGGACCAAAGATGCAATAGCAACACACTGACCTATTTCTATTTCTTTTACGCGCGTGATGTTTTGCTAATGGGATTGTCACTTTCTTTTGTAGGACGTATTTGCTTATGACTTGCGTAAGAGCGGCAACAACGTATCGTAGATTTATCGTTTTAAGGTGCATGACCTATGCCTATAGACATAATCAGCTGTTAAGAAAAATACATCATGTTCAAACGGGCCAAAAACTTAAAAAGTCATTTGCGACTAAACTACTGTTTCAATTTAAATGATATTTGGTACAGAGCTTGAAAATGGTACCTAGTATAAGCAGTTTAAAGGAAAGCCTTTCTGTCGTATCAACTTTGTATAAAGCTGACAAAATTACTTTCTTTCTAAAAAAAATACCAAAACAAAAACCACTCGAAACTAACACAAAAATGCAATAAACAGTTAACTCGTTAAACAGTTGACGAACACCGAGGCGCTGATCAAAGTTTAAATTAGACGAAATAGTTTCACGTTCGCGTCACGCCGCGCTGGTGACTAATCCCTGGTAATCACCACTTTTAGTTGCTCTCCTTAATTGAAAATTTGTTGTAAATTATGTTGGAAGTGACGGACGAAGTTCGATGGGTTTTTGTGTGAAGTGTTGCTTCCGTGTATTTAAAGTTGTACCTACGCGTTAAGAAGTTTGTTGTGTTGTGTCTAGAATGGCTAAATTTAGATAGCCAGGCATAGAATGACTACATGGTATCTCCATCTAGTGGAGATAAGAGAAGTTTATTTAGAGCAGTTTTATACAGGATGAAATTGCAAATTAAAACATCAAGTAAATTTAGAGCACGTCATTAAGAAAAGGGACGCATAAACGTGCGCGTAGACAAGAGATTTGGCAACGTCGTCGCGCGCCTTTTTTTCGTAGGAACGGTCAAAATTAGGTAAATACCGATAGTTCAACGCGTTGCCAACTTGGTTCATGTTGTGAAATCTGCGATGAATAGATTGCTTAACGGGCGCGCGCTAAGATTTACACTTTAATGTTCTTCATGTTAATGTTCTTAAAAGGTAATGGGGCAATGGGGTGGGTTGTTCGCCCTTGACACCATTTGATTTCAATGAATATCCTTAGAAGATATATGATATTTTTTAAATATCTCCGCAAGGCGGTCGGTCATGAGGGTATAAGCAATATTCTTAAGTAATACTCTTAAAGTAATGGAATATATTATTATTTTAGTAGGTTTTTCCTCAAATGAAAGCGAGTGAAACCGTGGGGCACAGCTAGTAATATCATAATATCGTGTGACATAGATTTAACAACTTACGTATTTCGCCTTAAAATTTGATTATGCGTAAATAAACTCCAAGAAAAATCACTGCTAGCTGCAAAAGCATCATTTAAACTTCTCATTTAACTCGTTCTAATAACTATAAAGATGTAAGTGCACTCTCATAACGATATTAACGAGTGCGGAATGCAAAGCACGCCTCGCCACTAAACACGTACATCTTAAAGTCTGTTTGGACGGATGCGAGAAGCGATGGAGAACGAATGCATCGTTAAAGGATTCATGGTATACCTACCTAATTGAAATACGTTTTTAAAACGTAAAGTGCGGTGATAATGAAATATCCCAGCACCATGCTGTAATCGGGCCCCTACAGGACTTAATTTTTATAATGTTCTTTTATTTATTTATTTATTTAATAAAGCACAGCCACATCACGTACATTAAACGTATGTTAGAATAATCTTAATAACTAAAGGACTAATGTACATGACAATTACGGCGTACATAGCATTAATTATATTATATATTAACATTAGCATTAATTTTATTATTCTTTTTCCATGTTTGTATCATAATATTTAATTCGAGTTATTTATCTTCCTATTCTCCATGCCAATAAATAGTTTATCTATTTTCCTTTCTAAATATACGATAGTTAAAAGAGCCTCCAGAGATGGCTATACACAGCCCTTTTTTTTTTTTTTTTTTTTTTTTTTTGTTTTTTTTTTTTTGTTTTTTTTTTTTTTTTTTTTTGTGGATGGGAAATCATCCAATGACCCCTCCCGCTCTGGGTGGAGCAGAAGGGAGTGTCAGACTCTTACTGACTAAAACCCACCCGTGTTCCTTCCTTAGCCCTTTGTGTTCCGGGGTAGCGGTAACCCTTTCGGACAATCCCGCTGCCCCGGCAGGCTTCGGCCCTTTCGGGCCCCTTCCTTATGCTGACATCTCTTTGAGGCGCGCGTGGAACACGTACGCGCCGTCCGGCACGGGCCTGGTCCTGATCGGACGGAGAGTTACCCATTACTCTCCGCCCGCAGGCCCGCGCCTACGGTGGCCGGGAGTCGTCTCGCGGCTCCCGACGCCCGGGGCGTCTCCCGCGGCGGCTGGGACGTGAGGCCCTTTCCCTCAACCGTCCCGCCACCTCCTTCGCTAGCATGACTGCTTCGCAGAAGGAGGTGACTGCCTCCCACTCCCTCTCGCCCCGGACCATGGCTTGAACCAGGGCCGGGCGCGAGAGGTCGCCGCCGCTGCCGATCGCCTCTGCGAGAACACGGCGGTGCTCCGCCCAATTGGGACATACCGCCACCGTATGCTCCACCGTGTCCTCCGGGCGACCCTCGCAGTGGTGACACCCGGGCGTATCCTCCCGCCCGATAATGTGCAGGAACCTCCCGAAACACCCGTGTCCGGTGAGGACCTGCGTCAGGCGGTAGGTGAGGGCGCCGTGGCGCCTCTCTAGCCACTCCTCAAAGAGGGGTCTTACCGCCGCTATCGCGGCGTGCCCTTATACACAGCCCTTAAAGATGGATACACAGCAGATAAAAATCTCTGTGATTCTGACAGATAATTATGTCAGTAGCAGGAACGAAAAAGCAACCTTATTGTAGCGACAGTAAAAATCACTGTGATTTTGATGGTAATGCAAATCAGAGGAAAAAACCCCCGAGAGGTGTCCTCTTCACTCGCTTATCTATTCGCCACTGTATAAATTGCTCGTGATAAAAAGACCCAACCTAAAGACCAAGACCAAATAAGAATCGAAAAAATAATCATCATCATCATTACTGAGGGGTAATTCTCGTAATTTTTAGGAACGTTCACAGTCTGAGGGGCAATTCCCGTAATTTTTAAGAGCGTTCACAGTTTGATCTCAGTCTCAATCTGTCAATAAGACAAGTTTTTAACATTTGTTTGTCGCCAAAATGAGACTGTGACTAGATTTTGAACGTTTTAAATTACGAGAATTAGCCTACTGACCTGCTACGAGGCGGAGGTGTAGCAGTAGCTACGCCGTAGCAACGTAGCATGCATGCTATTATATTGAAGCTACGCCGTAGCAGCATACAAAAATATTTAAGGATAATTACTTTTTATTAATTAGCTAGCTTTAGCCCACGACTTTGTCCGCGTGGTGATCGAAAATAATCCTACAGGAACGTACAAGCAACAATAGATTTCGATGAAATTTCTAATGTACGTACCAAATTTCATCAAAATGTGGAAAAGGTTAACACACAGACAGAAACACATTCGCATTTATAATATTAAGTATGGATAATATTAGCTGAAAGTAATTATAACTACAGCACTTCTTAAAACGTATTAAGCCAATAAATTAAGGCAATAGGTGAAGGCTATTTACAGGACTCTAGAATGCAAAGCATGAATCTGCTGTAGTCACGCACATGCCAACGTCTGCATTCAGACAGATGTGAGAAGCGGTGATATATATCACTAAATTAACAAAGATATTTTAAATGTTTTATAAAGAAAAAAGAAGAAAGAAAGAATATTTGCGGTAAACATGACGTAGAGAAGGAACACAAAACAGAACAAGTTCGAGAAAAATATGCGTCACATCCACGCAAAACGGCCATCGCTCAGCATAATGCTAAGACCTTATGCGAAACCGAGCCCCAGCGGTGGTTGGTAAGCAATTTCTTTGTATAATTCATTGAAGCATTCTCGAAACTTATTAAAAATAGACTTACGTGCTTTTTGAACGTCATAGTAACTAAAAACGGCTTCAAAAACGTTTCGACGACGCTTTCTAGAATTGCTTTATATTAGAAAGCGTAAAATGCTAGTTTAAAGAACATAATAACGGGGTATCTGAAAATTGACTTCAAATCCTAGTTACCAGATGGGTTATGTTTGAAGAGCAATAAAAAAACGTCCCAAGCGATTTTGCTAAAGCCAAAATATGTATGCGACAAATTCACTGCCAAAAACCCTCAACGTTTAATTCTAAAAGAACCTACAACAATTTGTACATCTTCGTCGCAACTAATTCCATAAGGAATGGAAGCGATGCAGCGTCGCTGGCTGCGGGGGGAACACAAAGAGCGCCCGACAATCGCCTTACGCAAACATTGCCGGTTCTTCCCTGCGGTCCCAACTGTGCCTGCGTTCCGCAGCAGCAATGTATTGAAATGTTTGTTGAATTCTTCAAGGTTCTTTCTGTGAGCGGTGTTTTTGAATGGATGTGCGCCTTTTGTGAGATGTAAGGGTATTAGTTGTGGTGGGTGATGCTCTTTTGTTTGCGGGATAAATGGTTTTATGATAGTTGACTGAATATTATGGTAAAAGCTAAAGCTATTTTGACATTAGATGAAGAGGCTTTTTTTTTTTGAGGATGGGAAATCATCAAATGAAGGGGTCATTTGATAATTTCCCATCCAGCTCTGGGTGGAGCGGAAGGGAGTGTCAGACTCTTACTGACAAAACCCACCTGTGTTCCTTCCTTAGCCCTTTATGTTCCAGGGTAGCGGTAACCCTTTCGGACAATCCCGCTGCCCCGGCAGGCTTCGGCCCTTACGGGCCCTTTCCCTAATGCTGACATCTCTTTGAGGCGCGCGCGGAACACGTACGCGCCATCCGGCACGGGCCTGGTCCTGATCGGATGGTGAGTTACCCATTACTCTCCGTCCGCAAGCCAGATGAAGTGGCTTGAGGTGAAGTTCATTCAAAAGCGGTGTGTTCGGTGTTGATTATTTGGTTCCTTAATAAGAATATCGTTTGTTTGGATTCAACTACAAAGTATTTGATTAAGATTCTAACTAAGCCTCATTGGTTTAGTTAGAATGTCTGTGTTTTATATTTACATTGCTTATCACTACATAGTATAAAACAAAGTCACTTTCTCTGTCCATATGTACGCTTAGATCTTTAAAACTACGCAACGGATTTTGATGCGGTTTTTTTAATATATAGAGTGATTCAAGAGGAAGGTTTATATATATAATACATGCATGCATGTGATGTCGTAAATAAACGCATTTTTTTGCGCTTACTCTTCAAACGCTGGCTGAACCCTACGAGATAGGTCAAAATAATGTACTACAGTATTGTACACCTTAAAAAGGTCTACAAAAAATCCGCGATGGTATATGTCTATCTCTTAGGGATAACCCACAATAATTATGTTTTATCCTTTACTTTTTACGAGAAATAATGGCTTATTTACGAAGCGATTTTAAGCAATACAGCATTAATCCTTATCCAATTAAGTACCGTAAATAAATTGTGCATTTAATATAAATAAATATGGCCCATTACAGCATTTAATTTAAATGAATATTTTCGAAAATATTACAGATTTAAAATGCAGGGACATAGCGGTTGCTGCGGTACCGGCCGCGGCCGGGGGGCCGGCGGCGCGTGCTGACATTTTTGAAGTACTTAGTATCAACATTGCACCCGTGCGAAGCCGGGGCGGGTCACTAGTGTAAATATAAATCACAGAAATTCTAACAAACTTTCTAACCCGATTTAGATGGATTCAATTATAATTTCACACCTTTTATAAGTTTTTAACTTCCTAACATACTTTAAAGGAGCTTTAAACTAACTGAAAAACGCCTTGTTACATTAATTTTCTTCGCATGATAAACGATGTCATGTTTCAAATTAACAACCATGATCTCGTTGCTAACAGTTATTAACTAAACAAGTAAATAAAACCGTCCGCACTCAGTTACTAGTACTAGCGCGTCACGATATCACAACTTTAAGGTTGAACACTGAATTACCGGACGTGGTTATTCTGTAACTCTTTTCACGTTTTAGGTTATAGAAGTAAGGAAAATAAATGATTTAAAGAATGGTGGCTGTATAGAGTTAGTGCAATACTGGTTATTATATCCTTTTGTGCATGATTGCTTCTGTGATATTATTATAGACAGGATAACAAGATATACGACAATTTTTACTTAAACAGAAAAATAAATTGTACGTATCCCTTCAATTCTAGTTTCATGTACAGTCAGCAATGGAGATAAGTGTGCAGGGTCGTCGAATATAATTGAAGTTTAGTAAGGAATCAATTGATGTTTTTGAATAAAATTTAATTTAATTAATAGAAAAAAAATAGTTCATTTATCAAATTAAATTTAATTCGAAAACATCAATCGGTTTCTTAGTAAACTACAACTATATTCGATGATCCTGCATACTTATCCCCTTTGCTGACTGTATATCTAAAGAGTTTTTAGAAAAAAATATGGACACAGACTACTAAGTATCGTAATTATCGTGTTTAATTTTCAACTGAATATCATACAGATATCATTAACAATCAAACCAAAAACTTCCAGAATACTCCTCCCAAACATTTAAAATGACACCGTCGCATGCCTACCGGCCATAACAGCGACGGCGCCACTGTCTTCGCAGTAAACGGATGCGATTTATTATAATAATTTCCGTTAAAATGGCCGCGCTTCGTTTAAGGCTGTGCGTTCGCGTGATGTGGGAACCCGTACATGAATGACGGTGATGTCTCCAAAAGGATTAAGGTAACAATCTAGATTAAAATCTGTGTGCGGTCGTTAGGGTTAATTGGGTTAATTAGGGAAGTTCTGTTTTCAGTTGCTCTTGTAAAAACCGAATCGTATGAATAATTGTTTTCGTGTAGCTGGCAAACTTTTGTAAAGAGTAAATGGGACTTTTCGGTTTAACATGGGACTACACTTTTGTGTGTGTATTTTTTTTTCTTAAAGGTCAACCAACAATTGTTTACATTGTTACAATTTAAAATAATTTTAAGCTTAAATCTAGCACCGCACTTAGCAGGTTAGCACAGCATGCTCCATGAACTTTATAATTGTGCTACAAGCTACTACTGTTATTGTTACTATAAAATTTAATAACTTACGTAATATAATGAGAAATATAAATAACATCAAAATAGAGGCACAAGAAAGTAAAAATTTAGACCTTATTAACAATTCTATGAAACTTGCTAAATTAGTCAGAGTGCACGTCAACAAGATCGCTGTAGCTGTTTAAAGCCCAAGGACGACAGAGCTTGCGCCGTGCGTTCTACGGAGTGGTACTTCATATCAGGAACTTGTCTAGAAAGAGGAGACAATCAATTTTGCACCGGAGTATTTTATTTAGTACTAGCTGCGCCCCGCGGTTTCACCCGCGTAAGTTTTGATCCCGTGGGAATATCGGGATAAAAAGTATCCTATGTGTTATTCTGATGTATAAGCTATATTACTGTAAAGTTTCATCAAAATCCGTTCAGTAGTTTTCGCGTGAAAGAGTAACAAACATCCATACATCCATACATACAAACTTTCGCATTTATAATATTAGTAGGATATAAGAAAATGGAATCAGTGAACTCAAAATGAGATAGCGTGGCTTTGTATGACCGTTTCCTTTAGGCAATTCCGCATGCATAAGCTATATGGCAAAGAAATCTCTTTTGTATTCGCTCCAGCCTTAGTTCGTGGCATAATGAGGTCTCTAGATTGTACTGCAAGTATTCCAAGATCCTACGTACGATAAAGTTGTACAAAACTGTCAAGTTCTTGTTGTACAACTCCGCCTGAAACTGACAACATTCCTTATAACGAATACGAGCATTATAGATGCCCTTTTGTAAGACATTTTCGACAAAGGTACAGCCGATCTATTCTGTAAATATCTCACCATGAAAACTTAGGTAAAGTGAGCGGGAAGTAAGCTGTTAATAGTGTCAATCTCTAACATCAGGTGGAATGACAGCTCACTTCACCAACGGTGAGTTTTTATTTTACAGAATAGCAATGCAGATGCCAGTGCGTTGTTGAAAACTCCAAAGTCAAGGGACTTAATGGGGATCTACTAAGGAGTAGATCTACCTTTTTGAAAGCAGTAGGGAACACTTGTTATACACTTGCCGTTAATTTTTTTTCGGGGTGTATTTGACATCGTAGCACCTTTTAACGTTTAAAATCATTTCGTTATCGTTACACCATTAAAGTAACGAATAGACATTGGTAAAACAAATAAAATAAAATCGGGCTGACATATGAGCCTTGGGATACCCCCGAGGTAGTCTCATAGGTTTCAGATGGGAAACCATTAACTGCGACAAATAAGAAACGATTTCCGAGATGTCTTTAGTCAGCTATAAAGAGAACCGGTGATTCCGTACACAGATGACTTGGAAAGAAGTATATGCTAATGGACGCTGTCAAAGGCTGCTAAAATCAATGTGAATTACATCCATCTGTTGGTCGTAGTCCATAGCATCCATTAAAATTTCTCTAAAGGTAAGTGAGTAGGAATCATGTTGTGAATCGCTCAAGTATAGCTTAAAGTGTGACTGAATGTAGGGACAAATTAGGGATTCCAAAACCTTGGCGAAAGTTGACAAGATAGAAATAGGTCTATAATTATTTATTTTATCTTTCTCATCATTTTTATAAATTGGTACAAACCTTTGCTTTTTTATAGAATTCTGGGAAAATACCAAAACAGAGATTTATTAAAATCAATATTAACGGGGATACTGCTTTGGTATCCCCGTATCATAGAAATAAATATTTACGCGAAAGCCGCTTCTTTAGTCACTTTAAGCAGGATTTCAATTACAGGGTGTAGGATATCAATGGTGCTAAGGGGTTTACAAGGTAAGCTAGTTAATACGAAATCCAATAAGCGTACAGACGAAACCGTAACGTCATTATATTGTGCCAATTTGTGCATATGAGTAAAATCTATCAGTGTATTACTAATGCCAGGAAGAGTATAATTATTAACTCAGTCTGAATTTAATATTACCTAAATAAAAATCTCAAACAACACAGACGTGCAAGCCTGTCTGTTCAAGCATCACGTTACTATTCAAAAAGTTGTCTAATGTACTACGTTTAACAGGGTGCGGCAAATACACTGCACATAGAGCTATTTGAGGAGTAGATTTCTTAAACGGTACCTCGAGTTATCCAAATATCTCTACGTTGGCTTTCCCAGTGAACCATACGTTTCAATTTTACTCTTTGCTGTTACGTCTGTATACTATCTATTTTATCTGAATTCTTATATATCTATCTATACTCTTACGTATGTACTTAAGAGTATAGATAGATATATTATGAGTATAGAAAAGTACGATAGATATCTAATTCAATCGTCAAAAAGCCATGTACTTATGATACTACTATTTAGCCGTGTCTCAGTCAATCTAAGGGTAATTGAAGACAAAAGTTACGAATCTTCGTGATCTTTTCGGGGACAACAGCCGTAAATTTTAACAAAAGTTAAGAATGTCACTGCTACGGTTATATCGTTGACATAATGTAATACATATTGGCCCCGATTCTGTTGTTCACAAACTAAAATAAATTTAAATTCAGTGCATCTTTTTCTTTCTATTTCATTAAGAAAAGGACAGAAGATAAATATTAGTTTAGTCCTGTCAAATTAGTCAGCGCTTGACGTAAACTGACGTATTTTTAGTAGCCAATTCACGTCTTAACTTTTCTGTAGATTATCTAATTTGACAGGACTAATCTAATATTTATCTTCTATCCTTTTTATAATAAAATAGTAAGAAAAAGATGCACTTAACTTAAATTTAATTGAGTTTGTGAACAACAGAATTGGGGCCATTATCAAATAAACTAAATTATCTTATTTAAAGTGTCCATGTTTCTAACCATAATCTGTTTAGATTCTTGTAATTTACGCATAAAAATTCTGCCTCCCTGGATCCAGACAAATTTCTATCCAAGTTCCCTGGCTTTGTTCCTCGCCGCAGCGTGCAAAGCCCAAAGCAGCTGTTTATTAATATTATTGAAATTAATAGAAAAAGCGAGCTGCACTTCTATTGATCGTGATGCAGTATTATCAGGGTTGAATTGGGCAACCTTGGTGCAATGCTGAATGTCTCTATTTTCCACAACACATTGTACCACTTTAGGCACTTCTGACACAATATTAAATAGATTGTCCTGTTTCTTTTGAGGTAAGCATTGAATTTCAACATTGTTGGATCGGTTTGGCTGCTCCAGCTGGTTTAGACGCACTTTTAGCGAATTAATATCATTTTTCATATCAGAATTCTCCTTCTGCAGGTCTTTTATAGTTTCTTTAGATGTAGCATGTGCATTTAGTAGGTCCTTATATTGACTATGCATAAGTTTCATCGAGTCATCCATGGTAGCAATTTTAGCATTGATGGGTTGTAAGTCTCTGATAAGAATTGCATTCATAGTTTCGTTGAAGTTAGACAGCATGAGCGATAATTCAGCCTTTATGACTTCCTGAATAATTTCACGAACGTCATCTCGCGACAATGAAGCTTCAGCAGTCGCCCGAGTTGGAGATCCAAGAGCTTGGCTTATGCTCTCTCTGGCGATTGGTTCATTACGAAAAGGAGCGTTTTCGATCTTTTTTGTTGTAGACTCATCATCAGCCATATTTAATAGTTGTTTATATTATAAAACGCAATAAAGCGCAACACTGCGATATAAACTTATTATGGCAGAGAGCAATTCCAAAAGAAAGAAAAAGAAATAGGCAAGCGGCAATAAAAAAAATATTCCAAAAGTAAATCCGATCCTCAGGTCCGAACCCGCGCTTCTATGATTGAGATGCCTGCTCAAAATTCTAATTAGCTCTTTTTTGAGTCTCAGTTAGCTGGGTAATTGTGACCTTGTAAGGTAGCTCACCGAGCCGTTTTGTACGTTCTGACCACATATTCTGACTCACCAGCAACTGGCGAATTAAAGCGGTTCGCGCAGCTGTCACTCACCGTTGTTTTAACTTATGATGTTTGTATTGGGTTATAATCTACTTCTGTTTTTTATTTTCATGAATAATTCGTAAATTTTATTTCACTAACACTAGTATTAACTACGCACTATTTTTAAAGCATACTACTTTTAAAATATCTACTTTTATACTATCTCTCTGACGAGCGTACAGAGCAGTCGTGTCGTAAATTATTTTGAAACCTAATAAATACTCATCAACCCATTCCAAATCACAAGTAATTGAAATAAAATCTATTTTGCATAATCAAGTGTGACTGAGTTATATCGAAATTCTTCTAAGTGTCAAGCCCAATGCGGAAGGAACGACGCATCGCCGCACTCTACACCCCCTTGGGTAACAGAGACGGGATCACAATTTTTTGTATTCTTCACACTTGCACTGCGCGTACGAATCTCGTGAGTAGCTACAGAACACAGATATACAATGAATCCATTGCGCTCACCAACTGGAAGTGGCATCGCCGAGAGAGTTGGAGGTTCTCAACCAAATTTATCTGAAATACATATTGACACCCCTCCACAGATTACTTATCGTAATTATAAACGGAAGTTAACCGATGATGATGACTCAATAAAAAGTGAGCTCTCTGAATTGCGAAAGCAAATGTCCGAAATGATGTTGCTTATTAAGTCCTCGAAAAATGACCAAGCAGAAAATATCAATAAGCTGTGTCATGATGTCACTGCCATAAGGAATGAAGTGGGCAATATTAGTAAAACCATTGAAAACCTGATCTCGGAAAATGTAAATATTAAATCTAAACTTAATGACATAACAACTGTTTCTGAAAATACAAAAAAAAAAGTTATGCTTTTAGAAGCCGAAGTAAATAACCTAAAGTGCATGCCACCGTCGATTTCTGACAAAGCACATACGACTTATGAAGAATTTGTCAACGAAATTCAAGAACGGAATATGCGAGCTAAAAATGTTATAGTTTCTGGGATAGCTGAACCTACGAACAAATCAATTACCGAAGGTCAAGAATACGAAAAGGCAGAAATTACTAGAATAATGAAACTTGCCTACAATGACTGTCCCCAACATGAGAAAATTATGCGTCTTGGTAAATACAAGCCCAATCATTCCCGCTCAATTAAAGTATGTTTTTCATCTGAGGAAACAGCAAAAGCTATATTGCGCAACAGAAATAACCTAGACGCCGAGAACATAAAAATTTATTCCGACCAAACTCCATATCAACGTAAACATATGCAAAATCTAAAAGACGAGCTGCAAAAACGCACTGCTGCCGGCGAAAATAACCTTATCATCAAGTATATTAAAGGAGTACCTAAAATTATCTCGACAACCGAAAAAGCACCCACGCCTGTGTCAACAACTTCAAAAAACTAAGTTACTGTTCAGAGGGAATAACATACCAAATTACGAATACATACACCGATATAGTCCCAACAAAAAAGTCTCTGAAGTGTTTCTATGCCAATGCTCGTAGTATAGTTAAACCAGGTAAATTCGATGAGCTAAAATGTATAATTGCATCTTTACAAGAAACCACGCACATTATTGTACTTTCTGAGACATGGATCAAAAATGATGACGAGGTAAGAAGACTTCAAATTCCGTGCTATACGCACTACTATAACTTTAGACAAAATAAAAGAGGAGGCGGAGTCTCAATATTCGTCCACAACAATCTAAAACACCATCTTATAGAAGAAAATTGTCTAGACAATACTCATTACCTCTGGATTTATGTAAAAAAGTTCTCTTTGAGTATTGGTGCCATATATAAACCAGACAAAAGCAATATGAACAACTTCCTTGAGATTTACTCGCAACAATTACAGAAGAAGAAGAGAGCAATAGTATTTGGCGATTTCAACCTAGACTTGCTGAATCCAGACCGAACTATTCGTGACTACAGAAACACACTAAAAGAAAGTAACTACAAAATTTTAAACAAAATAGATCGTAAATATTGTACTCGAGAAACTACCTCGACTAAAACTATACTAGATCATGTCTCGTCCAACCTACAAGAAAATAACTTCCACATTGTCATGATTGAATCTGCGATGTCCGACCATAAGCAAATATTTTTAGAAATTAAACAATATGTTCCTCCCCCTCTTAAGAAAGTGGAATACACGGCACTGGATTACCCAAAACTGTACAAGTGTTTTGAAGACATTTTAAATAATGCAAACGATGAAGAACCCATATATGAGAAATTGATTAACAAACTACAGGTTTGTTTATCTAAGAGCAAAATTACGAAACACAAAGTTTTGAACCTTCCACGACAAGATTGGATAAAAAAAGAAATTATACATGATATTAACAATCGGAACATATTATGGCAAAACTGTAAATCAACCACATCGGATGCGACATTAAAAACGGAATTTGAGAAAACAAAAGCTAGAGTGGCGTACAACATACAAAATACGAAAAATACATATTTCTATAAAAAATTTAAGGACAATATGACAAAACCTCGGAAAATGTGGCAACTAATAAATGATCTATCCAAAAATAAAAATAGAGAAAGGACTGGACCAGAAAAACTCGAGACTGACAATGGTACTATCACAGATCAAAAGGAAATATGTGAAAGATTCAACTCTTACTTCTCAACTATTGGGTCATCGCTAGCAAATCTCATCACTAATAAGTTAAATGGAAACCTAGCTCAGGAACCTACAAGTGACTCAACGGAACTTAAGTGTTTAATACCAGCAACCACGGATGAAGTTATTAAAATTATTGAGGATTTAGATCCAAATACTAGCTCTGGCATTGATGGAATAAGTACAAAATCTTTAATATGTGTTAAAAAATTAATTGCTAATCAACTTACAGAATGCTTAAATCTTTGTTTGGATCGAGGTATTTTTCCCGATGATTTAAAAATTGCTAAAGTTATCCCTATACACAAATCTGGAAGTAAGTCTGATCCTTGTAACTACCGTCCCATATCTGTCCTTCCTGTTATCTCAAAAATCTTCGAGAAAATTCTTTATCACCGTTTGGAAAGTTTTCTTAATTCAAAAAACTTCTTATATCAGAAACAATACGGTTTTCGATCTCACTCGAATACTCTCTCAGCAACTATTGATCTCGTTACTAAAATCAAAAACAAAATCGATCACAAGCAAACAGCTTTAGGAATTTTCATCGACCTCAAAAAAGCTTTTGATACAATTAGTCACGACCTGTTATTACAAAAACTATCTCACGTCGGTATCACAGGCAAAGCACTCCAGATTTTTAAGTCATACCTGCAAAATCGTAAACAAATTGTCAAAATAGGTCAACATCAAAGTAGTTCACTTTCTGTTACTTTCGGTGTACCTCAAGGATCAATTCTGGGGCCACTGTTGTTCCTTATTTATATTAATAACATATACCAGATTGGACTCAAAGGAGATATCTCGCTTTACGCAGACGATACAAGTCTTTTTTTACTTTGGGCATTCAATTGAATCTATGATACCAAACATCCAAAACGATTTGAATTTACTTAATGCCTGGTTCCAATCTAACCTCCTCACTATTAATACTAAAAAAACGAATTATGTTGTCATTGCCCCCAAAAATAAAAAAATAACCAATAATATACAACTTAAAATAAATGATCAATTAATTCAAAGAAAAACTAAAGAGAAATATTTGGGTTTAATTTTAGATAACTACCTGAGTTGGAAGCCACATATTGAGAAAATCAGATGTAAACTCTTGTCACTTACAGGAGCTCTTCACAATATAAACAAATGCCTTCCTCGGAAAGTTCGATACATAATTTATAATTCTTTAGTTAAACCACATATAGATTACCTAATAGAAATCTGGGGGACCGCAACTAAATCGAATCTAGAAACATTACAAACAGCACAAAATAGATTAATCAAAATATTATTTAATTACCATTTTCGAACGTCAACTCAGAAAATATATAAGGAAACAAAAATAATGAACATTTCCCAAACATATAAGTACTATACATGTGTACTAATACGCAAAATATTACATAAAGACATTCATACAACACTAAATTTCACAAAAAAACATCAAATACAAAAAATTAAACTACGAAACTCCAATCACATAATAACACGACCTCCCAGAACAGTTAATTACGGGAAACGAAATATTGAATTTGAAGGTGTTAACATGTACAATAAAATACCCATGGAAATAAAAGAAGCGAAAAGCATGTCTTGTTTTAAAAATCAACTTAAATCGTATATAATGTGTCAATAACAATAATAATATGAAAATACTAGCATTAGCAAGTGTTCATGCAAACAAACAATAATAAAAATAAAAGTTCTCTATTTGTCAGTACTCTGCCTTGAATGCCACATCTAGTAATACATCTAACTTTACATCCGTGTTTACTCGGTTGGTGATTAGCTGATATTTGCTTTTTTTATCACTACCTTCCTATTCATTATTGTTTTACTTTTAACGACGTTACTGCACGCTCGTAAACATTTTATGTAAATTTAGTTTCTCAGTAAGTGAATTCTTGTTAATTCTTAATGAGAAATAATAAAGTTCTTAAACCATAAAATAGTATCAATAAAGCTCTGACAGCAACAGAAATATTTATTTTTAACGGAGTGACTTGCGACACGTCTTACTGCTAGCGAGCGGCGCACGAATGTATAAGTATAATTTGTTTTTTTTTATCCTCAAATACATAAACTGACAGACCAGCCTATCGATTCTGTAAAAATCTCACCGTGATAACGTAGGTGAAGTGAGCGTGAAGTGAGCTATCAATGGAGGCAATCCCGAACATCAAGTGGAATGACAGCTCACTTCACCTTAGTTTTCACGGTGAGATTTTTACAGAATAGCACTGGAGGAACTACCACATATCTGGGGACTTTACAAATACATTACTCCATTCGAGAATTCAAACTAATTAACCCGTACTACTGATAAATAGGAATGCTTACAGTACCTACTAACAATTACTAAGACATAGGAATCAGGCACTCTATCTTCGTAGTCTTTATTTTGTCCTTTATGCATAATGGAACGTTCTAACAAATACTCCCGTTTAAATAGCCCATCGTCATTTGTTTGCGTGACGTGTCATGGCAGCTTTGCATGAATGTCGGGAATGTCTCCGTGAAAAATAATCAGCTCGTAAACTAGATTACAATCTTAGTAGATTGATAAGATATTCTGATTAGTAGTAATTGGGTTGGATTGGTATTGTTTCAACATATTTTTTGTGTGTGTTTTTGGTAGAAACAGGTGCACATTATTTGTTGCATGTCTATTGTATATATATGCAATAAATAATGTCACCGAGAGGTTAATACTCCACATACCCGTTTGCTTTTTTTATTTTATTTTAAACTTGTTTTCTGTGTAATGATATTTCAATTATATTAAGCTAGTATTATAATGGTCATCATAAGGAAGAGCGCTGATGTCTGAGATACAGATATTTTTATCTAGTTCAAACACAGATGCCTTCATTATAAAACTAAGAAAAAAAATAAATTGTCCTATATCTGTTTAATATTCTGTTTAATTGTGGCGAGAACCTGAAGGCCAATTCTCGTAATTTAAAACGTTCAAAATCTAGTCGCAGTCTCATCTCGGTGACAAACAAATGTCAAAACCTTTTCAAAATGTAGAAAAATTTGAGGTATTTTTAACAGATTGAGACTGAGACCAGACTGTGGACGTTCTTAATATTACTAAAATTGCCCCTCTGGTATCTCTAAAAGAATGCGAACTATCACTTCGGACTTTTTATTTAAGAAACCTTCTATAAGGGAAAGCCAGATGATATCGTGGTCCTGTCAAAAAAAAACATGGTGGCCATCACAGATAAAAATCAACTATCGCTGGGTA
Source organism: Globia sparganii (assembly GCA_949316385.1). Classification (NCBI taxonomy): domain Eukaryota; kingdom Metazoa; phylum Arthropoda; class Insecta; order Lepidoptera; family Noctuidae; genus Globia; species Globia sparganii. Next base: position 22,859,103 of record OX438660.1, on the reverse strand, counting down.
CTAAACTAAACAACTAACTATACAAAAAAATACAAAAGAAGACTTAGGCATCGAAGTACTCGTCTGCATCGCTGATAACGGGAAATGTGCCCAGAAGACTGGCAGCATTGCCAAGTTGAATGGCAATACTAATTCTTTGGGCAAAGAACGACCCAGCCCTCTGATTACATGAAGTGTCGACCAGCCGACGAGAAATTTCCTTAAAAAGGAGACGCGCACTCGTGCTCCATGACCCGAGCGTTTCGACCCTAAACGGCTCAAAGCTGTAATAACTAAGGTTACAGTATTTAATAATAATAATAGTTTATTTCTAAATGAGATTGCAAAGTTTACAAATGTTGCATGTATACAATTTATTTCAACAAATTTGGTTCAACTATACAATAAAGACGGGTGAAGTACTGTTCTCCTAGATAGGCTAGAATTTAGCCTGTGTTAAGGAGAAACAGTGCCGGTCCCCTGATTGGCAGATTATTACATAAATATGGTGTGTTTAAAATTCAAAGTTTGAAACAGCATCTGTATGTAAGTTACAACACAATAGTTATTCATAATAAATAAATAAGATTAATTTCATTCACTCATGTAAATAACAATTCACAGCAACAATACATAAACGTGATAAAAGACAACATTTTCAACCTAAAGTGAGATCATAAATACAATAAATATCAAGATTAAATCAAAATTAAAAACAAAATCAAAATATAATAAAAAACAATACGAAAATCAGATTTAAAATTATATTATTATTAATTTTATAAAATTATATTTTATATTATTATTATTTATACAAGACATATCTAGAGTGTGTGCGTCTGTGTAGGTGCATTGTGTTAAGTGTATTTGCGTGTGTTAGCATGATTACTTTGTGAGGGTTTTAACAGCCGCACAGCAGCGCCCCCTCCCTCTCATAGAGAGGAGGCCTATGTCCCAGCAGTGGGAACATTATAGGCTGGTTATGTTACAGCAGCGCCAGCACAGCCCACCGTGCCCGCCCGCCAGCCCGCCAGCCCGCCGTGCCCGCCCGCCAGCCCGCCAGCCCGCCGTGCTAGAAACATGAGATGGCACAAGGGCATCGACACACGTTGCGTCCCACACTAGAGGTTTACCCACCTTCCAAGGCAACAACGTCATGCCGTCTGGTCTCTTCCCATCGTCACGTAGCATGCCATTTGGTTCTAATACCGCTGGAGCGCCGGCGGTGACAAAGGCTCGACGAATAATATCGTAGATGCTGGCGTGTCGTGCTATGCGATCTACGCTCTTGCAGTAGAACAGGCCATGGGTGCCCGAGACTATCGACAGTTTCACCGCAGTGACACCGATGCAGAGCAACACAAGGTGCGCATAAGTAGAGACACGTAGCGAGCCGAAACGATAAGTCATCCATCATTGTGCCTAGTGTGGATGCCGGGAGCGCCTGAAGCCACAACCCTGACTCCCATTCTCCCACAGCTAGCTGATTGGATACTAGATACTATCGCTGTATAAGAACGTAACAAAATTTAAAGTTTTTAACAAAAAAATCTAATCGAGAAAATAGATTTAACCAACATTTAAATAGAAATACCGCGTAACTTTTTTAACATGGAACTGAGATTAATAGTCATAGATTACATCTACTCCCACGAGAAAAAAAAGTAAGAAAAGTAAAGTCAAAAGCACATTCAAAACATACATTTCAGCTGAATCCTGCCACAAGTATCTGTTGCAAAGTTAACAAGAAAATTAGCAATGCATTACGTGGTGCAAGCTCCTTCGCAGAAAAAGAACTGCATTTCAGGGAGACTTACTGAATATTTTCATATATTTGTTTGGTTTCCATCTTGATATGGTAATAAGGATCTGTTGATTTAATAGTACACGTGCTTTTCTTAAAAAAATATTGAGCGACGTTAGTTGAGTATCAATTTTGAAGTAGGCTATGCTAACTTAAAAAAAAATATGTGTAGGATTAATTTAGAAGGACAATAATATATACACTGGATAAACTTTTAATATTAAATAAACTAACAAACGATCAAAATGTAGGAAGATAGGTTACATAATTATCTAAGAGGGACTGGCAATTATAATCTTCATCTGCTTAGCCTTTTTCCTCCACTTGACCATCTCTCCAAAAATATAGCATAATTCGTATTTTATTAAAACTCTTATTTATCATTACAACACCATTTTGTTTTTGCCAAAGCAAAAATCGGCTTATCCAAAAAAATACGAGCACAAACAATAGATAAATAAAATTTAAAAACAAAGCTTAGGCTTCAACAAAATGTTCTTATATTTGCAGTCTAGCAAGAAATAACTTGTGTTAAGGCTTTCAACCATAATCCTTTGAGAATTTAGAACAAAAAATCAGAACAAAAACAAATAAATACTAATGTTATTTCTTATGTAGTACTAGCTGCTGCCCGCGACGTCGTCTGCGTGCATGCTCTACAGCACCAAAAATACCTAAGATGCCAGTGTCGCTATAGCATTATAAGTACACAACTTTTAAAATAGGATTAAAATATAAGTTTTTTTTGCAAGCGAAGCAAGTGAAGAGAGTTATATGGGAATCCTGCTGAGTTCAGTCATAAGATGTGACTGAAGGAAATAGAGAAAATAATGCAGGAATACATTCCAGGACACAAAAGAGTAAAAATACGTACAAAGGTATCATACTTTACAACACTTCCCTATAAACTACGTTGGTAGTTATGCTGCCAGGAGCCAAAATGTAAAGAGAGTCAGGACTGGTGACGCGGGAGCAAGCGACGTACAGTTGCCCGTGTGAGAAGCAACTCGTTCTGAGGTCAACACCCGCTGCCCTGCGACTTATTGATGGTCATCGCGAAGCAAACACTCACGGGGAACTGTACGCTCTTGAACTGGAACAGGAAGTTATGAGGTATTAGGGGAATGCGTGGTATAAATACTGCCTCGCCGACGCCACAACCCGTCAGAATTTCCGCCTCAATGGTGTGTCTGTGGAGCGAGATGACTTTAAGGCGGTTAACACAACTTCGGAGGAGATAAGTTCCGAAGAAGCATAATCAGAACACCGACATTCAGCTTGATGGTATGCGCTGGAAGTCCACTTGCTGACAGGGAGCTCAGAAATTCCATGGGATAATGTGTGGCGTCATCTTGCTCGACAACAGTGTTTATCGAGATGTAGACCACTTTATTCCCCTCAATTTCCGAGAGAATGCATTCGTTAGTTGCTGCAGCCTGATCATTTTTGGGCATCAAAATGGCCCGCTCACACACCCAAGAATTCTGCTGGTGTGGTATACGACTGATGTCCCCGTATACACAGCGAATTAGTTCTTCTAAGCTGGATACCACTCTACCGAGAGACTCTGGAAGCCCCACCTGTCTCTTCTGGTAGAGTGCCTTTGCCAAGACTTAGAAGGACATCGGAGAATTCTTGAGCACGTGTATTGCCGCCGAGCCGAGCTCTCATATTAATGGTCAAGCGAAGCGTACGAACTCGTGACCACAACGAAGATCGTTTCAACGAAGCATTCACCTCGTCAGCCCTCGAGCCCCGCGTGACCACGGAAAGCTTTTGCCGAAAATCACCACTGAACAGAACTGTGACACCACCCATCAAATGTTCGTTCCTGCGGATGTCCTGCAGGATTCTGTCCACGGCCTCAACTGCCTTCCTATTGGCTATCGTACACTCATCCCATACGATCAGAGAGCAATCCTTGAGCACGTGTCCCTTATCGCTGTTACGTGACACACCACAAACAGGCGTTTCGGCGCTCTCTAAATCGATGGGAATTTTAAACATGGCATGTGCTGTCTTGCCACTCGGAAGCAGTGTGGTAGCGATTCCCGATGACGCTACAGCAATAACAATTTTGCCTTGCCTCTTGACCTCTGCAAGTATGCCAATGGTAACAAATGTTTTTCCTGTTCCACCAGGAAAACATGTTCCAAGAAAAACATGCTGGTAACCCATATTCGATCAGTGGATTGCCGCCGATAGAAATGACCACATATTGAAGTGAACTGAGACAGGTGTTCAGCACGCGTTCATCAGTTACTTCGACTTCGTCTTCAGTAGCGCGCCTCAAAGCTCGTAGAAAATCTTCAGACAGATGATGGCGATACTTCTCCCACAAAGCTACCGGGTTCGCAACTCCACAAAACACCAAGATGACGGCAAACAGATGACGCATGTGGCTGGGACTGTCACTGACGCTAGCCTCCGCGAGGGTGTCATGAAATTAAATGATCATCATCAATGAACATAACTTTTTTGTAATACTTGACACCGCATTTTTTTTTTTTAATTGTCTTCCTCAACTCTGCTCAAGATTTTGAGGGTTTTGTTGGAACTTGAATTTGTCAAAACGAACTATACGATACAACTTTTATGAAGAAAATGCACATCACCATCTATGAATTTTAAGAATAACTAACTACTTACCTCGCCAACATGATCAAATTTAAATTATTAATTTCCAAAAAATGTTAACATGTAACTTGATTTGATTTTTATGAAATCTCATAGATGGCGCTGTTTTTAAATTGTCTTTATACTACTAACATTCATTAAACTATATTTCTCTGCCCAAGTTACTTAAATGGCGTAGTTTTTATAATGTAAAGCTAGATAATAGCATGGCTTACTCAAAAACAACATTTAGATATGCGTCGTTAGATTACACGCTGTCACAGAATGCGTAAGAAAAATAAAGATTCACAGCTCCTCCCCCGTAGGTGATAGCGTGATAATATATAGCCTATATGTTGACCCGCCCTCTCAGTAATATTCATGCAAAATTTGAAGTAAATCCATGCAGTACTTTTTGAGTTTATCCCGGACAGACAAACAGACAAAAATTCTAAAAACTATATTTTTGGCTTCGGTATCGATAGTAGATCACGCCCCAAGTATTCTTTTTAAAAAATATTCAATGTACAGTTTTGACTTTCCTACGATTTTATTATATGTATATAGATGACAGGGAAAAACGGTCATACTTTACGAGAGTGTACTAAGGAAATAATTCTGAATCATGGAAAAAGAATGTCGTGTCCAGTAAAAAGTGTAATACCTACCGAAAATCCTGTCCTTTGGTAAAAGTCGTTATTTTTTATGAGTCTGTCCGTTCTTCTTTGGCTCAACATGTGTCCCTTTTTTACCTGCCATACTATATTTAACATCAATGATTTCATGAGCTTATTACACAAAATTGCGAGCTCACATTTGCAAACAAACTCTTTCAAGGTAACGTACCTTAGCAGCCAGACAGATCTTATCAGCTCCGTAATAAACATTACATTCTATAACCGGCATCGAACCAAACTCCCACGTACCGGCTAAGCAGACGATTACAATTCGCGACGATCACAACCCTATTTGTAAGGCACATTACACATAAGACGTTGTACGACGACGCTACATAATGCGATAAACGAGCGATTTTGTGAAGCTGAAGTATTTACATGAGGTTTATGAAATCGCAGATACACATAGAGTGGGTTAGCGGAGTTTTTTTACGACAACGTTTCGAGTTTTTGCCCTATATTTTGTAGTCAAGAGGGATACTAAAAAGTTATACTGGAAAGTATATCCTGTTGGTATAAAAAGGTATTGAGATATAGTATATTTAAAGGATAACAACAACTATAAAGGTCTTTTAAATCAGGGAACATCAGAGGGGCAATTCTCGTAATTTTAAGAACGTTCACAGTCTGATCTCAGTCTCAATCTGTCAAAAATACCTTTAATTTCCCTACATTTTTGACTTATTTTTCACACTTATTGTCGATGAGATGAGATTGCGAATAGATTTTGAACGTCTCTAATTACAGGAATTGGCCTTCTGTTCATTTGCAATGATTAAAGGATGACAACAGCTGTGGAGTGTCTTAAATTGGAGAAGACCTATGAATTCACCAAGCATGGTGATGCAACAGATGTAAAGTTTTTTAAATCGGAGAACACCAATTATTACTTATCGAAATAAACCGCAACAAGCAGTCTGGCAGTGCAATAGTAAACACAAAGTTCACACAAATACAACGCAGAGCAATAACGTACATTTATAACACATTTGCTCATAAAAGGTCTCTTATTTCACCAATTTCAATATCGTAATGAATGTCATTACGAACTTGTGCGTTATTGTAATGTAAAACGCACGAATTTTTTTTTAATATATTAAAACGTACGGTTTATCATGATGCTCCGTCTAAAACGAACGGTACTTTTTAAATCTTAGCAAAAAGTTTTTATGTCAGAAAAGTGGTCAACATTTTACGAATAAAATTAACTTTAGGAGATAAAATGTAAAAAATAAATATTTAATTATTTTATTTAATCAATTTTGACAGTAAATTACAACCATTTATCTGTAACAAAAACAAAAAAAATATTAATTTACTTTATTAGTCATACTGGCTGTTTTTTTTTTTGAAAATGTCGTCAAGTAATGATGAATTTATTAATTCGACACCGCCAGAAGTCTCAGAGGCAGCTAAAAAGGCTACTCTAAGCCTCTTGCCCGAAAAATCGACCGATAAATACTTACAAGCGTATCAAAATTTAATTTTATGGAAAACAAGCAAAGATGCAAATTCAGTCCGAGTTTTATTTATTTCCTTGCAAATCACTACATAGTATAAAACAAAGTCGCTTTCTCTGTCCCTATATCCCTATGTATGCTTAAATATTTAAAACTACGCAACGGATTTTGATGCGGTTTTTTAATAGATAATATAGTAGAGAAACACTGATAATTTTAGAGGTTTCTAATTTGATGTCGTAAATAAACCCTTTTTTTTGCGCTTACATTGCAAACGCTGGCTGAACCCTATGAGATACATCAAAATAATGTACTACAGTATTGTACACCTTAAAAAGGTCTACAAAAAAGTCCGCGATGGTATATGTCTATCTCTGAGGGATAACCCACAATAACCATTTTTTTTCCTTTACTTTTTACGAGAAATGATGGCTTATTTACGAAGCGATTTCAAGCAATACAGCATTAATCCTTATCCAATTAAGTACCTTAAATACATTGTGCATTTAATATAGATCAATATGGCCCTTTACAGCATGTTATTTTAATTAATATTTTCGAAGATATTACAGATTTAAAATGCAGGGACATAGCGGTTGCTGCGGTATCGGCGGCAGGGGCTGGCGGCAAGTTAAAAAAAAAACATTATATTAAAATTATTAATTATTTAATGAAATTTATTCAATTGCATTGCACCCGTGCGAAGCCGGGGCGGGTCGCTAGTATGTTATAAAACGTCGTATGACATACGTGCACTTTGATAATTACAGCCTGTACTTTCTTATAGCCCTCGCTTACGGCTCGGGCTAGCAATATCGCCTCGGCTGTAATTTTCAACTTACCGCACTTATATCATAATGTACTATTACCGACCAATACAACAATTAAACATTAACAAAGGATCAAAGAAACTAAAAGCAAACAGACAATCTACCTTCCCGTCCCATTCTCAGACACACATTAACTCGGCTTGCAGACATAAAACAACGTCGACATCCCTCCTAATGTGCAAATCCCTTAAGGCGAAGTCAGCGTCGCGTCATTAAAGGTTACGTCGGCGGATTTAAAAGAGATCTCGGATCCACTCAGTGTGGGGAAATGGAAATGCACTTAATGCATACGTAATCAAATTATCCGGCGGTACGCCCAGTGGCGGGGTGTATGTTATGGGTAGTTCTTCAAAAAGTATTCTCCGCGTAACTTTCATGGCGAATTTTTTTTTTTGAATAATCTACAAATAAATGTACACACATTTAAGACGCTGTAAAAATAATACGTAATTTTTTATTTTATGTAAATCGGTGCAAAAACTACTGAGATATTCTATTTTTAAATTTCTGTGCCCACGAAAGTTACGAAAGACGGCACGAAAGTTACAGACGTATTTTCTACGGGCAAAATATAGTTTCAAATCCTTATTTTTTCTCAAATTTCCAGTTTATATAATAAAAGACAAGAGAAGAGATTATTTATGAATCACCTTTTATTTGAGATCAACAATTATAGTGTTTTGAGATCAGTTTATTAGTACTCATTTTAACTTAGGTTGTTAACAATTGCTTTGCTCCAGGAAATTAAACTTTAATATTTACAACTTATACATAATTATTACTTACTACTATTGCTGGCAGATAATGTGTGCTTTTGAATAGAAATGCTTAGAATCATAAAAAATACCATTTTTTGCCAGTTGCTTTTTTACATATAATTTTTATAAATTTTCAGTCTCGTATCATTTAGAATTTAAGAAAAGACATTTCCATGGCTATTATTACTCATTTGTGAATTACCACTAAACATAATAAATAGGTATCACAATATTTAAGATACTTATGTAATCAATGTAATTAGAAATAATTGCAAACAATTTTTTGCATTTACATTTCAGTCTTTCTTCTTTGATGTTATTTTAAGTCTATAATCACAAAATGTTTGTCTTAAGTTGTCAATAAATCACGAAAGCCATGCACTTCCCAACATAATTAATAATATTAATATCAACTTAATTTTTATAAAAAAAACTGTAAAGCATACTTTCTCTTGCCTTCATTTTTACTGCATTGTGTAACTCTGTATCATTTTTTATTCTTCCTCTTCTTATCTCTACTAGACGCTTTTTCTCCCGTCGCTCCTTTACACTTTGCGGTGCCATAGTTTTGGTTTGAACATAATCTGAAAATAATTTTAACTAGAAAGAATTAACACGACTGCTGTGAGTAATAAATGTAGGTAAAGTACAAGACAATCAGAAAGTATGACGCTGACGTTGGGACTTTTTAAGCAAGAGGGATACAATTGGTAAAACTGCCTAATTTTGGGGTGGGAAAAATAGTTAAATTGTCTACGAGAGAACCTACAAACAGAAACACATACCTACTACGAATCGTTGAAAGAAAAAAATTTACACACATACATGCATAAACAATTACACAAATACATGACACCTTTTTTGAGCTTCGCGATAATTGAGTAAATGCATCTGCAGCGTCACAAGTAATCTAAAGTTATCATTCAATGGAGATATATAACTTTCGTGGTGCGCTAGCTAACTTTCGTGGACAAATAACCACGAAAGTTGTGCCACGAAAGTTACGAAAATTTAACATGTTTGAGGATTACGATTAAACTTATAGGTAAATAAACAAACAAAGTACGTAGGAATAATCTCGAAGATCTACTTATTCCTTAATATAAAATGAGTTGGAAAATTATAAGCATTATCCTTCAAAATATGCGCATGAAAGTTTCTAGACCAAGGCTACTTGAAAATATTCAAAGAATAACTCACCTCGTATTTTTTTTGTTTAGAAGCGATGAACGTATACGTCTCCCCTACTGACGCCGGGATACTACTGAGCGTCCGCGCAGCTAAAACATGTAGCGACAAGTTGGCGCTCTTGGAAGATAGGTGCAGTTTTGTTGCGCGTTTTCGAAACTAACGAAATCGTGTGACAGAGACATAATGCCTAATAACTATTGTAACTTATGAGATAAAATTAATGTTCTTTGATAATTATGATGCTTAGTTAAATACGATTAATTTGATATATTACATTAGATGCTTATGAATTGAACACAAAAGTTATCAAAGTTTGCCGTGAGCGCGAACAGAGTGTGACGCGCGAAGAACACCGATTTTGCTCCCGTTTTCGACATTAGATATTTTTTTTTATGAACATTATAAATAATGTTAGATGTTTAATGTTTAAATTACGTACACATATAAATTAAGATTAATCTGTATTTGGTCCTAAGACTGAATATTTAATATGTTAGGAATTAAGACCGTGTGACCGCGTTTTGAGGGACCTCGAAGAACTATCCTTATACCGTTGTATAAGCTGTTGATATTTTAATTTATTTTTATTTATTTGATATTTATACCGATTACAACAATGATCTGTATTATGTTCTAAAGTTCTGTAGTGAGGTACAAAAAAAAAACATATAGCCCACAACAGTCACGCGATGAGGCAAAGTTAAAATTTTGTTTTGAACATCGGAGTACATATTACCACATATCATATCAATATGCCTGTAATACCGTAGGGTTAGGGAAAGATGTATCTTTTTTTTTGTGGATGGGAAATCATCAAAATATGACCCTTCCCGCTCAGGGTGGAGCAGAAGGGAGTGTCAGACTCTTACTAACTAAAACCCACCCGTGTTCCTTCTTTAGCCCTTTATGTTCCGGGGTAGCGGTAACCCTTTCGGACAATCCCGCTGCCCCGGCTTAATCCCGCTGCCTCGGCAAAAGATGTACCTACCTGAGGTAAATATTGTGGCGTATTAATAAATTCTTTGATATATCTTTTAAGGCTTGCAAAATAATGGTTATAGTTTTCTAATCGTTTTCACAAACTGGGAAACACTCTCACATTTTTTTTCTATCTTCTTTTTATTTCGAGTCCAACACAACAAACTTAAAAACCAACTCACTTCGATATGCTTCGGTCTAATACACTCCCCGGGTACATAACGGCGTCGTTGGGAATAACCTGTCAGTTACTAATGAGGACCTGGTGAAATGAGAACATCACTTTTCATTACAATTTTTATACGTCACACGAAAATATAACCTTTGTTAACGTGCTTGAATGCAAATGGAACATTTTCTAATGCATTTTACCGCGATTTAAACAGTGCGAGTAAACTTCAAGAATATTTTAGTAAGTTTATGTTCGTTAATTAAAAATTTGTTGGCAAGACGTGTGTCAAATTAATTTATGAGTACGTTATGCAATAAGAAACTTAGAAACAGGAGGGTATTTTTAAAGAAATGGAATGTAGTTGTTTTATAGCATTGCTTGCCAACCTAGCCTGACTAATAAAAACTAATTAAATCTTGTGGTATTTTTATATTTTTGTATACCTACATATCTATGCGACAAAGTCAATCCTATTGCGCTTTTACAAATAACAACTTACTCCTAAACTAAATTAATCAATCTTAGTCGCAGTCACTTAGATTGGAATGAATAATTATCATTGACACAAGTACCACATTACATTTTCCATAGGAAAAACGACACAAAACATTGATACAAAATATTATCATTCTTTATCGGGTTTTCAGAGCCACCATTAAAACAGATAAAGAATGAACAATTTCTCAAATGATAAACACTGCAATCCTGTAAAATAATAATTAATATTGTAGTAGGTATACAAAATATTTCCACTTACGTCACATGCAAAATTTTGTGAAACACTACAAGCGTGCATTTCAAGATATCTCGACTTGATTTATCAGCGGAAAAGCGCTCTTTAGCGCTTTTTTACTCTGCATTATTTTTGAGCTGCAAAATAGCAGGATTTATAGTTTCAACACTAGCTTTTTGAGTGCTTGAATTTAGAAGAGATAGAACTTTATTTTTGGTGATATTATACAATGGAAAGTTAGAGTTAGTGGATATTCTCGAACTTGCTCGTGCCGTGTGTATAGCAGAGGGAGCCAAACTTTTTCGAGGGTTATATGTGTTAATAGTAGCAAATGTGTGAAGTTTGCTGTGTGAAATGCGTCACGTAAGACCACTTTGGTTTGTAGAATTCCGCAAATCATGAGCCTCAATATATACACTGTTACTTGTAATTTTACGTATAACCCCCATTATGTATGGCCAAAATTCAATAGTGTTCGAGATATTTGAAACCACAATAATATACCCAAGTATACTCGTAATCAACGCGTTAAACAAACGGCTTTCAAAACCCCTTAAAATAAATCGAAAAGTCATTTTAAATTACACTTCATATGCGAAAAAGGACTTAAAAAACTCTGCAAAAACCGGATCCACGTGTGTAAAGCTACGGACGAAAACTTATGAATAAATAAATAAGCTTCAAAAATTCTAAATAACTTCGTGTAAAACGCGACGAAGTTTGGAAAATGTAAAAAACGTCGGTCCTACGGCGCGCGGAAAAATCAGCGTAATTCGGACGTAAGATTTGCATTTTTGATTACGTAAATCGTAACGAGAAAGGTCTTGGACGGGTTTTTTGAATATTCGTCTGTAACTTGTAATATTTAAATAAAGTTTTTTTTTTGTTAATTGTTCGATAAACGTCATAATTTTGCGGATGGAGTTGTAACTTTTTCTTGATTTATTTTCTTCTATAAATGTGGAAGAGAGATGGTTTTACTTTTGAAAGCCAAATAAGCTTTTTTGAATGAACGGTAATATCTCGAGAGCCTTAGGTACGGAAATTCGTAGACCCTTCAATTTCTAAGGGATAAAATTTTTCGCAGTGCGACCTACGCAGTACTCCAGGAAACCAACATTTTACTTTTTCAATTTTGTATCGTTTTATAAATCGAAACAATTTTTATATTTTAGTAGTATCACGTATATGGGATACAATGAGCTTATGTTGTTTAATTTTTGACAGTAAAACCATGTAGAAGTAAGTGCAAATGGACACTTTTTACGGAGACAATCAAAATAACATTATCCTACGTGATATTTCAGGTATATTTCCTCCATAAATCGACGTCATAGTTAACTAATCACCTTACTAACTGGCGCTATATTTCAAAGCCTTGCAGGAAATTACCACTCCGTTCTTTTGTTTCAATGATTTTATACTTCGAGATAACGGCCGAAGAAATGTTAGGATTCATTTGTCATTGAGTAGTAGCTTTGTTTTCCTGATTTGACCAGTTGCCTAGTTGAGAATAATATTAACAATGGGTATTATGTTCATTGCTGTTTATTGCATAAGTATTGATAGCAAGATTCAAAATTAGCAGCTCAAATTACAAAACGTTGTGTAAATTGATACAAAATCAAAATCATTTTTTTATATAGCTAGATAGATAGATAAAACGTTTATAACCTTTATTCATTCATATAACAAAGATATTATGGAAGTCTTCTAATCAAACAATGAACTATTAAAGTCTTAATCAAACACATAACTTATTAGATTTATTATTTAAAATAAAAGTTCAGAGATTTCTATTATATTTTTACAAGCTAGTTAATTGTTAAGACACCGATGAAGTAATTGCTTGAGAATGTTTTTAGTTTTATTTTAAATCGAGAAACTAAGCGCTGGTAAATTGAGATGGGTATTTAGTCTGACCATCAGAATTTCTTAGAAAATTAATTATTTCTTAACAGCGTTTGGATTTTTTTTTAATATTTTCGTAATATTTTACTTTTTTTTTGTGCTAGTTCAGAGTTAAACTGTTGACTACCATGATATAAATGTAAAAGGATATATAAAAAGCTGAAACTTAACTGTCTAATTCGCAAGAAACTATTTGAATGTAGCCGTTGACACGCAGAAAAGAGAGTTGAAAGAACATCATCAATCAACTCAGCCTATTGCAGTCCACTGCTGGACATAGGCCTCTCCCAGGCTGCGCCACAACACCCTGTCCTCCGCCTTCCTCATCCAGTCCATTCCAGCCACTTTCTTTAGATCGTCCGTCCATCTAGCTGGGGGTCGTCAGAGTGAGCAAAGAACATCATCGTTTGAACCAAAATACATCCACTGCTGAAGATAGGGCTCCTTCAAGTGTCGCCACATCGACCGAACCTGCCGATCGATTCTTTTAAAATCTCACCATGATAACTTAGGTGAAGTGAGCGCGAAGTGAACTATCAATAGGGGCGATCCCTAACATCAGGTGGAATGACAGCTCACTTCACGCTCACTTCACCTAAGTTATCACCGTGAGATTCTTACAGAATAGCACTGCTGTGCTTCTAAAATCCAAAAGCCTGCCACAAACCGACCGATGCTAAAGGGAATTGACAGTGAAAGACAAAAATATGCAAACATTCAGAGAGGGATATACTTTACAAAATTATATCCACCTAATCAATTCACCGCAAAACGTTACCTGCAAATTTAAACCAGAAAACTTCCAAAAAACGGCAACACGGGATGACGTAACAAAAAAAAAAAGTAAACAGCGATTTCCAGTGAAACGCCATCTTTTTTTAGTTCATCAAAAATGTAAAACTTCATGAAAATGTATGGAGCACTGTGCGTTGGTTTCGCATCTCGCCTCAACAGAAAAGTCGTTTGTGATGCAGATCATGGCGTTCTATTGAGAGTTGTTTCATCTGAGTGTATCGGTTTGTAGTTGTTTTGTAAAACGATAATGTGTGTGGGTGGAGGCAGTGAAGCCTTAGACTGTTTCTGTGAGATACGCTTTTTTTTTTTAAAGAGCAGCTCACCATGTTTTAAGCCTTAGAAGATGTGACTAGGTTCTGTATGTGGCATCTTTAAGATTTGAATTGGTGCATGACACCTGGCTAAGAAAGGTCGTTAGCCAAATCTCAGTCTGCACAGCAGCCTAGGTTAATAAGATGTGCTTATGCAATAACGCCAGAATGGCGAGCAGCATCTGGTTGCCTGCTTACAAGAGGACAAGATCTTGCTTATTAAAACCACAGTGATAAAACGTTAATATCCATTGTCAGACTTTAAGGGCCTATACTACCTCAAATGGCTTAGCATGATCCTCCGTTATTTCGAAAATACTGCAACATTAATTTTGAAATAAATATATGGTAAAGTTGAGGATTAATGCTAGGTCTTATGTTAGACGAAAACACGATTTCATAAAATTTTCTCGATAGAAAAAAATTCCAAAGTTACCTCCAAACCGAACAATAAACCGCTGGTATTCAAAAAATACGTCAAATCAGATCATGAAACTTTGTATACTAACCGAACTAACTATAAAGCAGGTCTTATGTTATTTACTTTTTTTTAATTACCATTATTTTCACAGTAAAAAGCAAATACCTAAACTATTGGCGCTGCCTGCCGCCTAGCACCGCACTCTGTCTCGCTCTCACTCAGTACGCGAGCAGTATCGTGCGAGCGAGATAAAGAGTGAATTTTAGCTGAGGTAGTGTAGGCTCTTAAGTCCGATGGACTAAAAAGTTCAATAACAATAACTCAGTGCGTAGCGGCCTTCGGATCTGCTACGGCGTAGCTGAAAACATCGTGCTAGCTACGTCGTAGCAGTTATTGTAATCCTTTACACACTCCTTTTCATTATATAAAACACCTTCTGTGGATCTATTTTAGTAATTTTAAGAGTAATTATACCTTTAAAATATAGAAAGCGAGTATAATTTTGAGATCGAACTGTCATGTCGTCTTGAGTAGTCTAACCTCCAAACCGTCTGGGACCTTAGTATTTTTATTTGATGTCTTTCAAGATACTTAAATGATTTTATATTCAAAGTACGTGTTACTTATGTATTATTCAAATAGTTCGGCTGATCCAAATGTATTTAGGTAAAGTAAGCAAATGTTAGCTATGGTAATGGGATTTTAATATTTAAACAAAATCTTGCAGTAGTTTTTTAAGATATTTTATGGTCCATACTAAGTGATTTTTAGACGAAATATAATATTGAACACCCCAACTGTCGCAGAAGCTGAGAGCCTTATTTTCTGTCCTGAGGGTCTTGGAATCAGTTGACACACATATTTGAGGCTTTTCATTTAAGAGAATTTTAAGTGTGTAAGCATACGCCTAATCCCAAAAAACATCCATAGGTACTGATATTATACATGCGAAAGTCTTTGTAAGTCTTTTAGTTACCTTTTTAAGCCTTAACAGTAGATTGGATTTGAATGAAATTTGGCGCACGGATAGACCTATCCTGGGCCAGGGCATAGGGTATATAGGTTTTCATTCTGGAAGTAGGTTCCTGTGTGATATTGTCCAAACTCCACGCGGGCGAATCTCCGGGCAAAAGCTATACAGGGTTATTTGAAAAACACCAGCAACCTCTTAAGAGGTCATTATACTCATCATTATGAACAATTTTTACTACGGGACCAAACCTGAAATCGCGAAATAAAAATCAGCTGTTCCCTAAATTTATCTTCGTCTATCTCGTCAAAATGTAGGGAACAGGTGATTTTTTTTTTGCGATTTCAGGCTTGGTCCCATAGTAAAAGTTGTTCATAATGATGAGTACAATGACCTCTTAAGAGGTTGCTGGTGTTTTTCAAATAACCTTGTATAAACTACGAGTTTGCCTAACCCTGCTCAATATACACAGTATAGACAGTTTGTCATGGTTGGCTAGATAAAAAGTCATTTTATTGCACAATCACCTGTCAGTGTTTGGCACTCACTGCACGCAGGCATCCAGGCCATGCCTTTATTTTCGGCACATTTTGATGGCGTATACAAATCGGGTCAGCCTAGGTCTTTGACCTTTTTGGTCCGGTTTAGTTCCAAGAGCTGAATATAAATGGTTATTTTTGGGTTGAGTTAATCAAATAAAAATGTTAGATGAACATTTTGAAAATAAATGGTTAATCATGTACTGTATTTACATAATTTAAAAAGTTAACAGTTGTATAATAATAATATGTAAAAATATATAAAAAGGAGGCTACAAAATTATTAAAGAGCATCAAAAAATGGTTAAATAAATAGTTTGATAAAAGGTAAATTTAGAGCAAATTCACTTTTTTTAATCTAAGAATATTCATATAGGATAAAATGTTAGCCTCTAACATTATCTAATTCTCGTGTCACAGTGTTAGTTACCATACTCCTCCGAAACGGCTTGACCGATTTTTATGAAATTTTGTGTGCATATCGGGTAGGTCTGAGAATCGGCTACTATTTATTTTTTTTTGCAAAACGACATTTGCGGGGTCAGCTAGTTGTATTTAAAAAAATGTGACGTGACGTGCGTGGATTGACTTAGTTATAATTACTGTGGTCAAACCACAGTAATTATAACTAAATATAAACCGAAATGTTTGTATGTCACATTAATATGACTTAGGGTTGATTTTTCAATCATCTGATAACTTTGTTCGAGGAATAATTTTGAAATTTTGACAGTTATTGCACACAAAAACTATCAAACATCAATTTTATTCCTCGAATAAAAAGTTATATGGCGATGAAAAAACAGCCCTAAGTGTTATGGGTGTGTGTACTTAATTATTTATATTAAGACCGAAATTGTACCAGCACATAGTTATGGCAAATAAATTGATATACTACATAATAAATTTAATACAGTCCGATAGAAAGTTTGTTATGTTTAATTTTGTAACTAAAGATTTCTTAAAAATAAAGAGATTCTCTTACCCTGAACACTTCAGAAAGTTCAGAATACTATTGTTCGAGCAAGCTTCGTGATATTTGATTTGGCCAAAGATCACACACAACAATCCGCCTGATATTTCAACCAAAAAAGACCAACTGTCGTATTTAGCGCAAGCGTTACGTATCCATGCTTTTCGGACCGTGTAAGCTGGTCCTTAATATTGTCATAGCAGATTCCGCCAGGAATTAGTTGGATCGGTGCCAACCACGGCTGGCTACAATTAGCCTTTCGCACTCCCCCCACCGTCTGTTGCATACCAAATTACGATACAAAGAATAAAGACTAAAGTCGGGGAAAAAAAAAGTTTCGTACCCCAGGACCAACTTTTGTTGAGCGTAGCCGTTCTACGGATTATCTCGTAGAACAGTTCTTTTTGTGAAAAAAAAAAACTTATTTTTTTATTGCAGGGTTTTTGGAAAGTTTGGTTATTAATTGATCGGTGCGGTTTTTCAGGAGATTAAAGTAGCCAGTGCTTTTAGTGCGTGGCTTAATGAAAAAAATGGTCCTTCGCACTTGTCCTCATAGTGTTCTTTTATCCATAAAATTATAAACGCGGATGCTTAATTTAAACAAGATGGAAGCCTTTTTGTTAGATAGATAGATAAAACGTTTATTCAGTGCAACGAAAGACACAATACAGGTACTTAAAAAATAAACATCGAAGAAGGTGAAAGAAAAAAAAAAATAGATTAAAAAGATAAATTGACCCATAGACACCTCAACATCTATTACGGTCTCGATCACTACTGGGCGGTGTGTGTCTCATGGTTGCACCAAATGGGAGTCCAACTCAGCATATGCCAGGTTCAATACCTGACGCTGGTATTCTGCTGCAACCCGTTAGTGACACACGGAGTGTTACGACAAAGCACATAGTCCATATGCACGTCCATTAAATGAAAACACATTTCATACCACAAAACATATAAAGTCATCAATATAACCATTTCTATCGAATATTGAACTACACTATCCACCTAATTTAAAAGCTGCGCCAATAACTTTATCCGCAAAAGCACGTATCACTCGATTAAATTATAAATCTATAAGATACAGTCACCGAACACAAAAAGTATCGTATTGGCACTATGCCATGGCCTGTTGGTACGTATACTAAATGCTATATTTTATCCCCGTCCCCCGTCCCCTTACGACCTGTCAGGTTTTTAATTTACTTCGGCATTCTAGATTTATATGTTCGTGCTTTTACGTGTTTTTTTTGCGATGCTGACAGGTGAATTAATTTTGTTACAATAATTTTATATTTAAAAAGAAATTTTAAAAATATTGAATACGTTTTCCAGAATGAGGTACCTACCTCATTCTGGAAAACGTATTCAATATTTTTTGTTCTTCATTGAACTTTGAAAGGCAGTCAGAAAAAAACAGTTTACTGAGAGAATTATATTTGACAGTAAAGTATGTATGTAAAAAAGAAATTGTCAAAACTAAAAACTCAAAGCATTTATTTCAAATAAACCAATTACAGGCACTTTTGAATTTTCAAAGGATCAGTCAGTCAGAAAGATAAAACTGCCCATTCCAAAGCGTAGTAGATACCTACCTATGTGGAAAACCGGACAAGAAACACCACGAACGCTCTTTTGAATGGTTACAAAATATTGATTACATCATTCCAGTTGAAATTTATACGTGTGAGAACGATGCATTAAAAGCGTCTGTAATAAAAAAAAAGAAATTATTAATTATTAAATTAATTTAAAATGAGCCGTGGCAGCTAAGAGATCACCAGTCCCATCTAACGGCACTCGTACACGAACCATGGATCAGCACCGTTCAGTTCAACCATTTTGGAGGGAGCTACATGATCCAACTTATGCGCCACCATCAGCGAGACATTAGTGAGTATGGCATACCTACTCTCAACTGCCAAGGCACATTCAAATCAATGAAAGACGTACCCAGTAAATGATAGTTTTATAGCATGTATACAGAGTTGATACGACCGAGGGGCATTAAATTACACTACGTATACTATACGTGTTTAGTATTAATTCGATACGGTATAAAAATAAAAAGCACCATAAATGAGAATTTTTTTGTTTCAAACAAACTAAATAGCTTACAAATCAGAGTAAAACGCAACCACCATTTGTAAATAAAGGAGAAACCCAAACTTCATAAAAACTTGGGCCTGGTGACTGACCTTGGATAACTATACAAAGTGGCAACGTCCAACGTCGCGCGCGGGCAGTAACTCGAAACACACTGTGGATTTTCCAAACTGCAGTACCGGAGATTTTGCCGATTTCAGATCGGTCCGAGAAAAGTACTCTCATCGGTCCATATTAAATTAGTTAAGAAATGACGGTCTTCGGATGTTTTATTTAGTAGCCATTGGCAGTAACTGTTGCTGATCGGCAAGTCTCTCGATAAAAAAGTTTGCACCTTCCGATATTTAGAAGGTTTGCGTTTTTTACGTTTTAGAACCTTGTGGATAGTTCTATGGCAACATCTAAACTGCCGGGCGGCTCTGTGGAGACTCGTCGGGCTGCGGGAAATATTGTCTAAAATTCTTTCGTCCCAAGCAGCGGGCATTTACCGAGGTGGCACTCCCTCCTGTTACAGCACTATACGTTTATTGTCCCGTAATCTTTGTACTGCCAACTGTATGGTGCGGGCATTTCTAGGGCAATTGCGGCTATCACCATACCTTTCTCTGTAAGTTCGTAGAGCTAACGTTGCGTTTCCACGGCATTCGCCGTAGATTAAAATCATGTCAGTGTATTCTGACGCCGTGTCAGTTACACGAGGTATTTTTGAACACTTTAATTATACACACACACAACCAAAGTTTAACTATCACAATAAAAACAGTCAATTACAAAAAAAAAACACTAACACTAAATAATAATAATCCCAAGTTACGTGTCCTGTCACAATAAAAAAAGGAATACTGTCTTAAACTTATTTAGTGTCCTATCACAATAACAAAACAAATTCACAATTATTGTCAGCCCACAAGTTCGACTAAACAATAAGGGCGCAGGAGCTTCCGCGTACGTACCTACGTTCCGGAAGGGTAGCGTCGGCGCACTGAAAAAACAAGTTTTTTGGAAGCCCCACTTACTGATCGCAAGCACAAAATACAGAGAGTACAGAAGTCAATCTACATACAAAGTGCGCTCGAGCAACGCACACATAGACACCGCTCACGGACACGATATCTCGGACTGGTTGGGACTAGTGCGAGCGCAAGTGCCATCCGCTTGAGACATGCGTCTATGAAGTGCAAAAATGGAGCAATAAAAAAAAATTATAACTGTTCAGTGGACGGTTGTTTAAATTCAACATTAAACGGTGAATTGTCGTTTTTTAATCTACCAGTTGTTTCAGAGAGGTAAGTAGGTATTTGCTTGTATTTCGATGGTTTGTATTAACGTAACACAGTAGTTAGGTAGGTAGGTAAGCGCCCCGGCCCCCGGTCCCGCGCCGTAAAGTAAAAGCGAACATGACTTTGTAGCACTTTGTGACATTAAAATTAAAATATTTTAGTTATTATTGGTTTTTTCGCTTCTCATCAATAAATCAAAAAACTAGATGCGAGTGCCACTACCACGATAGTTTTTTGTGCATAAGCCAAAGTTTACAACCATAGCGCGACCGCCGAGCGTGGACTTCTGTACTTTCGGTATTTTGTGTCGCAAGGATCTAAGATACAATAGCAACACACTGACCTATTTCTATTTCTTTTACGCACGTGATGTTTTGCCAATAGGATTGTCACTCTCTTATGTACTACGTATTGGTTTATGACTTGCCTAAGAGCGGCAACAACGTATCGTAGATTTATCGTTTTAAGGTGCATGACCTATGCCTATAGACATAATCATCTGTTAGGAAAAATACATCGTGTTCAAACGGTGCAAAAACTTAATAAATCATTTGCGACTAAACTACTGTTTCAATTTAATTGATTTTTGGTAGAGAGCTTGATAATGATACCTAGTATAGGCAGTTTAAAGGAAAGCCCATCTGTCGTATCAACTTTGTATAAGACTCACACATGTGTTGTTTATACAAACGTTACACAGAATAAACGTTATTCATAATTCTCTGATAATGGCCGGATTTATATTAGTATGTTTATTAATGCCAGGATATATATTAAGTTCAATAAATTATATTCAAAGGCCGAAATATACGTAAATGAATTTAATGAATGCTTTTTACCACAACAGGTATCATCCCGTGGTTTTTTGAAGTATTTATTTAAATAAATAGCATGATTGT
Organism: Globia sparganii; assembly: GCA_949316385.1. Classification (NCBI taxonomy): domain Eukaryota; kingdom Metazoa; phylum Arthropoda; class Insecta; order Lepidoptera; family Noctuidae; genus Globia; species Globia sparganii. Next base: position 22,837,700 of record OX438660.1, on the reverse strand, counting down.
GAAGTGTGAACCCATCCGTCCCACTGTGAACGGACACACAAAATAAAATAAACTGAGTAGGTAGAAGAATAACATGAAAACACAGACTGAAATATAAACAACTAGTTTCTGCTCGCGACTTCGTCCGCGTGAATTTTCGGCCTCCGATCCACCGTGTCGCATTCCATCGCCCGCCCGAGCTATAACCTCGTTTTCGTTTAGCGTTTTTTCTCAGTTTTTCATTTTGCTCAGCTCCTGAGATCTATGGATCTCAGGAGCTGAGCAAAATGAAAAAATATGTTTGCTTTTGATCACCCTATTCTCGACTACTTAACATCACGATATGTCGTGATGTTAAGTAGTCGAGAATAGGGTGATCAAAAGCAAACATATTTTTTCCAATCCGACCTGTAGTTCCAGAGATTAGCGTCAAACAAAAAAACTAATTCTTCAGCTTTATACAGATAAATTGTTTTGAGTTCAGAACTTTTCAACACAATAATATAAAGACATTAACATTATATCACGACAAAAAGACAAGTCCTCCCTTAAAAAATCATTAGAAACAACAAAACTTTAGAACAAATGGTGAAGGGGTGAGAAAAAACTGGTCACAAACCCTTAATAAATTATGTCGTCACTTCCAAAGGCGTTAACATGTCCTTGAAGCAACGAAGTTTATACAATCAAAACTGAATTCTATATTCAAAAAAATACAGTCTACGGCAACTGCAAAATAAAGTTGGTGGAAACACGTATCAAACTGAAGACGTTACAACTCAAGCGTCAATGGAAATAGAAGTTTATTTGTTCGTAATAAGGCGTGTTTTAGCTCGAAACAAAAGTTTATTGGTTTGTTCGTACCAAAGGATTCAACTAGCGCAACAATTTATGTGTTTGCCTAAGTTGGGTCTTTTTGGATCATTATTTTTATTTAGTTCTCTCGTTTGAGGTCGATTTTTAGACCTGTAGTGGGTTTCGTGGCTGCTTTTAGGAGTAAAGTTTTTATGTTCCCTTTACCGTACTAAATATAATATAGGTAAGTGGCAGAAGTCGAACTGACTGGCAGGAGTGTGTTAAAACTACTTTGTCTTCGCTAACTGTTCGGGTGAGTTTAAGATAAACTAAGATTAAAGATTATAAAGATAAATATAATTTCAGTAATACAATTAAAACTAATGAGGTGAATAAGATGAGATTGAGTCACGCCTGATATGCTATCCGAAAACGTACTTACTAACTGTTTGACTTAGGTAATACATAAAATATTCAAGGCACAGAACGCGGTGTCGCAATTACGCTGACATATTTATTATTGTTCGGTGATTGATCCGAATACTAACGTTTTTTTTTTATAAATAAAAGCGAGGTTGTGTGAGTCTTCATGGTTATTTTTCTGTGTTACTATGTTTTTTCATTATATTTTCTAGTCTTAATACTTATTTACTTTAACACAGTAACGCATTCGACACACAACGACATTCTCAAATTTTTTTTTATTTTAGAATATGGCTGATAATGAAAAATCTAATTATACAGGAGAATAGGTAAGACCGTTCCCAAACACTAAGTTAATTGTAGCATCATGAACTACTAGCAGAGCCCCGCGGTTTCACCCGCATAAGTGTCGATCCCGTAGGAATATCGGGATAAAAACTTACCTTTGTCCTTTTTCGGGACTCAAACTATCTCTATACCAAATTTCATCTAAATCGATTCAGCGGTTTAAGCGTGAAGAGGTAACAGACAGACACACTTTCGCATTTATAATATTAGTATGGATGTTGATTTTTGTTGCCCTTATGGAGTAGTTTAATTAATCATAAGACATCATCTGAATTCACTTGGAAAAAAAGATATGTGAGGAAATTAAATTGATTTAATAAAGGGATATATTTAACTAGTCCTCTCAAAACTCATTGACCTGCTAATGATGGATACTTTTTGAAATTAATGAACCTCTAAGAACTTTTTGCGCTTCTAATGTTGCACTTTTTTTAAATAGAAAACATATATTTTATAGAACCTTTATTAATTCTAATTTTGCGCTGCTAAAATTATTATTGAACACTCTAATATAATGATTGCGCGTATTTTTGTGAATCTTAAACCTATTCTGAGGTCTTAAAAATACTAAATGCCCAAGTAACCAACTTGGTTGCATCGCTCGCCGGTCGCTGGCCCGGCACCACTCGCTTCGCTTCGCTTCGCTTCGCTTCGCTTCGCTTCGTTTGCGCGGTTGGCCACTGTTCCAACCTAACCTAATGGTCAGGGCACCCTAGCTTAGTTAGGTACTACCACCAACTGTGATAAATGGCCGGAAAATTAAAAAGAGGCAATTTTATTTTTAAGTGCATAATTTGAAGTGCAATAAGTTTTTGCACTTCAAACCGACAGACGGAAACGAATTTCAATAAAATGGTAAGGAGGAGATGAAATCCTGATGAAGGAAATAGGCTACTTTTTAGCACGATCCCGTGAGATAACTTGCGACATCCACGCGGGCGAAGCCGCGGGCATAAGGTACTAAATATGTGTTAACAGTACAGTGGAATTAGTAGTAATATCACAAAAAATCCGACTCTTCTGTAAACAAATACATGTTGTGCTTTTTATTTTTTTTAGATCGACTTCTATGAAAGTAGAAACTAAAAATACCTACACAGGAAACACAAATCAAAGCTAGAATTTCTTCTGACTTCAAACGTCATCAGATTAAAAGGCAAACCATTCTTGGAAACCAGCCATCAAAGAGTAAAATATACACGTTACTGAAGAACTACATAAAGGGGTCATTCATTAGAACCCCGCTTACAGTCTCTTAAAAAATCTTTCCTGTAAACTTTTTAATTTATTTGAGTATACATGTAAAGTGTTTGACGTTTAACTAGACCTTAAGCTCAGGGGATAAAGATGAATTTCCAATGTTTCTATTATAATATTCCATGTGTTTGCTGAATGCAGAAATCATTGCCGTGTAAACGGTTTCTTTCAACGCTGTTTTGGGTTCCGTAGTGAGGGTCAAATCTTAAATTATTAATTTTATTTTAAGTTTTAATTTTTAACATTAATCATTATTTTTGCTTACCTGCTTAATTGTTAGTTAATGTTATAAAGTTGTTAAGCAAAGTGACTACCAACTAAAATTGTCCGGATATTCAAATCACATTCGTCATTATTTTAAAGTTGTATAAAATGGCAAATTGACATAGGGTATCAATTTACTTCACTATTAATTTTTCTAACTGCACATAATTTGGAATCACCTAAAAATCCATCACAAAAAATCATAAAATACTGTGTATATTTGTAGCCTAAGCAATTAGCTTCCCTGAATTATTCTCTTTCTACCTACGCCTTTTCAATTAAAAATCACTAAAGCGCATAAAATAATACAAGTGACTGTTTCACCCACGAGTTCATAATGTAGCAACCCACTTAACCTAGTTCTTATAACTTGGATGACATTATGAGCGAAGCACTTTAAGTTTCACGTTTTAAAATAATACTAATCGGTTTTTCTTTAACATTGTTGCGCTGGAAAACCACATTATTTTGAAATACATTGTAGCTTATGGTTTAATCCTGACTTTTGAATTAAACGTTACTTAAAAGCTACTCTTGTGTTGCTTTTTAATTTGACAACAAATCCGCCACTGCTTCACACGGTTTTTAAGATTTCAAAAATATGAAGATTTCTTATTAATATACTAGCTGACCCGTCGAACTTCGTACCGTCTCAGAATAAAAAAAGCTGTTCCATAAAAAATGTGAGATAACTGAAATATCTTCATTATTATTTTTTTCGTGAACTGTTCCCATGTTTTAATAGTTATTCTGCTATTCGGGGCGACAAATCCCACAAATCAAAGATCATAAAAATCGGTTTGGCCTTTCTTGAGTTATAAATGGTGTAACTTACCCGAGTTTGTTTTATTTATAGAAACACATAATACTTCCGGAATATGGAATAAATTGTCTTAATGACGTTGAAAACGGCGCAGACCGAAAAGCTACCGAAACCAACACAGACTCAAACGAATTCCCTAACAAGCTACTTACATGAAGGTGTCATGTAGCGAACCATCCTAATTGACTAATCTGCACAGAAGATTAACAAATTCGACCCTACTATTTTATCGTTTAGAACAAAACTAACTACTATTATAAATATACAAGCTACAAATTCCCCCACCATTTCCATCTGGCACGGAACCCATTAATTTATTCTTCAAGAACTTAACTATTTTTTAATGGCCGGTGTATTTCCACCTCAGCCTCTCGCTTTGGCTCTAATACACCGTACCCTGCACAGTAATTAAAAAAATATTATTCAAGAAAACCCAATGGGCAAGGGAAACTTTTCATTTGTACGCAGTTTGTAAGTGCACGGAATGTGATTCAAAATTAAATGGGTTTGGTGTGTTTTAAATTGTTTGATACTCGCTTTTTGGATGTGAAAGAAAATTATGGTGTCTCATAGTCATATATATTTTTGAAATTAGTGTTTTCGTCAAAACAAACATGAGGTTGTTCGGAAAAGTGTCAACTTTACGAGATGTAGCGATTCGTAGCCAATACGCAAACTCTTTGAGTAATCAGCGTTGTAAGACAGCCTTAGTGAGAATGAGCGTCTTAGGCATGGCACCGCGCATTTACATTATTTAAAAATTGAATGCACAATTCAAAACAAAATTAAAGCTGTTGTTAATTGAAAAATATTATTATACGATTGATGAATTTTTGAATGATAAATTAATGTAGACTTATTTTAATTATTTTGACACACAGTAGAGAATTTCTTGCTGAATATTGACACTAATAATAATTAAACATTGACTGTAGAAATTACTTCCTAATGTGACATTTTAATTTTTTTTTTTTGTTTTTTACTGTTTTTTTTTAACATCATTCTATGAATATTGACATATTATACCTATCAAATAATTTGTGTTTACCTCTCACATGATTAATATTTTTTTTATTTCGCATGCAACCATATATTTGTACGCCTCTTGGCATAACATAGCGACCTATTTTTAATTTAAGAACTGTACTCAATACCTATGTTACACAAATAAAATTGATTTGATTTGACTCATAGGTAACTTTGAGTATGGGTAACTTCAGAGCTTACAAAGAAATAATAAAATATTTTAATGTCTAGTTACTTTTCTTATTTTTGCTCTAGTTCATATTAAAAACAGGAACACAATATTTCTTTAGACGCTGTCGTAATTTTTAGCAATGCAGTATGTAATAGGTACCTACATACAAATAAAATTGAATCCTTTGTTTGTTTGTTTTAACGCGCTAATCTCTGGAACTATAAGTCGTATTTATTTAATAAAAAAAAACTTCTTTTGACAGTCCAATTCTTGAGAAAAACTATACGCTAAGACCCTTAAGAGCCTAGCAAAGAGAAATAAAGCCAGGAGCGAAAACGATGTAAGGGCCTTTTTACTGTTATGCGTGTTTGCGCCCGCATGCAGGCCAGGCACGCATGGTTGTTGCAGGCCACGCGCAGAGTAGATTATTTTCGCCAGCCGCCACAGTATTGTGCGTGTCGCCAGGAAGAGAACTCGTGTCAAAATTAATGTAAAAAAAGTAATTGTTGCTAATACAACGTGCGTGCGACCCGCTTGACAGTAAAAACAACACTGACTGTCAAGGTTCGCCACACGCACGCGGGCGGCACGCATCCGTGCGAGCCAACCGCGCTCCGCCCGTGTGCCGCGTGCGTGTGGCGCGCATGACAATAAAAACATGTATGATAAGATAGGTTGCGGGCAGCACGCATGCGTGCCTGGCGTGCACGCGGGCGCAAACACGCATGACAATAAAAAGGCCCTAATAGCGCGGGCAGAAAATGCGATGCGACGGGGTAGGTCATGGTAACTTTTAAAGAAATTTAATGTAGACCAAGTCGCGGGCGGAAGCTAGCTATGCATATTTGTGCTCATATTCACCAAATATTCATAGCATTGCAGCTATTTGTATAAAAACGCAAGATAAAAACTTAAAACTGTATTTCAAAGCACTTTTTCACCAGCAAGAAATTTGAAAAACTTGAACAAATATTAAAATAGAATTTACTTATATCTGAAACTTGGTACAGTAGCAGTAAAACTAGGTAGTTTACGGCAGCGGTTCGAACCTGGTCGAATAACAAAGTTATACCGTAACGTACCCGAATACGGCTTTACACGGAAATTGAATCCAGAACTTGGCGATACTCCTGCACTCCAAGTTCGATCATTGAGATGATAAATCACAGTTTTGTTGTGGACTGTTTAAATGAGTGTTTTATTGAATAGGTATCTATGATATTTTGAGTTATTCCGGTCGAACCCCCTTTTTTTTTGAGGATGGGAAATCATCCCGCTCTGGGTGGAGCAGAAGGGAGTGTCAGACTCTTACTGACTAAAACCTACCTGTGTTCCTTCCTTAGCCCTTTATGTTCCGGGGTAGCGGTAACCCTTTCGGACAATCCAGCTGCCCCTGATATAGCTTGGCAGGGGCAGCTGGATTGTTTTGATGGGAATTAACATTAAATAAACGTTAAATAGTTTCTCATGTAAGCCTTGATATAAATTCTGAACGAAACTTAAATTGTTATAATACATTAAGTTTTAATTATTTTCCTAAGCAGCGATGACTTGCGATGCTCCGACTGGTCTTTTCATCCGGAAAAACTAGTTCTTGGTGCCGTATGTCTTTTCTAGTACTATCTTGTCCAGTTTTAGATCCTTATCGGATGAGAATCAGGAATGCCAAAATAGTAGATCGCCAATCAATTTCAATTATAGGTATTATCACACGTAAAATTAATTTAAAATGCCAGGCCCCCGCCCAAAAACCAAGTCCCTTCGTGCTCTCCTATCTGCGTTTCGACCCTCGCCTCAAATTCTCAGTATTACTATAGATTTTACCTACTTACAACGTCCATTCCACTGTAAAAGCTGGAATTCCGGTCGCTCCCTAAAAGAATTCCATTGCAACTGGAATGCGCTTTAAAATTCAACGGATCGCGTTTTGAGCAAAAATAAAGAATTCTTGAGATGTATAAATAGGAACGCATTCAATATAGATTTTATACATGATTTGATTGTATTGATGAATGAAGGATGAGTTTTAAATAGCAAAACAAATAACTTAAAATAAAAGCAGCGTTCTCAAAACGGTGAAGGAATACATCGTGAGGAAATCGGCTTGATCTAGAACTAAAAATTCAAAGACACTTACCATCTACCAACTTAGCACTGGGGCCGCGTGGTAGATTGTTAGCCCACTCCCTCTCCAAGGGAGGAGGCCTGTGTCCCAGTAGTCAGTGTATTAAAGGTTGTATGCAATATAATGCAGCGTTTTAAACAAGGAGAGGCTGGCGGTGTCTTGAAAAGTTTATCTATTGTTCATAATACATCGATAAGGAAAGAACTGTTCAAGTCACACTATGGGTGGTGAATTGGTGTGCAATTGATATATTTTTATACCTCAAACGAAAACAATAGTCTGCAAAACAAAACATTTCAAAAAGCGTTTTTTGTTATACCTTCAAATTCATTTATACATTTTCTGAACATAGTGTAAAATTATACAGATGTTATATAAAAAAGGCATACAAAATAGCTTAGGTAATCGAATGTCAATTAACAAAATAAAAATGAAAAATAAAGTCAATAGGTAAGCATATGTCACAATTACATGCCAAATACTAATTAGTTAATAGTTATAATTATGTCAATAAATTAAGACGGCACATAAACAAATAGGTAATAATTAGTCACAATTTCGTATACAATAATAAATTCAATAAAAAGATAATAAAATCAGTTTGTTAATGAGAATCCTCAGCAGGCAGCAGTACATCCTCTTAAGACTATGCCGACCGCACAGTAGCGCCCTTATCGTTTGTTTGGTTATTTCATACAATTTAGAATGAAAATGCAGAAAATAAGCACGTTAAGTTATGCTTCACAAGATTATACGTTACCTAATATTTATTATAATCCTTTCGTTTTATTATAATCCTTTAAACGGAATATAGTGGCCACTGTTATCCGTTTTAAGGATTATAATAAAAATAAACAATACAAAATTACCGTTTCTAATAATATTAACGTATAATCTTGTGAAGCACAACTTAACGTGCTTATTTTCTGCATTTTCATTCTAAATTGTATGAAATAACCAAACAAACGATGAGGGCGCCACTGTGCGGTCAGCATAGTCATATGGAACAAAATAAACAAAAAAAAAAAAATTTTCTTCAGATTATTTTTTGCCAAGAACTCAATAAAAAATATTATTCGTTCAGACGATTTCTATTTACTTCCTGCCAAGTATTTTTTCTCGACGATCAACCACGTTCTAAGCCTAAGGCCATACAAATGTAGTTGTCACAAACATGAGCAGATTCGAATGGATTCGCAGAACATCTTCCATATTGATGCACGTATGAATACCGTCGACCCAGTTCCATACTTCAGTTGTGTCGATTATTGAGGGTGTGGCTACCAGGCGTTACGGGTTTGTCTGGACTTGTCGGCTTGAAAGGCAAATATCTTTAAATTGATCCTAGATGATATAGATGAAATTTCTGCTTTCAGACTCGCAGAGAAAACTATATTGAATTGGAGGAGCATATGCCCGAGATTTAAATCATATCGACCGGATTTGGCTAAAAGCTTCTTTCTCATTTTCAACAAATGAGAAGTTTTGCAACTTATAAATTTTTTATTAAACTTTATGCAACTAAGATGCAGAAAAGCGGATGAATTTAATGACTTAGACATTATTTTCCGTAGACAGATAGATATATAAATAAACCATTTAAGTAGTGTACACAAAAGAAAGAGTGATATACTTAATTAGCTACAAGTAATTCAACTACAAACCGTCGATTTGTTTAGTTAAAGGCATCTCACAACAAGTTTAGAAAACTATCGAAATAATGTTGAAAATTAGGTGCCTACTTGTATCCAGCGCAGCGGGGTAATTGCGTAACACACGATCAGTAGCACTGGCTTTCATTTTGTCAGTTCAACAACACTCATTGCGTTATATACGTTGTTGAGCAGACAAATGTTTTGGACATATGAAGCAACTAGCAGTACCGCGTAGTTTCACCCGCGTAAGTTTCGATTCCTTAAGAATATCGGGATGAAAAGTACGCTATATGTTAATTCAGGCAATCGTCTATCTATATGCCAATTTTAATTAAAATCTCTTCAAAGGTCTACGCGTGATTGAGTATCAAACATCCAAACATCTTCACAAACTTTCACATTAATTTATAATATTACACTAGGATGGATTACCAATATCTTTCAAAATGATTTAGATTGAGATCGGAAGTGTGTTGAGGTGTTTAGAGTGTTGAACTTATGTTACCTGTTCACTTTTAATCATAAAATAATTATCTTTTTGTTTGCACGTGTTTCTGTGACAAATAAACCTATTTTTCTTTCTTTTTTTTCTTTTAAAAAGTCTCCCAGAGCAACCATAGAAGAATGGTTCCCCTACTTATTAAGAATTCGTCACAATATTTCATCGGTAGTTTGGCTCTCTATTGTAACGGGAACTTTTTGCCTCATTATGGTTTCCTTTGAATTGCTGATTTATACGTTTAGTTTACTCCTATGAGAAACTTAGCTTTTTTTCTTAGTATTGTGATGATAAGTTATAGCGACAGTGTTCTTGTAGTAAAAGTTGCAGTGTTTACTTCTTTTATTAGAATATGTAACTTTACTATAATACATTTCGACATAATGTAAAAAAAATTGTTGAAAGAAATTAATTTTAAAAAACCTATTTAAATTTCGATGTGTTTTAATGAAGCAGCCAGGTTTACAGGATTTTATTTTTTAAACATTTAAAACACAAAATATAACCAACCAAGCGTAACTAACAACGATTGTCGATTTTACTCGGCACATAATATTTTGGAAATTCTAAACTTTCGTATTGAAATTCCGTCTCAATCGTGCGCATACCTGTAAGTTACACTACAATAACGAGACTTTCCAACCTACCCATTAAACGGTTCAACAAACAACACTACCACCAACATTGTAACATTAACGACACTCGATTCAAATTAGTACAAATCGCTTAGGGGTCGCAATGACGCCACAGAACCCCAACTACAATTATTGTACACACAGCGGCACTTTACTGCCGTTCAAACCGCTAATGGTCGCAAGATTTGTTTAATGGGCCTTACGTCTTTGTAAATTGTATGGTATGGATTGCAACAGAATTATGGGGTTAAAGGAAAATGGGTCTGTGTTGATGTGGCTGTGGTTTCGGGTTGATCGTTCAAGGGTGCGAAAATTGGTCCTTTGGTACTTGCTTATTTCGAGTGTGGAAAAGATTTTAAATACATTACTTAAATAAAATTATACAATCACGATAATTACTTACCTAAATGTCGTGAAACATGACAAAAATTAAAAAAAAAGAATAATGCTTACAAACAAAACGCACAATTTTTTTTACATAAAATACGCACATACAAAGTAGCAACAGTACAACGGAGTAATTGCGTAACACACTATCAGTAGCAATTGCTTTCATTTTGAAAGTTCAACAACATTCATTGCATTATTTACATTTTTGAGCAGACAAATTTTTCGAACAAATGAATCAATGGTTTAGCAATATCCTTCTAAATGATTCAGATTGAGATTGATGGTGTGTTATGCAATTAGAATATAGTAGTTGTAGAGAAATTAGTTTTGAACTTAGGTTAGGTTAGGTATAGGGAACTCCTGTTCAGGTGGAGATTCATAGACGACTCCGCCTTGGAGTCTAAATGTGGTGCAGTTCCACAAACGGTGGGATACTTAATATCGTGCCCTGTGTGTCCTGTCAGCTGCACGTTACAGGAACTGGTGGATGCTGGTGATGGCGCCAAACAAGTAGCTGAATTCAGGGCCGAGTCCATTTAGATTCAAATCAAATCAAATCAAAATATTTTATTTCACATAAACCTACAAGGGCACTTATGAAACGTCAGAAGCTAGGTGCACGGTTCCAATTGGTCGTTTCCTATGGAGAAGAACCGGCAAGAAACTCCACGGTTACTCTTTTAAAAATAATTGGCTTTTACAATGTTTTCTAATTACAGTAGGTATGGGAGAACAGCGTAGGCCTGTCAACAAGTGCCAGGTACTTGATAAAATAAAAAATGATCTACAGATCTAAAATCTACAGGGCCTACAAAGTCCTCACATTTACAAAATCAAAAACTCAAAAAAAGATAAATAAAATATAAAAACCTATTAAAACCAAGTGATCATAATTTCCATTACAACCACTAAAAAGAGTTGAAGGATTAGAATTGTCTCTATATAATGTCAAATAGTAAAAAGATTAAATGTCAAAGAAGTATGTAAAAATTAAATAAAAATCGTAATTTGAGAGCAGTTAATAGACATTTATGTAGTTATGCCGTTAATTAGATGCCAGGGAAGCCACATGTGCAGAAGCAATTATTGCCAAACTACCTTGTCTTCAACGTAGTCTTTAATCTTATAATATGCTTTTTTGATAAGGACACGTTTGATGAGGGTTTTGAACTTTCCATCGCTAAGTTCTGTAACCGGTTTTGGCAACTTGTTATAAAAACGGATGCTATTTATATGAAAAGACTTGCTAGTTTTTGTTAATCTAAATTTAGGTATCACAATTTCATTTTTACTACGGGTATTTATATTATGGAAATCGCTTCTTATTTTAAAAAGTCCTAAGTTTTTGCGAACATACAAAATACTTTCCAAAATATAAAGAGAAGGCAGAGTTAGTATATCAATTTCTTTGAATTTGTTTCTAAGAGACTCGCGAGGACTCATTTTATAAATTGCGCGGATTGCCCTCTTTTGTAAAATGAAAATTGAATCTACGTCAGCTGCCGATCCCCACAGCAGAACACCATAAGACATAATACTGTGGAAATAAGCAATGTATACTAACCTAGCTGTGGCTATATCTGTCAACTGCCTTATTTTCCTTACTGCATATGCAGCTGAACTTAATCTATCTGAAAGAGCTCTAATGTGTGCGCCCCATTGTAATTTTTAATCTAAAGTAATTCCCAGAATTGCTATCGACACACTTAGAAGAAGTGAACTCCTGGGCTAATACAGACGCCAGCACATCAAGCTACTACAATTTGTCAAATTTAGTTAATAGATTTTCAACTTTATAGGTTCAAAGTTGATTGGGAAAATTTAACAGATTCGGCTAGCTTGATGTGCTGTCGTCTGTACATAATTAAAGCCGATGCGTTAAGGTAATTCCAAATTCTTCATGTGTGGTACTTAATTGATAAAGGCATGTTTGCGTGGGACCAGTCTAACACGATAATCTTGGTCCTTTTCTTATATCTTTAAAATCAAATTAAGTTCAACACATTCATTAGTTTCACAAAACGGGTTAAGTGTAAAGTAAGGACGGCCATTTATCTAACTAGAACAAGAATATATGTGCAAGAACTTTAGTTTTAAAAGTTTCAGGCATTTAGCAAGTTATTATATTACAGTTAGTATTTTTTGTCAACAGGCCAACTTTGTTACTGCAGCACTAGTTAGCCAAAACGGTAATTAAGAAAATGCAGTTCCGAAAATATTTGTTGGAATCTAAAATGTGATTAACTTTTAAGCTTTAGGTATGTCATCAAAAAATTATTTAATCATAAAATTTATTTATTCTTAAGCTCGTACCGACCATGAACCAAGCATAATAAACATTGCTTTATTTTAAAATATTAAGGTACTTTAAGATAAATGATTTTATTTCTATCATTAGGGTCGTACAAACACATTTACACGTCAATCATATTTTGTTAAACTAGATGAGGTCGATTCCTATCCAAATATTTTGAGAAGCACCCCCGAAAAAAAACTCACTAGGTATAATAGGATAAAATATTTATTAATTTATATATTATACTTTATTGTAAGCACACCACAAAAATACATCAAACTCTACAAAATATACAATATTTATATTACTTTTGTTTAGTGAAAATTTAAGTACTCGTAGTTCCTTTAAAATTTTATGTAGATAAACCGCGATTAAACAGCAACAAAAAACTTGAATCTTCCTGCAACGACATCAAAAGTTTATCATAGCCAGTCCTCTGTTTGCCAACTTTGTGACCTATGCAAGCACATTTAAGCTTCTCGTACTTAAGCTCTAAAGCTTATTAAGTTACCTTTAAGCTGTCGCCATTTTGGGGGGTCGGTACTTCACATTGGTCCGGAATTATGTTGAGTTATGCATGCCCCGTTGATCTAGTGATCTGAGAGGGGATCGTGGGTTTTATCCCTGGGTCGGGCAATGTCTTATTAGGTTCCTGTATTCCTGTTTTTTTTAGTGAAAGCCTGTTTCTTAAGTACACACACTAATCCAAAGTATCCAAAAACCTAGTATTCGACAAATAAAAATAATACAAAAAAAGAAATGAAAAAAACTTTTTTACAAAAAAAAAACGACTTCCAAAAAACCACAATTAAGTAAAAATAACTTTAATTTCGGAAGTCGGCGTCGTCGGTTCCGCATTTTTGTTTTTGACACCGAATTAAAGTTATTTTTCACTGTTGTGTTTTTTGGAAGTCGGTTGTTTTTTTTTTTGTAAAAAAGTATTTATTTTTCACTTTTTAGTTGTACTTGCCTACCCTACACAAATTCAATTATCACTACTACTACTACATACAAACGGGTTGAATACAGAACCTCCTTTTTTGAAGTCGGTTTAAAATGTAGAGGATTTACATATCTTTCTGGCAATTTGTGAGTGTTAAACACTTTTTACGTCAAGGAATCTAAGCGTGATGTTTTGTTATCCTGTTGCAAGTGTAAATACGCATCGACAGCTAAGTACTTTCTGCGAAATAGACCTTTCTAACATAAAAACTCCCTATAAAACTACAGTTTACATTCCAAAGACTCCGACGGTTTAAGATATTGTACCCGTTACGATTATAGCCACAGATTTAGACCATAAACAGTAGATAAAGCTAAGTTAGACCAGACTTGGGTACCAAAGTATAACCTAGTTATAGTCTGTCGTAACCGCTAATGCTTGAGCGTCGTCGTTTAGGATTAGGGTCACACCTCGTTTGGTCCTAGGAGCTATTTGCTTACGTGATTAGACTTTATCAAAGGAATAAGGATAACAAGTGCACAGTAGAGTGCTTAACATTTGGTTCAGTTCATTAATGGCCTATACTTAAGTCCGTAGTGTAGCGAAAATAAAAAGAAGCACTGCGAAATTGATAAAATGTATAATTTTTTGGTAAATAATATTAAAATAAATAAAATAAATATAAAACACGAAGGTTTGTTGACAATTATTCTAGGTGTAAAAATATTAGGCAAAAAAAAAACGAAGAATTAGGAGAGTTTACCAAATTTAGGATATATTTTTTAGGATAAAATTTTATTCGGATTTCATGAATTTTCACCAGATTACAATCGGATTTAAGGCTCGTTAGAACAGATTTAGAAAATAATTCATTATAAAATACATTAGCTTAAGTGTTAAAAAGCTAAAATGGTATTCGATCGTAGTTTCCTGGACACAGACCGATAAAGGTGGCTATGAAGTTCAGCAGCCAATGCCTCGCGGACTTCAAAGTACAGGAATACTCTGCAACTGGGTTGAAGAACGCAGCAATTTGCGACTCGCAAACCAGTATCCCGGTATCCGGGACAACCCGGTATCCGGGAAAAAAGGCAAATCGCCCCTTTACAGTGGTTCTACACCAGGTTTGGTTACACCAGATGGTGTGGCCAGCTTATGATGCAAAGCTCGACATCAAGACTAACCTTTTGCACGCTGGCAGGAATCAGTGCATGGTTATAATATCAGCAATTTGGGAACAGATTACCTGAAAACCTACTGATACTACCTACTGATATACCTTTGTATAAATTCCTCTTGTAATTGTTTATTACTTCATTGTGTTGTTTGTGATTTAATAACACTTTAATGATAACTTTACAAGGTAACACAAAAATCTTAATTTAATAATATTATGAACAAGTATAAAAACAGGGAATTAAATTATTTGGCATAAAAAAAAAATATACATCGCTGTCATATTGTAACCTTCTGTAGAATACACTGTACTGTGGCTGGTGGCACAAGCAAGTGCATAAATCAAACTAAATTAAAAAAGTGGCACTACTGGTGCAATACGGAAGAATGACGGCACGGAAGAATTACTCAAAACAAAACTTTAAAAAAAAAATCAGGCACCCACTCACACAGACACACCTACACTTACTCATATATCTACACTCACACATACACAGCTACACTCACACTACCACACACACCCGGCACTTATGTAGTTACTCCCTTTTCCTTGTTATTAATCGATTAACTTTTTACCCTATTTTCTTCGTTCCTTATCTTCAAAATTAATTGTATTAGTCTAGATTATTTTATACGAAAGTGCACATTAGTAATTTGTAAGTAATTATTGTAATATCCAGAATGGACGGATGGATGACCCCTGTAACACAGGTTTTGCCTAGCACGGGGGTCATTGATAATTTATTTTGTACCAGGCTATTTGCATGCTTAAATTAAGTGTCAGTCTGTATCTATGTAGCTTTAAGTCAAATAAATTTAATATTATTATTATTAATAGTGACAAATGGCACTACTAGTGCCATAATGCCTAATTCACACGGTACGATACAGTTGCCTGTGGCATATCATAAATTGAAGCAACAGTAAAAGTTGCAACACCAAAACAGTGTTTAGACGATGCAAGTCATTTGTTGCTTCAATTTTATTGTATTTCACAGGCAAGAAACTTGCATCATGTAATTGGAGCCAAAGGCT
Organism: Globia sparganii; assembly: GCA_949316385.1. Lineage (NCBI taxonomy): Eukaryota > Metazoa > Arthropoda > Insecta > Lepidoptera > Noctuidae > Globia > Globia sparganii. The sequence continues at coordinate 22,821,859 of OX438660.1, read as the reverse complement.
AGATAGTTATAAATATTTTAAAAAAATGAAATTTACAACTGCAATAGTACGAAAATGGCTTTGTCAAAGCACGTGACAACCTTTAAGGAAAAGTTTGAAAGCTTCATGTAGCTGTCCTCTTTGCAACAAATGTATTATAATATTATCAAACAAACTTTTCATGAGGAGCTCTTTTGCCGCTCTAAGTACCCAGCTAAGTATAAGTAAGATTTATATATTTTAGTATATATTTTTTTAGTCTTTGTAATAGTGCCTTAATTAATAAGTAAGGCACTATTACAAACACTAAAAATTACTGGCGAAATGTGGATGTAAACACGTAATACAAATAACAAAATTATAAAGTGAAATAGTGAAATTGTTTGCCAAAGGAGCAAACAACTATTTTGAAGGCGAGCAGAGCGCAGCGAGGGATTCAAAGTACGTCACTCGAGCTTAAAATAGTGTTGCTCCCGAGGTGGACACTTTACTTTTTATCACCCTCTATGAAAAACTAAGTAAGTGCAACTTATGAATAAGAATACAACGTTTATTTATTTACATACAATTTTAAGTAAACAATTACAAACGAAGGCAGAAGACTTTTCGCGCGTTTTTTTTCACAAACTTTTTTTTTATGTGACTCGCGCGCGTTTCTCTTTATCTTACAGCGTGTTAGATGTTCACACCATATTTTTGATTGATCTCTTTGCTGATTGAAACTTTTACTAACAATATCCACATTTCAAATTTAAATCATTTTAGTCCCTAGGTATTAAACAGCTATTTTAGTCCCTGTTTACAAAGAATACACTAGCTTTTTTTTTTAATAGATGTGATAAAAATAATAATTTAAAAACAATTTATGTTATGAGTAAGACGCCTGATGTGTATTTTTTTGTTTGTCCTATACTGTCCCAATCCTAGACAAAGGCCTCCTCCAAGTCCTTCCAGGAACTTTTTCCCACGCCACCTCGATGAAAGTATGAAAAACATTTTTTTCATATGAATTATGTGGTAGGCCGCGTCATTACGTTCTAGTCAACATATACTGCGAAAGCCGGTCCATAAGCATATGAATTTATAATAAATTGGATGCTAAGCCTTCCTCGGGGCTTAAGCCACTGAATTTATTCAAAAATACTACCCTCGGACAAAATGACCACAAGAGTTAAAGTGTTCAGAAGTGGCTTCACTTAATACTAAGGCCCACTTGCACCACAAATCACTAAATGGGTTTGGCGCTAAACATAATATTTAAAACATTATCCTCTGTCATCTTCAAACGATTGACATCTTTTAAATTCGTTTAATGTTAAACGCATTTTGTGATGTCATAGCTTAGTTTAGGTAGCATTTTTCTACAGCTATTAACGCAGCTTATAAAACACCGTTAAAAAAGGTTTAACCCTCTCTACAGCCAATATATTTACAATAAGAAATCTTGAACTATTCTTATCTATACTAATCTATACATAATAATAATATTATAAAGAGGAAAGATTTGTATGTATGTTTGTAACGAATTAGCTCAAAAAGTACTGGACCGATTTTAAAAATTCTTTCACCATTTGAATGCTACATTATCACTGATTAAATATAGGCTTTTTTTCTTTTTTTTCCAACCCTTGCGAAGCCGGGACGAGCCGCTAGTAGGACAATAAAAAATCAAAACATTAACCAAAAAACAAGCAAAAATACTTCGCGAATAGACTTTTAAAAGGATAGATTTCGGGCCGCTGTAAATTTAACTAATACCTATTTTAGATGTGGCATTTGAAAGTATATAATTTACACTTAGTCACTTCTAGCTACTCTATTTCCGCTACCCCGAACAACGCATCATTAACGAGAAAACAATGGGTCGTGTCGACACCACTGACCGCCACTTACAACCTAAAAAACTTACCACTTTGTTCCTAACATGGCTTTTAATAGCTCCATATTGTGGTAGACCGTTGTGTATGTTAGTGTTATAAAGTTTAGGTTTCAAAGTTTTCTTCTGTATATTTTTAAAGTACACATATAACTCATTATTTTTACAACGGCGTCAAAGTCGGGAACAATTTGGGTTGAATATATACGGTGACTGGTAATTAGTGACCGATACTTAAACACGTGCTTGTACTCATGATAACAAACAACTTTTACTATGGGACCAAACCTGAAATCGCGAAAAATAAATCAGCTGTTCCCTACATTTATCTTCGTCTATCTCGTCAAAATGTAGGGAACAGCTGATTCTTTTTTCGCGAATTCAGGTTTGGTCCCATAGTAAAAGTTGTTTGTTATCATGAGTACAAGCACGTGGTTAAGTATCGGTCACTAATTATCAGTCACCGTATTATTTGGAGGCGCAGCGACAGATAAGATCGTTATTATATCTTTGTTCTCAAATTCATTACAGTGTTGTCGCTATACAAATAAATGTTTCTACTACTGCGACCTTTCAAATAAAATGTTATTCATTCCTGGCCGCAGACTTTTTATTTTTTTTTTTTATCATCCCCTGTCGCCGAAAAAAATGGGTGATCTCTTTTGGTACACGGACAGACCACGACCTGCAGGGTAATTGCGTAACACACTATCAGTAGCAATGGGTTTAATTTTGACAGTTCAACAACATTCATTGCGTTATTTGCGTTGTTGAGCAGACACATTTTTCGAACATATGGAGCAATGGATTAGAAATATACTTCAACATGATTCAAATTGAGAGTAATAGTGTGTTACGCAGTTAGGGTGCTGGGTTAGAGACATAGGTTATACTTTTAATCCCGGTAGTACTATTATTATATTTATTTTAAGCCTATGTTGCCCCACTGCATGGCAAAAACCTCCCTTTCTCCTTTCCACTCCCCTCTGTCTTGAGCTACCAAACCAACCAAATCACCAACCAACCACCCTTTTTTGGTCCAATTCTGTCTGTACGTGTCAAACTCGTCCCTCCATCTTCTTCTGGGTCTGCTTGGATGTCGCCGGACGTTCTCTGGGACTCTTAGGCAGTTGTCCTACCGACTAACTATCTACTATTTTCTCGCTCAAGAAACGTACAATAGATATACTTTCCGTGTAAACAAAAGAGATATATATATTAATAGTTGATCGCTGACTATTCATACTGCTGGCGAGGACTCGCTCCACTGGTTTGTCGCCAAGCGACAAGAGCTATCAAAGACAATACTCGCTCAGGGATGAGCCTCGCTCGGCGGTCAGAGCTCACGCCGAGAGACCAATCAGCGGTCATTTCTGCATAGAGAGCGGATCGCGACTGATCGCCCGTCGCACTCGAACACTCGCTAATAGCCCAGCGACAAAACTATCGGAACTACAAACTCGCTGCTCGCTGCTCGCCAACTCGATTTCAGTTGCTAATTCTATCGCTACTCATTTATTGCCGGCGGTGGGACAACTGGTGGTAGATTTAGCCTATGATTCGTTCAACATGCGAAAAACGTGTTCGTGGTAGTTCTACCGGGATTAAAACTTGCCGTGGGATAATTTCCGACCTCCGCGCAGACGAAGCTGCGAGCAAAAGCTAGTCCATTATAAATCGCATCTTAGTAATTTAATCAACCTTACGTACTAAACTTGTACTACCAGGCTTGATTAAACTTCGTGTTAGTCATGTTTTCTGTTTTGGAAATGTGTCTAGAAACTCATCATCTGCCTAGACTTTTCCCAGAAAATTGTCTGGAAATTATTAAGTTTTTACCCTCCACCGCACTAGTTCTGACTAGTTCTAACATAAGCATCACGCCTATTTTCCCTCGACAGTTTGGGCAGGGATGTACCTACTGTATAGTACAGACGCCAGTACATCAAGCGACCCGAAACTGTAAAATTTTCCACAATCAACTTTGAATCTTATGCTTTAGAAATAAAGTTGAAAATCTATTAAATAAATTTATTTTATTTGTTTCTTATCTTACCCTATCACACCCAATGCGCTAAAGTGATTAAATGATTATCATTTACTAGTTAATAAATCGAGAGTTACCCTCAGCTATTTGACAGATCGTAGTAGCTTGATGGTGGTGGCCTCTGTACCTAAGCCCACATTTCGTTGGTTATCTTTGAGTTCAATGTAATAGGGGCAAGATTATTGCCATCAACTACCTACGGTGTTATTTTTCCATCAGGAATTTCTCCAGCCGGCAGTAACAGAGAGTTTGCGTTACCAGCTTGCGATCATTAGACCAATGATGCAGTCTAGTCGTGTTGTTAACGCGGAGTAAAGTTACAACCAGTATAAAGGGTTAGATTTTATTAGTTAGCGAAACTGCGCACACGAGATAAATATCGATATCTAATAAGGGTAAAACAAGAAAAAAAAAAGATTTTATGTTTTTTTCTGGGGTTAATGGCCACTGTCAGTACCTATAGTTACTTGAAGTAGTTGAGAAAAACTTTTTATCGTATTTAGATATTGATCTGCGGAGTTTCGCTAGCTAATTTAAGTTGACCTTCACATGAACCATAAACTTTCCGAGGCTTAACTTTGTCATAACTTTACTCTGCGTTTATTATTTTTTTATTCTTCTAGTGTGTCTTCATAAAACAATCAATAATTTTATTGGCTTAAGTTTCTGAGAAATCCAATTAAGGGACAAGCGGTAAACAAATTAAATCAAAACAAACACAAGCGGATGGTACTTCCTTAACATGTTAGTATAAAATATACGGTGCGCGTCATTTGAGCCTTTCTGTAAGTGCCTTAATGTTGCTGTGACAAATGGCAGCCCAAATGAACGGGTATTAAGAACAGGCCTACTACTGGTTGTCGATGAAGAAACCTTTAGGTATGGTCGATTTTCTGGTGAGAGAGATAAAATAATAAATAACAAAAGGGAAAATGAGAGAGAATAAGACAAGATGGATGTTGTCTTGAAAAATGGCTGCTTCTTTTTTATTTCAGATTTGAAGTAGTTCGTTAATGTTAGTGTTACATTTTATCGTTATCTAGCTGTGCCCGTGATTTTGTTTGCGTGCGTGTAGGAAAACAGTATTTTGATTTCATGGGTTTTTTTTTGTGCGGAACCCTAATTCTTTTTCTAAAATAAAAGTAGCATAAGTAACTCCTTAAACTGGAGCTATATGCCAGTGAAAGTCCCATCGAAATCAGTCCAGGCGTTTAGATTAGCCGGAACAAAAGGACAGACAGGCAAGAATTTTTAATTTTTTTTATAAGTAACTTTCATAAGCATTTAGTAAAAAAGCTGTTATTTTAACATTACAGACACTTCAATTTTTATTTATTTGTATGGATGCAAGGATAACACAAAATACGAGAAACTATAATAACCTTAAACTATTAGAAAATATAACTGCATATTGACGAATTGTGTTTTTACTACCGCATAATATCGTAATGTGAATTTAAAATTATTATTAAAATAAATAAATTTACTAAGCGTAATAAGAGACGCCACCCAGCTAAATGGATAGATGACCATAAAAAGGTGGCTGGAACAGACTGGATGCGGAAGGCGGAGGACAGGGTGTTCTTGAGTAGCCTGGGAGAGGCCTATGTCCAGCAGAGGACTGTATAGGCTGACTTGAGTTGATTAAAACAAATAAATTAAACAACCTTTTTGTAAATGAGTGTCAGAGTTACAAGTCACTTACCTGAAATTGATTTCGACTTCCCATAGTAGGTCATTTACGGAGCTTTTAACGTTGTGTGCCGTTGAGCGCGTAATCCATTCAAGTATTTTTACTTCGGCGACAAGGGCACACGTTAATTTCGAATAAAAGTGTAGATATCGAGATCTGATCGTCGTGGACGTCTGGTGAAGGCAGATTTTAGTAAAAGGCAGTGTTTATTGCCCTTGAAACAGTTTCTTTAAATAGGTTCCGAGTTCTTTCTGGTATTATTGGACTGCGAAATCCCTGTTAAGGTATCTATTCAAGACCATATGTATATCATCATGGTACAGAGAAAAATCTAGAAATCTAGGGCTCCGTTAAGCGATAAAATAATACGACTTTAGTACTACTAGTACTCTTAAGCGTTTATTCTATGAAACAATTCACCCACAAACACTCGTAGAGATCGTGACGCCCCCGCAAGGGGGCGTACCGAGCGGTACCGGGGCTGAGCCCCCCGGCCGCGAAAGGCCATACGGTGGCCTGTAAATACAGGCCCCTCATTAGATTGGCGTACCTGGCCAAAGGATGATTGAGCTCGCGTGAGTTAAAAATTCAACAGTTTGGCAGTCCCTAATGTCAGGAGGTAGGTAGTGAGTTCCACAACCACACTGCGTGCACTGTGAAGGAGTAGGAGTAGAAGTCAGTGGAGTGTCTATCTACATACGTCATGCAAGAGAATTGAAGAGGACTGTTACGTGAAACGAAGTTTATTTCATTTTTATGTGAGCAAAATGGCCGAAATGGAGTAGCCCTTTTAAAACTGTAGAGTGCTAGAGAAAACTTTACTTGAACTTCTATTGCTTATTGTACTCACTCTTAAAATAAAACAACAGTGAACAAGCTCCAAGCAAGTAACTTAGCAGTTAGCACCCTTTACTTTAACGACGTAATCCGATCACAGCTCCACACTCATATTCTATTACTTACAACACCATAATAATTATGCGGACTAAAGCTAAGACAAAATCCTTAGAAATTACGGTCTATTATTATTAATTTTCATAGTCACTACCCTCTTGGGAGGGTAGATAGTGAGTTTAATACTTAAGAGAAATGTTATTTAAGAGAATTGGTTGATCCCTTGATTCGCTATGCTCGTAAATGGTGGGGTACTCGATAGATCATGTTGGACATAGTAAAAGTTACTATCTCATAGTTTATCTGACTTTTATTTTATTTTTTTTCCGAATGGGCTCGCTCTTGACCTCCATCACGCCTCATGGAAAGCGACGGATGAGGTCTATGATGTAACGAGCGTGCCCAGAAGATGCCTAAGGCACTGGGACTCCCATGTATCGACGAAACACAGAAGGTGCTTGACGCCGGACTCCGCCAGAGAAGAACTGGCCAGTCAAATGAGGTGTTGGGTGTGACTGTTCCAGGATGCGCCGAGTGCTCGGTTCAGTTGAGTAACTGGCGGAACAAACTGCGCTACACGAGGAGGCTTCTTCATGCATCCCAAAAAGATTTAATAAGTAATTAGAAAAAGTATTCAGCTCATATTAATACATTCATTGATTTATTTCCCCCGACTAACGAGTTGTAGATCGTGAGTTCGAACCCAAGGAGAAGCTTTATTTTGTTTATTTCATCACCACTGCTCTCAAAACAGTGAAAACATCTTGAGGAAACCAGCCTTTTCTAGGACCAAAAATTTGAAGACATGTGACATCTACCAACCTACACTGGGCCCGCGTGGTGAATTACAGTTTGCAGCCCACCTCCATCACCGAGAGGACGCCTATGTCCCAGCTATGGGAACATTATAGGCTGATTGTGCTAACGTTTATGCTTATTTTTTTTGAAAAACTTACAACTTAACAAAATAATCTTCTAATATATAAAATTCTCGTGTCACAGTGTTATATATAGTTACCATACTCCTCCGAAACGGCTGGACTGATTTGTATGAAATTTTGTGTGCATATCGGGTAGGTCTGAGAATCGGCTACTATCAATTTTTTTTTTTTTTGCAAAACCACGTTTGTGGAATCAGCTAGTAATAATATAAAATAGTAAGTGTAACTGTTACCCAATAATAATCACAGTACCTACTACTTTACTCGTACGCTTACAATCAATATACGTAAATCAATATTATGATCAGATACATGTGTCCTAATAAAGACACATTACGTGTTGCCGTGTTTTGACTAAATTCATTACATTACGACTGATGATGTATGTTTATAGTTTGTGATTTGAATATCTATATAGACCTACGAACACTTTTGGTTAATCGTCAATAGGGATTCCTAACTAAATAATAACTGCCACACGGGTCAATTGAAGTTTGGCCACGATCAGTTCGTAGATGGTAAATTACATATCGAGACCTCTCCCTCCGTGTCCTTTTACATTCGTAGACCTTTTACAGTCGTTACGGGCCGTCAAGTCTGACTACCGCTCATATCAAAGGTTATCGTGTAACCCAGTAATTGGGTTGTGGAAGTCAAATAGGCAATCGCTCCATGTAATATGCAGTATATTTATTCAGCTGCATTCGGTTAGACGGGAAGCCGACGCCGACATATTTGGGAAAAGGCTAGACAGGTTGACTGAACAATTTACAAAAAAAAAATTATAAAAAACAACCGATTCCAAAAAAAAACACTCCAAAGTGAAAGATAACTTTAATTTTAGAAGTCGGTGTCGTTGGTGCTGCATTTTTGTTTTTGACACCGACTTCGAAATCAAAGTTATGTTTCATTTTGTAGTTTTTTTTATGTCGCTTGTTTATTTTGTAAAAAAGTTTTTATCGTTTTCACTTTTTATTTGTACCTACCCCACACAAATTCAATTAACACTACTTGCTATGTAAATATCAGTTAAAACATCATCAATATATAATAGGTGGAATATAATTGCCGGAGATGCAGTACATTTATGCATATAACTTCGTATATATAAGAATAATTACCTAATGTATCAAATATTAAAACCTACCTGAAAGTATGTAGATCATTTTAGTGAAATAGATACAAATATAAATACATACATACGGGACGAATACAGAACCTCCTTTTTTGAAGTCGGTTAAAAAAACATTTCTCTGACTGTATACAGTGGTCCAGCATAAACCATCGTGTACAAGGCACACTAAAATAAATCTCATCATTCAAGAAAATTATTTGGTCCTTTGATCCGAAGCAGTCAAAAATATCGTTCTGTTAATTGTAAGTGCTGTAATTACTATTATGCTAAATCGACTAATCGTTTATTCGGTACTTAGTCGAGTTAAGGTGGTAACGAGAAATTAATGATCGCGAAATTACTATTGTTATTGCTTAGTAATATAAAACGAGCTATTCTTGATTGTTCGGAAAATATGGTTCAGTAACTCATCTGGGAATTATTCTGGAGATCAAAATTGTTAATAAGATTGAATTAATCTGTATATTAAGTTTCGTAATGAGGAATTTGTGATATATACAAGGTGTATCATAATCAACGCAAGACCTGAAAGTATTTTGTTCAAAATCGGCTTCTGAATCGATTTGCGTCATCTAATCTCGCAAAATTTTGTAATAATAACAACTTACCGAAATTAATACCACCACGACATAAAACGTTAATATAATCTTTAAATTAAGAAAATTTAAGGCGTATCTCAGAGCAATAAAGCCTACATAAATGTTGTTTTAACGTTTAGTTTGAACAACTATTTTATTAAAAAAATAACAGTTTAGTTTCACTAAATTGAATTACAGATATTATTTTAGTATTCAAATTGGCGTTTCTGAGATCTTGCGTTTATTTTGTTACGTAACTGGAACTATGTAGGATAAATTACTTGAGCATATTTTGGTAACTTAACGCATATGTATGTCGAATCTGCCTTTCCAAAGGAATTTTCCCTAGTTGTCTAATAAAGGCATTTGTCTTTAAATCTGGAAGTAAAGACGTAGTTAATAATTATAGACCACTATCCTGGATTTCAAAAATACTAGAGAAAATTATAAACAGTAAATACCTAGAAAAAAACATCTTATCCCCTGCGTCATAAATATATAATAAAATAAATAAAAATAAAATAAAAAAAATAAATATATATATAATAAAACCAAAGAACAATGGCGAACGCCCGAACAAATTTTTGTTAACATTTTTTTTTTGCGTCTACCGATGAAAAATATATTAAAATACAGAGTTTGAATTTCTGAACAGTTTTGTCTTCAGTTATACCTTTATAGGAAGTCAGAAATTAAAGATATTTCAGTTTGAAGTTCTAGAAATCTAGAGATTATGTCTTATCAACAACAGATCTTAATCGAAAAATAAATCTAGAAATACCTATTTACCATTCAAAATATCGTTGATAGAAATGCATTTTCACAGCAAAATAAACTGCAGACTATGTATTCAGAATTATAGGTCTAGCCGACCCCGACGTGCATAGGTCTGCCACATGGCCAAATGCTCAGAAGAATATTTATTTAATAATCTTAGCCAACCTTTAAGACAGTTATAGATAACATGATTAACTAGCTTCTGACCGCGACTTCGTCCGTGTGAAACTTCTTGTTCCCCCGACCCATACCGTCGCATCATCGCCTGCCCGCGCTATTACTTCGTTTTCGCTTTGCGTTCTTCTTTTTTGCTCGGCTCTTCAGGGTCCTAGAGTGATGTTAAATAGCTTATGAGCCTTCCTCAAGATTTTAGCTATCAAATACAAAAATAATGTTTCAAAGCCATCTGGAGATTAGTGCGTTCAAACAAAACTTTCAGCTTTATTATTAGTATTAGTATATAGATAGCCATATATTATATGGTAGGGGTAGGTAATAGGTAGATTAAGATAAATAAAAAGCAAAACATTTTTTTAATATTGTATTTATCCTCATCATCTTTAACCACAATTTCATCAAGAAAAACCAGCTGCGGGTGCTACAATATTTGGGTGACGTCTGGCCTATTCTAGACTGCTACAATCATTGTATGTATGAGCACAACATCCAATAGTTCGCCTTCCTATTAAACAATTAAGCACTTTGTTGACACATAATAATGCTGCAGTTCACACACATGATGCGTGCAGGCCTTACACGGTTAAACAAATCGATGCACACTAAACAAAATCCAAGGTATCTGGCAGAATCGTAATCCAGAATCACAGAAAAATGTTATCGTATAGGAAAATAATCAGGATCCATAGGCAAGCAGTAGTCACACAAGGAACAGTAAATCTCAGAATCCAATAAGCAAAAGTAGTCGATAAAGTATAAAATCACGGAAAATCGATGGAAAACACAAAATAACTAGTATCCAACGACCAGCTGTCAGTAGGCCGGTTGACAAATGAAATGTCATGTTTTTTATATTGGAAATCTTGCCATAGTGCCATACTCGAATGGTAAGTACTGTGATTTCATTTATGTATTAAAAACGATGACCGCTATATTCTTAGCACAAACAATCATTTTTATTTTTACATTTATATTCTGATGCAGACACGTATTTTATAAGTATACTTACTGATGCAAAACGTAAAGCAAAGCATTTTTTGTAAAAACTCAGCGTAGCCAAAAGTCATGAAGTCAATCCAGAAAAATAAATCTACGCCATGATTATTTTATAATCAACAATAAACTAGTCAATTAAGTTTTCATTAATGATGATTATTTTGCCAGACTTCGATAGGCCATAAACTTGATTTGATAAAACTTAGTAAATTATTTCGTCGATATCTATCACGATGGCATAAGTAGACGCTTAATAATTCCATCAACAATTTCCTCGCCATTGTTCTTTGGTTTTAGAGCCAACCTAATGACAGCCGATGTATTGCATAGTCAGACTGAGTAGATTTCAGAAGAACTCGGCAAAGGAAACCAGACCCTGGGAGTCTTTCTCGATTTAGCCAAGGTCTTCGACATGGTGACTGTTTCTGTTCTTCTGAACAGATTAGAGACCATAGGGATAAGGGGAACGCCGCTGAAACTTTTTATTGACTATTTAGAGTGACGGTACCAATGTTACAATAGATAAAATTGCGAACAATGATGATGTCTTCCTCGGGGGAGTATTCTAGGCCCCACGCTATTCCTGATTTATATTAACTATTTGTGTAATCTAAATATTAAAGCAAAATTATATAATATTTACCGCTAAAACCAGTAGCACACTGTATGAAATCGCACAACTAGGCTTTAATACTGTGACTAATTGGCTTCAGAGCTTACATTAAATGCCGACAAGACAAAATACATATATTTACTTCTCTATGCGCAAGCCACAACTTAACATTATTAATTTTCATATATATGCCCGTCAATGTGGAAATAGTGACATGTGTAATTGTCCTTTTATACTTAGCACGAGCAACATAAAATACCTCGTAATAATGGTGACACACTCTCCTTTAGAAATCGTATTAAAAGAGATATTTAAAAAAAAATGCGAACATTTACAGATTCAAAATTAATCACACAACTTTATTTGGCCCTATGCCAATCTATAATTCAATACAGTATCATTTCTAGAGGTGGCGCACCAACAATTACCAGACAAATACCAGCGCTGCGATATTTATTTTTAAATATCGCAGCATCATGCTGAGATAGGAGCCTTTTGGCCTCGTATAGGACTTTTTGTTTCATTTTTCTTTTTGTTACTTTTTTAATTTGTTTAGTTTTTATTTTGGTATTTTAATTTAGACTGTGTTTAATTTAGTTTGTGATCCTCCTGTACGAGTCGCAATAAATACTTTTTCTTTCTTTTCTTTCTTTCTTTAATTTATTTGTTCATTCTTGAAAGAGCTCAGAGAGCAATTTTAAAGGGTAAACTTCCATCTTTTCTTCTTTCCCATAGATCTGCTATATAAATCTTGCAACGTACTAACAATTCAACAGCTTTTCAATATGCACTTAGTATTAAAACAGCACACTATGCTTCCCTACCTACAATGCCGACAACACTAACAAGACATGGAATGATATAGTATGCATATATAAAGCAGCTTCAAAACATGTTTTTGTAGAAAGATTTCTTACGATCTTAGGCCCATTTCTGTACAATAGATTAAATAAAAACTATATCTATAAATAAAATTAATTACTATAGCTGTAAAAATATACTTAAATATTTACTAATCATCGATTATGCACAGCCAGAAGATCAACTTTGTATCTGCAAATAGAACCGCTAACATACTGTTTTACTTTTACTTACCTAAGTTTTAATTTAGTTTTTACTTTATACTCATTATTAATTTATTACAATTTATGCACTTTCCAACCTGAAGTACAGGTTCAAACTAGTTCTAGCAAATAAGCAACTGTGCTCTATTTTAATTGTTGAGGTATTTATTGTATAAGTGTCCCTTTTATGAAGAAACGATTTTTGTTGAATGTGCAACAAAAATTGAATGGTTTTAAGTGGGTCTTCATAGCTTTGTTTTTGGTTTAATAAAAATCGATTAAAAAAATCCAATACATTTTCTAGGTACAGTCAACCGCACATTAACGGTAACACTAGCATTATGAAAATCACTCTTACTGCTACTACATTAAGTTCAATGTTATATTGTTAACGCTGATCTGTGGTTGACTGTTCAAAAAGACCAAATAAGAACACGAGCTGATTTTCAAAAACAAAATAGATAGGTACTAACATTCTAAATAAAGACTAAATAAACGGATTTCTTCTCCGGACTAAGGAAGCTAGTAAGTAATACAATAAGGCTGCAATTCGATCGGTTGACATACCGGTCGTGACTGCAATACGCACGAACTCGCGCGAAAATAGACGAATATAAACGAAGAATTTTCAATAGCCTTTGGGATCAGAAATGCATTGATGTTACTGTGTTCCTTTGTCATGTTTATTCTGGAGTGAAACCTGTTTAATTTAAAATGTTCAAGAAATGTGCACAAAGTTTGTTCAATAATCTGATTTATTTTATAATAACGTGCTATTTGAAGCAATTTAAATTAAAAATTATGAATTGTATTAAGAAAAGAGCTATAATGGCCATCTTATAGATGACCATTATAAGTACTCCTTTTGTCGATGATACTTCACTTTTATATTGAGCCCAGAGCCCTGTAGGTGATAACGTTGACGGTAGCGTCATTTAGGTCATCAATGGTTCAAATAAGGGGCACTTAGGACACTCCAGGAAGTGGGACGTGGTCTAATCAGAAGCATCGTACTCGTACTGGAGCAGTAATCCCCCATTTAAAAAACTGTATCTGCAGCGGCTTACTAGGGTACGCAATCGATTGAGAGCGTTTACACGCCCTGGAGGCAAATGTTCCTGGCCGTAATGAGGAAGAATTTGAGCTTTTCAACTCATCCTGGTTTATATCCGGCAAGCAAAGAGTTACAATTCTTCATTACTTATAACGATAACTGAATAGACAACAGTTCTATTTAAAGACATATTCCCCTAACAAAATTAGACTTTACTTTTTTAACTTTACTTTGGAAAACAAACCATTCGATTCAAATACTAGTTCTATTCGGAAAACCGCATACACGATCAAAGCGATCCGTTCAATTAGTCAATTAGTTCGCGCACATCAGTAATCGGTCCTTGTAGTGACGCTATTAGCGTTGTGCTAAACAGCTGGATAACTACGCTCCTAAGCTATGTGATTAGCGCGCATAGTTTATTGCATGTGACGATTTGAAAAATTGCTGTACTTAAAGTTTTTTTTTTTTTCTCTTTATTTATTAGGGACTCGCAACCATTAGCAGGTTATGTCAGCCCCATATTTCCTTAAGCAAGTTACTTACAAAATTTTCTTAACACTATTAAATATAAATGTATAAATAAGCTTAGCATTAGGTATTGCTACTATCCTTACAAACTACTTGCATGGGACCAACTGCGAACGCGGTACGAAGTGCGAATGCGACGAAGTGCGAATAACCCAATTAAATCATCATCACCGTCATTGATAGCCCTGTTCTATCCTTTTGTGCCATGCTTTCCTGGTACGGCGCTAGTCTCCAGATCTTGCCTGCGAACTCTTGTAGGTCGTCCACACCTGGTTATTGTTCTGCCAACGTTTTTTCTAACTAATTAAATATAAATTCTAAAATAATTATGCTTATAAGCGATAGTTCAATCTCGTAGAACTATCTTAAAATATGGATACCTTGGGTTGATTTTAGCAAGAACTTTTTTGATTTAATGTTACTTAATAATGAAATCCTAACCTTTCCCATTTTAGGTAAGACAAACTGCCTACTTTTAAGCCATTTCCCATTAATTCCCTCTGTTCTCTATTAAATCCCCTGTGATTGTTTCATATTATTCACATACAAGAACGCTTATAAAATTAAGCAACACCAGAACTCCCATTCTTTTTTTCACCAAAAACTTTTTCCGCACATCACAAAAAGCAGCTCCACGCTACCGATACACTTCAGTTAGCATTATCTAAAGAGTAAAGTTCCACACAATTGTACGGTGAGCAGGTAAAACTAGTGCCAGACGAATAGTTTGTACATTTGCCCTGCGGAACCCTGCGGCTATTTGCGAAGTCGGTTAAGCGGGTTCCGGCTGTGTTTTGAATAAAATTCGCGACTGTAAAGTGTTTTGTTGAGCACTGTTGTCATTTTGCAACCGGTTGGTGGTTGTAGTTGTATTAAGGGGAGGCTGTATGTATTTAAGAAGCACTTAGATATACTTTCCTTCATTGATCTCAACAGTATTCTCTAAAATTATTGTTGCTTTCACCAACCAGCTTCGATGGAGCGGGTTCGTTAATTATATTACTTCAGGAAAAAGCGGTGTTTTATGAAGATGTTAATATTTATGTAGATATTTCAGGCTGGTATATAATAATCATTAAGTAAAGTGGACAGGCTTTAATTTATGTAAATTATTTCATCACCATTGCTCTCAAAACGGTAAGGGAAACCATCGTGAGGAAACCGGTATGTCTGAGAACCAAAAATTCGAAGACATGTGACATTTAGCAACCCGCATTGGCTCCGAGTGGTAGATTTGTAGCCCACTCCTACTCGAAGAGACGAGGCTTGTGTCCTCAGCAGTGGAAACATTATAAGTTGATTATGTAAGTAAAGGAGTATCTCAAATAAAATTCATACCTGTATTCTATATACTGTAATGCTATTCTGTAAAAAAAAAAAAATTACCGTGAGAACTTAAGTGAAGTGAGCGTGAAGTGAGTTATCATCCCTAATGCTAGGGATTAACACTATTGATTGCTCACTTCACCTATGATTTCACGGTGAGATTTTTACAGAATCGACCGGCTGTATACAGAGAAAGCTAAAACATTTCATAGTGGTTGCAGTCGCACGTTGGTTTGTAAATCTGTGTTGAAGTTTGAGAATATTTCTCAAAACTTAAGCTCGAATGTGTGGTGCATTGATATCTCTCTCTAGGGCTTAGACTCTGTGGTGGGAACTCGGTTTTATATTATATGATATCGGCTGCGCGCCGACATGTCTAAGACCATGAAGTATGTAGTGTTCGGTTTGGGTTATGTTCTCCAACTAGAATACCTACGTATTCTAGTTGGAGACGACAATACTACTAATCCTATTTCCTACTTCCTACTTCCTACTAATCCTACTAATAATATTATAAATGCGAAAGTTTGTGAGGATGGATGGATGGATGTTTGTTACTCTTTCACGCAAAAACTACTGAAAGGATTTTGATGAAACTTTACAGTAATATAGTTTATACATCAGAATAACACATAGGATAATTTTTATCCCGATATTCTCACGGGATCAAAACTTACGCGGGTGAAACCGCGGGGTGCAGCTAGTATTGTAAACGCGAAAGTTTGTGAGGATGGATGGATGGATGTTTGTTACTCTTTCACGCAAAAAGTACTGAACGGATTTTGATGAAACTTTACAGTAATATAGCTTGTACATCAGAATAACACATAGGATACTTTTTATTCCGATATTCTTACGGGATCGAAGCTTACGCGGGTAAAACCGCGGGGCGCAGCTAGTGCGACAATAAATTGAACTAAGTAATTCTAATTCCGTTCCCAGTCTTTTTTTTTATTAGAGTATAGTGTGTCCCACGCTGCTGGGAAAAGCCTTCCCTTTTTCTTTTCGAACCTCCCTGTCTTGAAAATCTCTGGCTTTCAGGCGTCTAGTGAGTGACAATCATTACCCATCTTTCCGGGTCCATTCCTGAGACGTGTCAAGCCCACTTCAGCCTGGCTGTTTTTTCTCAGATATGGAGCGCATGGTTGTATTTTTAACCCGTTCCTAGTCTGCATACGAAAATTTAATCAAATATAGTCACTATAAAAATAGCTTTACAAATTACTCTTTTTTTCATTTCGAAGCATTTTTTCATAGTTCCAAAATACTCATCTGCATTAGTATTACCAGTGTTTTCATTTATTGCCGTATGGTTGTCTCCACATTATATAATTTGTTCTGTGTCATCATTTAGTTTTTGTGGTTTTCTGTTTTACGAACAACAAAATTTTCCAGAGTAGTGGCACAAAAATGGGTAGTTACCTTCTGGATGAATGTACATATTACATAATAAGCCTATATTATTCCTACTGCTGGGACACAAGCCTCCTTCGAGAGGGAGTGGGCTGTAATCCACCACGCGGGCCCAGTGCGGGTTGGTAGATGTCAGATATCTTCGAATTTTTGGTTCTAAGACATGCTGGTTTTCTCACGATGTTTTCCTTCACCGTTTTAAGCACCTGTCTAGGTTCAAACCCACGACTTACAATTCGTAAATCGCGGCAGAAACTAACAGGCCGCCATTGCTCTAAAAAAAATAGGGCTTCGATCAAAATGATGGTTTTACATCCGTAAGATGGTATTAGATCCACTTACATTAACTTCATCTAAAGGTACCTTACCCTTATCCTATTACATTGTTTCACACATGATATTGTTACACTTACATACAATACGTTGTATTAAAAACAATACATCATCCTAGAACTGCCACCCAATGACGGATGATACATCGACTGGCAAGCGAGTTTTGTATGCCATCATATGCCAACGCATCTGCCTTTTAGCCTCGTACACTCGCGTATTTTTTGCGTCACTCCTGACCCTACCCGATGAATAAAACATTTCTGACCTCAATATCTACCAGGATATTGAATGTATGTAATACAGATCGAGGAACGAATCATTCCATATTTTCCTTGTCATATGAAGGCGGTATGCGTAACGATCTTTTTGCTTTTGTCATTTATGAAGGTTTTTGAACGAATTTGATGTGCTCAAAAAGTTGATAAAGTGACTGATGAATTTTCTTAGGTGAATTACGGTTATAAGCAATGGTTTAATAATAAAGTCAGGGTAATTAATTTTTAAGCAAATTCGCTAGGTACTGACTTAAATTTTCCATAGATTCGAATCAAAAGTGACACTTTTGATTTGAATCTATGGACATTAAGTTAATTAGTTTAATTTGACAGATGTTAGAAATGGCTTTAATACGGGAAATTGATATAGTGTATCAATTTGATTAAAGCGGGTTCGAGACAATCAAATGTAATGAATTTTAAGAATAATACACCCAGGATTTTGAAATATCTTGATTTAAAAGAGTGTCCATGAAGTTTCTTGCCCGTTCTTCTCCATAAACATCTCCGTTTTGCAATAGGCAACTAGCTTCAACTTTCTGACTAACTGACCGACTATTTGACAGTTCAAAAGTGCCTGTAAATGGTTTAATTGAAATAAAGGCTTTGAGTTTGAATTTGCAGAATATCACGAATGGCGCAATGTGTTTGGACCGTTTAGGGTGAATATGGAAGATTACCTATGATTGAACATTACTTTGAGCGAGTTTAATTTTTATTGTACCGTTTAGGAAAAATATTGTGCAGGTCTTGCTCGTGCGAAAACATAGAAGCTTGCCGGCAGTCAATGTTTTTGCGTGAAAATAATGGATCAATTGAGTGCAAGGCCTCAGGCCAGCTCACAATTACCTTCCCTATATATTTTCGTTATAAAAACATTGTATTCGAGCTATTACGGACACTTATGAATTTTCAAGGACTTTGTAAAATAATTCAGGAAGTTATGTGCTCGTTCCAAAGCGTTGATTACTACGAAATGGAAGGGGCACGAAATTTTCTGTTACTTCAACAATTTCCTTAGGAAAGTGCTTGGAACACTATACTTCTAGATGCTTGTCTTTATAGTGTAGATCATTACTGTTAATATAAATTGGAGGAAAGATCTGAACCAAGCTAATGAACACCCATTTGCCACATTATGTGAGTAAAGTTTTATTTTTTGAACCCTTTCACTCTGTCTTCTCACAGAACTGCAAACATTTTAACAATATCGTCAAAGTATTTATTTCAGATAGGCACTTTTGAACATCAAATTGACTATAAAATATAATTGATTCTAGCTACCCCGTCCAAAAGTTAGTTTCGTATGGAGAAGAACGGGAAAAAAACTCCACTGTTACTTTTTAAAAATGTTTTGTAATATTTTGTGTACCTACCTACATTAATTATATAATTATACTAGCTGACCCCGCAAACGTCGTTTTGCAAAAAAAAAAAATAGATAGTAGCCGATTCTCAGACATACCCGATATGCACACAAATTTTCATACCTACTGAATATGCATATAAAATTTCATAAAAATCGGTCAAGCCGTTTCGGAGGAGTATGGTAACTAACACTGTGACACGAGAATTTTATATATTAGGTGTGAAGGCGATTCACCTAGAATAAAATTACTGTCTTCAATTCATCATCAACTATGTCCAATCTAGGGTTGGTCTTCACGAGCGCTTTGGGTATCATCAACGTAAGCGTAACGTATTTCATCACCACTGCTCTCAAAACGGTGAAGGAAAACATCGTGAGGAAACCGGCATGTCCTAGAAAAAATCTCAGACATGTGACATCTACCAACTCGCACTGGGTCCGTGTGGAGGATTACTGCTCACTCCCTCTCACATGGGTCTGTTTCCCAGCAGTGGGAAGATTATAGGCTGACTATGCTATATAATTTAAAGCTTATTATTATGCAAAAATATGCTTTAATAACAGTAAATTACAGTTCTAATTTAATCAAACTACTGTAACCCAAAGTAGACACATAAAAAATAAACCCCGCTAATAATCTTATGTAGAGTCTCAATATAGAGTTCTGAATCGACCGATGTAAGATAGAGCACGTACAAGCCAATAAAGTTTTATTGTAACAAGTCTGCAGACGTTACACTAAACTCTGCAGTTCTAAATTCGAAATTGTTGAGTCTCCGGTGAGCGTGAAGGCGCAAAGCAGAGGAAATAGTATGTAAACGCAGTGCTTGTGTTTTGTGCTGCGTTTGTGCGGGCAAGTGGACTTGGTTGGGAAATTGAAGGGGCTAGTGGTGTTGGTAGTTGATTCTTTCTTGTAGTCTAATAGTAGATTATACAACAAGTGAAAAAAAAGGGAATTTAATTCGAGGGACTACGTTGGATCCCGAGAGCAGCGAAGGATTCTAGAATAGAATCCCGAGCGTAGCGAGGTATTCTAGATTTGAATCCTGAGCGGAGCGAGGGATACAAGGACCGAGATGAATTATTTTTTTCACGAGTTGTGTACTCTACTTTTTACCATTGACTGCGAGAAAATAAATAGTAGTATAGTATTTATCACATTTTACTATAATTGCTGCTTTATTTCGAAATGATTCCGGAGTTAGTGTCTCATTTTCGTCACTGGAAGAACTCATTTTATTATAATTTATGTTATTAGATTTTCCAATGACTTAAAACAACGATAACAGATAGAAAAGAACCTAAAATGGCGGGTTTTTTTTTTATTATGGAATAGCTCCGTATAGCCAGCCAGTACGTACTTTCAGCACGTTTTATTTATTTTTGTATATAATTCGTATATTCGTGCTTGTTCCAAATTCAAAATGTTTTTATTCACTCAGTGACTAAAAGAGAGTTTTATTCACTGTTTTCGATGAATAAAATGCCCTTTTTCGAGTAGCAATGGTAAAAATAATATTTTAATTGAATGATTGTTCCCTAGAGGTGAATGACGTCAAGTCACGGACGATGTCATTGAGGTTGACCTAAGAAACGCTAGCGCGACGATCTAGACTCGTTTTTGACTGATTGACAAAAGACAAAGATGAATGAAAGGGAATGCCTTAGCACAGCAATGGGCTATCACTAAAGTCTGATTTTTAATTCGAAGGAATTCTGACATTTCCGAAGTGTTTCCAATAATAAAGCGGTCCTACTAAAAAGGGAACGCATTTAAGCGAAATTTAAAAAAAAAAATCTTGTATTTAAGGTTTCAATTAGAAAAACTAAAGCTTAAAAATTTAGTGATAATTTTAAAATAGTAATCAGATTGTTTAATATGAAATTAGTAAAGTTACAATAATTAGTAAGGTAATAATTTTTTACTTTCACTGGAATCCCTGACCACTAATCCATGGGTTACAAACCTTTTTTAAGAAAATCTTTTTGATTGTAAAATCTTCGCTTCTTGTAACTACAGATTTGGCGGTGTGGGCCTGGATTCCTTAGCCTGTTCTTCGGGACAAATAATAATTATAATCATTATAATGGGTCACTATCGTGCATGACATTCGGCTTCTAATGTGCTCACGGTGTTTGTTGCGATTTATTGTTGAGTTTTGATTTGCTGTTAGGTTTTGTTTGTTGTTTATATTGTCATATAGTTTACTTGATCTCATTCTCTTTCATATTTTATGTTATTTTATCTGAAAAATTCTAGTCATTTAAATAACTTAGAAAAAGGACAAGACAAAAAAGGTTTATGACATCTGAAGTGTCAAAAAATGACCGCTGTCAGAATTCCTTCGAATTAAAAATCAGACTTTAGCCTTTTTTAACCAGTTAATGAATACTACCTACTATATACATATAGGGTCAAATTAAATTAGCTAGCGAAACTCCACAGACGTGATAAGTATCGACATCTTAACATCCACTAGGCATATTATGATCTATGACTATTGAAAAACTTATATAAATTAAGCCTTTTTCATCAAAAACACTAGTTGCTGTATCAACACATTCTTCAACAAGCTTTTCAAACTTTTACAATTATCTGAGGCACGTCATCTATCACACTGAGCTGACAAGATACAGTTATTAAAGTCAAAGCAAAACTCGTTTGAAAATGTATGAAAGATTTGAACCAAAAATTGTTTGGACTTTAAGAAAACTTAATCCGATATAGTGATGTATTAAGATGGAGAGTTTGAGTAAGTTTGACGTATGTCTAGCTGAGTACGATGAGACAGTCTGTGGGTTGTAGACAGGCTGATCTATAATCTTTATTCGTAGAATAAAATTTACATCTGACAGATTTTGTATAGAAGAATTGTTAAAAATTTAAAATTATTCCTCGGATAAAAGTATCTGGCGTTAGAAATATCAGCCCTTAGTTGTTTGTTTGATTTTCTAATGGCTTTTTTTACTACGAGATTTTACGTTACTGGACAGTTGTCTAATGTTGCTTAATCTTTGAACTTTACAATATTATGACTTTAGTTAAGGCTTTTAGTTATTAGACCACGGCCCCGATTCTGTTGTTCACAAGCTAAACTAAATTTAAATTCAGTGCATTTTTTTCTTTCTAATTCATTATGAAAAGTGAATATTAGTTAGTTAGTAAATATTAGATAAATATTAGTTTAGTCCTGTCAAATTAGTCAGCGCCTGACGTAAATTGACGTATTTTTAGTAGCCAATTTTTTAATCTCGTCTAAATTGTCTATGGATTATCTAATTTGACAGGACTAAACTAATATTTTATCTTCTGTCCTTTTCGTAATGAAATTAAAGAAAAAGATGCACTGAACTTAAATTTAGTTCAGTTTTTGAATAAGAGAATCGGGGCCATTATGTATCATTTCGTCTCTGAATTGCGTCATAAGGATGAGATGCGATAAGTCATTGAGAATGTTTACAGACGGGCAGATCATAAATTAAACTATTCAAATAATACAAAAATAAAAACAGCATCGAATTGCTTACTTGAGTATTGACCCTGCCTTGTAATAATAAAAATCTCACAGTAAAAATTTAGGTGAAGTGAGCTTGAAGTAAGCTGCACCGTGAAAACTTGCGTGAAGCGAGCTTGAAGTGAGCTGCATCGTGAAAACATGCGTGAAGTGAGCTTGAAGTGAGCTGCACCGTGAAAACATGAGTGAAGTGAGCTGCACCGTGAAAACATGCGTGAAATGAGCTTGAAGTGAGCTGCAACGTAAAAACATGCGTAAAGTGAGCTGCACCGTGAAAACATGCGTGAAGTGAGCTGCTCCGTAAAAACATGAGTGAAGTGTGCTTGCATTCGACCTGATGCTAGGGATTAACCGTATTGACAGCTGTTATTCGGCCTTATACTAGGTATTGACACTAATGACGATTCACTTCACCGTGTAAAATTAAACTGAAATACTACTGAAATTTCAAAAGATACACTTTAAAAAAACAATGAAAAAAACGCTAATGACAAGGCAGTATCTAAACGCAGCACCACGTTTCAAAAGTGAGGGAACTTATAACAGTGACTTACCCCGCTTTATTCCGTTCGGTATAGCAAGATCGTGCCAAATGAGTATTGTAGCCTAGCCTCTCGTTTCTTCTGCCTGAATCTACAACTGTTTTATTTACTGAAACTATACGTACCAACATACTCGTATATAAGAATACGTGACAAAAAGTCTAGATTTTCGTTTTGAATTGCCAAGAGGATAAAAAAGCTAAAGAACGTGAGATATCGAAGTTAGGTTTATCATTATGGAAACTTTCTTTATTGGTTCGATTTCCTCATGGATCGCAATTCATCACTGGCCTTTGCCCAATTATGTTGGAATCGGCTTTCAGTATAACCGGGTAACACGATACCCCTTAGTAAGACTGGTTGTCTGAAATTCGGGCTTCAAACTATTTATCCCTAACGAACGTTAGAGATCTACGAATGACAAAATGAAAATTTATTCAAACTAGTTCAGACTAGTTTGAATAAATTTTCATTTTGTCATAACTTTTTGAACGTCAAAATTACTTAAGATGGTCCCTCAAAACGAGCGCCCTTAACCAGTTTCCCGGCTAGCTGGAAAGAAAAAGTGGCGCAACCAATTCCCCAGCAGTAAAGCAACCTGAAAGTCAGAAGAACTTGATTCTATATAATAGTATGTAAAAAATTTACATTACGGAACACAAGACATAAAATTAAATTATTTGCCATATTATATCAGCTTGCACACGCCAATCAAACAACAAAAACATTGACCGCCGGGACCAACGACTTTAACGTGCTTGCCAAGTCACGGAGGGGTCACAGTATGTAATGAATGGTCACCCATGCATTGATCGACTTCGGCAAGCGTTGCTTAATCTTCCAGATCGAAACAATTGGTGTTTTCTAATTAGGTAATAACGCAAATAGTATTGTAGATTCAGAAGTCAAAGATCTGCAAACTCGAAGGACGTCCCTTCACGTTACCTCTCGTCATCATTGAATCCACCTTCTAAATTGTGAAGATTCAAAACAACACTTAACATTTTATTTATTTAACTCCTAAACTGTTAGAATAACTGAGAAACACTTTACTACATTTCTGAGATATCATTTTACTTTACAAAAACTTTCTCTTTTTACAATAATCCTAGCAGCAGATGCAAAATATTGAAAGTTCTTCCAAATCAAATGTATTCAGTCTCTGAAGAACAAAATTGAATTTTATTCAATTTATATTGACATACCTACATTTTTTTAGGTGAAACTAAAATAATACGAGTAATGTTGATCCTAGACATAATAATATTCCATCGTGTTTCAGAACTTTTGTCCGCGTATCATTTCTTGTTTCCCCGACCCACAACGAACCATCGCATCCCCGGCCCGCGCTATTACTTTCTTCTTGCTTAGCTTTGTTATTTTCTGACTTTTTTCTTTTTGCTCGGCTCCTTAAGGTCCTGGCGTGATGTTAAATAGTGTAAAGCCTTCCTTAAGAATTGGGCTATCAAATGCAAAAATGATTATTTAAATCCGACTGTTCCAGAGATTAACGCGTTCAAACAAACAAACTCTTCAGCATTATTATTGGTGCTAGCTGTGCCCCGCGGTTTCACCCTCGTTAATTTTAGCAAAAAACTTACTATAATAAATTCCATTAAGAGTGTTACTTAGTACATTACTTTAAGAAGCTATTTTAGTACATCACGCTATGATCAGTAAGAGTGGAACTATAGTAAACCTCGCAGAGCTACCATGCGGATGCATTTTAAAACTATGATATCTCATAAGATATTCATTGAAATCAAACTATGTCAAGGGCAATTTGGTTCTAAATTAAATACCTGTGACGAATAACGTATTTATTCGGGAATTAATATCATGTTTATAAAAAACACTTTCGCAAATAATGCATTATTTTAGAACAAATTTGATTACCACAAAAATGGTTATAGTGAGACAATCTTAAAAGATATACTATCAGGGACTTTTTTTTTAGAACTTTTAAGGTGGAGTATTTCCGTGATATATGATTGTTGCGTAACTTTAACCGTTTACGCAGCGTACGTAACGGAAGCTCTCAAAACGATTTTTTTCCGTTTTTGCAATATGTTTCATTGATACTCCGCTCCTATTGGTCGTAGCGTAATGTTATATAGCCTATAGCATTCCTCAATAAATGGACTATCCAACACAAAAATAATTTTACAATTCGAACGAGTAGTTTCTGAGATTAGCGCGTTCAACCAAACAAACAAAAAACTTATTAGATATAAAGTATAGATATTGTAGATTACAGTTATATTAGGTACACGAGTTCAACAAAAAACGTTACAGAACAGAGAATTGACGTTGCTCATATTCGTATCTTCACTTAGGTATGTTCGCGCCCGACTTTACACTGAAACATTTCTTTTTATGAGATTTATTAAACGCGATTCTTTCATCCCACCCGCGTGTGTATGTGTAAGCGTTGTCTGAAGTCTGAACTCAACTTTAGATTTATTGCTTGTGAAACATTTTGTTCAATAGATATTATGATTATTTATACTACTCGTACAATATGAGTTTTTCATTAAGTTTTTTTATTAAATTGTATGTTTTCTTATCTTTGCCATAACGTTTAATATAAGTATAGCTGTTGTTTTCTGTGTACCTAGTACTTTGATTTTATTTACTTAATAGAATAGAAGGACTTGGGGGAGACATTTACCCAACAGTGTGACAGAATATGCTTAAGGTGCAGCGCAGACGGCACACTTTTTGTGCGATCCAGTCTGCGGCGCACAAAAAGTCTGCATGGCGCGCAAAAAGTCGGCCGCGGATTTTTCACAGACTCAACGCACACGACGCACATCTTCGATCATTCTGTCGGCAGAGCTGTAGAGACGTAGACGCTATGGAAATCGTGCAGAGATCGCGAAGTATTATTTTGATAATAAATCGCGCCATGATAATAGATCGCGTGCGCTACGTCCACCCCTAGCAAATGCAGATTGCCGACTAAAGTGTGCGCCGTCTGCGTTAGCGCGCGTTGAAGCAAACGTTCCATTTTTTTCACACACTTTTTGTGCGGAGCGACGCGGCGTGGCGCGGCGCGGTCTGCCTGAATTACACGGATTTTTTGTGCGCCGGACTTTTGCGCGTCGTGTGCGTTACTGCATATAATTGCATAGGTTCTATTTTCACAGACTAAAAAGTGCGTCACGGATAGTCTGTCGTCTGCGCTGCACCTAACTAGGCTAGACTATGTATGTATCTATATATTAGTATTTATTCTTGTATTTTATAGTAATTTCCTAGCTATTTATCCCGTTTGTTGCACCTGCCATGTTTTGTCTCTGTATCACCCTAAGGCTGACTGGTACAAAATGCCTCAGGCATTATTTTTTTACTCGTGCATATAGTTTTAATCTCAAAAAATAATAATAGAGTAGAATGGACATCTTTTATTTCAAACAGAGTTTATAGAGTTAGTAGATTCCGACCAATGAAAGCTATCCAAGAAAAAAGACGGCAATTTAAAAAAATCTACAGCATATAACTCTGGCTTATACACTGCGTAAACGGAGTTGATACTATTTATTATTCAAGAAATATTATGTATCAATATTTCATATTTATACAGGGTCTGTAATATTATAATGATATCTAAACTAAACACGATAAAATACAAATATAAAATAGATTTTATTTTAGATTTAATAGATTTTATTTATTTATATATGCTTTATTGTACACCAGAAAATACATATAAAAAAAAACAATTATTACTACAAAACATACAATGGGCGGCCTTATCGCTTATGTTGCTCTATTTTGGGGGTCAACGACCGCTGGGGGTGTTGTATGAGTTAAAAAAGTCAGTTTTCTTTTGTTTTATCGTGATTAGGATATCGATCTTCTGTCAAGTTTGCACAAAAAACCTATTTTTTAAACTGATGTTTCAAGTGACTGCACAAACTGCGGTCGATGACCCCACAAGAAAATCTTCAACTTAATTTCTTTTATCGTGTTTAAATATCGATATCCATCACATCTGCAGAATTTCGCTAGCTAATTTAATTTTACCCTGTATAATATAATAAAAATAATATATATATATAAATAATATATATACATAAATAATATATATATATAAAAATAATAATAATATATATTATTTTAATATATATATATATTATTTTTTATTTTACTAGCTAATGTCCACCATGCATCGCAATTCCTTTTTATTTCCAGTGTTAGGACCTGTTTTTTTTTTCACACCATAAAATTCATTTATTTTATTTCTTGTAGCCAAAATATCAAAATTATCCAAATTAAAACTGACAATTTTGACAGTCATATAATGTTTCCATGTTAAAAGTTAAGACAATAATTCGTGGTCAGCTTTCATTGGGCAAACTCTAACAATTTTACTAAATTCTAGTGTCAGTACTTAGTTACAGACACAAAGATTAAATTACTATTAAATTTCATCGTGGAGCTGCATTCGCTTCCACAACATCGGGGCATCCCACCAACCTGCAAAACACATCAACAATACAACCATGTACTGATTTGCGTGTGCAGAACCATTATTTTAATTGACTTTAAGTACTTACAAAAATAATTAAATACCATAAAATGCTTTAAGTTTACGACCGCAGTACCGAGGTTTTTTATACATTAATTTTACTACTTTTGCGTATAATATGAAAGATAGCCACAATACAAATCATAATTGTAAATTCAAACTATTAATTTACAACGGGTTTTGTGTTAACGGCTTTAACTTTTAAAACGGCTATTATGAGTGGCGATAAATTTATCGCGTGCATTGTGTACATGGAGTTAAATCTGATAGAAGAATCTCCTGGACTGGACTTTATATCTCAAAGATAGGAGGCCTGTGTCCCAGAAGTGGGAACATTACAGGCTGATTATACTAGAAGAATCTGCAAAAACACACTTTTAAATACATTTATTAAATAATTGCAATGCAAATTTTAATGGCGACATCATTCCGTGAAAAAATGGCCGAAAATGAATCAATTAATTTTTGGCCGATTTTCAAGAAAATGATCCAACGATTCTAATTTGAGTTTTCTCAAACGTACGTGGAGAAAGGTGTTGAAAGTTATCCAATTAAAAAAAAAAACCAAGGCCAATTACTGCAAGTTTCAAACTCAAGGGCTGTACTACAAGGTTTTACAAGATATAGATTACAGAAAACAGGATTGACGAGCTATAGGCATAAGAGGAAATACGGGTGGTCGTTTTTCCATAGAAACGCTCTCGCCTGTATTCTTTCAGGTTAATGACCATACAGCAATGATTTTTTACAGAATAATAAAAAAAAGAATAATAAATATTTACTACTTGTATGTCCCTATATTTTCCGTTTTGATAATACATTATTTTTATAAGCACTAGAACCCTCAAAAAATTCCATTTTATACCACTGTCAACAGAGACCTAGTGTACAAATTTGACAACTATTAATGGAAAAATAAAAACATAGGGACACAGTAGGTATATATTCCTTTTTATTCAGTTTATGAAATAACTTTTAAATTCGTCCATTATTTGAGGGGGAAATAGGTGAGAGCCAAACCTCGAATTATGAATTTTTACTTAGGCTTTTTCAAAAGTCTCTCCGACCACATTTCCTCTTAAGCTACGGCTTCCTTTAAGTGCGTTTCCGTCACATTATTATCGGATATCGTGGAAATCTGTTATTTTCATCAGTATTTGACATTAAAGTATCAAGAAACGCTCCGTATTTGGTCATTACAGCTGCATGTCACCGTGCTTCTAGGAAACCGTAGCTTTACAGGTGCGTCATTCCGTAATGACGTACAGCTCTTTTCAATCAGTCTGCAGCTACATATCTACAAGAAGGCTTCTTTTCAGTCTCTTCCAGTAAGTCCTTTACATCGTTGTTTTTAGAAGCGCATCTGAATCCATTTGCATCGGCCACTCGGCATATTTCGCGAACATTCGGGGCCCGTTTATCACCGCGTTCGACCATTTACGTTGCACGCTGAATTGTAAAATATTATCTGATCATTTTAATTTGTTACAGTGGTAGAATTCTTTTTTCATTTAGTTCCTGCAAGCTATACCTATGTACCTACTTATAATAATTGGGGCAATATTTTCTTTGGCTGTATTGGTCACAGTTATTGACAAGTTTAAAAAAAAAGACAAGTGTGTAAGTTTTTTTGCGGAAGAATTCGATTGCATAAAACTTGATGGTAGTTTTTATGATGAATTTGATGAAAGACGGCAATAATGATTTAATTAAAATGGATTTATTAGTTAATATCAGAACGACAAAAAGAATCAGAAGATAGACAGATGACAGAAGAAGATTGGTTTTCGTTTACATTTCTAACATTCCACACATATCATCATCTGCGTAGCTTTTCCCAACTATGTTGGGGTCGGCTTCCATTCTAACTAGATGCAGCTGAATACCAGTGTTTTACATGGAGCGACTGCCTATCTGACCTCCACAACACAATTACCGGGTAATACGATACCCCTTGGTAAGACTGGCTATCAGACTTTCGGGCTTCTGACTACCCGTAACGACTGTCAAAGATCCACGAATGACAGCCGGGACCAACGGGTTAACGTGCTTTCCGAGGCACGGAGGGATCACGCTTTGTAAAGATGGTCACCCATCCACAGACCAACCGCGACAAGCGTAGCTTAACCTGATCGATCGACCTGTGCGGCTGTTATTATTTAGCCACGGGCCCCTCATTCCACACATATAAAACATGATATTTAAGTTCTCAGTTAAAATAAAATGTAACCCAGGATCAGCAATTTTTTCATACAATTTATTTCTGATAACCATATATTCAATTCATTCGTCGTAAAATCAATGAAGGTGTATCTTCAAACCACCCTAAGGCCTTCAATTCGACCAAGATCAACAAACACACCATAGAAACAGATCCTACCCGAAGATACTTCGAAACACAAGAGTTATCTAGTTCAGCCGCCTATTTACCGTTCAAACAGCGAACTATCGGCACACGCTAACTGTACACAAATATTTGACATCAATACATGAACGAACACACGACAATATTGAACAAACAGATACAGCTTTTCATATATTGAAAACAAACTAGTTGAGTGGTTGTTGAAGAATATTGAGATTTTTTAAGGTAAGAATAGTGTTTGTTTTTTTTGTGGATGCAAAGGGATCAAAACTGAAATGGATGTGGGATTTTGTCTGTACAACATCAGATTCTTACATATACAAACTTAAATAAAATTGAAATGTCTGTTTTGAATGCCAAAATAACAGCTTTTTACTAAAAGCGCGTGAAAGTCTATACGGTACCTACTTATAACAAAAAAAAACAATTTTTAAATGTCTATCTATTTGTACCGGCTAATCTCTGAAACGGATGAACCGATTTTGACTGGTCTTTCACTGACACAGCTGTCGGTATTTTAAAAAAATAAAATGTAATTAATATAAAGACATATTATTGTTTTCGGACATCCAGGCAAACGAAGTTGTGGGCATAGCTAATAGTTACTATATATACTAATACTACAAAAAAAAAAGTGCCTCAATTCTGTAAGACAAGATAACTTCACAGTTAAGACACATATAAGTCACATGACACTCAAGGCATAGACAAGTAATGAGGTTACGTCTGGCGCGAATTAAAAATAAATATTTTACGTAATCTATTTATTTATTTATATATACTTTATTGTACACCAGAAAATACATAACAAAAAAAAAACAATCTATGTTATTTTTTTATTTTTTATTTCTGTAACTGCCCGTGACACCACCAGCGCTGCGAAATTTATTTTTGAATATCGCAGTATCATGCTGAGATAGGAGACTTTAGGTCTCGTATAGGACTTTCTGTTTCATTTTTCTTTTGGTTACTTTTTAATTTTTTTTTTAATATAATTTGGTATTTTAATTTAGACTGTCTTTAGTTTTGTTTGTGATCCTCCTGTACGAGTCGCAATAAATACTTTTTCTTTTTTTCTTAAGCTTTGGTCGAGCTGCGGCGAAACACATCGCCCATCACACCGATTGTCCGAGTATCAACTGACTTTTATGGAGGTGTTCAAACTGGCGCGAATAATCGTATGACATCCAAATCATAAAAGATCCGATACAATCATGCAGTTTTCAGGTTTCGCGTCCACAAGGGTTTTGTCTCGATTTAAACAGTCTTTACAGTTTCAGGAACACTACATTTTTAAGTAATGAATGCACCTACACGGACAAGGAAATACAGAGTAAAATCGAATTGTGTTGTGCTCTACAGAACCCCGTAGCTAAACCTGAAGGCCAATTCTCGTAATTTAAAAAGTTAAAAATACAGTCACAGTCTCATCTCTGCGAAGAATGTCAAAAATTTGCCAAAAATGTAGGGAAATTAGAGGTATTTTTGACAGATTGAGACAGAGATCAGACTGTGGACGTTCTTAAAATTACGAGAACTGCCGCTCTGTTATGTAACTCGTAGTTCCCCGGCCAGTAAACTTACATCAATGATAACGATGATAAACACAATACCTATTTATTTAAAGTAAGAGGTGGGCTCTTGTTTTTTTTTTTGTTGATGGGAAATCATCAAATGACCCCTCCCGCTCAGGGTGGAGCAGAAGGGAGTGTCAGACTCTTACTGACTAAAACCCACCCGTGTTCCTTCCTTAGCCCTTTATGTTCCGGGGCAGCGGTAACCCTTTCGGACAATCCCGCTGCCCAAGAGGTGGGCTCTGCAGTTAATAAATTCGATAGGGGTATTGATATTGATTGAATAGTTATTTACAGTATTGCCACGTAAACATACCTACATCAGAACTTTCCGTGATCAACACTCAAAGTAATCAATTACAAAGATTGCATGAAATGTACGTAGCCCCCGTGGTCAGTTGTTATGTCTCTACACCGGCAAGAGTGAGAGGGTTAAGTCGGCCCACGTATCTCAGTTGTAATTACTTCTATTTCTATTAAATAAGCATGATGTTGTGAAAAGGATTATTTTAAAAAAGGTACAATTTAATTAATACAGATAGTGCAACCCACGAAGACGCGCCCCACTATTCGTCCGAATCGTTAGTGTTTATCGCAAGTTAATACCATTAGTGTTTTAGTTCTTTCGATACACTCTAATTACCCAGTAATAATAATTAGTGTGTATTTACAAAACTAGCATTAGGAAAAAGAGTGGGGCGCGTCTTCGTGGATTGCACTATCTGTACCTCCAGACTGAACTAATAATTTAACTATGCGCAATAATGCTTTGGGCGTAAGACACTTGAAGATTGAAGATTCAGCCCAAATACAGTCAAGAAATTTATTAATGGGCAAATTGCCACCCTATATTAATTTGTTTTGCTACAGCCATTTCAAAAAACTGTCAAAAAAAAAAAACCAAAAAAACCAAAACTGTCAAAATTACAGTTATGGTTCGAATATGCGGATATTTTAAATTGATGTTCAATTTGCTTACCAATGAATTTCCATGAGTTTACAAAAAAGTAATTGAAGTCCTCCTGCCTACTCTGAAACACAAACATATTCTGAGTACGCTCAACATTTTTCATTCCCTCTATTACTATGCATAAGCTTGATTCTAACTAAACTAAACAAATACTTTACTCAAAACTAACATCTATATAATTATGTAAAAAGAGATACCACGATTGCACGTAGGTGAGCAATAGTTTAACTCGCTAAAAGAGAGAGAAAACATGATTACCAGGTGCGATAGTTAAACTTAAAACAAGAGCGAGACAGCACCATTGCCAGTAGGTGCAATAATATCCGTTACATCACATCATTCCGACTTGAGACCTAAGTGTTCCTATTACACTTTCTATCAACTTTTCACGGAATGGAGCCGTCTGCCGCAGCCCTATTCTGGGTCTATGCATTGTATTTCGAGTATACTTCTAATATTCTGGTGAAATTTTTCCCATGTGGATTTTCAACTTTCTGCAACTATAATAATCCTTTGTATCTGTTAGGGGTTAATAAAGACTTAGTAAGTTGGTTTATTTATTTTAAAATTAAAAACAACAGCAAATAAAAACAACCTTAAAGGGGAATGCGATAAGTTACCCCGCGAAATTCAAACTTCTTACGTTTTTTTGCAATTTGCAGGCCAGTGTCAGCCGATCGACTCTGTAAAAATCTCACCGTGAAAACTTAGGTAAATTGAGCTTAGAGTGAGGTGTCAAGAGTATCAATCCCTAGCATCAGGATGACACTGACAGCTCACTCCACGCTCACTTCACCTAAGATTTCCCGGTGAGACGGTTACAGAATCGCACTGGTTGTTGTTTGTTGTTATTTTTTTTTATTGTTGTTTTTTTTTTTTAACAAAATAATGACTCGCGACCGTAACAAATATGACTTTACAGAATTATCAACATACAACCTGATACTGACCTGGAAATTGCAAAAAATGTGAGAATTTTTTTTCCAGCAGGGCTTCCTTGACGCTTTCATCTTAAATAAAGCTAGGCTTTTGTGCCTCCTAGTTCGCGGGTTTGATTTATCGCTAGCAAAAAGGTCTAGAAGCTTGTGCATTTAAAAAAATAGGTCCTGTCAAGTCCAAAGCCTGTCGGCCAATCTCAAAACCTACGCACAAGTATACCAAACCTCAAGCGGCGAAAGTATAATAACCATAACGGAAATTATATTTTCGAGCCGTTTGAGTTTGAAACCCTCGAGCTGTGAGGTCTGAGTGCTCATTGCTTGTTCAATGAAATCTGTAAACGGCTGGTTGACACTTCCCGTGACCCAATGGCTGGCCTTGGTCATAGGCTAAGCATTACCATACAAGCAATGTGGTAATGCCGCCAGTCTCTTGGGTACATTACCAGTCGACAGCAATGTGGAGGAATATTTTGACGCAATATTTTAGTTTTTTTTAATAGTCTTAGATAGATTAGAATATTATATTATTACTAGCTGACCCCGCAAACTACGTTTTGCAAAAAAAAAAATAGGGATATGAAAAATAAATGTTGGCAGATTTTCCTACCTGATATGCACACAAAATTTCTTACAAATCGGTCAAGCCATTACGGAGGAGTTTGGTAACAAACACTAGAATTTTATATGAATGAATGAATGAATGAATGAATTGCACCGATCCCAGTGTGGTTAAACCAGACTCGATTAATCGAATGAACCCCAAGATTCGCACTAGCTCCTGTAGCCTCATGATCATGGTGCTACAGCGGCCATTGCATATCAAGGAATAGACCGGGGGGCGCGGTAATTGGTAAGGAGGACGTGCCCGTAGGATAGGGAAGGACTTAAGAGCCTACCGGATATGTATCCTAGAGCAAGCATTGGACTAGTGGAGAGATGGGTAATTATTATCTATGGATGGGCATCGTTTAACGACCTTGCCGCCAGGTTGGTTCAGGTCGAGCTTCATCGGCGAGTCTTTTGGCGGAGTGTTACTGCTTTCTCGGTTCTTTGGTATGTCATTGTTCTGCTGTGTTGTGTTAGATGTTGACAAATCGGTCAAGCCGTTACGGAGGAGTTTTAACAATTTGTAGTTTATTTAGTATTAGAAGTTTTTACATAATAAAACCGCTGTCAAAGTGAACCACAAACACCATTAAAGTACATTGTACTCACCACGTAAAATTTTATCGCCTCTAGAATATTTTCTGCGAGGGAAATAAATTACCTACTGAAGTAGCATAATTCCACGTGCATCCAGAATAAGGACGCGGAGGAAACATTGCTAAAGTGCATTCTCATCGTTCCCATCTTTTGTGTTAAGCGGGAAGAAGACTAACAAATGTTGGTTCGTGTATATACACAGGCTTTTTACTTGCTCCTCGAGGTAACGTAAAAGGTAGATAATGCGTTGAATATTTTCATAGTGGGTCGAGGTTTTCATGTTAATTTATTTTTTTTTTAAAGTGAAACTTTTATTACATCGTCTCAAACTTTTTCGTCTGTGTGTTGCATGTCGCGTGACGGTCGGCCGCGGAGTAGGGATAAAGTTTCACTTTTAGCGTGGTTTCATAAAACCACACAATCCTTTTTTTTATTTGATGGGTGTCTCAAGGTTGCTCCGAATGGGAGTCCAGCTCAGCATGTGTCAGGCAAATGTACCTGACAGTGATATTCTGCTGGATCCCTGCAGTGACACACGGACGTTGAGCAGTTCTACAGCACTACTTCTGTATGTTGTAAAAGTAATATCTGTAAATATGTTGTCATTTTTTTAACTAAAGAAAATAAAACAAATTATTCCGTCACTTCGCGTCGCGTCAGTCGGTCGGCGAAACACGTCAGTTTGATGTCCGTGACGGACGGCTTCACACGCTACATTGTATGGGGCAAGAAATAGTGGCCGTTTGTGGGCAATAGTAGCCGTTTGTGAACATTTATGTCCGACGCCTATGGGTTGGCTCACAGATATAGATACACCTAGATAACGCAAGAGCAAGTACTTCGCGTACCAAAAATCGCACCAACTTACGTTCAAAAATCGTAAGCCGCCACTTTTGCGCTCAGTCCTGTGTACTGCTGGCTGGGTGAGCGTGAGTGAGAAAGAGCGCATGTGACATCATAGGTAGTCAAAAATAGCACGCTTGGTTTTCATACAGTTCACGATCTGTATGAAAACCAAGCGTGCCGTTTTATATGATATACTAGCGTCACTTGGAAAGCAGCCACGCTAAAATGGAACTGGGCTGGACACATCTGCCGCATGTCAGACGAACAATAGGCCAAACTTACGACCCAGTCCCGGTCCCTCTTAATGGCAAGCGACACCGTGACAGGCCCAGTCGGAGATGGCGGGATGAGCTGGACTCCTTCAACAAGAACTGGTCCTTAGCAGCTTTGAACAGAGAGAAGTGGAAAGAGAATGAGGAGGCCTTTGCCCTGCAGTGGTACATCACAGGCTAATAATAATATAATAATACTTGCGATATCTAGGGCTATCTATATCTGTGGGTTGGCTGTTATTAGTTACAAAATAGTGTTGCAACTTTGTCCGTGCGTCGGAAAGTACATTAAGCCGTTGGTCCGGGCTGGTATTCGTAGATCTTTGACAGTTGTTACGGGTCCCCCTTCATGTAAAATACTAGTCAGCTGAATCCGGTTAGACTGGAAGCCGACCCCAACTTAGTTGGAAAAGGCGAACAGATTGATTGTAGCTCTTATTTTTGTATTTTAGTTTTGATGGATATTATTTTGATACCTATGCGTAAAAATGTTCCTAAAAACGCGTCATAAAGCTTCATATTTGTAATATAAACAATATTTTAGTTCGTTAGCTAGACTCGTTTACATCAATGTTTGAACAATTGTGTAATTGATGCAGATTTTTTAATCGAGTAGGTAGTCAACTTGAATCCGTGACGAGTTACAAAAATATGCAAATATTGTTTTTGCGGGTCTAGTTAACGTTTTTGAATATTATCATATGGATGAAATGCATTGATTTAATTAATTAATTAGTATTTTTATCAAAGTAGGTATTTTATTTGTCATGATCATCCACGACCCGACCGCGGCCAGTGTAGCTTAACCAAATATAGCGTATTTCTCGTAATTAGCCTAAAATATTATTAACAGACCCGCGGTCAGCATTGTTTAATAAATACTAATGGACTAAATATTTCGAGTAAACCATAGCCTAATCCAGCGCCATATTAACATAATATTCCATCAAAATAATATCGAACATTAATTTATTAACCAAAAGTTATTTAATACACAGAACTAACCAGAAATAAACAAAGCATATCAAGAGGATAGTACCTAATTACAAACTAATAAAGCTTCGGATAATTTAGGAGCAAAATATCATTTCGACCACAATATTACAGCTTTGTGGTCAACTAAATAGAGTAATGGGTGTCCTAAATATTCAAGTTGAATAAGCGAAAAATGTTAGTGAATTTTACGCTACAGATTTAAGTTGCATGTGTGGCTTAAAGAGCTACCGATTTTAAACTCAGTAATGTGGCTTTTGATACTCGTATGTTGAACAGAAATATTAGAATCCAAAATATGTCAATCAATCTTCAATCAATCTTATGAGTATCTTATGAATGCGTCAGTGAACGGAGTTCGCGTGGCAAAATTTGGGCAAAATAATATTTGAATTTTCACAACAAATTTCTTATTTGCCATCGGTACGCTAAGAAGAATAAGAATTTAAGAACAACAAAAAAAATTTAAAAAAAACATCTAAAATATACCTACCTACCTTTCACCATTTCACGTGTCCCATCCTTAAAGGTTATCCAGTAGCTGGACCAGAAATAACTCTAACGTGAAAAAGAAATCCACAACCCACCGAACGCCAGCTAGAAGCTACGACCGTCATTTACGGCATCAAACCCCAGCAGATATTGCGCCAACTTCGTCCAATCTAAAGCGATCAAAGAAAAATATGAGCTAGAAATATTCGATAAGCAGGAAACTAACATACCAATAAACGGCTGCAATGTATCACTAAAGCAATAAAGAGAAGAAAACCGTTAGTGTCTAAATAACGAAATAAAATATTCAATGGCTTGGAAATGGGCACACATTATTTGTGCCTAACGTGCCTTGTAACTTTAACTTTGGGCAAGAATCTACGCGTTGGACACACGGGCTGGTGGAGTGACTGACATTTTGAATTAGATACGGATTTTCTTTGAAACTTCCGGGATTAGTTTTAATTATGTGTCCTAATAAGTAAGCCTACCTAGTGTGTTTAACTACATCAGTTTTCAATTATTATTTTTTTATACATTAGCTTTTACCAACGGTTTCGCACGCGGGAACGTCCTGTAGGGATAAAAGTAATATCCTAGTTGTTATTCCAGATTATAAACTATTTGTATGCCAAATTACATCCAAACCCGTTCATCCATTTTAGCGTGAAAACATACAAACTTTCACATTTATAGTATTAGTTGAATAGTAGGATTAATAATTCACAGTCCGTTCAAATAATAATACTTTCAACATAATCCAGCATGAAACATAAGTATTAGATGTATAAATATACGTATAAAATAATACATGAAATTAAAATAAGAAAATCCTCATCTCCGGAAAGTTTTACCATAATTGGTATGCGAAAATCAGTTAAATTAAGACTCATTTTCAAATTAGCAGTACAGCAACAAAGCATGCATTTTCTTGATTGCTTTTAGCATAACTTTCTCTCAATTTAGATTAAGTTCTCGCGATCTAACTTGTTTGCCAGAAAGTGTACAAAACGGATAAGTATAATTTCTCCACTCAAGATGTATATAAAGAGATAATTGTACCTATTTCTTGAATTCACCGAAAACCAAACTTTTCCTAGAAAATTAACCCTTGAAAATGTGTGTGGTTACCGAAACAGTACCCTAGTATGTAGCGGCAGTAAGCTAAGGGTGGAAGTGTGAAATAACAGCAGAATGGCCGTTAGCCGCGCCCGCGGTCCGAAACGATACTACTTTTTTCATTACCTACGCAACCTTAGGTGGCTAGGAAAAACGCGATTCCTGAGGGCATTGTTCACTTCAACATGGAAAGTTTTTGTTTGAACTTTTCCTGTCAGACAGGTTTGTTTTAATATCTACACAGCTACAAGGATCTTTTGGCACTCGAATGACGTTGACAGGGCAGACAGATAAATGACAGACAGATTTTGGTAAACGTTTGTGCAAAATTGTTTGTATTGTAAAAACAGGAGCGGTGTTGGCCCAGTGGTAATGTCTCCGAATTACGGGTTATGGGTCGTGAGTTTGAGTTCAAATCCAGGCAGCCGTTTTACTTTTTGTAAAGGAAAACATCGTGAGGAAATCGGCATGTCTTAGAACTAAAAATGCTAAGCCATGTGACAACCACTAACCAGTACTAGGCCCGCGTTGTAGATTCCAGCCCACTTCCTCTCGAATATAGGAAACCTGTGTCCCAACAATGGGCCATTTAGGCTGATTATGATTGTAAAAACAACATGGCGGCGTTAGTTCCGATGTTAGCCATGCCCAAAAGATTCTTGTACAGCTAAACCCTTCAACAACATCATAAATTATAATTATTTCTATTACTAATAATTTTTATTTAAAAAAATGTCTTAGAAAAAAAAATCAGTCTGCGTTGAGCTATTCGTATTTATTTATTTATTGTATTAGAGAAATGGCAGGAGGAAAAGGAGCATTTTTGGGAGAGACATTTTTTTGTTTTTTTTTTAATCTCATTTTATAGCCCTATTTATTTTCAAACAAGATAATATTTACATAATATATAAGCTAACAGACTTAAAAAAAGAATAATGTGCATGTATATAAAATAAAAAAAGGCTAAAGAATAATCGGGCATAAAAAAAATCGTCCTCATCGCTGTCAGCGAGAAAAGTGCCCAAAAGGCTGGCAGCATTGCCACTTTGTATGGCCATACTGATTCTTCATGTTATCTTCTCAGATTACTATACTAACGTTGCATGCTACGTAAAAAAAAACTTCGTGAAAAGTGAACTCGCTGTTTCTGTTGCCCCAAGGTAAGTGCTAAACTGTCGTAGCTATTTTATTGTTGCGCGACACAGCGGCAACTTAACACTCTTGTTTGCAACTTACTGTACAGTTTGCCTTTTTTTTGTTGCCGCTTACGATTTGTTGCTTTGCCCGTAATTCGTAAAGCCGATATTGGTAAAGTTTTATGAACAAAGTTTGTGGGCAATTATGGTTTTGCGTTTGGTTTTACAAAGAGAAACATTTTGAGAAGCTGTGTTAGTACTGAGATTGTGCTGTTAATAATCATTTGTTTGTTTTTTTTTTGGTATTTATAATAAATCCTACTTCCTACTATCCTACTATCCTACTTCCTACTAATTCCTACTAATCCTATCCTACTTCCTACTATCCTACTTCCTACTGATATTATAAAAGTTTGTGAGGATGGATGGATGTTTGTTATTCTTTCACGCAAAAACTACTGAACTGATTTTGATGAAACTTTACAGTAATATAGTTTATATATCAGAATAACATAAAGGATACTTTTTATCCCGATATTCCCACGGGATCAAAACTTACACGGGTGAAACCGCGGGGCGTAGCTAGTACTTAATAAAATAATAATAATATACAGGGTTATTTGTAAAACACCAGCAAGGTCATTCTACTCATTATTATGAACAACTTTTACTATGGGACCAAACCTGAAATCGCGAAAAAAAATCAGCTGTTCCCTACATTTATGATCGTGTAACTCGCCAATATGTAGGGAACAGCTGATTTTTTTTTCGCGATTTCAGGTTTGGTCCCATAGTAAAAGTTGTTCATAATGATGAGTACAATGACCTCTTAAGAGGTTGCTGGTGTTTTACAAATAACCCTGTATAGTTTATTTCTCTCATAAAGGTACATATATTGTTACAGTAGTGTGTATAATAGTATAGACAATTTTGCTTTATGCTAGAACCTTTGTGAGAGCTGGAGTCTGAACTAGGTTCGGGACCTGTATGACAGATCTCCAGTAATCTAAATAATTATATAAATAATAATAATCTCCCCGACCGATTTCGGTCACGATGGCCAATCTTAACGGACATTAGCGAGGTACCTACGCAGTATACGTATAACGCACAAGTATGTGCGCATACGCAGGTGCACTCTCTGTTCCTTTACCGTCATAGTCCGATGGGACGGCAACAACGGCTTTACGTGCTTTCAGAGGCACGGGGGACTTTCACCCCAACTTCCAAACAACCTTCTACTAGTGAGAAATTCCTAATGAACAAAAACCCAAAACACTTTACCCGACCTGGGAATTGAAGCCTAGACCCCACATTCAGCAGTCGCATTTGCGACCACAAGACGAGTGGGGCAATTTTTATTATTAAGGTAGGTTAAACACATATCGCAGCAAAAAGTACAAGTTCCATAAGT
The DNA here is from genome assembly GCA_949316385.1 of Globia sparganii. NCBI lineage: Eukaryota > Metazoa > Arthropoda > Insecta > Lepidoptera > Noctuidae > Globia > Globia sparganii. The sequence goes on along the minus strand of OX438660.1, from coordinate 22,780,872 downwards.
ACAGTCAACAGGAAAAGTAGATGATGAAATCAGAAATTCAATACTAATGAACGGAATTCGCGTCAGAACTGTGTGGCGTTGAAGTAGTAAATGTTTGGTATAATTTACAACCACATACTATTGAATCACTTCGACGCCACACAGTTCTGACGCGAACTCCGTTCATTAGTTTTGAGTTTCTGATTTTCATCATCTACTTTTGCTGTTGACTGTACGTGTTTTCGACGCGATGTGACATTTCCAAAAATCGGCTAGTATGTCATTTATTTATTTATCTAAAAAAAGAACAAGCGTGAGAAGGCCTAATGAAAGCGTGTCTTAGTAGTATTTTAAGATAGTTACGTTACTTACCTAAAATTATTTCTAACGCCAAAAATACAGCACATACCTACCTAGAACTCTATATTTACATGCCATATTTTCTCATAAATGATGAATTACAAAATAAATACCTCAATATTTATAATCTAGACAGAACATAATATGTAAACCTAACACGAAATAATATTTTGCCTAAATTGTGAAAATCATTTCAATTAGCTCAAAAGTCGGCGTAAAATGTTCGCAAAATGGTTTAATATTTAAATTGTTTCTGTCTAATACTCGCGTTGCTGAAATTGAAAATTTAAATGGTTCTTCACTTGAAGCTTCTACAGTGAACCGTTTTATAAAGCCTTTAATGTCCCCACTGCTAGGACAGACCTCCTCTCTTCGAGAGAGAGTGGGCTATAATCTACCACGCGGGCCCAGTGCGGGTTGGTAGATGTCACATATGTTCTAGTAAAATTTTATTCATCTCGTAAATAAATTGGAAACTATCGTTTTGTATAATTTAGAAGCATTTTTTTAAATTTTGTAAATGTAAGAACCTTGGATCCGTTTATTATAATTTTTTTATATTGACTTGAAAGAGCATGGCAGTTGAGAATGTGTCATGCTCACTTAAATGTCTCACTGATGGTGGCGCGTGTGTTGGATCATTCGGTTCCCTTCAAAATGGTTGAGCTGGATGGTGCTGATCCATGCGTCATGTTCGTGAAGGGGCGCTGTCAGTTGAGACTGGTCATCTCTTAGCTGCCAGGGCTTCATTTTAATCTTATACCTATTTTGAATTCTTTCTTTATAACATTGTTCTCACATATAGAAGCAACATGAATAATATACTAAGGATTTTGTAATATCTTGATTTAAAAGAGTGTCCTTGGAGTTTCTTGCCCGTTCTTCTCCAAGAGATCTACGTTTTGGAATGGGCAACTAGCTTCAATTTTCTGACTAACTGATCGACTAGTTAAGTTTGACAATTCAAAAGTGCCTTTAAATGTTTTAATTGAAATAAATGCTTTGAGTTTGAGTTCGAATTTTTGATTCTAGGTCACGCCGGTTTCCTCACGACGTTTTCTTTCAGCGTTTTGAGAGCACGTTTTTATATAATTACACTTAATGCATTTTATATCGAAGGTACGACCACGGCTTCCAGTCTAACCGGATGCAGCTGAATACCAGTATTTTACATGGAACGACTGCCTATCTGACCTCCACAACCCAGTTACTGGGTAATACGATACCCCTTGGTAAGACTGGTTGTAAGACTTTCGGGCTTCTGACTACCCGTTACGACTGTCAAAGATCCACGAATGACAGCCGAGACCAACGGCTTAACGTGCTTTCCGAGGCACGGAGGGGTCTTGGTATGTAAAGATGGTCATCCATCCACAGACCAACTGCGGCAACCGTAGCTTAACCTGATCGATCGACCTGTGCGGCTGTTATTATTTAGCCACGGGCCCCTCTCTGACCACAGACTCAATTCTCACAAACATATACATCTAGATGCAAAATATTCTAGAAATACTTTTGTGACTGGGACTGGAACTTTCTTATTTATTAGTCTTTAATGTCCCACTGATGGATAAAGCTTCCCTACTCTATTTCCACCTCTCTCTGTCCAGAGCTGCCGAAGACCAATTTTTACCGACTTCACAAAAAGGAGGAGGTACTATGTTCAAATGTTTTTGTTTGAAAGGGTATGCTCCCGAGGTGGTCTCATTGTCACCAAATCGGAATCTGATGAGGGAATCCCATGGAAATCGAGGGAAACTCTCAAATTTTGTAGGCACACCTATAGCGATTTGGGTATTTTTATAGTAACTCGTGCATTTGCTCTCAGAAAGCACCATTCGATGAAGTGGAACTGATGGTGAAGACCACAGATGGCAATTGGAACTACTCAATAATAAATATTTCACGGGTTGCGATTCGATTAGGTACTTTAATATAGTTGCTAAGCACAATGCGTATCAGTTCTCCTGGTTCTTACAAGGAGAACTCCTCAACAATTAACGTCCCTGCATCGGGAAAAGGTGAACATTTTGTAAAAGGTGATGAGCAGTTGACATTAGGCTATTGTAACTTATATAAGTTACAAACTGGCCCACTAAAAAAACCGAAATTAAAGTTATTTTTCACTTTGTAGTGTTTTTTGGAAGTCGGTAGTTTTTTTTTGTAAAAAAGTTTTTTTAAGAAAGGCGTTCAGCTCATCCCACTTGGATCTGTATCTCCATCTGGGCCTGCCGCGAAAAGGGACTAATTAAAAAAAATCTAAGTATATGAAGTTAACCATAGTTTTTTATAAAATAGGTTACATGAACAGTCAATATATGCTAGCCACGCCGTATCTCAAGGCGGCACGAAATATCCGCTCCCCGGCGAGAATATTTCAATTTTCTATAAGAAAATTTATTTATATTCTGTACAAGGAATTAAGCATCCTGCTGAGTACCACTGCAGACTCGGAACAGGAGATGAACTTAAGCTTCAGATATTTTTATAATAAGAAAGAAAAGAAAAACTTTTATTTAGCATAAACTAAAAGAACACAACAAATTCTGTTTTAATTCTCAATTAAAAATAATAAAAAACTGGCCAAGTGCGTGTCGGACCACGGACAATGAAGGGTTCCGAAGTTGGGATAAATCCCCCACTGTTATCCCCCATACATGGATATACGACACCGTTAATTCTCCAAGTAGGTATAAATAGTAAGTTTGAATACGCAATTTTTTTTATGTGATAAAATTATAAATTAACGATTTTCGGACTTTTCAATTACTAGTGCTGTGAGGCCTTACTTCTTGCTAAATTTTATGATTGTAGGTCAACTGAAAGTTGAAGGAAAGGTTTTAATTTATTTGCGCGTATATGTCACATAAATGGTTATTTATATTGTATTGCGTTGACTTAAAAGCTTGATTTTTTTAGATATCTACATATTTGATACTAATTTAAACTTATACCTTTACGCGTTCCTGAAAAAAAAAAGTTTCTTGACAGACTGACAGCCAGATAGCCGGACAACGAAGTGATCCTATAAGGGTTCCCTTTTTTCCTTTTGAGATACGGAACCCTAAAATAAAACCGTTGCATACAGTTTCAAGAGGAATGTGGGCAAATTGCAAAATATGTAACGGCTATCTTAGCAGTATTAAGACAACTCGATTTGGACCATTCGACCCCCGACAAGTCAACCCCTACAACTCGAACGTACTAATCACTAAGTTACAAAGTCTAATAAAAATAAGGTACAACTTATTATAAATAGGTTTAAGTGTTGAACAAAAAAATATTGTTTATTGTTATTGTTTACTAATAACACCTAAGTCATTACTTATCGAGTTTACAAACAATAATCATCTACTACTGTTGCAGAGTAACCTAGATAATGTGGATAAGACACGAGTCTAAAACAGAAGAAGATCTAGCGGGGTATCCAAGGGGGGGGGATGGAGGGGGGGCTCAGGGGATCAGACCGGAATAAATCGATGATGATACTGTTGCGATAATCATTAGCCTGTGACGTCATAGCTTAGGGATGTGACGGCATCTTGTTACAGAAACTGGTTATTATGAGTTGGTTGCTCTATACAGGGTGTCCCTGGAAGTATGGATCAAATCGAATAGGGGCGTGGGCAAGGTTATTTCCAAACTTTTTGATCCTGAGGATGATTGATGATTGAGAATTATTTTACGGTTCAAAAGTTGTGACCAATTTTTTTCAATCGTTTCGCATAGTGCTCAAAGAAAAAATATCATTAAAAAAAAACTATCAGGGCTGTCTAAAAAACTTAAATTGACAGTTCCTGGTAGTTTTTTTTTAAATGATTTTGTTCTTTGAGCACTATGCAAAGTGATTGAAAATAACAAAAGTTGGTCATAACTTTTGAACCGTAAAAAAATTCACCAACATTCTCAGAATCAAAAAGTTTGGAAATGACCTTGCCCACGCTCCTATTTGATTTGATCCATACTTCTAGGGATACACTGTTTAGGTTCTACCTGAATGAATGCCTAAATAAAAGCGCGCTGTTGGATGTTCAATATCCGGCTCAGCGCCGAAAGTTGAATTATACAACATAGCATAATTATACAACATAGCATAATTATACAACATAGCATAATTATACAACATAGCATAATTATACAACATAGCATAATCAGTCGATAACGTTCCCACTGCTGGGACACAGGCATCCTCTGCTATGAGAGACAGTGGGCCGTAATCCACCACGCGGACACAGTACGGCTAGTGCGGGAATATATAACAGCGCGCTTTTATTTAGGAATTCATATAAGGCGTCACCTAGTGTTACTGAAAACGTTCCTACGCTTTAAAGACAGAAAATAAACCCTAGCTTAACTTAAACTTCAATTTATTCATGGAAATACAGAAATGATAGACAAAATCAATAGGTACTGACAAAAAAACATACATTTAAATACGGAAAATTAATTACTCATATGATAGTATTAGTCCAAGCAAGACACTATAACCAAATGGCCGACTTCTACAAAGATCCACAAAATCAAAATATTTTATTTCACGTTAACCTACATGGGCAATCATTTACGTTATCAAATACACCTAATTTATACAACAGTTGCATAAATAACTAATATACCTAGCAGTAATAATCGGCTCCCCGACCGATTTCAGTCACGGTGGTCAATCTCAGCGGAGATTAGCCAGGTACGCAGGAAATATTATCGTGCACCAGTGTGCGCGCAGACACAGGTGCACTCCCTCTTCCCTCACACTGATAGTCCGATGGGACGGCAATCCGATACGACCGGAAAGAGATCAGGCGCAGGACCGACGGCTTAACGAGCTTTCCGAGTCACGGGGGTATCACACTGGCAACTTCTAAACTCCAGGCTGTTCCTAAGAAATTCCTAATGGAAAAACTCAATAAAACTTTGCCAGACCCGGGAATCGAACCCAGGACCCCACGCTCAGCAGTCGCATTTGCGACCACGAGACCAACGGGGCAGTTTACCCCTACCTGCCAGTACCCCTGCAGTGGGTCAATAATAGGCTGCTATTATTATTATTTAGTATTAGCGCAGATTAAACGCTACTCATTTTCGTATCAACGGTACATCTATATTATATTTGTAGCACAGCGCAGTAGGTGGCCACGTTTATTGCGGCGTCAGAGGTGTTGTTCAAATCGTCAAGGGTGCTTTTTTTTTTTGTGGATGGAAAATCATCAAATGGCCCCTCCCGCTCTGGGTGGAGCAGAAGGGAGTGTCAGACTCTTACTGACTAAAACCCACCCGTGTTCCTTCTAGCCCTTTGTGTTCCGGGGTAGCGGTAACCCTTTCGGACAATCCCGCTGCCCCCGTCAAGGGTGCTGGCAGTACAAGCGCAAGCGCACGGACGTTCATTAGAACGGAGATCAACACTTCCAATCTTGATTATACACCACATGTAACGGAACATGATGATAACAATGAATAATGCCTCCATGAATGGACCAAACTAATTCATATACGGTAGTCTATCCAACTATCAAGCCTAGGCTAGGCATTTCATTGTCATGCCAACGGAAACTTAATATCTAGAGAGATCGAGGGTCCATTGTGTGATGCTCATCACGACGATATTGCGCCCCGTTGCGGATCCGAAGATTAAATGCATTCATAGTGTCATTTGTAGTTTGTGTGTGTGTGTGAGTGGGATCGATGGGATGTGTGTGTCTAAAGAATGTTTTAATGGGTTTGTGTTCTGTGATTAGCAGTGACAAAGCAATGAGTTGTTGTGTGTACGACTTTGTTGAAATTACTGTGTGCAAGGCAATCATCTGCTTTTTGTTCTTAAAATAAAGGCCAAAGAATCAAAAACAGAAAAATGGTTGGTTTAATTTTCAACTGAAACCGCGTAGCATAAATCAAACTTGCTGTAGCTGTAACTGTGTCCAAATTAACTTAATAATTTCTTTATTTATTTTCTTTTTCATAGTTTACCTACTTCACTTGATTGAGAAATTAAGAAAACATGACTAAAATTTAAGGCTTTCTCCTTAAAAATTTTAGTGATACTATTTTTAATTCTCCTATTCCAATTGCCTGTAATGTTGTCTTCAAGAGCCAAACAATTAAGTATGATACGGGACATGGCCCCGCATTGTTAGACTCACATAAAATCTTAATAATATAATGTTAGGACTTTAAAAGAGACCATGATCTCTGAGTTTGTTTCGGCTCAGTCAGCTAGAAAATGCGGCGTCATCTAGTTTTAAAATATTGACCAACAAAATATTGACGTGTAAAAGTACTTACAGAAATAAACATTTCATTTCAATACCAATAATCCATTATTTCTCCTGTAATTTGTACTTGATTGCCGCAACTTGAAGCGTGTGGACAAACAGCTGGACTCAATAATCACGAGCATAGCCGTGTCAGGTATAGGCTTAGCTTACACTGTGGGATTATGTGCGCTCATGCGACTATTGTAATTCCAACGGTTATTACATAATCTACCTCGGACACGTGTCATTTTCCGGTATTAATTTTAGGTACTATAAATACATTATTATATACTAATTGAAAGTAAATGGGCACTTTTACAATTTCTAACGTGGCGATATTATCGGGGATATTCACGTCTACGTCAAGGTATCACGGTAACACAAGGAAGTAAAATGAATGGCTATACAGGGTTATTGGAAAAACACCAGCAAAAATGATGCATAATGATGAGTACAATATGACCTCTTGGTCATTGTACTCATCATTATGGACAACTTTTACTATGGGACCAAACCTGAAATCGCGAAAAAAAATGTAGGGAACAGCTGATTTTTATTTCGCGATTTCAGGTTTGGTCCCATAGTAAAAGTTGTTCATAACGATGAGCACAATGACCTCTTAAGAGGTTGTTGGTGTTTTTCCAATAACCCTGTATAATTATGAAGACGTTTTTCTTTCCACGACAACGTTATAACATGGATGTTTTTTAGCAGTGGTGGCTCAGTGATAATGACCGCGACTTACGAGTTGTAGATCACATATCTGAATTTCGTACAAAGCTCAAGTGGCTTCCCATACGTCTTCGCCGGAATTCTCATATCTTGTTTCAGCTTTACAGTATTTTGTTTAATCCTAAAACCCCCTCTTATCTCAAAGAACGTTTTAAGTTCCTTCATGACACACATAATAGATATCTGAGGTCATCGGAAAACCTGAGACTAGAGATGCCGATGCATTCCACCAGTTTCTATGACAAATCTTTTACTGTTCAAGCAGTACGGTTATGGAATGACTTGCCCGTGTCGGTAAGGCGTGCACAATCTTTGTCCACTTTTAAAGAAATGATAAAAAAGCACTTTCTCTCTCCTTAGACATCAACATTATATTTTTCTTTGCTCCCGTTATGTTTATTATTATATATATGTATATCTATATATTTATTTAGACTAGTATAATATACCTATTTTATTTATGTATTTATTGTATTTTGTAAATGGTACACCACGGACTACCTACAGTATTTGTCTCTCCTCCCCCTATTTAATCCATCCAAAGGTTGTCTTTAAAAGATCGCTTTTAGCGATAAGACCGCCCATTGTGTCACCCTTTGCAAAAGTTCTATATTTATGTCTGTAATTTATAATGGTGTACATAATAAAGAGTATTCTATTCTATTCTATCATAGGTTCAGACCTAGACAAGCGGTTTACTTTGTGTAAATTATTTCATCACCAATTCTCTCAAAACGGCGAAGGAAAACATCGTGAGGAAACTGGCTTCTCCAAAGAGAATGTAAACACTTAACAAAAAAAAGGATTGTGTGGTTTTATGAAACCACGGTAAAAGTGAAACTTTTTTTCATATTAAAGACATTTAACTAAAAATTTCACTTTATCCCTACTCCGCGGCCGACCGTCACGCGACATGCAACACACAGACGAAAAAGTTTGAGACGATGTAATAAAAGTTTCACTTTCAAAAATCGAAGGCATGTGACATCTGTCAACCCGCACTGGGCCAGCTTGGTGAATCACGGCCCACTCCCTCTCACAGAGAGGAGGCCTGTGTGCCATCTTTGGGAACATATACACACATTTAATTATAGACTGCTCATTTTTCCATATATTTTACGGACATGGACGTGGATATCCACGTGTCGTGATTTCATTGATTTAATTTAAAAAAAAATGTTATTTCAATACCGCATTATAATATCCACTGTGGCAACACTGTCAAAGTACAGACGCCAGCACATCAATTTTCAACTTTATCGCTAAAGAATAAGGTTCAAAGTTGATTGGCAAAATTTTACAGTTTCGGGTAGCTTGATGAGCTGGCCGTCTGTACAAATTATTAATATTGTAACAAACTTTTAAAATGTATTTCCACTATGGCAACTAAATGTATTATTCTACTTTGGCAACATTTGGAAATAACTGTTACGATATTGACGTTATTTCTGGGTGGGGCAAATGTCATTTTAAATGGTAAACTGTAATGCAAAGTAAGTCGTTTATGAATTGTGAAAGAGTACAGTTACATAAAAAGGGTGTTTTCATAAAACACGATAATATCGTCACGTTAGGAATTATAAAAGCGCACATTGCCTAGCCTACCTTATCAGCTAGTTGGCCAAAAATATATTTAACAAAAATCAGAACTGATTCACATAAAACAAACGTAAACCTTCGGATTCAACAAAAATACGTAAAAATGTAAATACTCTGCAAACATTCTGACAGATCTTTCTTTTATTTATAGAGAAAATAAGTGGAATTCCATTTCCAATCGCAGTCTGGACGTTCATTTATTTATTTATTGCACTGTTCCTCACTTTAATTTTTTATACTAATTAATGTCTGGAATTCAAGTGACGTTGATCCCTATTTTACGAAGTTTGAACAAAGAGAGCAAAGTATAAGCATAACCAGCCTATGGCCTGGACTCCACTGAAGCTGAGCTGGGCGGAGCGGAGCGGAGACGTGCAGGAATCGACCAATCACAAGTGTTGAAATTCTCATCACGTCACTAGTCTCGTCTGTGATTGGACGATTCCTGCACGTCTCCACTCCGCTTCGCCCAGCTCTGCTTCAGTGGAGTCCGGGCCTGTAATGTTCACAGGCCTCCTGTCACAGAGAGTGAGTGGGCCGTAATCCACCACGCAGGCCCAGTGCGGGTTGTATAGCATCTACCTACTACAGACCTATGTATATACTTACACTTTACATACATTCACATTTATTCATCATACTCTTTTATCAGGTTTACATTTTATTTTGCGAATCGGCCTAAAACGATTCATTTCCTTATAAAATTACCAAATTAAATATTTCTATAGTTTTCATTGTTATGACATTTACGTCAGGCTGTCAAACTGCTATTACTTTTTTCTGTTAATTTTCTTTCGTAATTTCTTACTGGCTTAGTCCATGAAGGTTGCTTTTGATTTGTATAATTTTAAATTATTTTTATGTTTATGTTAGCTCAAATATTGTATTTTATAGATATTTGTGACTGTTTATTGAATAACTGTATCCTAATTTAAATTCATAAAAATAATTAACACTCTCTCAGTACCTATTCATCAAAGAGGTTTTTAAACAAATATTTCTGGCCGCTTCAAGCTCATGACAGGAGCATATGTTATGAAGAAAACTTCAATTTTCGAAAGAACTAAAAGAAGTGAAGATGAAAAAAACAAATGGGAGACTCATATAAAAGAACCTCTGACATATTATTTGGATGATTTCTGCTCTGGTTTCACTCAAAGAAACATCTCCGCTACAGACCACGTCCAATTACTAAAGGAAAAGTACAACAGAAGTCAAGCCTCAACTAAACTTAACTAAACTACTATTTTGACTTCATATCTTGACGGAGTGACTACGCTGAAGTCCAGAGGACCATCTTCTCTTCATCTATTCTCCACTATCTATCACTACTGTGACCTGTGGCTTCGCACTTGAAAAAAGAAAAACGGACTGCGACTACAAAAACCTCTCTTCTTTCTACTGAGTGATATTGGTATCTTTTTTAATCATTTATGTATTTTTTATCTCTAATTATATTGTTCAAATTTACTTCATACCTTTTTATTTTGTTAGGTTAGTAGATTTGTTACAGTTTGGCGCCCAATGTAAAATAGCTAGTTCTTTCAAATTTTTAATATCTAATTTTTCCTCCTCAGGCCCTCAGCACTCCTCTTGAAGACTCCTTTACTCAACACATCTTCATACTTCACTTATACTACACCCCCACACACATTCCTTTACCCACTGGTAATTGGCATCCATTCTTCGCTTGGAAGTGTTCTTAAAACCATTCGTGGTCACTTGCAAGTTGGGTTTGGCTTACTCTACGACGTACTATAGGAGAATATCCTGTAGTCGTTACCACTTACACATAACTCTCTACTTATACCTCACTACTCTGCACCCCACACACTTGCACACCACTACGTTTACCCACTGGTAATCGTACCCAGTCTTTGCTTGTAAGTGTTCTTAAAACCACTTGTGGTCATTTACAAGTTGAGGACTGGTACACTCCACGACAACTACAGGACAATATCCTGTGGTAGTTTATACAATCTTAAACTTATAACACTTTAACAAATACTTCACTATTCTACATACACACAACACATGTATCATACGATTCACTCTCCCTAAATTAAACACTCTTGGGTCCTCTTAAACTCCCGAGTCCTCTTAAATACTCTCGAGTAGTCGAGTCTTAAACTCGTCTTTAGCACTCACTCCGAGTCGTCTTTAGCACTCTAATCATCTACCTCCCTTTAACACTATTTTATCCTCATTTAACATTAATTTTTAATTATGGATAGGACTATTTTCTTTGAACTTCTAAACAAAGCTGAGCTTGAGTATGAAATAAAAATTAGATTAGAGGAACCAAAAGATACAGTAGTACAACTTAAAAAACAAATTCTTCAACTCGCATCTCATACTCCCTCTGAAGATATTTTAGATTCAATATTGGAAGTTAAAACTGATTTGGACGAACTCATCACTTCACTAAATTATATTGAATCAAAACTACTATTGTTAGAACAGGGTAACCATAGATTCAACAAAAAAATTAAAACTTTTATTAATCATGTATTTCATCGACTAGAGAGGATTGATACTGATTTAGATCCCTCAGAGGGAAATCGTTTATCTCAAACTAAAGAGAGATTTTTCACCTTAGAATCAAAATTTAATTCTTTTACAACCGTTTCCAACGACGTCAACCCTCAGTCTATATTAGTCAATCGTTCCTCTTCTACTCCTAATAACCCCAATGAGACCATGTTTCATACTATACTCCCCGATATTCAGTCTCAACCTCTAAACTCTATTCCCTATAATTCCCTTAACGATTTAAAACGAATTAAATACAACGGAAACTCTTGTCCACGTTCGTTTATCCAGAAAATCCAAGAATTTAGTATTTCTAGGAATATTTCTTCAAATAACTTATTGGATCATGCTTTCGAATTACTTACCGACAACGCTTTACACTGGTACCGTTTTAAACGTGACTTTTTGTTATCATGGGACGAACTTTGTGAAGGTTTGATTACAGACTTTGGCGGTTTTGACTATGACCATAAATTATTAGAAGCAATTAATAGCCGAACTCAAGGCAAGGATGAAACTATAGTTATTTTTGTTTCCATACTGACTGGCATGTTTTCCAGACTTTCTGAAAAACTATCGGAAACTAAAAAACTTCAAATCATTATTCGTAACATCCGACCTTGTTACTCACCTTATATCGCGAATAATAACATTAATTCTATTCTTGCCCTTATTTCATGTTGTCAAAAATATGAAGAATTCCTAGACAAAGAGAAACGTTTCAGCGAACCTCAAGCTACAAATAATCCTTTAACTGTCGAATTTAACTATAAATCATCTAATTTAACTTTAAAGCCCTCAACCTCTAACGCGTTATCTCCTAGAACAAATTTTAATCGATCTAACAAACCTCGAGTTAATACTAAAGTTAATAATAATGCTTTTTGTGTACGCTGCCGCACTAATGGTCATACATTATCTAATTGTTCGCAACCTCGTACATTAATTTGTTTTAAATGTGGTTTAAAAGATGTTAAATCTACTGATTGCCCTATTTGTAATAAAACTAACAATCCAAAAAACTAATCAATGACTTGGGTAATAAAAATTTTAATCAATCAGACTGGCATGATTGGTTACAAACCATTAAAAATTTCTTTAATTGTTACAAAACAACTTCAATATACGATACTGAAAAAGATTTTAATCGTCCTTTTATTGATATTTCTATCAATGACAAAATATTTTCCGGCTTACTAGATAGCGGTAGTTCTATTACAATACTTGGTAATAACTCCCACCTAGAAATCTTAAAATTAGGCTTCACGTTATCCAAGTCATTTTCAATGACAATTACTACTGCCAGTAATCATAAAAGTAAATCCCTTGGCTCAATTGACATTCCGATTAAATACAATAATCAAACTCATCTAATCCAAGCCTTCGTGTTCCCAGATATATCTCCTTCAATTATCCTGGGAGTCGACTTTTGGAAAAAATTTAATCTTATTCCACATATACTTTCCTCGGCTTTTAAAGTAAATACTAAATGTTCAGTAGTTACTGAAACTACAAAACAAGTACTTCCTTATATTCATCTCACTTTAGAGCAAAAAACTATCGCTGATGACATGATTAATCGATTTAAAGCTATATCATTTGAAAGTAGAGGAATACTGGGACGCACTCATCTTATTAGTCACCATATTGATACTGGGGATACACCTCCTATTAAACAACGTTGTTACCGTCTTTCTCCTGAAAAACAAAAAGCTCTCATTATGGAAGTTGATAAAATGTTAGAATGGGGTGTTATTGAAAAATGCGAAAGTCCTTGGCTTTCTCCGGTTATCATTACACCTAAAAAGAATGGCGAATGGCGTTTCTGTGTAGATAGTCGTAAATTAAATTCAGTTACTCGTAGAGACGCGTACAGCCTTCCATTTGTTAATGAAATTTTAGATAATCTTAAAAACGCTAAATTTCTTTCTAGCATCGATATTGCTAAAGCATTTTGGGAGATTCCTCTGAAAGAAGCAGATAAAGATAAAACGGCTTTTTATGTTCCTGGTCGAGGCATGTATCGTTTTGTAATGATGCCTTTTGGTTTAACTAATGCTCCGGCTACTCAGCAAAGACTTATGGACATGCTTTTTACTCCTGAATTTGACAATAAAGTCTTTTGTTATCTTGATGATATAATAATCGTTTCTGAATCATTTGAAGAGCATATCTCTTATCTAGTTAAAGTTCTTGAGAAATTAACGTTTGCTAATTTAACTATTAATTTCGATAAAAGTCAATTCTTTAAAAATGAACTAAAATACTTAGGTTTCATTGTTGATGAAAACGGTTTACGCTCAGATTCGGCTAAAATTAAATCAATACTCGAATTTCCTATTCCCACTACTCGTAAAGAAGTGAGAAAATTTATTGGAACTTGTAGCTGGTTTCGTCGTTTCATTCCTAACTTCAGCACAATTGCAACTCCACTTAATAAATTAACTTCTTCCGGTAAAAACGCCCCGAAATTCATTTGGGATAATGATGCTACTCTAGCTTTTAATAAATTAAAAGAAGCTCTTACTACTACTCCTATACTAGCTTGTCCTAACTATGATCTTCCTTTCTCTGTACATTGTGATGCTTCTAACTTTGGCATCGGTGGTATGTTGACCCAAACTAAGGATGATAAAGAAGTAGTTATAGCCTATATGAGCAAATCTTTTAATAAAAATGAGCGCAATTACTCAACTACAGAAAGAGAAACTCTTGCGGTAATTACAGCTTTAGAACATTGGCGTTGTTATATCGATAATGGTAAACAGTTCACTGTTTATACGGATCACGCAGCACTTAAATGGTTTCTAAACTTATCCAATCCATCCGGTAGGCTCGCGCGGTGGGCTCTGAGGTTGTCATCTTTTAATTTTATTCTAAAACACAAAAGAGGTAATGACAATTTAGTTCCTGATTTACTCTCTCGTAATTCTACATGTCCACTTGGTGTTAATCCTAACTCACTTAATTCTCAACCCGTATCTCCAGCATTGGAACAATATAACAAACTACTTTTGGAATGCCGTAACAATCCTGATCAATATCCCAATTATACTATTCGCGAAAATAAATTATTCCGCTATACTCTATCTCCTTACGCTTTATCTGAAGATTTCGCGTGGAAAGAAGTTCCTCATCCTAATCTCCGGGAAACCCTTATCAAAGATAACCATGGATTCCCAGATCAACCACATTTAGGAATTTTTAAAACTTATAAAAAATTATCACTTCTTTATTACTGGCCAGCTATGTTTAAGGATATCGCTAAAATAATTTCTAGCTGTGATAATTGCTTAACTTACAAACACGCAAATCACTCTCCCTTTGGCCTTATGGGTAAACCAAAAATTTGTTCCAGGCCTTTTCAAACAATTTCTTTGGATCTAATGGGTCCTCTACCTATGACTAGACGTAGAAATCAATTCATCTTAGTGGTTAACTGTTGTTTCACTAAATATTCCCTGATCTTTCCACTAAAACGAGCTACTAGCGCTAATGTCATCTCTAACTTAGAAAATTTTGTTTTTCTAGTTCATGGAGTACCTCAGACTATTATTATGGACAATGGATCGCAATTCCAATCCCATGAATTTAGAAACTTTCTGGGCAGATATAATATACCATACGTATCTTTCTCTCCTAACTACTGCCCTCAGGTTAATCCCACTGAAAGATACAATCGTACTATAATCACAGCTTTGTCATCTTTGGTTGGTGAAGACCATAGATCTTGGGACACCCATCTTCCTAAAGTCCAATACGCTATGAATAGTACAACTAATACTACTACTGGTTTCACTCCTAACTTTTTACTCTTTGGACGTGAAACAGTTACTTCTGGCTCACTTTATACGCCAACTAATAATCTTGATGAAATCGTGTTTCTACCTAGGGACATCTATGCTACTAACATAGGTTTATTGTCTGCAACTTTTGATAAAGTTCAGATAGCCCTCCATATTGCTCATGCTCGTAACACTTCAAGTTACAACGAAAGTCGTTCCTTTAAAGAATATAACGTGGGAGATATAGTCTGGAGAAGAAACTATGTAAATAGTCAGGCTGGAACTTATTTCAGCGCAAAATTAGCGCCAAAATATGTTAAGTCCACTGTGTTGCAGAAATTATCCCCATTGGTTTATATACTAGAGGATCCTAATGGCAACCAAGCTAAATGGCATATAAAAGATTTTAAAATATAATGTATATAATTATGTAAATAATTCTCTTAAAACTAGATTTTTTTTTAATGGTTGGTAAACCATTCAGAAGATTATTTTAATTTCTCTTTTTATCTGTTCTTTTCAGATAATTTTATTTAGATATGTTGCCTAACCTTTATTATTTGACTGACTTATTTTTCTCTTTGATGACTAATTTGTCTTCATCAACTATTGTAGTTGATTGGATCAATTCCTTGTAGGAATTGTTTTTCTTTTCAAAATTCAAAAAAATACTACCTCTAGTAAAAAAACTTTTGGAATTGCCTTTTCGATTTAAAAATTATATCTAAACCTTTCTAGTAAAAAAAAAAAACTAGGATGTTTTCCTTGGTTATTTCCTCCTATAATAATGATTATAGCGTGGGCTCGACTCTTTTCAAAATTCTAAAAAATACTATCTCTAGTATAAAAACTTCTGGAATTACCTTTTCGATTTAAATTATATCTAAACCATTTAATAATTTCATAGGATTTTTCTGTTCTTAATAAAAACTGATTTGTGGTAAAAACTCTCTCTTTAAACCAATAACTAGACTTTTTAGAAATATTTTCTCTGAAGATATTATCTTAAACTTACTGAATCATTTTAAACTTATCATTTCACTCATCAACATTAAAACACTCAGCTCTCCTTTAAAACCTATTTGGTAAAATCTTATTCCAGCTTTCTCTTTTTGAGCGGTAGCAACTCATTAAATAAGCCCCTAATGCAAATTTTTTTAGAGGTTTTCTTAAAACCCTCTAATTCTTAAACTCAAGTTTCACTTGAGCTTTTCTTAAACTAGGACTAAAATTTGAGTTCTCTCAAACTTAAGTTTTTCTTAAACTTGGGTTATTCTTAAACTCAAAACTAACTTGAGTTTTCTCTGAGGTTTTTCTTAAACCTTGAACCTTTCGAGCGGATAAGCAACTCGTTAAAAAAGCCCTAATGCTCTCTTTCTAATTGGGTTTTCAAACAGGTGCGGGTTACGACACCTAATTAAAAAAATAAGCCTTCGTAATTATAAATAAATATTTCCTTGTTGGAGTATGCGTCATTAAATGTGAACCATATCTCCTATGTGTGATTGAATGGGAGTGTTCGACGAAAGCATGGAAGAGGTTGTGTGTTAGATCAAGGACTTATTTTTAACCTTTACAAAATTTTTGTTCTAGACCAAAAATTTTCTCGGGGTCGATGGGGAAATATAGCATCTACCTACTACAGACCTATGTATATACTTACACTTTACATACATTCACATTTATTCATCATACTCTTTTATCAGGTTTACATTTTATTTTGCGAATCGGCCTAAAACGATTCATTTCCTTATAAAATTACCAAATTAAATATTTCTATAGTTTTCATTGTTATGACATTTACGTCAGGCTGTCAAACTGCTATTACTTTTTTCTGTTAATTTTCTTTCGTAATTTCTTACTGGCTTAGTCCATGAAGGTTGCTTTTGATTTGTATAATTTTAAATTATTTTTATGTTTATGTTAGCTCAAATATTGTATTTTATAGATATTTGTGACTGTTTATTGAATAACTGTATCCTAATTTAAATTCATAAAAATAATTAACACTCTCTCAGTACCTATTCATCAAAGAGGTTTTTAAACAAATATTTCTGGCCGCTTCAAGCTCATGACAGGAGCATATGTTATGAAGAAAACTTCAATTTTCGAAAGAACTAAAAGAAGTGAAGATGAAAAAAACAAATGGGAGACTCATATAAAAGAACCTCTGACATATTATTTGGATGATTTCTGCTCTGGTTTCACTCAAAGAAACATCTCCGCTACAGACCACGTCCAATTACTAAAGGAAAAGTACAACAGAAGTCAAGCCTCAACTAAACTTAACTAAACTACTATTTTGACTTCATATCTTGACGGAGTGACTACGCTGAAGTCCAGAGGACCATCTTCTCTTCATCTATTCTCCACTATCTATCACTACTGTGACCTGTGGCTTCGCACTTGAAAAAAGAAAAACGGACTGCGACTACAAAAACCTCTCTTCTTTCTACTGAGTGATATTGGTATCTTTTTTAATCATTTATGTATTTTTTATCTCTAATTATATTGTTCAAATTTACTTCATACCTTTTTATTTTGTTAGGTTAGTAGATTTGTTACAGTTGGTAGACGTCACATGTCTTCGAATTTTTGTTCCAAGGACATGTCGGTTTCCTCACGATGTTTTCCTTCACCGTTTTGAGTGCAGTTGTGATATACCACTGCTCCTAGAGATCCAGCTGGGTGACAATTGCCTGTGATACCTGAAGGGTCAGGTAGAAGTGTACGCATAGGACACCTACATTTCGCCAATGGTGTTTACAATTTTATATTATCGATAACTACTAATGGACAAATACAAATAGGGTTATTTGTAAAACACCAGTAACCTCTTAAGAGGTTGTCATCGTACTCATCATTATGAACAACTTTTACTATGGGACCAAACCTGAAATCGCGAAAAAAAATAAACATTTATGTTCGTGTAACTCGTCGTTCGTGTAACGTCAAAATGTAGGGAACAGCTGATTTTTTTTTCGCGATTTCAGGTTTGGTCCCATAGTAAAAGTTGTTCATAATTATATAAGCTCTGCTTAGCTTGGGACTAGATGGCGTTGTGTGATAGTTGTGGAATATTTATTTATTTATTTATTTAATGATGAGTCTCTTAAGAGGTTGCTGGCGTTTTACAAATAACCATGTATATATCCTAAGGACCAATTCAGTAAAAATGCATTTTTAACACTTGAAGGACGCTTAAACGCCTCCAGACGTAATAACAATAAAACATTAGTGTGTCTCGTTCATTTTCCTTCAACCGATTAAATAAAAGTTGACTCTCTGTAAAAAAAATTAAAGGAAACAATAAAAAAATACTGAAATACTAAAAGTTTCAATCCGTTTTTCATTTAAAATAAACAATTATATTGACAGATGCCGTGTAAACTTGTTCACCCGCAAATTGTTGCGAGTGGTCGGTACCAAAAAATACAAAAATTTCATTTCGTAAGTATAAACAATTTTCAGTATGTGTGTTTGATTCTTATATTTGATTACGGATCGTTGATTCTATCCTGTGGTGCTATTCTGTAAAAAGATCACCGTGATAACTTAGGTGAAGTCAGCATAAAGTTAGCTGTGATGCTAGGGATTGACACTAATGACAGCTCACTTTAAGATCACTTCACGTAGGTTTTCACGGTGAGATTTTTACAGAATAGCATTACTGGGCTTATTCAAATTTATAATTGGTACTTTGAGAAAAAATATCAAGATTTGTGTCAGTCTTAGCCACATAGCCAATCTGCCTAACCTTTTCCCAAGCATGTTGGGGTCAGCTAACAGTCTAACTGGATGAAGCTAAATGCAGAGATGATGATGCTTTTGATGCTTTATATGAAGTTACTGATCATTTCTGACCTCCACAACCCAGTTACTGGGTAATACGATACCCCTTGGTAAGACTGGTTGTCAGACTTTCGGACTACCTGTAACGATTGTCAAAGATGTACAACATGCAGCCGGCATGAATGGCTTAATGTGCTTTCCGAGGCACGGAGACGTTAACCGTCTATCGACCCGAGCGGGCTGTTATAATTTAGCCTTAAGCTGAAGTCTTAATATTTGATGGATGATTGGGTTACTAGGTATTACTAATACATCACGCTTGATTTCCCAAAGAGTTAGGCAGGGCACGTCAAGCTACTACAATCTGTCATATTTCTTTAATAGATTTTCAACTTTATCGCTAAAGCATAAGATTCAAAGTTGATTGGGAAAATTTGACTGTTTTGGGTAGCTTGATGTGTTGGCGTTTCTACCTATAGTAGATACTTAAACGTTATCCCAGTTATGTTTAAGTCCCATATAAGTACTAGAGGCCACAATATTTTTTTAAAATATTAATTTCATAATGCCACAATCGATTTCAATGAAATCCTATAAGAATTACAGAAATACTTTAAATTTCAAAGAATGCAGGCATGCTTTGTTTCGTTTCGTAATTAAATAGTAATCTTTTTTCTACATAAAAAATGCAATCTTTTTCATTCCCAAATATAAATTGCGAACACAAAAATATCAATATGCCAAGAGTTCTACAGTTTATGGCCGGTTGAGAATAATTGAAACTGAATTTCATTTGGCAAAAAATATGTTCGCAAGAACTGCCGACGTCAGTAGGACGAATTTACTGTTTTTTTATTGTAAAGTGTGCTTGAAAAGTTATTAAAAAAGAACGATTCAATTAGTTTGAGGCTGCTAAGTGGAACAGATGGGACCTAGATCTTAATTTGATTAAAGTTGGCAGTCTAAAAAGGACGAATGTTAGGAGATTCAAGAGTAATAATATAATGCGATGAAAATAGTATAAATAATTTTTCAGGTGGGTAGCCTAGTAAAAAAAAAAACAATCATAAACTGCTTATTAAAAAATACTACTGTCGGGGACATCTCTCGTCTGACATAGCTCTTAAAATTTGCAAGTTGAAGTGGCAATGGGCAGGCCACATCGCTCGTAGAACTGATACCCCATGGGGAAGAAAAGTTCTTGAGTGGCGACCACGAACCGGAAGACGCAGCGTAGGCAGGCCTCCCGCTAGGTGGACCGACGACATCGTGAGAGTCGCGGGCAACCGATGGATGCAAGTGGCGGATTGTCGTTCGGCGTGGTGGTCTAAGGGGGAGGCCTTTGTTCAGCAGTGGACGTTTTCTGGCTGATGATGATGATGACTGTCGGGGAAATTAGAAATCTAAGTGATTAATAGCAATTAATACATAAAAATGTTCCTTAGACCAAAAAAGGAGAAGTCCTTAAAGCCCAAAGACGGTATTGAACTAAACTAACACGAGGGCTAATAGCGAAAGGTGTCAGTGGTTTGAGTGGATCGTGGTCACACTGTCGGCAGCCATTGTCCGCTGTAGTGAGTGCTTTGTGCTCCGTGCCTCCGTACACATTCAATACAGACGTGGTATGGTGTGAGTATAAGAGGCAGCGAGTAGAGCTTCATCTTAGATGATTCTTGGTAGTTACCCAGATTAACCAGATTATACTGGTTTGGATAAAAAAGGACTTTAGGTCATTAAAAACTGATTTACTTAAGTTTGGCACTTTTTCGGGCTATGTCGGTTCCCTTAGTTCTCCTACGGATCTCTTCATTTCTGATTCGATCACGTAGGGAAACTCGAACCATAGCCCTCTCCACTGCCCTTTGGGTAATGAGGATGATCAGTGTGTAAACGTTTAATGGAAACTTTCCAATTATTTTTTTTAATTACAAATTAAATTACAATAGAAATAAAAATACGTATACTTAGTGTACATAAACATGTGTGTCGGTGAAAGTCGCCGATGCGTGTCGACGCTTGCAGTTGCCTGTCATCGACGCGTGTCGCTCATGTGTATGCACACTTACCCAATAGGAAACTGATTGTAAATAAACTACTATTAGCACGAGTAGGTATACATTTCTTGAAGGTATGTAAGTGTTTGTCGCCCGCCGCTCATGAAATGGACTGCATTCTCAAGTTTCGCACAATAGTGCGATACCCCTTTATTCAGGAAATATGGCCGGCTAACGTGCTTGAAGGTTATTGCAGGAGCATCCCTATCGTACTGTTTTATTGCTTGAAAATGCTTTTTTTACAGCACATTTTATAAAATGTCAATAAAAATAATGTCCGTTGAGATAGGCCGTCGTGGTCGATATGGTCTGGAGGATTATTATTATTTGGTTAACTGGTAAAACATCTCGAACATTATACAGGGTGTCCCTGGAAGTATTGATCAAATCAAATAGGGGCGTGAGCAAAGTCATTTCCAAACTTTTTGATCCTGAGAATGTTGGTGAATTTTTTTACGGTTCAAAAGTTATGATTAACTTTTGTTATTTTCAATCACTTTGCATAGTGCTCAAAGAACAAAATCATTTAAAAAACTACCAGGAACTGTCAATTTATGTTTTTAGACAGCCCTGATAGTTTTTTTTAATGATTTTTTTTTTTCTTTGAGCACTATACAAAACAACTTTTGAACCGTAAAATAATTCTCAATCATCAATCATTCTCAGGATCAAAGAGTTTGGAAATGACCTTGCCCACGCCCCTATTCGATTTGATCCATACTTCCAGGGACACCCTGTATAAATGACTTTTACTCTCTCTTGTCTTTTACTAGTTATAATCCGTAAAATTAATTTTAGTTTTTACAATTTATATTATCTTTAAGTAAATCCTAACATTTTGTTGATACGGCAATTTTTTCTGTATAAAAAAGTAAATGCGACCTTATTAAAAATGTAATCTTGCAAAAATCTTAATAGAATATGATTGCAAAAATGTCTTACGATGATGCAAAAATTAGCATACTATTTTCCTCAATTTGAATATAACTCAATGGAAAAAAATCGTATTTTGAAGCTAACTCAAAAACTACCCAAGCAAAGTTAATAAAATTTATAGGGGACCATTTCAGAATAAACCTCAAAAAAAAAAATTGCAAATCGGTCTATATCTGACGGTGTTATAAACATGTTATATTTGTGTTGTGTGTGTTGTTTGTTGTGTGTGTGTTGTTGAACATACATAAAAAATATATATAAACATCCGAATTCACAACCTCCTCCTTTTTTAGAAGTCGGTTAAAAATAGTTCTTCTTATTGGAATTATATTTATTAATTACCATTAACATTAAGGTTTCAAGGGAGATTAAGCATTTAGTAAGTTGTTACAACTTTTGTGAACGTTTCCGGTACAAGCCCAAGCGACCTAAAATAGTATCCCCATTACTGTGAAGTGTTTGAGAGTTACAGAATACTCCGTTTTAATTAAAATCGGCTTCTTAGAACAAGATTGTTATATAAATTAGAGCGAGTTCGCTTTGCAAACTCAGCAATTTTGTTAACGACTGTTGATTTTTCACGATTACGAAAAAGTTGGAATACTCACTTATAAACCTAGGTAATAGGAAAATTAAAAGTAGGTACTATAGGCCGACCGCTTTACTGAGACGTTGTCTGAGGTAGCTGCGCGGTGCGGGAGGGGCGATAATTGTCACAAATTCACGAATCACTGAGCTCTCGCATCACGTCACCACACCCCTCCCGCAGCGCGCTGCTACCTCAGGCAACGTCTCAGTAAAGCGGTCGGCCTTTAGATACAATAAGTACTTACATCCAGGGAAATTAATTTTCCGGCACCCTACGTCAATTTGGCGTGTTATAGCCATGTTATAAAACCGTCAAAGAATAACAGTAGCGATTTTAATGAATATTAAAGCCATTTCTTCGCAACTGTCAAACAATGACAGTTGTGATTTGAAATAATACTGCCTTATCACAACTGTCAAAAACGACAGGTGTATTTTGAATAATAAAACCACAACTGTCACTTTTAGACAGTTGTGATTTGAATAAACGGTCAACTTAAGTTTGTCGTTAATTTGCTCAGTAATTAATTTCCCTAACACAATTATTACTGCAGTAAAAGAGGTGATTGCCTTATTAAATAAATAACACTAAAACTTATTTCATGATCCTGCATTCAAGTATTGAACAGAAGACCCTAGTTTTAAGAAAAATACCCTTTTCTTGCTTATACTTTTTAATCGCACAACTGTACTCTTTTACAATCCATCAACGACTGCCTTGCACTACACAAATTACCATTTTAAAACGACATTTGCCCCACCCAGAAGTAACGTAAATATCTTAACAGTTATTTCCAAGTATTGCCAAAGAAGAATACATTTAGTTGCCGTAGTAGAAATACATTTTAAAAGTTTGTTACAATATTATTAATTTTTGACAGTGTTGCCACAGTGGACATTATAATGCGATATTTAATTAATGCATGTTTTTTAAAAATTAAATCAATGAAATCACGACACTAGCTTCCCAATCAAGGATTCTCCTAACTAGTTATTATTAGTTGCATTCCTCAAACAATACGCTAAAACATACATAATCCGACACAAAGGCTCCGTGTCTCTCTGTAAGCGTACGTCTGTCTGTCTGGTCCATTCCGAAATATTTTGACACAAACACGGGAAGTTCGGACAGCTAACATTATCTGTGTTCCGTATTTAGTAACTTGATTGTGTTATGAGATGTACTGGCTCTTTTTATTCGAATTTTTATCTGAAATATTTATACAGGTTGAAATTGAAAACATGCGACAAACCGAAATGGGAGATTGTACTCATCATTATGAACAACTTTTACTAAATGACCACAGCTGTTTCCTACCTTTTGACGAGTTATGCGAACATAAATGTAGGGAACAGCAGATTTTTTTTTTTTGTGATTTCAGGTTTGGTCCTATAGTAAAAGAGTAGTGTTGTGGGATATAAAAAAAAACACGTTGTATACTTTATTGTGCACCACAAAAATACATAAAAAAACATAGACCGAACACTAGTACGAAATATATAATGGGTGGCTTTATCGCTTTCTGCGATCTCTTCCAGGCAAACTTGGAATGGACTGTGATAGTGGCATCCTCAACCAGTCAACCAAGGGTGATGGAGACATGGGCGTCGGGAGTCGAGAGCCGATTCCCGGCTACCGTAGGCGCTGGCTTGCGGACGGCGAGCAATGGCCAGCTCACCGTCCGGTAAGGACCAGGGCTGGGTCGACGGCGCGGTGTGTTCCATGCGCGCCTAAAAGAATGTCAGCACTAACTGACGTGGTCCGCCAGGGCCGATGCCTGCCAGGGTCGTGGGTTGTTCGAAAGAGTTACCGTAGCCCCTGGCACAGGCAATTGAAGGAACACGGGTGGGTTTTTAGTCAGTAAAAGTCTGACACACGCTCCGCCAAAAAGCGGGAGAAGTCTTTTGATAATTTCCCACCCAATAAAAAAATATGGTGGTGACATAACATGGCAGATGTATTGATCAAGTTTATATTTATTGGGCCTTTTATACCATGAGTCGCAATATTAAATATTCATTTCATGTCTTTCAGCATAAACTGAAAGAATCCCAATCCAAATAACCTACCCGCATAAAAAAAATCGACCGATGAAAATCACAATCCCGGTGCACACGATAACAAATTCTATATTAAAAAGTTAATAACACTGGCGGGCACTAAACTTCTAAAAAACATAAAACGAAAGAATTTCAAATTTCGTAAAAAAGAACACTAAAAATAGAACACCAATTTCTCACATACACTATAAATTCGACTGACGAATATCGCAAAGCCGGGTCCACACGAGCTTAAATTACGCCGGCGGCTTGCACGTCGGCTCTTATCGAGCCGCTCTCTGTTCACAGTGCATAAATCACTTGCATGCTCCTGATACAGTTGGCTCGTGTGCGCGCAGCCTAACATCTTCGTCCGTGACGTTAATCTTGTGTTATCAGCCAGTGTTGAAGGTGGAAGGTAATTAGATGGATCTTCTTCAAGGAATGTGGTGTCAGAGTGGTGTTAGTGGTGACTTGTAGAGGTATTAGGTTCATCTATTTTAAGACAAAGACGATATTTTAGCATAATCAGCCTATGACGATCCCACTGCTAGGACACAGGCTTCCTCTCCGTGAGAGGAAATGGGCCGTAGTCTACCACGCGAGCCCAGTGCG
Organism: Globia sparganii; assembly: GCA_949316385.1. Lineage (NCBI taxonomy): Eukaryota > Metazoa > Arthropoda > Insecta > Lepidoptera > Noctuidae > Globia > Globia sparganii. The sequence goes on along the minus strand of OX438660.1, from coordinate 22,755,612 downwards.
GGTTGGTAGATGTCTTCGAATTTTTGCTCCTAGAACATGCCGCTTTCCTGACGATGTTTTCCTCCACCGTTTTGGAGAGCAATGGTAATGAATTGATAATGAAACATAGTTATTCCTAATGGCTGATTCCCATAATTTACGGACTGTTATAAGTTCAAATTAGACTCTTAGATCTTTACCAATAATGAAGCTAAGACCTCAGAGCTTTGCATAGTAGACCCACCCACATTGAAGTAACTTAAGTTAGTGATTTAAGTAAGCTGTCACAGGTACAATCTGTCAAATTTCTTTAATAGATTTTCAACTTTATCGCTGAAGTGTACGGTTCAAAGTTGATTGGCATTCGATAGTTTCGGATAGCTTGCAGCTGGCGTATGTAAAATTAGCTTACGAATCTATTTATATTCCTAGTTTGGCAATAAGAAAATGCTACTATTGGTAAGCGAAACCATTCCTTTTTGTTCATAGGAACCGGGCATAAGTTGCTTTTCCAAGCTTCCCCCAACTAATTTAATTATTGGCATTTTTTACCTTTTATATGTCAAACTAAATATTTTTCCTGTTCAATTGTCATGAAAATACGAAAAAATGTGATTGGCATTTATGGCAATAGGCATAGAAGTCTAATTTTACGTCAAAATTGAACTTGATTGACGGACGGACGAACAACTAATATTTTTGCGGAATTCCGCGTTTTGTTTGTGTTATTTCTACCTTCGTACACTAGTTCATCGAACGAAATTAAATTCGAACTTTTCTTATTTTGTTGTCCTTTTCCTTGTGACTGGCCGGCGATAAAACAAAAAAGTTTTGGTTCAAAAAGTTTCGTTAAAGTAGAAATTTAGATGTGTTTAAAAGGTTCAATACATCACACGATGGTAGAGGGTAAGATTGCCGCTTACCATGGCTATCTTTTATCAATATTATGTAATATAAACATATTATTTTTATTTATTGTGTTAAATTTAGGGGTTATTGTGCAGAATATGACTAACATTACACAAATATAATATCTTCAAATCAAACTAGACTAAAGAAACCCCGCGGGACGAGCTGGACTCCTTCAACGAGAATTGGTCCTTAGCAGCTATAAATAGAGAGAATTGGAAAAAGAGTAGGGAAGCCTTTGCCCAGCAGTGGGATATCACAGTCTTTTGATAATAACAAGCTTACCCGACAAACGTTGTTCTGTCCAAATTTCAATAATTCATACAAAATAACGTAGAAAAAAGCATTTCCAATTTTTTCCGATTTAAACATTTTCCGGAAAAAAATCAATTTTATTTATTTATTTTATTATTTATGTACACACAGTAAAATACATAAAGAAAAAAAAAACCTGATTCAGGCCATACCGAACATTTTAAATATATTATATAATTTTATTAAAAAAATAGCGTAATCATTCGAGCCGTTCTCAAGGGGCGCTTACCAACGTACAGCATTTCATTTTTTTTAAAGTCCTCCAGAACGAATTTCGGACATGGCGACCAATCTCAGCATAGTCTTCGGTGCGGGAGATATTTTAGTGCACAAGCGTGTGCGCAGATACTCTCTTCCTTCACCCTCATTGAGAGATTTTAATTTTTATTTACATACTTAAACTTTCACTTCTAAAATGAATGATTAATTTCGAGTAAGCTACTTGTTAACAAAGCAACATTATCAAACTTTAGAATTTCAAGTATCTGTTTTATAATGACGAGCTTTGATAAAATATTAAGATGCCGTGACAAAATGGCCGAGTTTGGAAATGAGTGCACTCAAAGCAAATTTTATCCGAAGTCTAAAAGCGCCCGGATGGAATATTAACATTCACTGAAAGGAAGTTAGCTATTGGTATTCACAATATTTGGAAATGTATCACTTTATTTTTAAAGTGTTTTTATTTGAATTAGAATAATTTATTATACTTATAATAAAAAAAATATGTACGGTCAGCAAAGGAGATAAGTATGCAGGGTTGTCGAATATAACCGAGGTTTAGTAAGAAACCGATTGATGTCGTAATGTGTATTTATTATTTTGATTACGTTACAATTATTATTAACATTGTAGTGATATTTATTTTAGAAGTATGTATGTTTATTTGTATGTTGTAAGTATATTCTCATAATATTTGTTTAGTTTAAGTGTATTATGATTTAATGTATTTTTTGTCTCCTTTGTCTAAATCGCTCTATTTATTATACTATCGCAGGTATGCTGAAAGAGTTATGAAATAAGCATCACCTATTTAATTTCTGTTCTGTTTTTTTTTCTTGTAGTTTATATATGTGTGTACATAAATGGTAAAATAAATAAATAAAATATTTTTTTAAATTTAATTTAATTTAATTTAATTATTAGAAAACAAACAGTACATTTACCAAATTAAATTTCATTCGAAAACATCAATCGGTTTCTTAGTAAAATTTAACTATATTCGACGACCCTGCATACCTATCTCCTTTGCTGACTGTACATTTAAACTTGGTTTGTAATTCGGCGATAAGAAAGCTGAATTCAAAATCAAGCTGTAAGTTGAGGGATTATTAGGTTGTCTACCTCTGAGTAATTGTCAATATGCACCCTAATTGCGTAACACACTATCAATCACAATCTGAATATTTTCAAGGATATTGCTAATCCATTGCTTTCTATGTACGGAAAATGTGTCTGCTCAACAACGTAAATAACGCAATGAATGTTGTTGAACTGTCAAAATGAAATCTATTCCTACTCTTAGGCCCGTATTACAGAACGTCACTCAATACTCAAGCATTACTTAAAACTAGATTCAAGCCATTTGATTGGTTGAAACTAGTTTTAAGTGATGCTTGAGTATTGAGTGACGTTCTGTAATACGTGACTTAGTGTGCTACGCAATTACCCCGCTGTCCATACACGTAGGTACTCCAGTTGCGAGTAATACGCACCTGACTTTTCTGAAGGACCTTATTGGTTGTTGTTATCGATTTATTTCTACGAAATAAAACATCTTCCAACCATTTTCTCACGGGCAGCAGGATTGTCCGAAAGGGTTACCGCTGCCCCGGAACATAAAGGGCTAAGGAAGGACCACGGGTGGGTTTTAGTCAGTAAGAGTCTGACAGTCCCTTCTGCTCCACCCCGAGCGGGAGGGGTCATTTTCTGATTTCCCATTACCAAAAACAAAAAAGCTATTTTCTCACAACCTATATCCGAATTCCCTTCCCAAATTATTAATAGACATAGCACAATACACTATAACCACAACTAATGTCGCTAACCAGCCTACATAGTAAACTATTTCCTAACATGAGCAGACGAGACCGCAATGCCTCAATTCTGTAGTAAATTGAGCCGAGTAATTACCTCTATAATTTAATTATAAGGCCAGTTGCCCTAAAATTTGTATAATATAATATCTATACCACTTATGTTGTTGCTATGGGATGTTTACGGCTTCGGTTTTCGTGGCTCGTGTGTGGTGTTGTTACCTATGAAAGTTTTTGTTTATTTACACGCTTAAAAACAGACAAGTAGAAAGGATCAGAAAAATACGTACGCTGACGCTAATTTCTAAAGACATAAGCGCTTAGATCAAAATCAATTCAAATATACACACAAAGAGAATATATATTTATACAACAAAAACTCTTACAAGGCGTAACAGAATAAACGCAAGTCCTGAAAGTAGTTTGTTCATAAATGACTACTGAATCGATTTCAGTAACTCTTAATACAGGTATTTTTTTAAAAATTATGTATTTTTTCGTACTAACCGCCGATTAAGCCAAATAAAATTAAAAGCGGACGCTGACGCGGCAACCAGACTGCAGGCACTAGTGATGCGCTTATAGGTAAGGTCCATAGCAAGTGACGCGCTACTAAGCACTTTTGCCTGTACGTGTCGCGTTGTTTCATTAGAGCAGAAAGGGAATGCCGATGCCGTTCGAAACTTTTTGCAAGTTAGTTAGATAGACAGAACACTTTAGGGACATGGAATTTAAATACTATTTTATGTTGAATAATTTATTTTTGGACTCAAATTAGATTTTTCGCTATTTACCAGTCTGCTGTTTTTACGACGAAATAGAGATCGATCAATAATATAGTGAGAACTGTCGCCGATATACCGTACTCAAAAAATAATCGAGCGGCATGTTGTCGGCGGCAGTCACCGACGTCGGTTGCAGTTGCAACTCTGTCATCGACGCGTGGCACTCGTGTGTATAATAATAATATATTTATTTAAAAATTATAAGGCATGAAAATTTGTATTACTTATATTCTTACGTGTTGAACTAGGTAATCCTGTGTTTCAGGCGAGAAGAGCTAAAATATTCTTTTAAAATTAATAAATAATCAAAAATTGACAGTAGACAAACAATGAGTAGCTTACGAGTAACTCTTAGTTTCTAAATTTGATAAATATATAACGTAGGTGCAATTTGTATACCTACATAATATATTTAGTTTGACACAGTTAATAAATTCTCTTTTTCTTCGTAAGACATACTTTGGAGAGCATCCTTGAGGATTCTCTTACAATTTGTGTAGTTCAGAGAATAAATGCTTGCTTTCGAGTTTAATCCTACTATCCTACTAATCTATACATATAATAAATCTGTAGAAAAGTCATTTTTGTACATTGAAGAAATTGAAACAAAAAATAGCCAGCGTGTGAAAAGATAAGTAACAGAACCCATTTCCATCATTTTTGAAATTTTTGTCTGTTTGTCTGTTTGTCTGTTTGTCTGTTTGTTTGTGCGCACATCACGTAAAATCTACGAATTCAATGCTGACAATGTTTATATACAAAAATTATACGCAACTTGAGGTTTAACTTAGTTTTTGTTTCATCGAAATCGGTTCACTCTATCAAAAGATATGATTAATTTAGTGAGTTCAAGAAGTAAAATATTACGTTACGCAATTAAGTATAGTACTTGCAACGACATCTTAAGACTAAAAATAGAACTAATGTTGATAGTTGAAATCTAAATCCGATAGATGGCGTTGTGCAAATGACGTCATTTTCTGAATCGCGGTGTTAAGATTTTCCGCGCGAGGATGACGTCCACCGTGTTTACTAGGCAAATTGGGTTTCGTTAGGTGTCTTAAAAGTTCTTGCGTGTGTCGTAAAAGTTCTTTGGTTGCTTGGTTTATCGATTTTCTAAATTGGTCGAAAAAAAAGTATTTGCTTATCTTATTGGTTTCGTTTGGTCAACTTTGGTCATTGGTTTGAAGTACGAAGTAAAGATTGTATTTGATTTACTTCGTAGTTTGAATCCAATAGTGCCAATCGTTATACAGTAAGTTAGTGTTGCCAATTCGTTGAGTCACGACCACGAACAGACGATACGTTGTCACACTAGACTGTTCGACGCACCGTTCTTTTAAGTTTGTAGGCTATTCAGTCATAAGTGTTGTTAGTTTTGTTTATTGCTTTAATTTTCCTTGAAAATGCCTCAAAGAAAAAAAACTAACCTTTCGCTGCGTAGCCGAAATGCGAAAAGGATGAGACTTTGTAGGTCTCAGGAATCGGAAGAAGATCGTGAAGCACGGTTATCTGCTAACCGAGAGCACATCGCTCTTTCACGTGAATCGGAAACGTTCACCGAAAGGGAGTCACGTTTAAGTTCACAAAGAACACGGACCGCGACTTTGCGGTCTCAAGAGAGTATCCAGGAACGCGAAGACCGGCTGTCTGCTGATCGGGAGCGCCACTCTCTCTCACGTGAGTCAGAGACATTCACAGAAAGGGAGTCGCGCTTAAGTTCGCAAAGAACTCGGACCGCGACTTTGCGTTCTCAAGAGAATATCCAGGAACGCGAAGTTCGGCTGTCTGCTGATCGGGAGCGCCAGTCTCTCTCACGCGAGTCAGAGACTTTCACAGAAAGGGAGTCGCGCTTAAGTTCGCAAAGAACTCGGACCGCGACTTTGCGTTCTCAAGAGAATATCCAGGAACGCGAAGTTCGGCTGTCTGCTGATCGGGAGCGCCAGTCTCTCTCACGCGAGTCAGAGACTTTCACAGAAAGGGAGTCGCGCTTAAGTTCGCAAAGAACTCGGACCGCGACTTTGCGTTCTCAAGAGAGTATCGAGGAACGCCAAGCACGTCTGTCATCTGACCGAGAGCGACACGCTCTCTCGCGCGAGTCTGAATCTCTCTCCCAAAGAGAAGAACGATTACAAATAGCTAGACATAACTATGTAGGTGTACAAAGAAACAATGAAAGTTATCTTGCATCTGAAAAGGAAAGAATAGATGAACTAAGACGAGCAGAAACAGCAGAACAACGTCAATCTCGCCTAGAAATAGAACGAGCTCGATACCATATGAATAGAGAAACAAATAGCGGAGCTGATGAGTCCATGGAAAATGACGATGCAAATATTTTATTACCTTGGGACAATAGGGAAAAATCAGGGTTCACATATTCGTCTAGAATTAATTATGCTGGCTTTACTTTCGTGGGTGACATGAGAGAAATTTGTAATTTTTGTCATGCTTTGAAATGGAGGAAAGAGACAGATGGAATGTGCTGCTCAAATGGAAAAATTGTTCTTCCAAATTTCCAAGATCCACCACACTTACTTAAAAGTCTCCTGAATGGCGATCATCCCCAGTCGAACCGTTTTTTGGATAATATTCGTTTATATAACAGTGCTTTCCAAATGACTTCCTTTGGGGCAAAACAAATAACGGAAGGACCGTTCATGCCAACCTTCAAAGTACAAGGTCAAGTTTATCACCTTATTGGATCTTTGCTGCCAGAAAATGAACCCAAATTTCTCCAAATTTATTTTGTATCCGATTACACGCAACAGCTCAATGTTAGAAATCACAATTTTTCCCAGCTCAATGCTGAGCTTTTGGGTCAACTTCAAGAATTGCTGCATCACGTTAACCAGTACGTTCGTGAATTCAAAGCTGCATTGGAGTCAATTCCACAAGGCAGCAATGATTTCAAAATTGTTATAAGTGCCGATAGACGTCCTGTGGGTGAACACCGTGGAAGACACAATGCACCCGTCGCAGATGAAGTTGCAGTTGTTTTAGTCGACCAGGAGTGTGAGAGACGTGATATCGTGTTGCGTACACGCGACGATCGCCTTCAACGCATTTTGGAAACCCACCGAGCTTACGACGCCCTGCAATATCCACTAATTTATTGTCATGGTGAAGATGGGTACAATTTTGGGCTGTACCAAGTGAACCCTACTACGAGAGTCACTAATTATCAAAAAAAAATATCTGCTCAACAATACTATTCCTACCTTTTACAAATAAGGCAAAACAGTTTCGTATATTTGCAACGATTTCGTGGTTTGTTCAGCCAATTTATTGTGGACATGTACGCAAAAATAGAAACTGAACGTTTAGTGTATATTCGCACTAACCAGCGACGGTTACGCGCTGAAGAATACGTGCACTTGCGGGACGCCATGCAATCAGATAATAACGTCGAAAACTTGGGTCGATTGGTTATTTTGCCATCCAGTTTCACAGGCGGTCCGCGGTATATGCACGAACGAACGCAAGATGCTTTTTGTTACGTCCGTAAATACGGCCGGCCGGACCTTTTTATAACATTTACAACAAATCCAAAGTGGACGGAGATTTGCCAGGCACTTCTCACAGGACAGGCGTCATACGACAGACATGACATTATTGCTAGGATTTTTCATTTAAAACTCAAAGTCTTGATTAATCTACTTACAAAGGAGAAAGTTTTCGGTTCAACTCTTTGTTTTATGTATAGCGTCGAGTGGCAAAAGCGTAGTTTACCCCACGCGCACATTCTTCTGTGGCTGGAAGAAAAAATTCGTCCCGATGCTATAGACAGTGTCATAAGTGCAGAATTTCCGGACTATAATGCAGATCCGATTTTGCATGACATAGTAAAAACACATATGGTTCACGGGCCATGTGGCCTCTTAAACAGGGAATCACCGTGCATGAAAGATGGTCAATGCTCAAAAAAATACCCCAGAGCACTGAAAGAACTAACTATGGCTGGGGAAAATGGATATCCGCAATACCGGCGAAGATCACCGTCACAAGGTGGTTTCACAGCTACTGTCAGATTCCGTGGACAAGAAATAATTCTAAATAATAGTTGGGTGGTACCGTATTCTCCAGTTTTGTCAAACGCTTTTCAAGCACACATTAATGTTGAAATTTGTAATAGCGTCGAATCTATAAAATATATATGTAAATATGTTAATAAAGGTAGTGATCAAGCCATGATAGCACTAAGAAATAACAACCAATTTGATGAAGTGACAAGGTATCAATCTGGCCGATACATAAGCTCTTCGGAGGCAGTTTGGCGCATTTTGAGTTTCCCTATTCATGAAAGGTATCCGCCAGTCATCCATCTTGACGTGCACCTGGAAGGCGGGCAGCGAGTTTACTTTCAGCCAGAAAATGTGGCAGAAAGAATGAACAACCCAAGACAAACCACCTTGCTCGCATTCTTTCGCCTTTGCGAAAGAGACAATTTCGCTAAGTCTCTGTTGTACAATGAAGTGCCACATTATTATACTTATAACAAGCAGCAAGGTGTTTTTAATCGCAGGAGACGTGGAACTGCTGTAGAAGGCGAGTCCGGCATTTTTAAAGAACACGTGATTGGAAGAGTATACACGGTGCACCCAAATAATGCAGAGTGTTATTATTTACGCCTTCTTCTTCACACAGTGCGAGGAGGAAAAGAAGTAGGTTCTTTTGCTGAGCTCCGCAAAGTGGACGATATAGAATATCCCACATTTCAAGCTGCTTGCCGCGCACGGCATTTATTAGATGGCGATCAGCATTGGGATGATGCTTTAGCCGAAGCATGCGTCAGTGATAGTCCACATCGTTTGCGCCATTTATTTGCCATTTTGTTGACATTTTGTGGCCTATCGGACGCTGGGCAGTTGTGGCAAAAATATAAAGACGCGTTTGCCGAAGATTTTTTGAGACAGCAAAATATAAATAGTGAAACTTCTGACCAAGTACGTGAAAGCTGCCATAATAGGGCTTTGCTGGCTATACAAGATATAGTTACAAGTATAGGAGGGAACCCCCTCAGTCAATACGGCTTGCCGACACCGACAGTTGGTGGGGAACGAATTAATAGGGAGTATACATCTGAAATAAATTACAACCCCGAAGAGTTAGCAGAAATATTGCGAAATGGCTGTTCAAATTTGACGTCAGAACAACGTCAAATCTTTGATAGAGTATGCTGTAGTGTAGAACATTCATTAGGAGAAATGCTGTTTTTAGATGCACCTGGTGGAACAGGTAAAACTTTCCTCACTAAAGTTATCTTGGCTCAAATAAGGAGCCAAAACAAAATTGCCCTTGCCGTCGCTTCCTCAGGAATAGCTGCCACTTTATTACCAGGAGGAAAAACTGCACATACAACATTTAAAATACCAATCGACTTGGACCGCACAGAAAACCCTGTTTGCAACGTGTCTCGCAATAGTGATAAAGCAAGGGTTTTACGCGATTGCGCCCTTATCGTTTGGGACGAGTGTACGATGGCAAATCGTAAAGCTGTGGAAGCTGTAGATAGAACGTTGCGAGATATAAGACAAAATGACCGACCGATGGGAGGCTTAACGGTGCTATTCTGTGGAGACTTCAGGCAGACACTCCCTATAATACCCAGAGGAACGAGGGCCGATGAAATAGGTGCCTGTTTAAAGAGCTCTATTTTATGGCGTAGTGTCATATTAACTAATTTGAGCTTTAATATGCGAGCATATTTAGGAGGTGACGCAAACGCGCAGGTTTTCTCAAATTTACTACTTCAAATTGGTAACGGCACATACCCGACTCAAGAAGGAGGTAAAGTAACTTTAGTCGAAAGCCTGTGTTCTTCTGTTGCCTCACAGCAGGAACTCATTTCCTCTGTATACGGAGATCCATCAGAGATCTCGAACCATGACGCTGCTTGGCTATGCCAACGAGCTATTTTGGCACCTCGCAACGACCAAGCAGCAGCAATAAATTCTCAAATATTGGTACATGTTTCTGGAGAAAGTAGGGAATATTTATCTATTAACACGGTTTTAGAAGAAGGAGATGCCACCCACTATCCAGTAGAGTTTTTAGACTCTCTAAATACACCAGGTCTTCCAGCACACAAAATTTATTTAAAAGTCGGAGTACCAATCATTCTACTCAGAAATTTAAGCCCACCAAAACTATGCAATGGAACTCGGTTGAGAGTAACAAATCTCCAACGAAATGTCATCGAAGCCGAAATCTTAACAGGTTGCGGCTCCGGTGATGTTGTTTTCATTCCCAGGATACCCATTATCCCCAATAATTTTCCGTTTACTTTCAAACGTGTGCAATTTCCTGTAAGCCTCTGTTACGCTATGACTATTAATAAAGCCCAAGGCCAGACGTTATCCGTTGCGGGTGTAGACCTTACTTTTGATTGTTTTTCACACGGCCAACTCTATGTTTCTCTATCACGTGTTAGCAACCCAAACAACCTTTTTGTATATGCTCCGGGTAATTCCACCGCTAACATAGTATATAGAGAAGCATTAACGTAATCAACTATACCAAAGTCAGGACTCTTATCTAAATCATCAAAAAGGTGATATACTCTTATCTAAACGACGTTGTTTTGTTCTCGACAACCACGCGAACGAAGTCGCGGGCACAGCTAGTAATATTATAAATGCGAAAGTTTGTGAGGATGGATGTTTGTTACTCTTTCACGCAAAAACTACTGAACGGATTTTGATGAAACTTTACAGTAGTATAGTATATACATCAGAATAACACATAGGATACTTTTTATCCCAATATTCCCACGGGATCAAAACTCACGCGGGTGAAACCGCGGGGCGCAGCTAGTCTATTATATAGGAGAGGTCCAAGGGTAAAAAATTGTAATTGCACACTAATTGTCCGTATTTATGCAAAATGGAACCACTCGACAAATTTCAGTGCGGTGTAAATTACAATCATAGGGAGACTTCAGGACCGTTTATCATCATATAAAATGCAGACAGTACCTAGTTACCATATAATTATGTTGCTATTTACCATGTAATGCATTTCATATATGTACTTACCTAAGCGGAGCGACATGATATTCCAACGTCATACTCGACATTAAGCCAGTGAGATGATTAATAACGCGAACCTGCAGTGAGTTAGAATTCAAATGATTTATTTATATGAAACGTTTTGCTACGAGTGCATTTTTATGAATATTTCTTTTAAAAGAATGTTGTTTGAAACATTTTAAAAAATAAAGAGTAAAATCTACTAATCTGAGGGCGCATTCTATCAAACTTTTCTACCTAAAATAAGTCTTATCCTGAGAATAAATTTTGAATTTTTTTCAGTTTTTCCATACTAGAACTGTTAGACGTCAATTTTATTCCACGATTAAAAGATATCTGACTTTGGTAGAATCAGCCCTAAATAGTAATTTCCATTGAGTTAAATAACTAGAGAAGCAAACCTCAATAAAATGTGTCAAAAAAGTGTACCCACGTGCGACGACGTAGCTTTGAAACCACTAAACATTTAAAAGTAAACATATATCTGTCTCACTTACACACGTCGTAAGAATAATACCGTCGCTTAGATTAGACAAAGACCGCAGTATAAACATGCAATGACGGGATGGGGTTGCCTACCCATGCGAAATTTTACTCAACATTTTTAGCCATAAAAAGCGTTATACGTTAAGTTAAATTATTTTTTAAATATTTGAATGATGTATTTCTTATTGGATGTGTAATAGAAGTTTATAATAATGATAATAACTAAGACATTTTCTTTTTGAATATTTTTTCTTTATTATTAATTAAATTGAATGAATTAGTAGGTAGCCAGTCAGTCTCTTTTCTCAGCAATCGGATTATTTCCACCCATTTTTCACGGCGTGCTGTATCTTAAGGCACACTGCTACGTTGTTATTATTAAAAAAATATTTAAAATCACTTATTCCATAAATTAAAAACTCCCACAAATGTGGGAAACTAAAACTAAGTTTTTAGTGGTAACACTGAACCTAATTTACAAAATTCTACATTTTATTGCCTTTTTACGTTGATATAAACACAGAGACAATTAATTTACGTGTGGAAAGTAATTCCGGTTAATTTATTATGTTTTTGTGATTTTGAATCGCACTCTTTCGCGATATTTTTTGTCGTATGTCACTCAGTTGACTTTGATTGGCGTCACACAGAGCAGTGAACTGACGTTAGCTACGCTGATGGCTGTGGCCATCTGTCTAGTGGCAACGCCATGGTGCGGTAATTACTAATCTAGTGTAACATATATATCAATGGTAATTTCAAAATAACCTTACAAGAACAGTGCGATTCTGTAACCATCTCACCGTGAAAAGTTAGGTGAAGTGAGCGTGGAGTGAGCTGTCAGTGTCATCCTGATGATAGGGATTGATACTCTCGACAGCTCACTCTAAGCTTACTTCACCTAACTTTTCACGGTGAGATTTTTCCAGAATCGATCGGCATCAAAACACTGAGATTAAAAAGTTTTCAAAAACGCATTATGGAAATCATTTGTCACAACAGTCCGGCCATAGTGATAATGCGTTCGTGACGCCTGTCAGTGAGACAATTCTAGTAGCTAATAGAGATATTTAGCAAAACACGTATTGTTTGTATAAATCTGAGAGGTGTCAAAAACGCATGCTCTTGTCGGCCACACTGTAGTACCTTAACCTCCTCCAAAAGTAGAGCCGTTGTTGATACGGAGCCTCCTTCTATTTTCAGCACAAACTACAAAATTATAACTCATACCGTGATTGAAAATAGTGGTCAAAAAGGTTTGTAGTTTGTAGTTATTGTAGTTTTTTTTTGCTTACTAATAGCAACCACATTTTCTAACATACTTCCAATCACAATTCGAATGATTTTGAAAGAAATTTCTAACCCATTGCTTCATTCTTAAATCTGATAAATTCGTCTGCTCGACAACGCTAACGACGCGATTAATATTGAGGAATGATCAAAAATTGCCACTATAGGGGTGTTACGCAAATACCCTGCTGGTTTCCAGTTGAACTCTTTAGATACGTAACCCCAAAATAAAACATAACCCATAACATATCAGGCCTAAAACATGTCCACGCCAGCACCCACGTATGCTGAAACACAGCTTATGAATGAAAAAAAAAGTGATTTCATATATGCGGCACTTAAAATCGTATCAATCAATTCTGACTACGGCAGCCCTCGCATCATACATTATCAAAGGCGTTACTTGGACGTCTTCCATTCGCTGATATACTTACATCTATGCTGGATATGACTGTGAAGATATCAGTCTACGTAATCAGCCCTTAATTTTACTATTGCTCGGACACAGGTCTCCTGGCCTCCTCTCTTCGAGAGGGAGTGGGCTGTAATCCACCACGCGGGCCCAGTGCGGGTTGATGTCACATGTCTTCGAAGTTTTGGTTCTATGACATGCCGGTTTCCTCACAATGTTTTCCTTCACCGTTTTGAGAGCAGTGGCGATGAAATAATTTACAAAAAGTAAAGCACCTGACTGGGTACGAACCCACGACCTACAACTCGTAATTCGAGGTCATTACCACTGCGCCATTACTGCTCTTAATAAGTCTATTCAGTAAAAAAACGTGCAAAAATTTCTTCGAGTAAACTTAGGTCTAGTGAGCTATGAATAGTTTCAATCCCCAGCATCATGGATGAAAGCTCACTTCTGGTTCACTTCACCTAAGTTTTTATGCCTAGATTTTTACAGAATAGATCAGCTGGTCCTTGGATACAGAAAGCTGTTAAGGCAATAAAACTGAAGGTCTTGCTTTTTATAAGGTGTGATTTGAAGCTCAATAACTGTTATGGTTTCCGAGAGAGAACCTCGTGATAGAAGATGGTTAAAGGGGCAATAATATCATGTTACAACCTTCTCAGAAAGGACCCGCCCTTTGTGTACGTAGCTCCCTTGAGTTAAGTATACAAAGAGTGTATCCTTTCTGTGAAAGTTGTAATATTCTTCGTTAATGGGTATTTTCTGAAGGAAAATTATATTTAATATCAAGCAAATACAGTCTTATCTAAACCAATATTATAAAAAGGTAAGAGGTAGGTATGAGGTGTTTGTCAGAGGTAATCTAATGAAGTCCTCATCCGATCATAAAATATATTTTATTCATAGAAAACTTGTTGCTGAGTGCCAAAGGATATTTATGTTATAGTTGTCTTCCTGCACATGCGGACGAAATCCAGAAGCTAGGCGAGGATAAGCCTGTCGCTTTGTAGATTACCAAAAAATATATAAGCAAACGCATTGACACTTCTAGCTTCGGTACATCTGCACATCCCCGAATTTCCTTACAATCTTAACTTTGCCGTTACCAAAATTTATTCTCACCTTAATCACTAACAAAACAACTCGTAAACTTTCCAGTCTCAACCGCAACATAAAGTTGGTGAAACAGTTAATGCCCTGAATACTATCTCACGAACGTATATTTTAGCTGTTAGCAAAATGTTAGCGATTTGAGCATATCCTTGTAACAGTTGATATGAGCCTTATTTGTGTTATTGGTTTTGTTATTGTTGAATGAGATAAGTTTTTTTATGGCGCCTATAGGATTTTAGCTAATGTGTTTTCTTGTAAAACGAAAATATCGTCTGCTAAACAGAAGTCTTGTCTACCTACTGTTGAAATAGGAATATTGTCATAACACAGTCCCTGGAAAAATTAATCTTTTTATAATTAGTTAATTTTACTTCGCCATCCGCCATTTTTTGACGACTTGCGGGGTAGTTGCGTAACACCCATATAATGTCAATTGAATGCACTGCATTTCATTTTGACAGTTCAGTCACATTCGCTTCGTTTATAACGTTGTTGAGCAGATGAATTTTTCAAACCTGTGAAACAAGGGATTTGGAATTTTCTTCCAAACCCTCGGATTGTGATTGAAATTACACATTTAGCCCCATAATATAAAACGTTGTATAGCGTCTGTATAGCTACACAACGCATTGTCTTCGTCTTTCAAAAGTCAAATTACTGACGACTGAAAGAGAGAAATCGGTGTGTAACTATTCATATGATATGATACGTTTATTAATAAGGGGGTTAAGGTACAGATTATGACGGTTGATGACATTTTATTCCTAGTAGAAAATCCAGTTGCCATCGAGACATAATTTGAAAAAAATCAATATATATTATAATATATCTTCACAACATTTGAAGAGACACAAAGAAAAACTTTGCTTATTTGGAAAAGTATGAGAAACCTTGAAGTCGTTTTTATCGTTGATCATAATAATATTGTCATCGTATTCTTTATTATTAGTATCGTAAGTCGTAACGAAGCAATTAGGACACTTCAATGTTGCTACTTAAGTATCTTGTTTTTTGTAATCGTAAAAAAGTTTTGCTACATTTTAACATTCTGTTAACATAAATTGGACACAATTAGGAAAACTACTCATTTAATTTAACATAATTTGCGAAATACTTGAGGGAGAGTATCGTGTTGGAGTGATAATATTATGTTATAGGTACGCTAGGCCTCGCGTCAGTAAATAAAACCAGTATAAGCTCAGAAACTTAGTACCTACTGACTTGCTGACCCCCGATAACCTCTGAAAACCTGCCTAATAATAAAGAAAATAATGTAAAACGTATATGACACCCCCTCCTTCTAACAGAGGAGGTATATATGCCCCAGCGCAGCTGTGTGAACGTATTAGGGTGATTATGCATGTTATGCAAACATGACACAACAATCAGAACCAACGCGATCAAAAACCATCCAAACGCAACAAACCGAAAATGAACATCATAAAAAATCCAATCGAAAAATATTTTCATCGCATGACATGTTATCATTTCTATTTCTTTTTTCTTCTTTTCCTGACGAAGTTACCAATATTCTGGCATGTGCTGAGTTTGATATTCCTGTCTCCACCGATGAAGTATACCTGCAGGGGAGTAAGCAACTCTTCAGGAGACCACTGTCCTTGTGAAGAACCGGTATGGGACAGAAGTGTGTTCACGGAGACAATGCAGACTAAATACGGGATTGTCTGTGATAGGAAGTGGCTGGTCAGCTTTTCTCAAAGCATGCTATATGTTGGGACGTTACTTGGCGCTTTGTTGTTTGGATTTTTCTCTGATAGGTAAGGTTCTTATTTTATGTAATGTATAATCAGCCTATAATGTTCTTACTGCTGCAACACAGAGCTCCCCTCGGTGAGAGGGAGTGGGCCGTAAACTTCTATGCGAGCCTATTGTAGGTTGTTAGATGTCATATTATGTCTTCATCATCCTAGCCTTTTCCCCACTATGTCGGGGTCGGCTTCCAATCTAACCGGATGCAGCTGAATACCAGTATTTTACGATGTGATGTTTTTTTTTTGATGTCATATGTCTTCAATTTTTTTTTATTCTAGGCCATACCGGTTTCTCCACGATGTTTTCCTTCACCGGTTTAAAAGCAGTAGTGATGAAATAATTTTCACAAGTTAAAACGCCTATCTGGGTTGGAACTTACGACTTACAACTTTTATGTCGCTGCTCATTTTGTAATGCATGAGACTAAAAATTGTTTACTGTACTGCTAAAAATGGTACTGCTGACTATTGTCTTAGAAACAAAATCTCCACTTTAGAAGGTATTAAAATCATTTTCTATGAATCCATATTTTAAGCAAGCCTATAATTAGTTTCTTCCAATTTTATCAGTGTTCTATGTTTTAATAAACCAGTCCTTAATTTTGTTATCATCGACATTCCCGTCAGAAAAGCGTCCCTCAAAATTAATTTTAAAATATTGATGAACGCTCGCACACGTTTCCAATTAATTACGTTAAGCACCAGTCTGAGAGTTTACATTGTGATCTGAAAATGCTATAAACTGAATTTCGATATAAACTGCTGTTCCACGCGAGTTTTTCAAGTGATGGCAGAAAATAATGTTGAGTATCACGCGTGATATTTCTAGGTTAGGAAAAGTTCTTAATAAAAATTTAAAGGTTAGATCAAATTATTAGGTGTGTTGACAAAGAACAAACCACTGCTTAAAAGTGATGATGACAATAATATTTCAGAACAGAACAGTTGACGATTGCCAGTGAAAAGTTCATTGAGAGTGTAATTTTTATTTATTTAAGTATCCATTTATTTCAGACATCAAGGCCCATATAAAGACTTACAATACAATATTAATATAACTTAATAATACAATCATTATTATAATTACACAAAAAAACTAACGCACATGAAGTGTCTGCGCCGTATTTCACTGACTGGTGTCATGTAGCCGGCCACAAAACCAGCAGTACACAACACCCTTCGGCCAGAACTTCCTTGAGGAACTTCTCTGATGTGTCGGAACACGCACCACGAACGACTTGAAGTTCGTGTCGTGACACGATTCCAACTTCTCGACCCACAAAGTCCAGTTGGTCTTCACACGCATGGACTCCACGATCTGTTCAACCAAACTCTCAAAATGCTTCTCAATACACTTGCTTTCATTTTTAGGTCCGGCCGCCTACCCACGTTCTCACTAAGCTGCTTAACTATCGCCATAGCAGGATGCCTGGTCCGTATCATGCCAACAGCTGCATCCTTCATCTTCATGCGCTGCATTGAAGGCATTGGGGTTGGAGGCTCCATCGTCACTGGCTACGTCCTCTGCGTAGAATACTGCGGAATCAGATACAGAGAAATGGTGTCAGCCCTGTTCCATGTACCGATTAACGTCAGCCATATGTCACTGGCAGGATTGTCATATCTGATGAGACACTGTGACACCTTCCAATTGGTGCTGTCGATTCCAATGTTCTTGTGTGTCATGTTGTGGTGTATAGGCTTGGAGTCCCCGAAGTGGTTGTTGGATCGCGGTGATGTTGCAAAGGCGACGGTTGTGATGGAAAAGATTGAGCGGTTGTAAGTATCGGTTTTCTTCCAATAAATAGGAAAACGTATCATCATATAGGGTTTTTCCCTCGACTTCGCTCCCATATATGGGATTTTTTCGTCACTCTCGAGGCCATAAACTAATTTTATGAAATCACCTAAACAATTTGCGCTGAATGCATATAAACAATTATTATGATAACTACGCTTCTGATAGACCTAAGCATAATCTCAAGGTTTCTATTTCAGCAACCGTCATCCAACAGACACGATCAAAACAGAAATGGAAGAGTATCATGCAGCACAGTCCTCTCTGAAACACAGCAAACTGAGTTTCTGGCAAATCTTCCGTCATAAGAAGCTCACGATAAACCTGGCATGTATGTCGGTCATCTACTTTGTTTGTGGCATGGGGTACTACGGTGTGTCCCAGTACATCGGCAAGATGAGTGGAGAAATTCACGTGAACGTCGCCATATCAGGGGCACTGCTCATACCAGGAACTATCATCGCTGCATTCTTACTCCAATTTCTAGGAAGAAGATGCTTCTTAATGGGAACAAGCTTTCTATCAGGGACATTCATGATCATAGTCATCATTATCCCTGATCACGCTAATTGGGCTAGGGTGGTGATTGCCTGTCTCTGTAACACTTTCTTCTTTATGTCGTTTATTATAGTGTTCTTGTATGGAGTCGAGCTATTCCCGACTTCTATAAGGAATTCTGTGTTGGGATTTTTATCAGTATTGTCAAGGCTAGGTCAGATAACTGCACCACCTATTAATGCCCTGCCCCAAATAGTTTCGGGGGGCGTTTTTGGAGTAATGGCTATAGTTGGTGGATTGTTGTGTTACCCATTACCAGAGACGAAGAACGTAGAGCTACCGTCGTCTTTAGAAGATTCGAAGAGTCTTCCACGGAGATTATCTAAACTTGGGCAGGAAACTGTGCAAATAAACTAGAAGAAGGATAAAATATTCCTATTAGATCTGAGAACATAGGATTTTTCTTGGCTTTGTATTTAATTTTTCTGTGTAATAAACTATCGTGATTGAATTTATATTACCTAAGACGTGAATGTACCTATGTTATAACTTTTCTAATAATAAATTATCATATCTGGTTAATTTGTCATATATTTCGTGTCAACGGAAGTCCTCGTTACATAAACCAGTAATTAAAAACACTTTAACGAAATCCTTCATCGAACTCGCAAATCCGGTAGACCGAAAAAATCCCGGAAAATCTGCAATCACGGAACGCAAGACATACGTAAACACTTTGGATCCCGGACTAGCAATTTACAATAAAACAAGGGAAGCCCGCGACACTGTTATTTTCAATAAGCTCCCTATACACAGGATAATGAAAAAAGTTTTTTATAACCGACAATGCGGAGTAGCTAAGTGGGATAAAGTATGATGTTTTAACTTGTCCAATATGTAAGAATATTGTTTTATAGCTGGGATGTGAGAGGATTTTGTACTTTTTGTTCATTTAGATTTGTTTTGTTGGGTTCATATTGTTGTTCTGAAAAGACATGCTGAAACGTTTCTTTGAATTGAATGCTTATTTATTTTATTTTTATTTATTTATTAGGCTTTTCAACAATGAGTACACTGTTACATTATAATTTAGTGGTGCCAATTTCAGACGAGATGGAATTTATTGCTAGATGTTTATATATAGTTATGAATGAGTGCTATTAATTCAAAGCAATGCACAATGGTGGTCCAGTGGAAAACAGTGGTGGCGTAGTGATATCAGCCTCGACTTACGAATTGTAGGTCATGAGTTTGAACCCAGCCGTGCTCCGTGCGCCGTGCCGTGCGTACTTTGTGTATTTAATTTCATCAGCACTGCTCTCAAAACTGTTTAGGAAAACATCGTGAGGAAACCGACATGTCCTAGAACAAAAAATTAGAAGACATGTGACATCCACCAACCCGCATTGGGCCCACGCTGATTATGGCCCACTCCATCTCATTTATAGAGTCTTGTGTCCCAACAGTGGGAAAAATATAGACTGATTATGTTATTAATTCTGCAAACATTCACCGCTCCAAGCTTTCAATGGAATAAACGGTAAATACAAACTGTTACAAAAATCATTATCATCAGCCCGAAGCAGTTCACTGCTGATTTAGACCCCAAAAGACCCCACTTTGAATAGTCAGTCAGATTAAGATTTATATTCATTTGAATTTCAGCCATCTCACCAAGAATCTCATAATCTGAAATTGCAAAACACGATCATCAAAACTAATACATTCAACAAGTAATTCTCATCAAGTTATAATCTCTCTCACAATTCTAATTGCCTGCACATTAGCCAAATCACTAACCTTTGATCCAGCTTAACACTCAAGCCTAGTAAATCTTAACCCGTGCTATTGTAAATCAATTTGAACCATTATAATGTCGGTGGATGAAGCATAATCCCGTATGAGAGTATTACGGGCTGCCCGGGGTGAGCAGTAAATTAGGCGAGATGACCCCGAGCGCTAACGTACGACTGTGTGCCCCGCCTACGAACATTAGCTGCAGTGGTTTTGGGCATTTTGTGATAGTTCCAATGTGTTGCCACTCTTGTTTTTGGGTTTAGGTCATGGTTCAGATTGGGGTTGGTTTATTTGGTACCTGGGATTGCCTCATATTTTGCAACTACCTTGTACTATTTATTGAAAGCATCACGTCGTAAAGAGACTTGACTGAATCTAATATATAAAATTCGCGTGTCACAGTGTTAGTTACCATACTCCTCCGAAACGGCTGGACCGATTTGTATGAAATTTTGTGTGCATATTCAGTAGGTGAGTATCAGCTACTATCTATTTTTTTTTTTTTTTGCAAAACGACGTTTGCGGGGTCAGCTAGTAAATTTATAAAAGCTTTATTTCGTTTTAGTTATCTTAATACTTACTTATAATAAGTATATAATAATGTTATAAATATTTGATTTTTTGTAACGCTCATACGTTAAAACGGCTGAACAGTTTTGTATGAATTTAGATTTTTGCCACATGGGTATACCATGGACTTGAATTAGTACATAGGATAATTTGTATCCCGATTTTGTCACGGGATCGAGAATTATGCGGGTGAATCCGCGCAGCTAGTGGAAGAATAAAAACAACAGACTTCCAAAAAACACTACAAAGTGAAAAATAACTTCAATTTCGGAAGTCGGTGTCGTTGGTTCCGCATTTTCTTTTATTGACACCGAAGTTATTTTTCACTTTGTAGTGTTTTTTGGAAGTCGGTAGTTTTTTTTTTATAAAAAAGTTTTTTTATTTTTCACTTTTTAGTGGTCCAGTTTGTAACTTATCTAAGTTACAATAACCTATTGTCAACTGCTCATCGCCTTTTACAAAATATTGCTTTTCCCGATGCAGGGACGTTAATTGTTGAGGAGTTCTCCTTGTAAAAACCAGGAGAACTGGAACTGATTGAGAAGTCACTATCAGCTCCACTTTACGATACGCATTGTGCTTAGCAACCACATATATTTTACGGTTTGCGATTCGATTAGGTACTTTCCTAATCGAATCGCAAACCGTGAAATATTTATTATTGAGTAGTTCCGATGGCCATCTGTGGTCTTCATCATCAGTTCCACTTCACCGAATGGTGCTTTCTGAGAGCAAATGCATGAGTTACTATAAAAAATACCCAAATCGCTATAGGTGTGCCTACAAAATTTGAGGGTTTCCCTCGATTTCTATGGGATTCCCTCATCAGATTCCGATTTGGTGACAGTGGGACCACCTCGAGAGCATACCCTTTCAAACAAATAAAGAATTTTGGAAATCCGTCGACAATTGGCGGAATATTTGATGAACAAACATACAAAAAAAAAAACATACAATCATCCGAACATAGTACCTCCTCCTTTTTGTGAAGTCGGTAAAAATTTAATTCTATAACAGGTACTTATTCACAGAATTATAGTCATTAGAATCATTAATACATCTGCCTAAGTTAGATTTGTACCATAAGAAGAAATCTCCTAGGGGAAAGTGTTTATGGTACAAATCTCACTTATAAAGATGTATGAATGTTTCTTATGATTATAATTCTGTAAATACGTACCTGTTATAGTCGCGAATCAAATTTTGATCAAGATACAACCTGACACTGACCTGCAAATTGCAAAAAACGTAAGAAAATTTGAATTTTGCGGTCTACCACTTCCCATTCACCTTAAATGGACCGGTTCTCGAAAACAGCGGCGCGGGAGCGGGTAACGAGCGGTGCACTCCAGGCAATCGGCGACCGCCCGCGCCGCCGTCGCTGCCGCCCCGCTGCCCGCAAGATTCGAGGCAGAGGCCTTACAGATTTTTTGCGGGGTGATTGCATAACACACTATCAGTAGGAATAGCTTTCAATTTAGCGGTTTAGCAACATTTATTGCGCTATTTACGTTGTTGAGCAGACAAATTTTTCGAACATATGAAGCAATGGATTAGCAACATCCTTCAAAATGATTGAGATTGAGATGAGTAAAAAATGTGATACGCCATTCGGTGCTGGTCGACGTAGGTTGGTACGCGTATAGGGCAAATAACACATTAAATATTGTTTTATTACCGAAAAGCAATAAAAAATTACGATTGAAAATAAAACTGGGATCCTTAATAGCCATTTTGGTCACGTATTGTTTTAGAAATTTATTTATTTTTAAGGGAACCTCTTCAGATGTAATTACTAGGTCGTTAGGAGATTCCGACGCGAGACCAGAATTCTAAATCATAGAAGAAATTGCCTCCCCTGTTTAGAGTTAGCCACTTACTATGCATTAATAGACTCAGTTACTTTCGAGGTAATTTATGTATTTTTGATTGGGTTTTTATAAAGGAAAAGACGAGACGTGATCAATAATATCCTTTACAAAAAAGAAGCTGGCACTGTCAATTCGTGGAAGCGAAAATATACATATTTCTGGCATGAGTATGTTCTGGCATAAGCAATGGTTGTCCGTTTTAGGATTCAAATCAATATACTGTATGGTATTTATTACTTAGTACTCGTTGTTGTGATCTTGTTGTCCTTACTGCAAACATTTACAGTCTTCTTTTATGTTCGTTGCTTATATATTTAACCCCTTATTAATAAATGTATTATATCAGATGAATAGTTACACGCCGGTTTCTCTCTTTCAGTCGTCAGTAATTTGACTTTCGAAAAAAGAAGACAAAGCGATTTTGCGCATTTAACGTTACACGTTGTATATGTATTTTTTTATCTTGTGTCTTCGGGCTTATTTTTTAATCACCAGATAATTTTTATTCGTGGAATAATATGGACGCCTGCCAGTTTTTGTATGGACGAACTGTCAAAAATTCAAAACTATTCCTCCGATAAAATTATATAGCTTTGGAAAAATTTGCCCTTAGTCTGTGCTAAATAAATGTATTTTCTTTTCCTTTTTTTGAGCACCCAACAAATTGTAATATGAGAAACTTAAGCTCTCTTGATTAAACTTCTCTTCCACTTCAAAAAGACACAATAATGTACAAGATGTAGTGGTACAATAAATAGGAAAGTATTTTTAGCGAGTCATTCTGGACTTTAAATGGAAAGCGAACGCAGATTGCTTCGGCCCACAGTGTCTCAAGGGTCAGCTTAAAGAAATTGGGTTAGGTACTTGGAAAATGGCCTCACAATCTGTCAGAATTATTAATCAATTTTATAAGTAAGTTTAGTTTGTTTACCAGGAAAACGCAAATTACAGGTTTTATCAATATTGATCAGCACACGAATTGCGTAACACACACTTATAAGTATCTCGATCTAAATAATTTTGAAGGATGTTGCTAATATATTGCTTCATATGTCATGTTCGAATGTCTGCTCAACAGCGTGAATAGCGCAATGAATGTTGTTGAATTGTCAAAATGAAACCCATTGCTAGTGATAGTGTTACCAATTAGCCCGCAGTTCCTATAATTGAAATACGTCGCTTGCAAGTTATCTGCCTACATGCGTGTGGAACTGAAAAACTGAAAATACAGTATATAATAATATCATCATCTGCCTAGCCTTTTCCCAACTATGTTGGGGTCGGCTTCCAGTCTAACCGGATGCAGCTGAATATCAGTGTTTTACATCGAGCGACTGCCTATCTGACCTACACAACCCAGTTAGTTACTGGGTAATACGATACCCCTTGGTAAGACTGGTTGTCAGACTTTCGGGCTTCTGACGACACGTAACGACTGTCAAAGATCCACGAATGACAGCCGGGACCAACGGTTTAACGTGCTTTCCGAGGCACGGAGGGGTCTCGGTATGTAAAGATGGTCACCCATCCACAGACCAACCGCGACAAGCGTGGCTTGCTTGGCCTGATCGATCGACCTGTGCGGCTGTTATTATTTAGCCACGGGCCCCTCAGTATATAATAATAATATCTAATATATAACATTCTCGTGTCACAGTGTTAGTTACCATAAATAAATAAATACATACTCCTCCGAAACGGCTGGACCGATTTGTATGAAATTTTGTGTGCATATCGGGTGGGTCTGAGAATCGGCCAACATTTTTTTTTTGCAAAACGACGTTTCCTGGTCAGCTATTGTTACCAAACTCCTCCGAAACGGCTGGACCGATTTGTATGAAATTTTGTGTGCATGTCGGGTAGATCTGAGAATCGGCCAACATCTATTTTTCATACCCCTATTTTTTTTTTTGCAAAACGACCTTTGCGGGGTCAGCTAGTATAGTATAAAACTTTTATTTTCTCTACATAAGTTATGAACTTAATACCTACCTCATACTCTTATTTTTGTTGTCATACACCTCGGAAAAGCAACTAAAAGTCGGCACACACCTGATTAGGCGCAGCGCGGTTATCACTGCCAAACAAATGTCAACATTCCGTGCCTTAAATTAAAATCGAGAATAAATAATCTGAGACGCGCGCCTATTTACGCATAGATACCGCTCTCGGGCTAATAGAAGTTTATTTATTTACAACTTTTTATCAACTGCTGCAAGATTGATATTTGTTTGGCAGTGACTAACGCTCTGCACTGTGCCTCGGCAGGTGTGCACCGGCCCTAAGAAATTACATTTAGATAAAATACAATGGTGTACACCGAGTCTGTGACAAGAAACTGTGATCAACTATTGAGTTTATGAATAGCAGTAAAAATTGCTAGCTGATAAAATGACTCTAATGGCAAACATGTAAAACAAACAAAACACAAGAAAACAAAAAAAAAAAGAAACAAAGTCGGTTTTCGTCTGACTGACCGCGTTGTTCTTCTGAACTCTATGGTTTGGTCCACAGAACAGATAAATATCTGTTCAGACAGAACAGATAAATACCTGTTCTGTCAAAAACACAGATAAATATCTGTTGTCATTTAGAAAATTTATTCCAGATAGTATTTGTGTATTTAAACATCTATTCTATACAATTAATTAAATTGAAGTATCTATTTGTAATGTCAAAATAACAGCTTTTTACTAAATGCTTATGAAAGGTATAACATTTTTTTTTTATGTTGTTGCTCTGTCTGTTTTTTGAACTTTTACTGGCAAATAGTTGATGCTACTTCTACGGTTACTTTTAATTTAGAAAAAGAGAGAAAATTACAAGACTAAATTACTAAACTTACACATATTACAGAAATCTCTATGTTTTGGCAAGCCATTTCTAGTATAGCATAAAAGCCCAGTTTACGTGGTTTTCTCTAAAATACTTGTACATAATATAGTGCAAGGACGCACGTCAGAAAGGTAAACCGCGCTGTAGCCGACATTCTTTAGACATAAGCCCAAAGTACACGAGAAACAGTAGCTCAATATTTACTCGCCTAGTTATGTAACGAGGTTGGTAAATAAGTCCCTACATTATAACGTTACAATACAGGAACAAATTTATAAGAAACTAGGTGTTGCCCGTGACTATGTCTGCTATCCAGGATGAAAAGTAGCCTATGTCCTTTTCCAAGTCATGTTCTTCTTATGTACCAAATTTCGTCCAAATCCGTTCAGCTGTTTTAGCGTGACAAATTTTCTTTCGCATTTATAATAATTAGTTAGGATTTCGAGTTTGAAGGAAGCTCGGAAGCTTTTTTTCATTTCAAATAGATAGATGGCAATATTTACATCTTTTGGATAAAAATCTGCGTAGCAATTCACAATCATTCGACAGGTTGTCGAATCGAAAATGACACGTTTTTCAATGACTATTTGCCTTGCCCCCGGACATCAAATAGCTGTCGACAGATTGGCGGTCATCTATTTGATTTAAACTAACAACATTTTCGGGTTCTGAATTTGGGAACAGCCATTAGATGACTCTTTTGATAACATTGATTGATGTCCGATTCGGCACGTAAGCGTATCGAACGTTTGTGAATAGCTATGCTCATGTCTGACTTGAAGGAATTTTTCCACGATAAAGTATGTACCTACATTAATGATGTAACTATGCACCACTCCACGAAGGTTGAGGAGGTCGTGGAGTACATGCGTGTGAAGACCAACTGGACTTTGAGGGCCGAGAAGTTGGAGTCGCGTCACAACACGAACTTCAAGTCGTTCGTGGTGCGAGTTCCGACACATCATCTCGAGAAGTTCCTCAAGGAAGAGTTCTGGCCGAAGGGTGTTGTGTACCGCCGGTTTCGTGGCCGGCTACATGACACCAGTCAGTGAAACACGACGCAGACACTTCGTGTGTATTAGTTAGTTTTTAGTGTAATTATAATGGTTTATGTATTTATAGTATTTTTAAGTTATATTAATATTGTATTGTATGTATTTGTATGGGCCTTGATGCCTGAAATAAATAGATAATAATAATAATAATTACATTACACAAAAGTGCATCTAAAATATTCCAGTTACACCGATTAAATTAAACCGGAGTTGAATTACTGTGTACATTTCACTACACTCAAGATAAACGTACCAAGGCAAGTGATGTAAGTATATTATTATGAAACCACGACGTGTGGCCCTAACTGACGTCATGTCAGACCAATGTCAAGCCAGACCCTCGGACCACCAAGCAGGTAGATAAATAAGGCCTGCTTCTACCAATACTTGCAAGAATTCTTGTAAGTATATAATGAATGTATGTGTTAAGATGTGTTTTTATGGTGTGCTATGGTGTGAGAGACGGAGGGGCCCGTGGCTAAATAATAACAGCCGCACAGGTCGATCGATTAGGTTAAGCTACGCTTGCCACGGTTGGTCTGTGGATGGGTGACCATCTATACATTCCGTGACCCCTCCGTGCCTCAGAAAGCACGTTAAGCCGTTGGTCCCGGCTGTCATTCGTGGATCTTTGACAGTCGTTACGGGTAGTCAGAAGCCCGAAAGTCTGACAACCAGTCTTACCAAGGATTATCGTATTACCCAGTAACTGGGTTGTGGAGGTCAGATAGGCAGTCGCTCCATGTAAAATACTAGTATTCAGCTGCATCCGGTTAGACTGGAAGCCGACCCCAACATAGTTGGGAAAGGTTAGAGAGATGATGATTACGGTGTGAGAGACTGTGTGTGTTGTAGATGTGGGTGTGTGTGATATGATGTGTGACATTCTAGTAGAATCATCGACGAGAAAAATACAACTGAAGTAGGTACCTAATTCAGGAGGGCTGCATGAAACTTGTTTCCCATGTTATTTATACTAAAATTCATAATGGTTTGCAGATCATTTTGTACAAAGTCGTTATAATAGTCTTGTCAACTGAAAAAATCTAATTAGTCCGTCAGTTAGATTAATATCAAAAAATATTTGACTCGTATTTTTTCTTTTGTTAAGTAAACCAAAATGGACGAATATACGATGCTTTTAAAATTCTCAATACGTCACACCTTGGTATAATTTTTAGTTCGTTCTGACGTCACGAGCTCCCACTCCCGAGTTTTGATGCGTTTTATCTTTGTCAATATTCATTAATTTATAAAAACAAAAAATATGTGTCCATTATTTTCCAATACTCTGAATGACTAAATAGATTTTCAATTTATTGATAGTGTCGACAAGCCTTTATAAGATAACGAGGCAGATCATTTCGTACAACGTCGATAGTATTGTTAGTGCTATCTTCATCAGTGGAAGCGGCAACATGTAGGGTGCGAACTCAAGATTTCTTTCATATGCCTAGCAGTACCCTATAGTATTTTTTTTTGCGTCACATGACGTGACTTAGTGTGAATCAACTATATGTATGTTGCACAACCTAGCCTTCTGCGGGTCTTCTCTCTGTGCCTAGGACCAGGAATGTAATATTCAGATAGACCTTCTGTAGGTATGTTGTAAATCTTCACTAAGTACTCGCTAAGTATTAATGTAACGTGTAAAGCTTATTGTTAGTTTTTGAGAGCTGGTGTATGACGTAGTCGTGTTTCGTGTGCTAAGTGTCATGTTTATGAGACGAAATAACAAATGTTATAAATGATATTTCATGTTTTTGGTGTTTTGATTTATTCTCATGAGCACAGTCAGCCTCAAAAAGACAATACATTGACAATAATAATTCATATGGTTGTCTACAATTTTCCCGTTCTTTTACATAGGAACCTACTACGCTTTGGAATGGGCACCTAGCTTCATCTTTCTGATCGACCGGACCTCTTGACAATTCAAAAGTGCATATAATTGGTTTATTTGAAAGTAGCAGCGCCCCGCGGTTTCACCCGCGTTAGTTTCGATCCCCTGGGAATATCGGGATAAAAGTATTCTGTGTATTAATCCTGGTTATAAACTATCTGTTTGCCAAATTTAATCTAAATTCGTTCAACGGTTTATGCGTGATTGAGTTACAAAGATCCAAACATCTTCACAAACTTTAACTTTTATAATATTAGTAGGATAAATGCTTATATAAATGCGTTCCATAATACCGTATTCATGTGCAGCAACGCAGCACGTGTACTCTACAATTAAGTACTAATCTAATATATAAAATTCTTGTGTCACAATGTTAGTTACCATACTCCTTCGAAACGGCTTGACCGATTTTTATGAAATTTTATAATTATGCATATTCAGTAGGTCTGAGAATCGGCTACTATTTTTTTTTTTTTGCAAAACGACGTTTGCGGGGTCAGCTATAATATAATTTGTGACTACAGAAAGTACAATCCACGAAGACGCGCTCCACTCTTTTCCCTAATGCTTACAGCACAAGTGAGCAACATTCCGCTAGTGTTTTAGTTTTGTTGTTACACACACAAATTATTATCAGTGGCTAATTAGTGTGTACCGAAAAAACTAAAACACTAGCGGAATTGACTAGCGATAACCGCTAATGATTAGGAAGAAGAGTGGGGCGCGTCTTCGTGGATTGCACTATCTGTACCTCCCATTGATGCAAAATTATGGAACAAAGATTGTAGACAATAAATGAATTCTATGTATTCTATTAAATAATTTTTTTTCGATGTATATTTATCATCTTCTTGAGCCCGACTGTACCTATGTCTCGTTTATAAAACCTACGTCTCTAGTTTTGTGTGCTATATAGAATGTCTTTATAAAAACAAAAAGATTCGTATAAGCATCTTAAAATATATGAAGATCTGAGTTGATAGATGTTTTAACGATACACAATTTTTGAGTTTTAAATAATTATTTTATTAAAACCAATCACTATCAAATACATAGCCTTACAATACAAACTAGCTGTATGAGATCGCCGAATTAATCTAACGCATTCAATTGTATATTAATTACTAATTTATATTTAACAATCCCTGGAGCCATTTTGTTGATATCATTTTATAAACAAAGCAGTATTTTGAATTCATCTGAGCTTGTTTGCCCATCCATTAATTTAACATTATGACATTATGATATTTTGTCTCTCTTGGGTGCAGCGCTGTCACCAGTCATAGCAACCCATCTTCATCCATTATGTGAGCAGGAAAAGAAATGGTAAGCCGATCTACGTAATGCAACGTGAAATGTTAGGGGGGATGCGCTAGGTAGCCCGAAAAACTAAATATTTCTTACGTTTTTTCAATTTGCAGGTCAATGGCCCCGATTCTGTTGTTCACAAACTAAATTAAATTTAAGTTCAGTGCACCTTTTTCTTTCTATTTCATTATGAAAAGGACAGAAGATAAATTAGTTTAGTCCTATCAAATTAGATAATCCATAGACAAGTTTAGACGTGACTAAAAAATTGGCTACTAAAAATACGTCAATTTACGTCAGGCGCTGACTAATTTGACAGGACTATACTAATATTTATCTTCTGTCCTTTTCATAATGAAATAGAAAGAAAAAGGTGCACTGAACTTAAATTTAATTTAGTTTGTGAACAACAGAATCGGGGCCAATGTCAAGTCGATTAAAATAATAATAATTTGCGACCGTAACAAATATGACTTTACAGAATTAGAATCATTAAAGTCATCAATACGAAATAAACGTATTTTCTTTCTTACTTTACTTAAACCATGCAACTGAGTGTCATAAGCACCCTCGAATTCTTAAACGACACTTAACTTTTTGAAGAACGAGCTCATAGTCTTATAAATTAGATTGTTCTATCGAGATAAACTAAAAAAAGCTAGGAGTAGCAAAGCGATACCTGTCAAATGTCGTATGAACCAGATTGTTCTTAAGAAACATCACAATGACGTCATCAACATGATGATCAACATAATGGCCCCAGAACAATAATAATAAATTGACACAAACATTATCGTCTAATCCACCGTGATGAGACCACTTTCCCTGACCACTTGCTCCGTCGAGACCGGGTTTAAGAACACTGGAAACAGAAAATATAAAATTAATGGTAATTATAACAACACTAGCACACACACGGCTTATTTTAATTTATTTTAATTTATTTTAATCTATTAATTGTTCTTTTTAATACAGACGCCTTTAACGTGCACGTCTTTCTGCATCGTTCTCACATGTATAATTTCAACATGAATGATGTTACCAAAATTTTTGTAATAATTTTATGATTTAAAAGAGTGTCCGAGGAGTTTCTTGCCCGTTCTTCTCCACAGGTACCTACGCTTTGGAATGGGCAACTAGCTTCATCTTTCTGACTGACCGACCCTTGACAATTCAAAAGTGCCTATAAATGGTTTATTTGAAATAAATGCTTTGAGTTTGAGTTAGCTTCGTTCGCATAAGACACCGCAATATACTAAAATAATAGTCACATTTTCCTCCCGCGCTATAACTTCGTTTTCGCTTAGCGTTGTTTTTTTTTTTTGCTTGGTTCCTAAAGGCCATAGCGTGATGTTAAATAGTCTATAATCTTCCTAGAGAATTGGGCTATCAAATAAAAAAATATTTTTTCAAATCCGTAGGTAAGTTCTAGAGATTAGCGCGTTGAAACAAAAAATTATAAAAATACAAACTGTTCAGATTTATTTTATTTGTATACAACTTACACTGTTTATAACTTTACACTATAATAATATAATACATTTTTTAGACCAAAAGGATAAACTACTAACACTTTTTCTTAACTAGTCACTTAAAATTATGTTTAAAAGTAAATCAGTTAATTGTGTCTAATTATTAGCATCTGCTGCCGAACTAGGTGTATAGCCTGTGTTTTTCAGCACACAGCGCCTCAAGCCGTCGGACTGGGTATGCAAGTATAAGCTTAGTAACAAAAGAAAACAGTTTATTGATTTCAATAAACTGATTTTTTTTTTAGATTTCCTCCTCCTGTCCCCTAGGTATATAAGGTGAAGAAGGTGAGTGTATGTGTGTGTGAGAATTAAATAATTTTAGCTAGTAGATTCTTTAGGTCAAAGCGACAAACTTTTGTATCACTATTTCAAGATGGTCAGCATATTCTCACTGCACACTGTGCCTATATTTTCAAATGGGAAGGCAGAAGCCCACACATCCAGTTTTCTCGTTATATTTAACTTTAATATAAACAGGGGTGAGCTTATTGCCATGACCTAAACGGACCCATATTTAAACGGGATTTTACTGAGAAGCAAGTTACTAAAAAGACCAATATAATCTTCCCTGACCTGGAAATCGAACCCTCTTGATCAGCACTATTGTAATTTAGTCCGAATTATGGATGATTTCCACAAAACGGCTCGCACCGTATCGGATCGAAAAGGATACGAACGGATGCGGCGACAGCCAATCGCGTCCGGCAGCAGGTCGACGCATACGATCGGATTCGTACCGTCGCTTTCGAACGTATCCGTTTCTGCGCCTAGTCAAATAGTTTCCTATCGTGTTGACGTGTTCTAATTTTTGAAAATGTTGAAGTTGACGTAATATTGTTGGCTATTGCATTAGAAGCAGAAGAAATTAATCATATAACACAGAAGAGGAAAAGGAAAATTTGAACGACAGCCGAATGGATTCGATCGGATACGATGACAGGCGAACGGATCCGTACGCGCGTCGCAGCGTACTTTCGGCTACGATCGCGTGTTGCGGAAGACGCCCGCGGTCAAGCTGCTATGAGCGGCTAGACTTTAAATACTGTGTACACGATTTAATATCGTTTAAAGATTGTAAAATCCGTTCCGATCCGATGCGATACAAGCCGTTTGGTGGAAATCATCCTTTACATACACAAACTCACGCCTTCATCTCATGGGGATAGGCAGAAACTACAGAACGCCTTCTACTACGATCCTTACATACACCTTTGGCTTCGTTTACGTTCATACATCAGGGCCGTAATTCTCTATGACACAATGAACAAAACGGCGCGGAGATTGGCGGGATTAGCTAAAGAATTGACGTGGTTTCGAAGTAAGGAATCGTTATCGTATCAGACACCAATCTACATGATCTTCACATGATCTGACCAAGATTATGTCTGGACTTTAAAAGAGACTGTGACCTCTGAACTTGTTTCGGCCTTTCTTCTCAGAATAGTCAGAATAGGAAACGCCGAATTAATCTCGTTTTTTATAATATGATTGTAAAAGTGTTTGTACAAACCTACTTACAGAAATAAAATCATTTATCATTTAGTTAATTGGTCATATTAAATTAGACCCCCGGTTATTCACGGACGCCGCCGGTTCCGCGCACCAAACCTTTCTCAAGAAGAACAGCTAAAGTCGCGTTCCCTTCTAGGGCGTCCCCTCCCATGGAGTGTTATCACTCACATCAGCTTTGTACAAATACCTTATTTAGTCGCCTTTCATTCATCCTCTCATTATGACAACATCCGAATTACTATCGTGTTTAACAAAATAAATATCACTCACTTGTACTGCCAGTAAATAAGTCTTGGTCTGGAATAATACTGGCGGCTGCAATCGCTGCTTCATCCAACACAATCACCTGAAAAATATTTACATAATTATGAGTTTAATATTAATATGATCTGCCTGTAAATGTAATGCACATGAAGGCGGAGAGAACACAGGGTCAAATTAAATTAGCTAGCGAAACTCCGCAGACGTGATGGGTATCGAAATTTAAACATGAGCAAAAAAAATAAATTATTTTATTAGTTTTTTTCTTGAGGCCATCAATCGCAGGTAGTGTAGTCCCTTGAAATATCAGTTTAAAAAAAACTGTTTTTTTTATGTAGACTTCACAGATTTGGCGGGTATCAATATCTAAACACGATGAAACAATAAAAAAAAACCGGTCAAGTGCGAGTCGGACTCGCGTACCGAGGGCTTCATACAGTAGCTTTGTATATAGTTTACCACGGGATTTTTTTTTTTTGTAATGAAACTACAAATTTACTGTTTTCGGACTATTTCCTTTACCTGTGCTACATGGCATTGCTTCTTGCTAAATTTCATGATTCTAGGTCAACGGGAAGTACCCTATAGGTTTTGATTCCGGAACATAAACGCCCGTATCTTTTGATTGCGTTAATTTAGAAGTTTGTTATTTACACTGATTCAAGGGATTGCAGCCTTAAGTATACGATATTAATTTCAACTTGATAACTCTACGCGTCCCTGAGAAAAAGGGTCCTGACCGATGGACAGACAGACTGACAACAAAGTGATCTTATAAGGGTTCTGTTTTCCTTTTGAGGTACCTACGGAACTCTAAAAACTGGTTTTCTCAACTCATACTTCAAGTAACAACAACACCAATGGTCGTTGACCGCAAAAAAATCATCATTTTTTTATTTTGTCGTGTTGAGATATTGATATCCATCACTTTTGCGTAGTTTCACTAGCCATTTAATTTGACGCTGTATACAACGTGTTTTTTTTGATATCCCATAACTCTAGGGGGTCATTGTACTCGTCATTATGAACAACTTTTACTATGGGACCAAACCTGAAATCGCGAAAAAAAAATCAGCTGTTCCCTACATTTATGTTCGTATAACTCGTCAAAATGTTGGGAACAGCTGATTTTTTTTTCACGATTTCAGGTTTGGTCCCATAGTAAAAGTTGTTCATTATGACGAGTACAATGACCCCCTAGACTTATGGGATATAAAAAAAAAAACACCTTGTAGAAACCAACTTCCTGATCTACATGTTTAGCTAATTTTCTGAGCACTGTTTTCATATTGTCTATCTTTATATTTAGGTAATTGAAAGAATTTTTAAGTTATAGTTATGAAAATTCATGAAATTTAAAAACGAACATTGAACACGGTCTGTAGCATATGCCAAAAGTTTAACAGGTCACGTCAGCATATAACATAATAATATTGCAAAATGAAGGAGCTTTTGACGGAGTGTTTTCATCAAAATATAAAATTATAGCGGCCTGTCCCAGCTTCGCACGGGTGGACATTAATTTTTTTAACATTTTATTTTTTTCTTGAAATTAAAAAAACCTATATTAATCAGTGATAATGTAGCATTCAAATGGTGAAAGAATTTTTAAAATTGGTCTAGTACTTTTTGAGCCAATTCGTTACAAACATACATACAAATCTTTCCTCTTTATAATATTAGTATAGAAGTATAGATTAGTTATACAACATCTGTAATTAAAAGAGAAATAATTTGTAGGTATCATGTTATGAGAAAAAGAAAAGTCCTTTTTATTAGACATTTTTAAACAATCTTTTCTTTACTTATAAGCAGTGATGCAACGAATACCTACTATTTTTAAGAATACGAATATCAAACCTACTATTCGACGAATACGAATACGAATAACTCGCCATGGTAATAAAAGACTAATTTATTGAATTTGATGAATTTCTATTCTTCTAATAATTAAAATTTACAATAGACAAATTTTTATTTAAAAAACATAGTAGATTTTCTAGTTTTAGGCGATTTCTAAAAAGAAATCGCCTAAAACTAGAAAATCTACTATGTTGATAGACTACTATCTACTATGTTACTAGACTTGGAAAACGCGCGTCGAAAAATCGACGCGCGTTTTCCAAGTCTGCCAGTAATTAGATTTGCGTACAAACATATTAATTTTTAAATATTCAAAGTCAAAGTCAAAGTCAAAACGTTTATTGCAAACTAAGTGTACAATGTTGTTTGTTTTTGTGTGTTGTATTAGTATTCGCCGAATACGAATATTCGGTAAATATCTACTATTCGGCGAATACGAATATTCGTATTCATATTCGTTGCATCACTACATATAAGCTCAATTATGGCTAATGAGATACAGTTGAATTTCTATTGTTATAAATCAAATTTTGATTTTTCAACAGTTGTGCGGGACAAACTTCTGTTTTCTTTGTGGTTTGATATTTAGGTTTTATGGACGAAAATACTTATACCATATTTTTTATAGGTATTCCTGAAAATTTTAGGATTTTTTCCATGTTTTTTACTATCCTCAATACACGTCAGCAGCATGGCTGTGCACTTGTGCAGCTACGTAAAGTTTCCACCTAAAGTTATGCAAGTAAAAAAAAAATCAGTTCTTACATGTACCTTAGGGAACCCAAGGATCCTGGTCTCCTCAATAACATCGACAGTCTTCGTCTCTTCAAACATGGGGTTCCTTAGCGGCAGCAGGTCTATCGCATTAGCAGCCAGGGACCAGAGATGACCAGCACCTTGGGGGGCCCTGGCGCCCTTCCGAAAGTGTGGGTTTATGGATAGGTTGTGTCGCACAGAGTTCTTCCAACGTTCGTCGTTGGCTTTGTAGAAGGGGAAGCGGTCCCTGGAACCAATTATTGATTTATTTATTTTTTTAATTAAAACGGTTTAAAACCAATTACAAAAATTAAAGACTCAGTTTGCATATACTACACATAAAACATTAAATATAAAATCATCAAGTAAATAGTTAATAACACTTTCATACATCCCTCTCACAGTACTTCTGACATGCTGACAAAATCTTCACCCATTATGTATTAAAAGCGAATCATTTATCGGTAGACCACAATAATTCCCAAATATAAACACTAAATTACACCATATTAGTACATATTTGGTCGGACAATGTGTTATTGGGTGTATCAGGAATTCTTAGAAGCAGGCCGAAGTCTGGATTCGTGGTCCGGTTTATGGCATTAGACTCGCCCCCTGTTACATGGTACAGATAGTGCAATCCACGAAGACGCGCCCCACTCTTTTTCCCAATGCTTATAGCACGAGTGTACAACATTCCGCTAGTGTTTTAGTTTTGTCGATACACATAAATTATTATTAGTGACTAGTTAGTGTGTATCGAAAACACTAAAACACTAGTGGAATTAACTTGCGATAACCATTAACGATTTGGAAGAAGAATGGGGCGCGTCCTTCGTGGATTGCACTATCTGTACTTAAACATACCTGGCAAACTGTGGGTTTACATCAGTGCCTAAACCTCCCCGGAAAAGAGGCGTGATATTTTTATAAGACTCTAGCTATAATAAATTATAGCAGCTTTTCAAAAGATGTCAAAAATAATAATTACTTTTGTTAAACTTCTAATTTAATTGGATAACATGTCTTTATTTTGGAGGGGCCCGTGGCTAAATAATAACAGCCACACAGGTCGATCGATCAGGTAAAGCTACGCTTGCCGCTGTCAGTCTGTGGATGGGTGACCATCTTTACATACCGAGACCCCTCCGTGCCTCGGAAAACACGTTAAGCCGTTGGTCCCGGCTGTCATTCGTAGATCTTTGACAGTCGTTACAGGTCGTCAGAAACTCGAAAGTCTAACAACCAGTCTTACTAGGGGGTATGGTATTACCTAATAACTAGGTTGTGGAGGTCAGATAGGCAGTCGTTCCATGTAAAATACAGGTATGCAGATCCGGTTAGACTGGAAGCCGACCCCAACATAGTTGGGAAAACGCTAGGCTGATATACCATGTCTTTATTTTCAAAAACGTAGGTTGTACAAACAAATGCCAAATAAACGTTTTACTGCTCAGTTTAAAATTCCACTAAATGATAACAGGATTAAAGAGCTTTTCCACTGATTGACAGATTGCAGCCGATGTTGAAAATAAAAAGGTACCAAAACCTGATTGGCCAACAAAGAGATATTAATCCGGGGATTTCTGAAAGCCTATCAAATTAACATGTTCTCTCAAATCTCTTGTCAAATCATGATGATCGTGTAAATAAAAGTCAACATGAGATGGAAGAATTACTCAGAATAGAATACAATAAAATTCTCTTTATTATGTACACCATAAACCAGTGGCCAGTAAGTCTCTCTAATTGTACTGAGTAATAACTGAGGACCTGCGTGCATTAATCAGAGGGGCAATTCTCGTAATTTTAATAATGTTCTCAGTCTGATCTCAGTCTCAATCTGTCAAAAATACCTCTAATTTCCCTACATTTTGACAAGTTTTTGACATTTGTTTGTCGCTGAGATGAGACTGCGACTAGATTTTGAACGTTTTAAATTATGAGAGTTGCCCCTCTGATATGCTGAAATTTAAATAAAAGTTTCACAAAGTGATGAGTGGACTATAATAAGATTGGGTGTTTCTTTTTTTTCATAGGGTGACACAATGGGCGGTCTTATCGCTAAAATCGATTTATTCTGAACATTGACCTCAAAACGATCTCCTCAAAAACCAACTGTTACAGCTGGATTTTGAAAATGCGACTTTAAACATTGAAAAGTGACAGACAACCGCTGCTGCCTATATTCTTTGGATTTTCCCTAAGTTACTATGCGGTAATTTTACCTTGACTAAGAATATCTTTTAAACTTGCTACACAATCATAATCATAAAGTTTATGTGTGAAAAATAGGTATACAATAGGTCATCATATAAAAATGTACGCTATGTTTTATCTTAAGACATACAAATATGGTAACATGCAAAGTTAATAAGCTAAAAAAATGTCATTAATAAAAAGAAACATATTAATATTATTAAAAAAAAAATTAAAGATGTCAAAAATTTTAAATGCAGCATGAATAATTATTATCGTTTAAAAACTAGTCTATTGTATAGTAGCATTTGTTAAGAAGAAATTTCTGCAGTACCTACGTATCGAGACTGATCTGCCTTACAACCCTATGAAGCGGCTCTAAAATTCCATACAAAAACAAAAAACACTTTTTAACCCCGAAATCCAGTATAGCACCACCTGCTTGCTACCTTGTTCTATGTTTACAAGAGACAATGTGGCACGCGACCTCGCAGCTAGGGCGCCCGTCCCGTCCCGGCCTGGCACGGAGATCGATAGCTCCGTCAACCGGGACCAACCGATGCACGATACAAGAATTATCTAATACAACCCGGCTTATGCACCTGCTTATTGAATCTGGGAATTAAAAGGCGAAAACACGCACACAAATTGGGGAATTTTGAACCTTATGTGGACTAATAAAAGTTGGTATTGCGTTGAGGGTTCCGGGTCAGCAGGTTTATGGACGACTCAAAAACAGCCCGCTATGTCGAATATTGATGGAAATTGTGTTATGCACCTGTTTGTTAATTGGTTTAGGGATTAAAATGTAAAATTAGGGCGAAAATAAACACGGAAGCGATTCGTTACGTGCCCTCTTTGTTTTCTGGAATATCAAGCAAAATCTTAAAGGATGAAACCCACCTAATAAACAATATTTACCAGCACTTACAGACATCTAAAATACAAATGAATTGCTAGTCTAAGGTCTAACTTTGAGACAAAATGTCTCATGTGCTTATTTCATCAACTCCCATATCTTTCAAACTAGAACTCAGCATTGCTGTAACTTAAGGACCTGTATGCAGACCAAGAGGCGTGGCACAAAAGGAAGGTGACCTATTATATCTGTCTGCTCAGAAATAGGTAGGCTTAGTTATTGGCCAATGAATCAGCATTGCCATACAACATGGCAATGCCGCCAGGCTTTTGGGCACTGTTCCTGTTGACTACGATGCGGACAAATTTTTTGATGCCATACGATTCTTTCCTCTCACTTTTTTCTAAACTTGTATTTATATAAGTAATTATTACTATTTGAAGCTTTTAAATTTTGTGGGGGGCCTGTGGCAAAATAATTACAGCCGCACAGGTCGATCGATCAGGCTAAGCTACGCTTGCTGCGGTTGGTCTGTGGATGGGTGACCATCTTTACATACCAAGACCCCTCCGTGCTTCGGAAGGCACATTAAGCCGTTGGTCCCAGCTATCATATTTTGTGGATCTTTGACAGTTTTTACGGGTAGTCAGAAGCCCGAAAGTCTGACAACCAGTCTTACCAAGGGGTATCGTATTACCCAGTAACTGGGTTGTGGAGGTCAGATAGGCATTCACTCCATGTAAAATACTGGTATTCAGCTGCATCCGGCTAGACTGAAAGCCGACGCCAACATAGTTGGGAAAAGGCTAGGCAGATGATGATGATGAGCTTTTAAATTTTGTTAATATTATACGGTAGAATAAGGCTACCAGTGATAAAGATGATAACTGTAGCTGATGACTGTAGCATGACGAGACCTTTCTCAAGGAATTCTACGATGACACAATCTTTAAGTGTTTAATAAATTCTTCTCCATAAATCTACATAATGTCTGCAATCTACACCAAATCGCCCACTAGAACTAATCACCGACGATATAATTACACTATCAGCGATTGCTGACATGGTTACAAGCAGGATTGCGATGTTTATCGGCGCGTAACCGAGGGGGAACGATATTAATTTATTATCGCGATAATGTTTACTACCGTTTAGGTTTAGAGGGGAGCTTTGTGATTCGTGGTAATCTGTTCGATTAGCGGTGTTTGTTGAATGATCGTTACGGTGGCGGTGAAAGGGGGTAGGTAGAGGTGGTTTCAGGTATGCGATTTTGATAGGGTATTAATGCTTGAGGGTTTGCCAAAAAATGAGCTAAAGATACCTAATAGATACAGAAGTATTATTTTCAGGGCTTGGAACCGGTAACAAAAGTACAGGTTCTGTAGCGGTTCTTGCCATTTCAAATCATGGGTACCGGTTCCAAATGGGTACCAGCTCCAGGCGGCTGCTGGTTCCAGGTGTGTACCGGTACTCCACTTGACAAGTACTGGTACCCGCTAGCATACCACAATTCCCGGCCACCGTATGCGCGGGCTTGCGAACGGCGAGCAATGGGCAGCTCGCCTTCCGGTAAGGACTAGGCCCGGGTCAACGGCGCGTTGTGTTCCACGCGCGCCTCAAAGAGATGTCAGCAACAACTGACGGGGTCCTCTAGGGCCGATGCCTGCCAGGGTCGCGGGTTGTTCGAGAGAGATACCGTGGCCCCTGGCACAGGCAACTGAAGGAACACGGGTGGGTTTTAGTCAGTAAAAGTCTGACACGCCCTTCCGTTCCGCCCAGAGCGGGAGAAGTTATTTGATGATTTCCCACCCTCAAAAAAAAAAGGCCAAAGATACCGATTCCCAAAACACCGGTATTGCAAGCTAGCTGTCTCTAGCTGTGTTATAATGAAAGATTGTGTGGACTTTTCTTGACAGTGGGTGGCGCAAGGCTGGACATTTTTATTCATCATAGCGGCTAGGACTAATCTACTTTAGTTTGCCCCTATGTCACAAGCCGCACGCATTATTACAGTATTGGAGGATATATTTGGGCAAAACCTGCCGAGATTCATTCAAAAAACACAATTAATCATTGAAAAAGGTCTGATATTACGTTGTTGCAATTTTGCTTACATGGCAGGTGATTTTATTTTATTTTTTGTAAAGGGATAGACAATAGGCATTGTGACTTATAACATCGCGTTGGATGATTCTATAAAGGTGGTTATAATTGTGGCTTAAATAAATAATAAATAAATCATCAGGCAGGAAGATAATGAGAAGTATAGAGTACACATAGTTACTGTCATAATCAGCCTATAATGTTCCAACTGCTGGGTCAAAGGTCCCTCTGTGAAAGTGGGCCGTAATCGCCCACGATGAAGATAAAAAAAAAACAAAATATTATAAGCAAACCTGCTGTGTGTGTGATTATTACTGATTATATTATTTATGAATCTATCTCTCACTATGAAAGGGGGAACTTTTTTATTAGATCGTTAGTAATCTTGTTTGAATAGCCAGCAAGTATAATGATAAACACACGGTAAACACATCAGGTTAAAGCTTAATTTATAGCATCAGGTATCGCTTGTTATCATCCATGACTAGTTCCTATGCATTTTATGTGTATTTTTATAATGATCATAACTAAAAAAAGGCGGGAATAGCCCAGTGACGCCCACCACATTGCGCAACGGGGACACCCGTTTGCAATGTGGTGGGTGTGGTGGGTTTGTGGGAGCTGGATTTGAAATCACTGACAAGTGATTTCAAATCCAGCTGAACCAAGAGTGGGTTCACTGTAATAATGCAACAGTACACCCACAGTGAACCCAGGTCCACCCACTCTTGTGGACCCACAGTCAACCCACTCTTGGTTCAGTAAGCAGCAATCCAAAACTATCTATGCACAAATTCAAGAAAACCAAACAATTATTTGTAAGCAATAAAATTACCAAGGAACATTTCTGAAAATGCAAAAACTACATGTTTACCATTCATATATATTACGGCATATTCAAACAAAACAGAAGTCAACATCTAATTAGTCATGAAACAGGATCCCCCGCCGGTAACAATAAACCTAAATCAACCATTACCCGTTCACTCTATCTATACAATACCCAAACAATGAAGAAGTAAATTATACTATAATACCGACAAATAGAAATGACACCCCTCACAGAATGGTACCGAAGTAACATCGGAACATTTTCTTTTGTCCGCCTAATTGGATATTCAGCCTTTGTTATGTTAAATTGGGTGTGTAAAAGATTTTAATGTATTGATTGGAGAATAAAGGTAGAAAAGTAATTTTCAAGTCCTTCTATTATATTATAATTCTACTAGCGACCCACTTGGCACGATTTTTACGACTTGACAAAACTTCGAGATTTCTTTATCATTTGTAAGTTAAATATTTAGGTAGTATACATAAAAACCTTTCGGAATAAATTATCCCACAAAAACATTACATGTTAAATGTTGCCAAGACGAGACCATGTAGCTCGCACTGTCAAAAAGTAATCAGAAATCATATAGAGCCAAGCTTCTAACTCTTCGCAAACTACACCTTAGTCAAAATATATATCTTGGCCCTTGTATAACCATTGTATAACAGTATGAGAGTTTTTCACCTTACGCTCATGTGAATGTAGCGAAATGGCCAAGCCAAGACTTCTTTGTATTGATCAAGGTATTATTTGCTTAAAAGATGATTATGATATCTGCAGCTAAGCATAGCCCTAGAAAAATGCCGCTTCGTTTAACTCTGCCATTACCCTAGTCATAAATAAATATCCGTAATCAGAAAGATGCCTTAAAAATAAACTGGTGCAGAAATTGTGTTATTATTAGAATTCTGAAAGATGCTGCAGCATATCCTCTTGAGTTCTTAGTTGCATCATATTTAAGAAAAGTAACCTTTGCGATAACGTACGATGATCGCAAAGCGAGCTAGCAAGAGGCAATGTTTATACAAACGAAAGTTAATGCCAATTTCTGCTGAAACCATAACTTATCATCGCGTGAGGAGCACATCATGACACATCAGCAAGCGTATTTGACGCAGTGTTGCGTCGTACCGTACCGCATGATTTTATGTAAGCGCTGACAATTCAAAAGAAGCATTTCTTCGAATTTCTTGAATAGTATTCTTAGGTTTCTTTAATATTTTTTGTAAAAGAGTTACTAGAAAGACTGATTATCCAGGAAGACTTCACAAACATCTTACAAGTCTTGAACGAGGAACGACGCAACTTTTAGCAACGATATATCTTATTTATATTTATAAATATGAAATCATGACCAACAAGATTGCAAAAACCCGCATAAATAAATCACAATCCTTATAAAGTTATCCACAAAAGTGAAACTGTAATTGGACGTAGTTATGCAAAAAGGATCCAACCCACAACATGATCGAAAATGAGTTAAGTATACCAAACTGCTCGTCAAGGTCTATGTTTTCGATTAGCAAAAACAATCCAAGTAAAATACGAATTTTTAATGTCAAAATATTCGTATTTTCCTTGGATTGTTTTTGATAATCGAAAATATAGACCTTGACAAGCAGTTTGATTTACTTAACTCATTTTCGGTCATGTTGTGGGTTGGATCCTTTTTGCATAACTACGTCCAATTGAGAAAATATAACAATCTACTCACGAGATCCATTGGTATATCGCTGACACTGTCAACTCTCCATTCTCCCTCAGAGCCTTTTCTATCAGCTCAGGATATGTGTACGGGGGCTTCTTCAGCGCTGGTGGCGTATCAGGAATATCCACCTTCGGCTCTTTCACCACGGGCTCATCATCTGGCACTTTGATGTTCACAAAATCGTCCAATCTGAAGTTTAGGAGCCATGCCAGGCTCGCACAATCGTTGTCATCCTCTGTAGGACTTTTGGAGCATTTTCTTCGTCTCCATTTTGACCTGTCACCTGTTCTAGCCGCCATTTTGGTTGGGTACGATTGGCAGCCACGACCGCACTGATGCCTTTCGAAATTCGAATTCATCGTGGTGTTTCGTGCCAGTCCGTGCTATCTCTGCTACGCTGTAATCTTTTTAGGGTGCATGGAGGTGGTATATCAGTTTTATTCGAAAAAGTTTTTAATAGAAGCTTTTTTAAATTGCATTATTTTATTTTGATTGATATTTTATCGGTTGTATTACAAACTATGAGACATGTTAATGTTATTTT
This sequence comes from Globia sparganii, assembly GCA_949316385.1. Taxonomy (NCBI): domain Eukaryota; kingdom Metazoa; phylum Arthropoda; class Insecta; order Lepidoptera; family Noctuidae; genus Globia; species Globia sparganii. Next base: position 22,711,677 of record OX438660.1, on the reverse strand, counting down.
ACTAGAGACTAATATTTCACGAATATCTAGTTTTTCTTTGTTATTCAATTCAAGGATAAAAATAAAGTAAAAGACAATATTCCGAGAAAAAATCAACGCAAAGTAACTTTCTTATAATGAAAGTTTTCTTCGTAATTCTGCGAACAATATTTTCCAACGAGTACTAGCTACTTACAACGAGCTTTAGCATAGGTATTTATATAAATTGTACCAAGCAGTTTAAAGGATACAAAGTTTTACCTAGTTCTTTATCTGAAAATGTATTCTATTTTGATATTGAGATAATATCCCTTTGACTGTGGCGGCCATTTTTCGCGATTCACGAATATCTGTGAAGGTACTTCTGGGAGGGTCCGCGGGTGGTCCGCGAAATTACGCCGCGTCTGATTAAAACGACGATATCATTCTATTTTGATATTGAGATAATATTGGTACCTTTACACACAAACCTATACCTATAAATTAAACTCACGCATTTTTCCATAGAAACTACAAAGTGCCACCTGCTTCGATCCTTTCTTGCTATATATTTTCTTCTTTTAATATTGCTACACTTCACTCGTAAAATAATTTATATTTATAAAGTGGGCGATCAACCCGCATTGGTCCCGCGTTGTGGATAACGGTCCACTCCCTCTCACACAGAGGACGCCTGTGTCCCAGCTGCTGGAACCTTATAGGATGATTATGTTAAATAAGTAGGTAAGTTATGCGACTTCTTAATTGAAATATCTAGAACAAATCCCACGCAAATGATTGAATATGTAAATCCTAAACAATGCGTGGGCCCGCGACTATGTTTTCTTATAATGATTGTTTTGAGATTCAATGCAATGTTTGTACAGTCCCCGCCCGCGTGAACTTTGTTTACATTATCTTTTGTGCGATGTTACTTTTTCACGCGATTCGCTTTTGTTTGCGAACACAACACGACGAATGTTTGCAGAAGATTAGGATTTATTTGCACATGATTTAGGTTCGATAATGGCGCGTTAACTTGTCTTTATTGTTGAGTTTGTTATGAATGCACAAGTGTCTTTGAGATTTACTGTGTGTTGATTTATAAATTGTAATTGCTTTTTAAGTACATAAATTGAATTCGTCTGTGTTACCTAATCTAGATAAATAAAACAAAGTCGGGTTAGTTGCACTATTTATAACTCGAACGGCTGCACCGGATCATTGATTTGTTAAATTTTTCTCCTCCCCGAATAGCAGAACAACTATTAAAACATGGGAAAAATCCACAAAAAAAAAATAATAACTAGAGATAATTCATTTACTCATACAACATTTATTGATTCTGACGTGGTACGAAGTTCGCTGGGAAAGCTAGTTTTAAAACACAAAATAAGCATAGATGCTCTTTGCATCCAATTACAGCTATAGATACATCTAGATAACGCAAGAGCAACTACTTTACGTGCCCAGCTTACGTACAAAAATCATAAGCCGCCACTTTCGCGTTCAGTTCTGAGTGTTGGCTGGGTGGACTTTCCCATCACTAAATAGTGCTTGTGACGTCATAGTAGGTAATCAAAAAATGGCGCGCTTGGTTCTCTTAAAGATCGTGATACTTACGTTACGTTTATCTACAGGGTTATTTGAAAAACACCAGCAACCTCTGAAGAGGTCATTGTACTCATCATTATGAACAACTTTTGCTATGGGGCCAAACCTGAAATCGCGAAAAAAAATCAGCTGTTCCCTACATTTTGACGAGATAGACGAAGACAAATGTAGGGAACTGCTGATTTTTTTTTCGCGATTTCAGTTTTGGTCCCATAGTAAAAGTAGTTCATAATGATGAGTACAATGACCTCTTAAGAGGTTGCTGGTGTTTTTCAAATAACCCTGTGTATCTGTGTTATACACACACATTTTCTTTGATCCGACAAGGTTTATTTAAATCAAATGAAATCTGAAACAGTAGCCTTCCATCACATTTTATAACAGCAAACAACTAACTCTGAACTGCAGCATTCAATTAGCTTAACAAAAGTTTACCCTCCAATCTGAACAAAAGCTAAGTAATCCAGCACACAGGTCCTCGTCACAAAATACCCTCTGCACTCCCGTCAGCAGATAACAGGGTCACTATTAAATTATCACCGTGCACATCGCTTTTTCAACCCGTTCGGTGCGTACACATTTTAAATTCAATTACTTTTTCCAATTTACACGGGGCGCCGCGGATTTCTCGCAATAAGTGAGACCGGATTGATTTGTTACATATGTGTGATGTGCTCACCGGTTTTGTTTTTCGTTTCATTACTGCTGGATTTGGGGAGAAACTCGGAAAAAGGGTGTGTTGTTTGGTTTAAGGAGTTTCGTTTGTAAATGGAACGTTTTTCCGTTCCCGGGATTATGTGTAGGTTTAAAAGAATTAAATCCCAGAATAAAATTCCTACGGCAGTACGCCTCTGTGCATTTGTGTGCTTATACTTTAAATAATATAAATCCTAAGTAATGCTATAAATGCGAAAGTGTATTTGTTTGTTACGCTTTTAAGCTAAAACTGCAGAACGGATTTAGATGAAATTTGGCACATGGATAGACCTTGAGCTGGAGAAGGACATAATATTATGTTCTTCTCCAATGCAATGGATCGCAGACAAAGTCGCGGGCAATAGTTAGTAATGAATAAATACGAATTTAAACAGTGCCTTATGTAGATACTGCATTTAACTACAAATTGAAAATTAAGTAGATACTAACCTAATCTACCACACACTAGCTGCGCCCCGCAATTTCACACGCATAAGTCTCAAACCCGTGGAAATATCGGGATAGAAAGGATCATAATTATGTTCTTATTCAGAACAAATCCCACGCAATTGATTGAATACGTAGATCCTAAACAATACGTGGGCCCTCAAAACGAGGCTGAAACGCTTTCATACAATCTTGGGCCGGAATGTAAAAAGATGAAATTGGTGTGACATCTATTTCCGTTCAGCGTGGAAACGTAAAAAACAAACAGAAAAAATCAAATGTCTTCTCATTACAACATTAGACCTATATGTTTGTTTAAATGAGAACTTTGAGGTAAAACAATCCTTATGTTTCTTTCGGTTGACCCGTAGCAATAGATACTTTCTTAGTAGGTACTTACATAATATTTCAATTAACACTCACTGAAAATACACAACGAATTAAATCTTCATTATCCCCTTCCGGTTTTAATGTCTCTAACTTCGCCAAATCCGAAAGATCTTGGGGTCCTACAATACAAACAGAGCCCTTTTCTTAAGGTGCCCTTGGACCAGTTCCACCCTTTTGTTTGACAAACGCCTGGGGCCCAACAATGCTGTTAAGCCCAGCTGTGACCAGCATCAATGCTCATTTAGAATAAAAGAATGTTAATGGATAAACTTTGTTATTATTTTGTAAGGAATGAGAAAAAGTTCGCAGCTGCTTATTTTAATTTGATTATGTGGGCTTCAGTGGTTTGGTTATTTTTATTCTTTATTTGTTTTGTTTTATTTGTATCTGTATCTTTATCAAATTTATTCATTTTGATCTCGTTTTATTCGCAGCATCCTGAGTGTATTGTGTGATAGGTGGGACAGCCCCATGCTGGCTCACTGGATACGGCTGCACACGTACGTGTCAGTCATTTTAATTTTGTGTTTTTACTAACATTAGGTTAAGACTTTTACTAACAATAATTATGGATTTTAATCTGAAATAAATTTATTATTATTATTTATTATTATTACTTTTTATGCTGTTTATTTCTTAGTTTCAAGTAATTGAAAAATTGCAATATTTACTTACCGTCTTTATAGTTTTGTTTTGTAATTTCTCAATAGGCTCGTCCCCTGTTACATAGAACTTAAACATAACTAGCGAAATATCGGTTTTACTCCTCTGCTAAACCTTTCGGGGTTTACAGGCGTGAAGTTATGATGTTGTAACTCTACAGTGTTGCACAGAGGCATGCGTCAACTTGCTTTTTTTTTACTGACTAAAACCCACCCCATGTTCCTTCAGTTGCCTGTGCCAGGGGCCACGGTATCTCTTTCGAACAACCCGCGACCCTGGCAGGCATCGGCCCTGGCGGACCCCGTCAGTTAGTGCTGACATCTGACATCTCTTTGAGGCGCGTGTGGAACACAACGCGCCGTCGACCCGGGCCTGGTCCTTACCAGTCGGCGAGCTGCCCATTGCTCGCCGTCCGCAAGCCCGCACCTATACGGTGGTCGGGAATCGGCTGTCGACTCCCGTTGCCCAGGGTGTCTCCTGCGGCGACTAGGAACGTGAAGGCGCAAAGATTGCCTCTCCCTCACGCGTTTCGCCCCCTCCTTCGCAAGCATTACCGCTTTCCAGAAGGAGGAACAAGATACCCCTTACTTATGACAAGCTGGGTACAAATTATTCCAGGTGTCCAAACATAGAAGACGAATACTGTTTGTGTAGCGGTATACAACGACATGCGAACAACGCGTCATACTGACGTCACAAAATCCTGCATCTCGCAAGCAGTTTTTACCGCGCAACTAGCATAAATACAACGGCCCGACATGAATCATCGGGCAATTGCCCGCCAGACAGCACCCGTCTGGTCGGAGGATCCTCCCTTTTCTATGGAAGTTGAGTGAACTTTACACCCCTGTTCCTCACACCTCTATATTTGATTTTCAGAGCCATAAGTAAGTTACTGTGTAAATTCTACGATTATGTGTGAGCTAGTTGGGTTTTTAAATTATCATTCTGGAAAACTGAAAATGAAAAATATATCAATATGGCAGCACGAGTACATTAACAAAAAATAAGTGTAACTGCAATTTTATTGAACGCAGACGGTTCTTAAAATAAAGACCGCACGATTTAATTTACATTACAAAACGATTTTACCATACGAAACTAATTTGTATCCAATTAGAAAAATAATTACAAATGCGGCATCGAAGCGGATATACATTGGTGGAGGAAAAATAAAACGACCGTTCAGAATCGAGTGAGATCCGATTTAATTCGATTACGAGCATCGCATTGAAACGTTTCGAATTGAATCGATTTCTAAGTGTTTCAATTTAATTGAAGCCCATGCTGTTCTCGTATCCGAATGCAATTATTTACCATTTACCGGCCGATGCCCGCAACGGTTATAACCGATGGTGCTTCGTTTAGACGATTTAATATGATCTCATTAGTTGGTCGAGTTACTTGTTTGTGACAAATGGAAGAAACTACATACAATATCGTAGTAGAGCTTGAACGAAACTGTCATCCCATGTGATGGCAGAGTGAAAATTTACTCGTGAAAACTTAAGTGAGTTTGAGTTTGAGTCACACTTCAGGTGAGATTTTTATAGCACTACAGGTTAATTAACTACTCGTATCATTATCTGCCTAGCCTTTTCCCAACGGACGGCTTCCAGTCTAACCGGATGCAGCTGAATACCAGTGTTTTACATGGAACGACTGCTTATCTGATCTCCACAACCCAGTTACTGGGTAATACGATACCCCTTGGTGAGACTGGTTGTCAGACTTTCGGGCTTCCGACTACCCGTAACGATTGTCAAAGATCCACAAATGACAGCCGGGACCAACGGCTTAACGTGCTTTCCGAGGCACGGAGGGGTCTCGGCATGTAAAGATGGTCACCCATCCACAGACTAACCGCGGCAAGCGTAGCTTAACCTGATCCATCGACCTGTGTGGCTGTTATTATTTAGCCACAACTAATCGATATAAATAAATTTCTCTTTGCCCAGGATATCACTAACCGTAACTGTATACTATGCTGTTAAACCAACGAGTTAATGTCACATTGATAAGGATAACATCTTACATGTCAATGGTAATTGGTAATGCGTAATCTGATAATGAGGATCTGTTTGATAAATTAATATCCTTTGATACAGCCGCATTCACAGAACTATATATAACCGTCGACAACCGTGAGTGCGTCAAATAAAGCCGTGGAATGTTTTGTGGTTATTATTTTAATGATTAATTTTGTTTACTTTTAATTAAATTAATTAATAATTACTTTAAATTATTGGTTAAATGGAAATAAGTACGAGTAAGTAATGGAAATTCAATGCTTTGTGAATGTTAACGCTGTTTTACATATTATAGAAGCGTAAATTATTAATTTTAAACTACTTTTATTCAATGAAAAAAGTATGTAGCTCCCAATAGTTTATGTGCCTGACGGCTCCACGATTCAATAATTATAATAACATACTTAGGAATACATAAACTTAATTAAGAGTATTTATACAAAATGTCACGCAAAAGTGCGCCTAGAGAGAGAAGGTACAGAATTCCCCATACAAAAAGGAGTAAGACAAGGAGACCCTCTCTCCCCAAAACTGTTTTCAGCGGTGCTCGAATCCATCTTCAGACGTATAAATTGGGAAATGAAGGGAATACAGATAGACGGAGAACTACTGAATCACCTACGTTTCACGGACGATATTGTGGTCTTCGCAGAAAGCGCCACTGAAGTGGACGATATGGTGATCGAACTAGCTAATGAAAGTCAAAAAGTGGGATTATCAATGAACAAATCGAAAACCAAGATTTTAACAAACGGAGTACCTAGGGACATTATAATAGACAAAGAAAAGATCGAATATGTCAAAGAATACATATATTTAGGACAGCTAGTATCATTTGGAAATAACACAGGAAAAGAGATAGAAAGAAGGATAACTCTAGCATGGAAGAAATATTGGGGACTAAGAGAAATAATGAAAAATAAAGACATTAATATAAATATAAAGAAAAAACTCTACGAAGTAGGGATATTGCCTTGCCTTACATATGGTTGCCAGACATGGTCATTGAGGAAAGAAGACGAAAAAAAATCGCTATCTGTCAACGTAAAATGGAGAGAAGCATGCTTGGTCTCAAACTATCGGATAAGGTTAAAAACTCCAGCATCAGAAAGGAAACTAAAATAATAGATGTAAGGAAAAGAACACGATTACTCAAATGGCATCGGGCAGGACACATATGTAGAATGAACAATAACAAATGGACAAAACGTTTAACGGAATGGATACCAAGAGACAAAAAAAGGGAAAAGGGGAGACCAAATAAAAGTCAGAGAGACATTTTCAAATAAAGATGTGGACCATTATGGATGCGAAAGGCGAGGGAAAGAGTTGTGTGAGAGGCCTACGCTGCTAAGGCGACTGCTACTAATAAAAGTTAACTTTATATATACATATAAGTAACCATAATAAGTACATTATCTATAAAATTATAAACTTAACTAATTTCATGTAAAACTAGAATAGTAGTAAGAAATAAAGGCTATTTTTGTTTTATTTATTTATTTTAACATAAATACACACATCAAAAGTGTCTAGGGATCAAGCATTTTTATGCGGATTTCTTGAGATTGAGATGTGGCTTTGTAATAAATTTATGATTTTATAAATTTATATGGATCCTTTTTGGTGCATTTCATAATTTGAATCAGGAACTGTGAATCAAATTCGAGTAAAAGATGAAAATCAGCTGTCAATATTTTCCCTATAAAAACATACAACGCATTGAAGACATTATTAGTGCTACTGTTTCCCTACTACTGATTAAAACCAACGTTATTATGGAGCGGCGACGTCATTTAAGCAGGGAAGAAATGCTCAGAGCCGTGGGAATGATAGAAGCTGGTTCCCGGCAACGTACTGTGGCTTTAGCTCTGAATACAAGTCAGAGTGTTATCAGTCGACTTTGGACACGTTACCGAAGCACTGGTACCGTGGCTGAGCGCCATGAAGGACGGTATCGCTGCACCACACGGAGACAAGACCGATACATTCAAATCTTAACTCGAAGAGCTCCAACAATAACCGCCATGATGTTAGCCGTGAGGCTTCATCACTCTTCAGGGAACTTAATTAGCGACCAAACAGTCAGAAACCGCTTGCATGAAGTGAACCTTCATTCCCGAAGACCGCTACGGGTACCACCTATAGCAATGCACAATCGTAGGATTCGATATCAATGGGCTCTTGAACACAGAAATTGGGCAGAAGAACAATGGCGTTTCGTGTGCTTTTCTGATGAGTCTCGTTTTGGTATGAGACCGGATACAAGACGTATACGACACTGGAGAACCCCTGGACGCCAACAGCGATTAAAATCCTGCCAGGAAGTCCATCCTTATAGTGGTGGAACCATCATGGTATGGGCGGGTATTTGGATCGGCGGAAGAACTGAGTTGATTTGGATCAGAGGCAACCTCAACGCTCAAATTTATGCTGAGACGATTGTATCAGACGTCATCGTTCCTCTACAAGTGCAAATCGGTCCCTTATTTCAGTTAATGCATGATAATGCACGACCGCACACCGCAAGAGTTGTAAGACAGACTCTCGCCGCAGCTAACATCAATGTCCTGCCCTGGCCTGCTCAGTCGCCAGACTTGAACCCGATTGAGCATGCATGGGATATGCTACAGAGAAGAGCTCTGCCGAATATGGAGGGTATCCAGTCGCAAGAAGACCTTTTTTTGTTGTTGCAACGAACATGGGCGGCCATTCCACAGCGTGATTTGGATGAACTCATTTTGAGTATGCCAAACCGATGTTCTTGTGTTGTTAGTGTTCGCGGTAGAAACACGGATTATTAATTGTTTAAGTTACCCAATAAAATTTTAGAGAAAACTGTTATTTCAGTCTTTTTTTCGAACTTTTGTGTTAGTGGTTCAAATGTCAAAAATCCCTTTATTAGGAAAATGGCAAATTTCTTTATTAATGCAAAGGTGACTTGGTTTATCGTTACTGTGACAAACGAAAACACTTTATTTGATGAATCCTTAAAGAAAATTTTAATTAATATCAATCAGGAGAAAAGTTATTGCAAAAATATATGTTGATCCCTAGACACTTTTGATGTGTGTATGACTAACCAAATAGGTATAATTTTCTGTAAATATGACTGAAAGGTAAACTCAACGAAATTATTTGTTAAGCAAATTGACTCAGAACATAAATTGACCGTATATCCAAATCACAACTGTCATTTTTTGACAGTTGTATGAAATGGCAATAACACGAATTAATTTCCCCGACTATACATCACAGTATAACTTTACCCACACATACCTACCTACATAAATGTATACCAACAGATTTATAGGGTGTAGCAAAACATCCACATTTACGATGTGCCACGAAATTGGCAATTGATGTCACATCATTAGCGAGTGTCACGTCGTGCTTGATTTGACGGTGTAATGTACCTGTATGTACGTGCGAGTTCCGTTGCGTATCAATCTACCATGATGATTGACGCCCCAGTAACTGGGAGCACCTCTGCACTAAGAAATAGTTACCCTAATTATATATTTTGAAAATTGAGTATGAATTTGGATGGCTATACAGGGTGTCCCTGGAAGTATGGATCAAATCGAATAAAGTCGTGGGCAAGGTCATTTCCAAACTTTTTGATCCTGAGAATGTTGGTGAATTTTTTACGGTTCAAAAGTTATAACCAACTTTGTTATTTTCAATCACTTTGCATAGTGCTCAAAGAACAAAATCATTTAAAAAAAACTACCAGGTACTGTCAATTTAAGTTTTTTAGACAGCCCTGATAGTTTTTTTTTAATGATTTTTTTTCTTTGAGCACTATGCGAAACGATTGAAAAAAATTGGTTACAACTTTTGAACCGTAAAATAATTCTCAATCATCAATCATTCTCAGGACCAAAAAGTTTGGAAATGACCTTGCCCACGCCCCTATTCGATTTGATTCATACTTCCAGGGACACCCTGTATAAGAGTAGGGGAAGACCAGAGAAACGATGGATAATAGCTAGAAAGGGGGTGAATACTAAGATGACGACTAATTAGATAAGTGTGAATGAAAAAAACATGTTCTGCCGACCCCAAATACATTGAGACAAGGGAACGCCCTAAGAGGACATAAAGTGACCTTATTGGTGAAGTTCTTCACAAAGGTCAGCTGCGTAGTACTCGCGTAGTACTTGCAAGTTACATTCGAATAAGTAGTTTGTCGCACGTTTTCTGAGAAAAGTTTTACTTGTAAGTGTATAACGCTGCCTTAACGAGCTTTCTGATGAAATCTGAAATGCATCTACTATTTATATTTTAACGTAGCGCTATTTAAACTCACATTAAATTATAAATTCAGTTTAAAAACTAATACATTGACAGTATCAACCTATAACAAAAACTTGTGTTTATCTTTTTTTTTCGTTTGAACGCAGCACAAGACGGTTCCAGTACTCATTGTCATCAAGTGGCTTTAGATTGCAGGAATCCATTAGAAGCAGATACTGCGAATTAATAGCGAATGGTCCTCACTCAGTATACCATTCGATAGAGTTCCGTAAACTTCAGTGTTCAGTTCGTCGGAATTCTGTTATTTCAGAATATTTTTCTTGTAATATCTTTGAAATGTCAATACCGGGTGTAGGGTTGTTTGTAAGAATGTTGTGGACTGGCATTTAAATAAATAAATTATGTTAATTTTATCGCCACAAATTACATTCTTATACTAATTATTAAGTTGACAGTTATTTTATCAAAATTTTGTAATTTGTGGGAGATCTTTTTTTTTGTGGATGGGAAATCATCAAATGACCCCTCCCGCTCTGGGTGGAGCAGAAGGGAGTGTCAGACCTCTTACTGACTAAAACCCACCCGTGTTCCTTCTTTAGCCCTTTATGTTCCGGGGTAGCGGTAACCCTTTCGGACAATCCCGCTGCCCGGCAGGCTTCGGCCCTTACGGGCCCCTTCCTTAATGCTGACATCTCTTTGAGGCGCGCGTGAAGATCTGAGGGGCAATTCTTGTAATTTTACGAACGTTCACAATCTGGGGCGCAATTCTCGTAATTTTAAGAACGTTCACCGTCTGATCTCAGTCTCAATTTGTCAAAAAATACTTCTAATTTCGCTACATTTTAACAAGTTTTTGACTTTTGTTTGTGGCCGAGATGAGACTGCGACTAGATTTTCTGATCTCACTCTCAATTTGTCAAAAATACTTCTGATTTCGCTACGTTTTGACAAGATAGACATTGATTATCGCTGAGATGAGATTGCGACTAGATTTTGATCGTTTTTAATTACGGGAATTGGCCGTCTGGAGTCTAAACTAAACCTAAATTTGTATTTTAGAACTCCAGGCCCCCTTTATATCACATAATTAAAGGTTTTCAACGTGATACAATTGATTGTGAGGGTGTGTGTGTATGTGTGTGTTTGTGTTTGAATGTTTCATGTGGTTTTTCAAAAAGGAAGGCATGCGATTAATACAAAGCATTTGAATCCTTGTGATGATGTGTGATGCAATAATTTGTAGAAAAAAATTTCCGTTACATAGATATAAGAAAGATTTCTATGGTCCTGTCCTAATTACTCGCTTGTTTAAAATCGATTAGAAAAAATCAACAACTTGAATAGTTTGAAAGTGAGTTTGTTTATTTGTTTTGTTACGCTTTCACGCTAAAACGGCTGAACGGTTTTGGATGAAATGGCACTGGTAGACCATAACCTGGGTTAGGACATAAAATACTTTTATCCCGGTAGTACGTTCTCCGCCCCATTCCTGCCTCGTTGGTCTCGTGGTTGCAAGCGCGACTGCTGAGCGTGGGGTCCTGGGTTCGATTCCCGGGTCGGACAAAGTGTTATTGAGTTTTCCATTAGGGATTTCTTAGTAACAGTCCGGAGTTTGGAAGTTGGCGGTTTAATACCCCCGTGCCTCGGAAAGCACGTAAAGCCGTTGGTCCTGCGCCTGATCTCACGCCGGTCATGTCGGATTGCTGTCCCATCAGACTATGAGAGTAAAGGAACAGAGAGTGCATCTGTGTCTGCGCGCACACTTGTTCACTATAATATCTCCTGCGTACCTGGCTAATCTCCGTTGAGATTGGCCACCGTGACCGAAATCGATCGGGGAGGCTATTATTACGTTCCCATATAATAATTTCCGACCACCACACTGGCGAAGCTGCGGGCAAAAGCTAATAGAATATTTGTGCGATAAACCACTGTAAACACATTTTAATGCGTAAAATATTCCAACAATGAAAAATGTAGGCAAGTACCTACATATGTGTGCAATTCACAGTCCACGTTTGCGGTATTTCGCACGGTGCGACCCAACGCGGTCGATGTCATATGCCTTTGTTCTATTTTGGTGCGGCAGCTGCTGGACCTTCGATTTCATATCCGCATGGAACGCAGCAGAAAACAAAAGCATACCGATCGCGTCATAATGGACCTCTTTACGCCCGTTTCTGAGAGTCGCTTAACCCAGCATTAATGCCAGAATAAAAATGAGCTATTGGATTTTCAACTTTCGGCGCTGAGCTAAGGGTTAAAAATACAACAGCCCACTTTTATTCAGGCATTAATTTAGGTGTCACTTAACGCTAGTAAAATATATCGCATTACAAGAGATCGAAAACTCATATTACCGACCTTTCATCATACGTATTCAGCCAATAATGTTCCCACACGGCTGGAACACAGGCCTCCTATCTATGAAAGGGAGTGGGCCGTAATCCACCACGCGGGCCTAGTGCGGGTTGGAGGTTGTCACGTGTTGTCGAATTTTTGGTTCTAGGACGTGGCGGTTTCCTCACGATGTTTTCCGTCACCGTTTTGAGAGCAGTGGTGATGAAATGATAATGACACATTATTATTCCTAATGGCCGATTCCCATAATTTACGGACTGTTATATGTTAAAATTAAGACTCTTGTATCTTTACCAATAATGAAACAAAGATCTTTTTTTTTTGAGGATGGAAAATCATCTAATGACCTCCTCCTCGCGCTCAGGGTGGAGCAGAAGGGAGTGTCAGACTCTTACGGACTAAAACCCACCCGTGTTCCTTCCTTAGTCCTTTATGTTCCGGGGTAGCGGTAACCCTTTCGGACAATCCGCTGGAAGCAAAAACCTCAGAGCATAGTAGACCCTCCCATATGACACATCCAACTTTACTTTGTGTACAAATTTGACACATCCAACTTTACTTTTTGTGAAATTTGTAAAATGAGTGCATGATTTTAATCAATAATAATTAATGTAATTTAAACGACTATGATATTTGCACGCCGAAATTAAAGGCAAAATAAGAGATCTATTTTATTTATGTTGTCAACTTTCTGTACCTTATTTACGCAATTATACGATTATTATTATGATCATTGTTATTACAAACTAAAGTGACTGCTTGGGTTCAAACCCACGACCAACTCCAACTCGTAATTCGCGGCCGTTACTAATGGGCCACCACTACCATCTTTCATAATAACAGGCTTTATATAAAAATGCAGCGCATAAACTCCTGCTTTATTATCCAAAAGAAAATTAATTCACAACTTTCAAGGCACTTCAATTAAAATTAAATTTTCTCGACAATTAGCATGATGAGTTAGAGTGCACAGAGTGAACTGGTCCTTCGCAGGAAGACGCGGAGTGCATCTTAATTCGATTGACCGCTCTCCTATTATGCAGTTGCTATAAAGGAAACCAGTTGCACGAGTGTTGCTAGGTAACAGGATATCCTGTCCTTAATAGTTTTGTGAGTGAAGTTTGTCTGTTACTTATAACGTATTCGAATGTGGGAACGACGATACGACAATAATTTAAACAAAAACATCACGAGGAAACCGGCATGTCCTAGAGACAAAAATTTGAAGACATGTCTACCAACCCGCACTGGACCCGCGTGGTTGATTACGGACCACTCCCTCTCGCTGAGAGGAGGCCCATATCCCAGCAGTGGGAACAATATAGGCTGATTATGTATATCTAATGATGTTCCTAGTCTACATACAAAAATGTGATCAAATATATCCAATACTCGTAGCTTAGTCATTATAGCCAGTTGGTTGATAGGCAAAACCACAGATATAGATAGACCTAGATAACGCAAGTATCACGATCTGTATGAAAACCAAGCGTGCCATTTTTTTTACTACTTTCTATGACGTCACAAGCGCTCTTTCTCACTCACGCTCACACAGCCAGCAGTACACAGGACTGAGCGTGAAAGTGGCGGCTTACGATTTCTGAACGTAAGTTGGTGCGATTTTTGGCACGCGAAGTAGTTGCTCTTGCGTTATATAGGTCTATCTATATCTGTGGGCAAAACCCATAATCAGCCAATCACTATAATTTAGTTTATTTGAAAAAAATATTTTTCACATTAAATGTTAAGATTTATTTGATAATTGCAAAATACTCCTATGTACTAGTATTGCCATTAATTTATTTTATTGTCGTATTGTTGTCTCCACGCAATCCAATTATCCACTTGTAATCTACGAAAACGTCTATGTCTAGCTTGAATTGAGTTCATTTTTTCAAATTCTCAGTTCAATTTTGTATTTACGTAAATGCAAAAAAAACGGATCGAAAAAGAATCAAAATCCAAGATGGCGGCTGCAAAAATGTTCGCCGTCTTGGCATTTTGACTTCATTATTAGCATCAGCACCTTTGAAAACTATAGAAACTATCCTCTCCTCGCTTTCAATCACGTGTAAAAAAGTCGGATAACGCTTTTTCGTTACGTGACGATTTCTCCCGCAACTCCGCAAGCTCCGTTAAAGAACTTCGTTCCAAAAAACTTTCTTAAGATGTGAGCTACCAATTAAACTGTAAAAGATAGGGCTTTTACATATTAAAGACTGCAATGGACACACATTATTTTACAATTAATTTTAGTTTAACAAAAGGATCGTAGCAGGTGGCGCTTATGCTTATCCCCATGGGATGAAGACGTGAGTTTATGAGTTATGAGAATTTCAGTTAACCTAGTTTGAATGGTTTAGTTTTCTCACATAACTAAATCATTCTGACCTGACCAAGATTATGTCTTAAGTTTAAAAGACGGTGACCTCTGGGTTTAATTCTGTCTTTCTTCTCAGAGTAGTCAGATAGGAAACGCCGACCTCATCTAGTTTTTAAAATATGATTGACGTGTAAAAGTGTTTGTACAGAAATAAAATTATTTATCATAATTTTTTTTTAACCAGTGCACGTCCCAGTACAAGCAGGGGTAACGTCACTCCAGCTTACACAATTTACTAAACTTTTTGATCGTAGTTTCAACACTTTTTAAGTATTATTTCCTTACTTCCTTTTGCAGTTTTTATGCCTTATTTTTGTGAATATAGTACAAAACCTTAACCACACTGGTTAGCCTGTATTGAATGAGAAAGCCGGGGTGACGTCACTCCAGCTAACACACACTAAACGACTCATATCAACGAAGTTTTTGTAGACTAGAATCAATTCTATTTTTTAATTTTAAATTTTGACGTTCAAAAGTGCCTTTTAAGTGCCTATTTGAAATAAATGATTTGACTTTGACTTTGACTTAGCAGCTAAATTGAGGCTGGGAACTTTGATTGCAGCTATTATGCCTTAAATATTGGTGTAGGTAGAATTAATCTATCACATATGAGGAAGCTGGAGTTACGCACATAATCATTCATCATGACCTCACCTATTTAGGAACTTCTGCCCCCTATTGACCAGCAATCCAGACAGACTTCTAAAATCAAAGCGCTTCTCAGATATAATAGCCGTATCTACACCAGCGCCATCTATACTGCAGGCGGCTAATTGTAAGCAATTCTACAGATGCGATCCGTCGCCGGTGGATTCAATTATAGCTATTGCATCTGTGGAGCGTTGTCCCGACGTATAGTGTGGTCGGAATTAGAAGGTGGTTCTCAAGCCTATTGTGGACAGCTGCATGCATGGATTCCTGGTAATATTATTACATTAGCTGTGGCGGCTTCGCTCACGTGACTTTTTGAATTCTATTAGTATTATATTGGGAACGGTGACAGATTTGTTTCATGACATGATACAGCTTACACCCTATGCTTTATTTCAATGATGGTAAGAAGAAATTACAGAACATCTGCTACAATCTATCTATCCTGACTGACTGATATAAACTGCTGGTCCTAGAGACATGAAATTTGGAGGGTGTGTTCTTTGTAAAGAGTAGGTATCCTCTAAGAAAGTGTTTTTCGAAATTCTACCCCTAAGGCCTCATTTACGGAGAAGAGGGCGGTCGCGCGTCGCGTTGGGCGGCTCGGCCCGCATTAAATTCAAACATATGGCGTTTTACGAGAGCGTTTACGGAGAAGCAACTTTAAAATCGATTATTCCACGAGCCGCGAGACGCCACGCTGCACGCGACGCGCGACGCCCCGCGTCTTCGTAAATGAGGTCTTAGAGTGTGAATGGAAGGAGGATAAAATTTCACGCGGTCGAAGTCGCGGGCAGAAGCTAGTTCTTAGAATATTATGCAATTATTAGAGTCTTGGGATGCATGAAGAAGCCTCCTCGTGTAGCGCAGTTTGTTCCGCCAGTTACTCAACTGAACCGAGCGCTTGACGCATCCTGGACGGTCACACCCAACATCTTATTTAACTGGCCAATTTCCCTTGCGGTGGTAGGGCTAACGCCCGCCTGGTTTGTAACCTCCCACCGGAGTCCGGCGTCAAGCAGCCTGCTGTGATTCGTCGATGCGTGGTAGTTAAAAAAAATATGACAAAATAAATGTTATTATAGCATAAATGAATGTTTAATTGACAAATCCATAGAACAGAAATAATAATAAAAATGAATAAAAAAAAAATAGATTAAATTAATAAAATGTTACCATAAATTTTACTTAGAATAAGTTAGTTTGCATGTATAAATAACTCCTCCTCTTTCAAATTTTTTTTTGCTGTGCCCGACAGGGTCCACGATTATTACAACAAATGTTTACTTACCACCTTAGCTTATACATTGTGGAATGCAATAAATGATTGAGTATTGAGTTCCAGTGCCTTAGGCATCTTCTGGGCCCGCTCGTTCCATCATAAACCTCAACCATCGCATTCCATCAGGTATGAACAAGTTTAAGAGCGGGCCCATCAGCAACAAAAAAAAATTGAGTAATGTTTAACACCTGATAAAGCAAATATATATTTTTTATTTCTTAGCCTGTGTAGCGGTATCTACAACGACGTCACATGCGAACAACGCGTCATACTGACGTCACAAAAATCCTGCATCTCGCAAGCAGAGTTTACAGCGCAACTAGCATAGATACAACGGCCCGACATGAATCATTAGGCAGTTGCCCGCCAGACACAACACCCGTCTGGTCGGAGGATCCTCCCTTTTCTATGGAGGTTGAGTGAACTTTACACCCTGTTCAACACACCTCTATACCTGCTTTGTCCCACTCTTCCACTCCTTCCATCTTCCGCGAGCCTGCACGTCCTACATCCAGTTTAGATGGAACATTCATGTGATCAACATAAGACATTCAGTTATAAAATACCTGGAGACATCGACACGAATAGTTATGATTGTAAGAAAATTCTTTAAAAAAATTGCTATTAGACAAATTGTGAGAAATTTTTCGTTTTTCATACGAGGTTAATTTTGCAGACATCGTGAATTTCAGTCCAAATTAAGACTATGCTCCACGAAATGTAGGTTAGTCGGTCACCAACATACGTTGAAAGGTTAGCGTGGATATCGAATGTAGATCCTATACCGGTGCGATTCAATTATAGGTATCGATGCACCTAGCGATAGGTAGGTAGGAGTTACTCAACGCTGAAATGCAGCGTTGAGCGTTGACAGAATTAGCACTGCATCGGAGATAGACGAATGAACATAGTTTAAGATAGAGGAGTTCGATGCTAATGAGAACTATATGCGGTTTATTTTCATGTAGAAAACGATTTTCTTAAAGAGTTTAAGACTCAGTTAGGCCAATAAAATGCAAGCCAGCGGGGTAGTTGCGTAACAGTAGGAATGGCTTTCGTTTTAACAGTTCAACAACATTCATTACGTTCTGTACGTTGTTGAGCAGACACATTTTTCGAACATAAGAAGCAATGAATTAGCAATATCTTTCAAAATTATTCAGATTATAATTGATAGTGTGTTACGCAGTTATGTTGCTGGTGTTTTTTGGAACAAATCAAATTTTGCCATTGAGTTCGTAATGATATCGAAAAATTGTCAAGAAATGAATGCCTTTCGTAATTAGTCACTTACAGGTGAATTATCGTAATGGCAAGGGTAAGAATGGTAAGGGTAAATTCATGGCGAAATATTTGTGGTCTCGATAACACACATGAAGTTGTCACTTTATATAAAAACGAATGACTGGTATATGGTACTAATTTCATAAGAATTTTATGAATATTATTTAAGTGCCCACCCCTATTATCGTCACGAACATAAACGAATATTAGTCTAACAATATAATTTAAATAAAAGAGTGTCGATTGAGTTTTTTACCCGTTCTTCTCCATGGGTACCTGTGGAGAAGAAGCTTTGGAATGGGCAACTAGCTTCTTATTTCTGACTGACCGACTCCTTGACCATTCAAAAGTGCCTGTAAATGGTTTGATTGTGATAAACGCGTTGAGTTTGCGTTTGCCTTATGGGAAAATTCAGCTATCCAAAATATTCGGAATATCACCAAGCTTGCAGTAGCGAAGGTACCATACAACTCGATTCCCGCCGGCTTCCCTTCGAAAATTTAGAACACAACTACTCTATAGTCAATTCATCATCCTACTTCCTACTAATATTATAAATGCGAAAGTTTGTGAGGATGGATGGATGGATGTTTGTTACTCTTTCACGCAAAAAGTACTGAACGGATTTTGATGAAACTTTACAGTAATATAGTTTATACATCAGAATAACACATAGGATACTTTTTATCCTGATATTCCTACGGGATCAAAACTTACGCGGGTGAAACCGCGGGGCGCAGCTAGTTGAAATATAATGAAACAGTTTATTGACATTTTTTTCTTGCTCCGGCTTACCTCTGTCATAAATTCACCCTTCGCCACTGCAAGCTAGCACATTCTTCTTCTTCCATCACTGGTCCCGTTATTTGGAGTCGGGTCTCCTCACTTTTCTGCTCCAAGTTATTATGTCTTGAGTACCAAGCTTGCATATTCTAGTAGAATTAATATCGGCACGTGTTCTAAGCTACGCCGTACACACGGATCATGACAGAACATTGTGTAGTGCGCTGAAATGCACTAATCCCTAGCTGGATACCGCTTCTAGACGACATATCGACACCTCCATGCAATAACATCGTAACTCACTTTTTCCAAAAATTGAGTTACAACGGCATTGTTATGTAAAAAAAATGCATTTTTTCTGTACTATCATTGTAATTCTATTCCCTTTCGTTTCTATAATGACAAACACAAAAATAGGTATAATAATAATACATTATCGCATTCTGAGATGTGTATTTACACATATTTGTTTTGGATTGCATGAATTAACTTAATTTTTACTATATACAAACATTTTATGTAACTTAACACCTTGGAGTTGCAATTATCTGACCACAAAAATAAATTAAACTACAAAAAAACTAAATTGTAACTCAGACATACAATGTTTGTCCTCGTAACTTATATGTCATTTCACTGTTTTGTTTTTCACGTAAGTCATGAAAACCGATGAAAACAATTTTTCTTTTACAACTTAACCATACCTATTTATAGTCCGCCTAAACTATATTAAATAGAGCCAGCTTCAAAAATTGTACGGGATGTTTTGAGTTTGCTATAATTTTTCAAACTTTAAAATCGCTCTCCTGTAAAATCACAAAAAGTGAGTTACGATGTTATTGCATTGAGGTGTCGATATGTATATTATCGTGCCTATTTCTGGAAGTGTTCCTACGAGCAGATTGTGTTAGTTTGTGAGTGTGTTTGGGTTGAAATTAATTCTGAAGTATCTTGAATATTAATTCAGTGTGTTTACGAGCTGAAATTTCTGTAGCACCTGTGAAAACCACTTACATATTAGGTTTTAGTGTATTCAACAAGTCTTACCAACGGCTACTGGGTTACCCATTAACTGGGTTGAGGAGGCACTCGCTCCTTGTAAAATACTAGCACCTATTCAGCTGCGTCCGGTTAGACTGGAAGCCAACCCCAACACAGTTGGGAAAAGGCTATTCAAATTGTTTTTTTTTTTATTACGCAAGAAATTAAAACAACGCAGAATTTTTATGGCACACTCAGACAAGCGTTCTTGTAGGCAGTAGCTGCAGCGGCAGATCAGGTGGCGGCCCTTCAGATTGTAGTTGGTCTTTGTCAATTATGTACATTAGGAATACCAGCGACACCGCCGGATCCGTTGCACGCTAAGACTTGAAATATCTGACATACTTATAAGTAGATATTTAGCACCCGTATCTTTCACCAGACAGAAAGATACGGACGAATGAGGAAACTGTCTGTGTGTACCAACCCGCACTGGGCCCGCGTGGTGGATTACGGCCCACTCCCTCTCATAGACAGGAGGCCTGTGTCCCAGCAGTGGGGACATTATAGGCTGATTATGTTGAGGAAAGTGTCATGAGGAAACTTTTGAGTATGAATGTTGATAGCTATAAGATTAGAGGAAGACCAAAGAAACGATTTATGGAATGTGTGAATGGAATTTGGTTAGAAAGGGGGTGACTACCGAGATGACGAATGATAGAGAAGTATGCAAGGAAAATATATGTTGCGCCGACACCAAATAACTTGGGATAAGAGCAGGAGAATAACGATGACCTTTCACAAGAACTCAGCATAGCTAGTTGAGTGCAGGAATAGTTATGATAGTAATAATTCACATAAAAAGAGCTCTAGTACCATTTCGCCGAACCTTAGTATATTTTTCCCCTATTCACAAAAATGTTAATACAATAAATACCACAAACCATAAAATTTGTACACATATACACACCACACCTACACATCCTCGCGTTACACATACCACATATCCCCACCCCCCGACACCTACATAAACACACCCTTACACAAACGAACCCACACACACTCACAAACATATTCTACACCCAGTGCGCTCCCTTACTGATATATGAATTATAAAATGTTAATTAGTCTTAAAATTATATTTTTGTTTATTTCTCACACATCTGTAGAATGATTGTAAACTGGAGGAGCGGAACCACCTAATACAAACAAATCTTTGCTTAAAAGGTGACTCCAAACCTAACATAGTTATATCCTTAAGTGAAGAAAATACATTTTTATTTTTATTTATTTATGTAACACATCTAATTACTCTAAACATTGTTATTCCTGTTCAGTGTATCTTAACACCAGCGCCCTCTACGTATAAAGCTGTGAACTGTTATGAATTACGATTCTATACTAAGTAACACAAATAATAAGTAAGCGTAGCAAGCTCACTTTGTCATTTTCATCGATTGCCTTGTAAATAGTTCTCAATGTACATAATAGATGTCGCTGTTCGTTTACGTCATCTTTTTGAATCGCGGTGTCGAGATCCTCCGAGGACTAATGACCCTCGCTACAATCATTGAATAATGTGACTTCTAACCAGGTGCACCTACGGGCTACATCCTACTTGGAATAGCTTCGTAAGACTCCTCGGATAGTTTAGTTAAAGTTAATATTATAACGTTTTACGTTACCTTTTTGGATTAGAGGTCATCTGCCGCTATCTTCGTCCGAGCGGGCGTGATATTGCTGGTGGAAACCTATTTTATTCTAAGTGCTGTACGTTCTATAGTTGTTGTAATAACTGTAATCATCCATAACTGTTGGAAATTACATAATAAATCAGCAATTTCCTGTGAAAACACCACCTGGAGTTTTCCTTCCTACCGGAGCGAGTGACGTCATCAGCTTGAGACCAAACAACCCTGCTACAAACTGGCGACCAACGGTGGGCCCGACTGCAAGCCAAAGTACAGAACCCGCTCCGGCCGTATCACTACGACTACAGTGAAAAGGAGGAAAGCAGAGATGTCTGTCAACCTGTCCGACGCGCAGTTCGAAGCACTTCTAACCAGAATTTCACCTGGAAGACATGGTTCCTTTGCTTCCTGTAACGCCCAATATGACGGAGTACGGAATCCGGAAGTGGTGGAAGCATTTTTGGCAGCAACAAGTGTTTTCAAGGAAATAGAAAATATAAGTGATTCAGAAGCTCTTACTGGGGTACCACTTATACTAAAAGGAGAAGCTGCAGTATGGTGGCAGGGAGTGAAACAGCAAGTCACCACCTGGGATGACTTCAAGGAGCGTCTCTGTTACGCTTTTGCCCCTAAAAAGTCTGCGTATATAATCTATCAAGAGATAGTACAAGTGACGCAGGATTTTGCAACGCATACTGAGACTTTCGTTGCTCATAAACGAATGTTGATAGCTCAGCTCCCGGGCCCAGCGCACACTGAGCAACAACAGCTGGATATGGTGTACGGACAGCTGAAGCACAGGATCCAGGAGAAAATTCCGCGACATTCTATCACCACTTTTGATGAACTACTGAAAGCAGCGCGAGCTATTGAGCAATTATGGAGCAGCAGGTCAAAACAAGAAGATCCTGAAAAGTCTACCAAGAAGACTAGACCAGCAAAAATAAAATGTGGCTTTTGTCATTTCCCAGGACACAGTACAGAACAGTGCCGCAGATTGAAAAAGAAGGAGAAGGAGTTGGGTAGTGCGGAAGGGGATCCAGGTTCACGAGCACAGATAAAAGGTACCCAGGCACCATCACCTTCGACACCTAAAATATCTTGTTATGGATGCGGTGCGCCCGGCGTTGTTCGTACCAGTTGCCCAACGTGTTCAGCGAAGAAGCGGGAGTCCGCCAAAACCGAAGTGGTTGGCCTAAGTTTCTGCCCAATCAACCTTCAATACGATGCCAAAATGAGGCCCATTGTATTTATTGAGGTCAATGGGATAAAGGGCACAGCATATATAGACACATGTGCGAAAGCCAGTGTCGCATCTTACCAACTCTATAAGGAATTAGTAAAGAAAGGTTACAAGTTTCAAGAGGAAATGGTTCGTGTCACTTTGGCCGACGGGGTCGGGAAAAGACAACGCGTCTTATCATCCACAGCAGCTGTGACGTTGGAAGGCCGAACATTTCCTACTCGCTTCATTGTGCTTCCCGAGGCGAGAGACAACCGTACCCTGCTGGGGGTCGCCTTCCTACAGCAAGCAAAAATGGTCTTGGATCTGGGACAATTTACGTGGAAATATCTGGACTGTGATACAACATTTGAAATGTACGAAGAAGATTTCGTGCACTTTGGAAGTAGTGCCGTGAACATTACTAGTTTGCCGAAAAACGCCGATACAGATGGGACGGCGTCACAAGAGGCTGGCTTACCTGACGGCACCGGCTTTAAGTTGATACCGCTGGAGCTTTCACCACGAAAGCGAACGCGAAAGATATTCGACGGATACGTGCCTGCTTTCGCCGAGTATATGATGAGGGATGCCGAGAAAAACATCACAGAAGCGGACATTAGGCTTTCTCCCCACTCTGAGCAGCTGTTTACCCATGACACCAATATTGAAATAGGTTGTGTAGATGTTGATATAAATAAATTATTAGTAGAGTACCAAGATGTTTTCACTGGTAATAACCAACCGTCCTTGCTTGGGGAACACTGTATTGTTACCAAGAGCGACGTACCCATAGCGGTGCCTCCTTATCGATTATCACCGAGTAAGAAAGAAATTCTAAGAAACGAACTAGGAGATATGCTCAAGAAAGAAATAATTGAACCTTGCTCTTCCCCTTGGGCATCACCCGTTGTAATGGTACCGAAGCCGAATGGAGATATTCGGGTATGCGTCGACTATCGACGCCTAAATGCTATAACAGTACCCGATACTTACCCTATTCCTCGGATAGATGACTTACTCCACGCTGCGAAGCCCACTACTTTTATGACGTCATTAGACCTCAAGGCAGGATATTGGCAAATTAAAATAAGGAAAGAAGATGAAGAGAAAACTGCGTTCATAACACCTTTTGGGCTGTATAAATTCAAAAGGATGCCGTTCGGACTACGCAACGCGCCGGCTACATTTCAGAGATTAATTGACAGAATGCGTGTTACGTTAGAACACGTAAATATGTTGGCTTACTTGGACGATCTGCTTCTGTTTTCCTCTACATTTGAAGGCCATCTCTCCGACCTAAAAGATGTATTACAACGAATGAGAGAATACAACATTACTGTGAACAAAGACAAGTGTAGATTCTTTTGTTCATCGATCAAATACTTGGGACACATCATCACACCTGACGGACTGAAAACCGACCCAAGTAAAACCGAAGCAATACTGGCGCGACCGACTCCTAAAAATCTTCAGCAACTCATTTCGTTTCTCCAAATGTGTTCATGGTATCGTCGATTTATACCAAATTTCGCTGCCATAGCACAGCCGCTCACAAAATTAACGAAGAAAAAGGCTACCTGGATATGGGAAAAGGATCAAGAAGATGCCTACTCTACACAGAAAAACTGTTTGTCTACAGCCCCTGTATTGCGACAGGCAGATGAAACAAAACCGTATATTGTAAAAACTGATGCCAGCAGTTACGCACTAGGAGCTGTTCTCGTCCAGGGGGAGAAGGACGAGGAACATCCGGTGGAATATGCGAGCAGGTTGCTCACATCAGAAGAAAGAAACTACTCCACTACTGAGCGCGAAGCTTTAGCCGTCGTGTGGGCGTTGAACAAATTTCGAGCTTACATCGATGGTTCACCCGTGACTCTAGTAACGGACCATCAAGCCCTGAAGTGGTTGATGAATTTAAAATCTCCCACAGGCCGTCTAGCCCGGTGGGCACTACAACTTCAAGAGTTCAATCTTGATATCAATTATCAGCCTGGTAAATTAAATACTGTGGCTGACGCGTTATCTCGACCACCATGTTGTGAGGATTCTTCCGCTTGTGCCATATGTGCAGTAGAAATAGATATGCCTACCAGCAGTAGCAAAGAAATTAAAGAAAACCATGGACCCGCATCTTTTAAGTTGGCCACTCTAGCTGAACCTGAAACATCAGTTGGACTTTATCATGCATCCGCTTTAACTCCATACAAGATGGACTCACACACTACGGTGCCAGAGCCTGTTCAACCCCTTCGCAGAAGAGGACGACCCAGGAAGAAAGTGGACGACCATAAGTCATCCTCAGCTACCCGACAAGGACGTGGACGACCTAGGAAACAATAACTCCTCTCAATCCAGTCCCTCTCGCCGAGACGTCTTCGGGGACTGAGGGGGAGACTGTAACACATCTAATTACTCTAAACATTGTTATTCCTGTTCAGTGTATCTTAACACCAGCGCCCTCTACGTATAAAGCTGTGAACTGTTATGAATTACGATTCTATACTAAGTAACACAAATAATAAGTAAGCGTAGCAAGCTCACTTTGTCATTTTCATCGATTGCCTTGTAAATAGTTCTCAATGTACATAATAGATGTCGCTGTTCGTTTACGTCATCTTTTTGAATCGCGGTGTCGAGATCCTCCGAGGACTAATGACCCTCGCTACAATCATTGAATAATGTGACTTCTAACCAGGTGCACCTACGGGCTACATCCTACTTGGAATAGCTTCGTAAGACTCCTCGGATAGTTTAGTTAAAGTTAATATTATAACGTTTTACGTTACCTTTTTGGATTAGAGGTCATCTGCCGCTATCTTCGTCCGAGCGGGCGTGATATTGCTGGTGGAAACCTATTTTATTCTAAGTGCTGTACGTTCTATAGTTGTTGTAATAACTGTAATCATCCATAACTGTTGGAAATTACATAATAAATCAGCAATTTCCTGTGAAAACACCACCTGGAGTTTTCCTTCCTACCGGAGCGAGTGACGTCATCAGCTTGAGACCAAACAACCCCGCTACATTTATTTATTTAAACCAACTATGTATATCTTCAGGACCCGCTATAGTATATTCACTATAGGCCAGAAACTAATTAGCATTGCTTCAGGCCGAGTTGTCACCAAGTGTCCGCGCGAAGACATACTACTTGCCAACTGGTGGCGACGGTGGCGTCTGCTGTCGACTAATAAGTCGGCGACGTCTAATTTGATTGCTTTAACAGAACTAGACTACTGCAGTGCTATTCTGTAAAAATCTCACCGTGAAAACTAAGGTGAAGTGAGCTGTCATTCCACCTGATGTTAGGGATTGCCTCTATTGATAGCTCACTTCACGCTCACTTCACCTATGTTATCACGGTGAGATTTTTACAGAATCGATAGGCTGCTTACGAAGTCTACTTATTGCTTGTATTTGATCCTTATACAAGTATTAGGCGCGCGGCCAAAATCGGAACTTCTTGTTTTCCAATACAATACCTAGGGTTGTCGACTGAAAAAATCTAATTAGTCCGTCAGTATTGGAAAATGTTGGACACATATTTTTTGTTTTTGTATTTCAATGAATATTGACAAAGATAAAACGCATCAAAACTCGGGAGTGGGGGCTCGTGACGTCAGAACGCACTAAAAATTGTACCAAGGTGTTACGTATTAAGACTGTGCCGACCCTACAGTGGCGCCCTCATCGTTTGTTTGGTTATTTCATACAATTTAGAATGAAAATGCAGAAAATAAGCACGATAAGTTGTGCTTCACAAGATTATACGTTAATATTATTATAAAAGGTAGTTTTATATTGTTTAGTTTCATTATAATCCTTAAAACGGATAAAAGTGGCCACTATATTCCGTTTTAAGGATTATGATAAAACTAAACAATATAAAACTACCGCTTCTAATAATATTAACGTATAATCTTGTGAAGCACAACTTAACGTGCTTGTTTTCTGCATTTTCATTCTAAATTGTATGAAATAACCAAACAAACGATGAGGGCGCCACTGTAGGGTCGGCGCAGTCTTAAGAATTTTAAAAGCGTCGTATCTTCGTCAATTTCGGTTTACCTAACAAAAGAAAAATAAATAATAAAAAATAATAAAAACTTTATCGCTCAATAGATTACAGAGATTTTAAAAAGACGGGTCAAATATTTTTTTGATAATCTAACTGACGCGGACTAATTAGATATTTCAGCCGACAAGCCTATTACACAAAACGCCCTCTGTGGGTGCCCAGCGGTATTGGCCCAGACTTAAGAGTTGTGGGTCGTCAGTTCAAACCCAGGCAAGCACTTTTGCTCTGTGCATTTAATTTCATCACCACTGCTCTCAAAACGGTGAAGGAAAAGTCGTGAGGAAACCGGCATGTTCTAGAACCAAAAAATTCGAACACAAGTGACATCCACCGACCGGGGCTCGTGTGGTGTATTATACTCCCTCACACAGAGGAGGCCTGTTTCCCAGCAGTGGGAACATCATAGGCTGGTACTTATGTCTATTCTCTGTCAATGTCATTTAAACTCCAAAAGATCATTGTAGCACTATCATCAAGAGAACAACTGCGGTGCAATTCTGTGAAAATCTCACCGTAAAAACTTAGGTGAAGTGAGCGTGGCGTGAGCTGTCGATAGTATCAATTCCTAGAAAAAACAAACTCACTTCAACTAAGTTTTCACGGTGAGATTTTTACAGAATCGATCGGCTGTTCTTCCAATGCATTATAACAAAACATTCATTTTAGTAACAAAAGTTGTAGATGGTATGTCAAAATCCGGTATTATAAGAACTGCAATGCCTTTGGTCACATCCAAGATACGCGGTTGCATTGCTTTAGTTATCCAGAGATAAATGATTTTCCCATAGGCTGAGCCAAATAGGTATAACTCAGATCTTATACAACGTGTAACGTTAAATGCGCAAAACCTGAACATAGTTTGTTCATAATTGACTGCTGAATCTATTTCATTAACTTTTAATATAGGTTTTTTTTTTCAAAAATTATGTAATTTGCCATTCGATCCGCCGATCGAGTCAAAGAAAATTAAGTCTTATTCTATGGCAATAAGACTCAATTTTGAATGCCTAAAGTAATGCTTGGATCAACACGATTTTCTTAATAATATTAGTTAGCTTTAAAAAAATATTTTTGGTCATTGTTTATGCTTTTAACTCAATGCTCTAATTGGGGTGTATGAGGTTTTTCACATTTAACGTTACACGTTGTATTTATATTTATAGTAAGGAAATGTCAGTTTATTCTAATTTCTGTCATGACGATCCCCAATTTAATAACGCGTTAGCAGCTGGACATGGGTGTCTCCCAAGTACTTATTACCATACAATTATCTCATAATTGAGAAAGTAATTGTCAAAGGGGTTTTTCAGAAGGCTTTCCGTAGTAAATTTCCATTTACTTACACCCGATTGGAGATTTCGACGGAGTCGAATAGTCACGGCAAAACCACGCCTGAAAACGTCAACAGAAAAGATGAGATATGAATTCTTAGTTAATAGTACATTACAATACAGTACATACAATAGAGGGTGCTAAACGCCGCCGTCCATTAGTACCACGTACCTATCGTATAGGTACTATTTTATAGCACGTGTGACCTAAACACATATTTTTAACACACATATTTATTTTCTGTGTAAAAATGTTCTACTTAAGTCACAAAAACAGCGTGACTTAAGAGAAGGTCTTTTCTTCATAGAAACGTTCTCGCCTGTTTTCTTTCTGGATAATGACCATACATCAATTATTTTTTACAGAATAATAAATACTAACTTCTCGAATGTCCATATGTTTCCTATTGATGACACATTATTTTTATAAGCACTACAACCCCCAAAAATGCTCAAAATTGCCGATTTAAATCGCTGTCAACAGAGGCCTAGTGTAAAAAGACAACTATTAAAGAAAAAGAAAAATATAGGGACACAGTTATCCTTTTTATTCAATTTATGAAATACTAGCTGCGCCCCGCGGTTTCACCCGCGTAAGTTTTGATCCCGTGGGAATATCGGGATAAAAAGTATCCTATCTGTTATTCTAATGTATAAACTATATTACTGTAAAGTTTCATCAAAATCCGTTTAGTAGTTTTTGCGTGAAAGAGTAACAAACATCCATCCATCCATCCTCACAAACTTTCGCATTTATGATATTAGTAGGATAGTAGGATCTAAATTGGTACAATAATGGAAGAGGAAATAGGCCAGAGCCAAACCTCGAAATAAGAATTTTTCCTTAGGCTTTTTCAAAAGTCTCTCCGATAGCATTTCCTCGAAAGTGCGGGTTTAGGCCACATACAATTTTTATTCAATCCGATTTCTTACATAAATATGTTGCAAAAAACGAAGAAAACAATCAAAATGATGGAACTACCTAATACCTACTATTGCCTACCCATCACGCTTGTAACGTTAAGAAGTTAATACTTGTGTGGTGTTCCGCGAATATTGATTGCTGGTCACCTTGACAAGGGTTTAGCAGTTTCAGAAGGTGCGAAGCTTTTACCTATTGCGGTCAGTATTCTGTCTTAAAGATAGATTTAATGTGATTTTACCTAAATCACTTGAAATCTATCTTTAGAACAGGAATTTTCGAGAGAAGGAGCGGAGGTGGGCGAAGCGAGCACCGTCAAAGATTTCAGGATAGTACAGTCTGATTTCTGATAGAAAGATTTTGAGGTCTCCACTCATCTTGAGTACAAACATATTCCAATATTCTATCCTATAACAACTCACTGATCTGCAAAGATCTTTCTGCTACAGCAGTAGATCTTTAAAAATATTGGTAGCAAAAAAATTGCATATAGTGTAACTGTATCAGCTATTTTTCATTTGGGGCTTCAATTCTATTTCCTGTTCATCATCATTGCTTACAATTGGGACTAATAGTGGTCGTAAGCTACCCTATCCAATATACAAAATTAGATAGGTATATAGAAACGATATCGCTCTGTTCCTCACAGAGTACTCTCCCGATGGACGGGTCTCGGAATTTCAGAGGTTTACAAAGGTGTATTGTTTGTTTTCGGTTAAGATTAAATTTGTTGGTCCACTGTTGAGCGAGGACTGACGTGTCGCCAGCCCAAACTATTTCTTTATTGTCCCCGAGTCATTTTAACTTGGGTCTATATAAGTTTTTTGTCTTCGTGATAGAGTGAGGTATGAAAGGATATTGCTGTGTCAACGTTGGGTAGAACAAACCGATCATTTATTTTGTGAATAGAAAGTGACTAACCTACGTATCCACGTTAAAGGCTAGCGCAGAAAGGGAGGGGCCGCACCGTAACGCAACGCATTACAAAAATCCTCCTTTATCACTTTCGTTCATTTTCTATGAACTAACTCACACGACAGGCGAGCCACACCGTACTTTTTAGTATGAAAATGAGTTGGTTTGCGGCCCGTTGCTATTGTAATGTGTACTTGGCTTAACGTTCCATTGTCTTGTAAATACGGTGGTCAGTATAATTATGATCTTAACAGTTCAGAGGGCCTGCAATAACTAAAAATGTATAATTAAAGTAAAAAAAATGTTAGCGGTCAGGGGACTCCCGTCAAACAAATTTCCTTACGCAATACTAGCACGCACACACCCTCGAGATTTCGCAGCCGCTATCTTGGATTTTCATTTTGACCCCACTATCGACGTCACCACTCTCGAAAACCATGAGAACTATCTCCTCTGTCTCCACCTCTTTATATAAT
Source organism: Globia sparganii (assembly GCA_949316385.1). Lineage (NCBI taxonomy): Eukaryota > Metazoa > Arthropoda > Insecta > Lepidoptera > Noctuidae > Globia > Globia sparganii. Next base: position 22,681,250 of record OX438660.1, on the reverse strand, counting down.
AGAAAGGAACAGAGAGAGAGAAATTCGCATGGAGGGGAGCATAGTTGGAGTCGCGTCACAACAAGAACTTCAAGTCGTTCCTGGTGCGTGTTCCGACACAACATCTCGAGAAGTTCCTCAAGGAAGAGTTCTGGCCGAAGGGTGTTCTGTACCGCCGGTTTCGTAGCCGGCTACATGACACCAGTCAGCGAAACACGACGCAGACACTTCGTGTGCGTTAGTTAGTTTTTTAGTGTAATTATAATGTAAGTATTTATAATATTTTTTAAGTTATATTAATTTTGTATGTATGTGTTTTTATGGGCCTTGATGCATGAAATAAATGGATAAATAACACTTTTTCGCTATGTGATAAAGAATTCTCCTAGTTTATTCCTATCGTAAGCCGTGTAAAAGAACTTCGTTCCATTATAGTTATATTTAAAACACATTTATTTTAACAGGGGCAATTCTCGTAATTTTTAAGAACGTTCACAGTCTGATCTCAGTCTCAATCTGTCAAAAACACTTCAAATTTCCCTACATTTTGACTGGTTTTTGACATTTGTTTGTCGCTGAGATGAGACTGCGACTAGATTTTGAACGTTTTAAATTAGCAGAATTGGCATACAGATAATGGATCAAAACTTCCAACTTGCCAGTATCAACACGAGAACAGGCACCTTCATTCTCCTCTTACATATTTTTACATTCTCTGTTTTAGCGTCTGCAGAAATCAATTCATGCAATGTCACGACCTACCCATAATTACCCACACAAAATACGTCCCAAAAAAAAAAAGGCCCAAACACACGAAATTAACGCAAAACATTTAACCATCCATTAGCACTACTACTAAAAAAGGCCGAGGCGTCAAAAGGCTCCATCTATCAACGGCCCTAAAACTACCCCTAGCGAAAGTCGGCGTGAGTAGGAACAATGCGCTAATGGAAACCGTGCTTAATTATACACGTCATCAACATAGACAATGGAAGGTAGTTTTGGGTGAATTGTGTAGACTACCCCTTATGTTGTGATAGAGTATTCTTTGAATGATTTGTTTTTCGTGACTGGGTTAATAAAATAAAGCAGCAACTGTCGTTTTCTCTGTGAAATTGTGAATAAAAAAGCCAATGTTTACTACTCCGTCAATCTTTCTGGACAGCTTGCTCGAAAAGCACCGACCCCGATTAGCGGTTATTCGTACAATACAATTTATTTTATTGTACACGAAGAGGTCATGTTTTTACGGAGAATCTTGACACCGCGATTCAGCGGAGAGTGTTAAATGAACAACGCCATCTATCGAGACACTAAAATTGTTATAAGTATCAACCTAAACGTAAGATTGTACAGTCTGCGTTTATCACATGACAAATTAAAGACCAAGATAGGTAACTGCATGCATTTTGTTTCATCTGTCTATCTTTTGGGTCTTATACCTTACCGGCTTATGAGTATTATACCTTTAGGGTCTGTACAGTAATCGCATAAATACTGCATTCTGAATCAAGGGCTTGATTAGAATGCGGTACTTCTGAACACGGCCCGCATTGTTAGGACGTTCCTCTCTTTGGAGCCCTGACCGCCGGTAGCTTGGACCCTGTTCCCGATACCTGTGGGCATTATAAATATTATAAAGGCGAAAGTTTGTGTGTGTGTATTTATATGAATGTTACTTCTTCACGCTCAAACGGCTGCACCAATTTTGATAAAATTTGATTAACAGACAGGCTACTTTTGTCCAGATATTCCCACAGGATCGATACTTATGCGGGTGAAACTGCGGGTTGCAGCTAATGTTTTATATTTTTATATGCTAATATTTAAAAATATAATTTATATGTATTTAATTAAATGAAGGAAATAATATTAATTAGCCCGTATTGTCTCACAGCAAAGGCAGCCCTTTCCACTTTCCACTTAACTCGATCTTGAGCCAATATGGACCAATCTCTCGTATAGGAGTCAAGTTCGTTCCACCATCTACGCCTGGGTCTTCCGCGATTCTACAGGACGTTTTCAGGGACCCATGTTATGGTGGTATTAGCCCACAATGTAATCGACATGCAGCAAACTTATCCAGCCCAATCCCATCTGATGTAATCGTATGTTATAACATAATATTATTAGTATAATATACCTACTTTATTTATGTATTTATTGTATTATGTAAAAGGTACACCACTGACTACCTACAGTATTTGTCTCTCCTCTCCTTTTTAATCCATGCAAAGGTTGTCTTTAAAAGATCACTCTTAGCGATAAGACTGCACATTGTATCGCCATTTGTAAAATTTCTATATTTTGTCTGTAATTTATATGGTGTACATAATAAAGAGTATTCTATTCTAATATTTCGAACAACACTAACTTTTTTTTCACGAATAATATAACCATAATGTTGTGACCACATTCTCCCGAGAAATACAGAAGCTTATTATTATAATTCAACTTTTCAGCATCCCTGTGAATGAGCTATCGACCCATTTTTAAAACTCCCTTGTCTATACTACAGTTACCCAAATAAAAATTTACCATCGACCTAGTCTACTTCCCTCTAATCTAATTTGAAATTCATACAAACAGGTCAGTGGAGTATAATAAAAAATCCCGAAATAACTGCGTAACACTGAAATCCTGACTATGATCGCTGGATTAGGAAGAAAATCCCTGAGTTGGCAACACTGGGTAGAATTACACGGCTCTGCAGGGTCTTGTAGCAGATAAAAATGGAATGTAAGGTAGAACGAGCGAGGTCAAATCGGCCCCATGCGTCCAAAGAAGACATTCTGAATGTCGCGCTGATGTTTTGTTTTTCTTTCCTTGTTTTGAATTTTTTTTTGTTTAACTGACTCATTGGTATATTCACTTACTGGTAATGTTCTTCATAAAGATCAGAGTGACTCGCAACCGGCGTGCATGTATCACCAGCACCCTATCAATCATAAAATCTGAATCATTTCGAGGGTATTGCTAAACCATTGCTTCATATGTTCGTAAAATTTGTCTGCTCTACAACGTAAATAACGCAACGAATGTTGTTGAACTGTCAAAATTAAAGCCATTCTTATTATGTTACGCAACTACCCCCCAGATGTATACACGTTACTGAAACAAAAGGAGTTTGTAAGCATCGTAGCGAGTGGCGTTCTGTCGTTTCTGCGTACCCCTGTGGGAATTGCTATGTAAGTATGTATGTGACTCGTTGGTTTACTGTACAGTCAGCCGCACATGCGTGGTAACACTTGCACGACGAAAATCGCTCTTAATGCTACGACATAAAGGCGCTGTCGATGTCAAACTGTTACCACTGACGTGCGATTGACTGTGCCTACCCGAATTATGTAGCATGACTTTTTAAATTACTGGCGGAAATTGGAATATAGGAGTAATAATAAATGCTATGTTTTGTTGCTTAGCATAAGTACGAGTATAATCCTACTAATATTATAAATACGAAAGTTTGTGAGGATGGATGGATGGATGGACGTTTGTTACTCTTTCTTGCAAAATATGCTGAACAGATTTGGATGAAATTTGGCACACATATAGTTTATATTCAGGATTAACACACAGGCTCCCTTTTGTTTCGATTTTCCCACGGGATCGAAGCTTATGCGGGTGAAACCGCGGGGCGCTACTAGTCTAGTCTCTTGTCACAGTGTTAGTTACCATACTCCTCCGAAAGGGCTGGACCGATTTGTATGAAATTTTGTGTGCATATCGGGTAGGTCTGAGAATCGGCCAACATCTATTTTTCATACCCCTATTTTTTTTTTTTGCAAAACGACGTTTGCGGGGTCAGCTAGTCAGCCTATAATATTCCCAAAGCTGGGACACAAGCCTGCTCTCTTTGAGGGAGTGAGCGATAATCTACCACGCGGCCCATTGCGGGTTGGGTAAAAGTACAACTAAAAATTAAAAACTTTTTACAAAAAAAAAAAAAACAACGACTTCCAAAAAAAAACTACAAACTGAAAAATAACTTTAATTTCGGAAGTCCGTGTCAAAAAACGAAAAGGCGGAACCAACAACACCGACTTCCGAAATTAAAGTTATTTTTCACTTTGTATTTTTTGGAAGTTATTTTTTTTTTTGTAAAAAAGTTTTGTTACTGAACTGTTATTTTTTTTACTGTTCAAAATTTAATAACGTGCCACTAAATCTTTTATTTAAAGCAATACTACCAAGAATCTTGAAGAGAATAAAAAATCGTAAATTTTAAATTATTTAAATGAACAGAAAACCTTTTTTCTTTTTCGCTTTTTCAGATCACAGATTTAATTACGAAATTGATAACTGCCATTTTCTATTACAATTTAAGCTTCGTTACAAAATTGAACGCAATTCATTACTCCACACAAATTGGTTTTTGATGCCTTAATTGAAAAAAAAGATTTTCCAAGACATGCAATATTTTTCTTTATGAAGATGCGATTGTAGAGAAGCGCTATCAGCAGATGTTTTTAACTAACATCACTCACTGAAGAACCATCACAAGAAAGACTGAAGTTGTGGCGAGACAGTGCTTCCCTACCAAAACCGTTCGTTCCACCCGCTGAAGTTCTCCCACCTGGACATAAGAGTGAGTTATCTTGGGTAACTTGGAAGTCTTTAAACACACTCCGGACCCAGGTTGGCCGAAGCAAGGAAAACCTGTTCAGGTGGAGATTCATAGACGACTCCGCCTTGGAGTGTAAATGTGGTGCTGTTCCACAAACGATGGGACACTCAATATTGTGTCTGACAGCTGCACGTTACAGGAACTGATGGACGCTGGTGATGGCGCCAAACATCCCAACAGCCCAATTCTGGGCCGAGTCCATATAAATTACTATCGATATGCTAAGAAGAAGATCACATTTATAACTGCCAAAAAGAGCTGAAAAAATGCATACAAAGTCCACCGTTATGATAAGCAAGACGATTGTGTAATTTTTTTTTGACACCTCAGTATAATCAACCTATAATATTCTTACTGCTGGGACACAGGCACCGTCGCTGTGAGAGGGAGTGGATGAGGAGGTTGGTAAATGTCACATGTCTTCGAATTTTTGGTTCTGGGACATGCCGGTTTCCTCACGAGGTTTTCATTCACCGTTTTGCGAGCAGAGTGGTGATGAAATAATTTACACAAAGTAAAGCGCCTATCTGTGTTCGAACCTACGACCTACAACTCTTAAATCGTGGCCATTACCACTGGGCCATCAATGCTCTCTAAGCGGAATAAAAAAAATCCATTCAGTCACTGAAGTTTTATTATTTAAACTGAAGAATTTCAGATGTCAATTATTTTTAACAGCCGTATTTATTTCGACCTGCGGACCTATTCGTTAATTTCAATTGAAATGTATTCGTAACGAAGAGATTTATAAAATTACAGTGAAAAATTAATCGGAAATGAAAAATTAGGGATCTTTATTTGAAGAATTAATGTAGATTAGATTGTAATTGAAATGAATGAGAACATTAATGAAGTTGATGCGACTAATTAATATAATGAGAGCTGTAATTAATTGAAATTGAAAATAGGGGACCGAGATTCAATGAATTAATGAAGAAGAAAATTATAATCAAACTTGATTGGATATTAAAATGTGGCAAGCGAAATTACAAAATAGAAAACGGAAATAGTTAATAAATTATTGTAGATATTTATTATTCCAAAATCATATAATTTTCTAGTACTTAGGTAAAATCCTACTAATATTATAAATGCGAAAGTTTGTATGTATGGATGTATGGATGTTTGTTACTCTTTCACGCGAAAACTACTGAACGGATTTTGATGAAACTTTACAGTAATATAGTTTATACATCAGAATAACACATAGGATACTTTTTATCCCGATATTCCCACGGGATCGAAACTTACGCGGGTGAAACCGCGGGGCGCAGCTAGTATTACAATATTATTTTATTATAAACTTATATATGGTAGGAACTTACCAGCTATCCACTAAAGAGCGTTTACGACGTACGGCATTTCATACAATCCTCCAAGAACTTTCTTTTCGAAAATGTTCTTATCTAACTTTTTAGACCTATTGTATCCTGCTTATGCGTATGAAGTTTCATTAAAATCGGTTCATTCATTTCGAAAAACAAGAGCTTGAAAGTTTGTATGAAATGCCGTACACGGTCATAAAGTACGAGTGACTTTGAGATGGTCAGATGATCAACTCTGTTTAGTAGATAATGTATTCAGTACACGAATCTTTTCCTCCTAGTAAACAAAACATTTTTAGTTGTTTGATTCTGAATCGAGTCAGTCAGTTGTTTGTTTTTCAATCAATCAGCTTACCGCATTCCACTGCTAGGCCTCTCTCAGGCGGCACCACAACACCCTCCGCATTCCACATCCAGTCTATTCCAATCATATTTTTAAGATCGTCGGTCCATATTGCTGTCCACTACGCTTGCCGATACGTGGTCCTCGCTCCAGGACTCGTCTGCTCAACCGGCCATCGGTCCGGCCATCGGTCTTTGACAAACATGGCCAGCTTACTGCCACTTCATCTTGTTTACTCTGCAATCTATGTTTGTTTTACGTATAATTTTATTTCTGATTTTATTGACCTTGAATTTATGGTCCAGCCCGTCTGTCAGTGTCCAGGATCTAATATGAATTTCGGGGACTACAGCCGATCGATTCATCATCAGTGTCATACTGATGCTAGGAATTGATACTCTTGACAGCTCACTTCACCTAACTTTTCACGGTGAGATTTTTACAGAATCGATCGACAGGACCTAAACGCAAAAAAACACAAGTTTTATAATGCGTAAAAGTACGTATATGATTGACTACAATAAACAAAATCAGAAAAATATATGATATTCTTCGGGATATATGCTAATTAGATAGTGTGTTAAAAAATAATAGGTACAACTAATTTGATACGATAGAAAAACTTATTTTCACAATAAAAACCATAGGTACTAATATACATACAATTATTGTGATTGTCAGATAATTCTACAAGCAACATACTAAAAGCACTAGTGTTTTATTTTTTTAATCCAAACAATAGATTTTTGTAAATAGATAATAATTGTTTCATAATTTGCAATAAATGACCAGCGTTGTATCATCGAGGTTCTCTTTCTTTTCTATGCAGTCCGACAGTTACTGCGTTTTAGGTCATGCAGTCCCCTTATGTAACGCCCACTCAAAGATAGACTAATCCACGTCATTGCTATATTTGCCAGTTATCTCCACTCATTCAACATGAAAGGCAGGTTTACTTTTAGATAAATACCACTTGAGAAGTAGCAACCGGTTGTGCAGTTTCGTGCTGTTATCAAAAACGAACCTTCATCTAATCTTGTGTGTCTTGTATATGTTATCCAATCAATTCTTCGATGATTTGTAGGTACACACGGCTACACATCAAGCTATACAAAACCAGTTTACGCTGGTCTCGCATCGTACGGAAATCCTATACAATGTGAGATCAGCTTATACTGGAAATGTATAGCTTGATGTGTAGCCGTGTGTACATGTCATGTCAGATAACACGGAACGTGGTAAAAATAACCAGCCGATCGATTCTGTGAAAATCTCACCGTGATAACTTAGGTGAAGTGAGCGTGAAGTGAGTTATCAATAGAGGCAATCTCTAACATCAGGTGGAATGACAGCTCACTTCACCTTAGTTTTCACGGTGAGATTTTTACAGAATAGCACTGCAGTTAGGCCCGTTGTACACGGCAATGTTTCTACAAGGTTCGGCGCGTTAGCCGCACCGCAGAATAATAGTGTGCGATTGTATATGAGACGGTAAACCACCGGTTCTATGGTATGCGACGACGTCGTAATGCCTATAGTTGTAAATAAACCGTTTTGTAAGGCCCACATGGTCGTGGTTTTAACACAACCATGAAAAATGATGAAAATAATGTTTAGTTGTAAATAAGCGGTTTTAAATAAAAATGTAAAACGGCTTTTTACAATTAAAGTCGTCCCGTAGTATCGCCGTGTCACTCAGTTCACCAAAATTTACACAGATCGTTACAGAACAGGCCGACAGGTATTAACTAGCGAACTGCCACCGTCTAGACTGGTGTAGAGTATCCGAAACACATAGTAACAACAAGTTCACTAAACAGTCTCTCATAACCGAGACTTATCGGCAACGGTACGCCAGTGTGTACTAATTAGTAATACTTACAGACTTGCTCATTAATTTATTGCAACGTCCTAAAGTTGTTCCGTGGTTGGAATTGTTTTAGCCTGGAACAAATATGTTTGCCATTATTATTTATATTTATTTAGAGCCTATACTACCTCAGATAAAATTCACTCTTTGACTCGCTCGTACGATACTGCTCGCGAACTGAGTGAGAGCGAGACAGAGTGCGGGGCTAGCCGGCAGGCAGCGCCAATAGTTTAGGTATTTGCTTTTTACGGTGAAAATAATGGTAATTAAAAAAAAATTAAAAAAAACATAAGACCTGCTTTATAGTTAGTTCAGTTAGTATACAAAGTTTCATGATCTAATTTGAAGTATTTTTTTAATACCAGCGGTTTATTGTTCGGTTTGGAGGTAACTTTGGATTTTTTTTCTATCAAGAAAATTTTATGGTATCGTGTTTTCGTCAAACATAAGACCTAACATTAATCCTCAACTTTACCGTATATTTATTTCAAAATGAATGCTGCAGTATTTTCGACATAATGGAGGATCATGCCAAGCTATTTGAGGTAGTATAGGCCTTCTTGTAATCATCAATTTGTACAAGAATAGAATAGACGGTGACCCCCAAACTAGGTATATGCCTGTATCTTGGGAGTCAGAGTTGCGACATTTTCAAAGTGGACAGGAAAATAAAAACTAGAATTTAACTAAACTAAAATCAATTAATTAAAGAAAAAACTTAGAATATACATTGCCATCAGCGTGAGATCAAAGTAAGCAAAACAAAATCAACAATTTAAGATCAATTAAGTAACAAAATAATAAGTATAATACCGAAAGTAACAATATAAAAATCAACAAAAATCGAATTATATACATAGTTTAAATATACTGGTATTCAGCAGCATCTGCACCCTAATTGCGAAACACATTATCGATCTCGATTTGAATCATTTTGAAGCATATTGCTAATCCATTGCTTCATTATGTTCGAAATATGTGTCTGCTCAACAATGTAAAAAATGCAATGAACGTTGTTGATCTGTCAAAATGAAACCCATTGCTACTAATAGTGCGTTACGCAATTAATTACCTGGTTAGACTGGATGCCGACCCCAACATAGTTGGGAAAAAACAGAATGGGCCGCTAGTTCATTTTATAATTTCAATTAACCCAAGGTCTTCATTAGCCCAGAATTCTCGTGAGAGTCCGTTCCAGAGTCGAGCCTAATCGATCACTAGTGTACGAAATTGCGACCTTTTTCAACTTCCAAAGTAATTTACATATTTTATTAATACACTCATTAACATAGCAGCATTTATCATAAATAGCGCGTAATTCCATACAAACATAAATTCACAACAACATCAAGCATCTAAGGATCTGAAACCGGCCGTTTCATATAACAACTAGAAATTATGACTGCAACCAACGCCACTACGTACTCATTAGATAGGTATTAATTTATGGCGGCACCACCCGGCCCCCTGGAGCTTATAAAATAGTTTAGTTATAAAATCCAGACTGCATTTAATATGCGTTTTATTATGTCTAGAGAACGTTGGATGAACTAAAGGAGTAATTGAGACATTTAAGTGAGAAGTTCTTGAGATTAATATGGAATTAATTTGAATGTTCTTTTTATTTTATATTTGTGTAGAAAGTCAGTGACCCCTGCTGATATAGGCCTCATCCAAATTGCTTGACAGCTGGTATGCTTTCCGCTTCTAAAATTCAGTCTGTAGTGATTGGTTTTGAAGGCCCTAAAACCTATTTAAAATTTAATCTAAACTAATAATTTAGAGAGAACAGATTTGATTGTTTGTACTATGTTTGTTTGTTGCTTTTTCACGCAAAAACGGCTGAAAGGATTTGAATGAAATTTGGCACATGGGTAGACCATACAAACATATGTGGTCGTTTTATCCCGATATTCCCACGGGATCGAAACTTATGCGGGTAAAACCGCGGGGCGCATATGCAGTTACTTTTCTTATAAACTGACTACTGAAAAAAAATACTATTAATAATAATTGACCTTGAAAACAAAGCGTCTGACCTAGAAAAACTTGAAGGACTGTCTAGTAATACTTTCTCTATTAGTTTATTACAGTATCTATAAAACTACAATCTAGATCTTTATAATTTATTTTTCACCCTGAAAAATCTCACACAGACATAGTACTTACCACAGATATAGTTAGACCTAGATAACGCAAGTATCACGAGCTGTATGAAAACCAAGCGTGCCATTTATTTTGACTACCTACTTCATAGTAGGCTTGCTTTGAGCGTGATTGAGGAAGAGCGCTTGTGACGTCGTCGTCACAAGCGCTCTTTCTCCCTCACGCTCACCCAGCCAGCAGTACACAGAACTGGGCCTCAAGTCTGATAGACCATTCTGACACTATTGTAATAACAATAGTGTCAGAATGGTCTATCATTGATTTCATAATTTTGTTGATTTTGACAAGTTTGGTAATCTACTAATATAAAGGCGTCATTATGAAATTCCAATAGTCAACCACTGACACCCCATTGAAAGAAATGGCATAAAATGGTAATCTCGTACATAATGACAAATGAATAAATGTAATGTTTATTGCTATTTACGAACTTCTTACTACTTCAGATACGTAATATGTAAAAATGTATATTAAATGAAATCTAGCATGAAAAGTAGTAGTTTTTCTCAGACCATTGACCGACCAATGATCGACCATTATGAATTTAGCAGATTACGAACTTTTAGCAAAATGTCAATGGGATCGTGTTGGAATGACGAATTTTATAAAAATAGCAGACTTGGGCCCCTGAGCGCGAAAGAGGCGGCTTACGATTTTTGAACGTAAGTTGGTGCGTTTTTTGGCACGCAAAGTAGTAGTTGCTCTTGCGTTATCTAGGAGTATCTATGTCTGTGGTACTTACTCGTTTGGTAATTTCTTTACCAAAAAGACAAAATGCTCTTTGCTTTTTCCCTATACCGTAACAAACATAATTCCAAACTGTAAATTCAACGCACATAAATTTCAGTTTTCTAGTTAATAAGAAACAAACAAAAAGTGTACTGTTTTATTAATTTGTAAGGAGACAATAAGCCTACAAATCCCCTATAACGGACGACTGTTGGGTCGAGTTGGGCTCTTTGAACACCTGTACCTTGCCGCTATTATAAGTTACACACCCCAGTTTCACCTCGGCCGAACAGAGGGTACTTTTGGAAACTGATTTCGATGCAATTTTTGGGAGAAAATGGAAAATTAGATGTTCCCGGTGGATTTCTTTGTTGCTGTAATCTAAAGAGCCTTGGATCGATTATTATTTACTTTCCTTTTCGCTTGATCTAGGAGTACACAATTAAGGAAAAACACTGCAGATGCAGTATTTTGAACTCTGATTCTCAGTTTGGTTTATAACCACTTGAAGGCAGAACAAAACGTTAGATGTTAGACGTGTTATGGCTAATTTTTCCAACGCCAGATAATTTTATCGGAGGAATAATTTTGAATTTTTGATAGTTCTTCCATACAAAAACTGTCAGAAGTCAATCTTATTCCACGAATAAATATTATCTGTCTATTGAAAAATCAACTCTTAGTGTAATAAATAATGAATAGTTATGATTTTAAATGACAAAAACTCATCACTACCGTTTGATGCACTCGTCATCCATGAGTTTGTTAAAAAAGTATTAGTAGTAGTACTATCCTGTTTTATTATTTATGACCCTCCCCTCCCCCTATCCTCCCCTTTTTTTAATCCATCCAAAGGTTGTCTTTAAAAGATCGCTTTTAGCGATAAGACCGCACGTTGTGTCACCCTTTGCAAAATTTCTATATTTATGTCTGTAATTTATAAGGTGTACATATTAAAGATTCCTACTATTCTATTCTATTCTATGACCTGTTTCCTCTGTTTTCACACATTCAAATATCTCTACTTGATCAAAATGTCTAGATACGACATTGTCTTCTTAAAGATAGATCTGCACGTATTTGTGTGGTAGGTATTTGTTTATTTTACTCAAGGTCAGATAATTTGTTGATATCTGAAGTGCATCAGACGATGTCGGAGCCATTTATAATCTACGTCGCCGCGAATCTCTCAGGGAACTTTTTAATAGGATTAATATTATGACGGCACCTTGCCAATTCATTCATGAACAATATTATGTATATAAGTAAAAACTACATACTTTTAATATAATAATGCGATACACATAATTTTAATACTAGAAATAAAAATAAAATACAATTTTTCCGATTAGTCAAAGTATATCTTTTACTGTGAATGTTACAACAAAATACCTTGTGATATATTGCAATTAAAAACTCATATTAAACGTATACTTTGTAAACAAGCATATCAATATTAGAAGATTATATCCAACATAAGAACGCTTGGAAACATGCTGGTCCTGCTCCATAAGACAATCTAGAGTCTAGACAAAATCAAACTGGTTGCTAATTTAATTGTATTTTTTTTTTTGTTTTAGATTCTGTAATTACTTTAACTCACACCCTGACTTACTACTTGTTATTTTTTTTTATGAAAATCGTCTAATTTTACCATGTTTGTAAATATGTGACTATGTACCTATCAGATAATTAATTTAAGTGTCATGGTTTTATTTTTTATAATTTTACCTATTGTGGTATAGTAATTTTATTTTAAATTTTATTTTAAGTGCATCTTGCCGTGCCGTGCCTTCACATATTATATAATTAATGTATACAAAATATTGTAAACCATTTCAAAAAAATAACGGAGGAGTTTCTTACCCATTCTTCTCCATACGAAAACTACGTTTTGGAAGGAGCGACTAGAATCAATTATATTTTATTGTAATTTTTGAAGTTCAAAAGTGCCTTTTATGGGCCTTTGACTTTTACTTTGATGTTACTTACTGGATAAAGATTGGAAACTAACAGCTGCAGTGGGCGATACTTATGTGTAATGTGTAAAGCATTATCATTTAATTATTGAATAAAGAGAAGGATAGAAAAGGTAGTTGCAGGCCCTCTTAGAAATATTTTTGTCATTATGTCAGTCAATCAAGCAAGAAGCTGGCAGTATCATCACAACGGTAATATTTTCTCATTGTTTGTCTTATATAATTTTAGTAAGTATATTTATGTATATTTATTTGTGCGTCTGTATATATGTAATTAGGTATATATCATATTCATAGTTTTAATAGGTTTATGCGTAATATTTAAAATATTTATTCCTCAATTTTAATGATTGCACCTACCACTGTTTGTCTCTGCATCACCCAAAGGTTGACTGGTAGAAAATGCCTATGGCATTAAGTCCGCCTCTGTACAATTATGTGCTTGAAGTATTAAATAAATAAATAAATCAGTCATGCCCGGTTTTCAGGAACAGGACTGCAGGGTAACCAGATCCAATCCCTTAATCGACGTTCGAGCGGACGTAAAAATATCGCGGCGGGAATTTATCGCGCATTGGTTGGGTGGGTTGCAGCTGAAAATCAGCGTCAGGTGGCACATCTAGTGTTGTCATCTGACATTATGCTGAGCTGAGGCCCTATTGGCATTATTATCTTTGTTTTCTGTTTTTATAGTTTTAAGGTGTATTTATTTTGCTGTAATGCCAATAAACGCATTTTTCTTTCTTTCTTTCTTTTTCTTTGCATTCGATTTTAAACTCTCTGTGTTGGGCCAAGTATTGAGAATCCAACAGATCGCATCCCAGCGCGTCGAAAAAACACTCTGTTGGATTTTCAACTGTTGGCGCTAAGCAGAGAGAATCATAATTATGTGCGAAAAAAAACTGTGGGAAAATGCGCCAGTGCGAACCTACGCGCACCATACGCGCTTGGATATCCATCGTCATCCGATATAACTATGTTAAAAATGACGCCTTGTGAAAATAACAAAAGTTTCAAGATTTTGAACCAGTACCTATGATTATGCCTACGATCTAACCGACGAGCGGCGACCTAAAGAAGGCGGCTGGGATGGACTGGATGCGGAAGACGAAGGACAGGATGGAAGCGCAGCCTGGGAGAGGCCTATATCCAGCAGTGGACTGCAATAAGCTGAGTTGATTGATTGATTGTCTTCAATAGATGAATTCCAGTTAAGACTACCTCAAAAACAGGGCCTCAATATATAAACAGATCTGTTTAAGGGGACATGACTATTTCATGAAATATCAATCAATATAGTTAGGTATATAAACTTATAGGGTTCTATTGATGATTTTAATGATTATAATTCTGTAAATATATACATGTTACGGCCGCGAATCATATTTTGATCAACACTCAACCTGAAACTGACCGGCAAATAGTAAAAAAATTAAGAAAATTTGAATTTTACATGCTACCCTGGTGCATCTCCATTAATACAAATAACACTCCCTCGTTAGACTAGAAGTCACAAGCCCTACTGTGGAGCATGAGGTCCTAGGTTCGATTCCCGGGTCGGGCAAAGCGTTGTTGGTTTTTTCATCTAGGATTTCTCAGTAGCATCTCGGAGTCTGTATTTGTGACCAGTTGATGACAATAGGCTCGCCTGTTACATGGGACTTAAACATAGCTAGTGAAATATGAGTGTACTATACACACTGAGTTTTTTTTTTTGTGGATGGGAAATCATCTAATGCCCCCTCCCGCTCTGGGTGGAGCAGAAGGGAGTGTCATACTCTTACTGACTAAAACCCACCCGTGTTCCTTCCTTAGCCCTTCATGTTGCGGGGCAGCGGTAACCCTTTCGGACAATCCCGCTGCCCATACACACTGCCTAACCGTTCGGAAAACACAGGCGTTATGTTATGTTATGATGTAATATAAATAAATAAATAGTAATATATATTTTTTTAAAACAACTGACTTCCAAAATAGACATTAGAAAGCGAAAAATAACTTTAGTTTTGGAAGTCAGTGTATTTAGGTTCGCATTTTCGTTGTTTGCCACCGACTTCCATATTTCACTTTGTAGTGTCTTTGTTGGACGTCGGTTGTTTTTTTTTAAGTTTTTAATTTTTACTTTTTAGTTGTACTTACCCCAAAAAAATTCGTATAACACTATTTGCTATGTAAATATCAGGTGACAGGAAGTCATTATAACATCATCATTAAAAACTAAGTGACAAAAATACGTATTATTGAAGCTAACTCAAAAACTACCCAAGCAAAGTTAATAAAATTTATATGGGACTACCCCTGAGGCATATCTACCCATATATTTTTTTTTTATCAATTTACAATGGCCGAAGATATCGCGTAACAAAAATACAAAAAAAAAAACAGTCGAATTGAGAACCTCCTTCTTTTTGGAAAGCGGAAAGCGGAAAGTAGAGGTATTTTTGACAGATTGAGACTGAGATCAGACTGTAAACGTTCTTAAAATTACGAAAATTGCCCCTCGGTCTAAAGAAAATCTTGGTTTGTAATAAGGGGATTAGAGTGTAACACAGTATCCTTCTGTAGCTCTATTTACCTTTAAACCCCCAACAACAATAGAACATTGCATCCAATTACAGCAACATCAGTTATATTAGATCATAAATCGTGCTGGGGTTTGATATCCAGTTATTAATTTAGTTGAGAGGCGTTGCGGCTGACAAATGATGACAGCGCCACGTGTTTAGTGGACGAGCATTGTTTTAACACCTTATTACCTTTCCGTAATAAAATATTATTTCTGTAAATTAAAATAAGCACTTTACCTAAATCGAAATAAAGTTCGAAATACAAACACTGCGATAAAGGTTCTTCTGAATTATTTTTTGCCTAATTTTCTCTCCTGCGTTGCGCAGAAACTTGATAACTAATATTGATTGTACTAATATTGTTGGCACTACCAATCTAGCTGAGTAGCCCGAACAATTAGGCATTGCATATTCATAAGTACTCATTTGTTACTGCAAACATCCTCACGGCTTCTAGCTAATATACAGGCTGTCCTGGGAAGTATGGATCAAATCGAATAGCGGCGTGGGCAAGGTCATTTCTAAACTTTTTAACCCTGAGAATATCGGTGCATTTTTTTACGGTTCAAAATTTATGACCAATTTTTTCAATCAATTCGCATTGTGCTCAAAGAAAAAAAAACATAAAAAAGAACTATCAGGGCTATCTAAAAAAATTAAATTCATAGCCCTGATTTTCTGAATTTTCCTTAACTTTAAAGCCATCCCTAAAAAATACACACATTAACGGAAAAATCGCAATACGACATAAAACTGACAAAATAAATGATGTACATTCAAGGAGATCTATCAGTTTAAGATTATTCTATTTTAAACTTTAAAAGTTTAAAATATCCGATGAGAAAATATTTAGTTTTACTTATCAGACACTGTTAAATAACCAAAGAAATCATTCAATAACCTATGCATCAACCTATTAGTCCAATCAGCATCACGTAAAAGGTTCAAATTCAAAGCATTTATTTCAATTAAACCATTTATAGGCATTTTTAACACTTTTGAACGTCAAAATCGGCAAGAAACTCCGTGTTTTATTACGGAATCCTGAGTAACACTAACATGTCGCGTGGATCAGCAAAATTCAGCCCAGCCATTTTGAAGGAAACCGAACGATCTAACACATGCGGCACCATCAGTGAGAGAGAAATACGTGCAAAAAAAAATAAGTAAAAAAATTTAACAGATCTACAATTACGAGCAAAGAACAGAAATAGTCAGCAGCTGCACGTTGTAATAAGAAGTCTTTCACTCAGCATTATGCTGTACCTACTATACCCACAGCACAGCGTTATGCTGTACTATACCCACAGCGCAGCGCTGATTTTCACAGATCATCTGAAATCGACGTACGGAAAGCAAGTCATTTATAAAGATTATAAATAAAAAATAAAGTAAAAAATGATTATCATTTATTTTACTTTGGTAATAAAGTAAAATAAAAGAAACACTTTTATACTTTGACATCTCATACTTATTCTGACATTTAATGATACGTTGATATCCCATAATAAAATGTGTGTTTATGATTATTTTTTAACTGATACACATCAAATTGTAATTTTAATTCGTAACTATGCATTCAATCATGTTAATACTAACCTAATAATCTCTTATCTGCCCTGTAATGTAACAGACGCCGGCACATCAAGCTACTAAAATCTGTTAAATTTCTCTAATAGGTTTTGAAGTTTATCCCCAAAGCATAAGGTTCAAAGTTGATTGTGAAAATTTGACAGTTTCGTGTAGCTTGATGTGCTGGCGTCTGTACCTTATTTGCACGCCACACTTTGCAGAATCTGATGATACCATTGGACTAATCTAAGATCATGATAATGTACCATATTCTGACAAATAAATGATTATGTTTATATAATATTTTATGTTTAGAGATCAGTGGTGGTCCAGTGGTAACAGCCGTGACTTACGAGTTGTAGATCGTAGGTTCGAACCGAGACAGACACTTTACTTCGTGTAAAATAGTTCATCACCACTACTCTCAAAACGGCGAAGGAAAACATCCTGAGGAAACCGGCATGTCCTAGAACCAAATTTTCGAAGACAAGGGGCCCGTGGCTAAATAATAACAGCCGCACAGGTTGATCGATCAGGTTAAGCTACGCTTGCCGCGGTTGGTCTGTGGATGGGTGACCATCTTTACATACCGAGACCCCTCCGTGCCTCGGAAAGCACGTTAAGCCGTTGGTCCCGGCTGTCATTCGTGGATCTTTGACAGTCGTTACGGGTAGTCAGAAGCGCGAAAGTCTGACAACCAGTCTTACCAAGGGGTATCGTATTACCCAGTAACTGGGTTGTGGAGGTCAGATAGGCAGTCGCTCCATGTAAAACACTGGTATTCAGCTGCATCCGGTTAGACTGGAAGCCGACCCCAACATAGTTGGGAAAAGGCTTGGCAGATGATGATGATGTAACATCTACCAACCCGCACTGGGCCCGTGTGGTGGATTACGGCCCACTCTCTCTCTCTGAGAGGAGGCCTGTCCCAGCAGTAGGAACATTATAGGCTGATTATTCATGCATTATGTTTAACTGTAGAGCCGATTATCGTCGTTCGACCTTTACAAAGAGCATCTGCTATCAGAAATGACTACCTAAACTATGCACAAACTAATTTTAATTCAAGATTTGAAACTCAAAAAACTAACAAATTCGTCCCTAGATATTTTCCTGCTTCCCTACCCGGGAGACTTCAGGCCAGCCTTGTGAATAATGAAAACTAATTATTCGCCAAGACATTATGAATATGAATCACCCTCGGCCGGATTTCCACTTATTTTTCTCTGACGACAAAATGATCTCGAACAATATCGTTCTCGGGTATACCTAATGAAAATAGATCTTTTGCGACGTCCTTATAATTATTTTCTTAGAACGGCAGCGTTTTTCGCCGCCGCGGTATCAAGACTCATATGTGTAAGGGTTCATAAAAATACAAGGTTAACTAATACAGCGCCAGGCACCGGCGCCTCTGCAGCTACGGCATAATGTCTAAACGGCCTTAGTATAAAGGCGCGGGCCCACCGCGGTACATGCTGGGCACGCGGCGCATTTTAGCTGCGTGTATTAATTTGGTTGACAACGTGGGTCTACGTTTCCACTGGAGTACACGAAGACGACCCACAAATATGTATGCGCACGGAGAGACTACGCACGTGCCACTGCAATCCACGGACACGGGCTTCACTGCGGGAGGTGGGACGGGCGGGGAAGCGAGCGACGCCTGCGCCATTTTGTCAATTGCTATTGGGTCATATTCGTGTACTCCAGTGGAAACGTAGACCCACGTCGACAGCTTTGAGCTATGAAACCGCCTATTCGAGCAAGCCACACATGTATCAATGACGTCAATTCATGGGTAGCCTCTCCGTGGGTTGCAGTGGACACAACCACATACATTTTCATACAAAGCTGCGTAGCCTCTGCGTGCACCCCGTTGGGCCCCCCCGCCTTAAAAGCGAATGAAATTGTGTGTTACAATAAACGTAAATAGTTGCTAGTTGATTTTTAATTAATTATGAAATACTTCCTTTGAAACACTCAAAAGATGTTCTATGTTATGGGTTTGGTTTCCGCACTTAGTCCTTCAAATGGACCATTGTGCGTGGGCCGTAGCGGCCGTCGGTGGTTATTCCAACCAGTCAACACTCAAAAGATAAGGTAAGTTTCCTATGGATGCATTATTTATCTTGTAAATGATATTTATTTCTGTAAATTGGTTCAAAACACACGTCAGAAATAACGTATGTTTTAAAACTAGACGAGTTCGGTCTATCATAACTGAATTCTCTGCCGCGCCGCGCTCCAGTCAGTATAAATATAGTATTTTAGTGCGTAAGTTGAACATATTGGTAACTGATTTACCTGTGTCATGTCTATGTGTATTGTGTGTATTAATCGTGTGCCTGCATAGATAATATGCTTCTGTTTTTACCTCTGACTAGCTGGTTTTAATTCACTCTTTCGTCACAGGAACACCATCACCAGGAAGTTATCAATTCGGTTGAATTTTTTTTTAATGTTTGTTTCCTCAGAACTCCGTTATTTATAAACAGATTTGCAAAATTATTTTTTTTATTTGATAGGATATAGGTCGGTACCTATCAGATTGGTCCCATAGAAATTTCATCAAAATCCGGTCAGTAGTTTGGTTTTTAAACCAAAATTACTGGTAAAAATTTAAATAACAGAAATTGCGTAGTTTGCTTTCCTATGACTTTTCAGTGATGGCTTAGTGGAATTGTCATCTGATACAATGTGGCTATAAGGGTCGTATCTTTACATAACTAACCGACTTCAAAAAGGAGGAGGTTCTCAATTCGACTGTACTTTTTTGTATGTATGTTACGCGATACATACGACTTCAAAAATTATTTTTAGTGGATAGGATGCCTCAGGGGTGGTCCCATATTAATTTAATTGACTTTTCTTGGGTAGTTTTTGATTTAACTTCAATAATACGTATTTTTGCCACTTAGTTTATATTGATGATGTTATAATAGCTTCCTGTCACTGATATTTACATAACAAATAATATTATACGAATTTTTGTGGGGTAAGTACAACTTAAAAGTGAAACTTAAAAACATAAAAAAACCACCAACTTCCAAAAAAGACTGCAAAGTCAAAAATTACTTTAATTTCGTAAGTCGGTGGCAAACAATGAAAATGCGAACCCAATGACACCGACTTCGGAAATTAAAGTTATTTTTCAATTGTTTCAATTGTTTTCACGAAACATTATGCTTGTTCCATAATTTATGTTTTGCAAAAATAAAAATAAAAGTGAATGTCAACAATAAAAAGAAACAGAACTGGATAACCAAGGGTCTAAAACGAAGCTGCAAAACCAAACGGTCTTTGCGTTATCAATATTATAAAAATAAAAATATAAAAAATAAAACGGAATACATTAAATACTCAAAGATCTTACAAAAATGTGTCTACACATAAAAAAAAACGCAAATATAAAATTTATAAATAACAGTGGAAATAAATGCAAAGCGGTATGGAGAGTTATAAAAAATGAAATCATAGACAGTACCGATATCCCCAGCATTGAAAATATTCAAATTGACAATACCATACTCTCAGATCCTGTAGCTATAGCAACAGTTTTCAATAACCATTATATTAATATGGCACAATCTTCGAGTAAGTATGTAAAACCACGTAACGAGTGTTCAGTGGCCCATTCGATGTTCCTTAACCCAGTGTCCGAAAATGAAGTTAGAGCAGAGATTATGTCATTGAATAACACAAGTTCTGAGGGTTATGATGAGATTAATACAAAAATCTTTAAAGCATGCACTAATGAACTAATTCAAATAATAACGTACTTAATTAATTTATCATTCTCAACTGGCACTTTTCCCGAAGCACTGAAGGTGTCAATAGTCAAGCCCCTTTATAAATCTGGTGAAAAGTCAGACGTTAATAACTACCGCCCAGTTACCTTAGTACCTATTATATCGAAATTATTCGAAAAGTGCATGAATAAAAGACTAATTGAGTTCTGTAATAAATTTAATATCATACGGAAGGAACAGTTTGGTTTTCAAAAAAATAAATCAACAACGTTAGCTATCTACAATCTTATTAAAATAGTAATAACGAATATTAACAACAACTATTATACTACTGGGCTGTTCTTTGACCTTTCTAAGGCCTTTGATCTAGTCTCTCATGACTTATTACTACAAAAATTGGAGGCAATTGGAATCAGAGGCATTGCACTTCAATGGATATCTTCTTACCTAAGTAATAGACAACAACGTGTTGCCATTACAAGAATGGATAGAAATAATGATATGACATCGCATTATTCTGACATCAAATATAACAAATATGGCGTCCCACAAGGGAGCGTATTAGGACCCATTCTATTCTTATTATTCATCAATTCTATTACAAATATAACTAATCATGAATTTATTTTATACGCTGATGACATTTCTATTATTGTGACATCTGATAAAAAAACCAATACAATTAATGATCATGAGTCTGAAATTAATAATGTAATTGAGAGACTGATTGAATGGCTAAATCAAAATAACTTAGCTATAAATCTTCAAAAGTCCGTTTATATACAATTCAATAAATTAAATACAAAATATAATAATAAATTGAATATACATAGAATTCACGAAGTAACTCAAACTAAATTTCTAGGCGTAACCTTGGGTCAAGACATCAATTGGAAAGCACATGTTGACACAGTTTCCAAACGAATTAACAAGTTTGTTTATGCACTGAAACGGATCAGAAACATAACAAACATTAAGACAGCAATAACAACATATCATGCGTATGTTGAATCAGTGCTGCGCTATGGTTTAATTATGTGGGGTAATAGCACCGATCAAAGTAGAGCGTTTATTGAACAAAAAAAATGCATTAGGGCTATTTATGGGCTTCAACCGGATGAATCCTGCAGGCCAATATTTAAAAAACTTGATTTGTTACCATTGCCGTCACTTTATAATATTGGAAATCTGTATTTTTGTGTGTAGGCACAAAGAGTTGTTCACTAAAGCAATCGATCTTAATTCCCGAAGCCGCCGGGACCCCCACAGGCTCGCGTTAGATGTTTTACCTAGGCTTGCAAAATATAACAAAAGCTGCATGTTTATGTGTGTCCGGATATTCAATAAGATACCAGAGGAATTTAAAATATTAAATATAAGATTGTTCAAAGTAAATTATATAAATGGTTATCTGCTAATAGCTTTTATAGTGTCAAGGAGTTTCTAGAGCATAATATCAGACAATGACTGGTTGTATGATATGTATGTAAATTTGCACGCTTATATTCATGAAGCAAAACATGTTGGACTTACCAGTGTATTCATATTACCATCTTGTATACCATGTTTTATGCAAATAAAATATTATTATTATTATTATTTCACTTTGTAGTTTGTCTTTTTTGGAAGTCGACTGTTTTTTTTTTTTGTAAAAAAAAATATATCTTAGCTAGGCCTTATGAACATGCAGGTTGATGTCTGTGATGGTCTTTTAAGGAAAAAACCAAACAGATTTGAGTGGACCATTCCAGTCAGTGCACCCAACGCAATCTCAACGAATCAACGACCAAAGAATACATTTGAGTAGGCCGCATAACTTATTCGAACGTGTTATAGTAAACACTTGTAGTTTTCGTAACGGTAACATCAAATGACTTAACAAAAAAAAAAATCAACCCAATAGATAACCTCCTCCTTTTCTGAAGTCGGTTCAAAATGATGTACGATTAGATACTTTATAACCAATACTTCCAAATTCTACTTTGTTACTATATCACAACGTTTATCTTAACGCTATCTGATATTAATATTATCTTTATTATAAAATGCAATGAAAAATCTGAATTTCCTCCACAACATTTTCACACTTCATCATGTTGGCAGGAAGTATAGTTTTTTCAATATTATTTTTATTAAATTATGTAGAATGTTCACCAAGAGTTGATCCTCTAGTTGATACCAATGTGGGACTCGTTCGAGGGTTGAGAGCCGACGATGGAGACTATGCAATGTTTTTGGGAATACCCTATGCTCAAGTGGACCCGGAAAACCCTTTTGGAGTAAGTAATTACAATTGATAAATGAAGTTTTGACAAAGTTTTGGGACAACAAAATTTCATTAACCGTGTCGTGCCAGCGACATGCAGAAGAAGATCCGATACAAGTGGGTCTAAATTAAAAAAAGGTTTAGTTAAAATTGAAAACCATTTAGTAATAAAAAAATGTATCTACCAATGTTGAGGATAGTAGCTGTGATGTAACAAAGTGTATTTATTACATAACCTTGTTTCGTGACAAGACCCTAGTAACCTAGTTCGTTATTAGGCTATATCTAGTCGCATCATGGCGTTTAAATTATAATTCAATTAAATATAGTCTTAACACTTTTCTTTTCGATCAATATCTTATCTTACTGTAAACATTTACAGAAATCAACGCCACAACCCAGGTTTGAAGAAACATTTGAAGCATACGATGGTTCAGCGATCTGCCCTCAAGTCTACCAACATAACGGCACTATTCTGGGCTCACCCGATTGTCTGCGCCTCAGTATCTATGTACCTACCACGGCCACTTCTCACAACCGTCTCCCTGTTATGATCTGGATCTACGGAGGTTCCTTCCATAGAGGATATTTTGGCAAAGACTTCTATGGACCAACTTACTTAGTGAAACATGACGTCATAGTTGTGACATTGAATTATCGTGTTGGTGCTTACGGTTTTATGTGCCTTGATACTCCAGAAGTACCCGGTAACCAAGGTCTGAAAGACCAGTATCTAGCTATGCAATGGGTAAAAGATAACATAGAAGCGTTTGGAGGCGATGCCGATAAGATAACTTTGTTTGGTTTAAGTGCTGGAGGGCATTCTATAGATCTGCACTTGTTATCTCCGAAAGAAAAAATATACAACAAACTGATCTTACAAAGTGGTAGCTCTTTAGCCGCAACGGTTTTATACGAACCTGATAGATTAGCTCCTATTAAAATAGCAGAGCATTTAGGCTTTGAACCAATAGATACAAATGAAGCTATATCGTTTTTGGCTAAAAGTGATTCGAATTCAATAGTGGGAGCTGCAGTCGATCTTGGTATAATGTTTAAACCATGTATAGAAAATGAATTTAATGGAGTGGAACCCTTTATAACTAGTTCTTGGCTCAATGCTACAACACCTAAAGTCAGAAATATGCCAATATTGATCGGTTTCAATGAACATGAGTTGGTGAGTTCTCATTTCTCTAAAGATACTGAATACTTCAAAAATTTGGACATTGTATCTAATTATTTAGATCGAATATTTAATTTTGCAAATGAAGAATTACAAGAAATGAAGGACATGATATCACATTTTTACTTTGGGGATGAGGTTATAAGTGAAGATGTGAAGTGGGGCATTATAAACTTTGATTCTGATTTCACTTATATTCATCCTATACAAAGATCTATTAGGAAATTTTTAGAAGCCAAAGCCGGGAACATTTACTATTACATGTTTTCGTATGTTGGTGGAAGGAATGCTCTCGTCGTGGAAGGTGATGACTATAATGGCAGTAACTTATGCTGTGCCGCACATGCTGATGAATTGGGCTATCTGTTCACCATGGATCACAAGCCTGACCCCACCCCCAAAGATGAAGTTATCATTGAACGAATGACAACAATGTGGACTAATTTCGCTAAATACAGGTTGGTAGCACATTATATTGATATAGATATTAGGGTTCTGTTTCTCAAAGTGAATCGTTGTTGACAGGCTAAAACAATTGACGAAGAAAGTGATTATTTATGAATTATATTAAATAATTTTAAAGACACTGCACCACAAATCACTGCACGCAAAATTTATTCTTCTTACGTTTTTGCCATTCATAGTCATTCATAGCCTGACAACCAGTCTTACCAAGGGGTATTACCCAGTAACTGGGTTGTGGAGGTCAGATAGTCAGTCGCTCCATGTAAAATACTGGTATTCAGCTGCATCCGGTTAGACTGGAAGCCGACCCCTACATAGTTGGGAAAAGGCTATACAAATGATGACGTTTTTGCCATTTGCAGATCAGTGTCATATTGAATGTTGATTAAAACATGATTAATTGCGAGTTTAACAAATATGACTTTACGGAATTATAATTATTAAAATCATCAATACAACCCTCTAAGTTCATGTAATTTTATTAATATTTCATGAAATAGTAATTCAAAAGGATTAATTAACTTAGATGGTTCTATTGGTGATTCAGTAAATACATACTTGTGCAAATTAACATCCCTCTTTTCACTACTAAACATATTCAAAACACCATTCTATCTCTGTCATTTTACAAACGATTGACAGAAGTAGCACGATGTTTTTATGTCTACTACCTAGAAGAATTGTTTTAAATAATATTTTTATTTCAGTGACCCCACACCACAGACAACTGAACTTCTTCCAGTAAAATGGATACCACTTACAAAAGAAGCCTACACCTACATGGACATCGGAGCCGAACTTACTCTTGGCAGGAGACCAGTTCACGATAGAATGGCTTTCTGGGATCTGTTCTACACATTGAACGAAAATAAGCAGAGCGCATTATCAGGACGAAGATCTCATGAAGTTTAAAACGATACAAATAAGATAAGGTTATGTTTATAAAGAGTGCTAAAGAGGATGCTGTTTAACGAATAGAAACTTCTGATAAGCTAAATATTTAAACAAAGAATTTTTAATTTACGGCAAAATCAAAAGAAACCAAGGTGCTGATATAATATAATAATGAGCATTATGTTGAAAATAAAGATAGTACGATCATAAATTGTAAAGATATTCGTGAATAAAATTGATACCTTTTTCAAAATCACTTGAATATCACAGAATAATTTGCCCAATCAATATTTCGTTACCTGCCTACTGAATATCAACGAAACAATTCCCCAGTTAATCAGTAGTTTGTTTCGTAAAATGTCCAATAAAGGAAATGAGCTGTTCTTAATTAACACATAAATGTTCTGTCAATCAGTCGGACAGTATCGGGCGACAGTTTAATTTGTCAGCCTTCAAATAAGTCAGTTAGCCATGCCGACATAATGGGGTGAAAGGGAGCAGAATCTGTGTTTTTAATGATGGCTTCATTTTGGCGTACTGGCCTCGCAATGCAGGGGGAAATAATTGTGTAAACCGCAGTAGGTATCATTTCAAGAGTGTGAATAAAGCCTTAACTACTTAATAAAGTTAAATTTTGCATAAAGCCAGACTTACATAGTTATTCATTGATAGTTTAACTGATCATTATCAAATAGATCATTATTTACATGTATCATTGTATCTGCGTAAACTTATTACGCAACTAGTTTCTTAATGTACATCCGGCTATGAGATTTCCTAGGATTTTAGAAAGATCTCCTAAAGAGGTTTAATAGGGGATGAAAGCTTATATGGAAGTTCGTCAATTTTGCCGATGGAATATCCCATCGGGCGCATGGTATTTAGGTATAATAAGTCAATACAGGTAAAGAATAGATCATCATCATCTGCCTAGCCTTTTCCCAACTATGTTGGGGTCGGCTTCCAGTCTAACCGGATGCAGCTGAATACCAGTATTTTACATGGAGCGACTGCCTATCTGACCTCCACAACCCAGTTACTGGGTAATAAGATACCCCTTGGTAAGATTGGTTGTCAGACTTTCGGGCTACTGACGACCCGTAACGACTGTCAAAGATCCACGAATGACAACCGGGACCAACGGCTTAACGTGCTTTCCAAGGTACGGAGGGGTCTCGGTACGTAAAGATCCACCCATCATCACCGTCACCGTCACCCATCCACAGACCAACCACGGCAAGCGTAGCTTAACCTGATCGATCGACCTGTGCGACTGTTAAAGAGTAGATGGCATTCATTAAACTAAATATTTCTTTAATTCTCTCTCAGACATACTATATTTATTGCTTCTCAGATTTATAAGCAGAGTTCTTAGAAACAGCTCTTTAACACCGTGGTAGACAAAGCTTAAAAACTACTACCCTGTCCATTAGGTAAGCCGTTTTTTTTTAACAGATGGAAACTAGTTCCATCTGTTTCTGATTGCAGCAACATAACATTTTATATTACACTTCAATTTGTTTGTAATATCGATTATCTATTTTTGATATCGAATAAAAAATGGTGCGGTTTTTTTATGTCTGTATTTATTATTATTGAATACGAAACAATATAAATTAGCCGCTTTGATTACTTTGTAGCGATTTTATAGCAGAAATAAATTTAATAAAAATAAAATATCCACCTGGTTTGCCGTATTAGTTGTGTTCTAGTGTATATATCACGGCTGATACCCGAAGTGCGACGAGTTTAGCCGGCCGAAATACGGCTACACCTAGTTTTAGCCGGGTACAACTAGGTGCTGCCGGCCACATGCGGCTCGTGTGTACTTCGGGTGACATCGCTTGCATGATTGCGGTCGGTCGATAGGCGACGTAGGACGCAAGAGCGAGCGAAGGGCACCCCTAGGTTAGGTTACTTTAAACCCTTACCACAGAAATAGGTCTCCGTATATCCGTCTACGTAGGCTGCACCTAGTTGTATCTACTCGGCTAAAACTAGGTGTAGCCGCATTTTGGCTATTAGCCGTAACATATACACAAAAATATGGGGCTTAACACACCGTTTTTTGTGCATAACATTTTAGGAAAGTTTTAAAATCGAAATAAAACATTAAGATTTTGTTTATGGTGGCAAATCCGTATCCCATCATATAATTTATATATTTTTGAGTGGATGCAAGGTTTTTTATACTGATTTACCTGTAATACGAAATAATTATTTTCGATTTATATTCATTTGAAGCAATTAGATTCAATCCCATCACTTAGTATGATAGAATGTAATTTAATACGCATACCATTTTTTTTTTTTTCTAAACTGATACACGTACTGTATTATAATGTCTGTAAGAAGTCATAAATATGATAATTCAATAAGTTATGACAGTTTATATATTTTATTTTATTACGCATTTTAAAGTTAACTTTTACGTAAACTGGAATAATTACGTTCTAAGGCATCTGTTAAAAAAACGCTTAACCTACTGGACTGGGTATAACCCATTGCTGACTACTGTTTACTAAAATAGAAGAAAAAAAAATAACACTACAACCATGAAATAATAATGTGTGCACAACATAGCTACACGAGACAATAAATCTCACGTACAGGCAATCTTTAGAAATCAATACAACCTTCGCCGACTGGTATTATTAATTTTCCGTGCTAATAGAAAACTGTCAAAAACTGGAGAACGTTAATTTTACACGTCATTACCTCTAGAGGGTCGAATCGACCGTGCGATATCCCATTACGTTAGCAATTAATTAGCTTTGAAGAAAGAATTGCGTTAATTGAAGTTAAGTAAGGATTAAGGGTTGGGACGTGATTTAGAGATAGACGTTAATTTAGTTTTGAAGTGAACGGGTTAATTTATTTTTTCGTTGGAATTTTAAAAGCGGATTCTCGACATAAGTACACACATCAAAAGTGTCTAGGGATCAAGCATTTTTATGCGGATTTCTTGAGATTGAGATGTGGCTTTGTAATAAATTTATGATTTTATAAATTTATATGGATCCTTTTTGGTGCATTTCATAATTTGAATCAGGAACTGTGAATCAAATTCGAGTAAAAGATGAAAATCAGCTGTCAATATTTTCCCTATAAAAACATACAACGCATTGAAGACATTATTAGTGCTACTGTTTCCCTACTACTGATTAAAACCAACGTTATTATGGAGCGGCGACGTCATTTAAGCAGGGAAGAAATGCTCAGAGCCGTGGGAATGATAGAAGCTGGTTCCCGGCGACGTACTGTGGCTTTAGCTCTGAATACAAGTCAGAGTGTTATCAGTCGACTTTGGACACGTTACCGAAGCACTGGTACCGTGGCTGAGCGCCATGGAGGACGGTATCGCTGCACCACACGGAGACAAGACCGATACATTCAAATCTTAACTCGAAGAGCTCCAACAATAACCCCCATGATGTTAGCCGTGAGGCTTCATCACTCTTCAGGGAACTTAATTAGCGACCAAACAGTCAGAAACCGCTTGCATGAAGTGAACCTTCATTCCCGAAGACCGCTACGGGTACCACCTATAGCAATTCACAATCGTAGGATTCGATATCAATGGGCTCTTGAACACAGAAATTGGGCAGAAGAACAATGGCGTTTCGTGTGCTTTTCTGATGAGTCTCGTTTTGGTATGAGACCGGATACAAGACGTATACGACACTGGAGAACCCCTGGACGCCAACAGCGATTAAAATCCTGCCAGGAAGTCCATCCTTATAGTGGTGGAACCATCATGGTATGGGCGGGTATTTGGATCGGCGGAAGAACTGAGTTGATTTGGATCAGAGGCAACCTCAACGCTCAAATTTATGCTGAGACGATTGTATCAGACGTCATCGTTCCTCTACAAGTGCAAATCGGTCCCTTATTTCAGTTAATGCATGATAATGCACGACCGCACACCGCAAGAGTTGTAAGACAGACTCTCGCCGCAGCTAACATCAATGTCCTGCCCTGGCCTGCTCAGTCGCCAGACTTGAACCCGATTGAGCATGCATGGGATATGCTACAGAGAAGAGCTCTGCCGAATATGGAGGGTATCCAGTCGCAAGAAGACCTTTTTTTGTTGTTGCAACGAACATGGGCGGCCATTCCACAGCGTGATTTGGATGAACTCATTTTGAGTATGCCAAACCGATGTTCTTGTGTTGTTAGTGTTCGCGGTAGAAACACGGATTATTATTTGTTTAAGTTACCCAATAAAATTTTAGAGAAAACTGTTATTTCAGTCTTTTTTTCGAACTTTTGTGTTAGTGGTTCAAATGTCAAAAATCCCTTTATTAGGAAAATGGCAAATTTCTTTATTAATGCAAAGGTGACTTGGTTTATCGTTACTGTGACAAACGAAAACACTTTATTTGATGAATCTTTAAAGAAAATTTTAATTAATATCAATCAGGAGAAAAGTTATTGCAAAAATATATGTTGATCCCTAGACACTTTTGATGTGTGTATCTTGCATCAGTTTATTTTTGTTTAATTGTTGAACAAGTTGAATTTGTGAACGTGTGTAGAGCTTGCCACACGACTTGATGGCCTTCAAAATATTGTAAGATGGTACTGGAATAAAAGATAAATTAATCACAAACACAGACAATGATATAGAGACAATAAGCTAAAAACTCTTCAACAATAACGTACTGATACCAAAGCCGAAATACAAAGACATGTCAGAGTAATTCCTGAAGATAAATAGACTGTCATAACGTGCTTTTTATCCAAATACGAGCTTCGGCTTCTCTCCCGTCAAACACGAATGCTGGTAAAGATAAAATATGATGCAAAAACTGAATTAATGAACGTCTAAAGTCTGTTATATTAATTATGTTTTACGTTCCCTAAGTTTGTTTGTTGAGTTCTTTGTTTTTAAGACTCGCGATGAGTTAGCAAAGAAGAGTCTCGTGAGTAAATATCCATTTTTGTGCTACTGTTTCTGAGAAGAGCGGTGCCCGCCATAATAACGGCCGCAGTGACGGCTGTCAAGAAAATGATGGCCGCGGGGACTTCACTGTGTCAAAAAATGCTCTCTAGAACAACAAACCAACTTTCTTTCATAAATAACGTTTCAGAGACGTTAATCGCCGGTCAATTTCAGACGTTATGAGGCAGTCACTGGTCTTCTCGAACCTGGTAAAATGGATCGTTTGTGGGATTATAGCAGTCTGTTT
The DNA here is from genome assembly GCA_949316385.1 of Globia sparganii. NCBI lineage: Eukaryota > Metazoa > Arthropoda > Insecta > Lepidoptera > Noctuidae > Globia > Globia sparganii. The sequence goes on along the minus strand of OX438660.1, from coordinate 22,650,338 downwards.
TTCGGGCGGTTTTCTCAGAAACCATTAGGAGGCAAATATAATACTTTTAAATAGGATAAAAATATAGACGGGAAGAATAACAAGCTTAATTTAAGTACTTAGTTATAACTTTACTTTCTCAAATTATTTTTTATCTATATTTCTCCTAGCAGAAGTTTGGGTATATTATGCTACGTTTATTTGAAACTACCAATTATGTACATATACATATTATAACAAGGTACCTACTTATCCATAAAAGAATTATTTAATAGAGTTATTGTTATTAACTTTTTATGCGAATGTAATTATTCAGTTTTCATGTATAATTTTATTTTAATTTTAGTTTCTACGATTTAGATTTTTAACTTTATGTATGCTTTAGCTAAGTCATCATCATCATCTGCTGAGCCTTTTCCCAACTACGTTGGGGTCGGCTTCCAGTCTAACTGGATGCAGCTGAATACTAGTATTTTACATGGAGCGACTGCCTATCTGACCTCCACAACCCACTTACTGCAGCTTTAGCTATGTATCAATATTTTTTGTTGTCCCCTGACAGGGTCTACGACGGCTCTTAGCTCTAAACCTTATGTTAAGAGCCTATACTACCTCAGCTAAAATTCACTCTTTATCTCGCTCGCACGATACTGCTCGCGGACTGAGTGAGAGCGAGACAGAGTGCGGTGCTAGGTGGCAGGCAGCGCCAATAGTTTAGGTATTTGCTTTTAACGGTGAAAATAATGGTAATTTAAAAAAAATAAATAACATAAGACCTGCTTTGTAGTTATTTCGGTTAGTTTACAAAGTTTCGTGATCTGATTTGAAGTATTTTTTGAATACCAGCGGTTTATTGTTCGGTTTGGAGGTAACTTTGGAATTTTTTTCTATCGAGAAAATTTTATGGAATCGTATTTTTGTCTAACATAAGACCTAACATTAATCCTCACCTTTACCATATATTTATTTCAAAATTAATGCTGCAGTATTTTCGACATAACGGAGGATCGTGCTAAGCCATTTGAGGTAGTGTAAGCCCTTAACATCTTATTTTACCTTGTGGAACGCAAATCAATGAATAGATGAAACCTTGAACAGGTCGAAACATCTCTCGTCTCGACATATTACGACCGTGCCTTACACTCCGCACAGTGTACGATAAATCATCCTTAAGTCTGTCTGTAGCCAATAGCCTGCCTACCCCAGGGAACATAGAGAGGAAACTAGATACAAATCCAGTAGTTACATGGTCATCAAATATTCACCATCCCCCGGATATCGTCCGGTAAAGGGTCCATTTTCAATTTATTTGTACTAGGGGAGAAAACTTGGCGGGCACTTCAGATTTCAGATTAATATTGAATTATTTAACAAGTTGCATTGATGTTATATTCATAACTGGCATTGCTTTTTTAAATTAATCTATTGATTTGGCTGTAGCTTTGAAATAAATGTCTCTAGAATGTAGATATTTGTTCCATTACTTATACTTGTTCGATTTTGTTACAAAAGCCCTAAGTTTATCTATTTCTTATGTCGTACATTATGACTGCCAGTGGTGCCGATTTAAATTTAAATTGACGTAATTTTTGTAGGCAAGTTTTTAATCACGTATAAACTTGTATGGAGTAGTCAGGCGCTGATTAATTTGACAGGACTAAACTAAAATTTATTTTCCCGTCCTTATCTTAATGAAATACAAAGAAAAAGATGCACTGAACTTAAATTTAGTTTAGTTTGTGAACAACAGAATCGGCACCAGTATTTCAATGTTCCGTTACGTTTCTGTCTCTAACTGGTATTTTAAAAGTAAATTACCGTTCTTGACCTACACGGTTATTTTAAAGGACTCTCTCGCCCTATGTGAAAACTTGGCGAAGGTACGGAAAATTACCTACCAGCACTATTTACAGGCAAATTTGAACTATCAAGAAGTCGATCAGTCAAAGGTTCTTACGAAGAAGAACAACAGCCTTATTGAATCTCTCTCAAATCTCTATAGTACCTTCTGATTAAAACATAGGTATAATTTTGTATTCCTCACAGTCAAGCACGACTCTTTGTTTTATCGAACAAACAACACTTAAGTTAATTTCATTGTTCCAATTAACTGATACAAAACAACTTCAGAACACAAATCTCTCCACGCCATTCATCAAAATATTCCCAAAATATAATAATTTCTCAAAACAAATATGGACGTTCCTCGAGAAACGCTCACAGCAATAACATTTAAAATATCAGGGAAACTCGTAATCTTCTAGACATAATTAATTATTTTGTATACGCCATGTCTTTCCATGTTTTAATGGAGAGAAATAGTCATTTAAAATGAATGGCCGACCATCTTGTTTCTCATCAAGATGTACAGTTAAATAAACGTGGAGTGGGTACCGTTGGGTTACAGTATATCAATAACAGTAGATCTAGTTCGTTTTTAACCCCCGGCGAAAAAAGAGGGGTGTTATAAGTTTATCGTATCGTAGGTATCTTATCTTTGTGTCTGTCTGCGGCATCGTAACTCCAAAACAGCTGAACCGATTTTTTTTTGTTCTGTTTGTATTAAATCAATTTTTTGTATTTTAAAACGACGAGAAACCTTTGTGCTGCGATTTAATGTATTAGTTACTGATGAATTTATTATAGATAATTTATCTGTCATGACAAGCCTTTACATATAAATTCAGCAAGCAGCACGTTATAACTAAAAGAAGTATTAAGTACATGTTTTGCCTAGCGATAGATTTTTATTTAATTTTCAATTATTATTTTATCAAAGTTGTTGTGACGATAATTGCACCTTCTTGAGTTTTTAATGGCATGTGCCAATGTATATTAATGATGAATAACAATCATTGTCAACTTTGGTTTAAATTGTATGAGCTTTTCTCGGTCTTGCTCCCAAAAAAATGTAACACTGTTATCCTTCTGTATTATCGGCTCTGTGACCCATTATAGGCGCAGCATAAACAAACGAAATTATCTTTTGAGCTTTAAACTGAAGTTCACGACGAGTAATAGATCCGTTCAGTACTTACCGTGTTTCGTTACCTTGACATTTTACACCGAATCGTGTTTTACTATGCTCGAGTAAGCTGAGTTACTATTCCGGTCGAAGCAATGCTTGTTACCACGTCTGGAAACTTTTGAATTCCGTATTTTGGTAAGTGTACTTGGTAATTGGATTGTTTATAGGTGACCGGTTGCAAACTTTTGTTTAAGTATCTAAATAAATGAACTAATAGACCCTATTACGTCATTATTTTAGTCGACAGGAATTAACGCATACGATTAAACAGAAACAGAACCGATCAATGTTCCTAAAGTAACCAATCCAGAGAACACTAATATTAACTAGTGTGTATGTGTTGCAGACCATTTGCTTAATTAGCTGTTGTGCATAACCGCTAGCTGTTTTACATAACAGCTCCGTTATGTAAAACAGCTGAAGGACGTTTAGCAGTTTTGCATAATTACTAAACTTTAACACGCGTTGCAGATGCAGCAACTCAATCAATAAGCAAATAAATAAATAAATCAGGTCAATGAATACTAGAGGTTATGTGAAACAGCGTAACAGCCTGTGTGTGATTTTATCGTAACAACAATAATGACATCCGAAATAGAAATAAATAAAACGAGTAATATGTATGTGTGAAACTCTAGTGAAAACAGTGAATTTAAGGACAAGTTTAATAAAAAAGTTATCAGAGTTTTATGAAAGTCCTGAAAATACTAATTAGCCAAGTAACTGCGACTAACTTGGAAGTAGTGCTCGCCGGCCGCGGCGGCGGCACTGCTCGCTTCGTTCGCGGAGGTCGCGCGCGGTTTGTCACAGTTCAAACCTAACCTAAACGAATTTTGTCAGGGTGCCCTAGCTTAGTTAACGTAGCACAATGGCAATACAGCGTTGTTCAGCTGTTTTACATAACGGAGCTGTTTTGTAAAACAGCTAGCGGTTATGTAAAACAGCTGACTCAACAATGCATCTGCAACATGTGCTATATATTAGGAAATAGCTTCCGAAATATTTAATCAGAAAGAAAACTTGGTGTTGGGGGTCCAGCGTGCGTTGGATTGTCATTGGGTCATGTGATAGAATCTTAGCAAAGAACTAAAATAACATAATCATCGACTCCCATTTCAAAATAGCTTTGATTCAATCCAAGTATTTGAAACTTTACATTGAAGTATAGTTTCTAGACAATCGTAGGCAGGTCACACACCCTTCAGGTCCCAAGTTCATAATGATAGCAATCAAACTGGCTAATTTACGTCGAAATTTTGGTGAAAACAATAGCGAGTGTTGCCAAGAATGTGCGGCCAATAGGATTGTACACAAAAGCGCTTCGGCTAGTAAGTCACTGATCAAAGGTCGCAGTCGGCGCCTAGATTTGCCTAATTACCTACTCGAGTCAGTTTCTTATGACTTACGGGGCTAGTGATGATCGAGCAATTTTCGAGCAGTAGTGCTATTCTGTAAAAATCTCACCGTGAAAACTAAGGTGAAGTAGCTCACTCCACCTGATGTTAGGGATTGCCCCTATTGATAGCTCACTTCACGCTCACTTCACCTTGGTTATCACGGTGACATTTTTACAGAATCGAATTTTTGTACTTTTATATGAAGAAATTCTTATTTCTTCATAAAAAAAGTACAAAAATTCGATTCTGTCTGTCACATTAAAATACTGATAATACCAGCCTATTATTGTCCCACCAGAAGGCAAGACTTCTAAAACAGAGAAGGCACGATCATTAATCACCACGCTTGCTCAAGACAGTTTGGCGATAATTTTGGTTGTCCATTATTGTATTTCAAAAAAGAACAAAATAAATGAAATGATTTAATAAATATCAATAAATTAATTTTAAAAAATAAGAAGTAAAAATAATATTTTATTATTAATACTTCATTGTTTGTAAGCAGTATTTTATTTATAACAACAACATTTTTTTTATTTTATTTTAAAATAGTGATTTTTCTTAAAATTCACGGTATCATCCTATTACATGAAAGGAACCTCCCCGAGCGACATTTCTACAGATCGATTAAGACTATGCCGACCGCACAGTGGCGCCCTCATCGTTTGTTTGGTTATTTCATACAATTTAGAATGAAAATGCAGAAAATAAGCACATTATGTTGTGCTTCACAAGATTATACGTTAATATTATTAGAAACGGTAGTTTTATATTGTTTAGTTTTATTATCATCCTTAAAACGGATAACAGTGGCCATTATATTCCGTTTTAGGGATTATAATAAAACTAAACAATGTAAAACTACCGTTTCTAATAATATTAACGTATAATCTTGTGAAGCACAACTTATACTATGTGCTTATTTTCTGCATTATCATTCTAAATTGTATGAAATAACCAAACAAACGATGAGGGCGCCACTGTGTGGTCGGCATAGTCTTAACGTCGCACGCACGGGCAATTCTACGAATTAGGCGGCCAAAAATACAATTCCTAAAATTTGTCTCAGGTAAAAAAAAAGACTCCCCGCGAATGGTAAATAACCGTAGAACAATGGGTAACCCCACCCGCTTCCCCACTAGGAGCGCGCGCCAGAATGTGCCAGTCTAAACTTGACCGTCGCTCTGAGTGTTCGTATTGCATTCGACATTTCGTGCAAAACTGTTATTTTAAAAGTGAATATTTTTATTTTGGAGTGTGTTGTGAAGAAAATTATGATGGATTCAAGTATAACAGGTAAGCGTACATACATATTAATACGTTTTAGGCAAATGGTAAAGTAAAATTTGGCGTACTGGTAGATTTAAAAACATGCTCGTGATTGTTGTTTATAATTCACATTTTTTTAAATTTAAAATGGTTTTTGTTGTACTTCAGGGTTCGTCCCATTGGTTTTGGCTGTTGTAGTATAAATAAGAGTATTTAAGCTAATTGAAAACGATGAAATTGGCCGTGATCTTCCGTGAAATCGAAGTTTTTAACATCAATGAATTACATAGTACAAATTCATCGGATTTGCAATTTTTATTTTTAAATGTGTTCTACTTTTGTTCCAGATACTGAGGCTTCAGGGATGCGGGTAGTAACGCGTAGATACCTTTTTGATAAAACGCAGGAACAAGACTTGCATAATTTTGACGAAAAGTTGAATTATCTCGAGCGATATGTTTTATCACAAGATGAGTATTGTGAAGAACAAAAGAAGGAAGTGAAGCATAAATTATTATCCTATTTGAAGTCTCAATTCAAGAAAAAGTGGATAGAAGCTCATAAAAAATCAACACTTTTCCTTCAAAAGAATGATAAGTGGTTACAAGGAACATTGGAAATACCGAGAGCTAAAAGGCGTTCTTCTGGTCGACCAACAAAGTCATTTGTAGAATCAAGTGAAAGGAGTAAATGCAGAAAAACGCAGGAAGTACGCAGTGTTGTTGACAAAGAATTGTTAATACATGCTGCTCAGACATCCCTTCAACATTCTGGAGAGAGAATTGCATCCAATATTCTAAAAGACATTACCAACTCTCCGCAGACAGCTCAAGCATATCAAAAAGCATACAAAATAACCAAGCAGTGTGAAAAACAATCACAACTAGATCCAACGGCCGCTCTTTCAATGTTTGTGGAAGCTGATCTTTCAAGGCGACAATATGAAATAATAAGAAACAGCAACAAGAAGTTTTATCCGAGCTCCAAATTGTTACAGCAAGCAAAAAATACTTGCTATCCAGCAAAAGATGCGTATCGGATAACTGAAACATGTGCTGAAATTAACCTGCAGTGTTTATTGAACCATACAGCTAATCGCTTGGCAACATATTTAGAGGATGTGCTAAAACAATTAAGTGCAGAAGAGCGTCAATCGTTGATTCTTATTTCAAAATGGGGTTGTGATGGATCGCAACAATCACAATTCAAACAAAAAATGCAAGATAGAGATGCGAGTGACAGCAACATTTTCCAAAGTTGCTTTGTTCCGCTACAGTTGGTATGTGGGTCAAACAAAAAAGTGGTTTGGCAAAATCCAACTCCTTCTTCGCCACGATTTTGTCGCCCAATAAGGATCCAATTTACCAAAGAAACAGTTGATATCACTCAGTCTGAAATCGCAAATGTCGAAGAGACTATAAATTCTTTGCAACCCAGCGAATTCGTACTAAGCGAAATGTTATTAAGTACAAAGCACGTCATGACTCTGACTATGGTCGATGCAAAAGTGTGTAACGCTGCAAATTCGACGACTTCAACCATGAGATGCTACATCTGTGGTGGTACATCAAAAGAATTTAATAATCTCAAAATAAAGAAAACAGTTGATATCGACGCAATACAGTTTGGCCTATCTGTGTTGCATGCTAGGATTCGGTTTTTCGAAAGTTTCGGTTTTTCATTTGGCATACAAGATTCCTGTACAAAAATGCCAGCTAAGGTCGGAAAATGACAGAGGCATTGTCAAACAGAAAAAGGCAGAAATACAAACAAAATTTAGAGAGCAAATGGGCCTATTAGTAGATGTGCCGAAAGCTGATTTTGGCAATACCAACGATGGCAATACTAGTAGAAGATTTTTCGCCAATCCAGAAATTGCTGCTGAAATCACCGGTGTGGATTTAAATCTAATAAAACGCCTGAAAGTGATTTTGGAAGTCATATCCAGCTCTCATAAAGTCGATTTACAAAAGTTTGCTCAATATGGGTATGAGACTGCGAAGATGTACGTTGATTTATATCCCTGGCATCCCATGACTCCCACAATGCATAAAATACTAATTCATGGCGCAACTGTCATGGAAAATGCACTTTTGCCTATAGGTTTATTATCGGAAGAAGCTGCAGAGGCGCGTAACAAGCATATTCGACTTTACCGGCAGGATTTCGCAAGAAAATTTTCTCGAGAGCAATGCATTTTAGATGTAATGAACAGATTATTGCTCAGCTCAGATCCCTTGATATCTAGCATGAGACCAAAACCTAAAAAGAGGTCAACACCACATAGTGAAGAAGCAATACAAATGCTTATATCTGCTGAGGCCCACAGGGCTGAAGATGAGGAAACTGCCGCAGAAGAGTCTGACAGCGAAATGCAAGGATTCAACAGTGATGAAGAGACGTGGGACTCCTAATCGTTTTTTTTTTTTTTTTTTATAATAAACCCTTATTTTGTCATTAACAATTGTCTTTTACTTGAATATATGTTCACCAAGAGCTTATATAATTGAAATATAATTATAATAAACCATTTAGAATACATAAAAAGAAGAAAATGATTTTGCCCGCCTAATTCGTAGATTTGCCCGTACGTGCGTCGGAGCGGAGGCGGCGGCGGCGCACCCCGGGCAATCAGCAAGTTTCCACGCTGATTGGCTAATACTTTCACCACGATGGCATCGACACACTGAGAAGAAAATCCTATTACATCACCGCAATTTCCCAAATACCCAGCATCTTATCCAACTTGCCGCATATTCATCACAATAGTGTGTATCAACTAATTTTATATTCCCGATTGGAGGCTAGGTTTAGAGTATTCCGTGACTATCCAAAATAGACGGCATCCCAATATATTCCAGTGTTTCTAATTGAAATATAATCCCGATTGATGTGTCCATGTGTGTACCAGCAGAGTGTTGACAGACGGTCTAATTATATTCAACTAGCAGCGCCCCGCGGTAAAAACCAGCGTTAGTTTCGATCTCGTGGGAATATCATGTAATTAATCCTAGTTATAAACTATATGTGTGCCAAATTTCATTCAAATCCGTTCAGCCGTTTGTGTGTGATTGAGTAACAAACATCTTTACAAACTTTCACATTTATAATGTTAGTAGGATTTAGGTATCATTTCGATACCTGAATAGATAAATAGTGCACTTTAGCAATGGTTAGACTTATATTCCTGAAAAGATCTAAATACGGAATAAATCGAAATACGGTCTAAATACGGAAGCTTATGTTCTGGCACAAGAATATCTTATGCCCAAAGGAGCGTCGTTCATTATCAAATATGAAACGAGGTACCTATATTCACAGCATAATAATTTTCATGAGTGAGATTTATGTTCAGGAGTAATTATTAGAAGCCCATACTTTTTTTTTTTTTTGAGGATGGGAAACCATCGAATGACCCCTCCCGCTCTGGGTGGAGCAGAAGGGAGTGTCAGACTCTTACTGACTAAAACCCACCCGTGTTCCTTCCTTAGCCCTTTGTGTTCCGGGGTAGCGGTAACCCTTTCGGACAATCCCGCTGCCCCGGCAGGCTTCGGCCCTTGCGGGCCCCTTCCTTATGCTGACATCTCTTTGAGGCGCGCGTGGAACACGTACGCGCCGTCCGGCATGGGCCTGGTCCTGATCGGACGGAGAGTTACCCATTACTCTCCGCCCGCAGGCCCGCTCTCCGCCCGCAGGCCCGAGAAGCCCATACTTACGTTCAGTTTATTAATTTACTCATTTTTGTCCGCGGGTTCACCCGCATGGATTACGGAAATTGTCTCACGGGGACGTAATACCATCCTGTCCTAATCCAGGTCGTGATCTATCCCTTTTTTTCCAAATCCGTTCAGCCGATAAGGCGTAAAAATATAACAGAGAGAATTACTTTCGCATATACATAATAAATATTTAAAAAAATATTAATTAATTATTATAATATATATTTATTTTTATTTAATATTTCGTATAGAATAAGGTTCTGCCCGCGACTTCGTCTGCATGGACTTCAGAATTGGGTCCAAAGAGAATTAATGTAAAATGTGTGAATGTATGTAATATAACAATCAAAGCCCTGCGCGTACAGTATAACTTTTTTTTTTTGTTGCTGTGTGGGCCGCTCTTGACCTCGATCACGCCTAATGAAAAGCAATGAAAGAGGTCTACGATGGAACGAGCGGGCCCAGAAGATGCCTAAGGCTAGTGCCTTAGGCGCCTGGTTTGCTGAGACTGGCTGACTAACTGCGAGACTGGCTAGCCAACGCGTCAGATAGAGAAAAGTGGAATTCTTTGGAGGAGACTTTTGCCCGAAGGGGGTCCACACATAACACACACACACACACACACCACACACACACCCACACACACACACACACACTAATGTTATTTAATTTTATTATTATTATCACAACTATTTAATTTTAATCGAAATTAATCAATTAATTTATTAGAACGCATGATTTAATATTAATTAATTCAATAATTTTAGGTAAGTTATTGAAATTCAGGTTTCAAATTTATTTGTTGAATTAATTTTGATTTAACGATATTTGTAATTTCTGATTGTTTTTTAATTGTGTGGAATTAATAAAGCTTTATTATTATTATTAACCGAGCTTTAACTTAAGCTACTCATTTTAAGCTACTCATGTGACCTTAATTTGTTGTTAAGGTGAATGCGCAGTGATTACCGCGAAATTCAAATTTTCGTACGTTTTTTGCAATTTGCAAGTCAGTGTCAGGTTGACTGCCGCCGTGGGATCTGGAGGCGATAGTCCTCGCGCGCCTGTACGAGTGGCGCGCGGAGGCACTACGCCGGGGGGAAACTCCGCTTCCGCGGCAAATCGCGGCGGAGCGGACCGACCTCCGGCGCGATCTCATGGCGGCATGGAAAGAGCGACTGTCGCAACCCAGCGCAGGGCACGCCGCGATAGCGGCGGTAAGACCCCTCTTTGAGGAGTGGCTAGAGAGGCGCCACGGCGCCCTCACCTACCGCCTGACGCAGGTCCTCACCGGACACGGGTGTTTCGGGAGGTTCCTGCACACAATCGGGCGGGAGGAAACGCCCGGGTGTCACCACTGCGAGGGTCGCTCGGAGGACACGGTGGAGCATACGGTGGCGGTATGCCCCAATTGGGCGGAGCACCGCCATGTTCTCGCAGAGGCGATCGGCAGGGGCAGCGGCGGCGACCTCTCGCGCCCGGCCCTGGTTCAAGCCATGGTCCGGGGTGAGAGGGAGTGGGAGGCAGTCACCTCCTTCTGCGAAGCAGTCATGCTAGCGAAGGAGGTGGCGGGACGGCTGAGGGAGAGGGCCTCACGTCCCAGCCGCCGCGGGAGACGCCCCGGGCGTCGGGAGCCGCGAGACGACTCCCGGCCACCGTAGGCGCGGGCCTGCGGGCGGAGAGTAATGGGTAACTCTCCGTCCGATCAGGACCAGGCCCGTGCCGGACGGCGCGTACGTGTTCCACGCGCGCCTCAAAGAGATGTCAGCATTAGGAAGGGGCCCGAAAGGGCCGAAGCCTGCCGGGGCAGCGGGATTGTCCGAAAGGGTTACTGCTACCCCGTAACACAAAGGGCTAAGGAAGGAACACGGGTGGGTTTTAGTCAGTAAGAGTCTGACACTCCCTTCTGCTCCACCCAGAGCGGGAGGGGTCATTGGATGATTTCCCATCCAAAAAAAAAAAAAAAAAAAAAAGGGTCAGGTTGTATCTGGATCAAAATATGATTTGCGACTATAACAGCATGCATCTTCCTAAGTTAGATTTGTACCACAAGAAGAAATCTCCTAGGGAAAAGTGTTTATGGTACAAATCTCACTTATAAAGATGTATGAATGTTTCTAATAATTATAATTCTGTTAATACGTACCTGTTATAGTCGCGAATCAAATTTTGATCAAGATACAACCTGATCCTGCCCTGCAAATTTGCAAAAAACGTAAGAAAATTTGAATTTCGCGGTCTACCACTTCGCATTCACCTTAACCAATGAACCTGCTTACTGTATTACCTGGACAATAAATATTTTCTATTTCACTACCGTAGATTAAAACAATTTAAATTTCAAAACTTGACAGTGAATCTTCAAACGAATAACGTACGAAATCCAACTAGTTGCCGACGACTGTGTCTACAATAATGTGACAGGAAGGCTCTCGGCGATTTCATTTAGTGCAGTCGCTCTCAAACTTTGTTCGACCGCGTACTTTTAGACTGGAGCTGAGAAATTAAAGAAAAAACGTCTCTAAGTTCCGAGGATTTTGAGATAAGAGAGTTAGTAAATAGTATTTTGGATGGAAATGTTAAAAACCAACGCAAGCAAGCAAACGCCAAAAAAAGGTTGATATCACATAGTTTTTATTCTGTCGGCGAATTTCTGAACAAAAAATCTTGTCAGTCCTACCACTTCAGAAATGCATTGTAATATTTTTAATTAGTTATGTTCCTTTGATAATTTAACTTCCTTATTAGTTTAATACTGTATGTTGTAATACATACTTACCTACTTCATGTATTCAATATTTGCATGCCATCATTACATGGCGGAATGTGTCTTTGCACTACAATTTTACATATTATCATCTCTTGTACAGAGGCCAGCACATCAAGCTACCCCAATCTGTCAGATTTTCCCAATTGAATATGAACCTTATTCCTCTGTGCTAAAGTTGAAAATCTATCAAAGAAATTTGACAGATTGGGGTAGGTTGACCTGCTGGCGTCTGTACCTACCACATTTTATGCAAATAAACATGTACGTTTGCCCCGCACGGCCCCGCTGAATTTGCGATTTAGGTGTGCACCAATGCAATGTACTCGCCTCTAGGAGTATATGTACCGGTTTCTTTTTCAATTTACCTCTGTACTTTTGAAGAAATATGCATAAAAAGGGGGCCGTGCCAGCCAAACGTTTTCAGCATGGCCCCCGTGTAACTTGAAAAATATAAAGCGTATTAAAAAGGTTCCTAAACTCAAGGAATGTACTCTATTAACACGTTATATGTACCGTAACAGATATTGTGAATTCGTAATAACAAATAATATATAGATGTGGAAAAGGGGCCGTGCTGGAAAAAAAAATATAAGAAAATATCTAAAAAAGACAAAATAACCTTAGCCAAAAACTATTAAAATATAATTGATGTTTGGCAAGTAACATATGTACCGCATTGGTTTCTCATACAACTTGCAAAATTTAAAAAATAAACCAATTTTAGTTTATTCAGCACGGCCCTCTATAATTGCCTATATCTTTTTAAATATGACATTTTTGTTTACAAAATTCGACTTCCTACATTATGTATAGGAGTACATTCGTTCCCAATAAATTGCGATTCTGCTGTATTAGAACTTTAAAAGATAAATTGGATCAAAAATATCATATAATACAACTGATAGGGTGACCATGGTTCCATATATTAGGTACATATATTCTAAGGCCGCCCATTGTACCTATGTTTTGTAGTAATAAGTGTTTTTTTCGTTATGTATTTTCTGGTGTACAATAAAGTATATATAAATAAATAAATAATTAAATTATGTGACTACATTGAAATAAACATTCTTTTTTTACAATTTGCTTTTTTTTCTTGAAAATTAATATTAGCAATGACATCTTTTAAGGGAATTAAATCAGTTAAAACTTGTCCTGTGCGGTCGCTATTAGTTCACTGACGCTACCGTGATTTTTGAAGTGGCGCTGGTGTCGCGGTTACTTCATGTTGCGCAGTTGCGCTCGAGTGTTTATTGATCAGTCACATCTTTACGCGCACAATATACCTACAGCAGTAAATGTAAACATTGCTCCATTAATTTCAGTATTCACGTGTTTTCTACGTGTCGTTGAGCAGTGAATTCTATTTCAAGCACGGAAATGGAATGTTAATAAACAGGTAGTTAAAAGTAATCATATAATTTATTTGTACTTAAGAAACGGATTTGATATGTACTAAAATCAATTTACTTAAGTACTAGGTTTATTTAATGAAATTTAAAAATATCAAAATGTATGAAGCACCCGCTCACGGCACAGTAAAGTGTAAGCGAGAGTGTGCTAAGTCTTACACCCGTATACAATAGAAGTAATTGCTTGTTGCGTAATCATTTCTTGATTAAGTCTAAGGTTAGAATTCTTAAATCACAAAACCTAACTTTATAGGCGTATACCTACCATAGGTATATTAGACGTTTATAAAATTAGACGTTACTTATGAGTATGACGTTACTTATGGGTATTTGCTTCAGTGTAGCCCGCGAAATTCAAATTTTCATACGATTTTTTGCAATTGCAGGTCAGCGTCAGGTTGTATGTTAATCTAAATATGATTCGCGAGTGATCTTTGATATTTTATAATTATGTAAAAATAATAACAATATTCTAATTATTACAGTTGCTTGAAACACTACTGTGATTACGTAGGTTGAATTAGTTGCCTGTGATTATTCCAAATAATATTAATGTGATTAATGTAAGTAATATTATTGTAATATAGGTACTTCAATCGATGTGAATTGTTGGAAACGTATCTGTGATTTTTCAAAGCCTATTAAGCTCTGTAGTGTTAGTGACACATAGTTATAGTTTTCTGTGATTATTCTATAGGTAAACGTAACTAATCTGTGAAATGTAATGAATCTGTAATTTTATTGTAATGTATGGTTCAATCCGTGTGATTTATTGGAAATATATCTGTGATTTATTTATATATACTTTATTGTACACCAGAAAATACATAACAAAAAAACACTTATTACTACAAAACATACAATGGGCGGCCTTAGAATATATGTACCTAATATATGGAACCATGGTCACCCTATCAGTTGTATTATATGATATTTTTGATCCAATTTATCTTTTAAAGTACTAAAACAGCAGAATCGCAATTTATTGGGAACGAATGTACTCCTATACATAATTTAGGAAGTCGAATTTTGTAAACAAACATGTCAAATTTAAAAAGATATAGGCAACTATAGAGGGCCGTGCTGAATAAACTAAAATTGGTTTATTTTTTAAATTTTGCAAGTTGTATGAGAAACCAATGCGGTACATATGTTACTTGCCAAACATCAATTATATTTTAATAGTTTTTGGCTAAGGTTATTTTGTCTTTTTTAGATATTTTCTTATATTTTTTTTTCCAGCACGGCCCCTTTTCCACATCTATATATTATTTGTTATTATGAATTCACAATATCTGTTACGGTACATATAACGTGTTAATAGAGTACATTCCTTGAGTTTAGGAACCTTTTTAATACGCTTTATATTTTTCAAGTTACACGGGGGCCATGCTGAAAACGTTTGGCTGGCACGGCCCCCTTTTTATGCATATTTCTTCAAAAGTACAGAGGTAAATTGAAAAAGAAACCGGTACATATACTCCTAGAGGCGAGTACATTGCATTGGTGCACACCTAAATCGCAAATTCAGCGGGGCCGTGCGGGGCAAACGTACATAAATAAACGATTTTGATTTGATTTGATTTGCCAACACCAAAAATGTAAATGTACCTAAGCATCACCTTTGTATTTCTTTTTCTGTTCCTTTCTTCTTTTCTGTTTATATGTGTGTGTAATTATTTGACCATTTAAATAAACCACGTCTGTTACTCAGTTTTAAATGCCTAGTGATAAAATGATACTAATCTTGCAATTAAATTTAAGTTATAGTCGGCAGTTATTAGAGAACAGTCAGACAACTCTGATAACTGCAAGAGCGTTCAGGATAATTTTACGATGTGTGGAGAGTGCGGAGACCAATACATTAGTACCATTTTAGATTACGGTTCGCTAGTTTGAGTTCAATCCACGATATCTTGTACCTAGCGAATAGAATTGTGGTTTCAGCAACCATTACTCAAATTAAAACTACTTTTGTAAAACAACACCCAGAGAAAAGGTTTAAATTTGTTTGCTAGGATCAAACTCAAAACATTTATTTCAATTAAACCATAGACACTTTTGAATTGTCAAGGAGCCGGTCAGTCAGAAATATGAAGCTAGTTGCCCATTCCAAAGCTATAGAGAAGAACGGACACCATCCATGAACTACTCGCTACTCGTATTGATACCGCATTAGGTCCGTAAACCGCACAAATTTTATTCGCGGCGTTCGTCGCATTTTTACCTTTTTTTGTAATAAAATTTTAAAATGTACCGAATTTCTTCGTCACATACGTTCATGTTGCTTGCTTGAAAAACAATTGAGAAATGGCGGGAACTAGTTTTTTTTTTTAATTTATTGCATCTTTAGAACGTCAACATTTAATAGTATTAAAACCAGCCAGTTACATTCAGTACTGCCAAAGAGGTTTGATTACAAACAATAGATTCAAAATACGAAAATACTTTTGCCCCGACCTAATATTAATACAATGAAATCCTTCGAAAACTGACACCCCGTAAAATATTTTTAACTACGACCACAATTTTTCAAATACACACATCAAAAGTGTCTAGGGATCAAGCATTTTTATGCGGATTTCTTGAGATTGAGATGTGGCTTTGTAATAAATTTATGATTTTATAAATTTATATGGATCCTT